>JACCIE010000027.1:0-2637196 GCA_018906755.1 Sycophaga agraensis
TTGGTTCTGAACCAATTGCAAGATTCGAATTCTTGCGTCTTGAATTTCATTAGTCGAAAGTGTGCCTGATTTTTTTGACTTTATTAAACAATTATTAATAAATCTAAGACAATATGCTGTAACACGAATAAGATTGGTAATTGACGAAAATCTGCTTAAAATTATTTTATCCGTTAAAGAAATTTTTAAAACTGTCGTTTTACGTACTTCTAGTAGAGGCACTTTTGGAATAGATAACTTAGGCCAATTTTCTTCACTCTGTTTTAACCATTTAGGGCCTTGCTGCCAAGTATCATTTTTCAAAAAATCAGAGACTGATTGTCCTCGTGAAATATAGTCTGCAGGATTATCACCTGTTGGGACGTGATGCCAGTGTAATGGGTTAGTTATTATACGAATCTGCGAGACTCTATTTGCTACGAAGGTATTTAACATGTGTGGTTGTGTATTAATCCAATTTAATGTGATTGTGGAGTCAGACCAAAAATGAACAGAATTGAAATTAATTGGTAAGATTTTTAGAATAGCCTTGTATAGATTCGATAATAATAGACTTGCAGAGAGTTCTAATTTCGGAATTGTGAGTTTTGATTTTATAGGAGCTACCTTTGATTTTGAACATACTAATCGTGTTATGCATTTTTTATTTTTATCTATCGATCGGATATAAAAGCATGCGCCGTACGCGACTTCGCTTGAATCACAAAAACCGTGTAATTGAATATTTACTGGATTCTCAATTAAAATGTGTCTATGAAATGATAATTTTGTCAAGTGTGAAAGTTCATTTTGATAATCCATCCACGCGGAATGGATATTGAGAGGCAAAGATTCGTCCCAATCGACTTTTGCTCTCCATAACTCTTGCATAATTAATTTCGCTTTTACTATTATAGGGCCAAGAAGTCCGATCGGATCAAATAATTGGGCAATTTTAGAAAGTATTGTACGTTTTGTAGTTTTTTCTTTATTTATTACGTCTGATTTTATCGAGTATGATAAGACGTCCTTCCACGAATTCCATTGAATTCCAAGTGCCTTGATCGATTGAGAAGGATTTGTAAATAGATCTTTATTTGTTATATCGTTGGGGAGTGATTCTATTATTTTAGGCTCGTTAGAGGCCCATTGGCGTAAATGAAAATCTCCTAGTTTTAACAGACTATTTAAATCATCACGTAGCTTAATCGCAGTTTTCAATAGTATCACTGCCTGTTAATAGATCGTCTACGTAGAAATCATTTTTCAAGATTTCTGCAGCTTCAGGAAATTTTTCCTTTTCGTCGTCTGCAAGTTTGAGTAACGTCCGAATCGCTAAAAATGGAGCAGATGATGTGCCATATGTTACCGTATTTAACTTATAAATTTTTAATGGTTGATTCGAATTTTCTCTCCAAATAATTTTTTGAAATTTTTGATCATCGGGATGAATTAAAATCTGCCTATACATTTTTTCTATGTCGGCGATCATGACGACTTTATGCATGCGAAATCTAATAACAACATCGAAAATATCGTTTTGTAATGAAGGGCCGATTTGTTGAGCCGCATTAATCGAGACTCCCGAGTCCGATTCCAAGGATCCGTCGAAAACCGTTCTACATTTAGTAGTAGCACTCGTTTCTTTAGTTACAGCGTGGTGAGGTAAAAAATATCCTTCTGTATCATAGTACTGAAGTTGCGACATATGATTTAAATTTTCATATTCCCGCATGAAATTAATATATTGCACCTTTAGATCGGGGTTTTTCTCAAGCTTGCGCTCCTGCGCATAAAAGCGTTTTAATGCAATGTTGTATGTATTACCGATTTTATTGATTTTTTCATTAAATGGAATTCTTACTATGTATCGTCCCGTTTCGTCGCGGCTTGTATTGTTTAAAAAATGCTGTTCTACGGCAGCTTCTTCTGTAGATAAAAATTTAGTTTCTGGGATTTCTTCGATTTCCCAGAATTTTGAAATATCGTGAGTTAAAGTGTTAATTGATAAATTGCATGAAATGTTACCGGAAATATGTTCATGATTTTTAATTTTTCCCGCGATTATCCAACCGAATCTCGTTTTTTGTAAAAGTGCATCTTCGTTTTCTATTTGTATTTGTTTTGCGCATAATATTTTATAAAAAAGTTCCGCGCCGATTAATGCATCGATTTCTGACGGTTTATAAAAGGAAGGATCGGCTAGAGTTAAATTTTTAGGAATATTTAATTTTTTCGAATCTATTTGTTGGGCTGGTAAAGAAGTGGATACATTTGGTACAACAAGTAAACTAATTTTTGATTCAAATCTATTGCATGTGGACGCGATTCTTGCTTCAACCTTATGGCGAATAGTCGTCTCCATGTTGTTGATAGCAATAACTGGAATGTGTATTTTGGTTCGTTTTAGTTTGAGCAAATTTGCAAATTTATCGGTAATAAAATGAGCTTGAGCACCTCCGTCTAATACAACGCGAGCTATTTGTTTTTTATTGTTAGAGTCAAAAAATGAAATTTTCGCGGTCGCGAGTACTATTTGCGCTGAAGCATCAGTTTGCAAATTTCCACATGAAACAGGAGCGGAAGAAATTATGTCCTCTGTTTCAATTTCTGAATTCACATTAATAGAATCGGTGTGTAGATTCCCACATGAAATGCTTTGTTGCGATGCGTTCGATTCCTGTCGCTCAATATGTAACAAGGTGTGATGTTTTTTTCCACACCGTTTACAATTACTAGACGTGCAATTCTCATTTGTATGATTTTTCCGAAGGCAATTAAAACAAGCTTTAATATTTTTTATGTGATTTAAACGATCTGACGGGGAGAGTTTAAAAAATTGTTCGCAATGAATTATTCTATGTCTTCCCTTGCAAAACTGGCAAAATTCCGATTTTTGAGCTACATGCAATACCTTTTTTGCGGTGCCTTCTGAATGTTTCAGATTACTATTTGACTGCGCGTTAGTTGCCTCTAAGATTTGACATCGAGTTGTCAGAAATTCAAGAAAATCTTTGAAGAGTGGCAATTCTCTTGATTTAATCGTTTTTTCCCATTCTTGATGGGTTGATTTATCAAGTTTAGCAGTTAAATTATAGATTAATATCGAATCCCACATGTGTACGGGTTGGCCTAGTGCCGTTAATGAGCGCGTGTGTTTGTATATATTATCAAGCATGTGACGTAAACTTACTGCATTTTCGCGCGTGATAGGTGGCTGCTCAAGCAGCGCTTTTAGATGACTATGAACGATTACGCGTTTATTTTCGTATCTTTCAATTAGTAAAGACCAAGCAATATCATAGTTATCTTCCGTTGTTTCTAGCGAATGGGTAACTGTCGCGGCATCGCCCTTTAAGCATGACCGAAGATAGTGTAGTTTTTCAATTTTCGAAATATTGGCTTTGTTATGAACCATGGATTTAAATGAGTCATAAAAACCTCTCCATTGGTCATATGATCCATTGAAGGAAGGCAAATTCACCTTTTGGAAGCCGCATTGATGATTCGATCGACACTGTATTTTGAGTATCCGCGCGAACCGTACTGTTTGAGTCGTGATTTAATGCAGGAGCATTATTTTTAATAAATGTGCGAGCCTTTCTAAGGATCTTATAATACGCGTCTTCAAAACTATCTCTATACGCATCATTCTCTTCTGATTCGTCTTCTAACGTAATGTCAATTTGAATTTCTTCAAATTCGCGTAAAATATTTTCTACTTTTAATAATCTTAAATTAACTTCGTCATAATCTTCGATATGATCGGCTGCATCAACAAACGAGGAGAAAATTGTAAGTCGACGTTTTAAATTTCCACGCTGTATCTTCCATCGCGCGATATCTGCCATATTGACGCAGGTTTTTTTTTTTATTCTCAAGGGGATTGAAACAAAAGGAAAGGAATTGATTCACTTAATGAACTTACAGTTTAGCTGTTCCTGCCTCTAGTTGATGCGATGATTTGAAATTGAATCGAATTTATTCAATGTTGAATTTGTTGTTTCCAAGGTAAATGAAGCTCCTGGCTGCGTGCTTCAATGTTGATTTGCTTTATCCTCAATCAGCAAACTAATCTGATACTTGTGTATTGATGAACAGCAATATAATTATAATCACTTAGAATATGTCACTCGCAATTTAACCGAAAAGAGAGAAAGTCCTTTCTCACAAAGTATGATTGTAGTTTGCGTTATAGTCCTATAACACTGTGCGATTATCGCCTGCACAAAACACTTAATAACTTGTAATATAACTTTGAATAATTCTTGAGAATAGGTGACCGTATCCGGCTCGAAGGACCAAAAATGTTGAGGCGCGAGTCTTTTCCACTCGCGAGCTCTGTGCTGTGCGCCAAGATAATATTGCACAGCTAGTGTTGATGAGTAAATAAAGGTGGACACAGTTTTTTTTTTTGTAACTTAAATACTTATATTAATAATCACTAATTTAAAATTACAATATTACAATACTCAAGAATTACAAAGCGTATGTAAGTGAACTCGTGATATTGCTTGTGCAGCGGTCGGCTTAGATCTGGTCTTGTTTCAAAACTAAAATGTCATATTGACCGAGAGAATGAGCAAAAAGGGAGGGGGAGCGTAGGAGGGGAGCAAAGGTAAAAATATGAAGGATACTCATTACTAGCGGGAGGCAATCGGTACTAGGTAGACGGGAGTGGGAGAGAGGGACTCAAGGATTCAGGTAAAAAAGGATGGGTCATAAGTGTATGCAGGTACGTGAAGCGGAGCTATCTAGTCTAGTACAATGTGTTTTAGGGGCTGGAATTCCCGGCTTAGAAATATAATGAACAATAATAATTATAATATCGTCGCTACAAAGTATCTCGCAGGCTGAACTGTTTATTGATTGCAATAATATAATAATAAAAGGTACTAACGGAGGTCTGTTAAGCTAAGGGGAATTTCCAGAGATTTTAGAATATACAGATACTTAAAATATACAGTTGAAAATATACAATACGGAATATTTTGGAACTATAAAAAATAAAATTAAAGTATTATCTTATAATTACGCTATGCGGCGTAACAGTTACTTTGTTTGCATGCTGGTATATTTAATTTTTCTATAAAGAATGAGTATTGTATGCTGAAAATATTTTTGTGTTACAATATTCCATTATTAATTTCACTTATTATCTTTCACAATCAATAGACTGTGTCTTGTATTCACAATTTTCAGTGATAAGAATATCAACTCTAGCCAATTATTTACTTCATCCATTTCATTAAGAATAACGTTATTGCTGGAGTTTATTAAATGGCTTTTTTACCTTTGATTTCATTGGTGTTTTCGTCACCAGTAATTGACAGAAAACACTTGATTGGGGAAACAGGGGGTAGAAGTTGATATATACATATACACACACACACACACACACACACACACACACACACACACACACACACACACACACATATATATATATATATATATATATATATATATATATATATTGTTTTGCCGTTATAACCCCTTTTTTTGAGTGAGAAATTATATTTCTTGTATAACCACCTTCTATAAAATCACAGCCGTGATATCGATTTTCTGCACGTGAAAATTTCTTACGGTATCATAGCGCAGAAATTGAACCGAAGGTTGTAACAATCATCTTTGAGTGCGAACTGCGGATTATATCGAATCGGCGATTGCGTGTTTTATACATGTGTTTGTGTCGCAGAAGCTATTCACAAGTTCCACAAGAAACTTTTTGATGTATATACCTCCACATACACATTCTAACACAGTAGTTTATAATTTAAGGGGATTCATCAATTTATTTTTTTTCATATTATGTACAGTGTCACGATTTTTTATATTTCCATCTTGACTGTTACCCTTGTCCAGTTAATCAATTTTTAATAATTGACTCAAAGTCGCATCGACGCCTGCAAGATAGTGATTCTCTATCGTCGCCGTCAGGTGCGAAAGTAAAATAAATACACATCGTCGTGAGAGCCGTCCAATAAATTATCCAGTTTACGAGTACTTAGGATGAATGCACCCCACCACTAACAAGGTTAGACAGAACTAAACTGAGACGATGTCCGAGCCCCAGGGCTTTATTACAACCGCATTTTGGCTCTTCTCTGTATAGAAACTGCTAGAGGATAACGCCAATTGACGGCGACGGTTTCTATCAATTCGTTCATCTCGCCGCCCGGCTGAGAGTGACGATTTAAGACCCATCCACACAAGATCGAAATTGAGCCACTCCGAGATAATCAACACCACCGCAAAGATAAGCTCAAAGAAACAAAATAAAATCAATAAAATATCGATATAAATAAGGTAGAATCGATAAAGAATCTCTCTGTATTGCTATAATGTGTAAAATTGCGACGTACTACCTGATGATCGTTTGTACTCGGTATAATTGTAAAATTTAATTGTCTCGGGAATGCGGATAGCTGTATTGTGAATTAACGAGCTACGGATATAACGTACACTCCTTACCAATAGCTTAGAAGGAAATGATAAATAACTAGGTGCCGAAGAAGATGTATAAAGAGTAAGTTTGCGAAATTGTAATATTAATGTTAGTTCTTTTAATTCTATAAATTGAACCCTGTTAAAGCATCCGCATTCTATTATCTTACTTATCCTAACTAAGTCCAAATTCTTATTAACAAATCTTAATTCTTAAATTCAAGTTTAAATTGAGTCACGAAATTTATTACTTATAAATACGGAGTGAAAACTATAGTATAGTGACTATTGGGGTCTGAAAACCGATAAGGATAAATTACGATAGGACTTGATTTTTAATTTTTTAGAGACTGAATATCTAACTTGTATGAATATTTGTCTGTGTCGGTTAATCGGTCGGGAATGATCGATAACAAGTTTTTCTTGGTGAAACCCATTTTCACTTGGGGAAAATTTTCTATGATTCGAAATTCATGACGTACTGTGTTTGCATCATTATGGACTAATTCATGACACATATCATTGAACAGAATCTGGATTGATTATGCTAAACACGCAGGACAGATTCGGTTCAAAAAATCTGTACAACAGCTTGTCGCAATGCCATAATTTAATTTCCATTTCCTACCAAGGTAGGAAAAGTTTAGTATAGTTAGTATAGTCCAAATAAACAATTTAATTAGATTGTTTAGTGATATTTTTATTGCAATAAGATAAACATATGGCAGTTGAATTTGTAGCAATGGCATAAGACTGGTAATATGACGTTAACGAACGCCGGGAATGGAAACTTGGCGCGCACTCAATAATTAACGGGAGAATTAATTTTGGCTCGCAGAGCGATCGGTAGCTGGCGGGCGAAAGAGTTTGACGGGTGCAATCCTGATTGATGCACACGCCGGGCGTGCGAGATTCCCTGCGGAGTCGCGGGCCGCGTCCCTGCGCCGAAGCCAGCTCTATAATGCAGCGTTTACGGGCGGCTGCGCACAAGCGCCGGCCAGAAAAGCACGATCCTTAAGAAGAGGACTAGAGCGCACCAGAGCACTCGGTATACTCTTCGTGAGCGTCTGCCTGGCAGACGAAGGAGCCGACGGTAAAGGAGTCGTTCCGCAGGGCACAATCGGCCTCCGGGGAAAGAAGGGACCTCCCCGGTTGGCTTTCCGATCGGCGGGACGCCGCTCACGTAGGGCCGCCTCCGCCCGTGGCTTCCATGGTTCCCCGGATGGAGATTGTCAAGCGGCGCCTGGGTTACACTGGGGCCAGGAGGTGCGCGGCGCTAGCCACTTAGTGCTAGCTCGAGGCCCTCGGCCTCTCGTTACCGCGTTCATTTGGATTCATTAGCCTGCTCGCCGGAGTGCACGTAATCGCAGCAGCTTTGCGCATTTAATGATCCCGTCGGCTGTTTACCCGGGGGAAGAGGCACGCAGGGACGTCTCGCGGGTCCGCCAGCTGCATACAGATACCCTCGGCGGTCGGGTATCACCGCGCGGCAATGAGTGAGTCTGCTCAAAGACTGCCGGAACGTTGCTAGAGCCGCCGTTCGGATGTCGGACCGCGGTAATAAAGAACGCGGCGAATAATCTGCGCTCGTGACGGAACGCATCAGGTGTAATCACGGGGTCGACCGGCCATCGTAATTATTCCCCAAGCCTGTGAATTTCCTTGATAGGAGGTCCGATCCTGAGGCCAATATCGCATTAGCCCCGTGGCCCTGGTTCGTTACATGGTGAAGTGCGTCATTCGGCGACAGCCACTATCCGGCCGATCAGCGACTAATGAGGCGCGAGACTAGCGGAGGATTGGAGGTACGGGGAGGGCCTATTAGCAAGTTGGATAAACAAAGCAGCTGTAGCGGCACGGTAGTCGGCCAAATTAATTAGCGGCCCAGGGATCGCGTGACGGGCGCCCGAAGGCCGCGCGCGCGCCCCTATTGATGGGCCCTGTTTAGCCGCGGAGCAATTTTTCTGGGAGGCACGCGAGCCCCTTCGCGTAAAATCGCCGGTAGCCGAACAGCACGCCGATTCACAAGGCCCCTTGGGTGCATAAGCGGCCTCGGCTCCTTCTTTCTTCCTTTGCCAGTCGGCTTTAGGTGCCACTTGATACGTACGCTGCACTCGTTAGCTGCACACGCGCTTGAGGCCATTTTGCCTAGATAACTGTGTACTTGACAGCTTATGCACCAACTTTGCCTTAAATGGTATTCCTACCGCAAGGCTTTATCGGCTCTTACCCCATTTTTTCGACAGTGTCTTTATGAGTATTTCTGATTCGGCGTTTCATAAACATTGTGAGAAATAATAACAATAATTTAGTAGCCAAAGAGAAGTATAAATCAAATTTGGTACCTTTTAGAAGACAAGGCTTTTTCATCCTCAGGCAGACTCAATCAGTGCAATTTCAATTTTATATGACCGAGTTGGTTGAAGATCTTGAATTCTTTAAATACAAGAGGTCAAAAGGTTAACATACCTGTACTCGACAAATCGGATATTCTTCCCTATGTCTCTTCTTAAAATAGTATTACAGATATATATAATTTATCTCCGAAGATCCGCGTTCAGCAACCGAGTTTATGTGCTGTAGGCTTCGTCGTCGCAGGCAACGCTTTACTCCGTCTCCGAGGAACAGTGCAACGTACTCTGACAGCGCCATTAGACGATAATTTTGCAGTGAGGCGAAGAGACGCTAGCCTGAGATCAAGAGAGCCATTGCATCTATCGACCGCTGAAACGCACCTCGTGCAAATAATCTGTGATATCCTCTAACTGAATAGCAAGCTAAGAGGATGCTTTCTATTATAAATACTGCATCGTACGTATTGCGGCCCTTCAAATGGTGCCGTTACATCAGGAAACAGGAAACCTCTTGTTTTCGCAAGCGACAACTATCTGCTGTTTCTCTTTTACAAGTACCACGTCTCCGCTAATTCGCAGGCTGACCCGTTCTTTTCCCTTCTATTTAGTTATTCTGCTCCTGCGTAGATCATCTGTCTGATTTAACTTTACAATATGTAAGAAGAGAATAGATTATAACAAGTCTTTTTAATAAGACGGCATTTATAAGTAAAAATATGAGTCTTATTTTATTCTGTAGTTAATATACAATTACTTTGAATATTTATACTGCAGTATAATTGATCAGAATCAATTTAATAATTGAGAAAGTATAAAAAAAAGTATTCGGTATCTGTACTGTATATTTATTATTTCTTTATTATTCCATTTTTTAATTATTTTCCTTTGTTAAAACAGAAATGAATTAGGATCAAGTATACCAACAAGTGATGAAAGAACGAATTTAATTTCAATTATTGGACAATATGAAGCTGATGTGAGAATTTGAAATCTGTAAACGTCACCAGCATAAGCGATTGTTCTGCCAGTTTATATTTTTTCACGTTTATCGCATGATACTTTCCTATAATTAATTGTTGATATTTTACAACGAACAAAGGTTAGGCGTTTAAACATTCAATTATTTCATAACCACATTGGATTGACACAACAGCGTGAGTCGCTTTAACAAAGTGCACCAGAGAAATTCCTTTTGATTTTGTAAAATACATGAGGATTTGTAAATGAAAAGGTCTGTTTGTACAAGAGCGTGACTTGCTTTCCATCACGCTTGTGCAAAATAATGTTCCCTAGACAATTAATCGAAATGCAGGGCCCGCATGTCTGGCGCGATCCAGCTTCACAAAAGTTGAAATTTCAGAGGGATATAGGTCGCATGCACACGCCCCATGCACACGAGATAAAAACCTTTGTAAAGCAGCCCTCGGTCCGAAAACAGCTGCGCAGCACAAAGAGGTTTCTTGGCTGAATCCCCCTAGACGTACGGCCGCGAGGAAACCCAGCAGTCGGGAGCCGACCGCCTCTCGACCCTGCGATGCATCCGCCGAAAGGCCTTATCAGACCGGATTCCCGCAGTCCGACGCGCCTCGGGAATTAGTCAGGGAGTGCCGCGTCGAGCCCCGCGGCGCTTATGCGCTAATTCTCGGGGAGAAGGTCGACCGCCTTTCCTCCAGAGGTGCAGTCGCGGCGCGCGCGCTCCTTAACCCGCCCCGGTGCTTTTCTTTCTCTCTCGCTCTCCTCTTTTCTTTATGTTTTCGTTCGCTTTCGCCCGCGTTACGGCCTCGCGAGTCGACGGTAATTCTGCGTGTTACTTAAGCAGAATGAACACAGTTTTCGTATTCTTTATTGCTTCTTTGTTCTAATCTAGCGCCTTTATCAGAACGAGTGTAATGTTGAAAAGCGCGTCTAAACTTTTCCATATCAAAGTGACTTTTGCCAAAACGTTATTTTATATGCAAATTGGTAATCTTCCCGGTAGCTTGCATTTAAACAATGTTTTATTTTTAAGAATTGAGCTCACTCCCTCGAGATAAAGATGCGTAATTCTTTTTATTTAGTTTCTCTGTATAGACGCGCAGCGTATGAACGTTTCCAAGATAAGCGCAAATGATTAGAATAATTTTAGCTTGTTATGAACAGGTTAAATTCCTACGGTGGATTTGGCCAAAAAAGTTTCAAGAATTTCAGATCAGATTTACCGATTGTCGGGTAGGAGCTATCGAGCATGCTTTAGTAAACTTGTGTAGAAAGATTACCTTAGTTTGGTAAAATTTCAAATGTATTGAGTATATAAGGAAAAGAATTTTTCTCAAGTTTAACTAGTATATGTTCCATTCACTCTCAATGGTTCTATATACTGAGATTTATAACTTTTCTTACTTTGTAAATATTGACAGGGAATAATTCATACAAACACAGAGTCAATGGTGAACAGAAAATTTTAATCTTATATATATATATATATATATATATATATATAAATAAATTTAATTACATTATGTATATTATAACACAGTTATTTTAATTTTATTTTAATTTATGTCGGTCAGATAATCTGGATGGCAAGCTATACAGATATTATATTGCGACTCGACAGTATTGGAATGTTATAATTGACGAATCGTCGCGTTGCTAATCTGAAAAGGTTTAGTGCGCTTGTTGGTGATGATGTATACGTGGTCAGCAATAACAGCGCAGCGGGGATTCGGTCGTTTAGGCATGAAACATGGACAGAGCAGGCGCCTGGTACAAGTAAAATGTTACAAGCTTTGTAATACATCTTAGTACAATATTAACATGTAATAAGTCGTTAGTTATTATTCATATACTTTTAATACATATTGTAATATAGTCTCAGCTTTGTTCTTATAATTTAATTAGATTTTAATTAGATTGTTTAAAATACATAATTAATAAGTATAAGTTTGTTAGAGTTATTTATAGGTAGTTATGTCACAGATTCAGCACAATAATTTGAATGATTTTAAAAATAATGCTATGCTTTCATATACCAAGAAAAGCAGGAAACTGGAATACAGCCATATAACCTTTTAAGGGTTTTACAAAAGTTCTGTTTCGAACATGTTTTAAGAAACTCGTTGAAAAATACGTCTACTTACATAACTACTTCAACTTAGAAAAGTTTTACACTGAATTTAAAACAGTAAATAAAATATCTAATAGTTTTTATTTTTATATTTATGCAGCAAAAACGTGAATATTGTTAAAAATGATATTAACTAATACTTGATCTTAAATATTGTTAAGCTATAAAATTAATATCATAATAATATCTGAGTTTGAATTGTGCACAACGAAAAAAATTTTTTTGAGCATGTTTACACAAAAACTAATTAGACAGTGGCATAAATTTATTGCTAATAAGTATAAATACTTGCTACGTATTATCAAAATACATTTTATTAAAAAAGTCAGTTTGTTTAGATTATTGTTTTGTTGGTGTTACATTTTTTACAGTTTTAAATACATTTTATGATTGGTGTATCGCTTCACGCAATATTTTACTCTACATATAGAAAACTGAAGAAATGCCGATGTACAAACGTCGAAAGAAAAAAACCGACTGTACTTATGAAAATATTTACTGTAGATAGTCGTAAAAAAATCTTTTCATTCATTTGTGAACTCGCTATTTGCATCGTATTCTTTGAATTGAGAAATTGCAAGCCGCCGTTAAGAGGCTTATGCGGTTCGATAGAGTGATGTACTTGCGTCGCGCTGTCTCCATTCGAACAGGGGCTTTTCAAAAAACTTGGACATTTCAGTCGGAGGACGAGAAGAAGACGCTGCGGCTCCCGCGACAGTCATCCGCGGAGCCCGTATTTTTCAAGTTTCCGAAGGGTGGGAGCTGCTTAAAAATCCCGATGCGCCTCGTGTCGCGAATCAAAAGGCCCTGGAGACCGCGTGGGTGTAACGGTAACGAGCACCAGGAGGCAGAGGCTGCTACGAGTCGATCGAGGGAAATCAGGCTAATGGCTCACTATAGCTCGCGCTAATCGATTCGATAAAGTCGCGGATCGGTGAGTCAGAAATATTCCTCGCAGTAAAGAAGAGGCCGAGGAAAAAGCGGCGAGGTGTAAGTGCGGCGGCAAGTGGGCGGAGACGGGGGGAAGAGACCAAACCGACCGGGACAATAATTAAGCAGATGATACCGCTGAGGCTAATTAAGCCCTGGGCCGTTCCCCCCGCGGAGCCCGAGGAAGTACCGCTGCGCCCCGATATGGGGCTTCCGTTTTCTACGCGGAGTCGCGGTGTGGTGGCGGCGGCGGCGGCAGCCGGCGGATAAGTAAACTTTGACGTCGCTAACTAACGGCCGATAATCTCCCTGGACTCGTTTTAAACCGGCCTTGCTAATCAGCCCCTGTGAACTTCTTCGCTCTTATTATTTTCAGGGCTCGCCGGGCTAATGTGCTTCGGGGATTATACCAAAGTCACGTGACGTCGTGGCTTTTCTCGCGACGAGCAAGAGGAAGACGATCGTTATTACTCGGATCCTTGTCGACTCTTTAAATGCCAACTTGATGAATGGAAATGAAGCGCACTTGATGAAACGTGTAATAAGGATTGCCACTCAAATTAGCGCGCTTCGATCGCTATCAATGAGGCGAATGAAAAAAAAAAAAAAACAATTACCCCGCAAGTGGAACGATGCGAGTTTCGTCAGACTTATGGGGCTGCATTTGCAAGCCTATTTTTCGGAGGTCCGCGCGCCGCCAGCTGCTCCGGGAAAATTCAGTTAGTGTAAATAGTTCAGCTGGGCCGCGCGGCTAAAAACTTGAGCAGAGCCCGTCCCGAAGCGCAGCGGGCGGATAAGTCGGCTGCAATCTCGGGGAAGCGGCGCGGCGGCGGCGGCGGCGCGGGCGGCCCGGGCGTAATAAATAAACATGAAAGGTTCGTTAAGCGGAGTAAAAGCGGAAGCGCGTAAAACCGCGGGCAGGCTCTCGCCTAGCCGTTAGCCCCGATATATTTATTATTTGCCGCGTATATCTCTTTCGGGCGCCCGCGGGGAAGCCATTTGTTTGCGCGCCCGGCCGCGCGCCGCCCGCGCCCGCGTCTTCAGCGGACAATTAATAACGCCGGCGATACGTTACAGGCGGCCCGTGCCCCCCCTCTCTCCCTCCCTCCCCCCATGGAAAAAAAGTAAGCGATGATAAATAAATAAAGCCCGCGGGCCTCAGGAAGACGCGCCGCCGGTGAATCATAGTCGAGGGCCGCGCCTGCGCTCAGGGTACGCCTCGGGGGCTTTCGACACCCCTGGCCAAGTTCAAGTATCACGGAGCCGGGCAATCTCAGATTTATCAGCGTCCACGTTCTCTGTCTCGTTCGCATCTCGTGTTTTTGTAACGCGGGTTAGATATTGCTCGAAGGCCCTGCTGCTGCTGAATATACCTACGTGAATACATTACCTAATGGTATAATATGAGTTTTCGATATCAAAGACTTTGAATTAGTTAGCCTAGCGTATTTCTATTGCAGTCGTATTAACTGTTTAAATATTTATAGTGATATGCATTTCATTATTCTTGCAAGGTGTGTTAGCCGTACAATGCTTGGCAATACTAGGCTGGAGGAAAATACGAGAGCCAAGGAACGAAAACGAAGGCGTTTACATACGGCGTAGGCCTCTCCTTAGCTCCGGTGCTACCGACCAGCAGTCGACCATTTTCGCCCGCTCGCCCGTTTATAGTCGTGTTTGCAAGCATTTTCCACGTATGTTCCGCAGTATTCAAGCACAAAGCAAATCCAGTTTAAAAACATGACACACTTTATTCATGGCATTGTACGACTAATTTAAAATTAGTTTTGAAAAACTTCGGAAAGAATACAAATTGAAATCAAATGTCACAAATTTCGTTCGAACTTTTTTGTCGAATTAGGTTTATCAAAAGAGAATGTCATGCACATTTATTTTATTTGCTTTTTATTTATATCTGTTTCATTGCTTCATTTCTTACATTTCATATTTAACCAACAAAAATATTTTAGTTAGAAAAATTGAGAATTGTTTATTCGCCCAAAATTGAATTTTCATAGTATATATTCGTAGTTCAATAATAGCACATGTCAGAAGGGTTCAGTATACACTTGGACATTTAGTATTTTCTTGTTATTTGTAATAATTAGAAATTTTAGTACATTCTAAAATTTTGCAAAGGATAAGAAGTTAATGTAGTGGAGCATTAATCAATCTGTACACTTAAAACATTTTGACATGGATTGTTATAGTTGTGGAACAAACAAAACATGAAGATTAGTCATGAAAAACATAAAACATAAAGCGTCGAGTGCGAGGCCATTTTAGACCGTGGAAAAAAAGGTTGGAGTTTTCGCGAAAGCAACGGGAGGAATAAAAGGTAATAACGCTCAGCACGGCTTCGGATTGAAAAGCTATCGCAGTATTTTCAAAGTCTCATCAAACTTATTTCCCATTATATTCGTTTGGGCGTTTAATTAATTTGGAAAGAGGGCCGCGCGCGTCATCCGGCGTGAAAACGAGCCGAGGGGGCGCGAAGAGATTTATATTAATTGCACTTCTCTAAAAATGGCGCAGGGAAAAGCGGCGGAGGCGCGGCGCGGATTCGGGCCCGGGGATATTATTTGTCCGTGGAATCATTTATTAACTCACCTGCCCGCGCGCCAACACCTGATAAGTCACCGGCCAGTTCCGCCGTCATTAATCTTCCCGTGGCGGAGGTTGCGTTACCGCGCTGATTAGTCCCGGGCGGATGATGATTTCGTCTCACGCAAGGGCTCCGCGGCGGCCGACAGCCCCGGCCGACGAGATATATAAATAAAGCCGCGGGGCGCGTGCGAGGCGCGGGGGAACGAAAAAAAAAAAAAGGAAAAAATTGTGCATTCGCCGCGAGCGGGGCGCGGCCGTGCGCCGGAAGGAGGCCGGGACCCCGGCAGGCGAGATTGCCGCGGCTCCGGGAATCGAAGGGCATTCTTCGGGCGAGCGCGCGGGGCATTATCTCCGGCGTGCGTGCGGTTGCGCCCTCGCGGAATATCATTACGGCCGCCGCCGGCGCTCGGAATAATTACTCCCCCGGCAATCGGCACAAAGCCACTCGCCCGGGCGCCTCGGCTCGCTCCACTTTTCCCGAGAACAAGCCGTCGCGCTCCCTTTGGGTGGGGCCGCGTAACAAGCGCCGGCCGGACAAAGGCCCCGCCGAGCAGCCTAGCCGCGCCCGCCCGCGGACCTCCCGGGCTTCCTTCGCGCGCGCCTTCGCCAAACAGAGGGCCGGCGACCGATGCGCGCCACCTTGATTAAAAAGCGCGCGGGCGCGCGCGCGGCTTCGCGCGCTGGCGCTCTCTCGCCTTCCTTTTAACCGGCTTCGCAAACGCGGCTGTCGATTCACTAGCGCCACGGATGGAGCGGTGGCTAAGTGGTTGGGCGGAGAAGAGGGGGGGCAGGGCCCCCGACTAAATGAAATCATTCCAATATTGTGTCGAGATTTTGTGTATTTACGAAGCGGCAATCTTTGCCTCTTGCTCCTCGTTCGTCGCTTTTTCCGACCCGCGCGCCAAAGGCTCGAGCCATCCAGTCGCACTCCCGTCCGCAGGGCCGTTGCGAATGAATTTTCATTACGCGCGGCCCATATCAAAGAGCGGCTTCGAGCCGTTGCCCCGAGCCCGGCTACAGCTGCTCTACAACGGCTTTTAACTTCATTATGAGCTCAGTCTGAATTTCTTCGAAATAGCAATTTTTTCGAGCTCCGGCTGGTGCCATTTTCCTTGGCCCCGGATCTCCCGTTAAATGCTTAAGAGCTGTTTTTCCTTGTTTTAGACTCAGAAATAATTTTAAATTTCAATCTCCTCTGACTTTTTCGAGTGTTTTGCAATTAATGCAGCTCATCGCGTGTGATTCCCTGTGCAACGTAATTTATACTTGGCGAGAACTCGAGATAATCACCGAGTATACTGCAACGTCAAATGCAGTGCATTATTTCAACTACTGTTTTGATGCGTGTAATAAATTTAAACATTATTTTTCGTATTATAATATAATTCGTTAATGATGAGAGACTATAAACTATAACATTATTACATTGTTATGTTATATGTTATTAAATCTCTTAGAAAAAACAACGTAAAAGAGATAATTAATATTGAATACGTAAACTGCGCATAAATTTTAAAGCAACCCAATACAAAGACAGATCATAAGCCCTGAGATTACTGAAGCCTTAAACTGTACCGCTGTTTATCGGAGAGGTCGGCTATGTCCGAAATTCGCAATATAGATTCAGCATGTATACCTTGTTTACCATTATGAATTATAATGTAAAAATGTAATATTTATATTAATGAGTTCACAAAAACTGCTGTGCTTAGGATAATTCAACATTATTTGTTTGATTATGTATACGAGGATCTAACGAGCACTGGAAAATATAAGTAATTTAGCTATTTAGCTAATAATTTCAGCCAAACCTAAAAATATTAAAATAAGTCAAAAAGTAATCCTATGTAAAAACTGCTCAATACCCAGGTGTAGAACGTTCAAACTCGTTTTTGTAAAATAGGATAATTCAAAGTAGACTTCATTTCTCAGTAGCAAACTAAGAGTGCACACAGGCATTTAAGATCTCATACTTATTAATCCTATCGCATATGAATCATCCACATCAGGGTTTAGTGTTCTAAACAAGTAATAAACAAATCGTTTACAGAATAATTAATTACTGTTTTGAGCGTACATTAAATATATGCTCTGTTAGGCCAAGACGCTATCACTCTCGTAGCATAGTTGCAGCTCACCCTTGGAGAGTACTTTTGAGGGCTTTCATGAGAAAGTCGAAATCGAGCAATCACGTTTGGTGATCGTCTCTGAAAAAACCATGAGCAGCTCTGTCGCGCCTGCTTGAGTATAGCGCCTGTGACTGACCTCCAGATGAGCTGAAGTACCAGTCGGGATGAGGCCAAATTCTTGTTATCGACACGGCTAATCCAAGATGAGACAGAAAGTTGCAAAGCATTTCTTGTCCGAAACCGAAGTTGCACTTGCCTCGAGATGTTGGAATGCACATTGTACAAGGTCTAGGATCGTTAAGAGGTGGTACCACGCCGCAGTTAGCAATGTGCTCAGAGTGCGGCGTTCGAGCAGTATACAGTGAGTGCGTAGTGTGAGGTTCGTTCCTGTATAAGTTAATGAATTTTGTTCTGTAAGGGCTTCGAATGTAGATATTAAATGCTCATTCGAGTTGTATCTTTGATTTTAAATAAATGAAATTGATAATGAAACTCTTTTTATTTTTTACTTAATTTAAAATGAAAAGAATGAAAAATTGTCATTTTTATACCATTTTTAAAATAAACTAATTCTTTACATCTCAAAGTTTAAATTAAGATAAAAAAAGTTGCAGTAAATTCCATTGATCGATTGAATGGAAAGTCTAGATCAAATCCAAAATATTAAAAAATTTATATATTAAGTTAATTGAATCGACAAAATTCTATTTTATCTCATTTAACTACAAATTTAAAAATATATAACCAAAAATATTTTAGTTTTTTATTTATTATACATTTTTCTCTAGAATTATCTTAGCTGCAGAACGTATTTTTAACATTCTTTTGCTGTGTGGGATTGTTGTAGTTCATCTCGATTTGTAATTTTTCATTCATAACCTCCTTGAGCTCGATAGCACTTTTCTCTACATTTCAGCGATACAGGCTTATTTGAATAATGAGTACCTGAAAAATGATAATTTTATGAAGGCATGTGTAATATTACAGGGTGTAATAAAACGAAGGTAGAGTCAAACGAATCTTTATACTTATATTATAACAAGTAATTTTTAAATAATTAAACAAAATATAAAATTAATTATTTGAAGTTTAGAAAATGACAAAATATTTATTTATTACATTTTGTATGCAACCCGTATTGCATGATTGTAATAATTAGATTCTGTGCCTTTCATCCCGAGTTTGTCTATTGGGCTCGCCAGAAAGGCTTGCACAGATAGATCCTATCATGTGCTCAGTATATTCCACAACCAGCGTCTAGTTTTCAATAAATAATGAGAGAGTAAATAATTAAATAACCACTTATATATTTCTACTATCCTGAACCATATATCTTGTGGCTTTATCAGAAAGAGCTTTGTAGGGTTGATCTTTATAGCGCGAAGTCGATAAGAGCGTGTACACCCACGTCTCTGCAGATACTCGGTAATATTCAGTACATATCTGTCTTACATTAGAATACTTGGAATTTCCTTTGTCGAGTTATAAATAGCTGTTTGATCCGTAACTTATGGCAAAATTGCAAAAAAATATTAAAAATAGAAAAAATAATTTACCATTCATACAATCTTGTATGCAGCAATCGTTGTAGGGGCAATCTTTACCTGCAAGAAATCAATAAAATAAATATACTTTAAAAATATTTATTTTTTGCATGCGTGTATTAAATTTTTAATTTTGTAAGGAAAGAATGAATGACAGAAGAAAATGTTACTACCATAGTAAATATCTTCTTTCTATAATAATCTCGATAATAATTCTATTTATTATGACATGCCTCGCATATACGCGTTTTTTCCTCCTCGGCTGTGAATTTTCAGTATTCGAAAAGACCGCTGGAAACTACTCATTTCTACGAGAGCAGAGATTTCAAGGTTGGCATCTTGCATGGATAATAGAGTTCATCTAGGAACAGGCATATGGAGCTCTGGCTATCATTGCCTTTCGCGGGGAGAGTCTATTAACTTGGATAACCGCGTCTTGCGGAAAGCGTCTTGTCGAGGCTTGTGACATTGTCATGATCGAGGAAACCCAAAAACTCCCCTTGGGCCGCAAATAGTAACCTCGCTCTGCTTGATATACCGCGGATTGTATATTTACCTTTAATTTTAATTACTTTTTTTGATACTTAAAACCGCCCTTCTAACCTACATCTAACACCATAAAAAACGTCTCATGCACGCTGATTTGCGTTCACTCTAAAAACGTAACTTCAATTATATACTGCAAATTTTTTATCAGTATATAATCTTATTTACTCGTATGTGTAATATTTACTTTTATTTCTAAATAATTTAATTTATTGAAAAATTAATAACAACAAAACGCTATCGCTCTTGGAGAGCATATATATAACACAATTTATACCAGATATATTTATTTTTTTATTAAATAAATAGAAGATTAATACAATTTCAATATATAATAACTTGTAGGTATTAGATTAGCAGGTTAACTTTACAGGTTACCTGCAAAAACAGTGAGCAAAAAACAGCAAATCAATAGCAAGGCAAATAAATACGTAGACTTCAATAGGTCACGAAAATCAAATAGACAAGTATTCTTCATTATTACTGATTTATTTTAATTATTATTAAATTTATAATGTCTAGAGTAAATTCTCGAATAAAATTATATTAATACTGGATATAGTTTCGAGAATGATTTCCTTTAAAGAATTGTAAATTTATTTATTCTTTAGAATATTTTATTTAATCACATTTATTGTTTGAGTTTTGAAAAAAATCTATTTAAAGAATAAAATTGTCATTATGACCTTAAAGAATTACAATAGAAACATAAAAAATCTTATCAATTTTTATCATTCAAAAAGAATTTTTTTAGTTTTTCAAAAATATCACAAAAATTTTATTAATATTGTTTTTGTGTTCATAATTTTCCACCAGAATTTTTAATTAATAATTTTGTAGAAATAAAGGTTTGAATGGGATGAGATATTAAATTAAACTCAAGTCTTAGTATTTAGAATAAAATACATGAAATAAATGTTTTTTATTACTATTTCTTATCGAATTTTCTCTAGTCAACTTAGCGGCCAGGTTTTGAATGCCTCTTGCTCCATTCACATCGATGAGCTATGATTATCTGTGATATTACTTATGTTTTATAAGACGTTTAATAATTTTCGGCTATGTCAAATGGATCTAATGCCTGATTAAAATATTGAAATTTAGTTAATTATGCAAGTTTTAATTGTATTTATTATACAAACACAAGTCTGCGTATATCAAAATGCGGGTTTGCTGTACGGCTTTGTTTATCCTGTGGCCATGAAATCCGGCATATTCGGCGACTTCTAAGAAGCTTATTAGCCGCTACTTTTGAATAATAGAGTTAGTGAGAGGTTGCGGTGCAGAAAAGTTTTGCGAATGCTGGCTAACATATCAAAATGTGTGAGAATATCGGGAGGGTTCTGTCGCAGAAGCAAAGGGTAGGATTCCCGGCGGGAGATCGTAAGCCACGAAAGGTGGTCAAGTGGCAACCGGGTAACTGGATATGCCGCCCATTGCAGCAGACAGCTGTATTGATAACTCATGGCTTTCAGTTACTTCTTCATGGCCAATATTATAATATATTTTTTTTCATTACAGTTAATAAATAATAAAACAGTAGTATAATTATAATTATACTATAACTGAGACTAAAATATAAAAATGCAAGTAGGACTCTTAATTTAAGATAGGTGTAGGATAAGGATTATTAATTTAACAAGAATGGTTTGTGATAAATAGATGACAGATGTGCAGCGGATGTTTTTATGGTTTTGTTTATGGTTTTATTTTTAATTTTTGAAAAATATCTGTAATTGCAATGAATTTATTCAAATTATATTGTCTATGATTATCAACGTGAACCATTATGCATTTTTAGGTCGCTTGGTTAAGAGTCGATACGCAGACGATCCTTACAATATCGAGCCATGTTATCACGAAAAACCACAGGATCGCAGTGACGCACAGCGGCCACCGCACTTGGTCCCTTCACATCAGGGACACACGAGAGAGTGACAGGGGTTGGTACATGTGCCAAGTCAACACTGACCCCATGTCCAGTAATACAGGATTTCTTGAAGTTGTTGGTAAGTACATTTATAATTATTCATCACACTTCTGAAATCAAATACTGAATTTGAAAAGTAATTAAAACATAAAATTTTTTCATAAGTTCGGTTTTCAACATATTCTAAATATTTACATATTTGGTTACAAACCAAAACATTTCTAAAATCTAAGGCTGCTAGTCAACGCTTATAATCATTAACAGTCTTATTATATACATAGACTATATTTTTGAGGTATGTTATGCAATTAGGCATTTATTGCATAGTTACCCGTAGTTGTTTAAATCAAATTTAAGGTTTCTCATGAACCGTATGAACTTCGAAGGATTCATTTGAAATTATAGAGATAATTTAATAAATTTAAAGTGTATTACAAAACTTTTAGGCTCTTTTAATTCACCAGATTACCGAAAATTATAATTTTTTTAAAATTAATTTTCGTACTTTAAAAAATACTTTAATATAATTATAAAAACATGGATAAATCCATTAATACATTTTACAAGTAATCTGATTTTTAAGCTATAAAATCGTATTTTTTAAAAGTGAAGTAGTAGTAATAGTACTATGTAGTTTTTAAAGTGAAATTTATCTGTAAAGAAATTTCTTACGATAACTATAAGCTTAGCAAAAAAATTTTGAGTTTTTAATAATTAATAATTAATTGGTGATAATGATTTTTCGAAATAAACTATAAATCAAAATATATTCCTCGTGAAAATGTTGCAACTGCTCTGTAGAAATAACAGCCTATAACTTTTCATAATTGATTGAGCCTTAAAACCCAATTAACTACTTTGCATTTTCGGGCTTTGGAACATTTCAAGCAACTTAATTAACTGATCGTATATTGGTATACAAAAGTCGTTTAATAAGACAGAAAATTATAGGGCACTAAAGTGGGGATTAACAATTACCTCTTCATGCTAACTTATTCTTGTCTAAGATTTTGAAATGCGCAATATTATAAATAGCCCTTATTATGGCTTTATTACCTTATTAAGGTGTCAAAATTTTCAAATTTATAGACCACCTCACATCCTGACTGCATGCGCGCGCTCGGCATACATTTTTTATACGCGGGCCACAAAGTTACTGGCATTTTGTTTCCGGAAGAAGCGAAGGAGTAAGAACGAGCTCCAAGACAGTGCAGCGAGTGAGATAAGATGCTCACCGCCTTGTATCGGGGAGTCGCGCATCCGGTACAACTTTGCTGCAAATATTTGCGAAACAAGTCTTCTAGGTGCAAATCAACTCTCGATTCGAGTCACCTTTATCCTAAAACTTGAGCAAACAAACTTCCAGTCAAGTTTTGAGGGATTCGGAACCCTTTCTCCGCCGGAAGTAGAATCGCGAAAAATTCAGTAATACAATTGCACATCAATCTCATTGATTGCATTTGCGGCTTATCAGGGCGCTTTACGCATTATAATTCCTCAAAAGCGAATGATAGACGGGGCGTTTTGTCATAAATACATCAGACTAATATAATGTAATCGGATTATATAGATGCGGTAACTGGAAGTATTTAGTGTTAATTATAATATCAACACGGGGATCATTGCCTATCTGCTTATTATCTATTATTATTGAATTTTTGGTAATTAACATTTACACTGAAATTTAAGACAATATTTTGTTAAATATTAGATTGATTATAAATTCATGAAATAATATCATTTCTCAACTCTCTCCGAAATTTAATATACATAACTACCAGTATAATCATAAGTCATTGAAATAAGTTAATGAATGCATATTTGCTTTTGTATTTCTAAAATTTTTATTTATTTAGAAATCGGTCTTATTGAAATTGAACAAAATCTAATCTGATCACAAATTGGTCATTTGACGGAATTAATAAAATTATTCTAAAAATCACATGCTTGGTATTGACAATAAAATATATTTATTAAAAGCGTCCGTACATTATTAAAAGATAAATAACCATTTATGCAATTTTTTCACTTTAAACAAATCATTTGTCATAATACTAAAAAGGTAAAGCAAAATCATTGCGTATCCACATTGTCTTCTTTCGCTTAAATATTCATTTTAACACTGATTGAAATAAATGACTTGGTCCGAAATTTAAAGGTATTCGTATATGGACCATTATTCTATGCCTTTATTACAAAACAAAATTGTTATCATTGAGTAAAGTATTTTCGAGATGAATAAATAAATATAAAAGTATCAAAAAATCAATTATAACAAGTAAATAATTATATAAATTGAAAATTGAAAATTTCAATAACATAACACCGTACTGTATATTAGACATATATAATTAATTCACAGCTTTGAATGACTAAAGAATCATATTTACCATGTATAAAATCGAGAATGTCGATAACAATTAAACACCTGTATACTATTTAATTGCCCTGTCTTCTGTAACGAATGTTAAAGCTGTAATATCAATAATTATCTATCATTAATTCAAAATAATAACAAACAATGTATTGATATAATTAAATTCTTATGGGTCATTTTATTGCGAAAAACTTCATTGTATCAATATTTACAATTTTCTAGATATCATCCTAAGGTATACAAGTATAAATAAATAATAAATGAAAACGAAAAAGTTATGGTTAAGAAGACGTGACGGTTTAGGCCTATAAGTAGTTTTTAGATTAGCAGCGCTGTAAATATTTTGTAAAAATTTCCAAGAGGAAACTGCATAATAGATTTTTCCGTTGTCCAATTTTACATGTTTCGCATAATTACTTTTTTATGCACCTTTTTATACATAATATAATATGTCAATTAGTTTTTCAGAGATTACACTACAATATATCATATAACAATTCATAATATTATTTTTCACTTGAAATCCTATGAAATTCCCTGAATACATAAAATTAATTCATTAATAGAAATTATAAATAAAAATTTTGCCGTAATTAAACGGCTCATTGTTTGCAATAAAAGTAAATATAAAATACAGGTTTAAATTCTTATCTACTTCGACTCTCAACTGTTCACCGCTCAAACATGAATACGTTCACATTTTTTCTTTGCCCGGATATCTTTAAAGAATATAAGATAAGAGAATTCAATTTCCATTCACACTGTATGCACAATGTGGTAAACTTTTTGTTTTATTTAATGAAATGGAAACATTTTTTGCGGTGCTAATGAGGAAGTTAATTCCTTTCCATTGCAAATAGTAAAGTAAATATAAAACATAAGCACAAGCTCTGCGTTAAAAGCAAAAAGAAACTATGAACATGAATTCCGTAAAAGGCGAAATCGGCGGGCGCCGTGCAATGTCTCTAGGTTGACCGGGAATTAGCTGCGTGAAAGTCTGCGCTTCGCAAGGCCTGTGTGGGCGTCTTGTGCCGCTCGGGAGGCGCAGCGACTAATGTGCAAGGCGACGAGGCGGTTCGAAAGCGCTCGGGGCGGAGCGAGGCATCCAAGTCGAGTAGGCCCCGGGTATATTTGCATCGCGCCGTCACTTGCGACCCCTGTAGCTGCGTTTTTTCTCGCGGGCGCGAGTGTCTTGGCGAGATAAAGAAAGGAGAGCGCGCGGGCGATTCGTCCCGCGGCCCTGATGCAAATGTATGTAAAGCGCGCGGCGCGTGCGGCCCGCTCCGCCAGACGATTGCGCTCTTGGGGGGCTATTTAACACCTTCCTGGCGACGTGGCCCCCGGCCCTAATAACCGGCTCGCCAGGGGCTTATCGTGCCTGCGCCCCCGGACTTTGTGTGCAAGTTCGCCGCCTGACCAGGCGTCAAAGTTCCACTGCCGGCGTGTGCAGTCCTCGCTATTTCTTCCCGCGCGCCCTTTTCAATCGGGTATTTTCAACCGCGGTTCCTTCGTTGCGTCTTTGTACATTATTTAAGTGCTGTGCCAATGGAGTCTAATTAAACAATTGATTGACATGACTCTTTCGCAGATGCAGCGATGTAAGAATAAACTGAAAGAAATAAGAATCACAATAAGGATTTAAATAGTTTAGGAGAGTAGCGCATTATATAAACAACGCGTTTTACCGGTGCACCGCAATATGATCTCTGACAGATAGTACATTTTTACTTATCCGTAAAGCTCACCGCAAAATTTGCTCTCTCAAATTGTGTCGCCGAGAGATTGGGCAGCCTGCATCTGCCGAGAACATTCTACATAATCCATAATTGCAATTTTGTTGATGCATATTATGAGCGATAAGTTTAATGGGCAAGTGTTTATATCGTACATAGACCGTCACTGCTGCTCTTTTAAAACTCTGAAACAGTTTTTATCGATAGATTAGTAAATCATCAAGTGGACTAGTCCAGTAAAGCCAATGGAATGATTTTGCTTGGAAACCCGCTTCAAACACCTAGCAATTATACCGCTCTAAGTTTCTCAATCGGGGTTATAAAGAAGCCGACGCAGCTTTCAGCGAGGCGGAATAAAGGAAATTAAAGGTCTGACTTTGGAATTCTCCCCCGCGAAATCAAATGGAGAAAGAGTGCGAGAAAGAGAGAAAGACAGAGAGAGAGAGAGAGAGAGAGAGAGAATCGGGAGCAGAAGGCCAAATAAAAATAGCACGATTGGCAAAAATTTTGCAGGTTAGTTCGAGAGCGAGGGCATATACGTAGTGCGCCTGAAAGGATAATCTAGAAAGGTGGACGTACACGTGGTTTAACCCAACCGCAAGCCCTCGTTAAATTTCTCGGCTCTTTATCGCGATGGGCAGCCGACGGCTATCGAGGCGCCTAGCCGGAATAAGAGATTGTCTCATATGTACGCTCGAGTGCTTTAAGTATATCGGGACCGTTTTTCAATTCCCTCGCATTGCATCGCCCAACCGGGCCGCGCGAAAAACCTCGTCTACGTTTTCCAACAAAGAGCGAACTTGAATTACTTATTCTCTTGCCCTTTGTGCGTAATTGTATTTTGATTGCTCCGGCTTTTGTCGCTATACAATAACCCTTACATTCTTATTTGCGATTGCTTTAACGCCTTTTAAATCGTCGAGATTTGTTGCAAGCGAGTAGTTTACAAGTCTGAATGGATTCGGAGCAGAGTCGTACACAACGTAACTCACGAATTCTAGGATAAAAAACTCTTAGAAATTGTCGACTTGTAAAGTTCTACACCCTGTATTGTACACATTTACTTTTATTCTTGTTTATTATGCAAGGTAATGGGTAAAAATCGTTTAAATCGATGTATACACGAAGAGTAAATATTGATACAGCCCTCAAAACTGCAACTACATTGGTGAATTTCTTTGTTATACCTACATGAATAACAAAAATCCTATGCTAGAAGCTCTTGAAGGCTGTTACGTAATTACTCTTCGCACGTGTGGGCGTGCACGTATGCCGGTATTCGTTTAACATAGTTTGTAACAATGTTTTGTGTTAAAATAGAAACGTTTGTTGTTGACTAGGACAAATTCAAAGTATAATTACTTGTGTTAGTTCAGAATAGTAATGCATGCTTTGTAAGGTTTGCCACGGTAATACAGAGCAAGCAAGTTTCTTGATTAGCTAAGCCTTAATTTCTTTATTATCGAGAAGCAAAATATGCATAATTCATGTCTTTAGAATATTATTTTATTCAAGCCACTACACTTGCTGTACTATTGTCACCGTGTAGTTTTTCAAAAGTTTGACCACAAATAGCGCATTACCATTCCCCTCATTTATATGAAATTGGGCAGAATTTTGCACACACAAAAGTTCAGCCTAGACAAAAGATTTTGCGATGCTGTTTTATAAAGTAAGCTTGCTAAATCAAGATTTTGCACTAACGATATAAGTATACTTCTGAAATTGTTGACAAAATATTTTTTATACAATAATATGCCAGCTCTAATTTTTGTTATAGTTGGCAAAAAACCAATTTTGGTGTGGCCTTGATATGCTTTGATCAGCGTGTAATATTACGCTTGATTGTATTTACCTGGATTGTGCACGCTGGTGATAGTATTCATAAATCATGCAGTACCCGTTGGTTAAATCATACCTATTTAATCTGCCGTTTAAGCAACCACTAATTAAAATAGCCGCCATTTTTGCCACATAATATATGATCGGTTGATCAATGGTTGATCAAACCTAGTAATTTGTGAACATAAATTTCATAGCTAAATATATTATCCACTACTACAATTATTATATTTGCCAAAAATAGTCTTCTGTTAATTAATTAGCTTAACAATATTCATAGATTTTTTAAGTAAGTATTACCGTATAATTTTTTATAAAACTAAAGTTTGTTACGCCAATTACTTAATATAATTTTTAAAATTCTGAATAAGAATAAAACAAAGAAAATTATTCTTATTAATAAATTAATTTAGTATTCAATTAACATTTTTGCATAAAAATGAATGAATTAATAATGTATAAATTTTACTTATAATACATAATTACTAAAGATATTGTGTAATTAATTAATTATAATTTTATTTTTTCTCAATTTTTTACATTTTACCTTTTATTTTTTAACCTTTATTTTCTTGCATCGTGACCTTGCTTTTCAGTTTTAGTCTGCTATTGCTAAAAGATTGCTCAACAATTGACAAAAATCATTGACTAAAAAATAATCAACGGCTGCTTAGATTATGATTTTGAGACATTCGTTAGCCTAATTAAAGGTTAGCAAGACGACGAGCCTCTGAGGGACGGCGCGCGAATCCATCTGATCCGCGAGTCATCACTAATGCATCCGCGCCGGTCGTTAAATTGACAAGGCTGCACTGCGTCGTAAAAAATGACAATACGAAGGATCTTTATTAGATCATTACCCTCATCGTTACTTTTAGATAAAGGTAGAGCAGTGGTGTTTCGAGTTCTGCAGCCCAGGTCCTAAACGTAATTAGCTGCTGAGCCCCTTGGTTTGTCGGCAAGAGGCCTTCGCGCGCATCGATCGCCGGGTTCGGCGAGCGCTCGCGCCATTTTATCGAGACGTCCACGGGAAAATTTTCTAGCAAGATTTAGCGCCGCGGGATATTAATGGCGCCGGGTCGGGTAAAAGTGCCGGAAAAAACGAAGACGCACGCCGAGAGCGTTCGACTCGTTTAGAATTAAATTTGCCGTCTCCGCGTTGCCTAATTCTATTATGGATTCAATACTGAAATCAGCGTCTGCTTACGTCCTCCGCGTTGCGTTTGTCGAGTAGACGACTTTCCGGGACATCGGTCGCGGATGCTGCGGAACCGTCCCGTTAACTGCGCGCTGTAGCTGTCGGGGAAACCCGAAGGTTTCGGGATCCAACGACACTACTGTCGTGCGACACTACGACTATTTCCTTGTTACATATAAATGACGTTGCGGCAAAGTTAAAAGTGCCGACTTCTCTAAAAAAAACACAAAGTCAGTTGAATCCAGTAAAGTAATTTACTTCTAAAAATTATTCGTTCTCCGCAGTAGAATTTAGAAATATTTGGGTCACAAATTAAACCAATCGATTCCAAAGAATGAAAATACTCGAAAAATACTTTAGGTATTTAATTTTCTAAGTATAAATCACTATTATGCATTTTAATAATTTCAATTACAGCAGTGTTTGCTTTTCAATGATAATTATCTGTTATTTTGCCTTATTGAACTTTATCAAATATTTTACAATGTGTAATTAAAAGCTCAACCAGAGAAGGATTCATTAAAAGTTATTAAATTAATATTATATTTCCAGTTAATTAAATACAATTTGAATAGAAATTTCTGTTATTCATTATATATTTAGTAGTTTAGCAGTCTTATGAGCAATAAGAAATAAAAAAAAATTCATGTATTAAATAGGTATCTCCAATTTTAGTTTTATTTATTTCTTTATTGATTTAATTTAACATCGATTTTCTTCTGACAGTTTCATATAAAGTAATGCAAATAGCATGGTATAATTACTCTTTGTGTTTATATAAAAGGAATACACCTTCCGTATATACGCATTTTTACACCATACTTACATTTTGTCATTTGTGCTAATGGTTAAGGCTTCGTTTCTTAAAACTTAATAATGCATATAGAATAATCAATTCTTACAATAGTATGTTAAGATTGTTGTTTATTCAGACATATAGTACAGCATTCAATATGTAAAAATATAAAATTTAGAAAATAACAAAATTGTATGACTTGTTAATAAATCAGATATATATCTTGACTACACGAGTGCAATCTGTATATGGTATATTATATGTACATGGCATGTATACATTTTCTTATTGAAAAGAATTCTGTAAATGATAAATAGTAAAGGAAAGACGTATTAACAAAAATAAATAGTTTTGTATGTTGAAGTATTTTATTTCAGCAAGCCGAACAGAGTGTAAACTCGTCGCAACTGAAAGAAACGTGAGCGGCCACTAGTCTGCTCTCCCGTTTCTATAACGTCCCTTGCCGATGCTATCAGACGCGTAGAAAAACTCTTCGTGAGCGTTTTCCAACGCTGCCCCTAATTACGCTCTTTGCGGGCTTTCGGTCCACCGGCAGTCAGTTACAGGCGTCGCACGGGCAGACAATGGCGCGCGAATGTTCCGGAAAAACCTAACACTTATTCGCGATTAACCTTTGAAGGCTTGATGACGAGTCGCCGTACATTATTTAGGCTGTAAATTTTCCCCGTTTACCTGAAGAGTTTTCGGTAGTTTTCTCATTGCTATCCGTTCTTGAATGCAGGTCATCCCGTAGTAACCGTCCTTTCTCCCAGTTTCTTTATCGAAATCAATGTTTTCAGCATTTATTTATAACATTTAATATTTTAAAGCTTGCGTCACTCTGCAAATTTTTAATCTTACAGCCAGAATTTCGATCGCGAAAACTCTCAAACATCATTCTTTTAACGCGAAGTTATCATCCCGTTAATCTGCATACTTCGTTTTCATCTAAAATATTACACATTTAACTAATTACAAAATATAAATAAAAAAAGATTGTTTATTACATATCGCGAGCTGTAATTTACCTTTGATGAAATAGTTATTGACGGTTACGAGCATTGATAAAAAGTATACATAGGCCCTAGGAAATGAAAAGGTATCGAAGCGTCGGCGGTGTATGCGCGTTGCTGGCTGTGCGATTTGTTGGTGAAATGGAAACCGCCAACTGCTCAACGGTTGCGTGCCTGCACGTACTGTCATTGAGACTCAAGCTGTATCGTTTTCCAGTGCCGCCGGACATTCTCGACGACCCGACCAGCAGGGACATGATGGTGCGAGAAGGCAGCAATGTGACTCTGTGCTGCGCGGCCACTGGCACCCCAAAGCCCACGATCACATGGCGCCGCGAAGCCGGCGGCACAATCAGCCTCTCTGGATGGCAAGAAGGTATCATATCTCTTTGCTCCCTTTATTAATCCGTTTACGCGCAACCCATCTCAGGGCCCGCCTTCGCTTTCCATTATTTTTTCACGAACAAAAGTGTATTAACTGCAAAGGAACACTGGGACGACCGAGTGTGGATTACACTCGCAGCCGAAAATACTGTTATAGAACACAATTTAAATTGAATTATATTGCAATATTCGCCGGATGGATATGAGATAAATTTTTCTTATTTTGGAATATGTAATTGAATTAGTTTTTCTGAATCTGTTTTGGATTATAAGTTGATATTCTATCAGGATCATAGAAGAATTTGTTACTAAACTTAATGAAAGACTACAATTTAATCTATATTTTAATTATGTGTAAGAAAAAATACATGTTATATAGAAAATTAAATTAATATAAAAATTTATGAACATTACTAAAAACCTATTAAAATGAACGCATTACTAAAGCAACTTTATTACATCATTCACGAGAAATAATTTCAAGATTTACAGTTTAGTAGTAAAAAATTGTAATTAATTTTGTTTGTTTTTAATATATTATAGTATGAACATTAAATATTTCATATCTGCGCAAAAAAATTATATAATGAAATTAATAATAATTTTATTTTAAAATCATTACTTTGTTTTGATTAATGTAATGTGCATGAGGTTAAACACGAGTTGGTAAGTTTAAAATGTGCATTTATTTTACTTCATGGTATTAATGTGGAGACGGGTTTTCATTTTAGAAAATACTTTAATTAAACTGGAGGTGTAAGATTATTTTTCAATTCTTATTCCAATATGAGTGAGATGATTAGTCTTGCGAAAATAAAGTCGAGTATTCGAAAAATAATTTATCCCAAACTAATTGCATCAATTCTGTAAGTGCAGAGAAATCCAAAATATTTATGCACGTTTTTGATGAAACTAATTTAGAATACTGTATATAATACAGTATATTGGTATATAATATTCTATCAAAATATAAGACAATGTAGATACCAGCAACACGAGGCAACTTACATGTAGAAATACAGATAGCATCTGTGTTACAGGCTTAGAAAAGGAAATCGAAATACGTTATCTCTTACTTAACCGTTTTTAGTCTCATTTGAATGTCCTACAAACTATTTTATTATTGTATCGAGTTTTCATATAGTCTCTTTCATGTAGTTTTATGTTTTGTTTGGAATTGGAAGGTTCGAGAAAAAATCGAATAATTAACAAGAGCATTTAAATAATATTTTTCTATATTAAATAAAGGCATCTATACAGGAGTACATTAATTGGTTTAATCTGGTGTCTACGCCGATATCAAAATTTTGAAAAATTATTATTTAAGAAAAGAATAGACCTTTAATTCTCTGGTTGGTGTTATTTACCTGCATTTTTTACTGTATATTTCGATCGAAAATTCGAATTTCTAATAACAATATATTTCTTTTTAAATAGATAGTTATAGTACAAGGAGGGAATTAGTGTAAACTGCCCTTAAGATACAATTAAATTTTTGTTTTCGCAGAAATTCGGATAATATTCACCAAAATTTAATTTTTACATCATACCCTTGAATATTAATAATAGTAATGAGTGCACATTACAATCATTACTTTTGTTAATGCCTTACTTTTATATAGGAAAATAAAAATTTTTAATTGAATAAAATAATAAGGAGCTGACTTATAATAAAAAATAAACGAGATTTTATTGTGAACTGAATAATTAAAGGTACACGATTCACGAGCAACGATGAACTTTGTATTGTAATCCTCTTTTCGTTAGTTTGTACGGATGATGCGCGATCAGTTTACAATGTTTCGGTGCAAATATGACCCGTAATGTGGGTCGTTGATTCGCTCAAAATTATCCGTGCAAAATGGTCAATGGAGTTTTCGTTCTTTGAAACGCGAAAATCGAGGAGAGGGGAGTGCACGATGACAGTGGGAATCTTGAACGAGGGCGGGCGCGTTCATGTAACTGCCGTCGCACGCAAATGATCGTTGGCGCGGGCCCGAGTGGAAATTATAGAAATGGAGTAACCAGAGACACCGACAGGCGGAACAAAATACGTCGGCGGGGTCGGAAAACGCGGAGGCGGCCACTGCCGGTAAAAAGCCGGGTGATTCACTCGGCCGGGGAGCTAACGGCCGGGACGGGGCGAGCGGCCGGTTTTCGATTAGCGCATAATGCCCCGAGCTCGCATTGTCCCGGCGCGGGCTCCGGATGCCGCGAGATTAACGGGCCCCGCGGACGCCTGCGAGCCTGTGATTTGTTGCGCAGTCGCCAGCATCGAGGGGCCGCGGCTGGAAATAACGCGCGTCAACCGACTGCACATGGGGGCCTACCTCTGCATCGCCTCCAACGGCGTCCCTCCGACGGTCAGCAAGCGCATCGTCCTCATCGTCGACTGTACGTATACGCATACCTTCTATCCAGCTCCGTGTACCCTTGGCCCATTCTAGGCGTAATAAGCCCATTGACCCCACCCCGGACGAGCGGGCAAATTTTCCGGGGCGGCCGATTGTTTTCCGAATATGCGCCTTTTAGGCCATTGTGCGCGGCTTTGTGCATTCCTGGCGAGCCGGGCCGCCTCGGCGCCCCTGTCCCCGTCAGCCCGCCCGGATCTCCCTGGCTCCTGCAATTGTACTCCCGACTGGCGCGCCATTGTTGACGTTTTCGAGATGGCTCGTCAAGGAATTTCCTCTTCCCTTTCCTGCCGCGGACCTCCTCCTTTTTCTCTCGCTTTTATCTCCGCTCCCACCGAGCTGCATGCAATTATTACTTAAATGCCCGGGTAATGGCTCTTTTAGGATTGACCTGACCCGCGAGCCTATCTTCCTCGGGCATTTTTCCCTTTTTGTTATTCACATATTGATCGCGATTCCGGAGAAATTGATTAACTTCACGTATACCTCTGTGTTTGATTGCATTAGTTCCGCCGATGCTGCGGATCGAAAACCAATTGATTGGAGCTTATGAAGGGCAGACATTAGTTTTGGAATGTCACAGCGAAGCGTATCCTCGTCCAATCACGTATTGGACATCGCCGACAAATGAAACGATAAATAACGGTAAAGTATTCCTCTTTCATTTAGTGCGTTGTACGATGAACCTCCTGTATCAGATCAATCAAATTAGAGTCACTGATTCTTGCAATCCGTGAATACCCTGTAAAAATAACCATTTTTATACCAATTGCATAGGGAATTTAGTATTAAATTTAAGAGGATGACTAATTCCATTCATCCTCTAATACTTAAAATAAAAACAAAATATCAAGAATAATATAATAACTGAGTTTTTTAAATAAAAAAATCGAATTGCATATTTATATATTACTTGTTTTAGTTGAACATCTATGGCTATATAAATAAACAAAACTATTGAATCTTTCAACCTTTTTGAAATTCGTAAAATATTTTAAAATTTCGGTGTAAACACTCTGTATAAATAAATTATTATGCCGTTTAAAAACTGTTTAATTTAATATTATCTGTAAGAGTTCATATTCATGGATTAGCAGTAAACACATGTGTTATTTTGAAAATTTGCTTTGCATTTTAAAGGTGGCCACTATAAAGTCGAAGCATTCACATCAGGCTATGAGACTTTAATGAAGTTAACGATACGATCGTTACGAGCTCAAGACTACAACGGATCCTTTCGCTGCATAGCAACAAATTCTATAGGAGAAACTGACGGCAAAATAAAATTATACAGTGAGTACACGATATAAAAGATCAAATAATCATTTATTTATTTGATGTCGATAGTCGAAGAAATATTTATTCAGTTTCGAGTATTGTTCAAGCGCAAATCGAAACCAAACTCATTATGTATTATTACAAACATCGTGTATTTAACGCATGACTATAAATTGAATAATTACGTGCATTTGTAAGCACCCAGCTGGAAATTCAGAGGATGTAATGCGGGACTAAAGTATAAAATATAAAAAATAGGGAGGGCAACTGATAATGACTTTCAATTACCATTCGTATTTTATCGAAAGGCGAGGACGCGCCGGACGAGGCCGGCCAACCGGATAATCCGTTATACATCCCCGATTAATTATTTGACCACTCGCATCTGTAATCGGCGCAAAGGGAAGGGGAAGGGATGGGGAAGCGCAACAAGCGGCCGCTGGTTCTCGGGGATCGATCGCACGGCCCTTGTAATGGATGGAACAGGAGCCGCGGGCCGGCGCCACCGCCGTGCGTCGGCCCTTGACTCGTTTCCGGCCGAGGGCGCGCTGTGCAATGCAAATGCGCGGCGGCCCCGCGGCTCCTTCGATTCGAATGGGCTTACGTCTCCGCTAGGGCCTCCCCGTGAAATACGAGCGCTCGCGTGCGCGCGCGGAACTGCCGTCGGCGCTTCCTCCGCCGGCGCGCGCATCTCCGAGCCAATTGAAAGCCCGACCCCAACGATGCGCCCCGAAAGAACCGGCCGCGGGCGCTACCTCAGGAGCCCAGGCCGCCCTGCTGGGAAGCCGCTTACCGAGGCGCCTGGATTCCCCGCGGCCTACCGGGATAATCAATCGAATTTGCCCGCGGTTAGCCGCCCGGTGAAATCGACCCCGCAATCGATCGCTCGGATAATGCGTCTAAGCGTAATTAATATGCACGGGGACCGATCCGTGTAAAAATAACTATACCAGAAAAATTTACTTTGTACATATGCAGGCGTATGTTAAATAGGCGTTGAATATGCCAACAGGGCCGAGTAAGGATGTGGTCTGCGTAAATAACAATTACGTTCAAGTAAAGGGATTTCTTTAATTAGAGTTCGGCATGTATCCAGCAGTTATGGCAGCAATCCAATAAATTTCACTCGTAATTCAGCATACGGGAGTGAGATGCTATTTGCAAACATTTTGTACTGTTGTTAACTCAAGTATAGTGCTTGGACATTCAAGTAAATCAAAGCCAAACCTTTGATCTTGGTTCAAATGGTTTCAAATTACATATAATGATTAAGTTTAAAGGACAGTAATATTTTCCTTGCAAATGCTTTAATTAAGGCAATGCTTGAACGCAGCTTGAGGTATGGTCCCAGAGAATCGGGGCGTAGGCCAGATCGATATACTCCCTCGCTTTGAATCCCTTCTTCAATTATCCTTCTTTCCGCGTCGTTCGCGCAAGTCGAGGGAAGCCATAACGCGCTCGAGAGTATGCGTGAAAGCGACGCTTAGCGTAATAGCTGTAGCCTCCGCTGCGAGCGCGCTATAACAGCCATAAGGAAATTATCGCTAATAAAGCAAGCTTTAGCGGGTGCTGCTAAGCGACTAATCCTTAAACGCAATTTGGCGCGCGGCGGCCAAGAAAAAGTAATCGGCCTGCTAAGGCGGAATGAGTTCGCGGCTCTCCCTTTGCAAAGAGCGAAATGATTGGGATGCCGAGGCAGTGGGACCCGGTAGACAGCCTACATTAAGAAATAAGCGTTTACGTGGCTCTGTTCCTTGAGTTTGTCCAACTCCTTGGAAGCCCTAGGAAGGCGTGCTTGGTTAGTTTAATTCGCCGCTCAAGTTCCAATTAGTACCTCGGATTTCTCTTTTTACTCGGTGTGCTTCTAGAGCCGGCGTAGCATGTGGCGAACCGCGCGATAAGAGATCCATGGTTATCGGTGGGGACTTAGCCTTCGTGGTCCGACTGATGTTTGTTCGCGTTGGAAAAGCATCATAGGGATTTGTATAATCTGGCGAGCCAGTTTCTGATTCTCAAAGCGCACGCTTTGAGTGTAAAACCCTCGCTAATAATGCCTTTTTAAGCTTCGATTGCTTGATTAGTGCCTAATTGGCTGCTCATTGCAGCGGCTGTGAATTATCAATAGTCAATCGAGTCCTGTTTTTTCTTCTAGTTCTGGTTATTCAATTGAACGATAATTATCCGCGTGATGCACTAGTTTTTCTGATAATAAGCCATAGGGCAAAAGGCGAAACTCGGGCGAAAGGCGAAATAGGGACAAAAGCCGAAGACCATACAAGAATATTAACTGGATTTCAATGCGATAATACGTGAAAGGAAAGCAGGAAGGAGAATGAATGGGTAATTGAGTGAGGCAGAAACACGCGCGATAGAAAGGGCCAAACTTGGGCCGAGCGCGCCCCAAACGAGTGCAGATCCGCTTAAACTGGGACGCCTTATTTACCCATTTTTTCGCGCGCATATCGCCATTTCCGAGCGGCGATCCGGACCTCGATAAAAGTTCATCAAAGCCGCTCGCTTGCGCCCCGGCCGTCAGTTAATAAGCAGCGTCGCCGTTCCCCAGTGATTTGTCCCCGGCGGCCACCTGTGCGCCGCTCGGGGGGTAAAAACCCTCGCGCCCCAGCGCCCCGCAATCTGTCAGAGGCAAATGCCGTCCGGCGAAATACCTTCCCATGCACAAGAGAATTTCAATTATTTTCATCTTGAGCTGGCCGGTCGAGCGCGGGTGTACGCCACTGCTATGACGTTTTGATTGGACTCGAAAATAGCGGGGTCATATTACCCCCACCCCGGCCGCCACTTAATTTCCCGTCGAATGACCGCACACTGTTGTTATTTCCAGCTGATGGACGCTCGCGGCAAATGTCATCGTCATTCGCTCGCCCGCGACCCTCGAGGCCCGGAGTCCGCCAGGCCCGCGGTTAAAAGTGCAGCATCTACTCGGATCGCTCTGGTTATCGGTCGCGGCTTCCCTCGACGTCCAATTTAGTTTTACAATGATAACCGCGCTCCTGTTTTTGCGCGCGCGGATCACTTGAAACTCCGGCACGATACCTGCGGCTGCCTCGCGACCGACTAAAAGTTGCTTGCACAAGTTCGCATTTCCAAATGGTTCGCGGCGAGCTCTAAAGCAAACCCGCTCCTCGTCTATCCATTGTCCCTCGCGCGCCCGGCAAAGTCCTTGACATCTAGACCAAAACAAATCAGGGAGATTTAAATCAAATTCACCCGCTCAGAATAATTAAATTTCTATTTGAACGCTGTGCCGGTCCGTGAATAGAACTGATGCGCTAGTGGGCGGGCGGATGGTCGGCGCGTGCGGCCTCTCTGCCCCGTCGTTATCATTCCTCTGCTGCCGTGTTTGCGGCTCGTTTGTGGATTTTCATAAAAGCAGCTACGCCCGGTATAATGCGATGGCTCGTACGTCCTAATTTATCGGTCGAGAAATGTTTCTTCCTCCTTCCACGACTATCCATGACGCGAACCAAGATCTTGTAATATCGAGGGAAAATCCCTACCCGTCATTTTTTCTACCTAACTTTTATGCATTCTATAAAATATACCTTGTAATAACAAGAATCTTTCCTTATTATTCAAGAGAACATTATAAAATCCCTGTACGATCTTTTCTTTGGCTTATAAATTATGATAGTTACTAGTCTATTTACATCTCACCGTAATAAACGAAGAAGCCTTATCGATTTTTAATTGGCTTTCAAGTTTATAGTAAATAATAGTGAAATATATGGATGAAAAAAAACGACTTAGTAAGAATTAAATCTTTCGTAATAAGTATGGTCACATAACATGGACATAGAAGTTATGAATGAATTTAATAACGTCAGACGTATTTACATCCCCTATTGTTATGCGATGATATTGTTATGCAGTATAACAGAAAGTAGTGTGGAGTACGAAAATAAAGATTAGTCTTAATTAAAGTAACCTTATTTTGGGGTTTTACAGAATCTTCGATGATACAATGTTCGTGCAATGGAAGGTTCATGCAGTCGCGCTGGTAGTTCCATAACAATAACGTAAAGTTCACATTATGTTTAGAAGTTACCTCACATTGGCCGTAGTTGCGAGGGATGTGACTTCGACAAATAAATGATTCAATTATATGTGATTTTAACTTGCTAGTATGCGGCGATTTGACAACCTTTCACAAAAATCTCAGGTCACCACATTGGCGTAGTCTTCTACGCGTTCCTTTTCCTGCAATAGTAAACTAGATACGAGAATTGAGGATTTCCACGCTCATCTGCTCACAACGGGTCGGATGGTTGATCCGCATACCCCTTACTCTCAGTGTTCAGGAATCAGTGCCCGGGGCGGTACGAAAACTTCTTAATGCGCTCGATAGAAATTCATGAGCAAGACAGACGCAGCGAGTTTTTCCATGTCCGATATTCTCTTTGGCGCCCTCATCCGTATACATTTTTTAAATAATAATGAGTCGAAATCGATTTTTCCGGTCGTTACACATTGTGTTAAAGTTATTGATATGCGACCTTCGAGGTCAAGCACCTCATTGCAATCGGTACAAACAAAGCCATTTAAAATAAATGCCGACACATTTTCAGGCTTTTATCTATATATCTTTTTACAAATAAATATATAAAATAGTTAATAAATACACATAAAAAGGCATCAAGTTGTTTGAACAGCTCCTTACATAGGTTCTAACTATATCATAACATATCTTTAAATTAAATTATACATATGGGGTCCTTACATTTGGTTGCGATCAAAAATGTATGTATGTATTTTAAAATCTGATAGAATACCACCAAAAAATACTCTCTCTATTTTCTGTATATCTATGAGATATAAACTTAAGTAAAAACTTATATTTTACAGACTTTCTCAATTTATTAATGTCGATATCTACCGGTGATCGATTTATACAACTGATGTTTGAGGCATCATCACACTACGCAAGTAGCTCCTAGAAGTCTGTACTCTTAGCCTCCTCGGTTTCGTTCCTCGGCTTAGATTACCAGGTTTGATCTGTTATTTAGCGATGCGGAAGTAACTGTGTTTCATGGAAAAACTCAACAAAAGATAGAATATGGAATTCCTCTCGAGTACCTCCTAGAAGTTAATGTTTAAAAAAAATACTAGACGGATCCAAAGCTATTTCCCGACACTACTTCAAATTAAATTTACGGTTTAATCAAATTATGAAAGTTTTTTATACATCATGTTTAATTAAATTAAAATTATATTTGAAATATCAATATTATTTATATTTTCAGATTAAAAATCAAAATAAAACTAATTGATAATAATAGAGAGATCAATGTACAGTTATATACGCTTGAAGTCTTTTGGAGTTAATGAACTTTAAAATTATAAGAACTTTAATCGACTTTCGTGCTTGATGGGAAATTGCATGGCACTTAGAAGAAGATTCTTTAGTTTTCATGCAAAAACTGTTAAATTAACGAAAATGTATTATTACATGGGAAATCGATTTTTTGCATTAATGTTTTTTTGTATTTCACTAATAGTTATAGCTTAAAAATATATACTATAAGTGTATTTGATATATTCAAAACAATATTTTCGGTTTCGATAAATTATTTGTACATGATAAAGAAACATTTTTTAATAATTATTATTTATTTTTAGAAGATAATATCATCAAATTACAGTAACATCTTTAAAAATACGATTTTTTCTCGTTCAAAATCAATCTTATGTTTTTCACTTACAAAATACATTTACAAAAACTAAATTTAGTTTCTCAAGTATTTATAGTTTATATACATATTGTATAATATATCTCATCATCTGAAATCTTCAGTGAACATCTTTAAATTTATAATTTTATTTTGACTATATTACTTTAGCTTTAAACTTTCTATATATATTATACATACGTTGAATGAGATCATTGTCATTATAATTGTTATAGAAAGATTTTGTAAATACTATAACTATTTTCTAAATTTATAACTATGGATACGGTGTGTTCATCCCCAATATAAATCAAACGGGGTACGTGGGTTCAATTATTTTATGCGGCTTTATTCGGAGTTTTAGATCAATATTTTTTATTAATTGTCACACAAATATAATACACTGTCGGTACGCAAATCCAAAGTTATTGACGCGCGCGATCTCAAGCAAGAAAGAGCGATTCAGTTCTGCATCCGTCTATTTATGCGATCAATCACATATAAGATTGCCCTCGTTTATGTACCTTTAACAAATACTTTAGCCGCGTGCGGCGATAGATTTCGTTGGCACTCGCTTACATGCGTTACCCTTGCAGTTTCAATTGCCTTATATACTAATCAATTCCATTTTTTGACAATTGAGAGCATAAAAATAGGTAGCTACCTAAAATATGTCCTTGTAATTAATGAACATATTTTACGCTCAAGAAATATTTTTTAATTATCGGTCATTTTTCATCTACCGAGATAAAGATTTGGAGCAATAAACATTTCTTTAAATTAAAACAATCTATTATCAAAACTTAAAAGAACTTTTTTAAACCAATGAATTATGCTTTATTAGATTAAATTTTACCTGCTGATTGTCACAATTCCTTGATCGAATGAAATATTTATTTCTTTAAAATTATCTTTTTTGAATGACGCAAATAATCTTATTATCATTAAGAATTATTTTGTTTATTACTTGCAATTCTTTAAATGAAAGATATATTTTTTTAATTCTACGAAATTTTTTTTCAGTGTATATAGATAGTTCGTATAGACATGAATAATTCCAATTCTATAAATAATGCAAGGGGCCGTGATATTCCAATCAGTACCCACAGCGAAAAAATTAGTAATGACTATTTATTGAGCTTATTAAACGGCGATCAATAAAGTTCTATAAGACACATTCCGTAACTTTTTAGGGGCTCATTACCTATATTCAAGGAATACTCCATATATAATTTTTATAATATGCACAATAAAGCAATCAGTTTCTAAAAAGTTAGGGGATAAGTCTTGTTGAATGTTATTATCCTTAGTCGTTTACTATGCCCGATAGACAATTATTTCAAACAATTTTCATATATTAATATTGAAATATATACATATCTTCAATCACCCATGGCTAATAAAATGGAAGGCAAGCAGGCTGTTTTCGTTAATGAGCTTTCCTGTAACAATACGATTGTTTCAAAAAAAAATAGATCAGATCTAACTCAGGCCAGAGAGTTAGATGAATATATTTAGTGACTTAGTTAGTAAGTTTGAATTAAATTTTCCTTGTACCGTAGTGGTTGAAAATATCATCAGAAGACTCACATTTCTTACGACTCTGACTTACGGATGCTTTTATTTTACAGAGATCGACAGGCCTGCATCCGCGCGCAGGCCGAGCACGAGACGAGAGTCGAAAAAGACGAGGAATCACCTTCAAGGGCACGAAAAAAGCGCCGCGGATGCTTTAGATGATTTCTCGTCGGAGGAGGGCGGCGAGGACGAAGAAGGTCTCATTTCCTCGGCGAGACGCCCCGTGGTCCATTTGCTCCTCCTCCTCTCCTGCGTCGCCACTTTGGTTAGCGCCCGAAGATTATCCACATAGAGATGCAGTGCGGCCGCTCGCTGCAACTTGCAATTAAACTTGGAAATCGTGGTCGGGATTCGATTTGCTGTAGATAGGGCGCAGGCTTTTCCATGATTGCCATCCTCGTAACCATTTCGCGAAATATCCGACGCGCGACGTTGCCTTTACATAATCCATAGCCCTCTACATATACTGGATTTCCTAAGAAAATGTGCTCCGCCGCTCGTCGGGTGTTTGCGTCCAACTACTCGAGTCTTATCATTGCTTCCACTTCAACGGGTATACATGCAGAGAGAACCCGAGTAAAGCATTATCCCTCGATGTCCGAATTCATGCCCATCCTCGGAACGATTTTATTTTTGAAGCAAAACTAATAGATCTGAATAGTTGCTCCCACGGCTTGTACTTGCATCTTGCAAAGGGCGAGTTATGCGAGCACATCGTCAAGGGGCGAACGGGCCGTTGCGTCGCAGAGTACAACGTGATCGATTTATTCGAATCCGTCGGAGCACTTTGCAATTCGCCTCCGGTCGTCCCTCGTGATTGTCCATATTCTTTGAGAGCACAGAGACATTCCTCATGCGCCCGTTCCTTTTGAATGCCCGCGCTTGCCTCTTATATCCGCTCCTGTCCGCCCTGAGCGCCTGCTTTTATTCGAGGGGCGGAGGAGCTCGTCACCCGCCACATACCCTTGTAAATCTATTTTAAAATCAATCCTTGTCCTCGTTAGCGGATGAACTCGCTATATGTCAATTTCCCATGTTGGAATCCGTTATGATCTATGCTAAAAGCCTGCACGTTTCCAACTGCATCGTAAAACGAGGCACATTCCATTCACCTCTTAATCGCTCGCATTTTACTGCAATGCTGTACTATAAGTGTTCCGTGCAATGAACTTTTTTCAAGTCGTACTGCGTCCTCGCTCAGAGAGTGCACCCCGGGGACAGGACAGATTGCCAAACGCGATTATGAGCAATTGTGTACGCCCCGCAAATGTAAATACAACGATCTGTAATTAATCCAATTTTATGTTTATTAACTATATGACAGAGATTATTTGATTTTACATATATTGCATATTATTGTTTACTCGATTGAATAAAATGTAATTTATTTTCAGTCAATATTTACTCAATGATTATGTACATTATGTTTCCCGGTAGCTTCGGCGGTACAATAAGAATCTTCATATTTGTATTTGACAAATCTATGAGTCTATAATTTTCTTTATGAGAAATGGCCTATAAGCCTATAAATACAGCAGGTGTTCAAATAAAAAATAGTAGATCGAAAAAAGTGGAAAGTGAAAAAAATATACGCAATGTGCGGAATTATGAGACTAAGCTTTCGTATACTATGTGTAAAAAATAATAATGAATCCAACTATTATTATGCGCCATATAGACCTTTATTTATTCTATCTTGTATTTGACGGGATTTATCAGTATAATAATCCTTAAAACTGTCTGTACATATTTGTTAGAAAAGACTAAGTTTATCGAAAACAGTTTATAGCGATTAGCGTATAAATGTTCTGCGGTGCTTTAAAATATAGTTGTTCTATACAGGGTAGAGCATGTAAAGTATGTACTCAAGAAAAAATAGAATAAGGCTCAGGGAATTGTATATATAGTATGCATCTACATAATGTGAAATAAATATTTATCACCACAATGACTTTACAATTGTATGGAAATTCGAAGTATGAATGTGAAATGTAAATACCATCTGCGTCATCGTGTATTTAATAATAAATGTTAATTATATTCAAATTGTCATTGTAAATGTTGATCATTTATTACGGATCCTATGTTTATTGAAAGCACGCACCATGGAATGCACTTAAATTAATTAAAACAATTATCTTGAAAAGCTTTATAAATATTGATTTCACTGCTTTATTCTCAGAAGGTATTTAGATTCAAACCAATTATGTCATAACAGGAAAGTTGCATAATATAAAAGTATTTACCGACGGCTGGTAATTACAGGTAGCTAACCTGTTCCAGTATGTACCACGCGAAATATCGATTTATTTATATACCTCTACTTTGCTAGTTTACTGCACGAGCAGAAGGAAGATGGCTCTGCGTGTCTCTATGTTGTAATAAAATAAAATTTCAATTAGTAACATGATTTATATTCTTAAACTTCATAAATACTTCGAATGGTAAAATCATTGTTTAAAGGTATTTTATGAAGTTAAAAAATTTGCGATTTAAAAACTTATAAGACCTGTGCAGGCTTTACTTTTACTGAAAATAAGAAAAAATAGAAATAAAAAGTCATTAAACATAAAAAGGCAGAAATGACCGTTTCTAATAGGTTTTACTTGCAGTTTTACGAGAAATACAAGTAAAGAAAAATTTTATTTGAAGAGAGCAAGCTCGACAGTCGGCACGCTATATTGGGCTCTAGGAAAGCGCCAGTAAATCTCGGCACGGCAGTTTCGGACTTGGTCGATATCCAGCACAGTTTGGACAAGTGAACATTAAACTCTCGGTTGATTTTAAAAGTCTTTATTATACTTTTAATGCATTATAAATGGAACTTTCATATATCTAATTTAAAATTCTCTTAGTACAGCTGTCACAGTAGGTTCTAATATATATATTCCTGTAACACTTTAAAATTTGTGACTAATTACCAATTTTCTTTAAAAATTTAAATTTATATAATTACTTTAAAATACTATAAATGAATGATATCAAAAGGAAAATAGGTCATATTTGATATAATATATCAAATTTAGAAAATATCAATAATCTATAATCGTGTAACAGTATCTGAAATATTTATTTTGGTTCTTAAGAAGTATGATTGTTTAATACTCAGAATGATACGAACCTTGTATACAATTCCTCGATATAAATATGTGCTTTAACGATGGAGTACATATATTTCATGCAGCAAATCCTATAGTCTAACCATTCTTGATCCTTGTTTTTTTTCAGGTTGGTGGAAAGAGTATATTATATTCACTCAATTAAAATATTTAGTCCATTTTATATGTATTGATCCAAATGTAGACCGTGCATTTCGCTGTGTACCCAGCCAAAATTGTTTCCGTCTTGTGTACTATTGACAACGATACATTGGTGAAACATGCCGTACTTTTCCCTTTAGACTAGACCACCTGCGGCGATTTGGCTCTGAGCCGGTATGACATCATCGATCTGCTCATTATTACTATTTACATGATATTTTCGTTCCGTAAAGAATGTATTGGAACACATAACTAAAATTGAATTTTAAAAACTAAAACTGGATCTTTTATTAACTTTAATACCGATTCCTCTTTGGTAGAGAAATAAATCATGTATATCAATGACAATAATTTACGAGTTCAACGTAGCTCTTAAATTCTTAAATTGAGAGAATGTAATTTTATAAAATCTAAGTTACGTTTGCTCCTCATAAATTTTTAATAATCTTCATAAAAGTAGTGTCTATTTAGGTTATGCGCTTATTATCTCTAATTCTATCAAATGCATATGGAGTGAAAAAGTATCGATAATAAATGATGATTTGATACGAAGTCTCAGAGAAGAAGAGTACTTGACAAAGTGGCTTTAATCGGTGAAAACAGATTAATTACTTTTTCTTGCTTGACTATTGATCTTGGATCGCACGAGTGTCGCATTTTTAAATATTTCTCTCCGGCGTTCTATCCAATACATTTTGCATCGAAAAGTGAAGTGCGCACTATCCGTGAGATGAAAAGAAAAGTGTCGAGAATACCCCTTCTGCGATGAAATAATATTGTAAAATTGTTAGAGGTTTCTTTAGTAACTTGAAAATAAAAGTGTCACGTAGCGCACATTGATAACATTTGGGCTTTCACGCGAATGGACCATTGATCGGTGGTGGCTTTTGTAGGATCACAATTCTTTTTTAAAATAAAGCCATTATTACGAGAGTATAATTTTTCAAATTCACTGCTTGCTTTATTTCTTAATTTTTTCTTAGTTTTAATAGCAGTTTAGAATTTTTTATAAAAAATTCTAAGCATAATTATTTCAAAAGTAGATTTATATATACGAAATATTAATCTGTTTGTACTTTTGTAATTAATTTTCTTTTATTCCAACATTATATTAAACCTTTAACAAGTAAAAAGTAATAATAAATAAAATTTAATCTTTTATCATATAAAATAGAGAATTTAATACACTTGCATCAATGGACATTGGGGCGTTTTTTGAAACTAATGAACCATCTTAAGACATCACAAGTACAATGTCGTTGGGTTATCGTTGCTACAAGTACAGACAGAGACTATTGATATCTTATAAAAAATGAGTATCAGTAATAAACTAACTTAAACTGAACTAATTCAAGATTACTAGTAAAGTACTTACGGTGTCTTAGGGGGCGCAACGCCTCAATAAGTGTGATCAACTATTAAGCTTCCCTCGAGCGCTTGAAATAAGAGCGATTATACTTTACTACCGACAGTCCCAGTGAAATCCTGTAAATGATACCGCAGTCAATTATTTGCTATACCTATACTACCAGTGATGATAGGATGAATCTCCCATTTCCGACTTCTCAAGTTAAGCTCCGAATGTCGAAGCTTTTCATGTTGTAAACAAAACCTTTGGTGATGCCCGAGAGAACACTTACAGGTGGTTTGATTGGCTAATAATAGCATGCGAAGAGAAGTAATATAAGTATTGCTACAGTACTGCTATCATTACATGTTAGTATTGCTATCGTTATGATGATTTGTTTAATTTGAAAACATAGAATTAGGCCAATATTTTGCAGAAAACACAATTTTAACTTTAGAAATACGTTGATATACGAAAATTGGGAATTATATTAATCAATATGGTATCTTATCTGTAAAGATATATAGGTTATTTAAAATAGCATTCTTATGATGCAAAATAATTTTAATCAAGCACTTTAAACATAAGCTCGTAACTTTTTTGAAGGTAAAGTACTATTAACACCATACTTAATAAAATATATACAAACGATTTGTTGTAAACTTCAATTACTTATGCAATATTGATCAATATATTCTACATTAAACATTACGAGCTGTTAACAAATATCGAGGGTTAAAGGACAAATAGGAATATTTAAGAGCAAATATTCAAAATGGACACATTAAAACATGATAATTATGCGTCTATAAATATTAACAGTGGTGTTTGGTTACAATAAATACAGCAAGTATAATAAAAACGATAATATAGGACAACGGTAAAATATATAAGTTTAACAATTCATCATTACATTGTAGTACCAGCCACTGAAGGTACTTTGAAGTGAAGATAGACAGCCTCTGCGTTGAGTTATTCTCGTTTACTGGCAGGCGGCGCTATCGCAGATTGTACCGGATAAGTTCGAAAATTGAACGCAGGGTGATTTCCTCGCGCACCTTATGCCGATAGAATATGGGCTATTAACCCGGAGAAGCCCGGGAGCCCTGACAAGAGGGCGGCTGCGAGGAGGCTGCTTGCGCCACACGGGGCTGCCGGCGCGCGTGGGTATCTCGATCGCGAGCGAGGGCCGCTGACGCGGGCCGCGCGCCCCTCGTAAATGCACCCCCGCCACGGGCTAATTTCAACTCGGTGGGCGCGTTTTTCCCGGCCGCTCCTCGGCAGACCCTTTACGCGCCAGCCGAGGGGCGGCCAAGGAGTGGGGGCTTGTTTGTCCAGGAGCGAGGGAATTTCCCCGCAGCGAAGGTCCTCGGGGCGCGCAGACGGCGGCGGCGCTGCGACGCCTTGATAAAAGTGTTATCGTATCGTAAAGTCTTGGGGGAGTGGAGGGCCTTGTCTCATAACAGAACCGTAAAATCTATAAAGAGAACATTGTTGGAGTTTACGTTGGCGGGCCGCGGCGAGCGCGGGGCTCTCGAGCGCTCGCGCCTCCCGATGCACTGGCGGGTGAAAAATTAAACGGGATCGTTGCCTCTGACGCTTCTGACTGCGACCGGCCTCGCGCCCCCCTCCTTTCTCACATGGATCGGCGACGATTGGTCATCTCTGTCCCGGTCGGCCCCTCTTAGCGCACACGATGACTAATTGCGGGAGGGATTCTCGTCCCGATAATGCGGCCATCCCGCTCGATGAAGCAATTAACATAGATGGGCCGCGGAGGATCGGCCGGTGAATTAATAAGCCAGTAGTCGGTTGTCTCGCGGCAATTTTCCCTCCCTGCGCCAGCCGAGGTGCAGTGATTCAATTATGATTTATGCCCCTATCGACGCGGGCAATCTTGTAAGCTCGGGGCGCAAGGGATTTCCCGGGCCGGATTCATCAGAGTTTTTCCGCTTGCTCGACGAAAACACGCGGCAGCTCCAATCTCCCGGATACACGCGGCTCCCGGGTTATCCGCAAGGAAATCGCATACGCCTTAAGGATACACCCGGGGGACAAATACAGTCGTCCGGCCGCCCTTCCGCCCTACGTGTTACGCGCGGACGGGTGGGGCGTGTACGCGAACCGAATACCCATGTATACGTAGCCTCGCTGGCCCGCCGATGATTGCGCGTGACCGAGCTCGTGAATTATTGTTTATTTTCCCCGATGCCGTTTCACGGGGACGGGGAGGGGTCGCGACGCCCCCGCCCCTTCGCATTCTTTATGTCGTAGCCCCGCCAACGCCCTAGCTCGACCGATACCATCGGGACTCGAGAGGGAAAAGAAATTTCTATGATCGAGCCAATTATCTTTTATGTCCCTTCGCGGGGAGCTTCCTTTAATCTGGTTTATATCGATGCTAACCACGAGGTGTATACATATACATGCCCCCGCGACCTGCGCACACAGCTTCATTAATTCGGATCGGGCTACGAATCTTCAAGTATCCTCGACTACCTTATCGCATCGATAAATATATATTATTTATGTCCGTTGTGGGTTCAAGGATGAAAAGACATTGTGCATAAATCGTTAAAAAGCCATTTTAACCTTATTTTCAGCGATGCATGTGTAATTAAGTTAAGCCAAGGACTCCTTTTTATTTCGTCTTTTGTCTGAGCAGTTTGAATTTCACTCTCACAATTGTGTAAGCGGATTACTGAGCGATGTACATTAATTTCTGCCGACAGCTATATTATATTTACACAGATTCTGAGCTTCATTCCTAGTTTCTCACATATTGTTCATTTAATAATAAGGTCTTGAAACTCTACCTACCTATTGAAATGCGGTATAAAGCACAGTATGGAAAAATACGATTAAATCCAAACATCAGTTATTGTCAGGAAAATTACTATGATTATTGAAAACTAAAAAGTTTAAGTACTTGTACTTCACATAGATAAAAGGTTTTCCTTATGCAAATAAAGAAAATTAATGTTTTATTAGAATTTAATTTGTATTGATTTCTACAAACTTAATAGACTCTCAACTATTTCTTAACTAATTATTGGTTGACCTAATTTACATTAACAAATAATGAGCTAAACATCCTTTTAAAAAGTATGAGATTCTTAACTATTTTTCGAATTTAGGTCGGAAAATCCAGCCCACTATTATTTCCTGAAAACTGTGTACGGACTGAGGTACGAAAGGTCGGTAGGTCGAAGGGAAAAATCGGACATCTAAAATCCTACCACCTCAATTTTGTTCGTGAATTTCTATCGCGCGCATCAAGAAGTTTCGGGAACGAGCCGAGCGCATGGTGAGCGTCGCATGGATGTGACTTCGAGAAACTGGGGATAAGGGACGCGAGGGTGAAGCATCCGCTCCTGTGTGAGCGGGTAAGCAGGGGCTATTCTGTGTTCGTAGTCTCGTTTTCCCCCGCGGGAAGGTGTGCGCGTGGGAGGATATAATCCGTCCTGCGCGGCCTGCTGAGACCTTTGGGAAGGGCGTTCAGATCCCCGCGTATACCGCGAGTAACCTAAAAACGTCATGTAATTTTATATATCGTGTTAGGGTTGTATCCCACACGGGAAATTGGGAGATTATTGGCACCGACAGGATGCCTACATGTGACAATAATGCACGATGCACAAAGTATCAGCTACTACGTTGTATTCGATGACATCAACTAAACCATCTATATTTAAATCGATATTTTCATCCTACAGCGTCTTATCATTCCAAACATCTCTTAATACACTGTCAGCAATCAATAAAGATTCAATCAATTTTTTTAGTTTACAAAGGTTTTATTCTATTTATAAGAACGTATTCTTCAATGAGTCTGAATAATATTCATATATAATAATATTCAATAAATCATCCAACTTACACTTATTCAATTTTGTTTTAATAAATAAAAATTTCTTGCATTGTCATAAGGGTTAAGTATTTAGTTTTAAAAATTCATTAATATTGCTTGAAATACTTGATCGTTCAAATTATAATGTTACAAAGCATTTTAATAGGAGATGGACGATAACTATAACTTAATTTAGTTAATAAAATTAGGTATAAATGAGTTAACGATTTCCTAGCTGTGTATTTACCTTATAATTTATGAAAATGTAAAATTAATCTGCAAGTACAACCCTGCGCTCGCAATTAACTATTCGTAAATAAATAATACATTAGAACTAATTATTTTTTTATAATTCTGTTTTGTAAGGATAAATCTTCCCAGCTACTTTTAAAGGAGATCAAAGTTATCTCAGATATGAAGTGAAACATTAAGTAAACTGGCGTTATAACTCGTTCTTGTTTCTCTCTCGCACTCGACGTCTAAAAGTACTAATTAATGCTTGGGCAATGTAATAATGCGAGTGCGCGCTAAGGAGGAGTCAGGTAGGGCGTGGGGCGAGGGTGGGGGGGAGTTTCATCGCGCGTCTCCACTTGGCCCGGTCGCCACCACTCAAACACAACTAACATTAAGATTCATAGTGATTTTAATGGAAAACATGATTAAGTCTTCTTTTATCATGCATATGCGAGAAAAAGGCTTGCAAGCCCGACCGGGGTATAAAGCGGAAAATACACGCAAAGGGGGCGCACCAGGTGCCCGTGCGGCAGAGTGAGATGGGTATAAACGGAGGGATAGAGAGGGGCGATACTTTGCTTAAGCTCGTTAAAGCTGCGCAACGTGCTGTCAAGAAGGGTGAGGAGGAAGACTGAGAGCGGCATGGGAGACGCTGCGGACCTCGGAAAGAGAGCGACGGAGAGAAACTTATCGCGCGGGGTACTTAAGTTTTTAAAGGTGATCGTAAACACGTGTAACGAGAGTAAAGCTGATGTAAATTCGTTTTGTCCTTCTTTCCAACCAGCCCTTCAACCCCCTTCCCTTCAATTTACCATCCTCCACTATGTTTGACCCTCACTCAGTCTTTGTCGTCCCTTCTCTTGGATTCACATCTTATCTTTTTATTTCATATGTAAACGCATAAACTTTTCTTATGCTCAAAATGTCCGGTGTAGATATTTTGTCTAAATCAGCTAAAAAGGTTTGTCTTTTCCCTCTATTAAGCTGCAAAGCAAAAGTGCTATCATGCATGACACACGTTGAAGACGTGTCAGCTGAGTGATCAATTTTATAGGAGGTATGAGATATTAGAAGATTATTTTGCGTACTGGAGATTGAATTGCTTGAGTATCAGAAGTTACTTTAAAAGGCGAGAATACACTGATTTTAATATAAAAAGAATATAAAAAACCCATTCAGGAAATATTATGGAGACTAAAAAGCTTTGATTGAAGTTTCATAAATCAAGTGACAAAGGTCAATATCTTGTCAGTCATTCAGTAGTAACAGTTAAATATGTTCTCGCATGTTTGTCATGCGGCTGAGGGTTTTCATTTTCCTATATTTTTATCGTCCTCTTTACTATTGCGTCCAGTTTTTAAGTTTTCGAGGTAAGATTGTAAAAGTTGCAGCATCCTTTGTTAAATTCATCGTCTGTTACTCATTCTACGAATAATGTTATAAATTCATTATTTGAAGTACAAAACAATGTAAGGTAAAAGGACGAAGATAAATTGCGAGTGGTATTTTAAAAACAATGAAAATAGTGTCGAAAAAGAATAAACGAGCCAATAGCCGAAATACTTTCTCCGGCGACTTGGAATCAATACCGGGAAAAAGCTCGTCGCCGAGCAATTATACGGCAAACTCGGGGCGCCACATAGCCGGACGGGCAATGAAATCAACGTCCAAGTCTCAGACTAAATTCAAAAGAGCGTCATGCATAACGAAGTGGCGCGCCGGGGCGAAAAGTAGGGAAAACTCGAAGCCATCTCGGGACGCATCGGCAATGCGGCGGGCGAGCCGGACTTTAAGGCATCTCAGGGCCGTTATAAGTTGACGAATACATTTGTCCCGGGGTAGGGGGGGAGGAGGATGGCAAGGAAGGGGGAGCGGTCGGGAGGGCCGTCGACTGGGCCGCGACGTCGCGATCGTGGGTGACCGAGACTCGGGGCTCGATCGCGCCTCGCCGGCCCGGGAGATAGGAGTTTTATGTAAATTGGGAAGAGGCGGGCCGGCATCGGCGCAGCGGGCGGCGAACAGCTTAATGCCCTGAATAATATTCCGCAAGCTCGCCGGCAAGGTCGCGAATAATAGACGCCTCGGCGCCTCGTCGGCGTAATTGATGACTCCCCACACTACCTCCTTGCGGCATCGCGTCTTATTACAGGCCGGCCGCAGCGGCGTATCCCATCGGCTCCCCCGGGGGGCCTCCGCGCCGGCGGCCCACCGCGGCCTCCTTACGGTGCGTGCGCGCACCCCCAAGGGCCGGACAAAAGATCCCGTCGGCCTATTTACCGAGGCGTGACGTGGCCCTGTGGCTTCTTTTCCGGGCCATTAGGTAAATTTGGCGGCGGGCGCGACGGCCAGCCACTCCTTCCTCGGCTCTCTAATTATTTTGTATCGATCTGTTTCCCCGACTGTCGACCCTCCCAACGCGGAATCTCTCCAGGTATTCTCCCCGCCCGGGGAATGGCGGCGTCTAGTTCCTCCCCGCGCTTGAAAATTTATGGAGTACCGCCTGATGGAGACTCATGTTTTATGAATGATCGCGAGGCATTGCGCGGGGTCGGGGCGGGGGACAGGGGGCTATTTGAGGGAGGGCGCGGCGAGGGCCGGAGTAGCGCCCGACCGAGCGAGCGGAAGGAAATGAAGGAGAACGGGGAAAATAGTGGGGCCGGGGATAAAGCCCACTTTGATTCTGAGACGCGCGGTCCTCTTTCAGCTCGGCCGCCTCGGCCGCCTCGGCCGCCTCGCTTCCTCCGATGGAAAATAAATTCGAATCTTTCCAACTTTTGCATAATAAGTCGTTCGCCATTAATTGAAAAGAACTTTTATAAACACTCGCCAACTTCCGACTCCGTGATTATTAATACATTTTTCGCGAGCTTCCGCTGCACATATACTCTTTCTATTTTAACTATATCTGTTTTTTCAATTCTAAATCAAATACACTACTATATCAATTCTAGATAAATTTATCGCACTTTATACACATAGATTATTCATGTTACATTTTTAGGAAGGTTCAAATGCAACTATAATGCTTATTTGTTTTAAATTTATATTATTACAAATTTTATAAAATTTGTTATGCACTGCAAGAGATAGAAGATAATATGTATATAACCTTATTCAAATTTCACTTTTCTCAAGGATCTATTTTTGTGTCGAATAATATGCAAATGAAAATTTTTTGTACTGTTCTATAATTGACTACAATATTAATCTACATTTTTGAGTAATTATCTTCTCTAAATGTTTTTAAATAATATAAAAGAAGTTATTTAATCATCAAAACAACTCAAAAGAATTTGCGAACCAATTATCAATGAATATTTTTTTATATTAAAGATAAGGTAGTAAAGGCCTTGAAGAAGGAAGTTTTTGTATAATCGCATTGAAAAAATTGCATTTAAAGGGGGTGACGGATTTGACTCAGCAGAGCATACAATCGGTGTACATAAAACAGATATTACATTTTCGACAATTTATAAAAATGTCATTCATTAACAAGGCCAGGTGGCAGATACGACTCACAGTGTATTTGATAGAAAATGGAATCTGTAGAAACAAAGTTGAAAGAAAAGTTAGAAGAAAAGAAAGAATCTCGAAAGGTAAAATTTCCAGCATTTCTGCAGAAGAAAAAAAAGAAGTGTCGTCACAATTGTAATAAGCTAGGCTGTTATCGAAAATGAAATTCGCAGGAGAGCCGCACGCCGCCCAAGAGCGCATGCAGCCAGCGCCACGGCCCCTGTTTTTTCCAATTCCACACTTCTAGCTCTAACGCTGAGCAATAGCGAGGGCGGAAATTTTAAATTAAAAATTTCCTCACGCAGCTTGATGAAAGACGCCGGCAAGAGGCCAGCCAGCTCTGGTGAAAAGCCATCCTCGCTCGCGGCCTCGCCCCTCACAGGCGCACAATGTCCTTCAGGTAAGTGAAAATTTCCCCCGCACGTCAAATTCCAATCTCCTGGCCGGATGCAGGCATTGGCAATCCCTCGCTGCGGCCGGCTAACCTGTCGCGAGCGCCCCAATAATTGCGCGCCTTTGAAGCGGCCCGCGGTAAAAACCGGAAGCCAAGGTGGAGCCCGGCTAGATGCTAATGCGATTATCCTATCAAGTTGATTGCATTATCGCATTAGCGCGTCTAGCGGGCGGAGTTCAGCTGCGCGGCCGATAACAAAAGTTGAGCAGGATAGGGGGGCACCGCCCGCGGTGTACATTGTCACGAGAGTGCATCCGCTTACATACAGGGGTGACCGTACGACTCCCGGGGCATATCCCGGGAAATCTCGGGGCCACACCGGAAGCGTTGCTCCAATTTCCTCCTTTAATTCAATTCATGCGATGAAATGGTAATAACGGCCCTCTCGGCCGACAGCCGTCGCCTCCTCTCCTACCTTCCCCTCGCCCCAACCTACCTCCCACCCGATCCCGCTCTCTCTCTTTCTCTCTCGCTCTTTAGCGACTGTTCACGAGCCGTCAGCCGCTCCGCCAGGACGCCGACTCGGGAGTATAATGGGCCGAGGGAGCGAAAGCTCGGCGCTACTTTTGAATTTCCATGGCGCCGAGGTATACAGTTATGTGGGTTTTATTAACTCGGCCCCGCGCCTCTGCTAGTTATGGCCTGCTCCAGTGGGAATGGCTCGAGGGCTGCTCACAACCCGATGGCTTTCAAAGGGGCCTCCACGCTCCTTTTTACTCGCGCCCCACGCCGTTACTTCTCACCGCTCCATAATCGACAATCCTTCAAATATTTATACCCGCCCTTCCCGTGGCTCTCTTACAACCAGAGAAGAATACATTTGTCCTGAACGCGTGTGCGTGCACGAGCATATAAACGTATCCATTTGTGTCAATAGGCTCTGAAATATTTATTAACAACCTGTAAATAATGACAATCTTTGTCTCATTTCTAAAATATTCTCTGAATCCCATAAGCATTAAGGGCTCAACCGCGTTGACGGGAAATCACATACTTTTATTTGCAGATTTTTAACGAAATAATGACTGTCGTTTCAAACTAGTTGAGATCTTATTCACCTAGCCGTATACTGATATAGGAAATTTGGCAACCAAATCTGAAGTCAGTTAGATACAAGTTGGAAAATGGGCTTAACGTTAGGCAAGTAATATATATGTATATCCTGCTCTGATTTCCTTGCAAAGAAAGCCATATTTAAAATAAACTTTGTTGTACATAAGCAGTACAAACCACATCAAATTGTTAAAACTTATAAAGGCTTGTTTAAGAAGAGTATGTTAAATGTAGATACAGAAGATGGCGCTATACAGGTCAGATGTTGTGGAGATGCTGAGATTTCCCGTCCAACGTGCCGAGGGACGAAAATCTACCGGGACTTAAGCTATTTATGCACGCGTATCTTATCTGAGGTCATGAAAGAAGTAGTGCTGGAAAACGTTACAAATTAGACATTACTAAAGACGTTACCATTTTTGTGAGACCTATATAACTGTCCATAAAACCGATGATGCAAAAGACAAGATGCATTTCTATTTGTACGAAAAATATTTAAAACAAAAAATGATGTGGCTAAAAATCTGTAATTTTGTTCTATAGAAGACATTAATAATAAAAGATATTTATGTCATTGAGAAGCTAATAATTTGTTTGATATCAATATTAAACCTTTATCTTTTGATTCGATTATTGATAAAAAATGATGTACGTATGTTTCTTTCCTTACAAATAATGTAAAAAATATTATTTTAATAATAAATATGCTTTTATACGAAAAAAAATCGTTGGCACTTCTTTATAAAACATGAGAATTGATTTTTTAATTACATTTAGCAGACCACGGCGGCGGGCATCGATAATCGCAGTCTCTCATTTTCTCCTGGCGAGCAGGAGCCAGGAGGGCGTCACGGGTGCAAAGCCTGCCGCGCCTTCACTTCCCGGTGATACTTCGATCCCCGTAAAGCAGCGGTAGCCGGGCGAAGAATGGCGCGAAAGCCGAGAGGCAAAAGATCGGCGGCCTGCAGGGGGCGTGGACCTCGCGAAGGGCAGCTGCAGGGGATAAATAAGGCGGGGCCCGCCCCGCTGATCGGGGTTCGGGCCGAGGGCGTCGAGGGCCGCCCGATAAACGGGGGACGTGAGGCATTTTTCCGAGGGCGCGTTAAAAGAGACGACCGGTGCGCGCACCTGCACTGCACACGTCCCGGCCGATTCGATTTTACGGCTCGGTCGCCCGATAGTCCGCCCCCCCCCGAGATGTCACGTCGCCCGGGCCTGATGCGACGAGGCCCGGCGCCACTGGCGGATTCTCGAAATTGAATATGCATTTCGTATGTGCGGGCGGACGCGAGGAGCCGGGCGCCCCGGGATTTCCCCCGGCGAGATTGCGAAAGTCGCCTTCGATCGGCCCGACGCTCGTCGACCGTCCGTCTGTTATTGTCCCGCGACCCGCCTTTCGGTAATAACCTTCTCTGACGGCTCGCCGGCCGCCTCTTTCGGAGCCCGCCCTTCTCGAACGCATTAAGTGCGCCCTCGGCCTGAGAACGACGCGCGAGTAAGATGCAGAAAACGCGCCGACTCTGCCCCACTCGCGACTGCGCCAATTTTTTCAAAGTTCAACGTGAAAGTGTCTGTTTGCCCGCGATAATTCCTGTCTTTAAAACTCTAGTGGTAACTTTAATGGCAGTTTTTATAAGTGTACGTCTTCTGATATACGTCCGAATATTCAATTGTTTGAAAAAATTATAAAGGTTTTTGAGATTCAAAAATAAAAAGCGCGTAAAACCGTTATTTATATTATTAATTTCCTAGTTTGATGTTAATTAAAAACATGTTGTAGGTGGAAAGAAGATTTGATTAAACCCTCCGAGGAAAATGTCGATTTGATATAACTTAAATTCAAAAAATGGATGCACGCAAGTTAAATTGCGCTTTGAAATAGTTTCGGCGTCTCGGTGCATGCTTATCTATAGGAAAGCCCATAAACGGATAGGTAAGCCTTAGCTGCCGAGCGCATCGAAAGCTTCGATAAAGCGTTAACTACTTTAGCAGTTGGCGCGGTTCTCCCCCGGCTGCGGGGACTGGCTCGGAAAGCTTTGCGCGAGAGGCGGCGCGGGGGGGGTGTGGGTAAGGGCTCGCGGGAGCGCACGTGAGCGGGCCGGGCGTGACGCTGCGAGTGACCGGGCCGCGGTGAAATATCGAGTAAAACTCGGGCGCGAGGCAAAGGAGCAGCCGCGCAGCCGGGGCGACTCCTTGCGCCGGCAGATAATATCGAAATAATTTTTCATCCCCCGGTCTGACGTATATCCGGCGCAGCTGGGGTACCGCCGGCAGGCGGCGCCGGGCGTCACGTAGCGCGGCTGCCGAATTCCGCGCGGCCCGCCAACAAGCGCCGCGCTTCTTTATGTACCAACTGCCTCGCGGGCGCGTGCCTCCCGGGCCCGCGGCGATAAATCAAACTTTTCCTCTAATAAGCCCGGCTTGTCCGACGGGCCCGGCGGCGCCCGAGCCGGTTAGAGGCGCCCACTAATCCCCGCGGCTTACCCCCGGGGAAAGCCGGGTCCGCCCCCCTCCCCCTCCCCCCCGCCTCGGCCCTTCGCCCCGCCCGCGCCGGGCTACTTCATCCGGCGCATTGTCGGCCCATCGCCGCTTCTTTCGCCGCGCAGGGCTCCGTCTCCAAATTGCGCTCGCCGGCGCGCGATTGCCCCCCGGCCACCCACACACCCTCGGTATAATGGAGCGCCCGCGAGCTTATGAGAAATCCCGGGCGCGCACGGGCCCGGCCAGCTGGCCACCCACCCACCGGAGACACGGGGCTTAAGCGCCCGCCCTCTCTTTCTCATCCCCTCCCCCTGCACATACCCTGCTCGCCATGGCCAATTCACGGGAGAAGTCTATTAAACGCCCAATATCAAGTCCGCGCTGCGAGTGTCCCCGCACCTCGCCACCCCACCCCCACCTGGACTTACCCGTAAAAGCGTGATACGCGATCCCTCGCTTGCGGCAAGTGCTCTGACCCGACCCAACATCTTCTTTTCAACACTATATGTATATATATATATATAAATCTCTATAGTTCTACACCTACATACATCTATACATCCTTAAAATATATCATCCAGCTGACTTATCTCTTATTACCTTCTTCATGGATATAAATCAAATTAATTTTCATGCTTCACAGTAAACAAAATCTTTGATTCAGTATCTTATCCGCTCAGTGTGCGAACATAAATTTATAACATAGATAACAGTTGTTACTAAAATTACCTACATTTAGCTTTACTATTAATAATTTATTTAAAGATCCTAGAGAAAATAGATATGGCCTGCTAATTTAATATTTCTTAAACTTAGTTATAAAAATAAAGAATAATATATTATGAAGATGAATCATTGACAAAAAATATAGTTCAAGTAACAGTGTTACATTAAGCCTTTAAAGATCAGGCTTAGCTTAAAATCTTAGTGATAAAAGTTTTCTTTTGATCTTATCTTAAATCAATTGAATTTTAATTCAGATAAAACTTGTATTTAACTTTCTTGAGCGGCGCCAATCTTAGAATGAAGCTTGCGAAGGATATATTAACCCGTACTTATGATCTCTGCGAGGAAACCTCGGGCTTGTTGATCAGCACGAAGACTCTTCGTCTGTCAATAAACCGTTGCGTCACGCAGACCGAGGGGAAATTCTCCGCCGCAAGAACTTTGCGACCCAGCGAGCATGCGCCAAGGTGCAGAGCACGGGTACATACGTACTTATTTAGGGCAAGATCGGCTCGGATTGAGAGGAAACAATAGACGGAGCGTACGCTCAAAACAGCGGCGAGTGCAGCCGTACGCGTGTTTACCCGGACTCCAAGTTCAGTCAAGTGCGCTTCTGTGATCTCCAGAAGCTCCATCGGCGAGGCTGACGTGGTGCCCGTGACCGCAGCTCCTGGGTGCACACATCAACGAGGACACAGCTGCTGGAGCGCAAATGAATCAAGCGGCTGCCCTCGCGAATTATGTATACGTGTGTTTGTTTATAGGTGAAGGTTTAGTCGGGCGAGTTTGGATTTAGAGTGGAGATTAGTAATAATTAATGCGCCGAAACATTTAGTCCCACACGCCAGGAGAACGGCGCAGGCTGCTGCTTCCCTCCTTAATAAATATTAGTTATTTATTGAAGGTCATCGGCTGGCGCCTCATTACTGAGAGGTAGTCTCTTTTAACAGTTACGTATTTGGTCATACTGTTACAGAGTATAATTTTCTTTAACTTAAATAAGGCATTAGTTTATCTAAATTTATGGTACACTACATTTCATACTATATTTCATAAAATTGTATTCAATTATTGTTTTGAATAATTAATGGAAATATTACGGTTCACTTAATAAAAACACAATACTGGACCAAATAACCTAATTCAGGATGAAAACAAATAATCACTAAAGAAAAACCAAATAATATATATTTAAATTCATTACTAGTATTATTTTAATAATTATTTTAATTAAATTTGTTTTGATTTATCTTTCAACATAATTTAATTAAAGCTAAGTAAACGTTACAGAACGATATTTTAATTTATAAATACACGTTTATGATAATGTTTGATACATCAAACGATTAAAACTTATCAGGTCAAAGAAAAGTGGAAGAGAGTTTATGTTCGAATTATCGTAGATACTCCGGTAAACTATGGCGATATAGAGGAGAGTTAGAATGCTTTCACCTGGTATCGGAGTTTCTCTGAACATTGAACCCTCATTGGAGAAGTAGGTACAATTTGGTTTCAGTCCATTGACTCTATGTGAATCTTATTTGATGAGATCCTACCATGTATATCGACACTGCAAAGCATTCAATGAAAACAAAAAGAGGGAATGATCAGGTGTTCTGCATATGAGGCAAGATTGATATCCACGTGCTTATTGAATTTTACAGAAATAGACAATGATGATAGAAAACATTGAAATTCATTGTAGATCAGCGAATTTCTTATTATCTGTGAATAGTACATTAATACTTTCACAAGGTTTTAATAACTCGAGATGCTCCACGCCACTCTGATCCTACGAACTACACAGCATTGCCTTCTTGCCGAATCTACTTGGTTTTGCAGTTAATATTGCAGGTTTAACCTGGATTAACCCATAATTTTTTCCGTTTAGGATTCTTGAAATAGATCTATTTTTCGTCGCCAGTTACAATTCGATGTAAAATTTATTTTCTATTACGTGTTTTTAAAGCAAAATTTGACAAGTGTTTTTTCGGTTTTCCATCTGCCTTTTATTAAATTTATGTACAGTGTCACCCATTTTCACACTAATAGGATCTTTTCAAAGATTTCAAAGTTTCATCTTCATCCAATATTGTTTGCAATTCGGCGTCTTCAAACTTTTTTGGTGGTCTTCCACGTTCTTCATTCCTTGTATTACCTATTGACACAATGTCAGTCGGTTGATGACACTGAATACAAAAACAATCTCCTTGAACAAAAATTCGACACTGATTCTCGCCTTCGATACAAATTAAAAAAGGTTGAACACTATTATTGGCCTTGCTGATTACATCTGCAGATATATCTGTTAAATTACTTCCCTCTTGAAATAATATAGAATATTATGGATAAAATTTTAATATTGAATTAGAATTTAAACCATTATAGACTTACATAAACTGTCTTTACAAAATTATCAACTTGTACATTTTCCGGTGTTTCCATAATTTAATTTCTAAAAATATAATAATAATTATTAATAAATTTGTTAGATTTTTTATAAATGAATTTGCTTACCATTTTTTTTTGTCTCTCACTTATTCTTTCGCAGAATAAATAAATCTTGTCAATTCTGTCGTACGTACATTGTTATTCTTGGGTAAAAAATTAAATGAGATTTTTTGAGAAAGTTATTCCCAATATTATCATATAAGGATCTAAATTCACTATGAATCTATGATTTTAAATAAATTTATTATAGTTACTTTTTTCTACAGTTATTGTTGAATAGTTATGAGATTTAGAAATTTTTAATACAAAATAATATAATATTTACCATATCGCCACTATAGTCCCATAAACGTGGATAGACATTATTGATTTCAGCTATAGATGGATTTATTTCTTCAATCCATTTGCGTCTATTGTGACATGTATCTTTCAGCCAAGTTTCTATATTCTGTCTATTCAATGAAGATGGGTTCTTATATTTCATTAATAAAATCTATATATAAAAATTAATTAAGTGATTTAGTTGAAGCACATATTATTTAACAAATATATTTTTTATTTTACCTTTTCATCTAATTCATTTTGTCAGAATAAAGCAGTAGAAGGAATATTAACTTTCGTAGGTTTGGAACTCTTCATTTTTTGTTTTGCTTGTCAGTAGGTAGATTTTTTCGTTAATGCCATAGCCTATATTCAATAAACCCCTGTTTGGTTTTCTCGTCATAAAAATGCTCCTATAATATAATTATATTACAAATATAATTTAATTTTAAATTGTGTATAATAAAATAATTTTACATAGCCTTTTTAGAGATCTTGTCTTTTTATGAAGGAAATTCGATGACTATTGCTTTTGCTAAAGTAATTTTAGTTTTTTCTAGAGGATAACTGAAAGAATAACAATTAAGAAGTAATACTTGCTTTTCACTTGGTAAATTTACTATAAATAAATTTAAAATATTCTTGCACTAGTTCAGACACTGTAATTCGTATTAATGATCTCCTATCCTTAAATTTTTTGAGAAGTGTTTCTCCTGAATGGTAGCTAGTAAGCCTTGCAGCATAGATTCTTGGGGGCGACACTTCGTGTTGATGAATTGTAGAGTTTCTTTGTAGTTGCACTGATATTATATCCACACCTCACAGGAGGCACCAATTTATATATTGTGACAAAAGTACTCCAACATGGAGTTGCTTCGTTTAATTTTTATAATTATTGAATTATGGTGAGGTGTGTGAAAATTAAAAAACAACACTATTTTTTAGCCAGAAATAGATTGCATTTATTGGCTCGTTGGGGAAAAAGCCCGAAGGCATAAAAAAACCCCAAATTTTGTAATTGAATATTTGTGCGTTGTGTACACTTAGGTTTAACGTGAGCACTTGTGATACGGACTTTAGGTCGATTCTCTGGGCTGACGCCTTGATAAAATACCTTTGCAATCGATGAAGTCTGGTATGTATAACGAAATGCTTGCTGAAAGGTCTGATCACGACTGCCGACTCTCACAGCGATAATTGACTGACTGTTGTCAGTTCCTCGAGCCAGCCCTTGCGAGGGCGGCAATATGGAGGGGAGAGAAAGTATCGTTCCGACGCGTAAAAATGGTTTCATTGTAAGCTGCAAGATGATCTCGACAAAGGAAAATTCGGAAAATTTCGTAGACGGTTTGCAAGACGGACTGTGCGCTTAACCGTAACGTTTCCACTATGTGGCTCGACTTAGCGCGTTTGGATATACATACTACGCGCGAGAGTTTTCGTGTACTGAAAGGACTCTTTATAGCCTTCTGACAGCGTGTGTAGCAGTTGCACCGTTTGAAATGATTTGAAGTCGACTATCGATGAACGAACTATTATTAAAGATTTAAATTACGTCGCGGCTTCGGGTACCGAACAATCATTCTCATTTAAATTATTATGTTTAATTTTTATTTAATTAAAATCATAATTACCTTATATAATATTAGTCTTCAGACGTTCAGCAATAAAAACCAGTACAAGCATAAAAAATTAGAAATTAATTCAGCATACTGCACCAAGCACATGTTCCGCCATAAATGCTTGGTCTCACTGTTGACACTGTTGGATTGGCAACGTTGTGACTCGTAGTCAGAGTGGGAGCACGGAAAAGAGGGAGAGGGAGAGAGAGACAGAGAATAGGTTTTTCTTAGAAATGGTGTTTTGTTTTGAGTTTTGTGTAAATATTAAAATGAAATTTACCATCATTCCTTATAACTATATTTTATATTGAGTATTTTATAAACTAATATTGATTTACACACTAATAAGAAATATCATTTAATGCAAGTACATCTCATATGTTAAATATATATAAAATCTGACTGAAATTTCCAGTAGAATTTTACTGATTTAAGTTTTTGTTACTGATATATCAATAGATGAATGCTTTACTGGAATAATCAGTAATTTTTTCACTGATTCAAGTTAAGAGAGTATTGAAACAAGTTCAAGAGGTTTTGAACGTAAGAGTTATATAGTATAAATAGTTGGAAGTAGTATATAGTATAATAGTATAGAATAATTGGAATCCCTTCATTCGTGGTAAGATTTTCATTATATACTCGACTATATGTTCGTACACGAATGACTATTTTTGCTGTTAATGTTATTTGAGGAAACACGCCATCATCCTGACAAATTCTACAGTCGTGAAACGTTGTACACAATACACGCTAAAGGGACAATTGTGTGGTGTACGTAGAAGCGGAAGCCTCAGCCTCGGTGCCTAATCCAAAGTCGCCCGCATTATCATTCTTGGAGCAAAGGCGTCCGGAGGGAAGTTTGTTCAGAGGCATCAACGCACGCTCGCAAGTAGGGTGGGGCTAATCGCGGGCGCGTATAGCACGCGAGTGCCGGGACGAGGGTGACGTTCGCCACCCGTACGATGCTAATGTCGCCAGCGAGTTTCGAGCACTTTGCCCGCACTAATCTCTCCCTTGTAGGGGCAAGGGATTCGGGCGAGGAATCGGAGCTTGTCGGATCTTCTCAAAGCATTTATTTACCAGAAGTTTTCATGCTTCGTAAAAGTGGGCTCGGGAATTGATGAAAAAATTCGTGAATGCACACGATTCCCAAATCTGAACATTCCTCCGACCTGATTGTTTTGTCCATGACTTTAATATCAAGGTAACTAAGCTTTATATAAATATTGAGACATAAGACATGCAGATATGCAACGTTGATGTGTAATTCTTATATATCTATGCCTTCAAAGCTTCTCTCTTTCTTTCTCTCTTATTGAACTTCGTTACCCTAAAGCTTCCTTCATCTCGCGAAAATTCAAGGGCTCTTAATCCCCGGATATCAATTTCGCTTGGACCCCAACTTGCTTCCTTGCTTGTTCTTACCTCATCTCCTTTACCTTCTCTTCCTTTCTATCACTTTTATGTTTCACTTCTTTTTACATCTCGCTGGTTTAATTTTTCTTCTTTTATGGTCTTTTTATAGCATCTTTTTAACTAGAAATTTTTTTGTTTCATTGACCTCAGGCTTTGATCATTGTTAGATCCTTTGATCACCGTCTTATTAAGAGTACAACTTTTTTAAAAAAGTGTTTATTGTTCAAATGGGTCTAGACAGACACCATCAAATAAATTATTATATCTCAATTGTTACCAAGCAAACTAATTTTTATTCTAAAAATGTATTAATATTTTCATGAATCATAAGCAAAGACACATTTAGTTAGAACAATATAAACCTCTTATTAATTTCTTACTATTTTTTATCTTTTATGACAAAGTAAACTACGTGAAAAATAGTATTAAAGCTGAATCTGTAAACAAACAGAAGAAACGTACATATATTTCGATCAATCTAAAAAGCCACATTTTTTGAATATTTGTCCATCGTTAGATTAAAGATCGGAAATCAATGATCAGCAAAAGAAGGCAAGATTGAGGGAATAGGGGAAAAGCTGCGCAGATACTTCGGTAAGGATTCACCAAGTACTTTCCCATCGTTGCGCTCTAATTGCACGGGATCTCTCTTTCTTTCTCTCCCTCTCCTTCTCTCTTCCTTACGAATTGCTCGTTTAATTAAATCGCTCTATTAAGCCGATGAAAAGATGCGCCTGGGCGCTCAGACTTTCCTTTTCATCTTTCGTTAATTTTTTTCATTTTTACTTATTCATTGTTTATCACTCACTTATTTTGAAATCGAACCAAAGAAATTTTTTTGTAAAGATGAATATTTTTAATTAGTTGAATTAGTGAAAATGCAAGGTTAGAGTGGATATTTAAATGAAAGGATAAAAGCTATGATAGAATTTAATTAGACAGAATTCGTAGCAGTAGGATAGTCTTCCAAATATAAACAAATGTGCTAGAAATAATTGCAGGAGTTTGGCAGCTGGATATTTAGGAATGTCAGATATTTGGTGTATAGAAAGTAGGTGAAAAACATACCCAGAAAGACGTTTGTCTATTATACAGGGTAGCTCTCAATGCTGCAGTAATGTTGCAGGTAATAGGACTCGAGGCAAGCAGGATCTTCAGACTATATTACGAGATAGATAACCAGGTAAATAGATTTCTTATTATAAATTGATTGTATACACGAGTGGTATGACAATTTACCTAAGGTAGGGACTATTAATTTATGTACACCTTCCTGATGCGTCCAATAATCAGACAAGAGACAAAATGCAATACATAATGAATATAACTAGACGATCCGGACACATGTGTGTCTGTTAAGTGTCCAATCCGAGTAAGTGATCGATCCTAGATTCGCTTGAGATCGTCGTGTAAATACCGACAAAAGCGTAAATTCCAGGTCAACGAGACGTGTGGAGGTGGTCCCCTCAGCGTTGATCCCGCTTCCCCGAGCGTCAAATCACCCCGCAATTTTCCAGGGGTGATCGTCGTGCGCTCCGAGCACGTGCGGCTTTATACGATCTGCGTTAATTCCTGGCGGTTAAGTACGCGCGCCCTCTACGAAGGCGGGACACTAGTAAAGTGGGGTGGGAGGGGGAGGCAGAGTCGGCTGAAAGTTTCTGGGAGGTGGGGTAACCGCGTACGCAGCACGTGAGATCGAGAAAATCCACGGTCCGGTTCATCGGAAACTTGATGAACTATGATCGCCGCCCGTACACCGGATAGATTAAAGTCTTTTCCTTTTGAGCTTCATTCTTGCCGCGTCCGCCCCACCGATAGACCACCGCACCTTTACACCCTAGCCTTGGCAGCTTTTAAAGCTACTAGGTATCCATAAGACGCTCTACAACTCTTTATATTTACTTTACGAACTTAAATACTAAACTTTCTCTTTTATAAAAGTCTGTACGCCTTATAGACGTGTGCAAAGCAAATAAAACCTACAAATCAGTAATTGCCGTGGCTAACGTTGTCAACATTTTTATATAGTAATTTCATATGATTAACTTATACCTCGTAGATTATCTTTTAATGCATGGATTAGTTTGATTATTCCTTTGCAGATTATCTATGTGTTGATTGAGATACGTGCAACCTATCTTTCGGTTGCCATATTTCCTTAGATATTTACAGCCATATAGTATAGAATCTTATAACAAACTGTATTCACTAATCAAAGAATTTTTGGATTAGTTAATTGTCATTTAGAGAAAGTTTTACGAATATTGCTGACAATTTCAAACTATGTTTATGATTTATCTTGTAATTGCGGATGCGAAATGATTACTATTATTATATTTGTAGTTCATAAGGTGTATACATTTAAGAATTATCTTAAAAAATTATTTATACAAAAAGTAATTGAATTAATTTAAACAACGTTACATATATTACAAGACTAGCTATGACTTTGTTAAAAATGTAGTCAACAACGTTTGTTGATGCATAAGAGTAAGTAAAATTTGATGGTTAGAAATTTATGTTGGTGTCCTCGCATAAAATAGCAACTTCACTAGATTAAAATGTAATCTGATTAAACACTTTTTAAGTATTAAATCAATACACAATACGCTTTATACTGACTAACTATTCCACTGATATAATTGTAAAAAACCATTCATAAAAGTATTTAAATTTTTAAACATAGTATAAATATCAACTGCATTTTATTCATTATAAATATACTTGTATAAATAGTATTAATATAAAATTTCTATAATTAACTTAATGATTTCGGTTACTTGTTGCGATTGATGATAATTGACGTATAGATGTTGAAGTCCGAATGTACTCATTTCAAAGTTCGGTGCACAAAGAGCAGTAACAAAGGTCTAGATTAAGGCTACTTGTGAAAACCTCATGCTCATGTTTTTATTCTTTTTCCGAGTCTTTTTCCCTTTATCTTACAAACGATAACAGAAAAGACTATGGACACCAGCGTGCATTTAATCAGAGACTTTTGCAAGGATGGAAAACGTACACAACTTACTTAATATACACAATACTTCTACTCTATACTGTAAAGATTTGAGATTAATGGTATTTTCTCTTTCTGAAGATTAAATTGATTGCAGTAAAGTTCTATTCAACAGATCAAATTTTTTTTATCTGTTGCGTATGTGTTGCGCGTGCGCGCGTATATATACAGTGATACTTTTGTAATTACTATTGATTAATTATTTCATGGTGATGCATAATCCAAGCTTCATCAAAATAAAATCGTAAATTGTCACCTCGATAACGCGTTAAATTAGGATTATAGTTCAATAATAAAAATGATCCAGTGCTATTGAAAGTTATCCTGCAACTTAAAACCAAGAGGATAATAAGACAGAATCGCTAGCATAGAATAATTTAGGCGTGTGGTAATAAGGAGTTTGGAACTATATTAATCGCCCGCGCTGTGTGTCCTACCACATAACGTCTCACGCAGTTAAGAGATATTTTCGAATTTATTTATAGCTTCCCAAGTAGAACCGGCAATCTGAACTGTGGCTCATTAGAAAATAATCTAGACCAGGCCTATCTTAGTATAATTCTGGCAATAAGTGGCCGTAAACTGGTCCTCGGCAATCGTTAACCGACGCATAGTTTTCTAATCACCAAAGTGTCTGCTTATCGATCGGCACAGATATAATTATAATAAAAAGACAAGCGCGAGGAAGATCACAGGCGGGTAGGCGATAAAGGTAGGAGGCTCGTTGAACGCTCGGATGCGGCGACTAATGGCTTCTTGTTCATCGGTTTACGATGGTATTCCGCGAGGGGTCGGAGGCACGCGAGCGAGAGGAACGGAGAGCTTGCGGAGAAGACACTCGAGGCCTTGGAACGCAGGCCGGAGCGCGAGGTCATTCATTGGGGGGTGGGGGTGGGGGTGCGAGGTAGGCGGCTTGTCAAGAGGGCGCCGGGGAGCCTCGAGAAACTTGGTTATGGCAGACAATCGTCGTAAAAGAGCCATCGGCTGCCCGAGCCTCCTGCCTAACCCAGTTTAATCTGTAAAGAAAACAGCAGGGTGGAGGTAAGGAGGCCGCCGCCCGGCAAGATAGCCCGGCTCTATACGGGCCCAAGGAAACGCCCGGGCTATGGCTTTGCGATCAATTTTGCAGCCGCCTAGGCCATGAAGGGGAGTTGGCCCCTTAACGAGCTTCCCGGCCCCCCGCGACTCGCCGCCGTCCCTCCCTCCTGTTGTCGGCTAATAAAGCGATTAATTATCAGCGCTTGGGGCTTCCTCTGCTGCGCCATGGCCTCGCCGTAAAAAAGCCTTTCGTTTCAATTATGGCGCGGGCCTCGGCTTAAAGCTCGCGCTTCATCTGGCGGAGGCCACTGCATGCCGGATTTACGTCGCGCGGGTCTCGCTGCATGAAAAGGTTTTTCGGGGACGTCTCGAGCATCCGACCAATATCTCCTTTTTCCCTCCCCCGCCTTTTTCAAATAAGCCGAGCGTATCGAAATATGCAGATGCATGCTAATGCTATGGAAAATTCATGCAATACGCCCTCAAAATGTGCAAAGTTATGCGGCAAGAAACCATGCCGCCGACTGAATACTTTGATCTTTTTTCAATATATGATATCTAAACTGAATTATTTGGACTGCGCGTGCTAGTACGATTTATTAATTATATGACTTAAAGCACCATGGCTTATTTGCCGATTCCCTGCAAATACAGCAATCACTCACTATTCAGCTTTTCAATTATTATTTTCGTTGATTTTATAATTCAAAGGTAATACGTGAGATTATTTTATTTGAGTTCAAAATTACATTAATCAATTTCAACATGAGTGTTCGATAATAAATAAGATAATACATAATACAAAGTAGTACATTTTTGTATTCGTATAAAATTGCATCGTAAGGATAATGGTGTATATTATATACTTATTTATATAATAGTATGTAGTATAACATAGTTATAAATACAAATCACAATACAATTTACGATAATAATTATAAGCAAATGCTCTACCCCGATATATTGTATATTTGCACGCGTTGTAGGGCAGGGAGCGATCTACAGTACCTCAATTTCTCTGTACACGATTAAGCATACATACCGGTGAGCTTCATTTGCCACATGCTCATTATTAGTTTATTAAGCAAGCTTCCTTGTGCAATGTACAAACAAACTACTCGGGAGCCGTGGTCTATGCTATAAAATCAATTGTTTGTGCGTTTGCAGGCAGTATTTTCCTGTATCCGGACCGATCGGCGCGCAAGGCAGATTTGCGGGAATCTTTAGTCTCGTCCTCAGCGGAGCCACGCGGAGCGAGCGCGGGCCTAGTGCTATAATCTCCAGTCTCGAGGGGGATGGAATAGGTGAGGGGCTGCCCGTGAGTGTCAGCCTCGCTGTGGGGCAGCCATATGGGCTCTCCCTGCCATTTGGGCATAACGTGGAGTTCCTTTGAGACATTTTGGGAGGTCTCTGGCTGTTCGGCCCAGAGACCGGGGGTCAAGGAAGACTCGCCTTATCGCGGAGTAGGGGAACAAGCGCCGACTGTCTGCGCGACGTGAGCAGAGCTATAACTCATTACGGCCTTAACAGTTAAAACGAGCGCTTATCATATTGTAAATATCAGTATATACATGCATATCAACATATTACATTTTAAAGAAAAAATTAATTTGATTTATATTTACTATCTCACCTTCAATTTGTTCCCTTACGATAATAGCGAAACAAATAATGGTACCCTATGCCTTCAAACAAGAATTTATTATTCTACAGCAATAAAATATTTAAGTTAATGTGACTTAATTAAATACATTGATATAAAAATAGCAAAAGAAACATGGAGCAAAGTACGTAGTGATTTTATGTAAAATGCAAAAATTTAATTTATGTACATTTTATTAAATGTTTTATTTTTAAGTGAATGGAGAAGGTGGCTTTATTAATGTCAGGAAGTTCGCGTGTAATTGTGTAAGCCGAATGTTATTTTCGATTTCTTCAGAGTGCGGAACGCGCTATCTCTGTCACGCACTTACTACTTTCGTACTTACAGACTCAACAACAAATCATTATAGTAATACTCCTGCGGTAACTCTTCATGCAATTTCTGCATTGCTTCGGCTATACGGGTCATTCACAACGTCAATGCGGTTATTTTCAATTCGGCCGCGCTTGGCTGTCACGACTTCGGCGCATTCGGTACTTTTCATGTTCGTCACATTTCCACTTTCAATATAAATTGCGTGATAACGTTAAAAGTAGAACATACTAGTTAAATCACATTTATAATTAATAAAAATATCTTCTACATTATGTAATGAATTGCAGAAGCATCAATTTTTATTTATAGTTCATAAATCGTTATAGAAATTATTTATTAACTGCTCTTTGTATTTGATGCGTGATTTGGAGTGTGAGTGAATGGTTTCAAGGGATAGATATAAACTTCGATCATACATCTGTGAGGACAATAACACTAATCATCAGTGTGAAAAATAAATTGAATAAGCGACAATAGAGTCACAACGGGTAATGTCCGTTTCTCATCACGCCGAGGGTCTCGCAAGGGGAACGGTAACCGTGTGGTCTTCTTGATCGATGTGCTTTACGCTCCGAATCTAGGTTCGAGTATAACCTAAAATACCGAGCTGAATGTCGATAACTGTCCTCCTTTGGAATGCCGTCTGACGTCGCAAAATGATAGATGTGTGCAATAAAGTTTTAAAACAGAAATTAAATTACATTGAATACACATGAAACTTTCACGTTAATATTATTATTATACTGACAAACTATACAAAAAGTACACTCACATATATTCGTACATGCCATTTTTTGTAAAGTGCACATTATGTTTTTTATAAAAATTAACGGTCTAATAAATTAAAAAAGCAATTTTACAAACTTGATACGATTTCGGATTCGTAAAAGTTCGGGTTCGAAAAATACTATTGCAGGCATTTATATTAAGATATATTAAAAGCTCTTTAATCTTAAACGCGAGTTTGGATACCCGAAGAGGTCCTAGCGACTTGGAGTATTGTTAAAAGCAGATTATCGGGTTGTGGGGGAGGGGATCAGAGAATGGGCAAGGGACTCCGTGGATCGAGCTCCCCGCCGGCCCGCTTGCTCTTCTTTATCTCAAGCGGTGCAGGGACGTAAAAAAATCGGAAGTTTTAAGGTCCCGTTTACGTAGAGCAACGGCGAACGCCCCATCCACGTCGGCCGAACTGCGCAGTCGAAGGGAAGACGCGGGCGGACTCTCGTGAAATCTTTATCTTTTCAGCTGCTTTAAGAAAAGCAGCTTAACCCTGACGGCCGGTCATGTTTTTACAACGCGACAACCAGCTATGGAATTCCAGACCTGCTTGAAAAGCTCTGGGAAGTTTTCCAGTTCGAGAGTCAGAGTCACGCGACCCTAGCTATACTAAGGTTCTTGTATTATTCGACTTTCTTTGGCCTACGCTCCCTTGCACTCTGCCATCCGCGGCGCCTTAGGTACCCCGAGAGTTCTGCGAGAGGAAGAAAGAGAAGCGCAGCGAGGCAACGGGAGATGAAGTCCTTTCCATCCTTCCGTCGCGGCGTAAAATATTTTTACTGCTTTAAATAAACAGGAAAATCTAGGAATTACCAAGATTTATGACCTTAGTCAGTTGAGATTTATTAACCTCTAGTGCGTCTTGCACCCACTCCTGCTTAACCGTTACTTTTTTAATTCACCATTATTCGTGTAACAATCGTCAGTACCATTCATCATTGAAGCACAAAACCTTTTAAACAAAAGACAATGTGAAATCGTAAATATCCTGGACCGGATTTAAATACTGTAATTTATTCCAATCGATTCTAAGGAAATTAACATAAATAATAAGGAAATAACTTACAGTTAGTATTAAATAATTTGTAACCTATTATTTACAATGGTATCTAAATAATCGGCGCAAATATTTAAAACTAAACAAAAAAACATATAAAACTACTCGTAAAACTAGATTTGTAGAGTTAATTCAAAAGATTGGTCGTCTGAAGGCAGCGCGTTAGCTCTAAAAAATCACAGAACGGATGAAGTACAAAGTATAATTAATGTTTTAATCGAGATTTGTTCTTTTATCTTTGTTTGATTTAGTTGCATAAACTAATCTAGCTATGAAATAACCCTGCATTAAATCTGGAGCGTAATGCAATAAATGGCTCGCCTTTTAAATCGGTTTTTTTTGTTTGTGAATATAAGCGTGGCTTGACTGGTAACTGAAAATAATATCCAGTGTATCCAATATTTCACGAGGGGATTTGTCACGTTAACGTTACGAGGCGTAAAGCGAAAGTGAAACGTGACTCGAGTCGAGAGGCGCGGGCGTAAAACCCGTGCTTTCACGCCTTCTTCGCAATCTTCGACACGCTTATTGTAAATTACACGCCGAGCACTTAATCATCCGTGGGTTTACAAGGGGGCGTGAAGGAGGGGCGAGAGGCCGATTCGCTGGCACAGGGGGCGGACTACGGCGCGTCGGGAATTAATTTGTCGAGCGCGACATCGCGGTAAATTGTCGCCGGTTCCACTGCGGGTTTCCTACCTAAGTCGAGCATAAAGGCTCGGCCACCAGCGGCACCTATTGCATGCCGTGGTTGCCAGTTCTCCATTTCGTGTTGGTGAATACTGGCCGTACTTTCGCCCTCTCGCTCGACACTCGCTTACCTTCTCACACGACTGAATATTTCATTTAACCTTTCAATTTTTATAATTTTTTCCGAGATATAGGTTTAGACTCGTTATTTTAGCCTTTATTTCTCGGGATGTAACTTTAAACAATATTTTTCCAAAACTCTTTCTGCGAAAATATACACATGAACGCTTCATGCTTCGACTAACCTGTTTCATTGTAATACCAATGAAGAAAGCGAAATGAGCAACAATCAGTTTAGACAAAATATTGTTTGCATAAATTAGTGATACGCGGATATATAAATGATAATATATCTATATCAATTATGAATGTTGATTTTTTTTATGTAAATTGTTTACAAAAAATCCAAAAATATTTAATATCAAAGGTTTACTTTTTGTCATGCTTATTCCAGTAATTAGTAAAATTATAATATTTTTTTTATATGTTTATTTTTTTGACTTTTATTTTATACCGTATCTTTACATTTATATCTTATACAGATAAATAATCGTTTTTATAACCATCGCAGTACCTTTTTTGTCGCGTGTTCTCAAAATTTGTCGTTTCTTTTCGATGCTTAAGGATGCTTATCAAAAACGTACGGTGACCCTCATTTCCGCTACTGCCGCGGGTGACTTCCTTTTCAATGTGAACCGAAGATCGGAAAGGTAGACCCGGTACCGAGTAAATTGACACCGTCAGTACTGAATCCATAACCCGAGTATGTCTGTAACATACATATTAATAAACCAAGTTGATTTATATTAATTGTTGGATAATTTAATTTTATTTCACTTGAATAGTTTGATTATATTGCAATCGTTGATATAATCATATAGAATAAATCATTCATTCAATAGATATAATATCAATGGTATATTATATTTATCTACGTATTTTATAGTTTAATTCTATTTTAAAGTATGATTAATGGCAAAAAATATATATTTTTACCACGATATTCCGATATTTGATTTACAGCTTTTTAAATACGGTATATTAATTAAGGACTTTAAGGTTTTGCAGTAACATTGTTGAGGTATCTATAGACGGTTAACCTAAACGGTACTTTTAACATAGAAAATATGTTTCTGTAATTTAAACGTTTTAAAACATTTAAAATTATCATTATATTATTGGATTTCAAATGGTTTATTTTCATTCAAACTATGTCTCAGTGCGTGAAGAGAAATGGTCTTATTATGAAAGTTATGTAATATGTTGTTCGACTGGGAAATTGACTCTGGTGCACAATTGTTTCCCAAATATATATACCGACGGGTATAGAACCATACGGAAAATCAGGCAGTGCGAAGCTTGCAAGTTTCAGTTTTGGTCTTACCGTGCACGTTAGGTAGTTTGTGACTACGCTGAGTGTCTGGTGGCGTTTAATTCCGTCGTCGCATAAGTGTAACTCATGGTCACCGGGAATCAATACAGGTAATTATATTTAAAAATAATATTATCGAATAATACCATAATTTACATTTTTTACCAATAACTGTTGCCATTAACTACTTCGAAAGTTCTGAATTACCATCAGTAAGAAAATTAGCTATATGTTTGATCTTAACGAAGGAAAAGTTTTAACATAATTTCACATTTGAGATGATTTTAAATATGCTTTAACAATATTAACTCTATACAGCTACTCTCGACATAACTTTCCTACTAGACAATCAGAAGTCTTTCAGAGGTTTAGATATATTGCGCGTGTGCCACCCTATCTGGCATAAGTTCTCTCATAGCAAATGTCGCTTCGTCTCGAAACCATTCCACACTCATCCTTTTGCACTGAGAAAGTTCATTATGGCGATCTAGTTGCTTTACGAAAAATGATAGTGCGATACGGAGTGCGTAGACGTCACCGTTGCAGCAGATCAACAAGAACTTGCGCCGCATAACTTTTTATTACCCGCTTGCCTAACGTCTTAGTCTAATTAGCTATTTTTTATATTGTTCAAAATTAACATATTCAAATTTCAAAAAATTGATGAATCAGCGTTTGAATTTCCTGATCATATTTATAGTAGAATATTTATATTAGAAAATGTAATAAAATAGAAGAATGCTGAGCCCATGTGGTATGAATTAATATTTATCGCCTAGTAGTAGAAAATTAATGCGTTTCTGCCCTTGCTTCTGGCCTTGTAATATGTTATATTTTCTTTTTTGGGCAGATTATGTAATATATTAAGCCCACATTCAGTATCTAGCAGACAACGTTAAGTATATAACATATTAAGAATTACACTGCAATTGCGTTAACTACAATTTAGTATTATAACCACAAGGTTTTTCTACATGAATGAAAAATTTATAAGTATATTTACTAAAGAATCCAATGTAGACATATGTTTAAAATCGGTCAACCGAAAAAAATTGAAAGAATGAGAAGTATACAACAGTTTTATGAACTCTGTTTCTATTAACACTTATATAATTACATACGGAAAATATAAATAAAAATGTTTGATATTATATATAGATTTTTTTTTTGCAATAAAATTGTGAATTATGAACTAATTAATGATGTCAAATACGAAACATAACATGAAAACAATATTACTCTAAGTTGTTAGAAAACATTCCGTTAAAAATTGTACATACGCGTTTGTTCTGAGTTCATAATTTTTGTCATGTTATAGGATACTGATAATATACCTAAAAATTTCCAAATTAGTATAGTTTTGTTTGTTTGTATACATTTTAATGTATGATTTGAATCTGTGACTCTTAATTGAATTCCATTGTATAACCCTTTATTCAAGTTTATATTTTAATATGCATTTACCAGTCTCTTTAAGAATTAATTGGAATGTGAGGGCAAACAGAATGGATAAAACAATTAAAGTACTGCAGTAAAAAAATTTAATCAATTTTACCATTGTTACAATTTTTAATCTTATTAATACGTGTATATTATATAGTATGTTATACAATATGAAATAGAATCATGTCAAAGTCAATTTCTTTTCGAATTAAATTGAAATTTTCAATTAAAACAGACGTGATTAAAACCAAAAATTGAGTTTTGTCCGGACCATTGTCAGGGGCTTAAGTCTTTGTAACTCATCTTTATAAGTATATAAGCATAATTTATAAGTATAAGATATAAGTGAGTACTTGCGTACACCTAAATATAATATTTTGATTTCTTGAACATTTCACTCAGAATTTAACGAATAGTTTAACACAAAGTCTAATAATGGTATTAAGTCTAATACGAATAATTGAATGATTTCTGTGTGTCAATATTTAACGAAAAGTTGAGAAAGAAGTGAATCCCCGAAGAAGTCCGAGTTCGCACATCGACGCTCGGCCTGCTCACTTTAAAACGACTATCCAGGGCAAGAAGGCGACTTAAAAAGCACAGCCCAGCGTTCGGTCCCCAGAACGGGGCGCTCGCGGCTCTTTTTCTCGCGGTAAGAACTCGTCGGCTGTCCGCGCTAGCAAGAAGCTCGCGTTCGCCGCGTTTATCGATTAATGATGGCCATGGAGGAGGGAAAAAGTGAGAGGGAAATCAGGGGGTTCAATTAGCTCCCATCAGGGTGAAGTGTCAGGCGCATCCGCGCTGGCCGCTAGTCAGTTGCGCTTGGGAAAGAGGACGCGCCGGCGCGCACCTGTCGGCCTTCGTCTATTAATAAATCATTTCGGCTGCCATGGTTAACCGGACCGCGCGCAGAAGCCGCGCTCGTGTGGATTCGCCGGGGGAGGGGGCGCAGTGCTCGCGGCTTCCGATCCGCTTGGCCGCCGCAGCCGCGCATCGATGCCGCGCCCGCGCTTATATGCGCCGCTCCGGCCTTTCGACCCACCAACGTCTTACTGATTAATGAGAAATAATCTTGGTCGGATCGGTGCACGCGCGCGTTAACTCACCCGCTAAATTAACCCCCGAGTGGCCGGGGCCGGCCCCAACAATGTACAGTTAACACTTTGAAATCGGATCTCGGCTGAGTGCAACGCGTCGGGACGTTGATTAATGCCAAGGATTAATCTCGGGGATCCTGACGTTGAATGCTTATACACTTTTTCATACTTGAATGGCTACCACTGATATTAACAAAAACTATAACGTTTCTTTGGGCAATTGTGTTAAGTTGATTTTAATATGCATCCCTATCTTGCAGACCTCATATAATAACTGCAGCAAGTATTGGTGCAAACATAAGTGATCTATATGAAAATAAATTATGATATTCGTCATTCAGTATTGTACTTTAAATAGTTTTATAAATGTAAAAATTATTTTAGAAACTTTTGTGTAAGAGTACGTTACTATTCTTCAAAGAATTTTTTCCATGCGAAACAAAAATTATGTTATGACTATCTCATAAAAGAAAATTATTGTAAATCATAGTGCTTAATAGCGCGTATATATAAAAACATCTTGATATAATTCAAAATGTATCTCATCGTTTAATTTCGTTGGTTAAGTAACAACCTTTATAAATATTAAAGATATTTCGATATGAATACGAAGTATCTGGGTCACTTTGCGAAATGCATTATATGCATAACTTTTTTCAACGATGGTACATTAATAATAGGTCTAGATTGACACGAAGCTATGACATATTTATTAAAATGCCTTTAATAATTAATAATAATAATTATATTAAATACTTAAGATTTATAGTATAGATTTAGAAGTAAACAATAGCGATATTAATCACAATTAAGCTCCTGAATTTTCATAAAGCTTTTTCTTATACCCATTAGCAAGAAGAGCTGCATTTTACATTGTTTGTGCTCCAGAAGAACATATTGAATAAGAAAAGCCATTCACATTGGCGTCTGTATCGCGCGGTCATCCGTCTTTCATTAATCAACGTGCAAATCCCGCGAAACTTTTCATCCTCCACTCCAACAGGAGCCGCGATACAGGTATTACAAATAGAAAAAAAACAAGCGAACCGAAGTTTCCAGCGAGCGTCATGTGCTCACCTGTGAAAAATCGAATTTCTCGGGCAGCATGCGCTAAGTCACTTTGGCCTTGACGAACATCTTGATGGGCCACGTGCGCCGCTGTCAAAGGACTACAATTAAATGCGAGCGTACAGGCAAGTATACCCGGACAGGAAGGGGCCAGGCCAGAACACATAGCCCAAAGTTAGGATGGCCCTATAGCGTGGCGGCAGCCGAACTTGGTCCAGCAAAAAGCAAACAGCGCAACCTCGTGGCCGGCTAGGGAAATCGTCGCAGACGGGGAGCAAAAAGGAGGGGCGCGGGCCGAGCGTTTTCCGGGAGTTGGTCGTCTGCCAAGATCGCCGTCCTCCTCGCGCCTCCCCGCGGCTATTGCCCACCCCTTGTCCATGGAAATAGGCAAATCCATTGTGCGGGGGGGGGGGGGGGGGGAGGGGGTCGATGGTGATGCGGCCGCCCATGCACGTGGGTCGAATGGAGACTTCAAGCTCTACGTCTCCTCCCGGTTTAATATCGCCCCTCGCTCATGCAGCCGCATTTTCAGCCTCGAGCGCCTCTTTTTCTTCCCGGCGCGCGCGCGCGCGGCCCCCGTTTTCTTCATTAATTTTTCGGGGGTGGGGGCCGGGGAAACTGTTAGCGAAGCGCGCGCGCGCAGTCACGCCCACCGTGGCGCGGACTTTTTTTCTTGGCCCCGCGTCCGACGACGGGAGATGGATGTTCGCGGGCTCTTTTTTTCCCTGCCTCATTGTGCGGGGAGAATTCTAATCCGAAATCGCTCCTCGGAAATTCGCGTTAATCAGCAGTCTGCAGAGCAGCTCAACGGTTAGAATTTCGGCAACCCACACCTGTCCCACTTGCTTACAAATTTTTTGCAGAGAAAGTATGCAGCTTCCCATTGTTTTCATTCATCAAAATACACTTTTGATACTCGGAAGAACTCGTTGAAATTTGAACTGTACATAAAATGAATTTAAATTAATATTGCATCCGTGTGATTTTAGCAAAAAAATATATCATAGAATATCTTTGCACCTTATTTAATGTGGTCTTTTACCTTTATTAGTAATTGGCATGATTTTTTTAATGAACGTGCTTCTAACTCAATATTTAACGCGGTAAAAATTCTTTTTTCACTTGAACTATATTTGTATGTAAAATATAGCCTGGGAAAAATTTCGGATTTTAACACTTTCATTTAGTTATGTGATCCAAATTTTGTTTATATAGAAGTAGTAAATGAATTTCATTTCACTATAAATTTATACGAGTGGAAAAAAAACTTTCGATCACATAAATCGATTACCTGTCACTTTAAAATATAGATTTCGCAAGAGAATTAATAGAAAGTATCAGAAACATTTTGAGCGTGTATAGTGCATCTTTTTATACAGCTAATTATTTAAGATAGTTCATGCCTATGTTGAACTAGTGTTGAGAATCAATCTTACAACCGAGCTCACAGTGAATCATAGGAGAAAGGCGTGAAAAAACAGTTGCGGGTCATGGTAGGGAGCCGTAAGATTGGAAGATCAGTGGGAGTACATCCCGAGGCGTATTAATAACCTCCGATATTTGGCAATCGATGTAGGCTCCCCGCCGATGATGCAGGTCCAAGGGGCTCGGGAAAAAGCCGACTCTGTGTGGTGAGCTGCCCGGCGCGCTTTGTTTGCCTCGGCGGCCCACAAAGCCGTCAAATCGGCGAGCTCATCAGCATCGTGCTCAGGCTCCCGGGGGCGCGTATCAGTCAATCGCGCGGGCCGCCGGCAAGCGGATTAGCGGGGCCCCCACCCCCACCCCCCGGGGGAGCCGGCTTGTAATTCCCAATTTGACGATGCGTCACCGGGGGCCGCGGCAAAAGTCGGCCCGGTGACAAGGTCGCGCGGCTAATGACGCCCAGCCGCCGGTGAATAATGGGGCGAGCCCGTGATTAGGCGTAGCCTCGCCGTCAGATTGACTGCTCCGAGGCACGGCGTCGGCGGCGCATTCAAACGCAGCGGGCGCATTTTTCATTTTTCATCCGGCGCGGCAGCCGCGGAAAATGTTTGCGCGGCCCGCGGGCGCCGCTGCCAATTTTCTCCCCGCGGAGCAAAGTAAAAGGAAGGGCGCAGTAACACGTCCCCCGCGAGCTATTAAAATCCCCGGAACGAGTTTCTCCGGAGATTCGTCATGTTACGTAAAATGAAGGAGTGGGCGCGGGTGGGGGCACCAGCCCCACCCCGGCGTCGGGCCTTCCTCCCCGAGATACAGGTATAACCCCAGTAGCCCGTTTCCCTTCTTAAGCCCCGGTCTATATAGCTCGGCCATTTACCCCCGGCCCCGGCCGCCCGGCAGATGCGCGCGGACAGTTGTAACTTCGCAGATCCCGACTTTGGCCGGTCGAATGGCGCGAGGGGGAGCGATGCCGAGGCGTGATTTCGCGTCGTTACTTCTTTCTCGTGGTGCTTTTTAGCCCCGAGCCCCGCCCCCGTTCACAGCCAGCGCAAGTCGAAGCTAGCGGTCGCATCAACTGCATACTGGCGCCAGGAAGACGGCGCTGCGGCCTGACTTCCCTCCCGGTCTCGTAAATTATTATTATTATAACCATTACTACTGGCTTTTTTTCTGTCGACGACTAACTAGATCCGTTCCTTGCTCCCTGCCCTTCCACTCTGCCTCGCACTCCCGCAGTCTATCCTCATTTAGTCAACTGTTCGCCATTCTTCAATTTACAATTATAAATGTATTATATTAGACCTAAATAGTATTGAATTCGCTCTCTCTCTCTCTCTGACATTGAGATTTAATTGTTCTAGTAATAAATACTCTGTCGGACTTCGACTTTAAATTATTATTTAAAACTGCGCATTAAAATTATTTGATTTGCTTCTTTATTTTGGAGACAGCTTACGGTATTTTTAAGAAAAGCTTTAAAATCTTAATTTTAAAATTTAATTTGATAAAATAATACCGCAAAGAGAAGAAATTTCATTTACATAAAAAAAGAATCGTTTCATTAGTTAATGAATAAAATATGGATCATAACCTATGCATTAATAGGTAATTCAATCAGGTTAAAAATTACACACACATTTTCAAAACTCGATCAGCTTATTTTATGAAAATTTAAGTTTCATAAATTTCATTTGAAAAAAATTTAAAAAGAGTGTAATGTGAGTTTAAAAGTATCAGACATAAGACATTGACGTGGAAAGTGAAAAGCAGCTATCTTGACAATCAATTCAAAAACTTGCTATCTTTGCGGGCGATTGGAAAACTAGCTAACTTGAATGTATATTTTATTTCTCAAATATTACAGTAGCTGTATTTCATTCAAGAATTGTATAAATGCATCATTTGCTTTATCTACAAATCAAAATCTTTACAATAATTTAAATTATATATTTACTTTAAAATAAGCGAATTAGTTTTGAAGTCTTAGTTACGTTATTTTTTCAAAGTTATTGTACATACGCATTGACACAATTTAATTTATTTTTCGCTATTCAACACATGTTTTTCTTGTTTGGTCGATTAAATATTTTCTCCGAAAAAAAGCACGACAAGAAACAGCGCGAAGCGATTGTATTTTTCACCAAATAAGGAACCCTCGAAGAATTTTCGGAAGAAGACAGACGAACTGTCCTCTCACAAAACTGTGGGAACATCTCGCGATAAGGCTTGGTAGGCCAGGGATCCGAGGAGGCTATCAGTCGGTGAGTCGAGTCTTTGATTCAGTCAGTTAAATAAGACGGCCTGGTTGGCGATAATAATCGGGGTTCGGCCGGGTAACGAGTGCTCGCCACTGCCGGCCATGTAACACACGCGCACGCGTGCGCGCACGCACAAAGCTGCCACTTATTCGGGTCGTTCGAGCCCCTCGGGCTGCGAAAAGTCGAGCTCCTTAGGTGGTGGCCTAGCCGCCCCTGACTTTGAGGCCCTTGATCCGCGGTGGCGAGAAGAGCCGCGCTCGGCGCGTAAAAGCCCCGGAGGGGGCGGAGAAAGTGAGCCGAGAGCCCGGTCGTGTGTGAAAATCGCCGGGGCCCTTTAAGCGCAAGGATGGGGGGAAATCTTTTCCCGATAAAGGCTCGTTTCGCGCCCAGCGAATTCCCGCCGATGCGCAAGGCCTGGTCGCTTTTTATGGCTCGGCTGACTGGTCCCAGTCATCCTGGACAAGAAACTGCCAATATCGGGTGAAAAAGGAGTCTCGAGGGTTCCAGCTTACCGTCCGGTGATCTGTTTTTAAATCAGACAGCCCTTCGTCTTAGAATTCCAACGTCGACGAACTTTTAATCTACTACGTGCCAATTTAATTAATACACTTTCAACCAATGTCATCTGTCAGCGTAAACGAAGTTTGTACAAGAAAAATCGTTAAATAATAAACTAGTCTTGGAAGATATTTTATAATATTCTGGCTGTTTTTAATTTGAGTTGTTTTATAACCAAATGAATATTTAAAACATTTTGTGCTACTTTTCAAAAATAGATAATTAAATATTGCGAGATTTCTCAATAGTATAATTACATCCTACTCATCAAATTACAAATATAATAGCATGAGTTAAACTATGTGAAATATAATTAAAATTTTATAATATTTATGGATTGTACAAACTAGCGAGTAAATTCATTTGAATGACAGAACAGTAATTATTCTTTAAAAGACCTTCAAGATTTTTAAATTTCTAGCGTTTCTACTTTCGAAGCCATACTCGTATAGGCCTAGTAGTATGAGGTGAAACCGCGTAGACCAAGCAGTCAAGCTCAAGGTCGTTGCAGCCCAAAAGATATATTAAACGACTCGTGCTAACTTTAAAAATGCGGATTAAAATTAAATTGTATCGCCGTTACTTTTAAAGATTTTTTGGTAAAATAAATGAGCAAATCACATGCGACAGGCGCTATGTAATTGTGATTATTATTTTCGATGCATTTTGCAGGGTTTTTTAATTAAATATGATTTATAATTTACTGTTGAAAATCTAACGCGGGTCGGATTTGCGTCGCGGTCGACCTGGTCTGAGCAGAGCTTGAAACAGTTCTGTATCTACAATACCGAGCGGGTTTTGTGGAGGTTATTACGGATAGGACGGATATAATCATAAATATACAATTATAAATGCGTGCAAATTAAAAAGCGAAAAACGAGTCAAATTTAAAGCAATAATATAGGATAAAAGAAATAATTATGATAAGCAGAATGTCAAGGACAATGTCAAGGATCCTCTGAATTCGTCGTGAAAAGTTACTAAAGAAGCTATCTCCTTCAAAATAATAAAGATCTTATACAACTACAGACCGTCATTAAGTTTAAATGATCTTCAAATGAAGATCAAGGTTATTCTTGATCTATGACCTGAGTCATGTTTGGACGTAAAATTACCTGCTTTTTCGATTGTCAATTGAAAAGAAATTGATTTTGAAATTACCTTCACGATCAAGCTCAAGGTTAGCTTCAAAATTACCATCGGATTCCTGCTTGAATTTCACTCTAAGTGAAATTCTCTTGAGTCTTCAGCATTTATAAGTACTGCAAGCTGCAAAATTTTTTTGGTGTTACATTACTTTTGGACACCCTGTATAACAGCATTAAATAGTTATTTAGTTATAATTTAGAAATAAGATTTGATGTAAACGAAATCCATAGAACTCGCACGATTGAAAATTAAAAGTTGAAAATTATTTTGATTAGCTTATGGTAGTATCTTATTATACGAGACTATGTTATAAAATTTATAAGCAAACCAAGAAAATTTAATACAGAATTAATTGTGAGATGAATATGAAAAATATTGATCTCAGTTCATTGTTGTTTGCAAATTGTCTGCAGCAATATGCGCCCGTGACAGATCACAGTGGCACCCGAGGTGTGCTTGGCTCGGAGGACTACGAGTTATGTATGTGTTTTCGAGCTGGCCTAAACGCATGGACAATTAATGGGGACGTATTCAGAATGTCAAAACTATGACGCGTTACGCGCTGATCGCAACGAGAGATAAATATTTCAATAACAGCGCAAGGCGGTGACCTCCATGTGCCCGAAAGGCGATAAGCAACACAAGACTGTGTTATCGATATGGTTTCAGATATGGCGGCAGAGGCGCAATGATCATAGTCGAGGGTTTAAAAGGGATCCGCGGCTTGTATTGCTTACCTACCCTCTAACTCCCCTCGAGTCAAGTAAAACTTATACCGTTTAGCGTAATTATAATTTCCTTTACGTTTCATTAACTTATATATAATCATTTATAAGTTATTAATTATAAAATATATAATAAAGAAGCTCATATTATAATTTAAATATTTTAAAAAAGAACTATCTCAGCTTGTCAATAACAGATACCACTGTTCATATCTCTCCAAAATAACTTGTATATTGACTATTTTAAAAAATATATTTTATTTTATATTTTAAACCGAAATATATGTATCTACATATATGTATCAATTAAGAATTAGCATTCACAGGAATTTATCAATTTTTCTCATCAAATGGGCTAACCATATATACAGTTAGAAAAAGAAATTCAAAATACCTTTTCAATGACAATATTCAATATCATATTCTATAGAATTTTGAAGTATGTAAATACTTGTTATTTTTTATGCATAGACCTGTTACAATAACAATTTAGCTGGTTGTATTATATTTCATCTGCATTATCTTTAAACGAAATGTTTGATACAGAATCCTCGAAATTTTAGAGAATGTTTAATGACATTTTGTTCAATTAAAACAAATATTTTATTACAATTTTAATCTGATCTACTCGTATTATTTAAAATTAGAATTCTATTACAAGCTATGTACAGTTTTTATCTGAAATGAATGTAAATCCAGATTTAAATATATATATTTATTACATTGTATACGACAATAATTTATTTGATGTTGTCAAAGTGATGTGTAATCGTTATACTAAAATTATATACATAGTAATATAAAGGAAAATTTTGCCTGACGTTTCGTTTGTAATGTAAAACAAACCTCTTCAATAGGGCGGGTAATTAATGTCTACATCTGTGGATGTAGTGATTGATAATCTACATATACGTTATAATTTATTAAGATAAAACGTGAATTAGACTTGAGCATTCGGTGACACAATTTCTTCTTTTCATATAAATACGCATGTTATTTTGCGAAGATGTCGTTGATCGTTTTAACTTATTAAATTATGGCGTATATGTTATTTATTGACTACTAGATCCACGGATGTAGACATTAGTTAGTCGCTATATTGAAGTAGTTTATTTTACATTCCAAACGAAATGTCGGTCAAAATTTTATTTACTAGCAATAACAACCTCGTTAAGACCAATCGACACATCTTTATTTAATTTTATACATACATAGTAACTTTTAGAACATAAATTGTATGTTTTTACATAATATTCTTTAAATATATATATTAGTTGCACACATTATAAATATTTTTAACTTTATGACGCCAAGGGCCGCTCACTTTGAATACTGTTGGAAGTGTGCAAAGTTTTTAAGTGTGTAAATTAAACTCGAGACCGATAACAGTTTAATAATAAATAAGTTCAAAGTTATAGTAACAGTCTTAAAACATTATTTAAAAAAACAGACATTTTCTTTATTAGTCTTATTGTTAAATGAATAAATTTTAATTACTAAAAATAATGTTTCTGAATGTTTTTGAAATACAGAGGAAATCATCAAAAACATATTTGAAATAAAAACTCCCAATAAATAAAATACTATTTCTAATCCTTTCAAGCTCGTTTATAATGCAGTATTGTATAATTTATAGTACGCTCCAATTTTTAAGTATTTCATTCATAAAAGTTGATATATTTTTATTTAAGCGTAACCAGGTTTATAACGAACGAGCGAATATTGCGAGAAAGATTGAATTTACGAAATAAGGAGTTGGATGAACGAGATCATCATCATCATCACCATCATCCAGAAACAAGCACAAGTTGAGCTGACGAAAACGTACTCTGAGCGCGGAAATCCCCTAAATGGAGGTCGAAGCGGGGCCGGGTGAATGAAGCCCAAACGGCGGCGGCGGCAGCTTCTCTAAACTGATATTCAGAGCCGGGAATCGGAGAAAAGCGGCGATGCAAAAGCGGGCGCGCGCCTCAATTCAAAGCGGAGTGTTTTCGGGGAAAGGCGCGCGGGCTGCCTTTAACGAGGAAAACGGGCGGCTGAAAGTTTCACGAGCCGCGGCGCGAGTTCTAGGGGCGCGCGCATCGCCGCCACAAAGAAGCCATTGTCGCTCCAAGCGGGGCGGCGCCGGCGATATTTTCCCGTGCGGCGAATAAGCAGCTCGACCTGCCGTGCCGGCCATGGATTACCGGCTCCCCAAAAAACTTGCCGGCGTCCTTTCATCCCGCGGAATATCAAAATTACACGCCCCCACCTCCGCCACCCCGTTGCCATCCGCCACGCCAAGTTTCATGCTTTATGCGGCGCGCCTTCCGATCTGCCCCGTCGTCTCGCCCAAAAGCTTTTACAAAGGTCTTCTTACGCCTTTGTCCCGCCGCTCTACCTCAGAGATAATCGAGTCTTCAGTGCGCGATTATCCCGACTATCTCTTAGTCGTTCGTGACCGTCGCCGTATTGTAAGCAGCTCTTTCCAAGATATGACCATAGACAATTTTAAACTTGAATATAGATGGCTGCGCGACCAATTAACACTTCAATTTTAACATGGAAAAGGATTCATTGCTTTCTGGTCGGTCATTTGTAGATAAGTAAAATAATAGTTCAATGTAGTAGAAAAAGAGGAAAGGGTTAAATAATGTTTTTCATTGTGTTAGTAACAATTAATATAAGGTGAAATTTGATATGTGAATCATTACTATTATTACAAAAAAATTTTGTTTTTTATCGTATCTTAATATTTTTATTTAAAAATACATTTAGGAAAGAATATATCTCGAATATGTTCGAAATTTCTTAGATACCACTAGAAACTATTACAAGAATTATTTGTAAGCTAAAATAATGTAGGCCGTACTTGAAACTTCTGTCGGACACCATATAGAGGCTATGAAATAAATAATGTCGAGAATACAGTTTGATCGTACAGTCGCTAGCCCAACAATAGGATAAGAAGAAGAAAAGAACATACAATGCGATTATGCTACTTGGCAAGAGTCACAATCATTATCGCTTTGTTCGTGTAGTGATTATAGTGATTACTTTAAATTAACTGTATTCTGTGAATACTTTAATTATTATCAAGTTCACTTAAAAAACTTTTATTCGGGTATCTTTTTTGCGGAATATATTATCAAAATAATAATCTCCATGGGACAAACCAAAAGTTGTATACAATTTTATTTTCAATTCGAATTCAAAGATAATTTTGTGCGAAAAAATAATTTGTCAACATCAGATAAAAATACTATAATAAAATACCTATGTTTCGCTCAGTCGACGTGCTTCTGTCTGTGTCATTCCTAGCGACTAACAGACTTCGCAACCGTGCCATTCACTTGCCGTTGCGCTTCGAGGCCTAAACTGGCTAATCCTAATATCACCTTCTAAACTTTTCGTTGACGATGGCTAAGTATTTCTCTTTTCGCCAGCGTTAACTGCTCTTCAGCATATAAAGACGACTTATTAGTAGCTATAGATGAATCATTTAATCCTGCATTTATGACACTTGATTGTATTTTTATTTGAACTCGGGAGTTAATGTTGCATAAACTACCCGTTATTTATTAATACTTGATTTGATTATAAAAATATAAAAGTTTCTCGCCCGGAAGCTCTGGCCAATTTGGGGGTCATGCTTTGAATACCTTTCCCGCCTTTCTCGCTTCGCCTAATTGCCTCGTATCTACGCATTATTTTTCGCTCGCCTATTACAATCATAAAACGACGAACTCCTTATTCGTACTTGCACTTCCTTGCATATTCATACCATTCCGCGTGCACATTTTTTTTGTTTTTATTAAAGAACCCCTCAAAAGAATTATTCTAATTTATCCTTTTAAAAGTGAATGAAAAAACAATGTTTTAATATTTCCAGTCTGGTGGTCTTGGGGAAAGTTTTCGACTCAAAATGTTTCGATTTCTTAACTGCAGTTAAGTGATTCATAACTGTATTAGACAAACTGTAGAATTTGATACTTCTCGATATTTGTCGCCTCGTATTTCTCATCGTGAGTAAACATGTCCTACTTCTACGATATCTGGTGTGAGACTCGAACCACTTATTGTTATTCAATATACAATATAGTGAAACTGATATTATTTTGAGAGATATAATGTTTTAGATAAAATATAAATTTGGAATTTTTCGAAAAATGCAATGAGAGTAAATCGCATTATACAGAAAAAATGACAAATGGACACACAACTTTAAATGCGTGTTTGTATACATTATACTTATAATTAAATAGGATTGATACATCGATTAGTACTTTCGTCTTGAAATTTGCTGAGGTTAAAGAATGGTAATCAGCGAAACTAATAATAAATTTCTGCATAATCGCATGCTCTCTATATTACAATTATTTCGTAGTTTTACATTGCAAATAAACAGAACATAAGGTAAAATCGACAATTTAAAATCATGCTGTCTACAACCTGGGTATAAAAGAATTAATACTAATACAGTAAAGACCACTTAGTGGGTTGCTCGTGTACTTGATAAGCATTTGTGTTAGTTGTCGCTGGAGGCGCAAAAGAAGAATCACAAGAACATCTCGGTAGTCGGAAAACTTTTAACCTTCGACGAAAACTAAAATGGAACCGGAGAGCGCGGGCGGCAGGGAGGCAGCAGTGGCGCGAGGGGGAGAAAAGAAGGTAGGAAGAGAAGGATGATCTGGCTAAGAAGGAAGAAAGAAGAAATGAAAGAGTTTCACTATGCAAGGGGTATCATGGCAATGCCCGAGCGAAACTCGGCTCTTCAACATTTCTTATTTTCTTCTCCACGCGGTGGAACGTGGCCTGCATCCTTGGAGCGCGCCCCCATCTTCCTCGGCCAACCTCGCGTCGCTTCTTTGTTCAGGGTTTCCAGCTCGATTCTCTCGTACTTAGTTGGTCGGGCCCATCCTGTCGTCGCGCCACGAAGGAAGAACAAAGGGGCAAGCATCTGCGAGACTCGGAGGTGCGAGTCCGCGCCCAAGCTGCATCCTCGCACAAGTGCACCACGAGTCACGAGATCCTGAGCCTCGTGCCAGATGGGAATCTGTTTTTATTTTCCTCCCCGTCGCGTCGCGTGCGCCTACGGCGACAACCAACGCAGACGCGTCGGTGCCGGTGCCCCTCGTTATTTATTCTTTTATAATTAATTTTCATCGTTTAACTCGGTGGGCGAACCTCGTGAATCGTGTCGGTGACGCCTCCTCTCATTTATAATTTCATTAAACGCCTGGATTCTTTTTCATCCGCAGCTCCTGTTCGCACGCTCTCATTAGCTATCGAAAACCTTTAACACGACTCTCGGCTTACCCAAAAGATACAGTAACTTGAATTCATTTTTACACTCAAAATAATGAATTCTGATACTTCTTTTTTTATTCGAGTACATTCTTTTGTGCAAATGATATTTTTATAATAAAATTATTAGCAGTTCAAAGGTAAACAGACCTTTAATAATTTTAATTCAAAATTTATTAAAAAATTTTAATTCAGAAATAAATAATTAAGTTATGTATCACTTTTTCATTAACTCTAAATTTGTATTGGTGTTGATATTGCAATCGAAATGAAACACTGAAAAATTTTTTTACATGTGGTACTTATACTATACTTTTTATTACATAAGCAGTGATTAGATATTTAAACCTAATAATTTGACACTAAGAAAATATATAGAGAAATTCAAATGATAAGATATGCTTAAAATTTATTCTAATCTTGTACGTACTTTTATATTGGTAACGTCAAAATTGACCACTAATGCTTTTGCATAGTTTTGCAAATCATCAAGTGACGTTTTTATATGCTAATTCTTATGTTAAAACTTGAAAAATCTCAACCAAAATATTTGTATTATTATTAAAAATGGTAAGAATGTTTTGAAAAATATAATTTGAAGCTTAAGTCTAATGATTGTAATGGGCAGAATAACAGAAATGATTTGGTTTAAGTGTAAACAACTTTTTAAGTTGGTAACATATCACCAGTTTATTTGATAATGAATGAATCTTAGCTACAAGTAAGATGCGTAGACAAGAGATATCTAGCTGGAAGGCTAAAGTCGAAGTGTCGCGTCGCATCGCCTTCTGTAGACACTCGACTCCTTTTCTCCCTCCAGGCGGCTCTGAAATTTTCCCTGACTACTCATTGTCACTTTCCTCGGCTTCGCAAAGGAACCGAACAGCCATAACTGATCCCGCGGCCTTCCTGTGCTGAAGACCTGCATATATCGGGATTGCTCTCGGAATTTCTCGCGCTTAAACATAAATAATTTCGCACTTATCGCAGTCTCGGTCAATGGCCCTCTCCATACAAAACTTGTATATTTTTGTACCACTTGTCGCGATACAATTTTATAAGTTTGTGAGCTGGCCGTACAAAATCACCGCTTGCCATATTTACATTTACCATGTGAGTTGTCCCGTCTGTACTGGGATAGGTTTGGGTGATTTGACCCCTGTTCCAAGTGTTTTGCGGTGCCAGCAAATCGACAATTAATACGAGGTCGTTTATTTGCAACTGATTTCGTTCGACAGCCCATTTCGCTCGAGGTATTAAATTTGGGAGGTACTCCTTGATCCATGGTTTCCAAAACTCATCTGCGAAGGTATGCACAAAGCCCCACTGTTTGCGAACGTTTACGTTTCTAATATAGAACGAACGGAGATTAATGTCACCCGAGGATGTCTCTATTAGAAAAGTGGATCGGTGTTAGCGATTCGTCGTCGCGAGGACCTATGGATACATCTGTCAAAGGACGCGAGTTGACCATATGCTCAATGTCCTTGAGCAGAGTGAGAAGAATTCTTTCCACATGTGCTTAATCTTTTAAGCTCGCGTTGAGCTTGATTTTTACGGAGCGTATTAGGCGCTCCCATGCGCAGCCCATGTGCGGTGCGCCAGAAGGGTTAAATTTCCGTTGAATATTACGCCGAATCGCGTACTCTATCTGTTCGTTACGATCAATATTCGCGATCCCTTCCGCCAGCTCTTTAGCCACGCCGCGAAAGTTCGTGCCATTGTCACTGTATAGTACGCGTGGCGCACCTCGCCTAGCTGCTAGTCTCTGCAACGCCATGATTGCGGAGCTGGAAGTCAATGAGTACGCGAGTTCCAAATGAACCATGTGCGCGTTTAAGCACGTGAAAAGCACGCCCCATCCCTTTTCATGACACCGTCCGATTTTTACAAGTATCGGCCCGAAATAATCCACCCCGCAGTGGTTAAACAAACGCTACCGCACTGATAGACGGCCCGTGGGCAGAGGCGCCATATTCAAGCTCACTGGTTTGGGCTGTTGTAGCTTGTAAATCAAGCACTATTGCACCAAGGTACACAACGCGTTCCGGACTCCTACTATATAAAACGTCTGCTTGACCTCGTTTAGAACTGTCTGATGGTTTGCGTGTCCTAATTGTCTGTAATGTTCTTTTAACAATATCTTTGCCGCCGGGTGTTTTCCGTTTAGTATTATAGGGTTGTTATTGGACAATTCGCTTCGATCGCTATAACTCGGCCCCTCGCATGGAGTATTCCCTCGACATCTAGACACAGATAAACGCTTATTAACCTACTGTTTTTCTTTATCGTTTTGATTTAGCGCGTGCAGTTCCTCACAGAAGCAGTCGGCTTGAAGCAGAAGGCGATGCGCGACCTATACTTGTCGAGTTCGCGGGTTTGTTTTGATCCAACGCAGTACCGTTTGTGAATCAGACCATAAAAATCACCGCGGCAAAGGCTTTGAGACTCGTATCACAAAAGGCGTGGATTTGCGCATTGTCGTGGTTGCCCTTCAGTGTTAGGCATCGCGACATGCGACACTCACTAACGTTCCGCAAGTTCTTGAGCTACGCGAGCTATCCGCCGTGGTCTTCGTCCCAGCTTACGCCGATGCGACAGTCTTCCTGCATTATTATACGTAAACGCGTTATGTACGGACTTAGTAACCCAGAAGATCAAAAACCGACATTACAACCCTCAAAAATTCTCGCCTTGTTGGTTTTTTAGAGTTGTTCCGTATATCTTGCGGAATTTTTTGAATGCCAGATTGCATAATTGCAAGTTCGAATTGCGATCCGACGTCCTTTAAGACTCGCGGGTCGTTACTCGCCCAGCCGTGTAAATAAAAATTGGCTTGCTGGTTAACACTTCTATTATTGATCTGCGGCTGCACAAATAGTCGTCCATATAGGTGTTTATTATTACGCTTTTAGCCGCGAGGGGTTTTTAAGCTCTAACGATTCCGCGTTTATGTTTTTAATGTGTAGGGCACTAAAGGCGACGGACTTGCTTCGAAAACATCAGGCGGCCCCTACCGCCTGTCTCCGCGTCATGAAAACCTCAGGACTCCTAGATCAGCTTCTCTTACCTTCACACGCAGAAACATATCGCGTATATCGACCTTGAAGCCATATGCGAAGAATATGCATTTTGCCGAAATCTACTTGTAACCCCTAACAACGATTGAAGCGAATTCGGATCCATTTCTAACTGGTCGTTTAGACTTTTATTCATAGTTTTTGCCGCCTCGTCGAACACAAGCCGAACTTTATCGGGCTTGTTCGGATGCAAACTCCAAAATGGGGGAGATACCATATTCGCGCTTTCGTAACCTCGTTACTGGATATAACAGCGTATCCATTCGCGATAAACCTATTCATTTCGGCGCAATAGAGTGACGCGTATCGCTTGTCCAGACGTCTTTCGAGCGAATGCAACCTTCTCAAGGCTGTTGACCATCTGTCTATTTTCGGGAAACTCGTCTCTTTCCAAAGGAATCCGACTTCCCATTCCTGTCCGACCTTGCAAGTTGTGTTTCAAGACGATTGAGGTCGTCGTGATTATCTGTATCGTATATAGTCATGTAAGCCGCCGTGTCATATTGTGTCAGGTCGAACGTTTGTATACATCCATGAACCACCCACCCTAACGCGGTTTGCGAGATCGCGTAATCGGTGCTCGCTATTTCGTGCGTAATTGTCTACGAGATTATTCGTCAATTATCTCAATCGAGTAGCATCGTAACTCGCGCGTTAGTGTATGGCCGAACCGCGATACCAGTGTGTTCCGATACCTCGTAGGCAACCCTCTCGGACAGTGTTTGCGTCGGATAGTCTAAATTCGCAGCGGCTATCGCGGTCAGATGTCGTTCGGCGTCGTTCGCGACATTACCCGTTATCGAAAAGCTCACCTTTTCGCAGGGAGCGCTTATCTCGTCGCGACTCAATAAGCCCTTCAGCTGTATGCATACGCGTTGGCCGCGTATCCTTAAGTTTCGCGTACTTTTTGTCTGTTAGGCTGAGGATCGCTCCGTCGTCTGGAAACGCGAACGTATTAGCCGATGAATGTGCTCCGAATATCCGTATTGGAAAGATTTTTAATAAGGCACCCAACCCAAATCACAAGCTAGTCACTGGGGCTATGATCTCGGAATCGTTCCGCGGCGCACTTGCGTCCGTGTTTTTGCGCCGCGCAGTTTGACCTCCATCTCGGTCCTGACGCGGGTCGCCGTGTAGCAGCGTATGATGTGCCCTATCGCATTTCTCGCAGCCGCGCGTTCACAGCTATTCATTAAATGCTCAGCCTCGAGGTCTTGACCCGGTCTTGTCATTCGAGAGAGTCGCAGCGTGAACATTGTAGCTATATTTAAGCGCAGTAGGTAACTTACTTGCGACACTTACAATTACGTCAGGGTTGTACAAATGATCTACCAAGCCCCGCGACCGCAGCGCATCAACCGCTCCCTGTAATCGTGTTGCGAAGCATGACAAGGTCGTTTTTTAAAAAGTAAATTCGGTAATTACTTAAGATCGCTTACCAATTTTCGGGCAATTATTTGTTTGTTACAATAGTGTAACTTTAAGGTCTTCATGACCTTGTCGGTATCACGGCCTACGGCAAGCAAACCACTTACTGTCTTGCGAGCGCTTCCCTGAATTACCGAAAAAAGTGTCGATATCTTATTGGTCTCATTGAATGTGCTGCCTTTAGTTGCCAATTCGAAGGCTTGCTTAAACTGGTTCATGAGGTTTCCTGAGAATTTTGACAACGCTCTCGTAAGCGACAATTTATTTGGAGTCGCAAAATGATAAAACCGTAGACCCGAAAGTATCCGTAAAGCTTGCAACGGCCGTAATCAGCGGGCGTAACTAAAATTGCAATCGCTCACTTTCATCATTAATTAATGGTCCACTTATCAGGTTAGCTCTCGCGTTGACCAGGACGTCGTCTTCAGATTGCTCTATTGTCCGCTAAGTGGTTCGCTGTCCTATGACACGAGACCCGGGAGACGTTCCGGTCGTGTCAGGCTGCTCGAAATCATGCTCGTACAGTGCACTATGATTTGATGCCCCTCCGGTGAAGAGTTCCTATATTTCAGAAAAGGACGTCTATGCTGGAGGCAGCTGGCGTCCCATCACGTCAGCCTCGGCGCTCGCTTTCGGCGAGTCGTCTTTTTGAGTAGAAGGCTGAGCTCGTCGGCCACCTTTAGTGTACAGTCTCTCCGGAGGCTGCTCCAGAGGAAGGCGTGGCTACTTTTCCTTCGGTTGGTCGTCAGTATCCTTCTTGACGCTGCGTCTTGTTCTCGGTGACATCTCCTTTCCGTGGCTCGACTACACTCACTATACCGCTGTTACCTCCTGTCGTTTCTCCACAGCGAAATAAATATCTCGGGTTTCGGTATCAATTTTGTAACGAACAGGATAACACAAGTGATTTGGTTTGAATGTAAGTAACTTTCTAATTTGATAATATATCACCAATTTATTTGATAATGAATGAATCTTAACGACAAGTAAGATGCGTAGACAAGAGATATCTAGCTGGAAGGCTAAAGTCGAAATGTCGCGCCGTGTCGCCTCTGTAGACGCTCGACTTGTTTTCTCCCTCCAAGCGGCTCCCAAATTTTCCCTCTCTACTCATTGCCACTTTCGTGGTGACTTCGCGGCCTCCCCGTGCTAGAGACCTGCATATCTCGGGATTGCTCCGGCGTGAGGCCGAACAGCCTCGGGACATTCTGGACAGCCCGGGCTGCAAGTGTACAGCCGCGTCTTCACCCTGGTGAAACCTGTGCTGAATGAAGACCGAGGTGCAGGTGTAGAAGTATGCCCCTTCTAACTGATCTCTATCCGCAGAGGTCAACGATCCGAACGTCTACATACCGTTTGACAGATTTCTAAGAATCGTTAACCTTTGAGCTGAGGCTTTACAAGAAATAATCCGCTCGCTTTTCGGCCACATTAATGGCGATAATTCATTACATTTAAATTAATTTGCACTATTCGAATACCTGTAAAATAGATCATTTTCTCGCGCTTATCGCAGTCTCGGTCAATTGCCCTCTCCTTATAAAACGCGTATAGTTTTGTACTACTTATCGCGATACAATTTTATAAGTTTGGGAGCCTAATCGTAAATATGAAACTACCTCAATTCATTCTTCAACATATAAAATTCAGAAAATAGTGTAAAAACTTCTGACTTACTAACTAGTATTTAGGCTTCTAATATATTTCTTGTTAATTTTATAATAAATCGATACAATCTTCCAAGTCATTTATATACTGAATACGCTTACCTATGGAGCAACTTGCGTAACTTATGTGTTTACTAGAATTTATTAATTAAGACAGTACAGGCTCTTAAAGTATATCCTTACAATAAATAGTGTCTGATCATTTATTATTAATTTTAAAGAAAAATACAAATAAATAATATTGCGATTCGAGCGAAGAAATCTTACTTCATCTTTACTGTAAAGATGAAAAAACGCACGAATTGAGAATGTTATAGATTAATAAAAGCTTCAGAAAAACCAATAGTTTATCATTTTTATGCAAAATTAATTAGAGTAATTATTACATTATTTGTATATAAAAAATTTCATGATGATATTATGATTAAGGCTAGGTTCAGGGAGAGGAGAATAACCAATAGGAAAATAAATTATACACCCTGCCGTTTTTTATATAAAAAAAATATTGAGAAGTTTTGGTCGCGATTTACAAAACTAATTGCTCCCTATCTTTGTGCTTAAAGGTGGTTGTTCGCCAATAGCGAAATAGTGGAACGTGGGAGAAGCCAAATTCGCTACTCGCCCTAAGAGATGGCGTCCAGTGTCTCTCCCGTGCATGAAGGCGTCAAGTGCTAGTGGGCTCTTTATGCCTGAAGATGAATTTCACCGCGGCGAGGTCTGGAGCCTAGGACGAGATTGAGGGAGCTGAGGATAAGCAAGCCGTGTCGGCGTCTGTTGCGAACTTGTGAAATGGGTGAGCAGAGACTGGTACGACCGCGAGCTGCAGCGCCTGTAACTGAGGGAACCGCCGGAGTGGGAGTCGGTTTCGCAGCGAAGGGGCGCGCGCGAGGCCTACCGGGGCCGCATGCACTCAGGCCGCGGCCGCGTAGGCCCAAATTCGAGGGGCGAAGTCAAATTTTCCGCAGTCAGTTGACCAACTGTCGCGCTGACGTCAACGTATTCGGCGCGAGAATTGTTAATGATCTATAAGGCTTTAGACATTCAAGTAACATCCTGGAATATTAAGTACGAGTAATTGGAACAATCCATAGGTCGTGCCATCATTCCTGGAGTAGTTGAACATGGACCTAAACGTGTAGGTTGAAAGTATTTCCAGCAATAAATGTGTCCTGAATAACCAGTTTCTATTCAGCTTATTCTGCGACCTACTTTCAGTTTTTATTGCGCTCTATTCATAAGTGATTGGGTTTTTCTCGATTTCTCCATCTTTTTTCAGTCATATTCTATTATCGAATCCTATTATAATTTCCCTTCACGCTGAGTTCGAAGCACATAATGATAATGGGTTGTAAAAGGAATCGTTTAAAATCATGTCTCCATTGACTTTTTTATCCTAAAAATTTACTGTAGGATTTCTACTACTTATTTTTCCGCGTACAAATGATTTAATACTTCTTACAAATATCTGTATACTTGAATTATTCTAAATTCCAATATTCCAATGGCTTGATTTATATCTGACTGATAGAGCAAAATGCAGCATTTATCATTAATTAATTATTTATACTATTGCATAATGTCAGACAATGTATAGTTGAAAGCTTCAGACAGGCAAATGACAAATGATAATTTTAGATAATTATTAATAGGTAATATCATTATTTCAAGTTTCTCGTTTCAGTTTTATAATATAATGTTGAGTTTATGATTTAATATAGTTAAATATGAAATCAAAATAAGCTTTAAATAAGACAAAATTAATTATGTAGTCACTTAAATTATACATAAAAGGAAACACATCGAAAATCAATTACTGTTAAGTAAATAGGAACTGTGGCTTTGAGAAATTCAATCGATCTTGAGTGCTACGCCGTGTTACACTGTCCCTTTGAAATAGAAGTCTCTCTTTCAATTAACAATGAAATTAACAATGAAAATTCAGTCCTTTATCTCTTATTGTATATATCAGCTTGAAAATTGCTTGAGTACAGCTTATTGTTAGTAGCGGGGTACTTGCACAAACTATTACTAAGAACGGCATTATGCATTAAATCGTATCGTGTATAGTTACGCGAACATCATCTTCTCGGTTTGAATTCGTAGGAAAAGGCAGTAAAATAATATGCTAACCGCAGGCTTGCCAGTTTAGCACAGAAGATCCGCATAGAGCATTCTCTTAATTAAGAGCCTTCGACGGCATTGAGTTATTACGAGACAAAGACAGAGGAAACTCGGTCTCATCGCACGTGCGTGAAGTTCTATAGACGACTTGCATACAGGCTACCGCAATGCGCGGTCTCGCGTTTTTGCTTACCACATTTCAACAACTTCTACCCCTTGGCTTTGACTATTTGCGCGGCTAATGCTCATATTCTCACATTACCAGATTATTATTATTACAATTTTTGAAATGCGCACAAATGCTGAATAGTCTCGAGCCTTTCTTAGCGCCCTTACTTCTTGTTAGGGACATTATACTATCAAGATGAACTAGCGATAAATTGCTCCTCGTGACAGCCACCTGTACCTGAGCCAAACGGGAGGGCATCGGGTGCCGGAATTCCCCTGCAAATAGTAGGCACGGATTGATGAAGCTGAGGGAGCGTGGGTGCACTGTAAGCCGATCGTCATTGCCGATTCGGGTCTCGGTATTGGAAATGCATGCGATTGATCCACGCGTACGGCGCGAGAGCCGCTTCCTCGTTCTACCAAGCGGCGTTATACTCCTACACAAGTCCTCTATACCGGGGGAGCACTCAACCTCGCCTCCCACTCCCGGAGCTAATTCTCGACATGGCACAGATGCGCGTTATGTCCAATTCGATAATCTCCTTGGTGGAGAGTCGCTCCGCTCAACTACTATGTAAGTCCTTCCCGCATTGTTTCGGATCAGTGTTAAAGAGAGTCGATATCCAATGTTGTTGTGATTAATGTTTTGAGTCTTCTTGTCCGCTATTATTTGTAGTAGGTGTTTAAGTACTACGAAATATCGAATGCGTATAATGTATGAGAGTCGTTTGTATTAGTAGATTTTTAAAGAGTAATCTATCTATAGTAATAATAATATAATAATCTATCTATAAGTATTTCTTTTATGCAAACTTTCAAATTATACATGTGTCTTTTTTCAGTTCTGTTCCAACAACATTAATATCATTCATTAAATTATTACTGTTATTATTAAAGCCAAGCTATTAAAGTACTAACAAAGATTCTCGGAATATTCTGAGAACATACTATTGAATTTTAGAATAAGTGAAAAATAACGATAGTATTAATAGCTTTCAAATTGTGCTAATCTGTACAAGTGCAAAGTATAAACGCTACCTGCTCAAAAAATTTGTAACTATGCAAGTTATAAATTCTAATCGAATGACATATATACATAGATCGTCGCTGATAACAGTCTTGGCTCATACATTATCCAGATCAGTTTCGTATTGTGCTATACAAGCGTGTACTCAATTAGTTAGATGGACGGATCTGTGTGATTTGCATCAATAATAACTGCGAATGCTTCGAATTCGACGTGTGCGGGACAATTATTTTGATCGATGGTTCAATTTATCCATTTAAACATGAAAGCAAATCATTGTTACTTTTATACAATTACAACATATTAGATTTGGTTGCAAATAAAATAACTAACAAACAGTAATTTTTCGGACTTTAAAGTTGTCGCACAATTATTTTTATAATTGCAAAATAACAGAAACGTGTTTGTTCGTTTTTATCGCAGAAATCACTTGAAACTATTTAACGAGGCCATCTGGACGACCTCATCAAAATCTACTGCAAGAAGTGAGGGTTGCTTTACTTATGATAGTCTTTAGTCGTAGGAACCGCGCGCTCCATTTTCCCAGTTGCTCTTGGACCACTGTAAACGATGCTCCTCCCTTAGACAGGAGAGCTAAGCCAGGAGTATTGCAAACCACATGACATGAGTAATATAGCCTCAATATCTACACTTCACGGGGAGATCTTGCTAAATCACACTCATGCATGCTCATGGTGTACTTCTTGCCTCTGCATAGTTCAAGCTTACTTATAACAGTTATTAAACCATATCTTCTTTTTCCTTGAATATTAATGTATATTTTTTGTTGCGTTATGTTCGTATTTTCTTAAATGTAATGTACATTTGTTGTACGAATAAATTTATAATGGTCCTCTATAAGGGTCAAGATGTCGAATAGTAATACATGTAAAATTTATACTTGCCCTTTTAACTTTTATAAACCGAAGATTGAATTAATTTTAGGTGAAGATTTTCAAGTGCTGGAAATGAACCGTAACTGCTTTTCTTTTCAAATTACGACTCGGTAAATTTGCCCTAATAAAAAGTTACTTAAGTAAAAAACGTGCCGCAACGCGAAGAGGTGTAATGAAATTCATGCAAGTTCCGTGCACCCTATGCTATGCTAGTAGCACTTCTTGCCTTGAAGACGTCTCTTGAGCAACAGGCAAAGCTAAACTGTCTGTCCGTTAAAATAAAATTAAATGAGATTCCCGTGTCGGCAAGTTTTACTCCTTGCGACTCCTTTGCTTTTACTTCACTGTTACGGCATTCGCATAAAGTAATTTAAGACGTGCCACGAAATTGACTACTTCCAAGCAGTCAAGATATTTAATACCAAAATCATTAATCAAAAATTTTTCTGCCCAAACACGGGAAAGGCGAGTAGATCATTTATGCAGCAGTCGCCGATCCTTATGCTTATTAGATATAATAAAGAAGGCAAACGAAGCGATTTAACTGGAGAAAAGACCGGGTGCAATTGAAGCGTAATTCCTCAGTATCAGTGCTCACCGGTCTTTTCGTGGGCTGCTTGAAAGGATGAAAACTCCTGTCGTAGTCCCCAGAGAATCTGATTAGCTTTCGAATCGAATTTGCGGCGATAACGGCATTGGCTTAACAAAGTCTCGCTCAACTCCGCTTATCTAGGATAAACCGCTACCCAGAGATTCGGCGAGTTTACACGCTTAGCGCGCCACTTGGAATTTGGAGCCAGCGGGGGATTGGTCAAGAGGGCAACTCGATTATATCTCGTAAATCACCGAGCCATCGGTTATGGGGGATCCTTCATTGCCGGCGACTCGGTGTCACCGGCGCGAGGCTGAAAACTACGCGACCGGGGAATTAGCGCTTCCTCGGGCGGCTCGCGGGGCCCGAAGGAAGTTTGAGCGCGCGTGATCTTGCAAATAGCCCTCGTAAATCAATAGAGGGGCTCGCGAGAGGCGCGCGGAAAGGCGCGGGCCACGGCTCGGCCGGGGCTAACGAGAAATTGAAAGAGCCCCGCTCGTAAATGGATGTTGGCGATTACAAGAAAAATCGTATATAAACGACGCGCCCAGAAGCCGGCAGAATGGATTGTTTTATCCCGGGGCGCGGGACTTTGCGCCCGCCGCTCCCGCCTGCACCCGGCCCTCTTTATTTCTATCTCAGGTCCTCGGTCGCGGCTCCTCCGGGATGGAGGGAGAGCGCCATTGGCGCCGGGCTGTTTCGAGAAGCCGGCCGGAATCGATCTTGGAATTCCTTACGTTTGAGGGGACGCGACGAATGAGTTTACAGCGGCGCGCGCCCCGAATCCCGCGCCAGGATTACGTCTGCGTTTCCAAGGCACTGCGCCCGCTGCCAGCGTCGCCTCCCCGGCCCCTCCCCTCTTCTTTTCTTCTTCAAGGAATCGGCGGATAGGAAAAGCAAATGTATCAGAGGTCGTTTCGCGGGCGAGGCCCTCGGCGCGCGGGCCGGGGGAGTGAGGCGCGGGGGCAAAAATGAATATCGATTCCAGCTTAGCCCAACTATTTCCGCGTTGGCTCCTCCTTTTTTTCCCCTTGTCGTTGATTCCTCCTGATATCGATATAATAGCCCGGGAGCCGCGCCCAGACAGCTTTAAGGAAAAAGCTATCGATACTTTTGAATAATGGATCAATTTTCTGACGAGTGACCTAACACCGGCTATTCGCCAGCTCGCCGGTAAATCGCCACAGACCCCTAGACATACTTGATTTAGCCCAACCTAACCGAGGCTTGAAATCCAATAGTTTGGAAATGAAATCTGACTGTTACTCTTTGCGTATAATACGCTTATTGTCGGGCACGAGGTCAAGCAACTCCTTTGCTTGTTTATAAAATGTGAATTGAAGGTAAGTTTTTCACAAGAGGTTTAAAGGCATAACTGGGGCGGCGTCTTGTTAGTTGCCCCCTGCAAAGTTTTATTTCAATTTCAAATGTCGCTTTAAAAAGGATGCACAGATCTCGGCTCGATTCGCTTTTAAAGACATTATTTTTGACTTTCAATTTAAAGGTGAAAGGCAGAAAGCGGAAAGGGTTATAACCTAGTTTGCGAAAAAGGCAGGCTCGAGACTCGTGTTGCGTAGTGAACCATGAGGGCCGAGCACCCTGTTGAGCTCCTCGGGACGAGAAATGTGAATGTACGTTAATCAATCCGGGATTCGAACTGTCTTCCGTAGATAGTTATGAGTACAAGGAAACTTGTCGGAATCGCAGATAAACTCGAGGAAATGTTGCAGATGAATTTCTCTACTGGAGTGGCCGCTTTACTACTTCAACATCTTTTACCATAACTTCAAACTAAATAAACTTAGAAAGTATATAACAACTGGAGTTGAAGTTTACAGTGCCTCCAGTCGACAGGAAATTTGATGGAGGCGTCCGACTCCCCCGAGTTTAACTGATTTAGAAGTTAACACCAATAAATAATTTATTAGCAATTCTTCCGCCAATATCGTTTGATTGCGGCCCTTGTTAATAGCGAATTATAGACAGACAACGAGATTGACGAGAGCTTGGCTCTCTAACGACACGTGGCGACGGCCCCGATTGCGAGGCAACCGCACGCGAGTCATGCGGGGCAATCCCCTATGCCGAATCCTCAGTCGTACATAGTTCTTAAATGCCGCGAAGCGGGGAAAAAGTGAGGGGTGCCGGGAGCAAGCGAGGTAAGGGTGTCGGCGCGGGCGCGCGCGTCCCAGCCTTAAAATTTCGCAATGCTCGAAACTTTCACGTTCCATTTATCTTTGGACTCGGAACTCTCGCGCGGGCGACGTAATGAGCCGGCAGGAGTTACGAGGTAACTTCGCCGCGAAAAAGCGCCTCTCCTTACGCCCGCCCACCGACTGGCTCCCGGCGGAGGGCCCTGCACCCGGTATACGTACCGCGGTCACGTGTTCTTTCGTTCCCCCCCACTACGGCGGCTGCCGCCGCCCGCCACGGCGACTTTGCACGCGCCCCGAAACTTGCCGGCGCGTTCGGAACGTGTATGTGGCATTTCAAGACCCGATTGAAATTGTTATGCACGGAGGGAGCAACCGAACGCGATGCGAAAACAATTCTCGAGTCTTCCGAGTAGTCCCTGCGGGCCGGCGCCCACCCGCCCCGCCGCTTAATTGCCATGTGAAAGGTTGCAGAAAAATTTCGTCTTTTCGCAAACTTAAGAGCGCACAGCTGCCTGGAAAAGTCGTTGCAGACTGCCCCGGTGACATCATGCGCCGCAGGGATGATTTCTTGCGAGAAGGTAGTACAGAGACGCGCAACCTTTGACTTCCGTGTCTTGTTAGCAAGTGTCAACATAATCTACACGTTCTGATATCCGAGCCGAATCTTTCGAAATTTCCCGCGTATTTAGTTCGATCTATTAAAGATCCGATCTGATCAATAAATTATTTTTTCAATTTTAATTAAGTAAATTCAACCTTAACGAAGCTTCGTACCATCTTTCGATAGGAAGTTGGTTTTAACCTTGACTCATACTACTTAAACCGATGTTTGATTTATGTGCTTATCAAGAGTATAAACAGAGGAAGAATAATAAGATAAAATGCAAGTACAATATTTTTTTGATACTGGGAGTGTGAAAGGAAACTAAGATTCTCGGTAAGATTAATAATATTTATATCAATCTTTTATAATTTTAGTTCATACAACAATACAGTAAGTGTTATATAACTAGTAAAACTATCCTTTTTATATTATATTATATTATATTATATTATATATACTTTTGTATACTGAAATAAACGAAATTTTATCTATGCGTCACACTTACGTTAGCTATTTAACTCATTATTTATAAATACATATCTCTTCACTCCTATTCGGTTCTAGAATAGAATAAGAATTAAATTATTAATTGTGAATATTTCGGTTCTTGCTTTCCCTATCGATAATTTTCAAATTGGATGTAATAACACGATTTATATATAAATTTATGATCTGGTACTTCAATTTTTAATTATTTGAAGTTTATTTATAACAACTGAATTATATTATTGAGAATAATAATTGACGAATTAAATTAAACAATAAAATATTCTAATACACTCTAAAAAATTTGTTTAATCTTTCAAATAGATCATTATATTGCTATTATCAAAATAATAATTTACAATCTGAGAAACTCGATTCCATCGAAGCACAGAGTTATGTAAATATTCGAATGATTAAAGCCAACGGAGTTGCTTTATTCGTATACGCTTATGATTCGTCTTATTTGCATGATTCAGTGTCAAACTTAAGTAGAACAATTATTCAAGATGTAACACGAATTTTTGCAAATCTCAGAATAGGGTTGTCTTACAAAGGTACAAAATATGACGTGGGGTGCGACATAATCATTAAATATTACATATCATATATGTCATTATCTTTTAATATCGTTATAACTTTTTAATTTTTGCATTATCTCTATGAATCCAAAACTTAACTGCATATTACATTACTATATAATAATAATTTTATTTAAGTAGTATATAATGTCACACAAAGTCTTTTTCCATCTCTATAAAACATGAAAATTACAACTTTGTCTAGGAATTAATGTAAAATGTTAAAATGGCACTGAAAAAAGAAATAAGCGAGCAAAGTAAGTTACCAAAAAAATGCACGAAAATAATGCAATACAGTTGCTAACAAGGGAACCAAAATAATAAAAATGAAAAAGGGAACACAAGATAAATATAACCGGGAATACAAGCGGACAAGCTAATGTTCGAATACAACGAGACAAATACGATCGACATATAAGATTTACCAAGGGATTGAAAGTAGCTTTATGCCTCACTTGGTTATCAAATGAAGCTGTGATTAAGAAAATGTATCGGATACAATTAATTAGATCGATATTGTCTTTCGAGGTATTGTGGTTGGTCTATCTTATCCCAGAAGATAAGGGAGCGTAGCATCAGCAATCGAATATCCGATAGGCATAGGTCGGTCGGAACGTGCTTCAAGGGGTCGAGGGTGTGCCGGGAACGCAAGTGACCCTCTGTGTATCATTAACGAAAAGCTTAAATCAAGGGGGGCGCTAGGTAACCGAAAAGTGCTGTACTAGTAATTGTACCTCGATAATCATCAATTACTTGTGTCGTAGATACGCTGAAAGAAATTCTGGGTTTTTACAGCGCTTTTTTCTATATCTGAAAGGGCAGCTTCGATACCAATAAAAGACAATATTATTAATTCAGTATATACCCGGTGCAACTCAATCATAAAATTCCTGACAGAGGGACAAAGGGACAGAGGACGCGAAGCGAGAGTCGGCGGCAGATGAAAATAGCTGCTGCAGCATAACTAAAAAAAATTGAGATCGTATACGTACATTTCGTGACCACGAGTATATTTTGCACAGAAATGTAAAATAGTTTATTGACATGAGCTCCAAGTTGCTTGTTGTCACGCAAATATCGAACGAAAAGCTAGAGTGGTCCAACCTAAAGGTACCGTCAAAGCGCATTATTAATTATAATTTTTTTATTTAAAACATGCTACGGATACTTCTACAATGCAGCTTTTTGTCATTTTCATTTTCATTGCTTCGTTAAATAATAAATTGAACGATCGGGGATCGCATTTAATAATATATTTTATTAAATTTAAACGAAGTAAATGCTTTAAATAGATGCTTCTGCAGGCTTAATATTCAAAGTCAAGATATGAGATATAGTTGTATTGTTTTAATGCTTTAAGATTGTTAAACTATGTAAAAGTTTTATTAAGTATAATTGAATTTATATTCTATAGATTTTTCTACTATTTTTGAAAATTTACTTTATAATTATTAAAAAAATTAAAGTTTTAAAAATCTGTCTCTTATGTTACATTGCTTTTTACAGTATTTTACCAAATACTGTCTGAAAAAAAGGTAAAAATACATCTATGTAAAAGTACAAGGCATATAACCTGGAGATTTTGTGAACCGATCTCATACAAAGAAGCGCATAAAATATCATTTTAACTATACGGTATTTTTCAAACTCTGTATATGTATTAAATTATATTTTATATTGTATATTATACCTAACATATTATAAGGTATTGTTTTAAATGTTTACATATTAAAATCACATTTTTTATATGTACAGAATAGGTACAAAATAGAAGTACAAAAAATCAATAGTTAACTTATCGTTTGTTTGTTTTGTTTGTGACAGTCTGTTTACATTATCATTTTAGTTATTTTTGAGTACAAACGTCCTTAGTTAAATTGATTCTAAATCATTGAGTTATCAACTATGGAAGGAATCATTTCTTTCTGTATGCTATTACACATATACATATTATACTGTATGACCCCTTGTAAGAGACATACGTTTAAGATATAAAAATAGAGATGAAAATCTCGTTTGATTTCTACCTATAAAAGCTGCATTTTACTAGCTACATTTTAATTGTCCTAAATAGGTTTCATTATTATAAATATATTAGCTATCAAGTGTACCTTGCGTTCAATTGATATATATTTAATTTAAAAATCGCTTGCTTAAAGCTGTCACTTTTTTATACTTGTGCAAAAACATAAATATTAAATCTAGATATAGTTTAAAGTTATATTTTATTAGTGTCAATTGTAATTAATAGTAAAAGCATATTTAGAAAAATATATAATTATTAAACATTATTCATTAATTTATCAAACTCTATTAACTGTTTTAATTAAAAGTTTTAGTAGAGGCAGAAATGAGCGAAATCAACTAGATAAATACATTTAACTTTACACCAAATTTATTTATCAAGTTAAACAAGCATCTGGATTTGTAAACCTACTGGTGTACACAGTTCTTGCTACAGCTTCATGGTCGAGTATCCTGTGCGTCTAGATATGTATTGTGAATCAAGTATACTCTAATATATGATAAAATATATTTAAAACTCGGAGATCTTATACAACGAAAAATTGAATTCAAGTTAAATATAAATCCATCATTATCTTATATTTTTTATCTAAAGATATAAAAATTAACAAGACACAAATTTATTAATTTCTTAATAATTATGGTGTTTAAATTATGCTTAGTAAATGGAAAAAAGAAATTATACCCATGAAAACTTGTTAATACTAACAAAATAAAATTAAAATAAACATGAAATTTTAATTTATTATTTTATAAAACTATCTATGATTCATTTAATTTAATACCGCCATATTAATTTTATATCCCGCTATTCTACGATGCTTATAAACTATAGATAATGTAGATTAGGATATTGCTAATAAGATATTGCTGTTCTAAATTGTTTAGGGTTTAAATGACGTATATAACTTGTAGACTCTACTGTGTTCCATTTATATCTAAGCCAAAGAATTCAAAGCAAATAAAAACAAAAAAAAGTGGTGATATTGCAATGCAGAGACTCTAAGTCACGAGATTACATATTTGATAAATATACCTTTGCAAAATGTAATCCGCAGTAACTTGCAATATTTGAGGTTCGGACTAGCGAGCCAGCTTTGTTAAAAAAAGAGTTGAGGGGAAGTGAGAGGCAGGGTTTTCGACACATTCGTAGAACGTGAGCACGGCGCGGACGTTCGCGAACTAGCCATTCCCCGGGGTATTTTTTCCTCAGCAGCGCCGACTATCGGGATACGAAAAAAGGCCTAACGATTGTCCGAAAGCCAGACTGACGGAGGTGGAGGAATTTTCCGCTCCCGTTCCCTGGGGGAGAAGCGATGCAAATCCCTTGGATGAATGGGGCCAGGCGCCACGTCGGGAAAGACCGACGCGCTTAATAGAAATTTAATTGATCCTTCGGCTAAGCGCGCTCGGGCGTAATTGGAATTGTAGTGGTGCCGGCGGCGGCAGTCCGTCCCTCCACCTACCTTGAAAACGCCGACGCGGGTAGCCGATATCGGGCTAATGAACTAGAATCGGTCGACCGAGCTCCAGGCGACTGAAAAAAAAAATCAGACTGCGAGCGAATGGAAGAGAGCAACCGCTTCATTTCTTCGAGGCGAGGGGGCAAGCAAGGGTATTCGAAAATTTACTCGAGTTAAGAGGAGAAAGTCTACTCGGATTGTTTGAGTTATTGTGTACCACTTTTCATTTCCCTTCACCTGTAAGCTCCATTGAGATAGTTTCTTTTTTATGCTGCAGTTTATGAAAGCGCTGGTCGAGCAGCCTTTCTTGTACAAAAAGGCTTTCATCAATTTCATTATAACTTTGAATTATAAATACCTCCGATCTGTTGTTTTCTGTCAATACAACAGCTTGCAGTAGTAGCTTTAATCTGATCAAATTGAAAATCAAGCATCTTATATTTAATTATAATTGATAGATATTTAAAGGCAGTTACATCTTTTATTAAATATTTAAATTAAATAAATATAAATGAGAATAAAATATATTTGTTATGGTTATATAGGTACTGAAAATTAAACGTATAATATAAATTCTTTTGATCAAAGAGAATAACAATCAATATGCTATCATTATTGTTACGAATGATGCTGCAATATAAGTAGCCTTGCACAAGCTTATTTTAAATTAACGACTTGGCCATTTGGTCATTTATAAACTAAATTTGCTGAATCGGCTGTAACGTTTTAGTTTTGTCCGCAGAGGTTACATTTTGGGCGTGTTTTACGTATATGAGTATGTACAAGCAAGTTACATTATATGTATACGATTAAAACATTATTAATATATGCAATGTTCATTTTTAAAAGACTTATTTAATGATAAATTAGTAAAATTATGTAAAATTTATTTAGCCGTAAGTTTGCTTGTACAGAAACCATAATAATAAGTAGAGTACTATAGAGTATTTAAGCATAAACAATGAAAACTAAGCAGTAGAGTTCTTTAGAATCATGATTATTGTAATATTAAATCTATATATTATATATTATCAGTATGATGTTCGCTTATTCCTATATTTTTTTGGCCGCCACCGACCTATGGTAAAATTTTCGTAATATACGCTCCTCCTCACCTCTCCGCTTCGTTAATGAGCAGTCAGATACGTTTAACATTTTCTGCGTGTTTCGAGCAGCCTTTCTTTGATGTAGGATTTCTGGGCTTCATACTAGGACCCTAAGACTTTCCCACACAGGATACCCAACATGATACGGAACCCTTTAATAATTGACCTTCTTATGCGCACTTCTTACAGTTCCACGAACACGTAATTATCAATATTTCACAAATCCTTCTTTGTACACAGCCCAGACCTCAGCTCTTAATAACAGAGCTGAGGTCTGGGCTGTGAATAACTGAACTGTGGGCATGAATAAATGAACTGAGAAAACATAAAGCACATGCATTTCCCTACGACGATTCTAAAACTATACACAGTTCATTCATGCAAAACAAATTACAACCCTTGTTCATATGTGCGTATTATGTCACGTGCAATTTAAACATTTCAATTACAATTTTTTTTGAACCTCTCAAATTTATCATACTTTACTTTATTAATTTGAAACAGTATATGTACACGAATTTTTTATTCATGTACAAAAACAAAATAATTTTACAGTTGCGCAATAACATCAAGAATTAGTAGTAATTTTAAATAACTAGAAATACGCATCCGCATTTAATTCTAAGTAACCAAAAATACACATCCGTAATTACATGAGCCTTTGAAGGCAAGTTACGGTGTGGTGCCTGAAAATTTTCCTCTTATCTGGAGAAATGCGGGAAAGGATGCGTTAAAGGCGCGTCGTCTTTATGTAGTACTCGGTAATCATGAATATATATTCTCGTTATAATGATGTGCAAAAACGGCTTTGTAGTAGTCAAAACGCATACTCAACAGGGATAAGTATTCAGCAATCCGAAAGCTGGGATGTATTGCGCATTTATCATTATGAAAAGTACACATCTTGATGAAGAAGCACCGCAGTGACCTACATCTCAAGACGATTCGTATGAATGAAGCATTTATCTGTTAGATGTCTGTAACTATTACTGAGTTTTCATAAAACTCATAAATAAAACGTAATAGTGAAACAAAATAAAAATAATGAATCTAAGAATTAATGTAATGTTACATTTCCAATATAATATTCTATTGAATTTTGTTATATTTAATAGTATAAAGCACACCAGCACTTCTTTACTAATTTTACAGTTACAAAATTTACTTTTTTTAAGTTGAAGATTCTTAAAAATATTTTCAAAATCTACACCACTCGTCCAAAGGTACAATTCTCTACCCGAATTCGCGAATAGTCAGGCAAATCTCTTGCACCAGTCGACCGGATTGGCTGAACACGTGCAGTTCGCTCAAGGCGAAGATCGGGCTCCTGTCTCACACAGCGCATACTCTGCGTGAACGTTCGCTCGTTCGCTCGATTTCTCAACACCCAGGGCGCGCGAGACAAGAGCGTCAAGAGGGGGAGGAGGTGGACCACTCCCCGAAATCTCGCTTAATCTGCTACAGTACACTAAGAGCCGACCTTCTCGTGGTTGGCGACACGGTCCTCCCCCCTATTTAACCCCGTGAGGAGCTCCTACCCGCAAGTGGATTATTAGTGGAACGTGGCGGCCACCCCCCCACTGCGAGCTACCTTCACACCGATGTCAGCACTCGACACATGAGCGTGTACCCGCATTCATTCACACTTGCTTGCGGATTGATGACCTAACATTCTTATTAGCTGTTTAGTAGGCCCGTTGTACAATACGATCGTACGATCGTACAATACGTGTACGCGTTTCGTCATTATCGTATCTTTTTATATGGGAAACTTTTGACATAGCCAATACTATACTTGTCCTCTTTCTGAATTTTGTTGAGTTGGATAAAACTCGTTTGAAGTATTTAACGCAAGTATTGGAGACCTCGATTTATAATAGTATACTTAAGTATCGTAAGTACTAAACTTTTAAAAAGACGCATAGTAATTAAGCTACTTACTGCTTTACTCGTCCATAAGTTTGTTGCTATGTGCATATAATGTTCAACATTTTACTCCTCTGATACTTCATTTATTCAACCTTATTATTAATGATTATTGACTTTAGTTTATTAATTATACTTTTTATAGTAACCTAGTTTGCATATCAGTTATAGAGTTAATGTTGACAGTAATTATTTTTATCTTATATTTTGTAAATGAAAAATAATTATTACAATACAATATATTTGTATTAATTAAGTCTACAAAAAGTATACCATAGTACAAGTTACTAAAAGGAAACATTGTAATATTAAACGGAAAAAGCCTTTGTACAACATTGCTCGTTTTCATAACTACTACCTCGAGTTCAATTCTCTCGCACAGCGTGATCGGCTATATAAGAAATGTTATCTGTGATACCTACTCGGTAATGTCTTTCTTTCTCTTTATTTCTCTTTAAATCTCATTGTTATTTTTCTCTTTCGCTCTTTCTGTCTATAATGTTAATAATAAAAAGGAAAGCTTAATAGATCTTTAAACTATATTTGACACGGAACTCTTTTTATATATAGCTAGAAAACTTTGGATGGATCTACAAATGCTGTTCAACAAAGTAGTGTCGCGTCCGGAGTGGAAAAGAGAAAGTTTACTAAACTTTAAATTTAAATAAAACGGAACTAATTATTTTTAAAATTTAATAAATATTTTATCTGGAACTTTAAAGATACAGGAATTGTTGGCGATCAGCTCTACGTTAAAGTTCAGACTACCCCGTGGAGCACACAGAAACTATTCGTCTTGGTAAATTCCTTTTCAAAATAGATATTCCGTCCCCAAATCCCTACTTTGCTGATTTTACTGAACTGTGCATTTCAATGCATCCATTATAAGCAAATGATCGGTCGCAACAGTGTGGTTAACTCTTACCCAGTATAGCGCCTTAAGGCTAAATAGATTACCAGCTGTTTTTAAAAAATACGCAATCTAATGAACATTATAGAAAATGCAATATTTTAGATATTTATGTTAAGATAAAAACTTAAAAATAGGAAGCACAAGGCTCGAGATAAATAAATAAATAACTATGTATTAAATAAAAGCAGGATGCACAAAATTATTAAAAATCGTCAGGAGCTTGCAAAAGTCATATTAAACGATTGACTATTATGTATTTATCTTTTTCATCATTATTGATCAATATTCAGTTTAACAAAATGCATTCTGAAAGAATTCATTTCGATTTTATAGGTCAGCTATTTATTGATATTATAGTTATTTTAATATGCTAGTTTGATTCAAATGGCTTAAATGATATATTTAGTAACAATAGACGATTGTATTCTTTTGATGAAATAATTTTGGTAATTTTTTAGAACGGTCTTTAAAAATGAATTTTAACTAGTAATTGATGAAACAGAAATTCCAGAGAATATTGATTTTACTATTTTAATGAGTGACAGAAGAAAATTTAAACAGTTATTAAAGTTATTTTTATAAATAACTAACTCATTTTAAAACAATGAAATTCATAGAAACTACAAATATTGTATAATTATCCAAATTATTATTTTTATTTTTCTATACTAGTTTGCCATTACTATTTTGCTTACTTTAATCATGTTATCAAATCACATAGATAAGGCTTCATGTAGATATAGCTAGATCGAGTTATTTTACGAGAAATTTGCACCTCTGAAAAGTACAATCGATGCTTGATAAGATCCAGTCGTTGGCACAGTTGGAGTTTGTCTATCTTTCTTCTGCAAGGCAGCGGGAATAGAGGAATATTCGATTGGCGTGATGAGGGAGCAAAGGTCGACATAATTTCAAATTAATTATGCATCGAGGTGTCGGAATTGGCACGAGGCATGCGTCAAGTAACAGGCTGGCAATTCGCGCCTACTGCCAAAAGTGGCAGCTAATAAACCAGCATCAATTAACCGACACGCTAGCTAGCAACCGCAGCCAGCCACGCTACACTGGCTGCGGCGTTATTCCTCACACCGCTCGCGAGTTTACACACGTTTGCACCTAGTCGCGCTTCTCGTTTTTCGGGGAGTCTTCCTTGGTTCTGCCAACGAGCACCTCGTTTTAGCTTATCATTCTAGCTTTATTCAATATTTTTCCTTTCAAGTGACTCTTTTACGACACATCAATTTCTAATTTTTTAAAAATCAATTTTTATACTTTAAAAAATGGCTATTTTATGATTTGAATATTTCTCGTGCACTTCGCTTTTTTCAGACATCAAATTACCTTTGATCGTTTTTCTAACGTAAGTATAATCTACAATGTATATTATATATATATAGTAAGCAAAATAGGAGAAAGTGCCTTGACAAACCTCGAAAATCATATTAACATTAATGTTATTATTTTATACATAAAATATTTATTCCTTATGAAAAATAATTAAAAAAAATATCATTAAATTTCATTTAGAAAGTTAATTACATATTTAAATTTATGCAGAATGCCTAGTTCATTTTAAACTTTTAGTGCTACATATTCTAATTATTCATTGTACAAACATAAAATGTGTTTCAAATTAGTTTTAGACATTACACATTTCAATAAATGTGTAAACGATCAAGGTCAATCACCGCCGGAGCGCCGAGTGTTGCTCATGTATGCACGCGAAAAGTCGGACAGCGATATGGCGGGAAAACGGGCTAACAAACGCGACCTGGCGGTCGCCGGTGGGCAGAAATTATCCCTGGGCCGTAGGGTCTGATAGGAGGACTTGCCTGTGGCGTTACACGGAGGGCAAGCTCTTGGCTTAAATAGACCCCGCTGACAGGAGGTGGGCCTCTTCAGCACCTTTACACCGGGGCGAAGGGAGGCATGTGTCGTGGCCTGCCCGACATGCGAAGGGCGCGAGTGGGGGTAGGCGGGTCGGCATACATTTTCCGACGCTGCTGCCTTTCCGTCGTTCCCGCCAAATCGACGAGTGTTCCAGTATAACGATAGGACCAAGGAGGGCCCCGATAGTGGGGATATACCGCGGCAATCGCCTTCGCCGACAAGTGCGCGGTATTCTGTTTATGTACACTCATCCGAGCAGAGCAGGAAAACTTTGTATTATACTTGCCGATAACACAAATATAAAAATTCAAAGCATTCACACACACACAATGAAGTATGTCATTTATACCTGTGCACTATCTCCTCCTTACATTCCTCGTCTACAAAATGCATTAAAAAAGTCTTCTTAAAGTAATGGATAATTAATATTTTTTCTATTTACCGTATATAATTTACAAAAGCTACATAGGTATATAACTGAGAACCGATCTATTATACTAATTATTTTATGCAAACTAGAAAGTTCACCAGATTAAGGGCATTTGTAAAATAAAAATTTGTTTACAAATTTCCTTCAGTTGGGGTGAATATTACCTTTCCCCCTACACTCTGCTCTTCACCTCGGGCACAAGCGCTCATTCGATCGGCAGACTATTAGCATGCACGATTGTTCTATTGCCGGGACTACAAGCATTTGGAATCTCGCATACCCGCGGAGTTGAAGCCGTGCGACTCATGCGCGATGACACGTCCGATACTGATTTCCCATTAGACTCGAGCGATGCTGCCTGGCAAATTAGCACGCCAGTTCGATATCGACTAATGAGTCAACGAATCGCCACAGCGGTTACGCTTAACGAGATTTTACGTATCGATTGATAAGCGACATGAAGTTTCCCAATTAATTCAACATGTCGATTACATCTGTACTTTGTATCCCTTTTGAGACAAGGGCTTTATTCGTTTTATTTTACAAACATTCTATAATAAACGAATTCTCTTATACAGTGAATACCATCAATTAAAATAAAATTATTGATTATATATACACAACGGTATAATCATGAATACGATTTGCTGATGGATTTACTACAAAGAATAAAACCACTCAATTATTTGCTAAATTATTATTTGGCTACCCTGGTAGTATATTTTTCGACCACAAGTTCACGTTCTTGTTTGAAACCAGACTTCCAAAAGTAACATATATATTTGTTGTGAAATGAAGCGAGATGCATGATGCGAGAATGCTAAAACAAGTAAACAAATATAACAGATAAAACATAAAATAAACGTGCTAGATTTCTTTATTTCGTAATTGTATATCATTAAGTGTTATTAATATTGAATACATACTTACCTACAATACAAACAACAAAGAAGTAAATTTCTTTTTTTATCTTTTACCTAAAAATTAATATTAGAAATTGAAATTCTATTGAACTTACGTGTAATCAATTCATCCTGAACACAGGCGTTTTCCCGTTAGCAATTCTGATTAAGAAAGTTCCGGTAGAATGACTAAGATGGTCTATATTTCTATCATCTTATTAATAAATGCGTACAAGACTAAATTAAATAAAGACGTTTACAACCGGAACATGATTATTTTTTGATGTAATTTCTTTTTTTTCTTTGATTATTTAATAGATTGATTATAGCTAATATATTGACTGAAAATTCTCGGATCTCACACATAAATGACTCTAGTTTTATTAAATTCACCTCGTTTTCAATCAGTACTAACTTTCAAAAGACAATCGTTTAAATCTCATGACAATCTTTTCATTAGTTTGCGAGTTTTTTTGTTAAGAGTGTGGCTACTCTATCAAAAACAACAATGAAATGTTGATTTGACTTCAAATGAGGTCATAGAGACACCGATTATGCAGAGCGCAGTGGATGTCCAAATGAGTCAGTATTACCAGAAAACATGAATGATTGAAAAGTGAAGTCGTGTGAGATAGCTGAGATCGTAAAGATATCAAAAGAATGTGTTGGATTTATATTACATGAACATTTGTTTATGACAAAGCTCTGTTCAAAGTGGGTGTCGCGTTTTTTTACTGTTGACCAAAAGCAAGGCGTTGATGTTTTTGACCAGTGTTTAACCACGTTTAAACGTACCAAACATAAATTTTTGCGTCGATATGAGATAATGTGTTGCTATGCCGTGACAGGTTAAGTAAGGATCGGGCCGCGTGCCTTCGCGCCAAAACGTGTGTACCGTTTTGCTACTTTTGCGAACTCGACCGCGCTTTGGTCGCGCTTCCAGCTCAAATCTGGGACATTGGGTCGCTGCTCGCTGCATAGAGCGGAGTTCGCAACAGCGCAGTATCAGGATTACCGCTCGATGCAGAGGGCAAAACCCATTGCTGTATTTTGGAATTGGCTGTACACTGTCGAGTGCAGTTGGAATCATTTACCTCAAAGGATCGACTGGAACCCTCCGTGGAATCATCAGCGCTTTGTAGATCTGATATTACCGTCCTGGACTCGTCTGACGACGCCGTACATTTACCAGTCACCGTGTGTTATTGACGACTTCCCAAGTAGCAGCTGTGCTGCTAATTTCAACACCTTTGGCAAAAAAAGGATGACGATTATACGAAGCGGACGGATTGAGTTGGTTATGCGAGGGTCGATTGTACAACGCTCCTGGTGCTGATTGCAACGACATTTTCATAGCAACGACAATTAAAAAGGTTCGTTCTAATTTATGAAGGTGTCACGGAATTCGCAGAAGTCTTTTACTTTATGTTTTTGTTTATTTCGAGAGTGCACCAGGGCCTCACCGTAGTCGTCGTTTAAAATAAAACTGATAATGTGAGAGTATATATGTCGATATATTGTTCTGGTATGATGTTGTCGTAGCGCGTGCAAAAGAGACTGGTGTATCATATATGCAGACTGATTATTTTATAAGAGAATTAGGATGCATTCAGAAGCGTTAAAATAAATTATCTCTATTATCATTAAAAGATATTCTATTATCAAAAAAGTGCTATTTGATTTTTGCTTGTCTCTTCTCTCCTCTTATCTCAGCTCCCCGAATGTGATGGATGAATGCGCCATCGATTGTAATAATAATTATTCTATATATATCAAGCTATTGTAAAATGCGTGCGTTTTCGTTATAGCGCGTTATAGTTTAGAGCGCGAAAAAATTGGGCTACCTGCGTAACTCGGGAGTGGGGATAGCGAGTGGCAATCGAGGAGCGATAATCGAGCGTGAAGCTAGGGTTTTTATTATTGTTTTGGCCGATCGAAAGGAAAGGTTGGGAAAGGTAAGCGCGAGGTACCTATTTTTTTGTTTTTAAATCTTTGTTTCAAATAAATCTAATTTATAATTTAAATTCAACTCTTTGTTTTAAATATAACCATCTCCTTGTCCTATTCACTACATCGGAGTACAGTAATATTAATAAATTTGAAAACTCGTTATACCTGGATCCATCACTTCACTTTGTCATATGAGCGGGCAGCAACTACTGAACTTAGTCCGAAGCACCTGAAAATACAAAAATCAGCTGGAAAGGTTATGGCCTCGACATTTTAGGATGTTCGTGGCATTATACTGTTTAATTATCTTGACAAATAAAATACTATTACCAGTGAATATTGTATAACGTTACTGTAGTGTTTGAAGCTCGAAATCACAAAAAACGACTAAGTTTATTAAAGAAAAAATTTTATTTTATCAAGACAATGTCTCACCGTCTCACAAACCTATGAAACCGACGGTAAAATTGTATGAATTAGGCTACAAACAGCTGGATTGTATTACAATAGGTGCACTATAGGTACACTTGTACTGTTGGTTTCACTTACTGTTCTACGGCCGCTCTGATAGAACACCGATACCAACATTTAAGGGTATCGTGCACAAACTAGATTTATTGGTGTTCCTAGACTGTGAATAGTATAAGAGCCAAGAGTGGTAAACCAACAGTAGCCTGATGATCCTATCAACCGAGGAAAAGTGTCACCTGGCCTAATAGTACCGATTGATGACTGCATGGGGCCATGTTTGGTTAAAAGGGTGCCGAGAGGCTGGTCGCTGGATAATTCTCTTCCATGGACTTATCTGCGGGGTAGGTGGGCTGACATGGAGATTAAGAGATTAATTCTCTGTATACTCGTAATAAAACAAAGTATGTATGAATCAAGAAAATAAGAAGGAAAGTAAGTTAAAAGCGGTAATATTTTTGATATTCGATGTTTAAATTGGTTGACTCGTATTGATTTTTTAAAAAATAATAATTAAGAGTTTAGCATGAATTATTTGCCATTATTTGAAATTTTTTGTCACTCTAGATATAATTACACTCATTTACTGTACACAAGATTGCATTTATTTTAACATTTATTGATTGATATATTAAATATTTATTTGAAAAAAAATTGAAATTAATAATAGTAATAATATAATAGGTAATATATAAAAATTTTAGGTATATAAATGGGTACATAATAAAAATTTTTATATTTTTAAAAGAAAAGAATAGCAGGAGATACTTATCTATGGTACGTATATCCTAAGAGCTTCTAAGGGTAAGCTTAAATCAACTTGATTTAAATCGGGAAAGCCCGTATTGGATGGGCTGATTGTGATTGTGTCCGGGGACTATTTAGACTAGGATCGTTGTGGCTTCTTTAAAAATAAAAAATAATTTGGTGCAAAAGTATTGTAATATTAAAGATCTTACTGTAGTAAGCTTGCGTTTTGCCGCTCATAATAAATTGATCGTGCTCTTTACAATATTATATGCTTATGCACGCCGAATGTTAAAATATTTAAACAAAAAAGGTGTTTCTCATATACTGGCTTATAGATTGCACAAATTAAACGATACAATATTAAATAATAATTAAGAAAATACTTAAAATAAAAATGTAAACTTCGTAACAAAATAAACTAATAATGCGATCCTATTTTGTTTACTTCTGATCTTTAACTAATTATGTTTAACTTACTAGTCAAGAAATACGAGTAGCTTCATACCTTTGTAGTATAAAATGATTTTTTTAAATCACTTTTGGTATACCAAGGTAATTGTAATCACATTAATTAGTAGCTCTTTGTTATTGGAAATATTTAAATTAATGAACTTAATTTACGTATATCAAGCAATTAATTTACTTATAATTTAATAAGTACCAAAGAAATGTAAAATCATTAATTTATACTTTACAAAATTACCTGCTTAATATAAATTATACTAAATAATTCATCGTGGATGAAATGAGTGTCTAGTAGCTATTTTGACTTATTCTGTTTGATATGACAACCACCAAATTTTTATCTTGATTACTAATTTTAAACGTTTGCAAGAAAAAGAAACTCTTTATTTGTTTCATACATATTCACTGATCAAATAATCACGCGCAAACATTTATATAATAAATTGAAAATAATTATTAGCTCAAAAAGAGTTTATTTTTAGTTTTGGGCCTTCCTTTCAATTTTCAGAAAAATATAATATTGATATTAGAAATTAAAGCGTCAAAATCTTTTTATAACAAATTCATAAATTATATCACAAAAAACTAAATAACAATGTCATAACATTTTTTACTTTACATTTTAGACTAAACCACTATTAATTATAAGCATTTACTTTATCGTTAAAGGTATATTTTGAACATACTCAAATTTAGTACATTGCAGTTACATTACATGATTTAATTAATCCGATTTAACATTATTTTCAGTATCTGTAAATTTTACTTTATAATTTATTTTTAAGAGAAGAATTTCCACAAAGGGCCTTTCATTCTAGTTAAACGATTATTATAAATAAAGGATAATCAAAGTATATATATTCAAAATTTTCAACGTAAAAGTAATTTAATTAAATTTTGAAATTTGATGTTCAGTCTATAATCTCTTGTCAAGTAGAAGCTTCAACAGTTATTTACATTATCGAAAGAAGAGTTTGACAATTTTTTACTAAAATGGTTTATAAAAATTAATATTCTATAACAGTAATTCGACCATAAAATGAATGTATGGTGATTCTATAAGTATAGTTACTATAATAAGTCTAGCTAAATACTTGTGAAGAAGAAAGACTTGACTTCACTTGGTGATTAAATAGTTTCAAACCATCTATGTAAACAGTGTAAACATATTGATCACAAAAAGTTTTTAAATTTTGAAACATGAGTATACTTAATATGTGATGAGTAAAATGATAAGTCCAGTGATCGTGGTTTCTGTTTGTAGGATGAACTGGATAAAGAAGAAAAATATAAGAATAGAATATAAGAAAGAAATAGAATATGCATATAATGACTATTATAGAAATTAAATTAATTAAAATTAATTGAATCAAAAAATTTATCATGGTGACACTTGAAAGTGTTTGAGTTATTATCAAAAATAAGCAGCTGTATGTTTGATAGAAAAACCGACAAAAAATTACGTGACAGAAGCTTTTCATAAAACAAGGAGGAACGATCTAGGATCGCGGTGGTAGCGCAAAAATGTTCGTTCCAACTTGAAGCTTTATAACTCTAGACAATACAGCTGAAGATATCAGTCATCAAAAATCACAGGGGCGGCGATGTGAAGCCGTAATACGTTTGTCATCGGTTCTTGCGATTCCCGATGGTAGTTGCCGCTCCGCAATGGAACGTTTCATTTTTCTTGGGGGCCCAGAGCGATGTGAAGGAAAAGAGCCAGAGTACAGCGAGGCCGGGGCCCGAGACTGCGATCCGTTTGGAGCTCCTGCTCTTCGGGACATCCAATTTTGCGCTTGGGTGCGCCGGCGCCGGCACAGTCCCGATTCCCGCGCCCACTGCATTATATACGCACACGTACATAACTTATAGGTCGTCGGCTGGGAAGCTGCCTCCGCGATACGCGCAACACAATGCGAGGGCCGGGTGCACGCGCGCGCCGTGCCGCGCAGCCCGTCCTATGCCTTCGCTTAAGTTCGAACAATGGGGCGCTGGCGCGGGGGCGTGCAAGCATTCGCGAGGAACGGAATAAGCAGGCGGCTTCTGCGGTGCCACTGAGCAAACAGACCGAGCTCCTTCTTCATTTTACGCCCGCTAAGTCTTCCTTTTCCTCGACGCTCCGCCGCGCTTCCTCTCTTTCGGAGGTGCCCCTCGCGGAGATCACGTATTTATCAAAGTACCGACAGAGACCGGGAGACCAGGAGTTCAGCCTGCGCCATCGGGTATGGACGGCCTGGCAAACAGCACGCGGCCCGCTGTTCCGCGCTAATAGCTTTCGAATGTAAACTCGATTAATGGAGTCCGACAATATCCGCTACTCTATCGGTGCTTAATCATATTTTGTAAACGCGTTATTAATAGATAGCCTGTGCTGCTTGAGTCCATTTGAAAAGATCTGGTAGCTTTCGGTTAACACTTGGAATGTGACTGAATGCTGGACGACCACTTTTGTAAACTATTCTACGCAGTATGATAGCAATTAGAATGAAAAAATTGTTAAATCTGAAAATTGTCGAAAAATTCAATATTGGTATGTGCAAACCCTTTCAACTTTTTCAATAAACAATGGAGTATTGATAGGATTACCGGTCAATCTATTATTTATTATTGGTATTCATAAACTTCAAAGAATTCTTTACCTTTTTTATCAGTGTATTAATGAAACGTGTATGTGATTTAACTACTTTTTGAATACTCTCAATGTATATCAACTGTAATTCTCAGGATATTCAAAGGCCAAAAAGTAAATAAAACAGAACATAAATTACTAGCTACTAATTTAAAGACACAATCTAAGCAAAGTCAACACAATGTAAAATTATAATAAAAACGCTAAGTAATGTAAAATTTACTTGACCCGAAGAGAGCAAGTGTTGTCAATACGAGTTGCGGACCCTTTTCAACCATTTACCTTTAGCTATTTCTCATTCATTTACAAACATAGCTATAGCCAGTTTTGCGCTGCGTACATTGCCGCATGAGACGATTCAAGTAGACGCAAAGTCGTACCGTAGCCCTGTAGTCCTCCGAGTCAAGGATAGCTTGAGCGACACTTTGACTTGCCACAGGAGCTGCAAAATGCTGCGGATGTATACCCGTAGATGATGTTCGCTTATTATTAATCTTAGATGGTACTTTTCAAGGTCCTTTTGTAATATATTACTCCATTCAGCATTCGTTCAGATTATTACCGTATATTTTTCGTAACAGAACTTATAATTTTGTTACCTAACCTGCTTGAATTAAACTCAATAAAAAAGTATTTTTATTAAAATTACTAATAAAGTATACAAATACAATAAAAACTTTTCAATATCACAACAATTTATTTTAATCTTAAATGTAAATTAATCAATATTTTGTCTTCTGCAAAACTTAAGTTAAAAATAAATTACTTATAAGTAGCTGTTATTAATTAAGCAGCATCAAAAGGTTGTTAAACTTGTGAAATTAAATTTGAAACTATATTACATGATCCATAGAACCAACTAAAATAATATTTTAATAAAAAATTTTTACAATGTAAAATGTAAAAATAGCTGTTTTAAACTGTAGAAATTTAATCATCGGTCTATAAAGAAACAAAAGCGATATTGTTCTTTTATTCCTGTCGAATAAACCCAGAATCCAATTTGGTATAATGTAAAGTATGATAAAAATATTAAAAATGAAAGGGAGGAAATGTGCAGGGAACAAACTCGGCCACCTGCGGATCCAAGTTCCAAACTATCCGAGTCACGAATTCGGAAGGGTCAAGAAGCTTCCGCCGCCAGCCAATTTCTTTGAGTGCTAGCTCGAAGTAGATGTGACTATTGTAAGATTCTATTGTGATCAGATATCATCCCTGGTTTGTCCTCGAGCGCACGGAGTAAACCTCATTGTATCAATTGGAAAATCTTCGTGAAAAAGCTCCAGCATTTCGACTTTTATCAAATCATTCGATTGACTCGAGGGAAATTTGATTACTTTCGGAAAACACCTACAGACTTTGCACGTTTACAATGCACGCGTCGAACTTGAAACGAACACTGTCTTTTTACTGCAGGGCATACTATAGTAAAAAGAAATTTTCTCTAATAGTTTTCTCAGATGCCGAAAGATATAGTTTTATAACTTTTTTATTTTGAAAGTTTGCACTCATGTCCGTGCAGACATTGTATTTACACCTCAGCATGTATATTTTTCATCTAACAAATGGAATTAGAAGCTGGCTGGCTTTTGTCGTATTCTTTCAAGAAATTGGTTCGCATAAATAACAGATTTAATTTTTCAAGAAAAACTAAACTATGAAATTAATAGTATTTGGATCGATGTAATTTTAAATAGCATTCTACGTGTTAAATTTTCCAAAATCACTTAGTCACATAATTAGTACTAAAACATTGGAACCAGCGTAATCTAATTAGATCGTAAGATCACATCAAGATCTATTAGTCGTAAAGTGCATGTAAAATTGTAGAAACGAACAATTCGGATTATACGGCGACAATACCTAAGAGCAAATATATACAATCTGAATTTACAATATACAGGCGGTAGGTTATCTGTCAATTGCACGGCTGGAGCGAGGCCATCCGGAGCTCAGGATAATTCTGAGGATCGGGTGCAGAGCGGAGCCTTATCGTGAGTGAGCGGTGATCGAAAACGATGGCAGGGGTGTCTTGAGGGGAAGGCTTGCCCTGGTAGCCGCTGCCCGTTCCATCCGGGACTCGGAGATGGAAATTCGCCGGCGCTACCTACCGGCTGGAAGGTGCGATTCTCGCTCTTTAAAGGATTCCCCCCGGCGCGACGGTCTCCAGCTCGGGGCCTCGAGGCACCCGTGCACTTTGCGAGCCGCGGCCAGAACTCCAATCTCATTATTTTCCCTCCTCAATTATTCCTTTTTCTTAAACGCTATTAGCAACTTCCCGCGGGAGAAGTCTGTTGCGCGGACCCGGCCTCCATTCATTCCGAGACTTTAATCCGCCGCGCGAATAATAAATCAGCTCGCTGGAAATAAAACTCCCGGCCGGCTGTTTTCTCTCCCGCGACGGCCGCGGCGAATACACAAGCGCCGGCCTCTTGGGTGCCGGACCGACTTGAGGGCCCAATTACCGCAACTGCTCTCGCCCTCGGCCGACGGTACCGCGCGCGCCCGGGAATTTTCGACGAGCCCCGGCGATCGAGTGCCTTTTCGGCTCGATGTCGCCCGCCGCCGGGGGATTCCGCCCGGGGACCGCGGCGTACTACGCCACGCGAACCAACGGATCGTTAGGGTTCGGATTAGGATGGAAATTTTATGTGCAGCCGCCGGTCCTTTCTCTCGAGACGTCCACTCATTAATGGCCGGATAATGGCTCTTTTGATTCTTCGCGAGCTGAGACACTTTTATTCATCTTCCGAATTATTTTAATCGAGATGTCTAGGCCTTCGCGTGTATAATCATCATCCGGTGCATGCTAATGGGAAAAGGAGAACCCGCACAATGTTACCGCGCCGCGCCGTTCGTTGCCTGATTCAATCCGTAAGGAATAAAGGGGGCAATCAACCTGCAGACGATTAAAAACCACCTCTCGCTTCATTTTTGCCCTCCTCTATAAAGTTTTATTAATACATATTTTATCGTGACTGCATCATTTTAATTTTATTATCTTGATAAAAGCAGTGCCGTTAATTAAAGAATGGTTTAATAACCTTTCACACGTGAACTTTACTTTGCTTTTTGTACGTATATTTATTTATACATATTTTTTGGAATTTTGATTCGAGTCATATGTAGGTTATACTTTAACGCTGGTATTCTTTTTACTCGAGTTTAAAGTGTAATACCGGAGGTTACAATGTGCAGATTAAAACGTACTGAATTTTGATTCACGACGGTAGCACAGGATTATCTATGATCTTGTTTTTTCATTATTGACTCGCATTTTCTCATTTGGCACTTTTTGTGCAGAAGACGCTTCGTTCTGACTAAAAACGAGCCTTTAATATTGGTACTCGCACCTAGTGAATTTTGATTTAATTAATTTATTGTGTAAATATGTATATCAAAAAATATATTTGTTCCAAATTCATGTGAGCAGATCATTTGCGAGCAATAAAAAATCGGCGAATGAGTATTTTGGTGCCATTGAAAGTATTTCGTTTTAAGTTATGTAACGATTTACAGCTGTTACGCTACTCTTAGGCCACTTTTTCAACTTTATTCAACTTTTTCTTTATTGAACGGCTACACATTCGACTTTGGACGCGACACTGTTTTGTTGAGCAGCTACAACGTTGATATCATAAACTTGAAATTTTTTATCACAGTATACAATAAAAAATGTAGATTAATAAATGCTATTACAAGTCTGTGTACCCATCTCGGTGCCCACTCAACTCTAATAAATATTTAGTAAAGCTTAAATAGTCGAAGCCTTGGTTTTGTTTTCATTCCATGTAAATTGGAAAAAACCTCAAAATTATTTTTTTCTATTACAGGCAGTTACATAATAGGTAAGGAAGTAGTTTACTTTTACATACTCACAGCTCACGGAAAAGGCATTAGAATAGCCGATTGATTGATCGGTCACCTATGGAACGGGCAATCTTAGAGCGAGCTGTTAGTGATCGACTGAAGAATGAAAAGAGCCCGCGAAGCTCTTTCTCGCGATTTGTATTTACTTGAAGAGTCACTGGGGAGACGCACGGAGAATCGGCCAAAGGTCGAGGGAAAAAACAGGAGCAGGGTGTGAAGGTAAGGGCGGGCGCGGGACTGAAAGCACTCGCTCACCGCGTGATCATCGGCTCCCCCCGTCCCGGACAGAAAAGCATTAGCTTTAAAAGCGAGAGAACAGGGAGACTGGGGAGCGTGGCGCTCTGGCGGAGGGGGGGGGGGTAGCCACCGACCGCGGCGACAAAGGCGACTCACTTGATTAATGGAGGGAGTGAAGTTGTCACAGTGCGAGCGCACGCGCTCTACTCGCATAATGGCGCCTCTATCGCCGGCGCCCCGCGGTCCAGGTTCAATCTGGTCGCACTTTTACGGCGGGACGCACGCGCGCTAATCTTTTCTCGGGGCCCGCAGGAGGAAGGCATAAAGCCCGGCACGCGGGATCGCGCGTAAACCTCCATTGGCCGGCTGTATAAAACTTGGGCCGCCGAGATAACCCGCGCCTCGAGATATTGCTCGAGGATTCGCGGACGCTTTTTCCAAGCGCTTTCGGGACCGATTGCAGGCAGGACCGGCTTACCGGACGAGCGAGAGGCAAACGAGCTTCTGAAAGCTCCGCATAGAGAACTCCTGAGCGGCCCCTAGGGCTGCCCTCCTTGTATTTTAGGCTCACTGTTTACCGATCGTTTCTGCGGGTGCGCCCCAAATTCCTTTACCTCTCTTCGCTGGCAATTGCAGTATGTGCGAGGCTTCGCTCAACATTCTAAGCCTTCGAATGTTAAGGAAATGATTTGATAGCACATGAACTCTTTAGCAAAAATATTAAAGTTTGGTCATTACGGTTTGTTGATGATAAAAGTACTTGAACGTAGTAATGTCGTTAGTTCCCTCTGTTATTTTTAATCGCTCTCATCGTGCCCTGGGTACATTAATTTCTTAATGACTGGACAACGACCGTCACGTTTTGGGACACTTCCATCCATTCCTGTACAATGAGAGTAGTAACAAGTCTTTGTGAGGAAATTCCTAATAAATCTTTAACTAGTTATTTCTATCCCTATTATAAAACAAAAAATTGACTGGTACTATAATGCATAATACCTTTGAGATAGCATAACTTTTGATCATTTTTATTCAGTTTGTAGATTAATTTTTTAATTATTTAAACAGCAATTAACTCAAATAAAATCATGAGGATAGATGTCAAAGCTTCATTCAAACCAGTCCATATCTTTCAAATTACTAAATAACACTAATCTCTATTTACTGAGAATATTAATGATGTCCGGATTATTATCGGCTTTATACTGTGTTTTCAATCTATAACTATAGAATTTCAGTAAAATATCGTAAAATTATTTGCGCTTATGCAAATTAAATGTATCTTAAGTTTTATTTATCGTTTTTAGCTGCCCTGTTAGTACCGACCATCGACTAAAGGTAAACTACATTGTTAATTCCCATTTCCAATATTGTTAATTTGACAATACGGTTATTCAATAGTATAAATATTATACAAAATCTAAATTGAGTTAGATTAATTGCGGTGGTAACTAATAAAATATATTTTAGTCTTTACATATTTCAGTTTAAAGTACATTAGAGTTACCGCATGAACAAATAAGTGGGCAAAACTGCAAATGAAGATTTATATTTTCGTTTTTTTCCTTGTATTCAAACTATGTAAAAAATTATATAAATTAAACCATTATGTTATCTTGTAAAATATTTAACTTTTTAAATTAACAATCGCATCAGTTATTTAAATTTGCTAACAATTAGCCAGAGCAATTATAGTTCCAAAATCCGTAGTATTCATTTATTTTTTCCTCAGCGCAGAGGATCTATTGTGGAACTCAATCATCCTGAATCAAATATTTCTGCTCAAATTTACATTGAACGTTTCGAACATTCTTTGTTGAAATCTTGTAGCTATTTTTAAATTTCACTTCATTGATGGCGCTTACACATGTAATATCGATTATTATTTATTCTTTATTACAAACGTATTACAAAGCAGTAAATAATAAAAGCCATAGAAGTTTTGAAGCGAGCGCGGGCCCTTACAGTGCACTACAGTCGCAATGTCCAACGAGCTGTTAAAATGGAAAAATGTCCGCGACTGGAGAGGCGCAGTGCAGATCGGGCGGCTGGGCCGCGAACATATCTGCCCGGCTATTGGCGCACAAGAAGTTTGACCATTTGACAATAAAGCAAGGCCGCACGCGCGCGGCCCATGTCCGCCGGCGGGCTTTTATACTCGCGGCCGGCGGATGAGAAAAGTGTTAAAACCGGGGGCCTTTTTATCGGGCGGGACTCGGAATAAATCGCGGTGGAGGCGGGGACGGCGTCGGCGAGGATCGAGGGGTCGGATTCCGGGCGGGTATCGCATTCCGGGGCCGCTGCTCGGCCGAGGGCGCGCGCCCTCGCGGAAACTTTCCGCGCACGCGGAGGCGCCGCGGCGCCGAGGTGTACTCGCGTGACCGGCAATATCCCGGGCGCATTTCCGACGTAGTTCAATCAATTCGACGTCAAACTCAGCGGCGGCTCCGCCCGCCACCGCGGCTGCATTCCTCTTTTTCTCCGGCTCGGCGCCGCGGCGGACTAGACTCCGGGGAGCGAGCCAGTCACGCCATGACCTACGCGATTTAACGCTGAATTTATTTTCAATACCGCGCGCCGCGTACCTATCCCCCGGGGCCGGCCGACCTCCCGATGCTCATACGCGCGCTGCTTATTGTCGCCTCGCGCGCGCGCGCGCGTTTCTTTTTAACCGTCATTTCGAAGCGCATCAAACGCTGATGAGTGACTCGCACTCGTCGCCTCTTGGCATTCGAAATGCATCGGGTCCGATGATACGCGGACCGAAATCCCTGATTAATATCGGCCTCTGAGGGAGTCTCCCTCGTGGTGCTGCGCATGGGCATGCAATGTGACAAATACAATGGAACAAGGACCGGTGGTCCGCAGTTTACCGATAAATTCGTATTAACTCGTATTAACTAGTATTAACTTGTTTACTCGTGTCTACTAGCGTCGATCGTTTTTTCTACCTCTAATTGCTAAAAATTGGAGCTCTTAAATACCACACTTAAACATTCCGCTTAAATTAATTTTTAAAGTTAATCGGGCATCCTAACGAATACTAGAGCGGAAATTTAGTTTAGTACTTCTTCAGACTTTGTATGAATGCAGGCTCATTTATTATGTGATTCAAATTACCTTGCAGTGTATTGCTAATGGCATGCTTAATGAGTGCATTGGGCAAATCGATCGAACCAGAACAGATACTTAGGCTACTTGAACTATTCAGTGGTACTTTATAAAGCTTTTTACAAAAGTTTTCTTTTATAGTCATATCAAGGCTTAGCATTCATTGAAGGCTCTTGAATAATTTAAGGAAATAATAAAGTTTCCTATCTCAAATTTTTCCAAATGATTAACTATACCTATCTTGACGAATTCACGTACGCATAAAAAGGATTGTCGTTACATCTTTATGATTGATTACTTTTTCAATTAATTTATATACTTATGACAAAATTAATCTAGAAATTTGAAGAAAGAAATTAGCGTTTTTATCAAAAATCGCACTAGGTAGATGAATAAAATTCATTTGTTTATTCGTATAATATAAATTTAAATTAATAAGAATTGTAACACTATTCAAAAAATTGATCATAACTAATAAATAACATATTACAAGAATAATTAAATTTAGCTAAGAGCATATAATTAGGCTTATTAGTAGAAATGTTTTTCGACATTTAATCATGATCCATATTTATTTTCGTCATAGAATTTTTGCATGGCACACGCAGATACACGCGCACATATATTGTATTGAGAAATAAACACATCTTGCAATTAGTTTACCAGTAGAATATCACAGTTTTTCAAATTATATGCAATTTCAATAACAAAGTTATGCATGTTTTGTTGATTATGCATTTGTACGATATCAAAAATAAATTTCGAAGGATATTATATGACACTATAGATAAGAGTTGCATCACTATCTACTGAAATGGCTACAAGCTACGGCTCACTGCGCTTACACTGGCTATAAAAAATCAAAATCGCTGTGGTCTAGAAGGGACTTCGATTATTTTTAGATTACAACTTTATGAAGATATTGAGATGGGTACATGTCAATATATGATCACAAAGAGCAAGCTTTGATTTTGATAATACAAGGTTGAATAGGCCTTTTTATAATAAAAATAAACCTTGTAAATCGTTCTAACCGATTCCCAAACTATTAAAGGTTACGGGTTTATACTTAAAGAAAGATTGCATATAGATAGATTGAGTCTCCCTTGGATAACTGTACAAAGATAATACCGTAATAATATCGGGCTGTACAAGAAGCTATATTTTTGATACGATATACTTTATGACGAAAGATCGAATAGAAATTAATTCAATGAAATTAATTTAGTAATTCTTAGGTAAGTTAATTATTAATATTTTGCTTAAAGAAATAACGAAAATAAGGACAATTAGGAAAATTAATTTTGAAGTGATTTCGTTACATGCAATATGTACTTTACGAGTTAGTGAATAAGCGTGTAATGGACGCTGATTAGAGCTTGCCTGCGCTTCTCTTGGTCAAATATAATATTATTTATATCAGTTAAATGTAATTTAAACCAACTACATATTTAGTTTGATAATTTGACGAAAAAAACCGAATTCCGTTTACAAATCTTGACTTTTATTAAATATTCTTGATATAATTTAGAATTGAAATATGAGATTGATCACGAGTGTTCATTATAGCTATTAATTCATTACTGAATTATAACAGCACATTTCAAATCAAAAGCACCCATCAGAATCTATACAGATTACAGAATCGCAAAGGATTGTTTTTCACTGAAATGAATTAGATTGAGCTGCTCAACAAATCTATTTGCATGTTTCACTATATTGTTATTTTTATTACGGTAAGTTATTTTTTTCAGAATTTTGCACTGTTTTGGTGTAATTACAGATATTTTAAAAACCGTTGTAGTATGTACGTATTATATACGACTGCATAGGTCAGATTATTGTCAGTTCAGTTCACACGATAAGCTGATGTGTAGCTGACGGTACGTATCGAGTGTGGATATTTATTCGAGTGCTCATAAATTTATCATATTGATAAACAGGGTTCGAGTAAAAAAATGCGAGTCTCGTTAGTCTTGGGATAAATGTATTGCACTAAGTAGAACCTTTGATGTAGGCACGTACAGAAATGTTTTCATAGAGCATAATCCCCAACTTAGCGACCGTAGCGCAATAAAAGCAATTAATCCGGGGAATTATTGGGTGAGTCGCGCGGTTGCGAATTAAACTCTTAATCTGCCGTGATTTATCAGTGTCCAGGCAATGAAAACACAGGAGATCGAAAGACGAGCGGAAAAGTTTCGCTGGCGAGACAGAAAGAGCGGGCGGCAGGGACGGGGCTAACGAAGGGCTCGTTCGACAATGATTTTCGGGGCGCGGGTCAGGTTGGGCCGACGCGGGCCTCGCGGGCGTCCCCCGCGTCCAGAAAATCCACTGGTTTTACGATCGGCCTCGAAAAATCGCGGTTATTGCTGACGCGGTGGGCGGAGGCGGGCGGGGGCGCGAGGTGACGCGCATGGCCGCGTGCAAAAATAATGTGACAGGGGCCCTGGTAGCGTCAGCTGCCACGCTCCTCTCTATATTTCAGCCGGCCGAGTCGTTCCGCCGGGGCGGGGCGAGTCGCGCGGTCAGCCGGCCTGCGGGCCCGGCCGGTTACACGCGGCTGCGGCCGCTCCTCGATATGACCCGCCGCGCTAAACTGATTTTTCCCCCGGGGCTCGTGCGCGCGGATTTTGCATCTTTAATCGCGGGCGCCTCCGAGCGGCCTCGCGCGCGCGCCCGCCCCTAATCCGCCCGGGGGCATTTTTGCCGGGTCCGCCGGGCGCCCGGGCTCCGTGTCGCTGAATAATGCATCGCCCGGGGCAGCTGCCGACGGACCCGATACATTAATTGCCCCGGGCGTCCCCGCGCGAATTAGTCCGCGGGAGAGGAGTGCGGGGGCGCGGGCGCGGGGCCCCCGAAAGTTATAAAACGGCCGGCTCGCGCGAGCCTCTGCCCTCGGGATCGCATTCCCCCCCCAGCCCCCGTTCGATGGCAGCGGGGTAAAATGGCGGGTCCGGGGACCGATCGCGCCCAACGCCCTCGCGTATTCATAGGCCGCGCGCCGGCTTGTTAATGGAAGCCCCCGGGCGCGCTCGGTGTCCCTGCCCGCTCTCGGAAGGGCTCTAATGGCCTGGGCCGCACTGTCACTCGACCACTCGACGCGCTCCCAAGTCCGGCGTCGGCGCGCCAAGTTAGTCCCCGCTCGGCCCCTGCGAAGCCTCTTTTTCCCGCCGCCGAGCTCCGTACGTGGGGCCGGAGCCCGGGGAGGAAGAGGAGGTTGGCCCGGCCTGTACACCTAGTACGTCTGCCTGCTCCCCAGGGGAGGCGGCAGACACTTTCGAGATTGCGTTCGACCTCGGGGCTCCGCGACGGCTCGCGCGCCCTCGCGCCTGCACCCCGAGCGACACGAATCGACCGGAAAATTCCGCAGAGATTCGATCTGCTACTTTATTTCTGCCGAATGCACAAGCGCCGCCGCGCCACCGCTAGGGGAACACTGGGCCGGAGGAGCTGAGGGAGGGAGCCGACTCAACCGATGGGCACGTACAGCTCTATATATAACTGTATACCCGCCGTGCACCCGCTGACGTTGGGGAACTCTATTTTTCCGTAGGACTCTCGGCACGTCCTTCTTAACTGGTTCCTCTCTGCCACCTATCCCCCCCCCCTTTTCCCCCAGACCTACCCCCTTTCTCTCACAACCTCCGACTTCGGTGCGCGCTTGTTCCGAATTTCTCGCCCCTCCTATATATGTACTCGAGAAATTCACTGCCGCACTCACTCGATTAAGCTCCTCGAATCGCACGCCGCACGTGCTAACGTGGCAACGAGATTACTAACTTTGATGGATGCGCTTACTTTTTTATCTGTTAAGCCTCTGTTACCCTATTTGCTGCTTAATTGTCAATATATGCGTCGTCATTAACTTTCTCTTCGTGCTTCTTATTACTATTTTTGCATACATTTATAAATACAACTTTGACATTTATGAACTTATTTCTGATATTATGTAATTAGTCACAATACACAAATGTTGTAAGATGAGATAGGAAAAAATTTGTAATGCAGTTATTGACATAGCAATCATATTTAAATTAGAAATAAAAACGTATAATTTTATTGCATGAAACATCTTTCATTAATTCTTTAATTAAAAAGGCTGTTGAAGAATTGTACTAATTTTTAAGGAATTTTTGGCGAGTTATGCATCAAGTGACCAGATTGTAAAAAAATAATGATATTTGTCAAAAATTTTCTAGAATAATATCCTTTGTTTAAGTAGTTATTTAAACCTTATTTCCAGGTTTACTTCTATGTTATCTAAATATAAAGAAAAAAAAACAGATCCCAATGTAATATCTTTGTAGATTCTAGATAGGAAATGAGAGTTTTTATTTAATAATAGAAAATTACCTTAAAATAATCTTTAATAATTACCATAGGATTAAAATCAAATTTTTAAAATGAAAAAATAATAATAATTTAAAGAATTTTGAAAAGTGGATCGGCATGCCGATAGAGTTACGCAATGCATATGAAATACAGAGTTTTTTGTTCGTTCGTTCCATAAATTCTAATGAATTCCCTATTATTTCTATATTAGTGCTACAGAGCTAGTCGCCAATGCTTCTAAGGTAGTATTCCGTGTGTTTGATATTGCAAGCACCTCTAACTCTAGTAAATTACATTTATGCATACATGAATGAGTGAATTGTATTATTCTGTGGTCTTAATGCATATAATGGTAGGATTACAGCATACAATTATAGCATACAAACAATTTATAAGCACACGAATATTATTTACTATAAGATACTTTTTCCTACGAAGAAAATAAATAAATTCCTTGCAAACTACACAAAAAAACCTTGTTTTATTTCATGTATTTTATTACTATCTATATTGTTATTTGATTATTTATTTTTAAATATATATTTATTACCTGAATAACTTTGGCAATAGTTATAAATAATACGATCATTAATTTATTATATTGAATTTCTAATAAAGTTTATATAATACATGATTGTATAAGCAATAGAACCGAATCAAGATAACAAAAGACACCAATCGGTACACAATACCCCAGATCTGGAAAGTACGATTTCCGGGCGCAGGTTCATATCTAGAGTGCTGAATTAGGAGCCGAGAAGCCGGTAATTGTCGATGAAGCAAACACAGCGCGCGGTTGCAGCGGCAATCAAAGGTTATCGCCGTCAAATCCCAGGGAGCATTTACCGCCAAAACGCGACATGGAAAATACGACTCCTTTCAAGTAGGCAAGTCCGTATTCGATCGCCAAATGAACTTATCTGCAGTTATTACAACTCAAGTTGAGCCCGAGGATAGAGCGCCACGTGAGTCCTTGCAGTGCGAAACTTGTAGGGCTTACCGCCGTGCTGCTCGGTCAAATGAACGCAACGCCTGGCGACTAAATCAACACGTTCGCGGAATCGCGGGTGACTTGCATCGTAGCCGACGTAACTCCGCCACGTAATCACTCTCGAAAACAACTACGATTACGGCCTCAATGAGCAATCCTGGCTCTATTTCCGTCGCTGGCCCTTTGACTTTCTCCTTGATTACATCCGACCTTTCCTACTACAACTTCCTCTCTAGTTTAATATTTTTCTTCCTCTTAGTTTCATAAAACATCTTGGTTAACAAGTAAAGCGCTTACATACAGCTTGCCTATGACGTACAATTGTGGTCGCGCATTATATTAGGGTATTAATAAGATTTAAGATGCTTAAAAAATATGGATTTCGTATAATTATAGTTTTAATTTATAAGAGTAATTACGAGCTTAGAAAATGACGATTATCTTGCAGAGTATGCACTATATTTCTATATAAAACAACGTAAAGAAAATACTTTATACTTTTTTCATTTATTTAAAGTCGCACCTCCCCCCCTCCTGGCTCACTTTATGAGTATTCACGACATAGATATACAATATTTACTACAAGAGCGTTGAATGTATCTATATACAGTTTTTCATTTTGAAAGTATCAATGTACGTCAATGTTTTAAGAATTTTATTTATTTCAGAAGTGGACTAAATTAATTCATCATCAATTTCATGGAGTTGCGAGTGACATGTAAGTAATTTACCATCTTGTTCTCTTAAAACATTAATAATTTTGTGAATTATGTCATTTACTTTTAAGATTAGTTTTTTGAAGACATGTAACATTAGCTTCCACGGTTTTAAGAAGGTTTCAAAGAAACTCATGTTGACATTTTAAACTCTTTAAATTCTACTGAATTATATTTGTCATTGTAGTAAAGATATGCAAGGATTAAGTTATGACATTTAAATTGTATGTAGTTTAGTAGTGTGCCGACTTCATTTAGGTAGTTTTTTTAGGTAGTTTACTATCTAACTCGACTGAATTGTTTTCATTTGCAGTTTTAAATATTTTTGTTACAGTTTTTTTTGTTGTAAACTATCATTATCTTTCATATTCAGTTATTTCGTTTATTGATTTCAAAAAGCAATATAAAGTGAGTATTTGGAAATTTGGGCTTGAAATGATATTATTTACAGCTTTACTTAGATTCGAATAATCAGCTTCATTATTATCTTGTATGTTGTCACTGTTATCAGAATTGTTTTTATAGACTGTTGTGCTTTTATTTGCAGTATAGGGTTGAGAGCCAGCACTGGGGCAATGTCTAGCCAAATGTCCCACTATATTTTATTAAAGATGATTTTAAATAATTCCGGAATTTTAGAGTTATCTTTCGGTTTAATGTATACCTATCTTCTATGGTTTAAGCATGATTTTAATCTTCCTTTGCGATAGGCCCTTTGAGTGTAGATATCGGTAAAGTTCGCTTAATGTTTAACTATTCTAGTACATATTCTATTGTATAGTCTGAGATCTCCGGAGATACATTAGAAAAAATGATTCGATATTTTTTGAAATTAGTGGTCTCATAGTTACCGTTTTTTCTACATTTGTATGTTTTAATATTTTTCTATTAAATTATTTACTATGCTTTTGTTGACTATGGATAATCACTAGATTATTTGATATTTTCAATGCATGTAAGGCATTAGTAGGTTGCACGATTTCTCAAATGAAAGCTGTTGGTGAGATTCAGACCGTTTACACAATCAAGAATGATCGCTTGTTCTCTTTTCGAATGCCCATAAGTGACGCATAATTATTTAGAAATTGAATGGCAAAAGTCGGAATATTTCCGTTAGTGACTTAAAATAATGGAAAATTACTCTCGAACGTGAATATTACAGAGGCTGGTCTCGTATAACAGGACGTTTCTTCGCGTCCCGGCAAGCGGGAGAAGGTGCAGGGGAATGGATATAAATCAATTATTTATACTATAATGTAATGTCCTCTGAATAATCTCTGTTTTTACGTTATAACCTACTACGATCAAAAAAATATATATTATTAAAACATGCATATATTTGCTTTCTTCATATATCATAGAGCTTTTTGATCTTGCTTCTAGTCCACTTACATTCCTTTGTCTGTTGGTTCTACTCATTTATCATATAAAATATATTTTTTCATTTTAAGTGAATTAATTGATAATATTTTAATAAAATGTTACAAAGGAAATGTCTTGGGAAGGTGAATGATTGTCTTAATAAAATGCAGTTTTTGCGGAAACAAACGTTTACTTGGGTATAAAAACCGCTACGAATTAGTGGGAAAAGCCCAAACAAGATTATTATTTATTATAAAATAAAAGGAATATATATGCAAACTTAAAAGGTTTTAAATTCACACATAACACTAAGTACGCAAACGATAGGTCCCTCTTACCTAGAATACACCCGCATGGTTAATGCAAGTTCGCCGCATAAAGCTGAATATTAACTGCTCGCTGCAACATTGCACCGCGTTCCAGAGGTCAAGATGGGCACGACGAGCCAGAAGGTGGTCCTCGGCCTTGTCAATGTGCGCGTTGACGTTTTGGGAATTGTCACAAGTGCTCGGGCTTAATGGCGATTACCGCTAGCTCGCACGAATACACGTAGTCTAGCTCCTTAACAATTTCTCCTACATTCACCGCGACGCTCAGTCAGAAATATGCATACTGTGGATCGTACAGTCACGAAATATCGACGAAATACGTGCGATCGAAAATTATCGGCACAACACGCGATCACGAGTTCTTGACGTTCAGATCATGAAATTAAACGCCGTTTGAACGGTTTCTATATTCTGAAAAGGGTGCATAGTCGACCTATGATACGATGAACCCAAAACTTAGAAACAAATACAGAAGATTGAATCTTAAAAACTTGAGTGGCCCGTGTATGCGCGTGCACGATAACTCCGCCTGAAAACGGGCCAGTTATGTGCGCGCATTGCTGAGGGCCGCACGAAATCAAATTTTTTAATTGGCATACGTCTTTAAGTATATATAGAGTTAAATAGTAGAGTGCGCAATCAATATAAATGGAATAAAATAATGGTCGTATCCAATCTTAGTAATAGAGTTAGATCAATTAAATAGACAAATTCGTTTTTCCTGTGACTGTATAATAACTAAATTTAAACTGAAACTTAGTTAAATCTATAAGGATTGTTTTGTGAACTGTGGGATACTTGATCTCGTGGATCTTGTGACGAGGAATTTAATTTCATACATAACGACCGGGAAATTGACTTCGACTCACTATAGGATTTGGACAAATCTGGTATACGGATCCAAATATAGGAATGGGAGGAGACTCGAAGGCAAAGTCGATCATCAAAAATTCTCACAAGTCGCAGTCTTGTCGCTGGATTTAAACCGCGTCTGTCAAGAAGCTTTGGTAGCACGTCGAGTGCATGGCGAGCACACGATCCCGTTATAGCGTGGATGTGAATCCTGGGCACTGTTGATAAGGGGTACGTTTTCCGCTGCGGGAGAGTTATCCACGTAGCAAAATGTAATCCATCTTGCATGGCCTCGAGAAAAAGGTCACTAGTTTCCGCGTATTCGAGAATAACCTAAAAACATTGTGTGATTTTATGTATTGGAGCCGCAGTCCCTCACGCAGACGAACATTGACGCCGCGGAGCTCGCCGAGATACGACAAAATTGAGCAACGAACAAAGGGCCGCAAAGTCAATTGTCGCAAAAAGACACCTTAATTTTGCCGACAATCAACCGAAGAATCAAAAAAATGTTTGAAAATATATAAATTATATAAAAAAATTTAATAATTTAATAATTTAACTCTCTTATGTTGTATCTTCTTAAGCCTCTATCGATATACGTCTATAATACAAATAAAATGGTATTAATAAATAAATTAACGTGAAACGATTTTCCATAAAATACAGCCTTGTGAAAAAGATGAATTAAAATTTATTGATTTGCTTTAGATTAAAGTGATATCAATTACATTCAAATCTAAAAAATATCTCACAATGACATCAATAAAATTTAAGTATTAGGAATGGAGGTGTAGAAAAGGACTTTTCAAAGAATAATAGAATCGTAATATATTTATATATATATATTCATTCATATTTATGTAATATGCGTATATAATATATATTATAATTACAACAAATCATTATCTATTTTAAGTTTTTATGTAGTTATTCAATATCGCACATTCTACATTACATCAAACTATAAACTCGTCACTTCTTTATTTCTAGCTCTTGTATAATTTATTATTTCAGTTACTTACAATATATTGTACACTACAGCAACGAGAAACCAAGTACTATAGAATGTATGAGCTCGTAAAATAAATAGGGTTCATGAACGTCGCAAATTTACATACATTTGTACATCGTATAAATTGCATAAAAATAATTTTTGTTCAAGCATGAGCACACCGCACAAGACTTTATCACGAATACAATATTAACAAATGGTTTAAATTTTCAGGCTTTTGTCAATAGATTCACTTTACCAAATTTAATAGAATTATTTAATTTAATGAATTAAAAAATTAATTTTTGGGGTAGCAATTTTACTGTTTATTTATCATTTGTGTTGTTATTTCTTATAAAATGGTAAAACCATTAGAAATCAATAATTTTCTATCAGAGTTTCAATGTTAATATTTCAATCTTTGGTATAAACAACAATTGGGCTTTATAGAAATTGCAGTGAAACTTTATATATATATGTGTGTGTGAGCGGATCGCTTGAATTACTCACACTAATCTTTTAGATTGTCTCAAGTTTCGTCTGCAAGTTTTTTCTTAATTTAAGAAAAACGATCCAACGAGTTTTTAAGTCAATCGTAAGATTTTATTTTTATTCTTTTTTATAAATTCTTCTCATTTCTCAGCAGTTACACAGCATGTTTAATATGTTACTTTTATTTAATTTATAACTATTTAATACTTGCATAAGCGTTTTTCGAGTCCCGTATGATACTAAAATGAGGATACTTATGACTTCCTCCCCATCGAATACGTTTCTACTTTAATGAATACTACTGCATCCAATGACTTGACTACTTAGATTATTATAACTATGCGCATGATAAACAATAGATTATACTGTATACTACAGTCACTTGGATATTAGACATCAAAATTCTTGTCATATAATTTTTTAAAACAAATATGCATGTATCTTTTCAAAAGAAAAATATTTTTTTATTTATATAATTCTAATGCAATATTGCAATATTAAGAGTCATTGATAATTATACAATTAATATTAATGTACAATTAAAATCTACAAAATGAATGTAGAAAATGTAGAAAATGTAAATGATGATGAATGCAAATATAAATTAAAAACATGCGCATCTATGACTATACAATATGTACAGAATCCCAAGAGGAAACCTTTGAAATTGAATTACGTTTAAATGAAATTTAATTCGGGTAAGCCGAATAAAATTAACATTCAAATTGAGATATTGTTGCATTTCTGTATAACTCAATATTTATTGATTTTTGAATATGTAATATATGTGTATGTATATATAACAATGAGGTTTCCAAGTGACTTCAGCCGATGCAGTTTATGCATCGTAAGTTCATCTGATTACACAGATATATACATAATTTTTTATTTTCTACCATTCACTTATTCATTATACACGTAAGTTTATTCTATTCTGCGATTAAGAGAAGGAAATTTTGAAAAAAGTTGCTTTCTTTGTATTTTTATTTAAAAAAATTTGCTACACTATTTGATTAACGATACTTATTTGTAAATTTCACAAAATTATAAAATTATTTGCGTGTATGTAGATATGGGTGCCCATGTGAGAACTTGTCTGTTTAAGTGCACGTGTATACTGCATAGTCGGAAGGATAATGAAATTATTTTTCGAGCTAAATTATTAGATAAACTTGAAATTTCCGAGAAGCAAATATGGTTATACAAAGTACATTATTATCTTCAAAATTTGTTTTCTTAATCGTTTCTTTAATCTGGCTTATCTCACAATCATCTTTCTTTGTAATAAATTATCTTGATTTTTATATAATACAAAATAGCAATCAATTATGCTGCATTAAACAGTTTTCATTCGCAAATATTTAATACATTCACCACATCAACTATGTTTAGTTGTATTACGAATTCGATATCTATAAGTAACCATAATTAATGTATCATATATTGGGAAGAAGTATAACTGATTAATCGTTTAATGATTTATGTTAAAAAAATTGCAGGTATAAAAAGATTTCTTCTTTGGCATGTTAAAGGAAAATGGCTTGTGTTTTTCCGCGCGCAAATCATTGCACGCGCATTCCTAACGTATAACTGGGGCATTATAAATAATTCGCGCTTACGTAATTTACTAACCACCGACACATTTGCAAGAAACATTTGGCTTACGACAACGATTTGAGTCAGCATGCACGATATTCCAAAAATGTTGCCATGTTCGAGAGAATTCCGAAGCTATAGGCGTCGTTGTAATGAAAAATTTTGATGATTTTGTTTAAGGCAAAAATTTCTTGAACATGTCTTCTCATTCACTTGGTTAGGTGTCGCCCAAAACGTGTACATCTCGGCCTCGGTTGCCCGGAGCCCATCTCACGACTACACTCGGTCTCATTTTCGTGGGAGTGGCACAGAGGATCGTGGCCTGGACTTCGAAGACAGACGAGGCACAGATCGAGGACGCTATGGCGCCCGGGTAGCAAGGTCCCGTGACCCTTCAGTATACGCATCGTATAATAATCCCTTATAATAAGTATATTGGGTACAGTCTCAGTATGAAAATAATTTAACGCGCTATCGTCTCGCTCGATAATCTTCGCATCCGCTCCCGGTATATCTAATATATCGGTTTATGTAAATACCATAAAGGCGCGCTCGCACGTGCGTGATTCCGCTCTGGAGCGTCCGATGCGCAAGGGCGCGCGGGCCTAGGAGTCGAATAGCCTCGACGCGTTACGCCCGCTCATGTGAGTCAGTCACGGCCGGTCGGCGCGGACTGCACCTTCGAACGAATCGGGATGTACCTATGTGGAGCAGGTCTGCTCCCGGCCGGCGGCGCCCGGGCGATCACCTCCGGATCCCTGGCGCGAGATACTGGCTCAGCAACAGCAGGAACAGGGAGAAAGCTACCTCTGGTCCCGAGGTCGGGGCCAGACTCAAAGCTCCCGAGGACGGCAGCTCATTGCCTTCCGCGTATTCCCCCTCCTCCTCGCCCGGTTTCGATGACGGGACCCCGTGTTCGCGCTTGTGGTCTGCGGAAATACAAAGACAGTATTCTCACCTGTTATGATTCTGCCGTAGACTCATTCTTCCAATGCTTTTTTGATCTATTTTTGACTTATCGATGACTGTTACCGTATGAAAGTTCAGGCTTCCAAATTGCTCAATAATAAATAACTATTGCGATAGTTATTATACGAGATATGTACATAGTGTAGTAATAACATATACGTATTAGACTGTGTATAACATACTGTATTATATCATATACATAATGATGTTCATTGATATGCTGTATGTGTCATTTTAAATGGTTTTTCAAAAGTACATTTTAAAAATATTATTATTGGCAATGTAATAATGTATACAGAATATTTCAGCGCGTCTGACAAAACAACGAGCTTTTCTACTGCGTTGTTCTAATAGGTTTACGGAAGTTTACGGTACGTGCCTCGTATGCTCTCGTAGTTCTAAGAGGCTGTTACAATTCGATTTCTCCTCATTGAGAACTCGCTTTTAAGGTTATGAGCAACTTTTCACTTAGTCTTAGATCCATTCTCAAGCTTCTTAGAGATGAAGGTAGGTTGAATACCATGGAAATCGAGAGACGTTTAATCAGAAAGATAATTTTTCCATAAATTTTGTTTTATAAAAATAATATAAAATAGACAGAAATAAGTTTGTCGATAAAAATTTTAATAATTTTATTATTACTTTTTATTAAAGTGATACTACAAGATTTCAGTTGATGCACAAATTGACAAAAATTTGATTAATACAAAATTAATTAATTAAAATGTTTTTTAATTTTATCAAATGTATTTTGACATAAACATTCTATTAAAAGAGGTTAATTGAGTTCTAACTCATAGAATTAAAAGCTAGTGAAAGACAGGACAATACCGTTTTTTTGTTTATGCAAAAATCAATATATTTTAATTTTAAAAAATCTGACGAGATAAGCATGGGATAAGTATTTCCTTACTTGAAGATCCATTTTCATAGTAGTAAAATATGATTTCACAGTTTGCTACGACACCTCAATTTGCGAATTGTATAGACAATGCAAACTAATGGTGGCATAAGGAAGTAGTATAAGGAATAAAAGTAAACACATGCAGTAGTGGAATCAGAGGTACTACAGCCCACGTTCATCCCGTTTTTCTTTGAATCTTTATACAGAGTAGAAAAGCAGTCGAGTGCAATACCGAGGAAGAGACAGTGCACTACTCTGCGAGACTCGTATCACATCGCATGTTTCTCTCTAAATGCGAAGGAGTGATATTTCGTTCGTAGCTTTCGAGTGAAAAATTGCTAGAGTTATAAGCAACATAATCTAAAAATGTTAAAATAAAATAATCCTAATTTTAATTTTCAAATAAAATAGCATATAAATAGAAAGTGAAGTTCAAATATAACAGTGAATAAAATATTTACTTTTTAATTTTCATTTACATTCATTACATTTTAATTTTAAGTGATCATTTCGAAATTATTAAATATATGAAGAGATTATTCACGACCAGAATTTCAAGCTGTTTGGAAAAAACTTTCTCTGTCGCCAATTATATAAACATTAATGATAAAGATATAATAGTTCAATATAGGTATTGTTTTGTAAATATGCAAACCTATAATATGCCTTACTCTACTAAAAAATGAAAATGTGATCTTATATTTCAATATATCTATGAACATCATTACTTCGGTTATTGATAAGAAATAGTTTAACAATGCATAATAATTTCACTTTAATGAAGTAATAAAATGGTCATAAAAACACTCTTATGAATTAATAAATGCAGTTAAGCAGTAAATATACAAAATTGTAATACTTAATTTATTGTGCACACCATCTATTTAATTGGAAAAGTCTATGCTGGTCAAACGATTAACAAACGAACGAATATAATACTAAATTATTCTAAACAAAATTAATTCTTAATTGAAATAAATTATTTTAATCAACAAAAACTTCTTGTCATCAAATTACAATATTAGCATAATATTGTTATATTATAGAATAACAAAATAGCGTGAAAACTGTTGGCAAAAGGAAAAGTGTAATTTTTTAGAAACATGCTCCCGCATATTTGCGGAGACATATAAACTCACAAACCTTTCATTGTCTGAGTTATTTTTTAAAACGTGAACTTATTAATGCTTAACTTTGTCAATTTATAGTAAAAATTTATGATCTTTTCGGCTTTACGTTTAAAATATTATAAATACAAATTTTCAGTAAAGACTTTTCCATTTTAGTAAATGAATAATTTATTATTATGCACTTATAAAACATTCATTATAAAAATTGATTTTTTACATATATTATTCCTCATAAATTATAAATTTATTGAATTGTAATACAGTTACTGAATTTTTATTTTACGTTAAAGACTTCATAAATTACTTGTAACGATATATATATACAAAATACAATTCGCAGTTGTTTGCAAAATTTTTAAAAGTAACTGTCATAATTATCACAGTTTATACTATGGTCAAATATACGTTTTTGAAAATGTTATTTTCAACCAGAATTTATCCTGAACCATTAGGACACATTTTTCCCGTGATGCAAATGTAAGTATTTAATATCGGTTTCTATAATTTGTTCTAATGACATGCATCAATGTTTTATTACATATTAGAATTATTTTAATATTTTACTTAAGTTGAAAATATATTGTTTACATAAAACTGATTGCCACACTATTAAAAATAATGAAAATTTAAAGTTGTAATTAAAGACCTGCATTTTAAGCTTCTACCATGAAAAATCTATCAAAAAATGAATATTTGAGTACAAAATGAAGTATCATGAATTTGAGAATATTAACTGATTTATGGTAATATTAAGTTAATTAATAAGAAAACTATCCTATGACTTTTGCATTACTTAAAATTTTGATGAAAAAATGATTAACTTCAACTCATACAATATACGGGATATTAACGTAATGCCTGTTTAAAAGGTGAATTGATCTATATCCGAGAGACTATCATATTGTCAAACTAAAATGATTTAAATAACTTACAATATTTTAAACACTCTTCTATAATGATAGTATATTTTTCAAATACACATAAGATACCTATAAACGATTAAAATCTTCTGTTGCAAGTTACCGAATTATGAAATATGCATTTCATTATATTAAAAGTGCATCAACTTCGTCGTGAGTTTGTATTATGACAAATGCCGTAAGCTGTTATAATAAAGTCTTTTATAGACCTAATATAATTTCCGATATTGATTGCTTTCCAATCAACCGCAACTGCATTGGTATTGAACCAGTCGATAGATTTCTATCTCTTTTTATTTACGTTTATTTACGGTGAGTGCGTCAATCTACTGATGCGACAAAATCGATCAGACTGCTCCGTCTTTGTGGTCAATCGACATCTAACAAGTCTGGCGCTCTAACTCTAATTATTTACTGTCGACTTTTTCTTATTCTTTGTGACGCTTTAACTTTTAGCTTATTGGAGATTAAATTAATTTAAAAAATCATTTGAATTATTTTCAAAGTTTTATTTTATATTAATTTTGTACTTTTCAAAAATAATTATTTGTGTAAACTCAGCCAATTGAATTCCTATATTGATTGCATAGATAGGTTGTTGTACTAACCTGCATCTCGCCATTCTTCTACTTCATAGTCATTCGGTCGATTGTGCAGTTTTCTTTTGCCGCTTTTGCCTACGCATAAATTGGTGAACACTTATATTTTATAAGTTTCACGTACAGAGACTATGTACTCTTATTGTGCAGCTATATTTTTGTGTAAACTTAAAATTTTTTGTGTATTTATAAATCAGACACTATTACTATATAACAAAATTAAGACTCATGTAACTGTATTACAATTAAAAAACTATTTCAGTGCGATTGCGATAGGGAAATTACTAAGATAAAAAATACTTTACAATTACCATTTTTTCTTAACGAATGAGTCACATGATTGGAAAATTGAGTTGTAGTGGACGGTGCTGGAATTTCTATAACAAAAAATATTATACATCTTTAAATTAAAATGTAGACACTATTATTACATTTTAAATAAGATGTAGTTATCATAAATTATCTTTAGTAATTATTACTAAAAAATATCTTATAAAAATAGTATATACAAAATGATCGATCAAAATAAAAATTTTTATTTGGCACAATAGTAATATTAAAATTCATATAATCATAGTACCGTCCAACTTGATGACTCCATCGGTACCACCAAGAGAATTTTGCGCTACACACTTGTAAGAGCCAAAGTCATGTGGATCAACATTTCTTATTTTCAGTTTCATGTATTGGTTGTATCCATTCTTAGTACAAACTGCTTCGTATTTATCGCCTACGACCGAATGATAATTACCTGTACAAGTAAGGTTACATGCTTCACTATTATAAATAAAATTAACATATAACGCATTTTCTTAATAATTAATGCTTCACAAAATACTTTAATTTTATTTATTATTTTTACATAAAATCAATATACTATGTAAAAATGTTTAATCATAGTTACTTGATTCGAAATATATTTAATTAATATTGAGAAATTTTAATCGAATAAAATAAAATAAATTGTTTTAAAAAATGTTATTTAGTTCAATTTTCAGTACATCCGAAAGAAGTATGAATTTACCAGAGACTATCATGTCGCCGTGCTCCGTAGTCCAGTAATTTATTGAGTCAGGATAAGCCTCTGTGTGACATTCTAGGGTAACGTCCTGTCCGATGTAAGCTCCTTCTAATTGATTTGGTATAGATAACATTGGCGGAACTGTTGACAGCAAAACAAATAAAACCAAAATTTACTCAGTAAGTTTATTACTGTTACTGGTGCTGCTATAAACTATAGATAAGATTATTTCTCAAATACAAAAATTAACTTCATCCTTAAACTATAAAATATGACTGATTTTAAGTCAATTTTATGTAAAATATTATTAAAAGTCTCTCTAAAAGACTTTCAAAAAGTATCTCAAAATGAATACTTACGAACAATGTAAATTTTAAAGCTTAATTTGAACTTCGAACAAAAGTTTTAATTTAATTTTTGGTTTTAGTTAATTATTGATAATTAATAAAAGAAATTGCTTCAGGTAATATGTAATTAATATCATTGAAATACGTAATTGTTCAACTCTTCATTTTTTTACAATAAATTTCTGGAGTGATTAATGCACAATTTTGTGACCTAAATCATTTTTATTATTATTATAAAAATAAATATTGAACATAATTTTACGTATTGTATGAAAAGTAATTTTCACTGGCATTTACTTCTTCGACAAAATCTAAAGTGAAAAATTGATTATTATGATGCTAATATATATAGTCATCTTTTTTATTATAGTCAGTACTGTTGCCTGTACGTTTTATCAGACACAATTCATCAAAAAATTGATCTGATTGAAAATCTTTTTTTTTTGATTCGTTCTACTTTTCTTTAAAAAAATTTATTAGATTTTCAATAATATACTAATCCTAATGTAAAAGTAAACTTTTTATAGACTATAAAGATGCAATCTTTTGTTTCATGTGTTTTTTTTATCTTACAAAAACCAAGACTAATCTATTCCAGTATAAAACTTCGAAAGTGTTGATCAATTTAATAAGTATTTTCTCAAAATAAATTTTTTTAATCTCTTTAGACATTGTAGACTATATATGTAATCATTATTTTTCAGAAATTTTTTTGTTTTTCATACTTTGACTTCAAGCTACTTACTTAAGATGCATTAATGAAAAGCGTCCGTTTTGCAATTATTTTAAATAGATGAATTTTAAAAAATGTTAAATTTCAAGTTTTTTTTTCGCCTGAGTATTCAAGATTTTTATGTACGAATAGAATAAATTTGAGATAGGTAAAAGAAAACCTAGTAAATTAAAAGAATTTCTATTAATTACATTTAATTTCGATTAACTACACATTAATTTGATCACACTTTATTTGTCATAAATACGTTCCTTACTATAAAAACTTGAAATTTTTTTATTTGCTGCATTTTTGATGAAAACATAAACAATTGTGCATTCTGTTAACAACCAATGTATTTATACTTACATTGTACTTTCAAAAGTACTCTTTTGCTCACTCTTGGCGGAACGCCATTAGCAGCAATGCATAGGTATGCGCCCATGTGTAAACGACTAATTTTCGTAATATGCAGAACTTCACCATTGACAACATTAACTGCAACATTAAGATATCATTGAATTAATGTTACGCTGAGTCGTGAATGTGATTTATGTAACTATAACTATTTTTTAATTAAAAAATGTTAAACATATACATAAATACACACAAGGTCACTCCTACAAAAACGTGGATAAATATAATAGATATTATCAAACCACTTTCGGGCGACTAAAAATCCATATATATTTAAAAGTTTAAATATCGAACTTTAATAGACATTTCCTATAGATTTTGAGGAGTCGCTTATACAGATCGCATTTTTTCTAGTTAGGAAAGACCTATGACATAGCCTATTAATTTGTTTCCATAAATGGGTTACTTCATATACGAATTTATAATATTTCTCTAGGTAATTAAAGGATCATTTCTGGAAAAACTAAAGATACATGCATTTCAATAAAACTTCCATAAGGAGCCGCAAAAGAGAGTAAGGTTAAAGGAAAAATGTAAAGAACGAGTGGGAAGGAGTTACGTGAAAGTAAAATTGCCCTGATTTTCAAGAAAGCCAAAGCACTCTGGATTTTCAAGATTGATCGGAAATATGCAGGAAGTCGAATTGTTCTTTCGTTGATTTCTTATTTTTAGCAAGATCTCGGATCGCATCCAACGAGGTGACTCGTGCACCTGGTATCCAAGATGCGAAAATTCTAATATTGTTGCAAGCATTCAGTTTTGGAAGATATTTCTAGAGATATTTGACCTTAATTTTTATACCGTTACCCATTCTATTTATTAAAGACTTCGATTTTATGTATATATATATATTCGCTATACATTGATTTTCATTCAGAACTTTTTTGTTAAACGTGTCAGTATGCTTTTCATATATAGTTTCAACTAATTAATATTGCTTAGAAATAGTCACTATAGTTACTGAAAATAACTTGTACATTAAAAATTTATTCAATAAAAAATGATTCAAAGATTTGTAATAATTTTGATAACCGAATAGTAGCAAAAATAGCTTCTTATAATAGTGTGAATTCATATGTACATAACTAAATAGAGTCGTGTACCTAATTTGTAGAAGGTGGTATACATATGTTACCATATATATTCAAAAATATGGCACATGGAAAAACGGAAACTCCAAGTAATGCAAGCAAATAGTGGATAAATAATATTTATTATAACTAATCTGTCAGCGTATGATATTAGGGTATTAGCACATTGAAGGCATAATTTGTTTGGAAAAGAATTATTGAGCAGTCTAACAAAACAGATCTGTGATGAAACAATACATAGTAAATATTATCCAACGATTAGAGTAAATGAAAAATATTAAATTAAATGTTTATTATTATGTTAAATGATTTTGTTTATGTTTATGCTATAGATAACTCATAATCTCGAATGAATGAAAAACTTGTTCCTACACCAAAAACAGCTACAATACTGAGAACAATATCCATTACATTTTTAAGTACGTATAAAGGAGGAATAGGACACTTAAAGAGAAAGAGACAGAACGAGAGAAAGGGAGTCTTCAGATATTATGTCCAGTTATGGTCGTTTCCTAAAGGTGTTGTATGGGTATAATATGCTGCATAATCTGCTCACAAAATAAAAAATTTAACATATTATGGGCAGAAACTCCTTAATTTTCTACCAGGGTATACCCTGGTAGTTATAACTCAACCATATTGAGTTATAACTCAACCATAAAAAGTTCCATACATATGTACAAGAATTACATTATGTGATTTTTTAATAATTAAAATTATTTTATTAATTTCAACAAAATTTTTTTTTAAAAACGTTTCCTGAAAAGTTTGAATTTTTTGAGTTTGACGTACACTTTTTTTGAACTGATCAATAAAGTTTGATCCATAAGAGCTTAAAATGTAGGTATTTAGTGTGTAATTGGGATATAGCTTTGTTTTTATTGAATTACAAGAATTATTAAATTAAATAAAAAATAGAATGAATTTCAATCTATCAAAAATAGAGCTACATCATATATCTAGATTTAAAACCCTTATACCAGGTATACTGGTATTAAGTGTGCGTCAACATACACATGTCTCAATAGGAAACATTGTTTGTGAACGAGTCTTAAATTTCTTTGGTTGATTGCTATTTATAATGAAGCATATTTATAATTTAGTATATTCCAGTCCTTAAACAAATAACATGATAATTTTGCATAGTGTTAAAAATGTCGAGTTTTCTACCAGAAATTGATGATTTGCGGAAAGTATTAAATTTTTTATTTCATTTAGAAGAAAAGTGCTGCAGAGTTACATCGAATGCTTGTTGAGGCATATGGTGATCATGCTCTATTAGAAGTAACATGCAAAAGATGGTTTCCACGATTTAGAAATAATGATTATTTTTGATGTGAGGAATGAACGTGGAAGACCACCAAAAAAGTTTGAAGACGCTGGATTGAAAACGATTGTTGCGTACAAGATCGGCGCTTTATATGTTAAGTATGTATTTCGGAGCAAGTGGGGACGTCCCGCTCCTACCGACGGAGCCGGAGCCTTCGCAATAAGTTTGTAAACAAAGAAGCGCGGCGTTCCGGGCTCGTTTAAATGGCCCTCTACAACTGTTTGCGATGACTTTAAATGAGATGTAATAAAATATTGTAATAATTTGTAATAAAGGAATAAATATGATGAGATGTTCGGAAGTTTGGTGTTTGGCAAAGCATGGCATAGATTTTATATTTTGTTTTCTATTAACGCGATCGACAGATGAAATCAAGGCCGGTACGGGCAAAATTCTATAGAAGCTTGTTCGACGTGCACAGGCTGAGAGGAGGTACCTGTGGCACGTTTGTTCTGGGCGTGTTCGCGGAGGCACTTTTAGCCGAAGCGAGACCGCGGCGACTCCTAGAGAGCCTCAAACTAGAGCCAAGGGTTGCACGACGAGGCTCCTGGGTCATGGAGATCGGCATAGGGTCGGGTGAACACGAGCCTGGGGCTACTTCCAGAAGTCAGGGGCTATCAAGCCTGCGAATCTCTCCCTGAAGTCATTGGTAGGAGGTTTCCGGGAAATGTCGCGCGGGAACAAAGCCGTGGTTTTCCTTGCGGGAAAGCAAGCGTGGAGGCGGACGGCGAAGTGGGGGGAGCCGCGCCGGTTGATAGGTTCGACGGCGGCGCACAGGTAGTAGGGGTCTTCGATTCGCGGCCTGGTAAGCGGAGCGTGACTTCTGTTTGAGCCTATCTAGCATCTGCCTCGGTATACATCACAATAAGAAACTATCTCTTACTTTGTCCGAGTTTTATTTGTCATATCATTTGTCATTAAAGTCATAAGCAAATGTCAAAAATGTTAAGCATTGCATAACAAACAATTTCTGACCGTTTAAAAACTATGGGAAAATCTAAAAGTGTGGAAAATGGGTGCCACATGAATTGAACAAAAGACAGATGGAAAACCGAAAAAAAACTTGTGAAATGTTGTTTCAAAGACACGAAAGAAAATCAATTTTGTATAGAATTGTTGCTGGCGATGAAAAATGTTATTATTTCAGGAATTCCTAAACAGAAAAAATTATGGATTATAGTTCGGGACAACCTTCAACATCCACTACAAAACCAGATCGATTAGGCAAGAAGATAATGCTGTGCGTTTAGTGGGACCAGACTGGCGTGGTGTATTACGAGTTGTTAAAATCTGGTGAAACAGTTAATAACGATCCCTATCGACGACAAATGATCAATTTGAATCATGCATTGATCGAAAAACAATCAAATTGGGCCAGAAAATACTTCAAGATAATTTTGCTCTATGATAATGCACTTATACACATAGTAAAACCGGTTCAGGGTACAATCAAAGCACTTGGTTGGGAACTGTTACCCCAACCTTCGCATTCATCTGACTTGGCTCCTTCCAAGTACCATTTGTTTTCTTTGATCGGGCACACATTAGCTGAGCAGCACTTCGATTACGACAAGCAAGTAAAAAATAGGATGCTTAATTGGTTTGCTTCAAAAGACAAACAATTCTATTGGCATGGTATCCATAAATTGCCAGAAAGGTAGTCAAAATGTGTAAAAACAATGGTCAATACTTTGAATAAGATGTTTCTCACTTTCCATTAAAATTATATATATACACACCAAATCAGAAGCCAAACCTTAAATATTGGAAAATTTAAATATTAAAATTAATTGAGCATACAAATTTCTGGTTTATCACATTTATCTACACATTTTTAAACATTTCTTATTTTTAGTCAATATATTTTTTTGGTTTCAGGTATTTTTTTAACTGTAGAACAAGAAGAAATCTCTCTTAATGCATTAAGCATGATGTAAAAAGGAAAATTTTATTAATATGCAACGACTTTGCTAAAGATTGAATTCGTAGTAATAAAAATTTAATAAAGCACTGACTCGTAACCTTTTTTCACTTCGTTATTCTTACTTTATTATTACCGAGCGTATTACGTTATAGTAACGCTACACTATTACGCTAAAATAAAATAGCGTTGTTTATGCAGGACGTGTTTCAATTTTAAAAGTTTATAATCTGCATTTAAAAGTAGTCCGAAAGTAATCTTATGTATTTAATAGAGGAAATTTATATCTGTTGCAGCCGGAATTAGAATTATCAGATAAATATTGGCATGGTCACATTTATATTCACTTCAATTTTATCAATAATCACCCTTTTTTGTTGTAAAATTTACTTATCATACAGATGGTTACAAGATGTCTGTTAAACAATGTTGCCTTACAGATATTATATCGATAAATATCACACAGTACTAAGCACAAAATAGCTACAAAAGAAACTTGCAAATTATGCTCCTAACTAACTGTGCTTACTCATGGCCATGCACAGTATGTACAAAGATATTTTATTACTTTCATGTGATTGATTTCCATTTTCAGCTAGTAGCAACATCCGCGAGAATTGATTCATGAAATTTATAGCACTTCATCCAATAAAGTGTAATATTATACTGTATTCGATGAAATGTATTTGTTAATCAGACAGCTAAATTATTCTCCTGAAATATCTACTTATCAACAGATAATTAATAATCATAAATTATATAGCTCGGGCGCATACAAAACCTAACGACATTACTCACACGTATATTTACATTCTGATATCCAATAAATAAACAATTTTATTCTTTATACCATGACATACATTACTATTTTATTTAAATATTGAAGAAATAACAATGATTTTCCAAAATGGATTGTAACCGTTTTTTGAATACCGGATAATTTTGACCACTAAAACGGAAAAACGCATATATAAATATAACATTTGGATTGCCCGCAGGGAATCATCTGAGAGCACTACAAACAAGTACACAGATGAATGTTTGTAGTTCTGCAACAGTTTAGGATACTTAATACAATACGAGTAAGAGCTCTTTGTTAAAAATCAAGTTTAATGTGTCCGAGAAGAGGAGCAAAAGCATTTCAAGGTGTAAGGAATTCGAGGCCTGACCATCTTGTTTTCACTTACTATATATATGTATATATATATATATTTTATTTCTAGGAATAAACCTTAAAAGCGTGTTTATTCTCGTTTCAGACGCAGGGGAACATTATCTTTGTGTGCACCGCAAAAGAAGATTCGATTCTCTTTGTTTTAAAGCTAGCGTCGACAAATGGAAACCGAGGAAAACATCACAAGCGCAGAGACAACGAGTTTAAATTACTGAAGAGCGGTTAAAATGGCAAAGTGTCAAGGGGATAGTTACGTGAGTAAAGTATGAGGTAAGATAGCAGATGTAAATAAATGTGACTGAGGGGAAGGAGAGTGGGACATGGACTTGTTAATGGCTGTAATATGTCACCCGAATCAGAGAGCGAAAAATGCTGACTCCATGAACATTAAAAAAGAATAGTTTTATAAAATGTATTTTAACCACAAATAAGAGTAAAACGTATAGATTTTGTTGATAATTTTTGGTAATATTCAGTTTCTTTCATAAACACAAATAATAAAGTAAAAAATCTTATATTATACTAATAAACCTAGAATTTAGTGACTTTTATTATTCTTAGAAAACTGCGATAAAAATAATGCATTTTATACAAAGATAAATAATATGAATACGATTGCTATATGACTATTTTATTTATTGGATTTGTTGTTATTGGCTGATAATAAATTACCAATCTAGTTTGTCTAATTTATAAGATGAATTTTTCTTTTTGCTTACGAATTTTAACTAAGAGTTTGATTTCGTAATTATATAACATTGACCGATATATTTTGTAAAAATATTTCATGCAAAGCGTATCTATATTTTTACTTAAGTAGTTGGAGTAATAAGTATATTGATTATTATAATAATAAAGAATTTATGAATACTTCTTTGATGATGAAGAAAGAATATAGTTTCTGGTAAATGTATAATAAAATCTGCATAATTTTATGATTTAAACTTTAATAATAATAATAGTAGTAGTTTTCTTTATTATTAGGTATCAAGCAATATAGACGAAATGTTCTATTGCAATGTAGTTTACATTTTATGTGACTTTGTAAGTTAAAATCACAGGGAATTTGTAGGAACTAATGGTCTACGTACCCAAGCCACCTGCATTGATGCATAAATATACCTACATATTGTAACTTTTCAGTTCGTTTATTTTCTATAAATATTCCTTGATATATACCCTAAAGAAGAACGATAATTACAATTCGCTCAATACTATTTTATATTATTTTATTTATATGATAGAATATCTAACACACTAACGAATAAATAGTGTTTTCCATGAGATTTGTTTGTAGTTAATGAAGCTCCGAAGCGAAATACACCTATATGGTAAAAGCTCCGGTGACCAGTCATAAAAGCTTCAGCTCTCGTGTCCTCACCAGTAATCTCGCTCTCATAAAACATGGGCGAAAAACGTGGGTCCGTCGCGTCCGTATATTCATTTGGGAAATCTCCGACGTTCGGGGTATTCCCGCACAGATCGATTTTATTCAAATCTCACTCGGTCGCGCAACCGCGTAGGAACGCGTCGCACGCGCTGACAGGCCACGAGGTGCAGTTTTAATCAAGTAGTCCCGACGGTGCCGTCCCTCCGCGCGACTTACGCGCAAACAAGCGTCGAGATGAGATATCCAGGAGACTTTCCAGCCTTCAGACCCACAGCAGCGTTTCGCGAAAATTCATTTCTCACGTCTGTCGGAAAAAGAATGCTTGTGAGATCAGTATATTATTTTTGCCACGGACCATAATTTTCATCATCCTGTATCGCAAGCAATTATCATGTTAAATCTTCGTGTGCATAGTATTTCATGAAGTAATCCGTTGTTTGAGAAATGAACTTCCGTTTTTTTTTTGTTTGTCTAATATCGTTCTACTTGTGCTCTCAACGAGTACTAATCAACTATAAAGTCTTGCGGCGTGTATTAAATGTAGTGCATGAAAAAAGGCATTTAGAGTAATCGTGCTCATGCTTATGAAGAAGTTTTATTTGCAGATTAGTGTGAGGTACAAAAAAAGTTAAATATATCGTAATGGAAACGTTACGCCTATGCCCCGCAAATTCATAGCGCGCCCTAGCGCCTATGAATTTCCCCACACTGTGGCGTGATTTTAGGCTGCTAATCGGTCTCGTGGGTCAGCGCACGATAGAGCGGCTAGCTTTTCCAACTCGACCGCAGGACTCTATAAATCGACTGGGCTCATACGCGGGATCCAAACGCCGATAGTTCGGCGGTATCCGTCTATACACAGCGTGATCATCAGGCCACGGGGAGGTGATTGTATCAGGACGCTAGGACGAACGGCGGCTTGAGTGAGGCGCAACGCACCAACGAAACCAGGAGGCACACTCCGCATGAACCACGTCAGAGCCTGAAGAGTACCGGAGGAGCGCACTAAACAGCAGTAACAAGCAACGGTATGAGAGTGTGAGCGCGAGCTCGCAAATTCACGGCGATATTGTTTCCTGGTGAAGGTAGCTTAGTTTTGTAACTTGGTATAAATTCCAAATATGATGTAAATTCAATAAAATAAATACTTAATCCCGCAAGAATATTTTAAACCAATACTATCACAATAATATATTATATACGTAGTATGTATGTTGTGGGCTAAGAACATATAAACGACTACATTACTCCGTGTATTTATTACTGTTTTCGGTGGTCGAGTGGGGGGATCAAGTGGTGGAAGAGTCACTACGAATCGGTATAAACAGGTGAGTAAGGGCGAGCCTATATCATTTCTCTGCAGAAGAGGTCCGTAAGCATCGGATCAACATGGACGCGGAATATCGTTGGCCGTTTGGAGAGCGTCCTCACAGCTCGCGATATAGATAAACAAGAGTAGCCGGAGCCTTGCATATGGGAATGGGCTTACAGGATGGGAGACAATAAACGATAACTCAGCGTGCGGCTCCTGAGTAAAAAAGCTTGGCTCGCGACCGACAAGCTCAACACGCGCAGCGTCCATAAGAGATTGCAGTGCGCGACTTGGTTTTGAATTCTAGCAGGTACGCACCCATCATTATGAGCACCAATAAATTTACATTTTCAAATTAAAAATTGATGTACTTAGATGCGACGGCATCTTGTTCGGAGATTCGCGCTCTGGCCCACTCTATATGCATATAAGAAGGACTGGTCCACTGAGATCACTGTACCAGCATCTCACGGCCTGAGGCGGAGAGAGTCTCCGGCTAGATGTCTAACATCTTCGCCGAGGCAATCCGCCACCGCTGCGCACTATCTAAGAAGCCACCGCCCGCGCTTTCCTCCGTGCACGGTTTATCGCAAATCTCCACATTATTTAATCTATAATTGCAGTGTATTTTAATTTAACCTTCATCAAAGCTTCCCTTACTATATTGACTCACGATTAATCACTCAAACGTCTAAAATTACCCAGATATTCTATATAATTTACAATTTTTCCGTTAATGTACCACGAAGTCTGGGTGAATGAATCTGGTATATATACTCTGTTTTTTTCATTTTAATTATTGTTCTGTAGTTTATTTACAAGACTCTCTGGAGTTGATGATTAGACCTCAATGATAACAAAATTCGTGTGTGCGGTATGTAACGCATTCTAAGCTGGATGAATCTATCACTCCCTACAGGCATGAATTAGATCGGATAGAATTAGACATTTGAAGATAATATTTTATGTTATATTTATAGACTTATAAGATTTTGCTAAGTAGGTAGTAATATCTCACTTATTTTTTTTTCATTCAACACATCTGATCGACCTGTAAGGGATGACCCTAGAGAACTTGTTTTTCCACAGATATGAACCGAGACAGGAATAAACTCTTTTTCTGCTTAAGGTTCCAATCCACGGAAAAACTTTCTTGTCTTTTTTAAGCGGCTGGTAATGAAAAATTTGAGGGAATGGAATACTGCAATAAATTACATAGTTCATTATTTCTATTATTGCTTTTAAAACTGACGAGCTGTAATTTACTGTGATATTAGTATAAATAGATGTAAGATGAAGCGTTGTATCTGACATTATGTGAGTGCCACATTTTTTAACAATTTACAAATGATGTATAACCGCTCAGTAATCGAGGACAAAACAATATTTTATCTTAATGCAAATTGATATTGGTCTTGCTTCTAACGAGAGTAATTTAAATTATAAAATATACTAGAAAAAAAAGTATAGAAATTTTAAGCAAACAATATCAAGCTGTTCTGCAGCGGATATTTTTATGAACCTGTCATAGTATTTTAGATCGATGTTTGATTTCTACATTTATAGATAGATAAAAGTAGCTTACATCTCTCGAGCATTCAACGAATTTAACCAAGCAGCCTATTGCACATGGTCATGAGGCACCTCATCTTTATACATTCGTTAAAATGTAAGATTATCTTCTAAAATAAGAGAATCGCTTATATGCAAGAATAACAATGTTTTATAACATTTCAGATTATTAAAATAATCGTATATTTTAAAATACGCTGAAAATATTTTTGAAATAATGTAATTTGACAGGATGATTAACCAAAGACAACGTTAATAATTTACTAGATTTAATGCAATATTTATTTTTGATTAATATATTTTTGATTTGATTTTATTTATAATACTAACACGAAGAATAATAGGTAAGAAGTATTTTGTATCTGTAAATAGTAATACAAAAAATTATTAAAATTTTCTGTTGCATTGTAGAAACAATTCATTTAAAATGTTTTTTTAAGTTTTACAAATCACGAAATGTATAATATTGCAGATATGCTATAAACTTTTGATTGCTATTATCTAAAGTTTGATGACGTGGTTTCAGCTGCTTATTTGCATACAATTTTAGTAACACAAGAACTGACTAAATTCGTCATAAAGCAACAATTGTATCTAATTTCTACAGATGACAGATAATATATTCTGTTTACTATAGTTTCGTGTAATCAAGAGTAATATAATTGATCAACTTATCCTGCTTTTTTAATTGTTATTATTAAAGAATTAGGTAACATAGAGTTCAAGGCTCGAATAGATTAACAGAAACTCAGTACACCGTTAACAAGAGTTAAATAAGCATAAAGGCACCGACTATCTTGAGTCAACTGAGAGTCGTCCTCACAGGCGCGTGGCGGAGCAGCTGCTGCTCCGAACGTGGAGAATGGGAAAGCTCGCGCGAAATGCAGTAAACGTCGTTCCTGATTTTCTGCTTGGAGCACTTCTGAGTTCATTTCTTATTTTATCAGGTCACTTGGAATCAATGCTATCGAGATGCTACCGATGCAGTTCTTGGCCTCTTTCAGCTCTTCGGTAGGATAACTTTCTTAAGGAATTGAATCGCGATATTTAATATTAATAACATCATACTTTTAATGATAATATTATCAATTTTAGCATTGATTTTATAAATAAATATATTATTATAATTACATATTAGTTCTTATTATAAAACGAAAAAAATTTAAGCTATAAAAATTGTGTTTTCTTTATTTTATGAATATAATAAATTAAAATATACTCTTTTCTTTTACTGTAGAGTTTTAGCTTTTCTTTTTAAACACTTTATAAAATAACTGTAAGCGATAGATACGAACTCATGTACAGCACGGGGCGATATTGTCAAAGATGAGCGCAATCTTTAATTATGCAGGGAAGCGAGGGGGCAAATGCGCGAAGTTGCGTAAAGCTTCATCCGCGAGTGGTGCGAATTTGCGTTGAGCCCTGGCGTGGCGCCGTAAAAGTGACATTGTGACATCTTTTTTGTATGCAATTAAATTTATATTTGCATATAAATAATATTCATAAAAATGAAAATTCATAATATATAATAATAATCATAAAGTCTTGTATAAACTGCGCTGTATTCGAATATATAGTAATCGCGATACGAATACGTTAAGTATTTACTTATAGAAATTTTACAGTTCTGTTGGGCATCTGTCTAACATTTAGCATAACATCGGCATAATTATAATCCCTTTTTAGCTCAACATTTTTCGCAAGGTGGCGGACATAAGTATGGGCATTCGCCTCTTACACACAGACACGCGTGCGCGCGACACACAGACACTCACATTATCTGCTTCAGCGTAAGGTTGAGCATAAAAGAGACGACTTTGCTACTCATAATTATATCGCTAGGTCGCGGGAATCATAAGCATAATATCACCCATATGATTCCCATTCAGTATAAAATTCAGCATAATCGATGCTTATTTATTGAACTCGAGACATAGTTACATCGACCTCGTAAGCATAATATTTCTTATTCAACAATATTATAGAATATTTCTTACTAATAAGAACATAAATTATTCTATTCAATTCATACAATTTTTATGTTTTACAAAAACTCAATCCATCATTCTTATTTAATTATTCTTTTTAAAGAAGTATTGGATTTTGAATTTTTCACTCTTCAGCAACAATGGTGTTTTTGTCTAAACCATGTAAAATATAATACATGGTGGTAAAAGGTTATGCATCAATCAGAGTATGGTTGTTTCTGCTGAAGATGATTGATCGGTATATCACGAAAACCACAATGATAAAGGCATAACTGCACTGTAAGCAGCATACTTAGCAGATGTGGAAGTCTGTCACCTTTCTCAGTATAGTACACAAAGAGAAATTTTTGTTTAGAATACTTTATTTGGTCTTATTTATATTTGAAGTTCCTTTTTAATTTAGAGAATTATTAGGCACATTAGACATTCGATTAACCTTTAAAGGACAGGTAAACCAATATAATTATACGATCAAACTTTCTTCCATGATCAATTTATGGCATGAGATAGCTTTTTTACCCATTTACTTAGGGGAATCAAATTTACCAAATGCCAATTCTTTACTGATTAACGGACAATAAAGTTAATTTACGAATATTTTAATTATTAACTTAGAGTAACAAATGAAATAATGTAATCGTCTGTGATGATTATGCTTTTGGTTATAGCTCCTAAACATTGAATTCAAGTTGTATTATAAATAAAAAACTATAGTGCAAGTAATTCGAAGTACAATGTCTTACCAATTCTTAATAATCATTTGTTGGCGAAACTAAAATTATTAAGAATATTCTAAATATTTATATTTATATAGCATATGTTGTATACGTTATATACATATTTACATGTTCTTTATAATTATTACATGAAAAATTCGAGTTAAATATCAAAATTAATTTGATAAATAATACTCCGATATTATAGCCAGACGTTGAAATATCGATTCAAAACGAACAAGCAACATTTTCCGCAATTTGTAAGCTAATCGAAAGAGACCGGGCGTCTTCGATGTGAGACTGTGGAATTTACACGCGATGTCACAATATAGGCAAACCTAGTTTTATCATATTTCTTATAATGATTACATGTTAATTACATTATTAAAAATTATGAATAATAATAATGGATTAACAATATTTCAGTCGGATATCATTAATACATTTAACATTTATTCTATAAGATGTTCAAGCCGAAATTACATAAATATTTACCACTTCAAATAATACATAATATTACACGAAAGATTTTAATTAAATGCTTACTGAATAAAATTTTACTACTATTTGGAGAATAAGTGTGACTTTTTAAAAATGCACAACTATCTTTATAAATTAAATGCATAAAATATTACAATCATCAAAAATACATGAAAACAAATGCCAAAGAAGAAGAGGTATAAAATGGAAAAATTTGGAGAGATAAATTTGGCGACCAATAACGAAAATTTTTGTTGAATATGTAAATTGCTAAAAAACTGATGGGCAACACAAAAATAATTTTTATGCGCTTCGCTCTGACTGTCAAAGTGACGCTGTTAAAATACCTTTCATACACTTTTAGCGTGCGCCCAACTCGTGGCGCAAATTCCATAGTAACAAATGTACCCGCATAACCAAGGGCGGACAGGGCGGTCAGTAAAGCCAAAAATAAAGTTTTACATGAACGCGCCTAATGCGTTTCGATCGATGGGCCAGAAGCTGCATTCTGCCAGCTTTGCCAAGTTTCCGAAAAGCATGATTTGCAGCTGAACAATTACGTCAGAATCGAGCAAACTGCCCGCGTTGCATCGGCCCGCTTCTAATTCCCACGCGTCGTCGGCAATAATTGATTGTCGAAAACAGCACTAGTCTCCCTATCACTACAAATGCGGGCCGTATTTGACATTCAAAGGGTCGACGCGAGTCATTCTGAATGCCACTGCTAATTCGGCGGCCCAACTATACGCGTCGGAATTGATCCGCGAGGCGGCGGCGATGGCCGCCCCATTGAGATGGCCTTTTTAACCCTTATCCCCCATTTTCCGCGACTTGATGATCTTTCGGCAGCCTAGTCGTATCGCGCGAATGACGCTGTATTACGTGCCCTTGAAATTTATAGCTTAATATGCTATATTACTTCCCGGGTAATATCTGTCGATTTTCCTCATAAAAAAGCTAGTGCAACGTGGCAATTTAGAAGAGGTTTTCCTTTTTATATTTTTTGTTCGCGAGCGGACGGTATCAACGCTTTTGTAGGGCAAGTATAAATGCAATATGTGGACGCGTTGATTCAAAGGATATTCGGTTTAAAGCGAGTAATTCTGGTTAAATGACGCAAAGTTGGATAAGTACTGCTTTTCGAATATATAATCCTTTATACAATTAGTCATTTAATTAAGCCAATGCAATGGGATCAACAGGGGTACAACGAATGTTACACAATTCCGCAAAATGTGCGCAAACCCTTAAAAATATAATTCAGGAGTTCGTTATTTTTCGTCGCTCAAGTTGTGCGTAGTCGACAACAAAGCGAGAAGTTTAATCCAGCTTAAAAGTTACGCGACCGTTGATTCCTCGCTTTAATTAAAAGAGCCAACGGTCGCGCGGGCGTGGCACAGTGCACCCGCAGCACAAGCGTGGGGCGGGACCGTTACACAAAAGGCAAATATGGAAATTTGATTAAATTGACTTACCGCTCTCGCCGTTGTAGTTGATGTTCTGCATGTCCTCGCGCTGCCACATGACGTAGGGCTCGGGGTAGCCGGTCGCCTTACAAGTCAGGGTCACGTTCGAGGCCTCGCGTACCACCATGTCCGTGCTGGTCTCCTTGTCGACGAACGACGGTGGCACTGCCATCAGAAACCCTCTGATCAAGACGGAGCGCCCAAGGACGGCGGAGACACCACCAGACTCGACAGACTCGGCCCCGTCAAAGTGGCCCCCGTGGTTACGCTCCCTTCCCGTTACCCCCGCGGGACTTGCCGTAACGAGGCGGTTAAAAAAAGTACGAGCGCCGGCTTTAAACTTTGACCTGCCTGCTTTTATGAACTTTCATGCGATAAATTTCGTCGCGGTTCTCCGGAATAATTCCCGTTGGTTGCGCGTAAACGATAATTTTCTCCAGAATGAATTACCGGAAATTTATATACCGACTGTTAATACTATTGCATTTTTTGTAGAATTCTCTATTTTATTGTATGCGTAACGCTTTGAGATACTTCAAAGTAACACAAAGTTCATAGACTATAGGAAAGTGTATAAAACATGTGAATGCCCAAAAATAGGTCGTCAGGTGCTTTTTTTAATTAAAAGTATTCTGAGAATTTAAGTAATTCTGTTTAACAAAGAAATAAAATTCTTTGATGGTCCATGAAATACATTTTCTGTTTTAAAAACAGCTGCGTCTCAGAATTTCGGAACGATTTATTCGTTTGTTTTCTCGGTGGAGACCCCTTCGCACCTTTTTGTAGCTCGCTCAGCTTTTTAATTAAATTTTACACAACTTCAAAAATTAAAGTATATTTTCTCACAAATTTAAGTCAATTGGCTGCAAAACAAGGGAATTTTCTAACTGACAATCAACTCTTTGTTTGCCGCGCAACCTATATAGCCTCGTCTGACTAGTGTTTACTGTTGTACTTACCCACGACTTGAAGATATCCCTGTCGGCTCCTCATTGGATCTGTGTTTACTTGGCACATGTACCATCCTCGGTCAACTTCTTGGACATTTTTTATGTGCAGGTACCAGGTTCGATGATCAGTATATGAAAGAGATATCCGTGAATTCTGCGTAATCACGTTATGGTGTATCGACAGTATCGTTTGAGTGTCTACGCGGACCCACGCGACCTGTAGGTGAAAAAACAACGATCAACGATTGGTGTTACTTTATCATTATTGATGAAGATCTACATTTAAAGCTTGAAAAGCTCAGAAAAGAATGAGTTTCCGTTTAACTATTTAATAATACCTTTATGCCTTTATTAAAAGCATAAAATGAAGCGTGTGAAGAGCTGCATAACGCTTTAATACGTGAAAAATTTGAATTTCAGAGAATCTGTTTTATCTAGGATTAATGAAAATTTGAAGAAAGAATCTTTTCTGGACTTCTAAAGTGGTCTTTTAAATTGGATAACGATCAAAATCTTATGTACTATTCAATATTAAATTAAATACATTGTAATTAATTAATGTTATCAAAATACGAGTTGGCAGAAAAAACAGAAAAATAGATTGATTTATGTGCAAAACTATCTTTAAATTTAAAAAAAATTATGAAATAAGAAAAAATTGAATTTTTCTTTTAATTCTCACGACAAACTGTCTGTTTTTTTACAGGAATAGATGCAAACATATACTGCCAGCGTAATCCGTTATCCAACAATAGCCCGAGCTCACAATAATAATTCGGCGGGAAAATACGCATCTGGTTGGAATTTAGGTCTCGAGGTGCATGATCCAGTGCGCAAGGCTCTTCCGCGAATCGACGTTGCGTCTCGGTCGAGGAACGAGCTGGAGACACGGGGGCGCTATCTCAGTGGGCCCCCTTGCGGGTATGCGGCGCACGACAGCGAGGGACTCGCGCGCAAATGCAAGCGGTGTAATTCCCATTTGCGCGGGGAGCATGTCTCGCGTTATCCGAGCCGTACCCTCCGCGCTCCCCGGTGTTCGCCTTTGCTCCCTCGCTAAGGAGCGCCGGAGGATTTTCCCCGCGGGCGCGTGCTCCTATTCCACATTCGGCCTGAACCTGTTTTTCTCCTCTCGCGCGCCTTTGCGCCCCTCCCTCGCGCCGCGCTCTGACTTTTTAGGGCCCTCGCACGCCTTGGCCGACCTACATCTAAATGAAATAGGGCAAATAAGCCGCTCGTGCGTGGAGAATGTCAGCGGCGTCATTAGCAACTTGAGTTCATTTTGCCCGAGTGCGCGCACAGCTGTGTAGGTGGTGGGGGAAGGAGCTCGTTAGTTTCGCTCCGGGTTATTTGTGCGATAGGTATATGGGTTTTATGATACCGCTCCCGGTCGCCCTCGTTTTTATTTCCCGACACCTTTTAAAAGTATTCCCACACAGAGATGCCCTGAAATTTCCATAAATAAACGAAACTTTCTTTGCCGAAGGTTAACTGTGTTACAAACGCTTATTTACGGTCTTCGCTGAAGAAAGACCCTCCTAATGAGGTCGTAGAGTATCATTTCGGTCTAACTACTACCGATATTTCAGAGGGGACCATTGTTTAGCATAAATATACTGCTCTTTATCGGGTCTTTTTCCTTTTACGCGAAATTCCTTAAGTAGAAAGCGCGTCGCTTTTTTATATTCCTTGTTTATTTCATCAAAGCTTAACTATGTAACGACCTTAAGATTGGAGCCAACCACGACCGGATAATAAACTAAATTAACTGTAATGAAATATTTTTCAGTGATTTTAATTATAGGGGCACCGGGTGTAAAGATCCACTAATTACCTTATCGCAAACGCGCGCGAAGCATGGCAAGCGAACATCAAATCCAGTTGCCATCGGTAGTAAATTAAACAAGGGCAGTACGCAGTGCGCGCATCAAAGGCTGCTTTTATCTCCTCGAGTTGACTAATTATCCGCAATAGTGCGATGCGAGTGGAACAAACGAATAAACGTACCTTGTAATTTCGCAGGTTGTCGACGACGCAGGCGAGGAGGGCGTCCCGACCGACGCTCACCGTGACGTTCTGTATCGGCTCCGCCAGTAGAGGCATCTGCGAATCTGCGAATCAGAACAGATGAGCCATCAGGTGTGGGAGGACTAATTGCCGCGCGGGAGTAGGATGGATGGTCGCGTGAGCGCCGGCGCGCCGGGGAAGAAAATCGCCGGCGGGTCCCACCTGTGTGTGTGCGCGCGCGCGTGTGCGTGTCACAGTGTACGGGAATTTAATAAAAGTTTTACGAGGGGCATAAAGCGCCCGGCTCCTCGATTATTGATTTTAGAGAGGAAAGTACGGAGTCGACGGATCGTAAGGTACACCTGAGACCCCGGGCTCGCGGGCTCGCTGGCGCTCGTCACCTCGCGCCCGCTAATTCGTAACGAATGCCCGATAGCGGCCGGGTGCTTATGCACGTTTATGCGGGCCTTGGCGCCTCCCTAAATTTCCCGCGGGCCGACAGGCGTGGAAAGAGGCATAGGAGCGCGCAGCTGCAGCCGCCGTTGCCGCATGCGGCCGCCGAATAGCCAGGGATAGGATGGATTACCACCTGCACTACCTCGGCCTAACGACTGTCTTTAATGGATACGAATTCGGCGCCCTGGTCGCCTACTTCGCTTATTACGGCTAAGAGCCCCCATGACCCTGAACCGGCTCCTCCCTCATCGTTTTAGCATCGCATCGCCTAATCTAATCGTATTAGCTTTCGAATTATTATACGCTTCGGGTGCTTGGACTATTTTCTGCTTCAAAGTGGTACTAAGGCGTATTAATGTCTAGAGCTGTAGCAGCGCAGCTCAGGAGACTACATTATCTAATATATATTAAAACAATATAGAGATACTCAATGCAAATTTGCGAATAAAAATGATATGTGCAACTAAACAATCTTTTAATAATCCCACTAGCTTTGAATTCTGTTAAAATAAAAACGAAAAGATATAATTCGCGCTATGTCCTAAAAACTGGTGACTCTCGCACATTTACAAATATCCCAAATAAAGTTACTTAAATAACAACACTCGAGCTGTTAAGGATTAGTTTTACGATATTTCAACTGATTTGGTTAACTGAACTCTACGAACCGGATGCGATGACCCTGTAAGCTATAACGAAATCGATGTTTGCCGGGCCTTCCCTTGCAATGCGGCAGAAATCAGGGCGTGCCTCGGAAACTGACGGACATAATGAGCTGGAGAAAGTTGGAGCGAGTTCTTGAAAAGGGAGCCTCTCAACTTTTCCTAATTATCAACAAGTAAATTCTTTTTTGCGCATCTTGGAAGTCCGCATCTCCCGCTCGATAACTCGGCGAGTCTTAAACCGCTGCTGCCTGCCGAGGAACCGGGGCTCGCGGAGAAAAAAAAAACAGCCCGATCCCGCGCGGATTGAAAGGACCGGGGGAGGCAAGCTCCTCCGGACCATTGGCCCGTTAATCGGGGATCCCGAGACGAGATTATCGGGCAAATCGGCGGCCCCGGTTTTTCGGGGCTCGAAGTCGGGCGCGAGTTAGCGCGCCGGTCAAAGAACGATTCGCCCGGGAGTAAATTACGGCGCGGCTTCTTGCGCGAGCGGGAGCCTGCGGAGTACAGCTCCCCGGAAGCGCCGTCCATATCCGTCTTGCGCCCTGGGGGTCGCCCGGCCGCTTCTTGCGCCCCTCTCAAAGCCGATTGATTCTCGTTAGAGCCGCGGCTTTCTTTGCGGGCCCCGCGAGCTCTCGACTTTATACCCTGTTTGCACAAGGGGAAAAACAAAAGCAGCCCCGAGGATGGCCATTTCTTGGGGAAACAGCGGCTCTCGGCCCCGCCGATCCGGCCGCGCTGTTTTGAAATATTACGGCGACCCCCGAGCGCTTGGGTATATACACGCTCGGCAGATTGCGCGCTCGCTCGGGCGTCTCCGCCCGGCAACCTAATTGCCCCGGGGGCCGAATAAAGTTTCGGAAAGTGTGCGCCGTTATAGGAATACTGCTTTGCGCGCGTTCGTCAGCCAGAGGCGTCCGAGCGGCCCGGCGCGCCGCCATGCCCCGTTGCCTTTCTCTTCCCCATGACGAATCCTCTGCCCGGCCTCCTTTCTGCCCGAAAAAATTCTCCCTCGCCAATTTTTTTTCTTCCTCCCCGCCAAAGAGATTATTATTATAAATGCCTACTGAGGAAAGTGCGAGGGTGCCCGTACGAAGCATTCCGAAAATTGCTGAGTGCCAGCTTTCATGCCGTGAATATTGTATAACCCTATAAATTACAACAAATATTGTCAAGCCTCGGATTTATTGTTCGATCCAGAGACTGTGTAGCTTTAAACAGTTTTACGCTTATTCAAAACCCACTCGTACGCCTGTCAAAGTGTTCAAATTCTGATTTATCACAAGCGTTGTGAGAAAACAAATTTTTTTTTTTCAAGTCAATGAAAGCCTTCGCAACGAACTGTTTTTCCATTTTATTCATTCTGTACATTTCTTATTGTATGTTCACTAGTAAATAGAAAATTAATTATTGAACTTGTAGATTGTTATGTATAGATGCCGCCGCGCAGAAACCACGTAATTATATGCGCAACATAAGCCTCGTTAATTGTATCCACTGGCGGAAACTGCAGAGAACAACATCAAGCCGTCGCTCAGTTAATGCGCTGACAAGCTCAAGACTTTCACGAAATTACGATTAAGTTGTTACAGCTGTTACTTATTATAATCATCGTAAAAAAGGCTACCCGAATCGATGAAATGCGCAGTATTATTAAAGTTGTACTGAAAGCACTGAGATTTAACTGATATTCGTATTAATAATTTTAATAATTAATTATTTTGGTAATTTTTCCCCGAATTAATTTAGTTGTACAATTTGACTAAAGTAATGTAGCTTAAATATATTATTTTAAACAAATGCAATCACGTACAAATGCTATTAATTTAATTACGTTTCTGATATACGAATCTGCTTGAGATGCTCATAAAAAATGCGTGGCATGGGTTCCATTTTGACGAGAAGAAAATTAATTCAACAGAAAAGAAAGTGGAATGATGACGTTTGTAGGACGACAATTCGTTTGCTCTCGCAACAACTCGAGCCGTTCCAAAGGACTCGGTGCGTTTAATAAACTTTACTTGACCCCGCGGCTCGAACGAGTTGCCTTTTCCCGCGCGTGTACGAGCGCATTAAGATTTTATAATGGCCTCGACGAGAGCCTGAAACTTTAACAGAGAAGCAAAGCGCGTGCGAATGTGGGTCCGGAGAAACGGCTCTTTCAGCCTCCCGGGGTCGGCTGCATTCAGGGGGAATGAAAGGAAGCGAGGGTGGGGGCGGGCAAAGAGAAGAAGGCCGACGACTCTGGCGTTCGATCGTTTCCGCAACAATTTCGTCGCGCGTGAACTCGGGGCTGAGGGGGGGAAGAGGGCGCGAGCGTCTCCGGGCGCTGAAACGGCCAGACGACCTCGATTGCCCCTCCCGTTGTTTCAATGTTCGCGAGGGACTTGGTCAAAACTTCCACTCAGGCCCCCCCCCGCCCCCCCCCCCGCGCTGTCCCCGGCCCGATCGGGCGGGGCCGAGGGGTAAAAAAGACGGGGCAGGGAAAACTGCTCGCTCGTTCTGGTTATACGGGAGGCTGTGTACCTAAGCAATCCCCGATCGAGGACGAAATCAGAGATACCGCTGCGCTCTCCGGCCTCGTATACTTGTGTGCGTATGCGCCCGCGCTCCACGGCTCGCCGGGCGGGTTATGCGCGCGGCCTTCCGGAAGAGCCGAATCGACTGCTTCGACGAGATATTTCATTCCATCGGGGGCCGATATTAAAAAGTGCCAAGTCGAACGTTGGCCCGATTTATTAACGCTATTTCCCACTGAATGCATTTGCGCGCCAAATGCGAATTAGAAAGCGGTTTATTATGACGATACTAACGTACTCTTTCCACTCCGCCGGGCCTCCCTGCAAGGCAGCGAAAATTCATTCGCCAGTCACCTATGTCTATATGCCCTGGCAATCGAGCTGGCAATGATTCAACATTCAACGCAGATCCTAATTGCTCCGCTCTCCGGGGGATAACTCTACCAAGACAAATATTGTTTATTTTGCATAAGGCCAATTGACGAGCATAATCAAGAAAATGGGCTGTATGTAACATATCGATTTGCGTCACAACCGCCAAAACAATCAAAATCTCGTACACATGAGGAACAATTTCATCCTGCGTTCCTGGTGAAAAATCCGCGGAATCCCGCTTGCCGGCGAGAAGAGCGGCGGCTCCCAGTGCGCAATCGCAATCAGTTGGACTCAGCCGCACCGAGGGCGTAACGCAGAATAAACGATCGGTTAAGCGCCAACAACATAGCGCATAATTTGAAAAATTCCGAGGGCGCGGCTTACGAGGTAAGAAAGAAACAAAAAACGGAGAGCGCGTAATACGAGTCGCAATCGGCAGCGATGATACAACTTTGGGGGCGCGCGAGGTAGCTATTACGGGCAGAGAGTGGAGGAGGGGCGCGGCGCCGCAGGGAAAAAATGGCCAAATGAAATTGTATCGTAAAAGTGCGCGGGCGTTTCGCGCCCCGAGCGCGTCATATATGCCAGGGATCCCGGGCGCGCATCTCGCCGCGAGCGGAATCTCCCCTCAGGATCGAGCCCCGGATCCCGGGGCTTTTACGGCGCGATCGCGAACGGCTATTTGGAGGAGTTGCAAATCGGCCGAGTCAAGTGGACGGCTCCTCGAAGGCCTCGCCCTTATCGAAAAACCCGAGGATCAATTCTTTCGGCGCCCCGACGAATGCGTCCCCTTAGCTCGACCTATCTATAATGTATTTCGTGCGCGGGCTAAATGCCCCTGGCTATGAGAGTGAAAAGCAGTCCCCGGTTCGCGGGGAGAAAAAAATCGTATTCTAAAAGGGATGAATTTCTCATGATTTACTGCGGGTAAACAGTCTTGGCAGTTTGAATGGTCGACCGCTGATTATCCACTGCCTTTCCGATGTTTCTACAGTTGGAATACCACCTGAGCCGCTCCCCTTGAGGTCTGCACTCGTAAAAGTCTTTCAATAAGATTTCCAACGAAATATTAGTTGATCTTGAATGATTTAAAAAATGAATAAATAATAATAAAAAAGTTTTTAATACCCAATTTCTGTTATTGCTCAATCGTATATCTCGGACTATATACTTCAAAAGAGATTAAAATGTGTATTTTTTTATTTTATTTTAATTACAATTGTGAATTGAAACCGTGATATATGGTTTATGTATTATTTTATTCAGGTTGGAACTTTAGAGATTTATAGTTTACGATTATGGGTTCAAATTTTATTCTAATAAAAAGTAATATGAATTTAATTTAGATAAACCATTTATATCCATATATTTAGAAGCGGTCATTCATTATTTATAATTGGACTTGCCAAATGTCTTATATAGATTTTACTACTCTTATACATTCGATACCAAATTAGAGAAAATGTATTCGCGGCATCGATTTTAGAAGCTGAAACTGTGTCAGTGCATACATGCGAGGAATTAGATTTCTTGATTATTGGAAACTCAATTCTATGATTAAAATATGATAGATCAGGGGACTAGTTTTAGAGCCTAGATTGTGTAGAGTTTGAACCACACGATAATGTACCAAGCTTACTTCATAACATAAATAAATTTAACAATCTACAAACATACTTTTTCAATTGAGATAGAAACGTTATAAAATTGAAAAAATTTGAATCTTAATATAATGTCCTATCTATACTGTCACATGAATTTTAACTTCGATATAAAGTTTACGTTTATGCGAGCATTACCTATGGGTATAGATACATATCTCCCTCTCGTAGCTAGATTGTTCGCCAGAATTAGGAAATAAAAATTTGATTTTTCTCCTTGTACTTATCCAATTGCGTGGGATATATAACACAAATATTTTCCGCGAAGTATTAGCGAATTGAAGGGATTCGTTAAATCGGATAACGTAAGGCCTGCACGTTGTAAAGTAATGCAGTAAAGCATAAAGCGGTGCATATAATTAAATTTTTGTAGGGACCCGGCCGACTTCGTAAAAACAAACGTTACAATTTAATCAAGCGCATCGTGCGGGAATCAAAATTAATAATGCATAGTCGGCCGTGCGTTTACAATCAATGAAAAGCTCTATTGCGCCCCCATAAAAAGTAGCGTTAAAACTGGGGTGCGCCCTTATTAAAAAAGTTAAATCGCCGGGCTCATCAGCCGCGGCTCCAGAGCGCTGGGGCGCGCCCCGGCGAAATCAGGCTGAGGTAAGGGAATCCCGCAAGCGGCGCACGCGCACCGAGCCTCGTCGAATTAGCACCAGCTTAACAGCATCCCGGCGCATAGAGACTCTTCATTACTTCTAAAAGCGTCATTTATGCGGGAGCGCCGAGCGAGCCTTTTTCCCGTCACCGCCGGGGATACAACGGCGCCATCTCGCCATTCTTTTTTTTTTTTTAAACCCCCGCTCGACTGCAGCGCTATAATACAGGGGCTCGCGCACGGCCGGCGGAAGGGCCAAAGAGACTAATGGCCCGGAGGGGGCGAACCTGCAAAGTTTTGCATGAAATTAACGTTGGAAAAATGACTGCTATTACCGGCGACCGAGGGTGGGGGAGAGGGGTGGGGCCGCGCGGCACGGTGCCTCTCCCCGTGGGTGCGCGGCCGACGATAACCAGCTTGTTCTACTGTTGGGCGAATAATAAGAATTGCACAGCGGCTCGGCCTCGACGGAAAGCAGAAGGCACGAGAAATAATGAGGTAACTCTTTGGGGGGAGGGGGCGCCAAGCGGGCCAAGAGCCAGAAAATCGCCCGGCCTCGGGTACGCTCTGAGCTACTACAGGGTTCGGTGCTCCAGGTTTTTTTTGACGATTAAAATGATGCTTCATCGTGTTTTAAAACGAGACGAAGTCTGGGCCGGGGGGAGGCTCGTTAAAAATTAGTAGCCATCGGACAGGCTGAATGCGAATTAAAGTAGGCGTATGTTTCTATTCAAGTGGACAAAACTTTGTCAACATCTGGAACAAACATCTAATTTTATAACTTCGAGTGTTCTTTTTATTTACAATATCAATCGAATAATCGCAATTAGTACTTGGCCAGACTTTCCAATTAAATTTGTAATATTATTTCAGTACAATCTAGGAATAATGGCGATAGTTGCTCCGCTTTTGATATACATGCGCGTAGAGATGCGCGTTGCAATGAAAGGCAATAGAATACCGGCGAATGGTCACTGGGCACAGCGTGAGCTAGTGCTCGTTTCATCCTTGGCCCGAGAGAGAAGTGGCTCTCGTATGCGGTCCGCAACGAGCTGATGCGTCTCCTGTCTTATACCTCCTGCAACCTCGAGCTTCTGCCTTTTCCAACAATTCTTACGGCATTTCTACTCGTCGCCGTGCATTACCATTATATCGAACATTGGATTACCGAATAAGTGACCCATAGCCGTACCCCGTAGTCTCCTCAATATAGAGTTATTCTTACGATCATTATTGACCCAGAAGATGAAGAGACCCACCTAAAAATAGCGTTAACCTATGGAAAATAAATTGCCTTACAATAAAGCCAGATCAAACAACGAGCGCTCTGTGGTTAATCGAAGTGCCAAAGTCAAAAGAGTTGTTAGTGTGCACAGCTGCTCTCGAGAGCTTTCCAAAAATCCGGAAAGGGATCGCGCAAAAGCCACGGGTGCCTTTAAGCGGGAGAGCCGATAATAGCCCGTATAAACATATCGGATTCTCCGGGGCTTAACTCCGCCGCGGCTTCAAGCTCGGTTAATTAAGTGGCGGGGCACGTAGCGCGCGTGGCGCCCAAGTGTCATCCCCCACCTCTTGGCGAGCCCCCGGCAGAAAAGGCAAACAGTGGGAGCGTTCGAAGGGCGGCAATCAATAATGAGGAATGCACTAGCCGGGGAATCCCCGTGACGGGGCGAAAGCTTCCGCTGAGTCACCACGTCGCCGGGGATCAGGGGGCGCGCCGGTTCGGTTACAAGCCATCGTCGCCCCGAGCCTGCCCCACCCCTCCGCCGAGATATTATTTTATTTCCGGCGGCCCCGCTCTCCCCCGTAATGCCGGCCCTCATTCATATTCATGCGCGCGCCCGGGCACTTCGTCTTCCCGCGGCTTAGGTCTTCGTGCGAGCAACTTTGATGCTTGTTCGCGGGGAATCGTTGGGAGCGCGCGCGCGCCTCGTGCCACCCGCGAGACTCGGATGCTCGGACAAGATACACGCGGATTTGCATTTGCCGGGGGCGCCCTGCCCTCGACACCGAGCGCCTCCGGTGATTTCGAGGGACCGCCGCACCGCCCGCTTAACAAATGGACACCTGACGAATCGGCCATTTATCCGACTGATCGGCTAGTCTACCGGTCTCCGGCGCCTTCATTGCGGATATATTTCACCATTGTCCACCGGTCCTGATTCAATTTACTTATACTTTCGATTCATTTACGTACATAAAGATTCTTTTTCTTTCCCCATGGTAAAAAATTAAGTTAGGTTATCTTCCTGAATAATTTTTTAACATATCTCGTAGGTAAATACAAACACTGATTTCATAAGAATTCGGTATAAATCGTTAAGTTGTTACAATATAAATATTTGTCTACCTGAGCAGCTGTTAATAACCCTTTATAATACTACTTTATTTATTAATTATTTATCAGATTATTTAATTGCAAATTTTTTCATATATCTAAGTATTTAACAGGATTTGTTAATAAAGTCAATTCAATTCTTGCTGAAAAACCGATTTCTACTAAGATTATGCGTTTTGCAATAAATATATGCACATATAGAGAAAGTCGTTAATATATTGATATTGAATAATGATGTTGGAAGCTAATGTAAAATATCGAATTTTGGAAACTGTAAATAATATTTACATGAATATTTTGAATTATTTTAATGAAAACAGATTAGTAATGAATATAATTAACTTTTTAAAAATTAAATAAATATATGCTGGTATTCAGATAGTTTGTTCATGTCAGGACTTTTCGTAGACAATTATAATCGAATTATCTTGTTTCTTGTCCTCCTTCCGAGTAATTAAAATTTTAATTGATTTACTAAATGTACTTTAAATTAGCGAATCACGCACAGTTAGTTGTGTATCTGAATTTTCATTAGTTTAGATCAATAAACTGAAGATTGTAAGTACATGAGGGAATATAGACGCGTAGATAAGGAAAAAATTCTACGATTTTCTACGGTAAAGTAAGTTTTTTACAGTTTTCTATAAGTTTCTACGACTTTTTAAAATAATTTTGGTTGTAGTGACCTACAGATTATAATTATGGGCGTTGCCGCATGTTACGAAGGGTCAAATTGGTTTAAACTAACTTTTATATTAAATTAATATAGTTATGGATAATTAATTTAATTTGGAAAAAGTCTTTTGTGACTTGTCTTCAAAATCCATATTTGCGTTGTATTAAATATTTCCAAGTTCAGAAAAGGGAATATTTACGATCTTCACCAGCACGAAGATGCTGTTACACGACATAGTCACCGAAACTTTCGTGCGCTTATTACTAAGCGTCTCTATCCATCCCGTCGTTTAATCTTTATCGAAGCGCAAAGCCGGCATGCTTGATGATTTAAAAGAAAAATAAAATTTCAGAAAGATAGATAGACCAAACATTCTTATTAGATGAATCCTATCCTACATGGATAAATGTTCAGTTGTAAGAAACTACTTTTTATCTCCAACTATTTATGTTATCCTTTTATCCTATTTATGTTATCATTTTATGGCTAAAATGGGTGTACGTGAATAATTTGGACATAGCATATTATACCACATTCATTTATATCTTTTTAAATTATATTACTAAGAATTATTATTAAATTATTTACCATGATCGTCTCCCATTAAAACATCGTGTGGCACATGATGATTAGAAATTTTCCCGTAAAATTGATAGTTCCTTGTTTGACGACCTGAAAAATAAAAACCTTTCATGAGAACTAAAAATTCCTTGACTTTAAAACAAAGAAACAATAAATGCATTGTGTGGAAAGAATGATACAAAGATAAATAGAAGTTCCGACATAGCCACCGTCATTCAAGGGCGATTTTAAATTAATGTGCTTTAAATTACTGCTTTAAATTTAAATTATTGTAGCTTTAGTTTAGTAGAAAGACGACCTGTCACGTCCAGCAAAACAGGAAAAATTCGTAACCATACACTCAAATATATTCTAGTATATCACTTAATCATTAGCTAACAGAGGACAGTATACGCACTGACAGTAACAAAGGAATAATAAATGTACAAAATTGATATTTCGCGCGGTAAAATTTTGATATAAGATGTACAATCGCAGGGCAGAAGCAGATAAAAAGTTTGTTCGCAATATGAAGTGATGCGAGAAATCTGGATCAACGTTTTTATTCTTTTAACGATTCTGGCGAGCTTCCGTTCCGTTTTTGCACAGCTAACGCGGGATTTAATAGAAACGGAGCTTCTGCGTCGCTGTGCGACAAACTAAAAGCTGAAAATAAATTTCAATAGATATGTTTCCGTTGTGAATTAGCTGCTATAATTGTGATACTTACATTAACTTAGACTATAGATTTTCAAAAATTACGCAGTTTTACATTGATTCATTATAATGATTCATTATCATGATATAGGCATTGATTATAAATATTTTTTATTAAAATAGACATTTTAATTACTCTAATTAACATTGATCTTATCCGAGAAGGCGTTCTACCGTGACTAAATTTAATTACTGCAATGTGATTAATTATGCCCAAAGTAAATGTAAAATAGCTCTGATGGGAATTAAATACTGAAACATAAAGAATCCATTGATGAAAAATAATGCTTATTGATCAAAGTTTTGATATAAGATTTTTTACTTGATCAAGCAAATTAATATTTTACGATATTGTTCAGTAGCCGCTTCCACATTAATTAAAAATGTGTGTTTCAGTTATAATTCAAGACAATGATCAAGGCGAGCATTATAATTTAAAGCTCACTCCAGAATTGATTACTCTGACGGGAAATCAATATCAGTCTTGCCATCGCAAATTATCTTTATAATTAAATTGGAATTTTTTTGAAAGCCAAAAGAGATATAATTCCTGCGATGCATGTGGCAAGGACTGACGCTCGCTTTCCCGTATAAAATCCCCGGGCATTTGCATATCAAGCGACCTACCGCACGTAATGGAGCGCTCAATTATTGTATTATCCCAGCAGGACAGCGAATACCCAGCCGGGCATTCCGATTCGGCATCCTGGCAGCGTTTACAACTCTTTTCCCAACGCACTGGACGTATCCCACTCCAGAAATAACAGCTGACGCGGGGCTTTGGCCCATCGTCGCTGCATAAATAGATGTTCGCGAGCCGCTTCGGACCCGTAATTGAATCTCGGTGCCGACCCGTATTTTCCTCGGTGCCTAGATGCGCCTTTGCCGCAGCGATATACGTGCGCTCTCCCGAGGCTCCTTTATTCATGGTGCGGTTGACTCGCTCGCTGTGTCCCGCCATTGTCGCGATCCAGCCCACAGGCCGGAGTCGCGAGTCCAAGTAAAAAGGGTCCGACGGCTGCCACATCGGCCCAACGGCCGGATACTACTGTGCGAGGATGTCCCACTAGTCGCTCTCTATATACGTGTATACAAAATGCTGCCAATTTTCTCGGGCATTCGACGGCCGATCTACTGCTTTTGGCGCCGAGCGCTCCCTGGAGGATTTTCACGTGGGGAGGGGCATTTCGACGGTTGCCTAGCGCTCTATTCTGTCTACTAACATGGCACCGCCACTTTATAAAATGCATAAAAAATAAAAAAGAAGGCTATCAATGATAAGCTTGAATTTTTACATTTTTAATGTATATAATCTATTTACATTTTACATCTATAAATCGAAAATTCCAAACTTATTGCCTGTGCATATTCTTATAGCAAGATTAAAGCCTCAAATACATTATTCTTATTTTTAAGCTACTTTGTGTAAGTCAAAATTCGTACTATTATTTTAAAAAACAGATTTGTTATATTTAAAACAATTTTATGAATGGTAAGTAAGTGGAATTTTTTTTATGCGATATTCAAATAATTTTACTCCGATTTTGTTCAAAAATTTAATAAATATTATAATACCCAATGCATCGGCATACAAACACAACCCCTCATAGTGAAATCATCTATAATTATTATTCATTTGTATTGCTAAAGATATCATAAATTGTTATATTTTAACATGAAACTTAATTTGTTTTTACTTATTTAACAAAGCATGCAATCTTTTATTTTTTCCATTGATATCTGAAAATTATTACATGCTTGTTTCTTGTTTCAATTCATTACAATGGAAATTATTAATTCTGTACTTTTTCATGATTGATTGTTACGGACTCGTTGAAATTTAAATATTATTGCAAATACACAATGTATCGAAACTTTATAAATGAATATAAGTAGCTTAATTAAATATGGAGCCAATTTTAGCTTTCTATGTTGCAAAGTAATGGGTTAATTTTATCGCAATTTACTAATCTTATCCACGTATTATATCCTTGTATGATATTAATTAAACAAAATAGTATGCATGAACTTTCATTAAAAAGTTTTCCGAAATGCAATTCAAATCAATTTTCATAAAATGCATAATTGAGCATATTATTCCGGTACAAGAGAATCCACTCAGACCAGTTATCTATTTATTTGTACATTCAGAATAATTTTTTTAAGAGTTTTTACTGTATAATAAATAAAATGCTAGAAATATATTGGGGTACTACGTAGATGTTACACGATGTATCTCATAACTCTTGACTTGTTTGACTGAAATATCTGCATATGTGCAGTTTTGCTATATTTGTATAGAAACTTATCGTTTTACTGTATATACATGTGTATATGATTTATATAATTTCTGTGGCATTCTTGGCATACTGAGTCTAATATGGTGAAGATTGTTAAGAAAATTTTAGGAATACAGTAGCTTCACGCTTTGTAACGTCCACATAAGAAAGTGTGAAGATTGTATTGTGCAATTATTGCATAAATTCGACTAGTCGAATAACACAAAAGTAGAATAAAATCTATAGAAAACATATTTCGAAAACGGTGTGATTTACTGGAACCGTTTTACAAGTGAATTATTCCAGGTTGTCTAAATGTACTCGGTCCTTTATCATTGGCACAATTTATCTCCCACTTCAATACGAATATAGGGGAGAGAAAACTTGGCCAATCTATTTATCAAGGATATCGAATAGTCTCAACTACACAATCCGGATAGCATTCATCCGCTTCAAGACAGGGGCGCGAAAAAAGCCGCCGCGGCCAAGGGAGGAATAAAAAACGGAGAAAAGAAGAGAAAACAATGTCTTCCCGTGACCCTTTTCAACGGTTCCGCGGGGCGTCGGGTGGCGTCAGCGGCGCCAGATATAAGCGAGGGGAAAACGAGCGCATATAGATCCGACGAAAGGTTTTGAAACATTGACAAATTTTCGAGGGAGCTCTCGCGCCCGGGGCTCGGGCGTATCCCCGCGGCCGAGCCATCTAAATCTCATCGGCGCGCGTCCGTCACCGAGCGCGACCCAACTTTTTCCGCGCGGCGCCGTCGTGGCCGCATGCGCTACAATCGACTCTGTCGAGTGGCCCAGGACAAATGCTCCCGCGCGCGGCCCTTGCCTGTGGGTATATAAGCCGCGCGGGCCAGCAAGTGCGCGGCCATAATGGCGGCGAGCCCCCGAGAGCTTCGGCCGGGCATTTTTGGCCGGCCCATAGAGCACTCAATTATGCGAGAAATCCACGTGATAACTCACTCGATAAAACGGTCGGATAAAGGCGCGACGATTCATACAATTTGTGTTTAGTTTATGGCGCTAAGCTGTCATAGGCGGGATTTTGGAGAGCGGCAGGCGCAAATCTTTTTTCCTTAAACGATATTTATGACACCTCGTTACTTCCTTGATGCGCCCGCTCCCCCGTGTCTTCAAAGGGGGACCGATCTTTTGTCGGGGCGGAGGGGCAACGCGGAGGGAAGAGCGAGGGATGACCCACATAAAGGAGAGTTAGGGGACGCGCGGACGCCGCGAGCATTAATTTGATTAATCATTTGAATAACGATCGCCGATTCTCACGCGCAGTTTACGCGAAAGATTTGTTAACACTGCGGGCTTTGCATGAATTTGCATTCGTAATTTAGGTACTTCGTGGGGCGCGGATTAACGCTCGGCAAAAATTGATTCCGCTAACTACGTTTTACGATTCGTTCTTTTTTATCTTTGCATTTATTTTCGACGGTGTCGAAACAATAATTTTATTCCCGCGCGAAGTTATTGTCGAAAGAAAATGAAGGCATAGTGCCTTTTATGCTCGCTCGCCCCATTTGCATACAAGCAACCAAACAGTGAGATTAACAATACCCTAATTAGATACTAACGCGCTGGATACTCTGCAGTATTGACTATAAATTTTATCCCTTGCGTACTTTGAAAGTATTTTGCGAATAATAAGTGCCTTCGTAGAAATGGAAACTTTTTAAAAGCTATTAACCATACATTTCAATACAGAGTCAAGTTAAAAAATAGCTAACAAGAAAACAGCTAATAAGAAATAATAGCTAAAACATTCTTTATAATAATCTAGAATTTTTTAAAGTTTTTTTTTGGTTGTTTATAATGGAGTTGCGTCTTTTACCTTATTTTCCAGGTATTTTTGAGCTTGTTCAAAGGCTTTAGTAATAGAAAGGGCGCTACCCTTGTTGTATCCATAAGAATTAGGGAAATACGTAGCTGCTTGGGCTTGTAGCTGCAGCGATGCATCAGATAGATTAAGCAGCGTGGCAGAAAAATTCTTTTTTTTCGTACCTTGGCACCAGTTTAAAAACTGACCTCGAGATATGTGCTACAAAGTTGCCCGGAAGATTACATAGTTTAAAATAGGTAACATTATCGAAATCATCGCCTTACGATAGGGTAACGAGCGCCGAATGCATGAGGGAATTTTATTACCAAGTTTTATAGCAATGTATTCTTAAGTTTTATATGTATGTATATAACCGAAAATAGAAGGTCTAGTCTGCCCCGTGCGCGAATTTCAGAATTGGAGTAAAAGTTTGAGTGCTTAAGCCGCGAGGCAGGGGCTTGTCTTACTCGGGCGCGCACCGAGACGCACGTACAGGCCCACAGCCGCGCTTGATATACATATAGCGGGCAAGGCGCCGAGGGCGCGCTTATAGGGGGTGGCGGCGTAGAAGCCTGACGGCCGGGGCATCTCGAACCTACACCCGGAGGAGCGTTTCAGCCGGGAAGTTGGGTCGTTCCGGTCTGTCGCCGTTTTTCCGATAGGCTCTTTAACTAATTCAAGTGCCGCGCTGCGACGGGGGGGGAGGAGGGGGCTGCGCGCACGGCTGCCGGCTCTCTCCGCGTGGGGGGTGGGGGTGGGGGGGGGCGAAATAACGGCGGCCCGGATAAAATTCCTCGGGGAGCGCGCGAAGGAGCGCCGGCTGATTCGCCGGCTTTAACAATTCCGCGCCCCGATTCGAATTACGGGGAAGTTTTTCCGCGCGGCCGGTCGCCGGCCTCGGATTTCGGCCACGGGAGAGCAGCCGCGAGGAATTTATGAGAAGCCGACCCGTATCACCGCGGCGCCAAAGTTTTTTATCTTAATTTTATGAAGGGATTAAGGGGCGGCCGAAACCGCGCAGTTTAATATACTTAGAGTTGTTGCATAATTTATTTTTCAAAGTTTCGAATTACATCCCGCGCGCGCGCCCTCGCCCGTGCAATTAACGCCCCAGGAGAATGCAAAAGAGAGCGGCCTATCGCAACTCCATCTCGGGCTGGCGCGCGCGCGCGCGCGCTCGCGGCTTAGGTCAAGATTACCGGCTGGGGGCCAAACTTATACTATCCGGCGGAAGTGCTAATTTCATTTTATGCCCGCGCTACCGTGTCAACAAGCTCTTTTTAATATGTTTCCAAAGCTTCCTCGAATTTTAATTAACGCGGCTACTTTGCCCGCCTCGGGCGCATAACCCCTTCGAAAGCTTTATCCCGCCACTCGAAGGTGCTCGCGCGGCCTAATGCGCGTTACGCGACCCCGCGCGGAGAATAATCCGAGGATTTTGTTGGCCGCTTAGATACCCTCCCGGACATAACTTGTTTCATTCAATACATCTGCTCTGACTTTTATTTCCAAATCGTAAACTGTACCGCTTTGGCTGGCCGCCCGCGGAAGCCAAAGACGCCATCGAAACCCCGCACGGTCGTCAACCTTTACCACGGAGAAAACCCTACAATTATCGTACATGTACCGGAATAAATGTAGTCGCGGCGAGCTCGACGACGGATTGTAGATATATATGCAAGCTGCAGTGCGCGTAATTTATCGCCCAGTTATAAATCAAGCGTTAAGGGAGTAAAGAGAGATTTTTTTTTTTAAAAGCGCGCTGGAATATAAAAATTGACAGAGGGAAAGCCCCGGCAGGGCGGACGATTGCGGAATCACGCGCCCCAGTGCGCCGGGGAAAAATGCAGATTTTTATTCCGGCGATTGGTCAAGCTGGGCGGCAGAATCGGGCGTGGCTCGCGCGAGTCAGCAAACGATGCTTAAATGGAAGAAATAATAGGGCGCGCAGCGATTCGTAGGAAAGAAAGAGCCTCGTCAAGCGGCCGGCAATAATGAAAGACAAATAACGCGGCAAGGAAAACAGGGGCGGGCGGCGGTGGGGCCGGGCGGAGGTGAGCGGCTGTGTGCAGCACGGCCGAGTGCAGGTACGGGCATTAGAGGGGGCCGCGCGCGAGCGGAAGCGGGGAATTTTCACATGCAAGCCGGCGCGCCGCGGCCCTGTCCTCTTACCCGGCCCGTTCCTCTCATGACAGTATTCCATTTCTGGCGAATGCTTCTGGCTTGCGTTTCTCTCAAATGAAAACTTAACACGAATGCACTGCTCTACCCTGCCGAGCGAGCAAGTTTTTAAATTAAGCCACGGGCTCCCTCGAAGCTTTCCGCCCCCTCGCTCCCGGCGCTTCGCTTTTCATCGAAGCTAACTGCGCCAATTCTTACTTGGGCGCGAGCGGGACAGCCGGGGAGAGGAGGGCGAGCGGATCTTTGGGTATCCGATGGTTTTCATTTCCAGGACCAATCGGGCTCTTTCATTTTTTATACCGGGGCTACGAGCCCAGCAGGAAGGAGACTACGGATATAGCTTAATCGATAAGAGTGGCCAACTTTAGATAATGTGCTTTCAATATTCTCAATGTACTAATTCACCATCAATTATTCAGGCGGTGCTTTCCTACCATATACTTATACACTAGGTATATTTATTCGACTTCTTTGGACTTTTAAAATATCTAATAATATACTTCAATACTTTTGAAAACTTTGAAGTATAATTAGTTGTGTATTAATTCCTGCTAATTATAATGGCTTTCGATTTTCCTAGCAAATATTTAGACTGAAATATGGCGTTATTGTAGCATGTATGTAATATGACGTAAATAACAATTCGGATACTATATCAGCATTTCAAATAATAATCTAGCTGCGAAATTAGCAGTAACACGAGGTAAGAGTACATAAAATCAGTAGCCTACAGCAACCTAAAAATTTGGACGGTGAACTCGTTAAACATTGCTATCGTTTTGAAATATTGTTTCGATGTACTGCTAGAAACGTGACCAGATAGCCTGGGCAGTTGGTACCCTTTTGGCCTTCTGACCTTTCTGTACTTGACCCCTAATCGAGTATCTCCTTGATCGTATATTAAATGCGATCGGTACGACGGTCGGCGAAGGCTGTCCCAAACAAACGATCGGCCGGAATAATCTAGATTGGAAAACGAAAATCAAATCATCGCGTGACTAAGTTAGGATTTCTTTTATGAAGGTGCAGCGCACAAGAGCCAGAGGTCTGAATAATTTTTTCTCTCGCTCTGAATCGTATTTTTCAATTGGCTTCCAGGCTTTCCGCGTGTTTACCGATTACTGAACTTTAAATCCAGATCGTGTAAACGAATTACGAAAGTAAATTGATTTTTCAAGAAGCTTCAACTTTTCCTCAAACAAGCAGCTTCGCCAGAAGACAACCAGATTGGGCCCGAACTTAAAAGGGAATCATCGAACTGTTTGCGCACAACTAATCTTTTGCTTCTGCTAATAAGGGGCTCAAGGCTCGACAAGACAGTTCCGTTCCGCAGTTTTAGACGCGATGACCTACTGGAAAGAGCAGCAAAAGCAATATCGGGCTGCTGTTTTATTAAGAAGCGATGAGAATAAGACGATTCGGCGCATTAGGCAATCATGAGCGCAGAGGATTCGGCTTGGGATTTAGGCGCAAGCGCCGCCTCGAGCCCCGGGTCTATCTTGTTTTAACGGTAAAATATATGTCGGGGGCATCGAGTAAATATCGAGCGAGTGAATCAGCGGAGGAAACGCGAAAGACAGAACGGACGAAATAGAGAGAGGAGGGGGCGGGTGGGAAAAAGATGGAAAAAGGAGAGGCCCGGTGTAGGATCGATTTTAACGTCATCGCTGACGAAAGCAGTAGCATCCCCAGTTATAGTCGAGCCGGAAAGTACGTTTCGATAAAGGTCATCTGTCTCTGTTAAAAAGGGATTGACTCGTGGGCGATATCGGCACAAGTGGATATAACGCACCCGCGGGCCGATCGATTCGCGCGAGCGAGTCGCTGCAGCGAGGTGGCGGGGCGCCGCGGCGCCGCGGCCTCCTCGACTCCCACCGAGAGAAATGGAATGCAGATTGCCGAGCCCCGACCCGCGGAAACAATGTCCCGGGATGAAGATAACGTTTTGCTCGCGCGCGCCGGGCGAAAACTGCGGCCGGCAAAGTCGCCGCGCGCGGCAATTCTATTTGCCAAGGGCAAATATTTGCAAATAAGGCGATCGCTAGGGGGGGGGGGGACGAGTGACTGCCGGCCGATCGATGCCCCTGGGGCACGTCCGTCGGGCCCGCGGCCGTCCACTTAGTCGCGTATAAGTCAGCGTTCGGTGATAAATGCCAGGCTGCCCGAGTGCGGCCTCTTTAATTATGCAAATACGCGGAGACTCTGCTCTCGACTTTTCCTTAGTCAGTGAATCTCGGCGGATCTGCCTTAAGCTTCGGGTCTCTGCTCGCGGCCGATAAGCACCGGGACAAGCGCTATTAATACCCCAACCTGTCGCAATACATATATACCAATAGTTGTTGGGAATGCAATCAAATATTAAATTAAACTAGTTTGCAGCTGGTATTTCAAGTGAGGATTTTCGTGTTTACAGAATATTTGATGGCACCCTCAGACTTCAAAAGTAACTTCGCTATCATAATATTGCATATTTATATTTATACATGCAAGTAATAAATTCACTTAAATATTAATGAAAATTCACTGAAAGGCGCAGTATATTGTAACGGATTTGATGTATCATCGGACTTTAATTATACATTCATGGATTTCAACAAACGTCTCAGTAAGAAATTAGATCATCAGCTTTCCATCAGTCTAGACATCACATTATTGCTGTAAGTTTGTGGATAAATAGGATTAAAACATGATGATTAAAAAAATCTATAAAGTTCTTTGAAATTAAACAGTGATAACACGGCATTATTATTATTATCAGCATTATTTTATAATTATTGATATATAATAGATGTAATACACTTAGATTGATTAACCTCATTTATTAATTTAGTACATTGCAAAATGCAAAACTCCATTACAAATATATGTACCGAAATCAAGCGTGATTCATAATATTGATATTAAATAGAAATTTGATTTTGACAATTTTGTCTTGTATTTTGATGATAAATGCTGCAGTTTTGTCAGTTATCATGCGGAAGCCGGTGCTTGGCGGTAGTTAATAGTAGCCTAACCCCTGCTTTCCTGCCTTGTCCAGTCTTGTGTATTAATAGATATATCAGAACATCTCACGAACGTATAAACTGACAAATATTCAGAATGGACACTATATTTTCAACAGTTTACCATCATCGTTTACCATTACCGCCAATCAGATTATACCGAAATATTGGCAGGTCGGATGCACAAGCGATATTTTTAACAGGTACCTTGAAGAGAGGTCCTATGTCCGAGAGTCAAACCCGTTTGAGCGACGAGTGCATTGCCCTGCTTTTGGAGTTCTTTGGCGCTTAATTAAATATGACGGTGAGCCGGGCATACTCATCGGTTGGGCGGCTTTGGCGAGCGAGCCGGCAACGGAATCGAGTTATCGGTAACGCAATCGAGCTGCCCTCAAAAAAGCTCCTGCCCCGCGAGCGAAAAGGAACTGGTGCAGCGGCCCAGTGAAAATCAGCGAGTGCGGGTGACCGGCCGTAAAAGGCAAAGAGGCGCGAGGGCCCGTTTACGCGTTCACGAGGCCGGCGAGTGGGGGATCGGTCCCGCGGGAGCGCCCAGAGCCGGCTGACGCTTGCATTGACATGGGCGGGCGCGTCCGAGCCGATTCGGAGCCTGGCGAGCGTCGCGCGTCCCGAGGCCGTTGATCCCCGCGGAAATCGGCGGCTGTACGCAGCCCCCGATCGAGCAGGTGTCCAGGAGCCGGGGCGGATCGATCAGGTCTCGGATCAGTCCCTTCCGCCGGGGAGTCGCCTCCCCCGGCGGCACTCATAACGCCGCGTAATATCCGGCGACGGCTCATCCGAGCCCCTTAATCAAATCAGCGGGGCCGAAGGCAGCGGCGCGGAGGCGCTGCTACCCATGGGGAGATTTAATACGATTCCACCCGGAACGCGATCGCGGAACAATATAACTCGCGCTTATAACCCCGGGAAGAGGCCGCGCGCGGCCCCGAGAACAAAAGAAAAACCCGCTCCGAATCCCGGCGTTGTTTTCATATTCCGAGTGCGCGGCGCGCGGCTCGAGAGCCGCTTATTCGCGCCTCTCCCCTCGCAACGCCACTTCTAATGCAAGCGGCCCCGCGCTCTCAAGGCGCCCTCGACCCGCCTCCGGCTGCATCAAACCGCTTTCACGCACCCTTGAGCCTTCGATGGCCGGCGCTCGCGCCTCCGCGCCCGACAATGAACGATAATGTTTTCATTTGGAGGGCCGGAGCCGTTAACCTTTACGGGCCGGCTACTCGGCGGACGGGGGCGCCAAGTGCGCCGGGGGCACGGCTCTTTCCACTTCCCCTCTCCCCGGCGCGTTGGCGCCCGGCCCGTAAATGCCTTTCCATAATTCATTCCTTTTCGCCGCCCGGATATTTGCCGTCGCTGTAAAAGTTCACCTTACCCCGCGTGGCCCCTGGCCCCGCTGCTGTGGCCCAAGCGTATCATTCGAATATCCCGCGTCGCTTTATGTCCCGGCTAGCCGAGAGTTACTATCCAGTTTCGCGATTTCGCTTTACGATTCCCCAACTGTTTACCCGAACAATACTTTTGCCGAGTAAGCTGTTACAGGTATCGAGGCCAAGACCCGAGCCGCTCACGACGCCCGGCTAGCGCGAGCTGCCGAGGTCCAGATAGCCAATTAACTTGCGCTTACTTTCTACTCAAATTTACACGCGCACTTTCAGGCTAACGAGCAACCACGCCGTCTATGCGATTAATATTCACTACATCTGTCAACAATGGAGATTAATTAATACAAATAGTCATCTGATCGATATTGCAAATGGCATTGTACATCTGTACAATTGTAATCAAAGGAAGTTTTGATCGAACCGTTAAAAAAATCCCAGACTTAAAGGGCTGGGTATTAAATAGTACAATAATTTCATATCTGCATAAAAGATACCTCTAACAAAACATAAATGTTAAATTTTTTATGACTTGAAATAGTAATGTAATTTGATGAGACCTACTAGTGGCATTATTCAGCTCCCATTCAAAATAAAATCCATTCATCGACTCAGCAGGCAGTCGAGTCAGCCCTAAAAATTTCAAAAGTGTCCAAATCCGAGCCGAAATTCATGTAAAAAATAAAGAAACTGAATGAAAATGAAAATCTCTTTGTTCGTATTATAACTGAAACCAAATGTATTGCCGTTTTTAGAAGACTTATTTATGAATTAACAGTTCTTTCAAATTAACAGTTTCTTTAAAAAATAAAGAAACTGAATGAAAATGAAAATCTCTTTGTTCGTATTATAACTGAAACCAAATGTATTGCCGTTTTTAGAAGACTTATTTATGAATTAACAGTTCTTTCAGCTTCCGCTGTCCGCGTATAATGCAACTATGAACGGGTTGTCGAGGGCGGAAGGAGGGAATAAGCTGATCAATAACTATTTGCAGCAGTTGGCCCGAGAGCTTTCCGGGCACGTACGCGCGCCACCGGGAAAGGGCTGCGGGCGACTCCTCGAGGTGCGAGTGTGCAAGGGCCGATGCGCGCGAGCCGGGAGAAAATCAACATTCCGTTTAGCGAGAACTCGACCTAGTTCCGCTCCGGGCGCGGAGGGAAAAAACGCGATAGCGGTGCGCGCGGGGGGGCACCGGCTACACCCTTTACGAGGGGACATTAAAAAGGAGTAACGGGCCCTCTAAGCAGGGCCGCTTTCGAGCCGGGCCGAACGCCCGGCGGCCGGCCGGCAACAAAGCACCCAGCGGCCTGTTCCGCCCGGACTCCGATAGACCGCCGGCCGTTTGACGCGGCCTTGGCCACCCGTGCCTGGATGAAAGGCCGCCGAGGAACAATGCGCGGATGGAGATCGGCCGGGCGGAAAGCACCCGCGAACTGCCGGAAGATTGCACTATCGCACCCGGTCCGACATTTCCCGGCCTCCTCGGCGCCCCCGCCGGATCATTTTTTCCCGGCCGCGCGCACCTTTTCACCCGGTGACGCGCCTCGCCGAATTGACGCTCGCGCACGGATTCCCCTCACGCGCCCCTATTTCATCTCTCACCTGCCCCTACTCCCTCTCTCTTGCTCTCTCGCTATTTTTTATATGTATAACATGTATAAAGTATGCCGCTCCCGACAGTCCGCTCGCAATTTCCAAGTTTTATGTGCGAGTACTCCGACCCGGCCCGGAGCTTTGATCCGATCACTTGCAAGGAGTCTGATTAAAGTCTCGGCAAATTCAAATGGTCACAGTATTAATTTAATTGTGTCAAAGCTTTTAATAAAAGCGCTCGTATAAATATCCTACGTAAGCGCATACGTTGGATTAATATTCCACTTAGATCACTCAATATCCAATACGATCAAACGTAATGGCTTTAAGTAGCTTAATTAGGTCAAAGAGCAAATTATTTAATTCAAGTTGATCTATATTTCCAGTGAAACAATGCTTTGTCAAATGCACAAATATAGATATATCGGATTCGTTATATGTGATTGTTCACTAATCTCAGCGTGTCATAAGCAAATTAATATTAACATCTTTAAGAAATAAAAGACCCTGAGGAACCTGTTATTAACAGGTATTTTTCTTAACCGATTTTTAAATAATTTTCTATTCAATATGCATTAGTTATAACTTAACATAAAGTATCATATTTAATACACTTACTTGCATAAATAATTATCAATAGAATCCCTTTTAATAGGCTTAATAACTATTATTATTAATTGTCACTAAATCAAATTGCAATAAAACTATAGCATCAAGATTGCATGTAAAATGAAATATGTTATTTCATATAAGTTGTGCTTTTCGGTCACAAATGAAATATATAATTCACTTAATTATCTTCCGCTTCAATAATCAAAAAACGAACAATGAAATATATATTAAATAATATATTATTAAAAATATAATCACAGATGGTCATTCAATTTTACATATGTGAATAAATTGAAGGCTCTACTTCTCATAAAGGCTTAATTCAGTTTATCTGAATGAAATCGTATTAAAGTAAATAATGAATAATACGATAATTCAAGTACGATTTCTTTACCTAGCACAGTATTTCTTGTCAAAAGACTAAGGCAAATATGTAATATGTTAGAAGAAAATTCTCGTTGAAATCTCGGAGGATCTTGAAATAAAGTCAATTTCATCCAATTGAGATATTTATAAAAATCACAGATCTTTTATTTTTATGTTAAATTGCATGCGGTCTTGAGTGTAAATACAGGTGTTATTATTAATTCATGTTTAATGTAGTAAGTTTCCTACTTTGAGCAGGACATGCAATGCCATTCTTACTGTTAAATCAAATTATACGAAATATATAATCAATTTTCATTCTGATAAAATTACTATCCTACTCTCTGAATCTGAATCAATAAAATGGCATTGAATACATCAATAGCTTTTGGAACCTCCAGTATATGTATATTTTTTTTTAATTTTATACAATGATGTATATAAACTACAGTGGAAAAAATTTTGTGCATTGTAAAAAAAAATTAACTATAAATTAAATGATTTTGGAATAAAATCATAGATTTTTTATCACCAAAAAATATTTCTTGTCATAATAATATGATTTCTACTGCATTGTACGAATGATTATTATTTAACACATTTATGTTGTTTTTTTTCGAATTTAGATGAACTCGGAAATACATTATCCTTAAATTTATGATAGTAGTAATGTTACAAACAAGGAATTTTTTTAATTCAAATTTTGAAATGTCGGGATTTGAACGTAGGACCTCTCAATAGAAAATTCGTTACCTTATATAACTATGAAAATCTTATAAGAAGAAGTAAAATAATTTGGAATTACGCTATTTGACTGCTTTACTATATTAGTTTAATATAATATTAATGTATATCGATATTTATTTACCATATTTGTTATACCTAATTCAATGAAGCAAATAAACATTTTTTTCACTGAAATGAATATATCTGTTGTAAATAAATTGTAGTAAACTCTTTAAATACTTAATCTTTATCTTTATCTTACTTTAATCTTTTCAATATTATAATTTTATTATATAATAATTAATATAATTTCTAATAAAAATTATTTTAAATTCAAGAAATCCAGAATTAATGATGTTGGTTTAAAGTTTTGTCACATTTAATTCTATATCGTTATTAGTTATAATATACATATATATTTATAAATTCCCTCTAGGGGACACAACTATTACAATAGTAAATAAAAAGAAATTAATTGTGCTTTAACAAGTCCATGTCTTACTAATTCAGAATTAGAGAGTATGTTACATATAATATGATTATGTAATCTTTATAAAATACATTTCATTAGATACATTTAATTAAATTTTAATATTTTTTACAGACATTGTAGCAAAGATAAATGTATTAGTAAATTCAAATACAAGAATTACAATTTAAAATTTTCCTCAAGTACCGGATAAGGAAGATGATTGGTAGGTGGTAGATTTGGCCAATTGAAATTATATAATCGAGGATTATTAGGTAGATTACGTTTTGGGCAAATTGACAATAAGTTAAAAGTTCATCGGTGAACGAGGGGAGATTCATTGGCTCGTCTCGCAGACCAATAAGAAAGTTTTAAGTGGAAATCGATTCAAAGGCGATTCGTTGAACATCGAGTTCGTAGTGGATGGGAAATAAGAGAAAATAAGGGCACGTGGAAAAATCGCGGAATGGCTGCAAACCTTCAATGCGCAGTCGTACGACGATGAAGTTTATACGCACATACAGGCACGAGGCAGTTGAAAGGATGTCGTTAAGCTTGCGATTTTATTCGAGTGTGCATCGCCGAGACATTGACGCTGGCCAGTAGAGCTTTCCTCGATCCCCCAGCTACCCTACAGTCCCTTTTTTTCGATATAACACTTGGATAGGACGCTTGAAACAACTGCTTACACTTACACAATTAATCATAATACCATTGGGATACTAAAATAACAATGAAATATGACGAAGTTTGATATCTAAAAAGTATTACTGGCACAAGTAAAAATAGACAAACAGAGTGCAATAGCTTTTATATTTTCTCTTTATTTGTACATGCATATAAATAATGAAAAATTACTGTTACAAAAGTTGAAGTCAAAAAAATTTTTTGTTTGTTGCACGTTAGAATTACACGTTTAAATTATAATTTAAAGAATTCCTTAACGTTGCATCTAACATAATTGCGTGAAACAATGACCTAACTGCGAGTATGAAATTGTCAGGCAGAAAGGATGAAATGGTGGTCAGAAATCCTTATGAAAAGAAACCAATGATTTTGTCTCGCAATCGTCTATTTTCTCAAGTCTATTAGTAATCTACGTAATTTAACTTGTACCAAAGTACTAGGTGTAAGATTGTAATTATACAACAGTATAAGCGCAGCCCAACTTTGAGTATGCGACTTATTTATAAGGTGACATAGATTAAAGTAATCTAATTCAGTTTCTTATATTTTCAGCTAGCCAATCAATCGTTTTCATTTTACTATATATTCAATCACAGATATTGTAACGAACCCATCGACTCCGTTCATATTTACTGGGGAATGTTTATGTTTACATGGCATAAAATGTAACAGCTAGACTCGTAACGTGACATAACTTGTACGTAACTCCCAATACTCGACGCGAAACCCCTGATTTGGTTTTTCATCGACGAAATAGTAAACATCGTGGGACTTTTATGATACTAAGTCAATGCACGAGGCCTTCATTTTCCGCGCGTTACTACTGATCGCGTCGATTGGCGTGAGCGGACGTCCTTGCGCTCCTCGATGGTGGACCGAGTCCAGGTGCGGAACAAGAGATTAAGGGAATCACTTGTTACGCTGCAGAGTGGGTCTGGTATCGGGAACGACTTACATGATTAGGGGCCGCGGGGGCCGGGAAAAGCCTGAGTCGATTTGCGCGCGCGGATGTGCAACGCGCGAGGCGTCAATGGAATACTTGAGTGCAAGGGAAACTCGGTACGTGGCAACACCGCGGGAAGAAACAAAGGAACTGCGGCTGACCGACCGGGCTGTGACGCAGTGTGCTTTATTTGTAAATCGATTGTACACATCTAGAGGACCTGTAAACCAAAATTTGTTGCATCAAACAATGCCCATCCAGCTATACATTTATTTCTCTCCTGCATTACACAACAGGTGTAGACTACTACTTACTTCTGTATGTATTAAGAAGTAAGGATAAAGAATGCTTTTAGTCCACTATTACTCGGCTTAAATTGCAATGCTAATGAGATAATTCTGATAAAATCATGTTTACGGAGAGGTGATCGTAAACTCGGGCGGGTGCTTCCCCTAAACTTCGGCAGTGACCGACTTGAGTTAGTCATTGCAAATTTAAGTGGCTTGAAAACTAAGGAGCGCATCCGCGGCTCTCGGGATTGTCGTCAATTCGCCGTAACTGCGCTATTGCGGCCGTGCGAGCCTTGCGAAATTGCGTCGCTATGCAGTCGCGAATCGATTTCGCTAGGGCGGACGAACCGCTCGCGGCGGTACTGCTCAGACCCTCGAGCGGATCCCCGGTCCGCTTGAATAGCTACCGTTCGCCCGAGATCTCCAAAGCTGTCGAAGAAGTTGCTGCAGGTGGAAGTTGCTCAGGGCGATAGAAATGCTCTCGGGTCGCTCGCCTCGAAGAATTTTCCCCGACTGCTCGGATGAGATCGAGTGCGCCAAAAAACAGCCATCCAATGCGCAGAAATACGCGCCTATGAATATGCAAGTACGGGCGGCCAAGGTGGGACATGTACACCCGCTTATGGATAGGGCAAGCGTAGGCCGGAGTTGTAAAAAGTCGGTAATTGCAGAGATTTGAGCAATATTATCGATCGTTATCGAAACATTCAATCTCAATATTTCAGTTATTCCATATTATTGAAATTACAGCAAAGAAAAGAATTACGATAGTTCGCGACAGTTCTATAAGTACATGAAACAGATATACACAGAGGGGTAGAGGTCGAGAAATACTCGGAAACTGGGAAGTCACTATCAATATACAAGCCTCGGGTCCTCAATATCTCGTATTACGCTTGGGACGCTATTTACCTCCGGCTGCTTTGTGAATCGGCGGCCAGCTAGCATCCGGCCGAGTAGTCGCTATATTGCCTCTCGTTTTAATATCTTGTCATTTGCCGTCGGCTGTTCGGACATCGGCTGACTGCAGCCGCCGTCACCGAAAGCTGTATTTCTGAGGAGGAATGTTTTATTTTACCCACGGAGACCATAATATCAATTCGGGCCGGGACGAAGATGAAGTTGCGCTAGATTAATAGGTCGATCAATCCGAGGCTTCGATTGGATAACGAGATTATCACGTATACCGCAATAATTCGCTAGCGGCTGAAATAGGTACAGTGAGGTGCGGCGATTCGAATTAGGAGGCGTTGGAGCTCGTTCACCCTCGCTCTCCGTATATATATATATATCGCGTCCAAATTAAAGTACATCAATTAGAGCTGTTAAAATTGTTAGCGGAGAGCTGGGTGCGGGACGGTTGGCGCGTGGGACACGGCTCCGAGTAAGTCTTTGCGGAGGCAAGTGGCGAGCCGTGGAGACACTTCTCTAATCAGCTACAAGATCCCAAGCGCCTCGGAAGTAATTAGCGCGGGGCCGTCCGGGGGAGCGGCCCCATCTCGCGAGTTGCCGGATGCGGGGCAGAGAGTCTGGGCGCTCGGTCAGCCGTGAGGGAGCCACGGTCCGCTGAGCACCGCGCGAGTATATGCAATCAGCCGCCGATAAAGCCCTTTGCGGGGCGACAGCGCGCCCTTATCTCACGCGAGCTTTCCGCCAATCAGGGCCGCGTGATTTAACCGGGCGCCCCGGCTAATTGGACCTATTTTTGCCCTTGGAGGGTCGGCCCGCGTTTCCCGATTAAGCCCCCGAATTATTCATCGGCCGGGGAATTGCCGGGCTCGGGCGACACCCGCCGCGTAATGACTCTTATTAGAGCCGCGGCCGGAATTCGGCGCTGCGGTCGGGCTCCATTGCGAGGTATTCGCTCGCGATGCAGCCCAACGCCGGCCCGACGCCCTCGCACCTTTTTTTCCCGCGCCGGCTTAGTTTTATCGCGGGCGCATTAGCCGCTCGGTTCGGGTGCCGCTCGGGTTCGCGCGACCGCGTACCTTTTACCTATTTTGGATTAATGCCAGTAGTCCCTCCTCCGCGGTCCTGTCCGCATGACCCATCCCCCTTTCCTCTCGCCCGCGCCATCCGGCCCCTTTCTCTAGTTTGCCGGGCTCCCTTTGTCGTTTGGTCCGTGCCGAGTACCAATTACCGAGGGCGTTGAAATTCATTCTTCCATTTCATCTTATTAAAGAAAACCGACACTTCAATAAAATTTCCTAAGCGCCGAGCTCTCCAGGTTTATCTAAACTGTAGCCTTGGGTGGAAAGAGCGTAATAAAGGGCCGTAAAAAGTAAGCGCAGTTCCCTGATATTACTGCACTCGAAAGGTAGCGCGATATGCGTTAAATTAAAAAAATCTTGATTAAAAAGGAACTGTATTTCGAAATGCGTAAACAACGGGATATTTTGGTGGAATTTTCCTTTTGAAAAGCAAAATGTTCGGTTCAATGGATTTTACGCTGCTTATCTTATCGAACGTAGGACCCGCAAGTCCGATACAGGTAACCGTCGTTATGTTATGTGCAATTGCCGTAGATAACTCTGATAATAGAAGTAGCGCTGTTAAAAAATTCAGACCCTTCACGACTTTAAACAGAATTATTCGCAGATGTTATTATTCGTCGTTTTGGGTTAAAAATTACTCGTCAATCCCGTATTATGTGCAGCGCGCTCGCATGGAAAAAGTGAGGGCTGTGGCGTTTCCTCGATGATCGTACCTTTGGAAACGTCACGTGTGATCGAAAGCAGAATGTACAGTCGAGTGAGGTCTATTTTGAAAAGCGCGTCATTTCAGGATCGGCCAGTCGAAAAGGGAACAGCGATGATCGGGCGGACAAAGCGGCCATTGTACTCGGAGGGAGTGCATCGGGGAAGCGCGGCACAAAGGGGTGGCCGAGAAAAAAAAAAAAAAAGCCGGCGAAAATTATCGAAGCCATCGCGGAGATTTATCGGGGCATTAGAGGGCCGGCCCCGGAGATATGGGCGCGCCTTCGCGGGGGCAGCGGCAGCAGCAGCAGCCGCTCGAAAAATCGGGGCATATTTGCGCGGAGGCGCGCGAATGCACCTCATTATACATCCGATGGGAAATATATACGGCCGATCCCCGGGGCGAGCGGCCGGCAGATTTACGCGCATTCTTGCCCGGGCAAGCGGCCCCGTAAATAATTGCGACAAGCGCCCAGTGAATCACGGGCCGGCGGCGGGCCGGCGCGCGAATAAAGGTCACCGGCGCCGGAATTGAAAATGAGCGGCGGCGGGGCGACGGGTGCGCCGGCCGAGATAGACGCGCGCCGCCGCCACCGAGATATAGCTTCGATTTTCGGGGGGAGGCGCGAGACGCGCCGTCGCCAGCCCGGGCGGCTCCCCCGCCCGAGTCCCGCCCGGCTCGGATATTACGCCCGAGCCTCGGCGGGGCTTGAGCCTCCCGGTGGATAATTGGGCCTGGCCGCGCGCACCAAGGGCCGCGGGAAAAATCCGCCGGCCCGTGGATTATTCATCAAAGTGTGTATTACGGGCCGATAGGCGCGCGCCCCTTAAATATGCGATGGCGCTAATGCGGGCGGCCCCGGGGCCGGCGCACGTGCGCACACAGGGGCCGCGGCCGCACAATCGCCGACTCGGACAGCGAGCCGGGATGATTCGGTCGCGCGGCCTCGGCCCCGGGCGCCCCTAACTGCCCCCCGGGCCAATGAATATTTCAGCGCGCGGCACCGGCGGCCTATTTATGGCTCGGCCCGCGTAAAACCGCGCTGCCGATGACACACGTGCGCGGGCGGCGGGCGGCGGCCGGCTGCGCCGGGCTAAACCGCCCCGGCCCCGGCCCCTCGTTATTTATTATCCCTGGCAATTAGCATTAATTAGCGCAATCTGGCTGTAACGCGGGGCCGCGGGGACGCGGGCCAAGGGGGCCAAGGGTTAATGCCGTGTTTCAGCGGTAAGCTGACGATAGAGCCGCGCGCCGGGAAAACACGGGCCTCGGCGCCGCCAGCTGAGCCGGGGTTGCGCCACCGCGCCAGGCGGCGGGTAGGGCGCGGGGGGTGTGGAGGGGGGGGCCGCCCGGGCCGGAGGTAAGAGGAAGATTCCGCGGCCGCAGGGTGGCTGAATTGCACGACCGCAGCTCGGTGCGCGGCGCCCCCGCCCGCCCGCCCGCGCCCCCCGCCCAGACCGCTCTAAATCTTTCGCGTCTTAATGCTCCCCTCGGCCGCCCCTCCGCGCCTCCTCGCGCGTCCGACCTAACTCGTTTTCGCCGCCGCGCCCAGCCCCTCCCGACGCTTTTTCCCCGGGCCGGCCGCCTTCTTTTCCCCGAGACTCGGGGCGCCGCCGCCCGCGCTCCAAGAATAATGGAATAACCAATCAGAAAAATGCGATTCCCCTGTCATGTTCCGGCGGGTTACTCGAGACAAGAGAAATTGGGCCGCGGATCGCGGGCTGATACGGCGCAGCATCCGCGCGGACTCCGGCCTCGTCCAATTGGCCTCGGGCTATAATCAAAGGGCCGCCTCGCAATGCTCGGAAAGACCCGCGGCTGACGCTTGCCGCCCTCGTACCACTGGGCAGCGCCCGCCCCGGGACAACCGAGCTAACAACCATGGAGGCAGCGGCAACAAGCGCCGAGGCATCGGCTGCGGCTCCGGGGCGGCGCTTTCAGTTTTACTGCCGAGCTTTTTGCCCGGGCGGCTCCTGGCCCACGGGGCGCTGCCCGCGGCCGATATTTCATCGTGACTAAGCGGCTCGGTTGCAGCCCTACCGGCCCTTCGCCCACGGTTAAAACTGCGAGAAAAGGCGCACCGCCGGTCGACGCGGCCCTCGGGAGACAAAAGAAGGAAGAAGCGCGCGGCCGAGGGTAGTTTGCCCGCAGTGCAGAATGGCCACTTCGCCCCTCACCCACCCACCCCCACCGACACTTGCGCCCTCCTCTCTATTTCACTCCCTTAATCCCAGGGCCGTAAATTAGACCGGACAAAAGTTCGATGCGTCGCGGCGGGCCTGGTCCGGGCCTCGCCTTCAATGGACTGCGGAATTAGGGCCGCTTGGGGTAATGGGGAAGGTAAAAAAAGGAAATGCGCCCGGCGCCTTGGACCCGCTCCATTAATCCGCCCCGGCCGCTCTATTCGACTCGCGGGGCTAACGAATGCCGCTTGTTGCCAGACAAACGCCTCACCAACGGATCGCCGTTAGGACGCCTTCCCTCTGCGCCTTTCTCTCGCTCTCGTCCTTTCTCCTTCTCTCTCGATCTCTATAGTGCGCGCCGGTGGGATTAAGTAAGGCGTCCAGTACGAGCTGCTGCTTCCGAACGCCCCGCTCCGCAGCTTCCATGATTTTTCTTCGCCCCCCAACCCCCCGCCCGTCCTACCGACCCCAACGAGGTTACGACTATTACGACGATTACGTCACTATTTCCACAGATATTCTCGGGGAAAGCGATGCTGTATAGCCGTCTTATGATGAAGTACCTTGCAAATTATCATTTATTAAAGGAACCAACGAAACGACATTAATTTTATCAATAATTGTCCATCTTCGAACTCGTACCGTTTTTTTAATTATCTGAGGCGGAGCTTATCTCATTACGAGAGCAACTTTCTCTAAACAAAGTTGAAAATAATCAAAAGAAAAACACGATATAAAAGTCGAAAGACAATAAATCCTTATCAAAGTTATAATGCCCCAGCGCTTGGTCTATGATCGGAAGAGCGCCAATATTTGGTCGGAATGTCAGAGACAAAAGCCCCCGGGGCGAGCGGCAAACTCACTTATACTACCGAGAATCCGCGTCGAAAGGACAAACTAAATCTCACAGTAACTACGGGCTAAATAGTCTTGAGATAATTAGTGTCTAGGTAGGCGATTCTCGCGCGAAATGTTCAATCGAGATTCCAGCGCCGCCCACAAGGAGTTATGCCGTGTCTTGTGCGACAAACGGCTAGCACGCGAGGAACGTCATCACAGCACCAAGACAGCGCCCTAAACAACGGTAGAAGTGAACCTTCTTCGGCCAATAACAATCGAGCCAGCATTCCTAATGGCGGAGAAAATGGAACGAGTAGCATCAACGTTACGAAGAAAACGGGAGAAAGAGAAAGTGCGAATAACGCGGCGCCGCGCACGTATTAAGAATTAGGACTAATGGCTTGAGTCGCTTGCTTAATAGCCATAAAATAGTTGTTTCAATTGTACTTAATTAAGTAGTCGGAATATTGGATTAATGTAGGGTACATTTCGAGCAATGACAATTCCTTTAACTTTATGAAAATTCAAAGCCAAAAAAGCGTTAACGCTGACGAGGGTGAAACCTAATTATGACGGGGCATTAGTTAATGAAGGCGGAAGAAAATTGCTTACAATGAAAGTAACGCTAGCCCCGGCGCGTATAACTGTGATCAAGTAATTCCCGCGTAATTCTACCTCGCCGAACAATAGCCTCTCCCTATAACAATTTGATCAGTAGCCCGCGACTCTTTATCCCTTCGAGTAACACGGGGACTGGGGGCCAAATGAGCGTCCGGCTCATCAACGCGTCGCGGAAACAACAATTGGAAAATGCAGGCGAATGGCAGACCGGGGGGCGTGACCACCAAGCGCGCCCCCGAAATCCCGAGACCGGCGGCGCGGGAAATCGGCGGGCACTCGAGGACAGCGGCCCCCGTATCGGCCGGCGCATATCAATGAGCCGGGGCGCAGCCGTGGCGAACAATGCTCCGCGCGCGTCAATTCGGATGAGTCAATCACGGCCGCGCGCATATTGCCTCGCCGGCGACGCTTTGAAGCCCGCCGAGGCTCCCCCCCCGCCGCCAATGATTAAATGCTTGTTCAGCCCCTTGTCTCGATCGCCCTCGCCCCCTAATTCCATGATAAATCTTGGAGGCGGCCGAGTCGTCGAGTTATAAAGCCGCCAACTCGATATGCCGCTGGCGTACGCTTTCTAAGGTGCCTGTGTGCCCGGGCTTCCGCCCGGCTGTCATTGCCTGGCAAACCAGTCAGTCGAGTCACCTATCCGCGCTCGCACGTGTCTAAGCCGGCCGTGCGGCCTGGCCATTCAGGAAAAAATGAGTTTTGTGTCTCGAGCAAAGGCCCTATTATCCCTTCGACTGTACAGCCAATAAAGATGTAACGAATGTCGGGAAACTAGTATCTTCACATTCGCCTATCTATTGTGAGTTTTATCATTCTTGGTCTACTGCTTTATTACAAACTAATAATACCTATCTACTCGTCATCAGTGAGAAAAAAAAAAGAGTGTAACCCACACTTATACGATAATAACGCATGAGTACGCGTAACCTCAGCGTAGATTTAACACATGATATGAGTTGCTTATACCGTTAATAATAATTACAGTTGCAGTAATGCGCAACTATCGAAATTTAAAAGAATTATTGAAAGTGTATGACATAGGACATATTTTAAAAGTTTTATTTTATGTTTTTTTATAGCCAGCTGATGCATCAATGTCAGTTCAATTTTTTCATCTGGGTACATACTATGTATAATATTTACCATATTTGTGTAGAAAAAGTATTGAGTTACTATAGTCATTCAATTAAATCAATTATCAATTTTCAACTTCAATCAACTATGAAACATAATCCTCTACGCTTTTAACGTAGATACTCAGAGAATCATAGAAGCATTTCTGAGTAAATTTTCAATAAGAAATATAATGCATAAAATATATTAAAATATATTAACTATTAATATTTATACTCGCGGTATTATTACTTAATTACCCGTAATTTTTCAATGTATAACAATCTATTGTATACCATAAGTTTTTCAATTATATTGCTAATAGATCAAAGAATAATAATTACAAAACTATTGTACGGATTTTTAGCGATACAACTTTATAACTGAATTGAACTTAAATTTAAAAGTAGATTTAAGAAACAAAACTTAATAAATTCTATGTATCTTCTACGGATCATAGATATTATAAAATGAGAATTTTCGATACTATTAATTCAATTTATTGTAAATATGACGGATAAAAATTATACCATGTTACTGTATATTATCAACTTTATTTGAAGTAGACATTTTTTATACAATCAATACTAGTTGGCCTTGTTTCTAAAAATTGCAATTTAAATTTTTTGTAACGATATTTTTTAAAGACATTTCAAGAAATATCACAAGAGTGCATTATAATTTTCTGAATTGAAGTGAAGCGAGTCCGGCTGTAGGTGTGTATCAGACCTATCATAATTTCTGTTTCTGCTTGACGCGATAAACACATTCTATAGAGTCAGCAACGATTCGAATGTTCAATGGAGGTCATTAAATGTACAACTGTAGCAAATAGCAATTGTTACAATTTGACCCGGCATAAATTGGAGGACTTGCAGCCAATGGGGGGACAATCTACCGGAGTCATAAAGTGAAGCACGTAGAATTTTGTGATAATATCGATGATGACTTGATGATCGCGGTTAATATATATACACACACGTGTGTGTGCGTGCCTATGTGTGTATGTGTCCATATATATATATACAAGCTGGAGTGCGAGAGTTTACTTTTCGAGATTAAACGGATCCACTTGGGGCTGCGAGCTTAGCCGGCCTAAGCCCTAAGCGAGAACCCACGGCTACGTGGACGGAAAGCCGAGGGGCGTCCGCGGCGTCGGCTGGCCTCGACCGCGGGAGAAAAATTGTAGGCGAGGGCGCCTCGATCCGGTTTAACGCGACGGTGGCGGCAGCCGCGGGGGCACAAGTGGCTCCGCGCCGATAACCCGCGCGCTGCAATTCACTTAACGCGGCTTTTCACGTATCATTTCCATCGAGCGCCCCCTCCCCCCCGCTCCCCTTGAGCGTTAAGCCCTTCAATTAACCATAGTGTATTCCTGCCGGCGCGCACTGTCCCGTAAACAAGCGGCCCCGTCGATTCGCGATAGTCGACGGTTACGAGCCGATAATAACAATCGGGCGGGTGGATTCCGATAGCGGGCCGGAAGCTCCAGTGGCGCCGCAGTGGAAGCCCCCGGCCCGGGACGCCTTCACGCTCCAAGAGCCTCATTCACGCCACCGCACTATTCACTTGGTGAATTAGCCACGGAAAAGATCCGCGGACCGGACGATCCGTCTCCCCAGTTTGCAGGTCCGCCCGGGCTGCCCCGAAAAAGTATCGCGGCCGCAGCTAGGATTCCCCCGCGGCGCCGCGCCCGCGTACCTGAATAAATGTTTTCGTTGCTCCTGGAGCCCCTGCCGCGGGACTTCAAAGCCGTTGGAATTATATAGGCCGAGTTTGAAAACAGAAACGGTCACCTCGCGATAAAGCTTTGTTTTTACTAGAGCGCTGCGCGTGCGCGTTAATCTCCTAAATTCAAAAAGCCGTTTTCAAAGCTCATGTATCCGTTGTCCGTGTGCTTTGCTATCCTTCATCCATTAGATTAGATATTTCTCTTTAATTATTTCTTTTACTAGATTTATAATCCGCCTTTCATTAAAACTACTTGGAAAAACGTTGTAAACGCTTCCAAAAGTAAAAATAACAAAATTGAAAGCACCCGCTGTAGATTAAATCACATGATGCTTCTCTTATTCGAGGTTTGTATATCTAAACAAATTACTGTTTTAGTAGCTTTATTCTTCTCGGAATAGCCGAAATGGTACATATTCCAACAATATCAGATTGTATTCTAATCTTTGATATTTCCTAATAATTCAAGATCATTTAACACTGTTACTTTCTTACTGCAAATAACTTTCATTAACGACGTCTACTTCATCGTAAATATGCGATCGGATTTTACAATTACCAGATGTTTTTCAAGCAAGCTGCCGGAATCCGTAATTATATAAACCCCAATGGTTTTCAAACGTAAGGAATATGACCCGATTCTCGAGGCTTCATTAAATTCTCTATAAAGGACTTTACGAATCATAATTAATTACTTTTTATCTCCATACAAATATTACCTTTCATGTAAGATAACACTGTTTTAGAATCACTAAGTTATAACTTTATAAGTAGGCCACATTGCAATATGATTGCAATTGTAGTATACAAAGTTAGCACTTTCATTAAAGTATTTATTTTTTCAGAAAGGTATTTTAGCTATTGTTATTTCTGATACAAAAACTATCTTTGAACATTCAATAACGTAAAAATACTGAATTTTTTGTAGTAAATATGAATATATAGAAACAACATTACGTAATGAAACGTTCAAAAATACATATTCAAGCACAAAAGAACTTATAAAAAATACTACATAGCTCTTTTTATGAACAATCATTATAAAAAGTTAAAAGTTATTACATAACTTCATAAATTATATAAACATTAGTTATTTAATTATCCGTTAGAGAAAATCAAATGTAGTTTTTATATTACAATACTATAATGTACAAATAACTTTTTTAGTAGTGTAGTACTTATAACACTACTTCAGGAAGTGATAATTTATTGATGCATAATTTAAAATTCACATTATCTCATCCAAGAAGCTCCGAAATTCAGCTACCGCACGTTTCCCTTTTTGACTAATATTTTATTTTTACAAAATAGCAAAGATTCGGATGAAATTTTCTTTCCAATTTTAATGCTATCCGATGTCCTTATTCTGTGCTGTGGGTTATCGGTGCATCGATTTTTGCAAAGATCTGGTTGGTTTTCGAAAGCTGAGTTGAGAGTCAGCCACGGGAATCTAGCGACCGAGAACGAATCCTGGAGTTATCCAAATATTTGTGTCAGAGATCAGATTTATTTGTATTTTCATTCTCGTTATTTTTCTAAATCGACTCCCAAATGAGATCCGCAGCCAATTTGTGCGTTTGTCTAACTGCTCATCAACTTAACTCGAGAATTACTATCCACCCTAAGAAGCACTATACTATCTGCATAGCGATTATAAGCGGTACCAAGAGATGAAAAGTCAAATTAATTCTCTAATTAATAATTATAATCTACTTCTCTCTTACTATTCCTGTCGTTATCTTTCAAACCATTAGTATTTATTTTTAATTTGTTAAGCTGCTTCTGTTCCTCCCGATTTCTATTGCTACCTTATTCGTGAAATTGCACGGCCCGCTTATCTATACCTTTATCAACCGAACTCTTTACCACCATTCTCGCATAACTTGACGTTTAGAAAACAGTTCTCGTTTGTACGATTCGACCGCGGGTCGAGGCTAGTAACAGGTCGTCCGATATCTTTGTTACAAGTTCCAGCGCTAGAAACGTATGCATCGTTCGTTCTAAAATGTAATTATTTTCCAAGATCTGAAGCGGAGAAAAGAAAGACAACGATTGAAAAGTAAAGTAATAAGATTAAAGTTACGTGGTGCGTGTTAAAGTAAAAAGGGATTTAACTAAACAATTCAATCCGTTAAGAATTATAATCCGCGGTGCCTTGAACTTTATAGAGTAAAATCCTCTTGAGTGGATTACCTCGCCAAGGATTATACATGCATAAAGTATGAATGCTCGAGAAAGTAAGAGTTGCTAAAGCCCCGGTCGCGGCGACCTCTCGTAACAAAGAATTCAGGGCGAAAGCGGGCCTTGAATATTAAAGGTAACGGGCGCAGTCCAATTTGGCGAGAAGGCAGCGGCCTGTGAGGCGCCGCGGCAATATGCGCTTCCATCAAAAAGGCAGGGCGCCGGGCAAATTCGGCGGGCCTGAATAATCGAAGACACGTGGGCCCGGGGTGGGGCGCCGGGGCGGGGACTGACCTTGGAGGTGCGCCTGGCAGCAGCCGAGCAGCAGGAGCAGGAGCAGCGTGGCCGCGGGGCCCGCGGGGTGCCCGCGAGGCGGCGACATCCATCTAGAGCTCTGGGGACAGGGCGACGGCGAAGGGGGCAACGCGCGCGCCGGCCCCTCGGTGCGGACTGCCCGCCAGCTCACGCGGTGGGGCCGCCAACCCCCGGCGGCGCCGCCGCCGTCGCCGCTGCCGCGCATGCGCCTCGCGGCCGACACGCGCGAGACCGACCTGCATTCGCCGCTCCTTATCGGCTCTGGCCGCCTCCCGTAGGGCCCGCGCGCCGCCGAAAAGATCGCTCCGCTTATCGCCCGGCCCCCCTCGAACTTTGCATATTTTCGCGCCGCCCCCCCCGCCCCCCAAACTCGCGACCTCGCACCATTGGCCCCTTCGTTTTTTACGCGCCTTCATTTCTTCTCTGCGAACGGTACCTGGCGCTGCGAATCCAGCAGCCAGGGTTTCTGCGCGCTCGGCTGATTAACACTCGACGGTCTTGAGATGCAGATTTGAAAAAAGAGTTTAGATTTTTCCAAATTATCTCACGGTCTTTGGCGCACGGGATAAACATTGATTCTAAGCGCTATATAGTACATTTAGGTTTAATTGGTGCAACACAAGTTAATATTATTCAAAGGGAGTTAACTCCATTACCGTACTAAACTATTTATGCAATGCAACGTATGGCTTTTCCAAGGGCTTTTCAGTGGTTATCTCTATAAACAAGTTAGAAGATAAATGTCACCAAGGTAAGTTGGAAAATAATCTAACAGTTACAAATCTTTCTTGCAACGTTAGCTGTGATCAATGAAGTTATCTTTGTCTTCATGGTATTGAAAGCGTACAATAAATTTTGTGTAAATATTTTTTCAGTTAGACTATGATGCAATGTTATTTTATGACAAGTACAATAGTGTTATATTCGTGCAAAAATAAGCAACTAGTCACAGGAAGTAGAAATGGCTTATTTGCCAGCACAAATTACATGGTTTTCGCTTAAAACTTGGGCTAGTAGCTCAAAGTTACAATTTTAAACAAGTTTTATAAAGCTATTTTTGGGAAGTGCATATTCTGCAAGCAGGTAAATTTAAAAAATGCATAATATTTATTCACGGCTCGGTTATATTTTGTGACAATGTAGGTCTGCGACTCGCCGAGAGAAAGTAGAGGGCAGAATGCGCGATGCCCGTGTGGATTCAAGGAAGCTCTACATTGTACTCCGCCTTACCCGACCGCGATTCTTAAGTCGCACACGTCCTACACAACGTAATAAGGAGGGAGGAAAATAAAATCGTAAGAATTCCCTTAAAGTTTTCACGGGACAGGTTGGCAAAGGCATACTTTTCCATTGGGCCAGAGAGAAAAATGTTCGCATGGCCGCGCTGACGCGCCTTGGCGCCGGCAAAACGCAGCCGAATAAATCTGCAAGGAAACCAAGAATTTCGGAAAATTGAATTGCGGCGGGGGCGCCCGCGCATAAGCTCCGCCCCCCCGTCGGGAAGCGCCGCGCCGCTTAATTGGGACGGCGAGGGAGGCCCCGGCGCCGATCGCCGCGGGTCTCCTCGGCGACGAGGCCGGATGAGAGCACACTCGAAACGGACGCGTAACGGCCCTCGGCTATACCGTCTCCTTGTGCCGTAAACAAGGCCCGACCCTAAAGCGGCATCCAGCGGCAAGTGCGTGCCTCGTATATAAAGCCAGCCGCGGCGAGGAGTGCGGAAACGGCGGTGAGACCAGCCGTCGCCTAATTTCTTTGACCCTTTGAGGCCGGCGCGGGGGGGCCAGTATGCGTCCGCGCGCGCTTTACTCCGAGCCAGGCTCGCATCGAGTTCCTCGGGGCGCCCGCGCATTCTTTCACCCGGGCCGTCCAGCGCCCTGGGCGATTATTGTGGTCTTTATGGGTCGCCCCTTGCCCCTTTGCCCGGCCGGCCGCATCAAGGATGTCGTTAAAACGCTCCCGGCTCCTTTGAAAAATTAACTCCAACTATCGCCTCGCTAAAAAAGATACCGTGCAGCCGACCTCCTAGCGCTGAGAGATGAAAGGCGTGCGCCATTTTAATGGGAACTCGACCTTTTATTTCATGAATAAGATAACCTTGTGCCGCGATCGAGTCTCCGAGTGTCAGGTATTGGTCTTATTAGGACTGAGCCGGCCCTCGCATCGATGCGCCGGCAAGGAAGCCAAGTTTACGGAGCCCTGGCTCGAGCCTACCTTCTTCGACGTGTATCTATCTATGGATGCACACCTGGGCTTTCTGAAGGTTTATTTCGTTCTTGTGAATATTCGCCTTTCGCCCTCTCACGCGGCATCCATCTACCAAAGTGACTCTACACGTTTCCCGCTCTATTGCCGATAAAAACGCCAGATTCATCTATATAATATATGCGCAACGAGAATGGTGTTAGTAAATCACTCTGTAGGCAAAGGAAGGCGGAACAAATAATAAGCTTAGTCAGTCAATTAGCCGGAAAAGCTACCAGCTGCCAGCGGCGACCAAGCAAACTTTCTATTTTACAAAAAAAAAAAAAAAACAACAAAAAAAAAACAAAAGAATAAGTGGAATATCCCTAAGGCTCCTGGCGGAGCCTCGCGGAGAGCCTCGCGGCGCCTCGCGGAGCAGCGAGAGGAGGGAAATTGGAGGCCCGAGCAGTTTAAGCCGCGGCCGGAATAAAAGCTGGCGAGCTCGAGAGCCCGGCAAACTGTACAAACTCCAGCTGCGGGCAGGATCTTTTTATATTTCACCCGGCTAAATTTGCATCATAAATAAGTCTTAGGAAAGAGAGACAAAGTTAGGGTGGGCAAAATAGAGATTGCGCGCGCGCCGGCAAGAATGCCGCGAGGCGCTCAAAGACAGGCCGGGCGGGGCCCGCGCGCGCGCGCCTTTTCTAGGGGATTCAGAAGTTCATTTCCAGGCCGACAGCTAAGGCGAGAAGTAATTTGATTTCCGCGGGGCCTAAGAGGCATCTAAGTGTTGGCGGCACTTGGGCCGAGGAGCCGCGGCACCTCGGGCGTTAGCCGCCTATGCCAGTCGAATGCCCTGGGTTATTCCGCTGGAATACGTTTCGCGCTTTAAATCCATCGGCCGTCCCTCGGCGCGGCATACCTTGGCCCGCTCGTTTGTCCCGGGGCCCAGGCCGCCCGCGCGTTTTTTAATCTTCCGCGGCATTCCGGCCGCTCGCGTTTGCCGAATAATTCGCCGATTTCGGGCATTCCGAAAATATAGGGACAGACGAACCGCCGCGCGCGCTCTGCGCATGATTGAATTTTTTTTTTCTCCTCGACCGAGGTGAATCGTTGCGGGCACGGTTTAAAATATCCGTCGTTACTCGACATTTTAACGGATCGAATGCATGGTGCGAGAATTGAAACGGGTGTGCTTTAAAAATGGAAAAGGAGCACGAGCGCTGGCATTTTGCGCTATCATGTGAAGCGCCTCACTTCGAATCGCGATGACCGAGAGGCAAGTTTATCCTCTCAGGCGACTGTATTAAGATCGGATTGGATGGTTTCACTGGACTGATACAAATATAGGCAGTGTCATTGCGTCATTTCAGTCACTGAGTATACAAAAGTAAAAAGATGATTTGTGTTGAGAACAATCTCGCAACTCAGTTGATTGAATTAAAAACTATATACGAAAAGTAATGGCTTTATTTTGTACTTTGCATTGTTGTTGAATATTTTTTTGAGTGACGAGTTCTATTTTTTTCCTTTTATTAAGCGAATTTAATTTGAGGTCAATTTCGTTTACAGAGCTATAAAATTCTGATAAATTTATGATGAAATAATAGTCAGATTGCAGAGTTTCTTTTTACATTTAAGTTACATATATTTAGACAAATTATAACGAGATGGGAAGCTTTCAAAACAGGCTTCTAACACAGCAAATCTATATTAAGAGAAAAAATGCAAGGATTCTGTTAAGGTCCGCCAATTTTAAAGGACATGTATTGCATTTATTGATTAATACCATTAATATTATCCGGTAAAGGATTATAAATAACAGTTAGGTCACAAAACGAAGGCTATACGTGTACATACCACACAATCTCACTTCTGGTCAATCCGACGAAAGTGCCGACGGGATTCGTGACGTGAGTCTCGCACCATGAGCTGCTTTTCCCGAAGCGTCCTGAGTCCCCGTGGGCTTGTGCTCAGAAGCCCCCTGTCTCGCGCTTTCTTTTAACTAAACCGTTCCAGTCGTACTTTAAGACCAAGATTTACGGAGCTCTTCGCTACCGATGAGTGTTTTGAATTCATCACCGCTCAACTCAGCGATGATCTACCCCGTGACGAATAGTATAGCATCTCTGTAGGAGTTCTCTAGAGCTAACTTCAGCATTAGAGCCTCCATTATAAAGCGCCTGGATATGTCACAAATATTTTTAATACTCTGAACACACTAAGTCGATCCCTGCACTACAAATAGTTGATACAAACACTGCTAGGATCGATTTTCATTAATTTGTTTGGAAAATTAAAAGCGAAAAGAGATTAAAGAGTGATCCTTCAATTAAATTATTAGAATTTATAATTTCCTTACCATTTGATGGTTTTGGTTTTTTAAATTAGTTTAAAACAGTTTAGTTGTGTACCATACGTTTAAATTATTCATTGTCAACGTTGGCTTAACAGCTGGTATGCTAGGCTCTTAAATAACGCAGCTTGAGAGGCCGGAGTTCGATTCCCGATGAAATTACCCGGAATTTTTTCTGAGTGATTTTCATCAGAAAAAGAATTCAGGATTCTGACTGTTTCGAGGTAAGGTTTTACCTGAAGTTTTTTGATGAAAATTTCAGGTTTTTCTTGTCTCGCAAGCGTAATCCTGAGTGGAATCGCGAAACATTCGAGGAAACAGTGATAGCTTGAGCCCTGCGACGGTCGAGTCGGGCTCGAATCTGGTGGTCCCGAATTCGACTTCCAGTTTTTCGATTGACACACACTACTGAATTTTCTCATGTGATTTGTTTACCACACTTCGGCTTCGTGGTTTATTAGCACCGTATGAGATCATAAGTAGAACAATTTTAAATAAAGCAAATAAGCAGTCGATCAAATATGATTTTATTTTTTTAATTATAAATAATTTTAATTTTATTTATTCTTTCTAAATGATTGTGTTATAATTAAAACCTTTTGTACCTAACATATCCTGATAGTGAATTCAATAAAATCGCTTGTCATAAAATCGCTTGTTATAAACGGAAGTTCTTTATTACATTAATAGGACGCAATAATTACTTTCAAATCACGAGAATCATAAATAAAACATTGCTTGTTATATTATTTGTAACGGTTTATTCAAGAGACACAAATTGATTTTCGCTAAACGGTGATTTAAATTATGTTTTTCTTAATATTTATAACCTTGCTTATCTTTTATTGTACAATATACTTTTCTATATACTCATTTAGATATTATTTTCTTGCTTTCGATAAGATTTGACAGGAGTCTAAATGGTATTTTAAAGAACAGTGGCGGCGTGTTATTGTCGAGATGCGCATCTATCGATGTGATGGTATTGAAAGCAGTGCGGCTTGTTGGTTCTGGACTTATTGTTGACTCTTTGCTCGGCTTAGAACTTAGGGTAAAGGTTTCTGGCTGTATGCTGTGTAATATGCATTAACGGCTTGCTTGCCCGAATCAGTTAATCGCTTTGCGCTAGCTCCCAATTTCACAAAGTTCCCAAATCTAAACCATACCTTTTTACTTTATCCGTGCCCAACTTCTTGCAAGGTGCATTTCGTTATATGGTATATGTAAAGCATCACAACGATTATGTAACTACTAATATGTACAGTGCATTTATATCTACTTGTTGCAATTGTTAAGAAATGCAGAATCTTTATTTGTAATTCCTGCTGGCCATTCAAAGAAAGAAACTACTATTCATAAGAGCTTTTTACTCAATTTATTAGAACAATGTTATATTTAAAATCATTCTATATCTCATTCGTCATTAAACATTCAAAGAAATTAATAAATTTCATCACTAATGGAAATTGACTCTTGAATATTTCAAGAATACGGTGAATTTTTAGCTGATACGAACAAAATATTGCATGAATACATATAGTATTACATTCAATACATACCCTGCCTCCTTTTTACATTTTCTCGTTAGCTTTTCAGTCAAAAACTCAACAAAATGTGTTCGAATGCTATACTTAAATATAAATAATCTCTAGGATGTCAGACCATGTTTTGACATTTGGTTAAGTATATCTTTTTTTTCTATAGTTTTTATAGCTCTTATAGTTAAATGAAGTTATATTCATAAGTTATAAATAGTTTTTTAAATTTTTTATCCGCTGATTGTTGGTAGTAGGAAGAAGTTAGGTTATCAAGGTAATTGCTCGAGAACTGTAAACAACGTTAATACAAAATCGAAGATATCCCATACAATTCATAAAAACTTGTAGATCATCTATATGACTAATTGATTGGGATGTACATTACTAAAAGTGTAAAAAATCCGTCGCGCGACTCTACCTCCTGCACCTCTCTTGCAGTTAGATCACGTAAAAAGGGTATACACCGTTCGTCGTTCCGATAATGATCGCCGAAGTCGTGTTCCTTCCCTCTCAATCTTCTCAGGAAAAGCGCAGGCGCAGAAACCAAAAAAGTAGTTCAGAGGCCCCGATTTTAACGACCTAGCAAATTGAATCAGGCGCATTACGTGCTCCGAGCCTCTTACCGTATACTCCCGTTAATTCAACACGCGAAAATTCGTCGTCTTTACGCAGTGCGCGCGGTTTGAAGTAAAAAGGTGCGACAATGGCCGAGGCTGTGCCAAAAGCTTGTGCAGGCGAAACTGGCACCAGTGAAAAAGATCGACAAACCAGATTAATCCTTTGAAGCTCGACTCCCCTTCACCGAGACCCGTTGATTTGATGTTTGGAAAAGAAACCATTGTTATCGTTTTCCCGCTCACGAACTGTCCCTAGAATTCGTTATTCTATTCTCTTATATATTTACCCGTGACGAAATTATAGTTTTTTTAAAGTAATTCATAAGTGCATGGATCCGAAATTACTTTTAATCACGGTAAATATTGCTTCACACATTTGTAGTTCTCTTGTAGAAAAATAACTATTGGATTCGATAATTAATAAAACACAATACCTATATTTCACTGTTATTATAGCTAAACATGTTATTTTCATTAAGAATTCGTAGGGTTATAATATGGAATGAGTTTATATACATGAGAAATCCAAAGTTAAAGAGTTTTTAAAACATCTTAATAACTATCAAAATCAAGTATATCAATATTTTAAAAATATAGAGGGATAACTTAAATAGAAAATTTTTACGTCATATATAAAAAAATTAAATAAAAGCAAATTATACGCTAGCTATTAAGGTTGGAAAATGACACTGTTATGAAATTTAATAATTATATCTAATTTTGTGTTAATTAAACATGACGATGAAAATTAATTGTATACTTAATTATAACTTAATATAATAACTTAATATATAACTTAATAATGTATACTTCAGACGTAAAATAGCTACTTTGAATACTGTAATAGTTAAAAAGTAGCTATTGTAAAAATATAGGATGAGGATTCAAAGCCACTTCTTAAGATATATCTGAAAGGAACTGGATATACATAGAATAGTTTGAATTACCCTCATGGCACCAGCAATACTGTTGTTAAGAAACTAATCCTATCAGTTGATTCTGGACAAAAACATATTTTAGATAAGGATCCGCGTTTGCAATCAAAATATTCGACCAATAAAAACATAGATCTCGCTACTGTTAAAATAATTAAACATATTTTATAAATTTTTTATTTGCGTCTTTTGAAATTATAGTAAAATATTATTATTGAGTTCCAGAGCCTTAAAAAAACACAGACTAGTGACTTCTATCAAATCTAGACGCTATAAAGTGGTTTGCGGCCTTCTCTAGCTGTGGCTCTTTTACGTATCTTCTTGTGTGTCTTTATACGTAACTAATGTTTAGGAGTATTAAATTTTTACAATAAAATTTTTAATTATTTATTAACAAATTTTTTTATAATTTTTTATGAATAAAATTTTTTATAATATAACATTTTTTTATATAAACGTTATTATATAAATTTATTTTAGAGATTTTCATGTGGAGATAGTGAAAATAATGTTTTGATAAAATTCTTCAAAAATCAAGCACTGTACTATAACAAAATTTTAAAACTAAAATATGTATTTGAGTTAGCTGATTCTTGAAATGTCTAATGAGTAGTCTGGTTTTTGAACTACACGCCGAGATAGCTATTTCTTGAATGGCATACCGAGTAGTCTCATTCTTGAACTACCCATCGAGATAGCTAATTCTTGAGTCATCTATTGAGTTAGCTGGTTCTTAATTCCATTGTCAAGATAGCTGCTTCTTCTTAGTATCAGGTGTTAATTTGTTAAAAGCAACTCGAAGCAATGACAACCTATACACAAAAGCATACTTGCTAAGGTCCTACTGTGGGATATCTGAAGATCTACGCGATAGTGATGAATCTTTTGTACTGTCTGCTCTTTTTAGGAGTGACAAGCCGTTTTCAAACCACGCGATCTTATCTTGGGCGGAAAAGCAAATTTTCTCGACAAGCCGATGAGGTGCGGGGATAAAGAAGAGCTTGCAGCTCGTCCTCGAGCTCGTAGGCAGTGACCCGAGAGCGAGGCGAATCGATCCGATGGCCCGGTCGAGATACCGGCTTTTCTTCCCTTGTTCCTGCGGGTCTAATTCGCAGATTGTTCTGCTTTGCGTGATCCTCCACTCGACAAGAGAGGGTCATGCGAAATATCCGTTACATCCGCTCGAGTAACGGCTGACGTCCGAGCCGAAAAGTGACACTACTTCCAGCATTTGCCATGAGCTGCATGGCCGTCACTCTATTCGCACGTCCTTCCGAGTCGAGTCTTCGTTACACCTGATGATTGCTCTTGCTACAATGGCAGGCTTCGTTTACTTGAGTAAACCCTGTTACAAGTATTTAGGTTTCACGTGAGTTTCGCAGTTATCTGAGCAATGGCTCATGTGCACTACTATTCATTCCTTTAGGCCATACAGCCGGCAGAAAGTAAAAAAATAAAGTTTTATGCTTCAAGGTACAAAGAACTTACAGAAGTATTTGAGAATTTAATTTGTAACTGTAAACCATTTAATGGTCATTATTTTTGTTTTTTATTATCAAAAATTGAAAAAACAAAATGTAGTTTTTAAACTTTCCTCATTTTTTATTAAATTTTAAATGCAGTCTATTTCCAAAAAAATTCTGGAGACTATTGTGGAAAAGTGTTTATACTTATAGAAAGCGCACCACAAAACCTGCCAGACCTATTTGAAAATATTATTTTTTTATTTTTTTCTCTAATCTACTAGTTTTCTAAAGGAAATTAGGTAAATTCCTTTATGCTAACAATTTCTAAGAAAATGTTACTTCTTATCAGTTATAGAGTAGATGAGTGATGATAAAGTCTCAGTATGCTAATGCACTATACTTTAGTCAATCGTGTAAGTTGCAAAGGTTGTTGTTGTACTATTCGCTACAGTACACATCAGTAGAGTCTACTTATGTATTACATTAGGCTGTTGAGGTCGCAAACTGTACTATGTTGACCTGCAAACTACAGTCAGGTTTACTTAGCAATTATAACATTTTCCTTTCCATCAGACTTACGTTAAATTTATTCCAGTTTTTAATATACACAAGGTTTTTTCTCAGTGTGAGCACTACACTCTGCCGATATTTGGCGTATAATCGTAAGCATAATCAAGAGGCTCTAAGGAAGAAGCTCGCGGAAGTCTCACAGAAAGAAGCTCGCAGTGCTAAACTAGCACGTTGCAGAGTCCGTTTGAAGTTGGCGGGACCGCCCACGCCAAGCTTACGCACGACGCTCTCGTTTGAACTCTCGTGGTTAGAGCATGCATTCTCACCTTTACATTTTATTTTTATGCACGAACTTCGCTCCTTTCCCTATTACATTATCCTTATACCGAGTCAGGGGCATTATTCATTCATAATATTATGAATTGCATTCATTCATTAATATAGATTATCACAATTAGTATTTTAATTTAGTTAATAATTTCTATTTATACATTTTTTATAATAATTTTCCTACATTCTACTGAAATTTGGATTGATAATATGGCTCATAAACTTTTCGACACTCTAACTGATTCTGCTAGGCACGATGAATGGCATTGTTTGATTTATAGCATTAAAGCATAAACTAAAATACATTTTTGATTTTTGGACTTGCAAAGTTTTTTTTCCATTTGGTTACGTGAAAGTTCAAAGAATTTCAAAGAAAATTCAGAGATCAAAGAATGATAGAAATTTTATGATAGCTGAAAAAGTGATGACAAAAATTTTTAAATATGTATTGAAAAGTGTACGATTCGAAAGTAAGATAATGCAGGATATACTAACGTTCTTTTTTTTGTCTTGTGTATTTTTTTTCTTTTATTCGAATAAGCTAGAAATAACACTATTTATTAAATCAGAGAATCCTCCAAGCACAATGAATAAAGATATATTGTATTTATTATGTGATGATAGATTTACGGAGGCTGAATAGATGCAATGTAGAGGGAAGGCTGGAGCCGAATATTCTCGATACTTTAACAATAGAATTTTCAGTGCATACCACACTCACGGCAACGCAGGATCGCTGATACAATTAATGGGGGAAGTTTGAAAGAATGTCAAAGAGCTGGCAGCAAAATACGAACGCAATGCGCGAGATGCACATATATCTATATAGATGTGTGTACATGTATGTGTATATATATACTCACATATATAGAATTTGGAGCAAGCGGCTGGGTCCGCGTGCACAATATCGACAGCTTATAAGCTTTGAGGTTATAACCTCCGAGACCCCATAGTCGTACAGTTCCACGGGACATTAAACTTCTTCGGAGCGCTTCTTTTGTTTTATATTTCTTTGTAAAACCGGATGGACACTCGTGAAATAAAAGGCAGGGGGCGGGCGTAAAATAGAGAGAACGCACCGCGGGGCTCACAGAGCGCGACGACGGCTCGCGGGTCGCGGCGTCCCACCGCGTCCCTATATACACAACCGCGGCGAGCCACCGCGGCGACCGAATCCATACGTGCGCGCGCGGAGCTCAGGAGGATCCCGTCAATCGGGCGTCCGGCGAGGCGCGCGGCTCGCCCGGCGGCCCCGCGACAGGTTTACGGTCGGCCGAGACAAACGAGCGGTTATAGGCCCGGGGAAACTGGGTAGAAAATAAGGGGGGGGGGATGCAGGCCGGCGAGTGATAGGCCGAATTGGCCGCGCCCGAGCGACTCGGCGAAACAATCCCATTTTCGCGCGTTTATTTCGCGCTCGCTTAACCGCCCGCTCCCCGGCGTCTTTTCCCGGCCGCTCCCTTTATCTCCCCGGCCCCCGGCCCCGCTTCCCCTGGCCAGCGCGCGCTCTCGAATCCCTCTCTATTACGCCCCCCGGGCCGTTAAATATTTAACGTCGCGTACAGAGCTGTAAAAATCTCTCCTCGCGCCACGGGTTTGCCGCCACTCGGCGCGGCGCCGGGGGCGAGAGACGGGGCCGCCGGGAGACAAAGGAGCCTGCAGGTAGTTATCGTCCTCGGCGACTAAAGCAAAGCGGCCCCCAGCCCCCCGGCCCAATGCTCCTTAATGTTTTTCCTCCCGCGCCCGCCCACCCGCCCACCTCTTATCTTCCCGTTTTGGATTTCATGAGGTCGAAAACTGCTCCGCCTGCCAGCGGCGGCTTTGAATATCTACCCGCCGCTTTAAGATCGCCTTTCTTTTTTTTTTATATCAGAAACAGACGGCCCTGACGAGTCTCTGCGGCACTCGACAATAAGGTTACTTTTGGCAACACTTCTGACATTGTCTTCACCTTATTTCCGCATTTTCCCGATATCGTATTATGCCACAAGAATAGATATTATAAATTGCGGAGAATACAGAGGAAAATGAACCTGGCCAAAATAGACTTAATTCGTGGCTATATTTATACTTCTGTTACCATGTATTGTTTTGCAATCTAGACTATAATGTTTTTTAGTAACGATTGCCCGTGTATACATAATTGTATATTCTTGTACCGGAAATTTAACCTTCAATAATTATACATGCTCATAAACTTTTTAAACAAGAGTATGCGTGCAAAATACTCGTTTTATCATCCGCCATAATGCACTTCCATGAACAACATGTTCTGTAACACATAACTGGTCCTGACTCTTCATGTTCATTCAAGGTCAAATTTTATCCGTATAGACATCCATGAATTTTTTTTCCCTCGGATCAATTTATACATACGTATGACTTTCTTGAATTTAAAATGTTTATTGAAAATTAAAACATTGTTCAAATTGTATAAATTCATTAATTCTACTCACAAACTAAGTATCAATTTTAAGCAACAATTTTTTATCGTAATATTCAATGTTACTGCGTTATGAATGTGTATGTTTATTTTCGATTCTGGTATAATACCATTTAAATTATGACTATTTACAAAGCGAGTTATGATGGATAGTTAAGTCAGTAAGATATGGTTTTTTTTATAAATCTTAATTTAATTATTAATTGCTATGCAAGTTGCTAAGCGTCATAAAATACACACGTTTTTATTTTATAAAATGACTTGTACTATTTTAAACCACGCACAAAATAAGACGCCATAATTATCAAAATTTCATAATTAAATTCACATCGAATCACCATAATTATCCCGATTATGTCGAATCGTTAGAATTATGTTAAAATGTAGATCTTAACATTTAGATCTATTGATCTGAAGTTACAGTGATGATCTGCTACCCGCGACCTTTAAAAACATTAATTACAGCTCAGGGATTCATAGTACGTACTATAAATGTCCTAATTAGATCGAAATTTGGTGAGCCGGTAACTTGTGCGGTGGCGATAAGCAGGCTGCCCTTCTAAATTCTCCTCGGCGGTACTATACTATGCTTAGTCGCGGAATAAATCCGGAGCAATCACCAGGGCGCGGTATAAAGTGAACTAAAGGCCAGCGGGTGAGGTAACTTGGGCCGCGCGGTTGTGAGCAGCTGATATAGAGATATAGAGCGCCTCGTTCCTTTGGCCGCGAGGAAGATAAAGGCGAGCTTCCGGGCGAAATCGAAGGGGAATCACACGAGCTGGAATCGCACACTTGGCCAGCCCGAGCAGCCAATCCTTACGTGGGTATATACCTGCGGAGGGGAAGGAGATCGGGGTGCTGGGGAAGGGGCTGGGGCGGGTCCCGCGGGAGTCCTCGCGGCGTAATATGCACTCGTAATAAGCTTGCGAGAGCAATATCGCATTTACGCCCGCCTGTATAAGCGACGATCCCCGCGCACACCGTGCCGGCCTTCTGTCTCTGCGCTCAACTTGATGACCCGCAATAAACAGGATTTTCCTATCGATACGACACTCGCGGATGAGGGTCCGCCACGGCGACGCCCGCCGCGTGCGTTCCCTTCCTCTGCCTATGCACGAGCCCGCACGAGCGGCTTTATGCGTTGCAAAGCACTTTCACGAGGCTATAAATGCGACGTTTAGTACAATTGGCGATTCGGTAATGTGGACCCGTAAAATATTACGCCCGACTTGGGCCTTTTCTTATTACACCCTCCTTCCCGCCCCCGGCGTGAGCGTCTCGAAAGCGACGATGCATTTAACACTTAATACCCCACGCCCCGCCCAGCGTCCGCCCTCCTGTTTATACTAGAAAGCTCCTTATTTCCATTCACTAATCACGATAACAATACGGTAGTGATCTCGTTGTATGAGTCCTTTCTTAAAGTCATTTTGCGCATTATTGAATTAAGTGTAAACAATATACTTGTGCTTTTATTGGAGTCAACATATTCCATCGTATATTTCATTCTATTATAAATTAAGTATTAATTCTTCGAACTCTGTATAAAATCGAAGTTCTTTCTATTCATAATTATACTTATTAAGTGCTTATCAATTGTGCATTTTGGAATAAGTTTTCTAGAATATTATTGTTTCCACTTGGCTTTTGCGTACATAGTTTTCCCTGTCCCGGTTGTGAAAGCTCGGACGAATACGAAATGTTAATATAGGGAGTAAAGTGAGCTTGTAGTAACGTTCAATATGTTACATGTATTCTTAGTGCTCAACTTATCGCCAACTCACGTTTACGAAAGTACGCGTTGCTTGGCGAGAATTTGCAATTGTTTTGTTGGCGATGTAAAATCAAATCGAGATGTCCTATTGCACACTGAACTAAAAATAAGTTCCTTCTTGGCGGCGGCGTTGTTAAAAAATATTTGATTGCTCGCCACCTACTTTTTCTCGTCAGCGTTTATTAAAAAACTAACGAGTTACAACGGCTTTTCGTGTATTAACTCTTAATACACAATGACAAAAAGTCAAATGATTGCGCCTCGAATTCTCTCTTCCGGATTGATGAGTATATTTAATACTCTGTAATAGACACATACCATACGGAGCTGTGTCTGGAAAAACCAAATATTTTTGCAATCTGAGTAAGTCGTATTTTTGCAAGGAAGAATATTGTGAATTCTCGAAGCAAAAATGTGTTACGATTGTATTATAATGTAGCGTAACCGTTTGTTGCACGAGAGTCGATCGAGGGTCGACGTAGCTCAGGGCTGCTTGTCGTCGATAATTCGGCGAAGAAATGGACCGTGGAGGGTTCGATTGTGCTTCACTAGCGGTCCGCCTGTATAAAAAGTCGGCCGATACTTTGCCGCAATTCATTCCTTTTCTGGCTATCACAGTAAGCTAAATAATTGAGCATAAACGCGCTATTATCTAATTTTCAGTCTAATATATTATAAATAGTTTTTCAAAATAAAATAATTTTGGTTTTTTCAATTCGTAACATTTACAAGTAATTCAAAACTTCATCTGATACAAATCAAGGAAAATACCTTTACTCGGCGACAAGCCGACAATTTGCTCGAGGGCTCGCACACGAACCCAAAAGAGGTCCATTGGATGAAAAATGGATTTGAAACGGAACTCGAGCGTGGAGACGCAATCCAATCATGAATTTATTCCACATGATAGCCGCAAGTCAATCTGATTAGTCGAATGCAATGCGCAGTCTCGCAGAGGCACATGCAATAGACACAGATGGATAGATACGGAAAGGCAGATGAGGCGGATTACTCCTCTGGCGTGGAGTAGGAGCGATATTTCATAGTCCGTTGGCACAGTATCCGTGTAATACTATTAATCGGGACGTGAGCTTGCGCGTGCAGGGCACAGAGCCGCGCAACGCGCCGAGCATAATTGAGGCGGCCGCCGGGAGATAAGTCGCACCGGACACTTGAACCCCGCGCCAGGGACTCGATATAATAAATCTCGGGCACTCATCGGTCCGGGCTCCCGTCTGCCAGTGGCGTCGCGAGGAAAAGCTCGGCCGGGAGAGAGGAGGGCGCCAATTAGCGGGCAACTAACGCCGCAACGTCGTCGACACCTGGCGAACCCCCGAGGGAAGCCTAGCCGAGCCGGCCGCGATGTGCCCGCAATTTTTCTCAATTAACCACGTCCTTTGGCCGGCTGCGCAGCCACGCCTCCTCCGCGACTTGGGTTTTTTCTCCCGAGATGGAGCGCGGCCGAGGTCCCCTTCCATCTGCCGCATCCCACCTCGAGCGACAATAGAGCGGAAATGGGATCTCGTCCAATTTCGCCAGGCCGCCGCCATATTTTAGATGTCGCGTGATTGCCGGATAATTGCCTCTCCGCGGTTTTTAAACTTGTAACGTGTCGGCGACGAGGCTCCCAGGCTATAAGACCCCGTCTGTCCTACGAGCTCCTTTCCTCCCAGTCGCAGAGTCTTACTCATTAATTTAACATTTTCCCAAGTCTCGGCCTTGTTAGCACTCGATTTAGACGGGACGCACCGAGTAAATAGTGATGCCGACTGCTGGCGCAGCAATTCCTCCTTCTCTAACCTCGGCTCCATTGGCTATCACGCGTAAATAATCTGCAGAGCTGAGGTACAGTTTCGGTGTAATGGAACGTAATTACCGTTCTACGGAGCTTTTCCAAATGCATGGTAGCGTACTCAAAAAGTGATGAGCCGTTGCACTCAATGCGATCCTTAATATTTTTATACGAACATCATTTTAAATTTTTTATTAAATAAAAATACACGTTACTGATATTCGTCCAGAAACATGTTTTTTCGTTCAAAATTATTTTAATCCATCAATATAATCTTCATCAAGAGTAAAATAGTCATTTCAACTGTAACATTACCAGTTTTGTAAAACGATTTATTCTTTGCCTTAAAATAGGCTTCAGTTTTAGTGATAATATTTTCATTCAAACGAAATATCTTATCAGAGAGCATTTTTTTGCTGTTTTGTGAACAGACGGTAGTCGCTTAAAGCCAAATCTGGAAAATACGGTTCAAGAGCAATTCGTAACCAAATTTTTTAAATTTTCCCGTCGTTTTCATAGATTTTGAGACGATGCATTGTTTTAAAGAAATCAAATTGTTTCTTTTCCATATGCGATCATTTTTTTGTAATTTAAGACTTCGAATTCTCCAATAACACTGTAGAATATTGACTGTTGATGACATATCTCTTCTGAAAGTAATAAATATTTCATATTAATTTTGAGACGACATGAATATCACTGATAAGGATTTAGCTGTTGAAGAATTGACTTTACTGGTGAGGATACTGCTGCTAAACTGCATTTGATTAGGATGTTACTTAATTTATTTTATCCTTCCCAAATCTCAGGTACTCCTTTGCAAGCGATCCCGTGCCGCAAGCGATTTGAAGGAAATGAGCCTTGCATAACAGTCCTTGAATTACAGCCGATCATATTGACGCAGTCAATTCTTGTTCTGTGTGATGCGCTGAGCATAAATAAGTGACACGTGTTCCAAAACGTCGAAGTGAACGATGTGCTCGGTTTGAGGTTATAAAAGAAGATTTATTTTTATTTATCTATAAGATTCACGATCGCCATCTTTGATACATAAAAACTAAAATCTACACTTTTTGTTTTTGTTCAATCTTTTATTTTCGATGCAGAGAAAACCTTTTGAAGCAAAAACTCGGGACGCTCATAAGACACACTAATTCATAATTATCTAAATAGAATACTGAAGGAACACGTAAACTCGCCATTGACCGTTTCTAAAACATCGATATAATGACTTCCTCGTGGAGGGAAGTCGAGACAAGTCGCTTCTCCCAACCACACGCATTCGTATAAGAAAAACTCGACTTTTCTCTCGTCCCATGGATTACTCGGATTATCGAGTGTGATCAGCTGATGGAAAAGAGAAATTCAAAAAATATCTCAAGAAATTCTTTATAGTGCCAAATAATCACATCATCTAAAACACAGTATTTTGAAATGTGCCAGAACGCCCGTCGATTATTTATTTCCTGCATTTGACCCGCCCTCACGCACTCGAAACACGTTTCTTAGGTATTCATTACATTTATGGCAATATCTAGATATTTATTTCTAGATTAATGTTATTAATTATTTATTTAAGATGGAAAACCATCAGACGCTAATAATGACCTAAAAATTAGATTAGATTACAAGGTAAGCATTTGATGCAACAAATTTTAGCAAATTTTTTAGCTAGTAAGAGAGCACAGCTAAACCTATACAGATTTAGAAAGAATTAGTCAAGTATAATAATTATATATTAATTCTTTAAGTAACAGTTTAAACAAACCATATAAATATAGATATTCTAACTATATTTAGTCTCATACGTATAGTTTAGATGAGAATCCCGAATAAATATAACCAGTATAATAGCTTCCTTCAAGTGAATAATCATAAAGATAATCAAAAATTTTGTGACAATTAATATTTTGTTATAAAATTGTGATGATAAATACTTGTTTTACATAAATAAGTAACATTATTCACATCAAGTGAAATCATTTTAACAATAATATAATATTAATTTAATTTAATGAATCAGGTCTTATGAAAAATAAGTAAAGAAACCTTACTTGTGAGTAAAAGTGTTCTTTTTCTACCTTACGTATGTGTTCCGCATTGTTCAATAAATTATGCTCACAGGGACTCAAGAATGAGAGGAGCGGATTTACGGTTTTTGTTCTTTATCCGTTAATTTTATTAAAATCTGCTCATTAGAGTATGCGGCTTTTTATTTTCAACTCAAATCGAAATTTTTTACGATGTAATATAAAAATAAAGTTCAAAATTACTTGCTTACTTTATGTAATATTTTTACAGAGGTAACAATCCCGTGCTAAAAAACAAAACTATTACTTTTAAAATGTAAAAGATCAATAAAGACCAAGGAGTTATAGTCACAGTTGTGAACTCTTGATGTAGCTTTCAATTGTGATTGAATTTTTCATCTAAACCGTCATATTGCTTATTGATACATTAATAAAAGTAACGCATCGTAAAAAAATAGTAATACAAAAAATACAAGGTAGACAAGAATTACAAAATAATCATATCTTCCCTTCTTATAAATTGTAGTCTTGCGATTGTTGGAAATAATATTTAGAAGTAATTCTAATTATTTTTATCAATCATTTCTTTATCACTACTTGGTAGGTGCAGTACATTTGATAGGTACATCATACTGTAAGCCATCGTTCTATTGGCCTGGCAATCTCGGTTAACATCGCACAATAACGTCAAAAAATTTCATATGCGAGCTGTACTAGATTTCTCTTTTCGCAGGTTTTTCAGAGCAATTTTCTCGAAAGTAAAACAGAAAACGTTGGGAGTTGAGATTTTTGGGACAGAAAAAGTTTACTTTCAAATTGCACTGCGGTCCTTGACTACCTTGTTATAACAAAACTTTTTCGTGCCTCTTGCTATTTTTTGCATGTGGACCAATTTCACATTTGAGAGGGAGAGAAACAGAGAGAAATAGACAGTGAAAAAATCGCCGAGGTGGCCAGCATTTGAAGCTCGTATATATATAAGATGGGTTGTAGCCTGCACTGACTAAAGAGGTTAAATGCTTTTGTGAGGGCTCGTACATTCTCATCAGCGAACAATTTATACGGCTACAGCATAGAAGCAAAAACATTAAAGGTGAGCTTTTGCATAAAAAGTAGACTATTTTCCTATCGAACGATGCTTTACAAGCTCTATAAACCTTTGTGTTTCTTGTTTTTATGTACTTATATACAATGTTCGAGAATAATGTGTAATTAAAGTTTATTAAAAGTCACCGCATGTATATCCACCTACATTCAATTTTCTACAAACAATAAATACATTACACGTGCAAAGCACGGATTTCTATATTTTAAAACTAGATTCATTGCAGGAGATAGAAACTGCAACAGTTTGGCAATATTCCTATCACAATAAACAGCAATAAATTTTACAAATACCTAGGGTTGTAATTCCCGAAATGCGTTTATCGTGGGATTTAACATTACTGAAATTCAGTGCGAAATAGAACTATAGTGAAATAGCAGTTTAGATTTATGATAGAACGCATTATCGCTTCAATAATCGAAAATAGCTCACAAAAGAAGCCACCGAGGACATATTGGGCCCAGATTAATACTACCAAAAGCTCGATGGAATAAATAAACATTATGTAAACCCAGTATGGCGCTTGGGTTTGCAATCGTAAAAATGACAGTAGTAGTGAGGGTAAACGCAAGCTAATGCCGTTACCACAAGACTAAATCAAGGATTTACAGTAAAACGGATCGAAGTAGGGGCGAAAGGGTGGAGGTTGGGGTCACTTGTGCCGAGGAAACTGCTGGGGTCCCGCATTGCGGCTAAGAATATAGCCAAATGTCCAAAATCGTGAAGGAGACCGGCCCTATCTATTGCTCAAGCATGATTTACGTAAAAGATTTAAATTAAGCGGATTCGATGGACTTATTTCGAATACCGGCCGCAGCCTCTATTTGGGTACGAGTACTTTCTCATTTTAGTGTAGATCATTTTCAAATTTCAAATACTATTATGACTGTATGTGGAAAGAAATGGTTCATCATATCGATGTCAATTTCAATGTGAAGGGGCCTTTTATAGAATATGGAATAATATTAAATATTGATTATATATTAATCCAGGAACAGCTACCTTGTGTATTAAGATCAAGTGCATCTTACATGTTTATTCAAGCGCTTGATCATTGCTTTTGACATATTTCTTTCTAATTCATTGTTGATATTAAATATTCAATATATACTTTTAGTATTACGCTCATGACGTAATACTAAATAAGTAAATTTACTTTAGTTTAATTGACTTAATTAATAGACTTATTTAGCAAATTATATTAGACTTTTAACTATACGATTCTTCGTAACTTCGGTTTTCCTAACTTTGCAGATCGCATGTGTTAAATTAAATTGTATTATTTATGAATCACAATTAAATTGTATATATACAGCGTATTTTTTTGTACTTAGGTTTTGCTATTATTTTTAAACTAAATTTTAGATGTAAACGACGAAAAAGACGTTAAAGGAAAATTTTCATTCCCTTTAAATGTAAGATTATACGATAAGAAATTGCCACGAGAATAAAATTATGAAAACTCAACGAATACATTGTAGGGGATAATGAAGCGAGGTATATTCATTTTGCTGCATAGTCGATAAAGTGAATTCTAAATTTTCCCTTCGTTTCTTAACTTTATTATGTCGATTATTCAAGAACGAGGTACAAATGCGGAGAGTACGATGAAATAAGAGGAGAAAAATTCATGATGTCAGAGAAACTAGAGTAAAATTTACAATTTTCAGTACAGGTACTTCGAATCGATGCGACAATAAGGTGTCAGAAAATAATTCTAAAAAGAATTTAGTGGGTGTTGAATAAACGTTAGGATAAGGTCAAAAGATTTTATTGCTATGAGTTTGAAAGGATTTTCAAATAGAATTAGCCAAAAAATATTGCAATGAAAATTTATGATTCATTAAAGAATCGAAGTGATTGAAGAATTAGGTGAGATAGATACCATTATATACTGTTCATTGAAGCACTGATTAAATATTTTTTTTCTCTGTCGATATAGTTACTGCGTATTTTCGAAACTTGAGCTATGCCTTTATATCACTTAAAGTACACTGAGTAATTCTTTTACATAATATTTTTTAAACATATTAATTTAGTCATTTTTAATGTGAATTATACGTTATGAATTGAAAGTTCCCCGAACAGTCATTTAATTTTTTACCTTAAAAAAAGAAATAAAAACATGCAGTGATTTAATCCAGCAGGATCAAAATACTGGCAAAATAGTTTTTAAATATTTGTTTAACGAAAGGAAAGATCTCTGGTTTAGAGATGAAAATCTACGAAGATTAACGACACACTTACAATAAATCATTTGCGTGAAAATCACAATAATGTAGTCATGGCAATACTGGCTCTTTAATAGAAAAATCAAATAAGCTAGCGCGCAAAGCGATAATAACGTTTTTGTAAAATTATAATCTAAATATATAAATTGTAACCTATATAAATAAAATTAATTAGAATTTTAAAGGCCTAAATATCTAAAAGAAAGAAAATATTACCTCTACTAATCAGAAAATATGATATTATTGTAGTTAACAATTGCTGATAATTGCAATCGCCGTTTTTTTATAGTAAATTTATTATGTTTTTTGCAAAGTACGGCTTTTATGCCATGTATATAGGTCGATTAGGAAAGACTATTTCTTACCAAGTAGAAGTTGGCAGCGATTCAACAATGTATTTAAGTAAAAATGGAATTATATCAGCGGGTAATGTATGTCAAATGTGTATGTAAACCAGGAAATCAATATTATTTAATGATGATTTTATTTTATAATAGATTCCTACATTAATATCTGATGTTTAAGAAGAATAAGGGCTTTGAACATAGTAGATCGAGAACGATACATTATAGTTTAAACTGTAGTATAATGCAAGTATATATGTAGAAAGTAGTAATCTTAATCAATGCGAAGTCACGTTCATTGGATTGTTTACAGAATCATGTTAACTACGCCATTATCCTTTCCTATGGCGCGGTATAAATCATCTTGTACCCATGCATTAACCCATGTAATACAAAATTAATAGTCTAGTATTAAATAAAATCTGATCAGTATACAATCTTGGAATTTCGTTCAATGAGCAGAAAACTGACATTTATTTTGGCTCAAAATAGTCATACTCTTCTTGAAGATTAAAACCATTTTTAAATATTTTCTTTAAATTTATTTGTTTTCCCGAGAAAGTATAGTTTTAAAGAATAAATAAGAACGAAATTCTCCCTAAACTTTGGCATAACTTTATAAATATAGATATGAGAGTACATCGATTCGGAAGTTGAGCGAATATTGCCTCGAATATTGCTAGAGGGCGAAGGTATTTATTTTTCGATACATAGTGCGAGGTCGCGAGCGAGGCCAGTTTATAAGCGCTGCGGTTTTGTTGCTGCAATATTTTTTATTGTATTGCGTGCAGTTATTTGTTCCGAATGCTAAATCGCTGTCTGACGGCCCAATTTTTTCTACGTGACTTTAATTCATTGGTTCTCGGAGTGTATCCGAGAACTAATGGTGGGCAGATAGTCGGTTTGCATATCCTTACATATGCTTATCCTTATTATTATGTTCGCTTATTCTTGTATATGTATATATTACGTCGGTGTGCGTACACACACACACGCACACACACTTGCAAAATATATTTGCTGTGACAAACTAGATTTGCACTCAAGCAGACACAGAGAGATATAATTTCTTGTCGTTTGCGCGCATGTACTCTACCCGTCTAACTTTCTTGACTAGCTCAAATCCTCTTCTCAATTTACACCAAGCAATACTCGCTTCCCTTTTGTCCTTGTAATGCAGGAAGAGTCGTCGTAGATGAAAGGACATTTTTCTGTCTCTTTTCGGCTCATTCCACTTGTATTTTACCTTAAAATTTTCTACAACTTGTTTTCTAAGTACCATAGTTATAATATCAACTGAAAGGTAGCATATCAGCTTCGTTATTATTAAACTTTGTAGCCAGAATAGTTACCATCTCCAATGAATCTTTTTTAATTTTTTTATTGTATTACATCACGTCATTCATTTTAAAGCAGAAAATAAACTCGAATAGTAGGTAGTCGTTTAAGTTTCAGTACACGAATCATATTAAACTCTTAAAGTAAAAAAAGTGCGTATATATTTCAACAAAAAAGTATTCTTGCTTAAAATAGATAAAAATTTTATGAAGTTTAATTAAAAATGGAAAAAAATATCTGCATATAAATAGCTGAATATAGGAGCTTGTCAATGATACAAAATACAACTAAGCATTACTATTCTATAGCAGCACAGTATCATTGTGATAATCATCATAGCTGCAAAAAATCTTAATTAAGAGCCTATGTTATTCATCATTGACAATAAAAATATTTCTATTCGATATAATGTTATGTTGAAATTAAAAGCATTTGATAATCGAGTAACTCAGGAATTCATATATAGCTTCTATGTTTTTTAATACAATCTTTTACCATAAAACTAGTGAATATTCCGTTTTAATAAAAGGTAATAAATTTTCATGTGTTATTGGTATCACACTGAAATACTAAAAGTGCAATTTAATTTTAATGCATTATATATATAATGCGCGAGTAACAACATTTTCTAAAATTATAATATTCTATTTTATTGCAATTTACCTTTAAATTACAGTGCTTTTCACTTAAAATGTTGTTAAAAATGATGAATAAGCGTACATAAAATTAATTTATACGATGGAAAATAATAGTTTATCGATACATTTTTTACTTACAAAACTAGGTGATACATATGATATTAAACTTCCAGATAATAGATGTCAAAAATATCAACACCATCCTAAAAATATTTGTATGTACATTTCCAACAAAATGAGAACAGAAAGGTTAGTGGAAGAGCGAAACGAATTGAGGAAAAATTTCAAAAGATGATAAAAGGTGTGTCGCTGGGTACAGACGTTTCCATTCAATCAGCCGTAATGTCAAGTAGAAAATTGAGAAACTCAGGAAGATCATTCTGGGTGGAGACTCGAAGCACCCATCTAGATGGAATCGGTTCATTAAAAATTCAAGGCCTCCGTCACGCAAACTCCCTTCCCCGTGTATATACGCCTACATTTTACTGCAATTTCGTTCTCTCCGATAGATCCTCTTACTTGTTTCCTTTTTTATTATCTTACTTTTTATACATCATACTCTATTTTAGGTAACGTTTTATAATGTAAGAGTTCCCTACTTTAAATCTTAATCTCGTTACATTTAATAATTTGATTGAACTCCTAGTTATATAATCAATGATAATCGATATGTTATATTTTTAATAATTATAGTATTTAAATTATATAATATTATATTATATATTGTTTTTGCTATTGTAGATGACTCATACATAAAATAAGTTTTATCTAGAGTAAAGTTGAGTTGTTCATACGTTAATATAATCCAACGTATGAAAAAGTTGAAATTTTTGTGAAAGTGATCAATTAATAGAAAAAACTCTTGACAATTTTTATTATACATTAAACAGAAATATATCTCTGTATATTCTATGTTTTTTTCAATACATTTAAATGTTAGGGCTGATGGAGATGTTACATCGACTCAAACGCTTTTACAGAGAGTTGCACCGCTAGATCTTCTTTCTAACCCTACGCAAGATCAAGGGCTTGGAACGAAGCTTCTTTTGAACTGAGATTAAAAAATAATCCTATAAGAAGCAACTGCTTCAGATTTCTAATCGACATGTAACTAGAGGTGTATGGAGGAACAAACAAGGAATTGACTGCTGCTTTTCAGAGTATAAGCTTGTTTTGTGTAATCGCAAGATTTATTAGAGGTACGATTTTTTTTGAAAATTGTGTTCTCACATAAGCGTAGTCACCTGTTTAGAAACACGACCTTAGGGTTTTTGAATTAAGGAACTGAAAGACTTGTTATTCGCTATTATAGATGTCAGCCTATGAAATAGCGATGCTCTGGAAATCATTTATTAAGAAAAACGTTTACCATTTGTTTAGAACATTTAACAAGCTATGAGATTCTTATTTAAAATGTTTAATCGATTACTTTAAATTATAAATAATTTAAATTCAAACGTCACATGTGATTATATCTTCTAACTTTTACATTGTATAAGTTTATTACTGTGATAGATGTATGCGCCATTGATTATAAAATTATTTATATATCTATCCATTGTAAAATGCGTGCGTAGAATTATATTGGCATTATTTATTTATTTTCGTCAAATTACAAATGTATATTTTTTGTAAGCTTGCTCGCTATGCTTAGTCTCGAGGAACGAGGAAAACCCGGTAGTTCGAACATGTAAATTGTAAAAATGTATGGAGTCGGGCTGCGCCTGTGCGAATCCATAAGGGATTCGTGATTTAGCCGTTCTGCTCGGGCAGTCATAGGATATGCCCGAGGCGTTATAGGTTTCGTGGAGTTACTCCTTATAAATGAAGACCGCCCCATGTGCACGCACGAGAGACATCTCCATGCGTGGCTGTTATAGGCATCGCGGCCCGACGACTCTCGCGGACCTTCGGGGAAAGTCGGTGGGACTCGGAGCGCAGGGCTCCGCGGTGAGCGCGAGAAAATTGGGCTACTGCGTGACTCGGGAGTGGGGATAGCGAGCGGCGATCAATGAGCGGCGATCGAGGAGCGACGATCGAGCGCGAAACTCGAGCTTTATTATTGTTTTGGCCGACCGAAAGGAAAGGTAAGCGCGAGGTTACCTATTTGCTTTGTTACAAAACCTTTGTTTCAAATAAATTTAATCTATACTTCCAAGTCAATACTTTGTCTTACTATAAATATAACCATTTCCTTGTCCTGTCCACCACAATTACATCTTGTTATAATTATTGCTTAAGATTATGTGGTATATTCGGTAATTTATTTTTCCGATAGTTCGTTCGGCTTACCAATAATTATCTTTTCTCACTAATTTTAATTATATAATTTTAAGAAATAAACAGATTATTCGTCGTACTTAATGTCTATCGCATTTATTACTTATTGTAAAATATATACATATATCTCCTCCTTTCAAAGTATCTTTCTTTTTATTTTTGTTTATTAGAATAAATAATTATTTGAATAATAATTTAATATTCCTACGTGACGTTGCATTATTTATAGCGCAATGTTTATCGGTCTTTGGGGAGGATGCAATTACATTTTAAAACTTTTGTAAATAAATTTATAGACTGAAAATGTTTCTGTACATATCGATAGGAAATTTCCTTTTACTTTGGGAAAGTTTTCCAGATATACGTTCATCTGTGAAAAACTACATGTGATTTTACGACTTTGCAGAGAACAACCCGATTCCAGCGCATACGTGTCCGGTTGGTAGCGCGTTACGTGGGAGCGTCTGCTCTATGCGGGTTTTAGGAGCCTTCACACTCATGTACACGGGTGTATAGCGCAGGTATTTTCTGGAAGGATAAGCGAGTGTGGGTAAGATGACATTGGGCCTGCTTCCTTATCGGCTGTGGGGTCCAAAAGATGAATATTGTGCACCCTCTGACTGACATTCGACTTTTTACATATTACAAGGATATTTTAATATGCCAGTTTTTAAAACAAAATCAACGAAGTAACTTTTAGTTACTCGTATAAAAAAATAAAAAAATCGATCGATTATAATAAAATGACACTATCGATTACACAAAATAAAATGTTAAAAAACGGAAAAGCGTTTGCCAGTTTGAAAAAAATTCATCAAATACCCTTCTTGGAAATATTCGAAAATATCGTCATAAAATACTGCGATAGCACGGGGCCCTATAAGTTATTCATATGCTCCAAACGAGATCGTCGAAATGATTGATGAACAACTGCCGAGTACTGCCCGAGCCAAAGGAAAAGTATGGCTCCCGAACAAGGTTAGGATTGAAGCAGCCGCGCTATCGAGGAGAAGATTAGTCTCGGTTAGTTCCGATCGAGCGGGCAAGGCACCTCGAGGCAAAGCAGCGCAATAATTCCCGAGCGGGGCGCAAGAAGGGACCTCTCGACTGCTGCCACGGGGGCGTTTAGCGTGAAGGCCCGCTCCCGTCCTCGGGCGCCCGTGGCCGCGGCGATAAGCCGCGCCGTAAAGTCGGGGGGGGAGAGAGAGAGCCCGCGGAAAGGCAGCGCGTGCCGCGCCCGTGAAGCACGCGCATAAACGAGCCTGGGCCTCGGCGCGGCATTGTCGGGGGTATCGGCGGCCTCGCCCTCGGATCTTCGGCGGGCGGCGCCTCGCGAGTAGTCCCGGGGGAGGCGCGGGCTCCGGCGGGGGCCGGCTCGGGATTCCGGCGCCCTCGCCCAGGCAACATATTTACGTTAACGTATAAATCTTGCCCGAGCCGCTTGAGAGGAATTGGCATGCATGAGAATACCCTGGCATTCGATTTAATACGGGTAAAGGGGTAGCCGAGCGGCCCGGGGAAGCGCGGCCCGCGCCCAAACATATCTATCCCACCTTCGCGGCCTTATCCGATCCTGAAGATGTATATCGGCCGCGTCGTTTAAGCTCCCCGCGCGATACCTTATACGTCTCCCCCCGGCCCGCGGCTGCCTTGGCAGCTCTTCCGATCCCTCGTGTGTTTTCCCCGGCGCCCATCCCCCTCGCGCGTACGTGTCTATCCGGGAGACCGAGGGAATGGACCTTTTTCCCATGTGTATACGTGCATCCACGAGGGGGGGGGACGGGGGCAAGCGCCGCTTTGATCGAGTTCCGCTTTGGCAATTTAACTTAACCGTTGCATCGATTATACTAAACAGTTCCGCTGCGAACCCCTTGACTTTAAGGCTGGCCGAGGCCGCTCCCAACCCAGGCCCGTCGCTCGCCGCCCACCGCAAAAACAAGCCGGCGGGAATTGTACTGCGACGGATGTGTTCTTACTCGCGGCCGCCGCTGCAGCGCGCTCGGTGCTACTCTTCCTCGCTCCCCCGGAGGGGACCTGATTTTTTCCCCCTTCTTTCACGCAGATCGAGTGATTGCACCCCGTTCCTCCGTTCCGCCCAATTGACCTTCCTTCACTTTCACGCTGCTCGGCCTCGTCGCTTTGACAAACCCTTAACCCATTGCAACTTAATTCTCTACTTATTTCTCTGCCGAGATACGATTTACATGCTGTCTCGATAATAATTGGACTCGAGTCTAGTTACATTATTGTATAACGAAGCCATCGCTCACTAAGAACCGGTACACCGAATCACTGATTCTACTCGAGACTCTATTCATGAACCAATAAGTATAATTTCTCGTCAATACCGTTTATCAACGTTACTGACGCGTTATTTAACACATAAAATAAGATAATAAAATAACTCAATACCTGCGATTTCAATTGCTGATAAATGCGTTTTGAAAAAGTAGTTTCTGCGAAAGCAATTTGAACTTTAATTATATCGCGTATATATACATTTACTTTCTTCCTTTTTAGATTTATCAATCATATGAGAGTTTCAGTTGGAAACTAATCGGAATCGTCTTGCATGTCTCTCTAACGTAAAGAAAAACGCCAGTGCTTTGATCCGAATTCGCGTTCTTGCACTACTCAATATCGACTATGATCAACTTGGAAAAAACTTGATGTGAACTTTACACAGAATTTGTTCTTGCATGATCTAAATTAAATTTGAAATACAAATTACAAGGTTACATAAGTAATTTTGACACATAAAGGGAGTGGGTCCAAGTTTATTTGATGTTTGTACTATTTCTATCGTTCGAAAGTTTAAATCACATTTAAATTAAATTTACATTAATGGACCTAAATTCATATCATATTTTTGATTCAATTACTATAAAAATAATGTTATTTTTTACTAGTAATTTTTGGTTAATAACGAACCGTTTCTTTAACGAAATTTTTGTGCACGGCTTAATTATTTTCAAATACAGATCAAAAATTGTACGTAAACCCTCTTTCTTAGAGTGCCTTCGTATTTAGAACCTAGTAGCTCAGTTAATTTACTTCCACGGAATGAACGCGAGTAAGGTTCTATCAAGATATCATTCAGTGCCTAACCAATGGTTAATTAGTAACTCGTTGAAAGCGTGGATAATCTCGCTCTCGTAGTGTATAGTGAACATCACAGTAAATATATTTTATTTTTCAACGTCAATTGTCATTATTTAAACTTATTCCATCCCTCCTAATCTAAATCGCAATTCGTAAATCTGAACAATATTTTACAGTGTATCGTGTGAGATAAGATAATAAAAATCTTCGTGCGCTGGAAACTTGCCATAATGACAAAACACATTTACTTGGCTGCTAACTATTTTCTTATTATAATATACATCTAACTGAAGTAGTATACTTCGGTGCGTCAAACATTGGTAAGTCAAACATTTTATATCGAATATACCGATATCTTAAACACCGCGGCAATAATAATCTGCTTCATCTCATTTTTACTACCAAAATCGAATAATGAATAGAAAAACAATACTGCATGTGCCAACAACATCCATCTTATCCTTAATCTTATTAGTGTCATTAATTTCCAATAAAAAATAAACTAGTGTCCTGCCCTATAGATAAATGGAGAACAGAACCGCAAGAATAAGCGTAAATAAACGAAGTTGTTAAAACCTAGGAATCAGTAACAATGGATACGGCGAGCTTCGTAAGCGGGTAAGAAATCAAGCGAGATAAAAGGATGGACCGAGACTTCGCTATCATGTCGCGTAAGATCTGCAAACGACAGCTTCTCAATTAATCGATGGTTTTACTGTTTTCTCAGACAGACCACCAGGCTGATGCGTCGGCACAAGCTTAGCACTCACGCGTTCTTATATTTATGAAAAGGAGTAAAGCTCCAGGTTCTGCGGCGCCTTGAGGAAAATCAATGCTTTCTTAACTCGTCCTGGGATTTCTACGATTTCGCTGTAGCGGTAGCGTTGAGAAACGTATAAGAGGATGTAAGAACGAGTGCAGTGAAAGAAATCAAATCCCGCAGGGGAATCTTTTTTAACGGACCTGACCGACAGGGGGCTCAACTTTGATCAGCTGAACCAAGCTGCAGCGAAAGCACACTGAATCGAATGGCTTAACGACCCAAGGTATCATCGACGCTTTATACAAGTTTGTGCCGACGCTCCAAATTCTACCGTTCGATGACAAGTCGAATTTTTACGTAGGGGCTTCACATTACTTGATTCTATTGCTAGTTTTCACTGAAATATATCAAACACAAAGAGCTCGGAATTATTTCGTAAAGTATCTTCTTGATCTGTGGATCACCAATATCGATCGAGTAAATAAGACATTTCAGGCATTTCAAAAACTGGTTTATATATAAAAGTACAATCGAAAAGCAATTTATAATTTATACAAAGTATGTATTTATAAAAAGAATGCATTATATCTAAATCTTCTTGTTAAATTGCACCTGGAAATGCTCGATATGAAACAAAAGTCTTTTGGCTAAGAATATCTGGCGTAATCCCAGATATTAAAAGATAAAAGATCGACAGCATGTTTGTTGACAATGAATTTTCGAAAATTTTTTCGGTAATAGATAAAATCAATGAAAAAATCTTTTTTTTTAAATATTTTTTAAATGTGAAATATGAAATCTACTATCTCGGAAAATTTATATTTTTATATATTCGAATACATTGTATAGAATTTTAAAAAAATGACGATAACATTGTTAATGTACGATCTTGTCGAATAAAATAGTTAATACGATATTTTGCTAACCAATTTGGAAAGTTATTGAATTATTAAGAATAAATCTAAAAATTCATTACTATTTTAATATTTATACATAGATGGAAAAGTTAGTCCTTTTTTGTGTATTCACTTTTTTAGTGTATATCTACACACTTTGAAATCAGTATAGAACTTTAACTATAAATTTTATAAAAGCATCAACTTCTGTGTAAACTAATGAGTATGTCGCCTTGTCATTAGAAATTGGCAATGTATTAAAGCTGTTGATATATTCCCGATAATTTTCTGAACAGCTTTTCTATTATATAAATTCTTTGGTGATAAGCAGGATTAATTTACTTTATTGAATGCATTTGTATATGACTTTGACAGTATTCAGGATACTTTATTGAAGAGTATATTTATTCAAGCTGAAAATCTCTACATTTGTCAATAAAAGCTTCTTATATATTAATAATAGGTAAGCCAGCACGGATGAGTATCAAAGTACTATGCACTTTTTACGTTATTTTATGTATCGCAGGAAAATTGGATTCTTGGGAGATACATGCGCGATCGATAAACTCGCGGCGGCCAAGTTTTGCGTACCAGTGCAAGTGAACAACACAAGCCTGCACTTTGTATTAGTATTCTTTAATCTATCTCCCCTTATAACCTACGATAAATTGAATATATAATTGAATGCTGGCGATCACACTTAGTTTTCGACTTTAATGTAAATTAATTTAGCATAATGCAGTTATCATTAATTTATGTAGTTATTAGGATCCTATAGTTACAGATAATAAGATTCATTACAAATAATTTTATTTACGTTTCATCACAAAAACAATTGATTATTTCATTGTAGAGAATATAGGTATTGTAAATTTTGTTTTTTTTCAATGCCATGCAAAATTTTGTATGAATGAAGAAACATAAATAGCTCATTTATTATTCCTCGGTTACCGAAAGTAATTTAAGTTTTCTCTACAGACATATTTATAAATTAGTTTTCAGGTCTACATTTAATTTATTTCTTGAAACAAAACACTATTTTTCATCAACTTCATACATTTTTTTTAAGACTTTTAGACTAATTTTTTACTAATCCTTTTAAAATAGGAAATAATGCAGGATCCCGTTATGATTTTATTTGTACTGTATTTTTTAGGAAGGGTGGAAAATGTATAATCCATTATCTAACGATTCTTTTGATACTTTAATAAAGGGAAGCAACAAAGCTAAAATCCATTTAATCCTAGAGTGTGCATCACTAGTTTCCAATGCAATGTCTTTTCATCCTTTGCGTGACGACAGTTTTTGTCGAAAAGCGATTCTCTCTTTATCTTTCCTTTTTTCATTATCAGGGAAGTAAATGGAAGATAAAGTAAAGTTTAAAAATGTTGAAAAAAAGAGAGAGAAAACTGTTTGTGAAGACTACGAAAAACTTGACTATAACTGCTACCGCACGATGCAGTCCAGACGTCCGACGAACCGAGTAGAATCAAATATGTCATTTATATCTGATGAGCCCCGTAATGAAGTCGTTATCTGTCTGCTGCCGCCTCGGAAATGCTGAGAGAGCAAGATTTCTCAGCGAGGCGGAGCTGAAAACGAGAGGCGGCCCCCTCGTCATATCTAAGAGAGAAAATGCGCTCGGGCACCTCTGTTTTTCTTCGACAAACGCAGTGGTACGATCCATCCTCCTCCTCAATCTTTTTCTCCTGCATTACTAGCATATTATAAGTGCGACAGCGAAAGAGACTGACTCTCAGTCTCCTGATGTCAGCTCTCCTTAAGCCGAGCGGCTAAATGAGCGACGCCGTTCCAGAAGGATCTTCTTCGTTTTGGCTAGAAAAGCGATGGATAGTTGAATGACTGACACAGACTCGAATCTGCAATACCGCTTGCATCTCTTAGCTTTAGTAATGCGAAAACTTAATGATATGCTTGGCTTTGCGTGAGTTTCTAATTTAATTTACAGGGCCACGTGAGTGTTGGAAAATCACATATTGCATGTTTATCTCATTTTTCCTGTCTGTCGGTCTCTTCTATTTAATTATGTTAAATAAATAAAAAGCATGAGACAAATATAACAAAAATGTGAAAAATCTGACTCGTCTCATCTCGCTGTTTAGTTATTTATCGAAATAACTTAATTTTATAAATTTTTTTTTAAATCGTACTAAGTAACAAAACGATAATGATTTATAATAAATGGTTATTTTTATTCATTTAAAAATTATTTCATATTATATAAAAAACATCTAAATATATGTTCAAATACATTATTTGTAAGAGACCATAGAACATTGAAATATTTTGCTAATTAATTGGGACGAATATAAATTTATCAAATTTAAACTAGCATGAAGTTTTATCGCAAATGATGAAATAAAAAAATGAGCGCCAAGGAGAATGGGAACAGTAGAGTAATTCAAGATCATGTGGGACAAGGAGTACAACTAGAGCGTATTGATACTAAATTATAGATGTGAATGTGAGTGCGAGTATAGATGTGCTCGAGAAAAGCTCAAGGCCAAAAGGATAAAGCCCTTGGGAAGCTTTCCCGTTTTCCGCACTTTCTATGTACGCAGGGCCTGCGCGATGCTCTCCATCGATAGAACATGACTTTCGAGAATACATGGGGCGACAGGAAACCCGAACACGTGGAGAAAAATGGAGTTTTGTCCTGCCCTCGCGCCTTCCTGGTCTCTCGAGCGAATGACCTGTCTATCGGGTCCGCGCCGTCCCAGCATATCACCAAGCGTTCAATCGATTTTTTTTCAACGCGCGCCCTCCATGGAAACGAAACAGGATAGAAAGAGGGTGAGCTCGTTTACATAGAACTTACGAGTGGCCTCCAGCTCTTCATTCTCTTTCATGGACTTTTAGTCGTTAGGTTGCAGAGTCAAGTCCCGCAACTCCAAGGGATTAAAATATTTTTCAAACATAGCTCGCGTTGGTCCTATCCACATACGCTTAGAAGTTACTGTCATTCAGAAATAGAAGAATATATTAGCCGAAGTTAATATAATTATTATATTAGTTAATATAGCCATTTTGCAGGGGCTATGAATTCATCTTTAATCAAGTTTTGAAATTTATATATGAGAGATTTCTAAAGAATGCCAATCTGTGAAAAATTGAAAACATATTTGGGAATATCTCAGAAGCAGAAGTTAGCGTACTATTAAAAACATATTTAAAATATTGTATTTAATACTTTTATTTAATGATTACTTTTAAATTTAATTTTTATTAAAGCAATAGTAACACTAGAAGAAAAAAGGAATACAGGAAGAACGTTTTTTTTTCACCAATTCGTAAATGTACATATTTGAGCATTCCTCGCGACAAAGAGTTAAAATGCTTTTCTGTTCAACTTTAACCAAGAATAGTACGTAATTTTAAACTATTTTTAGACTAAAAGTCTAAAAAAAAACTAAAAATAAAATAAAGCATTCAGTACTTTATGAATATAATTGAACCATTGAAATTCTGAAGCAGTTAAAAAAATTTCTAATAAAATGTTACAGCTATAATTGAATCCACTGCATTTTTAGCGACTAGAGAATAAATGCATAATAACTTTGTTTGTATCCATGTATTCATCTATTCAACTAATTAGTTGAGTAGTCAATGATTTCAAAAGTTAAATGGTATCAATTCAATTAAAATCTTGGAGCCTAAAGGCCTACTATCCCCTTAAGATGCAACAGAAAAAGTTGGGTGGATTCATTTATGCATGTGAAGCATTTTTGTTTCTCGCGAAGAAAGTGGGAGCGGAATAAGCCATCGAGATAAGTAAACGAGCTCAACCGCGTACTACAATTCTTAAAATGCTGCAGCTGTGGTACCATGCGAGAGAGGAAATTTCTCATGAATGTTTCAAACGAAATTGCGGATCTAATCCCTGGGTGCGGCTAAATCATTCCGCCTCCCGAATTCCATCCCTTTTCTTAAATCCTCTCCAATTCAATTGCTGCCTGCTAGCGTCGCTTCTAGAAGAAAAAATTTTATTTATTGACGTCTCAATCGATCTTACTTATTCTTACGCATAAACAATCGATTAATTTGATCATATAAAACTATAAAAATACGATATCATATTTTACTCATCAATAAGACGTACAATACGGACGTAATACTTTATATGTAAAATTGAAGATAAAAATATATTCAATTCCTAATGTTAATGATGACAAACAGTATTATAAATAAAATAAGATATAAAGTTGAATCTGGTTTAATTATATAATACCATAATCGTCGATTCCATATATGATATTATTTGTTAACCTTTAATTTAAAAATAATGTACTTAAAATTAGGTTAAATCTTAATACATATATTTTCATAAAAGATTGAAGTATTAAGAGGAGAAAATGCGATTATATTCTTAATTCAAAGTCGAGCGTTCGAACTGAATGTTCGCATACTCATTCAGAAGACTAAAAATCTGTATGCGAAAGCTGCTGTAATTGTTCCTTACTCAATTTTCAAAGAATAGATTATGTCCTATAGATTTCATTGAGTTTAAAAAGGAACTAAAAAGATAGTAAAAGAGATAGAAAAAGAAAAAAGAAAGTGAAGTGATTGTACAATCTCTTTGCGCTCATTCGTCATTGTTGTACTCGTCATGGCATCAAAATCCCTAACGAAGTCACGCGTAGTTAGATTCGTATCTTAAGATTGGGGTAAGAAAAATACATGCCGAGTTTGCCCTGAGAATAATAGGTACGTCTTGCCACCATAATGTAGAATTTTAAATACGAGGTGAATTGATTTAAAGGAAATTATTGCAGACTGAATTTTTAGTAGTGTTCCGACATTTATTATAGTTTTAAAAAGGGTGTAATTTGAATTCAATTACAATAAATAGACATAGAAGATTAAAAAATATACGAAAAGTATATCAATAAAATCAAAACCCTTTTTTCAAGTTTTAATAATTGAATAATAATAAAATTTTGAAAACGTATATAATATAAAATAACAGTATATTTGTCTGGCGTTTTGAAATAAATTTTGCATAGGTCATGAAATAATGACGGGATGGTTGTAGAGTTCGACTCCAACGAACTGAGAAGTATCACATAACAACATAGATAATATTTCAAGTAAATGCAATTAATTTATAAGGTAATAGTACTTTAGTTTAAAACTTCAGATTAAATCGTAATAACTTTTATTATGTAAGGGCGTATTTATATCTAAGGTTAAGGTTGCATTATCTATTATATTTAATTAATAACGACATTTTATCATTATCAGTAGTAGAATTTCATATTTGATTCAAATATAGAGAAAATATGATAAAGATCTTTGATGAAGGTAGTTATTAAATATATTGGGTCTACCTTTTATTACAAAGAGATTAAAGTAACATATACTAGAATATAGAAATGTATCAATATGAATTAATGAATTGACTACCATAATTTTCGTGGTAGAAAATTAAGCATACATACTGCCGAGTAGACTCGAGCAAACTAATCTCTACCCATTAGGAACAACCCAGTCTAAGAGTCACGGTGCCAATATTGCTTATCAATAATATATAATAATATTACACATAATGTACATATAATATATAATAATATTATATGTACATTATTGCATGGACGTACATTTTGAAATACCTGCACAGATATTTAAATTATGATAATATAAAAGCATAATAAAGACACTAAGTTAAAAAAATGTAATCAAAACCTTACTAGCTTGTCATTATTGAACTCAATATATTGTTAGCTGTAACAATAATTGTCAAATCAATGTGGAACATTAAAATTAAGTATATTATTTTGTATCTACATAACCGTCGAATGAAAATCAAACCAATGGAATGTTGATTATATTATAAAATTTAATAACATATTCATTTATTATCATGGATTTCGCTTAATATTATTAAATTATTATATTAGGTTCTTATCACTTGATATAAAAATCGTTAGATTTTTAAAAGTATTTTTAGAATTTATTTTCATAATATTATTTTCTAACTTTCATACAGCTACAGAATTTGGAATGATATTAAAAAATTTATTTGTGATTGATATTTTTCGTTATTAGTGACACCTTGATATTTTGTCTAAAAATATATGTTGGTATTCTTTCGATTCATAATAATAAACTTTTACGAATGGGAATAATAAGACTTATTTGATTTGAGAACATCCATAGTTTCTTTCTTCATATAGTACAGTTATAGTTTATACATAATATATCTATTAAAAACGAATCAAAATTCAATTGCTTAGATGGTATACTAATAAATACATAAAAAATGCCCATATTTTAGGTGGTCGTGCATAAAATATTGACATTTATAGTACAGTATATGTACTTTGTACATTGCCTGATCAAATACTGATGTGTGCTACTGATTTAATGTTCAAGAGTCAAGACGTATATGGGCAATCCTTGTCATTCCCGTTTCTATAATTATTTAACATTTATACAAATTGTGGCATAAAGCTAAAAGCAAATTTGCGAAGTTCATAAATTTTGAAAATTCAAAAGTCAAAAACAGAATACCACCTAACTAGTTCCTGGGAAAGTCTTCGTTTACACGATAAGATAATTAAGTAAGATAATCCTGATAGAAAGCTCGACATAAAGTATAGGTGAATGTCCATACTTATGACCTACAGAATATGTTATTATTATATATAATATAGTAGTACTAGAGAGCTATATTCTATATTCTCTGCTTCATCGTAACGTTGGACATAAAATAGAGGGCTTTTCTGCTTATAATTATGTCGCCAGGTCGCGGAAATTATAAGCATAATATGATGCCCATCCCGCATAAAATTCAGCATAATTACTGCCGCCTTACGCTCAACGACTCTATCAGAAAAGACAGTCAAGTTGAGCGAGTCTTGTAATAAACCGATATTGTATTTCTCTCGAGCAGCTACTCGTCGGATGAATTAATAATCGAGCGTCGATCGGGGAGCGGCAGTGCCCGTGGGGGCACTTAATAGGAACAAAGCACGCGCGGGTCGCAGGGCCGGAGAGGATCGAACTGCGGTCCTGGGGCGGCGCCGCGCTAGAGACGAATGCTGGGGCGGGCAAGTCGCGAGCCCGCGGGAGCGATTCGTCGGGGCAGCAGGGCACATCCCTCAAAGGCGGCCGGTTTTTCCCGGGCGGCGAACAAGGAGGCTAGCCAAGGAGGAACTTTGCACGCGGCCCCGCGGCCCGAGTTAACCAGCAAAGCGAGCATCGAGCACTTGTACTCCCGCGGGGCGTGGCTGCTCGGCGCGGGCACGTGTACCTCTGCGAGAAATCTGCCCGCGAGCACTTGGTAATACGCGGTCGGGGGCGCAGGTAAAACTTTGCTACGTGCGGGCGGCTCCCGGCGCAGACGCTGGCTTGTTCCAAAGTCCCCGGCTGCATACCGATGCCGCGGGCCCGCGAGCGTTTAGGGGCGGCTTTTTCTCGGCAGTCGGGGACCGAGGGCTCGCGTCTCGATGCCTCCCTAACGCCTTCTCCGGGATTGCCCTCGTTGTATCTTCCGGCTGGAATTCCGCGACGGCTCGGTTCGTCGCTGCTCGCGAGTCCGCTTCCAAACGAGCCGTGGAGAAGTACCACCGCGCGGCGCTTGATCCCGGGCCCTGGGCGCTCTTAACTCTCGCGCTCGCGAGTCCAAATAGGCGGCGAACCGCTGCCACTTTCTCCGCGCGATGCTGCCATCTTTTATTCATGCTCGAGGGCCGCCGAGACTGTGACGAACGCGCACGGAGCTGCCTCCACGCATACTCCAGTTAAAGTTCCAACGGCGGTCGCGGATCGCGAGTCGATGCCTTGAATTTTCTCGACCGAGGAATGTGGAGGGTGCGAGTGGACATGGCCGGCTGCGAGCGGGGCGAGGCCCTGACCGAGGCCTTGCTTCTGTTAACCTGACCCGAGGTTGTCTTTGATAGCACGGAAGCCGCTCCCTTCAGGATTTCTATAACTCGATTGTTTGGAAATATGGTTGATTGAGCCGCTTGTCATTTTTAATTCTCCAAATCAATATTGGCGACAAAGTTCCTTTTAATTTTAATAAATTGATAAAAGACATCGTAAAATATGTTTCATATGGTATTGATCGATTGGACTGTCGGTATTATGTTCCATAATCATTTATGACATCACCAAATTTTAAATAAACCCGCATTAAATCATAGCTTTATAATTTAAACGTTTGTATTTATCTGTAAATATTTTATTTTCAAGCCTTGGATATTAATAGACTCACAAAAGTTTTTATCGAACATATATATTTTTTGTCGCTTGTTCATCATTCTGGTAATAATTCTATTTTATTTAAATTTCATTTTATTCTGTATTTTAGAAGGATTAATAATAATTGTTTATATCTTTTAAAGCGCTACTGAAATATTGATGACTCTGTATCGATTCATTGTTACATGCATGTGAAATATTTGAGTTAATAATACCGACAGACTGTTGAAATCACATGAACATTTTGAGATTGTTCGCGCTCTATTTATTGGACATTAAAAAGATTTCCAGAAGTTAATCTATTAAAAAAAATTGGACATCTTCTACTTGTGATATAAATACACGTAGATTTTGATATCTCAAGCTTTTATAAAAAATTCGTAATTGAATTTTTACATTTTCATTCATATATACATTTACAAACAGTATTTTCAAGCTGTGCATACGTATACATCAATAAGTCATGCATGGAAGTAGATGAAAAATTGAAAGGAAAAGAATGGTTGAGTATCGTATCAAAGAGGTAATAATAACGGGTGGGCATTATGCATATATAGACCTTTTAGGGCATTAGGAGCTCGAGGAGTTCGGAGGTAATCCCTGGAGTGTCTTATTATTAATATATCGTCCGGAGGTGGTTATACCCATGTTAGCGAGGGCGCGCAGGGCTTTGCGGACGGAAATCCCTTGGATTCGGCAAATCGAGTAGTCGAGGCGTTAAACGTACTCGAACGCCGCTTAATCGCGCTATCGATCCCTAGCCTGCTCGCGTTGCACCCATCGCTCCCTCTCGCTCGCCCTCCCTCGCACCTTGCTCATAATCTTTCCGGCGCGGTGCACACCCGCGCTCTGCTTCTCCCTGTTCCGCGCTCGCGGCCCCTCCGCTCGTGCCCCCTCCGAGCCAACTTGGCCCCTACTCCTTCCTTTCTCCCTATTACATGGCTGCTTCCTACCCCCCACCTACAGCCCCACCCCCCACCCCGCGATCACCAATCGCACGTGCCTAGATGCCTCGCGTGCGGGCAACAGCTCACCTGACACCGATCGGTTTCGACGGCTGCGCGCGACTTTTCCGCTCATCAGTAGTGTATTTCACGCCTCGTTGATGAGTATACCAATGACAGCACTGTTTCCGAGACGATTTCACGCTTTTCTAATAAACGATACACATATTATACCTATCTGTATTGACTTGGAATATGATATTTTTAAATAGCTGTTAATTCTGATTTATTCATTATGAATTTTAGATACAGAAACATAATGCGTGATGTTGCGACCAATATTCGGATAGATATTGATATTGATAATACCTCACGGTTGCGTATACTGCGGCCACACAGTTGCGTTGACGTACGGGAAAACGCATTCCTTATGCCTGATGTTCAGGGGTCGCACCCACGCGACGACAGGATGCACAGACGACGACAGGACAGCATGCACTCGTCATCCGCTCGACGCACTCCCAAAGCATTTTCAAGCGGGGTTGAAACCCACCCACGGATCCGGTGGGATTTTCGATTTCAATTTTTCTCATCGGTTCTCCACCCATCCGTACATATTTTCCTGAATTGGTTTTTCGCTCACATATTATACTTTAAGTCCTTATTAAGCGATCTTAGATGTCAAATACCTTTTCGCACAAAGCCTTTTCAATTAAATGGAAATATATTCTACTACGCTTCTTCTGTTTAATGTTTTTTTAATGTAAAAAGCATTTCTGAAGCAAGCTAAGGCATAATTGTGATACATATTAGTTGTGATATACTAATAAGATATATTGTAAATTATAAATTAATTTTCTAAATTTTTTACAACTTAATTAGAGTTTTGATAGAGCTTGATGAAACTATACTTGATAAAAATACATAATTTATATTCTTATTGCTCATATTTTTGATTTTATAATCTCGTTAAAAAATAGATAGAAAAGAAACAACTGAAGGGGGAAGGCAGAGGTAGGAGAAAAGAAAGCGAAGGACGATCGTTATTTCCTCAGAATAATGTGCTCTAGATTCCCTTGTATAATACGAATCGTCAAGATTCCTCTGTCGTTTGCTATTTCGGTTTCGTGCCCGTATACAGGATAAACTTATCGATCTCTTTGCGAGCATGCTCATCTTTAAATATTTCAGCGCTTTATGGACGACATTCGGGTTAATTGTATGGAGTTTCCATATTTTTGAAGCACAAGTATTTATCTCCAATACCTAAGCATGTACGATAGGTGTATAAGACTATCATTGAAAAAACATTCGTATCACGTTTGGTTATTAAGCTGCAAGCATACATCAGTTTCGGCAAGTATCAGCATCATTACCCTGTCGATTTAACGCCTTATGATTTTTTTTTAATTTTGCAAAATCTGTCCGCTACGTATTTTTATACGTCGTTACCTGAAAAAGCGTGCCTGCAAATGAAAAGTCAGAGGGCTCACGATCGTGTTAACTGCTTCCGTGTCACGGACGGATAATAACTGCGAGTCCGCTTTACGAGCGTATAAAAATTGTTGGCTTGGTCGAGGGAGGGGAGGGCGCAGGGGACGCGAGGCTGAAGTGACTGGTCAGTAGTGCACGAAAAGAGTTGCAAGATTACCTAGGGAACGGGCCGGCCAGAATCCGCAATACGCGCCAAGTAAGCCTCTTCCTTTCTGCAAGAGTCGTTATATATCCGTGATTTATCGCGTTATCGTGAAAAATGCGGAGTAATAAGAGCGCTACGGATTCGCCTATCTTTTCAAATGGTTGTATTTCATCTGTGGGCAGTTAAAAGCTGTACCCGCACTATCGCAAAAATGCGGCATATATACATACAATATATGCGCCCAATTCACTATTTCCAACTATTATAAAAGCTTGTTTGTATGTAGCGGTAATTCAAATGTAACTATTTATTTTACGACTGGTCCTTGTTTCGGCGATTGTATGCACAAATTTATACACAAAAAAGTAGTTATTAATTTACAACTTTTTACACATTGTCTAAAATTAATGATTCTATACAACTTATTTCATTCTTTTTTAATAATTTGATATACATTTTTAACAAGAATTTTTATTTATGCAATGATTTTATGGAGAAAAATATAAATTTGTCCAAAGTCGCACAATATTGATTTGTCGACCGAGCGATAACCCATCATATTTGCAACAACGCATAAAGAAGTTCCGTGCTTAATATATACAGAGATATCATAGGGTTCAGGTAAATTACTGGAGTCTCGGTGTTGGACCATCCTTAATTATTACATATGAGCCACCGAAACGAGTATTTAACCGTCGGAGTGAAATCAAACAAAAGGCATTGATAAAACTTTTATATGTACATAGGTTTAATTAGTCTTAGCTTATGTAGAGGTCACTCGTAAGGTTTTTTTGGCGCGGAAAAAATTTCATTTTATCGCAGAATAGCAGAATTTACTTTCATTATAAATGCATTATTAAGATGTATTATTTTCTTTTTGTACATATTTCATCGTGTAAATGAGAGGTGAGGATGATAGTGGTGGTATGAAATTGTGTTCATTGTGTCGTGTGTTAGAAGAGGTTTTGTGCAACGAGTGTAATAGATATTTATAGTTATTGTGAACTTAATTTATAATTTTTTATTGTGGCGAACTAGGATTCACATTAAGTTGATTAAGATAAAGTTTGTTTTTTTATTTTATTTTAGTCAATTTTAACAAAATAAACAAAATATTCTTTATCAGTTATTTTTTTTGAAGCATTCAGACATATTAGCAAAAAGAAATACAGATTTTCTTTTTCATAATTATGTATATAAACAAAACAATTAATAGATAATTTGCTTTAAACTGTTTTGTAAGAATTATATTAAACATGTTCAGTGTTGTACATTCAGATCGTACTGACCGATCGCCTCGCGATGGGAGCGCCTCTGCCGGGTTCGGCCCGCGGGCGCGTTGCGGCGACCCTGCACCACCTCGCAACAAAGGCAACAGTGTTCCTGTGAATCGACTTCCTTTGTTCGCCGAGTTCGACGCTGATCTCGCTGCCGTTCTTCTTCGTGACCACCTTCACCACTCAAGGAACTTCACTCTTGCTTTACTGGTGTACTCACGGGGCCTACTGAACATCAGGCTCTTCATCGACGACCTTCAACACCTCACCGCCAACCTTCGACATCTCGCTGCTGCCACCCCTCCGCCGCCAAACCTACGCCGATCACGTTTACGCCCGCACCTCCGTTCCTTTCGTTCGGCACCATGCTTTCGCTCCGATCGAGCATTCAAGATAGCAGTCAGTGGAGCGCGGCAGCCGCGATTCATCTTTGCAGGGCGGGCGGCAGAGCCTATCCTCCCTCTGACGCTCCCCTCCTCGCAACCCGCTCCACGCGATCGCTGACGTGGCCGGCCCCCCTGCAGATCTGGTTCGACCCCGTACTATGCCGTAATATGCCTCCCGTACCCCGTATACCCCGTAATATGCTGTTCATTCATTCGCCCTGTAGTAGTCTATTCAGGCCCGTGACGGTGTACGAACTTAAAAGCATCGGTATCGTCACGTCATACGCCCTTCTGCCCGAGATAGGCGAGATTTCGCGGCTGCAGCTGGCAGATCCGAAATTCGCTCGACCTCGTGGTGTCGACATCATCCTCAGAGCGAATATCTATGGCCGCCTCTTGCGCTCGGGCTTCATGCAAGCCGGTCCGCTCCTCGCCCAACAGACCATCTTCGGATGGACCTTGATCGGCTCGATCACCCGCCGCGCGGAGCTCACAGGCCACCGGATCGTCTCGTCCCATGTTTCAACGTTGGAGCCGAAGAATGTCTGCGGTCATGAACGCTTGATTGGCCTCCTGCAGTGCTTCTGGCTACTTGAGGACATTCCGCCCTGTATTCGACGCTCTCAGGCTGAGGAGAAATATGAGCGCCTGTTCGATAACGGCGTCACACGTAACGCGACCGGCCGATACACCGTGCCGCTGCCCGTCAAGCCTGGGTCTCTTTCGCTTCTTGGAGACAGTCTATCGTGGGTCGCTCGGGCCCTCGAGTCCACGCATCGTCGTATGCAACGTAACTCTACCTTTGCAGATGAATACCCGAATTTCATGGATGTCTACGCACGGCTGGGGCACATGCGCCTGTTGACCCCGTTAGAATTGGATGACCCCGCTTATCCGGTCAACTACATCCCGCATCACGGAGTTTGGCAACGTGGCGATGATCGGACCAAGTTTCGCGTTGTCTTCAACGCCTTCTGAGCCACCACGAGTGGCCACAGCTTGCATGACGTTCTTCATACCGGGCCTAAGCTGCAGGGGGATTTCGCCACCATCGTTATCCGCTGATGTACTTATCGCTTTGTATTGTGCGCAGACATCAAGATGATATTCCGTCAGATCCAAGTCGATTCAGCCCAGTCTCATCTCTAGCATATCCTCTGGAGCTCATCCGCTGATTAACCTATTCAGCATTTTGATTTAAAAACAGTGACCTACGGGGAGGCTTGCGCTCCGTACCTGACCCTTCGGATTCTCAAAGCTCTGCGCCGATAAAGGTGGCCCTCTCTCTGAGCCTGTGCATGCTGTCGACCGAGAACTGTACGTCGACGACCTCCTTAGCGGAACTGACGATCTCCCTGCAACTCTACACCGTCGGGATCAGGTGATCGGTTGCTCGGCGCTGGTAGATTTGAGTTCCGAATGTGAGCTCCGGTTTGAGCCTAACCGGCTGCAGCTGACCACGGATGGGCCCGTCAACGAATTAGGGGTAGCGTGGAACCCTATCCAGGACTGCTTCAGATGTTATGGAGAGCGAAACTCGACTGGGACGAACCTGCCTCGAAGCTATTTGGCCAGACTGGTCTTCCGATAGGCCCACCTTTGTGCTCGATATTCTGGTTTCCGCCTCACCTATGCTTATGCGAATCAGCGAGTCTGGATTATCGGTGACCGCGCCCGTGTTAGGAAATACCTCTGGACTTACCTCGTTTGAATTCGTGAAAAGGCTCGCCCTTTCGCTTCAAACCATAGTCCCCTGCTAGTTTCCCGCTAACCCCATCTAGTCCGTTCAGCCGCTGTGGGTAGGATTACGCTGGCCCGTTTTCAATTCATCGTTCGAGGGATCGAGGCTGTGTGTGACCTTGAAGGGCTTTGTTGCCCTCTTCATTTGCTTCGGCACCAAAGCGGTCCACCTTGAGCCTGTGGGCGATCTAACCACCGTCAGCTTTCTGGGTACCTTAACCCGCTTCAGTAGCCGTCGCGGCCGACCAGCAGAGATCTCCGTGGTGCCAACCTGGAGTTCCGTCGTCAGCTCACCACCACCGAGTTCGACTGGGGCTTGGTCGGCCGACTCTGGGAGGTAGGAGTCAAGTCTGCCAAGGTTCATCTACGCCGGGTCCTTGGTCCTAGAAAGCTCACTTTCGAGGAATTTGCCACCTTGCAGGCCGAGATCGAGATGCTTCTTAACTGCCGCCCATTATCTCCACTGACAGGCGACCTCGACGATCTGGACGTGCTAACTCCAGCACACTTCCTCGTCGGGACGAGGCCCAATCTCGCCGACACTCGGCGAGATCATCTATCCCATTGGCAGCTGGTCCAAGGTTTGAGAGACTAGTTCTGAGCCTTCCATCACCTCCATCAGCGAAACAGGTATAGTTAATCTATATTCCTCAAAGCAACCCAAAAATAGGATTAAATCAATTCAAAAAAGTGAAGATGTTCTTTGATAGCCGTGAGGTTATATGGATCTATGCTCCAACTTCATTGAGTGCGGCACAGTGTCGGAGTGATAGGACCGTCGACTTCAGTACAAAGGGTCCTAAGTAGGATTCCAAATATTAATCACTGTATTTTTATTCTGTTACTTTTAAACATATTGTTTATTCAAATATTCTATAATATACATAAACTCTCAATCAATATTCATAAAAAAATAACTTGCAAAAGAATCATTTATTATAATTTTAATATTGTTTTCATAAAAAATTTATAGTTTTATTATAATTATTTGCACACTTTTTTGAATTTTTTTGACCTTATGAATCGCTGTGGTGACTTATCTCGGTTTTACACTAGATACGCAATACATATTACATTGGAACATTGTATGTAATGTATTGTATTGTATGTATGTATTGTTTGATGTAATAACAATTTATTACCTTTAATCATATTAACTCTACACTTCAGAACACACGTAAGACACTGATACTATTACTAGTTACAATTTATCGTCGTTATGTTTACTATGTTATGGTGCGATCGGTGGACTCGCATGGCGCGCTAGCCTGAGATCACTCCGCATCGTAGCCACTGACACTACCGCATGCCCTTTCTCCTCGGCGTCACGAGTCTCTCATGCGTCGTCTGCGAGAACGCGCTGGGCTGTGGTGCGCACTTTGCCTCAATAGCGGATTTACTCGAGCTGAAAACGATACGAAGTGGTATCTTCGGCTTCGCTTCACCTCTTTCGCCTTAATCGTTCATTTTCGTGCCTTTGGCAAGCGAAATAAGTGCCAAGTAGGGGGTAGAATAACCCTGGTAGAAAATTGACCAATTCTTGTCATAAACGTGTTAATGAAATGGAGCCTTAAATCGATAGTATTAACTGGTAAATACAATAAATGCAATATAAAATAAATAATATATCTGTAAACTTGTAATAAAAACGTAGACTTTTCTACCAGGAAGGCATGTATACAAAAAAGGGCTAATGACCCAATCCACAATACGAACTGTTCGTCGTCCTATTACAAAAGCAATACAAAAATAATTCATATTAAAATATGAAAAAATGTATATATGTTATGAGAATCGTATCATACCATATCTTTGCTATTTTTCCTGTCGTAATATTCACTTATATTCTAAAGCACAGACGACCTATTAAAAAAGTTATAATCAAATCATATACAGATAAATTTATTAGGAGTTCATATGCTTTTTACCATTTTTGATCCATTTACAAAATTGATTACCGTGCTATCTTTTTTGTAGATATTTAAGGCCGCTCAACTAACAGTCATTTATTCCTATTCGTAGTATTATGATATGTTTTTTATCAGTCTTACAGTGAAAATAAGTGTTAACAGATCAGGCTGCGCTTGCAACGCTTGGATAACAAGTTTATGAGTAATTTGATATAAAATTTAATTTTCTTTTGTAATTATATCATTTACGCAAAATTAAGTACATGCGTTTTTAATATTATTAAAAAGATAAAAACAATGCAAGGAAAAAGTTGACGAAAAGTGATTTTCTAAGATTTTCTATAATTTTCTTCAAGCGTTATAGTCACTTTTTTGAGAGAAATCGATCGTCCGCATTAGATACTTAAACTTATGAAGTGACTGTTACGGAGTACGAGGCTACTTCACCTCTTCATGATTGGTGAGGACACGCAAGATTACCTCAGTCACCTATCGCGGATTCAAAATTTTCATCCTTCTAAGTCAATTACCTATCGCTTGCTTTGTTTAATGCATTGTAATGCTTTATTATTTATTATACTTTTCATAATTTTGATTAAACCCCGCAATCTTTGCAGAAATTTAGGAAATAAATTAGAAAACACCTTTGTTTTTAGAATATTATGAACCATATACAGTTCCAAAATTTACCGTAAAAAGTTTTTAATACTAACTTCGTATCAACTAATATGAAAATTCATGTAAAATATCAGAGGAATGTAGTTGTCGTGACCAACTACAACAACAGGACAATCAACCGTTCCATATTTAGGTCTAGTTTAAAATCAGTAGAATGTTCTCGAGTTTGCAAATATTATTCTTAGAATCAAGGAACTCAATATAATTAAGAGACCTTGTATATAACCTTCACTTGTAACCAGTGCGTTTGTGTCCTGGAATATACTATCATACGGCTTCTACCATGAAGCCAAACATGATTTACAGAAATTCATACATTATTTGATAAAACCTCCAGCAAGTCTTGTTACGAAACCGCGTAACATACAACAGTTCGAGAGTGCTGTATGAGAGAGAGAGAAAGAGAGAGATAGATAGATAAATTTTTATTTGCAAATGACTTATAAAATATTACACAAAACACACATTTATAAATACAACATCTTAAGTCTACTTATAAATATAATCGCACAATATCACAGCTCTAGTAAAATTACAGATGAAGCGCAGTTTTGACATATATATTATTTAAATTTTCCTTATTATCTATCAGTCAAATCACAAACGTATACACATTCACACAATGAATACAAGTATGGTTGTATATACATATGATAAATGAGATGAGATCACGCATACCCGCATACAATGAGTGAAACGAATATATTTACAATATGAAGTGAAGGATGAATACGCACATGCTCATGACACGTATATACAACTAATTTAGGGCACAAATTAAAACAAGATTATGAAGATGACTAACTAGAAAAATCTATTGTGATGTCCCTACCCTTCAAATGCTCCATCGCTAGCCCCCTGAAGCGACAACGAGAGGACGCATTTCTTATGAGAGAGAGGGAGAGAGAGAGAGAGATATGTAGAATAGACACAGTTCTATTAATTATTGTGTGCCCAATATCTTGTTAATAAGTTATGTATTTAGAGTCTAATTTGTGCATATGTCTTTTTGCATTGCCCTCCCTGCGAGACATATTTTTTGCGCCCACACGGGCGGAGTTACCCACTTGGTAAAGCGTCGTGTGACAGTATTCTTAAACTACAAAAGTAATCGATCATAAATAAATTGACATAATTTTGAGATTGAACATTTATAATTCAAAAAAATTTATAGATATATAGTTATAAAGAGACTGTAAAAATTTTTTTAAAAAACTCATCAACAATTTGTAAAAAAATCCGGTAAAATTATTATGTATGCAGAGTTATATATTATTTTACTGGTCCTATATGTTATCTTAAAAACATTCTTTTTCTTATAGTTTAGTGCATCCTAATAATAAATTTAAATATTATATAATTTACTAACAATTTCTTTAAAAATAGACTCAAGGGATTTAAATAAATCCAATATTAAGTTTACAGTTTTCATTTTCTTGACGTCATATTCTAAAGTTAAACAATCAACTAAAGTTTTCTTAGAGTTTGAAAATCCAGTAACTCAAAAATGAAATTCTTAGAGTTAATTTAAATGTATAAAGCAAATTTGTTATCATAAGAACAAAAAAATATTTAAATTACATGTTTCATCGTAAATCATAGGCGTAAAAGAGTTTTAATCTAGTAATGAGAAATAGAATTCAATTTATAGATCGTTGATCTTTGGAGATATTTTTCAGAAATACCTTTGAAGAATGTATCTTATTAAAGATCGTTACAATAATTCTAACGTTGTTACATTTTCTTTCTAGTAAATGTCTTACATATATAAACACAAATGAATTTCCTAATACTTCTTTGTGGTTTCTGTTATACGCTAAAATGAATTATTTTTTGTTTATAGACGTATGTTCAATTTTACCTTTATAGATATATAGACATGTAAAAGTATTCGCACAAATATTTTTCTGATTATTTCTTAATTAATTATAACAAAGTAGTAGTATAAAATACTAATAATGATTTTTAAAAAGTAACAGATGATTATGTTTTTTGTATGCAAACATTTTTGAATGAATGATGTATCAGTTTGTTGAAGACTCCTAAAACTATCTGATCGATAACTTTGTAAATGATTTTAGTAATCCTAATCATACTATCGTTAAAGTTCGTAAACCCTCAGTTTGGTTACATTCATGCGACGAGTTAGCATCATAAGCCACGGATTCACCCTTAAAGTGCTTGGATTTCTGGAACGTTTCGTATAGTGTTGGAAATTTATTGAGCAGATCGATTTGAAAAGCTCGTGAGTACATAGAATGATCCATAAAAAACAGCGGGGGCGAAAGTCTTGAAGATCGAGGGTGTAGTGAAAATGCAGGTCACCGGTGCCTTATCGCAATGCCTAGTGACGAGGTCTTATCCGTGGCGCAAGGACTGGAAGACGTAGAGCGTAGCAAAGGAAAACGCCCGCCCGTGGACTAGAGGCGACGTTCGAGAAAAAGGACGTACACTGACGAGTGATTCGAGAACGTCGTGCCGGCGGCATAAATACTCTCGAGATACATAGGTCGGGCAAGCGGAAGAAACCGCAGATGAGCGTCGGAGAGCCTCTTGGCTGTGCGATAAAGGCTATACCGACGGCATACGACGACTCGACGGTCACGCGATTCACCTCGTGCCTGCACCGATCTCGGGTCGCGCCTTTGCCGAGTATTTGCCCTCGTGGTCAAAGTTAGCACGGAGCTTTTGCCCTTGTACAACTCTTGACAGTGCGATGGCATCATCGAGAGTTACGCGCTTTTGAATTTCCTCTATGCCGAGATGGAGGTGGCACGTTTTCGAGATCTCACGGACGTCTAGGCTCAAATTTCAATCATCCGCGTACGGCATCACTTCAATCGCCACCCGGAAACGACGTTCGCTTGCGTTGGGTCGGATTATCATTTTTGCTCTCGTGCATTGGTGGAACAGGTGGAGTCGGCCTTTTCCCCCGGGAGTCCAATACTTGAGAACTGGTCCAAGATTTAATAGCAGATTGAATCGAATGAATTTCCTTTCTCCGTTCTCTCTTTCGCCTTTATCTATTTTGTAGTCTATATATCTTTTGAATGTTTGCACGTACAGGGAAGAGGGAACCAATCGGGAAATACCGGCAAATCTGATTTTTTTCTGTTGATTTTCTTAAATTCATCGTCGTTGACGTGCCTCCACATACTGATATTGCAGCGTTTTATTGTTATTAATAGAAATAAATTTAAACCATGTAAAAGTATATTCTTTAGAATTTAATGGTTACGATTTTTTTAATGTTATCATTTAGTTTCCTGCAATAAAAATTATGAAGAATTTCAATTGACATTCCATTTGCGTGAATACCTACACAATGGTATAAACATGGGCAAATACATATTTAAAAATTATGCAAATTAATCATCTTTAAGAATATTTAAGAATATAACAAAAACTTTAGATTATAATATAAATAAAAATTGAAAACTTATTAATTATAAATAAACTACCGTCATTTAGATATGTTGCTTTGTATTTAAAGAAGTCATTCTTTTAATGTCAATGAAAGCTAAACTTTCAAGATGCCAAGATTTCATTTAAATGATGTTATCTAAAAGTCTAATACGTAATCTAATACGTAATCAATCACAATTTTGTATAATTTTGTATATCATATTGCCATGTTGACTGCTGTTAACTGCTATGAGCTAACTATACTTTTTCTTGGTAACGGATACTAATAAAAGTCTCGTAGACAGGGAATCATAAAAGTGATTATATTAATAAAAGGTAGTATCAATAAAAGACACGTGTGGACAATCATTTTCAAAATTTATAATGCGATCCATCCCTTATTATAAGTATAATATAGAAGACTATGCATATGCGTTAACAGGATAGTTTTCTAATGAATTGAATAATCTATTTGTGAACTAGTGAATTAATCATATTATCAAGATTGATTTAATAGAAAATTCCTTGACATGATTTCCCAGGGGGAAGAGGTTATGAACGCCCGCAAGTGTTTGCTAGTCCAACCAATTCTTTACACATGCGTAGAATTCCGTTTGTTTTTTGTCACAGAAGATGTCCAAGGAAAATAATAACATACTCTGCGTAAGTTTTAATAAATAAAAGTGCTTACGAGCATTACAAAAAACTAATTGAATCTACGTATTAATTAACTTCAAAACAACTTCATAAATAAATTGTGTACTGTATATGATATTCTGCTGAATAAAATTGCGTATTACAGTATTTAAAAATAATAGAAATGATTTGCTTATTTTAGAGTGACAATTAGAGTAACGATTTCTAATTAACACTCTACTTAGAAGCTGATACAACGAGCAAACCAATTTATTTAAGTATCATTGGATTTCTTAATTACGATCTAATCACAATCTTTCTAAATAGTTAATTAGACATTGGTTAAGACATTTCAATATTACTAAAATAAATGACTAATGTAAGCATATTAATTCATTATAACTAATATGTCATAAAGATTTATTAGTGAGATTGAGAATCGTCCGTAGAATGTATCGATCATTAAGATAATGTAGAAATAGATTTATGAAACAAATGATTTAATAAACATGCAACATGCTTATTCAATTTAAAAGAATTATATTTTACAAACCTATACTTTTAACTATTATATTATTTAATTTGCAGTATATATTATTCTTGTGGCGGAAGAGAATAAAAAGTAGGTGATTGTTAATAAAAAAATGTCGTTGAATACATATGAGATTTTTTTTTATCATAAAGGTTTGTATGTTATAAATAATGTGTATACATAAAATAATTACAAATGTGATATTTAATGGATATATTTAAAATGCATTATGTTAATAAAGCTGTACACGTTTATATGAAAATATATATATGTATACTGTATAATATGTATACATGTGTCACAAGTAGAAGTCACGTCAATAAATTTATTTCAAATTCCTTTTCAATTGCAAAACTTGGCGCACCAGATGCACGCCTACCAATTTTACACTTATTTATGTACTTTTCACATGTACGAAATTTAAACTGTAGCCCACAAGTGTTACACAAGCATTACTATAAAGTATCAAAGTATCGAGTTGATGTACGTCGACAGAAGAAACTCGGCAGTTTTTTCAGAGAAAAATAAAATATGTCAATATATTCTAAAACGCGTAAACGTTACACCTGTACGAACGCGCACGCGCGCTTACCTAATCAAAATAGCCCAGGAATCGCGCTTCAGAAGAAAAAATCAAGGCTCGATTTTGTTGAAAAGCCAGGAACGCTTCAATATTCCCGCACAGATCAATATGAAATCAATTAACGGAGCTTTTTGCAGGACCCGTACTGAATGAAAATTTCGAATCGGCAGGTTGCCCGGGAGGAGGTGGGCGGGTGGCATATGAAAGAAACACGAGGTCGACTGCAGGATCTCTGCGGGTGGCAGCGGCCGATCGTCGACTCCCCGTTTATATGAAATTTAATGGCAATCTTCTCGAATCGTTATAATCGCACTTACATTTGAAACGGTCATAAGTTCGCTGTTAGCCCCAAAGTGTAAGCCGTAGCGTGCGAGGGGCTGGCGGAGGGGAGCCGAGGCGGGTTCGGGAATCGAGCGAGGAGGGCGACCGGGGGGGAGTCGGAAGTATTAATGCAATATATGGAATCGCGCGGCACGTGGGTCGCTTCGAAATGGTTAGCTGACTCCGCGGGCTGCTTAAGGCTATTCGCATTACGATCACATCCCCCGCGTACGCCCTCGCATTCTTACTCCCCCGCCGTCCCGTAGGATCGTCGTCCCCGTTTAAAATCCCCGGGCGGTCCTGTCGATTATTATCGATCCGCGGCAAATCATCGCCCGGTTCCAAAGGCAGCCAAGTGAAATTCATCGGACAACAGGAGCGATGAATTTGTAAACAATGCAACTACGGCAAATATTTATACTACCCTCAACTTGAAGGTTCAGTCTATTAAACGTAAAAGAGTGATAAAGAGAGTAAGAGCCCGAACTATAAACTTCCGCCTAAACTGGAAAAGCCCCGAGGCACCCGTCACTACGAAGTCATGCGTCTCCTTTCAAGCATACTTGAGTTCTGGTTTAGCGAGGAACGACGATGGAAAAAATTCTTGTGCAGATACATCATGGGTCCCATGAGATGAAGCTGGGAACTTACAAGAAAGGATTTCAGAAAAAAATTTGAGAATCTTGCCGTGGCATCTATATAAACATTCTAACTAGCATCAATACCATGAGTGCATTTTGAAATCTTTCAAATGCGGGTTGTTATCTCCGACTTCTTTTTTATTTGGCCCATAAGGCTTACTTCCTTTTTCACCGGCTTGTACTCTTGTTACATGTTCTGCCCATTACGCAAAGTACTGCCAAGATTGAAGCGCGTTACTAGAGAATCGATTTCTAACGGCGGAGCGCGACGACAGAGCTCGAAGAGAAAAAGAGTGACGAGTCCCGAGAAGAAGTCGCAGTACGACAAACCAACGCAAGACCTCGATATCAGGATATTTTTCCGCGAGGTACGAAGAAATGACCCAGAGATAAGATATTTCTCGTCGAGTGCTTTATTTGCGGAGGAGACGGTTAATGAGGGTCGTCTGATAAATACGCTATCGCTCTCTCTCGCTCTTGCTCTCTTTCTCTCTCTACCTCTGAACGCTCCGGGTCACGGTTCAGTCGGCTGTGATTTCCCTCCAAACTCCGTTTAAGTGCCAAACGCAAAAATGATACTAATGGGATAGAAAATTTGTTGACTATCAACAAGACTAAATTTAATTAACAATAGTCAATAGATAATTACAGTGAAGATTGTCTACTAAAATTACGTGTATTGATACCCGAGTCAACATATAGTTGACGTTAACAAACATTATGTAAATATAGTAAGCGCAATTGATTTATTATGATTTTTATATGATTATTATCATTTGTGTTTAATAACATATAATCAATTTAATATTTGAGTTTCATAAAAAGTCTGCAAAAATAGGATGGTCAATATATTTTAACTTTTTAATAAATTAAAAATACTTACAAGCTATTTTTATTTATCCTACTATCATAATATAAGAGAAATGAAAAAGAAAATAATATATGTGTTATGTAGATTGATACATCTCGTATTGTATATCTTAAATTATTATAATCATTTTAAACCTCGCTATATACTGGTTATTTTTAGAAAATCATTAATTAACTTTAAGAAATCTTCAGATGTCAACAGTGCTCAAACATAAAACACGTTCAGTCAAAAATGAATCCCTTATTATAGCTATAGTTTGGAGCATTCGTATCTTTAAATTCTTGGAGGAGTACTATTGAGAGCTTTCACATTACGGACTCAGGTTTGCGGGGCCTTGCGAGGGTTCGCGCTAGTGCTGTATAGTGTGGATCGCTGAGCGATACCCGCGCTGATCAGCTCACAAGATTTCTAGAATAAAATGCTTTTCTCTATTCAGTTAAGACTCGTGGAGTTAGCGGGTGTACGCATGCACGCGGTCGCTTTTTGAAACGGTCTGAAACCCGGAAAAACGGTTCACGTTCTCACGTCATTGGAGGTGCGCAGACCCCCGCGATATCGTGCGTCCGTTAGTATCGTAAGATCGCTTTTCAGCGTTGTCTGGTTCAATTCACGTGTGCCAATTAGTGTATCGTCGATTCAGCGTTGCTACAAGTAGGCTAATGCTATGCTAAAAGGTGCATTTATCGTCGCATTTATTCATTTAAATGAATTGATACTTTGTGTTCATTTTCAAGAGCAGTCATTGCATTTCAAAAGAATTTTCTTAGTGGGATGGATTGGGAAAGCATAAGGTTAAGAATAGAGTTAAGTATACACTACATTAATTATATTAGTTATTTTTTAAAAGATCTAATTTATTCAATAAAGTATAATAATATAAAATATATTTAATATATTATATTAAAGCATGTCAATAAGTATAAATATTTGTTTTATAAAAAAAATAAATTTACAAATTTTAGTAAAAATATACTTTAAAAGAATAAATTAATATAATAATTATATACGTAGTAGATATTTAATGTATGATTGGGCTGTAGTTTTATTTCTTATCAATTTTAAATTTAAGATGAAGTTTTTAACTTTAAAATGACAACAATTTGAAATATCTTACATTTTAAACTAATAAAAAATAAAAAGAGCTTGAATTCATAAATCATAACTGCACCCTAATTGCAGGTTAAATATCTATTGCAACCTCAGAAAAGGAATTAGTGTAAACCGCCCTTAAAGAATATTTTATCACCCTCGAAAATTTTAAATAATTTTTACTGGTTGATGCCTTATTTAAGTAAATTATTAAATAACTGAAACCTACCTGTAAATACTTAAAACTTAATTAATTTACTATTCAGTTTTTTGAAAGTGATTAAATAAATTAAGAAAATTATTTTCGAAAGAATTTAAATATATGACTTGAATACATAAAATAGGATCACCATGAGAGAAATATCGGTAGGATCGTAAAATTAATGTACCATGACTTAGTATATAACTAGAACATTGATTAACGAAAAAAAATTTTGGGTCCATAAAACAAAAGAAAACGATAGTATACGATGATAAAGGTATATCTATATGTGAGAGCATCTGCTGTACATGTATTTATTGACTTACTCTATTTCATACATGGCATGTGCTTTGACAGCAATAGTGCACACTGATCGACAATCAATGAATAACGTAATTCTTTTTTATTTCCGCTACTCCATAATTGAAAAATGGTGAAAATTGTGAGGAACATTGCTTTTATTATTAATTTTATAATATAAGTATAAAGTTATAATCTGTATTTGAAAGCACATAAATCATGCAAATTAATCTGGGCTCGCGTTCGACGTGATAAATATAACGGCGGTTCGAGCGCGAATCTCGCGCTTTCGTGCACGATTGATTACCACCGTGCGGATAAATCCAGGCCGCACATTAAGCTCAGGCAGTACAGCCTCTGGCGGACTTTACCCGAGTAATAAAACGACATCTTTCGAGAGACGGGGAAAGACGAACTAACATTTTTCCACAAAAACGGGTCTCATCCATCTGCCCAGGATGCTAAAAAAAGGAAAGAAAGGAGAGAGCAAAAGGGGAGGGCGGACTTTAAGAGAAAGTTGGCACGGTTTGACAAAGCAAGCTCGCTGATCCCCCTTAGTGTGCATCAGCGCTGCATACTATCCCCTCGGATTTTATTAGAATTTCATTTTCTTCTTCTTCAGCATTTTACCGAATCTGTGTAACAGACTGTTTTAATCTGCTAGCATAATTTTAATTTGATATCTATTCAAGAACTACTTTCCTCAGTGATGCACTGAATCAAAGCTCAAAATAGTTTAGTGTAATTAAATGTATCGGACCTAAGAGTCGCTTGTACTTTTTGTATTTAAAGACTTAAGATTAGTATATCAACAAAAGTTAGTCTAATGTCATATTCAAAACGTTAATTAATGTTCATCTAAAGGTAAATTAATTGAAATGAAATACTTTTAAAATAATAGCATGAATTCTTGTACGCAATTAGATTTCGAAACCCAATGAAAATGTTATATCCTTGGTTTAAGTTCTTGGCGTTACTTCTTTAAGTAACCTAACGATCAATGGTATCCTGAAACATAATTTACACAGGTACTTTTATAATTTTCACATTTTCATTTCTGGGCTTCGTTCGCGTTGCGAATTTAGAGGAGGCAGAAGGCGAGGTGGCGTAAGCATGCGACTCGCGGCTCTCAGGCCTCGCGCTTACCAGCATTAATATTCAACGGTCCAGTTATGAAAGTAAAGTGAAAAAGTAACGTCTCCTTTTTACTTATCTCACCGCAGCGAGTTCTTTTGACACTATTTTAAATCTTTTTCATACCTTTTCCTTACTTTATCTCCCTTCACATTACTTATTTAAATCATCTTTTAAGTCGATTATCATATAATCACTCGTTATTTTCTATTGTCGCGAACAGGCATGTGCATACATATAGATATATTGGTTTTTTCTATGTCCATGTTCTTCCTTTCATCACTAATTCTTTTCTTACACCGTATTTTGTTCGTTAAATATGTCACCCTCTTTTGCTTGTTACAAAAGGCCTCAGCTCACGGAACATTAAATAATTATTTCATATTGTAATTATACTTCTTCGAGATCCTGCGAAAGATTGACAAAAGAAGTTAAACTTCAGTCAATTAAGCTGAAATGAACCATTATTACCGGTCGAGGTGATGTAATAATCCCACCAATCTGAGCCGCAATAAATTAGTTAGCCTCGATTGTATTTCCAGGGGAAATCGAAACCCATAACGTAATGAAAGGAGGACGGTGTGCGAATGAAAGTCAGCGAGGCAGACGCTCGCGTTAGAGAACACGCGCGTTTAAAAGATTCAATAAAAAGTTCTATTCTGCTGGCGAGGGGATAATAATCGAATTAGAGGTGAGGTGGGCCCGCTGCGGCTCGTGGAAGGGCCGCGGGCGGCCGGTCCCCGGCCGCTGGATGGAGGCAGCGCGCGCGGGTTATCGAGTCTCGCGATTCCGTGATCCAATCATCCGGAGACGCTGTCGTGAGATTGGCTCGGCCCGCCCCGGCCGTATTCAGCGCGCGTTGCACCCGACCAATTGCCCGCCCCGAGACTCGGCGGCGCAAAGTTTGCGCGCGTCTCGGCTCCGTTTTTCCCGGCGCCGTCGCCGGGGCGCGACCAGGGGGCACCGCGTCGCCGCGGATGCCACGGCGGCCCCCGACCGCCGCTGACAACCGCCTTGTTCGCGATCGCGCTCTGTTTCGCCGCGGTGACGCGGGCGGGGCCGTTACGCATCCGGGCTCGCCCGGCTCGCTGAGATTCAGAGGACTCTCGACCGCGGTCCCAGTGATTGACGAGCTCTCCCGGGCGCTGGTCGCTCTCCTGTTTGTTACTCTTTCCTCTGCCCTGAAATTGTGAGTTGGCTCTTTTCGAGTAAGGATGACGCGGGGATTTACCGTTCGCTTCCTAAAATACCCCGCGCCCGAATAAATTCTCGAGCTTGACTCGCGTACAGGCTTTTCAGGAGCACGTCGCACGAGAGAATCGAAAGGAAATTTATGATATTCTTTAATGACTCGGCTTGGTCAATTTCAGATTTATGACGTCAATCCAACGAAGGAGCCCAAATTGCACCAAATTGTGCAATTATAATTTCCCACCAACGGGGAAAACTCGCAACATATCATAAGTAATACTATTCTCTGGTAGAAAATGAATCGACTAACTTAAAGTATAATAACTATAAGTATGTATAATATAATCAATCACAATTTAAATGGAGTCTTGAAGCAATAAATTTAACTTTAAAAATATGATGTCAAAAACAGGCACGTTTAATAATTTTTTAAGTATCGTAAACTTAACCGTACATTGATAAATAGAGTATTTATCAGTATGATCATATTTTTATTCTCCTTGTTAATATTCACATTGGATAACTAATATTATAATACTCACATCTTGAGATTTCTTATAACAGTCATAGTATTATTTCCCAAGGAGCGAATTAACTTTTAAATAAAATATTGGATACGTATTAATCAGTACGGGAAAGACATTATTTTAGAGCACTCGCAGTCGATTTCATTAATAAATGTTTAGCTTTTTCATTGTATAGTTTAAACATTTATAATTCTTTAGAATCTGAGTAAGAAACGTAAAAACAAAATTTTATGCTACTTTAAAAGAGATTACAAAAGTTACAGCCACCCAAACGTATATGAAATGGGATAAGTTCAAGTTTCTGAGAGAATAGCCTCTAGGGTGAGATCAATATTCACATTTTAGATGAAATTTACGTCCACTGAGCAATCAATCCATGAAATTATGACATAACATCGAGTCGTGAATGTACCCCCATTGAGACAAGTAGGCGCTTCCTATAAAGTCTTTCGCAGAAAAATAAGCTGTGTCTTTTTAAGTACAAAAATCCTCACAAAAATCCATAAAATTTTACCACTTAATCATTCTTTAAATGTAGATACTTATATTTCAACTCTGTATATTAAATTTTTACTAAGTATAAAATAGAATTGAAGTAAAATAAAACTATCGCGTATTTTACCGAATGTTTGTAGCGAACTTTTGTGCACAATGCTAACGTCAAATAGTATCAATTTTAGTTGGAAACTGTATAGACATAGAAAATTAAATAAATAAAGTTATGCGATAGAATGGTATTATTTCTGGATTGCAAACACTCGCCAACTGACACGAGGTTACACGTACCAATTTTCTTTGTGTAACCCAATTGTAGAACGGAGTACCGCGGAACTAGATGCGACGGAGGAAAGAGAAAATGGAAAGAGAGAGAGAGAGAGAGAGTGGGAGGGAGAAAGATTTGAAAAGGGCTCTGGAAGGGTCGGTTAGGTATAGTAATGTACAGGCAGCGAGGTAAAAACTAATATTCGCGAAACAAACAGAAGTCTAAATAAAATCATTCATGGTCTTATAGAATTTTTATAAAGTTCCTACAATCACCTTCGAATCTCACTCAAGAGCCCTAATCCTGCGCAACGTTTTCTCTGAACCTAGGTGACGCAAAGACCACTTTTAATACTTTCTAATTAGTCGCGGTAAAATGTTCCTGGTTTTTTCTAGTAATTATTTAATGGACCTACCGCAAAGCGCTCCAGGTACGAGAACCGGAGATCGGCACAGCGTCGCTTCCTTTCAGACTCGCCTAGCTGCCCCGCTTTTCCTCAATATACACCGCAAAAAGGAAAGAGAGAGACAGGTACGTAGCTTCTGTGCGAACAAAAGATCCGATACCGAGAAGAAAAGAGCCGAGAGGCGCTGAGGAGAAAGACGCATTTGCGGCTAATACCCGTTTGAATGCTCGCTCGAAATATTTACCGGCACTTCGAGTACTTGAGCATGTTTGGCCATTTTTCCTAACTCATCTTCCGCACAGGCGCGAGCGCATTATCGCGGCGCTGGTCCATTACTCGATGCCTTGCTCCTGCTCTCGTTGCCCAGGAATTTTAGCAGACCCTCTGCTTATTATGTCGCAGATAATTCAATTATCTCGACTAAGGTGCCTCGATTAACTTATTCCCCGCAAAGCAGAGCCTTTCCTTTCATCCACGCACAATGGCCGCTTTATTTTCATTGTTCTTAATTACCCCGAGGCCAAACGAAATACTTTGACGCTCTTTTCTTCTCTTCGTTGTAAATCGAAGCGTCTATTCGAATTAAAAGCTTCCTTGGTAGAATTGTTGAGTAAAAAATGGCAGTAATTATTATGCCCAATGTTATGCTGAAGCAAAGAATATAGAATATACTCTTTTAGTACTATTAGACAACACTTCTACTATGCTTCAAATATTACTTAATACTCTTATCAAATTTTCAGGCGAGGTCTTGAAGCCCATTTTCACTCTTGAATTAGTGATCATAACTAAAAATATGAAATATCCTATTACCATTGCTAAATTTTTTGTAAGGAATGCTTGTATCATACGTGTATATGATTTCAACATTACAAAATTTTTGTCAGTATAAGAACATAACTTTTCATACTGAAATAATAGATTCAACAATTAAACAGATATATGTGTATATATACACACAAACAACACACACACATAAGATATATATAGAAAGGGACCGCGAAAGTCTTATACGCCGTAAACAATTTTACAGCAAGCATAATTATATTTCCTAAATTTTGTCCATACTATTTAGACATGAATCCCAATTTAATGACATAAAATAGAGGAAAATAAATAAATACATTAATTATTTACTTATAGATATTTTAGAGATATATTGTACATGTGTCTAATGTTCAGCATGATATCGGTATAATTATCTTCCCTTTTCTGCTCATCGTTATACCCAAGGTCTTGCGGTTTCTGCTAAATTTTCTACCAGGGTTTGCTTTTAATTTATTTTTAATACGTATACGTATAAATTTGTTAGTGATAGTACTCACAAGAAACGTTACATGCAAAGACTGACGCTTATATGAATTAAAGAATTTTAATATTTAGTTACAATATATTATTTTCTCTGTACATGTGTATATGTATATATATATATATCAACATTTTACGATTTTTTATTTTTAATGTATAAAGAGAAGGTAGGCACAGACTATAGGTATATTCACGCGTTTAAAACAAGATATGGAAGCCTTAACTAATCAGATTGTAAAATAAATCTGGTGTGATATATAGCACATAATGAAACTAGATTATACAGAATGACTATTTGATTTAAACCTGATCTGACAAACCGTTTGAAACAAATTGAAAGTATACATCAATGATTAAGCCCAACGTACATATGTCGATTATAAATTAAATTAACTGAATATTAGTTGTATTCGCAGTAATTCCACGTTATGTGTTGGAATATAAAAGGGCGCATTCAAGCTTTACTTCTCGCGGGAAAAAAGCGAGCGCACTTATCGATTATCTGAATAGCGAACCTAAAAATATTTTCACAATGTTCTCTAGCAAAAAGGTTCCTCGCCTGTACAAAGCTCCTCGCGCATGACGAAGCAAAAATGCTGGCATATAAACAACCTGCACGCGTCTCATTGAATACAGGATGGCCATGATTTATTTTTCTCGCGGTACTTTATTTGCGCGAGATCGATCGGTGGCACACTATTAAAACCCACTATAGCACACTTTAGCAGGCGAAGCATCGGTGAAAAGCCGTCCATTTGATGGTCCGAGGCAAAGAAGGCCTTCAGGGAAGTGCATAAATTCATTAAAAAGGGAGCTGAGGGCGGGGGCGGCTGGGCGCGTCAAGTGGTAGGGGCCGCACCCGGCGAGCCGCGGCGGCGCGGGCGGTATTTATCGGACCGCGAGCACTTCACGAATGTAGCCCGGCTCGCAGGGGAAAAAATGACAAATCGAGGGGGGCGCGCGGTAACTCCTCCGGGGCTTTTACGTAAATTCGTAGATCGCGAGGGTGGGTCGTATACCGCGTCCGGACGTCTCGGAGGGTCGATCTCCGATGAGGCCAATCGGCCGACGACGTCATCCGCGCGGGGAGACAGACGGATGGGCGCCGGGCGCGCACGTATCCCGGGCGGCCGCGCGTATCCCTAGGAGATAAGTGGCCGCGCGCCTGTGATCAAACAGCTGCTCCGCGCCCGAGATCATTTGTTGACGGGGGTCGCCGCGGGCCAAGAGCGATCGCTAATGACCCTCGGCGGTACGGGCGTGGCAATCGATCACGCCGCGGCCGAGTGAGCGACCCTCTCGCCCGCTCCCGCAATCCTTTAATCTGCCGAATAATAAATGCGAGGACGATTGCCGCTCTAGTCGATTTCTTATCCTAGGCATGACCCTGGCACCCTGCAGGGCAAGGGATTGCTGGCGGCCGGCCGGTTAAGCTTTAACTTCGCGGTACCCTCGGTATCCATATTGAATGCGGGATCCTTTACAGCCACTGTTTCCGTCAAAATCTTGCAGTAATGGAAATACATGTTTCAACTAGCGACGAACTTTCTCGACTGTGTGCGCTTCGGTGTCTAAATTTGGGACATTTGAATGAGTAAAATGTTTTGTTACCCTTAGAGTATCATATATTTTTTTACAAAATCTTGTATTACTCGCAGGAATAATCTCACTGACACGTACGCAGTAACAAGTAACGCGCTACGGATATAATTTCGAATGTGTATAAACTTTTCTCCCATATATGGAAGATACCCCTTTTAAGAGCTTATGTGCTTTTACAGCGAGGATACGTGTACATCCTACAACAATAGAAACGAGGAAAAGTTAGTGCTCCTAGGATTAATGACGACTCGGACGTATTAAGCAAAAGTTAATCAGCATTACTGATCTATGAATTATTAATTAATAACTTAATAACTTATGAATTATTAATTAATATTATCCCATTTATTTATTCATCAGCAATTCGCGTTGATTCAACCTTTTTAGATTTCTTTTCCTGTTCCATTCATCTCACATCCGCACTATTCAACATTCTTCCAATATTTCGCCATATTAAAATAAATCCTGATTCATATGAAAGCAGAACATCAGATCTAAAATGTTCGCAATATTGAGAAGTTCACAGTATTATGTTCATATTTGGCATACTTCAGACTTGGCATTGGAAGCGGAAGTTTGAATGTGTGCGAATCTTGTTGAATACAGCAGGAAATGTAATCATCGGAGGATGAAGGTTTCCGTGCAGTCATCAAACGAGTATTACTCGAGACAGACTTCGCTCAGAGGGCTTAAAAGCTTGAGGCACTCTCACAGTCTTTTGCATGTCACTTGGCATTCGCCGCCGGCAAGGTACTGCAAGAAAAGGGTGGATGTCCGCGAGAAATTGATATTGGGCATCTGTTAGGCGTCCTAGGCTCGATCCTTCTCGTAAGATATGTTTGGAATTCCGCGCGATTCTTGAATGCGTTCGGTGCGCCGAGAATGGCACGTCTTGGGCACCTCAAAGCCGGCGTGCCGGTATAGAAATAGGGTGGAGCGCGCCTAAGGATCTCAGGGCGCAGTAATGAGGACAAATGAAGTGGCTAAATTATACGCGAGGGTCCCGGTGGGGCGGGCGGGGCGCGGGTCGGGTCAGGCGGTCCCTCTCATGAGTTATTCATGGGAGTCTATCATAGCCACTCCATCCAGATTGCGAGATTAATCGAGCGCGCGAGTGCAATGCACCGGGAGAGCGGAGCTGGCTCTCCCTCGCTCCTTCTCATTTGCGCGCGCCGGCGTCTGGCCTGGCCGCGTTTATTCAGCCTCCACGGGTACTTTTGCCTGCCCAGGCAAACACCAGATATCTCCTCAACACAAACTCGATCTTTGTTCGTCGATAGTTCAATATTTTTCCAAGGCGCGGCGCCGGGCCGCGACGCTAACTCGCGCGCCCCCGCGGAAACACAAACACGGCCCCGCCGCCGCCCCTCTGCCTAAATGTTCATGCTCATTTCATCAAGCTCAATTGGAGCTATTAGATTCGTATCACGGCCCAGCACTAACCTCTCGCGGCCTATTATTCCCCGAGGTGGAGGCTCAATTGGCGCTCCCTTGGCCCCTCCGCCCAGCCGGCCCCGGATGAAATACGAGGGAAAAGATTCCGTGGAGGAGTACGCGGGCGAGAATGCGGGAACTAAAGGGCGCGGGCGCCATCGGCGAAACAATAATGCAGGGAAACCGCGCGCCTCGAGGATGCGATTGCTCCGAGAAAAGGAGGCCGCCGCCCCCGCAAGCGCGCTCGCGAGCAGCCGGGGCCGCGCGGAGGAAGGAAGGAAGGAAGGAAGGGAGGAAGGAAGTTGCCGCCAGGCGAGAACGTCGAGCCGAGCACGTGCCCGACGGCGCCCCTTGTTTTATGGGAGGCCCTAACGAGGCCCGACGAGACCCATCTCGCCTCCCGCGCACCTCTGACCGAGGCACCCGGCCCGATTAAAGCCCGGGGACGATTCTCCCGCGGCCCGCCACCTTCATCGGGGGAATTACCGGCGGAGCTCAAGGCGCTCAAGCCGGAAGAGCCCAACCCCGACCCACCCCCGCTAACTCTTCTCAACATCCATTTCGCGGCCTGTTACTCGCTATTCAAATAGGACTCGTGCTGAAAGCAGCACTTGGTCCTAGCACCAGTTATATGGCCGCGAGTGCCCGCTTTACTTCAAGGCCGCCTGTATTCTCCATGATTTTCCTGTCGCATTTCTCGACCCGAGGACCGGCAATCTACGCTTCGACAAATATTTAGCTTCTGTCGGATAGCTTCGACGTTTTCAAATAACTGTAGTCCTTAAAACTATCACAAACTGATTAGCTAATTGTGACGACTTCAGTAAAGATTAAAATACAATACATAAACAAAATACAGATTATCTATCTAGATCTATCAAGTTCAGAAAATTTAGTGAAGATTCTAACATGAAATATTTGAATGTTTGTTACTTAATTTACAATGCAATCCAGAGTAAAAAGGAAATTCAACAATTAAGCAAGCTATAATTGTAATGTAACAAACTTTGAGGTCAACTCGGTGTGTGCGATACGTAAAGGCTTGTGAAGGTACTCCTAACAACATCGCCATACGTGTTTATGAAAACCATTGTTGTACACTGAATAACCAACACGTCAACTCCTAGGAATTTCTGCCCTAGCGAGGCTCCTGGAACACACATTCGGTGGACCGATTTTCACCGACCGTTTTTAAGGCCATTTTGATCATTTGGGAAGGCTGGCAAATTTGGCCAGTGTTATTTATTTTAGTAAAAGAAAAAGAGTAGCTCACGGAACAAAGGCATTCGAGAAAAACGATTACCTTTCTAGAAAATTATGGACGAAATCTGGTGCCTTGATAGACGCCACAAGAAGCGCGAAAGGATGTTACACCTACAGCATACAACGTTTTCTAATTGATGATAGAGTCTTGGTATGTGTCGCAAATAAAACATATGCTAAAACTCAGTGGTGTTTGTCTCAATCGAATGAGACTAGGAATCAAATTTGGGACCACCAGAAATGAGCCCGACACTATACTGAATGAACTATTGCAGGGCTCTAGTACTCATTTAAAAACTATTTACTGGGTATCTATTATATATGATTTATATTGCAAAAAATTTTTATAGCCTTTTACTCCGACAAGTCAATTACATGTACATTAAAATTCATCGTTTCTGCAGTTATCTGTCTTCGAATAAATATAATCTTATAAATAATATTTATCTGTAAAAAATTATTCATAATATGTCTTGTTAATGTCAGATTTATGAGAATATCATTCTATCGTTAAATATATTTTCACATATTGGATTAATATTCTATAAAGATATAGAACTCTAGAACTACCATCAAGTATGGTTCCAGGCAGAGAGATCATGATGTCGTGTCATAGATTAATAGAACTAAATCCGTAGAATTGGCTGTTAGATAGAAAAGAAGTAAAAATAACATAACATATATCTTCCTGGTATTAACTTTAAGAGATGTCACTGACCCCAGGCGGGCACTGCACTACCACTATTAGGCTTTCTACGTTCAATATTGTCGCAATTCATTCAATGCATGAAGGGATATGTAAATAAGACGAAGTGCAGTTGAGGCAATAGTGCGATTCCGCGCAGAACAGATGAGATCCTCTATTGCCCTAAACTATTAGGCTTTGCACAGTCCGCGACCAAACCAGCGAGTAAATGAGCCATAATCTATGCACTTTGTACTAGTCAGCGGTAAAGAGGTAGGGGTGGCTAACTGGATGATCTCGCAGATACTACGAGGATCTAAGGACACGCAAAGGGCTAAAAGGGCGATCAGGCGCACCGGGCCGCGGGTGCCCGCTGCAATTAAGCCCGGCGCCAAAGGGAAATGAGACTTGCGGAGTGCGTCCCGCATCAAGTGCGCAGCCGGCTACGTGAATGCACGAGGCCGGGGTAAAGCGCGCGTGCGATCGATATAGCCGTCATCTGTTGCGCGGTTTTTGCCCGCGGGCCGCCCCGACGGCGCGGCGCGGCGGTCGCCGTCGGGGACGATCAAGACGTTAAATCCCATCCACCCGGAGCCTGGATGCTGGCCAAGCGATCTCGGCGAAAGACTCCCGGGCGTGGCTATCGCGTGCACGCCTCGGGGTCCCCCTCCAAACCAAACGGAACGCGCGACCTGGCTAGTGACCGCGGGTTCACCGCCCCACGACTGCCGACCGCTTTAAGGGGCGCCCCTTTGAACGCCTTATTCTTCCGGCGTACTAACCGACAATTGACTTGTTGAACAAAGCGCCCTCGCGGTCTTCTTGGAAGAAATTTCCAATGGGGCTCTGTTTGCCATCGTACTTTGCCTCAGCGCAATCGATACTCCATAGAGAAATTTGTTCCTCTCGTTGAATTTTATTATTCTAATGAAGTTTACGCCAAATGATTAATTAACAAAAAACGAAGTCTTTCCAATGAACCTCTTTATTTAAGAAGGATTCGGACTTTTCACTTTTCCATAACGCAGATGACATAACGATCAATCATAATATAAGCTTTTTGAGTATATTTTAATGCATATCTAAAGTAAATCAAAATAATAAAAAATTTATTATTTATATTAAAAGAAGCTTCACAAAAATTTAAGTGAATTTAATTTAAACACGAATTCTAATTATATATTAGTATGCCATGTAATACTAATCATTACTTATTTATAAATTTTGTTAAAAAAATAATGACAATAGTCTCGTGTTTAGATTTATGTAATGATTTAGGCAGAAATGATCAAGATTGCCCATTAACTGCACAAATAGAAATAGATTTTTAATTTCAGATTTTTAGAATATGAAGACAGCACATGGTAAAAGACACGAAAAGTATTTTAAATGAATTAATGTAAATATAACTGCTTCTATAGCGGTTAATATTAAGACCTTTAAACTTTACTAAAATCAATAGTGTATTTTTACAAGGATTATAAATATAATTTAATAATGCTATAAAAATTCTTATACATTTATAAAGACTCGCCTTATTTACTAAATGCGACGATAATTCCAGGATTTTTATGATATTCTCTTTGTGTTATTTTATATTTCAATAGTGCATGAGAAACTATCGCGATCGCATTGTAAAAAATAGAATTATACTATATAGGCCTTGATGGGTATCATTGCATTGATAGGATACACTTCTCTCAAACCGCGCGCGTAGGTCAATGGAAAAAATAGAGAAGCGGAAAAAACCGTCCACCGCTTCCAATTCTCCTCTTGAAAGAGGATTTTCACAAAGTAAACGAATCAACGTTAGATTTATCAAAAAGTTCCATCTCACTTACACAGTTTTATGCGACGATCGCAACAACTTAATCTCGCTATCGGATTCCCTTCTGTTTTCCTCAACATATCTTATCTTCGCGGACTCATTATTCAACACAAAAGGGAGCTCAAGGAAATCTTTATTGGAAAACAAAGGAGAGCCGGAAGCAGGCACAAGAATAGTACCAGGGAATTGATTGATTGACCGATTGGATGCGGATACATTTTGACAGCTAAACTCGCAAATGTGCACGCTAACTTCCGTAGTAACGCCTTCATTGAAGATTGCACATCATACGCGTGTGGTATACTTCCGAGTTTTCAATAAAAGGAGAAATGCTGTTGCACGGCTGTTTGTGTCGCGTAAGTGATTGTTTGGTTTATTGAATGAAAAAATAAAGTGAAGTAAATCAAACAACGGACGTAGTTTTTTCAGTTGAACAAATGTATCAAATCATATGGAACGTTCGAATTCTGCATTAATTCTGCTTAAAATAACGATTAAAACGATTTTCGTATAATTCGTTATTGAACTCGAGGTGTTTACTTAGTAGCTTACCTACTATATGCGAGTGCAAGTTTACTCTTAAATAACAAGAATGGCTTATAAAAGGAGACTGAGGGTGATTCTACTTGCGGGATGTATACGAAGCAATTAACTAGACGGGTAAAAAATGTGAGACGGTTAAAAAAAGAAGTTGGCCAAAATAAACAGAAGGTCGATCCCCGACAAAGTACTAAGACACTCTATTTTGGATGAAGACAAAAACGTAGAGAAACGTTCAAGACACGGACCGCGGAGAGGGTTCGAAGACGCATCGTTGTATAAGATCCTCGTGTCCGTGGGCATACGTGTCCACGGGAGAACGGGGGTCGCGCAAGTGGTTCAGCTGAACGTGTACGGGAGATAAAACCAATCACGTATATATCTATATAGTAGTAGTAGGAGGGGCGCACGCCCTCGTCCAGAAATTTATTGTCGCAGATTATCTGGCCAGCGTCCAAACACAAACACATTCCTTTCTTTGCGGGACGAATGAGAGCATCGTCTCTCCGTACAAAATGCAAGGTAAAGAAAGGACTTCGAGAACCTCAAGAACGAACCCGCGGCGAGCGAGTGGAAGTGGAGGTGGGGCGGCGGGGAGGGAGGGAGGAGGAGGGGGAGGGGGAGGAGGAGGAGAACCGCAGGCAGGCTGTATAGCATAGAGAGCTCGGGCCCAGGTACTTCTTCGTTTCCACTTTCTACCCCGGCCGTTCCTTAGCCGGGGTTAGTGTGCGCGCGCATGTTTGAATCCCGCGGAAGTGGGAGATTTTCGCGAGGGACGTGCATTGCTTTTTATTGTCGGGTGGGCCATTTGAACAAGGGCCAACAGGACGGCTCGGGCCGCCGCGGGTGGACGGAGCGGGGGGAGAGGGCAGTTGGGCGGCGCATCGGCTTGCCGTTTCCGAGCGCGGCAAGGCTGTCGCACACCGTAATGGATTTATACGAGGTGCAGGCGGAGAGTCACGAAAATGAAGGGGGCGGGGGCGGGCCCGGGCTGCCCCGGCGGAGAGAAAAGGCCAAAGGGATATTCGAGGACGAGTCGAGTGCACCTACGAGTCGAGAATTTCAGTGACGAGAAGAATTCGCTCAGGGGCTGCAGTTCCATTCGGCGCCCGGAGAGTCTGCGAGGACTGCGAGCGAGTGCACGCGCCTGCCCTACAGAGGAACAGACGACGCTCAGGGTATGCGCCAATCCCCCGCTTTATTCCTATGTAAGCCCCGCTGTCGCCTCCTTATCCCGCCGTTCCGCCGGCCCATCTGCATTTCTTTCCGCCGGTAATATTACTTACAAAAGCGAAAGGTTCTCCAAGCGGGCTGTCCCGGCGCTGGAACGCGTGAAATCCTGAAAAGCTCTGGCCCCTTCCCCGGAATCAATCGTTCAAAATTATCCGTCGCCTTTTACGGGTATCTTCGAGCCCCGCGGCACAAAGGCGAGGCGCGGCACGCTCACTGCTTTGACTTTTAGACGGGAGCTGGACGCCTCTGCGGCCTGTCGCGTCCTCTCCAGAGGCGATATCGGAGCAAGAGGGTAGGAACGAGCGCGGGGCGGGATTCCCCCCGCAGGCACTGCCCGCCGCGGCGCCCATCTACTCTGCCGAAGAATCTTATAAATCCCCAAGACCCCGGAGGCTCGCGAGTAATTCGGATAAGAAGCCGGGCGCGCTAATGCGGGACAGCGGCGGCCTCTCGCGACCTGTCTTATGCCTCGCGGAATAATACATCGCGCGCCCGGCGCCGGGTGTATCGGAGCGCGCGTCGAGACACGGGACATAATTTCCTAGCGACCCGGCCCGGGTGCCAGGAGTTGCGTAATGAATAAGCTCATCGCGTAGCTGCGTCACGTGTCGCGCGAAAACTTTGAACGCCTGTCGGTGGGGTCGCGCGGGGCTCTCACGACCCTCACGACTCCAAAGCAACGTCAATCCGCGCCCCTTACAGTCACAACCTCCCTCAGTAATAATTATCCACGCATCCACCCTGATTCGCTAGGCTAAGTTTCCTATATACCATGAATGAAGTGATCTAATCCATCGTCCGCCAATTTATCACCAAAATTAATAGTATATTATGCTAGAGGATGTGGAAGACAGTACGTGGCCACATGCAAACTATTTCCTCGGAAGAGTGTGTAATGGACATTACCGGTCTTACTCTAAAAAATCCAGCAGTTATCTAAAAAAATCGAAATCTTTTCTAATTTTTAATATTTTTGAAAACCATAAAAAATGAACACCTAAATTTTAGAATTTACTGCTAAATCATGAGAAAAAAATTTTGCTCAAAGTTTGAAACACGATATGAGGACAGAAAGACTTGCCCTTTTTGGATAATAATCAGAAAATACCATGAATTATTAAAAAAAATACTTTTATATATTAATATATATGAGAGACATTATCTAAGTTACTGAATTTTAATCTATAATCTTTAGCTTATATAATATGTGCGGATAAGACATGATTATTTATTTGTTACATATGCAACAACCATTACAAAAACAACAATAATGTGTAGCCTTTTTCAGTTACATTCCCTATCTCTGCGTTATAGACAAAAAGATAGCACCTGTGGTCAGTAACAATATAAGCAACTTACACGTGCTGATCACATGCTGATCGTTTTACGGTTATATGTTGGAATTTGCGAAATAATAGTAAGCTAGTATTCACCACTTTAACACATCACTTGCGAACAGCATCCTATGTATGGTCTATCGGTATCATGCAAATCATAGGCTGTAGTGAAAGAAAATCAATCTAATTGCTATAGACTATCACTCAGAGCTGTCATGAGACACCACTAATCATCAGTTTTAACCCTACATGAACAGGTATGCAGGTTATTTTATATAAAACTTAATAATTGAGCTACCACATTAGTATAGAGTACTTCCAGGATAGGATGCTACTATGGAGTGTTGACGACCTTAACGAGTTGATACGGGTACTCAATCGTAGCTTAATCTATCGAAATTTTTCTCCGCGGATGTTCCAGCCTTTATTCCTATGTATACTGGTCTATAAAAAACGCTTTATACTATTAGTAGCAGGCGACACAGAAACAAATATGCTAAATATAACAGAAAAATAACTAATTAAAATGCAAAAATGCAAACAAAATCAGATATTTCGACTACTGAATCATTCCGGGTTGCTCGCCGAGCGATAAGACATTCATCGCATATTGTAACAGGGTGGCATAAACGAAGGTAGATCCGAGGTGCGGAAAAGCATGGAAATTGGAAAAAAAGGCGCAAGATACCGGGAAAGGCCAGTAGTGAATTACTACTCAGGGAAGGCGAATCAAACCGAGAAGATCCGCATATCGGAATCACGCCAGCGCCTTTAAATCAGACTGAAGCGAATCAGCCTGATGCTGTCCGGACCTTACCATCTAGAATTGTAGGTCACCCCGCACAGAGGTAGATCTGCGTTTATCCAAGACCAATAGGTTGTATAGCAACTTTGATTGTGGATTAGTGGATCGATGAGGTTCGCAGAGGTATTGAGTAGAGAAATATCTAATGTATCTCGCGTAGTCTTCGTGAACAAGTGCGATGACGACCGATAGCGCCGGAATCCGTTCCATTTGCAGAAAAATGGAAACAATTATGGCTTCTTTCGAGTTTTCAATCGATTTAAATGAATATATATGAAAAATATTGCTCTTCGACAAAGCTAGAAGGATCCATTTTTTTGACAATGATTATTAATAGCTTAATTAGGTATAAATTTTTTGAAAATTGGCCAGTTAGAGAAAATCAAACTAATTACTGGTTATAGTTTCTCAGGACATAAGAATCCAGAAAAAGTTCAAGGTATTTTTTATGTATATGAATTTATGATCACTTTTATATCGAAAATTTATATTAAAAATTTAATCAAGCTTGAACCAGAGGCTTAAATTATTCTTTGGTATTTCTTTTCTAACATGAATTTTTCTGAAATTGCTTTAACATTAGACTGTAACTGCTGGAACCTAAAGCCTTTCCAAAATAAAATCAATCAATCAGTTTAAGAGGAAGCTTACGAAATATCTTATATTTTAAAAGATTTATGAATCAGAAGTAAATAATCTTCTTGTAGGTATAATTTAACTACATTTTTTATAACATATCTCATTTATGAATTTCAGGTTTATATTTGCACAACAGGTAAGGAATTTCCGTATCTCTAACTTAAACGAAACGACTCCTGGGATGCTTCCATTGCACTGGGAATGCACTTCGGTATACACTTCAAGAGTAGAATTCATAAGCACTCGTTTTCTACGTAAATCGCTACTTATCAGACGCTTATTTATCCCAGCTAAGTACATACCTGCTATGCCAGTGATTAGTTTTCCATTGCATAAACCACATGATCGAATTTACAGGTTGAAAAGATCCATAATCAATTAATAATAATCCTATTCTCTGAATTGATTAAAACGAATTAATAAAGTATCTTCAAAGAATTTTAGAAAATGAAAATTGTTATTGAGGAATAGAAAAATATTTTGATGAATGCTAAATTAGATCTTGAAACTATCATAAGATTATTAAATTTTATTAATAAATAAAATTATAATTAATTAGAAGTTCAAAAAATTAGATAGAACAAACAAAAAGTAGAAAAAAGCAGGTGATTAGCGTAATGTCATACGTTTTCAAATACTCGATATTATAAGAATACATGAGGTTACTCAACATATTATGTATACATTAATTTCGTAAATTTATTAAGTTTTTCAGCTCAATGCTGCACCAACCTCCAGATATTGCACATAAATCACCATTATCTCACCCACTATTTTAGTTTCAGTGAAACGAACATAAATAATTAATTTTCAAACTATTTACCGTTTGATCTATTCGCATATATAACTTGCACATGCACAATACAATGCTACCACTACACTAATTTCATTTATTCCGTTTAGTTGAATCATATCAAGTCATTAGGTGATGCTGACGACATACTAAAAACTACTCTAAGAAATGTACCATCTAAACGTCTCTTCATGAATTGTGTACAGACAGTTATGATCCCGTGCAAGCTCGATATTACAAATAATACCATGATAAGTTCCCGAAATGTGGGAAGGAGAATAAGTTAGGTGCCTGCGAAATTGAAGGATTCGTTCTCTCTTGCTTGACGCCCAGCCTACGGATCGGCACATCCAACGTTGACCCGTGATAACGTCATATGGGACGGAGCATTATACAAGGTGTCAGTGAAAAGAAAAAACAAAAGGAAGATAAATCTTCAAAGAGCAAGAGAGCCCAATACAGCCACTAGTCTCGAGCAACACCTTCATCAGCGTCGCCGGATGAGCCTACGCCTGCATCTTGAAGCACAGCCCGCACCGAAAACTATCCATGCCTCTTCGCTGCACTATTAACATAGCTCTCGCGAATACAGGAAGCAACTATATCTGCAACTTCACCTTGCGACGATGAAGATCCCCAAGATTGCCCTCGACATCAATAGCAGGGACGACTTTGACGTGAGTCACCATCAATTGGTATGACGATAATAACCCTCACGCTTACGCGTATCATAATCAATAGAATTAAAATTTATCTAAGCGAAAAATGCGACGAAATGCGAATTGTCAATATAAACGTAAAAACGCACAGCTGATAAAGTCTGCAGTACGGTATGTAAATATTTCTAGTTTACATAAATTAGAAACATTAGTATTTATTGTTAACTAATTTAAACCTGTCGAATATCATTCCCCGATCCGCGCATATAATATGGTAGTGACCGAGGAAATCTTACAATTGATAGTTGGCCTTCATTATATTTCTATATATTATACTTTCAGCGTCATTTGATACGTACGAGCTCTCACTATTTCGTGAAGCTACCTCTTACTATTCTTGATAGACAAATTAATTGAACCATTCTCAAGTATGTGTACTTACCAATTACTTCATGCTCTTTTATTAAAATATACATACATACCATTTATTTGTACAATATACAGCTATTATTGTCTATTTAATTCGTTATAAACCACAAATGGTTACAAGAGGTTCAAGGTAACAGAAAGTGATCATCGAATAATCATGTTACTTTCGACTTATTATGGAAGATATTATTATTATTTAAGTATCAGAAATTTGAGGATGCCGTCGTGTCGCGTATTCTAAAAATTTACTTGCGCCGTCGGAATACACGTGTGTTGTTTTCTCTCGTTGTTGTACGTTCTATTGAAGTAAGTCCGTATCTCGAATTTTGCTTGCTTACCGCGCTCGGGGTATTATTGTCGATACTCGATGACGATTTAGGCTGGATACGGATGAGGACGGTAGGCCCAACAAATGCATAAGTTTGATACCCACACTTCGTCGAAAAGTCGTTTCCCTCCGCTCACTGTTAATACCATAACTTTAGCCTCGCACATGAACGAATATTAGATTTACAATAAACTTACCCCAATTGGGCTAGAACGGTGATTACCACTGCGTCACGTCTGACCACGACTAAATCGTATCAATTATAAATCATATAATTGATACTGGAGGTCCTTCTTGGTCTGTTAATACGCATATAATCCGAGACATGCGCGGTCGAATGGATTACTTCAAATTCAACACAAATCCGTGTACGCTGTAAATTATTATCGCTACATATAAAGCTGGCTAAATTAATCCGTTACAAGTGTTTTCTGCATAAAAATAGTTGAATGTAAATAAGAATACTATATAACGTTCGATTCGTTCGTTTTTATGATCTTTATGAGTATTTCAAAATTTACCCTGTTATTAAGTAAATAATAATGAATTAATGTTTTTATATTGACAAAGACTTAGATTCAAAAAAGGAGTCCGTTATTTGTCGATTCGTAACCGAAACGCAAATCCGTATTTCTACTTCACACCCTTGTTTGTTTTTTCCATTTTCTAAATTGTTCTGTGATTTATTCGGATGTTTCTTTGCAGTTGACAACGATAATACAGCGTTTACTTATTTCTTGCATTCAGTATGTAAGATTATCAACTCACTCTTTAAAAGAATCAGATCAGCAAAATCGAACTGAAGAGAAAATGAATATACAGAATAAAAAGTCTCGTCGATTTTTGGAATTGAATTTGAATTGCCCAGCTTTGAAGTTGAGTACTGTAAACAGTCTGCCACTCTTTTTCCAAGTGCATTGTTACTATAACGACATCGGCCAGTTGCGGCATGGACGCGGAACAATATATATATATATATTATATTATATTGTTACAGATTCATACACTTACAGTACGAACTATTTTGCATTCGATACTCATATCTTTTGAAAAGAATCATATTCACTTTACTATTTGATATAAGATTACTTTTCTAAAAATAGTTCTTATATGTTTATTGTAATGTTATTGATAACCTATGTTAATGTCATATATTCTTAATATTCAACTAAAGATAAATCTTTATAAAATTATAAATTTATAATTATGTAAAGTACTTTTATAAATAATTTATAAAAATATCTCTTAATCAATCATTTTCTTTTTCTCTCTCTGCATTTCTTGCTCTCTCCAAGTACATAGGGGTTAGACGTCGGTAGCCAGTGACACTCGTATCCCAAACAAAACACGGCCTGCGCGTGCAGATGACATGCCGGTTTTGTATGAGTAACAGGGCCGAGGCGATAATTGCTATCGCTCGACTAGCGCTAAACAACAGGGTTGATCGCGAGGTTGATCGACAGTTTTGAGGACCTTAATGCGAGCAAATGTCCGAGCGATCCCCTTTAGAAACAAGGATCGGCCTCTCTCCTGTTGTCGCGTGAATCACTCCCACAAGTCGATGTGCGTTATTTGAGCTTGAAAGCCGAGAGACGTGTGAATTTTTAGAAAGGTTTGTGAGAGATTGCCAAGTAAGAGTGCCCGTTTCCCTGACATTAATTTCGGAGAAGAATTGCGCGGCGCCGAGCTGCTGAGCGTCCTACGTATTCTATCTTCCTAAATTTCATGCAAGAAAAACTAAGATCTAGTTTGGGTTGAAAAATATCATGGCATGTACTAGCGAGTGGAATAAGCGAATGTTACGTACTATAATCTATTATAACATATATATGGATCTTAAGGTAATTTAGTTAACTCTAGGATTACTTGCATAACTTAATATAAATTGATGTACTTATTTATGATTATAAGTTGTCGCACTCTATAATTGTCGAATTTTATACGAGTAAATAAGATCATGCATATTGAAAATATCGTAATTTTGTAAAAATTATTGTTTTGTAAGGAAGACTACATATCATCCTGATACGTGTATGAACATTACACTTAATTTCGCGTTGTAAAAAATTTTTGTACTCTTTTGCATAAGAAAGAATTTATTTCTATTCAAAATTTATTGATTGAGATACTGTATAAAATTAAATTACAACAATTTCTGCATACTCATAATAGATCTGTATTTATTTATTTTTTAAAAAGATCTAAATATAGCATTTTTAGTATTTTTAGCAAGTTATATTTATTAATTAATAATATGAAAATGGTTTCTAATTAAAACTTCGTATTAAAACTTTTAATTACTTTGATATAGTGATTAAATAGTTATTAAAAATTACCAAAAATAAGTTTCAAAAAGTTAATTTGAGTAAGAATACAATATCTTTGCGAGTTTTTAAAGTTTCAATAATTTACATTTAAAATGTTTATATTTCGCAGATACTAATTTATGCATGTATATATTTATAATTAATACATTCAATATGTATGTATAATACACATAGTTATAAATTACGATCTTTAATATAAACTTGAATAAATTAAAAGCACGTCTATGTACTTGCGACTGAAATATGATACATATAATATTATAATACAAAAAATCAGGTAACTGATACATATAGGAGTCATGATGATACATGTGGAAACTACAATCTTTTGTATATTCCGTTACATAAATTACAGTTCTTGATAGAAATAACATTTAATTAAATGATATAAGTTCCGATCCGAATGAAAGTGTAGAATTCAAGATATAAGTAAAGTCTAGCCGTAAGTATTAATTTGAAATAAAAGTATACAGTAGGTAAAAAAACCCTGTTTATTACTTAAGCCTCTTTGATACGCTGTTCTCACTGCAAGAGCACAAAGTACGTGCTTAAAGAAAAGGGATGTGCATTTCGGAAAATGCGCATTCAATAATATCTATATCAAACGCGGATGAGCAATTCGAATAAGCAATTAGCTTGTCTGCTTAAGCGATCTTACATGGTTGTCATCTTTCATACACCTGGACCTCTGCAGCCCCTTGGGTCATTCGCATGCAGGTAATAAAAAACTGCGCCTCCGAGGCAATGTAATAACCTCAGCGAAGGACAACGGACAGTTATATTTTATACATTGTAGCAAATGGTTGCTAGCTAAAGCTTAGCTTGTAGCGTGTGTTCATTATATATATATATTAAATAAAATTTCATTGAAAATTTAACGCGGTTGAGCGTTATTTCAATCGAAAGAAAGTTTTTGAAATTAGTCTTTGAAATAGAATATTAAAATTTATTGAATATGTATGTATTAGTAAATATTTAAATGGTAATTAATAAAAGCGATATGTTATACAATTTAAAAATGTATTATTGTAAAATGTATTATTGTTTTTTATGTATTTTGTTGTTTCTTATAACACCAATAAGATTTCTGTACAAAAGTGAATCAGCTGTCTAACGCTTTTTCAATGCCCTTACTTCTAGAAATTCATTTCAATTCTTTATTGTATATAGGGTATTCAGCACCGGTGAACGCAATAATTAGCAGCAAATAATTATCACGAATACAGCACCTCGCATTTGCCGTAGCTTATCGACCGATTGATCATTGAAGGGCTACGGTTAATTTGAGTGACTTTGAATTGAACTACAAAAGCATGTATAATGTTGACTCGCAATTTCATAATTTATTTTTGATAACATTTTTTGGCATATTTAAGTAAGTAATAAGTAAAAAATAATAATAATACTGTAGAGAAGCTGAGAGCTACCTTTCGCGGAAATTAATTAGCAAAGCAATTTAACTTGAACGGACTATGGCCAGCTTCCTGTATATATATATATTCGTACACGCCCGACTGAAAGTAGCACGCGCATAGATTGTATATACATCTAGAAGGGGGACCAGAGGGTGAGGGAATTCCGCAGTTTGAGGCTCAGTTGAGCACGCTTATCGAGAAAGAAAGTTGGCCGTATGTAAGAGCAATTGGCTCGAAAGCGCGATCGCGAGGATCTGCAATGGTGGCACCTAGGGCCGTGCCCCGGCCGCAAGTTATTGCTCCGCTCGCTGCCCAAGGAGGCTCGATTTTATGCGGGAAGCCGCGCGGCACGGGCGGGAGAGCAAGTTTAACTACGAAATCGACGGGGCGGGCGCTCGGCTTGCGCGCCGCGTTCCCTCTGGCGATTCAACTTCTTCTGCTGCGGGCGCCACTAAAGGTTCTCGCCCATTAGCCGGCCTCTCCAAGGTGTAACGCGGGCCGCGGGCGCAGGCCCGCGCTTCCCTCCGCCGGCAGTTTTGCTGCTGATTTTCGTAAGTCAGCCGCGTTATACGAAGCGGCGGGCGGGCAAAGTCATCCGTCAGGATTTGGAACGACGTGGAGCGAGATTGGCTCGAGGGGAAGGTGGACGCGGCCGGAGGGGAAGCGAGAGCCGAGGCTCCCCCGCTAGCTCGCGCCCGCACTGCATCGAACTTTCGAACTCGAGTTTTTCGCCGCCCGCCGCGGCGCCGGCTTATGTATAGATAAAAGCACGCGCGCCGCCAGAAATATCAGAGGGCGGCCCGGCGATGCAAACAACCGACCCGGACCCGCAGCACAAATGAAGTTTATTGATGAGGCTGCCCCACGCCGCCGAGCGGGAGAATTTACCGGCAGCACCGAGCTCATCACCCGACTCGCGGTCCACTTTTTTAACCTCACGTGTGCCTCTTAGGCGGTTTTTTAGCTTTATCCGCCGAGGGCTTCCCTATCCCTGGATGCAAGCCATTAACCATCAGCATAACATTCATTCAAGGCATTTAAAGTGTACATAATGAACAAATTAGTTGATAAGATTTTCTTTGAGAGTTCGTAAACTAACTCTTATACGATATTTTGAACAAAAATAAAAAGCCTCGTTGACTTTTGTAAATAACGTTTCAAGCGGACAAATTATTCCCGCTACTAATTTATAAATAATGCTAAAATCGAAGCTATGAAATTTTGAATTCCAACGATAAAAGAAGTACAAACAAGGAAACTGTATTTTTGTTCAAAAACATTTTAACTTACAGAGACTAGAGATCTTATCAGGACTCTTAAACATTCAGGTCACAGATTTGGCGGAAATTTTAGCACGTGCTTTTGAATACCAAAAAATGAAGAAGACTACATAGTGCAAGATCTAATTTGGTCAGAAAAATATAAAAGAAATTTTTATTATATTAAGTAGTAATTTGAAAACGCACGTGCTAAACCGTAAAGATTATCACATATTATACAAAAATATAAAAGTATATATACAGTAATTCGAGAATATGTAATATACATCATTGTTTAAAAAGTGTGTCTTCATTTTACTGTCTAGTATGAAAATTTTTAACAAATTTTTCTGAATGTATGAATATTTAATTATGATTGTTATATTTATTTTTATTTTAGTTGGAAAATAATTTCTATAAGCGAAAATATTTTCATTTAATATACTTTACATGCACCTCAAAATAAACAAATAGAAATACACGTATAAAAACATTCCACTCGTTTGTTCAGAATAACATAATATCAATTTGTTTTAATGGAATTATATCAAAATTTTATCTTAAAAATATAATGAAAAGTGTTAATTAAAATTATTAAAGATTGCTGTTTTTAGAATTCTCATTGCTTAGCGTCATTTGAATATCGAGTTGCTATAATTAAATAAGAGTTTACATCATGCAATTTTAACGTTGTTGATCGATACAGTAATTTTAATAATGCAATTATTATTTCATAATATATTGATCCAAAGAAGTGATTGATCTGAAAACCGATCATCTATACGACCTTGTCTATAGTTTTCTTGCACTAAGATGATAGCAGTTCCCAAACTATCCTGAGTTGAACTCTACCCAAATTATTTCGCGCCTACTCCCAATCCTTTCCGCGTATTTTGGTTCTCACCTAACTTTCATTTCAGTTCGTACAAAGCTACAAGCGCCTCTATCAAAAATTTACGAGCCCACAAAGGAATATTTCCGTTTTTCCATTAAAATCTATTTTGAGCGTAACTTCAAACTTCCAAAACAGCGCATCGATCATATAAATCTCTTTTATCTTAGGATTGAAACAATAAAAATAAGTAAAACTCAAATTTTTCAAAAATTTTTGAAGTAGTAAGCTCGTGGATCAAGGAAAAAATGTACAAATTGATCTGCCGTAAGTCTCACTCTTGTAAATTGACTTTCCGTCTTTGTCGCGCACTTTATGCCCTACTCTACTGCCCTAGCATCACATTATGTAAAAGTTTCTTCAGCTATTAACCAAGAATAGTATTAAGCGCTTGAGGCTGGAAAAGTTTAAAAAATCTTGTGAGCTTAAAAACATATTTTTATCCGCAGTACCTACCGCCCGTGCAAAAATAAAATCAAACTCATTGAATTATAAAAGTTAACGGTACAACAGATGATTTATTATAAGCGTAGATAAAATGTGCACTATTATACGACATAGTATAAAATTGTTATACTTTCGAAAGAGTTTTCTGTGCGTTTTAGTTGCACACCGGGTGTTTTTTAATCACGTTCCATCAATTGCATACCGTAAAAGTTGCGAATAATCCCTAAAACTGTAGATTGTTTTAATGTTCACGCTAAAAGTCTTGAAAAAAAGAAAATAAATCGAGGCTCGAGTGCTAATTAAAACCACAAAATACATGTATTCCTTATATAAATAAAAAATTTAAACGGGCTTAAATTTTTAAACGAACGATAATAGTACCATGCTGATTGTAAGTTGAATGCGCGGAAAGACTGACAAAAAGCAATAAATTATTATAACGATGTCTTTGTCTACCGAAAACGTTTCACGGTCAATAGACCTCCACATAAGAGAAAAAGCCAGTGATCAACAATAACTGTATCGTCGACACTAACGAGTTTTTGACACTCTGTGTGTACGATCAAAAAAATAATTTAGTTCGCAACAATATGCAGACTGCCGGCTGTTTGTATAAATGCACGAGGACAATGGCTCACCTTCCCGGGCGCATCACTAGGGTGCAAACAAAGAGAAACAGTAGGATGAGCGCTCACCTTGGCTCGCTCACGTCCAACAAAAATGCGGAAAGCGCAAATCACGGTTTGTCTGCAGCCTGGCGATGTATAAGCGCGAGCAAACAAAAGAAAAAATAGGTGGCAGCGCGTGGACTTTTAATTGAAAGATTGAAAATCCTCGGGCCCCGTGATCCGTCACGCGGCGTGCGCGCACAAAGCAGCCAGGGCAGCCGAGTCGCCAGTCGGCTCCTCAGCAGCCGGTTGCAATATTTGCCACATGCAGGCCGCCGCGCGGGAGTTAAAAAGGGCAGGGCTTTAATTAGCCAACTGGGAGCTTGACAAACTGCCCGCGGCGTCCGGGCACTAATGAACTTAAATTCGCGGTGGCGTATCTCCCCGGCGAGCGGGGAACTTTCCGGGTAAGGCGCAGCCGAGCGGGGCGCGAGGCACCGGCACACCTGTAACCGCCGAACTACTGCTCCCGAAGCTGACTCACCGTGTGCGCCGTCCAGGAAGGCGAGGTGGACCGCGACGGCCAGGGAGAGGACGCAGATAACTGTCATCGCTCCGTCGGGACACTCGCGCTTCTCGTCCGCTAAATCGGCGCGCGGATGCGGCGAGAGATAACAGGCTGCACGCGTGCCGGAGTCCAGCTGCTAACTGGCTCATCCGAGGTCCTCGCGGGGCCAAGTCCTGGCGGAGCCGGCACACCGCCACGCATGCGTCCTCCCACCGGCCCATCCACGTGCAGTCGGCTGTCCTCTTCATCGCGCCCGCGCGCACACACCCCCTTCGCGCGCTCCCGCGGCAGCGCGGGGGAGACGGATTGCCGGGTGGGGGTGGGGGAAGGGTCTGGAGGGCCGGGCCCAGACCGTCCGAGCCCGACCAATTTGTATCGCTTGTGTATTTCTGTCTCCATTTGTTTTTCTTACCACCCGTTCGAGAGCATTTGCCCGCCCGCGCCGCCGGCTTTCGAGATGCATTTTCCATAGGTCGCGCGCTCCTTTGTCCCCCTAAGCTCTGCCTCTACACCTTGCTGCACTCTCTGGACTAATGCACGCAATTTCCCGCGCATCTAACTTTGACTACAACAATGTTTGTTTATCGTTAATCGGTCCTTAAGTATGAAGAGATAAGCCTCTTTTCAGAGAGTTTTTCTTCACTGCTACGAATCAAGTAAACATTTCTTAATCGGTCAAAGTGCGTGACTTACGAGACAACACTGTCGTGTATTTCGTCTTTTGTTTTTCTTCTAACACAGCTTGTTTGTATCCATTTATTTCTAAGCACACCTATTTTACTGATCACAAATCAATGTCGTACATAATTCTATTTTTATACTTTTATAAAAACAAAAGTGATAAGTGTAGTAATGATAAATATTTTATCTTGTCTTGCAAATGATCATATATGGTTGTGTATAGAGCCGACTCATTCAAGGCTTGTTTTATAATAAATTGATCTTCAATAATTAATGCATAAAATTATTTATTGACAAACAATTAGTGACAAACGTATCTCTAACGAAGTTCTAAAAGAAAGTGCAAGCGCACGCTGATATTTGGTAACAGATATGGTTGCAAATATAAATCAAAGATCACAAAATAATTATTCAATGTTCTTTTATAAAATTACTAGCTGAATTTAAACTATGTACACATACAAAGTTTACCTAATTTAACTAGTTAGTCGTTATAGCGACCCCGATTCGAACTATTTGAAACGCGTACAGGTGGACATTTTTTTATTTAAATTTACTAATATGTACTAATATGTGTGTTTAATATATAGGTGCTTTAAACTATGTTACAAGGGAAGGCGGGATGATATAAGTTAATAATTAAATAAAGAAATATGATCTCAGTCATATACTATTGTTAGACTTAAATTCATAAATTTTTGCAAAACTTTAATTCACACGCGATACTCGAAATAACTTCGTCGATTCTCGCGCTCTCGATTATTCTGCGCGGATAATTAAACTTGTCACGTTAAAATTATCTAATTAAATAATCTATGGATAAGCCGTAAGACAAAGAGCCTATGTCAATGTGCGAAAATGGATTTATCTCTGGAGCATTCGTGGAGATGATAGCTGCTCTTGTTCAAAGCCTAGTCCCGACTGGCCTGATGCGACATTGCTTTCATTCGACTCAAAGTACGCACCCATCCAACGCCTTCCGGGTGCAAATATTCTTTGCGCTCTCTACTGAGACGTCTCTTTGGAGTTCGAGGCGAAACTCCTGCAAAGTTAGGCTGGTCCTGACGACTTGTGTAACATTTCAAAGTATAGCCCAGTGATAATGCTCTCAAACATCTAGAGATGAGGTCACTGGTCCGGCCCAACCGAGAGAGTGATTCAGCCCCTAATCAATCTATTTACATGATCCAGTCGATTGATCACGAACGCGGCGGTTATAGATTCACTCGCGGATCGAATTTAACATTATGGGCACTCGCTTTCACGCATCCCCTACAGCCTGTATAACGATCTTGAATACTTTACACACGTAACATTTAATAAATATCCTAATATTTAAAATCAGTTTTATTTTTTTTTAAACTCTCAAAAAAGTTGATAAACTCGTGCAAAGGTGTCGACGGATCAGTCGATATACTCGCTATGTCGTGTTTCCAAGGCATAGCGGATCTCGAATTAAAATAAATAAGTATTTGATTCATATACTCTTTTCTTTTTTAATTTAGTCTTAAAAAAATGTAATTGTAAAATTGCTGCTGAGGTGAAATAGCGACTGAGGGTGCATGATTTCGGTGTAATTTGGCGAGCCGCCGTGGCTCGAACTCCTGGAGAATTTCGAGTCGAAGTTTTCCGATGGAAGATTAGGAGCTCCAGGATCGCTAGTAATGCACGGGGAGCCGATCTTACTGCGGTACGGTCGGACCCCTTTGCATTAGCGATCGAAAGCGATCTGATTGCCGGCATGTCTTTCCATCTCTTCGCGCAATCGCACTTATTAATATCTTACCCCTTGTCCGTATTTACAGCTGACGAGCAATTAGAGAGGTATCGCTACAAGATAATCAAATAATGTAGAAAAAAGTAACAGTTATTAAAAATTAAATATTGACGAGACACGGTATTATTATTGTATTAGATACGTAAGCCACTTAAAGCGTTGAATTAATCTCATTTTATTAAAATTAGTACAGTAAAATTTACAATTCGATTACAAATATACGTATATAAATCTGTCAATCATGATTCATAATATTATAATATTTTGCACTGTATAATGATAATATGCGAAAAGTATAATAAAATTATCATGATGTCGGAAAAAGTGCTTACAACGCATTAGTTAATAATATTGATTTAATATTATTTAATAAGACTCAATTTTATTAACACATAAATTATTAAAACTTTTTCAAGCGTGTTTCCAACATCAAATTAAAAGTTATATTTCTGATAACTTCATAATAAATGATAAAGGTAAATGGCATGTTCTTTGATACTGTTATTAATATTAAAGAAACAAAGGCGTATATTTAGTGGGTAGAACGATCCATAAATTCTAGAACAAAAGTCACTTATATATAGCTAATAATCTGACTTTAGGGAGACTTTTATAGGTAACACTCTAATTTTTCTTAATAAAAGCAAAAATACCAAAGGTCGTAACTTTCTATGATTGAGTTTTAAGATCCTTAATAGAAGAGCGTTCTAACTCTTTTTCTGGTCTTTCTGCTCTTCTGAAATCCCCTTTAATTTAGCAAAGAATGATTAAATCTTCGTAGAATTCTAACCCTTTGCGCATCTATTCTTTTCTTTTGATATAATCCTAATTTTATTCAAATATCGTATCTCGTTTGTTGTACAGGAGTAGGAAAATACATATTTTACCTTAGACAATAAAGTACTCGATAATGAGTCTAATAACTCGACCTGCAAACCTCTCACGTACGCCGTAATCGCTAGCACAAGTACAAATGGTTCGAGATGCTCCTACTCTAATGGTTATATATATAGGCAGTGTGCGAAAGTGCACTAGGCGCATTGGATTTCTAATTCCAATAAATTTTGCGTAAAGAAGTCGTGCCCGCTTAGACGTGAAACGCGTCTGTCTGAGTACAGACTCACACCCCCGAATCGAGGAAACAAACTATCGAAGAAATCGAATATGTGCGCTTCTTTGCAATCATATAAAATTTCTTATAAAACAAACAATTAATGATTCATCAACTTGGTGTCATATGTTATTTCTATGGATCGCGCGATCAAAATATCAACAGTTAAAACAATGCATATTACATCTGAATCATATATCTCGTACATCAGCATATCATTCAGATGGAATTATTATTGCTTTCTAAACATATTCTAATACAAGTAAATGAATTTATATAAAGTACTGACCGTCACTGCGAAATTGTATGCTATAGTTTGAAGTAATTCAGAAATATGTAAGCCATATAAACAGCATTATATTCATATCAATATCAATACAATTTAGTATTCTTTGTAAGTACAAGAAAATGCTCGAAGTTATTATTGGATGAGAAAGTGGAGGATTTAGCAGGTACGTCAAGTGGCTCAAATTCTCACGTCAATTATAATTTCGGGAAGGAACAACGGAAGCCATTCGAGTCGGATGCTAATAACGAACGAATCATCCACGAAGTTCAAATGATGCTTAATAATTCTTTGAGTATCATTGAAGTAGATTTCTAAGCCGAAATGTGAAGAAGGATTTTTGCTGAGGCGATATTTTCACCTCAAGTTGGGAGCTGTGAGAGCCGCGTATACGCGCCTCGGCAAATAACGACCGACAGATAAATCAAGCCTTACACTGAGAATCTCTGTATACGAATGATCGGTGGCTGCCCAGACGGTAGCTGTACAGCCTCCCGATGGTTCCACTACTTCAAACTCGGCCAAATTGCATAAGGAAAAAAGAAAAGTATAATTGATGTACTCGCGACTTTCTCCTTGATAAACTTTATATCAAGATAAATTATATCGATCGAATTGCTCAACCTCTTCGTATGTTTACCCCTCTGAGGGATCCTTCATTCGCCTTATGAAGAAGAAGTTTCTAGAGGTAAATTTTCGACGTTGATGCGTGCAATGCATCTATTTTGTTCTTTTCTGAAACTATACTACCGAGGAAAATAAAAGGAAGGACTGAAAGTTTTCAACCAACGGAATTTCAAAACATATTTTTTGTAAAATTTGGGGTTTGCCTTACGAAAGTAAGCATTTGAAATCCCCGACTCGAATCTTATTTTAGCTTACGCAAAATTAAATTGATTTAAGACGCAAGTTTTGGCAGCAATAGAAACTAGAGTGATAAAAATTAAATATAGTTAAATTAAATAGATTTGTCAGTTGAAAAGTTGTGTCAACAGAGCAGCAATATGAAGTGCGAAACTAACGCTTTCACACAGTGTTTGTCAGACTTGTAGAAAGGATGAGATTATCTCTCAAATGCCAGCGGACACGCGTTCGTCTCCCTAGAGTTTGCTATGAAAATGTGCGCCGACGGTGCGCCTCAACAGCAACACTATGGTATCAAAGACAACTTCTAGAAGAAGCCTTGATTACACGTAGTTTCTTACATTTATGACAATACTCGTGCTCTATCTCTCTTGTTGTTTCTTATTCGTTCGCAGCTTGTCCGACACTTCGCATAGCCTATACTGGAAGCTTTCTCCTCCGCTTTTCCTTACCTATTTTCCGTATCTCTACTTCGCGATGCTGCATTCATGCACGTGACCTGGCTTCTAAACATAAAAGCCTTCCAACCGTGTACGTACGTACAAACATGAACTTTATTATAAATATTTGTACAGATTTAAGGATGATAAGAATAATTCCATGATCAGGATAATAATAAATATGATATCAATTTATATCATTGACGACACTGCACAAACCAAATATGTTTGTTAAAGATAGTTCAATTTTAGTCAATTATTCAGATTTTTAAATAATAATAAAACATGAAATAGCTTCAACTCTTGTTAATCCTATATTTAATACAAAATTTATTTCACAAATTTTTTGAATTTCCAAATTTATTCAAAAAGGATTTAAAATTGCATTCACAGGTAGATAAAGCATTTGTACGAGGGTTACAAGGCACACCCGATATTGAATTTCGATTACGTATTCTTAATTCAATATTCCTTCGGACATTATTTACAAGGATGAGTGGCGAAATTTACTTTTTGAAAATTTAAGGTGTAAAACGCCTCTGTAAGTCATATTGGAGCATGAATTGAAAGAATCCCTGGCGGTATCTCATTGAAATATCCGAAAAGAAAAATGAAATGTAGGCACGCCAAGGGCGTGACTCGAGCGTGTACGAGTCGCGCCAGCTGTTACAATATTTACTGCGTCTAAACTTCGATATTGTCGATACGGTGAAACTACAAATTAATAAAGTCAGCGAATATATATTGGTTCATGATCAGGATGCGATTGGCTGAATGATCTTTATATCTGCGCTCCTCAAGCAAATGAAAGCTGTCCGTGAATTTTGAATCAGTTCTACTACCGAACAGTGACTGTCTCGTCCAGTAGTGTGAAATAATTTTAAGTCCGTGCATTTTCAACTTGTTATAAAGTGTCGCATCGAAAGCTTAAACGAGTCTCTGGAGCCTCAGTAAATGTGTTGGAAACCTAGTTTGGCAATTCCCTCTTGGAATCTCTAGTGACAATTATTTCGTCTCCTGCATACTTAAGCAGAAAATAATTATAGTTTGCTTAGCTTTAATTGACAAACGCTAATTACGAATTTGTTTTTTATATCAGAAATATCTTTAAACTTATTCAGAGTACTTTTCCTTTATTACAATACATTGTGACAATCGTATGAAAAAACAGAATTTTTAATTGATATTTATAAATGAAAATTAACAAATGTAATATAATGTAAGGTTAATTCATGCGATTTGAAACTTTATTTTGATATGCAACTGTAAAAACGATATTTCAAGTGTATATATATGTGTAACATATTAGTATACACTTAAAAACTTCCTGTTCATAACTGACAAAGGTTTGAAAAAATTTTGTTTGATAATTCTCTCTCTCTCTCTAACTTTTTATTATTATTCCAAAAAATATAAAATCATACATATTAATATTAAAAAAAAATAAATTTCTTACACATTAATATACATAAGTGTTTTACAAGTGAGCTTATACTTTAACTAACCCAAAAATTAGTACGTAAAACAACTGTTCTAAAAAAGAAATAAAAAATAAAAACATAAAACTACAAAGAAGTAAAACCTTGAATTACTAGTTAAAAGAGTAATCAGCACTTTGAAGATGAATGTAATTTCTAATAGATTAAAGCGAAATGTGTATTCCAAAAGGATGCTGTGTATAGAACAAATAATAAACAGCGTTTCGTTAGGGAAAAAAGAGAGTAGGGAGAAAATTCACTTCGCAGTCCGCAAGTAATAAAAAAAGGCGAGAAGTCATTACTTCTGCTATTTAAAATGTAATAAACAACTCGGTCCTCTCTTTTCGTCGGCGTAAAGGAACCTCTTAAATTATCCCCCACGCTGTACTCGGGATGAGGGTGAGAGGCGAAAAAAGGCACCGACTCGGCGCAGGGGAAACTCCTTTTCTCATTTTCCGTGCCGTCTTCTCCCATTTCACCCCGTCCCTCGTTTCGGCCGTTTTACGTATTCTCGCGGCAGGCTTCACGGATTGCGAGTCGAGGAAAGCCAGTTTAGCGTCCTAGCGCCCTGTATCTGATTTCAATGTGGTTCGGTTACGTGCCTCAAATCAAAAGCACCGAGCGCTATTTCAAGCGCCCCTCCACGATACCGCCTCGGCCTACGTCGCGCGGATCTTTTTCGTCAAGATTCCCGCTTATGTACCCTCGATCCCCCCCTCCCTCTCAGGACATGCATCTTTCCCAAACGTTAATGTTCACGCAGAGCGCATTTATATTTACCTACGTGAATGCCATCACCAACTGTAATAAGATGTTAGGTGCAAGGTTAACTCTGTGACCCGGATTCAATTTATTGGCCTTCGTATTTTTGAAAATAGCGACTGAACGATTGATTATTTTCTGCATATAAATTGAGACACTCGAGATTTATACTTCTCAGATGCGCTGTGCATATTAATGACTCTTTATTATCACGGTAGACATTCATTTCCATTTTACTGTTTTTTCATTATCATTTTATTGCGATTTGTGGAATCATTTGAAATGTAATTGATGTTCAGGAGGTCCTTGCTACATATTTGATTTTATTTCTACTGTCACTATCTTATTATGATATTATCAGATTCATAAACATTCCTGATGAATCTTAAAATTTATTACTTCATTAAAAATATTGCTTATTAAATACTTCCTATAGATAAAAATAAAATCCTATTAATATTATCATCCAATAATTTAAGATTTTCAATCAAATATAGTTTGTACTGAATTCATAATCGCAATGAAAGATCGCAGTGCTTTAATGATCTTATGTTATAATGAATTTCATGTAATTATTAACATATTTATTACTCAAATGTAACAATGAACAGGTAAAGTATGATTATCTCAGTCATACATGAGAGAAAATTGAAAATTGTATTTTTTATTTAAATTCGTGATAATCCTGGCCATATTTGTCCAGTTGATGTTAGATGTTATATCTAATCCAGTAAATCGTTGACACGTCACGTATCTCGCGACTTAAGCCTACATGTATTGTAAACTCGACACACCACATAAACTTTTACTTTCAGGGGAGGTGAAAAAGGATCTTCGCTGCGGTGGGGAGCGAGACGGCGTAAGGAGAGAATGGCAGAAACATCTTGGAATAAAAAGTAGAGAAAAAACGCAGGCACGGCAGAAAGAAAAAGAGAGAGCGACAGTGAGTCGACAGGGGAGGTAAGGAGGCATGGAGGAAAAAAAGAAGCCTTTTGCAGGAGGGAGAAGACAACGACGCCGACGATGACGTCCGCGAAATGCTCCTTTACTCGCGGATGGCAGTGGGGGCAGGTAGGGGTATAGTGAGCGGTTGGGCGGAGAAAAGGCGGTGGTGGGGCTGGGGGGCGACGGAAAGGAAGAAAGCTTATGTTCTGTCAAGCTGTCGCTGAACGGCGGCGGTCCTGCCAACTTATGGGACATGTACAATGCGAGCCAAGAATATTGCGCGAGGTCCCCCCGCCGTGACCCCCCTTCATCCCTTCTACTCCGCTCAGCATCGCCTGACACGAACGCTTGCGCGTACATTCAGGCGCGTACAGCGTAGAGGCGGTAGTGGCCATCGCTCGCAACTCCCCCGCCACTTTCTAGCAAACGGCCAGCTTACGCGTATCTTGCGGTTCATCTCGGTGCTCTTGCCGTTTCATCGTCAGAGCATTATGGACGCTTACGCGCAAAGACTCTTGATTCTGCTAAGCGTAACCGCTAATCGGAAAAGGAGATGAATCCTTTGTTTTGGCAACCAATTAACGCAACTATATAGAGCGTAGATGCGATCTCAAATTACGATGGATGCAATACGCTGCTTACGTATTTACGATAATCTTCTGTTTCGTTATAAGTTTGAAATGTATGGATATTATTTTAGTAGTATTGTTTAATACCATGTAATGCAATAAAGAGGACATAAATAAAATCAGTTGTAAAGGAATAGCAATATTCATCGCCATCATCAATACGTGAAGTAAATGAAGTGTCTCCGAAAAGTATTCGACCTGCATACACATCTTTCCATTGACCATTCGAGCCATAGCATCCTTCGGGGTAGTTTTCCTTTGATTGAACCACATGCTCGTAGGGGTACTTCCACACCTTAAAGTAATTCTCAAACGCAGATCTTGAAATAGTTTTCAGCTCACGCATCGCATTATTCTAAAACGTCTTGATGTTGTCGAATCGTTTTCCTTCGATCAGAAATGATCAGTGACAGTGACAATGCCCTTAAGAAGTTTATTATCGGTGTTGAATCATAGCTTTATGGTTACGACCTTAAAAGTAAACAACGATCTTCTCGGTGGAAGCGGCCAGATGTACCAGAATAATGCTATGCGCGAGCTGAGGGCCATTCCACAATCTGCATTCGAGAACTGCTTTAAGTTGTGAAAGCAGCGCTGGGTGGGTGTGATTTAATAAAATGGGGACTACTTCGAAGGATGCCATGGCCCGAATGACTAAAAATTGCACCAATGCGAAGATATGAATGCAGATCAGATGCTTTTTAAACTTACCTTATGGTTCCACAAGAATATTTTTGGATCGATATTTTTTACAAATTACAAATGAAACTTTTAGATAAATTTTAGCTGTACTTAGATAAGCGTAGGAAGATTATCCCAAATAATCTTATAAAATTGATATAAAACAAATTAAAAATTTTTTTATGAATCTTCATCTATTTTTTCTTACTTCTAAACATAAACGCTTTTATTATGAATAACCTAATTATATTTAATTTGAAAAGCGATATACTAAAAATGGAAGGCAAGGTTTCAATTAGACATCAATTAGGTAGCTCGTTATCATTAGCTCAGTTAGAAATGCCCTGTTGTTATTATTTACCTACTTTGCATAATAGAAAGGTAAAAAAATAATTGATAATTACCAGCGCAGCCGGGGTAAGGGCGCTTAGCGACGAGTGACATTATTACGGGGTGGGAACAATGGTGAGCGTTATTTCGCGAGATAAAGAATGAATTAAACATCTAAGGTGGGGGCCCGAGGTGGTGCATGCGGGGCAGAGGTGGGGGCGTAAAAACGTGGTGGTCCGGGCGACGCGAGTCGAGTTTCTCGAGGATTATCAGGCGAATAAAACGAGGGAATGAAGAAAGCCGGGGGACGGAAAGATAGCGCGCTGGATACGAAGTGGACATGACATTTTAACTGGACGCTCGTATCTTCTTGCTCGCCTATCGAGTTTCCCCAGGTTTAAGCCGAATCCCTTTCGACTCGGCTCCACGTGCAGCTACGTGTCTCCGTATACAGAGCCGCACACCTCGTATACACGCTCGTGGACCGTACCGCCGTGGATTCGCAAGCTCGCGCGCGTCGACGTAAAAAGCAATTCGAACGACGTGACGAACGAGCGCCGCAACGCAAGCGCATCGCCGGGGCTCCGGGAAGGTCCCCTTCAAGATTTACTTTCTTCAAGATGCCGACTCTTCCCTATCCTCCTATCCTCTTTCCCCTCCACCTTCTAAATGTCCGGGGCTTAATCCACTTTAGCAGCCAAGGTGAACGCATGGATAAACCGATTTGTTTATGATTGATTCCCCGAATATTTTTTCATTGTTTCCAAACAGTAATATAACAACTTTACGAGATAGGGGCGAAAATGGAAAGCTTTTAAAACCCGTAGGCACGTATTTTATGTGGCTGCTTATTTTTCGATGCAATTTGTATTATTTAACAACTCACTAGATTTATTTGTAACAAGATTTGCAATTTAGTACTTTACTTATAATTGTACTCAATGATATGTTAACATGTTAAGCGGTACAGTTGTTTAGAATACAAAAATTTAAACAATATTAGAATCACCTACAAACGTTAAAAATATCATGCAAATTACTTTAATGAGTTAATTATGTAAATTTTGAATACCGATTAAAAATACTTACAAAAAAGATTTTTTAATATGAAAATACTATATTTTACAGATTCGCATACATTATAAAATAATACATTTGATAAATTCAAATACTTTGAAAACTATATTGGTTGTCTGCAGATACTGGCATTACAGTTATCCATCCATACTCAGTAACGTTTGCTATAAATCAAAATGTTCATTCAGAGGTATATTTTGTATAATATTGAGTTTATCATTTCCATTTGTTTCTTGTTGAGTTTAAAAAAATCATATGATAGATATAAAACTGCAATTGTCGCTCATTGCATGGAAATCCGGACATCCCTGAAGTATTATATCATCGACGACAATAGAGGGTGCGCCAAGAGGTACGGCGTCGCCATCTACAAGCGAAAGCTCAAACTGGGGGCGCTTCGGTCGGTACTCCAGCCTATCTATATTATCCGACCTTGCCGCAGTAGGGTTTCAGATGAATTTGGTCGAGGATAACGACGAATTCCGGTCCGCATGGCCCACGCTCGAACTCTGGATAACACCGACCATCGTTCCAGAAGACAAGGTTACCATTCTTGCAATACTGCTGTTGCATTTGTAGGTATTCTAGCTGCTCATCGAAGAAGACACGCTCGTAGTCTATTCCGCGGATGCGCTCACCTGCACCCCAGTGCGCGCACCCGAAGGATAGGTAGAAATACGCTAGTATCCACAGCCGCATATCGCTTGAGTCCACCCTGTAATTGATTGGTAAATGGTAAATGAATGTTGTTTATCTCTGACTGATTAGTGAAATAGCTAATAGGTAATAGGTGACTTTGTTTCTGATGAAAGTTATTTTATTTAGGATAAAATAATTTAAAGTAATTTAAATTATATACTAATAACTTTTCTGCAATATGTTTTTAGCTTTCCAGCTTGTAATATATTTGTTTTAAAATAAAAATTTTAAACGCTCAAGTAAAATTTCCAAATAAAGATTTTAAATACTCTTTGTACAAATATTTTATATTAAGAAATACAATAATTCTATATTTAAATATGGAAACATTTTAAAAAACGATTGAAATAAATAATCCATAATAAAATACTTCGCGCTTAATATTTTAAATATGTTCATAATAAACCCGTATGTACATCTAACGTACATGCATTACGTATGTAGTGAACTGATCGATTACGTTATCATTTACTGGAAAATGTTCTATTTTCATGAGACGAAATGTAACCGTTGGACTCAGAGCAGAAGGTATCAGTCAGCGAATTTCCACCCCTGATCTAAAACACCCATTTGAGTTTTAGTCGCCAATTATGAAAATCATGACGTTTTGATACTGCTAAGTTAATTCAGAAGTCATCAATGATTGTACCGAGCGACGTGAGTCGGCTCCTTTGCTTTCCTCGGTGATAAAATGAACCCAGGTGCGGAACATGGAATTACAGGGGTCAGTTGCGACGACCGGTGCGTGCAAGTAAGCGGTGGCGAGCGTGCCGTCTCCTAGCCGAGCGACGCAGCTCGTTCCTTCGGAAAGTGTGCGCGGGAACGGCGCTTTCCGGAGCCCGGCCTCTTTGACTGTCGGAAAGGGCAACCAAATCTCGGGGAGCAGCTCTGTGTTATGAAAACTGGTTACTATCATAAAATACTAATAGAATAAAATTTAATGCATAATTTTGAAAGTTGACGTATGTACTGCTTCTGCGCGACAACATATTGGCTTTCGTTTGATAAAAATCACTAAAGCTAGCACGCAACGTTTTTATAGCATAAAGTGATCCTTGATATTACGCGATAAAACGATATTGACTTTAATATCTATCGTTATGAAAATTTCATAAAATAACAAGAAAATCTATAATAAAATCATTTGAGCAGCAACTATGGAAGATTAGGTATGCATGTATAATTCGTAAGAAAAAACAACAACAGTAACGCTATTTGAACTTATTTATTTCTGTTACTAATATTATTTTGTCGTAAAAAGCCGATTAAAATGATTTATTACAATATTATCATTATTTTATTATCAACTGTCGTGTAGGTAATACTTTCAGCTAATTTTTAGATAATTCAATTTAATTAATTTAAGAAAGACAATTAGTTTTTAACCTCGTTTTCCAAATTAAATACAAAATTTAGACGTTTACAGATGTCCCCAAGTAATTTATCGAGCATGCCTCAAGCGATTAGCACACAACCATGAAATAAATTTAATCTTTTTTAATCAAATTTAAAATTATCCCCCATTACGAATTATCAATGGTTGGAAAGCTTTTTCCCTTGCCGGAGTCTAATAAAAGAAACCAATTTAAGCGTGAAATAAGTCTCGAGTAAACGATCTGGAGTTTTAAAGTTTTGCAAAGTGGCCCACGTGCTGGTACGGTAAGCACAATCCATATTAAATAAACTTTGAACGCGTTCCATAAAATTACGCTCTCAAAATATGATATTCCAAATATGCTTTGTAAAATTGGCAAATTGATTAAACGGTCCGGGTAAACGTTTGACGCTGTCTGTTTGTCCGATCGATGCGACTGCAGACGCAGACAGGAGGCGCGGAAGAGCACACTCGGAGAGAGCCGGCCACAGGCGCCCGGTAATTGGACCGGTGCGCTCGGCTCCGCACGAGCCGAGGGGCGCTTCCGTACGCAAGCGATCGCTAGCACGCGCGCGGCCTCCAGGAGGGAGCGAAGCCTCCCTGCGAGATGGAGCCGAGCGGCTCCGCGCAGGTGGGCCGAGCTACCCCCCGCGGCGCCCGGTGTGATTCACTTCGGAAAGTTTGAACTTAATTTGCCACGGGGGGGAGGAGGCGCGGGGCCGATGCGCGCCGCCGAAGAAATAACCGGCGAAAATGGAGAAAGCGACTTTTTCAATTTCCACCGCGTTGCGCCCCTTTGCCGCGACCTCCCCCCGGGCCCCGAAAAGTGCCCGCTCTCGACCTATCTGTCGGTGTTACGCTTCTTCTTCTTGTTCTTCTTCTTCTTCTTCTTCTTCTTCTTCTTGTTCGTCGTCGTCGTCGTCGTCTCCGGCGCAGTAGATTCCATGTCTCGGCGCGCGTTCGAGCCGCGGGAGATTGATTGCTGGGGGAATTTTTGAATCCGGCGCAATCCCAGCAATAAATTCCCAAAGTTTCGCGAGGCGGCCTAATGAATAACGAGGGGGGGCGCGTACGGCGAGCGCGAGACAATGCAGGGCGGCCAGAGTCCGAGTGCAGGGGGCGGGGCGCGGTCCTTTAGGAAGCTGCGGGGCCGTCGTTTGCCGCGGCGGCCTTTGATCTCGCGCTCCCCGGGGATGCGCGCGGGCCTAAAAAGTTGGCGGGCGGCCGGGCATTAGCCGGTAAGTTACGGGCGGAGCCGCGGGAGAAGTGCCGGGCGCGGAATCAGTCGTGAAAGTTTCCGGGGCCCATTACCCCGGGGAGCGGGCCGCGGCCCACCCGAGAGGCATTAGCCCGCGCGCCGACTCATCCGTCAAAATCGTAAAAGAAAAGGGACGCGCGCGCGCGCGCGCCCCCGCTCCCCGTAAAGAGGCAGATACGCCCGCTCGGGCGGTTACACGCGCCCCGCGAATCCGATCCGCGAGGCCCGCGCCGGCCGGGGGCAGTAAAGCGGCCCGGTTTTTTATCGCCCCGGGCGCGTCCCCGGCGCCGCCGCGGAGGCGTTAAACTCGCGCGCCCGACGATTCATTCGCGAGGTTTTCGGAGCCGGGGTCACCTCCGCAGTTCCAGAGAGGGACGAGCCGCGCTTATAGGATGCGCGGACATCCGTTACCGCCACCTCTGGCTCGTGCCCCTTCGCGAATAATTTATCGCCCGGGATTGCCCGGCAGACTCGCCCCGGCGCCTCGGCCCGAGTGCTAACTTTTAAAATTGCTATTAAAGTATGCCTTCTTCCGTGTAAGCATCAATAATAACGTCCGATAATGGCACTCTGTTAACTCGGGCATGAAGCAATGCGCCGACATGCTTTAATCTTTGGAAATTATTAATTAGCCGACTGTATGTGTGGAAACCGAGGGGGGACACTGCTCTCGGCCTTAATTTCGTGAAATTATTACAGAAAACTTTTTAGGTAATTGTACTTAACGCAAATATACTGTTTAAACGTGGCTACATTTAAGAATCTTGAAAAGCTTTTAAGGATTCGTAACTTTGTACGTTTCATTACTTAATGTTACCCACTTAAGAACCAGTGTAAATATACCGGCGATAATCAATTGAGTTAAGCAACTCTTTGCAAGCTTAATGTAATTACCGATAAATTCGAGTTAACACTAGTTGTAATTCTCGAACTGAAGTTTGAAACCTTGATTTGAATTAACGGGAGACACAAAGTTATGGTGTCAAGATGCATACATTTGTCAGGATCGTGAATTACCATATCGATCTCTAGCGTAATTGCAGGTATCAGGTGCAAGCGATATAGTTACCTCGAGTGCCGAAGTCGGAGATGAAAAACAATATCAAATTAACCGTGCTCGATCATCTTCCGAGAGCAACATAACAGTAACATAGCAGCCTTTGAGCCATGTATTACATATTTATTACAAAAATGTCCTCTAATACCCGAATCACTTTACGTGACTGAATGATAAACAATTATCGTAACAAAAGTAATGCAAACAGATAGCGTGGCTGTATACTTGCAATGAATAATGCTTACTTTAGCGCAATTGCAGCATTGTTGAAAGGTCAGAAAGTCCAATATCTGCTTTTAACAGCAGTCTCGCACCTCCAAAGTTTTCCTCTAAAAAGCGGACAAAGCACTCGGAAATAAGAATGTCGCGTAATAAGTCAAAGGCATGACTAACGCTATTTCCGTACAGCGGATGGAGGCTTTATGTCGTCGCGGTGAGGCGCGGATCCCTCATTTTTCAATAAAGCCGTATCCATTCGAAAGCGATTTATAAAAATTAATTTTTCCTGGTGCGCGGCCCCGACCGCGCCCCTCACCCCCGGGAGGAGACCCGATAAATCAAGCGGCCGCCGACGGCTGCAGCCCCGCGCGACCCGAGGCTCTCGGCCCGCGGCCGGCTATCGCGTGCACCGAGCCCCGGGGCTAATCGCCCGCCCCCGCCCAGTTTGAATTCAACTTACTCGATGGCGTGCGCCGCACTTTTCCCCCGCTGCGAGGTATAACAGAGGGCTCGGCCCGAGCGGGCCTACGGACCTCCTGTCGGCGACTAATCGCCGCGCGGCCCCGCCAGAGAGAGAACCTCGCGTGCGCAGATAGATGCCCGAGCCACCGCACCGCCGCCGCGGATTCAGCCGTTGACCTTGACAGTCGGGTATCTCACTCACCTTTTCGCTACGACCTTCACGGCGCGCCGATCGCTTCCGCAACGTTGTTTGTCGATCAGCAGGCTCGCGTCACTCGCCACCTTTACGTTGCTATCTGCAACGCGTCGCTCTTGAATCATCGTGTCAAAATCTTTCGATTTGAATACGAATTCGTCGATACGCGTATTTATAACGATCGGTTTCCTTTGTAACTTTGCCACTCGTAACTGTCGCCGATGTATGCGTTGCGGGAAACTGATTCTACGCACTTTCTGAGATATATTGGATATAGGAACTTATGTAGTCAATCAAAAGTTTATCAACTTAAACGCGCATGTCAAGGACAGATAAGCGTGTGATGCAGCCTCGTGTCGGCAAAAGTAATTCCTAGTCATAGGATTTACTGTGCATTGAAGGCTAACCTTGGACCACTCGCACCGCGAAAGATCGCGAGACTTGTGTAGAAGGAGTATGTATTAACAAGAAGGTTTAATAATTATATGTTCCTGCAGCTAAATCCTCTGAAAAAACAAATCGCTCAGTAATTCCCGCTGCAAACTTTCCTCCGTTTATCGTTTACTACTACTTTGAATACTTTTTACGTTTTATAATTATTAATCGTACATTTTCAAAATGTATTATTATAGTTTTATTAAAAAAATCACCGCGAAACAATGTTCCAATCCATAAACAATTAATCATTTATTAATATTAAACTGTTTTAGAATAGTTCGATAAATTTAAAACAATAATACATTATTATTTGAATATTTTATTACAATTTATTTCCAGTGCATGAATTTGAGAAGCTGAGATATTTTTTGCTGTCACTGCTACCAAAGAATATTTGATGATGTTGGAATATGTATTTTTAAAGATGACTTACATTCAAATCTTCATTTTTGCTCGACAATAAAAAACAGTAATATAATGCTATGACGCGCTATGTATCAAAATGACACAAAAGGTTCCTTAAAACTATTTTTTAAGATATTATGATTTATCAAAAGCGTAAAAACTTGTTTGAGATGGAGTCAAAATAAGAAAAAAATAAAAAAAATACAGAGTACAAATAAATTAATTGGTTCAGAATTATTAATTCCGTGATATGCTAGTAACCGCTTATGTATTAAATTTTTTTATTACTAAACATGAACTATCTTTCACAATTTCAATAATTTTTTTTTAAATTCTTTTAACCAATTAATTTTTTCAATCCTGTAATTCAATTTATAAATAAATAGTTTCTTTTTATAATTTAGTTATGCTACACGTGTTCAAATCGGCCATTATGTTGCTTTTGTTTATTTTTATAATGAAAAGAAATTTAAAATCTGTTTTGAAAAATTCATTAAACGTCTGTAAATTATAAACTATTTACATTTTCCAAAGGTCCTGGTATGGTAAATTACAACTATCATTAAAAAATAAAAATTTTAATAAAGGAACTGACTAATTTAACTGCGTATATATAAATTTCTAACAAATACCAAATGTCATTTAGACATTTGTAGATAAAAAATGCAAATATCTGAAATCGTCTGCTATATGTATTATGTATGAAACCTGGAGCACTGAGCTCACGCCGAAATAATTGTCAACAAAGATACAGGATAGGCTTTCAAGGCTATTACTTCAAATAGTTGAGTGAGAGAGTGAAACAGGGAGGAATTTTCCGAGGCAAATTGGCGGGAAACTTCTCAGGAAATGTTTAACGCAGTGAGCGGTCTTGCACTCTGAACTAAAGGTTCGATATCTCTTGGGGTAAGCAGAACCATAGCTAACTGTAGAAGTTAAGGACTAGACATCTTGAGACCAATATAGAGCTTCCACCTGGACTGCGTGTGTCACGTGTGTATATGAGGCTTATGGTCTCTGCCTTCGCATCGTATTCGGAAGCAGCCGCCGACGACTAAAGGGCCAGTAGTAGTTAGGTAGGTGTCAGTTAACTAGTCGTAAGTAGTATCGTATGCAACTATGTGGCTAGCCAGTAATAAGCTTCAAGTACGATATATAATACTTACAAATCAAAAAGACAAGAAAAGCGAGATCCTGATCCTTCTTAACTTATCGTTGAATTTTTTTTTGTATAACTATTAATTCTTTAGAAGCTTTCCTTCTACAACAGCAAAAATAGACTGGGATAAGTTTTGCTGCAATATGACACATTTGATTTCCGGCTGTTTTTCACGCACACATATCACACTGCGAGTACGCCAGCGCACGAGCTATGATGGCGGTCACGTAGCAACCCAGGCGCAAAGTCATTTTATCGGGAAGTAGGCGCTTACATATTTATCTTCTCGTCGAAAGCGGCAATCAATCACTATATCAAGCCTATACATAATTCAGCGCAAAGTCAGCGTCAGTTTGATACCGTTTTTGATGCGCCCCAGCGGCCTAGGAACCACGCGATTTGCATCAACCAATTGACCTAATGGCACGAAATTGCTAAAATACCGCTGTGCGATATAGTCTCTGTGGAAAACGTGAAAATAAAATACTCTCATCGCTGAATTTTTCGATTTTGCATGATTTTATCGGGGAGCCATGATAGAAGGATCGATGGCTACTACACGTTTTCCACGAGCTCTGAGAATGGAATGTGCGGGCGGCAATTTATCGAACTAATTTCGGGAAAGGAAGAATAGAGGGAGATAGAGACTGCGGAAAAACGAAAAGCTACGGAGCTGGAGCGGGTCCTGCAAACAACTCGGCTGTTACAGAATTCCAGCAGCAAGAGCGACAGCTCTGCTGCGAAATAAAGAGCTTTATACTTTTCTTGACCTCTTTTATGTAACCCGCGAAGTCAGCCGATCCTTCAGGATCACGCTTACTTAAGCGATTTAAAAAAGCCTTATCTTTTTACATTGCGATCCGGTATTGGATTTTATTTCGTATTTTTTCCTATCTCAATAGTTCCTTTTTAACGCCCACATGCGTGTGTCTACCATTTTAATATATGGCTACCATTTCTTTATTATTCCACAAAACTTTCGAACAAACTTCGCGCAATAGTAGTTATATAATTAGTTGCATAAACGTCGACTTTCAGATTAACAATTTCAAAATAAAATTTTTAATCGTGAAAGTTTTTTGAAAGAACAGGGCACCAGAAAGTTGCAATGGAAAAGTATTTTAGTTCGTTAAAATCTGTGAAAGTAAATGAGCTTGGTATATTTCGAAAGCTTCATAAAATAATAATGACAAAGAAGTTATTACAACATTAAGGTGTACTTTCAACCTTAAAAACTTTTCAAATTAAATTTTTAAATGAAGTTTTGAAATAAGATTTCCGTTATTATATTTACATAACTATCTCATTGAACTATCTGCAATTATAATAGTTAAAGTCATCCCGATATTAATTCACTCAGTAAGTTCAGTGATGGGTAACTTAAAGATTAATGCATTTCTTTAATTGTGCGGCATTAAACGCGCCGTCAGGTGTCAGCTGATACGACTCCCTTAATGATGAGAATAGTAACATGGAGAAAGTCAAAGTGAAGACCAAGATTCATGACTTAGCTCGCTCGTTAAGGTAGTAATCAACGTCAAAATTCACAGACTTAGTTAAAGCTTTCTCATCTTATCTTTTGATGCTTCCAAAATTTTATTCCAAATATTAAAAATATTGAATTAGAAGAAGCAATGATAAATTTCATGTAGTTAACAATATTTTATTGAAAACAAGACTAACAGAAAGTAATTATTTTTTAAATAATTTTGTTAAAAAAATAAGGACTTCCTTTAAAAACGTAAAGATTAAACTATTCTAAATAAGTACCGAATATTAATTTTTAATGAGATATGAAAGTAAAAGCTCTTGGATACCACTTTGAAATAATTTTCATTTTTATCTTTATACAATGAAAAAGTAATTGTTGATTAAAATGAAAAAGACCTTAAAGGCAATATTGTTTGTAAAATTAAAATGTACAAATGAGGAAGTAAAGAACAATTATGAATGAATAATATTATAAATTTAAATAAAAAGTTAATCATTAATAAATGATTTATTACTATTTTTTTTAAATAATGCTTCTAAGTGTTTAAGTTGTCGAACTATTCTACACGCTACGTCTGACTTTACTCGACATTGTTCCACTTATTTATATATGTCGTAAAATAGTGGAGACTTTGAAATCTTATAACGTTTAAACATTTTATAATAGCAAAGTTTTTAAATGATAATCTTTACTCTAATTTTGTATCTCCCAAGGAATCTGGTTTAAAACATACAAGAATATTTTTAACGATATTCTTTGCTCAAAAGAACAACTAATTTGAGTGCAATAAATAAAACTTACAACATTTGATTGTTTTAAGTTTTGTAGTATAAGTTTGATAATGAGTTTTATAAAAGAATAGGGTGCAAACTCTTCATACTTATTTTCATTAGACTTTCAAAATATAAATGGAAGTATTAATATAAAAAGTAACATAGAAAGCTTGTGTGTAATCTAGGTACGGTAATCCAAAGCCCATTCTTAACAATTGAACAAAAGAAATTATAGCGCGCATTACCATACAGTGGATGTTGATTGCAGATGTTTTATTAAAAGTAATGGCAAAGAATTGTAGTAACTAAACTAAACTACTAAAGCTCCCAAAACAGTGATATAAGAAACGTTAAAATAAGCATAATCTCTGTGGCATATGGAAAATAAATCGTGGTCATAAAAAGCTCAAGCTCGTTACTTGCAGATACTTAACTATGTACACGGAAAAGGGTGAGGTGGGAAAAAGGCGGGAGGAGCTGAGAGTAAACGAGACAAAGACACCAAGAGAGAAAGAGGATATATATGAATGCGTTTTTCCTCGGGGTTTAAGCAGGATTCCGAGAGGTATAAGGGTCGAGAAAATTAGGCCAGGGAGCCGATGCATAAGGGGTACGCGAGGAAAGCTCGACGATACTGGGGGCGGACGAAACCACCGTCGAGATAACCATTTGCAGAATCAAGCTTTGCTCTGTCAATCGTCCCCTCGCGGCGGCCGGGACCGTCTACCCTCCGCCGGCGGCGACCCGGCCGACGACTGTTTGTAGTCGGCGGTTCTCATTGGCGGGCCGCTGTGCAACTCCGTGACCCGCGCGCTCAAGTTTGCATGTGCGAGTAAAGTTCAGCAATTTCACCAACCTTCGTCCCTTTTCCGCTTTTACACGTGGGCGCATTGAGTCGCCGGGTGCAGTGGTGCACTCTCCGCCGCTCACTCAATGAAGCCTCCGTTAAAACCGCAAATAACTTTTTCATTCGCGTTCTGCGCGTTCGTTCGTTCTTTCGTCATCTCTCGCGTCCGTACTCCTTCCCTGCTTATCTTTCTCTGTCGCGCAACTCCACCGGCGCCACCGGCGCCACTGATCGTTTCCGCCGGCATGAAAGCCACCTTTCCTTTTTCGCTTCCCCCGAGGCCGCTTTCTCGACTGTGTCAAACTTTTCCTTCCAGAAAAAAAACTAATTTTTAACGCAATGCGCGATAACGCCAAGATTGCAAAATGCGTTCTAGAGTAGTGGCGAACGCGTTAACTTGGAATCTATACTACCATTTATATCGTTACTTTAAAATATATTTAAATTAGTTTGTAATAAAAATATTTTAAATATTTTATATTTTTTTTTTACTTAACTATAGTATACAAACTATAGTATTCAAAACTATAGTATTCAAAAAGAAAGTAGTTGTGATAATTATATAGAGATATAAACTATATTGTATATTGTTATGTTTTTCCAATCTATAAACATATTTAAGCCCTGGTAATCAACGAGTTTCAAGAAAAAATTACTAGGTTTACAAATTTAGCTGCGGACCGATGAGAATTTTTAAAACAAAATGCCAGTGAGATTGAGACGAACGTTTCGAATAACTAGAACATTAGATGCTTATGTTCTGAGGCACAACTGTGTGTATACTCAAACAATCGCACCCGACGAATAATGATTCGCGACTCTTAAGTCAGACCGCATCATCCACAAAGAAAAACGAGGAGTTACTCATCGCAATAGAGTACCATTAAATTTTATTATAGCTTATATGGTAATCTGTATGTTTTAATGAATACTTAAGAAAATGTTGAATAGTTGGGACATGATATTCATGACTGAATTAATAGAAAGATATAGGCAGTTTGAATGGTATTATTTATATTTCCGTCAACGTATTGATAGCGATGATAATATTGACCTACATTTCGCATTTAAAGACTCGTCGTATTTAACAACAGATAATGTATTGTTTATTGAGATGAAATAGTGTGTACACATCTTTAGATGGGAATCTACTAGTCATTTATTGTGTACACTTGCGTCACTATCAATTACTGTCACTTGCAGATAAAACTATTCTTTTAAAATGAAACAGTAATTACAATATTATTAATTTAATTTAGAACGAATTTCTAGATTTTAAATAAGTTTTTGATAATTTACAACAAGAGATTATTAAGGATACAGTATATTGATAAAGAATATAAGTACGAAAAGAATTTTTTGTAGTTAAAAATAACTGACTTAAATATAATATGGCATAGTCAAAATTGTCATATTTGTCGTTCGTTTATCATGTTAAAGGGCCTATTTATATCTAAATATAGAATATAATCATTTCTAAGCAGACGTGTTACAGATATACAGATAATCTAATTAATACTTTTCCTACTGTTACTTCATACACAGTACTGACTATACGGTAAATACCAGAAGCCTCTTATACATAAAATTCAAGTTATCTAGATACTTGCTAAAAATACTTGATTCCATCTTTTAAATTAATAATTGTAAATTGTGTGTACAAGCAGTGTACAAAAATAGTTTAGTGCTGTTAAAACTCTATAATATCAATACTATTTATACTTATAAAAAAAAAGTTCTGTTTTATAGAAGCTATGAAACATATTAGAAAACTAATTAAAAAGTTTTTTGAAAACTAGAATTTTATATTTTTTACTATTCACATATATTAATTTTTTAAATTTATTTATTGTAAATATATCTAAATGTTTATAAAAATAATATATGATAATAAAAAATTATCACGTATTTAGCTTTTAGGAATCGGTGGTTAGATTATGGGTACGGTATATTAATTTTTATGCATCGTTTTAGTATCTGCTCGTGAAACTCTTCTCTGACGTATATTATTGAGGCCCTTTGAAGCTTGGCATCAGAGTCAGCTGCGTCAAAATTCAGTTACTGTTCAACGGTCTTTGCGGTATAGGTGAGCCGGTCGACCGAAGTCATTATGCACGACAGGAAGAAAGCAACTGCGTAAGCCTATATTACAATTAACTAGTGGAAATAAATTTTTCTATTCCTTTTCGTGGCATTATAGTCCCTAAATCCATTAATTTATTATTTTGAAATATTAACTATCATATAATAGACTAACACTGTTATAATTACCAACGATTGTTGGTAATTAATAAGAAAAATTCGTCGTTGATTGTTCGTAGAATATGATTATAAAGTAAAAAAAATTAAAAATAATTTGGTGATCAAAGAGAAAATTTAATGCTATAATGCCATAATGCAATTGCAGAGCGTCGAAAGTTAATTGAAAGAATAGTCCCAAGTGCGCCTTCCTTTCAGATCTCGAGTAAGATCACCTTGTCGAGCGGCCGAAAGATCCGGGGAGCAAAAAAGGGGCTATGCCGCGGAGCGCGTGCTTCTTGCCCCGGGCGGCGTCGCGCGGGTAATACATCCTGCGTTTTGCCGCGGCTGCGCGCGGACAAACGCGAGAAGGCGCCGATGTGATTTACGGCGTCGCGACATGCCGCGGGCGGTCCGAGGGGCCTTCTGCCGTCGCCGGGCTATCGACGCCGCGAATCAGCCAAGGGGCTTTTAATTGCGCGGGCCGTTTTTAGTGGATCCGAGCTCCCCCGTCAGTCCGCTAACGAAATTTGCAATCGGATTCGAATGGAATCCCACGACTGCCGGGGAGGTCGAGCTTTTTTCCGGCTTTCTTGCGGATCGCTAGTTGAGTCGCGGGTGCGGCCACGCAACGGCCTCAGACGTTCTCATTGGGAATTCTATTATCTCGGCCTATGGCTCACTGGATTTTTTTCCCGCGGTTGAATATTGGCCAAGTTCGGATGGCGGTAATGAGTCCTCGGATTCAGGTCCGGCGCCACACGAGACCGCGGGGACACCCCAGCGATCATCCGCTTGACCCGCATTACAACGAGATAAAGAGCGGGTAAGGAGCCCAGCAGTTTGGTCAGGGCCCGGTCGGCCCCTGGCTTCGTCTACTCGTGGCGGCAACTTTCCTTGCGGCTTTTACCGAGCCAAGCCGCTGAATTATGGGGTTAATTCCACCTCGTGGCTTCGCCTACGCTACTAATCCACTTGAGAGCAACGACCAGTGTCCCCTGCCTCCGGCCCTCTCACTTGGCCCACCGAGGTCCGATATATTTTTCGCCTCTACCAAACTCATTATAAACAGTCAGTGGTCGTCGATGACAACTTTTCTTTTCATCGCCTTGGCTAAGTACACGATATTTTTTCGCTCTAACTTGATACTGTTTACAATTCTAACTCGAAACTGCACTCCTTAATGATCTAATCTGGCTGAATTCTAGCCACAAATTTAACATTCAGATACCAGCATATGTATTTGCTATAAATGAGTACAATAGAAAGAGAAATTAGCCAAGAAATCAAACTGCATTAATTTACATGAATTAGCGTAAAAAATAATAATTATTATTTTCAATAACAAAACTGGAGGCTGCACATAAATTAATTTATTTATTTGTTTTAATGCATATTTGTATAATCTCTTAATTCTTTCAGCTTTAAAAATACATGTCCTTAGAATTTGCAGACAGAATCAACGTGACTTTTACAGTGGTAGGTGAGTTGGTCACTTTCGGAGTACTGATAAAAAAATCCGGTCCAGTTTCTCTCATAGCTGCATTAATTAAATTAATTAATTATTACTGACGTTCCATTTTACATTAAAGCAGAGAAAATCCAATGGACAATATTAGTAAAATAAATGTATTATTTAAAGTTAAATAGTGAAATCATTAATACTATATTTGAAAACGTTACATGAGCTTTTGCTGAGGCTTTTGCAGCAAGTTCTACCTTTCGGTTCCACTTTGAGAGTAAGACACGCTGCTGGTATAAAAGAAAATCGAGGACCAGTCCGACTCTGTTCGCGTATGCAAATCGGTCCGATAAGTAAATGTCGTAGCAATTGGCAGTTGGCGTACGGTCGCGCGAGATAACACGTTAAAGTTGAGCGGCAAGCTGCTTTTCTCGGAGTCACGAGTATACGTAAGAGCTGATTAGAATACGAACGAGCTTGAGCGTGGTAGTGGACCTGGTCGCGACTCCTTATATATATCCACCGTTCATCCTCTTTCTGTTTCAGCTCAGTGCGGCTTGTTCTCGACGAGCGCAGCCGCTAATAGCACAAAGTCTCGGACGAGGGCCAGGATATGTATATTCAATATCCAAGTGACGTGGTATGTCTGCACCGCTCCTTGGGACATCGATTTGACTTCAGGATAGATGGAAATCTCGAACCGTACAAAGGAGACTGGGTCTTGAATTTTTCATGAAATATACAAACTCCCCACCCGACAAAGTTTTTACTCGAGGTCGCGAGTTCTGCACTGTACGTATTCATACACACATTCTCTATGACTTGGGCGAAAAATTATACTGGCACCAGCAAAGTGTGTCGAGTAGCAGGCACGAAAATTGGCTTGAAACATAAATCTTTATGGGACAATTAGCTTATCCAATTATTTGATGGGCAAATAGAATAAATCAATTTTTATATAGTATAGCACAAAATTGGCTATGATTTTCGATAACTTTATACCAATATATTAATATATTTAACCTCATATCAATATATTTTCTAGAGAAGGAAACCATATGTTATGTAAATTGATTTCATTTGAGTGCACGAACGAAATCAATATCAATGTACTTCAGAGCATGAATTTCAAATTGAATAAGGTACCATAACTCGCAGAGTAGCTGAGATAATTATTTTATTTACGGATATTAAAACACCAAATAATATTTGTTATCGATAAAAAGAATTTTTGTATTATTCTGTTTATATTACCTGTTCAAAGAATTATAATGATCTTTTGGGCACGAAATTATTAATTATAGAAAAATTACAAAATTCTTCAGTAAAACTAGAAGAGAATGTAATTTAAGAATGATATGGAGCACGGATATATCTAGGTTATCTTTTAGGAGAACCCAGAAGTACACGTGTTCTATAGGCTTAAGTGCGGTAGAGATCGGTATGCGCCGGTGGCCAGAGTCAACGTGGTGTCGGGGAGAACGGATCACGCCACATTTCCGCCTAATATGCTACACGTATTTACGCATACACGTCGACCAACGCGCTTGAATCAGGGAGGTCATTTAGAACCACGACGATGATAGCTCTGAGGCAGAAAAGTACCTCGAAACAATTTTGCAAAGCCTGCCAGTTGTCACAAATAATTACAAATTCATATATTCAATAATCGGTTAATTGTGTTAAAAATCTGACATTCTGCTATTTTTAATAATTTGACGTTTAATCACATTAATGAATTAAAAATAAATTTTCATTAAATGTAAAAGTAAAATTTCCTATTATTCAAAATTATAAATTCTATTTTTTCAAAAATGATTCAAATTTAGTATGTAATTATATACTCAATTCCAGATCATCAGCGATATTGTAAAAATATTGTTTAAATCTATTAGGTTAAATAATAACACTTCAATACAGTTCATAATGAATGAAATATTTACAAAATAAAAACATTTTTTATTTGTTAATATTTTTCTATTGGGTAATACTTTATAAAAAAATGAATACATTATACGCTCACTTTTAATTAATGTCATTTGCAGAAAAAATAAATACATTATACACTAACTTTTAATTAATGTCATTTGTGAAAAGATATACAGTGGTTTTATTTTTTTCATTTCAAATTAAAATATTCAATACCTTATTTGAATGTTTTAATTAATATATTGTCATTCTTTATTTAAAAACTAAACATTTAGTTTGAACAGAGTTTTTAAAATATAATTTATTAATAATCTTACGAACATTTTCATGCAAAAAAATCTTAAGTACGAGATAGTGACTTTAAATAACACATATATTTCTATTATCTTTTATACAACGCATGCATGTCATAATCGAGAACAGTAGCTTTCATAAATGAGGAAAAATAGTCTTAAGCGGTGGTTACGATGATGCTACACCCAAGATCTTATACCGTTTCAACGCGTAAAAGAAAAAGAAGCGATATTCCAGTATGCTTTGAGACAAAAAAAGATTAAGCACGCCTTGCTCAAGCCACAAAAGTTAATATCCGCGATCTCGGTATTTCATTTAATAGAAAGCATACTTGGTCGCTCTTCCTCGGTTATCACCCTTTGCAATATACAACGTCACTTTTTTATTATTACCTATTTGATATTGAATTCTCACACTATCTTTAGTTTATGCTGAATAAAAATATACAAACTAGTTTCATAAATTTTGAACTGAATTTATAAAAGCTTTTTCTTATCTATGAAAAAGTTTTTGTAATGGAACTAAAGTTTAATGCTTATATTCTTTCACTTAATTTCGCTTTAAACTATACTCTCTTTCTATTTCTAAATCTACGCAAACTGTTTGCAAAATCTGCCAACATGAGTAAAATATTTTAAAACACCTAAAGAAAAGACGCATGTTCAGAAAACAATTATTAACTACAAAAAATACTAGTCATTTTCTTATTATGAATGAAAGAAAAGAAGTCATTCATCTTAGAGCAATAGCACGTGGTACAAAAATTCTTCCTCTTTTGTATTACTTTTTCTCTTCCATTCTTTTGTCTAGCGTGCGCCTCGTCTATAAGCCTGCACTTGCGATTTCGTTTTCTATCTTGTTCAATATCTATAGGTACCTTTTTCTTTTACTGCAAAGCAAAGCTATAGTAAAGCCTTGGGAATTAATTAAAGAGATCGTTTCTTCTTACAACTTGACAAATTCTAAAATGAAATCGTGAGATCTTCCTATTATCAGTACGTAAAACTGAAACGTAAGATAGATGGTGAAATCTGGATGTTAAATGACTACATAATCATCAAGCATACTCATGTTGCCAAAAAACTTCTTATTCGTGATTTTATGTATTTCATCGTTAACAGAAGGAGGTCGATGAATGGATAGCCCAACACAAGTGTGGTAACAAAGATTTAAAGGAATAACGAAGTGTTAGTAAAAAGCTTTTGTAATAGTGTTCTGTATAATGTGTGATTTACATTTTATTATCACTACGTAGTAAATACAATGGTACTAAATAACATGTAATATAATTTATTTTCAATTTATTCTGTCGAACCAGTCGACATAAGTATATTTTATTTAAGTTTTATTATTTTCATAAATTACTTGCATTATTGAAATTATCTGGAATTGGTTAAACAGAATTGTTTTGTAATATCTAAGGGAACAGACTATTGCTTACTATGGGAATCTTGTTGCACTGGCGTGCATATCGTTGCTTTCCCGCTCACTGCCTGCAGGGGCGTGACGGGGAGGTGTAAACATGCGGCGGCTGCGGGAGCATTGCGAGAGCAGCCTGAGCGACTAGGAAAGGAGGAGAGGGAAATAAACGCGCGATCGACCCTTATGAGTCGGTGAGCGTGAGCAATTGCTCGTCGCTTTAGTGGACACCGTCACGTTGATGTATTTTATTGTATGTCATATTTGCGAGAATATTGTCTACTGGCGCGCAAATTGAACTTCAATATTCCTGCTCAGTAGGTAAATTTATCGCAATTCAAATCTAGATTGTTATTTTTCAGTTATTATTCAGGCACATGATAGGGTATGTACCCTATCAGATGAACCTTTTTTTGTGATAATTGTCACAATAGTTGCATGGACGGGTGGAACGCTAGGGTATATGTTAGTTGACACTGCAGCTGACATATTATAGTCCGATGTTCAGTGCTATGAAGGACTGTAGCCATGGCTATGCCGTTTATGCATAGACGCTTCATAAGTGCTGTGCTTGATTTAGATGATAGTTACATAGAGGAGGAGTTCACACATCTATACAAGACATACTTGTTTTAGATAGATAGAGATTGTGAGTATTATACTAGAATGTACGATTTCTTACTTTGTTACTGACATGTATGGATTCAAAATGGGAGGCAAAATTTTTATATGCCGCAGGTATATATGAACAAAAATGATCTCAAATTAGAATCACTGTCTGTACAGCAGAGATACACCAATTTGTAGATGCTGCAATTGTCTCCGACGAGGCCTTCTGCCTAATTTGAATATACTGTCTTTGAAAAAATTTCTTTTGAATGCAATCAATATTAGAACCAAATGTAGTTTTGTATATACAACTGTTGCGGTAAAGGATGAAAAAGGTTTATCAAAATTAACAGACTTGTCATATATTGTACAAGAATTTCTTGAATGTAAAATTAAATGAACTAGGACAAATCTTGATTGACTGAAAAAAGATTATTTCACTGTAAATCGAGTGAAATTACGAAATAAATGTTAATTATTTGGGAAATGTACAACCTCGTACATGCGTACCTCGGAGTTCACCAACCTGGCTGGTGTAACCCGCTGTTTTCAAAGTTATCTCCTAAAGATCAAAAATCATATTATTCTTCGATTATCCATCAAGTAAGTTCGTAAATTTAGTTAGTATTTAAATTATAACATGCATTGAAATGTAACTATGCAAACTTTTGATTTCGCAGAATCGTTTTGTGTAAACATCCCTTTCGTATCCTCTCATTCTGAAAATTTATCAAATACGCGTACTGCAATCAGATTCGGCTTGTTTTCGCGGTGGAGCGGATCGTTAAAGCGCCATTCAGGAAGTTTTTATTAGAAGAGCCGTTACGAGTTTTTGGGGATCCCAGTATAGAGCGATCGAGCCGTTTATGTAGAGTTTGGGAAGGACGCGCGACTCGTTGCGTATCCACGAGCTGAATCAAAGGGTATAAACAGAATGGCGAGCGGAGGCAAGGACGTTAACAAGCTCGGCACGGTGGTACGGCCTGCGGGCGATTCGAGCGCACCAGTGACAGCAATGAGCGAGTGACGCCACGCCGCCCCGTGAAATCGGGCGTGAACCATTCGAGGAATCCACGAGGCCACGCGAGGGGCGCTATTAAAGAGCGGACAAATTTGGGGTTTACGAGTCGCTCGTGAATATAGAGAAGAGGGTACAGTTGCACGGGCGTCCCGGGAAGGAATATGGGCCGGAAGCCGCGGAGATGAGCTGTAACCCTTTCGACCCCGAACAACCCCGGAAAGCCCCGGGTCAACCATTCTTAAAGCGAGCGCCCGCCCCCGCCCGACCCTCCGGGTAGTAAACTCGCCCTGGCGCCGACGTCGGCTCCACCCGTGCGCTGATGCCGGCCCGCGCCCCTGTCCCCGTTGCCCAGGGCAACCTCTCGGGAGCTACCCTCCCTTTCTGTCGCTCGACTATTAGACTTTCCGAGGACCGGTTAATCATTCGACACGCGGTGACGCGATCTGGAGTAGGAACTCGCGCAGGCGTCGCCGCGGCCCGGGAACTCGAGCTTCTCGCCTCTGACCTTCCTCTTCCGCTCGCTATCCTAGTCGGCGGAATTGTTATTGATCGGAAGTCCGTCACGAGGCCGGTGCACGATTTCGCGTTCCCGAGCACAATCTCGCCTACCCTCTCTCCACTTGCTGCCCCTGATCCGCCACCAGTACGACATGACCCCTACGAGACAGGAGTTAACTCTTGGCGTGTTTGCGATAACGCAGGTATTACCGTTGGTTATAATCTGGAGTTGCCGCTATTCGCTCTTCACATAAATTTTCTTCTGACTCGCGCACAATTGTAACCACAAGTGGATATGTAATGGTTGTAAGAAAAACTATGTTGCATTAGTTGTTGGTACATGTATGTTCTTATTGACACGGAAAGACTCCAAGATACAGTATAGATAATATTTTGTTGGCTTTTTCTTGCTTTCAAATGAGATCATATAGATACTGTACCAGTAATTAAAAATATAAGTATCAATTGAATACATATATTTTAGATTTGTACAAAATCATCGGTCCCATTAATTTATTTAGACATAATGTAAAAAATTGTGTACTTATATTTTCGAATATTGAATCACGTTGATTTTTTAATTATATATAACCAATTTAATTTTGACTTAAAGACAATCCGTTTTGAATGCTTCAAATAAGTATTATGTGGCTAGCTAAAAATTTAAACATCATTTTATAAATCATTCTTGTGTTGGATATTAGAGATCTACTTTCAATTAAAGTTTCCATCTAATATAATAAAGATCTCTCTATAAAGATGATACATTTCTTCAGATGTCTCTATCAAGTAAACATTTTATTAAAATTAAAATTTATAGATATCATGGGTTCAAATAAGAATGGGTTTTTTGAGAAACTTAGTTTTCATAATAAGTAGAAATGTAATTACATCGGTAATTACTCTCATTTGTACGCTTAATACTGTTTAATAGTAGGAAAAATACATGACACATTACATTACAACTATATTTTACCTGATCACAACCGCACAAAGTTTAAGAATCAAAGGGACCATCGATTCAATTTAAGTGAAAATTGTCAACGCAGCGCGAGGGAAAATTCAATAACTCCAGCATGCGCATTGAATTGAGAGGAAAAAGAGCTATGTGAGAAAGCAGAACAAAGGTCAGTCATATTGGGGCCTCTGGAGTCAGAAAAATATCTACTTTACCGATGTTCCAATTTTTAACGTCAAATTAAAAAAAATGCCTTAGTGGATTTTACCGCCTTTGATTTTCATGAACGAAAATTCTTAAATCAAAAATAAATTATGAACAGTATATTATTCGTACATCGAAAGAAACTCAAAAACATCAAATGAAAATGAAATAATCATTTTACAAAAAAAAAATTAAAATTTAGAATAAGTAAAAATTTTGTTTAAGTTGATTGATGTCTTTTTATCTCACGAGAAACATAAGTATCCTAATCGTGTCATTTGTATAAGAAATGTCTGATCCTAGCACGTATAAGCTTAGCTTTGTTGGTAAAATTAATGTGCTACTTGCATTCACTATGTGGTTTGTGTGGACTAACGCATAGCTTTTAGCAATACTCGTATTTATAATATACAATATAATTCATGAAATAAATAAACTAAAATTTATTTTTGTCCTCAACAAAGGGTGTATAAGCCTAATTCAAACAGGATATACTTACAAACCTTTCATAGTCCTTGATGTACGCCCAGAGGGCACTACTCATCAGATTGTTTAATTTGTAGCAGTACCGACATAACACAACAGCAGTACATAACGTAAAAAATATTTTTATTTAAAAAATGGTATAAGAATAACTGATTTTAAATGAAAATTTTTGATTTTAATTTATTCTTTTTTAGAAAAAATACTTTTTCTAATGAAAAAATAGCTTTCTTATAAAATATTGTTCATAATATATCCTAATAATAACCTAGATAGATAGCAAAGTAAGTAGAAATGTCATATTCTGAAATTGAATGGAATTTTATTTCAAAATAGATATCAAGTGCAAATTTATAAAAAAGCTAAACTTTATTGGAAATTGATTATATTTATCAAGAGAGATACTCGTTTAAAATAAACTAGGATGAAAATGAAAAAATAAAATTCAAAACTATACCTACTGCTCTCTCCCTAATATCCATGAAACTTTTCAATCGCAGTTGCTCTGCAGTTATAGCACCTGTGGTCGATGCTCATTCAGAATTTTAATTGAATTAAAGGTTGAAACGCGAAAGCAGACGCGTACATCACCCCGGTGACGTTTAAATAGAGGGAGGAGGGGGGAGGGGGGGGGGCGTAGCAGCATTTGCAAATCTTTGCGATTTCATTTGGAGGTCGGTCGGCCCCGTCCCCTGTAGCGCCAGTCCCAATCCGTTCGCACACCTGCAGCGCGAGCCTGCCTTTGGTACTTTATCGCGCGCGCACAAATCGCCCTTTGGAATCCGCCCCTTTCCCCGGTCACCCAAACGTGGCGAGGGCGGCGGCTGCAGTAGACGCGCGTGCGCGAGCCGGGGCGGGGGAGAGCTCGCGGCGCATATCCAAAGGCCTGGAAATACCTCTACTTTGCATTTCTATGCATCTGCTTACCACGAGCGCGGCGAGCCCTGATAGATGCTGTAAACGGCCCCGAGCCACGGCGCTCGATTCTTTTTATCGCGTGGCCCGTGCTACGACTCGCGCAATTCTCACGCTCCTCTGGACTGATCCCGGCTGTCGGCGGTCCAGGGAGCTGCGCCTGACGCCAGCTTAGCAAGTTCTTTGTCGCTGAGCGAGCCACCGTGATCGGCAAGACAGTCCATATTCATGACCGAGGACCTTTCGAAGGTAGCCTTGCGGTCTTCAGCGTTTGGTGCGGCGGGTCACCATCCGCTGCCCGGAAGATCGATTTTGCATATTACAAGGACCCGGAAATTGCTATTTTTCACTCCCTGCATTTGCTAGAAGTCGACATCACTTTAATTTACCTTCATTTCTACCAACACTAGAAATGCTAGTATGATGTACCAACTATCGATCTCTGTTCCAATCAGTACTTTTAATTTCGTGTATTGCGATCCGCACATCAGGAACTAAACAAAAAGAAAAATAGAATATTTTTTTATCGTATTTCAACTCTACGAGTCTTGAAATATTAATTTTCCTAGTGAGTTTTCTAGTGGGTTAAATTTTATTAAAATCTATTCTTAAAACTGGCGAAATTTTTTATGCAACAAATTAATATAAAATATGTCAATCTCAAAAAATATAGAACGAAAGTTTTTATTGATTTTTATTAATGCATATATAAACATATAGGTTATACACTATTGTAAAGGTGTAGGTTTCAAACTAAAAGAAAAAAGAAATAATAGAGACGAGCATTCAAATATATTTTACACTTCACTGAGATTCAGATCAGTTATCACCTCAGTCTTCTATTTCAATTACTTTAAAATTAATTTACAATCCATTCTCGCAAGTGCAAATCGTACATGATAGACTATTCTAATTTCAAAAACGATCTCGTACAATCATAAATAAATATAGAAATCTATTCGGGTCTTTGAGCAAACAGTAGAATAAAATCGTTAATGGTGCGAGCTCGTTCTATTGAGTACCAATCAAATCTAGATATAGACCAAATATTCTGATAGACGAACTAAGTTTTAGCAAGCTTGATTGTCGATGGAACGAGCAGGTGAAAGTAGATCAGTTTTCCGTGTATTTACCTATGAGAGTACTTGTCTCATTTATTTAACACGCGAGAATATTCATTTTACATTTTACACGTTATGCCAACACAGTTGGTATCAAATAATGTATCACTTCATCGGTCAATTAAAAAAATCAATGGCGGTTCTCAATTGGAGGATTGCCTCGTACCAACCATCTCGTTCTTTCAATACCCCGCTGTCAGAATTCAGACGCATCGTCCCAATCAACCACTCGTTGGCTCGTTCGTTGGTATTTTCATCGCCAGCAGGTAGTCCATATGCATGAGTTGGCGCAATCGAAAAGTTTAAAGTTTACATGGATCTTTTCCTTCCGTTTCCTGTACCGTTGAATAAAGTAACATAAAATCAAATGTAAATTGAAAGAAGGTACATAAATATATAAATATTTATATATGAATATATAATATTATACATATATAAATATTGAAGGTATATAAATGTAATAAGAATTACGCGCGCCCGACACTATACAAAATCACTATACGAAATCTCTTAGCAATCTCACGCGCCCCAGTGGATTAGTTCAGTTTTGATCAATTATTTGAGGACTTCAGGCTCCATGAAAGATTCTAATAGGTAACAAAGACAATCGGAGCCGTACGTGTCTAGAGACGATTCAGAATTGTCTCGATACTGACTCTTTAATTACGGATACAATTTATTCGAGAATTCTAAGTTTAATTTAGAATGTGCAATTTATATCGGTGGTCATGCACTTTTTATCTCGTATGCACTGCGTGCAACGGACGCACTAATCTTGACCTCCCGCGAACTTCTGGAGAGAGTGAGATTCGTCCGTCGGTTTGCATGCTTAACTCATCACATAGTTACACAGGCACATATGCGCATATATCACTTTTAATTGCGAATTTCATTCTACCTCACTTGTCTCTAATATCAGTGTAAATTCAGTATTTTTCAGGGATTATTTACGCTTTGGGCTTTTTCAAAAATTTTATTAAATGAATTTTAACTCTTATAATAATTTACGTAAAGGCGATTTTTATAGCATTTATTGAATTGAATAGCTTATAATTTTTACATTTATATAATAAATAATATATGTATATATAATACTTCATGTAATTCGATTGTAGCCGAATCTGTTTACTGTGAATAGTATTTGTAGTTTACGTTAGTTGAAACGAAACCAATGATAGCTAATTGAGGACAAAAAATAATTAATAATTGGTTAAAATTTTACCAAGATAATATTGCCGATAAAGAAAAAATCAGCTACGTATAACAAAGGGAGCGTTACCGAACTCATTGCAACCGACGCGGCGCGCTAACTTTAACGCGGAACTCGTCGTGCGCATCTGCCCTTCGATGAAGTTGTCCCTGTGCCGCGTAACTGAACTTTACGACGAGATCGTGAGCGCCCTTTACATGGCTATGCTTACGATGCGTTCACTAAAAGCGCTTTGGCAATGTCCATAATCGATATATATGTACAACTTTTTTGACCACATCTAATTTTATTATCGTCACAGAAATCCACACTACGATAAAATTTACGAATTGGACTATAAATGAAATGAAATTAAAAATTAACAGATAAAATATATAACACAATAATATATAACATAATAAAATATTACTTTTATAAATATAATTAGTAATTATAGTTGGATATAAAATAAACTGGTAATTACACGTAAACAAGTATTATTAGCCAAACCAGATAATTATATGTGAATAACTATTAAAAAGAAATTCTAGTAAAACACAATATCGCAAATTTTTTATATTTGATATAGATATACCTCCCGTATTAACTAAACGTGCTATATCTACTAAACCAGTGCTTATGAGATTCAAACTTTTACGAACACTATAGCATCCATTTTTAAGTATACCGAAAGACATTTCGTAAAGCCTCGTCAAAATCCGTATTTCGTAGTTCAAATACTCTGCTAGTGAATCTCTTGACTACGGAAGATAGGGCGCTGTTGCACTCGTGATTTTTACGAGTTTTATGGTACAATATAAAGCCTTCTTCAGTACGTCTATAAACGTAAAATCTGTACTCAGTCATTACAAAAATAATAAGACGAGCGAAAAACTAAGCATAAGAGAAAAGTATAAGCATTTTGAAAAATTTCTTTTGAAAAAGTTGATCGAGCTACAGATAAGTATTACCTTGTAATATACGGTAGGAATTCGCAAAAAGAAGACATTTGCATCTTATCGGGATATGTGGTACTATTGGCGCGTGGTCGTTCGGGAGGGTAAAGTCTGGTCGCGTGTAAGGTAGTTACCATTTTTATTTTCCTCCTAAAGCTTCCCACCGACGTCCCACTTGGGCTCCTTTACACTTCGGAATTTTATTACCGGGCCCATTATCCCTGTCGCGGAAGCACACACGTGTCGTGCCCTGCAGGTACACCCAAGGTATACATGAGATTTTATAGCTCGTTTACGATCTGGCATAATTGTTATTTCATTTCACTGTGCTGTCCTCGCGTAGGCCCCACGCGTCCGATAGCTTTAAGATCGCAGACTCACGATCTTCAAATGCACAGCTCGAGACTAGGACATTGAAAAGTCGACATTGATTCGCAGTTGGAAACCTTTCGGATGAATAATATAGTTTAGGTAATAAAATACGAATGGGGCCGCCGTCATTAAGATCTTAAAATTTAAATGTTTGGAGAAATTTTCAAAGATGCGAGTAAAAACGAAATGGGCACCGCCAGTTTTCATGGACGAACAGTTTTAAAGCTGGCATCTTTATTCGATCAGTGACTGGCAATGGCATACAAAGTACCATTTGTCGGTAAGTCAAATACGTATTTCGTATATCCAAAGTCTTACTTCATCTTTCAAAATTTTTACCTTAATTTGTAGATGTTCTGATAAGACATTTAGTCACAATTATATTCTAGCAAACATTATATGAATATATATACTTTGAAAGATATTAATTTTTATACAGGAACTTTTTTTAAATTGGATTTACCTCAATCCTATTTTGCAGAACTATATCTCTCGATATCTGTAAGATTCGGTCGTAAGTTGTGGATTTCATTTTTCGTTATTGAAAACCATTCTCTTGAAATCGGACGAACTCTCTATCCCTGAAGTTTTCTACCTACTTAATAGTTTGGAGGAATTTTGTACGTTTTATAAAATAAAAAGAAAGTATAAGTCTACTGAATTTATGGTAGGCGATGTCTTTTAATAAAACTTGGACGCGTAAATAATCAAAGAATTGAGTAAAGGTGTTGTGGACTTCATTGGAAGAAAATCGAGCACAATGTCAAAAAGATTTAGTGACCAGTTATTGGAAACACTCTTGGATAGAAGAATTACCAAATAACCCAGTTGATTATATTGATCGGTCGCCCACGTTGTTAAAGAAATTACCGGGTGGTGTGTAATTGCGCAGCCATGCAATTATCAAGAAGGTCAGCCTCAGCGGCGGTACTTTCAAGAGGCGAACGAAAGCAATAGGGGCGCTGAGACCAATAACATTTGAGCTCTATTTATGAACGGGCGTGAGAAAATGTTATGTGTTCGGCGGCCAGTTGTTCAGGTACTGCGCCCAAGCGCTACGTTCATAATTCTTCTAGGAGGCGAGGATCTGTGAGCACACGTGGGCGACAATGGTCGGTGGAGACGTGCTCTGAAAAAATGTTGCTGTCGTGTAGACCACTGAAATTGCTAAACTTTACTTCTGCCCATCGAGGGTCATGACTGCAAATCACCTGCAACTGTTACCACTCTCTACCTCCCCTTCTTTCTGTATAGATACTCTTCTCGACCTTTTGCACCATACTTCGGGAAAGCAATATACGTAAGCACTGAATGTAATATTTATTGTACGAGCAATAATGAAAACTACTTTAATTCTGATAGTTAATGTTTGTAACTATAAAATTCCTTAAAATTTCTTTATTATTTGTTGTACTCTTATACTATTCTTATAAAATAATCGCTGATATACTTTTGTTAAATTAAAATATTATCATAATTAGTACCTAAACATGAAAACTTCTGTGAAGAAGAAAAAATATTTTTTATTCGTTATCTATCGCTATGATTATAGTAATAAAATAATAGTCATTTTCTATTAGAAAGTTTTATAATTTCTTCAATTTGATCAACCTGCGATCATTTCACTATGGAGTACAGTAAAAATGACTAAAAAATTTTTCTAGTGTATATTTGTATATATCATGATTCTATGGCTGTAATATATACTCTGATTGTATTTTATTTATTTAAAACATTGTACTGTATTCCACAATTAAATTTTAACATTCTATTGAATTATCTTTAACATAACTGACGTAGGATACACAAAGAATAAATTCTTTAAAATTACCTGTTTAGAATTAACCTGGCCAGTAAACATATAAAGAAAAATTCACTAGTAAATATTAGTTTCATAAAATGGCGTAGACCTGTAAATATTTATGAGTTTAAAAGTGTAACTAATTCGAAAAAACATTCCAAATAATTTGAGAGTTTCAACGGTATATATAGCGGTGTTACGCGGTGGTACATATTTAATACTATTACTTATATGTATGTTACGACAAAATATGTTTACACATCTAAGGCAGAATCTGTTTGCATTTTGATAAGTCTAGCAAACAGATCAGAAATAAAATGCAGTGCATTTCATGCTGCTAGTGTCGGTGACACTCGTAATAAATTCTTTACAGTATAACTGTACATCATTGAAACTTAAAAATACTACGGTTAACGCCGAAAATAAATAATTGTAACGCGTTACTAGCAAATGCATTTTATCCGCCGCATTATAATCGATTGTTTATAAAAATAAAATTTAATGTATACATTTAACGTAATTTGTACTGTAACTTTGGCGCTAATGTGAACAAGATTATTTTTGACATTTAAACGCGTGACCCATCTTAGTAATTCTTGGGGCTATTAATTGATGATCAGTCCGAAAATCGATGCTCCTTTTTTAGTGTCCTGACGTGTTATCATTACGAGGAAACGCAACAATAAGCAGTTCGGGGTAGCTAGACTAGCCCGAGACTGTAATCTCACGGTCAGATTAATCTCGAGCGCTGTAGGCCCAACAAAGCACAGGTGGATCTTAAAGGTCGTCATAAAGGCACTGAGCTGTGCTGAAAGAGGAACCGATTCATGGTAATCGATCACGATACTGAGTTTTTACATTGAAACATAAAGATTGGTAATGTTGAGGAACAACTGGAAGGGGAACCGCGCCAACTGTCAGCCGGACGCGCTCCCCGCTCACTGAAATAAACGTTATATCAATGAATCAAAATGAAATATTCACACACTTCTCCATTTATAATCTGTGTATATTATTAACGCCTTGCCTATCCTTAATAACATAACCACTTCTGTAGTCTGTTTCAATTATTGGATATTTTCTATAACTATATTTAGTTTTTGAATAATTATATAATTGGTATTATACGATACATAAAAATTGTAGATTTTTTAAAAAATATCGAAGTTTTAAAAACTGAGTGAATTATTGGCTTTACTTCAAGATAATAATAGTAAAACTTTGAAATGACAGACTTTTCACAAGTAACCTGGAAATTGAAGGTGTCACGGAAATTAATTTTTACAACGTCAAAAAATCGTTTTATGAAACTTCACACTCCTGTCCATAATGTTTCATCTTATAATATAAAAAAGTAACCAATCAACGAGCATATATATTCTGCATTTAGAAAGATACTAGAAAATAATATTTTTTTAAACAAAATTACAAAAGAATGAATCTCCTGAATCTCAATGTTGCATGTTGTTCATGAGAGAACAAAAATGAACTAATCTGCGCACCCGTTGAATATATAACAATCGATTTTTCCATCTTGATCGAAAGATTAGATAGGTAGGCGACGATGCTGGTACTGTCGGAAAAAAAGTGCACAGTCGAGAGAAGCTGGGGGTAAAAGATATTTGCGCTTGCGCGGATTCGCACGCAGCGGAAGAGCTTTTAAAGTCCTTTCATCGGCACACCCGAGGCTTTTTCGATGCGCCACAGCGTCAGAGGCGTACGGAAGTTCGTGACATTGCCGGAAGGAAGAGACTTTTATCTATAAGAGGCGCGGCTCGCACGAATTCCAGATAACCTATTCGCCACCAAGACTCTTTGAGCTTGGCGCGCTCCGCGTGAATATTGCGTGAAACAAAATAGCAATCTCAACTGTCCCTTTTCAACTCCCTCCTCCCTGTCTCTCTCTCTCTCTCTCTCTTCATGGTGTATCGCTTCCTTTCTTTTTTTCTCCAACTCTCCTTTTGATAGTCTGTTTTCAAACCAGTGAAATTTAGTTGCGTGAACGAGCGCTTTATCTACATAGATGAAAATTAGTTACCATGTGACTATAGACACCACTGGCTTTAGCTTAATACGTTAAGCATGCGTCCTATAAAATTCGAAATGGAAGCCTGTAATCCTGCTATTCACCTATCTGTATTGCTTTCGAAAAAACTTTCGTCCGTTCTACCTCAATAAATTTTGGAAGTGGATTTAAACTGTATGAGTCATTTGTACACAAACGTAGTCGCAGCTCATTTTTCGTACACTGTGTAAAATGGTCTTTTTTATGCTTTTCATCGAGCTCCTATTCATGCTTCTCAATTAATATTTGTCATTTTTAATATTATTTTTTTGATTATTTATTATAAAAACATATCATATTTAAAAAGACTACCATCATCTTGCATCTACGGCATTTCTAATTGTTGGAGTTTCTCTCAGTACAAATGAAACGGTGTTCAAACTATTAAATACGTAATCAAACAAATAATACGATATAAACTCGTGTAATAATTCTTGTATATCAATTGATTTATTAAAATCTAATACATAAAATTATTTATTAACTTAATTTAAGTCTGATATTTATTTTTCTGTCCCGTTTTGAAATAGTGGAATCTCCTTGCGAAGATTTTGACGATACATCGATGATGCAGGAGTTTCAGGCTATTCTTTACATTTAATATTTTCTTAAACGTAAATGTAAGAAATCATCTTAAAATTTTTAATAATCTCCAAATCTTTATATCACTGTATACTATTTAGAGAGCAACAACTTTTTATTTTTAATCTAAAACATTCGAAGCAAATTAAAATAATTGCAATGATTTTATTTATTATCTCAATTTTCATATAAATTGTAGTATATCATATGCATTATAAATACATATTATGACTTCAAAGGCGAATAAAATTATAAGAACTTGCTCGTTCTATCGTTATCACCTCGGAATTTGTTAGTTTTATCTTTATTTAATCTTACCTCAACAGTGAACTCTAAGTAAATGATTAGTTGCTAAATCCGCAATAACTCCACAGAATAATGTACACCTTAGAGTTTTCAAACACTAACGCGCTCTTCTTATACTTGAATAGATTTTATCATATCAGACCATGATACTTATACCCAGCAAATATCTGCAAGTAGATCACTACAGTTATTTGCTAATTTAGCTAATTACTATTAACAGTACAGTTAATAATCATGGTATGTTTGCTAATCTTGCGATTTATACAAAGTTACACTTAATTTTACTACCATTATTAAAAAAATCGTTTCTTATCTGTATTTTCTTTCGACGTATAATTTAATATTTTAATATCAAATACTTAAATATATGAAAAACTATACGTAAAGCTATACTTATTGTGCAAAATTTACTCTAGATTTATATATTTTACTTATTTGAATCTATGAGAAATATGTTGTTCTGAAAGATTAAAAATAAAATCGACCATTGCATTTTCATTAAAATAGTTTTATTTACTATCAAATCAAATTTTATGATTATATATAACCTACATTTAATATATTAATGGTAATTTATTAATCTATCATATTATAGATCAATGTAATCAAATTATAAGTGCAGGAACTCGAGACAGGAACCAGTAGTAGGATCAAAGCTCAAAGTTTAAAGCGCCATAGTTTTTGGCAGACGTCGGATATAAATCGTATAAAGGGAAACAACAACAGCCTTGCCAAATTGAATAGAGCTTATTTGCCAACATATATTCGAAGCACTCGACGTTTGCCCGTCCAATAATTTCTACTCGATTGATTTTTTTATTGGAAATTTTATTTAAAGGGTGATAGATATCGCCCTGAATCATAAATTTGGTTCGAGCTTAAAATTTGAGATTAGAATCCTGAATAATTTAATTTGTGTTTATTAATTTAATATTCATGAAATTCTACTTCTGCTTGTTAATTATTGTTATTATTTATAGATTGTCTTACAAGAACTAATTCTTCAACTTTGATATTTAATTATAGTACATATTGTTTCTTTATTTTGGTATAAAAAATTGATGTATATGAACCTTATTTAGCTTTGTTTGCTTATATGATTAGTATATTGTTTATTGTTACGCAAATTAATCGTTTAACACTTGATAAAATTCTGTATTATTTAAAAGAAATTTTTTATTATTCAAAACATTATAAAAAATGAAATGTAAATGAAACAGCTTGAATTATATCGTGTTTAGTATTTCTTCTACTAACGACTTTGTATAGTTAATCCGAAATCATTAGTGAAATTTATATGGTCCAATTATAATTAACTACTGTCAACGATATTCTTTTGCAATTGTGAAAATTTCCGATAATCGTTGCATAAGCTCGTAATCCGATCAACGAATATTCCCTGCAGTGCCAAATTAACGCTATAACCCATTCTAGATTATAACTTCCTTGATATAAGTGATGCTCGTGCACGCCGTTTTAATTTGAGCATCACTTTTGATTAACCTCAAGCCACGCGAGAAAACATTTAATGAAACATCAATTGAAACAATGGAAGCGTCAATTTCTTAGGCTAGTGCGGAATTTTGTCCGTCTGGACCTCTGTAGTAGCTCATCAGTCCTGCGGGGAAACTTGAATAGAAGACAAATAGGGGACGATAGATAAACACGCGGGCCGATGAAACGGTAGAGGAGGATGGTGCACGCAGGGAAACGCGGTTTGAGTGGGCCGGAGGGGAAGAGCTCGCCACTGGAATTAGATACGTTGTGTATACGCGGGAGCATTGCTGTATAAATACGTAGCGAGCCGAGGCGTCGGTGGGGGAGGAAAATACAGGGGCACAATGGCTCGCCGGCGCTAAACAATGAGCCAAGGGGCTGAAAACACTGCAGCGCGTCGAGGAGCGCCCGATCGCGCACGAGCGCGCCAGCGGCGTAACACCTTGGAGCGGCGGGGCTATCGCTGTATGTGCCTCGAAGCCGACACCGTATTTTTCAGGCCCGTCAAAAGCAGCCTGGCACATTTATCCGCGGGCAGTCTTTGAAAAATTACAGTTACGCGGAAAATAAATAGCCCCGCAGCAGCGGCCACCGCCGCGGCGCTTGTCCCGCCTATACGGAGCCACGCGCGGCCCGCAAGCTCTCGAAAGCTCCCCCCCCCCCCACACACTCGCGTCCGCCGGCTGCGGGGCAGGCTTGGCCGGGTCGCTCCGGAGGCGGGAGCGACTCCCGGCCTTCCGAGAAATAATTGCGCAATGATAAAGCACCGTCACGTAGCCGGGCGATCGCCGGAACTCGCGCCTCGAGATACGCGCACGGCGAATCGTTACCCCGGGATATTCTCACGGGGCTGCGACTGTCACGGACACCTTCCGGTAGGCTTCGCAAAGTTGGATTGGCTCGGCAACAGCACGCGCTCTCGACAATTTTACCTCGAGTGCGCACTACAGCTGAGAATATTGCGCACGCCATTCGATGTAATTTGCAGTATCCATCAATCCCTTTGGTATAATGCCGACTGTGATCAATGGCTGTGCAATGTCATCGATCAATTACTTTAATGTTGTAAAAATAAATAATTGATTTAGAGTAACGAAAATTCTCCCTCCATCGAGAAAACACATTCGGAAATACACGCAGCTGTTATACGTTAATAACGCGTAATTAAATACAGTTTTTTTTATAAATCTAACAATAATTTATCGCAAATCCTGTGAGTAAATAGATCCGCGAAATGTGGTGCATCATAAGCTGCTAATCAGCATTGACATCATGTTATCACCATAAATTGATATACAAATATCATCAAAGACTGCTAATATTCCAATAGATTACACATACAGCATTTAATATTTAATGTTAGTGACTAATATGTACACTTTTTTAATTTTATTTCGGGTCGCATAATTTCGGAAAAGAAGTTGATGACATTTTCTAAGGTGTCGGCAGATCAGCAGAAAATGATTTTAATACAGAAAAAAGTGATAGTTCTTTAGAATAAATAGTTGTAAGCCTCCGTACGATTATTGATATGTAATATGTATAATACACTGTACACTGATTTAACCTCATTTTTTTACATAGCGGCGTACAGCTTGCGCAGTTACCACACGGTAGCTGGTGGCAGCCTAATCCGACCTCTCCCGACTTGCTCAGTGTTGTGCGCTAATACACATTAGAACGCTTCCTGAATGTACTAGCTGACAAAGATAGAAAATAAACAACATATTTTCATCAGTTTATTATAATAAAATGTCGCCTACTAGTTAATATTATGATGATATTTTATGCTGTAAAACTATGATATATAAAAATATGATCATATTATCATAATAATATTGGGAAATTCTATTACAGGGATGTTTGAAAATTATATTGCAAGTTAAAAGTACTTTATTGGTGGTTAGTCCCTAATGAGAACTCCTTTGTAACTTTTAATACTTACAATAGACTCCTTGCATTTTGACGGATACCTTAATCAATTTATCCTATACATTATAGTATAGTAGTTCAAAAATGATGTAAACAAATTATATTATCGTCTTTATAGCTTTACCGCCGTGCAATAATGTACAATATCTGTTTAATACCTTTGATGGACATACTAAAGTGCAGGAATCTAGGGGAAAAAAGAAGATTAGCGTATTAAAGGAATTAAGTCAGGTGGATCGGATCGGCTATAGAAAAAATGCCCTATCGATGTTGTGATAGTTATCAAGTCATTACCCGTAACGGTCTCATCAGGACGACGAGAAATTAAATTTGGCTTGGTTGGTTAGCTTCTAATTTCGCGTAGTAATTATTCCATAATTATAACTGAAGGCAGGACAAAGAGAAGGGGGCTTGGGGTACGGGCGGGGGACGTGGGGAGAGAGGTCGAGATGCGGCACTAGTTGATTAGGTGAGGCAGACCAAACGGCCCCCGAGCCTCCATCCCTCAGCCCCACAGTGCACCGGCCCGTTAACTTGTAATTGGCCAATTGTCACCGGCGGATTATTTATTAAGCCTCATCCCCGCTGGCCGTATTAACAAACTCGTACAGCTTCGCGCATTACATCGACAGACGGCGCGGGCGGAGAGTCCGCGGTACACGCATAGAAATTGAAATTCAAGCGCGGGCTATTCAAAACCTCTACCAATCTCAAGAACAAAAAAAAGAGGTAACTAGACCGGGACTTTCATAAGAAGGCGTTCCAATGCTTCTCAACCGATGATCCCGATAGTGCGCGAAATTGCGCATTTGATGATCCAGTAACCATGGGTCCAATTGGATGAGACATCGATTACGCCTTGGGGTCCGGGGGAAGGGTTGCGTCTCCCGGATTGCGAGCTAGCAGAGGCGCATCTAAGGTGCAATACCAGCTCAGGGCACTCGGGGCAGATTCTTCTGGTCGGCTGGAGATCGCCCCCGCCTTGGGCTATTAGTGACCGTTTAATTCACCGGGGCGGCGCAAGGGTCGCGTGGTCCAGTGTCTCTTGGGGGCACGCCGCAGCTTAATAGCCCAGTGCCGCGCATCGTGGAATTTATATGAATCTATAAATTCTTCGTTGGAAAAATCTTCGGGGCCTGGGACGAGCGCAGCGATTCCGGTAGTCGGAATACAAAGCCGTGATACAAGGGGTCAAACTCAATCGCGCGCGTTCCCCGCTCAACCCGCACCACACACACAAAGAACTCGGTAATTTACGAGCGGTGGCGGCGGCGGCGGCGGCGGCGCATTCGTCGACGATTGATGACGTGTACACGTGCACCTGCAATAATACATTGTGCAAACAGACCCGGGCCCCAGTGGGCGCAGACTTTAAATTTACTCGGGTGCGCCTAAGCGAATTACAGATTTTGGCCGGGGCGCGGCGGCCTGTTTACGCGCCCGGGCAATCGCATCGGCCGCGATGAAGTGCCCCCGATAACGTAATCAGACTGGCGCCGCGACCCCGTCAAAAAACTCGGCGGTAATTATGCTCGCCGGCTCACGCAAGAGTATTTGCGCCCGTGGGATTTACGGACTTGTTTTCATTAGGCAGAGTAGCCGAGCGCCGGGGCCTCTCATCTTCGTTAGTCGTCCTCGGGACTTGGGCCTCGCGCGGTGCCTGGCACTCGTGGCCTTTTCGGATCAAAAAGCACGCTGGTCTTGCGCGCTTCAAATTTACCGAATTGTCTCATTAGCTTAGAGGACGCTTGATAAAAGCGCGACTGCGATGAAAAACTCGTTATTTGGAGCTTATGGAGCGTCTCGGTTTCCCCCGAACGATAAATGCCCTTTCATCCGCAGCTTTTTTCCGTTCCACCCGCTTTCGCGTGTTCTCTTAGGCTTGGGCCGCTGAAAGGACGCTATGAGACACCGGAGACGAACAATCAACATAGAAATTCGCTCCTTGTAACATTAAATAATGTGTTTTTCTACGGACCCCTCATTGCTTCATTTTAATGAATCGGCGCTCTCAATCAGCATCTCTCTAATGAGCCCTCGTTGCGTCTCTCAGTGCCACTAGAAAAGATACACCAATGACTTCTCTAGCATTTTACCTTCCTTTTATCCAATTGTAAAACGACAACCATTTGACTTAAAAGTAAAAATAAAACTTTAAAAATTTTGACAGGCTTAAACTTCGGTTTAAACTAAATACTCGCACAGAAAAAGGGAAAAATAAATTTCACAAAACGTATTTATTCATTCGGAATACATATAAATATGTGTATATATATACATATAGAGTTCAATAAATGAATGTTATGAAACATTGTGTACATTTACTAACGGTGAAAATTACTATAAAGGTATAAATAATCCCCAAAGTCCACCTGCCAGTCGTTGGTATAAAAGTAGCAACAAACCTTGATATAAAGAGTAAAATAACCGCGTAATAGTCGAGTAAATTATATTTATTAACATGAATATCCTTTTACGTAAATTCAAAATACATCGATTAAAATCACCGATATACAAGTATTATTTTACTCTGTGCATTTCTTGCCCACTCTCGAAAACAAAATTTATTGCATCGACCAGCGGACGTGTGAGTACTATGAACGAAATTTAGTGCGGTGTTCGTACAGCCTGCTTGTCATCCCGGTAGCTCGGATAACCAAAACGAGAAAGAAGCACAGAAAGCTGCTTGGAGCTTCGATGTAAAAATCCCATGTAAATGAGGGCACACGGACGCGTGCGGCGAAACAGTGGAGTCGAGCGGCAACGAGAAAAAAGTCAAAATGGAAATCGCATTCTGCCAAGGGAAGTGCGTACACGAAAATTTAGGGGCCACCGGAAAAAAAGCTCTCACGCCTCTCGATCATATACGTGTCATGAGAGCTTTACGAGGAGGGAACTTTAATCGAACAACTTCCGGATATTTTAATAAACAGCCTCGACGTGAATAGAGCCCTTGATTTGATTGATGAGCTCCGCCGGCAAAGCAAGCATCAAAAATTTTGACGGGCCACTCCTGCAGGCTCGTCAAGCTCGCGTCCTGAGAGCGCGTAAAACTCGCTGAGCGCGTGAACGACTACGCGCGAGCATACGTTTACGATGGTTGTTCTTGCATTTGCAATGGAGATAACCCGCTCTAAACGTTTATGCCCAAGTGTATTCCGAGACGCTCTGAAAATTGGACGCGTGCAAATTTCCCGCATGTCGCTTCGCGTATATATGTTAGTTCAGGAAATTCGGTAGCGTACATATTGGTTACCAAAGTTTTTGGGGACACTTTTCATTACAACAAGCCTGTAACGAGTGTCATGTTTATTTGCATAATTTCGAATATGGCCACGGTTGTTCCAACTTTTTATTAAATTTCGAGTAGTATAAAGTTTGGTTAGGAATGAAAATTTTTATTCTAATTAACCAGTGAATTGTAAGTTCTGGAGAACTTTGTCCCTGAATGCAATGACTCAAATCAATTTGGAATATTTCAAAGACTCCCTTATATCGTCATAGAATGTCCAATAATAGTTAGCGTTCTAAAAAGCGCCGAGGTAATGTTTTAAACCAGAAACTGTACATTGTTAAAACGCTAACGTTCAACGCAGAAATACTCCGAGTTTCTTCATTACTTTGAACAGTTTTTAAGTAATTTTTCTGTTTTTGAATTATCGCGAGAGGTTGTTGAAAGAACTTTCTTTTTCAAGTGTTGTGCCATATGAACAAAAATATATATTTTTATTCTATTTTTATAACATAATATTTTTTTATTTAATATTTATAGCATTTTTACAAAGTACTATTTTTGTATTTATTTATCTTTTTATTTTACTTCGTAAATCAAACTTTGGTGCTAACCTTTTAAAAATTGATATGACAGGACGTTTAAATTACAATAAAAAAAAAATACAAATAATAAACTGTTATTATAACGAATATATGATTTTTGTTGAAAACTAAATTATGTTGTTATTAAAAAATATCAAACCTAATTTATTTAAATTTATAAATTGTTCGTCACTAATTAGCACCATATGAAACGATAAATAGAATAACCTTAAATAAAACAATTTAAAAAAATTGAATTTAATTTATAATTTTTTTGTATTTATTAAGCCTTTGAAATCTCGCTTAAAACTTATTTTCGCTAACTTAACATGTGCAATTAATACGATACAATCTCAACAGATTTTTACCTTACATGCATGGATTATATCATTAATACATGTTCAAATAATGTAATATACAATGTTATATTGTTATATATTATATAATATAATTATATGCATAATTTACACTCAAATAGATATGTGAACATTAGCTTGCAAGCTTGAAAGTTTGGTTCCGTGATGAAGATTTCAATGCAGAGCGCAGGAAAGAATATAAGGATTTCTAGCTTCTTCGGTAGGTTCACTCTTATTTTGTCAAGTGATTCAATTAGGCTGTAATCGTTGTATCTACTTTTACTTATCGCAACAATCATAAAGATTTTTGCAATTTTGTTTTTGAAAAACCATGTAATAAATGCATTAAGTAGTAATAGTTAAGTAAGTATTTCTTTTGGTTTCTTGAAATTATGATAAATAGTATTCTAAGGTGAATTCAAAATGTCTTGGTCGAATTATTATAAGAACTATTCCGACTATTATAACAGTCTTTTCTTGAGTGTAGCTTTATTTCTTCATATTACACTTAAGACACAGCATTAGATGTATAAACTTCTCTGTTTACACACAGTTTATCCGAAGTTACTGGAAAAGGGTCAACTGGTCGTCGTCAATTTTTTCCAGTGTTCTCGTTACCAATGACACGGACCTCCAAATTAGCAATCTACATTAAACGTAAAAGTGTAAGGGAAATCGATGAGATAGGGAATTACTGAAGGAAGCTGGGTTGTATTATAAATTCTGATAGATAAGCCGGATGATGAGTACGGCGCATAGGATAGGGGGGAGGTATTCGGAGGGCGGACCTCAGCACTCGCAGGGCATCCACAGGCTTCCGCGCGCTTCAAAGTGTACGTGGAATCTCGGCGCAGAATGTCCGCGTAAAATATCAAGTGGTCCATGTCAAAGAGCGCACGTTCGGGATGGGAAAGTTGCGCGCAAGTAGTCGCGGCGGCGCGTAAACAAGAATTAATTAAAAGCACTCGGCGGGGTGCAGGCGATTCCTTTGTAACCGGCAGTTACACGCGCGCCCGTCGGCCTTGGCTCGCAAATTACTTAAACATCAATTTGCCGGTTAGCCGGCCGGGCCGAGGGACGCTGGGCGAATTATAATTCTATTAACGCCCGACAGTCGGGCCGAGTTAGCAACTCGGTCTGTCGTGCCGGGTGCGCCGGTCCCGTCTTCGCTTTTTCCCCCCCGGTCGCCGGGCGAAAATTTTCATCGTTATAATTGGCGCGCGGGGCGGCTAATGCGCCGGGACTTTTTGCCCCCGCCAAGCAAAAACCCGTTTAATGCCCAAACGATGCCGCGGGCTTAACGAGTCGGCCGAGGGCCGGCCGATACGCGCCCGGGTTTGATTCGCCGCGCTGCCGGCTCGATAAAGCTCACGGCCCCACGGCTTCGCCCGGGAGCTTTGTTGGCCAAGGACCTCCAATCGGCAATGGGCTGCCCCGAGCTGCAAGCTCGAACCATTGTTACTTATCTTGTATGCGCCCTCGGCAGGCTTGAGGACGGCGGTCTCCTTTTTTTCCCCCCCGAGTTTATTGACTGCGGAGTGCAGCGACGGGACGCTCGCGGCACAAGGTGATTTTTAAACGAGTCGCGCGCCGCGCCAGCCGATCCATGTCGGTCCGCGCGTCCCTTTGTTTCCGCGGGGAGGACTCGGGTTGTGAGATTTCGCGGGGGCGGGGCCGGGCGCCGGAGATAAGAGCAAAAGAGGCGGCGGGGGGGGGGGGGCGCGGAGCGGCTGGTGCACCCAGAAGAAAAAGCCGCTCAAGCAAAACATGGGGCCCGCGCGCGGGGGCTGAGGAACGAGCCGCAGTGCCCGGCGGAAAAGAGGAAGCGCCCGGCTTACCATTTGGCAGGAGCCTCGGGAGGATATAGGCGAGAGCTAAGTTTCAGATTTCCCAAACTCCCAACTGTTAATTGGTTTACTTCATGCTAGTATCGCGAGCCAAGGAACTTTCCCACTTGGAGAAAATAGGTATTTCGTCGAGTGGAAATTGTTTTGGGACGCGGCCGGGGCTCCGCCGGCGCTCGACGGACACAGGGCCGATTGAATGCCGGCCGCCCGCGCCAGTGGGAAAAGCCCCGCGCTTCTTCCATCCTTTTTCCCGCTGCGCTCGGCCGGCCTCGCGGTCCCGCGCCTGCCCTCGCAAAAACCGCATAAATAATAAAAAAAAAATGGGGAGGGGGACTCGTCCGTCCCGAGCGACAACATCCATTATCGCGGGAGCAACGCGACTTGGATAAACACTTCCTCGGACAGGGATAATAATAGTCGCATGGGCCAGGGAAGGGGGTCGAGTCGCCCCGGCTTCTTTCTGAGAAAAACGATTTTCGCGGCAGTATAAATAATGGAGATCGCGCAGCTGATGGCTTCATTATACATCCGATTAACCTTACAATAGTGCAGTATAATCGGACGACAGTCAGAAATGTATCCCTCTTCCATTACTATTAAGCTTCAGTTACAAGATTTACATGGTCGATTACGCAGTTTGCTTTTGATTATATTATTATCGTTTCAACATTGCTCGTATTCCATTTGACAGGAGAATCCAATTCCGCGTGTATACGGATTAGTTTGGGGGCGGAGGCATTGCGTTAACTAACTATAAGCGCATCAATTGGATGCACCAATTTATCCTTTCCGAGAGACAAAAAGTAGCGACGGGACCGTCGCACTGGGGACGCATTAGCGGTGTATGGTTAACTATTAGCTGAGAGCTACCAGCCAATGGAAAAAAGCGCAGTTCCAAAGCTAAATTTGGCCGGGCGGACTTTCTGAAAAATCCTCACGTTTCAATGCTAATAGGTTAAAAGCGTAACTCCATTTGCAGGGCAGCACCGACACACGACTATGCACGCGTTAATGCACCTGTAAAAAAGTCGTTAGCGGGATTACGTTGGTGCCCCTGCAGAATATAGACTTAGCGCGAGGCTGGGACGCTCCGCTGGGCCAAGTTGTTGAGAACTTGGATTAAAATAATAGTCCCAGGGGCGTGTCCCGGGGAAAGCCGATCGCGGGCCCCGCGCGTCCCATCCGTTTCCCCGGGCGCAATTACACCCGCGCGGGCCGGATCATTCGGCGGGAAGGCCAATCGACCTTAGCACGAGCCGCGCGCTCGCGGCCCGTCTGCAAGGCTGCCGGGAAAAATTAGCCGCGCCTTCGGGAATCAATATTCGCGGGCCCGGGAAAACAAGCCCAGCGCGGGGGGAGGAGAACGAGAAAGTGGAAAGGCCGTCCCAGGTACGGGGAAGTCAGCCCCGCCCGGCCCCGCCATCTAAAAATATTGATACTTTAACTAAGGAGAAAACTTTCCTCCTTCTCCCTCCCCCGCGTGTACTTGGCTCGATATTGACAGTCGCCCCCACTCTTCCATTTCTCTCTCTCGCGCTCAGGTTCCGCCGCCGCCGCCGCCGCCGCCGAATCTATATATATATATATATATATATATATATATACACATATACAAACACATATATACGCGCCGGGCGCGCCCTATAGCATTATCGCATATTAGTCATAAAAGTTTTTCACTCCCCGCGCCCGATGGGAACAAATGGCTCGCGCGACGCCCCTCATATACGCCGATTGTCTAAAGAGGATCCGCGCGTCTCCCAGCATTTATGACCCCGCATCAATCTTGCTCCACCCACGCCGCCACCCGCGACAATCCACGCGACTATTATAAGAAGCCACCGGTCAAATAAAGCCCACTGCCCACTGCCCCTCCCTCCCCCGCCCGCCTCCCCGGCATTCTCCTCGTTAATCATGTGCTAGAAGCCGAATAAAAAAACCACTCGAAACTGCTTTCGCGGCATTAATTTTTCCGGACATAATGAACTCGCCAGTCCCGATGCCTTTGTCCGTTCGAGTGTTTACGCTTAGCCGCGACGTGACAGTTCCTCGCCCGGTAAATAAAACAAAGCCATTCCTCACGAGAGCTTTGGCAGTACAAATATTACTTCGAGGTTATTGTGCCTCTTCACGACTTTCAATATAATATCCACTGGAACAAATTAATACATTCTCCCCGTTACCTCTCTCCTTGTTTTTGCCCGGTTAATTTGATTTTTATGATTAAAATTACTTTAATGCTTTCAAGAATCCCTTCATTTATATGCAGTATTCATTCTACCAATTTTAGCCCATTATTTACATCAGTCTTGTCCATTTTTTTTCAAATATAATTTTCACCCTGCATTATAACGTTTCAAAACACTACAAATTTATTTTTTTAAATATTTCACTGAGTGGACTATTATTGATTGACTACTTTTTAAATAAAATGAATATCAGATTATCTAAGCAAATTTCCTTGTTATCTTTTAATTCAATTTATTGATTCGAAAAGTTCCTGAAAGAAAATAATGCGAGGATACCTATCAATCACTATTCTATAACAAACGGTTTACTATACACAAATCGAATTAAAACATATCAAAATTTATAGAGGATACGAAAGTGGTTTGAGAAATCCATGTAGAGTCAGAAAGAGGGCACTACTGGTGCGTATTGAAGTTATTTTCAGTTACTAGCATTTCTTAGAAGAACACGTCGTTTCATGACCGTGGATGAAACATGCGCGCGCCAAAAAAGGCGAAGACTATTTCATCGGCCGGGAAGGCTATGGCAACTGTCTTTTGGGATTTTCAAGGAGTAATCTTCATTGATTATATGGAAAAGGGTAAAATTATTAGAGGTGTATATTATTCATAGTTATTAGACCGTTTGTAAACCTAGCTGCAAGAAAAACATCTGTGATTGGCCTACAAAAAAGTTGCCCTAGTCTTCAGATTTGGCTCTTGCCAACTATTAATTTTTCCCCAATATGAAGAAATGGCTGGACGGGATAACGATTTTACTCAAACGAAGAGGTGATTGCAGAAATTAATGCCTATTTTACAGACTAAATTCTATTATTTGTAAGGGATCAACAAACTACAGCATCGTTGGACAAATTGTATTAGTCTAAAAGGAAATTATGTTGAAAAATAAAAATAATAAATCTACCAAAACATTAAATAATTTTCATTTTTATACGGACTTTTCAAACCACCCTCGTAGATGCAATACCCAAAATGTAGAACACATTATTAATTCTCTTAATATAAATCAGTCGGAAGAACATGTTATTGAAACTGATTAATGATTTTCAGAAACCCGTATATAGCTACCAAAATTACAATTTTAACAATTATACTGCACAATATTCAATGAAACAGGGAGACTGTAATGTGCTAGATCAGATATTTCATAAAATAACATTACACATCATTTCAAAAACATTGAAATTTATTTTCAAAATACATGGTACAGATAGTATTATTGTAATTTGTTTTATGAATCTGTCTTCAACCCCTACTACTATGATCCTGTAAAAATTCTCAGGAAACTTTTATATGCATAGACGTTAAGGTAAACCTGGCTGATAAATCAGAGTAGCTGAAAACTCGACAAGCAAAGGGCTAATCATAAATCACTGATGCAAGCAGATGAACGGGAGAAAGTCTGTGATCTTGTGGACTGATCTAGTTTTATACGACTGGTCTCCCAAAGGCTAAGAGGTGCGCGGGCCGGATGCAATTTCTTTCTTGGCCTATACAAATCCCTCCGCACTGCGTGCATGTTTTATCAAAAGGAGCAAGGAAGCGAAATTTGGCGGGTAAGGGAAATAAACGCGTCGGTGGTTTGACTTTGGTTTCCTTCTAGCTCCGATTGACTAAAGTCCGTTAGTCTTCCGTTGTCGGGTGCATGTCAAAGATTGCCGAGGCAGTTGGGCCGAAAACCATTGAGTGGTCGAAAAGGGGCAATGTGCGATCGGCGAGTGTCGAATCCTCGGCGGGCCGCAGAGGCGGCAATGCCGCAGGGCCGCGCGGGCCATGAATCAAGATTCAAGAATCGGGAAGCGCGGGCCGCATCGGCCCTCATCTATAAAGCAAATAAATCTCGCGGGGCCGAGTGCAGTGGCGGGCGGCTCCCTATAGGCTAACATATCGCGTTGGCAAATTGTCTGAGATGCGGCGAGAGGAGCCCCGGCGGCCGGCGGCCATTCAACATCCGGCCGGCGCGCGCGCGCGGGCACCTCTCCAAGAAATGACGCATTAATGGCCCCGCCGGCCATCCATTCTCGAAAACAATGTTCTGCCCGCTTAAATCACTGGGCCGCTGGATAGAGACGAGGCCTGGCTCCCGATTGGCCCCCTCCCCAGCTCGCCCACGGACCCACCCAGTATACTAGGGACTCGCGGTGCAATTGAGCAGGTAAGCGATGGGCCGCGATTGCGCCTGACGGCCCCACCCATCCGCATTCTCCAAGAAATTCCAAAGAGCCCAGCCACTCGCCTGGGCAATAAAGCGCATTATCGTTATCCAGCGACCGGGTCTCTTCACTCATTACTGTCTCCAGCTTGCTAGTCCTATATAGACACTGCAGTGAGCCAGCCACTGCACTGTCCTATTCTTTGAACCTCGACCGTCGGCCCTGAGGGACTACAAAGAGATAATACTATCCGTCCTTCTCTCGCTCTCTCGCTCCCTCTCTGCAAAACAAAGAACATGCATCTATTCAACTAACCTGAATAAAATTAAATAAATCTAAAAACTATACTGTGCGTTTGTGTATAGAATGAGATTACATATATGCTTTTTACCAAATAAATAAACTGTAAACTATTCATTTTCGAATAGTTATAAAATTCATAGCTTGTATACACAGATGTACTTTTCAGGCAGTTTAATACAAATATTCATTTATATTGACAATAAAATTACTACAGAAATATAGTTGTTTATGTACTTTATGTGCACGGTTTGAAAGTTGTCGAATCAATTTCGTGCAAGGGAAAGAAAACAGGCAACTTTCAGTTCAACGCTTAGATTTGAAATAAATTGTACTTTTGATGAATTATACATGTGAAATTATACATATTTATCACAAATTAAAAATTATTCAGATTTTATTAGAACTTCATTCTCAATACTATAGAAATAGTTTGTTATGAATTAAATTTGGATTATATAAATATCTTAAATTTTTCTAAATTTTATAATTCACAATTTATTTAAAAAAAATAAATCCATTAAAACATAATTGTATTACTTTTTCATCATTTATATGTACGTATTAAATATTTATATAATGTAAAGAATATTTATTTAGGTGCAAAATTATGAATATACTTTTATAGCCGTATTAATTGTTTCTAATAATTTATCTTTATAAAGATACTGTTTACAAAATATTTTATTGCAAAATAAATAATACAATTGAAAGTCAAGAAACAATTTTTTCATTATTTAGGTAACTCATTATATGCAAAATAATTCATATACCACATTTCAAAAATAATCATATTTAAAATACGACTTTTAAAATATGACTGTACATACATTCGCCGTATAATGGAAATTCCGAAAACATTTTGTACAGCGCAAATTTACGAAGCATATTAGCTTGACTTTTTGCTTAAACTCGTGTGAATTTACGGATATTTAAATTTCCGTGTAATTTCGATTATTATCACAAAAAATGTGCGTTCTTTGTTTAAATGTGCATTTTAATTGGAAATAATCGGTGCGCCCCTGTTTAAATATGCAAAGCGCTCGTTCCCCCGCCAATTGAGTGAGTGGAAGAGGAGGAGGAAGAGGTCGGCACTGGGGGAGGTGTGGGGTGCGCGGGCGGACGGAGCAGAGGGAATAACAGCGAACGCTTGTTTTGTTGGTGCAAGCGTATTTCGGTGGAAATCAATGGCTTATCCCGGGGAGCGCGGAGCGCGTAGCGGCAGATCATTTGGTAGGATTATTTATGACATATGTTTATCAGAAGTATACTGCCGACTTTGCTGACAGTGCGCCCACGTAAATCCTTATCGGACGTACTATACCCCTCCCGGCGCGGGGCCGATTCATACACTACCCTATCGAAATCCACGGCTGATTGATACATCTAGATATTTATACTCGTCCCGTGGTATTAACTTGCTCGTCGACTAATTAGTTGAGCGAGCGAGCGCGGCACCGAATTCACGGATCTCCATTACCTGCTGTACAACCACCTCCGAGATCAACATAACCATGATTTATTTTATTTGTCTATCGAGTTAGAAACCAGGCAAGTTTCTGGCAAACATCACCATTAGGCTGTCTTGTGAATTTTAAATCACCGATCAAAGAACGATCTCTGTAGTAGAAAATGTTAATGAAGGCTAAAAAATTAAAGTCACAGAACAAATGAAAAAAAGATGCCCACTAAACTCACGTGCACAACTAGAGAAAGAAAACGAATTGCCGAAGAGAAGGAGCTAAAGAATTACCGATGATTTAGATGATCGCCGTGAGAAGAGTCGATAATGAAATGGCTCGCTATTAAGCGTCAGGGTTCTACAAGGAATCGCAGAACAAAGAGACAGCAGAGAGGGAAGCTCGCTCATGTTACCAGCCCAATTGCTGCCAAGTGGATAGCATCCAAGCGTAACTCTGTCACTTTATGTTAGCCAATCGGGTGTAGCGACGTAAAAGTAGCTGCCTCAGCTACGGGTACATCGTACGTGAGGTCATGTTCTTGAAGCGACTTCAGATCACTCTCTGCCGTCGATATATACACTCGGCTGCTCACTCGGCGCGCAAAGTCTTTTGCCACCCACGTGAACCCCCGCGTGACGAGGATGGCGACTTTCAATTGCAGTCCCTTTGCAAGCGCGCAAATCATCGAATCTTTTTCTTTTATATCCTTTCATTATTTCTCTTACTAACTTAATCGCCAAAAACATGATTACCACTAATGAAATTCACTATATTTTAGAATAAAGTAATTTTATATACGATACTCAGGTTTATATAATACTTCTATTACTTAGATTAAGAAGTATTTTGCGACACGAATAGATGAAAACATTTCCTAAATCTAAAACCTAACTATCATAACTACTCAGTCTACAGATTACATTTAATTTTCTTCTAAAATACCAATAAGTTAATTACGGCTAAAAAATTCTGTAATTTCTACTAGAGTATCCAGGTTACCGAATTCCTTCGAAATTAAATGGGATTCGCGCGCACTTCGCGTAATTACTAGAGCAATTTCAACCCTCTCAGTTTTACAATCAGATTCCATACATCAACTGAGAGGTATGGTTACACAATAACCATTTGTTTATACAGACAACCCGATATTTAATCGCTTACTTTGTAAATCACTTTCAGTGGTCTTATATCACGATTTAAACATGTAAGTTTTTAAATAAAAACACTTATTCCACATAAAATAGTAACGCTCAATTTACGTTATTGCTACAAATGTAGTCTTTGATTTCGAAATATACTTTTTTAAGATTTTTTAATTAAAATCGTAGTCCGCCAATTCCTTACCTGATTTCTCAATGACTTTCTCTTGAACCGATAAAGGATTATATTCTGGAAGGGCTCAAATTATAAGTATTTAATGTATAATTATTCAAAGTTTTTCTAGTTTTTATTCATAATGAGTTTTTTATGGAGAAGTTCTTATTCATATTTAATCTGATATCTTATATTAGCCGCTATGCAGATGCCTCTTTCGACTTCCCCTCTTGCCTCTTTGACTGAATACGAGATCAACTATTGGTGAATTAGCGAGCGTTGCTACTCTGGTAAAGGGTGTGCAAGAAACATATCCGCTTTTCGCGTAGTGGCGATAGCCCAACAGCAGTGAGAAAGTAGACCTTGTTTGTTGGAGAGAGATTAGTGCTGGCGACAAGGCCAAAACTTGGCCATTAGTTAGGATGAGGTTAGAAGGATAAGTGGAGGTTAGTCGGTCGAGTCCTAAAAGGCGCCGAATGCAGAGTGAACCATGACATGCATGTGTCAAATTTTGGAAGAAAAATCGACCGGAAAACCTGCAGGTACCACACAGATGTCAAAATTAATTTTTTTTGCCGAAATATTACAATTCATAAGAATCAAAGCTACACCTGAATCAAACACTACATACCTACAATTTAAGCTATTTCAGAATAAAGCCCATCAGTCGGTTCAAAAGAAAGTAACGACAAATCTAAAATTTTCAAAAATTTTTAAATTAGTATTTTTTTATCAAACATGGCTCTATTTACACTTTCATTTCGGTGATAATTATTAATGATGGAGCCATGCTGTATGTGGTGAATAAAGTACATGAAAAAACAACTCAGTAAAAAGAAAGATTTATAATATCAATATATTTTTTTCAGCTATTTATAGACTATTTATACAGCTATATACATCCTTAAAAATTGTAATATTTAAATGTTAGTTTTATATTCTAATTTAAAAAACAGTAATAAAATAGAATACACATAAATTATTAAATAATCAATGTTTGATTATACTTTTAAAAGTTATTTTTAATTCTGAATTAGTATGAACATAGTGAATATGTGTCTTTTTTCCGAAATATCTATAATTGACAAATATTGATTAATTTACAAATTCTCTATTTTATACTAATGTATGGAGAGTAAATCAAACAAATATACAGAGTAAATTTTTACTTGCCCAAAGCTTTATTAATTTATTTCAAATAGATTTAATAGTCAACACAAAGAGTCTCACAAAAAGATTTTTGGTTATTTGTAATTCTTACTGTTTGAAGAAATAAAGTGAGCTCAAATAATAAAAGATTGCGTAATTGAAAGCGCGCCTAACAATGGTCGATCATGTTTAAGCTTCGATTCCGTAAAATTAAATAAAAGCGTAATGCTGAACGTATTGCATATGCTTACATATCTACAGTAGAAGTCAAACCAGCCATTCTAGTCACGTTAACAAAGTCAGATGAGAATAGTTAGTTATAATGTATGATATAGGCTTCATTTAAGTTTCACACCTATAAATTTTCATTCTATTTCATTTTTTTCTATAAATTTTTGAAATTGTTAGGTTTAGGGTTGACTTTTTCTTGAACCGTTAAATGTACTTTAAGACTCCATAGTGGCAGACCTCAGGCGCTCAGTGCGCGCTCGAATTCATGGTAACATGACTCTCATTCTCTTCCTCCTTGAATCTACCTGTAACAATGATTTATTTTTATTATTTCTATATTTTTTCTATTTCTTAAAATAATTTTCAAATAAATCCTAATTTTTTTGCTAATTTTTACTAATTACTCTTTGGAAACCGACTAAGACCTCAACCAAGGAATTGAAGAAAAATTGTAGCGAACTCAGCGACTTTATTATTATTTAATAAGAGTTTTTCTGTTTTCATGGCAGAAATCGCAAGCGATCGAGTCGGCGTTACTCCCAACGGAGATGTTGAATCTCCGATTCAGGTTTTCGGCTCGAATCGTAAATATTCGGGTAATTTAAATACAATACAAAGTCAATGCAGGCCGCGATTATTTTCACGTTGTTAAAGCTCGCGTCGAGTGGCGTGAACCAGTGCTTTTCTGTGTTCCTCGAGGATGGGATGAACCCATGTGTGGCACAGGGAATCGCGGGTGTCAGTTACCCCGACTGGTGTACGCAGGTAAGTGGGGATGAGTTCAGGAGAGCCTGTAGCCTCGTGCCTGAGAGTATGTAGTTCATTCCCATGTGCAGAGCAGACCTGGGATCAGGGCTTTGATGGCTAACAGGGCAACCAAAATCCTGCAGCGTGACTTACATGTTTTGTCGATGCGGTGATAGGAACAAGCTTGGCGCGCGTGAAAGTCGACGCGTGACAACGCCGCGAGGAGAGATAAAGAGCCCGCTACCGCTACGACGTAGTGCGCGTCATTTACAAATCGACTTTCAGCGACGATGTATCACGTTGTAAATTCTGCAGGAAGTTAACCTACAAATACGGAATTTGTATATTCAAATACAGTGATTTGTACAGTTTACCTACCATTCTTTTCCGTAACATAATAATAATAATTCTTCAAATAATAATTGAGCCAAGGTAATAAGACAAATACGCTTGATTGACGTTGAGGCTGAGTTTCATTGTTTCAATTTCTCGAACTTCCCACGAACATCCATTACTTTTACAAGGTATAAAAGATGTTTGCATATAATGCATATTTTGGTCTGATATAATAATAAATTCGAAATAAATCTAGCAGCTTAATAGCTTATATATTTCTCAAGATGTAAAATCTCAGGATTTATGAATGTCAGTTTTCAGTTCATTCAAGGCGAGAACACTTGAAGAAAAGGATACGAAACAATTTATTAATAGAGAATAATGGAAAAGCCTGTCGAATGATAAGGATGAGAAATAAGGGAGGAAACTTTTGTCTCGAGTTTCATTATTTATTTGGCGGCGAGGCGGTGGGGTCAACTCCATTCTCTTCCTAATATAATCGCAAGAGGTATACTCTGCACGGCAACGACGCAGGAAGTGGTAGTCCCTCTACCTCCGAATCGATTCTCAAAAGTAGCAATTTTTCCCTTTTACTGTTCTACCTCTTACAGGCTTCTCGATTATTGCGCCGAGAGTAAAAGTTGCGGAGTTAAAAATTCGTATTCAATACTTGATCAATCTCCGGGGCGTAAAAACGCGAGCACGCGCGCTGGCAAAGTTTTTTCGCGCATCCTCGCGCAAACCGAGAAGACGAGAAAGAGAGAAAGAGAAAGAGAGGCCTGAGCGCGCGCATACACAAGAAATCCATTTTTAAGAGCATAAACTTTTGCTCGATTCCCCCCTCCAGTGAATAGCCCCGCGGATTGGCCCGGCCCCGGGAATTCTCTTATTTGTTACAAGTTTGCTACTGACGATGCTACTTTGGGATATCCCGCCTCCCTATCCGAATTTTGCAAATTCGGCTCACGAATGCGACATGAAGATTTTACGAGCGTTGCGACGCCGAGTTCCCGCCTACTCTCTCCCCCGCCCTCCTCTCTTTCTCCCAGCAGTGCGCCTTGCAACCCGCCCCCTGCCACCCGCGCGCGGCTATGTGCTTGCTTTCCTTTGCCTCTCACGAGCCGGCGTGAAGTCCGTGAAGTTTCAATTTTCCGAATTCCCATGTGAATCGAACTTTGCTAGCTAGCGGCGGTAACGACTATCGATATGATTCCGTTGAAATTTAAGGAGACTAAGGTATCGCTTCGAGCCGTGCACTGTTTCAATGAGATTAATTAAGATATTTCGATTGATTTGAAAGTAAATTATATAACATCAGTTTAGTTATTATTTATACTAACTGCAGCATCTACTTAAACACTATAAGAGCAAGCAGTTACACAAATACTATTTTCATGGTTTTAATAATATTATTTATGTGTTTTGTGGCATTTTTATTTTATTATTAAATGGCACCATAAAGTTTAATTATTTAACTTTTTGAAATTACGTTAATAATGTTAGAGTTTACTCTACAACATATCGGAAAATATTTACCAAACTGTATTAACTGACCGTAAAACAAATTTTCAATGTATTTTACGTCTTATGATACGAAAATAACGTTTTAACAATAATAAAATATATTATATTATTTTGATATTTTTTCCAAAATACTGCTGAATGTTTTCATTTGATTTTTAATCACAAGTAATAGATTTTTATGCAAAGAGTACTGTAAATTTATCAGAGAAAACAATTACACAACAAAAACGTAATTGTTTGTCAGTGTTTTCCAGGATACGGCTATTAAATTTGCCTAATTCAAAAGGAAAAGTGCCCTCTCCCTGGTCGTTTAATGGAGAAAAATCTCGCGCGTAACGGCCGGCTTAAAAAACGAGAGTAGAGGAATGAGAGAGAATGGAGAAGGAGCTCGAGGCAAGAGTTCGAGGGTGGATTTAGGGCAGAAGGAAAAACAAGTTGTAACAAAGAATGCCAAGCTCTGGGGAGTGCAGCGAGTATAATCGAATATCCGTTCTGGCGCCGGCGCCAAATTACTTCTCGCTCTCGTCAAGTCCGCGCACAACTGCGTCGTCCCAACCCTTGTACCTCCAGCGCACACTCGTATATATACTCACTACTGCATGGCCACTTAATCGCATGGTATGTCGATAAATCGTCGAGTTGCCGAATCATTAAGTGTTGGCTGGATGAACAGTTCGTCATACTCGCCAAAGTTAAGATGTGTTAATCAATCCAACGAAACGAGGTACAGCTTTATGCAAATAGATAACATGGTGAAGGAACAAAGGAACAAGAGAGTGAACCTAGGCAGAAATCTCGTCAAAAATTAAGGAAATTAAGAATCTAATAACTTTCAGTTGAATACAACTGTATTAATTTAGATATATAGAAAAGATGTATTAGTTATATAGATTTTAACAAACATATTATTAAGTATAAGTAATAATAAACGTTAAAAGTTATATTCCTTCAAAAAATTTAAAAAATGTGGTTTAATATAAAAAACGAAACTTATGTGCTATAATTATCATCAAAAAATAACTTTTGAATCTTTTTGTAATGAGAAATTGGCATGGACCCACCTTTTGCACTCACTGCATTGCATTCATTCCACATAGGAAGGCTGTTAATATTCCTTAAAACAATATAAACAATAGAATTTTTTATTTATGCCTATTTTAACGCATTGCGCTGGAATTGGCTTCAGTTTTTGAGCTTTTTCAAACCACTTTTTTACTTTGATGTTATCGTTTTTCGGTACTTTTTTCAGAATAATTTAGAACCAACCTATTTTCTTTATAAAATTGCACCATTCTTTCTCCGTATAATTTTGATATAACCAAGTTGTCAATGCATTGCATAGTGTTCAAACCCTCGTTCAAACCTCTTTTTCTAATTCGTTACCTGAACATATTCGTATTCTACTGCAAATATTAAGTGATTCTATTAATAAGCGTATACTATTTTGAGATTTAACGAAACCATCGATCCATAGCATGAAAGAACATATTTGGTGAGTCGTATTTTAAATATAATTTAGTAATTTTGATGTAAAATCATATTTAAATTTCATCATCGTAAAGTCAAAAATATTCTTCATAATTCCGGCGATATTCATGATGTCCAGCTTAACCACTGAACGTGTATACATAACACCTATATGTTTTGACATTCTTAATTACAGTTTATATTCAAAATATAGCTTAAACTATCTAGGATCATTTTACCAGAGCTTCTCATGCAGATTTTATAGCTGTTTGAAAGTTTTAGATGTATAAAAGTACATACAATTTTTAGCCAAAAGACTAATTTTATTTACTTCAATGTATGTTTGTTAATTATTTACCAAAATATATGGGTTAGAATAAGATTGTTATTCTGACAGTCTAAAATAATATGTGTTTTCAAAATAAAAATTGTTTATTATAATTAAATTTTAAATCTAGTGATGTATAATTATGGATTTTATACATAATTCTTTAACTGTGTATGTAATATCTAATTGTTTAGTAATTTATATGCATAACATCGTGCATGGTTCTTTACATTTGACTCACAGCGTTCATTACTACAGTAATTTGCATTTAATTTATATTTAATGAATGTCTGATTTTAGAATATTATATTATATTAACTACCAAAAGAAAGAGAAGCCAAGAGCTTTTCTTTAATTTGTGTACATGTATGATAGAAAGGTGGGAAGTGAAGACGGACTACCTCGAACATTCCCATATGTGATTCGTTCAAGGATTCATTTCGTCAGTCGACCACTCAAGCAGTCACAGAATCTGCCCAAAGTCTTATAGATCCCGTGTAGCACTAGATGTGCACAAGGGAATAGAAATTTACTATAATAGTTTAGACACAGCAATTTAATAACACCCACGGTCCTTCATAAAAACTCATAACAGTAGACGAGCGTTGCGCACTAGACAAAGAGTCATATCATTTCTTGTTTTTCAATGAACTTTTATGTGCTAGTAAAAACAGTACTCTTTTAGTCAATTAATTTTGTAAATATTTAGAGAATTTAATTTTGAACTATAGTACATAGCTTTTTGGATACAATAAATGTACAAATTCTAATTTCCACGATTAAATATAGTAAAAGTTAAATAATGAAGCCGAAATAATAGTATTCTGATTGGTGAGATGCGAAATTATGGTTCCTAAACTAAATCTTGTACGCATCATTATTCTTTTCCATAGTTCCTTTTTGCAACTATTGTTGTTACAGTTTACCTATCAACAGCAGACTTTTAAAGATTGTATAATAAAAAAGATGTTACTGCATAATAATCAAGGAGGTAAGAGAAAGTGAAGAAGGATCTGATAATCATAGAAAGAAAGATGGAAAAATTGAAAATGATAATGGTTAAAAAAAAAGCTGAAGGTATATATATTAAAATTAAAAGTTTCTGAAAAATTTATAAGACGTAGGAGATAGTATAATTCCAATATGAACACGTGATATTTGTTAAACGAGATAAATATTAGCACGTATAAATATTACTAGCATTCTTAAAATGTCCTTCAATTTATTGTATTATTTAATTTAACAAACTAAATTGATGACTAATTTTATCGAATTACTGTTAAAATTGTTTATATTGCTTATAAAATATATTTTTATCAACAATCTCTACTGATGAATTAATAATATGTTTAAACAGAAGACACGTAAGGTATTTAACAGCTGATTCAGCAACTATTTAAATAGTCTTCGAATACACAGCAAATAATTAAATTCAGAAATTTCATTGGCTATGTAACACGAATGAATGCACGAGGGGTCCAATCACAGGTAGTAAAGCTGTTCAACGAATATAACCGCGGATGTATCCACCGCAGAGCTGCGGAACATCCGATTGCATTTAATCTCTCCGAAATAATGGTAGCTCTCGAACAGATCGGTGGCACTAGCAGCTACATCCAACCGGGACATGGCAACATAAAGGCAAAATAAGCTTCGGGCCGAGGGTTCGTCCGCGCTACCGCGTTATGATTCGCACATGCACTGCTCGACAGGAGCTCTCGGTATCGCTTTCGGAAGGGCGGGGTCGGGCCAACTCCGAAGACGCCGAATGCACTCGCGTCCGCTCGATTTACCCGCCCGCGGCCCAGCTTGGCGGGAGGAAGTGAGGCGCAGCCTCCTGGCGCCGGCTTTGTCCCCGGGCACCGCGCCCGCTGCCTCGGTTTTTCGGGGCCGAACGTAAAACTTAATTCGTTCCTTTGAATTCGCGCGGGACGATTTCCCTTCCGTCCCCCGCCACACTCGTGCGCGCTCACTCGCGAAAAAGTCGGCCCAGCTGCCCGCTGCCCGCGCGCGATCTCCGCGTGTCGATCTCCCGCCCCAGCCCCTGCGAACTTTCTTTTATTCCCCGTCCGCTTTGTTTCGTGGATTTTAATTTTCTTATGAGTCTGATCGTTCTTTGGTTAACGTATTCAATATTAAAAAACAAAGATTGGATAAGAGTTAATATTCAATTACGAAAATTGAATGGAAAATTTTAGCCCTGTAAATTACATTCAGTCCTTTGTTTACTTAATGAATACACTGAAAGGTATACATTAATAGATTTATTATATTTTCCAAAAAGAACGAGTAAAATAATTAAATATAAATAGCGACTACAAATTACCAACATTAAGAAGTTGCTATCCAAAATAAAAAGTTTCACTAAAACCGTTATTAAATTAAGTTACTGTTTGCTAAAATGTATTAAACAGTTTTCTGGATTTTCGACAAAATTCTTTAATTTTCATTCTGCAGTATGATAATTTTTAAAAAACTTTTATTAAGTAGAATGAAAAAACTTTGAAAGTTGTTTTATTTACTCTTGGCGATTGCAAGTTAACTTTTGGTAGTCACTTGTTCTTAACTACATTCTTCTTTGTTGATTCTTGTTCATTATTATATAAATAACAAAAAATATACTATTCTGTTATTAGACAAAATAATATTAAAATAATATTTTAATTGTATTAATCATGCTAATGAACATGATTATGCACGAGCATATAATAACCTTACTTTCGGTATTAACTTACACGCGTCTGACCACACTCTGTTGTTTCTACTTGGTTTTAAAATCATTACCTTCTATCGACTAACTAAACTGCTCGCAAGCACAAGTAAATTAAATTAAATATGCCTTCGTGCGTCACGTAACGTCTTTTAATTATTAATTAATAATCCTTTATGAATAATCAAATTATAAACAAAGTCAACTATTTACTCAATTTTGCGTAAATTTAGAAAGACAATGCAATAGAAAGAAGATATAAAACGAGTATTGTATTTTCGTACGAAGCCATTTTTTCTGAAAGGCCACCATTTCCGCATGGACGCACGAGAGGCAGAATAATGCAATGGTTTTATTCGACGATGTTTGCTCCTTGACCCTGGCAGTACGCAAACTAGACACGGCCGAATAGGCCGCGTATAAAATCCATCTATGCAGGCAAGATCATTGAACAGGCTCGAATAATTCCGGGGAAGTAGGGCGTGTAAAACGGCAGGTGGCGCGCGAGCGACGCAGTGGAGGACCTCGTGCGCACAAAGACTAATGACGGGACAATAAATAGAACAGTAGCGCGCGAGCGGAACTTTTCATAACCGAGCGCCCCGATGAAAATTTCCTTTCGCCGCGGGGTAGGCGCGCAAGCGCGCCCCCGCTAGCTAGCTCGCGGCACGTGCCCCGGCTTAGGTAGCCGGCGGCGGTGGCGCGGTCCCGGGCCCCGCACGTGATCCACATCGGGAAATCCGCGGGCGGGCGCCGCGGGTCGGCTTTTGTGCCTTCGGCAAAATAGTCGCGCGCCGGCGCCTCGGATATGCGTCGCGTGTTGCGTCGTTCATCAGGGGGACGTGCCGCGGCGAGGCCGCGCTGCCGCCGCTCGCATGCGCCCCCCCTATTGATTTCCAGCGCATTCCGCGCGGCTGAGACTGCGCTGCAAAAAATTACCGCTTATCCGTCGGAGTCGAAGGTGCGAGCTGTGCGTTCCTGCAACAAGGGCCCAGTGATGCGGACGGCCTGACCGACCGACGGGTGCTCGCGCGAGTTTCGCCCTGCGTCGTCGGGAATTTTTAATTTTGCCACCCGGCTCTCGTCCTCGGAGAAATTTCAAAACAATCGGTTTCGTGGATGCGTTATATGGCGGTCCACTCGAATACACGCCTCGGGATAAGACTGCTCACATGCGGAACGTGCGAAGCTTTCCCCGCGGGATATAAATGAGGAGCCGGGTAGACTCCTTGTTTTCTCTTGTCCAAATACTTCTTTGTTTGATCCTTTGAAATGGATTGTTTATTCAAGTTTACGGAGAACGGAGGCTTTATATTATCGTGCGCACGACTACACGGTTAATCCTTCAATCGCTATCATGTCATTTTTGTGCCCTCAAACTGTGTCTAGTAGGCACTTTCCAGAAAGAAATTTCAATAAATTTGAAAAATTTTGATGGAAAGAAGAGGTGTGACTCAGCCTTCTAACGGAATCTCAGAAAATTTATGATAAAAAGCGCCTCTGGAAATTTTAAAATTGAATATTTTCGTAAAATACAGCAATGCCAAATCGAATCTCCTATAGCTGTATTCATTCAAGTTTTGCACATATATATGAAGCCTAGATCTGAAGCCTGAACTACAACTTGTACTGTTCTGTTTCTATAACATCATATTTTAAATATTTCTATTACTGTCGAATATTACATTTATCAAATAATCATTTCTATAAAATATACAATTAGAGAGTACGTGATATCGTGGGAATTTCAAATAACCGACCATTTGAACTACCTACAGAAATATTGAAAAAATTCGTTCGGTGGGCTGCGCTGCGCATCCAGCAGACCCTACTAGTTTTATCAGAAAAAGATTAATTTTTCACCCGCAAAATTCCGAAAATGCTTTTTTTTTCATTGCATAAGTTTCAGAAAATTATCATTCAAATCTATTTTTAGAGCGAGTTTTTTTTGTACCAACAAAAAGAATAAAAAACTTATTTTAAAGTCTGTTAGTCGTTATATTTTTACATCGTAATGGCGTTAGCCGCGATATTTTGCCGTGGAATTCTTTTTTACCATATTTTCGGATATTGTAGCATTGACTCATGGAGGATGTGGCATTTTTTAAGGGGCGTTTGCTATATAATATAAATTGCACTCTGTATCGACAAGTCGCGACGATTAAAAACTTTTTCAATTAAAGTATTCCTTATCTATACGGCGCCCGAGCCGATACACAATCCTAAGAATGCAACTTAATTATCTTTTTATTTTTAAAGAAAGAAAGAGAAGCAATCAATGCAGCTGCCCGGGTCAGGCAGAAGTGGCCGAGAGTTTTCCCTTGGACGACATTAGTTCCCAAGCAGAGCTGCATCGAGTTTTCCTTTCTCGCAGCATCCGGTATTCATCAAGGTGGACGCGTTCGCGCGCGGCTCGACCGAGGCGCACTCCTTAACCGAAACTTTTCCCCCCACTGAAATTGAACCGAAATAACCACACACGGGGAGTACTTTTTAGTTCGGGCGAACCTCGAGAAACAACTGCTGCCTTCGGTCGCGTCATTTCTTGGTCCCGCCGAGCACTCGATCTTCGGAATCACGGGGTACGCGGTTCGGTCGGAATCGCGGCTTCTTAGTTGCACTGCGGCGTCTTCGGGGCACAGCATCTTGGCTCGGCGCGCAGCTAGGGAGGTAAGCACCCCTCGAGCTTAGGCATCTCGATGAGCACGGACGGCAGCCAACCGTATAATACCCCAACTCCTCTGGCCCGCCCGGCCCCCGGGCCAGGGCCGCGCGCACCTAGCTGTCCGCGTACGCTCGAGCGGGCTGCAGCGGAGCAAGTGACGGACTCCCCCCAGGTAATCAATTTCTTCGGCTCACGTGGGATTCGCGGGGCGACTCCTCGTCTCATTTACCGCGGGCCTCGTTTGCCTCCCGCGCGGCGCGCCGGCGCCCGCCGCTCGGGCTCGCGCCGGCTAAGCCAGACATTTGCGCGGGATTCCCAGTATCGCCGGGTCAACGGCCCCTGACAAATTTTTGGCCCCCCGCCGCGCTCCGATCCTCGGGCTCCCGGCTGCGCGACCGCGAGAATCGGTCGTAGTTATCTCCGAGCGACGATTACACGCCTGTTTAGAAGTCTCGGGTATAACTTGCCGAGCGTCCGCGTATCTGCGCCGGCAGGGGAATAGCGCAGACGGAGATAAAGAGATAGAGAGCTACGGGGGAATAGAGAAAGGGAAGAGGGAGCCGCGAGAGGTGCGGCACGATTGAGTACTCCATTCTCTGTGTGAGTGGTAGGAGCTTGAATCCGAGGGGCATGTATGTATACAGGGGCTCTTTGTCCCTCCGTCTCACTTGGTCGTCAGCGGCCTGCCCCTGTCTATCCGCGTCTTCCCCTTCCGATGCTCATAACTGCTAGGTCGTAAAACGTAGAACAGGAGGGGCGAGGAAGACGGACGCTTTATGACCTTTGAAATTGAGCAATGCACCGAGCAGTCGTCATTAAAAACTGTCTCCTTTGCTGAAATATACACTTTCGTCAGTCGGCTGATCACATTCAACTCCTTTCATCGTCTATTAATACCAAGAGCCGTTTCTTCCTCTAGTCGCGATGTTTGTCCTCTTTCCAGCACGCTTCTCCTTGTATCACCCGAATAATGGCCCATTCGCTGTATTTCATCATCCGGCTGCCGGTTATCTGTGCGAACATAAATAACAATTCAAACGAAAATGGCCGCGTATAATAATATGGTCAAAGGTGCTAGTCGTCATTGTATCTCCATAATCATCGACTAACGCTTATGCCGTGGCTATTATATAACGATGCTCGTATCTGCTTGCACAATCCGTACTCAGAGGGACAAGCAAAATCGTCAAAGACGGGAGCGGCTTAATCGTGCCATGCATACAGTGCGCTTAGCTCATTAGACTTGATATGCACCTCGGGCTAATTAGTCTGCAGACCCAATAGAAAGTACAGGAGCGCACTGTCATCATGCCTCGATGATACCCACGATGCACTCGCAGCTCACGCGGATATTCGTTGGCTCTACTCGCTGATATGACAATCGCGATAAGTCGGACCGCCAGTGGGTCATTCGGCGATATCGAGAGGGTCAGTTGTGCCCACTCGTTCCCATTCGATCGCTTGATTAAGCCTGGGCCATCGGAAAATTATCACTGTGCGCGCAGTTTCAATTTTACCAACTGGAAGATCGCATCGCCACGCACACACTGCTCGATCCGAGATATGCCTCTGCATTTGTTCTACAACTGACCAGTCTGTCAATTGCTTCGGAAATTCCAGAGATCCAGCGAATCTAGTTACCCTCAATTTTGTATGTGTATGTGTGCAACTAGCTATTAATCGCAATGAAAATTCTACAAATGCTCGTTGAAACAGAAATTTATTATTTTAAATTCTCATAATTAAAATCTTAAATAATGTCTTAAACTTTAAAAAAAGTAAATTTTAGATAAAAATAAAATAAAGTCTTCAGTTACCTGAACTTGAAAATAATAGATTATACAAGCTTATAAAAATATATTTAGAAAAAATACAGGCCTGTTTTTTCGATTAAACACAACTGTACAGTTCACTTGTTACCACTCCTATTTAAGCTGAAAAATGTTTAAGTGCGAATTTAAAAATAGATGTGAAATTCATTGGTTTGAATAAATACGGATAGATAGAATCATAACAAAAAATACACCAGATGATGATTGAGTTTAGACATTACGAATACTTTTATAATAATATTTATTTAAATCACTTGAACACCCTATATTAGAAAATAATTAAAAAAACCAACGAAAAATAATCACTTTAATTAATATCATAACCTTCTTAACTCAATAACATAAAACCATAATTATAACAACTACATTTGATTATAACTTCTTATACAGGTATATAGAATTATTATTCTTAAGGAAATGATTAGGTTCACTATTCAGAGTTTTTTGGCTTGATGTATCAAACTTTTAAATGAATTTTAAATCAATAGTTTTTTTAAACTTAAGGTTTTTAGTTTGCATACAATATTTATCTAACATACTTTTTTGCTTAAAAGTTTTTAAATTGAAAGGTACCTCCATTAAAGTCAATACAATGAGAGCCATTTAATGCGGTAATTTATAAAGTAAATTAAATATTTCATAAGTAAATAAAATAATATAGTCAAAAATTTATATTATACATGTACTAGACGTTACAGCTGTTGACTTTCCAATCAGGAAACGAAAAAGTCGAGCATTTGATAGCATACAGGGCCTGCTATTCAATCCTGTTAGAATCCATCGAAAATCTATACCATCATAAATGTATTTATATTGTATTACAGATAATTATATTCGGTTGTAAGCCTTCATAATATTATTTATGAAAGTCGGTAAATATGAGTAATATGATATTTCAAACCATATATTGTTATGAAGATATACATCACACTTTAAGTTATGGAGCGAAGATTATTAATTAATTGTTACAAAAAATTCTTCTAGTTGTAATGTAAACCTTTGTAAAAACTTCGATTTGCTTTATAGAATCTGCTTATATGAGTATTCGTCGCAACAATATTAGAAAGAATCAATATTTGTGTTTATGTATACCATGTCGATTGTAGAAGACCACAATATCACGCCGGCTAGGTTCAGGAAGAGAGGGCACTGAAAAAAAATGAATGGGGTAATACTCGTAGAGTTTTAAAGAAAAGGCGCGAGTGCACTTGCGACCGACGCGCCGCAGTATATTTCGCGTTAGAAAAAGGTTGGCGCAACTTACGTGACTTACGCGGTCGCGGGTATGCGCCTCAGGTCTACCACACAGAGACTCAGGCTCGTGTATTCTCCCCACCCGTTTCTTGAAGGTGCCTACGTCGTTAGTGAGGTAGCAAGCTGGGAGTTGATGTAACCCAACTCTCCCTGGGAGATCGCGTCCACGGCTTGCCCTTTTGCGTTAGCGCCGTTTGTGGGGGCTCTGTATGCCTGACGGCGAGAGCAAGTGAGCCTTTTGCCGTTGTCGTGAGAGCGGCGAAGTTTGAGCCGTGTCAGTGGCTGTCGGAAGGCCCGCGAAAAGCTTTGAACTGCGGCTGGCGCGGCGCGAGTTGCAGGCACTGCAGCTCGGAGACACGCCGGAGGGGGAGTCGGTTTCATGGCGGAGGGGAGAGCCGTGGCCGAAATGCACTTGGTCGCGGCGCGTAGGCCCCAATTCCGGGGAAAAGTCGACTTGGAATTTTTCCGGGATCCGTGGTCGGTTTGCTAATAATTGCGCGAAGGTCAAAGACAAAATAATCTAAAATGAATATAACTTGGAACATAATCATTCAAATTGTGATCAAGTCTAAATATTAAATGATTATCATCTAAAAGAAACATTCTTAATATCTATCTGTGTTAAAATGAAATAAGTTAAATGTAATAATACTCAATAATCTACTCGGTTCAATTTGCTAAAAATGAAAAGTTTCAAAATGTAACTTTATAGTAATTACGTTATTTATATTAATGAAGACAGAAGAAGAGTCAAATTATTTATAGGAGCACAAAGTTATAGAACAGAAAATTGAATAAGAAGGAAATAATGTATATACTTATTAATAATTATTAGTTTTGACTATAAGTTACTTAAAATCTTCAATTCAATAGAATTAAAAAGGAAAAAAGTTGATTTTACACGTATGTCTTCAGTATAATGTAATTATTATATAATTGAACGAAAAAACAGTTGTTTTTACTTGCGAGACTGAAATCCAATTATTCTTACCAGAGATTCAAGAAATCTTTTCGGACAAGTTACGTTATATCTTTCACGCACGAATCCTGAGACAATTACAGAAGGAATAAAACTACATTATTTCCTCGCACCATCAATTACGACGACTTGTTATGCGTGTAACTACTAGTGTATACACAAATAGAGAAGAGTCGGAGACCTTTGATAAATCGCTCGCAAGCGAAGCTGCGGAAAATCACGCGAAATCTCGTGCACGTGTCTCCGCATTTGGAGCGGCGAGGCAAAAAAAAAAAAAGAGAAAAAGCCGCAGGAGGGGGAAGGAGGCCGAGGCCGTGGGGCAACAATAATAAGATTAAGCCGGCCTCGATTTCTACTTTTCGCTCGGGCTGGCTATCAATTGACACGGAGATCTTCCTCGGGAGCTCGTTGGGCCATTGTCGGGCCGTCTCTCCGCGCCCGTTATCTATGAATCTGCCTATCAATAGGGCCGGGCGAGGGGTAGGATCCGATTCGGGCGACTGTATCGGCGCCTCGTTTGAAATCGTGGGCCACGCTCGCGAAAGAATGAAGCTGTTGGGTGCCGGCGCCGAGTCGGAGGAGCGCGGGCGCGAGGGCGCGGAGGGCGCGGATGGGGGGGGGGGGGAGCGGCGCGCGCGGGAGCGAGAGCCACCGGGCCACGGGGCTATTGTGTAGGTGAGCGCTATTGACAAAATGAATGATGGTTATATGGCGCCGAGGACGCGGGCGCGGGCTGCTCCACCCCCTTATCCTCTATAAATCGTCTCTCGCCCGCTCCGACTCGCATTTGCTGGCGAGCGAATGCCAGCGAAGCGTGTGCCCCGAAGCGCTAGTTTCCTTCCGTCATTTCTGATTCTCTCTCGCTCCCCGCCGCCTTTCCACCCCGGGCTCGCCGACGAGTCACGCCGCCCTCGACAACTCTCCCTCGGCCCTCCCGATCCCCCGATCCCCCGATCCCCCGGTCCCCCCGATCCCCCCCCCCCGCCACCCCCCCCCCGTCCTTTCGTTTCCTCCTCACTTTCCTCCCTTAATTCCATCACCTTCCATCACTTTTTAGGCCGTCTCGCTCCCACACTTTGTACCATTTCTCGCGCCCTTTCTACTTCTGCTTCCCTTTTTTCCCCTTCGACACCACGCCTCGAACCCCCGGTACGCCCTCGCTCCGCTCCTTCTTTCACCTTTTTCTTATTCTACTGCCAGCCCCTTACCAACATGCATGTAACATTAATTTTCTTGATTTCTCCCCCTATTCATCTCACCTACTCCTAGCTTTTTTACTTGCCGCGTGTTATCCCGTTCGCGTCACGGTACCTTTTTTGTTCTGCGTCCTTCTTGACGTTACATTTTTTTTCTCCTTTTACGCCCCTTTCTTTTTTCTGCCCTTCGAATGAAAAAAGTATTACTCAGAGTGTATTGGATTTGTGCTAAGTTCGAGTAAAAAGTTGACAAATTTACAGAACTCCGAGATTGCCAATAAATGTCTAGCACTGTTTGCTTTTTATGATTTTCCAGTACTTTTTTTCTCAAATACTAAGGAGAAGATTTCGTCGTAAATATAAATCGAAAATCCTAAAACTTGGTCAATTCCAAAATAACCTATTAAAGACCTTTTTTATAAACTATTAGTTCAAATTATATTATAAATAATAAATATACTTCAAAATTGTCCAATATATACAATTAAATATACAATTAATATATGTATATAATTTCCCTTTATTAAAATATTTACTTTATTATTAAGCATTATTGTATGAATCTAAATCTCTTCCTCGAAATAATAATCTGTCCGAATTGAATTTGCTTTTAACCTCGTCTTAATTCCAATTCAAAAGCAATTTGATGAAAATGTTGTTATCTACAATTAGATACATAAGTCATTACAATTGAGTTCAATTCACTCAATCTGTATTAAGATAATAAGTATTATAAAAATTGTAGGAAACAGTAAAATTTTCAGATACTATTTCATATTTACGGTAATAAACTAATTTAGTTTATTTTAAATCTTTTAATTATTCGAAGAATACACGAATAAGCTTTTAGTTTTCATTCCAAATGATAACATAGCAAGTGAATACATTACATGTGAAATCTTGAAGTTCTAGTAGATAGTTCAAGTAGCACAGTAAAACTATCATTTTTATAACAAAATCTACTTTTACAGGTATTTTACAGTGGCATACTATTTGCCAAGTAGTATAAATTTCCCTCGCAGAAGTAGTACATTAATTCCTTATCTGTTGTGTATAAACACCTCTAACAAAAAAATATATCAATATCATGAACCTGATACTTTTTACTAATGTACATAATAACGGATATCATTGAATACAGTATGCAAGGAACCTATATGCAAATTGAACTTTGTTTTATAAATTTTTGAAAACTTTAATTTTATTTAAACGTTTTTGATATAGTTGATGGATTTTAGTCTAGAATGATTTATACTATAGATATTTCATGTACTATCAAAGGCTAGCTTTATTTTCAGTTAAGTTAAAATCTTTCTATTTTTTGTTCAATTTAAATCATAAAAAAACTAATTTTTTAAATAAATAAACTTTTTTGTACCTAAATCTTAAAATTAATAAAATCTAAAACGTAACATTCGCATTTTTCACATTAAATACCTACAATTTAAGCCCTTGTGGAACAAAATCCATCAATGGGATCAAAAAAATCTATTTCGAATCTTGAATGGGCGTAGATTTTTTATTATTTATTTTATTTAAAGATTTTAAATCTATAATATAAATCTATTTCCTGTTACTAGTATTTACGGATAAGAAATTAGTGTACTACGTCTTTAATTATTATTTACAATTCACTTTCCATGTACCATGAAAAGAGATCTTATACAAAACAGTAATACAACAAACACTATTAAACTTAAATCCGTTCTAAGTATACATAATTAATACAGGAATGAACAATTAGGACTAATTATTAAGTGCAGTAAGTTTTTGAACTGAAATTTCAACCGTCTGACAGAAAGCTTTAAAAGGAATGTTAAAGAATTAACGCGCAATCGACTCGGACAAAAGCTTAGCTATTGAATAGACATTTAACAGTACTGTCGCATACTTTCAAGCGGATTCGTCAATCCTTCTCTCTCACTCTCTCTCTCCGTCTTTCTCTTCTACTCTCCGTCTCTCTTTTTTAAATAAAGGGTAGCCTCTAACGAAGGTCGAGTCTCAGCAAACTCTGCAGTGAACGGAGGTGCACGAAGGCTGGAGGCAATATAACAGCCGAAGAATAAATAATAGTGCTCTAGTCCTGCAGCTTAAATTTTGCAGAGGCACGCACGATTAGGGAGGGTAAGATCCCTCTTAAGGTGATCGCTCGCGCCTCTGACGTGGAAGCCACCCGCTGCCGTGTTGCAGATACGGCGTAAGAGAGAAAGAGAGAGAGAGAGAGAGAGAGAGGGAGGAAGGTAGAGGGGCAGAGAGCTCGAGCCCGTAGCGGAAAGCCACCGCCAACGACGACGATTGCGCACTCGCCTCTCGTATAATTTCTCGCTTAGCCGGTTATACGATTCGAGAGCAGGGGCGGAAACGGAGAGGGAGAAAGACTGTCTGATGGAAGGGAGAGGGATGGAGAAGCGACGAAAAGACTTGAAGCGATTTTCCCGCTTGCGCGCTATATACATATAACACGTCGCGTGTATACACAAACGATGATTTCTCTGTCCTTTCTGACACTTAAACAAACTTGGTGCCCCGGCGGTTATTTGCTGCACTACTGGTTTATGAGAGTCTGCTGGGCTTTTCGTGGAAAACTAATTATAAGTATGAATTTGTATCATCGTCTAATGTAAAGACTTTTTTAATTACAATAATTTTATGACACTCCTATTGCATGCATCCAATTTTCGAATGCGCATAACGATTTACGCCCTATACATTGTTAAATATATTAAAATTTGTTGACAATTTTTTCTCTTAATTATCACGTACAGTATATAAATATTTAAAACCTTAGGTAAACGAAACCCATGTGTATCATACCATTGTGTTGTAAAAATGCAGTTGCAAAATATGTTATATAAATTAAATTCAACATTAAAAATATTAAACTTATATATTCGGCTTGCCTTGCATACTCAACACTTACAAGATTGCGCGCCATATCCTCTAGAGATTCGGAAAATCTATACTGAGGGGAAATCAGCAATAAGTAAACTCTTTAATCATGTACGGATCTTTTTCTTTTTATATTGGTATTATTTAAAACTATACGCATTATACGTTTTAATTTCTTAAATTTACTAAAATAATAATTTATTTAAATTAAAAAATTGAACAATATTCAATAGTATAACATATTCAACAGAGTAACCATTTAATAAATATTAGTATTAAATGATGTTCATTTATTTGGTATTCAAATAAAGATATCAAATAAAAGTCGCGTTTTTATACTTCTAAACGAACAGTGATAAAATTAAAAACAATATTGTACGAATATTTAAATAAAACAAATAATGGAATATTAATCGAATAAATGTTCGAAACTTTGGTTACTCAAAAATGCACTAAACTGCATTAGTCGAATGGAATCGGCAGATCTTCTTTCTTTGTACGTTATTGGAGAAATTGGTCGGCCTATGCTCCCATATAACACTTCTTAAGTAGGGCACGTAGAGGCCAAAGAGCGCACAAGGATCGAGCTGTAGAATGGAGGGCATGTGGGGTTAAGGACACACCGTTAGCCGAGTTCCGGCGGTGAACATGGCTGGCTAAAACATTAGCCTGCCGGCTTCGTTTCCCTGCCTTGTCTGCCACTACCTCCGCCCTCCCCCTTCCCCATCCAGATACGCTACAAGGCGATTGGATGTATCAGATCCAGAGCAACACTTTTCGCCTGTATAGCGCCACGGCTTCCTTGGCAAAGTTTATTCTAGCTTCTTGGCTTCTCCTTTTCTCTCCCTCTTAGTTGGGAGCAATATTTCACGTGCTGGCGCATGTATAAGATTTTGTGCCTACTGAAGCCCCAGTACACCGCTGACCATTTCTCACCCACTATTCCACATCGGCCTATTAGGGGCTATCTCAAAGAACTTGTTATTTCTTAGATGCTCGAGATAGATAAGAAAAAAACGGTTTTGTGCTTATTTGATGAAATAACACACTGCTTAATATAGAAAATGCGTCGTATTAAAAGACCTTTCGTAATGTCCCCTTGGAGAGTTTAATACCTGGGCGATTCTTAACTCTGCTTACAGGAACATATGAATTATTTGTTTTAATATCACTATATTTCAAGGTTAATTGAAAAAACAAGTATATTTTGTAATAATTTGGACCGTCATAAGAAAATAATGGTTAACTCATTGAAAAAAAATTTGTCGTCCCACTTTTCGTGTTTCCGCGACCACCGGGAAGGTTGTACGCATGGCTTCATACGCGCTCACACGTCCTCCCCCTTCATTACCAGTTCGCGCCTAGGAAACCTTCGGGTCTGCAGCTGGCCTTCGCGTTACTTTTATCCTGTGATAATAGCGTCTGGGGTTCAACATTAATGCGACTCGTTCCAGAAAACCTAGCGTATAATGCAAAAAAGAATGACTCCTCATCCCGTAAGCTGAAGCGCAATACTTTGATCAATGAGGCACAATCTCGGGCTAGGCGCGCAGTCGCCCGAACTGGCTTCCTCTTTGAAGCGACGAAGAAGGAATTCCGCCGAGGTGCCAGGGCTGCAGTATCCTTGAAGCTTTATTGACACGCAGCTCGCCCAAGTAGGGACATATTGTTTTGCCGGTAAAATCAATACGGCGCGATTATTGGTCTCGTGGAAAAGGTCCTTCGGCCCGGACTCTGACTACTGGAACTCGCAATCAGTAGTAAGAGACAGGTGGTGCATGGCACGCGCCGGCCCATCGGAGACCCGGGCCGCAGCGCGCAGCGGTTTGGCGCGATCGGCCGGCTGCCTCTCGCGGGCTCCTCCGCCAAGACGCGGCCCTCGAACAAGGGTGTAACTATAATCGCGGCCGTATATCTCGCTTGTAGAGGGGGCGCGGCTGCAGCTGGCTCTCCCGCGGCGGCGGCACGCGGCAAAGGCCGCCTCGCTCGCCCGCGTTCACCGGCCGAGGCAACGCTGTAACTCGGGCGGAATCGTTAAACCGAACGACGCAGTCGTACAATTGGAATTCCTCCAGGCGTATTATTCCGTCTAATGCACCGGGCCTCTATAACGCCCCCACCCCCCGATGCCGCGCCGCCAGTCATACAAAGCCCGCGGCCCGGGTCCACGGCTGACTGCCCCATTCGCCGGACGTTAAGAGATACTTCTTACACAATAGATGAAAGTCTCGATGCCGCTCAGGACCCTTTCAAGGCCCTCTTAAAGGGACGCATCCCTGGCACGTATCCCAGGCCCAATGATACCGTCGAGCGGAAGGATCGAACGAGGCGGACTATGTCCCCCGGAGAAAGGCTTATCGGCCCGGCCAAGTCGGCTCTTTAAGGAACTATCCGCCTCTCGCTTATTAGGGTTGTGCGCCGCGGACCCAGCCGGATGTTGCCGCGCAGCCGACAGCGGGACGGCAAAAGGATCCTTAATTCGCTCGTTTGAATTGTAAAGTGCCCGAGCTGGCGCGCGATCACCTCGTCACGGTCCGATTTCGTTCGAATTACCATTCCCCTTGTAATAACTGTCCGCCGAGAGGCTGGGGGAGGGAAAGAACCGAGGCGCACAATCAACATCCCCCTTTTGTTGGCGCGCGTGGCCAGCCTGGCGAGCTGGTTCAGAGGAAATGGATCCCGAGAGCCGGTCTCAAAGTTGCTCGGGCCTTCGTTAGCTGCAATCATTCCAAGCAATTCGCGCAGACTTAAAAGCCAATGCTAATTCGTCAAATCGCCTTGCTCGATGGGGTAGCGGGTAGAAGGCCGAGAGATTACTTTGTTCGCCCGGTATTATGTCTGCTGCATTTTTCATAGCAGTCGAGCAGAGCATCGCGGTTGCGGATTAAACTCGCCCTATCTAGCCCGGCCGCCGTGTGTTCGCGAGATATTAAACAGAAGGATCGGCCGATGAGTAAAGAATTGACGTCGAAAGGAGAAATAGAAAAACGATATTGAGAATGACCTACTTTGCTGTTTATTTGTACGACCAGCGAGGCATGTATGCGCTCATAGGGTGTTTCTGATTTTAATTCAACGGCTCGAAGAGACTAATTTTTTTTTCATCCGCAGACGATCCAATAAATTTTATAGGAATAATAAAAATACCAGGTTATGTCGAAGTTAAATGTTACAACTACTTCAAGTACTCGAGTTTTGAAATTCGAGCAATTTCTGAGAAAACTAACCCGACGTATCGAGTACTGAAAGTAGTTCAATTTTATATTTGTTATTCTCTGCGGTAAAGTAAATATCGTCCAGATCGAGCAAACAATGTCGATTATATATAAAAATGAAATGCATGCAAATGTAGAGAAACAATGGAAATTGGACTTGGCCTTTCCAAAATGTCGATCAATGCCGTATTGTTTGTCGCGTTTCCAAGCAAAACTACGCTCATTTTGTTGAAATTAACCAACTAACCGGTGGATTTATGTATGTTTCGAATGGTCGATTGTTTTTTTTTGTCGTCTCGTCCCGATGTGCGCTAGACAATGGAAGCTGCATAAATTCTCTTTCATGCCTTGGGAGAGGAAGCGATCCCCACTGCAGGGGCATCCCTCTTCATTGTACAGAGAAATTTAAAGTACCTCCTTAAGTGCATCGCTTTGTAAGGAGTCCAGTGGGCAAGTGAAAATAACTCGGTGAGCTAGAGCCTAAAAATTGCCAAACGACTCTGAGGACGCGAGATTCGCCGGGAGATATATAAGGTCGGCAGTGCAAGCAACCTATCTATTAAGGGGTCCCCGACTGAGCTGTGTTCTCCAAGAGAATTAAGGGAGAGAAATGGCCAGCTGACAAAGTTAATGGGGAGCCAGGGTAGCCTGTGTGCATCGCGGCGTCGAGTAGTTATGCGGCCGGGCCACGGCGACGGGAGCATCGAGACGTACCGAGGCAGCGAAAAAAGCCGAGGACGCGGCGGAAAAAGACAATAAGCCGGCGGGAGCCGGCGAGCTAAGGGGCGGCGCGGTGCCGGGCCCGGGTACGGGGCAGCTAAGGAAACGCCAAGTGGATACAATCGTGGAAAGTCAGACGGGCTTGGAGCGCTGCCCCGCGCGGCAGGAAAGATGAGATGGACGGATAAATAGATACCTCGGACCGGGAGGTGAGTCTTGTTTGTCCGCATACGTGCGCATACGCGCACACTGGCGCGCGCGCGCGAGAGGGAAGAAGGAGGTCGCGACTCCAGGGACGAACTCGTATCTGTATTTTAGCGCAATGCATAATCCGCGAGGGGTCGCTGAAGCGGCAAAGGGACGGTTCCCGCGGTCCTCCGGTATTTTTCCGTGCGACCGCGTCAGATCTTCGTCCGTTAACTGCGTAACCCGCGACGGAACGACTGTGCGGCCCTCCCCCGGGAGGGCCCGATGAGCCTCCTCGGGGTGCGGCCGGCCCGGGCCGTTCCCCCCGGGCCCATAAACCGGGCTTAATTAAACTTGATATTTTTCCGCGGCAGGGAGCAAGCATATTCCGTCTTGGCGGGAGCTTCGATGCGGCCGGGTTTAATTAGGGAAATTATGCGCGTGACCAAGTGGCCTTGCGTTTGAGCGGCCGGGCCACTCCGGAAAAGTCCTTCCGCAGCGGCGCCCGCTAATTTCCAAGCGCCCCGGTCCTGGGGATAAAAAAGACGGCCACGCGTCACGCATCCGTGGCTGCGGTGGGGGGAGACATTCGTCCGGCCCTCGCGCCTTGTCATGCAAAGTCCCGGGGCGCATTTCCATGGGAATGCCGCATCGTCCAATTACTTCGCCCCTCGCACCCTCATAAACATATCCCGCAGCAGGCCGGCCCGTAATGCGCACCCGCGCAATACCAGCTACCTCGATCGATGCGCACTACTACGCGTATCACTCGCCTATGATAAACACGCTTTCCAATTTGTTTCGCCATCTACACTCGCTATTCGCTCCCTGCAGGGTACGTGGCAAGTCCTCGACTCTCCACTACTCATGAGCTGCAGAGCTTTAAAGCTTATAGACGGCTATGCGCTTCATCGGATCGCTGATGACTTGCGGTCCCAAGGAAGCTTCAGTTCCCTAGGTGTGAGTTGATGATGTTACTCAGAAACAAACTCCGATTTGATTTTGGGTAGACTTCCTCGGTGTCTTAGCACAGCTGGAGACACGAAATCCAATAGAATCCGAATTAACGTGGCGTGGTGACGCATATAGCTCGTCTCTTGTACAATGTTTAACAAAATATCTTGCCCCGCACTACCTGTGGTTCGAGATAGCAATTACAATATTAGCGGTATATCAGTAAATAATTAATGTGATGGTTAAATTACAATTATTCATTACGTTCACAATAAAAGAACTAAATATTCGTTATCAAAAATAAAATAATATCAGAATCGAACAATTTACATGCATTTAATAACAACACTCTATTCGTTATTATCCATATACATGGATTGATATTACGTTTCTTTTATGAATTTAGACAAAAATAAAGGATATTGTTTCGACCTAATTGGAAACAGCCACTGACCATTGTATCCATTCAAAGTATTAAGCAATTTATTTGAAAACAAAATTCGCTATTATTGTATAACACAGCTTGAGGTAGCGATTTGGCATTAATGAAATTTAAATACACGTACATTGTTAGAACTTTCTCTTAACTTCTTTTTGAGATAAAACACTCTTGGCTGAATGAGAAGAAAGAGCGTATACTCGTGGACATACAATTTCCCGCTACGGCTGTTTCTCATTTAGCCTGCCTCGGACTCCTTTTTGCGGCCGATATGGAAAATTACGAAGCTGGAGGAGTGGGAAAGGCGCAGGCAACCGGCTGAAGAACTTAAATGAAGTTCGCGCCGCGAGTTTGTCGGCCGGTCGATTCCTACTTAGGCGCCAGGCGGCGCGGCCCGACAGCCCCGGCGTTACTTGCGTAAACTCCGTTACAACGCGTTTCCCTTCGTTTTGCCCTTCCCTTTTACCCCCGTCCTTGTACTGCTGCCTTTGAATAATATTTTGCAAGATGCGCACGGCGGCGGTCCGCTCGACGCAGCCTTTTTCTTCGGAGTCGGAGTGCCGAGGGCAAGCCGAGCTGAAACAGTCCCTCCCGCTCTTTCTCTCCCTTTTTCTCTCTCTCACTCTCTCAACGATCGGTGTGCGCCTCAGGGCTAGCACTTAGATTCGGCCCGCGCGGAAGTCTCCTTCGCAAACGACCATTAAGGCTGCTGCCATTCATCTTTCCTGAAGGATTGTTTCCTCGTTTCGCCCGTACGAAAAAGGGGAGCGCGAGCTCGGGCCGGGCGGGACGGTGGACGGAAAGACGAAGTGCCGCCGCGGCTCAAGGATAATTTCAACGCTAAATGAATCTTGCCCGAGACGGCTCGCTGCCCCCTTCGAGTTACACCGGCCACCGCCCAATCTTTTAATGAAATTTATAAAGCGTATATAAATTTTCAAAACCAATTTTCCCTTTTCATTTGTATATTTCGATCATTTTTACGATTCGCTACGTAACTCTTTCCACTCATCAGTAATTTCCAGCTGCAGCAATTAATCCTAAAAAGTGCATATTTTTCCAAATATCTGAAAAAGTTATTATTAATGTAGGAAAAATTGCCCACAATATAACTCGAGACATTATGAGAGGTTTAGTATGCGATCGTAAACCTTAACCTGGCATATGTGACAAACTTATTTCATGAACTGGAGAGAGAAACGATTAACGACGAAGTTATATACCACATTTCAGTGGCCAGGCTGGACACGGACAACTCAGAAGATGGTTCTTGATCTTGGACTACGCCAGCCCCAATGTATCTTTGTGGTAAAGGGTCACAAAGTAGTTTTCACTTGCTACACTTAACCTAAAGTAGCCACGGTAAAAGAGCAATTAGTTATAAATAGATATATATCACGCCTTTTTCTGCATAAGTTTTTTAAACTTATACAACTTTTTTTTATTATCCATTAACGCTTACAGTCTACTTTGTCGTAATATGTGGGAGCTTTTTACACTTTTGTATGGAAGTTATAATGTATCAGACCGATAGTTTCATAATCACGGTAATTGCGGAGTCCGTGCGTACAGTTGCGCTCGCCTCGTGCTGTTCGGCTGGAAAAGGGGAAAATTCGAACACAACAAATAGCGGTTGGAGTAATCGGTTTTATTACGGTTAACGGTTTTAAACAATGGGTATATAAATCCGCGAATTCACGATCGCGAGGTACCTGTCATTTACGCTCTCACTCTCTCTCTTCTCTCTTCTTAAGTCCGACATCTTTAGTGTCGCATTTACTCATTAGCAATGCTGTAGGCGAATACATAGCAGGTCGGCGCATCGGTACGTTTCCTACGATCACTTTTAGTCTGGGGTTGTCGAGACACCGACGTCCACATTTGGTGGTGCGCACCTTTCTCGATCGACGTCCGTGATGACAATCCCCAGGATGTCTACTGACTGCAGCCTTCTACGATGCACGCCGGCGTTCGACCCTCTCCATATGGGCGCGTCTTCGACGCGTCGGCTCTGGTTGCCAAACCTAATATTCTCCCTTTCGATTCGGGCGCTCGGCTCGGTTGTCGATTAGCGTATGCCTCTTCGCTCTTCGTATATTTACGCCGCAACACGCTAATCCTCCCGGAATGTCCCGCTCCTTAAATCTCTCTCTCTCTCTCTCTCTCTCTCTCTCTTCGCACCGTACAGTCGGCAAACGTTACAAAGTAATACCCAGTTCTACCCTGGTAGAAATTTCACCAGTAAAACTGGGCGAAACGCCATTAGCTGACGTGTTTTTAATAGCCAGTTTTAACTGGCATGGAACTGGTTTGAAACTGGTGTTTTTTCAAAACATGAAACTGGCGAAACGGCAGTTTTTTTTATTTATATATTGTTTGTGTATGCATTCTTTTACTAAAATTAACCAAAATAAATAAAATTTAAATTGTAATAAGCAATTAAAATATAAAAACAATTATTATTATGTAACAGGACTGTAATGTAATGAACCGAAATAAAATTCAGGACTTTTCAGGAAAGCATATCTGTATCTTTTCTAAGCATTTTACCTTTTTTAATTTTTTAATAGAATTTATGAATATTTAATTTAATCTTACAGAATGCTAAGGTAGTTTTAATTTTTATTATAATGTATTTTAAAGATACTTGAAAGATATTTGAATTTTGATATTATTCAAAGTAATTTTATTCTGATTATTACTGTTAAATGCAACTATAACATTTACATACTGCCATCTAAATGGTCCTTAATGTATACAATACCTTATACTTAATATATATATATCTATGTAAACAATATGTATAGATATAAAGTATATGTAGGCATCGGTGTTCACCAATGTGTAGCCAGTGCCCTGTCAGAAAGTGTTGAGAGGTGTCTGGACAGTAGTTTAAAAACTGGTCACTAACTGCCGACAAATTGGTATAAATTTCCAGCAGAGATATATTCATTCTTTATTTCAAAACGAAATTTACTCTACTAGAAGCGTTGCCGATGAGAGCACGATGTATGCAACGCACACATCTATGAAAGGAAGAAATACCTGGAATTATCTGCAAGGAATTTCGACGCAGTCGATATTTTAACTTTTTTCTGGTGAAAAATCTTCAGGAAGAAATCCGGGTGATTACTTCTGCGCCAAAACTTTAAAAAGCATAATAAAGTTATAACATGAGAACATAATTATATATATATCATCACTCTTATTTTACTGTACTACTAATAATACAGAATATATTTTGGCACTTTACGAGATGGTAAGTATATGAATGTGAATTTCAATTACATTACTTTTTCTTACATTACTTTTCATTTTCACGTATTTATTTGTTTTTGGCATTTCCTTTAATTATTTTATTCATCTTTATACAAAACTAAGCTGTATTATATTTGAATAATATAATGTGTATGTTTTGAATAAGTAGTCATCATTTTTCTTATTCCATTTCTTTATAAAATGTTTTTCCGGTTTCTACATGAAAGATATATTAGGTATAGCATAAATCTCTACATCAAATTCGAAAGTGTTTTTTTGGTACTGCGAACTATGTGCGTACAAACTTGATTTATATGTGTACATCCTATCCCGTATACATCTGATTCATCGGGTCTTTTATCTATAATCTAATATAATTAATTGTGAAATCCAGAGGAATGATATACACTTGAAGAGCTCTTGCAAAATCTACATTTATTTTTTCCCTAAAATATGCAACAAATTCTTTATCTTAAAAGCAAGTTTGATCTGACATAATATTGTTTTTCGATCTCATCATCATGTCAGCATTCAAAGACAAGCGAATTGTACTGTTCAGCAAAATAGCTAAAATAAAATGGTGAAATTCCATAATACTCTAAATTGGAATCCGCATAGAAAAATTTTGAGTATTAAACTATCACAAACTTGGTAAAAAATAGTAGTTTACTATCGAGAAACTAATAATCTTATCTTAGCTTGATCTTCAATCCACTTTCGATATAAGTGAACGATAGTTAATTTAAGTAAAATATACAAAATAGAATATGCAAAATAAACTTATTATATAATTTTCTATTTATTCAAAAAAAATTGTACTAAGTGGAAAAATTGCACTGTTGAAAAATAAACATCACTACGCAATGGACTTATGATAACGAATTTATTCGTCGTCTACAATCATTTTTATTCAAACTGTTCCTTTTGAATTATACATATTAATACTTTAGTAATTGAATAAAATATTAATGTATCTATATATATACTTCAATCTCATTTTACTGTACTTCAGCAGCAAATATCTGTCACGAAGCGACAAGGTAGCTCCCAACTTTTTGTTTTGTTGGCCCGCTATACTGCCCTTCTTTGACAAATTTTGCGGCATCTAGCCATTTGTAGTCGAGCTTGTTAAGTGAGCTCTTCTTCCTTTGTATAGTTGCGCTCGGATCTATTGGAGCTTCGAAACTTGCAGTAATCGGGTAAGCCGCCGATCTTCCAAGAATTGGATCCTTTTGTGTGTGAATTTCCAACTTACGCAAGTATTCCAACTAAAGAGCTTCGAAAATCGCTAACAAAAGATTAAAGAAATAGTTTTCAACGCAAAGCATTGAATTTCGGTACTTTAGTCAATTGCTCAAAACTATTTCCAGCAATTATGTTTAGGAGTTGTGTTTAAGAGCAAGTTCAATCAGCCTAAGTGAATCCTTATTGTTTTAGAGTATTCGGATACTCTTAAAGCACGAAAAACACTAGTAAGTTAAGACGTTTAATTAATAGACGTGATTGGAAGATTTTTTACAGCGAGTAATGTAGAAAAAATATTATGCAAACTAATAATGCAGTTGAATATTACTGTAGCCGGACATGCCGGTAAATAAACAGTATTATGCTAGCAGATGCGACCGACGTTTCGCTACGTCGCATTCCTTTCATAAAAGCTTCCCCTTGATTGAAGGGGTTCCCACTCTCCGTTCCCTCACTTGGCCAGTGAAGAAGCTGGCTCGGGGGCGAGGCGAGCGCACGCCCCCCATCACGGTTATGTATAATGACTCGAGTCTTATGCACCTCGCCTGCCTCTGTTTATCAGCGTCCTCAAGAGGCAACTCCTAGCCGTGAGAGAAATTATCGTTGCTAATTTACCCAGTCTGATAGAGCGCGAGGGCACGATCCCACATGCACCTTCGACCAGCCGCAAACATCGCCACGCGAGTAAGCAGTCTGCTTCAGCGAGTTTGTTAAAGAATCTGCAGTAGCGCGCACGGACAAAGCGGACGTGCTAATGAGACGGTGAAGATAATCGATACTGAAAATTGCTCGGTGTATGCACAGGCGGTGCATTACTTATACCAAGATGGAGAAAAGGATTCCGATAGTTATAATAAATCAAGAATATTAAGTAAATCTTTGCACTGATGCTACTGTATTCGAAGATAATCTATAATTAAGAAACTTTCACCTTAAACTTTAAATTTTTTTTTTGTTTAAAAAGTTGTATAGAAATTGAAGAGCAACTATTGTAACGTTGTAAGGGAATATCTGCATCAAATACATACTGATACTCCTTCACTTTTATATTTTTTTTAATAATTGTTATCTGATTTATATAAGATATAAATTAAACTAATAGATTTGTAATTTTATATTATATATGTCTTATATTCAAAAGCAAATTTAATGATCGTAAAGTTATACGAGCAAGATTTAGCTTAGCCAAAATGAAAAACGTTGAAAAAAGAAGAAAATTTCTAAACATGAATTTTTTCCATAATGAAGTATCTGTCATAGCTTAATGATATCTATGAAATTAAAATAAGTTTTGTAATGAAACCGAATTCCAATAATTTCTTATATCATGACTATAAAATGCAGTTGAAACAATGTCTTTAATACAATGTAAAGAAGTTAATATCTTAAAACCCAACGACACCTATAAAATAAACCTTAAAAGTATGTCCGACAAGCATTATTTTGTAATATTTATAATCTCAATAGACGATTTTACGCCATCAATAAAAAGGACGTTTCGTCGTGTGAGGCCAAGGGGAGAAATTCGATGGGGAAGCTTAGCTGCAAGAAGTCCGGAGGTTACGCCCTACCTGAATTTCCTGAGAATTTATGGTTCAACGTCAAGTTTTAGGACAGTATTACCCGTACCACGATGCGGATTACGCTGACACGTATCCCACTTACACAAGACTGCATGTGAGTTTTAACGCAAAGCGAACTACTTCACACTTTAATAATTTAAACTAATCGAATATGATCAAACTTGTTATTGACCGAAAATTATTTCTCATTACCTGCTCGCTTGATTGGTTATTAATTCAATTTTTATCGTAGGTATTAAAGCGAACTTACTAAGAACCAAACTAAGTTTAAAAGAGTTAATGCTCTAATCGATATAACGCTACTTCGTATTATAATTAAATACTAGAGTAACACCAATAAATTCTTTTTATTTTTCATTATTTAATTGATTTTAAGCAGTATCAAAGAATAAGATAAGATCTTTATTTTACGAGTAAACTTACCTTATGGTAAACTATATAGGTATAAATGGATTTCTCTTTACTTTTAAACTTTTAAAATATTGTAACTTTTAACTATCTTTATAAAAGGTATAATAATTATCATAATGTAAATTTTTTTCGAAGTAATTTATGATGCTCTATGCAGATATACCAATATTATTAATTTTATGCATAATGCAGATATAGCTAATTTGTAATGCGTCTTGCTGACGTGTAATGACAGTTGCTTTATATAAGATACACTATGAAAATATCGAATTAATCAACAGTGACTTAAGTTCCTACAGAGAAATGGAGAGTAGATTCTGTGGTCGCTCGAAAAGAGCTTCGGAGATCACGACCTGGCATGGCGGCGCGTCTAGCAAAGCGGCAACTCGAAAAGGCACTCCAAGAGGAGAGTAAGCCAAAAGTTTCAAGGATTATCCAGCGAGAGTCAAGGGGGTTGGGAGGCGGCGGCAGGCGGCAGAGTAGGTCGAACTTTCCTCAATGTGAACATATTGCCGGGGACATTGGAAAATAATGACTGAAACGAGGACAAGAAGGACCTATTGGCGCTGATGGCTCCAGAAATATCGCCGGCTGCCGCGGGCACTTGAAAACATCCGGCCTCGAAAAAACACGCGACTAGCTTTGACGGCAGGTCTTTTTTTCGTTGCCCCCCGTCTTCACCAACTTTTTGCTTCGAGATTCCAGTGTTTCTTCAAAAATTTACCGTCTGCACGCACTGCCCGAGACTTGCAATTGTCGTGCGACTGCCCATACAGGGGCTCCGACTAACTTCCCTAAGTTTTGATGGTGTTTTTCCGTATAGAGGCCGTCCTGCTACTTGTCCACATTACAATTTTGATAAATGATTTATGAAGTATGTCGCATTTCCAATACTACTGAAATCTATCGAAACTTTTAGAATTTTCCTCTGTGAAATTAATTAAGGAATGTAATTAATAATTTCAAACGCCATCAGGGGATACAAAAGGCATGCTCACAATGCTGTACGTAAATGCTACAAAAATCTTATTTCAAGAATTTGATGACTATTTATACGTTCAGTGAATTTGGATTATGGATATTCTTCATTATTACTGTAAAAAAATGACTTTGATTCGAATACAAAAGAATGAACAGAGTTATTTGCCTGTGCCACTGAATTGTCAAAAAGCAGAGACGCTTCGATCAACGTTTGAACAGTGGCTCGTGAATGGCAAAGTGTGAAAAGCCGAGAGGAACGGCACCCCGAAGTCAGTCCGGTCACGCGCTAATTGATTTTGGCGCAAAACACGGGGAGTGAGGAGAAGCACGTCCGTGACTCTTTTCACTCGCGCGGTCACTCGCGTACTCCCACAATAGGAGAACCTAGCGTGAGGTTAGTATGCCATCTTGCACTTTATCCAATGAGCCTTTTAACTATACGCGCCGTTACGGCTAATAACCCTAACTTCGCCTGAGCATTCGATGGCCGAGCTCACTGGAGCGCTGCCGCTGCGCCACTGAAACCCTCGAGTTGCTAATTATTTATTATTAGCCCCTCCCTGCTTACCGGAAGAAAATTAATTAGTACACATTGTGGTCTAATTCGTAGGCGACTAGTGAGGGCGTGACTCTTTGTTGCCTTGCGTTTCACTTACATTTATTGACGAATTTGTGTATATAAGAAGTATCCTTAGAAAATTTTTTCAAAATATATATCATCGAGAATATTATTGATCAAAAATTATTATTTACAAGCATATTTAATTATATAACGATAAAATCATTTTGCTCTTTGGTACAGTTGTATTAGTTGTATTAAGATGGCTTCAGCGGTTGGTATCATATTTAGCAAGGTTTCATGATTGCTAGAAATATACAATTGTTGTGTATGTATTATATTTTTTACCCCTGATTTATATCAGTATTTTTAACCATGAACGTTTCATTCGCAGAAATTTAATACAAAGTGTACTCGTGAAAGAGTGAAAAATGACTCACCACACAACCTATCTAAATTAACTATATATTGTAATATTTGATATCACGTCTCACGTCATGTTCTAGGGCGAGTCAGTGTGAGTAACGTATTTTACGGCATGAAGAGTGATATTCGTAGTAGGTTCTATTAATGAAATAAATAATTGTAATTAGAGGAAAATATTAATAATAGGCGGTAAACCGAGCAGAACGGAATGTAATGCGCGGACGGCGATTGTTCTTGAGTAGCCTCGACCGCGGCGGTGGTAGGTGCCGCAGTGATGACGTCCGCAGTCGAGTCGGAGACTCTCCCCGAGACAGACCTTGGTATGCTTGTACAGATATTCCAGAGGACCTGTCCCTATGTGCACGAGCAGACGTCTGCACGAAGTCAGCCAGAGCCCCATAAGCCGTGCGGAAACGCACGTGGCCGAATCTCCAGGCAAGATTCGTCACACCTCGTATGAGGCGAAGTGTACTGCGACTAGTAGAACTGAACTGATGACTCCCGGCAGAGCCGCGAGTTGCGACTTCTGACTGCGGGAGTTACGCTCCATGATTGAGTTTGCGGTCCGAATTGTTTTCAACAGTCTTTTGCGTCCTGGAACTCGCGGCCGTGGAGAAAAATTCTGGGGTCGGAGGTTGCCTATGGAGGTCACGCGTACATCATATTGGCTACGATGAAAGACGTTGAAAAAAAGTAAAGATCGAGCATTTATCGAGTCGTGCAGTCAGGTTGCACGCATGGAGGTGTACGCTCTCTGGCAAACTGATAAGATGTGAAGTTGAAACAAAGGCAGAAGGTAGGAGGAAAGTGACGGCGGAGCGACGTTATCGGGTAGCTGTCAAAAATTGAGAAATAAGGTCAAGTGCAGAGAGTAACGGGCCGACGTCTTCAAATTTCCACTCGATTCTGTGAGGCAGCCGACACAGCTCTCGCTTGACGCGCACCTCTTGGCAGAGGCTTCCATTCTCTCTCTCTCTGCCTCGCTCTTTGACTCCCCTCTGTCTTTCCCTCTCTTGCTCTCCGCCCGTCTCTCCTTCTCTCTCTCCCTCTATCTCACCCTGACTTCCTGTCCCGATCGCAAGAGCATTAGCTCGGTGCAGAGGCGGACGCTCAAATTTATCCCAGCGGCTTGCGTACGTCGATCGGTCGTCATTTCCCGACACTACCATCCATTACTTTCGATCCTGATTAACTCTCTAGCACGTGATCCGCTGCGTTCTCTTAAATTATGGCGGCGCGCCGGGCGCCGCTGCCGGTGAGTTCGGCGATCATGTCGCACGAGCCTCGGAGCTAAACAGATGATCACGAGCGCGTGACGCGAAAGGCGCTCTTGCTAGCGTAATGGAAAAAACTGTTTTTCCACTCCTCCACAGAATTCACAATTTGACGTGTGGCGCAGGCGTGGACAAACGGCCTCATTGCGTTGACGGGGGATAATAAGAGATTAGGCACGTTCCAATTTCGTATTAGTACTCATGAAATTCGGTCTCAATTATATCCACAACAAATATATAATATCGACATCACTCATAATATTAGCTTACGAGAATCGTTAGAACGACTAATAAAACATTATCAATTTATTGGAAATATATACTGTATCATTAAATCATCAATATACCAACCTCTGAGATATATATCAAGCTTTTTATATATGAAAATTACATTTATCGTAATTACTTTTTGAATTGATTTTCCGCGACTGTTTTGAAATAGGTAATTTGTAAGTAATACAAGACAGCAGAACCGCATCATTCATAAATCTATATCAAAGTATGTAGAATTTTGCAAGATGACTTTCGATGAACGTTTGGTCGGATTCTCTCGAGATCATCCGTTTGACTAAACGTATATGGTACCGTAGTGAGTACAAAGGGTCGACTTATTAGGCAATAGCGATTTCTATGAATTTGGAGCGATCGGCATTGTTCGCTAAACTTGGCTTAACAGATTGGAGGAAATTGAGTTCCTCTTCGACAATTAGGGAGGTCGTTTTGCGGTCAAGGGTCTATATACCTCAGCTAAGTTTTCGCGTTAAATCATGAAAGCCACCGACGTGAATTGTGATAACGGCCCGACTTTGTTCACTTAAAGTGAGGACATTCGGAAAACGTGCGAACAATTGCATTATATATGCATCACTTACGATTACCTAGGCCTCACGCCGACTAATTAACGCATGAATTTTACAGCACAACTCGCTGCTCGCGAATGAGGCTCTCCATTAATCGAACGGTTTATGCTAGTGCCAAATCGGTTTCTAGGTGCTTATGCCAAATTAATTTATTCGACAGGGGGAGAACGCCGCTCTTGGTCATTGCGAAATTCAAGGGAATCGTTTAGAAATTCAAGATGACTATAACGACTATAAAACCGCGATTCGCAAAATACAAAACAATCCATAATGTAGATAAGTAGATTAAGTATTTATTATATCATGTGATTATGAAATATGCGTGGCCAGATTACCAAGATTTTACAAACTGTCGATTAACGTAAAAGTACAGTAGTAATATCGTTGTGAAGCTTTCTCCTCCCATCTGCATTATCAAATCGCTCTCAATTTTCTTTCATTATTTCAGCATTAAATTTTCAGTTTTCTTAACATTTTTAAGCAGTTTTATAACTTTAAATTTGAAGCTATCGTCTTACAAAATATTGCAAATGCATATTTTGAGAAAATGAGTTCTACAAATAGAAATAAAAAAGAACCAGTAAACAAACATTTTGATTATGCTTTCATGTTTTGTATTTAACATGTCAGTTTTACATTGGTCAAAATATATCCGGTTACATGTTCATTTGTTTAATATCAAAAAATAAATGCAGACAAGAACGGTATAATTTGAAAAATTCACGGTACTTTGAAGTTTTGCAGCTTTTTTTATTAATATATGCATTCACGCTAGAGTGAGCTGACGATATCTCAAATGATATTAGGTCAATTTGATTTCTGCATATTTCAAGAAATCTGGAAAGCACAGAGATTCCCAGTGAAGGAATAAATAAAATCGATTTTATCAGACAAGGAATGGATGATTGTTATCGAGACAGCGAGGACAATTTGATCGTTTCTTTGTAAGTAACTGAATGGTAGAGATTGCGTTCCTTTACTCATTCATTGTTGGATGCAAATACCAATTCATGGCTTTATAAAGAAATGAAACTCTCTATGTATTTTACCTACACCAATGCTTATGTAGACTATTTTGTTTTTGAAGTATGGATATTATTTTCATGTCGTATTTTACATAATAATTAAAAAATGTATATTCCTACAATTCTTTGTATTTTCTTGCTATTGCTATAAACATACGAATACCAATGTTATAATAACATTATTAGCATATTTATTACTTGATAATGTTAAAAGAATTGTTGATGCCTTGTGAAGAATTTTTAACGGTAAATATTAGCTCAGCATTATACGGTACATAAAAAGTAGAAATAACATAGAAGTAACGAATTAATAACGTAGTGAAAAGCGATCGTCGAAACGTCCATCGATACTCCGAATATACAATTAGTGGCCTCTATCCTCATTACAGCAATGAGAAACTCACGAGGGCGTGACGCGAGCCGTCAGACACCGAAGCTTAGAGAGGATGATACGAGAAGCCAGCAACTTTCGCACCGCGATCCGTGTATCAGGATCCATTAATGAAAATGGATCGGCCGCCAGTGTCCCTATTGATGATCCGTCTCTGGCGGTGACTGCCCGTGACTGTCCGTTACAGTGTCGCAGTGGCAAAGTTGTCTCTGATCCGGAATCCAGGCCGGGCCCAGCCAGGGCGGCGCGCCCGGAAAATTTGGGCTGTATATCGGGAGAGGAACAAATAGCTTTCTCTCTGGCAACGAGAGCAGGCGGTATACAGGGGCGCGCGCAGCAGCTTAAAAACTTGTTAGCCGCGAGGCGGCGACGCTATAATCCACGCGCGATTTATTCGGTGTTTTGCAATTAAAGTTTTTTAATTAAAATCGGCCAGGCGAGCGGCGCGGCAACAGAGAAAGGAGCCCTGGCAAAGTTCGGCTATCGGGCGGCCGCGTCAATCAAAGCCCGGGGAGATGTAACGGTCCGAGTCGACACGTCGCCGAGCCGAGGCTTTGACTGCTATTGCTCGAGGCGAGTTGGACCCGGTAATCCCGCCGCCTGACCCGAGGCGCATCGATCGCCCGAGGACCGGCGAGCTCACGGCGGCGGGAGTCTCCGCCGATGAATCGCTCATCGAAATGTGCCGCGCTGCACCGGTCAATGCCGGGCCGGTCTTACGCCGCCTCGGCGGGCTCTCCCGGCGAATCGATACCCCGGCGTCGTGGGCGCCGGATCGCGATAAGCCCCCGATCACGCGTGTACGAGATGCAAAAAGGGTGAGAGATAGGCCGCCCGCGCCTATCTCGGCCATCGCGGGCTCCTCGGCCGCCTGGGAGGGCTAATCGGATCGCCACTCTTTTCTTATTCCGTAGGGCTTGGATATCGGCGCCCGACACTGAGATAACGCTGCCTCGTTAAGGGGGCGCGCGGCCCCTTACCGAGGGGCTTACTCCACCCTCCGAGCTCCGCGTAATTGCGCGACAACCCGGCCCAATAAATTCCCCGTCGATAATTCAAGGCGCTCGATCGAGCGAGTCGGGGAGCTCCCGCGTCGGCGGCCCGCCGCCGAGTGCGTGGGAGAGGCCCGCGCGCTAATCGGGGAGAAAAAAGCGCGTTATCGGGCGGCACGCGTGGAGCAGCCGCCTCGGGGATTCCGAGGGCTTTGTGCGCTCGCTCGCCGCCCGCGGGCCTGAATTATGCCGGCGGGCGCACTCTTAAAGCTCTTCCCGCGTAATGAGAGTGTCCGGCCTGCGCCCGGCTTCGAAATTCATTAAGGATTCCCCCTTCCTTATCGTGCCCCGGGCTACGGCCGACCTGCTAATGGCGATTTTATATAGATGCCCCGTCCCCGAGCCCCGCTAATTTTCTTAGGCCACTAAGACGGCAATAGCCTTGGGCCGAGCGGCCGCCCCGAGGCCTCGCGCAATTGCAACGCTTCGCTTGCAGGATCCCTGCGCAAGTGCCGGATTATGATCTGCTCCGTGCGCCTGTCGCCCCTCGATCCGCGCCCTCGTCCCTATTATGAATTAATAAGCTCATTATGACTTTGTAAATTAATTTCAAAATTAAATGCGCGTCTGAAAGTAGGTATATATGGAGTGCACGAGCGATAGCCACCCGGAATATTCCGCGCGGAAACTTTTCTCTGATTATAGATATTGCGGCCGAGCAATGCCCCCTTGATGAATATTTCATGACTGCAGTATTAACGAAAGATGGAATTCCATGCTACTTATTTGATTGCTTGCTTAGGTTCGAGACGCTGAATCCTCGAAGCTTAAGTAGATCTTGATTCTACTATATCGTCCAGTTCTTTTATACAAGTTTCCGAAACTCGTCATGAATTTTATTGCGAAATAACCCCCTCCAATCTCGAAGAAACGTTAGAATATTAATTCCTCATTGCTAACTCGATTCCCTCTAGTAACGAGAACATTCAAAATTTTTTCTTGATTTTATCTCCACTTTTTTATACTATATTCTTTATTTTCCTTACATGTGATTATGCCTATTAAAAACGTTTAGTTTAAATATCGGTTTACATCTAATTCCGTTACATTATATTCCTGAATTGAACATTAATGATTTTAAAAGTTTTTAAAATAGTTTACAGATAGTATTCGGGGGTTTTAAATAACTTATGGAACCATATCTCTATTATATAACTATTTACACCGAGAAAAATTTTAAATAGTTTCAAATAAGTTCCTAGATAACTCTTGAAAGAATTTATACGCATTAAAAGTTTTTTGCTTCTAATCATTATTTAAAGAAATGGTTAGGAGTCAAAAGAGGTGCGTATAGTAAATATGTATAATATTTAAAAAAATAATTGTGGACTTCAATGACTTATAATTATTTAATTAGCATTAAAAGTACGCCTGTATATAAGAATTTTTATAGATATAGCTCCTAAGGGATTTTTGGGTTTGCTTTGACCTACAAAAGCACCTTATATAAAGAAACGTAAAAGAGTCTTTAGCTTGTTCTTCGTTATAAAATCTGGCTATTAACATTAACAGCTATTCGATCTTATGCATCAAAATTGATGAAGCTTGCCTAACTTTTTCTGCAACTCAAATCCGTGGATTACGATAAACCGAATAACAATGTGTATTATTTAGCATTAACCACAAGAAAATGACTTTCAATAATTGAACGTGCGTTTGGTGCTCGACGATTCCTGCAATGAGTCGGGATGAGGGATAGAAGAAAGAGGAAAAGAACTGTCCGTCTCATCATTGGATCAAGCTCGAGAGCGCCGTCGGGGGATTAACGAAGCCTCGGGAAAAGAGGATCGAGGAGCGCGGGCGCGGCCGCGGCATTAGCAGAGGATGTTGATTTAACAAGGGCAATCAGCAAGTTCCTACACAGCTGCGGTGCCGGTCAATCGGCCGAATTTGATCGGGCACAATCGAAGCCTTTCCAGGCGCACGTCCCACTGTCTTGCGGAATCCCGCCAGTTGTTCCCGGAAAGAACTCGGTAAGCTACCAAGATGTATACCTCTCGCCCTCGAGCGCAGTCGAGCTGGGGCTGCGCCGCCGCTACCGCCGCCGCGGCGGGCCAATATCGCACACGTAAATCTGCAACGGCCGGGGGGACTTCGGTCATCCGCCCCTTCTCCAAGGCGATAACTGGCTTGTCAGGTGGCCGCTTTCGCGCCACCCCCTCTGCGTCCCTCCCCCGGCTTATATCGGCGCGGGGAGTGGGTGGGAGACGGGGGGAAGCATCGGCCGGCGCATGCCTCGAGGAGGTGACCCTCCTTGTGTCCCACTTTATCCGACAAATTCGCGCCTTCCTCCGATCCGGCTAAGAGGGTGCGATTTCCAATAAGGTCCAAACGACCGCCCCCTCTCTCCTTGCCCACTCTCTTCCTCCACACCTTTCTTCGGACTATGAAATAAAATGGCTTATACATAATGAACGCAGAGAAGGGAGTTTACGAGCAGGGGGAAGCAAAAAGGGCAAGCTCTTTCTTATCTTGATATTCTTATCTGCGTCTGTACAATTCAAGATTAGTATCTCTACTCTGCGCGGTATATCGAGTAGCCTTCAGCACATTCCAATTATGGCTGACAGCCATTCATAAAAATGGCCTAGCCTTCCTATCAAAAATAAAGCCTCCTCTGTATTCCAACGGAGGTAAAACAGTATTTTCACTGAAACCCTACGATAGAAACCCCTCATTTTTTCATCAATTTCTTTATTACTTTCTCGATTAGTAGAACTCGTTACCAGAACACTGAGCAAATATTATAGTCGTAAAAGTCTTATAGTGCTGCAAGTAATTGTTATCTCACGTTAAAATAACCATCATAAAATATGAGTCCTTATACTTGGAGCAGAGTGTCGTCTTCAACCTAAAACCATTACAATCTGTTATAATTCGGTTAAAAATCATGATAGCATTTTAACTAGTCTTTTAAAATTATCAAGATTATACCGAACTCATCGATTAATTCAATGATTTAACCATATTAGCATTATTTTTCACCATGCAGCTCCTTCCGACGACAAAATTGCGTGAATTTTTCTGCCTTGCAAGACTGTGAGTTACTGACTGTTTGTGCATCATCGATGTTCACGTTGAGTGGTATGATCTGACATCTTTGCGTCTCTTCGCGATGAAGCAGAGCCAGATGGAAATTATAGAATGGCGAGGGTCAGTTGTCTAAACCGGTGTGCACTAATGAACGGGTGAAGAACCGTGTTAGTGTAGCTCACTCACTTCTGCGGGCAGAAGGTCCGGGGAAAACCCTGCCCCCGGGCCTCGTTAGCCGTCGAAAAGGACAACAACACTCTCACGAGCTGTGCGACTTACATGGTTTGCGGCTCAGCGCGCACGGCAACACTGTCGAAGGAAACAAAGGGCTTACGGTCGAACGGCCCGGTCGCGACACGGCACTGTACCGGTCACTTACGGTTTGCACTCCAACGACTGCACATTACCATTAGACTGTTGTATTGAGTGTGTATTGTATAGAGCGTTTGTCAGCTTACAAAATCTTATTTACATAAGTTCAGTATTTCACTCAGTTTTGTCACACTCTACTCCAATGACTCTTCTTGCCTTCTCGTGGCACAACAAAGATTATGCCTTATTGGATTATGCTTAAAATAAACACCAAATGCCACACTTAATTGACTTATATCGGTCTGATCTAATACTACTGAATATTTACTTCATCTATCATTACCGAATAATGTAAGATTAGACGATTTATCTAATTTATTTATATAAAATATTAATGTAAGAAAAATAATTGAAATACATTCAGTATAATATATAATATATAAGAATATTGTATAAAATGAAATCTAGCCATAAGAAAAAAGTAAAATATTATAATTAAATAATAATTTTTTATCATTAAAAATCAAAATAAAGTTATAACAACGTTTTCGACAATATGGCATTAAACATTTAAAAATATATTTAATAGTAAAATCTTCAACATCGCATTACTAATCGAACATCGAATATACAGTATATTTTTTAAGTAGAAATTATCGTATTAGTCAGACGACATATCTATTTCAAAATATGAAAAAGTTTGTATGCAAAAAATATTACCTTTATTACCTTCACAATTTTTATAGTTTTTGCATATTATTAAAATACACATAAATATAATAATGAATGATATACCGGGTTATTGACACAACATTTAATCATGGAACTTCGAATTCTGAAACCTATCATTACATACTTTCTGATGTTTCATAGACTTAAATATAAATGGAAAATCCATTTACCATAGTGAAGTGCGGAACATGAAAATAGGGAAATTGTTTTTGATAAATACAAAAATTACAAAAAATTATTAAGAGATACTAAAAACTTTTATCAGCTAATGCCGTTAATGCTAACTACGATTCGACCACGTTAAGTGAAAAATAATTTTATTAAAATTATAAAATTTAAGCTCTTTGACTTATTACACATATTATAATTTGCGTATACATAAAGTCATATAGTATAGGATGAACTAATTTTATTGAAGTTGTTAAATTAAATATGTGTGATGATTATAATTATGATTCTAATTATTTTTATATTATGTTTATCTAATCAAAAAATTCGTGATAATAAAATAAAAATTATATACAGTGCTTGAAAATTATATATTTTCTTGCAATTAATTTTACTAAGAAGTAAAGACTTATTGTATATTATTATACTATTTATAAATTATTTATTATAATAAACATAATGTAACTCAAATATAAAATCTGTAAAGGGACATGTATCCTATTCAATATATTATTAAAGATCTTGTCAACGCTAACCGCCTGTGTTACTTCTAGATCACTCGTAATAGAAACCTATTAGCAGCAATGGATACTGACACATGCTCGGCTGATCTTTAAGCTCCAATCCTTTCCACGTATTCCCTCAAATACTTCAATGCTCCTGATGCTCAAAGTTTAATCGAGGTCATCTAACGTGTAATCCTTACAGATTTACTTCTTCCGGAACCTGAAGTAATTAAACTAATAACATAAATAACTTGACAGTAAATTCCAAGTTATCAGTTTTCTTCTACTTCCGATTAAACTATTAGCACTTTGTTAAGGTAAGTTTAGGTTTATTATGTTGTTGACATTATCTAAGTCTCTACCGAAAACTAATATATTTTCTTATTTTGACGATATATTTAACAATTTTATGAATAACAATTAATATATATTACTATGTGTTAAATCCAATTTACATGTTACTTCATTTTTATTTTTGTTTTATACGTTAAAAAGCAAGTGGAATAATCGTTATAATGCTGTAAATTAGAACTAAGAATATAAATAAGAACAAATATTCTTATTTATATCACTAAATCCACTGAATAGAATTGTAATCAATCGTTAATTTGATTCTTTCCACTATAAAGTGTTCTAGAATAAGAAAAGAAGCTCAATATACCGGGTGAGAGGAATTCATGACCTAAATGTCGAAGCTTCAAACGAAAATATTTCCTAGGCAACATTGAGAGAAAAACCCACAAGCTCAAGTGAGAACAAGTCGAGCAAGGGAAGAAAAGCAAGTGGTAGAGTCGAGGCTAGAGCTAGACCTAGAAAAGAAAAGGGAGACAAGAAGATAAAAAATTTTCAAAACTGCTCACGACACCTTCTTGGCGATAGCGTAATGAAGAATTCTAAAATATAAGGGAACGGGAAACTTGGTGGTTTTCCGGCTTTCTGGCCACGTAGAGCAGCTAGGAGCAGGGGTGTGGTAGGTCTCTTGCGTACACGCGGGGACTTGTTTTCCTCCCATCTCGGCCTCTCTAACCATCCGTTTGACCCATCCAGCGGCATCATCCAGTGCTCGGGGGTAGAAGAGCCCGCCCGCTCACCCCCGCTCACCTCCCGGGTGGCTCCTCGCCCCGCGCCTATTACCTTTGTTCTTTTCCACTTGCACACTCTCCTTGCCGCGTCTCCTCTCTCACTTCTCACGTGCCTCGACTCCTCCTTCTACTACGAAAACACCTCTTTCTCGCTTGCTTGCGCGTACGTATACGGCCTTTCCACTTCATGATCTCGTTTTCTCCAGTTGGGGGTCGGGGCTACCTGGGCTGTGTATGTGTATGTGCACGCGGGATGACGCCAAGCCGGCGCGGCGCTGCTTTGGAGTCAGGCCGGCACTCGACCTCAACAACCCAACAATATGTGCGGGAGATTACCTTATTTGTTACGTTCATCTAACAAACCGCAAAAGGCGGAGCGTGTGGACGGGGAAAGCGAGAGAAGACCCCTGGGAAAACTCCCCGCGGCGGAATAAATGAGGGCCGCCGGCCGCGCCAAAACGGCGCATGAATCTTTTATTTCGATGCCACTAGGCGCGCCTGAGCGCTCAGAAAAAGTAGGTGTCAATTGCCGCGAGGATGCGATATGCCCTCCTTCCTTCCTTCCTTCCTTCCTTCCTTCCTCCCCAACCCCTGACCCCCCTGCCTTCCTTCCTTTTTCCCTTCGCTTTAGCAGCTCACGTGACCGGCATTCGCTTCTCACGCCTGCAACCAAATCGTTACCGACGCATCAAACTCTTTCATCCTCACTTTACACCGCATCAATTTTATGTATTTTATTCAGCTTCATCTTCCGATGCCATTCTCCAATGCTCACGAGTGCCCCCAGGGCTCTCGGATTCGTCCTTGTCTCTTCTTGGCTCCGACGCCTTATTTTCGCGCCAAAATCAATAAATCGTAAAGCCATTTGACTCGATGAGTTTTCCAGAGATTTTTAATGCACCTCTGACCAATTTACTATTTTAAAAGTTCAAGCAAAGATGTTAAATATTACAGATAAGATTAGAATATGCATATAAAACAAATGTACACTCACACACAGAACCCTAACACTTTATTTCTGTATGAATAGTAACATACACATCATACAATTCAAATAAAATAGTTTAGACTGTTTCTAAATTCATCCTCGGGGATCAGGGATCAGGGATCCTCTATTTATATGTTAAAGCTCTTGGAAAAAAATGAATCAAAACTATGCTTGTACAATTTAAGAGAATTTTTTACTCTATCGCATAGTAATGCAATATCTACGCCATACATTGTTCTTTTTTATTAAAGTTGCTATATGCATTTAAAAATGCAACTATTTAGTACAGTGAACATTGCTTTCAAATTTGCAAACATTTCATTATGAGCTAAAGCTGCACTTGGAATACGCATCAAACGACAAGAAGTGTTATCGCAGATTGGTGCAAATGAAACATTGCCCTGCTAATATGGCGATAAATTACAAAATATCGAGCACATTAACAAGCTAAAATTATATCTTCCTCTATGCATGCTCCACATATTTTTAAACCCAAGTGTCTGCATATATAAAATTGTACATTCGCACCTTAACAATTATAGTCTAAAATCTATTTCGACCCTCTTATTATAAGAATTGTTTGTAAAATATAAACCTTTTAAAATGTATACAATTTTTAAGAGCAAAATAACTCTTCTTTAAAAGTTCACTTACTTAAATAAATAAAAAAAAAACAGCAAGAAAATAATATCTGGTCTGGAGTTGTGACGTGACAGAGAAATCCGAGAAACGGAATACGAGGTCTGTGGGTGACGGATGTAGCGATGGAACGGCGCAAGCCCCGTTCCTACGTAGAAAACCGTCATCAGATGTCGTTTGTCCGTCTGTCTAGTCTGCGTGCCTTTAATTAACCCGCCGGGTCGTTTCGTGGTTTTTCATTAAGCCGAGCTTTATGTCGTAGCGCGCCCCTGTTTATTATTCGCGGCCGAGCTCGAAACACACATGATTCTAAATGGGCACGCGGTTAAGACGCGGGACACGCGTCGGCCCCCGACTTTTGTGCGCGACTTAATCACGTTAATGGACAAAAAAAGCCTTATCGGCGACATGCGAGGCACGAGTCGCGTTTTGAAGAGACGCCCCCGTCACACCGTCACGCGATTTAATATATGCCCGGCGCTTCACGCCGGATAGAATCCTGCTGACTGGAGTACTCTTATTGCGTTATAGCTCAGCTGAGGCTCCTTGCGCGTGACGACTCGCCGTTCTTTCAGTGTTAAACTAAATTAGCACCCGATGGCTCCAGCGATTCGTCGCTTACCGTCGCGCACTTCCAGCTGTGTGTTCTTCTTACTTAGCGAGCCCTGCATTGCCGTGGATTAAAATATCGCCTGATTTACGAGCGGCACTTGTGCCCGGACATACGATTGCTCAAACCATGAACCGACAAAGCACATTATCTACCTCATTAATGTGTATATAGTCTTATAAATTCCTGGATCATTATAAGTATTTCAACACGCTATTCGACAACTACATCAATTTGACAATTGATTTTTAGTACGCAATATAATGTATTTTTGATGAAATAATATAATGTTAAATAATCTATTTATGTAAAATTAACGACTCCATGTTAAAATATACCGCAATGCTATTAAGTAAGAATGCAATATACAGTGCATAAAAGTCAGTCATATGTAAAGGAAAAATTTCATGGCATCATAAATGAATAAAGAAAAAGTTTTTCAACGCGTACGTTCAAGTTTTCAACTTACATCACTTGATTAAGTTTTTCGTTTCCTAGTGATATCTACTACTTTTAGCCGTGTTTCGAATATAAATGAACTCAAGTTTTACTACTTGATTTAAAAATTTGCTTAGTAACAACTATTCAAAAGGATTAGGACTGCTAAAATAGTTACAAAAAATTCATTTAAAAATTGTATAAAAACATCGGACATAAAGGAATTATCCAGTTATATCTATATCTCACAAATGTAAACTAATAACACTTTTAATAACAAGCAATCCTCCAAATTAATTTTTTTTTCTAGTGCAACTATGCATGGTATTCGGTACTACAAAGTGTAGCTTTTATAATTATGTTATATCAAAAGCTAATGTAATTATGATTGGTCCACGTTGCAAATAGAAGCACGAAAGTAGTCCACCATTTATACACTAGTTACCAAGTGGATTGTTTTACACCGTGGCGACCGAGGCGCCTACACTAGTCGTTCATCCGTTCGTCGTCTCTGTACATTTACCAATATAATCAAATGGTACCGGCAGCTGAGGCACCAAATGAAAAGATTTAACCGAGGGGAAGATAGGAACTCGCTAAATGCAGGCGGGTCAGGAGTGGGGGGAGGCTGTGCGGCCGTCCTGCAGGATTATGTCGCGCGCCCCACTGAGCGGCGGAGCGACCCCTCTCATCAAGGGAAGGATCAAGCTCGTGTTTCTCCGAGGATTATAAGCAGGGCGAGCGAGTCGGGCCATTCGAGGCGCAAGCTCTACGCAAGCTCGGCGGGGCCACGCGGCTTCTTTGCCCCTTTTCCCCGCTGTCCTCGACGGGCCGCGTGACAATCTAATTAACGCACCAGCGTACCTAACGCCTACTGCACTCGACCGCTATCGAATCGAGGAGCGGCTCAGGGCACCCGCCCCGCCCGTTGGGATGACGCGACTCATTAGCGCGGAGCTCCTCGCCGACTTTGTTGTCTGCACCTGCCGATCAGCTTCGCTCGAGGCCCGCGTGCGCTTCCTTGTGCCATATAGGTTTCGAAAAGCGATTACCGATGCGGCCACGCCTCGGGGCACCGGGACCGATATCGGCCGAAGATGGCTAATTAGTCTTCTTGCCGGCGCCCGAACTACAAATCAATCCGCGAGGCCTGGCGCCCGGGCACCGCAGGTCTCCACGGCTAGAATGCCCAGGCCGCTCCTAATTAAAAGCGCATGAATCACTTGCGGGGCTCGGCGGGTTAAGACCGCGGGGACACGGGACCGCAGCTGACAAAAGTTGCCCGCCGCGGAGGAGCCCTGAGAGCCAACTAAACCCTCGCCGCGAGCAATAACCGTCTACCGAAAGACTTCCGGACTTTCGCGAGCTGCGGCTAAGCTCGCCGGAGGATCTATTGCGCGTTCAAGGCCGTTTGACGAGGGCCTGTAAGTTTAATTAATCAAGCGGAGCGATGCTGCACTCGTGCCCGTAACAGCGCACCACTGAAGTCGTTTGAAAAAGCAACATAATCGGGGCACGAGAAAACGAACCCATTAACCGGAAATTGAGAGAGTAATGAGCTGGCCTCAACTAAGAGAGGTGTCGACCTTCTTGTAAATTACTCAATATAATTGGATTCCCTCGGCTAATTATCAATAAGCGGATAGATCTGCAATGTAAAGATTGTGCCACGCTACGGCGGACCTCGTGATCTATGAAAACATGGATCCACTGCTACTGCGTTCGAGTTGAACGCTCCTACACATGATCACATTAAGTGCCGACCTACATTCACATCACTTTAAACGTAATCACTGTGGCGCGGAGTCGGCTATAGTGCACCAATTTCAGATACATCATGCACTTAGAGGATTGACGACTCAAACCAATAGGATTTTTTGTCGTTTAAATGAAAAATACTGCACTATCACGACCACGACTGGAAAGATCTAATCTTATTCCAATTGATACATTTAAGTTTTATATAGATTTTACACTATCTTAAAACTCCTAATGTATACATAAGTTTTTATTAGAGTTACAAATGATAGATAATGCATATCATGTTCTTAAGCATAGAGGATAATAACTATAACTATACAAATAAAAAGATGGTCTCGACGGACCGGGACCGGGGATTGAACTTGAGTACGGATTTGATCTCAAACGCACTGACCAGTCAATGTCTAGACTGCCCAATGCATCATCGCGAATGATGTCGCTAACTCACAATATCAATACTACCAATATATAAATAACTATTAATTCGGATAGTCCAGTTAACTAAGTGTATGAACAATTGAGAACTCGATTCAGGTATAGTTAATAATTATGATTTATAAAATTCATAGATATAAGTACGTTTGTTTTCACATCTCGAGCTCATGACTACTCTAAATGTATTACACGATCATTGCGAATTTACTACGATCATCAACATATCTATTCTCTATATTCTCTTCTTCCTTTATGATAAAAGTCTACTTACTTTTCGACAAAAATTTTTAATAACAATTTTCCGATTACTTACTGTCTAATTTATGAGTGTTTTTAAAATTATAATTAGAATATGTATAATACATCCCTTATGATTCGAAAAGAAGCTTAGGGGCTATACACTTATCCTTGGTATGTAGTTGAAATAATTGTAATACTAAATATATAATAAATAAAAATTTGAAATTTTTTGTGGTAAAATATATTTTTATTCATTCGTAGAATGAGATAAACTAGAAGTCTAAAAGGGTTGTTCAACTTTAATATATGAATTTTTCAAAATTTTAGGTTTGGCGTATACTTTCTCTTGAACCGATCAATGAACTCTGTTCTATATGGGCTTAAGATGTAAGTATTCATTGTGAAATCAGGAGTATAGATTTATTTCTTATCAATTTTAATTACAAAGTGTAACAAAATTAGTTTATTTAAAAAATATTATAAAAAAGCCAAAAATTTGATTTTCATCCTTTAAAGTCTACGATAACAATATTTTATAAAAATTTATATATTAAAGTGAAATGAGTCTATAGACTTCTTATTTCATTTAACTACAAATTTCAATGTATGTTACCAAACAAAATTTCGGATTTTTATTTATAGTATATTTTTTGTTAAAGCTATTTTAACTGCAGATCATGCATAAATGTAAACCCCCATAATAAGAAGCAATATTAATGGCATACATAAAGTGCTTTACGACTAAATCGATGCTTTACTAAAAATTGAGAAAACTACGAAAACCTTGTTTCACTTTTCCAAATGCTTTTAACATTTTAAAAACCAAAACTTGTTAGAAAAAAAACTATATGTGTGCAAAGTACTAACTGGGTTGGTTAGAAAGCATTATATGGGTCCGAATAAAAACTGAGGAGCGATCAAAGTGGTCCGAGGAGCGATCGGACGCTTGTAATGAGTAGATCAGATCGAGAAAGGCTCTTGGTAGGGTAGGAGTACTGGAGGTTACAGCCCACGAAGAACAAGGGAGAAAGTCGGGAGTGCAAGCGGTAGCGAGGGATAGGAAGAGAGAAATCGCGCGCGCATAACGGGAGCTCGAGGAGCTTTTTCACGAGGCAAAAGACCGGTACACCAATTTCCCGTGCTCATAGAGAATCGGTTTATTGACTAGTTACGTCGTCATCGCTTTCGCGAAAAGTGTTCTCCCGACGCGGGCGCCGCGCCCCTGGGGCAATAAATATAACCATAAAGTCTCGGCCGTAAAAGCGAGCGCCACCACTGCCACCGACGCCGATGCCGCGCCGTTGCGTTGCGGTGCGCCAAAGCTCTCACTTCCCCTCGCGGCCTCGCCCCCTTCCCCTCTCGCCACTGCGAGCGGTGATGTTTCTTTACACCTTCATTGGCACGTACGGAGCTTGGCCAAGGGAGAGGTAGGGAAGATATATATGGCGAAGAGTCTCTAGCACCGGCTCATTTCCCTGGCTGTAGTTTAGAAAAGGATTAATTTATCTACCCCGCGCCATGCGTACCTATGAAATGGTGAAAATCCGCCCGACCGCTGAAATAAACACGAATGCGCGAAATTATTAAAAAAGAGGATTTCTTTTTTATACCATCGAATCGTCTTTTTTGAGATTTTTCATTCAAACGATGTCTCAATAAATAGGGAATTGTATTTATAGAGTGTATGGTTTTGTCACTCCACCGAATATAATTGTTTGCATTAATTGTTTGTTATATATTAGTTCAATATGTGTTCTTATTAGACCTATTAAATATATATTTTATAATCCAGAAACCGAATAAAAAACCATTTTCTTATCCATTTGCATAAGTTAAAAGAAAGCTAAATCTTTTTCAACTTCTAAAATTCATATGTAATTTAAATATACCACTGGAAGTCACTTGACATGAAAGCCGGCGTGCACATTACTCGCAGCCGCGGCCAGTCTAATGGACGATATTTATTAGACTGTATAAGCTGCTTTAGAGGTGCACGCTCGTCGATTTCCTGGACTACCGAAAGGGCCGCCGCGCGACATTCTGGACTAACTGCTATTTTCGAAAGTAACGACGTTAGCGGTAAAGGTCTGAACTATAAAGTGTGTGAAGGCTCCTTTGTAATTTTTACTTTGAAAGAATACTGAGAGCGATTCAGTCTCCTTACCTAGCAGTCGCAAACTATATAAAATAACTCTCTCAGCTTTCATTTTTCTAGTATTCTATTTCAAGTGAATTGACTAAAGAAATTAGAAAATACGCTATTTTTCTAAGTCAACTATTTGGGCTGTCTGTCATTTGGATCATTAATTGAGCTTAAATTTTGAAATATCATTTAAAAAATGTTTCTTTAAAATAGAGAAGATGTTTATACTAATAGTATTGTTGCGGACAAGTGTACATGTCACACATATGAGAAGCCACGACACTAAATTCGAAGATACGCGCGGGAAAAGACCAAAGCGCGCGAAAAGCGCAAAGGAAACACAGGAAAATGCGTGCCAAGAAAGGCGTTTTAAAAACGCGAGGAGCTGGGCCCGTGTTTTGTTTGAAGACGGCCGCCAACGGAACGAGCGACGGATGATAGGCTAACAGTTGGGGAGAAAAACTTGCTAGCATAGTCAGATCAATGAGTCTATTCTCGCGCTACCTTACGGCCGCCGACGACTACTCACATGTTTTTAAGCCTATAGGTTCTGTCCAGTGCATCGTTGGAAAACGGCCGCTAGTGGATAAGGCGAAACAGCGTTGCGATCGCTTACGCGCCGGCTACGACAAAAAGGAGTGGAGGAAACAAAGGACAACCGTGGCAGGTAAGCACAGTAGCGCGGCTCCGGTTGTCTCCAGCTCTAACTGACTCGACTTGAAGACAGTCGCTTATACATATTGAAGAAAAAATACAAATATACTATCATATACACAATCAAAAGGAAGTATTCCTATTTATGTAGGAATCTCCACATTCTTCCTGCAATCAATACCATTACCCATAAGTATACTTTAAAAAGTATTCGTATGGTAGTAGAAAACAAAAAATATCAAATCAGTTTTATTCTAAATAAATGAATTTAAGATAATCACAAATTTCAACAAAGTAATTAAAATTTTGAAAAAATTCTTTTAATCAAAATCCATATTATTGTATAAGGTAAATTTTAAGTTATGGAAAAATAACAGAATAAAGAAAATAATGAATTTTTTGAAGGACTAAACTAATCAGCTTATCTTTTTCCGAAGGAAAAATTCAAGTAAATGATATTCACCTATTACCTGAATTTTTGACGGATGATTTTTCATCCGAAATTTAGTATATGTATCACGCATGACTGCACGAGACATCCGGGACGACTAACCTAAGATACTTCCCGTAATCTCCCTTAACCCAGCGGAACGACGACCTTTTTCGTTAATTTTCAAAAACCCCTCAAGATTGTAGTGCTCACGACTAAATTAATACCCGAATAATTCGACGTTAAGAACTTTAACACCTACTTCTCGAGCTACGTTGATTTTTTTATTATATAAATTATTCCATAGTTTTGGATGAACAACGAATATAATACATTGATCATTTGAAATGTTTGATTTGAAAATTTGAGAAGATCTAACCTAATCAATTGTAATTCATAACATTTACTTGCTATGGGTAAATAGATCAATAATTTATCATTTTAAAGAGAATACAATTTTAATATTTAAAAAGAAAGACATTTATTGTAAATTTTAGTGACACTGTGGTTTTACAAACTCTTACTCATATGTCGCTATCTCATATCCGAAAATTTCCTATAATGATACCGCTGCCATCTCTCTTCGTGCATGATGTGCAGCCAAGGCAACTAGAGCTATCGACGAGACTGATGTGCAATGTTGCTTCGGACAGTCAGTGTAATTGGGCAGTTTGAACAGTTGGGCGACGAAAAAAACGGTGTATTCGACCGGAACTGTGTATCTCTTTCTGTATCTTCGATAACTTTGCATTGAAACTATCCCCGAGCCTTTACCCCTTCCTCGCGATTCAAGCTCGGCACTGTCTCAATAGCATATGAGGCAGGCGCGAATTGTTACAAACTGTAAATTAGGAGGAACAAGACGAGGAGGACACTAAGGAGGAATTAATTGGCATGGTCAGAGTGCAATTCCAAGTTCTGAAGGAAGTTGCAATAGGCGACGACTCAATATTCAACGTCGTGTACCGAGCAAACTTCAAATAAAGAAAGCTTGTTCATAGCCAAGACAAAATAAAAAGTATTTAAGAACGTCAAGATAATTATGTGTTGCGTAGAAATAGTGTTTATTTTAAATAAATAAATCAACGAATTGTATTAGATATAAGAAATATATAAGTAGAAATTGAAATTCCTCTGGTAGTAATTTCATCAGTAAAACTAGTTTTAAGTATTAATAAATTACTAGATTAAAGCTACATTTTATTATTTTTCATTAAATTTCAATTTAATTTTAATTTCAATTTATTTTATATATTTTTATATATTTATATATTTTTATCAAAAGATGATCAGTGGTTGCTTATAAGCCTGGTGATAAAATAATAAAAAATTATAATAATTAATTATAATAATAATAAAAAATTTTAATTATATTAAATTACATCAAGTAAATAGCTATTACATTATTCCACTATTGCCTGAAAAATCACTCACATATGACAGAAATTTATAGATCGGAAAAATTGTTCAGAAGTTTCTGACTAAAAGTTTTGAAAAGCATTTTTTCAGATGCCATCATCAAAATTTTATTTTAATTTCGTGGAAATTAAGAGTGACACCGACACATAGTGAAAATTAATAAAATTGAATATTTTTTTAGTGTAAGTAAACTAACAGAGGAAAATCATATCTAATATGCCTTTAGAGCATTACCACCGTTGTATAAATGAACTGATATTTGACAGCCAAAAAATAAAATTGTTTATTGTACCTTCGACAATTCATAATGTATCAATTGTGTACAAAATTTATATCGAATAAATTATATTTAGAATTATCTAAAAAATTCGTCTAAATTTTTTAGTATGTTTTGAGACAATTTTAATTTTGTTTTATCAAATTATTAATAAATTTATTGTTTAGCAAAAGGAAAATTTATAAGGCCAAAAATTCAAAATGGTTTCGAACATTACATTTTTATTTAAACACTATATAGCGAACACTATACAGTGGCTTACTACCCCCCTCTCCCCCGATTGATTTTACTTCATTTCGCACTGATCGGATGTTATCAAATATATAATGTATAAAAAATGTAAATAATGTATTTATCAAGGAGCAATTTGTTATTTAGAGTAGCTCTTAGTATTACAATAGTGTTGGATCTGATTAAATCCACAAAAATAATCTAATTCAAAATTTAGAATTTTAAAATTTCAAAATTGTTATTTAATCCATAATCTACAATTTAATTTTCTTTTCGAATTTCACTTACTTACTCACTAACAGTAAGTTTTGTAATAATTTTAATATTTCATTTTCGTACTACTTGTTGATAAATAAATAGTGTATAGGCTAAAAACTGAGTAACTATACTTCCACAAATTGCGTCAAAACGGACTGTAGGAATGTATCAACACGAGCATTCTGTGTGACTGCAATGTTTAAGCCAATAGGGTTATAGTCATGCGTGTTTTATCGATGTTCCAAAAACGTCTGGCGGCTCTCGATTGCAACTGTAAATTCACGTACCACTGCGGCTCTGCATGCTGTATCATTCTATACATAGGTCCGCGTTCCATTTATCAGTCCGACGTATGTGCGTTACGTTTTTCCAACTATACGATAAAGCCAAGCTTTACGAAAAGTTTAGAATTTCCATCGAGAATTGTACAAGACTTTTATTTCAAGTTTTCTTTTTTAGCGCCAATGTATCGAATATTCATAGAACACGTCGAAACATCGTATGAGAGACCAGTAGACTGACATGTAGTAGACTAAAGCAACGGTTAGGTAATTAATTCAATCGATACAGAGGTATGTGTGGCGTCCAACAAAATATTGTACATTATCTACAATTGCAATATGAGATACATTTAACGTAATGAGAATCAAATTTAAAATTAATAATTATGTTCACGAAATTTGAGTTTCCATATAAATCTGAAACTTTAGATCTTATACCATTCACTTCATGCAAAATAATACCATTTTGTCTATAATGTATTTAAGATATTACATTTTAAAATAATGAAAATGTATATCAAAGATTTTAACAAAAAAGTAAAAAAAAGATTTTTTTTTATTTTTACAAAAGAAACTAGTAACGCGAAATGATTATGCTTCATTCGGTAGTCTTACTCTCTATCTATCTATTTATGTCTCTCTCTCTCTCAGTTTGTCTCTCTATCTCGTCAATTCATCTATTCGTAATGATTGCGCATGTACCTTTGAGCATTGTTTACGAAAGGTACGACAGTGGTTCGCAAAGCGTCACTCGACCCGAATTCTAGATACCCCGAGTGTGGCCGATTTAATTACTAACAAACACTGATCGCATTATTTCTCCACAAAAATATATACAGTCTCGCATGCTCCCAATGTCTCTTTGGAGTGTACGTCTAAAGGATCGGTTACGCCGAGCCTACCTAGTGCTCCGATTTCTGTAAACACGTGGCTAACCAATACCATGGAATCGTTTTAAAAGTTACCATCAGGTCCAAGGGAAACGTAGAATTGGGCGAGCGAGTATTTACTGCCGCCACTCGGTCCCCTGTGTACTGTGCGTGTACAGGAGTAGGGCTGGGAGTGTTGGATTGTCCGGTGGACGATGACTATACCAATTTCCGCATCGCTTAAATGAGCTCAACACCACAAATGATAAATAAAGCGGAATTCTCAAAATTGCATATTTCAATTCCCCCAATGAGCGAATCTGCACTCTAATTTAATCTGATATTCGATTTAAAAATGGAAGCTGTTCTGTAAATAAGAAATACCGATAAATTGCACATTTTAATGAGCTATAATCCTTAAATTCTGTCATATTTCATTTATCACTTTTATCTCTGATGAGTCTTTGTACATTTATAAAATTGTTTACTTTAGAGTATGAAACTTAAAATTACGTTTCATGCGTAATCCTAAGAATAATGTTAATATTAATATATGTAATTAAAAAAACTCCTTTCGTTATTTTTTCCTTGCAACGTAATAAAAATAGACCAGAGGGCCACCGGAATTAGACATAATATATACCCTACGGACATTCCGATTTTTTATGCCAAATTGAAAATAATAAATATATTAAGCTAAGACTTTAGTAATCGATAGAATACATTGCTGACATACCGCGTCTAAAAGTTATAAAATGAAATTGTCGTATTAGAAAAAATCGACGAGGAAAAATTTAAGACAAAATAAAAGCATTTGATTGGTTCATTACATTGTTATGGATCCTAAATAAAATATTTCATATGTCGTATGTTCATTGTCATGGTTTCTCTTCACGTTTGTTGTGATTATAGTTTATTTATCAATAAAAAACTTTTAAGGATTATTCATTGGCAAAATATGTTGGATAAACCTTCACATACGTCGTTATTATTTGTATCATTCATTTTTCCTCAATATTCAGCATCCAGCAAATTTACTTTCAATTTCGGGATAAATTCAAGATATTAGGAAGTGACAATAAATTTTTATCAAGATGATAGGGAAGTTATGTAATGAATTTTTCAAGATCCTAGTAACCATTATAATCTCACTCTTGTCAAGGTTAGTGATTTACAGGAAATGTTAATTGTAAAGATTTTTGACGTGTGGCGAAATTATAAAAAGTGTTAACGATTAAAATTTGAATAATAATTCCCTTATTGAAACCAGTATATGCAATTTCATTTCTTTATTTAATTTACTATAAGGATTATACAATTTAATTTGAAATTTGTATGCTACTTAGATGATAAATTTCCAATTTATTATCGCCTTTTTATTTCAATAGCATTATGGCAGCGTAAAGGTAGTTAACGGTAAAATTCACAGTAAAAGTAAAATTTGATGAATGTGAATTTACTGGTAGAAAGTAAAAAAATTTAGTGACTTTTATCACATCACATAATAAAAAAGTAGATTACTTACCACGTATTGTTCCGGGTCTAAATCTAATTCAAGCTTGAGTATTTTCCCATTTTACTGGTTTCTCTGTAATAATTTGATTTCATAAGTATCAAAAGCGACATGCTTAGTAATATAATCTAGCAATTGTTAAAGTTTTAAAATAATATATTTATAATTCTTCATATAGTATGAAAAATTGGAAAGCCTGTAAGGTAAAATGGTATTACTTTTCTATACAGTAAGTTTTATTTATATTTAATTAAATTTAACAAGATTTAATAAATATACGCTTTAATAAATGTACGCTTTTATAATGGTTGGGTGAGGAATTCGGATAGGAAAATCTGCGAATGGGGGTAATTTGGCGAGTTGATTTAGTGTTTCAATTTTTCAAATCATCAAAAATCTCTACTGCATATCCTTGTATGAAACAGCACATATTCCGCCGGGCACTTCTTGCCGGCATCGACTACCGTATGCTGCAGAAATCCCTGAGCAAGAATGTCACTCGCAACTCTTCGCAATCTGACTCCACCTACAAATATACAGCATTGGTATATCAAGAGATCCAAGGTGCTCGAGGGAGTACATACGAGGGAGTACGAGGTTTAAGTGCAAAATATGCATCGATTCAAATATTTATGTAAAGCGCTCATACTATATTAAATTATTTTATTTAGCACTGTATCATGTAATTATTTATTTTTATTAAGTGAGTTATGTAAAAGTACTGATCGTTATAATCTAAACGAAACAGAAAAACTATTATAACTATTGTTCTAAATACTAGTACTATACCGAACTATTATATACTATGTATAGTAGGTCATTTTCTCAACACATTTTAAATGTCTAGTTGCATAAGTGGATCGTTGATTTTATAAGTTTGAATGTTAAAATGAATAATTACCTAAGATGTTTCATATGTGTTGGGTAGGTATGATGTGAATTTTGGAAACTAGATTTTTTTCTCATTGAGTTGGAGAGCCTAACGAACGCATACGTCACCACCATGTGAACTATTTTCATACCACGAGTAAAGTTTGCCCTGAGAGAAGGCTGCAATAAAAAACAAAGAGGCAGCAATCAGCGGACGACTGTTTCACCAGTTCCTCCCTCAACATCTCCCTTTTTCCCCATTCCCATCCCCTAGTTCGCATAAAGTTGTGCGCACGGAAATCACGGCATGGTATAGATAGAATCAACGATGCCGTAATCGTTCCCCAATCAAACTGATCGTCTGGAGTTCCATCGTTTAAACTTCGGTAATGAACTAGACTTTCGGGCAGGGCTCGTACGTATAGCTATGTGTCTCGAAATTTATTACTATTCAGTAGGTTGCACTATTACAAAGTAACATTTATCAGTGTTGAATCGGAGTAGAGGAGCGATCAAGCCCCACTACATCGCACTAACCTATTGATCTGCAGGTGGAAAGGGTAGCTTGTTGACTTACCATACAAGTTAGGGAATTAAGTTCGGTGCTCAGTGTAACTTCCATCCGTACTAATTCTCCCGCTTCTTCACAATTACTAGATATCGTGTTCTAATATTTGAGTACATAAAGGGTACTAATTGAGATACATAAAGTTAATAAAATATTAATGAAATATACATAAATAAAAAAATATATAAACTAATTTATCTTAAACACCAATATGCTTTAAGTTTCCTCAAATTTGGATAACATTCAATTAAAGTACTATTGTAGCGCCGATATGTATGCACAATGTAAAAGCATAATTTGCAATTATGTAATGCTTACTTAAAAAGATTAGAATATAGCAATTTTTATAGAATAACTGGTTTTTTCATTGATATTCATAAGATTAATTTTGTTTGTAAGCATTAATACTGAATCTAATTTACTCGGAAATCTAATTTACAATATTACATGGATCCACTATAGAGTATAATTTAACAAAATTGATCAATTAACCAATTTATTTTACTTTTTTATTTTTAAAAAATGTAGTACAAACTTTTTTACCAAAACACTGTATATTATATTCATTTGGAAACACATGTGTACATGTTCGAAAGTCGATTCTACTGTTTAAAATTATAAAACCTTTACAGTTATGATTTATAATTTTTGATTATATAATGAATTCATCATACCAACTGTACGACCATTTTTCAGGAGGTTCTAAATTCCGTACTAAATTAGTGATTTTAAGAATTTCTCAAAGCTCATTTGATCATAAAATTAAAATATTAAGAAGATATTACCATGATAACAAATCAATATTTCATTAAATATAATAAAAAATATGTAATATTAAAAAATTTACAAATTTTTTTTATGAATATTGGCGTTTTAATTCATTGTTTCTAAAAGAATTATAGTTCTGAAAAGTCTTGAAATGTTTCAGAATCCTAAATACTTAAACTTTTCCATCTTTACATGAATATTTTTCTGAAATATTTGTACAGTTTTATTCTGCATAATATCTACAATTAAATAGAAAAATAAAAATCTATTAAGTAATTCAAAAGGTAGGACGTGGGAAACGAAATATGTATACTTACAGGTTATTTATATTTTAGCATAGAATAAACTCTATTAATTTTCAGAGATTTTTAATGGATTAGAAATAGAGAATACTAATAGAAAAAAGTTTTTTTATTTATAACATCTAGTGATTTATGCATATATACCATGCTTAGTACAGGTATATTGTTTAATGTATTTGTCAACATTATCTTTCTTTTTAATGAATTCCTTAGAATGGAGATAATTAACATCATTCGAACAAAATAATAAAACAGTAGCTTCGTTTAAGAAAATTCTGATCGTTTATTAAGAATATTTACATTGAATATCTTTTGCAAATTCGCGTGGTAACATGGTATAACATAAATAAAAGTTTACATCGTTTAATAAAAAAGTTTATAGCAATTAAATAATTTTAAAAAAGAATTTGAGCGAAACATGATATTTAAAGTATTTTTAATATGTCTACACGATAATATCAGGTAATACACATTAAAAGGTATAAAATAAAATGCGAAGAGAACGAAAAATCGAGAACAAAGTGATAGTTCATTGAAAAAAAAAATCGAGAAAATCACTGAAAACATGACAGAATAAAAAAAAGTATCAGCAAGAGAGATGGAGAAGAAATCACAGAAAAACTGATAAAAGTGGATGTAGAGGAAGACAGGATATTTTGGTGTCTTGCTCAGGCGGATTTGGCACTTTGACGAGTCTCGCTTCCTACCTCTTTTCAAATGGAACTGTAGCTCATCGGGTACCCGGCGGACACGATATTTCTCTCTCAGATCCTCGACGCTCAGTGAATTCCAGAAGGAAAGGAGAAAAAGACAGAAGAAGAGCTACCCGGCCAGCGAATTTTCACATATCCCGCACGTATGGAGAACTAACGAGCGAGTCCTCGCGATTGAAATCGTTTGGGCATTGTGGACTAGCAACTCGATGTTCCGTCTGCTTCTTTTATCCCTTACCGTAAGGCTGCGGTTGAAACGGGCAGTAGAGCGACCTCGTTTTCGACACGACACCAGACTAATTGCGACTTTCGGACTTGTCCGTGACTCATCCCCCAACTGGAGACTGCTAGCATACGATCACACTCACACGCACATATATACTTAAGGCTTTTAATGAGCTCCGACTACTGCATTGCTTCCACCGTAGCTATAGTTACATATGCGCCACTGTACAAGGGGAACTACTGCGCTCAAAAAGAGGCACGAAAAATTTGAAATAAAAGAAGTTGGATCGTTGAATGCGGACAATTTCACAGATTTGACTAAAGAAAAGTGGATGTTCGCTTACGTTTACGTTGAAACCAAGCTGATGCACAGTTTTGAAAAGTTATTTTACCTAATATTGATTAATTATAGAATATCAATATATTATGGGAAATTAATGTATACTTGTTTATTAAATTTTTATTTGATTATTGCTCAATACATGACTTTTAACGTATCAACTATTCTATTCAATTTTCTTTTTAATTCAAAATGATTTTGAAGATTTCGGAGTAATCGAAGGAATTTCATTCTTCTTTCTGCTGAATAGCAGACAAGAATTTCCAACTAATTGTCTTGGTCACTTTCACTTCTACTTGCTCTCCCGAATATCGTGACGAATATTACGACAAATGAGATATTGCACCCTTAAGCTTACTTGGCATTTGTTGACTTTGCTTTTTAACGAAACTGAGAGAATTTTTTACATTTTACTTAAAAGATTATTTTATTCCTAATGCTATTAAAACGGACCAAAAATTGCTCATTAATTACATAAATGAATTCTCTGGCTACCTCATAATTTACGATGGAAAAGGATAAAGTATTTCATGACGATATTTGCAAATGTTAGAATAAAGCTATAGTAGTGATATAAAATTGAAAAGAATATTGACCGGTTTGTAGAAATATAATGAATTAGATAAACGAATACATTTTAATGGAATTGAAATATCGATTGAAATAAACTCTAATTGAAGAACTGTAGAGTAGAAATTCGAAAGATCGGAAAAACTTAAGGTGGTCAGGGAGAAGTTCAGTTCGCTGCTATATCGAAAACAGTTTAACGTCCTGAAAAGGAACTAAAAGACCAATAAAAATGATTATACCAAAAAAAAAATATTGTATTTAGGAGGCTACAGATGAAGGGGAAATATGTCGAGGTCTATGTGTGAATTTTTTTTTTGTTGTTATTTTTTCTGCCTCCACCAATGTTATACTCATTCCTATATATTAGAACTATTTATTTTAGGAGTAACCTTCTGTTCATTATACACTTTTGCGTAGGGGTACTAGAGTATGAGATCCATCGAGCTGCCACGAAGTAACCATGATAAGAAAGTCTAACCGGTATCTCAGGCGTTGTAGAGTAACTATGAAATTTTCTCATCACTGAGAGTAAAGGATCCCTCTGAGTTTATCCAGTCCTCGTCAGATGGTTCCTTCATCCTCTCTCTTTACCTGTCACCCCTACTTCTCTGCACTCTCTGTCGGAAAATTTAAAAGTTAATTAAGTGATCGAGAGAGATCTGGAAATTCATTGAACTTAATGGAAAGGTATGAATAAAATAGAGTCTGAACTCCTTAACAGATGTCTACCCCTTTGTTCTCCAGCGGATTATTAAATGCTTTTATTGCCATCCACTTCCAGCTATTCATTCCAGCACAATGATATTCGCCTTTTCATGCAGAAAAAATACTTTCTTATATTGTTAAGAACGAACTCAGCTCTTCAGTCTTACGAATAAAATGATTTTAGGATCATGTAATATATAAACGACCATTTTCGATAGTCTACCAGACTAGATAGACACTTATATCTTTTAAATCTTTTCGAGGTAATGTCTTCCATTTTTTTCATTCGTGCTACTATATAGTAGATTTAGAATAAGTTCCAAGCAATATATTATTTTGTGCAGAAGAATGAATTAACTTCTATTATTGAATTATTTATGGATGTCATATTCGCATTTTCCAACTGTTTTATAATCTTCGTACTTAAAAGATAGTTTTCCTCTATATATTAAATGTATGCAAATATAAAATTCATAAAAATATTAATAATTAGAAATTAAAAAATGCTGCATTTATTTTACTTGAATTCCGATTAGAACGTAAGTATATTGTTAATATTGATTCTAGAGTTCTTTTCAATTCTTGATAACTGTTTACCAAAAATAAAGAATAGTAATAAAGGAAAAAGTTATATCAATTGCAAGAGTTGGGATAAAATGAAGCGCACGCCGGCTTTTACTACTGATTAATACTCCAGAGAACACGTTAGCGCAAAGGCACACAGAGTAATCTGGTGGGGCTCGCGTCGTAGCGGGTTCCGCAGGGGTCGTAATCAAAGTACACCTCGAGTGCGGCGATATTTAGTAAGCAGGGGGGGGGGCGGCGGCGGCCGGAGGACGGGGAGCAAATCGGAAGCCACACCAGGCTCGCAACTCCTGATGGGTGAATTGTATTTGCCGGGGAGCCGCCAGGGCGCCGACGAGCCCGCATAATGGTGATGGGAGAAAAATCTATATAGCCGCGGTAGACGGGGAGGGGGTGGGTGGGCGCAGCGACTCTTCGGGGCGCTTCCTGACGAACTATTGTGGCCCGCGGCTAAGGAAACACACGTGTGTGCCTGCGTCTTCTTTCCTCCCCAGCGTTCGCGGATGTGATTTCACTTGTGCAAATTTCATTTCTGCTCCTCCCCGGCTCCTCGCTCTTTTATCAATACCTTCGTGGAAACAGATTCTGCGGAAGAGTAGAAAAGAGAGAGAGAGAGAGAGAGGGTTGGGGGGTGGAGCGTGTGGGGGGAGGGGCGAGTGGATTTAAAAAGTTCGGTACAGAGAGCAGCCGCTGCCGGAGCCGGCGGGGCGGCTGCCACCTCCTCGGCGACATCCGACCTCCAAGCGGCCTAGCGAAAAAGATCTGGGGCTAAAGAGAGAAAGAGAATGGGGGGAGGCGAGAGTACACATTGGCTTTTTCCGACTGCGGGGAGGGAAAAATGAAGAATCGGTGCGAGCGCGTATAGGTTCGCTCCACTCGGGTTGGCCGCGTCGGCCCGCGTCCGCGACGCCCGCGCGAGAGAGTGAGAGTCGGCCGGGGAGTTATTGAATATGAAAGTTTCGAAATTCCGCAGTGCCAGCAAACTTGACTCGAAAACATAACTTATAAGTAACTTCGGGGATGCGAGGCGCGGGCCGCGGGGAAAGAAGGCGCGGCTTAAAGAAAAAAGCCCGAGGGTCGGAAGTTGCGCGCGAGGGCGGAAGTTAGGCCCGCGCGGCCCCCTGCAACTTTGCCCCCGGAGCCGGCGGGCGAGATTTCGGGCCGAGGGATCGGGATCGCGGGCACGCGCTGCGAATGCGGCCCGCGTCCGCCGCGGCAATGAGGCCGGCCGAGTCGCCTGCACAATCCACCTAACGAACCACGTGCCGGCCCCCCCTCCCCCTCCGCGATTCTAATCTCTTCCCCGTTTTTCCAGGGAACACGGCTTCTTTTATCGGATCCTGTTACGGTCTCGCTGATTTCCCGTCTCGGGCTTCTGTCGCCATCGATCAGAAACACCTGCTTCCTCGGAGTCGTCCACGCGGTCCTCGCTAAACGCCGCCCCCCGCTTTCTAATTTCCTTGTTAAATTCCAATTCGTCTTTGTGCTAGGGAAAATCTCACCCTTTGCGTGTTAAATAATTTCGTATAAAATTACTTTATACTAAACTTAACTGCGTAAATGAATTAACGTACACTTTATGCTACAGCCGACGCGGGATCCAAATGAAATAATTTCTCGTAGAAACGTTACTGTACTTATTTCCTGTCTCATCTAAAATACCTAGCCTATTCTAGATTTAATACTTTTAATAAAAAGTTTTATTTCTCTGAAAGGTTGCGTGAGCCGGATTATATTTCACCAGTGTAAGGTAAACAAGCCTTCGGACAATGATCATAAAGTCGATCGCAAAACCCAAAATAAACTCAGCTCTAAATTCAAAGTGGTCGAGAAAGTTGCTTATTAGCTAGCACTGTCTTGTTTTGTATTTTAAATGAATGAAAAAACAAGCGGTTTAACCATCTTTCTTTTCGGGACAAATTAGTAAAAATAGTTTATGCCAGAATAAAAGAAAGGTAAACAAAGTTGTTAAAGGAAGCTGGACATGTTTCAGTTTACCCTTATGTAAATTGGTTTTGCTCCTTACCGGCTACGTACATGGCGCATAATAGAAAAAGCAAGATAAAAATTTGTTATTCATACTGTGCATTCCTTTGGCTCGAGACATCGTTCGACGGGCGGTCGGCTCGTGTCTCTCTCCACGACCGACTTCGATTGCAGCCAATTGCCCCGGCGATAGAAGGCAAATCGAGACGAGTCATGCAAAACTCGGGCCTATGTAGAGTCGACAGCTAAGCGTTTTGCGCGGTACCAGAGAGCCTCGGCAATCACGGCTAAAGGGGCGCAGGCAATTTTGTAACAGGGAAATCGCCGGAATGAGCGGGCGGACGGCGCCCGAGGCTGTCGGGCTTACGGGCCAATGTACACAGGGGCCCGCGGTGGGACAACTTAATACGTGGGCCGATCAGCGGGGCTCCGCCGAGCGCCCGATAAATTGAATGCTAATTGACGCGCCCGCTGCCCGGGGCCGGCGCCTCTCGCGCGCGACTTTCGCCCCCGAGCGCGAAGACATAAATTGCCGGATGAATATCCCCGTGGGAGCCCGGGGCGGGGGCTAATGCTCGGCGGGGGAGGGCCGCGCCCCGGTGCGCCGACGTGTCTGAATCGATACGCGCGTGCACGTACACTCGTGCCGGCCAGTGTACTTGTTTACTGGAGCGCTGCCAGTGCGGGTTTTGCCCGGCCGGCGCCGCTGCCCGGGGACCGCTCCTGGACCCCTCCCTGATTAATTCCACCTTTTGTCCCTGCCTGCGGCCTGATGGGTCGCGCGCCCACCCACGCGGTAATGACTCTGCGCCCGATCGCCCCGTACCCCAAAGAGGGCCTTTTCCGACGATCCATATAAATACATTAAATCGGCTAATTAAAGTGCGCCGCCGGTGTTTCCTTATCGGACCGGCCACCTCGGTCCTATCGATCGACCATCTCCCCCGTCCAGTCTTATAACCCGAGCTTTACCGTTCAAGTAAGTGGGAAATAATTCTCGTTTCGAATGGAATAATCTCTTGTTGCGTAAAATCCCAATGGCGAAGAAATGAAACTGCGTGCTGATGAAAAAATTGTACGCCGAACTTGCTAGGAAATAAAAGGTTCGATTCGTTCCCCTAATCCTTCATCGGTTGCACCGAATAAAAAACCCAAGAGATGAAAGCAATCGAAACAGCGGTCACTGCGTTTAAAGAACCAGGCCTCCTAGGAATTATTCCTCGACTGAAAAATAAAAATTCGATTACGGCGTTAACGATTTTCCGTTCGCGGGAGGAAAGAGATGCAATATAAATTAGGGAACAAATCATCGGGAATCACTATCACCTAGGTACGTACTTCTCCTGAATTGACATACCAGAGAAACACAGGGTACAAGCGATAATGGAAGGGTAGAGGGTCTCTGCCAGTTCGTTAAGTGTGCATTTCGAAAGTTCAGCGATAGGACTCTGTGCATTTGACATATTTTAAAAGCCAAACAGCTGCAAAAAAGATAATTAGCTTTAAAACTAAAAGCAAGCCGTGATCGACAGACTTATTCAATAACAGAGGTTAACTGCAAAAGAATTTCTGCGAGAATTTGCGTCAATAAATAATTTCATTGGTATCACACTATTCCAGCTGTACACGTCTATAATACATATCAGCTTCACTTCACGATTTCATTCTTACTTATGAAACAAGTTTCGATACAAGTTTAGTTAAAAAATTTTATTGATTTAAATATTATCAATAGCTATTTATAGCTTTCAGATTCAATTTAGGCAACTTATATTCGATATATCTACGTCTAATCATTCAACACAATCGGACAACGTCAAGCCATTCTCCGGAGGGCATTTCGGTGGATCTATACCAAGGCCCTTGAGATCGACGTTTGATCTTTGCGTCTGCAATTACATAAAGCGAGCTCACGTTTGAGCAACCAACAAACGTATCGAAGCAACCCTATAGGAGCCTGCGATCACGAATCGCATCATCCTTATAATAGCAATAGCAAAGGGTCGTCGAGATTGATTGAAGCAACAAGAAATATCTTCATCGTTAATATATACATAATTATATATATGTAAAGGTGTTGTGCGTGTATATGTGAAGGCTTAAATAGAATTGTTACTAATTAATTAAATTTAAGCAAAGCATGTTAACATAACATGCTATAATTATAGGGACATTATTTTTAAGTATCGCGAGAATTTTAAATATTGTATCTGAGTGCACAATTTTATTAAAGCAATAAAATACCGAACTATTGACAAACCTTCTTTTACCCAACTTAATTATAATTAGATACGACAACTTTGACCATTACATATTCTTTGGACCCACATAAAAGTTATGCATGATAGTCTACATTCACTTTTTTTAATAAAAGTTATAATATATATTCTCATTCATCAAAAATTATTTTATGCGCAATAAAATGAAAAACTAAATAAATACTTTTTAAATAAAAAAATAAAAAGTTAAATATTTATTTGAACAATAATCTGATAAATTAAACACCGCATTATACAAATAATATTTTTAAATACACCAAAAATTATTTACACTTCAACCAAATATTCGTTCCATCATAATCGTAAACATTACATTTTTGAGCCTTCGTACAACATTTGAAGCCAATCACCTCACCATTAATTTTATTCTTTGAAAGTTGAACATCTAGATTCATTCATCAATGTGAATATAGAAAAGACAATTATGTCGTATAAAATTCTGTGACAGATAATATGCTTGTCATTAATGTCGTATATATAGCTATAATATAATGTTATATTATATGTTGTTATATTCATGGCTCTATTGAAGTCTTCTATTTAGCATATTTAATTAACGTACAAATTATTTTTATTTACGATCAATTGAAATCAATTTATTATTTCTTCTTCGTTTTGTGCTTATTGCTGTAGTTTTTTATATTTTCTTTCACAGTTGGTTAAATCTTTATTATTGCTTTTTAATTTTATTCTTTCAATGTAATATAAATGTATTATCATAGCTGTATGTAATGAATATTTAATTATTTTATGGTTTTATAATTATTTTGATTAAACCTTATTATGTAGCTTTTTATATGTTTTTTAAATACGTGCAATAATACTACATACTAAGTAACTATAAGAAATAGGAAACTGGGGAATAGAAGCCGATCTCTTAATTGCCCCCACTAGCACGATCTCGTCGTCTTTGCCAATAATTGTTGTTATTAAACTCCCGAACGCATTCTTACAATTTTGAGAGTGAATAGCGACTCGTCTAAGACTGTCGCAATAGCAGTCTTACCGTCCAGAATAGGATCTTCTAGTAATTCTAATTCATTTACCCGTAATGTTACTTGCAAATATGAGCAACGTTATTTTTAACTTTAATATTTATAGTTTTGAGCAAATCGAGTATGTATTTTATGAATCTCCAGTTCTTTCACGAAAATCATAATTTTTTAAAACGTAATATATGTACTTGAGTTTACCATCTAAAGTCGAGATCAACCGCTGCAGCGCCGTAATTCGGGATGAGCTTGTAGGTATGATTTAAAAATAATGGGATCCTTACAGTTATTGTCGATTTACGATTTCATTGACCTGAATACACGAATGTAATATCTTGCTCGGCAGAAGTCTATTTTTATTTAAGTTCTTATTAATAATTTTAGAATATTTCTATTTGGCGTTAGAATGTATGAATAGAAAAAAGGTTGTTGTTCCTATTAATCATTAAAACTACACTGTTTGAATAATTTAATGAAGCAGATCATTATTGATTTATTTTTGTCATTTTTGCAATCATTTAGATAATATATATTTAATATTAATTAATGTTATCTGCACTAGAGCTCACTACTTATGACACATTAATTATCTTTATAGCATGAATATAAAATCTCAAAGAGTTGCAAGCTATATTCTCGAATGGGCAAAAAGTTCAGTTGCTTTTAGTTAATGTTAATTATTAATGCGTAATTCAGTGATTGAGGCTGCAATGACAGGGTGCGGTATTCTATATAAGTTTTGAGCACAATAAACGTTTAGTTCAAAATTATGTATTAGGCGCCTGTTTGTTAAAGCTTTACTGATAAGTATTACAGGCAAATCCAGGATTAATTAAAACTATACGAGCCAGATAAATAAAACAGTTAGTAAATAGCTAGACTAGGATTAATCTACTCAATTCATCTAACAATTAATCAATAAAATTGTCATAACATAGAAACGCGAATAAAGAGAATATTCCTCTTTGACTGACAAAATAGTTAAAAATATTTCTTTAGAATGGTTTGCATATAACGTGGAACATATACCCATTTCAAAAGTTATTTGGTAATATATTATGAAATAAGGAATTGTATCTGGGAGTATATCTAGGGGTTGCAATGGAGTTATCTGTATTAAATTAATGTAGAGTTCGCAGCACTAATGGAATGCGCCTTGAGATATCGAGAGGCGCGGTATCGGCAATAATCCGACTGGCTCTCCATAGACCCATACTTGAGCTTCGACTCAGGTCGAGTCCCGAATTGTCCCACATGCAAATAACCAAGCACTTTCGCCCGTCGGAAGGAGCAAATTAGCCAGAAGAAAATCCCCTGGTTCATAGCTTCCTGCACCTGGTGGGCGGAAGGAAGCGAGGAAAAGCGGTCCGGCGGCACTGGGAAAACTTAGTGCTGCGCGAGCGCAAGCTCGCGATGTGTGATATATTACCGCGCGCCGCGGCTGCAGCCGGGAGCGGCGGCGCCCACACGCGCGCCCACGCACACACGAGCACGTACACAACGCACAGGGCTATCGGGCGCGAAGTCGGGGGAGCATTAAGCTATTAACTATCGATTAGCGCTCCTCGCGAACTAGTTCCGAATTAGACGCGCTCTCCCGCGCCCTCGAGTGGAACTCGGGCGCAGCCGAGGAGCGAGGGCTCCTCGCGCACTGCAGCTGCGGTCCGCGACGGGCCTTCCGCTCCACCAGCCTTTATCTGCCTCTGATTGCGTTCGCTTAATCGCTATCTTCCCGCGCCCGAGCATTTGCCTCGGCCCTAAATCCGCGCGCTATCGGCCTCTATATCTCGGGCCGGCCCCGGGCATCGGCGCCCTTTCCTCTGCGGTCACCCCTCCCCCCGCCCAGGGGGCAAAAAAGACCCAGGGCCGATTCATCAGCCGAACGAGATTGAAAAAGTACGTGGGCGCGCGGGAGACAGTTAGAGCCCGCGCGGAAAATGGCCGCCCGCCCGCGCCCCTCCAACTTTTACTATTAGCAGGGAGTATTAGCCGGCGGCGGCGGTGCTTTCGATTACGTGACCGGCGAATAAAAGCCATTCGGCCCCGGGGCGGCCCCCAGACCCCCGGCGGCCGGCCTTCGAATTATTTGATTAAAGATGAAGTGTCAAGGTGCGTGTACGGGCCGGCACGTGGGCGGCATCCGCCCGGGCCGAGCCGACGACCCTATGTGGGATCGAGGGAACAAGTCGCCCGGGAGTGGAGTGCGCGCCCGCGAGGTCGACCCCTTCATACACAGGGCCCTAGATGAGCGCGCCGAGGTGGACGCCTGGGAGATGCCGGCCCCGGACTGCGAGCCACGAGGAACGAGGCTTCGGCTCCAGCCAATCGTATTATACGAATAAAGGGGGACGCCAAAGGGTGCCAACTGCAGGGAACTCCGAGGCGGGACTTCTCGCAGGCAACTCGACGAGCCACCGACTCCTCGACTTGGGCGACGTATATTGGTTTAATCGTTTGGCCTCTGACTTAACTTTCCCTCCTTTTTTCGGGCGATCCTCTCAAGAGACATACCGGAAAGAAGTACAAAGTTTCACCTTTCGTCCCGGGACGCAGCGCCCGGGTTATATCTACTTCCGAAACTCGCTAACCCCTCTCTCTCCCTCTCCTCTTTGCCTCTCGTACCTCTATTTTCTTCTAACCCAGCACCCGTTACCTCTTTCTCTATCTTATCCCTTCATCCTCCCAAGACTGATACAAGCGAAAAATTCTATTTTGTACGAAAACCGTTATCTCACAAATAGAAAAGTTCATGGGTCGTAAGGAAGTCTTTTAATCGTATTAAATGAATGTAATTAATACATTTTTTTCCAATACAAACCTGTAAAAATGAATGCTATAATAATAGCATTAAAATATTATACTTGTTATTATAAAGAATAAATAGAACATTTTAACAAACATCATTGTCATAATGATTCGGTTCTTCATCCAAATACATCACAAGCTGTAATATTAAGATTTTATTAATTCAACTAGAAGCTTATGCCAGGCTTATACAAGTATGACCTAACGTTATTTTCTAAAATAAAATTTTTAAACTGGATTTAATTAGATCAGACTATTGATCATTTATATTCTTGTAGTATAATCTGTGATGAATACAACTGGAGTGGTAGGCATTTTTAAGGCCAAGTAAAATCTATTGTTAAAATCTACTCATTAATCGAGGGTATGGGGCAAGTCAAAGGAGAATTTTTTTACACAAGTATGTCTGCTATTTATCAATTATTTCCTGAAATTTAAAAAATTGTTACTCACTTTTAGTAGAATATATTAGCTTTCATACTCGGAAAAATTGTTTATAAATCACATACTATACAAGTTTTAATTTTAATTTTGATCCCTTGCGAATTAAATATGACGACGACAACCCAATTTTTTTTGTGTAAGAGAACTAGCAAAAGAAAATTATTGCTGAAACACACTTAGGGTATTATCATTGCTGTATAAGTGAACTGATCTTTCAAAGATGTATTTTCGAGTCAATTAATTCAAGATTTCTTGATTAAGATCAAGGGTCGAAATTAAAAAAAATTTAAATACCAAATCTCGAGCATTAATGGGTTAAGATAATTTAATAGATACTAATGGGAATAAAGATTCCTACAAAAATTGCCATCCCCTCATCAAGTTCGATCAACCCGTCGCGTGACAGGCAAGTTATGAGTTGTTACGATAGGAACGTATTAGGCTTCGCGTTTGCTCATTTCTTGGTACATTTTTGGAAATGAGAAGAGTTGAGAGCTAAAAAAATAAACTGTAATCAGAATTCACTTAGATCTAAGAATCGAGGTAGGTCAAGCGGAGTGTAGATGGTTTAGTTGTAATTGAAAAGAATGAAGCGGACGTTCATCTTTTCTGAGCGAAATAACGTCAGTCTCTTTTTGCACGAGCGCGGCCTTGAGGTTCTACCGACTGAAGCGGAAAGGGCTAACTGACCGCGAGTCGCTGAGTGACCGCTAACCTCTAGCCGCAGGTGCTTTTGTTCAACAGGGCGCACTGATTGGTTGCTTCGGCCTCCGCTGCCGCAGGTCACACGCCCACGCTCGTGACTGCCTCGCGCCCAATAACTCCTGCGGTACGGTGAATTGCAACTAAAGAGAAAAAGACGCCTTCGTGAGCTTTCGCGTATGTCACCCTCTCCGTTGACTTTCGTTTGCGTCTCGCTGAGGATATAACTAGGTGACATTGCGAAACCGTTTTCCCCATCACTATACTGCAACTGATCCTGTTATATCTAATATAACACTACTAAAAGTGTGAGAAACACGCGAAAATTTGCCTGAACGCGATCTATCTTAAATCACAGTTCAATATAGTTTTCTCTCTATTCGCTGGAAACTGAGTGCTATCCGATGCGCATAGACTGAAACCATTCCGCAAAGTTAAAATTAACTATTCCCCCATAGCAAGGATACTTGGAATTCCAAGTGGAATTCTCTCGAGAGCATCTGTTTATATATCCGAAAATAAGTTCTTATGATTCTCCTACGATTAGATTTAATTTGTGTATCTATATCTTTATTAAATGTCAACACCTCAGCGTTTTTGTTCTATTCTGCATGCAAAGAAATATTTTCAATTACGTTCAACAGCTGTATTTTTTTCTTTTTTGTCTTACAGTTTACTTCGATAACATCAGTCCGTAAAAGTAATTAAGAAATGAATCTCCAGTTAATTAAATAAATTAAATTATATAGTTTTATTAAATAATATATTATCTAATAGTAACACGAATTGTAAGACAAAAAGCATCACGTGATAGAGACAAATTATGATGAATCCAGAAAAAGATATGGACAATAATAATTGCAGAAAAGGCAATCAAAAGGCCAAGCACGAAATACTCATGTTATCTAAGTATACTAGTCAGGGGGAAACAATAGGTTATGAAATGGAATAAATAAGAAAATTGAAGTTATGGAAAACAAGTAGGAGATCGAAGAAAACTACATGGGAGGGTCAATATAGAAGTCGGACATGTAACTTACATATACGATACATAATTTTGATAAAACAGAGTTGAGATTAAATACAAAGCGAATAATGAATTAATTAAAACTAGAGTAGTACATACATTCGCAGCATATATATCAATCTCGTAAAATAAATCGTACAAGATGTAAGAATATTAATAAAAACAACAGTTGAGAAAATAAAATTTTTGAAGAAAACTATATTATGTACTTAAGGTAACATGAATAATAATAAAATGAATGAGAATTATTAGCATAGACATGCATAATCTACAAAAACGGGTCAAGCCAATTCAATCTCTAAAATTTATTTGTACTTTTAAAAACAGATCGTACATAAAAGACGAAGAACCGTGGAACTGGTTAAAAGGAAAACGTTGAGAATCACAGGAAGAAAGCACGGAAGAAAACATATAATGATAAAATCCATAAAGATACTTGAGAATAAATTAAAAGGAAGATGAATGTATTACGAGAAGTAGGAGAGTATCGCAGTTATCATAAAAACTTTAAGAGTTCTATCTTCGAACTTATCCGAAATCAACTTTATTGCTTGAATATACACTCTTATAAATAGCAATTCAAATTAGATACACTTCTATATAAGCTCTATTAAATTCTTATTTTAGAGAACAAATAACAATCAATTAATTGTATAAATCGACATGCATGTAATAGAATGATAATTTAAACATACATTCGAGTTATATTACACAATTATTAGTAAATTCGATACATTTAATATTAATATATGTTTTTGTTATTTGTTTTTAAAACGTGCATCGCTTTAGATTGTTAACGATACTGATAGAATAAAGATACCAAACGTGTTTTTATATAAATTGAAAACTAAATATACATGGCTTAATTAAAGATGAAATTATGCGTAATAAGAAATAAATTGAACTATAAACAAATTATTTTAAACGTTCTTTTTTTAGCATAAATATGAAATTTGTTCTGATTAATCATGTTTTACAGGTTCGCATGGTATAAACGCAGTGAGCGTGAAATTTGCATCCAAAATTAATGTCAGATAGGCAAACAAAGGAGATCAATGTGTATCGGCTTTCTGAAAGGACTACGAGATTCATCTTGTTTGTGTAACGAGCGTTCAATAATTGTTGATACAACATCGAATAATTCATCAAGATTCACGCGCAATAGAACGCTATAAATTTAAGCCTCGCATATTTCTGTAACATTACTATTAATCAAGGATATTTATCAAAAAATGAAGGTCTCTTGTGATTTGTAATCGAAGACAAGTAGAATTGGCAAAGGAAAAAGTTTTGGAAAAAGGAGAAAATTCTTTTTCGTCCTTGTATACAAACTTTTAAAGAGGTTTGAAGCAGACATTCAATTAGATTACCTTTCGAGACTAAGGTATGCAAAGTAAACGCGTTAAGTAACGAGTAGTGTCGAACTTGAAAGCTTCCCGTACGAATGAATTCCATGATTTATGGAATGTAACCAAAGGGTCAAAATGAGTTTTTTTTAAGCTAAAGCAATGATAAATATTTAGTTCGTTCCGCGAATTTTTCACCGGGAAATTTAATTTGACATATTACGAGCATTTTTTTTCGCTGCCTCGGCGAGAGTAATGGGTTCCATTTGCCAGGCATTCGTTGGAAGTTTTGCCGGTAAATGGTTGCGTAGACTGTCAAACTTTCTACCTTGAACTAATCGAACACGTTCGGAAGTTGGTACGGCCTACGTGCTGCGCTCGCGTCTATTATACCCGTTTTCGGCTTAATTTCCTTCGAATGCCTATTAATACATGGAGAGGAAGTAACAGCGGCGCACTCGAGCCGTATATTTCAATTCCTGCAATTTTCTGGTACAACGTTCGAGGAACCTCGTAACAAGCACGCAGCAAGTTACGTCACGCTCGAGGGACCACACATCAAAACGCGAATCAATTAGTATGCTTGCAGGCCATTGCCGCGCGCACGCGGGAAAGAACGAGCGGTCCGACGAGACGCGGCTAATGAATGAACACAGAGAGGAAGAGAGTCAAAAGAGGCTGGCTCCCGGGCTGCTCCACGGATCGCAAGGCAATTATATCTTCGATCGGGGAAGAGAAACGGAGGGCAAATCCATCTCCGTGACTCCTGGAGGGCCGGGGCCGATCGGAGATAGATCGGGCGCATTGTCACTTGGGTCCCGCGGCCCCGACAACTACAACACCCGGGGGCTGCCCTCACGGTCGATAAAATACGTCCGCTGCCCTGCGGAATCCCTCACAAGCGGCCTCGGGGAGGAAGCCGCCCCGAAAAGGCCCTTTGCCGCGGGGGAGCGGAGAATAAATAGCGGCGGGGACGCGGCCAAGTGGCCGGGGTTCGATCGCGCCGGGGGCAGATTACGCCGGGGCGGGAGCCGCGGCGGGCCGTTTATGAATAGCGAGGCCGGGGCGTCCGCGGCGCCGAGTGGAAAGTTGCCCCCGGGTGGGGGTGGGGGTTGGGAAGTGGCTCCGCCGGGGCCGGGCAATATTTTAGCGGCGGCCGAGCCGGGGAAACTCGTCCCCGAAAGTCCCTCCCTTTCAGCCCGCGCCCTTTCGAATAACCGCGCGAGGGTCATCCTGTTTACGCAGCCGCGGCCGACTGAAGCGCCCGCGGGAGGAGGCCGCGGCGGGCCGATGCGGCCGTCCGCCCTTCGACCGCCGGGGCTAATGTTCTTACCGTGTCCCTCTGTTCTTTGGCCGACGGCGAGACCCTGGGAGGGGATTTATGGCCCTCTGACGCGTGCGCCGGCCGACGTTTTTAATCCGTCCGCGTTTTTCCCGGGGTGCGCAGTGCGCCGAGGCCGCCAGATAATTCCTGAATAATGGAACTTTATTTTTATCGCGTGCTTTTAAGCGCAATAAATTTCTTTTAACAATATTGAATTAACTCGGCGCCCGGGCCGAGCCCCGGGAATTTATGCCCTTCGGCCCGGCCCCTCCCGGGGCAAAAAACAAATTCCCCCGAAATCTAACCGCGGCGGCCGGGGCTTCTAAAACGCCGGGGCCCCGGGAGCGGCGTTAATCGGCAACTCGATTCCCCGGGGCCCCGGGACACGGGCGCGATGTTTAAACAAAAGTTATCCGCGCAAAGTTGCCCCCGCGGGCGCCGAGGAAAAAGGAGGGCGGCGTTTAGCCGGGGCGAGCAGACTGCGCCCGGGACCTTTTGCCAAAAGTACTTTTTCAAGGCACACACGCGAGGCTCCGGGGCCCGGGGCTCAACTTCCCCGCCGTGTATAAGCCGCTCCCGGGAGCACCCCGAGTGCAAAGTGTGCACAAATATTCGCGCACGTGCGTGTCCCTCTCGCCGGCCGCCGCGGCGCCGGCGGTCCTCGCCGCGGAAAGCCCCGGAAACTCCCGGCCCGAGGGGGGGAGAGTATCGAAAGAATTTCCAGGGGGGGGAGTGGGGCAGAAGTTAGCCTCGCGCATACACTATCGCGGAGACGCGCCCCGGTGCCGCCCTCGCGGATATGCGCGCACGCCCCAGATATGCGCCGCCGCGGCCCAACTTCGGGGCGGCCCACCCCCCCCCCTTCCTCGAGCACCCCTTTTCCGAATCCTTACCCGAGACATCGCCAAGGCTCGGCGCACTTTTACCGGGGTAATTGATTGGCTCTCCAGGCCCCCCCTCGCGCCCGGCCATTCCATTCGACTTTTCCGCCCGGGGATACGTATACATGTGGGAGCGGCGGCTCGCGGCGGCACTCCCTGGCGAACTAGCCGCGGATATAGAGTACAATGCTCGAGAGAAATGCGAAACCGCCGCCCACTGGCTGACCTCGTCGCGACCGCCTTCAGCTATTCGACGATCATTCGTATTGTACCGCTATGTAGGTGCACCGGAAGACGCATCCACCCACGGATATTATCGATGAATAGTTCGGATGACGAGGGTCCTGCCTACCATTACTGACCGTGCATTTGTTAAACAGGCTGTTTGCGCGTGGCCGCGTTGGAAAACGACTTGGGAAAACTATCGATTACGATTGCCGAGCAAACAGGTCGAAAGCAAATGAATTTTTTTTCCCCAGGGTCTATATCCAACCTGGTATCACGGAAATTTCGTGGGTTCGCTCAATTCGTACCTTATCTTGAATCCATTTAAAAACGAAGCGAAAATAGAGAGAATCCGATTGTTCCATATAAATTAAACAACACGTGCGATTGCCTATCGTAAATGAAACGCCGTCGGGCGTTCAACTTTCCAAATGAAAAATGGCCATTACATAATCGGGAGATAGCCATTGACCGAGCCAAAAAATGTATAGATAGTGATATTTCATATTAGCTTTAGTCATGCAGCCACGGGATTCAACGGTATCTCCGCGGAGAACTTTGACCATTTGCTTGGTAAAAAGGCCCGGGGCCAGAGAAGGTCTGATAAAACTTTGAGAAAGACGCTTTTACCCGGCACGCAATGATTTTCCGAGAAATAATTTACCGAGCGGTCATCGGCTTTCATGCGAATGACTGTAAAAGTGGCGCGGTTCTATTAAGCCCGCAACCGCAAAGCGCGCGGTGTTTCACTCGAGCGGGATTACCGCGAGGGCCGCCGGCCAAAGGGAAAAGTGAGGCAATAATGAAAAGAAACGCGGGCGAGCCGCTCTGCAAACGGGCCGCTTCGCCCGGGTAACGAATCGCGCGTGCAACTTCTCCCCACCGAGGGGCTTGAAAAACAATGAGATTCGAAGGACGGCGAGGAGCGGGGCCGCCGCGGCATAGATTACGCCGGGCGGGTCTCCCCGGGGCCGTGTAATCCGCCGGCGGGGAAAGAGCCAGGGGCCGCGAGGGCCGCGAGGGCGCGCCCGCGGCTCTCTTTGGCCCCGTCGGCGAAACTTTTGATACCCGAGGCGGAGGCGGCACCGGCGCGGACCCCTGGGGGCACGGGACCCTCGGGGCGCTAAGTGCTCGAGGTGTCGAATGTCGCTCTCCCGAGAGCATTTAACTCATTAGGTATTCAGAGCCCGAGCCGGCACGCGTGATTCGCCTCCCCGGCCCCGTCCAGTCTTAATATTTCAGCCGCGTGCACTGGCTCCCGGACGCGCCGCCCGGCCAAAGTCCTCGGCTAATTAATAATACGCCTTACGTGCATATTCAATATTTCGCCGGGGGAATCCTGCGGCCTCCCATGCAGATTCCGCCCGCCATTGTGTCGACCTGCCGGCGCCCGCGTCGCCACTGCGCCCGATTACGCCCACCACCGCCGAGCCCCGAGCCCAACATCTCCCGCCAATTTATGCCACTGCAATTATCGGCCTTGCTTCCCCAGATTAAAACTCGACCTTTGACCACTGGGCTTTACTTTCTTTTCTTCCTGCTTGTATCGAAAACCATTCGCTTCTTCGCACTATAAATTACCATTGTTTGACCCTTTTTATTAGCACAACAATTTTGTCGAACGTAATAAGTTTTTAATAGTTTTTTAAGCTTTTTAAGTATTCTATTGTATACGTGTGCACGTGTACGTGCGTATTCAATACTAATTTCTACCTTGTTACTTGCAATTAATCGGCTTATTTCTTTAAATGTAATCTCGCTTAATCTTCAAAAAGAAATATAATGTAAAATAATTGAAAACGATATTGTCTAGAAAACCGTTACGTAATATAGAATATAATAAAATCATCTCATCATATAATAATTTGTTTTGAAATGCAATAAATTCTTTGTCATGGAAGTTCGTTGATCTTTATTAAAATACCATGAAACATTCTATCGTCAAAAATATTTGATATTTTTAAATACTAATTGATATATTTTATAATCAAATAAAATTGATAAATTTTAATTTAATCAAAATTATTTAACCAAATAAAAAAATTTGCAATTCTAATTTAGAAATTTCATATTATTTGTGTATTAATTATATTTATTACCATCGATACTTATACACTATAATCACCGATAAAGCTTAAAACAAATAATTTAAAATATTTCTGATCGATTAACATTTATTCTTATGATACATTCATGTTATTAGCGAGAATAAAAATACAATGAAATAAAAGTATTAAATACAAACAGATAGATTTTAACATTTATATTGAAACACATAATTGATAGCAAAGGTAAAAATAATTTACGGCTTGATTAACTGCTACTCAGATCCTGATCACACATGCACTTCTTGTACCAAGTAGTAATTTAACTTGTAAGTTATTCCATAAACTATCATATTCTGAACACGAAGAGATTTCTTTCTGAATTTACTACTCATTCGTGAAAAAAGTTATTGGATTTACCCCTAACGGATCGATCGGGCATGTTGAATAAAAGGTCAGTGAAGTACTGTTGCTTTCTCAAGTACATATTTCATATTAGTTTTTCCGCCTAACCCGATAATCCCGTTGAATGTGATATGATCATACCACTTTGTAACGGATAATATAAATATGGCTTTTAAGAAATATCGAACATGACGGGGATATGGAATAGGGATAATGCGACAGAACAACGACCTGCTCTGTCTCATTATAGGTTGATGCGGTGCGTGACTCGGGACTCGGTTGGGTACAATTTTACGGGAGCATATGATTTCTGGTAACTTCTACACCAAGTTCATTATTTATATCGAGAATGCGCAAAGTTAGGAAGTGGCCCACAAATCTTAATTCCATCTTCTGAACGAGAATGAAAGGGCAAGCCGAGGCACTTCACTCAATTTGGTCATATCACGTGTCATTCTAAATCGCAGTACATTTAATTGGTTCGAGTTGGGCAGCTTCTGCATTAGTGGATCGCACGAGACGCCCCCGCCGGACTAGTAGAATTTGTACGTATATAACCTATGCGCGTGTAACGCTTAGATCAGCGACTTATAACATTTACAACTTAGCACTCGTTACATGTATTCTTAGAAGAGTTGAATAATACTCGCAATATCGTACCCAATGTCAAAAATTCATCTGAATAAATAACTGTGCCATTTTTTAGATGTCAAAATAAATATATTAGAAAATAATTGGCTTATTAATAGAGTCCTATTTATTTTATTTTATCCAATCGAAATTATATCTTAAAAATGTGCCCGAGAATGTTCCATATTTCTGTTCTATGGAAGTAAAAGAGCGATAACGATTATACCAAAATATATTTAAAAAAATATATAATGTACTGTATTAAAACTGATCAATATAAGCTTATACTTAAGATTAATTTAAGATTATATTTGCAAATTTATATTGTTATTCTTATCATCTACTATATAATGAAACTATTTTTAAACAAACTATAGACTAGCAAGTGACAATGCAGATTATGAGATTGTACAGTACTATAACGTAACAATAAGCAGACCTCGCCTGCAGCCCAGAGACTTGATTCTCGCTCTGCATACTCCTGCACTCGCAGTTCGCGCGTAATTTGAAATACAATCGTCGTTCTCGCGTGCGCGCATAAACTGGCTCTCTCTCTCTCTTTCTCTCGCGAGTTCCAATTGAGATCTGATTTAAAGGTCCGTTGTTTCTTATCTCTGATCACTTCACACATTCTTTATTTCTACATATTTACAAGCAGAATCGTGACAATGATGATAATCACAAACAAACACTTTCTATGTTTATATTGACTTAGCATGATAAAATGCTTATTATGAAAATTCACACGAGACACGATATGAATTCAACTCACAAAAGACATGCTTTCAACTTTATAGCAGCATCCTGAGCCAAAGTACCATAACAGCAAAATCAATCCGGGCAGAAAAATCCGTACTTTTTAAACACACTTGTGATATATCGAAACACTTGCCGGAACTGATATTTCTATACATTATATGCTATGACAACTATTACCTTATGACTACGAATTTTGAAATACAGTCTTTTAAATATTTAAAATATTCTGTACGCAACCAAACTCAACACCTATCGTCGGTCGATCGTCGCGTCGGCGCGTATAAAACATGAGTGGACCAGCGGCCGAGTACCCATTTCCTCTTCAAGCTCCTGTCCCGCTTGACACTCCCCCCCTCTCACTTCCTCCACGTATACAAACCTTATCACAGAGCGCACCACTTTCGCTTACCTTACATAATGTTAAATTAAACGACTATTTTTCATAAAATCTGCAGCATCTTGATATTTGGTATTTTCTTGCATCATTTTATCATTATGTAGCGAATGTAATTCAATTAAAAGTGAAAAAATTCAAATTAAATATTTGTATTTGTTAGATATCATGTATTTGAATTTACAGATTTCTTCAGGGCAGATACTTATCTATAAATATTCTATTCTATTCTGCAATTTAAAATTAAAATGAAACATCTTGTTGCTAATACACTATTTCATGAAAGTACAGCTTGTAAGCTCAAAATGTATGTGAAGCGTTAACTGTAAGTCGAGTATTTACAAACTTGACTCAACCAAAATAGCTTTACTTCACGTATCAAATGCAAAATTTATTTAAACGTCTCCAGAGATAGTATATTTGAATATATTAATAAAAACAGTAATAAAATATTATATTGCATTTATTAAATAATTTTTAAAAATAATGATATAACTAATTTGTTTCTTAATAAAAATTCTATTTGAAACAATTTATAAATTACTTCTTTTTACTTCTCAAAATGCAACTAGTTTTTTATTTAAATATTATTTAATAAATGGAATATTTGATACAAATTATTTCACATATTTGGAAGTTATTAATCAATTTCCAATTTAATTGTATAAATGAACAGAGTCGATTTCTTTGATAAACACAAAAAACCCATGCGGATCTTATTAAAATTTCATATTTTTTTTACTAAAAAGACGCATCGTTCTCGGAAGCACGGTATGCAGAGAAAGAACAAACAGCAGTACCCATAGTCATGTTTACTATTGTATAGTTGGAGTAAAAATTAGTTTACCGATACAATTCCCGGGAGCTGACTTGGCCAGAATTTTAATCAATGCTCTACCTCTTGCGGGTAGCAATGCCTTGTAAATGAGCTTTCCAGCTATTACTGTTAAACAGCAAAGTTAGTTACACAATTACAGCATAAAGCTATATTATCTGCTGTTATAACCATCACCATCTTATAATGAAATAACTATTGATACTATAACGAAAATCTTCAATACATACTTTTGCTATAAAACGAATTTAATTATTTCAGGGGAATTTATATACTTGTTTCTGTATTTGTAAAATATTATTTTAAGCCGAAAATTGATTAAAATTAAAATACGATTATATTAAATGAAATATTAATTTTAAAGATGTTATTTTTTATTAAAGTTATCGTCGGTTTCCGGTCAGAGAGCGGCCCGTCAGTCTGAGGTCGCCGGAAAACCACGCTCGCTAAGAGAGGCAGAATATGTAGATAAAAAGATCGGGTTAAATATGATATAATTCTGCGGTTTTGATTAAAAAAGCAATTTTCCGTTCGTTTGTGAGTAAGCAATGCTCATCAGTAGAATCCCTGGAGATCTCGAGATCCGAGTTCCATATCGGTACGATTCAGCGTTTACTTCAGGAGCTAAGAGAAAGACTTGGAGACTCTCATAGGATAATCCGATGATGCTAATAGAGTGTGCTGAGGATTACCCTATGAATGCATCAGCGGAACAGGGTTCGCATGGTGCGAAGGTGGCACAAACCTTTTGTTTATGCGAAGGGCATGTGTCACGGGGGATGAGTCTCCCGTCCTCTCCAACGTCCTGAGACTGCTGATATGTTTTGATTTCTTACTAATTTTTTAATTACTAAACAAACAATAAAAATAAGCGTGATATTTTGCATCAACGTGTACGATCTGTCCTGGACAGTCAGTTCACAGGATTATTTATGCTAAAAAAATCTATAATGTTAATGCTATAATGTGCTGACAGGTATATTATTTATAACATAAATAAACAGCGGACTGACGGCCTTAAATTGATTGTAAAGGTAGCGGGAAAGACAGAGCTACCATAGCGTGATTTTCTGGGGAGCAGGGGTGGAAAATTTGCATAACGCAATCGGAAAGCTTTAAGTGACACGCGAGACACAAACGAGGACACAAAGGCCTGTTCATGCGCCGTTCTCAACACCGCTGATATGAGGCCGTCGTGGATCGAAAGGCCCGTCAAGGGAAAACCCATGGAAAAATAACTTGGTATAGCTGAGAGCACTATACAGTGTGAAGCTCAAACTCTTTTTTTCTTTGGCTGGTCAGCAGTGATAGCATATTGTAAATTATCTGTGATTTTAATAAATAGACATATATAGAAACAAAATACCCGTTCAATTCTCTGAACTGTCGCGGATATTTGTCATTATCCGTCATTCTGTTGCTACCTGAGGCACCAGATCCAATAGCGGGCTACCCAACAACTCTGAATGCAAGTTCACGCTGTGAGTTCACGTAAGCGATTTGTCTTCCGCGTATTTCGGTTATTCGGTAATTGAGCCGGAAGCACAAGCGCAGCGAGCCGCCAATGCTAATGCTCGTGCGTGCTAATACCGGCCCGCTTGAGTCGTCTGCAGCAACGCGCCGAGATGAACTCGGCCGGAATCTGCCTCGAGGCGGCTACGCATCTGCGACAATTGCTACGAGACGGTCCACATAAATGCTCCCTGCAGACCGTTTTGTTTTTCCATTTAAGAATTCTCGCGCCTTTTTTTTATGCTCTGTACACTTCATTTTTATGAGAGGTTCTTTCCGTTATCAGTCTTTTTGTCTTCCCTTATATACGTAAGTAATAAACGTCGTATATTCTGCTCAACTGCAACTTTGCATATTGAAGCCTTTCCTGGTATCTTCTTAAATCTGATATCGAATGCTTAATCAGAGATTAAGTTATTTGACTAAACTTACTATTCTATCAAGATTACAGGTGTTATAATTTGTAAGGTGGTCCATAAATCTCGATAAAAAAATAGAGCCCCCCTACAAAATGAACAAAATCAAAAATAGTTTTGTCTTGTTCGAAAATTAACCAGTTTTGCTAAATTTTTAATCAAATGAAACTTTAAATGCATAAAAATAACCCATATAATTGAAATAAAAACTATTGAAGACTGGTATTATTCACTGCAGTGTATGCAGATAGTAAATATAATTCATGTTAAATATGTATTTTAATATTTAAAATTTGCATTCAAATAACATGGATTTAAATTTGATTTTTTCTCGTTAGAAATTAGACAGGAACCAGCTTTGAGTTTTACCAGGAAGTTAATATATTTCTTTCCTGTAAAAAGCAGTTCTTCTAAACAGCTATTAAACAGTCTTTTACTCTGATTTTACAAATTAATTCACACAAGCACGCTTAAATCACAGGAATTTCAACAACGTGCATCAGGTGTGGTAGCGGGAACTTTTTATCAAGTCTAACATTTATATCTCATAAAGTCAGGGAAGAAAGTTTTGCACTCTTGTCAAAGAAATGGAGCAGCGCAGAGTAAGAAGCGCTTTGAAAGGCAAAGTTAACGCACGCGGGGAACGCTTACTTGCGGCGACGCTGTATGTAAGACGTGTGCGAAACAAAACGTCAAGAGGAACTGGAGATGTAGGGCGAATGAGCTGAGATTGCCGACGTCTGCAGTTTACCTCCCCCTCGCCACTCTCGGGCGTCTAACGTCTGTCTGTGATCCTTTTTCCCGGATAAATAAAAGGGATACAAAGGAGCCTCGGCACAGTTGGCAAGTCCACGGGGAGGTGGTGGGAGGCAGGGAATTTTTCGGAGCTGGCGAAATATCTATACCTCGTGCGCGTCGTGGAATGTACCAACAACGTGTGTTCCTTTGTCTCGTCAACCGGAACTCTTTCTTCCCTTTTGGCACCCGCGTGAGGCCCGCACGGACTCCTCGAAAAGTCCCGCGCAACCGTCCGCGCGTACGCAGATAACTTTTCTATTTTTTGTCCTTTTCCGTTGCTCCTCCCTCCTACCTCTTTCTTTCAAACATGAGCATACAAAACCGAACAAAGTTTTCTGCATCTCTCAAACGAATCAAACTTGTACATGAGCAACTTATATTATAATGGCATATTTGTGGAAACGATATTTCTTCTCGTACGCATTTGTTCACCAAATATCCTCATCTATTTTCACTTTCTTCAAATTTATTTTTACTGGTATTAAAAATTTTATATAATATTGCATAATATTATTAAAAGTACTACAAATACTTCAAATAAAAATCTCAAATAAAAAGTAATTTTAGTGAGTCAGTCAAAGTCTTGATAAGAATTCTTTTAACTGGCCCATTTATGACTATCATATTACTTTTAAAATATATTATATTCCTATTTAAATAAAGCGTTTATTTTTGCTCGTATGCAGTTTGCAGATATTACTAACTTGTTTATAAACATAATAGAATATCCTAATTAAATTTCGATAAAAATACTTCCAAATTATTCCGTAAAAGATAAAAAAGTACACATACAAGAAATATCATTTCTATCGTGAAACCAATCCAAGAAATAATCCTTGAACGAAAACTTCTCTTTTTTATCTGGCAAGATCGTCGTAGATCACGAGCGATAACATCGATTGGTCTAATCGCCTGAACCTTCGAAAACTTAGTGGCAAGTAAATCTGCCATTCTAATGCTACTTTCGTGCGTTCGCGTATCGGAAGCACAATATTTTTTCTCTTTTCACATACGATATATGCATCAAAATTAATCACGAAACCCATCGAATATCCGATGCAACCACCGAGATAGAGAATTTAAAAATAAACCACCGCAGAATTTAAAAAATTTCACCTCTTGTTAGTGAGTGCCTGTGCCATAATGGACCAACGTTTATTTATTCTATCATGATAAAAAAGATTTACTGCTGTGTTTGCATGCGGTAGGAAAATGTCAAGGAACGTTTATGTATTGTTTACAATTATTTTTTGAACTTCTTCGCTGTTTATAAATTATTTCAAAAGTTTTATTCGTTTAAACTTCAGGTGCGCTACGATGTTGCTCTTGCGCATAGAACTTTAAATAAAGACGAAAGCTATATATTCTGTAACATAAAAAGACAAACACAAAGAATAATATTTATCTTTAATGAAATGCTCGTCGATAAAAAATAATTATCATTTACAATGAAAATATATTAGCAAGATTTTTGTATGTATTATAAGTATAATATTGCATATGCAGTAATAAATGAGAATATTAAATTCAGAAAATAAGCAAGGAGATCATATTGAGGAATAAAAAATATATTTAAATTATCATCATCGTTCTTAAAATCGAAGCATCAAAATGTTCATTACCTACCCGTCAACTACTTTGACGAAATTCATAATTTAAGAAGTCACACATTCATCCACACATGAACGCACTCTATCGTCTTTTGATTGTCAATATCTTCGCTATCTAGGATCCTAAAATATACCTTTTCGTACAGGGTTTCTTATCAGTATGCCAGTGTAGGCAAGATACTGACTTGATTATCGGCATCTTGATGTCGACTCGATGTGTTCTTTTGATTTGGCGGTATCCTGCCGCTAAATTTGTGAAAAAATTTTCTCTTCCTTACGAAAAATTTTTTATAAGACTGATTAGACAGATATCACACAAGTAAGTATATTTATATGTCGATTTGTATTGTTGGATCCGTTGAAGCTATAAAAATGGTTTAAAAGAATTACATTGTACGTATCGAGTATATGTTATTCTGTACAATAAAACACTAAGAACTCCAGAGTAGTTATACTCATTGTTTTACAAGTGAAATTATTTCGTCAGATATTCCAGGAGTATCGGGTTTCAGATCAAAATAAATCAATTTTTAATTTATATTATTTTCTTTTTCTATTTAATTGAAATAAAGTAATTAGATACAACCTTTTACTATACAATTGCAAAATCGCAAGTACACGACGTGACGCCCACATGCATACATACTCACTAACTCACACATCGTCGCTTCTGTTACTGAAATGATGTGGAGAGTAGAGGAATCATAGCTCCCATACCACTAGTAGTCGCAGGAAGCAGACCTTGCTCCAGTGCCGTCACACCACAGGTTCGTCAAAGACGAGGCTTTAGGATTATCTAGGCAGGTATCGTTCTGCCGCTGGGCCCTTTTATTTTTGCGTGCAAAAATTATACGCATTAGTGCCTTGTCCCTTCTCTTTCTGATTTGGGAGGTATCGTCACAACTTTTCAAAATTATCTCTATTACAAGTATCTTACAATTTCTGCGTGATTTTTTTTAATATTTTCATGAGGTGTTATGAATACAATTTATGTAGAATTAAATAATTGAACTCTGTTCTCTTTTGTAAGGTATGTGGCGTTAAAATGTAAATATGAGCGGAGTGATACACACTCGAAGTTTAAAGGTCCGAGCACAATATTTTTGTTTTGAATAGTACGGGGCCGTCAAATTGTTTTGAATTTCTAAATTTAATCTTTTATCGAATTTATTTTAAATTAGATCGACGGTTTTTCGCGAATCAAAGGCTGCGAGGCGTCAGGAGCGCCGCTCCCGGAATTGCAGCCGCAACTTCGGGTCCTCGATGCATAAAAGGGAAGGGGGAGAGAGCGCGGCTCAGAACTATTTTTTATATGCACACCGAAGCACTGGTAGACGCTTGCATATGAAGAACAAATATTTTATTTAATTTAAATTTCTAAACCTCCTTTCCCGACATCCTCACTCTTCTTGATGTGTGAACGTTTCATGAGGCACTATTAAATAAAACAGATTTTTTTAATATTGTAATATTTATAAAATGAAACTAAAAGAAAATTTTAAAATATTTAATTAATTTAATTGCCACGATAAAAAATATGCATAAGAAAATTACACCTTACCGGATATTTTCAAAAATTCTAAATGTTAAAAACAGAAGGTTAATTTATAACATTTAAATTGCATTCATTGTTAAGAAAAGTTGAAAGAAATCAACGCAACTTTGTATGTTAAATACTAATGGGTTAAAAATAAATATTTGACATATTTTACACAATAAAACCATATGCACGCATAATTTCTATTTACATAAATTAAATTTGCTTTTCTTAAAGTCGCACGTGCTACGTCATTCCGTACAAAATAAAAGTACCAACTTCCTATTGTGCCCTATCCCTTTCCTCTTATAATGATAGTCACAATGCGCTTAAATTAAAATACTTTGTTTATTGTGTAGTGATCGAAGAGTTGTTCTGAAAATGCGCATTTTAAGTATTTAACACGTTTATTCATAGTAAAAGTGCTGTCAAGGTACTGGTACGCCTTAGGCGACACTTCAAAGACAAGTGTCGTGCTGTCTTGATTTTCTCATCGCTTCATCGTTGGGCCTTTGTTCTTCCGCAGCGAGCTTCTCCGCGATAGCAGAGTGCCCTAATTGCAATATGCAACACGATTCATCACAACTTAGCCATATCGACAATAATTACAAATTAATATATTAGTGAAAGATAATGAATCAAACAGAAGCAAGTAATAAGTCAGCGTGTCTACGTACATTACAATAGCCACGTGCTAAACAACTTAAAACTAGAAATACAAATATACTTCTGAAATTAAAGATCACTAAGAATATAACACACTAATTAATATAAAATAAATAATTAGTAATCATAATATTAAAAAATATTAAATTTCGCATTAAAATTAAAAAAATATGTACGCATGTGAACATATTCTCGCAGTTTATGGAAACTCTAGTTACAAGCCTATTATGGTTGTTATGTTCTGACGTCAATTATTGAGTCATCAATACAATAATAACAGAGAACATTGTATTGTCGGAAAATATACCAGTAGACCGTTATTTTATTTCCTTTTTTCTCTCGGACATTTAATTTCCTCTCAAATTTATGCATACAAACGATTGCACTTCCATCGCTCGAGTTCCTCTACCGCATACAAAACTAAGTTTCGATCAACCGATACGTCGATTCGAGATGCAATTAAAGAACAATTTACATTGTAAATTTATATGCATTAAGTCTAAAGAAAAGTTTTAAAAAATTGCTTGGTTACTTATATTTATACAATTATCAATTAAAAAGTCTGTTACAAAACACTAGAGCTAATCCCGATGTAAACTGACGAGGTCAACTATATTCACTGTCAAAGAGATTTTCATAGGCTATTGATATGATTTGCGAAATTTACTTCTGAAGTATAAAAGTAACTCTGAGAGCTATAGACAAGAGTAAGAGAGAAATGTAAGGAGATTGAGGAGAGGTTCGGAGGCATAGGACATCTACGACACTTTCTCGGACGTATCAAGTGGAAGAGCCAGGGTAAGTAAGTTTTAAGAGCGCAATTTTTTTATGATCAAACTCGAAGCGAGTGTCGAGAGGAAATTTTCCTTTGCGAGGGCAACTCTGGGTTTCCCACTTGGCTTTGCGCATCGGCTTTTTTCACTATCGTACAGGACGCCCGGGGCATAACGCCGACGCCCTGTTCTTCGAGAGCGACAGTAGGGCAAGGAGATGAACGGATCCCGAGGTAGAGACGTTACGCAAAGAGGGGGAGCGAGAAGTTGGCCGCAACCGAATCAAAGATCGAGACCCTATATAATTCGCTTCCTCCCTCTTTGTCCTGGCTTTGACTTTACTGTTCGCTGCTCCCCTTCTCTCTCGCATCCATTCGCTTGCTCGCCACAGCCCTCTATTTTTCTCTTTCCTTCCCAGTCTCTGGTTCTCCGTAGCTGTGAAATTTGATCAGCCTATTCGGCGACGTTATGCGGTATGTGGCCGACCGCATTACCTACTCCGCGCGGTATACTCTTGCCAAATGCGGGATTCCAAATGGACGACGGCCTGTAATAATGGGACAGGTATTGCGCGATTCTCGCATTCGGAGTGCCTTGCGCGCTGCAGCTCCTCTGTATAACTTGAGGCTCTCGAATTGCTTTGTAATCTCCCATTTGCATTATTTCTACGGAGATTGTTATTTTCTTGGAATCGACTGCGTGCCAAGAGAGTCCGCTGATGCATGGAAAGGGAAAAACAATGAAAATACGAAGTGGTGGCATCTCGACTTTTTTACGCTTATCCTCAATCTCATTTCAGTAAATAATTTTTTTGCTTACACAAAACTATAAAAAAATACGTTTGAATAATATTTAGAGTAAAATATGATTATACTATTATTATCTGTGATTCAAAGGTGAATAGAGTTTCATATCAATTGTCTAGGAATTTTAATTTCATATTATACTTAGCAGTTACATGTGCAGCGCTGCTTCAATAATTGAATAGAAATTAATTCTCACAGATACCGATTATCATTTGGTAGACTAAGATGTAGGACTAGATTAAAGCTACTGTAACCAGTGTAATGTAAATGTAATTTTATAAAATATGTCAATATTATAAATGTGATATTTTGTTGTTTGTTACAGATCAAGTTGTATAAATTCAATTGTTAGATACACTAAGAAAAATGAAAAGACCGAAAAAACTTGATGCTATTAACAGGAATTTACATTTATAATTTTTCAAAAAATAAATTTATTTTTTTAGTTTTAGATTCTGCATATTATAGCAGATGTATACACGAAATTTTCAACAAATGTCCATTTCCGAATAAACAAGAAATAAAAGAAACAAGTTAAAACAAAAAATATTAAATAAGATACAAATTCTTTTATTATTTACAATATTTCTTATTATTTATTGAATTATAAAATTTTAGTTTTTAATTTTTTTGTTATCTATATGTCACAGACCAACTGCAAATATAACAGTTTGCTAGCTGCCATATCTATGAAGTTTTATATCTGCTTATAGTTAATCCAGTTCACATGTGTCTCGCGGACTCAGTGTTGCTGCAAGTCGGTTAAGGTTATATTAAAACCTATGTTTGTTGTTAAATACATATTGTTTTATATTTTTTCTAGTATTTAGTTATGTAAATGAACTAATACTTTGTAATTATTTTCAAAACAGTCATTGCAAATCCGTGTAGTAATAATCAGAAACAAACAAGTTTTTAAAAGATTTGTACAATGGTACAATACTTATGGAAAATCAACTTATGTTTAGTATTATTATAAAAAATTACGTAATTTATAATTTAAATACATAAAAATTAAAAAGCTCCTGTAACATACTTTATAAGTAAGTTAATTTTCAATTTAATATTTATTACCCGTTTTTAAAGCTTTAGCTGCTTGCTTTTAGCTTTATTTAATCTGCCATTATTTTTTTTCACAAATATGATTTTTATATAATATTGGATGTATTGCATCCATAATAAATTCAGGGAGCTACTTGATATGGTGGAAATTGTGCAGCTCATTATTGAACTCTGCTCATCAATAATTTTGCCAAGAGTTCCTGCCAGCTGGACATAATTGAAGTTTAGAAGTCAAGTAACTGAAGTTCATGTGATACCAAATAATCCAGATCAACCCGATCATATCACACTTCAAAAACGTTACTTACAGTCAAATATAGTTCACTGCCAAGTTCAGATTTGGCAATTTCCTGAAAAATCATCTCACCTTTTCAAAGTTTACAACAGGTAACAAGTAATGGCATCGCATAGAATGTTCATATTTAACATTCTGTAGCCATTAAAATTAGAATTTGGATATCTTTGTTCTTCTAGTTTCCTCCCTGTAGTTGAATTGAATATTTTCTTTAATATTAATAATTTATTCTATGTTTATTCTTTAGGGTTTCGTAAAGTAAACTTTTTCTATTTATCTATCCATTCCCAATTCTTTTACCTTCTATTATCACTTAGAATTGCTTTTGATCACTTGATATCACTATATTTTATCGATTATATTCTTATATATTAAAACTCATAAATTATAACATTATTTTATATTCTAACAGATTGTACTGATATCCTCTAAATTACTCGACGGTAGTAAATAAGGAGAAGGGGTAAGCCCTCAAAGTCTTGGGAAGATCGTCTGAGGAGTAGAATGCTTTCCCGAGCGAAAGCAAAAGGGCCCTGTAACAGTGCAACAGTCGCAGATTTTTCAAGCCCTCGCCTTTAGCGACACTAGTGCAATGGTTTAGGAATAAGGCACGCATTCCTGCGCACAACTAACAGTCCAGGAGCTGCAAATCATCCATCAAAAAACTCAAACTTGAAATCCTTCAGGAGATCGAGTTACGACGGCTCGTCTAATCACACCGAAAGACCGGACTTCGTCTCCACGATAGCATCCTTGCACTAACAGACATCACCGGTTGTTCGCACTGTAGAACCATCCACCTTTAGCCACTCCTTCGCCTCAGCAGCAGAAGGCATCGCGTCGCGTATTGCAATTTTACTACTATTTTATTTTACGTTTAATAGAAAAAAAAGCATAAATCAAATATTTATTTCAATTCATAACCCGTTATCCCTGGGATACATGACAAGATCAAAAAAATTATTTGAAGCAATAAATATAAATCTATATAATATGTAATGTTATATAAAATGTTATACAATAGAAAAATTGATATAAAAAGCATATATATTCTATCTTGAGATCCAGTTGATTAAATAAGGTATATTAATAGAAAATATATTTAATATACCATATTAAAGTATATTGATAAAAATGAATAATATTTTATTGTGTATATTGACACATTATTTTGTTAAGGACTTCACCAACAGAATCAATCGAATACACAACAAAGAGCTCTTTAAAGAGAAAGATAATCTTTATTTAAAACATCGACTAAGCTCATTAACTTCTTGGTTCAGAGTTTAGGAATACACTATTTCTTGCAGGCAGCATTCGCTTGTCCTTGGTCTATACTTGCGTTTTTACAAATTTTATAGGTTAATTTTATAGTTTAATTATCCTAAGTCCATGTTTTGCACACGTTTACCCCGACTTATAGATATTCTCTTCTTATTATTATTACTACTATTTTACACACATAATAATATAAAGAAATTAATCATGACACAATACATCACATACACAATAACTCTGACAACAAATAATTATAATTTTTATAGATGCATTCATCAGAAATAAAATATTATATTTTTGTATAAAATAAGTGTTTCCTGAAAAGTTTGAATTTTCGGAGTTTGGCATAAACTTTTGAAACGGTAAATGAATCTTCAAAATGTTCAGTTTAAAATATAGATCAGTCGTCGTCTATAAATCTCCATTAAGTATATTGTAAGTAAGGCATATAACAACATAGGGCTTCGGCCCCAATACACGGCCTGACGCGAGTGATCGCGAAAAGAAAGTATGGAGCTCTCTGTGGACAACCATAGCCAAATACCAACAGAAAATATTTCGACGCTCTATGGTACCAACCCAAAAAACATAATGAGCTTACAGATAAATATGAAAAAATAACAATAAAAGAACGTGAAGTTAATATAAGGCCATTATAGTATCAAAACAAATAAGAATGATTTTCTCCAATGTTTCACCAAACATTCCAAACCATGTATTTGACGATTTACTAGCAAACTAAATCTACAAAAGATTTCGCGAGTTTCATATCTGAAAGCATCTGTAACTATTAAAGAGTATGCCCACGTCGGTAGCTTTAGGCGCTAAGTATATATGAAACCCGACGACACACACAAAATACCAGAAACGTTTAAATTAAATTAAGATGGGATAAATTATATTATCTTTTTTGGTCCTGATTAAGATATTTCAATTGTCAATTATATGGGCACTTAGCAATAAATTGCCCCGATTCCGAGAATCGTATCGCAGAAGTTAATCCAGAGAGACAAACCGAAATAGAGAAAATAAATAGTCCAATGTCTAAACACTATGAAACTCAATTAACAGACACACTACGAGAATTACCTAACAATGATGAATTATTAAACAATATGGATACTTCAATAAATTTCAACAATCTCAATACCGAAAATTTAAACAAAAGAACCCATTCGCAAATTAGCTCCACAGAGTTTAACAAACAACATAATATTAAAAAATTAAATACGCTAAAAAATTAGATATCAAATATAAACAAGCAATCAATGTAATGAATGTGTACATCCTATTACACCGATAACACCGTCTACATATACAAGTCTAAATATCAATTCGCCAGTCGATAATCTAAATAGGAAACTATATAGCTTAAGCACATACTTAAATCAAGGTATCACACTGATTGACTACACGCAATTCAAAAGCTTGTTAGAGAATTTAAAAGGAAATCAAGAACCAATTAACACTATTCAGCAATATACCAAAGATTTAGAGCATTTAAAAAATTCATTGTCGAAGACATACGTCCAAATGTACGGGACAGAAGTATCAAAAAAATTAATCATTAACACTATGGCCAACAGTGAAATATTAATAGCTTGAAGGAAAAAATTGAAACGCTACAAAAATTAACAACTGATGAAAAAATAGATATAATTTGCCTTCAAGAAACAAATTTAAAAAAAGATAAAAAAGTTAAATTAAAAAATTCTACATCATACAAAAAAAATCGCAGTGACTGCAAATCGGCAAGTGGAGGTATTTCTATACTACTAAAAAACAACATCTACAGACAAGAAATTAAATTAAATGTAGAAATGGAAGTAATAGCAGTAACAATTGCAATTAATAATAAGCAAATTTATCTCAAATGCTGAACGATACTAGAAACTGCAATGAAATTATAAAATATATTGATGAACTATGTACTCTAAATTAATCGTTCAACTATATATAAATTGCAATAGACTCTTGGATATCATTTTGTAATGATGTAAATATGTAAATATGTGCATAATATTATATGTAACCAGCTCATAGTCGCTAATACCCTCTGGGGGATGCGACTCAAAAGAATAAATGAATAAATGAAAATATAGATACTCGTACTTAATGTTTCATAGGACTGTGATTTAATTTTTTATCAATTTCAACTTTAAGATATAAGAATATTAGTTTATTTAAAAAAACATTATAAAATTAACAAAAATTTGATTTTTTTTTTCATTTTAATTAGTTAAATAAAAAAAATAGTTTTAAGTCATTCACAATGTTACTATATACACTACTACTAACATTGATCAGTTCAAGAGAAATGTAGATATATTTAACAAAAAGAATATATTTGTATTTACTATAAATTTTTTGTTACATTTATATCTAACGTAAACAAGGAATAAGTATAAGTTCTCTTAAATTCCTTAAAATATTTGACATTTATCAACCGGCGAATACATTGAAACATATCATATGAGAATTATAAAATCTACTATTGACAATAAAATAATCATCCATTTTAACTGAATCGATCGGTTTCTAGTCATAAATTGTTTGAGAGTGTTCTATAAATTCTAATAAAATGATTGATTTTCTCTAGAACGGTACGGAGCAAATCACTTTGATTCTCTTATTCGCAAACTTGGGACTGCAATGTACTTATTAAGCATCCAGGTCGCAGTCGCGGTTATTTTTCCATGTAGAGCAGTAGCGTTAAAATCATAAGAAGCCCCACGGAATGCATTTCAATTGGAAGAGGAGCTTCTAAAAAAAAGGCATCGAGCCCGTTAGCAGAGTACATTCCAGTGTTTTTTCTCCCCCCGGTCTGCTGTTATCTTTCCCTTTGCGCGGCGAGTGCACACATAGGATCTTTTATCTCCCTCTTTTCTTGTTGGTCCTTCCTTCTCTCTGTCTTTGGGCCGCCCTCTCTTTCTTCCGCTACGTGTATCAAGAGCGATGGAGAGAGAAGGAGAATAATGCCCTCTCGGTGTCTTTACCGGGGAGGCTGCACCGAAGGCCGTGCAGGCGCAAAGACCGCCTCGGCCCCATCTGCGCAGCGCGCCGGCGCGCAAGATCACGAGGGGCGATATTTATGTGAGGATCTCTTATGTTCTCTGCAAAACACGCGTATCGGGGCTTTCCTCGCGCCTCCGCCTCCCTCTGTATGTATATACAGGCGCGTGCGCGAATGCCTGAAAAAGCGTTATGAGCCGGCCGAACCGCGGGGAGCCTTTGCGGTTTTATCGCATCGGCGCCTGCGTCAGCGTCCTCCTCCCGCGCTCTCCTCTTCCTCCCGGCTTTTTCATCTCCCGGCCCCGCGCCGAGAACCGCGCCCCCAAGAAATGTAGAGAATGTTGCCGCCCTTTCATGCGGCCCATGCCTGAGTGTACGTCTGTTTTCTTCGTATATAGTGCGACTATACGGATACTCGGCTACTCGGCTGCTCGGATGTCCAGTGCAGAAATTTAATGGTCCGTCCAACTACTTATTTTTTTGCTCGGATGCTTGTCTCTGCTCGCTCGCCTACGAATGTCGCTTTCCTACCTTTTCAACATACAGTTTAATCAGAGGCTTTAGTTTATAATAATATAATATTGTATAAGTTGTGAATGTTTCGTCTTTCTATAGGACAATGAATAGGCTTTCAGATCCTTTCAAGCTCCGTTTTATTGTAACAACATATTCGCGAAGTTACTTCCATTTACATGACAGAGTTATAGAAATCTTGGCGTGTAAAAATCGGCTCGATACAGAATTCAATTTAAATAGGATAGCAAAATAGAATAGATTCGAATGTATAAAGCACAACGACTGTTAGATTGCTATACACGGTATGAAGCTGCATAGAAATTTAATATTCCGAACAATCACATATAGGGCTTTAGTTCTCAATACCAAAATTAATTTAATTATTATTTATTTATGTAGAATTTTCTTCAGTATGTATTAAGGCTAATATGCACTATACACATGGATGTATTTAAATTCGAAAAATAAGATTTTAAAAAGATTATTAATTTTTTTCATTTAAATTGAACATTCTGTTACCACCTATTTTCCTATGCTGTATGCATCTACAACAAAATTTTTATTGTGTTCAAATTTTATATATTCTTCTACTTTAATTAAACATGCTTCAAATTGATGGTTCATATTATTACATTTTTTAAATGCATTTAGTATAGTATTAAAATAGAATTTTTCAAATTGAGGTATGCCTAAACCAATTTTAAAAAGAAATTCTCGTATTGAAATCATAAACCGTTTATAATCACAAGAAATTTTTAATAATTCTTTTTGACAAAAGTGTAAAACTAAATTCACATTTCTGAGAAAGTGTTTATTTTTTTTAAGTCTTTTCTTTAAGACTACAAATGAGATAGAATATCGATAGAATATAGAATATAGATGTAATATAGTTATATAATTAGGCTCGTAGTTTTTTATCGCTAATTTTACTTCAATTTTTAAAGCCCATCTTCTTCACTTGCAAATGTGTCCTGCCCCTAGTTAATCACTTATGACTTTATCACAGACTTTCATGGTATGCGAAAAACTCACAATGACTATTACATAAGTCTACGACGCTTAACTTAATTATTCTATAAAACTGAATTATTGAGTTCCAGAACGCAAGACATTCACGAAGACTAACTACAGTATGTTCAAAAAAGTGAAATTCGGGTTGAAGTTTGGAGGTTTGTCGTCAGGGATATTTTAACATAGGAGACCAGCCTCGTTACTATAAATATCAAATTTTTATTGAACTTCGAGAGTGACAAAAAAGCGAGCTCAGCGCGAATACAAAACAGTTAGGATCAAAGGAGATTATCGCTAAATAAACATATCATTTAACAGCACTAGAGGTAGAGCTAGAAGATCCTGGGAGTGAGCGAATAAGAATTTAAAGGGGAGTTAGCCCCAGGTATAGACGGCAAGTTGATGACATAAAAGTGGATAAACTCATTAGACAGTTAATTTTTATTAAATTTTCACGTCTGCCATCACAATTCTATGGCTAACAGCTATAAAGATGGCAAATATCATCAATATGAAAAAATGTAATGAGGTTACGCAGTCTTAAGTCACTGGCTCTTAAATTAGTAGGCGCCCCTTGCGCTGTCGGACTGCTATTCGGCACCTAGCACTCGTTGATCATATAAGCTACTGTCCCTCGCAAGTAAATGAAGATGTGTAGGTACGTAGATATAGCGGTTGTCCCAATATACGTGCAAACGAGAGGAGATCGTATCCCCGGCTCACCTTGAAGGCGCGTCTCGGCGACCGCACGTGATCCGGTGACTTCTTACCCCACGACAATAAGTCGGGAAATTTGATTCACATCCGCACGTCTGCAGCGCGGGTGGCGACCGCTCAACTGGGGCTCCCTTAGCCTGACCCCACCCCCACCTTCATTCCACCCCTTTTTCATCTCCTGATCAGATTTGATTCCGAGCCTTGGGTTCGGCGAACGATGTATATCTGCGGCCCTCGCGGTAGAGTGAGAGATGGAGAGATGGAGAGAGAAAGAAAGAGGCAGAAAGAGAGAGGGAGAGCATCGGAGGATGATGAACAGCCCCGCGTGTCTCGGCTACGAGGCTCATTCGCCAAGTACAGTGGATTCACTTTCTACTGCCGAATGCCTTTTTTACCTCTCACCACCGCGTCAGTGATTTATTTACGGATGTACCCAGTGAAATGCGTATAATATGCACAGTATATTCCAAGTATTGCCTTTTTTACGTGGTTTAGATTAATAGCTCATATTATGTACCCGTACACGAGGGTCAACACATTTCTTGTTGCATCGTTAAATATTATTTGTAATTCAGTTTTTGTAATTGAGTTTTTGTAATTCAGTACTTGCATAATCTGTCCCGCATAAAACATCTACAGTTCATTTCTGCATTTGAATAATTCTTTGAATGATTTTTAAAGCAATAACATTTTTTAATCACGAAACTGTCATAGTATTAAGAAATGTACCTTAATAACTTTACGATAAATAATAATATTGCACAACTTAAAGTATAAATCACATTATGAATAAACAATGAAATTACAATTTCAACTGCATGTAAAAGACGGTACATAAGAATATAAAATAAAAAAGCTTCACTACATTGAATACAATAACAATTAGTCTTTTTATTGATCAAACATCAATTACTATAGCAGTTCATATTCGCCATTATGTACATACGCCATGTTATGTTTCGTACAATCTTCCAGTCCCCGGGGATTCCAGATTCTACGTACATCATTACCCGATTGCATACAAGCCAGTTACTCAACTTGAACATACCAATAATTAGATGATTTATGTTAGCTCCGAGTACACAAGCTTATTAATGCGAAACTAAGACAGCATGGCTCCAAATGATAAGCTGTATAATCAGGTCGTAATTATGAATTATTATAATTGCATCGCTGAGTTACACTTTTATTACTATACTTTTTGATGTTTTGCTGATTGCACAATATGTCGGCGTTATCTTTTTCTAAAACATATAGATTGTATAACGCAAGGGACGTAAACTGCACGCCCGATGCGCCGAACCTAGTAAAAAAATCAGCTAAAAGCTGCCGCGCAATAACAACCGCGAAGTAAGTAGTAACAGATGGTCTCGGAGCCGCGGGGGCGGTTAAGGTTGAAACTAAATTGCTATCGGGGCGATCGTCGAATGCCTGCCACGGCCCCCGGGATAAAAAGAACTAGGCATGACCCGCATGCAGAGGATGAGGCAGTTCGCATACCGAGCGGATACGCTGGTCCCGGTAGCGCCTCACCACCATTCTCAAGCATCCGCGGAGGCATCCGGATGTTCAGTCGGTTCTCCTTACGCAATTAATCACTGCCGCGGGGAAGGCGGCGAATTCTCGCGTGCAATGCGCGGGCGGTGCGTGCGCGGAAAAATAGAAAAAAAAATGAAAAAGAGCACTCGGCAGAAATGACAGAGGAGCGCGCGCCCGGGGATTTATGCGCGGGCGGGGGAGGGGCCGAGGTACGCGTGCGAAGCCTCAACTTCCGTCCCACCGGTAATATACTGATGGCGTATCACTTGGTATAATTATGAGGAGGCTCGAAATTTAATTCATTTGCGTGCAGCCTGTGCCCACAGGACGATTGCGAACTATTCTTATTGTATAATCCGCCACGGCCCTCGACTCATCCATTCGCAAGGGCCATGGATCTCCGCGAATAATTGCACAAGCGGTGATAAACGGTAACGGCTGTACACCGAGCATCGAGGACTTGTAACAAGGCTCACTATAAACTTTGTTGCTTTATTTCCACGCATAAGCTAACTTTATGGACTTGTTTCAAATAGATGCCCTAGACTTTTTTTAAATAAACTCTTATAAAAATAAAAATTTTTATAACGTAATTGTTACGGTTTACTAAATCATGCTGCTACGATTTCCTCGTTTTATCGTATCCGAAAATTAATATCCGATAAAAATTGAAGCTGAATACGTGAGCGCACGGTATTATGGCACTTTTCAGATATTTTGTGTATATTCTACAGATTTAAAAAATCTATATCTACAGGACTGAAGTCAAAATAGAGTAAGAAATTAATAATCTCCATTTGAAATGCTTTGCGAAGTAATGTCCTGAGAAATTGTAGTGATATGATTGGTGGAATCTTGCCCGGGCATCGTATCACCCGCGCCACGTGACAAAACAATTTCCTGGGTAGTCCGTGGCTCTCGTACGCGCGATAAATCGCAGAAAACGAACAACGGATCCCGAAGGATTTCATTGATGGACAAAAAAGAAGCGTGTATTCGGGCCGCTTATGCTTTGAAACGAACGTGCCGAGTGCATACACCACCACGAGCAGTAATGCGAAATTCGATCTGAACGATGAGCGTCAACGCAATCATTCATTAATTCATTATGTGAATATCATTGATGTGGTATAATTCAATTCGCTTTGACAAAGACTTATATTGCAACTCCAATATGCTTTTAATTCACGGACATTTCGTGCAGCAGACGAGGCTTAAAAAATAAACAAAAAAGTAAAAACGTGGACAATGTCAATTATTTGATCAAGTATATATTTCCACCTTTAACAAATACATGTACATATGCTTTGTCAAAACGCATATTTGTTTGACCAAATATGTGTGTGTATATATATATATACGTTTTACCATTTTAATTATATATATATATACACGCTTCATAAAATGAGTTAAATATATTATGTTTATATTCAAGTATGAAATATATGCAGAAATGCAATGAATAACAATAAATTGCTTTCCTAAATTGTAAAAATAAATTTGTAAAATTAACTTTATTACTTTTATTGCTCATTTATATGTTAATTTAATTAAAATTAGAAATACTAATGGTAATAAAATATTCATTATCATTTTGAATTCTTTAAAAAACATTTATAATGATAAATAAAAAACTTGGTTTGGTGTTAAGAGAAAGAGCATCTCTTCGCCGTCTTCTTTGGTTCCCTCAGAAACCATTCAAGGACTGACCAGTCGCTTAGTTCTCTATGACTTGACTAGAGCCAAGTCAGCTGACGGCACTCGTCTCGCTGAAAAGGAAAATCTGATTGGATTCGACGTCGAAGGGCTGCGACAAGTCAAAAGGTTGCATCGGGACTGCTGAGGTTAGCGACAGGTGAAGGTGTATTTTGTAGAGATTGTGAAATCAACAATCAATAGTTTATTTTATTATGATTGATAAAATATCAAGGAGGATTATATAGGTTACTATTTATTTCATTTATTTGTCAATATTTAAAAATCTCTAATTTGCGATTATTAGAAAGTAGACTGAATCTTAGATTGGGCTCATTATCTTGCTCACAATAGCGAAGTTAAAGCTACTGCAGATAAATATTATTCTCAAAGTGGTTTCACAGAGAGAAGGGATTCCTCGTAATCAATTGATGTCTTTATATCTAAAAGTGCTTGACTATTCGTGTGAAACATTAATTCGTATATAGCAATAATAAACATTACATATGCTTAGAAACGAGTAACGTTTCTAGTGAGAAACAAAGGATGTTAGAGATGTTAGCACTGCCTAACTTATATTCGTTAGTAATTAATGATTAAACAAACATTTTTGAAGAAAGTTGTCAAAATATTCATTTTTTATTGGAATAATATTAACTGAAATTTATTTTAGAAATATAAATTTATATTTAAAATGAATTGATAAATCAAATAACATTAAATTAATAAATAATAAATAAATAATAAATAATATATTAAATTAAATAAATAATATATATCGTTATTTATTCTATTTCAATTCAATTCTAAACTGTAGAAGACTAAGGGTCGAATAAATATGTTTTAAACGTGTTTTTTTGATATAAAAAATATTTCAGGTCGTTTGAGAACAGCTTTACTCGTGAAATTTTTATCATGTATGTTTATACACAAGTTCGATCAGCTGCAATACTTTCAAACTCTGTCGCTCAAACAAATATGTCTGTAGTCATATTTGATAGAATTTAATAATTAGCATGGAATTAACATTTTTGTTATTGTAAATATATTTTTTTAAGACTAAATATTTCGCAAAATAAAGCCGTATTATTATCGATGATTAACAAATAAAGTAGGTATGATTTGAAATTGTGTGAGCCTACGTGCGAATTACTTGGAAAAGGAACATTTTCGTTGAACTATGTAACAGAAGGAAAAGCAAGCTACAATCAATACGATTCAATGAAGCTCACCTGAATTTGAGGAAATATAACCAATATATTTGGTCCGAATCTGGAAAGACAATCAACGTTCCGTAGTCGAGTGCACGCCATGTATTAATATTATTACTTGTGAAATAATCGATTGGACTAAAGAGAAACAGGTATAGGGAGAGAGTGAGAGAGAGAGGGAATATATGGGGAAAGGGTATATAGTGGAACTCTTATCCGAAAAGCGCGGCCAAAGCGGCAGCACAGGCTCAAGCGAATAAAGCGAAAATCAGTTTATGGGCGGTAGCCGCGGGGCGACTCGCCCTCGGCCCATAACCTATTGCCAGTCGTGAGGGATCGCCGCGCCGATCGCGCGCAGTGGCCGCGAGTACGCAACCGTCGAAGTCGCGGCATAGGTGCAGCCGCGGCCCAAGCGAGAGGATATAACTTACGTCGGCGGGTTCGCGAGCTCTTATTCTCCGTCGTTCGGGGCCGCCCCTCTTCTGCCCCCTCCGCACCACCCCGCCGCGCTCGTTTTGCAGCGCGCGCTTTACTGTGTCCAGAAAATAGCTTCTGCCGCCGTTCCTCCTGCCCCCTCGGCTACCCTTCCCACTTCAACCATCCCCGCCTCCCACCGTGGACAAAAAATGCGCGTCGGCACCGCGAAAGAAGAAACAAGTCCGCACGATAATTCAGCGGCGAGCTGCCGGCGCTAGCGCGCCCCCACACGGCCCGCTCGCCCCCCACTCGCTCCCCCCCACTCGCCCCCCACTCGCCCTCACCTGGCACATGAATTTCTCGGGAACGAGTTTGCCAAGCGATTCTCGCTACCCCCTTCCCCCTCCCGCGAGAGATGGCCGAGTATAGAAATACGCGGATACGAGCGCCTCGCTGGCTTTTTAAAGCTCCAAACGGGCCGACCAATTTGTTTCCTCGTGTTTTACGCAGCTCTTTTTCTCCGCTCATCTTCCCCCGCGATTTTTTTCATCCCCCGCCTGCTCCGCTACCTGAACTCTGCTCATTAAAAACTTACGTCCGTGGACGGCAGGACGCGGTTTATCGCCGCCCCAAGCGCTTGCACATTCTCCTCGCCCTCGACTGCTCGAAAGCTTCTCTACCAGTGGTAGTGGTAGTAGTAGTAGTGGTAGTAGTGCCAGTAGTGGTCCATCCTTTAAAACTAATTTTTTCGCGTCAAATTATCTAACTCTTAAAGCTACGTTATATCTTTTGAAGTCATAACCCTTTAAAGAATTACGCCTTCATCATGCGTGCGTATATAGCGCAACTTCTTTCAATATTAATTGCAAATGTTTTATGACGTTGATAATGTTGCAGTAATTCAAAAATATCACTTTTATGCTAATAATCACATATTTATGCAATTAAATCGCGATAAATTAATCAAATTAATCGACAATCTAATATAGAAATTGTGGAATAAGAGAAAACATATAAAGTATAAAATGTATACAAACACAAGATTTTATATTTACAAAGTGACTTTAGAACGGATTCTCCATCTGTATACAAAGTATGACTGTAACAACGACTTGCGCGGTCCACGCGGGCACATTGCACCAGCAGTTACGAGTACGCAGAGAATGAAAGAGACGGAGCCAGGAGAAAAGTGAAAAGACAAAGAGAGAAGTTTATTATGTGGGTTAAGAGCATTCGAAAGAGCCATAAAAAGCAGTGGAGGGAAAATGAGGAGATTGGGGAGGGCGAGAGCAGTGCTGACCTCCCAAAACTCGGGGATCTCCTCATTTCACCATCTTTCTTTAACTCTCAAGCGAATCCCAGTCTTTGAGTCGGTCCGTCTCCGCCATGGTAGCCATGCATAAACGCATCGCGATGCGCAATCTACGCGGAGGGGGTGGGGGGGGGCGGTGGGGGCGGCAGGGGAGGGGTACTAGCGCCACGGATAACTGGAGCCAGGGAAACGCCGGTTCACGCGAGCGACTACGCCGCAGACGAGAGAGTCCACCCCAGACCCGTCCCACACCCTCCCACTACCTCCTTCCACGATAGGAGACTGTTTTATACGCCCACGTGACCGACGATGCGGACAAACGAGCGAGCGGGCGGACAGCGGCGCGGGCTTCGGGGGGCAGTAACGACTGATGTCTTCGCGATATTTCAGCGCGCAAACCCTCTTTCGCTGCTTCCGGAATCCAGAAATCAGGGGGCGAAAAGACGCGCGCGCCGACGGCAGCTACCCTCCTGGCGGCGCGGCGGCCGCACCGCCAGCCGCGAATAAAAGCGTTACCCACGAACAAGAGGCAAAAAGGAGGAGCCTGCGGAGAGGGAGGGGAGAGCTGTGGAGAAACAAGGAAGGTAAATATCCCTTCTTTCTTTCTCTTCCTTACCTCCGGTACAAGCCTCTATCTCTTTACTCCTGTTCTGCAGATATAAATGTACACGGGTTCTGAAAAACCTGAGGATAAGAAGCGCGGAAAAAAGTTATATAAAGCAGAGTCGCAGTTGCTGCCACTGCTGCTACTGTCCTCTTTCTCTCTTTGCTCGTTATGCTTCTTCTAAATACGCTTAACACAATTTAGCCTCAAGATTTCAACAATGGTCCATTTAGCTTTTAGATGACTCATTCGAAGACCCACAGCCACTTTTCTTCAAATTCATTTAAATTTTGTTCAAAATCGTACTTAAAACGACTATAATTTTCTTTAAAGTATAACGTAATTTTGTTCGTAATACGTGAGATTGTACGTATAACGTGAAATTCAAATTTTTCGTTTCTACGTTGTATGAGTGAATGGAACTTTCTAGATTACACTTTTTTATATTTAATATCAAAATATAAGTAAGAAAATTGAAGAATAAAATTTATTATAATCCATATAAAGAATCATTTTGAAATCCATTTGATCATTTGTTATGAATATAAGCAGAAATATTTTAAACTCAATTATTATTCAGTTTGTAATATATTCTCGCTTAATTACCTCTAGTTCAATAAGGGTTCACATTATATATTAAAGTCGTAATGGTCAACACCAATTTTGCATGATCGGTACTAAACTTTGCTATTCAACCAGCTACAAATTTCAATAACAGAAGTGCAGAATAATATTGTTATCGTAGCAGAATTTTCTATATGCTTTAACAATCAACATCTAATTTGCAGATAATTTCTCTGGCCTCTATTTGCGATATTAAAAAATATCATTTTAACAAAAAATACTTTCTCACGAATATAAATCTAAATGTCTGTGATATTTCATAATTAACTTTTTATTGTAGAAATTTTAAACATGTAGACAAGAAAGTAGCTTATTTGCATAACGAAGGTTCGCACCCTGTAAAGCCACATAGGTTTAATAGCAAAACGTAAGGCCGTTTACAACTCAAGGAAACCTAGACAAAAACTGTAAGCGATCGTATTTTGTGTATGTACGATTTTCACCAAAAAATAGCAAATTGTAGCAAGATAAACAAATTTGTATAAACTTTGTAATTTATTCGTCTTAAAGTTTACAAAAAAATAAATAAAATAAGAAAAAAGATAATTTGTGTTTGCTCTGTTATATGAGCTGTAAGACATAAATTTAAGGTGCTTACATTGGCACGCGATGTTGCCAGGCATGTTTGTGTACATCCTAATGCTAAGAGTGACCGCGAAAACTACTAGAGCAAGGCTCCCAGGCCAAAAAATCGGTTTGTAAGGGACAGATTTTGTCAAATAGAGAAGAGCTTCAAATTTTGACAGTGAATTCATTTAATAAAGATAAGAGTGTTTCTCACAAGGCAAAGGTCGTTCGGAGAGCGGACAACTTTCCGAGAAAGGTATAGGTTGATATGGAAGCCTATCGAAAACTATTGATAAAGCGTGTAGAAAAAGCTGTGTCTGTGACCTTAAAGAGGTGGGGGTAACACTGCAGGTCAAAGATCTTAAATTGCACGCTAAAATATTTGACAAAGTAAGAATTTTAAAAGCCATATTTTTACGCGACTATTATATTAAATATTTTGTATTTAATATCGTTCTATTTCGTCGTTTTATTTCATTTCCGTGTAAAGCAACAACGAAGTTATGCAGTGAGTCGTAAACAATACACATGAGAAGATTCCTACAGTATTGACTATTCTCTAGTTGTGCAATTCTTATGCTCTAACTTGTTTGCTGCAATTTTAATTAAATTAATTATATTTAATGATATCTGTTTTAATAGAAATTAGTGTGATTATTAGACGATTTTAGTATTTAGACGTAAATTCGATAATTAATTAAATTTATATATTATGTCAACCTTCGTTGACATCCATAACAAGTTTCTAATTACACTTTGTTAGAACTATTCTAAATTGGGTCAGACATGAATATAGTAAATCTTATTTCTTGACAATAACCTGTTTAATTATTTGTTTACATACACGACATTAAGGAAATACATAACGTGTTTCTTATAAGGGTGTGACGTTGTATTTACTGGAAGGAAAAGTACCAGAGTTTCGAAAATTTTACTCGAAGCATTTCGTGTCTATATGTACTTTGAGTGTGAAACTATTTTAGGTAAAAACGATTCTGTTTACATTTTTAGTAATAAACAAAATTGACATAAAGAATTCACATACCTTGGAATTTGATGGTTTAATCAAATTGTTTGTTTTTTATAAACATATTTTATATGAAAAAGTATTTCAGAAACAATTAAAATTAAACGTTATTGGTGTCGTGGAGGAATTCGTGTTATATCTATTAAGCATCATTTAATTTTAGTAATGCAGTATTATGTGCATTAAAATGTTTAAACAGATGATGATTTCTGTTTAGTTGTTAAAGTTCGGCTAACAATGGGGCCGTAATCCCAATTTAATTAAAACAGCCGAGGGAGAGTGAAAATGAAATTAAAAAAATAAACTGATGACTTCAAAAGTAAATAAGTCGAAATGCACATGCAAACAACGGTCGTGCGACCATCGAGCAAGGACCTAACTTGGAAAATGCTGAGTATTTCTGTAATTGAATGTGAAAGGGTAATACTGATTAAAGAAGCTCTTGTACTATTGTGAAGCAGTCGACAGTAAATAAGCGTGCATTTCAGTCTAATTACGGGGCTGACGACCGGCGTCATCGTTAATAGCGGATCGTCCTTTCACTACGATTTAACGCCCCCTCACCACCACTCCCGAATTATGTGCAACCCCTCTCGGTGCTCTGTTCTCTTTTATTTGCCGCAGCCCACACCTCGTCATCGTGCTAAGGTCGGACACACCTCCCTTGACTTATTTACTTACACCCGCTGACCACGTGGTGCTCGCACAGGCGTCGCGTGCACTGAAAGTCAGCCGGACAAATACGTCCTTCCTGCTTTACATGCCCCGTGCACGGACCCTTTCCTGGGGTAAACGGGTGTTTCTCAGATAGACATCTCTTTTACGATAATGAAAGAGCAACCGGAAATAAAATGTTACTAATCACATGCACAATTTCAAGTAATATCTCACGGCTGTTCCTCTGTTAAATTTTATCAGGAGACTGACTCGTGTTTTGAGGGTATACGCAGGGCTATGTAATTTGTAAGTTTTATAGTTGTACTTTGACACTCCTTTACTCATTTGCATTCTTTTAATAATAATCATAAATTGTGTACGTGTCATGGGAGTATAGAAAAGGTAATTCTAAAGTCGTCTGATAGATAATTCGGTTTCGTTTGCAAGCGTCTTACTGAACAGGGGTTCAGTCACGGCGAGGAAATTTAGTTTAGCTTCAAGCCATGCGTTAAACAGCGGAACGACAGATGCCTGCTTAAATTAGCCGAAAAAGTGTTTGTGAATTAAAATTTCATTAAACAGTATGAATAAAAACATTTTTAGCTAGAAAATTGTAAATAAAGTTAGGTATAATATTATTCGAATTTCCAGTATTATTGATCTATGTATATATTTGATATGTGATAGTTAATACATTTGAATATTCGTAGAACTAGAATTTCATTAAAGCGGTAATGCAATTTGAATGAATTTAGAATTTGTAAATTAACCTGTTAAAATGTAATATAATTTAATTAATACTGATTAAATCAAAATTAATAGTAGTTAGTTTACTCGTAAGAACTGCACCACGTAATCGATTGATGTATCTAAGTTCGGGATTGCTTTAGGTATTATGCAATAGTCAATCCAATCTTTCGTTCTTTACAAGTTATAAAGTATAGATAAGTTGATAGCATGATGTAAGTACATGCCGAATTCTACTTTCGAGTGCTACGGTGCGGTCATTTGATAAAACGGCATTGGTAATATGTAAATGGAGAATAACGTTATACCGTCGTAATAATGTCATCTGCACTTGACTCGTCTAATTAACGCGTAAAATTTATTACGCCGCATTACTGTTATTCTTAGAAAAGGAGGTTGTCCTTTTTTGTTTTTACGCAGAGCTTTATTCGCGGAGCAACGCAGTTTAATTTGTAGTTGGAAAGAACACGAAAGAAGAATAAAGTGGAAGAAGCCGGAGGCGAAGTTGGGCCGAGCGAGCCGGAGCAATACTCGGGCGCGCAATTGATTCGGCGGCATATTGAAATGCGCGCGACAGCGTATTACTTAGCGGCGGTCCGAGGAAGGAGGCAATGAAAATCACGGGGGCGATCGCCGGCCAATTAAGACCCCCGCCCCGGGAGCGCGCAATAAACCGGGCGTTCTTGCATCCGCGGGGGGTAAAAAGGTGCTCGGCCAGGGTCCCCGAGGAGGGTGCGTGCACCGGGTCGGCGCGGCGGCTCGGCGCTGGCGGCGCTGGCGGCGCTGGCATCGGCCGGCGGAGCGCTCGGGGGCCGGCGGCGCGCGGCCCAGTCGTCTGCCGGGCGCCGCGCGACGAGGAGCCACTCGAGCCCCTTCCCCCCCCACCGCCAGAGCCCCGCGCTCCGCGACATGCCCCGAGGTGGGCCGGCAGTGCGACCGCGCGGCCCCTCGCCCCAGTGAGTGCCAGCCGAGTCCGAGCCCAGGTCGCCGAGATGCTGCCCCCCCGGAGTGCGGCGAGCCTCCTCCTGGCGCTGGTCGCCCTCCTCGTGCCGGGTAAGTGCCCCCGCGGCCGAGCACGTGTGCGTCGGGAGCAGCCGGCGGCCCTCGGCGCGGCTTTTATCGCGGTCCTCTCCCGTCCTCTGCGCACTTTACAAGCCCCGCGGACAATTTGGCCGGGGCGCACCGGAGCGCGTTCAACTCCCCGCTACTTTGCCGTCGTTTTCCGCGCGCCCTCGGCTTTGACGACCTTGTCTCCGGCTGCCTCGTCGCCCGTCCGCGAATCCGCGCGCCTTGCCTCGGGGAGGGAAAAACGGAGGAAATGCGCCCCGCGGCCGCGGCTCTTTCTGGGGCAAGGGCCTACGGTGCCCGCGCCTTGCTCCGGCTCGTAGCATTTTTCCGCCGGATGAGAATCCTCCGAGCGCGTTTAAATCCAAGACGCCGCGGTGGATCTCGAGATTTGAGATTTTTCATAAACACAATAATGGCTGGTGACGCGGGCGGTAGTGCGGGTCGGGGGTTGGGGGGAGGAGGGGGGGACAAGAGTGCCGGAAGAACGGTGGGAAAGAGAATAAGTCGAGCTCGGCATTTTTCTTTGTTCCCCTTGTAAAATGAAAAAGCGAATGAAATTCCCTGGCTCCGCGGGGTAAGAAAGGAAGCTGAAAGACAAACTCGCTTCGAGGACAAGTGAATAAGTAAATTTCTCTCCCCCAAAGAGAACGGAATGAAAAGATGAGGGGAAAAATTGCCGCGAAACCGCGCGCCCGCGATGGGAGCTCGGAGGGGGGGGGGGGAGTCCGCCCGCGCCGAGGTGCCGCTGCCGGAGACCCGGTAGTCTTATAATTTATTTGACCGACTTTAATAATACCAGGTGTACTTCAAATATTTTATCTATACATTTTTATCGTGATTCGGCCTCGTGCCATCTGGAGAGTTGGCTGATTCATGGTTCGCGTAATACGTCTCGGGCAATTAGTACCCCAGCCAGCGAAATATATGTGCCTGCGGATAAAAAGCCCTGTAATGCTAGGTTTTACGATTTAAATACTTTTTGTTTCCGCGTGCCGCGCCCGAATAGCCGAAGTGCGTAAAAATATATGATTCCCCTTCCGCGATTTGGCAAAATGAAGGTTAATTAACGGGATCCCCCGGACATTTGACGTAAATAAATTTGCAGTCGGTAGATGATAGATAACTGAGCGTTAAAAAATTTGCGGAAAAAATTCGACGCGTAATAAGTGTGACATTTCGTGCAAAATTTAAACGAAAAGCCAATATTTCAATGTCACCGATAGTATAATTCATATTTCCAAACGTCAAAGCAGTTTCCTATGCGTATACGGGTATTTGTATGAGGACGCACTATTATAAGAAATCTAATTAATTCGCGTTCTAGCACATAAATAATCCCAAAGTTGAAATAGTTATTTCTAGACAGATTCATTATCTTTGCAATTTCTCTCAATTATTCGGTATTAATGGAACTTTGCAAATACTCAAAGCACGGAAATGCAGTCAAACATTTAAATGCGATATAAAGAAATAATGGTCTGTTTTCTAAAGTCGACAGCGTTAAAGCTCGTACAACCGATACAGGCTGGTGAATCAGTTATTAAAAAGTTCCGCACGATGAATAGATGAGCTCGCGAGGTTTCATTTTAATACTAAGCTTAATTAAAGTGAAAAAAACTTTGATAAAATTAATAAACCATCACTGGGCAGGAAACTAGTAGACGGACACAGTTTGTATGACGGACTGCCCCGCGGAACGTACTTTCCGCTTCTTTCTACGTGCACATATTGCGTTTGCTTGCAATAGAGAGAGGAATGAGTCACGGTGTCAAGCAATTTGAGCTTTTACGGAGAGGAAAGAATCCGCGCTAGTTTTCATTGCGGGTTATTCTAATTGCAAGCCGTCCACTTGCTGCGGAGAGCCTCTGTCTTACTCCCTGATTCACTCCCTTGGTTTCCTCCCGGCGCTCGCGCACCTTGACTCAGCAACGAGCTTGCGCGGCTCTTCTTCCCTTTTGACGCGGCTTGATTACAAGCTCAAGGTGTGGACGAACAATCTCATTTGAATCCGTCCCTCTTCGACTTCCGCCTGTACGAGGGACGGCGGCCAGGAGTCAAAGGTCGAGATGAATTGTGGAACGTACCATTTTCCAATTTCTCCGCCATTTCAATGGCGCAGCACTTCTATCGCTTTTGCATACAAATATTCGACCCGCACTTAAAACAAAACCAAATTTGCTTATGATTATGCACCGCGCGTTTGCTTAGATAGTTTTAAGTTTCCTTCGCAAGAGTAATACTCTATACTTCAATTATATAGTCACAAATTAGATCATTATATATGAATACATTTCGTTAAATGTATAATAATTAGACTAACTTGTTTACTCGTTTGAGTTTTATCATCTTAAATTTCATCTCTTAATCAATATCACATAGAAATACATTAGTATAACGTCGTGATTCGAGTCTTAATTATGAGAAAAATACATTTACATAATTACTTGTTTTATATAATATTCTAAATTAACACATTGAGTGTATTTTAATTTATATAAAACGTTATCATAACATCATCACACTGTTATTTAACAGTGTTACGTTTGAAATAAACTTTTTTAAGTATAAAATCAGGAAAATCCTCTGAAAGTTTTAAAATGGGTCAAAAGTAACTTGGTATCACTTCTAGTAAGCTGTAATGATGACCTTCACTTGGATTTGAATGTTAAATAGTGAAGCAATTTAAAGGTCGAGTTTATCGAACTTTGCTTGTTCTTCAAGGATTCTATACCTTTTTTACACTACATTTAATACTTGTGGATTACAGAAATATTCATAAATTTTCATTGAAAAATTTAAAGGTGGAATTCCGGTTAAATCTGCTTCACTCTACCGCGTTGCATTACATTTGCAGGGTACACACAACACTTTATACAGACAAGTTCGTTTTTAGTTTAAGTAAAAATAACATTGTTCTTTTAATTTTTGATTTACACGAGCGTTACACAAAGTTAACACGAAAGTTGTCATTAATTACAATTTTGACGGAATTCGTGCATAATTGGTGTAGATAAAAAATGATTGAGACAGAAGCCGCGATCCGAGCCGCGGAAGGCAAACATGACACGCGGCAAAGCAACGAGTAAGCGCACTTTGAATAATTTTTTGAGTACACGTTATAAGTGGGGGGCCGCGGGCGAGGTGTCGCGGAATTAAAATCCCCCTTTTTAATAGGCGTCGGGAATTCCGCGCTGAAGACCCCCGCGCGAGCATTAGACCGTACTTTTAACTGCCGCGTGGCGGCGCAGCCACGGAGTATAATCTGGACAAGCTATATAGCGGCGGTGCGCGGGGGGGGAGTCCCGCGCTCGCTCGCTCCGGCCCTCTTTCTGTCTCGGTCGCCCGGCCGGAGTGGAACGTCAGCGGGGGCGCGACAGTGGCGGTGGCGGCGGTGGCGGCGGCCCTCGCTTGAGTGCGGCTTGCGACACATTAACGGCTCGCAACCCTCTTATATGAACTTTGGAAAGTAGCTTCGCTCATACTGTCAAGCGGCAGGATGGCTCCTTTCGCGCGGGCGGCCCTCGCCGCTCCCAGGCGTCGGGCGACCCTCTACTTTTTGCCCTCGGGGATTCATTAATTTTAATTGACGGCCTTGATTGACCTCCTGCCTGGGATACACGCAATTAATCAATGCGCCCGGCTCTGTACATTATTAACCGAAGGGCATCGCGCGGGCCGCTTCGGCAATCGGGCGAATTCGGCCGTTTGACCGACGTTATCGGAATTCTTAATTGCAAACTTTGGTAGCGCTCGCCCCGAGCGAGTCCTCGTATTTCGGAGGGGAGAAATTGAGGACGGGCTCGCAAGATGTACGCATTGGCAAACAGGACTTGATTAAAAGTGCGCGCTCAGTAGTAATATCGGCGTTAAATATTGCAGGGCAACTGCGGGGCGGCGGCGGGTCCGCGATCCCAATCACATTAAGAGCCCCCCCCCGTTCCCCTCCGCGGTGCCAGTGGCGCGGCAGGCGCCCGCTTAAAAAATGCATCGCTCTTTCTCCTCTCAAACGCACTCGGCGCGAAGTTTGGCGAGGGGCGGGCGATGAGTTACGGCGCCGAGGCGGCCCCGCGATGAAATGGCCATCGGCGCTCCCGGGGAGGCGGGGGCCGGAGGCACGTCCGGCCCGCGGACTTTTCGCGCGCCACGCGCTTCCGGCAGGATTAGCCGGTCCCCCCCGGGCTTCCGCCGCGCAATCCGCTTGTAATTTCATATCGGCGGGGGGACGGCAACTCGTGCCGGAGGCTGAGCACCCGAGGCCGGCCTCTCCGGTTTCCCCGGGACAAAGCCAGTGCGGCCGCGGGCTTCTTTGCGTCGGCGCTCTGGCCCCCTTAAATCGCATTTCGTCAGGGCGGCGGGAAAGTTGTCGCCGGCGACGCCGAGGATGCGAGGAGGCCGAGGCTTTTCACGCCGATCCCACTGTGTTGCAAATGCGCCGCGCATTGTGCGGCCACGGCGGACGGGCAACTGAGCCGCCGCCGGAGAAGCGCGCCGCCAAAGTAATCGATAGCGCAAACGAGTGCACGCCGCTTTATCCCGCGCAGCCACGCCACCCGGGACAGCCTCGTTCTTCTCGGGAGAAAAATATTGCCCGCCTCGGTACAAAAATAATATCTGTATCATTTCGACAATAAGATTATTATTAGTTCGGTGAAATTGGTCAAATCATTCCACTAATTTGCAGTGGTGCATAGACTAATTGAAAGAGTGAGAATATATGAGCCACTGATTAATTAGAGATAATCTTCAGTCTACAAAATTATGAAATTATTACATTATCATATCTTCTAAATTTTTTTAGCTTTAATGGTAGAATGTTCCATCGAGCTTGAAACTAATTTGAGTTTGAAAGTGGTAGCTATCTTTTATATAAATCTGTCTACTCTTTAATAAAATGAAAAAAATTAAAGATTTGAGGTTAGAAATTTGCGCTTTTATCGAACTTTAAAATAGTCCACAAAGATCTTACTCAAGTCCATTGCTGAAGCAGAAAAGTAAATAGCCTGGGGGTGAGTTTGAGTTGCTTAAGACAGTCACGGTATTTCTTAGAGAAGAGCGAGAAATTTCAATAGTCACCTAGCTGTTGACATTGCAAGCTGCGGTCATTGTTTATGCTTTTAAACATTCGATAAATCACTTCCTTCTGCTGGTAGATACCGATTTATTAAACATAATTGTGAATCTTAGATTTTTTTTCCTTTTTTTACATACATTTTCTTTTATTTGATCCTGTCTAAAAAAAATTATAAATATATGTATGAATTTTATCATATAGCTTGTTGTAAATGATAGTCTTGGATTCTAAAATCTAGACTCTAGATTTTTCGTTTTAATTAAAATATCTGTTTGACATTTTAATTAAAACTAATGAATTTTAGATTCATCCAATACAGGATACATCATTGGAATAGGGTTTTCGAAAAAGACGTTTTCCTATAGGTGCACAAAGCAAATATTTCCCAGGTGGGACAAAAATCATTGGAATAGCATTGTCTGAAAGACAGTTGCCCATGGGACTGATTTTTTCACAAGAGTTCCGGAGCCGGGGATCCCAAATGGCCGACTGGAGGAGGGAGAAGTGTCGGGACCGGTGGAAAAACTGCGAGCGGCGGGCCGGGCCCGTATCGATCGCCGATAAACCACCGGAAAAACCCAGTGTTTCTCTGTTGTCGCGCGTTTTTCGAGGCGTCGGGGCTTTTTGCCCCGCGGGCGAAAATATTGTCGCGCCGTTTCTCTTGGTGGGAGCCGGGGTGGGGGGGTGCGAGCGGCGCTCGCGGACGAGGCACACCGACAATAAGCGACTGTTCTCACTCGGTTGTGCGCGCGTGCGCGACCCGAGCGGCGCCGGCGGCCACGCGGGGAGCCCGAGCCGCTTTTTCACGCCCCGCCCGGCCCGCGCGGCCGGAATAATAAAAAACGCGGGCGGCGTTTGAGCCGCGCCGTTTATAAGTGATTAGGGGCCGGCTGCGCCGCGGGGCGCCGCGTCGCCTCCCACGCCTCGCTCCCCCGCCCCAGTTTGATGCCTATATCCTTTTTAATTGGAGGCCGCGCGCGAGGCGAAAGTTCCGCTGGCGGTGGCAAAGCGCGCGTCTGAACAATGTTTAACGATCCTTTTTTTTTTATTGGAATGCATTTATTAACGGCCCGGCGAGTTAGTCGCGCTTCCAGGAAGCCCTGGGAAAAACGAAAAACTGAGGATCGAGGCCGCCGGTTTTATACGAGTTTTCCTCGAAAAATCGCTCGAGCCCGAGCAGCCGAAAGCAATTTGTATGCAAAGCCTCGTTGAGGATGCATATTGCCTTCGATTCTATCGACAATTTTATATTTTATATAATTTTCGGAAAAGAGACATATTGGGATCTCATTAATCATCGCTTTCGTTGCTGTATTTTTCCTAAACAAAATCACCTCTTTGATATACTAAATTATTTAAATCATCGTTTATTCATCTTTGAAGTATATAAACATCATTAAATCTCACAGTCTTTTGATCCATTGGCAGAAAATTAACTGGTTTTTACAGTTGACTGCACAGTAATGCGATCTGTCTAAATCCCCCTTAGGTCGTTTATATTCATTGATCGTGCATAAGATCGTCTTTAATGGTTAAAAAAAAAGAAGCTATCATTACAATAGGAAGAGGCAACTGTGTGGGCGACATTTGAGTCTATCCGGGAACGAGAAGCCAACAAGTGACACAGAATTTGGACTATGTAGGCTTTGGCAATTAAGACCGTCGAAAAGGAAAGCTCGCACGGGAACGCGCAATTGCTCTTTCGCATGAGGACTTTATTCGCGGTGGCGCAGAGCCATAATTCGACGTCAAGGCCCATAAGCGCTCGAAAGCCGAGTACGCGAGGTGCACAATTGATTTTATGGACCGTCAATGGCGGCACTTAAAGAAGCCCCGGACGAGGGCTGGATTATGCCGCGGACGGTGTCGCGGGCCCTCGGCCCGCGCGAATTTTCGGCCGCGGACCGCCTGATCTGACACGGGGCCCCGCGAATCGGCAGCCGGCCGAGGACAATGCGCCTCTCGACCACCTAAGCATGCAGCGGCCCGATGATGGATAAGTAGACCTACGTGCCCCGGGGCCTGCGCCTCCCCACTCCGCGCCCCCTGCCGCCGGCCGCCCGAGTGCGCCCCGGCGATTTTACGCGCGGATTAGACGCGCGATATAAAATCGCTTTTATTACTCGGCTCGTGCCGAGGCTTTATGCGCACGCGGGGACAGTTTATCCATTCTCTAGTCGTATTTTTCCCGGCTAAAATTTTCATTGGATGGCCTTTTTCCTCGGGCGGCACCGCCTTCCAGGGTTGGCCCCCGGCGAGCCCCGCCGCCCTCGTAAAAATCCAAACTTAAAAGCTGGATAGATGTACGCGCACGTGTAAATAACGCCGCCACCCCCCGAGATAAGAGCGTTACAGACCCCCGTGTAATCAGGCACAAAGTTATAATAAACTCGCGCTGCTCGATCTGCCGGCCCTGTCTTTTTTACACCACAATATCTGTATACGTACTGGAATTTAATAACTTTGCGATGGCCTGCGCATTTTTCAAACTCCTATATATAATTATATTGCCCAAAGTTGAGTGTGCTACGGGCAGGTCGCGTACACCCGCGGCCGTGTATGAACAGCCGCGGTATTTGCCACGCTCAATTTATTCTCGGCCCCGCGAAAATATCGGGAGTTGAAGTCGTTGTTTGAAGTCAAAATTTCCTTGTCAAAAGGTATTGTTACGTATATGAATGAATTTCACCTACTTACAACCTTTCACGAGTACATTTCCAAGGTTACTCGAACCGACGGCGCGGACGTTTCCGTGCAATGTTACAGCGCGTCGCTCGCAGGTTAAACAAACTCGATGACAATCTGGATTAATAATTTTTCGGCCGGGCAGTCGGGCACTCGTTAACCCGGCCGAAATAGAAAGGCTTCGCGCGCCTATTGATTTATCGCCCGCGGCAATGCACTTATTTTAAGAGGGAGACAGCGGCGCACTAGACGCGGGGCCTAAGTAAAGGGCTGCGCATCTCGCGCGGCCAAGGTGGGAAGGAGCGGATAATTTTAGCCTTAGCGCAGCCCGTAGCGCCGGCTGCTCGTTAAAAAGACGAGGGCCAAGGGGGAGAGCTGCCGCGAGGGCCTCGCGCCCGAAGATGTTTAATAATATACGCGCGCGCGCGCGCGCGGCTGTCCCGCGCGCCGCGGGATTGCGATAATAAACGATCCGCGCAAAGTGCGCAAGGCGCTCGGCGCGGCCAGGCCGCATATAGCCCGCGAATCGCCACGGGAAATTTACGAGGGGCGCGCGGCCCCGCCGGGAAACTCGGCCGGCCCGCCGTTCCCTCGTCGCTCCCGGCGGCGGCCCGTGAAAAATCGCCTTTTAACAGCTGTCGTCGCTCGGCGCCTGGGCCGCCCGGCCGCCGACTGAGGCCCGTCCCGGCCCCTCCCGGTGGACCGCGCCCCTACCCCCACCCCCTGCCAAAACACCGCGCCGCGAGATATTGTTCGCGGGCGAAGGTTATCTATGCCCGGGGCGCGCGTCCAATCCGTTCGGAAGCGCCCGTCGGGCTATTCCCGGGCCCCGGGCAACTCTTCTTATTCGCCTGGTAAATGCTCATGACATTCGTCTCTCGCGCCCCCACGGACGCGCACGCACACCAGGCTATTTCGGTCGGCCTAGCCTCTTCTTTGAAGAGCCATCGCGCTCGACACGTGCGCGCCGCTTCGTGATACACATCTCGCCGGCCGAATGAATAAACAATTTGCCCGCGGCGCTTGCTCTTTTTCTCTCGCGCCCCACCGGCCCACTTGACCAGCGAGGATCGGCCGATGCATCTCTGTCGAAGGGCCGGTTTCATCTGCCAAACTAAAACACCCCTCGTGCGTATATTTCTAAATATTTTTCCTTCGAGTGCCCTATCGTCAATAAAGTATATGACGCATTTGAAAGTAAAATCATTTGGACCCGTGTTTTCTCGAAATATATATTTATTTTAAAACGCATATTTTGTCTTTGATCGCGCGTCTCTGTGCGATGCTGTGCAATCAATCTGCAAAAAAAGTTTTTCTTTATCACCTATCTCAAAGCCGGCCAGAAAATCCTTGTTTTTATTCATATTATTAATATTATTATTATAACGGCTGTTATTATTAGGCGCTTACTCGCTACTATATACAGCTTAAAAAATTGCGTATTCGACATTAAATGTAAAATTATATAATTTATAGCGTAAAAAGTACGATTCTTGTAAGGTTATTACGTAGACGACAAGCTTTAGTCTGACCCGGCATGGGAGCGCGCGGTATCGACTTTTAACTATTCGAAAACAGACAAAGTAATATTTCATCGAATCCATTAGGCGTTGTAAGGCTTGTGGGGATTATTGGCTGGTCCATTTGCGCTATCGGCTATCGGCCGAGTGGAAAAGTTGGCGGCATATGGGCAGGCGGCCACTGATTGGCATCGGCGGATCCTCTAAACGATTTGGCCGACGGTTGCGATGTATTAAATTTGTTAGCGACTCGTACGGGGTAGTTTGCTCGAGCAGATCGGAGCCGGGGTTAGCGGAAGCTCCAATATTTTGGACCACATTTGGCTGAGCTCCCCATCGGCGGACAAAGAGCCGGCGAGGACGTGTGGGCGCCGTCGGCCCGCGGGGAGCGAGTGGGTAAGCAAAGTAAATGCCGTTGTTCGTACGGCGGGGCACGTTCGACCTTTGCGTTATCAAAATTCCGGGCGACCCCGGCGCACCGTCCACACCCGCCGTCGATGCCCCGGCCGGCGCGCGCCGCCCCCGTATATAGGGGCTCGCGCCCCGCCCCACCCCTTTGATCCGCAAGCCCCATCGGCTTCTCATCTCGCGGTATTAGCCGAATTCGTCGCGTGATTCGGAAAATACCGCAGGGAAAGGGAGGGAGCAGCCGGGCCGGGACCCCGGAAGAGCGTTTAAAGCCTCAGAGCAAACGAGGACCGGGGGAAACGGCAATTAAGAGGGAGACAACCGCTGCCCGAGAACCTTATCCAACCTCGCCACAGCGGCGGAGCCAGAGAAAGCTCTTCGCGGGCTCGTCTTTTAGCCCCTTTATCAAATGCTTCTTTTAAATCCCCTGTTATTTTGCGAATACACGATTTTCTTAAATCACTCAAACTTCAAATGTATTTATGGATCTGCGAATGTTGGAACCTCGAGCATCAGAGAGCTTTGATTATTGATTTTTCACGTTACTCTCAATATTACACGGAAAGAAATGGAATAGTAACTATAGCGATTTTCTGAACGTGAAACACGCATTTCACCTCACACGCTAGAGCTTTTTTAAAAAAATCCTCGCCAATGCCATGCTTGCTCTTTCAAGCGTTTAAGGAAAAGGATAGGTGTTCAGGATACTCGGAGACGAATTTTAGCTAATACGCACTGCAGTTTTTTTTTCATGTGAACTATACTGTGCGCACCACCTAAATTTTGTCTCCGGGCACCTCGAACACCCAGAAATCTCATTAATATATAATTAATAAACTTTGATTAGTTTTCTAATGAGTAATTTTGTTTAGATTATACTTGATTCAACAACCGTATTATCAAGCGCTATTTTTAATGTTGATAAATTCTAGAAATAGGCATCGTTTCAAGCAACACATGCATTCTTGCGACATTGCCAGATGCCCAGTCAAAAAACGTCTGTTTTGTCAGTTTTTGAACGATAAAGTAGAATGCATATAGATATCCTCATGTCCCTTGTTTTCAAATCCCTGAAAAAGAAGCCGTAAACGCTAGGTAGCGTGTTTATTTTTTTCCGTGTTACAAGTACAAGTACAAGTAAGAAATGTTAAAAATGTATATTATACTCTTGCATCCAAAGTTGTAAATTGTAGCATTTTCTACTTAAAATATCTAATCTAAAAAGACCGTTAGGTGGGAAAAAATGAAAATCGGACTCGCAGCCGCATAGTTAAAGCTTTCAATTTGTATAAAAGTTTAGAGGAAACTACTTGCAGCCCACTAGTGATAGTAATTTTTGACGAGAGCTTTCGCGCACTTGTGTTTGTTCAAATTATACGCAAGCATGGCGAAAAACTTTCCTGTGCCATCTGCTTGAATCTCCGTTAAATTCACAGGCCGAATAAACGCCATTACCGAGAAACGAGTGGCTCGTGAAATCACCGGATCTTCTCCAGTAGAATATCCCTGGAGCAAGATGTGCGTAACTTTCCCGAAATCTGATGCTGGCGAATTGTAATAGCGCGTTCTCTTCTATATTTTGGTTCATTTTTCTCGAATAAAAGTTGCGCAAATACAAACAGTATAAAATCTATGATATTTAAAAAATATTTTCCAATACGTATACCATAAAACCGCGATTTTATGCAATACTCAAAAACAATAACAACAAGTAAATTGAAATTTGATTTATACTAATAGTAGTTTTATGTAAAAAAAGGTAGCAGTCAAAAATATTTGTCAATGCTTGTGTTGAAATTCATGAAGCGATTTCAAGTAACATTTTGACAATGCGGGTATCATAAAACTCAAGGTGTCGCACAGTCTACATGCGGCGAACGCGCGATTTCCACGCGACTTTATGACTAAACGTCAATTAATATATGCAACCGGCGCATTGGACTATTTTTATTTTTTCTAGCTGTATAAAACGTACAAAACTCTTAAATGCTGAAAGGTTAAATGCACATATATGGGTTGAATTATTAAAATGCAGCCAGGGAAAAAAGTTTGCGCCAATTCGTCGTGCAAAACTTTGCAGTTCACTTGGGAAAGAAAAAAAAGTTGGGATAAAAAGTTTACCTCTAATCTAGTAAAAGTGTGAATGACGTTGCAGAATTGTGCATTCTATAGTGTTCAACGGGGCTGAAATAGTATCCTGTGACATTTTTAATATAGATGTGTTGGCAGACAATATGAAAAATATTAGTTTATTTTTCGTAATCAATAAAAAAGAAAATGATAGTCAAGAAAGAAAATCATATTCTTCATTTTGGTACAAGTATATTTTATTTGTTATTAATAAATTTTGAAAATGTATACATGTCTGTATATATAGCGACGTGCGAATTTGGTCTCAAACTACATTTGTTAACGATTTCAATATAATATATAACGACCGAGAAGTCAAATTAGATAGACTATTGTTTACCGGAAAATGTGGACAGATTGAAGTAGAGATCGTGGGAGAGCCAAAAATAGTGAGCACGACTCCTGGATACTTGCGATAAGGGATGAATTTTTCCTTGTAGGGGAGGTTTACTTATAGGAGGAGTTAAAAAAATGTAGTGTAATTTTGTGTGTTGGAGTTGCATTTCGTTCAAAAGCTTGTATTATCTGTTCTCGGCCGAAACTTCTCCTGATACACATCAATACAACTTTTTTATTAAGTCATTATTATAATGAAGGTAATAAAATGAATATCAGTAATGCGGCGTTATCGCTTACAAAAGTGCCCTTAAATTTAACAATAACAATATAATTTTTAAGTTGTAAAAGGTGTCATATAATTATTTAAAAACGTACTAATGTAAAAATAATTAATGTTTATGAAAACCAAAATAAATAATTTTATGTAAATAACAAGTATAAACAAATGTACGTTTTTAATAAATTTAAAAGCAAAGTTTCAGTTATCTTTATTAATTATTCAGTTAAGCTTAGTTAAGCATGATACTTGTAATGGAATCAACTTCATAAATGAAATTACTTAATTTTGACTCTTATCATTGTTGGAATCGTACTTGAATGCTTCAATTAAATTTATATTTAATGTCCTATAAAGGCATGAATATTAGGTTGCACGAATTCAAACATTAAAAGGATCTAAACTTGATATTAAACTAGTCGTACGACATAAATTAATTTTGGTCATTTCATCCATAAGCAAACCAAAACTTTGTTGTATGTACTTTATTATTAAAGAAAATTTATGGGAAGTTCAAAAAAGTGTACACTATTGATAGCCAGCAGATTGACAGGTTCTTGCCTATTGTTTATCATTATTTTAGCAATACGATTTTATGTGCTATAAAAATCAAATATTGATCACAACAATAAAACCAAAAAGCATATATTGAAAATTATTATGCCGTTAGATCCTATTTGTTAGGATTAATACGACTTTGGTTGTTTGAAAACACTATAACTGAAAATAGAATCGTATTTTTTTGCTTGTTATTTGCTTGTTGAAGTTTCTCAATTTTTAATACATATGACGCAGAGGTGCACAGTAAAGTTTAAAAGTGGACCCCAGTCAGTGACTGTCGACTCGTGAAATCATATGTATCCAGTTCATTGTAGATGTACATTAGTGTGCGAGTGTCAAGAGGGAATGTACATAAATGAGTGCGTTTGCGTTCTCCTAGCTACTAGGCCAATGCTCTCCCTAATTTTAGCACTGAGTGAGAATCAGAGATGAAAGAAAAACAGTACGAGGTAGATCGTGGAAGGATGAGAGTAAGGGAGTGATTGAAAGAACAGTATAAGCAATAACGCAGAGATACATTTTATATAACTGTGTATGCCCATGTTATCGACATAATTAATGTGTACGCTCCACGGCAAACTCATATAAGTGCAGCTTAATCCAATTAGTCAACTGAGTAACAGTCGGTACAATAGATCGAGAAAGCAAGAAGTTCGCTTTAATTGTCTATAGTATAGTATTCGTATACGTATTAGTATATATTATTTCGTCGTTGTACGTAAGTCGAGGAATATTCCTCGTGCCGAGCCTCGTTTGGTAAAGATCTGAGTATTCTGCATATAACCTCTCTCGCATTCCGGTGTTTCAAAAGTAAACGAAGATTTATTTTCGACGGGCCATGTCGGCAAAAGGAGTATTCGATCTGAAATTATACTTGGAAAAGGCACGTGGAAATAATATTTTTAATAATTTCGTTGAGCTTGTCGTAATTGACTGATTACAATGGGCGACATTGGTAAATCGCGATCCTATTACGTGTAATAAGAATCCGTTTAAAGGGCATATCCGATAGTCTATGGGGTGTGCGCGAAGTCACAAATAGGGCCATTAGCAGTCGAAATGAGAAGTGATTAGAGGGTGTCGAGTAAGGCGCTGGTAATAGGAAAGCGCCGAGGCGCGCAAGCCTGTTCATAGATTTCCAGCCCGGCATTGCCGAGGATAAGTTGAAAGAGATAGAGCCGAGGGACGGGGAGGAGAAAAAGCGCAAAAGCACGCCGAGAGGCGGGAAGGCCCAGGCTCGCCCGAGCCGGGGCGAACTTGGCCGGCGCAGTCAATGGCCCCCTTTAAGCCGTCCCCGGGCCCTCAAGTCCTCGCACACACCGGCACTTATAAGTTTGCATAAATTCAGCCGGGGCGCCAAGTTTTCGGGGGAAGCATTTTAAACCATTAGCTGCGCCCTCGCTCACGTCCGGGCGTGAGCGGCCCGCGCGCTAAGCAGCCGAGCGCGTCCCGGGTAATTGATTCCCCGCGCGCCTCGCGCACATGCCGGCGGAGTTGCGCGGCTCCACCCCCCCCCCGTCCGCGCGGGGTAATCGATCAGGCCGCGCGGATGGATTGCGGAGCCGCGGAAAAAAGCCCTTGATGACAAGTGGCCGGCGGAGGCGGCCCTGCGAGCCCAATTAGCGCGATGTATACGCAGACGGCAGCGGGAGCGGCTCTCTCGCGGTGCTTCGTTCGTTAGGCCTCATTAGGGCGCATTATGCAAAAATTACTCCTCGCCGCGGGGCCGCGCGGGAAGGAGGGCACGAGTGGCGCCCCCTGTCGCGCGCGCGCTAACCGGAAATTAGGGGCGCCCGCCCGGCAATTCGGCGCGCGCGCGCGCGCGACGCTATCCCCCGTTGCGCGCTCATTCTTGATTAGATAAACTAAGCTCCAACTGATGATTATCCCCGGCGTTAGAAACACCGGGCGAAGAAGGCGAAACACGGGCGGGCCGAGAGGCGGGAGATAACCGCCGACACTTTATGGCCCCACTTACTCCTTTATAAATATTTAAGTCCCGACGTTTTTATGAACGCTGCAACTGCTCCGCCGGCCCTGTTAACCCGGGCTTGCGGAATTTCGCCGGGAGCTTTGCGAGAATCGCCCGGGCCGCGCGTCGCGATGTATAAACGGGCCGGTCTATCGATACAAATGGCCCCGAGGCCCGCTCTACACGCCTGCGAACCGTTCCCAAATTATTATACATGCGCCTCCGTGTTTTTATACGTCTAGATGCTCTTCATTTACATTTGGAGGGGCGCCGGCTCCAATTACAGAGACTTTCCATTCTTTTGGAGTTTAAATTGCATTCATACTTGGCGAGTTTTTAAGTGCCTTCTCACTTGGAGAAAATTACAGAGTATACACCTCGGTATATATACATAATAAGGCAAAGCCTCTCTATCATAATAATAGTTGAAATTGTTTTACACATAACCAACTCATCTAGCTCTATAATATTATTAACAAAACCGTAGTATATACAGGACTGAACAAAAACTTGGATATTGTAGGCTTGTTGACATGAAAACAATATTAAGCGATACGGAAACGATACAGCAAGCGAGTCGGGATAACAAACACACGGAGCCCGAACGCTACGATTATTTGAAAACATAATTAAAATATACCGAGTACAAAGTTGCGCAAAAAAACGAAAAAAATAAACAGAAAAAGAAGAAAAAAGAAAAAGCTTATGTATATATATATATGTACATGTCGGAAACCATAAAATGATCTCGTCTCTTCCGGCCACTTCGTCCTCCAATAAACCTTTCTCTCAATGTTTGATCGAACGTTCAATATTGCAACAGGCCACTCGCGCGTATAATGCAAACGCGCGCTAACCATGTACACGGGTGCGCGTTAGTCACGATTGCGCCTGCGCGTTCCATAAATCGCGCTTAGCCCGGGGCATACATAGGCATGCGTGGCTGTCGGCTTGAAAAAGCCCACGAAATCCGGCGAAAGAGCCAAGGCCGGGACCGCGCGACGATTACCCGCCAACCGTACCCGCGCCACGGCCCCTCGCAAAATCGGTGGGGGGGGAGCGCTAATCCCTTGGCTGGCTCTGCCCGGCCGTGAAGGAGCGACTCCGCGGACGTTATACCCGCCCCTCTATGAATCAATAATTTTTATCCCGCAGGAGGTAGCCCCGGGCCCTCTAGCCGAAGCCTTCGTTAATTCTTACGCCGCGGCCGCACCCGAGAAGTCATCGGAAAATTTTTAATTAAATTCTTGGATGCTGTAGCGCTGTACCCGCTGTGGGATTACACACTCGCAGCCTCGTTCCCCGCGCCTCTTGCTTTATGGCGCGCTCGAGAGCCGCGTCTCGCGCCTATTTCATGACGTGTGTGCCGCAGCGGCTCCGAGGAAATCTTTTGAGCAATACAATTTAAACGTAAAAAAAAAGTCTTTCTGGAACACAGTTGGGTTCGAGTAATCTGCAAATATTCGGTTTCATTAAACTTTCCAATTTATCTATGCGGTGATCTATTTTTATTATCAACTGGTATACAATTTTCAAGACATCAATATGTTACGAGTCTGAAAAAAAAACAATTAAATGCCATTTTAATTTCTTGTTTTTTCTGCATCATACAAATATATAATCAAACAGGTTACATCAAAATTATTCATTGGAATAAAAGACTCCTAATGTAGTCTCTATCAGTCCAACACGATTTTTATATTCATATAATAATTAATCAGCTTAATTACGTTATCTGTTAAGGCTACGAATAATCGACATTTAACTCGATTTCATGCTGAATCATTTAAAATTGGACTTTAGATTTTAATTTTAAAGTTTTTTTTTTGGGAAACCATTACAAATAATAAATGCAAAGCACTCTTTTTAAATTTCTTATACCACAATGCACACTTATAACAGATCAAACTGATTTATAATTTGTAGCATTTTAAATTACATTCGAAACAAAGCAGATTTACATTTTTTTTTTACTTAATACTATAGATATAATATGCGTGACAGCAATACTGATGGATCCGATTACTTTCAGTACACTTTGTGAATTGATAAATAACATAAAATCTGTTTTAAAATTCCTTGTGTCAGCCATTTTCAATTATTTTTTTAGTCTATTTCATTATTTATTAGTCCACTCAAGTTTAAAATGACTGTGTACTTCCATTAAGTGAGTAAGTATTGTTTCCCGCGATAAAGTTTTGATATCACTAATGAAGAAGCATTTTGCTGAAGACGCAGTTTGCTTTACCGCGCCGGCGACTACATAATAGCCTGTGCGAGTTTATTAGCCAACAATTGGTAATCTCGTTGAAAGGATCGGAAGGAAGCAGATCGCGATTGAACGCGCGGCAGGTCTCGGTCGAATTCTCGCGAGGACTCTTGCCGTAAGTAGGCTCAATGAAGGGGAAAGCCGTCCGGGCGGCGGCCTCGCTGTCGGGCGCCGTGACGCGGGTCCCCCGAGCGAAATCGACTGTCCCCCCCTCCTCACCGATATACACCGCCCGGGCCGGGGGCCTGTCAGGCGCGCGGCCACCGGCCGCTTTGTCGGGGCCGATGCGCGAAAGAAAACGGCGAAGATTACCGTGTCTGCGGGAGCATTGTTTCCCCGCGGGCCCCGGCGTCCGAAAGGCGATATCTCCCGCGGGGGAGGGTCGCTCGTGCCGAACGCCGGGGCCGTGTACTCGAACCCTCCCGCCCCGGGGGCCGCACGAGCGCACCCCGACTTGGCAGCTTTTCACCCGCGAGATATTCCTTTATGCCTTTGTTCCGCGGGCCGCTCCGTCCGCGTGCGCCCAACGGCGCGTTCCCTCTCGATTTTTTTTTCCCCCCCGGAGCCTCTCGAGCGGTTATTATACACAAGACGGAGGAAAGATGTCGCCTTTTCGATTTTGCGCGGGGCGCCTCCGCGGGGGTTAATTGAGTCGAGGGGCGAGGTTGTTGTTGCTGCGGGCTCGCCCGGGGGATTGCCTTACAAGATTTGCGCCGCTGCTTTTTTGATATTCCTCTGTCTATTCAGGGCTAGACTTTACGCGCTGAATGGAGGGAAATTCTGCCGCTTTAAAGGGAGATTTGGCCGCGGCCTTCCGTCGCCCAGATTGAAAGAGTTTCCCTAAAGGCAAGTTTCAACAGGAAAAGAAAGAAAGTTTTATATATCAAAGTAATGTATAACGCTTTTGACGGGGTATGCCGCGTAAAAGCTTTAGTCGAATAGTGCGCGATTTGGGTTTAAATAAAAACCGGGGATAAAATCGCTTCGTCAACCCGGCCGCCCGGAATATAAAGAATCCATCGTCCGTTCCTTGGAGGCGTTTTTCGGATATTTTTTTTTTTTTTTTTTTTTTTACGCCTGGCAGTTAACCGGCAGCGAAACGCAAGCTCAACTACGGGGGGACGCTCACCATTTTTAATGGCACGAACGAGCTGTAAACCGGCCGCGACGCGGTCACAGCCGATCACACGTATGAGAAAGCCGCTTGAACGCGGGCCGCGGCTCCGTGCACCATTGGAAATAGAACGAGTACCCGCGCCGATGACGGATCCCCTTTCCCCCCGCGTCCCTAGGGCTCGAGGCATTCACGGAGTCCGGGTGTGTCGGGTGGGAGGGGGACGAATATTTTACGAGGCTTCCCAGTCGAATCGGCGCGGCGCTTATCCCATTCATGAGAAGACGCCCATCACCGGGGGCTCCCTCCTCGCCGTCCCCCCCACTCTGCGGCTTTTCTAATTACGGCCGCCGCGCCGCCCCGGGGACGGGGGGGGATATCGGCCAGGGGCTATTTTTAAAACACGCGCGCGCGAGGAAAGGAGGTGGCTCCCCGAGGACGAGCCGAGTGAAACATCGTGACGGGGGACGCCCGAGAGCTGCGGCGCGCATCCAAGGGTTTTCCCCTTGCGATTATTAGGGGGGAGCGCCGAGTGGCGAGGTGCCATGCCGCCTCCGAAGCCTTAGTACCATTGGAAAATTGGACCCTTGGGCTTCTTCGATGAACTGGGAGCTGAGAAAATCAATTGCCACGCGAGCATTTCCAGGGAAGCCCGGAACTCCTTCGCCCGATCCCCCGCCGATCCCCACCGATTGCCTTGGGAATGAAACGCGAAAAATGTCGGCCTGGCTTTTACTGGAATTCCAAAAAGAAATTGTTTTCCTTTCCCTGGAATGTTAACTCACACGCACGTGACTATGCCGCGCCCTACTCTGCGCGCGGCAAATAAATGCACCAACCCATTGGCGCGAGTAATACTTTTCCTGCCCTTCTTCTATTAGGTAGCCGACTGTTTATATATTTAGAATATATCAAACGGGTTAATAAAATCTGAAAGAAAAAACTCACTGATGAAATTATACTTGCATGAGCTTCAATCGAATTCACATACGACATTAGAATTTTCGGATTGTTTTGCTAAACTTATGAAAGCAATTTAAAGCAAAGCGACTGAATTCATTCAAAGCGATGCTACTCGATTTCGATGTTGTTATTTCGTCTTATATACTTTTTTCCAATTTCTTCATGCGGTGATATACATTTATAAGTTAGTACTAATTGGGAACTAAATTAGTCTTCTATGAGAGCAACAATTTAATTGAGTGTATCTTTTAGAAATAATCGGTTTTAATATATAACGGTCGTTTGTCTGGATAAGATAATTAATTGGAAGATAGAACAATTATATGAAATCTTGAGAATGCAAAATAAATATTGATATATTCACTTTATATAAATGTATCATGTACAAGGATATCTACTAAACGAGTCACCATTCGATCGCAGTAACAATGGAAATAAATTTTATTTACTGAAACAACAACTTGTTGTTTATATCAATAATTAAATTAACTATATATTTTAACAAAGACTATCGATTCAAATATCAATCGAATTTTAATACCAGAAATTTCTTTATGTATTTATTATATTAATACCTCAATTAACAATATTTGGACAAACACAATCGATTCAAATATCAATCGCATTTTAACGTCGGAAATTTCTTTGAGTATTTATTATAAGATATTATAATTAATAAATTTAACCGAACTTAGTGTACAATTTGAAAATGATTTACTCTAACGAACTTTAAGGCTAATTTTTGTATTAAGTTTCGATTACAAGTTATTTTAAGAAGTTTTAAAACGTTTTTCACTTTGTTCAAAAAGTGCAGGAAGTTTTACGAAAATTCGGAGGTTCTATTTCAGAGAAAGTTGAAATAAATTTGAAATGAATTTATTCTTGAAGTAAAGCGTGATGCAGACGATCAGCGTGGCGCGGGGCGAAAAAAATTTACGAGGCTATTTATTTTCCGCGGTGGCGTGGCGGTAGAAAACGTCATTAAAGCCCCGGCGGGATTAGTATTAACTTGGGCGGGGCATTAATTGACAGGAAGAGAGGCCGGGTCCGGGTGTCGCGCGCGGCGGCCCTCCCCTCGCGGGGGAGGAGTTCGAAAGCCGGCGCGGCGCGCAGGAAGCCGGCGAGCCACATAAAGTGTCCCGCGCATGCAGAGCGCGTCGTAGGGGTCGCCGGGGGGGGGGACCCCCCCCCCCTCCTCCGCCGCCCGGATGGCGCGTGCATCGCGCAGGCGGCGCGCTCGCACGCGCGCAGATGCAGCTGGGCGGCCGCGGGCCGGAAGGGATAGGTGCACGTGCCGGCTGCCGGCGGCCGGCTCTCGGGTTCTCGCCTCGTAAATCCTCGGCTCCTCCGCGCCGTAAACCCCGGGACCGCGAGGCCTAATTTGTCGCCGCGGGGATAATCGAGGGCCGCGCGGATGAGGCATCGCCGGCCTTTTCCCGGGCTTCCCCGGCGGTCAAAGTGGAGCCGGGCCCGAGGAGGAGCCGATCGCCTAAGCCCCTCGCGCGAGAAGACTCCCGGCGGATCGACGGCTGCGGGGCTAAGAAAAGCGTCGCCCGCCAGTCGGCCTGTATTATCTGCCCGCCCCGGCGCCTCGCTCGGACTTTGATGGGCGCCGGGAAGTTCTGGCGGACTATTCCGGCAATACCCGAGCCCTCCGTGCCGCGCGATACATATATTGTCCCCGGCGGCGGCGCTCGGCAGCTTAAAGGGATCGTTGCGTCTCAATCTGTGCCAAAGTCATTACAAACCGGGGGAGAAGTTGGCCCTCGGCATGCGGCCGCGTCTACCGCCCGGGAAATCGAAGACCTTCGGATGGATGCGGATATCGCGCGGCGCTCGAGCTCCCGCACTTTGCGCCCGGGTCCCCCATCACTTATGCACGCTACAAGTAGTTTGGGCCACTGGCCGAAAGTTAGGCCAACTCGGGCCGCGCGGCGGATGGTCGGCTGCAACTCCGCGACGTCCGTCCAAAGACGCCCGCTAATCGGGGCCAAAGCCGTCGCCCAGCTGCGCCAGGCCTTTTTTACCGGCTGCGCGGGCATGAATATGCGTCGCGGTCGGGGGGAGCAGTCGGAGCGCGGGCGCGGCTGCTTCGAGTTTTAATCAAATTACCCCGAAATCGGCGAGTTACACCAATTGTACGATCATCCTAAAAGTCCACCGACTCCGGCTACCCTATCTCTGCGTGCTCTCGGAGAATCTCGGCATAGTTTAGCACTTTAGAGGATAAAAAGATCGCGCCTGCGTGGGAACTGTTGCACCGTCAACCACTTAGTCTCCGTCGGGCGTTTGAGCACTAAAGGTCTTAATAAGGGTCCAAAGTCTCTAATATATATTTTGTCCGGATTTTAATCGCGTAACTCTCCCGGTTGGCCACCGAGGCCTGTCGCCGCCGAAGCCGCCACGAGCGATTGGCGCGAAAGCCCTCCTAATCTCCATTAGATTAGCCCCGCGGGGCCCGATCGCCCGAATTTCTCGGGAAAAAGCGCCCGCCCCTCGGCTTTTTGCGCGGCGCCGTATCCCTTTCCTATTAAAATGTTAATTCGCCAACGGGCGTTGGACAGTCCCTCGGGGTTTTTGTCCTTGTTGGCCCGGGCTTCGCCACCCCCCCCCCACCCCCCATCCCTCGCATACGCTTATGCTAATTCCTTGGCAAAATTAAGTTCTTAGAGCATGCGTTGCCGCTTAAGATAATGAAGGCTAAAATAATGCATTGTTGGTAGCCCTGCGCGATGCCGCTTAGCACTCGGGACTCGAGAGCCCGGGCCCCGGCCGTCGACCCCCGCGGCCAAACGCAAAAAAAAAAAACAACCCAGATTAAATGATTTGCTTAAGATCCATATCGGAATGGCTTGTTATCGCGGCTTCCAATCCTTTCGTAATTACGCTCCGATTTCTATCTAAGGGCACTACGTGCTTTAATAAGCGGGCGAATCTGACCTACCGCCAAGAACTTGAATACATCCGTGTCAACGAGATACTCGCTAACCTAGCTAGACCGTCAAACATTTTATAAGCTCTAAAAGCAATGGAATTAACTGTAATACCTAATCATACCATTTATTTTGTATGATGCAAGAAATTGAGTTTCTCAATGTTTGTAAAACCACGTATCGGTGTAATATGTAATAGAATCTATATAGTGATATATAAAATCCAAAAGTGTGCATAAAAATCTTTTAAATTTCCGTTTATTAACTTTATAAGCTAATAATCCACATAGTGTTTTAAACTGCAGCTTAAAACAAACTTCAAAAATATGTAATAAATATGTAATATTGAAAAAAAAAATAAAATTTTATTAACGTATCAATAATTACAGTGAACATATTTTTACAACATATTTTATATACGTACATGTCAATTATTATAATCAATAATTTTAATTATTCCATTCACTGAGCTTTAAAAATTTTGTGTGATTGCAAATGAAACATCAATTGTTTTTAACAGAATTCACGAAAAAACAAACGACAATCACACGAGACAAATATCCTTAGTCACAGTTCGAGTTACCGGTCGACTCCTCCTGTGAAATTTCCTTTAAATTTCGAGGATGCAGATCGCACACGAGGGAAGTGAGGAATTATCAGTATAGGAGACACGTATTAGTACAAAGTAGAAGCGCGCGATTTCGACAGACTCTCGACTAGAGTGACGCCCGCGTTTCAACCAGATGAAATACTCGATTACGACTTACAATAGCTCTAGGCCCGTTTGATTGAATACCTGTTAGATTGAATGCTCGCCTTCATCACCACCGACATTTTACACCGAATGAATTAGTAGACAGCGTTGAAAAAATATTTGTATATAGTTTATCGAAAAAGGCGAGGTTGATGTAAAACATTGTTTTCATTCGTATGAGTAAATTAGCACTTTCGTGAAGTTGATGGTGTGTTCGGACGCAGTTTTTGTTTGGTCTAAGTTCGGTTAAGGGGAGTCAAGAATAGCCTCAAGTTAACCGCCAACGAGACGCCTCTTTGTGCCTTATCCTTTTGGCGACGAGAGTATGACTTGGCCATCATTCCGGAAGGGGTTTGCAGAGAAGGTAAAGGTTTGCGCGATCGGGCCCGAAAGGCGATAGCTCACGAAAGAACGAGGGCGACAAAATTCAGGAAAAAGGTTCGCTCGGCCAAAATGCATGTGTCGCGTATGCGTCAAGCCAATAATTAACTTACGTAAAAAATCAGTTTCGTGACTAATCTCAGTTTTTGTACAGGTTAACCGTATTATTAAGGTTTAGTTAAGGCCTGAACAATGCACATTTCAGTGTTAATATCGAAACGATCAGATCGATCCGATGGAATGAAAATATACTTAATATTATCAAATAAAAAATGTGTAATAGATAAAACTTGCATTTTAATAAATCTTAAATTAAGGCAAAAGAAATATAAAGATTGGAAAAGGCTTATATAAATGACATAACCAGTAGAAAATGTCGGTGACAGCGACTGCAAGTTCCACTTATTTAATGAAACAAAATATTGTCATACTTACATAAAAATTGTTACATAATTTTGATTTGAAACAAGTATAGCAATAAAGCTCTTTTCTGTAATCACTATACTAATAATTAATAGAAGATTTTTTTCCACGTATTCAAATTCTGAAGTATTTTTATTTTTTGTGCAATTCCTCCTAAACTGAGTAAACGATATAGGAAAACTGTGAAAAGCCGAATTTTGAGTACGAGTATCATATACATTTACACGAGTAGTTACCGCGAGATAGGCGGAATTTTCACGTTCGAATAAAAGCACGTAATACTTCGCTTTTTCTCTATTAGAGGTATGTGCAAATAACTCGTGGTAATCAGAAATTGCAATGATTACTTGTCTAGTCGGTGGACCCACTATTAAGTTAAGTCTGAATTTCCATAAGCCGAGCGCTCGCGCGAACGCATTTTCATCCTAATCTGCAACTTGTTCTATATTCGTGCTCGGTACATTGAATCTCGTAGCAATCTACTGGTTTCAAACTCAGCAGCATTTACATGTGCTTATGTTTAATATAGGAATTACTATTGTTTCCCCGTATATACCTATACGAGCGTATATCTTTCTACGTTTCTCATTAAAACAGCCGTCGTCGCGGCATTATTTATTACATTGCCGCGCGAGCCGTGCAAATGCGAAATTACCTAGAGCTCCCGCATCGGCCTCGTCCAAAGCTCAAAGATTCAATTCATACATACTCGAGTGGGCGAGCTTTTTCACGGTATTTTTTTGTAAGTCGGTGGCCAAGCTGACGATATTAAAAGCCGCACTGCCCTTGCTACTAATTAGAGGACGCAATAACATGGACTGCGACAAAGTATAAGACAGCAGTCGGCCGCAGCGGAGGATCCCCTGCGGTTGCGAGAACCCCAGCAAAACCCCGCCGTAAAAAAAAATAGCACGGGCGCGGTAAAGGAGAGGCGACGGGAAGGAGAAGACAGGCCCCCCCCTCGATGCGATTATTTTCCTCGATTCGATAGCCTATTTACCGCGACGGAAATAAGAGGGAGACTCGGGCGGTCTTGCCGCGAGGGCGGCTATCTCCCGTTGCGAGGGTGACGCAACGGAATAAGGACGGCCGGCGCTGATTAAAGCCATGAAGCGCTGTTAGCGAGGAAGGTGGGTAAACAAGGCGGGGCATTCCGCGGAAGCACGTGGGCAGGCACGCGGGCAAGGCGCCGCCACGTGAGCGTCGTGGCCGAGTGCACAGCTGCGCGCTCGGGTGTGTGTGTGTGTGTGTGCGCGCGGGCCCAGGGATTGGCGGGGCGCGGCGCTTGAGGAGGCAGGCCGCGCGCCCGCTCGTCACGGCCCTCGCGTGTCGAGATTAATGACGAGACGAGTCGTAAAAATTGCCGGCGTCAATCTCGCGCCGCGCGGGTTTATTTGCCGGCGCGGCGGCAGTCACTTTGCGGAATATTAATTGGCCGAGCGCGGCTTCGCGGAAGGGAATGGCCGATATGGCCCCTCCCCTCACCGGCTATTTCGGCTCTCGGCCTCCGCGAAATCGGCCTGAGACCGCGGAGCGGGGGGGAGAAGCCGCTCCCTCGGCCCTTGGTTCTGCCCGAGGGCCGCGCGTCCTCGATCGACTGCTTTCCCGTCCCGGCTTGGGATTCGGCCGGGCCGAGTCCCCGGTATATAATGCCTGTGACTCGCGTTTCGAGTAAATTAGTTATCACTGGGGCGATCGCGGGGGCAGCGGGAATGCTAATGCTCGGCCCGCGCCCTCGTAAATAATGCCGTTGGCAGGCCTGGCTTATTAGAACCAGAACTCGCGCGCGCGCGCGGCTTCCTCGCGAGGGAGAAGAAAAGGAGGAAGGAGTGCGTCCGCGGGGGCCGACGTAGGGGCGGGTGGCGAAGGGCCAGTGGCGCGGCGACAATTAATGCGGTTGATGCAGGGCGATACTTTTTGCCGGGCACCGCTGCGGCGGACGGAGTCGGCAGTCGGCCGCCACGGGGATATTACAAAACAGACCGGCGACCATTAGGTTATTACAGTTTAATCATCTCGGGGTACATCGAGAGAGGGCGCCCCGAGCGCGGCTCGCGCCCCCGGCTGTACGAGTCATTATTAAACATGAAAGCCCCGTATAAATCGCCCCCGTCCATATACCTTACAGAGCGTCACCGAAGCTCTCGCATGAACCGTAATCAATTTAATGCGTCGTTTGTCTTCCGCTGCCGCGACCTCAAAAGTCATTTAAAACAAAGCCCCTTCTTGTCAGCGGCCCGCACTTTCCTTTCAACTAATCATTTTAATTCGCGAGCTCGCGTGGCCGGCGCTCCCCCGGCCAGCCACCCTCGCCCACCCCCACTATACTACATGGACAGCCGCCATATTTTACTAAATAACACAAGATACACGAGGTACTTAGGAAAAATGTATATCATTCCATTAAACTAGCCCCGCGCTTCCGCCCCCCGGTACACGCCCCCAATGACTATAACGATTTTTTATATTTTTATGCTTTTACACGCGTGCTATGCGCGTGTATAAAACTCACTTTTTATCATTAAACACTGCCTCCTTTTAAAATAATCCTGGAAATTTATCTCTTGACCGAAAAACGGCTTATTGACAAAGAGCGGAAATGCATTCCATTTTCCAGCGAAATCGAATTAAATTGCAAATGTAATATATTGTATCAAATTCATCCAAAGTTGAATCTATACATATATTCATCATGTACAGATTGTATACATGCATATAAAAGGGAATATTGACCGGACAAGTATGCCAAGACAATGCCCCTTATACCTGCGCAGAATTCTTGATTTGATTCTGAAGAAGATTATTTACATATCTACTAATACTTTATAAACTCGGTAGAGTAGAGGTGGCTCGACACTCGGCTTGACAAAATATTACCGTCGATAGACGCGACATATATAAATAATACACGTAAATGTTGCGCGATATCCATTATACGTTGCAGATAAGCAATTTTCGATATGGATTGCGATGGGTGTACGCGGTAATTTCGATTTATTTGTTCAAGGTAAAAAAGCTACGTATATTGACAGACACGGCCCGCTGACTGAATTGCCGTAATCGCATGGGAAATGAATAATTCTTGGAGCCGGTAGTATCCGCAACCTGCCTAAAATATCGCACGGCCCTCGGCCGGCCATCGAGTGGGCAAACAGTTTTTTTTTATTGCCGGGGTAGTGCACTTGTCCGGGAAAAGCGCACCGCTTGGCCGCTTGTTTACCCCGGCTTGCAGGCAGCAAAACCATAAATGGGAAATTAGCCCGTCACGTCAGCATCGCTCCTGGCATTGTCCCACCTGGAGAGAGAGAGGCGGGCCCACGTATATACAGGCGCTCGAGCCCCGCCGAGCCCGCAATTTTTCCGCAGGCGCATCGGCCTGGGCGGGCTCATCCGATATTGGCCGGAGTCAATACAGGGTGCGCAATAAAAGTCGAGGGCGCGGCCGGTAAGCGCCGCGGCAGGCTCTCCAAGACGCGCCGATCGTCGCGTGTTTGCCGGGGCTGCATTCTCCCGAGGCCGCAGCCCCAGCCGCATGATCGAGTGCTTTCACTCGGGCCCGATAGATAAACATGCGCCGGCGGGTCTTATCGCCGTTATTGAATCGCCCCCGACGGCTGCCCCACTTTTGTCCCGGATTCCGCAGCCTCCGCACGCCCTTTCTCCCGATGGCCCCGCTCTCGCGCTAATACACAGGGCGTTTATTATCAGCGAGTGATGGGCGCTCTTTAGACCGGGGGGGGGGGACTCTTCCTCGGGGTAATCTCGCCCGGCAATCAGTCCGTTGCGACTCGCGAGCGCAGTGGCCCATTCTGCGAGTCGTCCAACGCTCGCCTCGTACCGGAATAATAAGGTTAGGCCGCATTCGTTCTCGGGGAAATTACCGCCGTGCCCGTTAAAGTGTAACGTTCTTTTCCAACTGCCGGGCTACCGAACTTTTGGGCTCAATGAAATATGCGGCGTTGTTCCCGGGCGCGAGATAGACGAGGCGCCCGCAAAAATTTATCGGAATCTGTTTTCGATAATGTTAGCGAGCTCTTTTCCTATAACCTGGCCTATCGTGCCCTTGTAGCCCGGTATCGCGCCGCCGGTCCCGCCTTTCTATTCGTACACGCGTACACCGCCTGTACTGCAAATTGGGCATATTTGAAAGTATGGGCATTTAGGTCAATGAATAAACAATTACCGTTTGTTCGAAAATATTGTACGCTGCGCGAAATAAATGGATGCGCGGGCGGGTCTTTCGTACAATCGAATTAGTATTAAAAATTCATTGAAAATTCGTATTACGGTAATACGTATAAATATATCCTCGCGCATGTATATAACGTGCACCAAAGATAATATTGGGTTTTTATCCGAGAGCTCATAAATAATTTTTACAGTAAAAGTCCGCCCATCGGTGGCTATGGAGATGGTATCGAGCGCTTTTACACCCGCAATTTCGAGGCCCCGCTGAAATATTTTAGAGCTCGATCGCTAAAGTACAATATAATGACGGGTGCGCACCTCGGGTGATGTACTAATTGCGAGTCGGCAATGACGGGGCTATATCAGCCCTCGGCAGGAGAGGGCGTACTTTGTTTGCCAAGCGGTGCCCGTGATCAGCGAGCTCAAGCAGGAGAAAAGCCACAAGTCGCGAAAGGCGCAACGGCAGTTGGTGCCCGGCGAGGTGTGCGCACGGAATGATCGGGGGGGGAGCTCGGGGGAGTCAAATTCGATTTAACGGATCGTCTCCGCTGGCGCCGCCGTCGCGGCCGGATCGCGGCCGGATTCCCATCTCCCGCGGAGGGGATAAGAAGGGAAGGGCGGAAGGGACGGAGGGCAGGAAACAGGGCTCCTTAGTAGTCTTCCCTGGGCCGCCGGCTGCTCTCGCCACCCCCCGCGGGTCCCTTTTTGCCCGGGCGGCCAAGTTGGCCGGCCTGGGCTCTTTCTTCCCTCAGCGCCTCGTGAGCACTTTTCCAATACAGAAAATAGAGGGCGCGGGGGCTCGGGGAGGAGTTGGCGATACGTCGCGCGCAAGAGTAATCGTCGGGCCGTAACGAGGCGGCCCACCCGCGTCTCTCCCGAGAGCGGGCGGGAAAAAGCGCGGGCCGGGGGCGTAAAAAGCCGAGGGCGCCGACGGAAGCGCCCGGGCCGTCGGCGGCGCGCTCCTATCTCGCGCCTCGGCTCTCCCCCTCATCTGTCTTTCGGCCGGGGCGCAGTCGATGCGGACGCGCGGCTCGCTCGGCCCGCTCCTCCTCCTCCTCCTCCCCCTGACTCTTAAACGACTGCCATCGCCTCGGAAAATCTCGAGCGCTCGCGACAATATTGCGCGGCCTCGGCCGTGTTTGCCCGGGGCCGCGGCTTCAAAGGCGAGCCCGCGCCCCTCCGATCGGCTCCCGCGCGCACGCCGCTGAATGTATAAATAACCGGGCTCCGGTCTATTATTGCGGGCGCCGCCCCCGAGAGCAGCGGCGCGACTCCCCGGCCGGGGGCCCGCGGCCGCGCTCAAGTAATGGCCCGGTGTCATCGCCACGGCTCCCCTGTTCGCGCCAGATAAACGGCCTCCTTCGACGCCTCGATCGCCGGCCGCCGCCGCCTCCTCGAGCGGCCCACTGAATATTCAGACCGCTTGTCCCGCTCGTCGCCGCGGCCACGCCCACGCGCCCAACCCACCCCACCCCTTTTATTTCCCGGGCCGGTGGCCGAGCGTTAGCTGCACCGCGAGTCCCCGACAAGTTGCGCCGTTTGACGACCGGCCAACTGCCGCCCGGGCCCCGGAACACCCGGTCCGAGTGGCCGTCCGGCGCACGCGCCCCGAGCCCCGCGCAGTTATCAATTGCAGCTCGGGCCGAATCCAGTCCTCGTTTCGCGCTTACGCGAAAGACAAGAAAGTTTGATCGATCGCCGCCACCCCCTCCCCTTGCTCTGTATACAAATTGAAATTTGCCGACAGCTCGAGATTGGGCTTTTGTTAAACATTGCCCTCTTATTTTAATACCTTTCTATTCCGTATTCATCGCTCTTTCTTTCCCTTATACTTCTTAGCTGAAAATACAAGTATGATTTATTATGACATTGAAATATCCCATTGTATGGCCTAAGATCCATTTGTCGGCCGAAAGGTTCCAATCAATCTTCCGACCTAACGGACAACTAACACAAATCTACAAAGCTTACAAGCGCGCAGCTTTATCCTTATTTTGCAATAAAACCGCCGAGCGCTTTCTTTTCCGCTTTCAAACGTGTAAACAAATTCTGGTAATCTATACACACCCAAGCTATATAGGGACCGCGCGGCACACTCCTTGTCTTGACAAAGTTTAAAATAATTCCAAGAGGAAAATGATGTAGCTGTTGGCGAGTGTCGTTCGGCTGACAAAATCGAGGGCAAGTCCCTTCGCGCGTTCGCACCGTTCAAGCCCCCGCCCCTCCCCCCCCCTTCTTTTTTTTCCCGTCCCCGCTGATGTTACCCATCATCCCTTCGTGACCGAAGAAGAAACGGCCAGTGTGTTCGTGTTCGCGCCCTTTTCAGAGCTTTCGACGGCCGCCACCCCCCTCCTCCTCAAATTCCTCGCGCTCGTTCGCAGAATCTCACGCTCGCCACCCTTCGTGGAATAACAATTCGTGTGCGGAATTCACTAGGCTCCCTCGAACCGTCTAAGAAATGAACATCGGGGCCTCGACCCCGCTTTCACCGACTCCATGACCCGGGGGCTCGTCAAGAGAGACTCTTTAGGAATCAAAACCGTGATCTCCTCTCGGTTTTTTAACCTCGATGTGCACGCTCCGCTACGTGGCCACAGTCTCAACTCGGGGTCCTGCGCACGCCAAGGTTGGCCTTGAGCGTCGATCCCGCCAACCCTACGAAGATACTTTTAAATTGAGAAATCTCACGCCCCCTCGGCTTGGCCACTAAAACAAACCTCTGCTCTTTTTAATTACAATAAATAATACGTAAATATTGACATGAAATTGTCAATATAGGGATCGGCCTTCGGAGCATGATTATATTGCTCCGAAATCGCCGCCGGATCGCCATCTCTGTTTAGATTTCGGCTAGCCGCGCCGAGCTGTGGCAATGAAGCCTTCCGCTTGCTAGAGATATGAACCTCCAAAATACTTATGTTGCCCGGCTAGTTATTTAAATTCTATTCTATATGATTTATACTTATAATTTGCAATGTTATGGCATTGAATAATGTAAATTATTACATTCGACCGCAACGGATCATTCAAAAACTTTGACTTTGTTTCTTGCTTTACTTTCCATACTGACGCGCGGGCAAGAAATCCTGGACATGCATTATCTTAAAATGATCTCATAATTTAAACGCGTATTGAGGTACGCTCTAACGCGACACTGTCATTGTAATTGCTCCGTTGAACTCTGCTCTTGCGATCTAAATTGTAAACGACATACTTGGTACTTGTACGCGCAATGAGTTATGCTCAGTATATCGCTGTTTCCGGCCTCGCTCGACAGGCGCGAACAAAAAAGCAAGGCCGGCGGTACGCTTCTTTCGCCTCTTTGGAAAAGTCGATGCAAACTCGATTAACGGCGGCCTGGGCGCAGTGACCAATTAAAAAGATTCCCCTCACCGGCTTTCGGAATAAATAACGCCGTGTTTATATCAGCACGGCTTTATAATTGAAAAGACAAAGACGTCGGAGCCGCGCGGGAAAATATTCCACGGGGACTACTGCCGCGTATGAATTATTGCTACTGCCCGCCGGATGATATATGCTTATGGACGTACAATCGATAAACCGAGTGTGTTTGTTTCGCCGATTGAAGGCTCGATAAGCCGTCAAATCCGGCTGGATTCCGGGCGGCGTCGGCCCAACTGGCCAAGGGAGAGCCCCAGAGAAAGAGAGGAAGAAGGGCCGCGGAGTCGGTCAATTTGTCCGTGTGGGGGGGCCTTGATTTTGATCGACGCACGCGCTACACCGCCGAAAGGAAATTGTTTCTTATCATCCGCGTTCGCCCGGCCAGATATGATGAATTGCGCGCCGCGGCGCCCCAGCCGCTGAATCCGTAAAGGATTTGGCGCAGAGATTCCGAGCGCCTCCCATTGCGGGATAAAAGACTCGTCGAGAGCGAGGAGGGACGGGGGAAGGGGTTGGGGGGGGGGGGGGAGGAGGAACAGTTTCCCTAACGCGATCAGCAGTGCACTGTGTGACAGTGCTATTTTACCTCGACGGCAAATTGCGGGTCACGTAGTACCCGGGACGCCGCGCCGCAAGGCAGGCTCCGTTATATAGGAAGAAAGAACCGCGGCGGCTTTCCCCTGAGCTGCGCCTTCCCAGACACGAGCCTTACAGGAGAACTCACTACTCCCCCCGCACTTCCACCTTCCATCTCCTTGCTGTCGAGGCTTGTTGATAGTACGTTTATTGCACCATAGGTACATTATGGTACCGCCGCGCTCGTTAATACACTCTCGGCCTCTGATACGGTTCCCCGCATCTAAGACACATTTAGCACAGCATTCAAAAATCAAAAATGACACTGAAAGCCGTCTCTTGGAAAATACTGATTCCTTAATTTCAATGAAATACAAGCTAAAGTATAAAAACAGGACTTATATTTCAGGTAAAACCATTCTCTTTCTACTTTTTTTTTGTGACAAAAGGAAAATTGCAATGCATAATTCAAGTCATATAAAAAGTATATTATGTGTACAATATTTTATTCATCATATTTTAATCTAATTTCTACGATGTTGTATAAATTATTTTGAATTTGTTTTTTTACTAAAACTGAAAAAAATAAAACTAGTGCAATAAAGTTGACATAAACTACAAGAGAATTATATTAAAAAGAAGATGTAGATATTTTCTATCGTAAATGACAGATTAATATTCTAAATAAAAATTTATGATAAACATTACAGTAAATGTAGATAGACGTTTACTTGTCGCGAAGTGCAGGAATATCTTTTCATTTGGAGTTTACGAGATGTCACTCCTTGCATCTCACAACAGTGGTGAAATGAATTTATATCGAGATCCCCCACATGTAAATAGAAGAAGACCTAAGTACGGAGGTCGACCTTATTCCACCTATAAGTCTTGCTTTCATTCCGCCGTATTGTCAATTACTGCATGTACAGAGATGGCGTGGGGTTGCCAACGTAAACGCTAGTCAGGTTTTACTGTTGTTAAATTGTTTTTCTACGCACGTACCGCCTGGGGAAATGTTGTCTCTTTCATCATCTCGACTAGGGTGGAGAGTCGCGTAGAATAATGAAAGGGTAAAAACAGGCATAATTCAGTCAGCTGGAGTGGAAAAACCAGCACTGCATGTGTATCTAATAGTCTTCTTTATAAAATGAAAATAACATTTAATAAGGTTGCATTAATAAAATCACAAGTAAAAAATATGTCATGAATATTGTAAAAATAATCAATTATAAACTTTCCCGAAGAATTAATTATCTTATTCCCATTATCATAGTAATACAATTTTTTAGTTTTTTGTAAACGAAACTTTTTCCGTCTTTCATTATCATTTAAATAAATAAATTCAATTATAATTTCGTTTGAATTTAATATTCAAAAATAATTGTTGCAAAAAGTTATTTTGTTAGTAATTATAAATTCATAAACAAATAAAAATTTTGTAAGGTGATTCTAACAGTAGATTAGGTATAAATCAACTCTTTCGGAGTTAATTTTTAAAGATTCTACATCAGATTTTAGATGTTATTTTTTGATATGTTTAAATAATTCCGCTATTGTAGAAGATTATGTTTAGCGCGTTTCGCCCGTGCAGGTATAACGCAGAATGAACTTTAAAGCGTCTATATGCACGTTGTATTTTGAGAAAAAGTTTTAGTCTTGTAAGATGTACATCTTGATGTAACTCTGCCAGTACACATTAAACAATACTGAAACTTATAGTTCAAAATGCAGAAAATTATACGAACTACTAAATTAAACTATACCCCATTGTTATTAAAGATACAGTGTTGAAGGTTTTACTTGCACTAATTATCTATTTTGAAATCTGAATCATTTAAATTTCAATATTGTTGTCGCTGCATACGATATTCTATATGTATATGTGCATATATGGCATCTCACTTACACTTGCTCAATTCAGAAATTCTCATTCGATCCGTTGTCATCGCCTTGGTCCTCTTCATATCAGTCCCTGACGCTCTGCAGCGACGGGTGATATTTTACGCCGCTCCTTGGGGCGGTGTGATTTCCCGACGGTTGTGAGTGGCACCAGCTCGAAGTGTCGTTGTTCCCAGTGCCGATGCTCACAGTCGAGTCGAAGAGCACGAGCACTTGACTATTAAATTACGAGGAATCGGCGCCTCAATCTCGCTGGTCGGTTCCCTTAAGGGTCTTCCAAGTCCTGCGGAGGATTTCGTGCAACTAGACCCTTTCTCGCGGGACTCGTCACCTCGCTCCTCTCAATGCCGATCAGTATCACCAACACAGGACAAACCCGTGCTAAGCCAGTAGCGAGATGCCATTCTTATTACCACTGTATCAATATTACGTAGTTAAGTCGTTCCTAAATAAAAAATGATGTTTTACTAATCGATATGTCATAATTCAAAAAGGCTCCAATGGTGCGCGCACATACACACACCAATACTTTGTAATGTCACTTTTATTTTCCTTATTCTATTTGCCATCATAAACTGTATTTGCAAACCTTATCCATTATAAACTTGAGGTAAATAATTAATCTGTGTTTAAAGTAGTTATTCATACACAGAGTCTGCAGTATAGTGGTATTTATTTACAAGAGTTGCTTTGTAGGAGACATTAGAAACACTTTCTAAAGAAAGAGCTAATGAATAAAAGAAGTATAATAAAGCAAGTTTTCGTCTCGGTTTTCGTATACTCTTCAAGCTGTTCATTGTGTGGAGTTGAAGAAGCGTTTGCTGTCTAGATAGACCCGAGTACATACCAATTAGAGTGCATGTTGGTCAGCCCAGCCGTATATCCAGGGGAACCCTGATTCTTTGCCGAATAAAGCAAGTGGCGCGAGTACCTGGGCCGCATATTGTTCTTTATTATCAAATTGACGTTCTCGGGCACTCGTCATCAGTGAGAGTAAGCTGCGCTCGAGAGGCCGGGCGGCCAATTACTTTGTGAGAATTTCGCCATTACGCGGAGCGTCATTAAATCGCGCGGGCGGAAAAAGAGAAGAGCCGGTTCGCGGGAGCGGAGGACGGGTGAAACAGGAGGAGCGCTCGCCCTAGCTCTTTATGCGCGCGGCAGAGGAGAGGGGGCGGGAAAGGTGACGCGCCGCGGGGACGCACGAGGTACTATGAATACAGGGCGCGTCGCCTGTGCGTCGTCCTGACTGTGCAATCGATGGCTTGCAGCGGGGGACGCGCGGCCAATCTCGATGTATTGCTCGAAAGCTGTCTCGGCAGCCTTGCAGGCGGATGAGCTTTGCCCCCCCGGCGGCGGCGGCAACCGTGAAAACACGTATATAAGACCGCGCGCTAATCAAATAGAAGGGCCGCCGGCGAAAGAGCTGCCGAGGGGCTCGCCACCCTGCCCTCTATCGGAATACATTGCCCAAGGGCAATTACTTTACCATCGATCATACCTACGTTCGGAGGACTTCATTACCCGCAGCAACCCCTTGAAATTACGCAGTCACTGCGCCGCACTCCCTGTCCCTCGCACATAATTAAGATATAAACACGCTGCAGCCGTGCATCGCCGCTCTCGGACCCGTTAAGGTCCATCCTTATCAGTCGGCTATTCTGCTTTCTTGAGTACATGCTGCGCCCCTGTATGTCCCAGGGTTTCTATTCGAAAAATATCGTTACATATACCCGTCGTTATTACGTAAATGCGTTAATTTTCAATGAAAACTCTTTCATTTGAAAACCGCTCCCCCTTCCTCTTTCCACCGTATTATATTGTGCGTATAACGCGTATAATATAATTAACTCTCTGTTTATCCCACATTTCAATCATATGAAGAATAATTAATTAAAGAAATTAGTACAGCTTAAAAATGCATGTATATAATTGAATGCATAGGCAGAAATAACTATTCGATATAAGCAAATTTTTAAATTAACCGGAATTTTAAAAAATTGTACTTTACAGTAAGTTTCAACTGTTTTAATCAAATTTCGTTTTAATCTCACCAAAAAATAAAAAGGTTAATTCATTTGTTAATCAGTTCGTTAATTAAAACATGTTAAATTTTTCTTGCCTCTACTACGGATGTCTATACTACGGATGCTACAATTCGATTAACTTTCATCGTACACGACTGCCGTACTCTTTACGCTTAAACAAACAATCAATGCTTTAAGATGTTCAAAGCGAAAATCTGTTTATAATCGTGTTACAGCAAAACATAGTTAGTAACATTCTATTTTAACTCAATTATTAGTAACAATCAATATCATTTTAAAATAGCCCAAATAAAAAATAAAATAGTGTTATTGGATAATATCACAATCAAAGGAACTTTAAATTATTAAAGCCAAACCTTAATAATCAAATAAAAATCTAATATTAATTTATGCTCTACAATCTCTATTCAATTTAGAAAAAGAAACCAACGGTTTAGTGTAATTAAACACATGAGTTATTCTAGAAACATGTATCACTATTGATTCCTTGGAAAACTTTCTTTGCCCTTCCATTAAGAAATATTTTTATAATTCATAATTAATTTTTTTTAAAAGAATACAAAGTATTCAGTTACAGTTTTCGAGTTACTGCAGCATTTTTTAGTTTTAATTTGGATAATAACAGATAGATATGATGGATATATTCTTAGGCAGATTATATCTATCTCGGTTCTCCAAATACACATGTACAATAGATAATCTGTACTAATTGGCTGTTTATATGTTTCTATTCTTTGCGGCAAATTCATACATCCAATTTAGTATACAAAAATTATTTGTATTATAGTTTGAATTCATTCCTTGCTTTTCAACTAATTTATAGCAGTTTATATCAGAATTGTAATTAAACAAATTGATGTGACTTGTCTAAAAAATTCTTTTAAGGAGTTAATACTAATGCTTTATCTATTGTGTTAATATCTATGACAAAAATTATATTAATATTATAAACTTGCAACTTTTTATAGAAATATATGATTATAAAAATGTAGTTTGATGACACCTATTTAAGGCTTTGTATATTCGTGTACTCTAATTTATAAATTTTTGAAAACTGTAGGTTTGAAACATTAATTAACTACAAAAAATAGCATAAAAATAAGAAAATATCAATGTTCTTTTATAACTTAAATTGAATAAAAAATGGAAAGACTTTGATTTAATTAAAAACAAGACATTAGGAAAAATCAGTGAGTAGAGACTAAAAAGTTGGCCACACTGATTTATTTGCCTCGTCGGAGGTCCATTCCTTTCCATCCCTGGTGACCAAAGAAACCCAGCAGAAGTGTTTATCCAGTAGTCCCGCCACTCTACTTCTATACTTCCCCCTTCTTTTTCATTATTTTAACTTCTATATTCCATTTTATTTCACCTGCATAAGAATTTTCTCCTTTTTCTCAGCACTCGCTTTCTTATTATTATTCGTAAGTTTTCATGACTTTTTTAATTAAAGTTTTAATACACATGCACTATTTGATTTCATAATTATTTAACGGTCAATTAATATTCCTCTGAATATTTTATTACTGCAACTTTAACTATTTTACTTTAAAATGTTTTTTAATTCCTGAGTTTTTATTTTCATAGATATTAACCTTTTCTTTCCGTGGCTTAAACAATACTACTAATTTATTTATATTACTCATAGCCTGCATTATCATTATGATATAAAATTAATTATATTATATTTAATTCAATACTTAATAAAGTTAATAACATATTTTCTAAAATAAAAAATATATAAAATAATGATTGTTGGTAATAAAGGGATTTTTGTATGTTAACACATTTATGTAACCTAAAAATAGTGAAGAGATATGCATAACGAAATCCCATTTAGTCTAATTCAGATTTATGTTCAATTATGCATTATCCACTTACATAATGTGATTTATAGCACATAAATTTGCTTGTTGTAAGTAAACAAAAAAGAGTAAAATATAAATTAAAAAAAATAATAAGTTAAACGAATGTAAGTTGATTAGGAAATAATTCATCCCGACTAAGGGAGACGTGAATTCTGATTCTTTTTAATACGCAATGAACGGGCTAAGTGAGAGGGGAGAATTCGAGCGACTCGGAGTTCGGAGGGGTGTGGCGCCCGTCGCAGCTGCGGAAAACATAACGGCCCTTTAAATTCACTCGGATAATTTCCGTCGGTCGACGAAAGGTGCGACCGAATGACGCGACGGGGGTTGTAATTAGAGGAAAAGCATCCCCCGGGTTCGCCCGCGCACCGGAAGGAAGGTTTTACCTCCAATGGGGCTGCTTCTCTCTCCCCTGCTCGCCCCTCGCCCTTACCTACGCCATCTCTATCGTTCCGCTCTCCCCTCTCTTTCGCTCTCGTTTTCATCTGACTTTGCGCCCCGAGGACTTCGTGCCCGCGCTTATATCCCCCGGGAGAGTATCTCAACCCCCAATTCTCGACGGGTGCCACCGAGACTCAACCACCGCTTGCTAAATGCATTTCTTCTTTTCGCCCTCCATTCGAGGCTTTCCCCCCCTACAGCGAGGCTCTCCCTAACTGCACGAGTTCGGGCTCGAATGACTGTGAACAATTTTCGGTGAGCCTCCTTTCAAACCCTACTATTGTCTTCGTATTACGCAGCTTAATCATATTTCTATTAAGTTATTCGTTTTCTTACATTGCTCCTTGTCTCTATATTTATTTCATGTAAGGCGTGAACATAATTAACTTAACACTTGGTTCAATGAAGCTGTATTGACGCGGAATAATTTCATTTCACTGCTATCTATTAAAAAAAATAATTCAAATAAAATTTGTTTCATCATATAGAATCAAATTATTATCTTAACTACTAAAATAACTTAATAATTAAATATGAAATAAAATCTAAATAATGAATAAACTATCGAATACCATAATAAATAAGAGTAGAATACATATGTGTATATAAAAATGTAAAAATGTAAATGTGTTATGTCTTTTGTATGTTATAAATATTGTAAAAGTCACTAACACCTATAAGGGGATGCGACTTAAAATAAATAAATAAAAACACAAATTTTCAAAATAATTTTCAAAGATTTCACAAGTTACGGAGTACGAAATCATATCCGCAGAGCTATAATATTGAGAAAAGACAATTGAAGAGCATGCCTTCAATTTACAAGGCAAAGGCAAGATTCGTACATCTGGCGGCCTTTCTTTTTCTCTCTTCAACGACGACGTCAGTTATTTCCCTAGACGCTAACAGAGAAGTCGCATTTGATATGCTAGCGATAAAAGAGTCGAGACTGAAGATCGATTCCAAGAATAATCGCCAATTTTTTTAGAACAGTCACTCATTTTGACAGAATGATTAAAATTTTGCGTCTTTCTTAAACATATGATTTATCAATAAACAAATGCTATATTATTTAATAAAAATTTAAAAACAATTTTTTGAAACTTTTAAATATTTAATTAATTAACTTATTAGTAATGACGAGAAAGGTAATAAATTTTTATTTCAACGAATGTTGCATTTTACATCGTACCAGGATTAGTAAACTTAAATCGATAACGTTCAATAGAACTCTAGACCCTAACTTTTTGTTGGGACTGATTACGTGGCTTGTATGAAAACTACAAGCAGTGAGGTAATCGGTTACTAAGAAATTAAGGAATAAGTCCTATCGAATTTTAATGACAACAAATAGCACAAGTTACATAAATAAGTATAAACCAAATTTTTGATCAAAATAAAATTTAGTTTCATTATGATTGAGCATACGTGATGGGCTTTGTGCCGAGACAACCTTTCTACAACGACACTGAGTTAGATATAACAAATGAACGATACTATGCGAACGTGCTTAGTTTTGATTCTTGCAATTTATTAGTATGATTAGAATGTATTAAATCATATAGTTCTATTAAGATTATTGAAAGCGTTAGATATTATTTTCGATTATTTTGTCATTTTATGGCACTTTTAATTTCCCTTTATTTAGAAAATACACAGATTTAGTTTAATATTTTAACAGATGCATTCAATTTTCAGAATGTATTAAATTATATAATTCTATTAAGTTTATTGAAAGCGATAGATATTATTTTCGATTATTTTGTCATTTTATGGCCTTTTTAATTTCCCTTTATTTAGAAAATACACAGATTTAGTTTAATATTTTAACACATGCATTCAATTTTCAATGATTTTCATATAGAATTTTACTCATTTAAAGCATTATTTAATTAAAACAGGCGAAACAAGTTAGTCAAATGTTTAATAAATATTTAAATAACGAATGTTTTTCGAATAAATGTTAATTTATGTAATAATATTTTTGCACTAGAGCTGAAAAATGTACCCATGATCCCAAAAATTGGTGATTAATTTTAGAATGTCCATGAAACAGATTCAATGCAAGATTGACACCGTTGAGCTTCGAAATGTCCTTTTCCGTGTCCTATATTCTTCACCATCCAAATTATTCCTTTGCCCAGGGTGCAATATGCAGTGCTCGAACACAGATGGGAAACAGAACGTTTCGGCGATCACACGTCATCGCGATGTCATGATTCGAGCCAAGGAATTTTTAGTCAAACTTGTGTAAATCGAATGGGTGTACTCGTGTGGCTTGGCTTTCTGAATTTTTATAACGAATTTTGTACGGAAACAAATTGGCTGTAGGATCAGCGTCAGTTATCGGTTAGCAAACGCGTCATGCGGTCCAGAGAGAAAAAGAAACACAAAGACCAACACGTTTCGAACAATGGTGGTTATTCTTTTTTCAGTCTAACCATGCATAAAACAGAACCTGCGTATACGATTGAGGATCAGATCACTTTATTGATTGATGTTATGCTTGCTAACTGTTGTTGTTCGAGAAGTAATAAGGATTAAAAACTAAATGTTAAACGTTCGAGCTGTCAGTTTCTTTTTTTTTCGTATAGTGCTGTATTAACCGATTACTTACAATATATTTTCACATTTAACATTCTAATAATTGTTATTTCAAAACTTTACTTTCGTATTTAATTTGTTGACAATTTAACATTGAAAAGGCTTTTTTTTGTTTTCTATTGATCTTTGAGTTCCAATTTTTCATAGAAAAATACTTGTTTTTATTAGAACGAACGACAAATATCACAAATTCCATTAAAATCTGAGCATTAATTCTCATAATCGCTAAACATACCCGTAGTCTCTTTAATCAGCTGTTCATAATGCTAAAGTCGTATAACGCAGCAATATAAGCAAATGTATAATTTTGAACAATTGATGTTTTAAAAGGGGGTCATTGTAGCAATATGTTTGACGTGCACGTGCAGGCTGGGAGACTTGGCGAGTTAGGGAGGAAAAGGGCTGCACTAAAGCAAAACCGAGAAAACTTTGATATTTGACGGGGCAAAGCGCGTCAGCTGGCTCGGCGGAGAAAACAACGAGTCGGGCGAGTCGTGCGCCACGAGCCTTATCTCCAGTGACGCGGATGATTGCCAGGCTCTTTCCCTCTCGCGGGAGACCGGCCGCGACCTCCGCCCTAGCCCGCGCTCCATGCAAATCCAGCGGAGTAAGTCTAATCTCTCGGTCAATTGAGCACAATAGCGAGATAAATATAACGGGGTAGGGCGGGCGGGGCGCGCACGTGTGCGAGGTCGGCGGGCGGGAGCGGGCGCGAGGCGCGGATCCCAGCTCGCGAGACGCCGCCGGCCCATTGTTCCCTTTTAATCGGAATATTCAACGCGCTTAGTTCCGACATGGCCCCGGTCCGAGCGCCTTTCCCTTCCCCCGCAGCGGCGGTGCAGCAGCGGCAGCCGCCGGCCGGCCCCTCATAAATTCACCGGCGTGCGGCCCTGCGTTACACTTTCCCCGACACTGGCGCTCGCCTCCCCCTCCCCCGCTCCCCCGCTCCCCCGCTCCCCTTATTCCTCACCGCGCACCACACATCCCAGAGCCACTCGGCCGTTAATGCAATCGTGCGCAGCCCGCGCGAAGCATCAGCGGCAGGCCAACGCCCTGCGGAAGGCTATTCGATTGCTACCGATATGAGCGGCCTCCCGCTCTTTTGGTCCCTCTCTTCGCTAATTGCCGTGGACTGCTTCGTTCTGTTGGCCTAATCTCATTACCAGCCGAGTGAATCGCTGACCGATCCTGCTCAATCAGCCAGTATAGGCACGCGCGGCACAGAATTTCCACTCGTCATTTTTCAAAGCTGTAGTGCGATCAACGACTACGTAGCTTGTACACGCGTGTATACCCCGAGCCATAGACAGTCAGAACTGCTTCTCTTTGAAGCGCAGCGAAAGATTAACTGCGCTTTGTCGTTGCGCAGTCAGTAGCAAATGCCGTTATTGTAAAGCCGTCGAGCAAAAAATCGACCAAACGATTCGGGAAAATCTCTACGCACTTATCAATACTATTAAATGTTTAGATAAAAAATGAATAAAAATGAATACAAGTAAATGACAACAAAACATAATTACATAAAACAACATCTATAAATAAATTAACATCAATTCGTTTAATTATCAATTCATTAAATTTTTTTTATAAAACTTTGTTTTATAGAGAATTCTATGTGTTTATAAGAGTCAAAAATAAAAGGAAGAATTCTTTTTCGTGAATATTTGCGGGTAATCTGCTAACTTTATTTGTTGGATAGTTATTTTGTACAACTTTTCACCTTCCTATTTGTTTAACTGAGCCATCTTAAGCAACCAAATAAATCAAAAAAGTTTTTGTTTTACGAAGACCGTTCGATGCGAACTTCCAGTCTTAAATGCGAGACAAGCTGAATCTCACTTAGAAAGGGTATAGTTCTAACTATCTCTTGGGAAACTTTAAACCATCCGGCGAGAACAGAAGTTCTCTATGGTTCCAAAAAGGCTACTACCTTGGCTGCTACATAGATATAGTTTCAGTAGGTGGATCACTTAGTACGTCGATTGACATGTGAAAATGTTAAAATAAAAACAGCCTCGCGACGCGTCCAATAGACAGCAATACATTCGATTGAGAAACTAGTATATTCCCAGCTGTAGCAACGATGTGTTTGGGTCGTCGAGTGAAGGAAAGTGCAACTACAGCTATATAGGAGTTACCAACGTTCACGATACTCGAGCCAATAGAAAAAAGCAGCGGGAAATCGCGCGCCGGGATTTTCCGTAAGCCGTAGCTTACCGTCGCCGCTTTTTTACGCCAGAGCTGAATTAGAGGCTAAAAAGCGAAGAGACGAAGAGAGGGGGACTTTCAAAGGATTCATACGCTTGGACGAGCTCGCGTTGTTTCTCTTGTCGACTTGGTCCCTCTCATTGGGGTGTATGTATGTAGGAGGACCCGAGCCGCATAGCATAGAGGAACAAAAGCCCGACTACAAGCGTAACGGTTTTCGGACCTTTTTTGCACGGGAATCTTCTGGATTCAAATCTCGAAAGTACGAACGGAAACGAAAACCACTTATAGCACATACGATAATCCTGCACTATAACGCATAGATAATGACCGATGCCATTTTTTTCTGAGATTCTTCACCGTATGCGCCCTAGTTGATCAGGTGCGAGTTCGATGCATTTGCGTACGAAAACGCGGCGAGTGCGCCGAAGCGCACTTATAGGCGAAATACGCGTATTGATTAACTATTTTTTCCCCCTGCACGTGCACGGCATGCGCTCGGCTCGCGTGCCCGAAAAGGCTCCGCGACCTCCCGGAAGTGATTAGGGGCCGCGCCAGGCGGTGGAAGAGTCGAAAATCAGGGCGGCCTATCGGCCGTGAAATCTCCCGCGGTGATAGGCACGTACTATAGGCGGTTCGCGGGGTCGGGATTTGCCAGGGTGGCGCATCTTCCTCGGGGTAAAAAACGGGCGGCACGTGAGGACAAAGGCGCGGGAGTTGAAAATAAAATTTTTTACCGCCCGGACGCGGGCGACAATAGGCCGCGTAAGCAGAAGCCCGCGGGGGCCGAGGAGCCGAGGGCGCCGCCTCCTTCTGCTCCGCCCCCGCGGAAAGTGTATAAGTTTCTATTGTCGGGCTATAGGGGCGCGCGGCCGTGCGCGAAAGTCATTATATGGAGCGTGGGCCATCCGGCCGCCGCCGCCGCCGCCGCAGCCGCCGAGCTTGCGGGCTTTTTGCCCGCGGCGCCCCCGGATGGCTTTTCGCGCTTGCTCGGCAAAAAGCGCCCCGGCCCCGGGAACTTGGGCGACTATCGGCGGAGGCGGCCTTGCGAGCCGGTGCGCGACGCACAAATAACCGCGGAGCTCGGCTCTTTTATTCCCGGGGCGCGCGGGTGAAGTTTGGCCGGCGCGGCGATCGGGGGGTGGGCCGGCCGCGGGGGCATTATGACGCCTAAGTGCCTCGGATCCCATATGCCGGGAGCGCGAGCGAGACGGGCTCCGCCGTCTTGGGGAGCTCTTTGTTTTCTTTGGGGGAGTTATACGGATGTAGTCGGTGCGCCCTCCCCCGCGAGGATTCGGAACTATTTTCTCGGTAAATAAATGAGCAAAGCTCCGCGCGGCTCTAGGTTGCGCCCGGGCGCCGCAGCTTCTTTCCCCCGTAGCCGAGGCGGCCAAGTTGCTTGGCGCCCCGGCGTTTATGCGGCTCCAGCCGGGAAGATTGGGAGGAAGTGCGGCCTGCGCTCGGGCCTCGGAAATGCACGAGCGTTTAGAAGAGCTCAATTAAGGGGCCAAATGAATAGAACAAGCTCGCGAAAGTGCTCCCAAAGTGGGAAGAGCCGCTGGCGCGCGCGTTTGCGCCAGGGGCGGGGGGCTCATGAAAAATGCTTCACCGCGACAATGGTCCCAGAACCGACGGGAAGCGGATACACTCGAGCACTGCCAACTCAAAACTTTTCTGCTTCCCCTTCCTGTGAGGGCGAGCTTTCTTTCGACCTCTGGCGCACCCACAAGCCGCCCGCAGCCAAAATAAAGAGGAAACTCAAAACGATCTTGTTTACAAGTTAAATATCTGATGATCCAGATAAATTCACGATTATTTCACTTCCCGCGGCCCCTTTCGGCTACAACCCTCGCCAAAATTTCCTCCTCCCCGTGCAACGCTTCCGAGGTCAAACCATGTCGATTTCTGTCGAACGCAAGTTTTCCGATCGTAGTGTCAATATTAGACTAATACCTTCATTAATGATGCTCTTTAACCAGAATACTTCTTCACATGGAATTCGCTATAGTAATGTATACAACCTTCCTCGCACACTACATGGAATATAAAACTTTTATACAGATAAAAAAACATTGATACTAAACTGTTTTTATATAGTATTGAAAAACGTTAAATAACAGCTACCGCAGCAAATGGTAGCTGCAACTTTACGTAATGAATAATTTTTAAAGATTTGAATGTTAAATAATACCCCTATCGCAGCGACCTCCAAATGAATTTTGTATGTTTTATTATGACAAAATGAACCATTCCATTTTTATCGAGTTAGAATCCAAAAATGATTTTAAAAATATAAAAAATTTTATATTTTTGTTTCATACTAAATTCAACAAAAAATATAAATGTTTTACAACTCATGTATCAAAGGCTGTTTTACTCAGTAAAGTACAATACGCTTAAAATTGTGAAATTTAATCAATTGGTTTCATTTACAGTTTACAACAAGCAGTCTAATTTTTGAAAATCGTTATAATAGAAAATTAAAAATGTACCATCCGTGGTGAATTTTATATTTTAATTTAAACCTTCTTTGACAACGTTTTTTATGCTTATGTATTTAGAGTACAAGGGGATAAGTAACGCAAATCCTCGTCTAACACAAAACTACTGTAGATAAGCCGTTGGTGAATAAAGTCTGTTTGACGCAGAATTTTTTGTAGCAAGAGACTCTACGCTCGAGCCCTTTTATTGGACTACACGTAGATTTTTCGAGATAGAAATTTCCATTTATAAAAACTATGAAATTGGTTCTGACATGAATTAATATGGCTTTTTAAAGTTCTTTGATCCGCGACCATACCTTGTATAATCTTGCCAATCTCCACTTGAGCATTAAACATGAACCTGATTGGATAAAGTACGTTGGCTCTTTACGCAAAAAGCGTTAAGTTTCATAAAGCGGAAATCTTTGCCTATATTCAAGCGTTTTCGAGATTCTTTAACAGCCCATTGCTCGTATCACGAAGTGCTCGCATACCCTGATGTATTTCACATGGTAATTATAACGCTTTTAGAGTATTCCGGGTAGATTTTAAAATCTTGTTCAAGCGAATTCTCGGGGACCGTTGTAAAAACGGGAGACCGGAGCGCGTTCGCGAGCTCCATAAAAAGGTCTTTCATTCGAGGGAGAGAGAGAGACAGGGAGAGAAAGGAGGGAGGTTCAACGGTGCCAACACACGCCAAGGCTCATTAAACTTCATGCATGTCATGCGCGCACAGAGGTGCAGTCCGCACGACCAAGTGCGCTCATTTTTCTTCCATGTACTGTACCTACTTTTCCCTAACGCACATTCGACATTTCACGGTTTAAGCTGACTCACTTTTGTTTAACTTTAATACGGCACGCGCCTCAGCTAGTCTTTATCACCTATACTTATTCGCGAGCGAGCCGTACTCGACTTTGATTTATTTTTTTTACTTGATAATTTGTTCCACTTGCTTTTTACGCCAGTTTTATCTACCGAAGCTGTGGTAGAAGTTGATACAGAAAAAAAACACTTGTGATTTTTCACTTAAGTTTAAAGAGCTTGCGAGGTGCTAAAGATAAACCGTCAATTTAATTGCTTTCTTTACATTTATCAGTCAGCACTTGTTTAAAATGCCAATACTTTGTTTCTACTTCTATTTTTAAATTTTTACGATCTCTGGTAATATAATTTCTAAAATAGACGGAGATCGCATGAAAATTATACGCAGGTATAAACAGAGAAATTTATTATATTATTTAAATTTACAGAGAAAAGTCTATAAACAAGTAGTCTACAACATACCATAGTTTTAAATTTAGTAGTAGTAAATGTTAAACTAATAAATTAAAGAAGTTTTTGATAACGCAATACGCGCAAAATTGCAATCTCTTGAAAGGGTGAACTCGCGGGGAGAAATATCATAGCCGAGGGAAGGAATAAAAAAGGTGGAACCTCGGAGCTCCCGAGGGAGCATTTATTGCCTGTAAATACGCGGGGCTATAAATAGATTGTTTCCCTATCGTTTCAATAACGTCGCGGCTATAGGAAAGGCGGGCGCGCGCAGCGGCGCGGCCCCGAGTCCCCGGAGGTTGATTCTTAATCTTTCTTTTCTTGTTGCGGCGCGCTTCCGCAGGCGGCCCCGGGCGGCGCGCCTACACGCGAAATCCGCGAGCCGGGCACTTTTCCCCCGCGGCCCTGCCCTGCGCCACCCCCCCACCCGGGCGGAAAGGTCTGGCCGGAAGCGGACGTCGTTTGTTGGGGGGGAGGCGCTATCGAGGCGGCCTCCTTGCGACTGCTCGATCCCCTGGCACGGGGAAGGAATTGGCGCGGTGCGGCAGCGCCGGATAGTCGCCCGCCCGGAATGATAATTCTCCGGCGCGGCCGGCCCTTGAGCTCCATCCTCCCGGGTGATTCAGGGCCCGCGGGCCGCGCCTTCCTTCCTCCGCGCCTCGATCTCGGGGCTTGATTCACGAGCCACCCCCGCGATCCCCGCGGGACGCGCCCCCGCCAATTCCCCGATTACGCAGCCCCGTGGCCCGCTTATCGATAGCGAGGGGCCCGCGCCGCTCGCTCTCTGTCCCGGGCTAATACCCGGAGCTTTTTCACGGTGCCCGCCGCCGGAGGACCGGCCCCTCCCACCTGGCGCCGCCGCGACCCATTGCCCCGGCACCCGGCTTGGGGGGGAGGCCGCTCGTTAGCCGAGAAGCCGGCTACTCGCGCGCGCCCTTGCCGCTCAAAGACGCACTCAAAATATATAAGCGTTTCTCGTGGGCTCGTTTAGCCGGAACGATTCTCCCGCTTTAAAGAGTTTCTCTTTCCCAGAAATTGACGAGGCAGCCGCCTTTGTGCGTGCTTTATAGACTGCCGGAATTTCTCTTTGGGGATACGGGGGCGCATCAGAAATCCCTATTGCCTGTAATGCGTTCAAAAAGCACGAAAAATGCGGCTCTGTATGGATTCCACGAAAATAGGGTAGAGTGCAATTTGACGAATTCGGGAAATGCATTGTACGTTGCGACTAAATAAATTCAACTTCACTTTTTCGTACGTGTTTGTATGTGGACTAATTAAATTACCTTTTAAAGATCATAAATATTATAGGAAGCGCAAGGATAATTATTCCAAACACAAGTATGAACTGTACGGAAACGGCTCAAACGTGCACAAACACAGAGCAATCTATAACAATATTTTCTTGGGTTTATTTGGTCACGAGTGATATTAGCTTGCACCCTAAAGTCACAGCATGTTATATGAGTATTAATGCTTGGTAGGCACGCGATCTTATATATTTCCTATTACATTCATAAATAGTAAGCTTGATTGTTCCTATAAAAGCTCAGCACGTATTTTTTTGGCGTTTACGACTTTACGCAAACTATTCAATTCTTAAATTCCTTGTGATTTTAAATAAATAGCAATTGTAACTTCTTCGGTGTCTTTTTTGAGTTTGCATATGCAAATACATGCGAAGAATACAATAAAAAAGGCAATATTCTGATTCTGAAAATTCATTTTGTAATAAAAATGGAAATAAAAGCTTTATCTCTCCGCGTGATTCAAACAAAAGTGTATAAAGTGATGCAATATTTTGCAAGAGGAATTTTGAAAAAAGTAACATAATTTAGCCAAGAAGATGAGTGTGGGTGGTGGCCGTTGACCGAATACACGTATTACTTTAGAATACACATATAAATGAGCGTAATAAAGATAGAGACCGACCCTACTTGCGTCGTTGGGCATTTTATAACGACTGCGCTCATGCTCATGGTGGGCGCATACCTCGCGGTTTATGTTTATCCGCCGGTGAGGAAAAGTGGAAAAAATGTTAATGGCGCGAGGCGAAGCTGCAAGCGGCACTGCACGAATGATATACAGTCGAGTTGGGCTGAACCGCAGGCATGCACTGAAAATACGTTGAGAAAGACTGGAGGCCTTTAAAACAACTTTTTTATCATCCTCCGAAGCAGATTCAGTCCACAATTATCGTTAATTGATTCGCACGCGTAACCAGTCTGGCAAATAGCATTCGACTAATGCATGACTACTGCAGTGGATTCACTGAACTTGAAATAAAAAGAGATATTTTCCAATTGGATGAATGTTTATTTTGTGAGTTAAATGCCATCACGAGACGTGTCCGCGCAAACGCACACCCGTAAAAGTATTCGGTCGGCAAATGTAGCTTCCATATTAAAGATCCCCGTTTATTGGTTCAACAGACGTGGAGCGTAGTTTGAAAAAAAAATCTGTCCCACGGCGCATAATAGATAATACATTTGGCTTTGTCAACTGCGTCAGCTGTATCGAACGATAACAGGAACGACGTGTCGTAAAAAGTTGCGTTGTAAAAATCGCGAAAAAATGGACAGAACCGGAAGGGAAATTATAAGTTAGGAAAAAATGAAAAACTTGCTAGAATTCCTACCGGGCATGTTTGAAAACAACATCTAATAACATTGATGTAGTTTTTTAATTAAAGTTCGGATGCGCCTCCCTTGATAAGGCGAGGGGTTGGGGCCGCATCTTGAAAAGGCCACGAGAGGTTGAGAACGCAAGTGAGGGGGTAATCGCGAATAAAAAATTTTCTTTTCAAAGTATCAAGCGTTTAAGCATTTACTGGGGGGCGGTGCTCGTTCCCCAGTAAATTCAACTAATTAGGCTTCTTTACCAAAGTAATTAGTGGGAGGGTGATATTCTATCGAGAGGGAATGTCCTGGCATTAATCCCCACAACGACACTTTCCCTCTGTGCCTCGTGGCTATCTGCCTCTGTTTATGAGTCTAAAGGGGCCGCCCTAAAACTGTCGAAGGAAAATGGCGCACCACCGGCCGTAGAACGTACAGCGGTAAATGGTTGTCGAACAAAGACTCGAGCGCGGGTGTCTATGCTTCAGTGGGCGTTCGGCGCATCAGCGACTATCGCAGCCCTGCAGTGCGTTCAGTGCGCGTATCGCGACTCGCGGGCAGGATCTCAAAAGGGTCTACGGCAAAGTTGCGCGGGCGCGCGTACGAGTGTCTCGTTCGCGGAATTCCTTTTCACTCTGGATTGAAAGGAAAATAGTACCGATGGGGATCGCTGGTTTTTCCAGCTCTGCGCACTCAGCTCACCGACATCAACTTCTTGATTGAGCTTTGCGTCCTTTTCATTGCCGACTCATACGTTCGCCCTCGTCTGTTTCTCTCCCGCTCCCCCCCCCCCCTCTTTTTAAGAGTTTCTCCGAGAATCATTCTCTGTAGCGCATAAGCCAAAAATTTGATTGACCGAAACCTAAGCCGTCTTTCACTTACATTTGTCGACGGAATAGTCGAGAAAATAGCTGTAGTAAAGCTTGAAAGTTTCGACATTTATATATATACATATATGCTTGCGCGGTTAAAGATAGTTTCAAAACTGACAGCATGGTACAGTACTTTCCTTTACATTAATTGTAACTAAAATTCGCGTTGGAAATATTCGTTTACGGAGAACAGGACTATATACACACACGTGCTTGTTTGAACTTTGAATTAAAGTAGGACAAGGAGACTGCGCTCGACACTCACTAACTTTTGTTTGTTCTCATCAGGTGCGAATTGTTTGAAGAACGTTAAATTGGAGTTGATTCCCGAAACAGTGGAACAAGGACAGGAGGTAGTCCTACCCTGTTCCTACGACCTGGAAGGTGTTCTCCTATACTCTCTAAAATGGTTTCGTGGTACTTATGAATTCTACAGATATATACCTACTCAAAAGCCAACTACAAAAATCTTTAACTTTACTTGGATCGAAGTGAATGTAAGTAATTTTCTTGAGTGTTTGTTATAATTGTAACTATAGTAAAATTTCTTTAATGTTATATAATGAAAAATAATAATGATTATTTCGATAAAAAATGATGGTAAATTAAAATTATATAACCTTTAAAATGCTAATTAAAATAAAATAAGTTGTTACTGTATTTTAAAGTATATTACACAAGTCATTTTAATTAAATATTTTGCTTTTTAAACGAATAAATTTCCCTATTTTGCTTGGCCAAGCCTTTTTTATGTTTCCGGTAGTTAAAATAATCATCATACCAGTGTCTGTTTATGATTAGCAAAACAAATGTAAGGTCGACCAATAACCGCGTGTTTATCGAGGATATGTTTGTCATGTTCTTCCGCAAGGTTGAATACACGATGTGCAAATGAATCCCCGAGCATTTATCGTCCACTACACGTGCTCATCTTGTACAGAATGATAAACACATTCGCTAACGTTACCCCATTCATTGAAATCGTGGTAAAAAACTGCTGCAAATATCTACATAATGATATTCTGATAAACTAAACTAATTTTATAAAGCAACGACATTTTTAATTATTAAAATATTTAATGATAAGTATTAATATTTGTATAAATTATTTTCACTATAAATTTATGTTTGATATTCTTAGTAAAATATTTTAGACTTAAGCTTTCAGCTCAAATAATAAATATGAAATTCACTTGTATTCAGTCAATCGTGAAAATATTGTAAACGCAAGAACCACAATAATTTAGAGTAATACGTTAAAATGATTGATTTAAGAAGTCTGTTCAGATCATTTTTACTCTGATAGAAATTTCACAAGTAAAACTGGTCAACTGGCCAGAAACTGAAGAGTTATTTATGCTGCGTTTTATCTTTATATTGATGTTTAACTACATAATTTAGTAAATAATAAATATCTGTACTAGACCCAGTCTGTAGACCATAAACTATGTTGTCTACATTGCAGGTCTGCTTTATAGTTACTGCACGTGTATCAGAATGAATAGATATTATAACTTTTTAAATACTAAGCTAACAGATTAATAAGCATATGTTTTAAACTAAATTTAACTTTCTTTTAACTATAATATTTATTATGATTATGATATATATATATGTGTGTGTATATAAATATATATATATATATATATACTGAAGGTAGACTTCAGATTTAACGAGTTTTTTGAAGGAAGTACTCGCCAGCTCTTTCAAAACTTATCAGTAACTTCATATATAATTTAATATATGCAATTTAGCTATAGATAATTTAATATTTAAAAATGTCTTTGAATACAATATTAATTTTTGTTTTTAGCCAAAGCGCTCAAATGAAAGCCAAGTGACGATACAGAACGTCGACTTTATTTTGAATGGAAATTTCAGCTGTGAAGTTACAACTGATATGCCGTCATTTTATACATCCAGCAGCCATAAAAAATTAACAGTTGTTTGTAAGTACTTAAGTTTTTTTTAATCTTATGCTTGGCATTTTCCTTGATATCCAATATCATTTAAAGAATCAGTTAAAATGAAGGTTTTGCAAGACGCTTTTCTTAAAATCAGATTAAATAAATTTAATAAATCACAATGAAAAATATTTTTCTTTTTGTCAAAGCAAATGTTTGAAAAGTCAACTTTTGATATTACTTTACAGTGAAGTCTCGTTTGCATGGAAATTTATTATACTATATATAATGTCAAAGTTAGACTTTGAAAATGATCAGGGTATGAATTTTATATTTGAAAGTAATCGAAAACGATCTTTGAGAAAGAATGCTAGTATGTCGGTCAGTACAGTTTCTTCGCAATATTTGAATGATCTAAGACAAGATAGACCGAAAGTTTTCTTATGGTTTCTTTTTCCAATGAAACTTTCACTAAAGTTTTCTCATGATTACTTATAAAAACTAGTATAAGCATTAGCTGTTAACAAACTTATAATACACAGTTAAAAAAAAGTTTACCTTCCTATTTCTCTTATAATTGAATTCAAAGTTCAAAAGTAATATTTTTTCAAAAGATTTACAAATTATCAGAACTAGTAAGAGACGCATGCAAATACGTAATAAATTTCCTGGAGGGCTTGAAAAGCTAAGAGGCAGAAGCAAATTGAAATTTTTTCAATGTCGCGTCATCCTCGACGATCTCGGCCCTTATCTCCCGTTCCTCATTCCCCCTCCCACAAGTGGCCCTTCTGCCCTCATCGTGACCCCTCGCTTTCTTCGGCGTGCACGATTAAATCACCTCAGCGTGAAAATTGGATAAGCCCCCCGCGGCAAACTGGAAAATGATGTGATTATCGTGCCTGCGAAGCGCAAACGTCATGGCTCGAAGTTTCGGATGGTTTCAAGGGTACGACAACTCCCGACCCGAATTATTATGTTTCAGCTGTACCCAAGGGTAAGCCCGTTATCCTATCGGAACGCGGACGTTATGAGCCTGGGGACACACTGAAAGCAAATTGCAGCACACCAATCTCGAAGCCAGCAGCCCACCACACTTTTACGCTCAACGATTTTCAGGTTAGTGCAAACATTCACACAGCCTTCGACAGATATCTAGGTCCTATTTACGAATACGCTCCTGTTTGTTGACTTATTTGGTACTATCTCTCACTATATTACTTACGCTATTTATCTCTAATTTTAAAAATCAATAATATAACTATATCAATTTATTCATTATTTTAATAATACGTATTGTAGTTCATGATTATTGCCGTAGAATCAGTATTTTACGCAAGATTTTACGGGAAATGCTCAGTTAATTGGGATACTGTCAATATATACGTATACATTCTCTACTCATAATTTAGAATTATATTTTATCGGAAGCTGCAAGCCGAACGATCCGAGAAATTACGGAATTCCGAAGACAGTTCAAATTTATGTTGCGTTTAAAGTTTTCCAGTAGTTCAAACGGTTGAAAAAGTAAAAATTATGATAAAAAATAGTCAATAAAATAAAAAATCAATTTAAATCAATTCCTGATTAATTGGAACTATTTTAAACTTAATTAATATTAAAGATATCCTTATTTTTTCAATGATATTTACATATAGGTTAATCAAATAGAAACTATTAATATAGAAACAATAAATATATAAATACTAACAGAGTAAGTCACTTTATTCTGAACTTAGACCTCGACGTAGATTACAAGCTTCTATTTTCCATTTAAAAGTTGCAGAATTGCAGGATATAGATATAGTTTTCTTTGCCCCATATCCTGACACCAAAATGCTAATACACTGAAGCGTCCAGAACCTCAGTAAATATCCCAGGCTAGTTTACGCAGTCCTATAGCAGGGCTTTCAATGCTCTGATAAGCATTATACAGTGTTCGGGAATTTCGGACAATATGATGGAAGGAAGGAGGTTACCCTCTACCCTCTCCAAAACCGAGTCTGTTTACTCTTAACGAGGGAAACATAAGGTAAACACGGATTATGGGGCGGTAGCCACCCGTCGGCTATTGGTTCACATTTGCTCTCCGTCTCGAGTCCTCGATTGTTGTCCCTGCTTCTTGGAATTCTCTGAATATTTGCCCTTTGATAACGTTTCTTGTTTTTCTTACGCCCACGTTATGCCACGTCGCATGTTTAATGTACGCGTTCGTTCACGATACCCAAGGGTCCTACGTATGTGTGTCGTATCAAATCCTTCGCTCGATTCATGGACAATGTTTAAAGAAGGTCCTCCGAGAGTGGGAAACGATATATATAATGCTCATGCCCTACTTCAGCCCCGCACCTCACCGCTGAATGTGTATGTATGAAGACGCCGACGGTATCCGGTGTATATTACTCATGCGGTTGTTTTAAAAGCTCATAAATTATATAGCAGTTCCTAGGCGGCTTTTTACACCCAAGGTGTGATTGATTGTCCGGATTTTCAGAAAGTCTTGGAAAAATAAAGAAGCGATTGAAAACGAAGATGGAATTCTTGCGAATAGTTGAGTGCGATGATTTTACGTTCAGAAGTTTTTGAACTACTTTATATCGTTCAGAGATCGTAAAAGATCAAATAAAGACTTATCTCACGAATAATTTACGAAAACACTAAATTACTAACAATTTGATATAAAATATCTAATCTGCATATCATCATATCAAAGAAAGAAATGTTCAATCTATAGTTATTAAATCAAATTAGCTTAATTAATTCATTTTCCAAGCATATGAAATCATATTAAATAATACAATTATATGCAGCTGCAACTAAAATTTTTCCTATAACTTTCACTATTCTGTATTCAATTGAAAAATGTAATGTCGAACCTTTTGGAACCAATGGACGTATGAAAATTGATGTAAAAATTAATTAAATTTATATGAACGTTAAAAGCTCGCACTTTCATATATAGCTTTGAATTCAATGGCTTTGAATTTTTATACTACGTTTAGTTTCGACTTTGCTATCGGCGTATAATTTATTAGATTCAAATCCCGGCTAACACGTTGTATTGATCGAGAGAAAGTCTTGCAAAATGAGAAAAGAGAAAGAATGAGATACATGAAAAGTGCATAAATATAGGGATAGAGATCACATATCTCTCTGTGTGGTCACTTTAATGGAGTTTTATGAAAAATCAAATTAGTTACTTGCATAATTTATAGTAGGAGCAACATATATGTACCACCTTGTACACGACTGAAGTTCTGCACTAATATGTTCATTTAACGTGCGTTGTATAAGCTCTTGCGAAGTATGAAAATTAATGAGCGAATCGCTCCATAATACATTTGATCCACGAGTTTTAATCTTTCTGTTTTTATCATGCGAACTTTTTTATCTTAGTATTTGTATTACTTAAAAATATGAAACTCCTCTTTCATTTATTTATTAAATTATGTCGACTGTTGAATTATTTCCTCTAAATAACTTACAATGAATAAGTCTCTTTAATATATAAATATTTGGATTTAAAGGAGAGCCATGAAACAAAAGAAACAGAAAACTATTGGAAACGGAATCTATTTTATTAGTCGTAGTGCATTCGTTCAAATAGTATATTAACATTACAAAACACTTTGAAATCAAGTGGTTGCAATGATCGGCCGAGTTATGCTCGTGGTACCTCTTGCTCTATCACCGTAAGTCCTAACTTCTAGTGGTCTCGAGAAGTCGAGCAAGGGCGGTTTTTGTAGTTTTCTCGAATACTACTCCTTGATTATTTTGTTTGGCAAGAGCACTGCATCACACCCAGCACGAAAGCGTTTATCTGGCTCGTTACCTGCGCCACGATGTAGTATTCGCCTCCATTGTACTGCAAAAAGGGGCGATCCCAGCAGTACGCAGCGCATTTTAGTTCTTGCGATTACATGAAACCCTTTAAATCAATCGGTTATTTCGCCAATCCTTATTTATTGTGGAGATCAATAGACTCATATCCATTTTTCAGAGCTCGATCTATGATTAAGCATAAATACTGAATAGTAGGCTACGCTTAGAATCACGCGAGCATTCTCTCGTCATTGACACGGGTATTAAACTAATCGAATTGTCTCGTTGTATACTATATTATTAAGCTTTATTATGAAATTGAACTTGTTTATAATATACCAAGTTTCTGAAAAGATATAAAAATAAAGATGGTTCGTATTAAATAAATAAAATTCAGATTAAATAAAATAAGAAAATAAATATATGAAAGAATAAAAAGTTGAATTATTTTATAAATCATTAATAAACTAAAACATTAATTTGTAATGCAAAATAAATATATTTTAAATCATTTATTGCCAATTTTTGCATAGTGTTTGTATAAATTTTAATTTTGTTAAATTAAGTCTTGTACGAAAACAACTGCAAGTAGCTCGCAAAAAGTATATTCCGATATTATAATCACTGTTGTAGTACAATTCTACATGATCCATACATATTAATATTTACAATATTATAATATATTTATTGTAATAATAATTTTAAAGAATTTTTAATGTACAAGTATAATGATTATTATACTTATTATAATGATAATGAGGTTGGTATAAATTAACAATTGTATACACAACAATTATTTACGTGGTTATCTAACGTACGTAATAAAATTCATTGGCTTTTGAAAGACTTTCATATAATTATATGCAAATTAAGGATCTCCAGCTATCTCATGTTTACAGGTATCGTATATTATATATAGAATGAAGTAATTAAAGAATACAAAAAAACTCATAAAAATTATAAGAGAAAAAAATAATTGCTTTTACAGAAATCACAATCTACTGAAATAAATTGGTATATATTCGATACTGATATTTTAATGAAATTACTGAATATTAAGAGTATAAAATCATCATATTAAAGTAGAGATTTAATTCTTTAAAATTATAAGAAAGTAACTTCAAATAAACGAGCTTTTAAATCCAATTTTGAGTAAAATTCTTTAGAATAGACGCCAAAAAGTTTCTATTGCAGAAATTTTACTTTTTCGAGATGAAATTTAAATTTGATGCAAATTCCGTTGAATTCGAAGTGATAATATTTTAGTTCAAAAAATATAGGATATTTTTTAAATGTTTTCAAGCAAGAATTTTTTTATTGAATTCTTTTAATTGTAATAAATTGTCTGCTACTGAAGGAAATACAAATTTTATTTATCTAAGGCTAAGAAAAGAGTTCCATAGAAGTTATGTGTAAAAATCTTTTTGTCTAATGAGATATATGCGGTTGCGAACAACGAACATCCTAGAATTTAACCTGGTAAGAAGTCAACAAGGTAACCGTCACCTTGGAAAATGCACGTTAGAATTAGTATCATATATACCAGGTAAGATAAACGACAAATCAATTGATAGAGAAAATTGAGGTGAGAAACTTGAGGGTTGTGATGAGTAACAGTGGACGGTTGAAAGGAAGGGAGTAAGAGAGGACCTAATTAAATTCGTATACCGGGCGTTACATTGCATCCGACGTCTTTTGTAGCTCTAAGGAAGTTCTGGAAACACCTGTAACAATGAAATAAGGAGAGAGATCTTGTAGCGACTCAACCACATTTGCCTCCGTCAGACTGTACTCCAGCGCCCCATTCATTAAGTCTCGAGAACGGTCGCGCTGTCTCTATAAGGTCGCCTATGTAGACGTGTACACGACAACCCGTTTGTTCTGCCCTGAAACTCGAGATGTCTTCCTCGAATAACATGGCGCGCGTAGGCAATAAACTTATCGTCTACTTGTGCCGCAACGAGATACCCATTAAGTGCAAGTCCCCCGGCATCGCAACGGGCTAACATGTTTTCATTTATGTTTATTGTAATTTCATTTCGAAACTCATCTGGATCAACACTAGACTCGGCGAGACAATCTTATTTATCTCTATCCGCAAGTGAAGATTATTTTCTGTTAATTAAAGTTTAATCGAGGAACTTATAATACAATTAATTGTTTTTATTCTTTTCATTCAAACATTCATTCAAGAATGGCTTATACTTATTACCCCTTTAGAAACAATTATCTGAAGTAAGATTGTATTAAACTAAAATACGAAAAAGGACTAATATATTTTGCAATCAAATTTGAAATGAGATTTATTAACAGCTTGTTAGTACAATCGATGCAGAACATCAATCAAGACATTAATTTTTCAAATATTTTGATATTATTGTAGCATCCTTTTTTATATTATTTGAATTTATATCATTATAGATGATAATTTTAATTTCTTATACTTTTACTATTTATTTTTACCATCTAGAATTAAACCAGAAACGCATTAACCCATCTGGCAAATAGTAGAAGTTCAAAACTTAAGAAGCGCTTCATATCGAAATTCAAACTGCTTGATTTTGACATAAGTTTAATTTAAGTATATGAAATTCAAATTTCAAACGAAATTATCTATGTTTTTGGTATAACGTGGTAAAAATAAATGACAATTGTTTTTCAAAAAATTGCTTTAAAATTTGAATTAAGAATACGATTGAAAGACGTACTCGGTTTATCTAGGGATATTATTATTTTGATAAAGTATAGATGACAATATATCTGAAACAAAGCAAACAATGTGCAGCCATCAGCTAGATATATTCAACGTAGATGAAAGCTTTTAGGCTTACCTGCCGTGCATCGAATAAAATAACATTGAGATCACTTTATTAAATATTATAACTATATATTAAATATTTATGAAAATAGAATTTTATATCGACCAAAATCAAATTCTTTAATTAAGAAAGTAATTTTTTCTTTCTTACTTTGAATCCTTTCTCTTGCAATTGTTTATACATTTCAGACACTCGTCTCAAAAAATTTTTGTAGTTTAAGTGCTAAATATGTACTTTTCTCTAAACTTCTATTTAATTTATAACAGATAATAATTTTATTATTTTCTTAAAATTTTGAACGATTATCCACACTATTTTTGTATTCATAATATTCAACATCAATTTATATAAATTTATTTCTTAATATCTCTTGTTATCTCTTTTCTGATTTCATTAAAATTTAGCTTGTAGTACAAGAATAAGAGCGAATATTTAAAATCAATCTATTTAAATAGATGTTTAGTTTTTTCACACTTTATTAACGATAAATCCTTGAAGTGATCAATGACATACACTTTATTACGCTCTCTTCAATTTTGAGAAACACTTTAAATTGATTATTATCATAGCAGATTATTAAATTGATGATTAAAATGATATGTAGTAATACACATTGATATTATCAACATGTATTCATTATTGCCATTATGAAATAAGCGAGCCGTTTACAAAGTTTAGTGCCAATATTAATCATTCTTTAACGATGATATCTGGAGAATAAAGTTTTTAAAGCCTCTTAAGAATGCTCATTGGGAGGTGACAATGGTGGCGTCTTACTTTGGTAATAGATCAAAGTGGTTTATGGTCTCAGCCTTTGATTATAAGATTCCATTAAGATTGTTATCGGGGTAGCTTGATAACTAGCAAATGTTAACGGAGATACCGTATAGCGAATGGACTATAATAGATGTAGATGAATCCATTGCTTACCCTTCCACGAGTTTGCGAGAGACGTAGACTAAGATAGAGAGTGAGAGAGAGAGAGGTCAACACAGATTTTAGGTTGTGTAGTTTAATGTCTAGTTCGCGCCTCTCTAGTCCTCTTGGCTCGAGTCACTTCTTGCTTATCGCTCCTCTCGCTCTGGCTTTCTCACACTCTCGCTCGGTTTTCTCCTCTTTCCAGTCCATCCTAAGGACTAAAAGCATAGTGCTATCACAGAGACTCGACCGATCTATATCCATACCATCGGTTCTGGTTTTCTTTAAGTACATCCCATTCGTAGCCTCTTTCAACGCGGTACGCCAAGTCGATGCGACAAAGTGCCTCTTCTCGGCACTCTCCGATGCAACGAGCCATAACAGGACTACTTACGTCCAACCGAATTTTATTTCAAGTTTGTATAGCCTGGATGTCCGCTCCTCCTAGCCCTTCCGTAGCTCATATTTTTTCTGGTTTTTCTATTTCACTGCTCTGCCGTTTTCATTAACTCGTTATACATTTTTTAAAAGCATTCGGTAAACTTCGCTTGGGAAACTTTAACGCTCGGGTTACTAAGTGATTATGACCAACTTCAGAGTAGACTTTGCACTTACATTTATTTTCAATCTACTTCAGTTTGTTTCATAATTTTTGAATTTTCTATTCTTATAATTTCAGTTGAACTGTATATTGCAGAAAAGCGATCTTCTTGAAAGCCAAGTTGGACCAACTATTTTACACAGGTGTTGTAAATGTGATACTTTCATTATTAGAGCCTGAAAGATCATGACGTAAAAGGAATTAATAACCGTGACCAATAAATATTTATTAAAGGTCCGATACTAGTAGCAACTGACATTTTGTGTTGTTAAAAGTATGGTACTACAGCGATAACGTATTCTATTGTTCGGGTTGCACTAATTAAGCATTCACAGTGCATTAATACACTGTCAATATTTCATTTTTAATGGCTTTGGAATTCGCTGATTCATTTCCAAAGGACCCACTTATGCGGCAATTGTCTACTTTCAACACAAAAGTGCTTCGGTGGCGCAGGAAAGCGATAAGCTTGCAGGAGTACTAATTAAAACGTAAAAGAGTAAGAATCAGCGAATGGCGGTTTCATCGAATGGAGTGTTGGTCGATTTAAAGCAGGGGTAACTCCCCCCAATTATTTCCTCCGTGTACCTAATGAAAGATGGTTGATCACGACGACAACTCTACAGTTGAAAGAGTCTCCCTCAACAGGATAAGAGAGGGAACGCGTGGTAAGGGGGGAGGGGGGGGCAAACTGCGGATGAAAAGAGACTCGGAGATGAAACGACGGTTAATTAAATTGAACGTAAAAAAGCTCGGCAGCACTCTCGCTATAATGGCTTGAAGCAAAATGTTATTTATGCAATATGATTATGAAGCAGTAGCTTTCTCGCAACCCCGCCTGCGGTTCCATCGGTTGTCGCACGAAATTTTAGTCCAATCGAAATAGATTCTTCAGCGAGGCGCTGAGGAGGTGGGCGGCCGGCGAGTCGTTGGTTGGTGTAAGCGCTCATGCGCAAATATAAATCCGACACTGTAAAGATAATGTTTCGCGGGGATGGAAGGCGAGCAGCAAGGCAAGACGCGGCAGGGAAGTAGGCGGAGAATAAAAGAAGGGTAGTGTAAAGCCCCCGGCTCGCGGATCTGGAGCATAAAACTCTCGAGAAGGGAGATAGAGAGTGTCGCTTAAGCACCACTGCCAGGGCCAATGATGCGGAATTCTTGGGCGTATCGAAGGAAACGAAGCGTTACCGACTTGCCCATTTCTCTTGCGGCCGTATATACGAGTTACTTGCCACTCGAGGTTCGGCTCACCTCAAACGGCTTGTACACAGACTCGCTGATTCTCGACGCGACTCGCCGAATCGCGGAATCGGTGAATCGGGTAAACGACGCTCGTTCTAAACGACCTTAACGGCCGGTCCCCCCGCGGAGATTTTAATAAATAAACACCATCGTCGCCCGGTGATTTAGGGGCCATGAAAACATCACCGGCGCCATAAAGGAGCGAAGGGCGCGGAGTGTATAACGAGGCGGGCGAGCCTGCACGGCCGAGTCGATCTTCAGGATTAGCTCGTAGCGTATATTGGTACACATCGGCCCGGAATGGCAAGCAAACTTTCCGCAGGGGAAATAAAAGCCGTAAGAGGCGCACGGCGGGGACGCGGGAATCGATGGGCCGCTTTGGGCGCGTCATATAATGCGCGGGGTGCACTTGGCATAAGTCCACGCTCCAAATGAATTCCCGGAGGCAGGCGCGCCCGGCGTGCACCCATTCATCAAAAGGCCAAAGGGCGGGGGCGACGCGACAATGGAGCGATCGTTTCGCCCCGCGACTCGTGCACCTTCCGCAATCAGTCGCGTCTGTCTCGGCCGGGGTGGTCGGCCCCCCCCCGTCGACCGATCGGCTCCCATATACAAACTTTAATCGTCCGCATTTCGCAGGTCGGGCCCGAGGCCGCGATACATTCGTCCTGCCCCCCCAATTGCGGGGCGCCGAGCCGAGAGACGCACGCGCGCCTCCCCCGGACGCTCGATTAGCCGCCCAGGGACCGGGGCGATTCCATTGTTCGCCCTGGGAATCCGCCGTCGCTTCTGCTTTCGAATTAGCCGGGCGCGTGCAGCTCGCTGGGACTAGTCGATGCCGAATTTCCACGTATCGCCCGGGCAGACCCCGTCTCACGTAAAAATTGTCGATGGTGCTGGGCCGTGCTTGCGTTACGATGCGAGACAACGCTTGGTATAACTCGTCGTCGCATTACCGAGAGAAGCGTTGACCCACGATGCTATTGTGTGCGCACGAAAGTCTTGGCACTACTTGTGTATAACCCATTGTTTTGCCAGAGGAAAAATGAGAACGAAGGTGCTAACGGCACAGAAAATCCACGAGCTCATTAGCCGGCTGTTTTTCAAGTGAGCCACCCCCAAATCCCGGTAAAGAATAAACGAGTTCGGTTAGGTTCTTCGCCGCTAGTTTTCAACAAAGTCTCTTAGCTAAATTGTAAGAACTAATCCGGTAAGAACTTGGAAATAACCTATTAAGAAGTTGCGATCCGTATCATGTATATTTGTGTGTTAACGCAGCTGACGACTTGAAAAGCACACGCGTAATCTGTCAGCTATCCGAAACTCTTAATAACTTTTAACCTATCAGTTTACATAAATTATTTGTGTTACGTACGCGTACCTCCCAAGTATAACAATGAACTATTACCAAGTTTTTAGTAAACGTCCGTGCGTACAACTTATTAGCTGCTTATATAATACTTAGACAAAAGTTCTTTAAAACTGGCGCAAGATTTCAACCAAGTAGAGGGAGTGTAACGCAAGCAGTCACATGGCTTACCAGTATAGTGTATGGACACTTTTTCCCCTGTATATACATGTACATCGGTCAAGTCGTAAGCGGTAGGTAATCGAAGCATTACAGTACTCACTGCCACGAGGAGAGGAGATAGGAAGGCCGGATCTCGGGTCAGGCTACACGTGGATCGATGTCCCCCGGTGCCTGGGAAATCGGCGGGGAATCCTAGCGGGCGCGCGAGAGAAAATTCACGACATTCTGAGACGTTCCATCTATTTGAATCGCAGCTCGGTCGGGCAGGAAGGGGGATGGGGTGTGGTCGGGGCAGCGATCGCCCGGCAGGGGAGGAAGGCGCCCGCAGCGCCGCTCCTGTCTCCGGTTTGACTCTATAATTTATCGGGATGCACCGCCGGCGTCGCCGCAGCATAGCCATCCCCGCTGCGGGCTATATAAACGAGGGAGTGGAGGAAGGGGGGCGGGGGACGGGGCGGGGCGGGGGCGCCCTGCGAAAATGCCCGGTGACGCATCGGGAAACATATTTACTCAAATAAATCTCGGAGCTATTTACGCGGGTGCGCCTGCCCCGGCCCCCGTCTACATCCGCGAGGTCGCTCCGCGAGCGAGTCCCTATGCGCGTCCTTGTGTGCGTGCCGAGCGATACCCGCGTATCATTACGCACCGAGATGAAGTGCTGCTTCTTCACAGACACGCGCTCTTTACTGGCTCAAGAACTTGATTGGCCTTATCGGGAGAAATTGGAACTGACGGCGCGTCGGGTCGATCCTATAAATTTCCCGGAAGTGCGCGCTCGGCTGCTCCCTTGCCCTCCCCTAATGCGATGCATAGATAACTGCGTACTGAAAAAGTGCCAATTCCTTGGATTGATCGTAGCTCCTGTAACCGACTAAAACAAAATCAAGGCACGGTCTGACGGAGAATTGGCTGAAACCTCTCTTTGGCTTCCTTGTCGGGAGAGATCCTTAAAGAAGACTATTTTATTGCTTCAATTCGTTCTGTCCTTGTAATTAATTTCTTTGTTTTATTTCTGACTGGGTTTTCCGTGAAACATTAGATTAGCTAAAATTAAGGGGATACGTGCAAACATCAACTTTGAGCAAATTTCAGAAATTGTCCTGCAAGTTGTAGCGTTATCGTTAAACGTCTGCGCGCGTAAAAAGCATGGACTAGCTACTCCGTTACTGATAAGCTTAATTAATGTAACACAATCGTTTCAACTATGTTGCAAAGAAAATGATAATTATAAACTTTTTATCAAGCGGCTTTTTCCCAATTAAATGTTTCTAAATAATAGTTATACACGAGAGAATTAAAAAATGGCAAAAATATAATTTGATCATTTAGGAAGGAAGAAGTTTTTGGAACATAGAAGTTAATAATTTGAGCTCGAAGTCGTGTGGCGTCGAGTTACTTCAAAGTCTTTGACTTTCCAGAAGAAGGAACTTGGTAACAAAAAGGAAGTAAGTTGAAGTAGAGAGATGCAAGGGAAAGGCAAGGTAAGGAGAGAGGCAGGTCCAGACCGTTACTATACCCGCCGCATGCGAGGAAGATTCTTGACAGTTTTTTGTTCAATTTTCTTCATCCTTTTTCTTCTTCAATTCCATCATGATCCTTAACTGGGAGTAAAATGTTAAAACTCGTCTTTTTAAATGGAGAAATTTCTTCAGATGGGGAAAATAATTGATATCCTTACCCGATGATACATAATCGGTCTGGATTGCGAAAAAACCGAGGGTGACCAGCGAACTCCCGCGGCCTCGCTCGTGCCGCGGCCAGGGCGAGGGAGGCAGTCTTCCTATATTATAAGTTTTCCCCCCGATTAGGTTTTACCGCTGGCATGCGGATTCCTGTAAGCGACATTCCTCTTACAGGCAATTCGTGCCGCTATCCGACACGGAATGTTCCGGGAAAAAATCAAAGGTGGTGGCGCGGGGCAGGTCGGGGGGTCACGGGTCGCTAATGAATTCGGTTAATTGCCCGGTTGAGCGTCTGGGCAGGCGGACCTCGCGCCTCCGCCAACCGCGGCGAGGGCCAATAGAAACTTTGCCGGAGAACTAATACCGTTTGGATTTCGATACTTCCTGCTTACCGAAGCACGAGCCGAAAGCCGGGACTTTGGGCTTGCGGGGCGTCGGCGGTCCCGTGCCTGATGACTACGGGGATTCCGCCGAGCACTTGAGAGCGTCGGAGCGCGAAGCCCGCATTACTTAGCCGCAGCCCGCCGCCCGTGGTCCAGAGCAGCCCGGGAGGCTGCGTCGCTCCTCGCGAGTAGCGCGACGCAAACAACTCGCCGATGCGCCCGAGACAATGCCGGGCTCGCCCGATTTCCAGATCAATCCGACTTCGGCCAGTCGTCCCATTGTCGCCGCCGCGGCCACCGCCGCTGCTCTGTAATTTTCCGGGCGTATTTGCACTTGGCCGGGCGCTTTTGAGGCTGCTGAACGTAATTGCGGCCCGGGACTTTTCGCGCCCGCCGAAATCAAGTATCGGCAAAGCAGTAATCGGCTTATAAAAGCCGGCAGACTCGTCCCGTAATCGCCCATTCACGCGGCTCTATTATAGTTCGCCCAACCTGATTGCTCAATCGATCGCTGATAATATGGAGCTTCCCGCCCGCCCTGCGTTAGATATATGAATACTCGTGTAGGAGGGCACCTCTCGTTTGCGGACTTCCTCAAAAAACCTTTGACATAGCGGAAGCGGGACAGCTGCGCGCCGCCGCCGGCTAGGTGAATTTCCAATTATCCCGGCACCGACGCACCGGCCGCCGCTGCCCGGTAAAAGTGCCCAGGCAAGCGGCCCGGTAATCGTCCCGAATAGAATTGATCCCGATGTGGTGGGCTGTCGCCCCCGGTCGTCCTGTTGCTGAACCAAATAATCCAAACGATGCAGGTGCGACCCATGACTGAACGAGTTGCAATTCGGCTTCGTTGCTTCAATCGATTTTATTCGATACTGATTTCATTTGTCTCGCGCGTCCCGCTATAATTACGAGGCCCCGCGGCCGTAACGTTACAGAAATTTACGTCCAAATCGCCATTCGGTCGTCATGCGTTCCCTCTGCCCTGCTCCCCTCCAACTTCCTTCTCTATCTCACTCTCTACCGGCGCACGATCAGCATAAAGTCAATGTTTTCCCAAACGGTTCGTACCCCTGCGTTCTATTCTGCTTTATGGCTTTGCTTATTATTTAGATTGTTTAGATTATTAAAATGTTGTACAGATTTTGTCTCAATTTTCGTAAATTTCGTTACACTATTTTTAATATATGCATAGAGTTAGCTAATAATTTAGTAGCTATCAGTAGCTATCTGTATTCTTCACTTTCATATATATTTTTAATAACTAAAATGCAGGTCACTTTTACAATACATTTTCTGAATTTGCAATTTCTTGTACAAATACAATTGTATTATCGCATGAATAAATTACGGACTTGCATTTCAGCATCGATGAAAAAGATCTTTACATAAATTATCTCTTCATATCATTTAATACAAAAGTTGTTAATTTTAATCAGCGGGGCGATTACATCGATCAAGCATACACTGATGTAATGAATTTTCAAAACCTTGCACTACTGCTATATATATTGTTATAGCTATTGTTATAAAAATATGAAAGTATTACCGTAAAAATACAGGTAAAACTGTTAGCTATATCATGCCAGTGAAATTACTGCAATCGAATATTAATAAATAATAACAAGCAGTAACTGCTTTTGCAGATTTAACTGATTATAAACTAAAAATAAGCTTACATTTCAGGATATAAAATTTGATGATAAAAATCAATTTATAAATTGCTTTGATTTGTATGTAAACACAAAAAAAGTTTCATGGCTTCTATGCTAATAGAAAAGATAGGATGCATTGATAGCTATTGACAGCGTATATAAAATAGAGAAATAGACGAAAAGAGTCAAAATAATAAAAAAATTATTACTCTAGCCAGAAAAAAATATAACCTGAAACTGTAACGGAAATTCGACTAGGTTTTGCATTCCATGTGTTAATAAAATAGGGTCTTTGTAGTGTACGTACATGTACGTATAGTTCGTATATCTAAAACTTTTATACTTATTTTAATTAGGAGTGCGATGCAAAACCTAAATTAAACCATACATTTTATCAAATTTCTAATATAGAAGTAGTTTTTAATTTTATATTAGGATTTATTTTTTAAATTGTATACAGAAGCTAAATCATAGTTATTAAAAAATACAGTTAATTTATAAAAGAGAATTTTTATACGGCACGACTATCAAACATTTTAATGCGATAATAAGCCGAGTAATAAGCCGATTTTGTATACTGACCGCTCTTAACCTATGTTACTAAAGTATAGCTTGTATGTAAGCTCATTCAGTTGGCTTAGGATAATAGCAATCAGCAATACTTAATTAATTGATTTTTCAAGAATTTCTTTACAGACAGGCCGCAATGATCGAGGTGCACTCATTGACAGATTCGATATATTAAAAATTCTAATCGGCGTCTGTCTCGACGGAGTTCTGAGTAACAAAGAGGCGGGGGGAACCTCTGCCGCGGTGTGAAAAAAGGAGGGCGGGCGGATGTAAGAGTAAAGAGTCTCAGAACTCGGAACGAGGGGCACTCGACTCGCGGCGAAAGCTACTTTTTTTCCCCTCGCGCCCCTGCCCCGCTCCCCCTTGCTCCGCTGGCCCTCGCTGGCCCTCGTTCTCTCTGTCTCTCTCTCTCTCTGTTTCTCGCTCTCCCTCGCGATGACTTGGACGTTGCGCCAGTGTGCCTACGTCCCTCCGGTCCTCGAGACTTTTTTATCACTCATCCAATAATTCCAACCCTCGGCGGCCCCGTTGGCCCGGGGCCGACGCCGGAACTCTTCCGCTGAGAGAAAACATTTTCCTGGGCGCGGGCGCGGCACGACAGCTGGCCCGGGCGTACGTAACGGCCGCGCGAACCTCCGCGCCAATATTATCGCCCGCGCGCTTCCGCCCGCCGACATATCACGCCCGCACCCTTGGCTCCCGGGAAAAAGTACATAGATTCGGAGGGGGGAGGGGGGAGTCGGCTCCACGCCCCCGTGTGCCCCGTACGTATGACCGCCCACCGGCCCCGGCGCGCAAGACGCCCGCGCGTATTTCTCCATTCGAGGTGCCCGCGCGATATTGCCCCTCGATATTTTCCCCGGGATTATGTATACGCGGCCGGGCAGCTCGCTCCGGCGAAATACGCGCTCGCCGGGCGCGATTGTGGCAGAAATTAGTTCTGGCCTGGCTGGCTCCAATACTCGGCCTGGGCGCGGGAGTCGAAATTCCCGGTGATTCGCGACTCGGTTTCGCTCGCGCTCGCCAAGGCAAGTTTGACAAAAGGCCCCCGGAAAGATGGAAAACAAAACCTCTCGGTCCCAAGCCCTTGGTCAAATATTCTCTCTGCTCGATAGCTGTACTTTTCGCTTGCTTTGCGACCTTTGATTTTTCCCCTCTTGAATTTTTGACGGGTCTGGCGTTACAGGGCTTCGCGAATGAATAAACGATTAGAGGAATATGTTACGATACAACTCTTGCTACAGTCACTTTGCAAATATTACAATTCAGCTTCCGGCTCGTGGGCCGCTGCACACCGGCTTTTGTGCGCTTTAAAACTATTAAAATTTCACTTTGAGTTTTTCATTTTGTTTCATCCCCTTTCCCACCTTGATGAATCAGTCAAACAAATCATGCACTTTCAAAGACATTGCGGCTTGATAGTGTCGTTGTGAAGAGAAAATTCTACTAACCAGATTCAGTTCAAGCTAGTTGAGTGGTTCCGGATTTTTTTAATCTCATAAAAATGGTTTAAATACGCGAATTGTTTCATCGCACCCTCAGCGCACCCTTCTCAACCCTCTTCTATGACTATCTCTCTCTCTTTGTCATTCTCTTTCCTTCTCTTTCTCTCCCTCATTCCATTCTTCCGCTTTCTGGCGGTCGAATGTGTTCCCGTTATATCTTTGTCGCCGCTACTTTCCATGTATGTATATTCTAGTTATCCACCAGCTGCATGGTAAAACAGGAGTGCAACGGTTACCACTAGGCCGAGTAACAATGGTATGCTAATTAAATAATTTTCGTACTCGTACTATCTGACGTTATTTCCAAAGCTAATTAATTAAATCTACTAAAATACATACTTGATTTCTTACTGTTTAACAGAAATGCTGTACTATTACGTTTAAAATGTAAAATCCATCTCATTAAAGTTTAAGCTGTCGTTTTTAAATTAAAACGCAATTATATTAACATTTCCAATGTTTTGATTTCTTTATTATTTTATTTCTATTTGTAAGTGACAAATCAAAGGAATATTCAAACTTATTCCTTCGTGTCCGAAAGTGCATAATTAGTGTGGACCGGAGAGCCATGAAAGTCGATATTTTGACCTAACAACAGGTGTCAACTTTACTGCGAATTCCATTTGTTAGACTGGAATGCACGTAAACTTTCACATGATTCCCCTCTAAACTCAAATTGTATCTAGTTGTAGATAGTTATAGTAGCTTCCTATACAGGTAGATTAGTTGTTCAGATAACGCTCATCAACAATTTAAAAAATATAAAACTAAATTAATTTAATCTTGAGCTCCATCCAAATATTTTAATATATAATTCTTACCACTTATTACAGTTACTTTTCATTTTATTGTTTCTTGTCTGTCAAATATATATATCGAAAAGAAATCCTTCAGACACTACAAATCAAAATGAAAATATACTATTACTGGAGTTATACTACATCCCATAGTAAAACGCACTTTTAAAGTAAAGAATTTATGTAAGATTGATTATTAATAAGCATCTAACTAATTTGTTAAGAAATTATTTAATATTCTACTAATATATGAGTTATTGATTGATATACACCTTCAAAGGCTTTTAAATAAAATGTAAAATTTCTAAAAAATTAAAAAATGAGCATTTATAACCCGTACATATTACTACTAATCCATCCTCCGAATCAGTAATTAATTTTTTATCAAAATGTCAAAATACTAAAAGGGCGTATACAAAAATGCAGCGATATTGTGAAATATCAAATGAAAGACATTTTTAATTATCGAATGGTTTCAATGCCTCGTATCATACTGGTCCCTCAAACTTATATTTTCGTAGAAATTAATGCAAAATTTTTCTGAGTTTTTGTGCAGTTTATGAGTAATTTTAATTAAAAAGTTTTACGACAAAGTTTTACATATATAGTAATATTTAACCAGATTTTCGATGATTTTTCATGCAATTAAAGATTATTTTAAAGCGTTATTTGATTAATATGGTAAGTTAATTCATAAAATATAATAACATTAACATGTTCAGCATATTCAAATTTAACAGAATACGCAGACTTTATAAATAGATTCATTTGATACTCTTTCTGCCTCTTTAGCTTTAGAGTAGTGTTTATAATCAAAAATTGTAGTGGAAAAAGGAACGACGAAAGACATTATATTATGAAACTCTTTAGGAGGGAAGCAGACCGACTCCAAAGCATTTTTGATTTGGAGAGAATAGATTAAGGGTTTTATTAAAATAATAACACATCGATTAAAAACAATATATTAGCCATGATTAAAAAAATAAAAAAAAACAATCTAAAGTTGAACAAAATAAATTCTCTAAAATTGATCTGCCCGTTGGCACACAGGGGGAGACGTTTCATCCGTAGGCTATCTCCACTCCGCACCATACTAACGCGGATTCGGTCCGTGCTCACCCCCACTTTTCTCCGCGACGATTCTTTGTCCCGATGCCTCCCTGATGCTAGGGGCGAGAGTCTCGTAGGGCGGTGTTCCGCGGCTCTCAACTTGTGGTTTGCCCCTTTTTTTAGGAAATAGCGTTTTAAACTTTTGACCCTATGATTTGACGAGATTCGCAGGCTTTCCTATTATTTCAAAAAAAAACGTGGCCGTGGAGCTGAATACTTCTATAATACTAGATGTAGGACCAGACTCTTGGAACATAGTTCCCGGGAAAGTTGCGTGATCTCGTCGAAGCGCCTACGTTTGAACGAATCGCCTTGACAACGCGGCCCCAGATTCTTGAAAGGACCTACACACACCAGGTTAACCGCGCAAACGCCGCTAAATGATCACTTAAGTATATTTAAATTGCTGTTTAGTAAACCCCTTGACTGCCAGCTAGGAAGCCCTGTCATTATATTTTCACATAAATATTCTTAGAGTTTAAATAGCACTTCGGAGCATATTTATATCATCGTCTTCTCTGAAATTGCTGGATTGCCTGCTTTATTTACGCGAGGGCCCTCTACTCGCTGTAGATATTCAAGCCTTTTAAATCACGTAAATATTGCCCCGCTGGGCATTTAAATCCTTTAGGCACACATACATATGTTTATGAATTAAACTTAATTATAGTCTACACACAGCGTAACTTATGATTGATGACTGAGTACGATAGTCGTCAAGACGTTCTGCGTTGATTGCTCTTACCGAAGGTAATAAAGCTCCATATAATGTGTCCATAGAAAGACGCATTTGACGCGAGAACGAGTCTCTAAATAAGAAGTGGACACATCTCGTGAGATAATGGAAGACTTACTGATCCGCGAATCGCCAGTGCTGACCTCTGTGAGTTCGATTCTCAACGGAGCACAATGATTGACTGCCTCATTGCGGATCAGATCATGCGTTTGAATTCGTAGTATTAAGCCCCTCTCAGTGGTATTTTCGTGTACCCAGAACGAGATTCGCAGTTAAGGGTTAGTTTATACGAGGCCACGTATGTGCTTTACAATATCCTAAGTACTTTTTGCATTCGTAGATTTCATTCGTATTTAAACATGATTCACGAGATTATTTATTATACAAGTAAAACAGCTATTCAAAACTTAATGAAAAGAGAATTCCAAAAATTCTACTGCGACGTAATACCAAATGTCAATTTCATGAAATGACGCGAATCGAAGCGCGAGTTTATAAATGTACTGAATATTGTGGTGCATCTGGAAAAGGACTTAAAGTAGCTTCGAATTCGCTTTGTTACCGTGCTGGTCGAGGAACAGACTCATTCTATAGTGGAAGTAGCTTTCGGAGTTGGAATGCACGGTTCCTTATCGCTTTTTATTCGGAGTTAAGTTTTCTAGTAATTCTCAAGCAGAGTGATTCTATTATGTTGTTATGATCAGGGCCATAAGTTTAAGTAAAAATATAAGTTTATTAAAATTTCTAAAAATTTCTAGCATCGAATAAAATGTAGTAGAGTAAGTTTTGTAATTCTGTATGGTATAATTTGAAAAAAATCTAAATAAATTCTATATAAATAGAAAATATTAATAACTTTCAAATCCACTGTCTTTTTTAATAAACTTGTATTTAAAAGTAAATTTTATAACTCTCTTTTTTCTTTAAAATAAGCTTTTTAAGGCACATCTAATACATTTCTCTAACCGCTTACATAAAATAACCTAATAGAATATTTAATTGTGTAGTTAGTACATGCATACACATGAAATGAATATAAAATAAAACTTTTTATAAAACAATTTAAATATATTCTGCATATTTACATTTTAATAAAAAAGACTTTTGTAGCTGTAACCGTATCGCCTGCAAATACGAGTTGCATAGAGCTTTTCATCCAGCAAAACGTAAAATGATTTAATTTTTACAGCTACATCTACATGATTAATTAAAGATCACAAACTAGTTTGTTTAAACTCTAAATTATTGAATGAAAAAAAACAATATATTATATAATTTGACATAAAATTATTTTGCACAATTGCATAAAAAAATATTTAAATTTTTTTAATTAAATTAATTTTAAGATTATTTTTTAGTTATGTGATCGTTATAAAATCAAATTTCTTGTCTACATCACTTGTACTCGCACATTCAAATTTAAGTTATTCCGATTAGTATTTTCGTTCCGTTTGTCTCAGAACAATCACGTGAATGACTGTGAGCTGTGCAAGGAGCTGCACAGTAATTGAATTTGTTTATTACGTTACTGTATTAGGAGATAGCTCGAGGAAGTGATTGGGATCTGCGCTCATTAGGGGAACGACTAAGATGTAACGAGATAGTTTAAAGCCTGCAGAACTTAAAGGGATTTCGTCAGACTGGAGGTCAAATCCCGCTTTAGACGTGTATCTGGAGAGATACTGTTGGTGCCGCCCCAGAAATTTCCATACATACGGGATCTTGGAAGATCGTCGATGTCGTGCAGTCGGAGTTTAGTCGCACGATAGCAACCACTATCAAACTCGGATAGTTTCGCGATAAGGTCGTTTCAAGTTTTGCCTCGTCCTTATATACTTCTTAGTTTGCATATATGTTGAGCGTATAGGCCGCGGATACGAAATTCGCGGTAGCATTCTCATGTATTATGAACCGGTCGAAAAACCAGTATGATACTTATCTATCGATAAATTCATAATTATTGACTGTTGTATTTTAAAGATGATGAGGAGTAGATATTTAAATAAAACAATATTAAATTATTTTCAATAATTATTTGAGCTTTGGCTTTGATTCGGCGGTGATATGTGCGCTTCGACGGCCAAAACGAATCTAAAACGTTAGGCTCTCCCCCTTTTCTCACTACTCATTTCCCGGTATGTCTCACATTCAGGGAAGGCCCGCGAGCGCGTCGACCTTCTCGCTCTTTCCAAAACCTTCCTCGGGCCCGCCCCCTCACCCCTTTGGCTCACTCGGCGCGACTCGGATCTCCCCCCGCGGACTTTCCGCTTCTCGGCCGGGTCTCGAGCGCCTTCGAACGAGTTCCGAACCGCGAACGCCTTCCCCCCTCGCAATATATTATTTTTGTAATTTTCTATAAAACTAAACTATTATTTTTAATCAAGGGAGAGATTTGGCAGCTTTCCTAAATGCCAAAAAACGTGACCCGTACACTCCGACTCAAATTCTAAGAGGTTCGTTCCCCGGGAGTCATACGATCTTGCTTCAGCTTTAAAGCCTCCACGAACCCCCTTGGCGACGCGGCTCAAGGCCCTCAAAAGGGCCTTCGCACACAGCTCGGCTGGGGTGCAAATTCCACCGATTTATTATTTAAAAACATCAATGCAACCCCAATCTAATCTAAAATTAAACTCGCGTGTAAAATAATTAAAATGAAAATTAAAATTAAAATTAATTAAAAATAATGACCGCCAGCCACTTTGACTTGTCCCTTTTATTTTACAACTATTACAATTTTACACATATATATACATGAATTTTATTGCCTATTAACTCCGCTGAGTTTTACAAATTGAAGAAATAAAAAAAATTAAATAAATAGTAACAATTTACATATCTCTAAATCAATGTATTTACGTGTATATTTATGTATACATGCACATTGTCATCTCATAATGGTTCGACATCCAAAAGAGGAGAGGCGAGGTGGCATCTTCGAGAAGTTGATTCTTAGTCTCGAACGCGAGATAGGCATGCGGGCGCATCCTTTCCCACGTTGTAGATATTGCACAACTTTTGCTGATTAATAGCTGAGACAATTCTAAACAATTTTTGTTTTGCGGTCTTGAAACTGTCAGATGCAGATATATGCACATATTTTCAGCTCTTCACATTCGATACAATTTGATGGATGTCGATTACAAATGTGAATCATTTGGTTTATAAAAAAACAAGTTGGAAAATATTAAAAACTGGTAAAGCTAAAATTGGTTAAGTTGTTACCTTTTATTATTTATTCTTTTTAAAATGAAATTTGTTATCAATTTGTCAGTTATTAGGCAGTTAAAAATGAAATAAAAAGTAAAGATATAGGATAATAAACTGCATCTTATAGCGCGGTAGAAAAATAATATTCTAGTGGTGCAGCGCATAAAAATTTATTTAGCATTGTAACAAATTGAATGCGGGTTTTAGTTTGTTGAAGATTACATGCATTTAATTGGAGATGTTTGAAGTAGAAGGGGCTGAATAAGTAATTTAGCGCATAATATGCCCGAGAAATAAGCAGAATAAGGGAGGATTGGAGGTAAATGGGAAGTTGCGGGCGGGCTAGGGAGAGCAGAGGCCGTGGCAAAAACTGCGAAGCTGCGCGAAGCTGCGCGAAGCCCAATGAAATTAGCTCCGCGAGACTGCAATTAATTAACCGCGAGATTAACAGGAACGAAGTGACCGGGGCCGCGCAGTAAAAGAATAGAAAGCCGGCGAGGCAGACCAAGCGAGATGAGGGCGAGCAATGTAAGCGTTGGAGCAAGGAGACGCGCGGCCTGGACCGGGCTCGAATTCGCGGGGGGCGGGGGCGGGGCCCAGCCGTTTCCCCCGGATTACCTACAAACCGGGGCGGCCGGGGGCGCGGCCTTTATGTCGGGCTATCGCACGCGGCCGCCGGGCACACGCGCCGCGCATTTCTCCGTCCTGCCCGCCCGGCGCACTTCTCACGGGGTGTCGCGCCCCCCCGTAAACCGGATCGTTCGCCGGGAATCAAGCGGCACCGGCCCTCCCGCCCTCCCCCTGACCCTTTTTGCCCTACGCGCCCACGTATACGTGCACGGACAGATGTACGCGAGGGCGCGAGGCGGGCGGCGACCCCCGGCGCAGGGCGATTTCCTTGCCGGCCTTCCCCTCGCTCCCCGGTGCCGCCCTCTGGAGGTCGGCCCGAGGTCCCTTCGCCGAGTCGGCCAGCTTGACGAACGGCTCGTTTTTTGACGAGCCTCCCGCCACTTTTCCCGCGGGCGGGTAATTGCGGGGCCGGGCTGTTTGCGAGGTCGAGACGTGGAGGCCGGCTGCGGAGGCGGCCCCCCGGCGAATTCATGAACAAAATATCGGGCTGATTTATCGTCGAGGGAAGAGTAATCGCCGGCGACGGAATAACTCGAAAAAAAAAAAAAAGTCATTCCGTCCGGTAAAATATTAGCGGGCACATGCTACTGTTATTAATTGACTCTCTCCTTGGCCCTCGCAGGGGTTGAATTACACCGGGCGCGCATATAGCGCGAGAGGCCCGGTGCAGCGCAGCCGCGCTGTTCCTCGGTTGTTAAGGCGATCTCTCCATTGTCTCGCGAGCCGCGAGCCGCCTCCCGCCGGCCTGCATACAAGACGTCGCGCCTTTTTATTTCCTCTTTGCAAGGGGCCGACCGGCCATGGAGTAATAAGAAGAAGAAAAAAAAGCGCCCCTTGTCTCCGGGCGCGGCCCCCTCGCGGCGATCATCGGGTCGTGCGTGGGACCCGCGGCCAAAGGAGGCAAAAGACGTCAAAGTCGACAATGGCGCGGCGAGCCGTCCCTGCAGTTGGACGGCTGTGTCCCTCTTTGACAGCCTCTTATGCGCCCTCCCCCCGGACCAATTTTCTAAGCGCCCGGCCGGATAAAGAAGCTACTCGCGGAATCCGAGTTGCCATTCGGAGCGCCCTGTTATTGCACGGGCGCCAAAACTTCGCGGCCCCGGAAACTATTAGTCGACACGGCAATGGGTAACGAGTGATGGCTCATCAGCCGCGAGGAATTAGAGGCCAGCCAATTGAGGGGCCTCGCGGCAGGATGAAGTTTCCGGGCGCGCTATCCGCCGCGGCGATCGCCCCGAAAATACGACCGCGAGACTTTTATGCGATGTACACCGTAAACTTCTGCTATCGTGATTTAGATGATGGTATTCGTATTATAATCTTTTACTCGTTCTTTTGCGTTCATATACGAGAGACGAGAGTTATTTGCTTGTTTTTCTTTTTTTTTATCTTCTGCTTCAAGTTCATTATTGGAAATATTGCAGCACTTGGGGTTTTTTTTTTTAATTTTAACCACCGAGATAATTTTTATAATGCATACGATGTTTATGAGACAGCGGCGCGTTGCATTATCGCACATCGAGGGTTGCTGTAAGAGTTACGCTTTACATAATTATATGAACGCGGGCGCAAGTAATAAAGCTAGAATTGCTCACGCATGCACCTTATATATGCAGTGCATTATGCTGTTGAAAATAATAACCGTAATATTATTAGCAGAATTATGTCCGAAGGAATATAAAGTTGGTAATAAAAGAACACTTCATTAACAGTTGCGCGGCTATAATGGAATAAAATTCCTAACAAATTACAAGCCGCGCGAGTTTTTTTTTTTTAATTTATTCACAAAGCGCTCGGTTATACCGTCTATCCGAATCTCCCGGAGATGGTGGTGAGATCGGCGGTAGCGGCAGGGCGCGTTTAATTAATGCCGCACGGGCCCGCGGGAGTGTGGGGCGCTTTTTAATTAGAGCGGGGGCGCATCGCGCAGCCAGTCGGCGCGGACATCCTTCACTCAATTAGCGGTCGGCACTTGGCCCCTACCCCCCCACCTGCCCCAGGAGGCCGTTTAGCCGGGCGAAGAAGCGCCCCCGCTTATATTTGGCCCGCGCTATCAACGAGGCCGTTTCCATTTTTGGCGCGCGCGCGCGCGCCCTCGTAAAATTATGATGGTTACGGCGCGGCATCCGCGAGGCGTAAAATTTTACGCGATCGCCGCGGGTCGACGCGGCCCGGCTAGGCTCGCGCGGGAAAAGTCCGGCTTACGGGTGGCCGGCCCGATGAGTGTATTATTTAATGAGCCGGATGAGTCGCTGACGCGGCGCCGCGGACGAGTCCGTGAGCGCGTTGAGCCAGTCCCCGCGAGTTCACACGGGGACCGAGCCTCGCGGCCTTGTCCGAGTCCGCGGGCCTGGAGGAGCGCCGGGGGGGCCAATGGCCGCGAGGCCCCGGGGCTTTTATCCACTTATCGAGGCGTATTATTGCGGGGGGAGGGACATAATGAGCCTCGCCGGGATTCGAGTGCCGATGGCGTAAAAACAAACTAACGGGCCTCGATCGCGAGTGACGGGGGGGACGCTTGGGGACAAAAGACGCTAATGGAAGCCGAGGCCCGTGGAATGTAAGCGCGCCCGGGTGGCCTTCCCCGTTTTCCCGCGGCCCTCTCCACTTTTCATCGAGGCAGAACTAAGGCCTTCGCGCTTTTGTGCCGGACCGCCCTGGAACCGCTCGCCGCGATTCCGCTCCAATGAATTCGGTTAAAGGCAGATTTACATTTGGCCCCCGACCGCCCGCGCCCGCCTGCGCCCAACATCCGGATTTTCGGGGGCTTGATTTATGCGCCGCCTCCCAGCGACCTCCCGCCTATACGTATACCTGTACACACGCGGGGGCAGAGGTGCGCTTGCCTGTGTGTACAGGGCGGCTCGCGGCTCTCGGCGAGCTGCTCTGGCGCAGCTCCGCTCTCCAGCGAGCCCGCGAACTTTTCTACTTTCGCGCTTTTAACGCCCTTCGGGAAATTTTCTCATTATCGCCTAATCGCCCGGGCATTAGCGGACGGCACTAAGGCCGGAGCCCAACGACACTCGTCGCAGGGAGACGCTCCGCGACTAGGGCGCTACATCTTCTTAATTAAAATCGGAAATCTAATATAGGTTGATGGTGTCGTTTTTACTCGATGCTCGAGGTTCTCCTGGCCGCCGCCGCCCGCGCCGCTCTGGAACGAGCCCTCGAGGCTCCGGCCCCGCGATTCAGTTATAAATTAATCGATGCAGGTTTCCTGAGAAAATCTGCATTAATCATTCCCCCGTCAGAGCGGCTTTCTCGGATCAAAACGCCGGACTTCCTTAATCTTTAAAGGGTCATTTCCCTTGATTTCGAAGCTAATCGTACCGGATATATCGAGTAGAGTTCCTACTGATTTCAAATTGCAGTTTTATTTTATCCTTTCCATGAGATGATATCAAATAAAACCAAATGAATAAAGGAATAAAGATGTATATAAGAATCCATATATTAAAACTAAATTGTCCTAATCAATATTCTCTACTTAAGTATCCTGACTCGTTAATGAACAGCGCGCTGTCCTATTAGAGGTCAGAACGAAGTTTTAGCTGATCTATCGTATCGAAAAATGACAAATCAGTTTCTATCCTTCAATTTCAAAACACAAGTTGATCATAGACGTTTAAAGTCGTAATTAAATATCAGCGAAAGCTCAAAAATAAAAAAATAAATAAGTAAATAAATATAAGAAATATTATCATGTAAATATTATTGATATCTGGTAAAATATTAACTCAATTTGGAGGATATCGCGTTAATAAAATGAAACCTTACATCAATAAAATGAACGTATAAATGAAATAAATATTATTAAAAGTCATTACTATATCTTGCATTAATTAGTAACTAATAGATGTACTTTCTTGGTTATATAAATATCAGATTCAAAAACTAAATTAGCTCCTCGAAACAGATTAATGAGCTTAAAAGTTAGCTACAAATCCTTTAAGGTTTCTATATACCAGGTGATATTACTAAAGAATTTTTAAACAAATTTTATTCATTTATGAGTGGTACAAGCATTATACTTCAAATTCAGCATTCTTCAGGTAATTGTAAATGTAAATAATTACAACGGTTTTCACGTACACTACATTTCCAGAGCAAATTACATGGATCAAAAAATACTTTTAAACCACTGAATTAGAATAAAGTGTGTTAATTATATCGAGTGTATCTTAATAATTTTCTTATTAAAAGCAGTACACAATTAGCTCTCTCTATAGGTAGCTTTGACTCTCATTTCTGCCGCCCAAATTATAATCAAGCGAATGTCCCAACAAAGAGAATCGCATTAATATTCCAGGAATCCCGCATGAAAACAAGTGAATATATTTCAGTTAGATTTTATTCTAGCGAAAAAATTACACACCATATCAAAGTAAATCAAGGGATTAGATACAAATTAATCGTCGATAATAAAGTTTGGAGGGCAAATAAAGCGGACGGGCGAAGCAGTTGCCCAGTCAGCTCATAATAGAAAAGAAGTCGGTCTGAGGAGCAGGCCGAGACCGGCCTTGCCGGGTATAATGGCTCTCGTAAAGCACCCGCGCCGCCAGGTGGGCGACCTCTTGACCCGCGACCGGCGCGGCGAACGTGCCCGGCCCAATATAACACTTGTGGCGCGCCGCCGAGCAGCGGATATTAACACCGATGTACTTTATGTATGCGCAGGTAGGCGAGGGGGTGGCCAAGCGGATCCCACCGAGGCGGCAACACGAGTACAACAGCGTCGGAAGCGAGGAGCAGCTGGAGCCGGATCCTGAGCGCCAGTGGACCGAGGTGACGGTCCATCTGCAGCCCTTCCACTACCTGGCCAACGGCCAGCTTAACCTGCGTTGCACCGCCGAGGTCCTCGACGCCTACAAGCAGAGCAGCGAGCTCCAGCTCGGCTGGAACCTGCGCGAGCCCGTGCCCGAAAGAGGTGAGCCCGGGCTACTCGACGTGCCCTCCGCTAGCAGCGCCGCGCGCACGCGCTACATAACCCCCGTCAATCATCTATAGCGGCTTCCATAACTGAACCACTTCCTGGGGGCACGTGCACCTATTCCTTTAACGCTTTAACCCTCGAGGGATGCGTTATTTCTCCCCGTGAAAATTGCGCCCACCGTCCCTCGTGTACTTAAGAAGTTTCCCGCCCGCTCTACATTTAAATCTCCTCCAACTTTTTCCAAATTTTCGAGATTTAACGCCGACCGCTGGGAGATTGCGCGGTTTACAATAATGACGTTTACCGCGAACGCTCCCGATAAAATGGGTTTACTTCTGACGGCTTGCATACATTTATGTCGCGGGCTGTCACTCAAATTCCAAAGAGTGATATAAAAAGTTTAAAAGACTATATATGATACCACGGTCGATCAATTCCTAATCTTTAGTCGATATCATAAATAAATTCACGTTATCATTAATCGGTTGGACTAAACGTATGAAAAGTATTGCTTACCTTAGGATATTTCGTATAAAAATTCTGAATAGATGTCTATATGGAAGATTGAATAAATCACAGCGATTCTCCGTAAAGTCTATAAATTCACATGACAATATTGTAGGGAAAGGCAGCGGTAAAATTTTTTTATAAAGGAATTTTTATACGGTCTAGTAAATTCAATTTAGTTACGAACTTTCCTTTATTTTCTGTACATATATACGAATATTAGATATACGTATCAAAACATTGCTTATTTAAATGTCTAAAATTTTAATTTTCACCGCAGTTGGGAGCAGTTAACGGAGTTTCATTATACACAAATAGAGAGATAGTTCGCTAACTCGATGGCCCCCGCGTACATACGTATGCTAACCTGCTAACCCGCATTCATCCAAGGTCCTTTGTGGAAAATAACCAATATCAGCTATTGTACGGAAGCCTGTTATACGCATGCATTCGGCTTCCAACAGCCGACAGTCTCCATTGTTTTAAATTTATTTTTTCTTCATAAGAATCATTAAATTTTTCATTATTTTAAAATAATTATAGATATTATTTTCCATATTCAAAAATTACATAAGTGATATCAAATTTAACACGAAATATTGATATTTTACTTAACTAAAAATAAATTGCAGGAGCCAAACTTTAGTAGAAATTGTTCCTAAATTACAACCAGAAATCGTTACAACTAGTTCGTTTCTGGTCAAAAATCGACTAGTAAAGCCAGAAACCTGACGATGTAATCTGATCCTTATCTAAGAACCCTAAGTGAATGCATGCAAGGAACTATAGAGAGATGGAAGATCGAAAGACATATATATGTATTTATTGTAGGGCTAGATTTGAAGAGAGATAATTCGTCTACATTAAAAATAATAAATAAAATACCCTTTTTTGGTTCGTTTAAGTTGTAATCAAACCACAATAAATTATAAATTTGACCAGATTCTAACCATTTAATCGTTAAAATATGGCGAAAAACTCAATTAAAAATACCTCAATAGATTTCACCCAGAATCCGGTTATATTGTGGTCAGAATCTAGCATAATTTTTAGCCGTAATCTGGTTTCATCACCGGAATAAATGGTAAACTTTCTGCCAAGAAAATTAATTTATTAATTATCTTCAATTTAATAAGCAATATTAAATCGGATTAATTTTTGAGTACGCCAAAATTAAAAATTTTTCATCATTAAAAATTGACCATCATTCTAATAAAATTTGTATACTAAAAATACTTAAATACTTACATAATATCATAGAACATCATAGTTTAAATAAAGATAATGAAATTCAAGTGGTGAATATCTATAATTACTCAAAATATTTTTTTAGTTTTTCTATTTATTATTCATTACGGTTGGTCATTAAGTTAATACATTGCAAATTGTCGTATTGCTGCTACAGAGTAATCTTTAATTCTGCCTTGCATCTTCAAGCTATTAAAGTTATCATAGATATAAGAGTAAGCAGTGGATTTTTGCACGATAGCGGCCGCAAAGCTTGAAATTATTCATGAAAACATTAATCGTTCGAGAGCGCAATTTCAGAGCCGCGGAGAAGTGGGGGTTCACCGCAAGTAGAGCCATTTCCGGTCGGTTGGAGCACGAGCTCCGCACTGGAAATATCGACTGCTCCATATGTCTTCCATTATTGAAATGACGCACCAGCTCGAGTGCGAGGATTTGTCGTGCTTCTTTTTCCGCGGGCGAGCCGCGCCCGGGCTCGCGCGGGCCGCGGGAAAATATTTTCGCTTCTCAGCGAGATTGCCGCGGGGAACAGGGTCACCCGGGGTAAAATTCACTCGCTCGATTAGGCCGCTCATGCGTCTGGCCCTCATCGCTCCGGGATTGCTCGAGCTGCGCTCGTGCCACCCCCGACAATTTTTCGGATTCTCCGAGCTTTATCGCGCATATGTAGCCCCAGCCGCTCTCACTTCGACTGCAAGATTGCAGGCTTAGCGGCGTAATTTGTCGCCCCATCAACTGCGTATGCCGCCCGCGCGTAGGCGCCTACTTTTTCCATTTGACATTCTGCACAAAATCACTTGACCAAATAAACCCGTTCTCGGATTTCATTTCGACCTCGCCGTCGATCCAACAATTAATTTCAGTGCATTCTAATGTGTTAAAAAAATTTGACATCACTAAAACATGGAAAGAGCAAAAAGATGTACATAACAAATCAAATTTTAGATACGAATGCAAAAGAATACTGATTAATCAAAGGAAACGATCAAAGATCACGAATAATTAATTAAAAATAATTAAACAAAATAATTATGGACAATTTACCGCGTTTAACTGCATGCGAAATGGTCCGAAATTGATTTACCAAGCAAATTGCAGTACTATATAACTACACAGATACAACAAATTGAAGGATCACAATAAACACAGAAGTATCGAATGCTGTATATAATAGAAAAAAAAACTAGACTAGGAATATAATTCTTTCTGTTATTGCGAAGTTGTTTATTGTGGCTGTCCATTTGTTATCCGTATATAATTTAAAGCTTTTCACAATTTACGATACGATTTGTGTTTGGCTCTTTTGTTACTATTCCTTTATATTGCGAATGGGCAAGTAATGCAGATAATTAAATAGACCAGCTAAGTGGTATTTCGAACTAAATCGGACATCATATGATAATTGCATATTATTATAAAAAATTAAATCATATATTTAAATTATATATCTAGCAATCAATTTGTCGGTCAGACACACAGATAATAAAATTAATCTTAGATTGGATATTAAACCTCGAATAATTATACAGAATATTAATCCGAAGTCCCCTAAGCATATATTAAATAGAGCGTATGTTACGTGTATATAATAGATCAGTATGATTGTAAATGTAAAGGATCAGGTTTTGCAGATTGATCTGTTTATTCAAGAAAAAATATTGAATTCATATCAAGTTCATAAAAAAGTTTATGAGAAACCTTTTCTGCGATCTAACCTGCAATATAAAAATATGTAATATTGACAATCGAGAAAAATCTAGCCATTCTAATTTAACCACATCAATAGTTATAAAAGTCAATACGACGATGAAAGTGGCGATGTTAACTGTAATTTAAATAAAGTTTAAAAAGAATTAGATAACGATATAAATGAGGATTCAAAGGATAGTAAAGTACGTAGAGAAATAAACTTAATGAACCGTGTTATTTAAATATAAAATGCCGACGTGACGTGCGCTCGTACATTACCGAGCTACCGGTCGGCACTTACGGCAGCATCAAGCTGCGTACAGCCGCATGCCCTTTCCTCTCCTTGCAATATTGCCGCGCGCCGAGCTTGCAAACAGTCCTACGCGCGTTTAGCGTACGTACATAATAAAGTAATGCTATTAAGCAGATTTCAAATTGTAGAAAAATGAAGATAATATAATTATGTGAAAATATAATATTGTTAAAATTCATTAGAAAAAGGTGGTATTGTCTAGTCCCTAATTAGTAATCAGCGCGAAGAATTTGTCAGTGAATTCGCGATTTGAATGGATAATGCATCTAACTTCTGAATACTTGGAAATTATTACAATTTATATCAAAGTGAATCGGTGTAAGTTCAAATTCATAGAGTAGTACAGAGAATATAGATGAATCTAATTGGATTACAGTCAATTTTGTGACGCTGAGATCGTGAGCCGCTTAGTATATATAGAAAGTCTCTCTAATTGTGAAGATCAGCTTGAAACTACGGCATTCGCGTTTATCAAATTCTCGCAAGAACGGAGAAAAGTGACAGAAGGTTCCTTTGTACCTTTCGAGATAAAGCCATAAATTTCTATACTCGGTCGGGCAATTGAAATTGGCCACGGCACCCTTTCAGTGTACACGCCACCTTAATCTTCTAAAGTTTGTGCTAATTATATCATTGTTGTACGTACACACGTGCATGTATCTAATGCTATTAACCTAATCAAGAAATTAGCGGAAGCCGGGAGAAATAATAGGTCTGGCAGGAGGAGCGGGTCGGGCGATACGCCCTAGGCGCCTTTTGAAATTTCATAGTCTTGCGTTAAATGCGTATTAATAAGTGGTAGGGCGGCGGACGCGATGTTTATATTGCGTACCTACGCGGTGAGCGCGCAAGCGATCGTTACGAGTCTCGTTATCAGACCTTTGCATAGCTGATTATTCGGAGGAGCCGTTTTCCGCGTAAACTACTCGGCGATGGGGCAAACTTGGGGCAGGGGGGGGGGGGCCGGGGTCCGCTGCAGCGTCTCACGGCCCGCGCCCGCTTATCGGCTCCCAGTGCGCCGGCTCCCCCGCTATCCCGTGCGCTCCCCGCCCGCCGAGATACGGGGGAATCGCAATAGTTGGGGAATTGCGACTGGAAATCGCCTCTTATGCGTCGCCCGTGAAATTTCGCCTCCGCGGCTCTCCCGCTCCCGGGGTCCTATATAATGTAATATATAATGCGGCTGCGCTTTGGACCGACTGGCGGCGCCCTCGCGTCTAAAGTTCCGCGGTAACGAGCGTTCAATTTGTCGGGGGCGCTTCTTAGCCCTGAATATTTCACGGGGAGCCGGCTCGAGTGGGGCGCGCCTCCCCCGCGATCGCCTCTTAACGGCCCCTGTCAATTAAAGGGGCGCCGAGTGCCCGCGACCCGCGTGATTACTGTCCTAATTGGCGCGCTCAATCGACTTGGCGAGTCGGCTCGCTAGCGATTTTTCCCCCGGCCGCGCCTCGCCCCCTTGTCGACCCGACCTCTGCGGCCTCCCCACCCGCGCGCCGCCGCGGAGACCCTCGCGTCCCCGCTGTTTGCCCCGCTCTCGGGCTCCCTTTGAAGGCGCGCCCACGCCGACGGGAGGGCGGCTGCTGCGCTCGTCAACGGGAATCCTCGCTTCATCGCGATAAAACTTACCTCCGGCTTCTAATGTAATGCCGTTGGGGGGGACCGCGCGTCGCGCTCCTGCTTTTTTTATGATCGATCGCGGGAAGCTTGTACAAATACGCGTTGGGATAACGCACTTACCCTTTTCGCGTCTCGCGCGACTGCGAGGGAAGCATAAGCGCGATAGCTAAGCGATCTGTAAATTATATTCGCGACAGCGTAGGGCGAGAGAACTACAGCTAGAAGTGTAATACTTGCAATTTTCCCGCGCGTGCTGCTACATTTTTTCGAATTTTCAGCCGTTTACAATAGAGTAAATTCTTTTTCCTTATTTTCAAGGTATTTTCGAGTTTGTTCAGAGGCTTTAGTAATAGAGAGAACGGTACACCGTTCTCTAGTAAAGAAAAACCGAGCCGCGTAGCTTTTGAAATAACAATGATTTAGGCAGATTAAACCATGTGTCGAAAAAATTGTTTTCTTCTCTATACTTTGATACTGTATCACGTTGTTTATTGAATATCCTTTCGTATATTCTAAATACTTTCTTAATTGCTGAATAATAAAATGAAATATATTTCAACTTTTGAATGGCAAATAGAAGATAGGAAACAAATTGAGTGGGCGTTTATTATACCATTAGATTTTTACTCAAAGTTATAATACGTAGAGCTTTTGTGAAATTTGGAAGTTACTGCCAGGATTTTACAATACGTAATAATAAGTTAAAAAGCCACTCGTTAAAGTATAAAAATTTGAGTCGTGAATTAAAAGCATTACTGAAATAACGAGGGCTGGCGTTCCGAGCGAGGCGACCGGCTCTTAAATTCCTTAATTACAAATGCCCCCGCGGCGCGGGCCGCCCGTTGTTCCGCAGTTCAGTTTCTAATTCGCAATTCCGAAAAGAGGCATCGAAATGGCTCGGCTGCCAGAGCTGATAAAGCCTTGATATCCGCGGGGGCGAATCAAAAGCCCGCGCGCGATCGATAATTTGGCGAACGGTGGCGCGCGCGCGCGCACCGGGAAAACGAGCTCGACCGAGCGACGGGCGCGGCAGCGAGGCTTACGGCCAACCGCGCGCCCCTGCCCCCAGAACAAAGGATGCCGAGTTCGGCGAACTTTAATTTAGATTCGGCGCGCCTTTTCCGCGCGACGCGGCCGATCTCTGGCCCCGCGGGCTCGAGAGGGGCGAGGCGGGCGCCCCCTGGGCCGCGAGTCGCGCACTCCGGCCCGGGGCTCAATCGGCCCACGGCTCTCAATCATTTTTCGATTAAGCGGGCCCGCCGGGGGGCCAACTCGGCCGGCGATCGAGTTAGCCGTAATAGATGGCCGCGAGGCGCCCCCGTCCGCTGGTACACAGCTATAAGGAGCTCATGAATTTTCATGCCCCATGTTGCAGTGACATCCGAGAGCGCCGACGGAGGGCGCGCGGGGCTGCTCGGCCTCCTCGGCCCGCTCCTCCTGCACCTGCTCCTGAGATAGTCGCCGGGCGCCCCCTCGACCCGGCTAATGCGCTAATGGAGAGGAGTCCGAGGGCGCCATCGCCGTCGAGGCCGCAGCCGCCGCCTCCCGGAGGAGGAGCCGCCGGGGAGCCGCCGGGGAGCCGCCGGGCAGTCGCCGACCGGAGCAGGAGGACGGCGCCCAGCTAACGACGAGCGACGAGTCGGCTGCCCTGGGACCCGGCCCGCCGCACCCGCCTATAACAAACAATTAGCCCCCGCCGACACACCCACGCGACAGGCGCCGCAGGAGGAGACGCGCTCGGGAGTAGAGTTCGATGTGGCTGTGCGCGGGCTTCGTAAAGGTTCCAATCGCCCCAGCGCACACCTTCTGCGTATGCACACGTACATATATAAATATATGAATATGAGTTATACTACAGTGTACACCCATTCACCCACCCACCCACACACGCGCGCCAGCGCACGCATACGAGCCGTGTATATATGTGTCCCCGGTACATGTATGTACTACGTGATTAATACGTAAGGAGGTGCCGAGGCGACGAGGCGACAAGGGTTATATAGAGTAAGCAGATGCGCGCGATGCCGCATGACACGTTATAAGCTTAATAATATAATGTATGTACCAAATTTGTTGTTGATATATGATTGTTACGTTGGCATGTCTGATGATGGAGAATTATTATTAATCAGGCCGCGGAGCCGTAGGCCGACAGCTATTAAGCGCACATGGCTACCGCGGCGTCACGTGCGCCCCCAAGCCGCGCCTCCGAGCGGACGCGAACGTGGACAAAAATCCTAACGGTTCAATTGGCAGGGAAACGGGCGACGGCCGATCGATCGCCTCCCAAGATCCTATACGTACACGAGACTTTACGCACGGCCGCGCGCGATGCGCGCAAGACCGCTTGGGTTGCGCTACGCCTCCCGGCCGAGGGGACGCGCGCCTGCCAAAGATGATCGAGCGGGCCCGCGAGCTATTATCCGAAAGGCATTAACCTCCGCGGGAGGGAGTCGTTAGCGCGACCCTGAGACGCACCGGGAAGTCCCTCGCGGCGCTCGTCCCCGGGAAACCGCGGCCAATTACTCGGCGCGAGGGCGAGACCGCTTGGCGGGCATCTTTTGAGGCCAGCATCCGCGGGGGCGCAGAGGAGCCGGGGCGGGTGGATTCGATCGGCGCCGCCCGTCGAAGGGAGACGCAGGCGCGGTCCCCCCCCGCTTGGGCCCTCTTTCCATCTCCGGGGGAATGGCCGATAAAGCCGTCGCGCTATCGGCCGGCGCGGGGATATCGCGCGGCCGCACGAGTAATTACCGGGCTGCTAATGGAAAGGAGAGGACATGCCGGCGCACGGCGAGAGCCTTGACCGCGACGAGGCCGCGCGCAGCAGCAGCAGCCCCCCACCCCCGCAGATTGATGGCCAAAGTTTTTCGGCCGGCTGTGCGTCGGGCCGCCCGCCCCCCTGGCTTCAATTACCACCTGCGCCCATCAGGCCCCCGCTAAGTAGAAACTAACGAACTTACGTCAATTTCCGGCATTCGCTTTTAAGAAGGGAATTGTCGCGAGGCGCTCCAACCCTTGACGAGATTAACTAACCCCTTCTAAAACTTTCCCCGATCGCCGGCTCTCTTTCCCCCCCCGTCTCGTTCTCCCGCGGTATTAAAACAAATCTCTTCCTATGAAGCAACTATATTGACTTTGACGATTCGCCGGGCTTTCCTTTCCGTGTCATCCTATTGTTATCGCGCCGGATCGGCTCGGGTAAAGAGTTTTAATTCAACCGTTGACGTATTTAACCGACAGCACTGTTAATTAAAAGTCTAACTGTAAATCATAATTATTGGCAAACACTAGAGTGGTGAGTACACCTTCGACTGCTATTCACTCAAATAGATTTTATTAAAGCCGGATTAATTAGCGAAAATGCACACGCTTAATTTTACACGTTTATACGCTGTCCTTTTCATCATCGTTTTTCCCCGCAGTCGAAAGGATTTTTGTCGGATTAATTCTGCGGGAGGAGCTTAAATATAACGTGTATTATAAATATGAAAGAACGGAAAGAGAATCGGAGTGAACGGGATTGCCGATGGAAGATTAAAGCCGAGAAAAATATTCGAATGAAGAGATCGAGTTTATTTTGTTTGGCGCCGTTTGTTTCTCCTATCACACACGGAAAAGGTCGTTGTCTTTGAAAGCGCATCTTAATTAATTCATTGTTATATTAACAGTTGAGAATACCAAATATTAAAATAAATACCCTTATATTATATATATATATACATATATACATACACACAGACACGTATATAAATGTATAGCTGTAGAGATACTCAAGTTTTTTTTATTAACCTTGATTAAAACTAGAAGTTTTGATTGAGCTCATAAAAATTCCTGCCAACCTTCTTACGAGTCCCTATGGCTTGAATCACTTTACTTTAGGCCTTTAAACGATATAAAGTGATAATCGTTACGAGATACTTTTTCGTCTAAAAATTTTATATTTATGTTAAAACAGTGTATGAAAGTGCGAGTTGCGTTCCAATACCCAGGGTAATAAATATAACGATTAAGAAGCGTATATAAGTTGCGATTGTCTAAGTTCATGTATTTGAAGCAACTTTAAAAGTTAAATCAGCACCAGGTACATATAATATTGTATGTATAAAGTAAATGAGTGTTCGAGCATGAATTCCTATTACAACTGAGTTGCTTTTGAATTCCGTTGTAGTGCATATGAGAATATCGAGATATGTTATAGAAAATCAAAATGTATGACGTACATTGTAGCAGTTAAACAATCGGTAAGAAGTTATACGTATACGAATAAAGAGCGTATGACAGGAAGTTGAACAGTGACGCGAGGCAGAAGAAACTTTCCATTGCCGATCGTCGGCAGAAAAACGAAAGAAAAAATCAAAAACGTTGCGTACTATGGACGCAAATGCGCGAGTGCAAAACCTAATACAAATTGTGGAAGCTTGTGAGCAGAGTGTGTGAGAGTATACCACGTTATTATTATGCAATGTAAATATAATTTTGTTTGTACGCATGAGATTCAAAGCTACGGTAATAAAATCGGATTTTCTGTGCTCATACATAAGTCTACAGTTGCATGAAATACATCATGTATTATACATATACCCAACTGCACCCGAGCTCCTTTACCAACCCGAAGAGAGTGTGTGCCGAGGCAATTATGTCAGAACAGACGTACTTCAAACGCGCACTGGCAAATGTCAAGTTACACGGATTTCGCCGGGCGCTGCGCGGTGTCCCGCGGCTGTTTTAATTTCACGAGCCTTTGATGTTCGCCTAGGTGCGCCATAATCAAAAGCCCGGCTTTTCACGGCTGCCCCCGAATAAATATTAGAGGCCGGCGGGGGGCACTTATCCGGAAAATGGTGAAGTGCTGTTTAACTAGCGCGGACTGCCTGCAACGGGGAGTATCGGCAAAGATCGGCAGTGGCCGATACATAATGTCCTCCCGCGGCATAAACCGAACGACCCGCAGCCGTTGCATCCGCGGCAGTAGACCAAGGAGCCGCGTAAAAGCCCAAGGAAGATGGGGAATCCTCGGTGGTTTAACGGCGCGGACCCGCGGGATTTTATTCGCTCGGCGGATACGCGAAACCCGCGGCCGATGAGTTTACGAGGGCAGATGCGGCCCTCGATTACCGGCCGCGCGCTCCGGCCAATTAACCCCGGCCGCGGCGCTGCGGATGGCGCGGGCCCGATTCCCCGGCGCGTCAAAGAGATTCATCGAGGGCGCCCCGGCCGAGTGTCGCGTAATAAACGGCCCGGCGGAAGAGTTGCTCGGGGAGCGATTGCGCGGAGACCGCGCGGCTCCTCCGAAATATTACTCGCCCAACCTCCCCGGCAATCCCCCGAATCATTCCCCTGTGCAAATGGAGGATCCGCGACGATGGAGCCGTAATCCCCGCGTGTGTCTGCCCGACCGTAACCTAGTGCCTCCCCCGCCGTGCGCGCGCGTTCCAATTAAATTCATTGCTCGCTGTATATACGTCGAATCCGAAAGAGCTACGAATTGAGCTGCCCTCCTGCAAATTGAACTTTCGCTGTCGCGATATTGTACCGCGATGTTGATTCTTGGTCGGCTGACTTCCTCACAATGCCAGGCTACTACCGCACCTTCCTTCACAACGACCTCATTAAAATCTACTATCGATAGCCTAAGACATTTTTTATTAGAAATTTTTTCCTGAAAAATATATTAATCAGTCTAGTCGATAAGATCCATCGGGGCTTTATAAGCTCGATACATATTAATTTTTCAAAAATATTTTGAGTTTGGCAGTCATTGACGTTTCGATCGATCAACGTGCTTCTATGATTTAAAGCTTCAATCACTAAATTTTCATCACTTTTCACGATAGTAAATTATTTCATATTAAGATCTAGATTTTTATTAAGCTCTGTTTCTTATTTAATTTTTAACGAAAAAAAAGGTCAGTCATGTCAAGTATCAGTCGTTATAGTGCAAGTAAACAAAGCATAACAATCATTATTTATTATTGTGAAAATTCAATATTTTTATAACTTTTCTCGTATTTCTATTAAAATCACTGAATTTAGTATTAATTTTTAATATATTTGCAAATTATCACTTGCTGTACAAAAGATAGCCAATAAATTTTTCAGGGTGTGCATCAAAATATGTACAGATGTACATATGTTGAGTAGACTAATACTAGATAGGGGTAAAAAAATTAATCTTGTTTGAGTGATCAAATAACTCTATTACAAACTGCTATATGGCTACTTGGAAAAAAACGACCAACAAATTGGGAAGTAAAAATCATCCCGTTTTCAAACGAAATTTTATCGCTCAAACGAGTGATCGTTTAACGATCTATGATCCAATTAGGTCACAATTGGTTTTCGAATGAAAGAGTAAATTCATCGATGAAGCCTTATTCAAAGGTGACGAGTCCCGCAGCCCATGAAAAATACATCTAGTTCGTTAAGTTGAAAAAAACAACACAGCAATTTGGCACGGCATCGCGCAAGTATTTGAACATCGTTGAACCGTGGCGGCGGCAGAGCCGCAGACTGGCCGCTCGAGAGCTGGCGCCCGGAGGCCGCGAATGCGCCAATTAAAAAGTTGCGTCTCCAAACTAACAATTGGAGAGCGGAAAGGGAAGTAAGAGCAGTGGCGCGGGCTGCACTCGTGGCCCTGGCGCAATTGTTTCGCGGGGCGCTAGTTGGGTATTAGCCCGGGGGTCGCCGCGGAGAAAGTCGAGGGCGTCGCACGTGTTGTACGCCCGGTGCGTACAGCGTTATTGAGTTGAAGCCAACCGAGCTGTTTCGCGGGCCGATTCTCTGGCGGACGGGCGGCAAACGAGGATTAATTCCTCGCCGCGCCTTCCCGAGCGATCCCGCGTAAACTTTGTTGGGCGATACGCGCCCGAAGAGATAACGATGCCACCTGCCGACCGCGCCCCGACGCCTTGGGACCCCCCACCCTTGCCCAACTTTCCACCGCAACGATCATATTCACCGTCCCAGTCGCGCTGTGGTACAACTCGCGCCTTACCCCCCCACGACCTTCGCATTGTCCAAGGCGTTTCCGGGAAAGACCAGCTTGCTCGAGCTCCTCTTAGTCGCGTGCACTTGTAACCGATTGTACACAGCCCCTCTGGATACGCGCGCAAGCGCTCAAAAGGTACAACTGCGAGCTCGGGCTTCAATCGGCCGCCGGGTTACAATAGTCACGGGCGCTCGCGAGGGGATCGCTTTATCGACGCTGCTTCCATTCTGATTTATCGTCCCGCCGCGAAGCGCTTTATACATCGCCTATGTAGCGGAGCAACTGAGTACTCCGAGAATTATTAGCCGCCGAGTGATTTATCGATGAGTTATAACCTGCGAAATTAGCCAAATTACAGCACGAATGATGAATTAGAGTAACGCCTGCGCAGGATTGCCTCCGATCAATATAAGATCCTTCCGGTTCGAAGTTGCGAATGTTCGTTTACTTGCTATCTCATTTTGTACATACACGCATAGCTGAGCGCAAGTTATATAAGTCCCATGTAAAAACTAAGAACTATGCCAATTGATTACGCCTTCCAATTCCGATAATATCATGTATGCTAAATGAAAGATTGCGATACGGACGAACTTCCTTGAAAATTTAGGCTTGATCAAGATTTGTAAAAGTTCCGATTTCCTGATTTCATTGAAGTACATGTTCACAGGCCTCCCTTGCTTCAGAGCAAATGCCTGAAGCAAATTACATCGTAGACGTAGGGTATCAAGCCAACATCGAGAGACTTGGATATATGTTCTACCCCTTTCGAAGTGACACCTACAAAATCTCTTTTCCCATATACTCTGTTGCGTTCGATTACTTCAGCCCCAGCGGATTGATTGGTTTACGAATTTCCGAAACTCTTGCTAACTTAATTTTCACGCCCCTACAACCAAATATCGACGAAAATAACGCTAAAATAATTTGATTTACATTATTTAATACATATTTAGTAAACCTTGTTCCTTTAATAAAAAAATTATCAGCGTCATGTTACTGATTTTTTTAAACAATCGATCCAAATTTTAATTATTTTTTGTTTAGTTGATGATTAATCAACAATGAAAAAATGTCACTGATATTTTAATTTGAATGAAACCAGCTACAGATTTAATAACATCAATATTTTCTTATATATTGATTTTATAAAATTTTTACTTTGCTCGAATATAATTAAACAAGTTAATTGATTTTTGTTTAAACTTCAGCTTATAATGATAGCATTTCGATAAATTTTGAGTTGATAAATTGTTTGATGTTAATTTCTACACCTTCTTATGTATCTTATCATACTGGGAATTTGGATATTGAAAAAAGCCAAAAAATAAATATTAATAAATAATCATGCACCTGATGCGACTGTTTTAACTATTAACTTATTGGCTTATAAGCTAATTACATTAGACTTAAATACTATACCTCGACTCTTGCGTACTGACGTTTCCTTTTATTCCATCTCATCTTCCATTCTCTATGCCTCTCTCCCCTGCTTTCTGAGGAATGGCGTACTTCTGAGGTTAACTTGTCGTTGCCAGGGTGAGGACGGTGGAGTTCGAGGCTGCACAGAGGTGCCATCGGGGATGGCAATGCCGTAAGTAATGCGATCTCCATCGTCTTCGTTCAGACGAATGAAAGCGAGGCATAGTGTTAGATTGGCATTAGTTTCTGCACTAACCTTTCAACTACGAAGATCTTACAGACTTAAGTCAGGCTCGGAGACTTTGATTCTAAGCAAATAATATTATTAAACTGTAGCCGAGACTGTAGCTTTGCTAGAAAAAATTATAATTTTTCTATCACTCCGTTTATATTTGCATTTTAGCGCCACAAATCTTACAAAAAGAAAACAGAATTAAATTATTTTATTCTACATAAATTCAGTATTCACGCGCTTATAGTTTGTGTTCATAACAAACAATATAGTTATGTGTTCGAATCTATGATATAAATGCATGTACTAATTACACTCTGCAAATACAGAATGTGTTAATATAACAATGTACTAATTAGAAAACTATAACAGGAGCTGGAAAAATGTTAAAATCTTCTTTGCATAAAATTATAAAAAGTACATTTTTAGGTACCTTAACACAACCATTTCTGAGATTTTTATGAAAAATCGATTTATATTATTAATAAACTACAGTCCTTTATACATAAAACTTAAATGAAATATAAATTGTGTAGTAAAATAATATATATTGAATCGAGAATATACTCTATCATATAGGTTCTATATATTCTATCATATAGAATATACTCTATCATGTGACGAGGCCTTATATCATTATTAACCTTTCACGTGAAGCACAATCAACCCGAGTATCTCGCTTGGTATCTCCCTCTTTAACCTGTTCCAAGAAATTCAATACTAGACATGAAAGTCTATGATTGTATTGAAAAGAAATGTAACAGCGATGGCAGCTGCCGGAACAGAAAAGGCATGTTGAGAGGTGTATCAACAACACTATCAACAAGCGGACATGATGCACTTGTTAGTATCCTTGTATGTTTACATCTGATGCACACGATCGACTATTTCGTTTTAAGTTACTATATAATTATTAATTTCATTTTTATTTAAAGACATTAATAAATACATTTATTTAATTTAATAATATATATTTAATAAAGTTCATACTATTATTCCATTTATTTAAATATATATACTGATATTAATGTTATAAAATTTTTTACTATTTTTCTCCGTGCCGAGCTCCATGCATATTTCGAATTACTTACTTATGTCATAATTAGTGTTATTCATTATAAATGTTATATTTGAGCTTGAAACTTAAAGACTTCTTTAGTTTTTTATAGTATATTCAAAAATTTTAGTATTTCAGTAAAATCCCCATGCGTTGAGGATTTCACAAGTGACTGTTAATTTGTTATTAACTTTCCTTTAGCAAAAGAGTATTAATGTCGTAAAATATTAATGTTTCGTTGTTTAAATTCAATGTAAAGATCTATTACTTTTATTTAATTTTTCTTTGATTTTTGCGGTAAATATAAATGAGATTTTTTTTGCTATACGAGAGCAAAAACCTATAGATTTTTAGTCTGATAAATTTACAACTACAACTCATTACTAGTGTTTAACCAAAGAAATATAAGGAGCTGCTCAAAAAAACAGTATGGTGAATCCACTATATATATATATGTATATATGCGTGGAGTACTTCATAATAAGAAATTCTTAGTCTATATAATAGATTTGGATATCAAATAAATATTGCATCTCAAACCATTTTTACTAAATGTCTTGTGTTGCAAAAAGGTATGTGTTTTTTTAAAACGACGTAAAATAAATACACTACAACCAAAATGAAATATGCTTGCTTTGCTGTATAAATTATAATCAAAAGTTGGATACACCGAGAGAATTTTTACCATACCAGTGAAATAATTCCAGACTAATCAAATTATTTATTATAATGTCGGATAATTTGAAAAGAAAGGTTTGTAATTTCTTGAATTTGAACAGCATGTATTTATTTTACTGAGAGTATTATAAAAATAAAAATAGCACTTCTCTCAGTGTAAGAATAAGAAACTTTACAAAAAATATTTGCTTGTAGTGATCCAAATTAAAAATTTTCTTTTTATATTAGAATCATAAATTTTAATACTATTATAAATTACTGTAGCAAGATAGAATCGGATAGTGAAAAGAATATGTAAATGCTATGACAGTTTGAATTATTAAGTAGGCTTTCGTTGTTGCTTTGGTGGATTCAAAAATCTATCTGTCCATAGATCCAAACGCCGAGTGCTTTTATGTGCCAGTGTCGGCCACTCGCCACAGTACATACTCGCGCATCTTCGACCCGCTCCAAGCCTCCTCCGACCTTTTACTTTGCCACGACTCGGTACCTTTCTCGGTACCTTTACATCGCTAAGAACGAGAATCCCGCGGTCTTAATTGCGACTTGTCCTCTTTCCAAGAAAAACAGAATATCTTAAGTTTACGAAAATAGTGGAAATTTCCGAGCCTTCCGAATTTGCCACAACCGTGACTTTAGGACCGAATGTTGCAGCCCCATATTTTACCCGACCTTATGTGCTTGCAACGCAATTTTCGAGAAGTCAAACCGAGAGTCAAACGGTCTCCCATTAATCCCGCACACATAAGTTTAATTGTTCTGCAACTACCGCTACAATTAAAAATATACAGTTTAGCAAATTGAATCAATAATTAAGAAATCAACTGATTTACACGTTTTCAAATATTTAAATCTGATACCTGACTACCAGCCACAACACCTTGCCCTTTTGAATTTATCCAATTAATTGTTATTGATGAATATGTGTTTCTGTCTCCCTCATGTAATCTGTAACGGCCGAGGCGTCATTTTGTAGCGGAACATACCTCAGCGTCGGATTTGAGCCGGATTTTCGCGTTCCTTGACAACGAGCTCACCCAGGTTACCGGACATGAGATCGCGTGAAGGATTGCCTGGGTCAGTTACCACAGTCGATGCGCGCGGATCAGCGGGAGCAAGCTTGTGGCATATCGTAGCCGAGCGACCCGTAGAGACACTGCGCCAGGGCGGGTCGCTCATCCCTACGACAGGTGTGCGCAGGAACGGGGCTTCCTCTTGGAGCTTGGCCGTGGTAAGGAGCAATGAGATTCCTACGAGCTACGCGGCTTTTATGTTAAGAGGACGCGGGAATGGGGAGAGATGTGGGCCGCTATGCGTGTGCGGATGCTGTCGAGAAGCTAATCGCACCGAGAAGCTTGCCGTGAAGTAACGTTGCCGGAGGAGACAAAGGATTTGCATTCGATTAGCAGGGCCGCTTATATCAGCCTCGTCACACTCTACTCGATTACTCCACTTTTTTCCTACCATACAAAAAATATAAATGTAATATGTTTTTTTATTCATTGCTTTGTATACATTTTTATTTTAAACAATGTATTATATTCTTCTATAATGTTTAACAAGACCGTGGTCCCTTACAATAAACAAATAAAAAGTTAATTTACAGATGATAATATTTTTATATTATATTTGCTACAACTAAATTTAATTTTTTTCTAAACAGAGGTAAATTTATAATTTTGTTAACCTAAATTGGTTTTTAAACAATACGAAACATGTTATGGTTTTACACAAATAATAATTCTAAAGAAGCATTCAAAGTATCTTACCGCACGTTTTGAGAAAACTTCTATAAATTTATTAAAAAAAAAGGAATTGAAACATTTTTATTTACCAATAAAGACTTCATTTTCATCATTTTATGAGAAATTACAAACATGACTTTTACTGATGCGCAGTAAAATCAGATTTCTTGTGCATTTTACGAGGGTGTAAAACTACAAAATTGCATTTTACATACTTCATAATATTTGTAGAGTTTAGTTTGTAAATCATAATAATGAGAAATATGATGTCATTATCTAAGCAGATAGATGCAAAGCTTTAAATTATTTTTTTTGAAAGGCTCTAAAATATTCTTCAAATTTCTTTTGCTATGCAGCAATACTACATTTTCTTATGAAATTTAAATTGTATTAAGAATCACTTTTGCTGTTTTTATTAGTACAAGGATTATTCTATATCTTCATAGATAATATATGAAATTTTTTATAATAGATTAATTGAATTTGACATGGATTCATATCTTAAAAATTTTTATAATATCCTAATAGCATTGCACCTTTTTTATTCTTATTTTTAAACATTCAAGATCTTATTAACATTATTCACCATATTCATAAGTGTAGTAATATAACAAATGGGCTATAATTTATTCATTTTATCTACTTTAAACGTAGTAGTTCTTCAATCAATGTCCAGGAATTATGCAATTGTAAACTATTGTGGAATAATCGATAATTAGCTGAATTAAGTGTAAAATTAAATTATTTAGATACTCTTATAAACATTAAAATTAGTTGAAGTATTTAAAAAGGATAAATACGTGTACAAAATTGAAATATTCAATGTTATAAATTATAAATGTTGTAATCAATTATTTGCAATAATAATCAAGATAAAATTTTATACAATACAAAGGGGCTTTAATTAAGTGCACACTTCACACATTATGATGATACTATTTTTCGGCATTCTCTATTTAATTTACATTTTTGTCCGCTCTTTGTTCCCGGAGCAGCTAAAAATGTTTGAATTTCAGGTTCAAATGCAGCTAAGGCTGGGCGCGCGCCATAATTTTTTCCTTTATGTGGTGTCACCGACATTACCAACGGAAACTCAAATTTATAGTTTTCCTTCTATAAAGATAACAGATAATTTCCCCTTTTACGACGTAATTCCGCCCAACAGTAGGAAAAAACGAGTAAGGTAAATGTACCAGTTAGCGTAAATGCAGCCGTTATGAACACCTTCAAAAAACGGTCCCTGCTGTCATGAAACTGTCGATAAAACGTAACTTTTCGAATGTAATTTTAGTTTACATTTATAGTAGATAATATTTTTATGATATCTTGAAACTTCGAAATTATTTCACGTGAAAATAAATCCTTTACTTCTTCGGAAAAATATTATTCAAGTAATCTTACGTATGCTTTTTTAACAAAGAAGTAATGTTTCGTGAAAAATTTTGTCGGAATTGTAAAATTTTAATTAAAGCTAAAATTTATCTGCAATATATTTTAGTAAATTATTCTTTGTTAATAATATATAAGTATGTATCAATATAGATGTATGAAAAGAGTTTAAATGTGCGTAAAAACCGCAGACAACAACTTTTTATTAAGAATATAGTTTTGAAGTATAGGTTTTAATTTTGTTACGTCTAAAACGGTTTTATTTCTTCATTTTCAAAGAAATCTTCACGGAAAAGTATAATTTGATAATTGGTATTCAACGACATTTTCTATAATTGTCATTCGTTAAAAGTTGAGTCTAAATGATTAGAAATTCAGTACACGATAAATAAAATAGCGGATTCATAATGGGAAATCATTGAAAAATGACTCGCCCTTACTCAGAAGTTAAGGTTCATTCAGGCAGATGATTCACCAATTCTGATAATTCCGTCGGAAGTGGCAAGCGTGGTTTATAAACAAATTCCGCGGTATAAGAAATTACTGAAAATTGAAGGGGAAATTTTGACAGGGTAGATTTTACTACCTGCGGGGAAAAGGAGAGAAAAAATCACACACATTACCTTTGCGGCGTTTTACGCCGAGGGCTGATAGAGTACCCTTCGCTGCGCATATATACGAGCGCCAGCGAGGTAGATGATAAAAATTTGAGAAAAATTGACGAGGGCCCCGTCGGCGCACCGAATTCGAACGATAAATTCGGGCTTGCCGCTCGAAAGCAATTCACTTATTCCCGGGGAAAACACTCGATCCGGCTTGCTTGGCTCCTCGGGAGCAAACGCCTTGGCGTTATGTTTTCATCATGGGGCGCGGGCCTCCCGCGTATCTACCGGGGAATAAAGCAGGGCGCCCGCGAAACGAGCCCCGGCAAAGGGGCCGGGCTGCGAGGCGCGCGCTCGCGCTCTAAAACACCGCGGCGTCTTTAAGGATCGGCCTTATTTATTCGACGGGCAGAGCGGCTCCCGCGGGCAGGGGCTGCGGCCTTGCGCCCGGGCGTTTACGAGGCCCTAAGCACGTACGGTGCAGGCGCACCGAGCGGCAAAGCTCGCTTTGCAGGCCCGATAACGAAATAAGCGAGGGCGTGCGCCTGGCATGTATACGTGTGCCGGCGCCCAGGGCCGCGATGCCGCGCGCGAGCCCACGCACACCGGGCCGCGGCCCCGGGCGCCGGAGCTTTTTCCGCCCTATCCCGCCCATTGCCTGCCTTGGCTTTCGAGCGCCTACCGCTCGGGCCGCAGCTGCCTTCAGTCACCCGGTGCAACTCCACTGGTTCCGCAATGGGATGGGGGTGGAAATTTTAATGGGCCGCGGCCCACGCGACCTCCGGCGGGGCACGTTACATTTACAATCAATCAGGCCTCGCGGCCGGTGCACCCGACGGCTGCGTCTCGCTTCTGAATTATATCGTTCAATTTATGTGTATTAACCGCAGAATCTATTTATTAGGCGCGAGAGCGAGCGGTTTGACTGCGAAAGCGCACCCCACCCCACCCCCTTCGTATGCATTACCGGTACGCCCGATCGCCTATCTGGGGCACGAACGCAGTGCACGGCTGCACTGATAATCAGTTTTGTCTACAGTATTAAACTATCTCATCACTCGAATTGCCATTTTGATGCACTCTTGCCCGAAACACTGCATCACCGTGACACAAATCCGAATGCGTTTACTCGACATCTTTTATAATGCCTTTTTCTACTTTTCTATATAATACTGACTTCTTTTCCTTTCTCTCTCGCTATCTCATTCAACCTCGCTTTCGTTGTTGCATTTCTACCGATTACTGTTGATTCCTTCATTTAATTCTTGGTTTTGCGATAATAATTTTTAATAATTAACTCTTTCTTCATCGAGAGCACTATAGAAGCATAAAAACTATGTACATGCTCTAGCTGCAGTATATAGTTCTTTTCCTTTTTTAAATGTACTACATTCAAGTAAAGAAGTATAATTCTGATATGTAAACGTATATGATCCCTTTAGAATATTTCTAAGAATCATCGCAGTCATGCATAGTAAATATTGGAATGAAATGGAACTAGGTTGAATATACACTTTTGGATGCTACAGAGGAAAAAGGAAGTTATTATATTTGAAGCTGAATGCGGTTTACAGAACGACAATATAAGAGACCAAATAGTTTTATCTAGAACAGTCGATTAGATGAGAAAATGTGAAGACGATTACAATAATTAATTTTAATTGTACATCTAATACAAAGTTTATCTCCTATATCCCCATATATCCCTTAAAAATTACATTATCTTCATTAATCGCTTGATCATTTTCGTAAACTTATCTAGCATAACATGCATAATTTTTATATAAATTATCCAAAATTCATAACCAATACTATAAAATTGTGGAGAAAATCATTCTATTTGCTATTCTGTTCATAAAGTCTAGATACCATTTAACTGTAACCAAAAATTAGCTTTAAACACTTCATTAAATAGATCATTATTACATAATGGCAAAATGAGGTGATAGTACTATTTGGTCTAATACTACCATTATCCTAGATATCCATTTTAGTGTAAATTATTAAACGTGTATCGATTTTATTATGTTTGCAAATATATGCATATGGATGCAATTATATTATAAGTGACTATATAAAGTTATCTTAAATATCCTAATTTTGTGAGTTATATAAACTGACACTTCCAAAATCATGCTACAATTATAATTAGCTCTAGTTTCTGAAATGACCAATGCCTTACAATGTCTGTCAATCAATACTAATTAACCTGGCCAATATTGTTGAAGAATTATGTTCAGATGGATATTATTAACAAGTTCCATTTCAGTATAGTAATTAATTTGCTATGTATTTACTAAAACATACGTTTTTTAATCATGCACAAATAGCAATAAATTAACGAAAAAAAATACAATTAAAAATTAAGGTATAAGATAAACTTTTATTTACTAAAGATCATCGAGGAAATTGGTTTTAAAATACTAAAATATACTTGTAAATATACAAATGTGCATTCGCCTATTAATGAGAACTTGTAGTTTGATGACATCAGCTTATATAGTGAATAAAAAAATGGAAAGTAGCAATTTTATATATTATTGGATTTTGAATGTATAACATTATTCTATTACTGATGTTCTTCAATATAAAAGATTTCAGGTTGAAGAAAGATAATCTAAAGCAAATTAATATTGAAAGTATACGCATAACTCTTTCAAATGAATAGAAACTCGGGAGATTATTCAAGCTCTATAGAGCACATACATAAATTAAATCAATATAGGAATAACTTCAAATCACAGTAGTGTAGCATTTGAGATCACCTTCCCTGGACCCATTGTACATAAACAAAGGTGTATGGGCAAAAGTAAAACTGAATAGAAAAGAACGAAAAATAAGAGAAAAGGCGGGAAAGCGTGCGAAATTGGGCGAAGCCGCGCATGTGCGCAATCACTGAGATTTCTTTCTTCCCAAGACAAATAACCGGGGATGGCTGGAGCGCGCGCAGCTGAGTTAGGTCTCGGGGAACTGTGCGCTAAGGCAAATCCTCGCGCAGCAAACTGGGAGAAATCTCTCTTATATATCGCCCCTCTCCGTCTCCCCAACTCACCGGGCGAAGTACGTCTCATTTTTGCCGGGCTCCAGGCGCGTGCGCACTGTTTGTGGAATCTTCATCTCCCGGGGGCCGGGCGATAATGAGAGCCAACGCCACGTAGCGTCCGCCGCTTAGAAATATCCCTGCGAACTGAACTAGAAACAAGGGGCGCGGAAAGCCCCCGCCGCACTAGCCCCGCTATACATCTCCATTTCTCTTTGCCCTCGCGGGCACGGACGCGGGCGGCAGCTTTGCGGACACAAAGGCGCTTACGTATTATTGTTCCGCGAGTGCTTTGCTCGCGCGCCCGGGTGCGATCTTTTCTTCTACTAACGTTAGCTCGGCTATGCTGTCGCCCGCGAAACCCGATATTCAGATCTAACCTCCGCCCTCGAGCCTACCTGGCTTCCGCGGCATAAGAGAAAGACTTTCGATCAAAAATCACTATAAACTTCATTGAGAAAAAGTGCATGCAAATGTGATTATAATAGTCAAATATGACTTTTAATAACTTATTAGAAAAGCTCCATTGCTTATAAAAAAATCATTAGAATTATAATCAAATTTCTTAAGCTTTACTGAAAAGTATTACAAAAGTTATAATTGCATTACGCTTTTATACACGTATGACTGAATCAACGACTTGTTACCTACCGAGAATTTTTTTCGAGAAAATTAGCTACAATTTCTTAAGGTAGTACATAAATTTTATTTTTATTTATTCCATGTTTAATGTGTTACAATTTGTAAAAATATATCACATACTTCTATTACTTTTCATCTTGTCTCACATTAATAGCGTCTTTTTTCACACAGATGGTATACGAATTAAGTTTGTTGCTTGTCAATGTCAACAAATAATATCTATATAGCTTATTAATCATGTTATATACTGTGTTTTAATGACTTTTATCATTTCGCGGAGCTTATGCTAATGAACATAATTTTAAATATTGTACTGAAAGGAAAATTGAACTGTTAAAATTGAAAAATTAGCAATATGAAGGTATAAATGTATTTTTATTCGACAACTTTATAAATATTCATTAGAAATTCATGCACGTATCAATTAGTACGTAATGAATACGTAGAAATGCTAAGCAGTATATTAATTTTCCGTGTATATAGTGAATTAGTATTAACGCCAAGCTTGGGATTACCGAAATCACTTACTCATCAAAGTTATTCGTCAAAGAATTTTTTCCATGTTTAAGATAGATATACTTTGGTCCAATTAAGTTTGATCCCAAGGACTTAAAACTTGCTCAGCCGCAGCGAAGACAGCGATCGACACGAAGCGTCCAAGATTCTAACTGCTTCTTGTCAGTTGCTGGAACCAATCTTGTAAATCGGGTGATCTCGTAGCTCGACAATTATGGAAATGCACACTTTATCCATTCAATCTTCTCGTTTCTAAAAATTTAAACGCGTTTTACACGCGTAGAATAAAAGAGGATAATCGCGGATATACTAATGTACGCTCTTCTTATAGATGAGATTATTAAAATCCACCTTTACTACTGTAGAGCTGAATAAATCTGGCGAATTAAAGAAAATTGATATCAATACCGCAGAACTCTTTAAAATTCGGTAACATTAATTTATAAATTCTGAACGTGTATCATGGAACCTCGAATGAAATTGAAGTTAATTATAAAAATGAAAAGTCATTACGATCATTTAATTTGCAATAATTCAATTAACACTCTGACAGAAATATCCCAAGTACTGGCATAAATCACCTGCAAATGCAGACGTTACATGTGCAGTGAAGGTGATGAAAACAGTTCTAATAATTCTGTTTCTATGAATCCATCTGTTTATTGTTTGGAAGATGTTTAAAAACATTCATCGCGCTGGACAGTGACAATGGCATTCTATCAGCAAGCCCAATCATCGAGCCAGATAACCACTTGAAAAAACAAGCCGCACGACAGTAGGATTAAGCGAGGAAAAGAAAAGCGATCAAGTGAACGGCGTGAATCGTTAAAGAAAGCTCAAGAGGACGTCTGAATTAGTGTCGGCTTGGCTCGGCGATCGCGGATCGCACAGCGGCACTCATCGCAGGCGCCGAGTGACGGGGATCGCAGAGCAGCCCGGGGGGCGCTGGCGAATCACCATGCAAATCCGGGATTTGAAAGTCGGCCGGGGCGTTTTGCGCCCCAGGCGCCTGGGAAAAGGCCGCGGCGCGCATCAATATCAGCGAGACGATATCAATCTCGCGGGCGAGCCACTTATCGGCCGATCGCCACTCGATATCACGGGATGACTCGGGGCCGCGCGCCCCGGAATCTTAATTACGCCCTGTAAGGCGCCAAGTGACTCGGCGGATACGTCGGCGAGTCGGGCGCGCATTAGGACCGGGGACCCCGAGTGCAGCACTTGGTCTCGCAGGGCGCGAGCCCTGGCGCCGGCGGCCGGTCCACACAGGCGCACTCGGCCTTTTACACGGGCCGCGGATCGAGCCGGGCGAATCGTCGAATGGCATTGTGCCGCGCATATCGGGGTCAGCGATACAGCGCCCGGGGATGGACCATAATAGAAGCCGGAATAAGTAGGAGGCGAGCGGTCCGCCGCGCCGCCCGTAATGCACCACCTATAGCCTGGGCGTCAGCCCCTCTCTGTGTATATAGACGCGGGAGGGCGGCCGCGAAGGATTATTTTGCGGCGTCATTCGTCATGGATTATACTTCCGTCGCAATTTCCACTGTTCTCCGTCTCGCGACCGCGCCCCGTCAGTACCCACAGCAGTCCACAGCAGCCTAGAGCTCAAGGCTCTCGCTCTATTTTCTACTGTGTCGCCTCCACCTTATCTCGACCGCCCCATCCTCTCCACTGCCTTCTTATTCTCTCGTCTCGGGATAGACAAAGAGAGAGGGAGAGACATATCGCTGGATGAGTGAATATTTTGTTTGTTCTTTGCACAGTTACAATTATATGCACAGTAACAGCTCAATAGGCTTAGACGAAAAATATATTATGTTAAATCATGCAGATTGCTAATTAGATAATTGACTAATAAGTAGCATTCAGACGATTAAAATACAATTAATACATATTCATTCGGTTATCTGCATGCAGCCAGAGACATACATAAACAGACGCTATAATTCGAGTGGAGGCAGTAGATTTCGATTAGTATAAAAACTACTCGACCATAGTATAATTAATATCACAGTTTGATAAATATGAGTTTCGCAATAGAGTATCGATACTGAATGGATAACAAATTAAAAATTTTCAGGGGAAGAGAATTTGAAATCCAGTTTGTGCAACTATAATTCAGACCTCGATTCCTTGATATTGTAACCGCATTCTATGCACTCGCTCTGCTCCCTTCCTCGGGATTAAGTGCTCCCGGGGCCCATTGTTGATGTGGCCAAATTACTCAGCGGAATTCCCGGGCGCTAGTCGATCGCCGATATAAGAATGCGCAATCGTCCCGGAGAAGAAGAATAGGAGGAAAGTAGGGCTCGGCCGCCTTTCGGACTCCTTCTCGCCTCGGGGGGCGGAGGCATCGGCCCTAATACATATATGTTTACGCGGCGAGATGCCATGCCGTCGAGACCGAAAACCATTGCCGCCCGCGCACCCGCGCATCTTCCGCACTTCCGCTTTCGGCGATTTATCAGTCAAACCATGACAAGTGATGCTGACTGATGTTGCTCTCACGTAAGAACCGGCTTCGCATCCATCCTCCCGTGGCTCTTCCCACTTTGATGGAACAATAATGGGCAAGCAAAAAATAGCAACCGATGATTTGGTGCGGGAGTGCCAAGTCTCCCGCCGCGGGACGTGTTTATTGAAAGTGGGGAGGAGCGAATCATCACTGAGAGACGAGGGTTTGATTTATGGATGCGTATAATACAAAAGACTACCCCGATTTTTGTGTCTCCGTTTTATCCTCCACGTTTTATCTAGCGCGTAATAATTGATACAACTCATATACGTTCGGTAAACAATTAAACAATTGTTCATTATTTGTATACTATGAAAAGACATATAATCATTCGGGTTACCGTGAAATTACCAAATACAATATGTGTACTATGACCCATTATGGGAATGCACATTAATTCTCTTTGCGATTTAAATAGTTGTTATCACAATAATCTTGTTATTAAAATTTTAACAAATTTTACTAAATATGATAAAAATTGAATGAATGCTACCAAAAGTGTATATTGAAAGTATTATTTGATTGAACTGATGTTAAATAAATTTTTAAAAACTATTATTCCTGGTAGAAATTTCACGAGTAAAACTGGTCTACTGTCCAGAAACTGCCGAGCTACTTATGTTTAGATTTTTATCACGATTAACTGTCCGAGAATCTATTTGTTTATAGTTGTTTAATTTATTAGTTTGTTTTAAATTTAAATTTATATTATTAAGATAAATTTCGATTAATATTATCGCACTAAGAAAATGAATTTCTTTTTATAATTTCCTTATATTTTTTAAATTCATTTCCAATATGCAAGTTTATCTATGAAAACTTTTATGTTTTTATTTTGGTATCGAACATCCGAACCGCTTGATAATATTGTGTTATTTGATTACTCACTAGAAAGTATCGAGAGATAGCGGGGTTTCTGGTTAGCTTTTTGAAAGAAATTCTCGCCAATCCAGTTAAAAATTCGCCAATAACTCCCGAAATATTGATGAAGGGTCTACTAAGGTTGATTTGTTGAAGACTTTAACTTGCACCGCGAAACGGTTTCCAAATCTACATTTTTCTATTTACTTTAAAACGTTAATATTTTTAGTTTTGTCTTCTTCGTATTAGTCTTTATATGAATTATTGAGCGTATAATATGTAGAATAAGCTGACGAACTGTCTCAGGCAATGAGTTCGTACATCAGTTACGCCAGCTTTCAGTATCACGAGTGTCAGACCCGATATAAACTACTCGAACGAGAGTAGTGTCGCATTTAGCAGAACCTTTTGGAGTAGGTAGGGTCGTGACATATATGACCAACAAGATCTTCAAGCTGCATCGTAGATTAATAGTCAACATTAGTTACAAATTGATACGTTTATTTTTTATTGTAAATTATGGTGACGTGACGTATTAACTGTTGGGCTTTTTTATATTATAAATGTAGGCTTAGCTAGTTTTTTTTGTAAAATAAAAATTCAGCGGCTGGGAGATTAATCTATCAAAGCCACTCCTTCCTTTTTTGACATACTGTGATTCCCTGTGATATTTATATTTTAAATGACGTATAATGATTTTATTTGAACAAATGACATGTAATGTATATTTATAATATATTTATAAATAAAAAAATAACTATCATCTATCTATTTGCCTTATCGCATTATAATGACTGCAAACATATATCAATTTCAAAATTAGTTAGAAAATGCCTTTAATAAAAAATTGCTTTTGATCTGCAATTATTGTTCGTGAAAATAAGCAAAAAGTACTAATTCATTTAAATTATTAAATACATCAAAAAATAAGAAAGAATACATAGTTATAGTTGTATATATGAAACTGTGTAGGTATTAAGTATAATGTAAGACGGTAGGTGGCAAACTATTTTATCTGTACATTATCCGTGTTATGTAGTCAACGGACCTCCTAGCGCTGTCAAGATACTCTAATTTTTAAAGTATAACAAAAAATTAAATGAAAATTTTATAATTCAACAAATAATAATAATATTGTGAATGATAAAAGAATAATTTATATCTTAGTTAACGTTAACTAATTGACTAATCACTAATCAAAGAAGTTTATATAGACTAATTAATTGCATGATTCCCGCACTTACAAATTTTCAAGTTAAATCTGATCATCTTTATTTTGCAATCTATTCCGCTTCTCCTAGCATCCAATCTAAGCCATCATCATAGGCCTTTGAATCGGATTAGGCGCTTATAGGGGAATCCTGCGGAAGCCATCAACCTCGTGTCAGCTCTTGCTCTCTCTTTATGTTTCTCCTATTTCTGAATAGAATCGCGAACAGATATTTAACACGCTAATCGATTAAGATACTGCCTTTGCATATATGCGCGTGAAACGGGAGAGCTAACATGTTGCTTTTGACGCTCGCACGATCAATGTGCTTGCAACTCGAGCAGATGAGTCGTACCGAGTGTAATATACCCACGTTTCTGCTCAGAGGATTCTCATATTCTTCGTATTCTTCTATCTGCATGGATTGGAAACCGCCAGTCGCGTGCGAGCATTGTGAGTAGGTGACTCTTCGATCTCGTTCATTCACTCAATAGATGCATAGAAGACCGCTTTTCTCATGCCGGCTATGCTGATGATGACCGCATGAGCAGAGGCTTAGAGCCTCCTTGTGCTCCACAAATCTCTCTGTGGCCGGAAACACCAGCCATACATCTTAATTAGACTTCTGGCAATTACTGAGGTAGAGAAAACAAGTCTTGACACGAGATCTATTCACTTTGAAGGCTAGCTTCCCTGATCAGTGAATTAAAAACAAATGAAAAAAGGTGTGAATAATTTTCGGAAAAATTTCTTTGTAATAGAGTAGATTTGTTAAAAGCCTCGTTCAAAGAAAATCCAACGCGAGGTCTGGAAGGACGATGTATATAGTGAATTTTGATTAACTTCATTAATAAAACAATGGTTATGAATATTATTAGTAAAAGTGCCATACAAATGAAATATGCAAGGTTAATTTCGCGTTTTGTTAATTAAAAATTTTATGTGTATTTAATAGTTACTCGACAGTTTTCATCAAAAGTATTTTTATACTACATCGATTTGTAAACAGGATGCTCAAGAATAAATAGATTGGTTATAACTTCAACGAGTATTATAGAGACAGATTTTGAATTATTATTATTATTAAAAGTTTTAGAGTTGGGAGATGTTCGTTTTTCTCAATTTAGGTGCACATGCAGTCGATTCTTCTGTAGCTCCGACCCGGGGTTGTGGACTTGCTGGTTGAAATATTGGCATATTCTTGAACCTTGATTGCTTTGTTACCGTTCATGTAATTTTGCTGCTTTCGCACATAAAGAGTAAAATTTTTAAATTCAAAACATATTTCTTTGGATTAAAAAAATATCCTAACTACAAGAATGAATGTTATATTTTAAATTGAGTAGAAAAAAATTTTAAAATTACGTTTTTTGTTTTAAAGAAATTTTAAACAAATTATTCTTATTGTAAATCTTTATTATTGTGGGGTGAAGAACGACTTATAATTGAAAAATATTTCTTTGGCGGTAAGTATGTACATTACTTCCACTGATCTATCACTAGATGACTATCATTTTTGTATGCACTCAAGTGCTAAGAAATAACGTAATATACGTAGGTTTCTGTACAATGCGATTATCATGACCTACGAAATTTCCAGATAATTAAAAAACAATCATGTATATATGTATTAATATATTCTTTATGGATCTAAGATGATGTAAAGCGATGTGAAGTAAAAAGCTACGACATTGTGGGAGTAAAAGGTAATGTTTATAAATTTATTTTGTAAAGAATAAATCTGGATTTATTTAATGCAATTTACACGTATGTGTGCTAAAAGCGAGATTAAAAGGGATGAAAGCTTTTCCACATTGCGACAATGTGTGTGTTAGAGTAGTTATAATTAAATTTAATGGCTAGAATACTCGAGCAGTACAAACCGAATATCACAAAGTAAGCAGTACTTAATCAGAAGGGGCTCTCTATACGACTCCACGCGAGGGCATTTGAATTGAAAATACGTGGAGTCCCGCGCAAAAGCAGGAGTCGACGCACCAGGAGCATTTCACTTGTCTCGGTAGGCCGCGCGCACCGAGGGTCGGGGAAAAAATCCCCCGGCGAGGGGCCCCCGGCGCCTCGGGCGGACCGCACGTCGTGGCCGCGGGGGAGGCGAGGACGAGGCGTCGGGTCGGTAAATTAAAAGCTAATAACGCGAGAGAGGTTTTTTTCCGCGGCGATCGGGGCCGGGGATCGATTAGCCGGATGAGGGGTCGGGCGGGCGCCGCCGCGGCGACGGGGGCCTCCCTTTTCGAGCGGGGGGCCGGAGTATCGGTCCTCGACGCCCGCGTCGCCGGATTATTTACCGAGGTCATAATCGTGAATCGGGCCGGGCCCGCGAGCGCCCGTCAATTACGGCCCCCCGGCCGATATAATTTAACGGTTTACGAGGCGCGCGCGCGCGCGGATTATAAGCCTCTCGATAAAGTGTAAACTTTGATCGGGCCGGCTGCTCGACACCTGCGAGCCGGCGGATCCCTAATATAAACGTCCGGGGGCTTATTTATTAGCCGCTGCCGGGGCTCCTCGCCGACGGCGCTTTACGGAGGAGCGACAAAGGCCCCGCGGTTTGGTAAAACCCCGGGCCGCTGAGCACCGGCCGCGACAAAGCCCGGGGCGCCCGCGCGGATTCGGGGGCTGTTTATCAGGCGCGATCGCTTTGCCCTCTAATGCCGGCCGGGGAATCAATGGGAGACGGGGGCCGCGGCCCTCGTTATTGAGTCCGCCGGGGCGGGCCGCAGGCGCCGCTCGCGACGCCCACCGGCCCTAATTGCACATTCCGCGAAACTGCCGGAAATGAGGGGACGCAGTTTGCGGCTTGTTTCCAAATTAACTGCACCGCGAGTCGCTGCGGCTTTCCTCCCGCGGCCCGGCCTCACTTATTGGCCGGCCCGCGGGCCCGATAATGTCCCGGCCGAACGACCCGGGGATTTTACTCCAGTCTCTATTATGTCGCCCGGCTAATCGATCTGCCCCTAATCCCGCCCCGGAGTGGACTCTGATTATTTTGCCCTACGACCTCCGTACTCGCTGGAGATGTGTGCGCAGCCGGTTCTTTCTCCGCTCAATTTTCCTGTAAATAACCCGCGTCGAATGAAAATATGTTATCGACGCGCGGCCATCGAGGCGAGAGAACTCTTTTTTTTTTTTGTTGTTGCATATACATCTCCCAGCGGTCGGGCCTTTGCCCTTTTTCCCCCGATATTTGTTTTGCGAAGCAAATAATGACCAAAGCCGCGCATGGAACTCTGCCGATCCTTGAACTGTCCGATTCGAGCATTCGAACGCGGCCGTCAAAGGAAAAGCCCTGCGTGATAATTGCGCGAGAGTAATTTAGCCGCGTGTATAAAGCCGAGGGCCGGCGCCGTAGAAAAAAAAAAAACGAAACCGAAGGCGAACGGCCCGCGGCGATCTCCTCGCAAAGACGAACGTCGCGCTTTGAGGTGTGTGTGCGCGCAGAAGCCAGCGGCTCCTCCGGCTGTCGATGCGGCTTGCCCGAGCCAAGGGAAGGGGACACGGCGGGCGCAGGGCCCGGCGGCTCCAAATAAACCGAGGAGGCCGATATGGATGGAGTGGCCGATCGGCCAAGCCCCTCGGCCCGCGGCGCATATAAGACCAAGAGCGGAGACAGCGCGGCCATCGCTCTTGCCGCGGTTTCCCGGAATCCTCCGGAGTCTATCTCGCGAGTTTATCTTCCCGCGCGGGCTGCATAGCAAGGCAAAGCGATCCAACTTTCGTTCGCGCCGCGGGTCGCGCCGGCAATACCCCCGCCGCCGACGCCGCCGCCGCTGCCGCCGCGCTTTATCGCCAGTATCTCACGGCAGCGTCAAAAGCCCTGCACGACATGCGTCTCTTGATTCGCAGATACCAAACTTTTCAACTGTCAGGGCCGGAAGCGAGACAAAGTGCCAAGGGGGCAAAGCCAACTCTCACATACTCCCTCCCTCTCTCTCTCTCTCTCTCTCGCCCCTTTTCACTCGGCTTCGCCTTCTTTTACCCTCCCTCGCTTCACGATGCAAGCGAACGCGAGAGATCGCATGAGAGTAATTTACTGTTTCGCTAACCTTCTCTCTTCATCCTCCTTCCTTAGCTCCCTTCTCCCTTATTCACTCACCATTATCATTGCTCTTTGCTCGTTTTCGGACTGATTTATGGTTTGTTTATCCCAGTGCTTCTATATACCACTCCTATAGCCTGAGTTTGAAGAGTTTGCACATTTCTAAAGTTAGCCAAGGCCGATCCGCGGCATGACTACGATCAATATCTCGATCGACGTATTATCTTAACAAGGTAGACTCTCTTTTTCCACAAATAAGAATTAGTTTCAAATATAATTACAAATATACAGATAAGATCATTAGCAACGTCAGGTTCTACAGAATCGCATGAAAAGTAAAAGCTGTATCTTAATGTACTTTACTATTTCTTTCTTCAATCAATACAATTAAATGTTGTTATAACTAATTTCAATATTACAATAACTTCCACTGTTATTATCATAAAGCAATTTTCTATAAAAATATATATTTCATGCTTTACTTTATATTATGATTAGACAAGTTATAAGCTTATGGAATATCAATGTAGAAGTATGTACTGAATATTAATAAATGTAAAAGCGTCTTTCAAATATTTTACAAAATAACATTATTTTCAATTTTTATACGTCATTTGTATTTGACTTTATGAAACTAGAAAATCCATATATTATTCCTCTTTTAAGCTAATTAAATTATTTTAGTATTGTTGAAGCTTTTATTTTATTTTTTAAAAACTTATTTTAAAAATGATTTTCAAGATAATGCGATTATTATCAATTTCTAATATTCAAATATAATAATTTATTTCACAATTAATAGGTAAATTAAAAGTCTTGGATTAAAACACCATTAAAATAGAAGCAAAACTGTTTAAAGTGAATTTAAATAAAAAACATTCAATGTTCATAATTTGTAAAATAGATATAAGCATGAGAGAAAAAAATGGAAACTGATAATTACAAGGAAATCGTATTGCAAACCGTTTGTGCGCTCCTTTACTTCAATTTATATTCTGTTTAAACGCTCGATCTGCTCTGTGCTGGGTTTACCTCATCATCGTGAAAGCTTCCGTTTTCAATAATTGAAGTGATTAGTGAGGAAAATTAGTAAAATCAACCAATCTATAACGTAGAAATTAGACTCTGGAATACAAGATCGATTGATGACAACAGGATTTTAAACAATAATTAACACCATGTATTCGAAAAGTTTTATTACCTGGTTCTTTTGTAATTTGTATCCAATTTCTGCATATGAGTTGTATCTTCTCCTAAATATATACAAGTGATAAGTGCCGATCGAGTTTCTAATTTGAAAAAAATGAAAGACAAATGAAAAATTTAAAAATCACAGCCATTAATGAATGATAATAAGCGATGGCGATATGAACCATCCATCGCAATGTCACTGCCAGCTGCACAATAATGTAAACTTTATTAGATTGCGGGGTAAACTGTATTTTAAAGTAGAGATACGTATACACGGAGGTCTAGCTACATAGCAATAATGGGTGATGGGCGAGGGGGCTGTCGCCTTGGGTGCCGCGCGCCTCGAAGCACTGTGAAGCATTTGTGTGCTCTCCGTCGCTCCTCGGGCGCGCTTTCACCGCAGGCGGTGCAAGACACTTCGCGCGCCCGCGGCTCTCTGAAAATCCTGATTATTGATCCCGGGTGGATTTTTCAGGTTCCTTGGCATCGGCTCCTGCGCGAGACTTGCGGCACCTGCAGAAAGTCGAGTACCGCCGGCGGAAGATCGCCCGGCGAACTTATTGATTGGTAGCGGTTGCACTCGTCGCCAGTACGTGCACATATACACCCTGTCCTTCTTCCTCTTGGCCGGAATCCCCCCCCGGCCTCTTCCGATCGGCGGCCGCGGGCGCTCGCCGGCCTGCTGACTGTTGCACGTGTCTCCAGAAAAGTTTGGCCGTAAACTCCCGCCACATTATGGGCCGGGCGCCGATTTCACGGCGGGTGGCACCGGGCTGCGCGGGGCCGAGCGCCGCGAGACGGGCCGCGGGGAATCGCGCGAGCCTGGAATTCGCACGATGCCGCCGCAAGCCGTCGGCCCACCCACTCGGCTTCTTTTTATGTGCGACCGATCGCAGCCGACTCTCTTTCTCTGCTCGATATACAAGCCGCGGCGACCCTCCCGCTGTGCAGCCATTCTTCCCGGCAGCCCAGGGGCCCGGAGGCAAAGGACCGTTGCACCCGTTGCCATTGTAAGGATTTATATGTACAGCATTGCAGGTCTTGACAATTTAGTGGATTGAATTTCAAATTCTTTGGTGACTCGTGCACGTATACTGCCAAAATCGAACAATAGTTTGATCTAACTGTAATCTATAGGTTATATATACATCCGACCTCTTAAATCACTGCGTACGTTCAAAATGTTACACCGCATACTTGGCATGATACATCTGCAAATTGTCAAATTCTCTGATTAATGTACGTAATCTGACATCTAGTAGGCACCACGTCTCGCTAAGATAAACACTTCAGTATTTACTATAATTTTACTAAGGATCATTCTGGATGAAGTGGAGAAATTTGAAAAAATGCACACTATGATTCTATGAATTTATATACATAATACTTAATGTTCGATCAGTATTTATAATTAGTTGTCGAGGATCCAGCATTACAAATGCGTAGAATATGCAGTCACAATTATATATCTATGTTTAAAATTCACGAAATCATGAAAAACATAATTATAAGATTAAAAAAATGTTTTTACGAAAGAAGCGCTTTATAGATCGCAGCCAATAATATCTATCCAGCAATATTGTGTATAAAGATTGGTGTCATGATTATTCTCTGTACATCTAAATAATTCCAAGAGTTAGAAAATTATTTGACTAAAATTCAACAATCAATATTTCGAAAAAATAAAGAGTGCTATCTTCTATAAATTAGTTAACTGATAAAGAAGATATCAGCAACACCATGGATTAACCAATCATAAAGACTCTCTGTAATCGTCGATAAATAATGGTTCACTATTATCGATAAAGTAGAAAACATCGTAACCAACACATCATACATATTTATTTCAATATTTGTATAATGTAGGATTATTTGTAAAATATAATTAATAAAAATGTTCAACTTATATTTAATACCTTTTTTGATAAATTTAAAATAGTTTTAGTAACAAATCTTCATGAGTATTAAACCCATTTATTACAATTGATCTTGACGAAAACAATACAAATTCGAAAGCAAAAAGGTTGTTGTTATTGTTCATATAAATTTGTTTAAAGGCAGATAATAACTTAAATGATAGTTTCAATATCTTCAAATAAAAGATCAAACTGCATTATTTGTTTATCATGTACGTTGCTATGGTTATCCATTTACTCATTCAGTACAGAAAACTTAACGGAAAGAAAACTTTGAAAACACTGTACATAATTTGTACATATATACCGGTATTATAATAATTACAACAATCATATATAGATATACATTTGTCAATGTAAAGCTAAAATTTTGAATTAATAAATTCAAATTTTTTCATACCTTTAATGATTAATAAAATGCGTATAAGTCAATAAAATATTGTATAATTGATCCAATATTATACAGCACAATAATACTAAAAAATAAAATAATAAATAAATAAAATATATATTTTTAAAATCAGATATTTTTAAATATTATACGTATACAAATGTATACACTATAATATGCAAATGGGAACTCGAAAATCATCACTTATAGTCTTCACAATATTATATATCTGACTCATGAGGTAGTTTGTTAAGTCACCGTTGATATGCATTGAAACCTTTATATATACTTATATACCTGCCACTACTTATACTTCTGTAGTTGAACGGAAAGATGCGCTGGTATCTAAAGTCTAACTTGCTATTGTACGGTTCAACAGTTGTAGCAACCTGACGGGCAGTGACAGAGCCAAACATCGTTGTTTATAAATTTTTAACTTGAGTGTACATGTAAATAAATACTTAAACTAAAAAAAACTTGTGTATTTTATTAAAATGTTTTTCTGAAGTAATTATAATAATATTTAATTTATTTTGTACGTTGCATGCACTATATGTACTCATTTCCTTACGTATTGTAACCTTATATGTGTATAACCTGGGACTTGGTATGCATTGTAAAGGTAATATATGGTATATATTAAATTTAAATAGTTTTATTCAACTTTTATTAAGTAAATAGATGAATTTTGAGTAAATAACTACTTTAAATTTTAGAGAATTGTTATGTGGATAAAGATTTAATTTATGGATAATGAGTGATTCAGATGATACTGATGTCTTACTGTTTATACCTCCAGACCTCTTTTTAGTACCTTCATCAGAGTCAGATGATAATTCCTCAAATCACTCAAGTTTTAAACAAAGTAAATGTGGTGTTGTGTCTGAACTCATCGATCATGTGCAATCATTAGAATCTAGGATTACTGCCATAGAATCAAAAGATAGTTCTAATACTTCTTTAAGTCTTAGTCGTAGATTATCTTTAGATTCTATTATGAGTTGCAGACAAACTTTACCAAGAACTAAATTTTCTGTAAGTCAAAATTCTAACTTACAGAATACTCCTACTAAATATCCTCAGTGTTCATCACTACCATCAACTCCTAGCATTCGACAACAGTACACTAATCAAATGCCTCTATATACAAAATCATATGGGAACCATCAAAATAACACTTCTAATTCATATTTATCAAATAAGCATGATAACTTGAAACCATTTCCAGAGCTTGGTTCTCCAAAATCTATTTCTCAAACTAAAAGTCTGCTGCATGCTGGTGTTGGGTCATCTGAAAAAGAATCATGTTCAATGCTACCTGCATTAAATGTTTGTGAAAGTAATGTCTATAATCCATCCTATAATTCTTTACCTGTATTAAGTTCTAATACAACAGCAGGTCATTTTGCTACAGATTTTAAGCCTATAGGAGATATGAGTCTTTCTGAGGTTGATGCATTTCTTCAAGAAATAGAAAATTCTAACAGAGACTCAACTGTAAAAAATAGTATCTCTAATGGACAGATACATCAGTTGGACTCAAAAAAGTTAACTGAAAAGAAAGTACTTCTAATGGATAATGAGCATAGTGATTTTGACAGAAGAAATACAGTAAATCAACAAAAATTAAAATTCAATGTTAATGGATATAATGTACCTCATGAACAGATTTATCAATCTGACTATGAAAAGAGAAGAGATTTATCAGATTTTACAGTAGCTAATGATAGTTTTATTTCTTCTTTTGATACAGACAAATTCATGACTGATTTTAAAACTTGGACTCCATCTTTTAGTCATGAAATGAGCGATAATAAAATCAGCTATACAGAACAAAACAACTGTGAAGAAAAAGAAGCAGTTCCTAATATTCAACAAAAAAAGAAAAGTTTACAGAAATATGAAATAGATGGTGAAAATTATATGTCTAGTAATTCAAAATTTTCATTAAGTAATAATAAAGGAAACGTAAAACAATATCCAGAAAACAGTATGATGTCAACATTTACAGATGATCTTACAAAATCTCAAACCATTTCCTCGCAACCAACAGAAATTAATCAAAATACCTGTATTTCAACATCTAAAAGCTGTCCTAGTATTTTTAAAACACCAAGTAGTGGACATATTTCACATTCCATAAAGAAAACAAATAAGAACTCTGAAATTTGTAATAATATATCTAGTAATGGTGACTTAAATGAACAAAATTACATTGAAACTGTAAATACTAATGAATCTAAAAATACAAGACCACCTCGTTTATTAACACTATCAGATTTTTGGAATCATGATTCTAGTAAATCTCAGGAGGAAGTTCTGCAAATTAAATTAGAAGAAGAAAGATTTCGAAGAGAGGTAATATATATATATATATGTATGTGTTTTAATAATAAACTAGGATATTAATTATTATAACTAATTACTAAATACTTTAGCACTGTGAGCAATTGATTCAAGATCTACAAAAGAAACTCTTAGAACAGCAAGAAAAACTGGCTGTTGCTGTTCGAGTAGATAATGAGAAAAACTTACACATTTCTCAGTTTCAAGGGGCATGGAAAAAAATGAAACAAAAGATATCAGAATTGGAATCCGAAAGAGATAATCTACAAAAAGTATTACAAAATATATCAAATAAGCATCAATCAGAACTTGCTGATTACCAGGAGCAAATTAAAAATTACAAAGAGGAATTATCGAAAGCGTTAAATCTAGCTACTGGTTATAAAGAAAAAAGTGATTGTTTAGTCAATGAGAAATTAGAACTGTTAAAGTCTCATACCGATGAATTGCAAAACTATAAGTCCATGGTACAGCAAGCTGAAACTAGATATGAAGAAATGAAAACTGAATGTCAGAAACTATTTGAAAAGAATCAACAAAAAGATGAAAATTTGAAACTTGTTCAGCAAGATTTAAATAAAGAATTATTAAAAAATGGCGAGGTAAGAACTGAAATGACTGTCATTCACAAAGCCCTGGATGCTTGCGAATCTGAATTGACTATTTTACGCCAAGAAAAAGAAAGTTTGCAGCTGAAGGTGAAAGAAGAAACAAATAGAAATAACCTTCTTCAACAAGCAAAAGCATCTCTAATGACCACTATTGACGAAGCTAAAACTGCAGAGGTAAATTCATTGAATTAAATTTATTTAAATACATTTAAATTAATAATCACCTTTTTACTAATTTAGAAAACAGCTAAAAATGAAGTTATAACTCTAACCGAACAGCGAGAAAAGTTAAGAGAAGAACTTCGAGATGTATATCAAAAACAAGTTGATGAGGTTGTTAAAACCAAACTTCAAGAATTCCAAACTCAATTAGATGCAGCAGAAACAGTTTTTCAAAATGAAATCGAAACAAAACAACGAGCTATTGCTGAATGTGCAGCACGAAAAATAAAAAGTGTTATAGACAAGTAAGATATATTCTATTTACTGTATGCCAATAATCAATAAAAAAACTAAAACAAAATTATGTTAAAGGCACCAATTAGAGATCAGTCTTATTGAAGAGAAACAGAAAGAAGAAAAAAGATTGTTTGAAATAAAACTTGCTCAAGCAGTACAAAAATCCGCAATGCTAGAAGCTCAGTTAAATAGTTATCGAAAAAGTAGAAATCAATTAGTTGAACAACTTCATGCTATGATGCAGAAACAATGGCAGCAAGCTCTTTTAATTATTGCAGGTATAATTTTTACTCAAAAGTTTTACTACTAAGAATAGTATTTCTATAATAATTATACGTAATATTCCAGGGGGTAATGGAGAAAATATATCTTCACTACAAAAACTTAACGTTGATAAATTATTTAGTTTTCCAAGTGAGACGAAGCTTGAGTTAATTCCTAATCACACCAGTACTTTACAATCAGAGACAATAAAATTTGACTCGTTAAATGCTAAAAATCTTCACTATTTACAAAATAAAGATAATCAAAATGAGAGCTTAGTTACTTTAACCTCACATGATGAAACCCCATTGACCAGCAAGAAAGAATCTAAAAATGATCTTAGAAAATATATAAAAATGGTAATTTACAGTGAAATCATATTTGTTGACTTAAGTTAGTTTTTGCATTAATAATATTGCAATTTATTATTAGATATTAGATATGCAACAATCAAAAGAAGATTATAACAAACCAAAATTATTCAGTAGTAGTCCACCTTCATCTGAGAAAGAAAATTCTGATGGGAAACTCCACAAAGATCCGTCCAACGAAGGAAATATAGCATGGCCACCAATTTCCGAGGTACGATTTTCGTAATATTTGAAGTTTTGTACATGCGGACACACATTTTATTACTATAAAAGCAATCTTATCTTTTTAGATGTCAATTCAAGATACCAGTGAGTATTTAAGTGTTCCTCAAAAAATTGATTGCAGAAATGATCAACAAAAACATAAACCACCATGGAAATAATTCAAAAATAACAAAATTCAAATTATTATAACACAAACAAAAGTGAATGAAGTTTATTGACTATGTACATTACAAACATATTTTACTATATAACATTTAAATTTTAATGTAGTATTAAGGATTTTTGTACATTTAATGTTTATAATAAATACTAATATGAGTAAGCCATATATTCATCTATATTTAAACCACAGTTCAATTTATTGCATTTATTCCTATTACATTTCAGCAGAAATTTAGTTTAATATTATCTATCCATAAAAGCAGGAAACAGGAAAGAAGATAAGTGCAATTCATAAGAAAATCTCCTATGTGAATAGAGAATTCGATATATTTGTAGCTTGAATATGACACTTTTGTCAATTATTTAAACTATTTATTTTTTGAAATATAGAAAAAGTATCATAATATATAAAATGATAATAAATACAAGATTTAATTTTTTTCTATAACACTGATTTGATCTTATCATTCATTAACAGGAAGTATTCTAAAAGATAGCAATTAAAAGACATTCATAAAAAAGTTTTTAGTTAAAATAAATACAATTAAAAAATGTATAGAATTTTTTTAATTGATTTTATTTTTAATTATTTTTTTACTTTACAAAAAAAAGAAAATTCTATATTTATAGATAAACGGTATATTTAAAAAAATTTTAAATAATAAAGCAATTATTCAAGATAAACAATTATAAATTTAATCGTTATTGCAATGAATATTTAATTTTGTAAATTCGTTTGAACGTCTTCATTTTTTCATTATATTAGGCACGTTTGTAGTCAATAATTATTAAAAATATTTTTAGATTAATGTTAATATACTCTTGAATATACCTCTTCTTGATGCATACATAAAAAGTCGAATAAATATTCTCCTCGTTTTAGAAACCTAATGAAATTACATAAAAGTAATTCACTGTATCTAAGTTCAATAAAAAGCTCGCCTCATTCGAATTCATTCACATATATTATGATATTATATCTAACGCATCGGAGCTTTAATGTTAGCAGATACCTTCGGAGTTCAAGACACGTGCAAAAACGTTTGTACCATCATGTTAATTGTACGATGGAAAAGGGAGGTGCGCTTATAAGCGTATGAGTGCATCTCATGTGGGTACTCGCGGACTACAAGCTTGCAGTATCGGGGCACACTCACTGAGCGCCAAATAAAATGCAATATATATATATATGTACGTATGTATATATATACCGGCGAGCACTTGGCAGGAGGGCACGGAAGAATGCAAAGGGAGGAACGCGAACTTGGTGCTCGGCGAGAGCGGCTCTCCGGGCGCGTGGGTGTAGCGGCGACACACACGCGACGACGGGTGGCCATGGGGGCGTGTGCGGAGAAACTTGCGGTGGCGGTGGAGGCGCGTCTGTCTCTCTTGCGAGCGGCCTCGGGCCGATAGTTGCGGTTCGCACTGGCCGGCGTGAGCATGTCAGGCAGCCGGGGTCGCCGATCGGCTATCCTCCTCGAGCTCACGGCCTTCGCGATCGCCCTCGCGATTGGCGCATCCGCACTCGCCGACGGGCTACCTGGTACCACCTGGAAGCGCCGAGAGGACAAGACCAAGTGTCCCAATGTCAAAGCCATTAGGAATTTCGACATCGCCCAGGTATTCCGTTTTCGCCGCGCGGTTTCAACTCATCGCAATCTCAACTTTTACCGTTCCTTTTTAGAGTTTCACGCGATTTTGCTCGGTTTTTCTTTGTCTGTGTACAAAGAAGCCTATTGCATGTATACGTCACCCTCGGCTCACGAAGAACATTTATCTTCATTTTTCTTTCATAGGAGAACGCTTATCTAACAATTTTAATTTATATTTGTTTAATAATTCATAACATTTTTCGCATACTATTTTATTTTAAATTATTCTTCCTGTGAAGAGACGCTGATTTTACAGTTATGATTTTTTATTGTTCAAGACAAAGTAACCAAGTACTTACTTATAAAATTATTTCTGGAAATGCAATCAAATATATTAGTCGGTTTAATTTGATCACAATGGTGTGATACTATTTATAGCTTAAAACTATAGAGATATATTAGGGAGCATAAATTAGACCTCTCCGGAAGCTCAATTATTTCAATTAATTAATAACCTTTGCATAGTAATCGAATTATACAATTATGTGACCATAAATATTTAATTACTCGTTATTTTAATATTTTATTGAAGTTCCTTGTAATCTATAACGAATTTCTTTATAAGCTGTGAGTCGTAAAGGTATGCCGAATACGCGGTGATTGTATCATATACAACGTACTTTCAAACAAACATTCGTTTTATTATATAATGTTAACATTATTTAATAGATATTATAATAATTTAAATAACGATCTAACTGTACAAAAATTACATTTTTCAACCAGTTTAATCGCTTCTCATAAATAAGGTACTATCATCAAGCTCAGTATACACCAATGTAGACTAAATGAACATTAACATCTCCGAGTTAATAGATTTAATACCACAAAAGGTAAATTTATAAAATATTTCAGTTTCTGGGTGTGTGGTACGTAGTGCAATACTATGCAAGTTCAGAAGAAGCGATTTCATATAGATGCATGCGAGCCGATCTCTCTGTACTCGCAGAAAATGAGGAGGTAACCATGAACTTTACCTATAGCTTCACCGATGACCCTGATAACGAACAGCTCATAGGCAATATCACGTGGAAGATTCCGTCACCTGAGCTGCCAGCCCACTGGGAACACGCTGAAGTTCCTTGTACGTAAATCGAAAGAATCTCTTAAGCGGTTGAAGAAAGTATGATAACTACTATTGTGGTTTTATTTTATGTTTTTTTAAAGTTATCATGAATACATTAAAAAGAAGGAACATCGATACACTCGAGATATTTTGTTATAAAGTACCAATGTTGTTGTTAATATTACGGGAATAATTTTTATAAAATCAAACAAATTCTTGACAAAGTAAATTTTAAATTCAAAAAATAAAACATTAAACTACATATTTACCTGAAATAATTTTGTGTCAATTTTTTAACGAATATTTTATTTAAATATTTCAGAATTAAATATAAATAACTACAAAGTATAGTGGGAGAATATTTTAATCGTAAAATTAATGTTGGATAAACGACATTATTTATGCTGTGAAATGTAAAAAAATATAGTTTTGTAATTATAATAGTTTATAACATTATAATTCTTCTATATTTTAATTTAAAGAAATTGACAATATCATAGAGTGCATGTGTTATAATAAGTACAATACGAATATTTGAAAATAATTTACAAATTCAAAATTTCCTTTGTATTATTACAAAAGCATTTCAATCTCTACAGATGAAGGTGTGTATAATACCTACGTGCTAGATTCTGACTACAAATCGTGGGCATTACTAATGCATTGTGCTGAGAAAAGTAAGAGTCCTCGCTATCTCTCTAGCTTTATTATGAGTCGTGAACCTAGCCTCGGAAACAACGTCATCTCTTATCTACGGGAAAAACTTCCTAGGTAATCTCCCTCCCTTATCTGGCTTCTTTTGTGCATAGATCATTTTGAGTCAGTTTATTTAGATTATTTTTATTTTCTGATTCATATAAAATATAAAGGATTCTGTTCCTGCTTATTATTAAACACAATTTTTCATTTTTATGTTTGTTATTAAATTGTTTATTATATATTTATTCATACATGCAATACCTTCGTATATTTTTACAGGTACGATATCGATCTGGAGTACATGTTCCCAATGGATCAGAGTAATTGTCAAGCTATCAGTATACCGCCGGTGATTGATTCATTAAGTACAACTGAGAATAGGAAGAAATATGTGCAGCGTAGGCATCCTCTTAAAAGGAAGCACAAATGGGGTTAACATCACTTATCAAAATCGACATGCGATTTTAAAATTTCTAAGGATTTTGTACATAAATACATTTTACCATGATACTGAAAGAAATCGTATACTGTTATTGTTATAAATATTTGAAATAAAAATAAATTAGAAACACTAATTAGTTTAATCAAAATATTGACTTAAATCACGTTCCATTAATACCTGGTTACTAACAAGACTTTACAGACAAAAATCGTTAATAGGTAATAGTTGCATTTATCATTTGATACTTAGAAATATTAAATAACATAAAATGATAAATAAGGTATAGTAAACAAAAACAAGCATTTTAATTTGGGCTAGTTTTATTAATTCAATTAACAATTTCTTTATAATACTCTTCGTTTATTTCTCGCATTTATAATCACATAATCATAATGAATCGTTATTGTTTGTTAGACCCATCGCCTTTTACACGGCATCATAATCAATTTCACAAACGCATACTTCCGACAAAACAAAATGTCGTCGTGCATACGATGTCAATCATTCACCACCTTTTCTGCATTATCGTAAGAAGATCTTTTCCGTTCATACATTGCTATTTAATACTTTACATACAGTCGTACCTTTACTCAATGCACGCTTTAATTGATTTCATTTATCATTGGATATGGCAGCTATAACTTATAAGAAAAATATTATAAAATTACTCAGTAGTTGGTGGATTTTCATATAGTATATGCACAAGGTGCTATTCACACGATTCTTTCATACATAGCGAATATACCGACGGGCTCCGTATATGTCATCCATATACTGCTATCAGATTATTTTCATCGTTCAACGATTTGAAAAAGTATCGAATATCAGAAAAACACATCTACAAAAATGATAATCATTTTATAAGGTTAATTTATATTTTAAAAGATACTTTTCAAGAGAAATTGCCTTAGGAAATGAATGAAAATAATTTAATTAAAAAACAATAAAATGCAACAAATAAGATTTTCTATCGATACAAACCTTTTAAAATTTAGATGTTTAAAGAACAGAAAATGGAAATTTATATTTAATTTTTAATTATTTTAAAAATTATCGTTAATGTTTTACCACACTCAGAATTCCTGTGCGTGTGGTCCCAACTTATCATTATTTTCGATTTTTGTTACTGTGCCCGCACATTTACACACTCAATCTGTCATACCATAACGGGTTTTTAAACTCAGCTTCTTTTTAAGAATGTAATGATCTAACAATTTTGAAGATAATTAACAAAAAATTTGAATAATAATTTTTATGCCGGTTAAGATTAAACATTGTCATTTTATTTTTCATTTTGCCATTTCGCTCTTGTATTATTATTATTTGTATGAATAATGTTACTATAATATTATTATTTTTCAATTATACTTTCGGACTCTTCATTTCCATCATATATTTATAACTGTTCTAATTATGTAACGTGTGAATAGTCTAAGTATTCACGTACTTTGTAAAGGTCTTCTACTAAACAGTATTTTTTAATTTTCGTCGCATATGTATGCAATGTTACATTTGCAATAAATGAACCTTTTAACACATCTAATTCTGCTGTTAGTTAACTGTCAAGTTCTGTTAGAAATCAATCAGTCCGTGTGCGTTTTATCTCGCATTTTTAACATTTTCCATTGCAAGATAAAGTTTTGGTTGCTATTGACTTAGTTTTGTTCGAAATTATTATAAAATAGAATAGTTTGTCTAACGTAAAAAAACTCGTAAATATTCATAAACAGTATAACTCTGTACATAACATTGCATAATAATATTTAATTTAAAAATTAATTTTGCAGAAGGTATTAAATTAAGTATATTAATGATCAATAAATAATTTGTATATAATTAGTACAAAAAAGAAAAGTAAATGCTTTTTTATTCAATATAAAAAATACTTATCATTTAAGTACGTATCTGTAACGAATCTGTTTATGAACCTTTTCTATAAATCCTACAGTAGATAATAAATAAACAAGAAATGTATCGGTAGCTTATCGTTAGAAGAATTTGTTGTAATTTACTCTTTACATCTTAACAGTTGCGTATTTGTAAATGTTTATCGAAGTGCTACGAAATCTTTTATCTAAATAAGTAATATGTCTATATTTCTAAAATTATAGAGTATTTTCCTGACTATCGTCCATATTTTCTTCAAATTCGTGCAGCGACAACGACTTTTTTATTGCGCTAAGATTTTAATTTTTGTCTTAGAGGTTATCGTACAACTTGTGCGTTACAAATATAATAGATTGATAATACGTAACGCAGAACAGTAGTCATAATATAATAATTCGTTTTGATCCACCATCATACTATACATATACGTATTCGTAGATTAATTTTTTCTTTTCGAATTAATGAACTTGCGATATCGTCGATCCAATCTAAGTAAGAATAAGATATTTTTATTTTTTTTTCAATTATTACTACAAGTTTTTTTATTTACTTTATTATTTTCTTATGAAGCGCGAAGAAATGTACAGCTTTGACTAATAATATTTCGAAAAAATCTATCCGGTGTATTGTATACATTAAAATTAAAGGATTCCGACGAAAACGCGGAGAAGATTCAGAAGAATGAAATACCCTTCTATTTGCTTCTATAATATCGGGAGCGATTTCTTTCGGTGATCCACAGTAAATGCAAATGCAAATCACAAGGTTATTTTTGGCGTTGCACAAACACACCGAATGTTCAATCGTTGAGTATATAATAACTAATTATGAACACGCATCCACAATCACTCAAATCGTTCATTATCATTGTCGATTTTCGGCAATAATATATTTGATTGGTCTAGTGTAATATATAATATCTGTATTATATCAATTGCTCTTTTTTATGTTATTTTCTAATTTTTATCCACATCACTTTTGTATATATATATATATATATATACATATACATACACATATATATATATACATACACACACATATATATACACATATATACTTTCCTTTCTTCATTTTTTTTTAATTTAGATTAATGATTGATTATTGGTTTTCATGACTATTTTCCCCTTGAAGAGCCATTACAGTCTGGTGTGTAGACCGCGCGGGTCGGGGATGTCCGCTGTCAGTATACCCAAGAAACCGGAACCCATTGTGGTACTGTGTGAAATCGTTCAATAGCATCCTCTAGTTGAGCGATTGTTTCATCTATATCATTATTAACAATCGTCAGATCGAAGAAGTGACCATATGCCTGCCGCAGCATATCCGATTCTTTTGCTAGTCGTTCTAAACTTCCGTCATACTAAAAAAAAATACTTTCAATTTATTATATTCGTTTTTTTATCAATACCTAATAAATAACACTTACATCAGCAAGATTTTGTAGAGCAGGTGCCGCTATAAATACAACATAAGGTGCAAATTCTGCTGTGCGGAGCACTTTTAGAGAGTGCGGTTCAATATCCAAAATCGCTAGTCTTCCCTCTTCAAGAATTTTTCTAATGGTCTCAATTTTTGTTCCGTACATGGCATCTTCATGGGTTCCTAAATATAATGTATAATATAATAATACCATGTTGTTATGCTCATAGATCCTCATCTCCACACATATGTGCAAATAGTAATCGACTTTATCATGCAAATATAATTAATCATAGGTATTACTAACCATATTCAAGGTATTCATTTGCAGCAATGTCAGCTACCATTTCTTCATGAGAAACAAAGTAATAATTTCTTCCGTTCTCTTCGTCATTACGCGGTGGTCTCGTTGTATCTGAAAGTTGATAATGTAATCAGATATGACAATTTATTAAATTCACATTAAATATGATTCTGGTGTAATAATCTCAACACTTGATTTATTTCATAATAACATACGTGGAATAGGATACGCGTATTTGTCTGGATGTTTGGCAATAATTGTATTTTTTATATGTCTGCGTCCGACACCATGTGCTCCAAGAAGTACCAATGTTTTACGTTGAAAGGCAGAATCTGAAATTTTACATTAATATATTAATATTATTGCATTTAAAAAAGTGTCTCATAAAGTTTAAATTTAACTTACAAGGGAGCTTAACAACCTCCTCATATGTAACGAGATCTAATTGGTTAAATACTGAATTGTGTTTTGCAAGATATTTATCCTTGTATTGCTTCTTTTTTCGTCCAAAAATTGAGCAGTTCACTAAAAATTACATAAATTAATTATACAGTTTTTAAATAATTTATTCAGTTATAAATTTCATTTTTAAATCTATTATATAGTTGAATCTAAATAGACGTCTTACTCTATAGACTAATAAGTAATTCAAATGCTATACCCAACTATAACTACTCGTATATAGAATGACTATATACATCCGTAAGTATTTTTTTTATTACGCTTATCTGTATGTATAATGATTATATATATATGTGTGTGTGTGTATTACATATAATATGTTTTAAATATATCGATAATGTAATAACATAATATTTGTGTTATTCATCATTAATCCTTCTTATTATTATATCAACATGGAGAAAAATATTATAATAACTTTACTATACTTCTGAGTAATCTGAGGATAGACTCGTCGAATAAAAAAAATGCTACACTTTATTGTAAAAATTACAATTATTTTATCTACGATGTATACTATACCGCATATAAAAAATAAATATACGTATAGTAATTTTAAATAAAAAAATCGAAATTTTTACTATAAAGTAGTTTTTTTATTTGACAAATCTGTAATTTCTTGCATACTCACAGGAGTTTAATAAAACATTTTATAACATTTTTATCAGTGTATTTTTTTAAAACCTAAATAGTCAGCAATACAGAAGAATAATGTAAATATTGATAGCAGAATACATCACTGGGCACATTCTTATGATATACTAACAGTAAAACATTTATATTTATTAATAAAAGGCTAGTATATAAATTGAAATGTGGATATGATCTTTTAATGATTGGAGTTCCAGCAGGTCACCACGTGCAAGGCGCAAAAATAATTTTTTGACAATGACAAATGAAACAGTTTATTCTATTGTTGGCTTATTATTCAAATTATTGCTGTTCATAAATTGATAAATTATCTATTAAAGCAAAGAGAATTATCATGACATCACTAACGTGCAATACTTGTTTATGTAAAATAAATAATGATTCTACTTAAAAAAATCAATATAAAATTAATCCATAAAATCAACTAGAAATTAAGGTATTAATTTAAGGATAGGTTTACACGAATTCCCTACTTATACTATAAATGCATGTAACAATTAGAAATATATTATTATCTTTTCAAATTTTTTCCAAAACCATTAAAAAATATAGTTAAATAAGATTAATAAGGGACTTTTAAACCTATTGTTATTTACATAATAATTTTTTCTTTTGATTAGACTATAGCTTGAACTAATTAATGGATTTTCATGGTTCGAAGCCTATATTTTTATATTTTTAACGATTTTTTACTGCAAATTAAATAAGACATAAAATGATTCAGAAATTAATATAAAAAAATCGATAAAATCTCTCGAAATTTATCAATCCGAAATTATATAAAAATACTACAATTTAATCTTTAAATCATGAAAATCCATTAAAATTTATAAAATATAATTTTGAAAAATTAATATATTAATAAATAATTAAACAACCTTTCGTTGGTCTTATTTAACTATATTTTAAATGCGTTTTTTAGAAAATAAAATTCTAATTTCTATTTAAAATATTTTTTTGTTACAGATATTTATAATAAAAGGGAACAATTTGTGTAAATTCACTTATAAGAATTATATTACGAATGATTTATTTTTTTCTTGTAGGAAATAAATAAATAAAATTTAATTTGTGAATTACTATTTACTAATTTGGTTTTATAATATATAAGGCATCGACATGTAGTGAAAATAATTGTATAAACTGCTTGCATAATTGAATGTGATACTATAGTAAGTGACACAATCATAAAATAACACCAGTTTGATACATAATGTAATGGTACATAGATTAATATTTGAAAAATACACTATTTCATAATTTTGGATTATTTAAGAGAATATTTATAGATATATAAACCTGCTTTACTATCCATATTATAATTTTGATCCTTTCATTATACTAATCTACTAACATCTATGTACATAAAACTACACAGTATACTAACAAGTATATATAGAAGCTTATAAAAAAATATACTTATGGGCACATGAAATTGTATCAAAATATACTATACTATTATACACCTTTCGAAGTAGTAAAATTGCAATCACTGCATTGGAGTATATAAAAATTTGAAACAAAATAATTAAAACAAGTTACTGATATGCACAATATGCAATAAAGTATATAGATTGCATACTTTTGTATAATAATTTACAGAATAATGTGTACAAATTTATTGTTTAATAACACCCAACAAAAATTCTAGTGACATTTACAATTGCTTTTAAATTAATTAATCTTTTTTGTATATTTCTCAAAATATTTTTAATATATGTTGTAAATTTATATCAAATATTAGAATCTTCATTCTACGGCACTCTAAAGTATACAATTTTACTTCATTTTGGGAAAGTGGGAACAATATAGATATCCCGAGAGATATCCTAATTTATATCATCTATATAAAAATATAGATGATCCTAAAATAGTATCTTTTTAAGTAAAAATGAAATTGGAACTATTATTAGAAATGCGTTATTTAATTAATATTAACCGAACTATCTAAAATTATCTAATAAAAATTAGTTACTCATTACAATACATTTAATGTATTATACATCATCATATAAAATTTTTCTAGATTTAATAAATATAAAAATAGTGAAATATAATTATATTAATTAAATTAAATTTATGGTCTCACTTATTGAAAACTCTAATTTTTATCATTTTTATGATTTTATGTACTTATTAAACAATCTTAAAATAGTCGTTTATAATATAATTAACATATTAAATAAATATTATTATATATATTTATAAAAAAATTATATTTAATATTATATGTTTGAAAAATGTCATGTTAATAAACTAATTTCATGTGATTTCATAAACAGTAAAATCAGTTCAGAATACTTTTCGACTTGTGTTATAATTTAAATTATAGTTATATTGCTTGAATTATTTAGATCAATCTATTATTATTATTGTTCAACAAAGTATATATTGTGCAGAAAAATTCATTGAATAAATAAGTTAATAATTAAAAAAATGAATTTTAGTGTTGAACATAGTTTGCATTATTTGACATGCTCATCTACAGTATCGTATACCTTTTCATATAAATATTTTCTACATGAATTATAAAATTCTCTACAGCTGCAGGCAGAAATATCGTACCTGTCGAGCCGTCACATCCATCAGTGTGAGATGAACAGCCTCCTTCTCCTTCAGCGTCTAAAGCCCGACATAACACAAAATAATAAAACGTAATTGCTATTCACTTTTCAATCGTTATTTTTAATTTTCCGCCAAACCGCAATTTTTTCTTATTGCCATACTTCAATCCCGTTTTCAAGTAACGATAATGGTTTAGTAGTATTATTTAAGTGTTATATGTAATAATATTTTAAACAGCGGGAAAAGGTTGACATAAAATTTTTTAATGTAGATATTTATGTCATATCGATATTCGATTAATCGCCAATGTTTTAATACTTTTTAGGAACATTTTAAACGAGATTAGAATTTTTATTCATTGAATATATATCCAAATTAGAATTACACTGAACACAGTAAGAAATTACAAAAAAGAAAAAAATATATAATGGTTTATACAAAGTTATGAAACGGACCGGTCTAATGCGACAAACAGCATGCTTCTCGAAAAATGTGAATTTCTACGACAAACACTTAATGTATGTACACCAGGTAGCATATATATTTTACATAAATAAAAAATGGCGCATTCATTTTATGATTTACGACCTAAAATATAGAATTTTTACACAATTATATCGTTACATATGAATACAAACAAATATTAATATAAAATACTTAGCAAAACGAAGTTACATGTATTCTGAATTACATAAGGCCTTAATGTATAAACAAACGACACAAAAATTTTTTCATTAAGGGGAGCTTGCTTCAATTTTATGTCTTTTTGTACCACTAATACCTGATTAATAAATATTATACAGTTACTAAATTTGAAAATTATATGACGAACATATTGAATGATACAATTAAATAAGAATTATAATAGGAATTCGTACACACGTTGACTTATGATTTAATTTCTAAACTTCTTACGTTAATATAAATTGTATCTTTAACACTGATTAATGCGTTTTGAAGTTTTCAGATCATTGACAATGTATTTTTATTTAATTTTGATTAGAATAATTTAATATTAATTTCAGAGTTTTTTTATATTTTTCATTAAAGTTAAAATAAAAAAAGATAAAAAATATTAAAGTATTGAAAAATTAATAAATGAGAATATATATCACATTTAACTATATCTTTTAATGTTCATCAAAATAATTTTTCTGTCTTTTCTTTATTTATTGTACAAGAAGACATTTAGTGTAAATTCTCCTTCAGACCATAATTATAATTTGTGCGAACTGCTGGAACAGGCTTATCAACCTTGACACAATCGCATATTCACCTTTTATCCCAATATTTTTTCCATCGATCAATCAAAAAAATTTAACTTTACAACAAACATCTTAAGTATACTAGATTTTTAAAAAATCTATATTTAGTAACTAAAATAAATTTACCTTGTTCCTGTTTATTTTTTTCCATTGCCATGCAAGCAATTCGCCACTCTTGAAGCTCTGGAGATGGTATAAGACCTGCAGATCCCCCCGCTTGATCTTTGCGAGCTTGCCACCAATGATGATCGTCTTTACTAATGATTTGTAAAATATCGCCGATTTTAAATGAAATTCCAGCTTGTGCACAAGGTATTAGTTCATCGTCCAATGGATCGTAGTCGAATTGGGCGCGAACGAAAATCTGTAAGCATAATTCATTACTTTACAAAAAGGAATAACTGATCGAATAGCTTTACATTTACATAGCAAACATAGCTTTGTATTTGAAAATTTTAAGATGCTCAATAATAGATATAATATACTATCATTGGAAATGAAAAATGGGTAACATTAAAAGATTATACGGAAAAAAATTTGAGGTTCTGTAATGTTACAGGATTTAATATAATTTTAGGTTCAAAGATTATTAGTTCAAAAATTCTTGTAATCAAAATTGATGTAAAGTATTAATGTTTTTATCAAAATTATGAACATCAATAATTCCAGTTTTAAAGTTTGGTAACACGCTAAAGATAAAAATGGAAGCTATTGATGTTCAATGTTCACATTAGAAAGTTCAATGTTTTCTGAGATCATTCATCTCAAAGAGTCGATAATAATATAAACATGTAAAGTATGATTTCAAAAACTATTTGTACTTGAGACGTAATAAATTTGTAGCAAAAATAATTAACACTTTCGACATTGCTGAACTTAATGTATAATTGATGTGTCGAAGCCCAATTTTTTTCCCGCGTAGAAATTTCGCATTCTCGATTATTACTGGTAACATGTAACGGAAAATAAACATGAAACCAATTTCATAAATTTTTCTAGTTATAAACGTATACTTTTCTAATTTAAATTCGAATATTACTAGTAAATTATCGAGATTCGTTTACTTCTGCTGTGCTGTTTTTATACAATATGCTTCTACAGCTACTTAAACAAACGTATAAGGCTAAAATGTAGACATTCTGGAATATTGGCATTCTTTCGCAAATAAGAAGCTAAGAATTATTAAAAATAAAATATTATTTATACATTTATAGTTAGTTACATACCGACAGATTGTCGTAATACAGATTATTTTAAAAACATTAGTAAAATTCTCAATAGCGTATTCGGTTTCGTTGATATACTAGACTCATGCCACTGACAATTTCGCAGATAAACAAAATTTAAAGAAAAATGCAGCAAATTAATAAAAAATGAATAACCATTTAACATAGGAAGAGAAAAAAGGAGTGATGTAAAAACTAGAATAGAAAGTAGCAGTGTCAGTTACAGGATATCGGACAACAAGAATGAGCGAATGAAGGATAGAACCTACATTATGGATTAGAGCGTGTTGTCAAATTCATAATGGCGTATAAAATTTGTTATGTTTTGATGATAGCCTATCTTGCCGATTAATTGAATGTGTGAAAACAATTGTTACAGGAAAACAAGGATAAAGAGAAAACGCATAGCCTTCTAACTACAGCAGTCCAATCACACCAGATCAAGTGGTGGTACTTACTAACACTGGCAGAGGCCTAATCCTGAATAACTAGAATGTTGAAGAAACAGAAAAAAGGAAAACGATTATTAATTCGTTTAAATGCTTTAAAAAAAATAGCGGATTCAATTTCCGCGCTCAGTATATTACGTCAATTCAGTGCACACTTGTCACTTTTATCCAGTTCAGAGACTTTGTGGTTTGATGCGCGATTCGAGACACATGCAATGCCAATGCTAATGTGAAGAAATCAAATTAATGGTATTATTCAGCTAATTTTTACAGCTGTTGTTTAAACTTCTCGGGTTAAACGATGCATTATTGATCGTACTGAAGTGCAACGCTATGAATAAGTTTATAAGATGTTTTATCTTCTATGCTATTCTACTATTATCAAGATTCTTTTTATTTAACTTTAAAGATTAATGCATGTATTTTATAGTGATTTATTCATTATTATAGGAACAAACACATTTAATACATCAATTTTACTGTATTAACAATTTCTTCACGTAAGATGTCATGCATATTTTTGACGTCACAATAATCAATAAACACAGCATATTTAATGTAACGATACTGAATTAATGCAGATCCTATTTCATACATAAAACACAATAACACCACTCTGTGTTTAATGATGTAACAAATTACAAATTTAAATCGAGAGAAATCGAAAGAATGTACAAAAAGTTATTTTCAAATGTTAATTTACAACATCGTCTGAAAATGAAATCGTTTAATAAAATTTGTTAATAATAAAGTTCAAAGTATCAGCGTGCACTGGACAATACGATCTACAAATTTCGAGAATTATCAAATAAAATACAAATGTGTAAAGCTGTTCAGAAAAAAATTGAATGAAATTGAAAGTTTCCACCAAACGAACACAATACACTTATAGTACAGATCTAAAGTTTGTTAATGCAGGAGAATTATTTTTGAATTTTGGAAACTTTAAATTTCTTTGATATAAAATGAAAAAAAAACAGAATATGAAATAAAAAATATCCTCGTAGAATAATATAAATTGTTTAGGGTTCAATACTGCATTTATCGGTATTTTGACTAACTATTTAACATGGTGTACAACGTGATATTAGTAAGGATAATAGGAAATGGTGAGACAATTTTCTACACAGTTAGTAACAGGTACACTATCGACAACTCGTCTGGTGGACTGACTGCTGCTTATGTCGCACGTCCTGTTGTATTCTTTGTCATGCGGACGAAACGTGTGCTTTTGATCAAAGTTTCCGAGATAGGCTGTTTCTCTTGTCTCTTCATTCTCGAAAGCACGCATCGTCACGACGACTTTACAACAGTCGTGAATACCGCATCGATTGAGCGATGAATGAAAAAAATCAGAATTAGAAACACAGAAACATAATATTACCTAACTTATCCCGGCAAACTGCAACAATACGATTGAGAAAGGCCTTGATGGATATTGATATGTGATAAGGATCAGACATGGATTTGAATAGTTAAAATAAGGAAAAATTAAATCTATATGCAAAAATGTATACAAAATTACATAGAAAAATTGTTCAAGGGAAGTTTACACTAATTGTCTACTTGCAGTATAAATATCTGTAACAAGGTATGTATACATTAAAAATTTGAAATTTTATTCTGATATATATGTTAGAAAATATAGTTGAATGAGATCAACTAGCTTTTTACATATGAATGTTTAATATTTTTGATTTTAGTATAGAATGTGTTGTTTTAACTCATTAAAAGATTTTTATGATATGAAGCTAAATAATAGTATTTATATTTAATTCTGATGAATTCTTTGATGCTAATTTTTAAATCTTTATTTTTTTTATTTAATTTGTAATGCAAAAAGGTTAAAAGTATTAAAATTTTTATATTTCTTTCATTACAAATTAAATAAAAAATAGAAAAATATAGAAATTAGTGTCAAGTAATTGGCAAGCCGAAAAGGATATAAAAATACTATTATTTTAACTTTAAGTCATGAAAATCTATTAATAAGTTTAAGGTGCAGTTTACGCCAAAGACAAAATTTAGAAAAGTTGATATGTAAAGAAGCAGGCCTAAAAATCTGTGACTAGTCTTTCTTAAATACTTTTTATAAATATTTCAGAAAAAATTTCCGAATTTATTATAACAATATATTTCTTATTACAGATATATATAGTACAAGTATAGAAGATTAGCTTAAACCTCTCTTAATATTAATGAGCAATAATTCTCGTAGCATCGGTTTCTGAATTATATTAATTATTTTTCGATATTAATTATTAGTACTAATAATAGCTATATTATTAAACTTTAAATTTAGTATAATTTAGTTTATTTGTTTATTTCATGCACAGCTGTAATCGATCAAGAAAGTGCACAAGTTACGGAAAACAATAAGTTAATGATTGTATGTACTAAATGTGAGCACGTGTGCATATGAAAAAAATTTATAAACATTTTGCAACTATATAAGTGAGTTATATAGCATATCAACCAGTAGTACTATTCTTGCTGAGGGTTAATTATAGGCGATACGTTTCGATAAAGTAGTTTTCAGCAACCCATACTTTATTTTGTCTTCATACAATACGTATTCGCAATAACACCGTTAATGTTCACACTAATGATTTTTTAATAATGCCATAAAAGAAATTAAATAATAGGATCAGATTGTCCTATTTCGCTTCTTTTTAAAATTACATACATTATTTCGTTGTTTTATATCTTGTCTTACAAACACAGTAAAACACAAACAATGTTGGCGAGACAATATAACTATTTCTTATGATTATTTCAAAAAATCTTTTAGAGTTAGTTTCATTTATTTTAAAAAATGTCAACATATTGATAAATAGGATGTAAAACTTTAATATTGAACTCACTACAATCTTATACTAATTGTACAATGCAAAATATTGTCGATTTCAAGATAATTTTACAATAATAAATCAAGTTTCTTTAAATGTATAAGCTTTCTCGTAAGAAGAAATAAATATTATTTACGAAGAAATAAGATTATCATTATAATAGTAAGCTCTCTTACAATAATTACAGCGATTATTGTTAATTAAAGTTCTCAACACCATTACAGTTGATTTATAGTATTTTTTAGCATTCCCATATTTTTGATGCACAATTATATAAACGTTTTACATGATAGTATTGATTAAATATTATTTTCCGTATTCATTTGACAGACACATTCGCAAAGTTTGTTTTGCATTGAATCATTATAACAAGAATAACAAAACTTAGAATTACTTTAAATATATATTGATTATATATATACAAATCAATATAAATAAGTATGTAACGTGTATAGTATATTAATTATTTTGCCATTTTATAAATGATATATATTATGGCATTTGACTAGAAATGTAAAATAACTTTTTAAAATTGAAACTAATGGTGCGACTCGAAACTACATTTTTCATATTCTTCTTTTATCCCGTTTGCTTATATATACGATACGACTTTCTGTGCAATAAAAAATTAAAAACTGAATCCTACCCTCAACTGCATGGGTTTTTGATCTTTTTAATTATTTCTAAATAAATTATTAAATTTCACATAGATAGTACACCATTAAAGATATTGTAATGTATCGTTGATTTGAGATAAACCGAAATAAATAATATGTAATTATACAATTTTAGTTATAATTATAATTATAAAATTGAGTTACTTTATGATTGTGAACTTAGACACATTACATTGCTTATATAATAGTGTACGATCATGTAAATAATTAAATTCGTTAGAAATCTAATACATATTTTCACATATCTATATAATACAGAATAGCAAACGATATTAAAAAGCAAAGTTATGGATGTGTAATATATTTGACCAGTCATGCAGACGAGGGTCTGAACATAAGTGTAACAAAAGCTACAACTTTCAATTTTTTTAATTATAGTAGTTAAAATTATTGAAAGCATGTGATTGCCTTAAAAACAAACTAAATTTTAAATTTAATTTAACATTTTAATATAATAAATAGTGCATTTGTTACAATACTCAAGTTCGGCACAGCCTCTTATACAATTAACTCACAAACTAATACAAATCAACATTATATCCTTACTCAAATATTTCACGTTACGCATGATTAATTAAAATTACGACAAAAATTGCGCGAAACCGAAAAGTAAATTATTTTGTATAACTATTAATAATTTTTAATATTAGTAATTGTTGTTTTAATAATACATTATATACAGATATTAAGAATCGCGTCTTTTACCATGCGGTTTCGGAAAATTTTCATGGTTTTTTAATATAATAAATAGACAATCAGCGAGCAGAGGCGTGCTTTTTTACGTTATCTTAAGAAAAGGAAGAAAACTTTAAATACCATGCACTCTCTTCGTACATTGTACAACTGAAGCAATATTCGATATATACGTATATATATATATATATAGGCTCGCCACTGTGATGTTTTAAACTGTATATAGGTAAATATTTGTGAGGATTATGAAAATTGGATGAATGTGTTTGGATGCGTGCCAGTGCATTTATAAATATCAATGAAAAAGGGAATACAGAAGGTATTTAAATATTTTATATGTTTTTCTTATTTATAATTTGAAATTTGTCGATAAATATCTCAAATTAGCATAACAAATACTCACAAAAAATTGAAAAAACATCTAGAAGCATGTGTTCTACAATACAAAAGTATTGATTCGATTAAATAGAAATTTTTTTCTTTGAAACAAATTTTTTAAACCTACCTAATTAAATTTATATTTTATTATACCTTTTAACATTTTATTATGTAAATTTGTTTCACTGTGCAATAAATGGTTTTTAAACGCGATATATAAAAGATATGTTACTATTATTTAAATGAAAATCCTATGTAAAGATTCAATTCCATTGAAATCCGACTTTTATTTAAATTTAACTGACACAGTTTGAAGAATCTCGTAAAGCAGTTTCTCGTTTATTTGCCATCCTTAAAAATCCTTAAACCTGTAAGGTGAGTGTACTACGATATTCAGATAAAGAAATTGAACAAGCACCTAGTTGAATTCTTCATATATTCGGTTTCATTAATCAAAAGGTAATCTTTCCATTCATTTACTAAAGCTTTATGAATCTTAAGCAATGCATATTTTTAACAATGTTTTTCGATAAATTTAATACACTACTGCAAAAATTATATACAGGATTTAATTTGTTGTCTGTATCTATATAAATATTTTTATTTATTAGAAGAAACATTATAACAATTTATTAAATCAATCTACATACTTTAACAATGTTTATTTTAATAAGACGCAAATAGCAAGCAATAGCTCTCAAAAACTGTACGAATTAATTAAAGTTTAACTAAGATAGTACTCCGATAAATTTTTCATTCGCATAAACTTATATTTGCCTAAACTATTACAAAAGCCAAATAGTTAATTTAAGATTCGTTAAGAGGTATACTGATTATTTAGTTTAAAGCCTCTTTAATACTGTTCAGCAACTTACATAGGGTACATTTGAGACATTTGTCGAATTTAGCTTTTGGATTTTCGCGAACGAAGGACAGAGAGGGGATTTAAGCGACGGCGAGGTGTATTTTCAGTAGAAGAAGAATTGCTAATCTTAAACTTTGGGAGTTTTTGTGTTTTTTGAGAATTTAAATCTTTCGACGTTTGCGTTTTTACTGACTTTGAACTACTTGCCACAGCACTAGGGACAGTTGTTGTACAGGTAGATGAGGTTGTAGGTGTGGTATTGGTACTGACAGTGGTGGTGTAAGTTTGGGAATAGGTTTGGTTTTTGGGGCTTACTTGTACCTCGCAGGGAGGTGGTGCACTCCTATAAGATGGTACTATCTTGAATGTCACCGAACCGCGAGCTTCACGCTGTAACATGAGAAACATTAATTTATTAGGTCTTATAAATATTTAATTTCGAGCGTGACTTTAATTTCTTATTTATAATTAAATATTGATGTATTTATCAATTTATTTTAAATATATTTAAATGTAATAACGGTGTATTAGAATTTTTATTTTACAATCCTAAAATATAATTTAATATAGTATTCAAATATTCATACGTACACTTTATTTATGTATATTTATAACTTTTACACCATAGTGATAAAGATTTTGATAAATATTTATTTTTAAAATAATTAAAAATACGATATAAAAAATTAAAAGCTCTTAAAGTTAACAATATACTTTGTTCAAATAAAAATGTGGTTAAACAACCGAATACTTACAAGAATCTTCTGTAAGGCGTTCACCGATTGATTAGCGACAGCAATTCCGTTGATTTCCCTTATTTCATCACCAACATGCAATGTGGCTTGTCTATGTATCATTCCACCGTGCATTATTCTTGCAACGATACATTTACCATCTTCATTCATTTTAAGTGTTATCCCCTGAAAAATTACAATTATGGTACAACATTGCCATATCATAAAAAAATTATTACACATTCACGAACATATATGTATCTTAAATTAAAAACGTATATTTTAAAATTTGATACTAAAGCCACTAAAAAATACAGAGTCGACCTAAAACAAAATATCTATACTTCATTAAAAAAAAGTTATATTACCATTGGTTCATCGGTGTTCTTTTGAAATTGGACCAATCTGACCCTTGTAACATTTTCAAGTTCAAGGTCACCATTTTGACCTTCAAGATCATCTGCTCCATTGAGAAAGGGAAAAATAGGAGGTGGTGTGGCTCTCTTCGCATCTTCTCCATAAACTTCCTGGCCCGTGACATCTTGGGCTTGAAGTAGTGCCTGTGAAATAAACACAATGTTTGTTCAATATTACGTATATTTAATTTATATAATTACATAGAATATCTACGATATCAACAATAAAACAATGTTAAAATTTTTTAATTATTTTGATTTTCATTAAACTATCAACAATATATAAATACTGAAAAATATTATATTTTAAGGGAATTTCAAATACATTTTTCATCAATTCAAGTAAAATTCTTCTGAAATTTGTTTCGTAGCTCTAACTCACTCTGTGATCTCGAGATTTGTACTAAAACTTGCATATGGTTCTTTTTTATAAAAAGATTTTAAAAACATCAATGTGTGGATATATTTATGCACATATGCTGTTTAATTGTGATTAGGAGTTATTCACTATAAACGATTTTTATGTTGAAGCTCAGGTTTATCTTTCTCTGTCGCTAGTTCAGGATGTATACTTTAGAATGTATATGTATGCATGAATTCATATATGAATGTTTTTATTTCATTTTATTAAATTTATTCATGTATTCGTGTATTCATTTAGTATTTCTATAAATGATTTTGTGATGACTGGTAGATATTAATAGTTACCCGAAAAAGCAAGATTATAGGATAGACTAATCTCGGTAGCGTATGTTTGACTTCAATCAATGTCGGAGAGGCTGTTGCAGTTCTGCTGTATTCCACTGTCCAGAGTCTTGGTATTATGTTGAACGATAGTTTTATAAGAAAATATTGCTTATGTATGTCACTAAATCGGTCGCAGCATCATGTGGAGCATCGCCACCAATACCAAGATCTACTCCGAGACCTTTATTAGGATTCTCCAGCCAAAGACGAGGCCCGCGCAGCCGTCACGATCGCGGTAGCCACTATCTGCATGTGCCCAGAAATCTCTACCACCCCGCCCACTCCCGCCTCCAGAAATATCAGCTCGGAAGACTATAACTTCGACGACTCCAATTTCAGCTGCACGACCGACGCAACGATGCCCCGCATCGAAGTCAGTAACTAGACAGTCCCCATTCCGCGAGTCGGGACTACACGCTCGCAAAGGGTAAAGATTAAGAAGTACTGGAGGTAATCGGCGACCCCCATGGTTTTCGCTTCAGGACTCCCACCATTGTACTAGAGGACGTCGTATCGGATCCACCCATGCTCCCACATTTGACACTTCAGACGAAGACGCTCGCGACCTCGCGAGGGGAGCACGACTTCTGTTTAAGCCTTATAAGCATCTGCTTCGGTATATCACAACAAGAAACCTCAAAAAAATCTCTCAGTTTGTTCGAATTTTATTTGTCGCTTTTTCACCTCTCTCCTCTTCCATAACTCATCCTCAACAGATTGTAATAATATTATCAGGTAATTATCAGGTAATCGTTTATTAGCGATTTATCTTCATAGATTATCGAGCTTGAATAAAGTATTATTCTTCAAGGGAGCGACATATATTTACGATCAAAAACACAATACTAATGTAATTTCTAATGCAGAAATTTGAGAAAGGCTGTTCGGCGGAATCTTCAATTAAGCAATTTCCTTGATATCTAAGGTAAACGTAAACGATAATGGATATAATATATTGAGTAAATTTTTTAAGAGCTTATACAATCAGAAAAGATTAATGTCTCAATATGATAAAATATGGGGTCCGACAATAGTTTTAGATTAATTGGCTACTCTATATCCTATTAATTCTTTGAGCCTTATTTAATTAACTGAGAAAGTCATAATTCTACTAGCGGTAGGTACTGATCGTAAAAGATCTTGTCTTTTCTTAAAATAATCAATATAAGTCGAACTTCGGAGAGTTTAGAGGTAGAAGTTGTTGGTCTTATAAGACGTCGAAAGTTGTAGTATATCAACCATTCTTATTATTACCATATTTCATGCAAACACCACAAATTTGCTTAGCTGCTGTTGTAGAGGAATATGTAGCGTTAAATAAGTTATTGAGAGATAATTGTGATAATTTGATTATGAGAATAAAAAATCATATACAGCTGCCTCAACACAGAATATTGGTAGATGGATAAAGTCAATATTGCCACATAGTGGTATACATCTATGTTGTGCCGCTCATATTACTAGACATATAGTTGTTTCGGCTGCCTTTGAAAAGGTATTGATATCGATGCGGTTAGGTTTACAGCAGACTTGTCTAAATAATCAGTCTTTGACAAATTTTATAATCGTACAATCAATGCAACATTTGTTAATTGAGTTTTGTTATAAATTAATCAGAATCTAAATCCTGATTATGTAACATATAATTATTTAAGTAAATAAGGTGTAATGTACGATTTATATCTGTAAATTGAGTTAGTTGAATAACTGGAAAGATCTACATTTTATGATTCCAAGAACGAGACATCATATAATTGATCAATCAAATGAACTTATAATAAAGACTATGTTATGATTCAATTTATAAAATACTGAAATTCGAAATTATTATCTGTCTTATTCGTATTTGTTAATTATTAATTGAATGTAAAAATATTTTGTATTTGTTAGCGTTATTTAATAGATAGGCGTTTCGCGCTGATCGCTATTCACACTATTCGCGGAACGAGGGAGGGCGGAGGAATTGTTAAGTAAATAATTATAATAGTGAAGCGGGGCTATACCTGTGCGAATCACTATGGATTCGTTACTTCAGCCGTTCACTCAGGTAGGCACAAGGTCTACCTGTGGTGTAATGAGCCTCACAGAGCTTGCTCCTTGTTTATAAAAGCCACCTACCGTACACGAGACGTAAAATTCCTCGTGGCCATTAGGCATAGTAGCCCCGCGACACTCGCAGCTTTTCGGGCGAAGTCGCGAGATTTCGGAGCGCCGGGCGCTTCAAGTGGCGCGACAGATCGCGCTTCTCGCGTAACTCGAGAGGAGGGGATAGCGATCGGCGACGATCGAGCCCTTCACGGACAAAGGGTCACTTTCAATTGAGACATCAGGCCAATAGGTAAGCACTGCGGCACCTTTGTTCTTGTATTGTGCTATTTTCTTTATTGTCAGTAATTCAAATAAACGAATTACATTAATTAAGATTAAAACACCTCTAGATTTTGTGTCAGTCATTAACTTGCTCCTAATCCTGTCCCTCGCAGACTGTATAGTCGACAAGCTTTATTTTTTATAATTTATTAACTGCAGGTACTCGTACTCTAAAATTATGAGAATAAGATGAGAGACGACCGTAGAGGGTGCAGCAAATACCCTTTTTCAATTTTAAATTTATGGTCTTATCACTGCAGCAAGAGCGATACTACGTTTTGTAATCTCTCGAACGAGACTGTACGTAATTTGCATCGATCTTCAGAATAAGTTCGATTATTTGATCAATTTTAAAAAGAAGGAAGTTTTTTTAAGATAGAAGGTCGTTCGGTTAAGTTTATACATAAAAAGTTTACTTAAACTGATAATAAAATCTGTGACCTTTAAAAATATGCATATGTACAAAATCTTGCGAAGAAGAGCTACTCTACCTCTTTCCAGTATGCTCTCGGCACATAATATCCTTAAATTATTAATTATTCTTTATCGAGAGTTACTTTCAACTTTCATTATCAATACACCTTTATGTGTCACACCTTAGCAAACACGCCAAGTGGAAGATCTCGTCAATAAATATGTACAACGCAGGATTCACAAGACTGAGAGAACCGCAATATCGGCTGACAGACTTTGATGAACTAGTTGCTTTATGTTGCACTGATAAGCTCGTTTCGAAATTCGCTTTTACTCACACCGGCGAAACCGCAAAGCTTGTGCCCTACCCGGAGTTAACCTTTCATCCAAAAGGTTCAATTTCTCTGAGTTGACAGAGTAATGACCATGCGGGTGGCAACAAACTGCTACTCGATGTTTGTCACACCATAGTTTAATTTTCTACTAAAACGCGTAAAGAGTATACTCTCATGGACTCCTTAATTGGAATTTGCATTGCTCATGGACGGCTACATCCTTTGAAATCGTTGTTGGTTTTTCTGATTCATCAGGTTGATATGTCTCGATGTTGCATTTGCATGTTTCAAAAGAAAATTTTAAGTATAAACAAGCAACCAAGTTTTCACAAGTATGTTTCATTATGATAAAGTGTGAGACCAATTAGGTACCGGTAATGAGTTGTAGACAATTCCATGAGTTATATATTCGAAGGGTGCGAATTTGCTTAGTTTAGTTATACTCATTCATTCGACAGTTATGCAAGGAACGGAATTTATTATAATGCAGGGAAATGCTAAATCGAATTTGCATCTGCGTGGAGTTTATATGTATAAAAGGTAGGTAATTTAGTTTTAACTTCGCTCTATTCAATAAAGTTTTAATTTCTATTCCTTACAACTTTGTTTAATTGCACTATTCTTACAAATTGTGCTTTTATTATCTAAAGTATTCATTTTTTTTAAATTATTTAAAATATCGATATTCTCATGTAAGGAATGAGTATCGCATCTTAATTAGCGGGGTTTTTAGTTCCAGTTATCAATATTCTCTATAACTTTAACTACAAATTCTAAATTTACTCCGAACAAAATACTAGGCTCTAGGAAAACTTTATCTTGAACAGGATAATTACAAAAGCATATATTTGAGCTGTGTCGGAAGTTTGATAACTCAAAGGACTTTGCAGAATCTTGGGTAAAAGTCGATAAAGTCAATATGTCGCGTGAGAGTGCTTTGCAGGGCGTAGGACGTATTTTGAACCTGGCTGCTAGTCGAGAAAGTGTTCATCCGCTGCAGTTTCAAAAAGTTTTCATACTGCTTGGATGATGTACAATGGATTCATTGAATTTAGATTAACATTAATGGGGTTGTAATCCTTTCTGTTTTACCGGTACTTTAATTACGTTGAGCATTTGTACTATCAGTTGTTACATTTTTGCTTATCAAGTGTCCAAAATGCTGTCGTGAATGCTTGGAAATGAATTCTGTTAATGTAATAAAATTGAGAACATAAAAATAATATTACGGATTATTATAAAACTATTTTCATTATATTATGTGCCTCACTATGAAATATGTATATTGTAAAAGTTTCAAATATTAATTAATGTTCAAAAACTGCAACAGAATAAGGTAAAAATTAAATTAAAAACCACGAATATGCATATCTTAATATAGAGAATTGTTAATAATAACAACTATAATCATGAAATAAAATATATTTATGCTAAACAATAATTTGAAATATAAATTATCCATATTAATTATGCATTATATCATCTTCATACTATATTAAAAAATTAAAATGAATTGAGAAAAAATTAAAAAATTGATCTGATAAACTGATTGATATATTATATAAAAACTATACCAATGAGCTATTTTAGTGCAGTGTAAAAAGTTAACTGGATAGAAGCTAGTAAACTGATGAGTTTATAATAATATAAACTGACTCGCAAGATAGATATTTGTTTGGGCATTTTCAGAGTAAAACGTACGGGTTAAATCAGTTTTTCGATTTTTAAACTCTTAATTTAAAATAAGTTTTAAACATGTATGTTAAATATATATGTTGTTGATAAAAATATATATGCATCGCCACTTTTATTTTGTTTTTTTCAATTTATCATTCAATCTCGGTTTTGTAAGATCTTGTATACAGCAAGGGATGCACAAAAATAATATATTTTTATGATATTTACGTCTAAGCTTGTTCACTGGTTAACTAAACAGACAAACAAAGTCGTAAGAATCACTCATCGCCCACCCGAATCACATATGTTCCAATTCAAATTAATTGAAATAGTTGTATTAGAGTGTTTTATTATTTTGTATTAGTTTTTACAAAAAGATAATAAATTTATATTTATATAAAACAATATTTATACGTAACTTTCACGCAATTTATAATAAATTTCGTTGCAGTCCAAAAGTAAATTCTATACTCTTTTAATAAGAACAAGCATACAAATGATGATCGACAGCTCGAGGGGCAACTTTTGTACGATAACACATTTTCTTGCACTCTAGTGAAATGCACTTTGAGCACATAAATATCATCATCATGTTTAGCTAGTAAGTTCCCCGTGAAAGCTAAGTCATAAATTTACTATTGGTAAAGTAGCATAGAAAAATTAGCAATTTTTTGCTTGTCATTTGATGAGATAGTGTTGGTCGAAATTTTCTAATTCTGCTGAGTCGTCCATTAGCATTGTTTAAAAAAACTGATAGTTAGTAACTCATCAAGTGCATTAGTTTACTATACCTATTACTCATTGATAACAAGTATAAGTATTGGTGTAAGTATAACTGTAAAACCAATCCAAATTTGAAGATAGTTCTAAGCTTTTGACGACGTGGTTTCGGAATATGAACTCAATTTCAGGATATGAACTCAATCTGCTGAATTACACGTTAAGGTTCTCCATTAATATATATTAAATGAGATATCGTGTGTTCCTTAGACTATTTCTGAAATCAAGAGCCAACATACCACTCAAAGTATTTCTTTCACTTTAAGTAAATCATTTCCTATATAAATGTGCATAAATATTGATTTAAACTCTTGATTTTAGATAGAAGCTTTACTACGATACAGTGAAAATTTACTATTTTTATTATTAAACAATAACCTATTTACAACTCTACCAAAAATAATTTTTATAAATATTCTAATACGACGCTATCTCAAATGTCAATTTCAAGGTGAATTTCACGAAATGACATAAATTTATAGATGTACCAAATATCGCTGAGTATCCGAAAAGGGGGAGCTCAAAGAGACTTCGAGTCCACTTGGTTGCTTAGCGAGTTCGCGCTAGCGGGGGTAGCCATCAGAGTAGGGACGCATGGACCCTTATCGTCCTTCTCTTCAACCCTTCGAAGCGTTACTTGATAGGACGACAAGATATCGGGTTTAGGGTGGTACAAATAGATAAGCAGTTATCTCATTCTGTGTAAACTTTACGTACTAGTGTAATAGACAAATCCAAGATGAAACGCAATTTGATTGTTACAACACGAGTCATTCGACGAACGACGCATAATCGAGTATATAATATACATAGTACACTATATCTGAAGATAGTTTCGCTTAACTTTTGTTTCGTTCTCAAACATCTGTAACTTCTATATTTAATTAAGCTAGTATTTATTGACTTTATTTTTAAATTCTTTAATACATTAAAAATCATATATCAAATAAAAATTGTAATACAAGAGTTTTCAAAGCGAGATCAGAATTCAAAGCCGGTGCTTCCAGACGAGAAATGATGATTCTATAGCACTTGATACGAATAACGTAACGCATATAAATTTTGCCTAGCTTATATTCGAAGCTATGATGGTTACCGGTATGCTAGTAATACATATATATTTTTTTATCACATCTTCATTAAAACAGGTTTATAGAAAATTTGGTACTAATTTTAATTTTAATATATTGAAATGCATGATGTTCGTATGAACGCTTTTATATTCATATAATTGTTTAATTTTTATTGTACATAAAAAAAGGAAAAATGTAATTAGTGTATTTTTACCGACAGATAAGTATTTAATTACCCAGATTTTTTTATTTTATAATTTAATAATTTTTCACTAATGATTTAGTAATTTTATTTTACAACTAGAAATGTACTATTTAGGAGACATTTTACGTAACTATTTTTGTACAGTCATAGTTACTCTTCTTGTTACCTTTTGAGTTTGTTTTTATTTTTTTTATTCGCATTCATGTAAATCAATCTACATATCTAATTCTGACTCTGACGTGCAAGGTATATAATTTAAACGTAATTACTTAGCAGACGGTCAATAAGAAAAGTGCGCCCATTCAGCTTAAGTGATTTCGTGAAGCTTTGGTACATATTGATTGATAGGTGCTCCTTGATTGCATGTAGAAGGATGCACTGCGGGGTAATAGTAGCTCCCAGAAGTGTGATACTGGTAGTATATTAGAGACGTAGAACGTGGCATGTACTAATTTGCAAACGGTTTCCATGGCAAAACCTTCTGGAGCAGCGAAAGCTAATTTAATATTCAAAGTTAGTCTCAATAACCGTGATCTACTCTAAAGTTATATGCAATTAGATATCTCGTTGAACGTTAAAGAAGGATACTCTTCTTGTTTGCCGCAGATTACTTATATACGCGTCAGTTTGCAAACGTACACCCTTTGGAAAGCAAGCTCCAGTGGTCTGTGAGGTGGTTATTCTATATTAATTATTACGGAATATGCGTGCTACAAACTAAGCGATTCAAAGAGTAATTTCCCTGTAAAAAATATAAAATATCAATATATCAATTAACGATTTATAATTGATTTATCCTTTACTCAGTAATTATATTCTATTGAATAACCACTAAGGTGGCTTTAAATCGAGTTTGATGCCAATTCCCTATTTGCACTGTAAATATTTATAACAAGAAATATATTGTTTTTAGAAGTTAAAAATCTGAATTCCATATTTGCTGAAATATATATTAAAAATTACAGTTGAGTGGGACAAATCAGGAATTTATAGGCCTATTGATTTTACATATTAATTTTTTAAATTTTATTTCGGCGTAGATTGCAGCATGAACTAATTAATAATTTTCTTTCTATTATGAAAAATAGAAATATTTAAATATTAGTATTAAACAGTTCATCAGTCCAAAACGACAAAAAAAACTATAATTTAAGTTTTTAATCATGATAATCGATTAATTGGTTCAAGCTGTAGTTTACGCCAAAATTAACATATTCAAAAATTAATGTGTAAAAAACGATAAGCCTAAAAATTCCAGATCAATGTATGTATTACAAAGAAATTTCAATTTTCTATAATGATTATTTGATTAGTATATATCTTATTGCATATTTTTGTGGTGCAAGTAGAGAATAAGCGTAAATCCTTTTGAATATACAGAATTTTATTTTTAAATAAATATTTCCCATCTGCGATTATTGCGATGGTTCTTTCGTTTCTTGGGCATAGCATCACTTTTTTCCTGAATTAGAGATTAAGAAAAATCATGATGACAAATATAACGAGATGCGCCTATCTCATGAATAAGGTTACGTTAAGCGCTAACTATTATTCTGCTTAGTCTAATTCCATCTAGCGAGGATCCGAGGTGCTTACGCTAATGCAAAATTAGCTTTGAGTGCCACCAGACCACACTTAACAAGGCACCTGACGCTTGCTGATGTAACATATATTTGATTCGCCTATACATTCAACGTTGTGTATGTATTACATTTCTATCTTGATATATCTTCTTTTCGTTATTTATCTTAAATAAGCATGAAATGTTATATTATGGCACTTTATCAGTATCGAAAAAAAATTTTGCACGACTCAGTACGTAAAATAGCGATTGGCGACAAGTACGTTTGTATTTTTGGTATAGTATTCTCGAGGACTCGAGAAAGGAGTGTAGTCTTTGACGAGTACCATTATAACGGGTCTGCGAAGCATCCGCTGAGGATACGTGTTAGAGACACGGGGCTTGTAAGTTTGGTGAAGTCTAGATTTTGAGCTGTGCTCCCTTGAGCCCTCACCTCGACGATGGGCGACAGGACATCGTCTTCCTTTCAAATCTGTAACTCGGTCCTTGAACAAACAACAGCAAAGCTGGGAGGGGAACCGAGAAATCAGGGCTAGCTCTACAGTATCAGTACCGCCCGTCCTCCAGGTAAGTGGTGTGCACGTCCTCGGGATCTCGCATCTGTAACCTCCTTGTGCAGCTAACTCTCACTCACTCTACTTTCGATACGACTAAACGAGTTGAGCGAGAGGAAGAGCAAACGAGAATAGCGACAATAAGTGACATTTTGCAGAGAGTTCACGCCGCCACTACTAAGTATTTTTTGTATATTATGTATATTTAAATATCGCACTAGATACATTTGAATGCAGTGGAAGAATATGTATTTCTAGATGCGCCTGCTTTATCTATCCCATTGCTATGATCGTAAACCTGGATACACGAATTGTCCATACCCGTACCGGAGCGGACGCTGTGTCCCCTCAAGGAATACGTGATAACCTGTAGAGGGCGAAGAGCGCAATCTCTCACTGGAGCATTATGGATTTTCCGAGGCTGCCCGGGCCTCGACGAAATACCACGTGAAAATACATGTACAAATATAACGATACCTATGTATCTCTCGTAGGTACTTTATACTTGCAACACTTGGAATTAACATTTATCGTTGGGAGATACATGAAAAAAGCTCGAGTCCCCTCCTACCTGCTGTAACAAAAGCAAATTTCGATGACACTCGATTCATAACAGGGTAAAGAGCTCTCGATTGAAGTTTGTTTATTCATTCTAGATGACCTTTGAATAAAAAGAAGGTAGATGCTGTATACGCTTCACACTCTGGCTGCTTTAGTCTGTCCGCGTTCTCCTCTAGGAACGATCAATCTCTGGGTGGCCCGAGACTTCAGTTAACAATTAATCAAGAGCCAACGATCCGTGCCCTGACTTAATCCAAATCCCTGTTCGCATCCAGTGGTACGTACTTATAGAGGTCATTCTCCCAAGGGGACTCAGCGCACATGACAACACTCCCAGAGCCGATTGCACTTTGGTGCGGCTTCAACGGGTCACTAAAGTTTTTAGCGTGATCGTGGCATTGTCGATCAGACATTCTTCGGCGGTGGTTCTTTTCATTTATTTAGCGCGAATGAACTCAAGAAACCCTCTGCAGTCTCTCCAGAGCTCGGGGAATTATAAATCTTGCAGTAGACGCATTGCTTGCCGAAGCAGGGCAAACACTATTTTTCATTTGCTCCGTGTCGCTTGTTTACTGCGCGCAACTTGCAGTAGAGTAATAGACGGGACTTGTGTAGTACAAATACAAACTTGGAAGGAAAGATGGCATAATGGAAAAGTAGCGTCACGAAGCTGCAAGTTGCGAGTATCTTCATTATTCAGAAAAATCTTTTTCAGAGCCAAGGACCCATCAAGGCAACGCACTTCTGATTTTCGTAGAAATGTATGCTTAACTCAACATTTTTGTCGAGAATTATATTCTATTGGAGGGGTAGAAAGCGTGGTTAAGGAGTTATTTAAAAACTCTCTTGAATTTTTGCATTCTGACATGCAGCCGATGAGAATTTTCTAGAGGGCAAACGGGGGAATTCGCTAAAGCAAACGCGAAAGTAAATCGAATAAACTCGTCGATGTAAAACGTGCTTAATGGCCGCACTCCCCCTTTGTTTTATCCGCATTGGAATAAAACGCGTCCATTCGACTCGGGAACTCTTTGATATTGCCATGCTTCAAAATAGGTCAGTCGACTCGGCTGCAGTAAAAGACAAAGAATCTAGCTGGTGTGTACAGTCCGACGCAGTGATTTCTGCCACGCTACCCTCATGTATATATGTGCAGGACGCGCACCGCTGCCGCGGCTTATGTACACTCAAGGTGGGCTGCAGCCGGGCATTATAAGTATGTTTGCCACTTGAAAAATGAGGAAAGCGGAGAGAAAGAGAGGAAGGGTGAGAGAGGTCGGGGTCGGATAGGTCCTCACCCTCTTCTCGTAGACGAATTGAAATTCAGCTGCGTGAGAAATTCCACCGTCGTGCGACTTGACAGCCCCCTGCACACGGGATTCTTTTTAAAATTCACCTCACGTATTTTGACGAAACTGTTTACACACTGGCCATCTCAAGACTAGCATGCTGCATACGCTATACATCTACTTTATCTCCTGAATGGTCGAAAGTCTATGCACGTATTGATCGATCGCAGTTTAATTGATTTTATTAAATAGGCTTTCTATTGGAAGCATGATGTTCAAAAACGAAAACTGAAAAGAACAGTAGAACCTACTTTTTCGCAGATGTCCACTATCCGAAAACAGAAAATAGTAGTTATTTTTCGATATGCAAGTTATAGATACTTTTTACTACGAAAGAAGTTTTAAAAATGATAGCTGTTACTTTTTTTGTTTCAGCGTGCATTCACGATCAATATATACGCGGAATAAACTTCAGTTTCTAGGGATCCCTGGGATGTTACAGCCCAGCGATTAAGATATGGATTAATGGCGAATTCTTGATATTAGATAGCAGTAACACAAAAATACAAAGCAAAAGCTATCTTTCTAAACTTATTTCATATTTATTCCAGAGGATGTCTTCTTATATTTTTCGGTTTCTGTTATATAGGTAAAATTTTATACCGATATAGAAACTTGAAGTCAAAAAAATAAAAATCGTACGAAAATATAAAAATACAAATCATGCAACAAAGAAATAAGTTTCCTTGAAAAAGAAAAAATATGTATGCTAACTGAATATACTATGGACAATTGCGTGGAAAAATATTTTTTTCGATTATACGCAGTCAAAGTCTTACACCTTCTATCAGTGCTGTTTTTATATGCATATAGTAGATTTTTTAAATTTTATAAAAATTTCACTTTTCTATATGTTTTTGTTGTAAAACATTAATCAAATCGTTTTAATTTAGTAAAAATGTTTCTACCGTCTCTATCGATAGTGCTAAACTGTATAATCTATGTCCCGTCCTAAAAACGGCATTGCTTAACCTGAATTATTGCATTTCATAATTTAAGTATGAAACATTATTCACATGCTAATAAGTAGACAATATTTATATGTCAGTTGATTGTCGAATTAAAAATGAACGACAACATTAAGAGAGAAATACATGGATTAAAAATATGGTAGTATGAGAATAAAATGCGCCGAGTTAATGGAAGGTAATCGTAAGTTTTTCTGAACGACAGCTTGTAAAAAGCGAGCTAAGATTAAGAACCTAAATAAAGCCAATGAATATCTATACACTGGTTTGACTGGACAACTTAAGAGTAATCTATCCTGGTCTTTAGAAGTCACTTTTCTTTTATGAGATTTATATTGGGCATATCTTGTCTACAGACACATTATCCAGTAGCAGTAGCGAGCTCATCAAGAGTGCAACGAAGAGGCGATGAACAGACTAACTGGCACATGGTCGAGGTCAACCAGCGACCGATTCATCATCCGCGACAAGTGGCCTTTTTTGCGGAATTACTACCCGCTGTCTGGAGGTCGGGCAGTGCGGAAGGACTGAACTCTGCAGGTGCGGTGCGCCTCGATTATTACGATGCATGCCGGAAGCACGCGCGAGCGCGTGCAGTAATCTCGTTAAGTGCACGCGTGCCCCGGGGACAGGGGCGTAAAACTGATTTCAGCCGGGCGACGGGAGCCGTGAATCAATAATCAGACCGGCGGCGATGCCCGGCGTGCAATGATCGGTGAGGTGGGGGGTTGTACTCGGTCGGGGGAGGAGAGGATTCGAGCCCCCCGGCTGTATGCACCGGGCTTTTACTGCCCATTCTCGGGAATCCTGCCCCACGGCGATGCGCCTCGCCGAAGCGTCGCATATCGTTACGCGGGCTCGAGCGCGCGCTACGGACCCGTCGGCGAATCCTTTATAAATTAACGCGACTCCGCGCCTAGCCAACTCATTCGTCACGCCGCAACTGGGATGTCTCTTCTCCCTGCACATGGTACACCTGTCTCGCTGTCTTATCCGACACGAGATTGAAATTGATTTGCTTCTTCGCGGCTTCTCGCGAACTTCCAGATTAAGTATATTGATCTTCGTCATTTTTAGTTAAATTCCTTCACATAACACCGTAATTACTTGACTTGCTTGTCGTTTATTTATGACTACTGCTTTTCAAAATTGGATACTCAACTTACATTTTGCAACGTAATTTTACGGAAAGAAAAAATAGTAGAAGCGAAATAGCTTTCATGAGCAATGTGACAACCTAACTTATATAACTAAAGCTTAAAATTAATATTAGTGAGATTTAATATTATTAAATTATTTGTCTACCTATAATTATATATCTTTATACTATTATATAGTGACATTTGGTTTAACAGTAAAGAAAAGTATAATTCTATAAATATACGATTTTAGCTTGATATAGTTTCATTTTATGATAATTTTCTTATACAAAGGGAAGTATAATAAAGTATTTATGAATAAAAAATCAAGAAGTTTATGAGATTAAACTACTAAAAATTATTTATTATTACATTATAATTATTATCACATTATTATCTAACCATTTAACCATGTCATTTTGTACTTGTGTTTTTATGTGAGAAATAATCTCGTAAGTACATATGAAACGCTATGCATATCGCCAGGAACCACTTAAAAATGATTTATTGTGAAGTCGTATAGATTAACCCAATTGTATTCGTACATATTAATTAAGCAAATATTCATAAACAGTTTAACGTTGCTAGAAAATGAAAATGAAGCTAGCTAAGAAAATAACGAATATTTAGTTACATTAATAGGTAAACGTATGCTTTTTAGCCAAAAGGGAAGCTAATATATGGAATTAAAAAATGTATAACGGAGCTAATTCTTACTCTAAATTGTAGTAAAAAAATAATTTTTTCTAGTATAAAAGTAAACATTTGATGCATATTTTTAATGTATTAAATAATAATTCTATATTTATGAATAATTAATCGATTAAGAATATAGAAACATTTGTAATGACTCGTAATGATCGAAACGTAATACGAATATGCATGTATGTGTGTATGTATTTATTTAATTAACTTGTTTGAATTGTATTATTACATAAACGCGTGTCTATGTTAATAATTCTTTATTCTACTTTCGTGTATTGTATAACAATTTAATTTACAAGAAAAATTATAAATTTAAAATTGGATGAACATAACATGTGTAATATGATAAAATTGTAAATATATACCCATATACTTTTTCGCTTACTTATACTGTATGAAATTGTATATTGCAGTTTATATTTAATGATCGATAAAAATAAGTGAGATAAACAAGGAGATAGAAATTAACTATCATAATATCGTTCAGGATAGTATATGACCATAATTATCATGACTTCTTTACTTATAATTAAGTTTATAATTCTGGTCATAATTGTAATCCTCTGATAATAAATTGTGCTGAATTCTATATCCGCGCATATGAAATGTTATTCCAGAATAAGTACGATTAATTGTGCAACGATAGGAGTTCTCGTTTAATCAATAAGGTATTGTATTCGTTTGTTATAATATTACATCTTTTAGTTTAAACTGTAGTTTTTTATTTGATTCAACATATTCAACATATAAAGAATATCGTTAAATTCAAATTATTCATTAACGTTGGAGAACGCAGAGAACAAAACATGTCAGCGATTACTAAAAATATTAGTAATCATTATTAATTGAGTTGGGTAAACTGGAAGCCATAAAGTTAGATGGCGTAAACTAGGATTCAGTACTACACCGATTTGTGTACGCGCGCGTGTGCGTAATAAATTATAACATGGATATAGTTATGTAAGAGTCTTCTCTCTTGTTGCTTTTTTAAAGACTAAAAGTTAATGATCATTATTAATAATTAATTAGTTATTAGTCCTTATCTACCGTAATATGAAAAGTATTGGGATTCGTTATTAAAAAGTTGAGGAATAAGTCAAATTGAATTTTAGAAGTTTTAATTTGCCCTACAACTGTTGGGGAATCATTATTATTTTTTTTTCTCTGTGCAGTTGGATGAATCGATGGACATTTCAGTTTCAGTGCATTTGAAACACAGTTAAACATGATATCGAATAATTGTTGGTTGATTTATAAGTAAATCGAAGCAAAACAATGCCGATAGAAATTTAACCAGTTTTTCTGTTGTACACGTTAATTAAATAAAGCCTTAAAAAACAAAAGTAACGTGATAATGTAATAAATACTATAATAGATCTACATTGTTTTGCCTGTAAAACCTTAAATTGGTTTTAAATGGAAAGGGAAAAATTTGCATTTAGCGCAATGTTGATCTTCCGTTCAAGTATCGTATGCTCGACTGAAATGCAAGCGGGGCGAAAATTCAGGAGGAAAATGATCCCGCAGGCGGAGGCATCGGGCGGGAGGAGATGCGCGGGACACCGGGATCGGTGCCCGGGGCCGAGAAAGGGCGCGTCCGCGGGCAGTCGGCCGGGAGTCGGTCGGGCGGGTCTTCGCCGGGGAGCCGGCATAACGAGGTGGGCGCATTAGAGGGCGCGTCGTTAGCCAGTCTCGGGGGGAGTGGGCGGCTCGGCCGTGGAGTGGGTAACGCCTGTGAACTTGTCACGTACGGCCAAGGCGAGCGGGCTCGGGCCGATGTAGGTCGCGGCGCGGCGGCGGCGCGCGCGTGCAAACAGGCCGGGAGCGAGTGCGCGGCTCCGGTGCGCGGGCCGTGCCCTTGGCGGGTCCGCGAGGCCGCGGGCTGATCCCAGGGCGGGAGACGCGCCTCGTAGAGTGGGTCGCTCGATTCGTCCCCGGCTGGCCGGCTTCCAAGGCGGCCCCGGGGACGGGGCCGCGACGCCCATTGGCCGGTGGCCCGCGGCGCTAATTGCCGGGCGGCGCGCATTATCGAGCGCCGGCGTAACCCCGCGCGCGGCCCTCGGCCGGGGCATCGACGTCCCGCGGATGATCTTTCCGGAGCCTGGGCCGGCTCCCCGGGTCTCATTTGGCCGGGCGGCCTCGAGCCGCCCGGGGCGGCTCTCAGGGCGCGAGGGGCCATTGTGCTCTCGGATGATAGGCGGGCGGCCCCCGCGGGCACGCGGCCCCGGCGCTCGGCGCGGCCTCGAGGCCCTGCGCGGGGAGGGCCTGGCGCCCCGCCAAGCCGATGGCCGCCGATGATCCCCGGGGATTAATCGGGCCGGCGCGCCGCCCTGACGAATGACGCCCGCAGCCGAGGCGTCGGCGCCGCGGCCGCTAAGCCGCGCTCCTCGATCACGCCTTAATCCGCGGCTGGGCCGCGCGATACCTCACGTCCGCGCCCCCTGGCGGAAGGGGCTCCGAGCCGCGGGCTCGAGGCCGAGTGGTCTTGCAGCGGTCCCTGGCGCCCGGGGTGCGCCGGACTGCGCGGCCCAACCGGAGCCCTGCTCTAACGAGGGCTCGCTCTCGGCCGCGCTTTTCCCCTGCCGCTTGCCAATTTTCATTGAATTATTTCCCGTCTGAAGTAACGCTCCCCAACCACCGAACCTGTTTCTAATTAATTTCATTTACACGCGAAATTCATGCGCGAGATGCCGAGGGAGCTTGGAGCTTGCGTAATTGTTCAATGTTGCTGCAGAATAACGGCCTAGGTAAATATTTGTGCACCTTCCCTTTTATCGACCGGCTTGTTAATTAAAAAGTTCTCTACTGTTTCGTTTGCGCACAATTCCCGGCGAGAGTGCAATTCTGTCACCTGGATGTATGCGCGCATGACACGCCTCGGTTTATTCGTTAAAAATGTTGACTAAAGCTTCTTTTACGCGAGTTTACCGCTTTCAACGTGCTTCGATATATCGTTAACAGCCAGCTGTTTTGTCGCTCTCCCGCGAAATATATCCTTCGCGTCCCCAAGCTTTAAGAAATATTATACTTTATAATATACGATATTGCATAAAACATAAGCTATACCGCGTACCAAACTAAGTTTTTAAAAGTTTCGTTTGAAAGGGCTCTCGTAAGTTCGCAATTTTTTTATAGATGTGCACGTCTGTTAAAACTTGGCATGACGCATTAGCTCAAAATTTAATGACAATTAAAATTATACTGTGAATGCCGATCGATTTTTACTTTAGGACTTGAGATATAAAAATGGCTGTAACAAAAATAATAGTCAATATCGATGGTTTATTCGCCTCAACAATATTTAATCGTTTTTCCATAATCGATAAAAATGTAAGTTTATTCTAGAAGCTCGGTTCGTCGAAGCATAGTAGGCATTCCCTTAAAAGTGCCGAATCGAAGCGCTGCATTATAGCTGGCAGAAACTTTACGGCGTCAACTATAAATCTCCGGAAATGAGAAAATAATTGCAAGCTCGCAGAGGCACGGAGTTCGTTCGATTACCTCGCTTCCCGGACCTAGCCGATTAACGCCAAGACTGCATCAACGGAATTGCCTAAGAACGAAAGTCACGGGATGCGCCCCTTCCAAATTGTAGTAAACTTGAACGGGGCCGACTGCATGCTCCGGAAAATCGCCTATTATCGCGCAAGAGCGTAATTCAAGATTGGCATCCGCTTATCCTGCAACCGCGCCTGCAACAACCGACGACAACGGTCGCCTGTATCGGCACGGCCACGGATAAGCCCTATAAGCCTCACGCTCAGAGAAATAAAAGACAAGTCGAGTATACGAGGAGGCATAAAAAAACTTCAAGATTTTGAAGATTTTCCCCAAGCTGCAGCGCCTTGGGATCAGAAAAAAAAGTTTCAATGACCAAGCAATTTTTCGCAGAGCTTCCACGCGCTAGGGCAATCGTGGAGGCCGTGAATTGAATAAAATGCCTGATAAGCGCGCGCTTGTCCCTAGCTATTAGGATCAGGACGCGGGAAGCGCATTGGCGCGTAGTGTCGCGTAAAAAATCATTATATACGTTGCGGACAACAAAAGAGGGTTTTCGTGTAGCCATATAACATGGTAAAATAAAATATTAAATTTTCCGATATAATGGATAAGCTGGAGCACTCGAGCACTCGAGCACTCGTATACTGGAAAAGCTGCTTTAGCTTATTTAAAAATTTGTTAAAATAAGGAGTATAGGCATCCTAATTAAAAAGATTCTTTTATTCGCGTTTATATATTTTACACATACGAGCATTCTGAGGATGCTTTTCGTTACGCATTGTCTGTTCTAAACAGTTAGGGATTTCATCTGCATAATTATTTTTGCATATAATTCCACTGCCTACCTTAACGGACCTTTATCTACTCATCTCGTATAAAGTGTATAAATGGGCGTTGTGCATTATAATAATAAATTACATTAGATTAATTCACGCTATCAAGATTATTGAAGATAAACGAATACAAAGGACATATTTTACGAGGGCTACTAAACTTGTGTGTACCTAGGGATTTAGTCGGGTGAACGAATCCCATTTAATACGGCACATAACCGGGGGGTAAAAAATTCCCCCTGATAGACGAATATGATGTTCAGAAGAAATGTAGCGTTCGTCGGAATGAAAATGGAGATGGGAAAGATGAAAAAAAAGTGTGTTGGTCTGTGCACTTGCCGCCGCGGAAATAGAGCGAAGCGAGCAGCGAATTGCAATGAACATTGGAGATTGGACGTTAACTGGGTTGTCGTCGACTTAATGGGTTTGTCAGCTTTCTTGGCCCACATGATCGTTTGCCCTAACGAAGCGCTGATGAAAATATGTCGCAAAGGAAGAGCATTATAACCTTACTCGAATACAATATCATCATTGAAATAGTCAACAAATCGATGTCGTGCAAATTATCGAGGCTCAAATCGTACGTTTCGGGAAAGTGCTCCGATTCAAAAAGTAAAGCTTGTACGTTAAGAATCATTTTCTGATTGAATAACCATAACATGTTATTAAATATATTCTATTACGTACCATATCATATAATAAATACAGCATCCAAATGAAAAGGACCATAATAACAGGATGAAATTCTAACTCTAAGAAAAACCTGCACTTAGCGCTTTATTTTAAATTTCGAAAGAGTTGAATATACAGTAATATAACATTATAATTTTACCAATAAAAAATTAAATAGATAAGTAATGTGCAGATTAATTATTTTAATTGAAACAAATAAAATTTCAATTGTGCATAAATTTTCAAAGTTTTCTTTAAAAAGTTCTCTTAGTTTTCATTATAGAAATATCTATTCCATTCACGTATAAAGCTAATTAACTTTACTAATTGAAAACGTGCAATAGTAATTTTTAAATTTTAACAATTAATGAAGTTTTAGAATTACTGAATTTTTTTTTCTTGTATAATTGAAATATTTAAAATAGTTATCAAATTACGACACGAGTCAGAAAAATTCGAATGATTCATTAGTGATTTAATGCTTGCTATTTATTCATTTATCATCATGTTAATTTAAATTTTGAACTATAACGGTCGATTTTTTTTCTCCTAATTGAACCACATAGTCATAGTTTTTTTAGTTTACATTTGACATTCTTTTGCTATCTGTTCTTGTATTAAAGGATTATATAAGTATTATAAAAGCTTAGATACCCTCAAATAAACTTATTTACTTTTATATATTTAATAATTAAAAAACAGAAATGATTAGGGCAGTTTTCGAAATAATATTATAATAATTATATATTATAATATTAATTATCATTATGTTATTTATATTGATATATATATATAAAAATTCATATTCTTATTCTTATTAAATACTTACGTAATGATTTCAGTAAAAAGTGTTATACCATTGTCGTAAAATAAACTCACCTGAAACAAAAAAAAATACGTTTTGAATACCAAGTTTATTTTCCGCCAAGAAAAAAGATGTAATTATAAACTTACAATTAATCTTAAAACTTTACAAACATATTATTTAAATATTAAATTGATTTCAAAATTATAACTGTACAAAAATTGACATAAATTTTATATGGAAATTATTTTATTATTATAATCATTAAAAGATATATTTGCAAAATTCTTATAAAATAGTAATGGCTTCAAACATGAGTATAACTTATAGCTAATAAAAGTAGTATAATATAATTATCGGCGCACAATATACAGCAGCAATTCGCTAGAATTTTTAATTCCGCGTAATATTATAAAGTCACTGGTTAAGTTTTAATAATCGCTCAGAAGAAACTGAGATTATCAAATATAATTTAAATTCAAAACATGCTTAAATATTGCATTTTCAAAAAAGGGTATGGTATATAAATCTCTGATTCTTTTATATAAACCATTCCATAGACGTGTTCCTTTCAGTTGAAATGTGCCAAAGCCTGTATTGGGCGACATCCAGGTAGTAACAGGCTGATATGAAATGCTGCGTGAAAAGAGATCTAACATGTAATTGAGTACATCTATTCTATTAATTTTGTAAATATGGAAAATTGTATCAATTTATGCTATAGTCTCTAGATACTATTCTACAGGCTTTTCTTAAAAACACTAAGATAGATCTGCAAGTGATCTGTGCAAAAATTTGTTATAACCCCATGCAGTTGAGGAAGAGTTCAAGGTCTTCAATATACAAACAAAATTGAAGAGATTCGAAAACTGAATCTTGGGGGCTATTAAATGCCTACAGGGCCAGAATAACTTGTTGAAACCAACTGTCGTAATTATTGTTTTCTACCTATTAAATAAGATTTCGTCCAATTCAAGATTATACGAGAGAAACGCGCCTCAGAAATTCGTAAAAGAAGTCCGAATGGAAATACAGTATTGACTACCTTGCTGAATTGAATAGTACTATTATAAGTTGTTTGTTTATTAAGCAATGTGCATCCTCAGTAAATGTCAGTAAGACATTTTCATTGGAACTATATAATATCTAAAGTCCGTTTGAAGCGGGTTGAAGATTTTAGTAGAAACTGCATAATTCATGAGCAGCTGGTTGTGTATAATCTTCTTAAGAATAATATAGAGAATCGTAGTGCAATTGATCGAAAATCTGCCGAGCACGACAGAAGACCTTTTGTAGGTAGTAATAAATGAATCTTCTTTCGTTTGTCAGGGAAAACGTCTCCCTGATGTAACGATAATGTAAATCATTTATTCAGATGGCATTAGTACAAAATATTAAATGACAGAGAATTCTAATGTGACCAAATAGGAATAAAAAGTATAGGCACAGAATTTTTTAATCTTTTTCGAGAAGCTCGTTCGAACTATAGGAAATCCGCATTGCGGACAATCGAAATGAATTAATACCTGAACTGTGCAATCGGTGACCTATTATATTATTTGATATCATGAGATTATGTATAAACGTTTATTATTTACTTCGTCCGAAAAGGAAGTAATCGAGTGAATTTTTTGACAAAATGCAAAGTTTCACATGTGCATTATTAAAATCATCGACTAAATTAGACAATATCGTTTTCTATTTTTTAAAATAAAATAAATAGCATATGCTAATATTTACAATTTTTTAAGTAATATGTTTTATACTGATAATTTGTATTGTGAACAGTCTCGTTATATTTACACAAGAATTTAATTCAATAAAGAATAATGCTTTTAAAAACCTTTTCTTTCTTTAGACAATAAATAAAACTAACAAATATCTATACATAAGAATCATCTTAAAATGGATAAAACGGAAAACTATTTTGAAAAATTACATCCCCCCTCAGGTTTTGATGGATTAATAACGGAACATATCAGTTTAGTTTAAAGAACAAGGAAACGTAATTGCACTGCTGATAGCTAGGTTACATATAGCAGTTAATAAATTATTCTCACAGGTATTTGAAGAAGGGAAGACAGGAAATGACACAAGAAGAAAAGGGAAGAGTAAGAGGGCAGAGGGCACAAACATGTTGCGGGTTAATCTAAGGAGACGATCTCCTGGCGCGTAACCTGGTTTTATTGGGGTCAACTGAGAAAAAGCCAATGCAAAAGGTAATTGTTAGAAATGGCGATAGCTGAGCATCCTGCTTTCTTGGTAAATTAAGATTTTCGACCAGGGCAAAATACAAAGAATAAGTAAAGTTAGTGGGCTGCGGTCAGAACTTTACGGCTTATTTGTGCATCGACAAAGTTCGAGCCTTTATCATTGTTTCAGTTTGATTAGAAAATACAGATGCTCAAAATTTCTTAATTTTATGAAATGCATTATTGTTTTTTAAAATCGAATTTATTATATAATTCCCATTTAAAAAATGATGTATTAATATGAATATCATCTTTTCTATTTACTTGTCATGCAACAAAATGAACATAAGCGAATTATTTTGAATAATCTATCGGATTTTAACAAACCAAATTTACCTGACTAAATAGAAAGCTATTAAAGTTGTTTAATTGCGTGTCATGAATTCATTTTGTACTTAGTGCTTCTCAAACTATTTATTGTTAATAAACATAGTTGAAATTAATCTAATATTTTTAACACTTTAACAAAAAATACTGTAACAAAAATCATGTATTCAGTATTAGATATGAACATATCCTGTTAGTTTTGTAGGTGAGAACAAAATTAGTAAAGTAAAATTAACTTTGACAAAATATTTTTTTTATAAAACTATTCTGTGATTAAGTTAGAACTTTAATAAGCTATTATAGTTAAAATGGTTTTGTATAAAGAATTTGTCGAATCTTTTATATCCTTTGAGGCGTGAAATTAAACTCACGTAAAATATTGTATGTATTTTATATGCATTAAAATAAAACGAAGACTGAAAAATGAACATAAAATTGATTATAAGTTTAATACAGATTAGAAAAAAATGCAAGATTTCAGTAAATCTCTGACAACCTTCCGCGTCTTATACTGAACTCCGTAGTGTAAACTTGTCTTATTGTCACTATATTGTTTGTTCCCTTTGTCTTAAACTTGTATAGAAGGAAAACAATATGAAGTAAATCTCAATTTCTTTTATTTATTAAGCCTTAGAAATCTGTCTTGATACTTATATCAGTTGAAATCTTAAATTGAAACGAAGAAAACTATTTGAAAGCACTTATCGCTTTACTATGAAAGGGGTATTTCCTCGAGTATTTTCTTCTCGATTATACGTAAGACTATAGACCTATCTAAGTAATTTGGAGCGTCTATCTCTGTCTTGAAGGAACGGTTGGAATTGATTTTTCGTAATATAGAGATAATGGCTCATCTTGAAGTTGTACCCTAAATCAAGAGTGAAATATAAAGTCGGATTGGTGCGCGGCGTGACGGGTCGGCCGGTCGATTTATCACACTTCATTGAGGCTCTCCGGCCGCGCTCATTGCCCAGTCCTCGCGGCCGACCGCCCAGCAGCTCACCCGGCGCTTTTCGAAGTATAATGGCGCGCGTAAAGCTCGAACGCCCAGGGAATCGGTGCGTCCCTCTGTTCGCTGCGGGCGCCCGGCACTCGCCTCTAATATCGCCGTGCAATTGTTGCCGTAACATTTAAACGCGGCATCCCCTCAGCCTGGCAGCCGGTTGGATTTTCATTATTTGCTTGGGAAGGCGAGTGGCATGCGAGGTAAATAGGGAGCCGAGTTTACATTCACCCGTCAAAGGCTTTACGAGAGGAAAAATGTTAAAGCGAGGTCCCGGCCGTTATCGCGGCTCCTCGCATATAAGCGTTTTAGGACCACTTTCGGCCGTAAACTTTGAAAGTTTATTAAAGCGCCTCCCGCGCGCTGCCGACTTTTTCAAAGGCTCCCGCAGCAGGAAGCGTCCTTGGTCCCCCGGCGGAAGGAGCCGACGGATAACCCCGCGCTGAATTCGGAAAACGCATTTGCCACCTCCCGCCCTCGCTCCTGCCACCCTGAATTATCAATCGCGCGCGTGTTTTCCTCGGGCTCTGGTGGCCGTACGGCGAGTCGAATTCCACCCGACCCTCGCCTCCGGCGGCCCAGGGGCGGACCAATTCTCCCGTAGCCCCGCGACCGGAAGCCGCTGCATCTGTTATATACGGCTATCGATCGACCTTGCCATTCAGGGGAACCCCATGATACGACCTGCCCCACTAGCGGTCGCTCTATGCGAGAGACTCAATAAGCCGCGCGCCCGGGTTATCGGATAATGCTGCGGCCCTCGAGCCCCAGATACCTTCCGGCGGTTAGGGCGCACCGAAGACTCCGGGAGGTGTCCGCCCTCTGTCCACCGCTGTTTCATTAAGGTTCCACGAGGCGGATACCCTTCGTTTTTCAGCGATTTTCCTTGGCGAGCGAATCGTCGCTCCCTCGGACTCCTTTATTTTCTGCGACGCTCTGCAAGTCGTGCGGTCGAGCTGGAACTCGGCGACGTCTATGGAATCCATTCTGATCGCGGACAGTCGAGCTTTTACGATATACCAGCAGCTGTTGATCGTTTTTCCGCCGCAGAAGTGTTAATCACCGGCCAGTCCAACCTGTCTTTGACAGATATGTCTGACCGTACTGCATTGTAATAAAATAAAAACTATTCGTTCAGCGTTCTAGTTGCACAAACAGCACTGATATTTCCACAACGGATAGTCCCATTTTTCGCAAGAAAAATTTATCTGGATCAGGCTTTGATCCAAAATGTAGCCTTATAAAATAATGCCTATTAGCCAAATGTTTAAATGTTAGCAATTTAATAAACCTTGTACTCTAATTTACATTTAGTTTACCATTATATATAATTTATTATTCACATTTTTTTTGTACAGAGAATATAAGAAAAGTGCGTGAATGCAATATGTAAAAATGAGTTAAAAACAAATTATAGATTATTCGAAAACAGGAGAAAAAAAATAGTGAGTCTAAGTAGACGATCAGTTTGCGCACCAAGAAGTGCTAGTTTGTGTGGGAGACATATGGGATGCATGCGCGAGGAATGCAAGTTTGAATAAGAATTTTATTATTTATTGATTTTAACGGATTTTAGAGTAAAATTGCGCAGAATAGAGAGAATTAGTAAGGGTGCAAAAGGACAGAGATCCATTCCAAACGTGACCACCAACAAATTCAAAGCACTTGGTTTAACGTAAATAAATATAAAAAAGGGCGAGTTCAATTTAATTTCCTTTCTCTGCGAACCCTTATATCCTATAAAGGTTTACTGAAATTGTAACCGCTGATAAAATATATTTTGAAGTTGCTGTAACTCGCAATCGGAACTTAAAAGTTTATATGCGTAAATGGCACACGTTTTATAGGATGAATAAATTTTTTTATAAATTCCATCATTAGATTGTGTAACATGAAATTCTTTTAATAATACCGTTCTTGAAGAAACTATTGCTATGTCATAAAGTTGCATACTCCTTTTTATGGGATGTTATTCATTGTACGGTTTGCAAACTTCGCACTTTTCGTTTATCTTCAAATTTTTAGCATATCTTGAAAACGGAGGTAAATTTGAAAATAAATTTCCTTTAATTAATAATACAGAAAACAAGTTCTAGGTGAAAACTAAAGTATATATAGGAAAAAGCAAGAATGTTCGGTTATAAATACAGCTTAAAGAAAAACATTCCAATAAAAGCATAATATACGTTGAATTTCTACTTTCATTATTTTATTTTTTTACAAGCAATAGACGCTGGAAGTTGGCCAGTTCTGCAGACCACGTAAAAGCAGTGAAAACCTTTATATGATGAACATTAAAAAGAAGAAACATTTCAAAGAAACACAGTAACAAATATATAAGCATGCTATTAGGTCAGTCCGGTAGAACAAATATCGAGAGCAAAAGCATCTCTTAATGATTACTGATTTTCTGGATTACAATACACGTCAACACTGTACAAACTTTTCCGCATATGTAATTATTCTAATAAGTTTGAAATAAGACAGTGAGAGGGTGATAAGCAGCTGCAGCGATAATGGAAATTTCAATAATGTGATGATTTTTTCTTGGAGATGCTGATTAATTGTATTTCCAGCGCAGTGAATATTCTATCTCCGCGGATGAAAAAGTAAATGTCTCGGTAAAAAGTGTATTCGGAGTCCGACACAGTTGCCCCTATCTCGAATTAGTCCAGCCATTCGAATAGACTCGAAAAAGTTTAAAGGCCAGAGTGAATTATTTGAACTCTCGCAGGATCCTTGGCGCTCGAGGAGCAGACGTCGCTCCCGCTCTCGGCAGCCGCGGAAAAAGGCAACTTGGCCGAGCGAGCAGCCCGGAAGGGAGCGCAGGTTATCCGGTTGCAGGCGCTAGTGCAGGAGAGGGCCCCGGGCGCTCGGTAGCTCTGCCCATCCCAATTGATCCGTCTGCTGATTGGATCCATCGGGGCGGCTTCCGCGGGCCATCGGGCGGGAAGGCCAGCGGGGCTCGGGTTTCAGCGGGCAGCGCGAGCTGGCCGCCTGAAAAAGCCCGCGTCCCGCGCGCATCGACATTGTGTCCGCTGGGGGAGGAAAAGCACGGGGGGCGAGGCGGCCAGCCGCGGCCTGATAATTCGCGCGGGCTAACGATTTTCTGTCGAAGCCCCGCGACGCGCGCGTCCAGCTCGCGCGGAGGCTGCCCGTCGCGGAGTGAGCCCTCGCCGCGGAACTGCCTCTCTAATTAACGCGCTCCCGCAACCGGAGGAGGCGCGCGTTAAGCCGCCCCGTGGAATATGACGCTGGCAAATTGCTGGGCAGCGGCTGGGGCGATATCTCGATTTTCGCCCGGGGCCGCGCCGCCTGTAAAGAAGTTTACGCGGCTGGTGGATGGCCAGCGGAGACGCCGCGTCGGCCCGGCCGCGCGATTGCTTTACGAGCGCCCTCGCGTTACGGGGGGGCTCGCCCTGTCGTTGGCAATCCTGCGCGGGCCGGGTAAATAGCCGGGCCCTTGGCGCCGAATTCGCCTTGTTAGAGGATAAACGTCACCGACGGCCTATTAGGTCGTAAAATCTTTTAACGGTGATCTAGTGCTGTAATTCGGGAAGGCGTTCCGCGCCCGCGCCGAAAGTAGCAAACATTCCCGGGAAGGCGGCCGGCGATGATTTATCCGTATTGAATGGGCCTAATGGGAGCCGCGCCGTTGGCTCACGTTGCGGCTGAGCGCCTGAGACCGAGCCGCTCGTTCACGGCGTGACAAGTACGCGTCGGTTATTTCTTTTACGAGATTGCCCGCTTACACGCGAGGCGGGGAATTACCGGCTCGTTCCCCCGCGGCCGTCGCTGATGATTTTACTCGGACGTAGCCTCCTATACACGTATATATATATACGTATATTTCTATTTTGTCGGGGAAGAATCGTAAAGTAGGTAAGAGGCTTTGGAAATTACGCGCTTATGCCGAGCCAAGATGAAAGGTGAAATTTTTCGAGTAAGTGGGTGAAATCCACTTTGGAAAAAGGCAGTTTCAACTCTTTTTACAATGCAGATCGCGAGCGATCCCCTTTAAAGGGAGGAAGGTGAGCCGGGGACGCGGAAAGAAACTCCCTTCGCGTAAATCGCCGCGATCAAAGGGGCTAACTTGTTCGACTTCGGGATCAGCCCTGGGATTCTAATCCATTTGATTAACAGGGGGGGCAGTTGCGCGGCCGTTGATAAAACTCGGGCCATTGGTCGATCGGCGTTCGACCACTGCGCGCCCACCGTTGTTGCGTTCACCGGGGATTAACCGGGATACAGGTGCGGCCCCGGTACGGCTCCTCTCGACGCCTCGGTTGGCCTTTCTCGCGCGACAAACGCTCGCCTGCAAATTAGCCGCGATAGGCTCACGGCTCCATTGAGCCTGTCCACCTCGGGGTAGGCTTTGTGGCCGTTGCCCTGGAAACGCAACTTGGACGCATCTACCGGTGGGACAATGGCTCCCGATCCCTTTCGACTCCCGAGTTTTGATTCAATTGCCGGGGGACGCGCATATACCTCCGCGGCCGCGGGCGGAAAGAGGCCCTTTCACGGGCCGCGCCCTCTGGAACATTCGCCCGAGGAACCGGACCGCGGCGCTTAATGCATTCCATTGAGGCTGCCCGACAACGGCCCCGGCAGCTGAATAATAACGAGGCGCCGGTCCGAGCGGCCCGCCAATCCTTTTTCCGCGCGCGCCCGGAAATGGCGCGATGGCCGCGGATTTTCGCGGCCGCCCTAACGAGGCCGCCGGCCGTTAGGCTCGCCTGTAATGCGGATCGGGCGCCGTCGCCGCCGGGTCCTCGTGCCCCAGCTCGCGCCCCAGGCGCCTTTTTCCCCCGAATCGATAAGTAGTGTCGCTTGGGACGAGGCGGAACCCCCTTGTTTTTCATTAAATGCAGGTGCCGTCGTAAACAAAGCTCCGAGGTGCGGCCTCCGGATCGATGGACCGCCCGTCTCCTCCGTACTCTTTTTATTTTCCACGCGCATCTCGAGCGCATCTCCTTGCGCATCAGCCGCGTATTTATTAATAAAACCAATACCGTGTACGAGTCCCGTTGTCCCCATCAAAAGTCATCCTGGACAATGGGTCTTGTTCAGCGGCTCGTGTAACACGACTCATGTCCGAGCTTTTCCGAGCACTCCCCATATCTGTCCGGGGGTCGTTCATTTGAAACGTTAGCTTTGCATAAATCCACGATACATATTTCATCTATAGTCGAGCTGCCTTGTCGAAAAATTGTAAATACTCGTATTTATGTCAAAAAGCGTTAATACTAATAAATTCCAATTACACGACTTCCGTGTTGATTAATTTTCGAGTTAACAATAAATGTCCGCGCTGGGGAGAGTCCAAAGAATCACATAACCGCCAAGCGATGGCAAATGTTAGCTTTGCGGAACGGCATGAACCCATGTGCATCGGATGACACCGTATATACTCAGTGAATATAGAGATAAGTATCAAACTGTTTCAAGATTGTGCTCGCGCGGTATTTCGAGCGATTCTCGGTTCGTCTAGGAATCCATTGAAACCTAGGCGGACAAGTTCGAAATTTGAGGTTTTTAGGCCAATTGGGAGAACGCCACTTGCACATGAACGCGTTCGAATTTGGAATTGTAGTTTCCATTACGGGAAAAATATGTTTTCGTGACGTCTATCTAAAACACGACCTGTCTGTGCAAAGCTAAATGACGAGTTCATCAAACAAAACCCGGATGAAGGGTAGTACATTTGAAATACTACTACACGATATGAGCGCAGTAAAATGTATATAAACATATGATATATTCTGGTTCTCCACGCAGTGTGATCGTTGTTTAATGCAAAAAATCAAGCAAGAAAAGTACACCAACTAAAAGTCAAATAAAAACGATCAAGAAGCTGTAGAATACACATGGTATATACCACAGCTATATAAGAACAAATAAATTGGAAATGAGAATAAATACAAGGGAGAAGGGATTATCGCGATCGGATTATTTTTATATTGGTAAGAATAATTTATTTATTTTATCTAACTTTAATACGATCTGCAATTATTTCTTTTAGTTTGTTTGTATATAATGTTATCTTCTTCTTTAACTTGATTTATTGAATTATTTACATATTTAATTGTAAGTATCTTATTAATAATTTTAACTATTTTAATGGATCTTAAATATATAATATTATGCTTAAATGGATCAACGGTCTTTAAATATTTAAATAAATGACCAAAAATATTGAGTTTAATAGTTGAACTGCAGTATTTTATCTTTTTACGTCATGTAATAATACGGGTATATTCTATATTTTTTTTATACTTTCAAACATTTAAATACGAATACTAAATCATTTAATATGGAATAATTAGAATATGAAGTTCATGTACTGCTGTTTAATTTTAGTTTAATAAATAAATTATATGTTTTTTTGTTCTTGAACACAAAATTGAAAAATTTTGGAGTTTACAAGTGCTTGAAAATTCGAAGAATAATTTTAATATACATTAAAATTATATCCGTAAAAACACTCGATGCTCAAATTTTGAGAAGTATTCGTTTTAGGAATATATCCGTTTAAAAAGTTATAAATAGCCTTTATAACAAGGTTCAACTTCGGTCAACTAATAAGTGACCCAGACTAATGTGGAATTTAAAAAATGCACATCGAAAATACTGAAATTCAGTACTAAATACTTTTTCATTTTTTTTCCTGTTTCCTTCTTTTTCAACTATAAAATATGATATGCTTTAGAAAAATGTATTATACTTCAATAGCTATAAATGAAAGTTGATTTTCTGGAGTTTTATTTGCTTAAAAAGCAAATAGAAAGTTTTATTAGCTTCTCTTAATCAGATGAAACTTTTATAGAAGATTTCCTTGCACGTTCTGAAAACGTTCATGCATGAGTCTTATTACGACTTCGGCGTTTCTCATCTTTTAATATTCGACATATATCACAATTCCAGAAAAATCTGCGCCTACTCAACACATTTAAAATAGCACACGTTTTAATGAGATCATTAGTTGAATTAAGCAGAGAATAAATAATTTAACGTAATTTAACAATTACAAAAACCGAAATTTGGAGTATCATCCACAAAAGTAATTTTTAACGGTTTCTCTTTGATGTTATTAGAAAGCGTAATACAATTATATCCTTAACAGGATAATTTAAACTTTATATTAAAATATAATTGAAATATTCGTTCAAATGCACAATGCATTGATAACGGTATCATTTCACTCGTTAAAATATGAAAGAATTTTTCATTGGCGCATAGATAAAACAGAATTTAATAACTTGTACACGTACCGCCTAATTTGGATGATTTTTAGAGAAATTCATGGGTTAATTTTCGAATAATATTTCACGAGGAAACTATTTAATTCGTACAGTGAATAAAAGATCAGAAAGTGTAGAGCGGAGTGCAAGCGCATCGGCCGTTTTAATTTAGTAAAGGCCGCCTGATAGACAGTGGTAATTTAGCATTGTCGGAGGAGAGTAGGTGGGCAAGGGGGCAGGAGTAAATTTGGGAAATAATAATTCCACGTGGCTTATCGGCGGGGCAGCGGGCGGCCTCGGATTCAGGCCGATCGGCCGGATAAGGCGCGAGGGCTGGCGCGCTGGGGCGCAGTGCGTACCTGGAAGGAGTGGTCGTGGTGGTGGCACTCGTGCGCCAGGCCGGCGGGCATCCTCAGCCTGTAGGGGCTGTGCACGGGGCAGTTGAGCCGGAAGGGCCCCGCCTCCGCGGGCAGGAGCGGCGGCAGGGCGTGGGTGTGGGGCCCGAAGACGACGCTGTCGAGGGGCAGGGGCAGGGGCAGGGGCAGGGGCCGGGGCGCGCAGTCGAGCGAGCGGCAGGAGTGGGCGAAGGGCCGGCACAGCGGCCCCGGGAGCAGGGCCGGCAGCGGCCGAGGCAGCGGCCCGTGCACCAGGTGGCCCCGGCACAGGTGCTCGTGGAACTGGGCCGCGTGGGCGCAGTCCGGCGGGCCGCAGGCCAGGGGCCGCGCGGGCCCCAGGACCGAGTCGACCGAGCGCGCCGGGTGCACGTGGGCCTCGAGGCACTCGGGGGCCGCGCACCGCGGGAAGCCGGGCCCGGGCGCGGGCGGCTCGCCCGGGCGAGCCAGGTCGACCGAGCGCAGGCTCTCCGCCGAGCGCATGCACGCGCGCTGCTGGTCGATGGGCCGCAGGGGCGAGGGGTCCGTCGAGCGGCTGGGCCGCTCCCAGCACCGCGGGCCGGCCCAGGTGCCGTAGGCCTCCATGGGCCGCGCACTAGGGGCCCGGGCCCATGGGCCGCGGGGCCGTCGCGGGGGGCGCGCGCTTCAGCCGGACCGGGGGGGTCGCGGGGTCACTTGGCGCGGTGAGGGGACTCGCGCGGCAGGCCGAGAGCCGCCGGGCGCCGGAGGTGGCATCGCGCTCCCGCGCTCCCGAGCACTGGCGCATCTCCGCCGCCCCGTGGCCTCCGGGCCTCCGCGGCGCAGGCCCCCCGCGCAGCCCCGCCGCGCACGCGCGCCCCTCCCCCGAGCCCCGCTCAGATTTGGCAGTTATTTCGTCGAGCTGCGCCCCGGCCGCCCGACGCCCCCGCGGCCCCCGCGGCCCCCGAGGCCCCCAGGCCCCGACGCCGCAGCCGCCGCGCGCGCGCGCACCCGCCCGCGATTAATATCGCCCGTCCCCCGCGCCCTGCAAAAATACTGCGGCCGCTTGCGGCCCGCCGACGCGCTCCAATGAATAAAGGAAGCTGCGTCGCGCAAGGGCACGCGTGGGACGTCCAACGCAAGCCGCTTCCGCGCCGGATCACCGGCTGAATGAAAAACGAGCCATCGATTTTTCAGGAGGCGCCCGAGATAGCTCCCGAGACAGCCTAGCGCCGGGACACTCCGCACGCGCGTGCCCTACCTCGCCCCTGCCTCGCCCGCCCTCGCCCAGCCTCCTCCCAGTGCGCCACATTCCCGCACCAAAGCCTACATCAGCTGTACTCGCGCCCCGCCTGCCTTGAGCTGCTCCCCCAAGAGCCGCCCCACGAGGGGACGTCCCATCCGAGCTCTCTTTACAGCCCGAGACCGCCTTGTATACAGATCGATGCGGAACTGCGGCTGCGTCAAAGTTTCCGGCCGCGCCAGAAAAACCGGAAGTCTCAGCGAGGTGGCAGGTAGTATACTGATCGCGGCGTTTAGGGCCTCTTTCCTCGCGGCCCGTTCCCGACTATCATCCGCCCTTTACGACTCCGGCCTTGGGAATCTCGTGAACCTAGCGCGGTCCGTTAACTCGGGCGGACAGTGCCCGCAACGCGTAATCATATCCGCTTGGGGAGTCATCCCTGTCCGAGCGCCCAGCATCCGAGCCTTCCGCTAACGCATCTTCATGCGCGCCCGGAAAACCGCTCGAGTTTGCGGGGCCCACTTACTTGGCGGGCGCCCGAGCTCTCGGAAAATGATTTCAGGCCGCAGCGCCCGCTTCTCGGACGCCTTAGAAATTCAAACAGCGCTTGCAGCAGCTCTCAAAGGCCAGCGTTATTTTATGAAAGGCGGCGAGTGAATTTTATAGCAAAGACGGTCGGCCTGCGCGTTTAATTTGTCCCTCCATGCCTCTCATAAAAGTGCGCTTCTATTTGCGAGCGGAAGAAAAAACCCATCCAAAAACAGCCCACTTCTAGTTTTTCGAAGCACACGGGATGGGTCAACTTGGTCAAATCTCTGTATGTGACCAACTACATAGACTGCTACTTGACAAAAATGAAACGTCCCTGCTAGTGATAATTCATGCATTTTCTTACGAGTCTTCCAGGACTTATAATGCTTCTTACCATTTATTCATAATGGTTGATGAATACTATAAATATTGACACTATAAATATGTTCTCGGTACAAAAATTTCCTCATCCGCAGGTGTCGCATATTGCATAGTAAAACTGGCATAAAAACAAAATGCATACAAGGAATAGGCAAATAAAAATACATTAAATAAAACATAAAATACCTCAATAAATAAGCGATCAAATATATTTAATTTTACAGAAGTCCGCTAAGCCAAATAACTTCTAAACGATTAACTCTAGATTTTCTAAGTCGACCGCACCGCGGTTAAATGGATATCGCATGCAATAGGATTTAAATGATGAAATTCCAGATCAAGTGTATAATGTCGCAAGAATATTTAAGATGCATTACTGGACTCGTAGAATGACATTATTTGCCTTTTAAAGATTTGAAAACAAGCTCTTACAAAACCCTTAATTTTATTAAGAATATATCCCGAACATTATTACTGTATCTATTCTGAATCAAAAAGCTTTTTATAAACTAACTGCGTATTGCGAAACTATTTTTCCGAGGGGGTTTTCTGACCATAAATCTCAGAAATTTAAAAAAGTGTTCTAGAATGAATTAGCTAAGTATTTAACGATTAAACAATAGTAAATACTATGGAAAATATGTAAGGAATATAAAAGGTCGGACGACGTTGGTGCATAGATCAGAGTAATCCTCAGTATGAAACGAATTTCGTTCCTCATTGACCTGCTAGAACAGAAAAAACGAAAAGTAGAAGCTAGTATATTTAAAATGTACCAACAGATACAAAATGAATAAATAAATTAATGTTTCTTTTATATTTCCATTTAAATATCGAGGTCAGGCGCGTGTATCGAAATATAAATATTAATAATAATACTAAAAATAATAGTTTAATAAAAATGTAATATGCACGCATCTAAACAAAGTTCAACTAAGTAGAGCCTATATCCACAATGTATTGATTTGTTGATTACCTTAATTATAGCCTTAAATTATAGACAGAAGCAAAATTATACAATTACAAGTAAAATCAAAGAAGCCGAGTACCAAGTGCTTGTCCACAGTTATTGTGCACGGTAATGGCCATGGCATCAAAGGCTCGAGAAAACCCAATAAGCGCTATAAGCATTATGCAGCTCCACAATAGTAAATACAAAATTAACAACAACCTCCATAAGAGGATACATGTACACGACCTAAAAGCTGTCGACAGAAACGCACAGAAAATTTTGCTTTTGAAGCGAATTGCTGGTTTCCTCGACAAAGTAGTTAACAGGAATATTATGCTAAATAAATTTGCGAAGAGTTAATTTTCGCAATAATCACGATGTTCATATCTGTGTCATCAAGCATCGAATATTGATGACTTATCATAGCATTATATACTATATCTAATTAAGCGGTAGGTCTTCAATCGTGTGGAATAATAATATTTAAAACATTTTTTTGCGTACACGTACACGTGCGGGTATCGTGAAATTATTTGAATCATTTACAACAGGACAAATAAAAACGCGAGCATTAGATTGATTAGCATTATAGATGATTTATACATGAAATTTGATTATAAATTTTGGGTCATTTTTACTCTAATATAACTCAAGCAATTAACATGATTTAAACAATATCTCCAACATACTATCTGAGTCAGTCAAAATTTCTAATAAAATTTTTCTAAGTGTAGCACCAGTATAGTAGAATGTATTTAAATATATAAAGTGTATACTATCTATTAAGATACCTAGTCGAACAGAAATATAACTGCATATTATGCGAAGAATTCGACGGATTAAAACCTGCGAGCGCGAAAAATGAGTCGCAAAAAAAACAGCAGGATCAAAGTTTATGGAAAATATATAACGTAAGCAAGTATAATATAAAGTCGTAGGATAGGTTTTCATGTCAGTAGGTATATGCCAAGCACGCTAAAGCGCACCCTAGCTGCATTCAGAATGAGCTTCTTTTTATCGTGGAACGCTTGTTAAATAATTCCAAGGGGTAATCCGATACCTACTTTTTTGTAAATTTCACCAACTCTTAACTCCCTCAATATGTTCAAATAAATTATTACATGTACTTCAACAATATTGACTGCAAAAAGAATTGAAAACAAATTCAGTGAGAGTAATTTTATTATAAAACTAAATTTGAATATGAGAAAGCTTACAAATAAATAAATGTAATAAAAAATGAGTAAGAAAAATTAATAAATTCTTGCTGGAATATATATCCATCAAACGATCGCTTATATATTATTTACTTATTATATATAATTCTTTATGTGAAAAATGTCACATTGTATCAAAATAATACAATATTTCATTATTTAAATATTTACTTTTTATATTTGACATTGACTTTTAGAAATCAAATATAAAATATAAGCAAAGCGCATGATGGATACGTTACATAATTCAGATATAATACAAAGGTTTTGATCAATCATCATTGCCGTCATGGATTTGTTCTTATATAAAAACAAATTACTTACTCATTAGAAAATAAAACAACAAATAAACTTTATATATAAATAACTGTTTTTAAAATCAAAATTATTATCAGAATTATCAACCGCACCTATCTCTTTATAAACATCCTTTATAACCTCTTTATAAACTACTCCTGTACTATACACATATGACAGTATTATTTACAACTTTCTTAGCTTTTTTTTCTGCACATTAATAGCTTATTTTATATCGTCTTTGATAAACTTCCACTCTTCGCCAAGTTACTACGTTGTTTTTTAATAAAAAGAAATACTCATAAGATGATGTATTGTATGCACATATGTATATGTTTAATCATGTATGCTTCTTATACTTAGATTTCTTCTATTTATCTATCAATTTTGAAATTGATAGATTTTCATTAAGGGGGGATTATATCCATAACTTGCCTTGCATGGAATAACCTGAAACAGACAAATTTTTTCATTAAAAATAAAAGTTACATTTTTTAATTAAATTAAATAATATTTCTGATAAAATGAAATCTCTCAGAATTCTGAAAGTTCATTCTATGCTGATCCATGTATAACTACTTGATAATGGTATATTCTACCTAGACTTCAATACAAATTGTAGGTATTCTATAGTTTTTAGGACTGTTGCTATTTTAAATAATGTTCACAGTTTAAATTTTAGGAACAAAAATGCAAAACTAATTTTTAAATTAAATTTAAGAACATAATTATAAAATATTAGAAATATTTGTACATTTTATTTAATAAACTGATTTTAAAATTGTTAATTCATTATAATAAACACGAAATAGCAACAGTTTTAAGCAGTATCAAATATCTACATTAGGCTCTTCCGCAGTTTAATTCATCAAGCGGTTCAGTTCAAAGTCTACGCAGAAAATTACATAATTTTCAAGTATTTATTTTACAGCATAGAAACAACTGTTTCCCTGGTAGGACATTAACTACTTTCTTTAGTTAATGTATTTATCAAAGGGAGGCTTAAATAAATAAAATAAAATTATAAGTGAAATAAAAATAGTGTTGTAATGTCACCATTTTTGAAACATAAAATAAATAATAAGTGTTTGTGTTTATGTCTAAAATGTTTACTTAATCAGAAATAGGAATTAAAGAACGGATCTGGTAGTGGAAAATTATAAAACTGGCTAAAAACTCATTAAGACTTCCCCCAAGGAGGTACTCTGAGAGGCTTCATTCTATTAAAAATGTTATCTAATTTAAGAAAAAAATTTACTTTTATTTTCAATAAAAAATGTTTCTGCTTTGCGTCGTTCAGCGAGGGAGACATTATAGATGCGATATCCTCTTTTCATTTCTTACCATACGATTCGCGGCGTGTCAGTCTTCTACTAATACGAAATGTGCATACGTTGTCTATCTATCGATTACAAACAGAGATCTTGATTATGGGTAAAGCTTAACTATTGCTAATCACTAAGCGAGAATACTTAAGCAAGCTACGAATTGTCATGCTCTAATGCAAGAAGAATTAATTGTTAAATACGATGACAATACTAGTGTTGTATCAAAGCATTCATGTGAAACAGTCTAGCATAGAGAGAACGAATAGATGGGGACATCCGCAATAAATCGTCGCAATCAATAGATCGGGGACTGCGTAGAAAGCAGTTGGATACGCCCGATAAGTCGTTTAAAAGATAGAGACCCTCACAGGAAGAGGTTGGAAGAATTTCCACATATCTATGATATAGAGATGAATTTCGGCATTAATAAAGATCGACTCTTGTTGATGGAAATCAATTGTGATAGTGAATTATTGCACACACGAAAGGATGCTTTGGCACTTTCTATGCATTATAGTGGCTTCAACAAACATTAAAATAAGAACCGAATGAGAATTACTTCTATCATTTTCTTTATGAAACTTGTGTATATATAAAAATATATATTATCGGAAGATTCTACAGTAATATACATGTAGCTCGTATCTTATGACGTTGCTTGCAGACTAACTGCAGAACTCGAGAATATTTCGCTATTTAACTGTCATGTGCACACTGAGCACCAGCTTGCAGTATACTTTCTGCTGTAAAGAGTCGTATTTTGTTACATCCTTTCAATATCTTTTGGTTACACGTTTGAAAACGATTATAAATTGGTTTTAGTTTGATGCAAGTAATTGGCACTTTGAATATTTTTCGTTTTGTTTATTTGAATTATTAAAAGATGAACAGAGACGAATTAACAAAGTAAATAAAAGTAAATAAAAAATTAAATAAATTTGAAACTATACGAATAAATGCACTGACCTCTCATCAATTTTTGGCTCAATGGATTGTTTAGAGTTTTAATTTCATTTCTTTGTTAGTGCTGAAACTTTGGCGAAGAAGAAAATAAAAATGAAAGATGGAAAAAAAGAAAAATAGTCGATCTACGGTCAGTGATTAATAGAGAAACAATTTCGTCAAAAAAACATTGAGGATATAGCTGACCTCGCATTTGATTCCTACAACCGCATACGCCTTCTTCGTGCGCTCGGATGCCTACGGTAAGGCGCCGGAAAGAAGGGGCGGCTTCGCGGCCCCAGAAATCAATAGTTGTTTCGAAACTTGGCGAGCGGCAGCGCCAAGCCCGGGGCGTCGAGATAATAACGCTCGCACGCGGAATGATAAATGCGCCTCTCGCTGTCGATCGACCCGGCAAAATGCGTTTGACGCGAGCTTGTGCGGTTTGATGCGACTAATTGAAGAAGCAGACTAAGGCATGGACTGCGTGCACTAACTATAGCGAACCATTCATTAACTACGATGTCACCAAGCGCAATAAACTACAGAGTAGAAACGCATCCGGGTGGTACATTTAATTTGGGCGTACGCGGTAATTTTCAATCTACTCGCAGGGAAAGCGAATTAAAAATCAATTTCAAAAGGAGGAGGAAACGTGTTCCTTATACGCGGCTAGCAATAGCGGCCAACTACCTTTTTAAATTTGTACTTGCATGAATTATCGTTGGTTCTCCGCGACGAGACAGTAATGCTTCTCAACCTACACGGTAACCCGATTAAACTTTCGTAATTCTGGCAACTGTCGCGCAACATTCCAATTTGATTTGTTGATATTTATACACTACCTGCAATCGCCAGTTCGTTGATAAATAGCGATACCCACGTATAGTTGATTTCGCGAAGTAGCATAAGATACGATGTTATTTTGTTTCCATTTATCTGTTTAATCTTTCTTTTGCTCTTTCGTGTTGTAAATATTAATACTGGGTTTTCGTGTTGAATTTCCTCTTAGAATCCACTCAAAATATACGTCGTCAGATAAGGTTAAGAGCTAGAATTGAAATTGCAATCTAGCAAGGAATGTTCATTCTGACGAGAACCCTACTTCTTGAAATTCTGTATACTCGATATGAGGGTCCATATTTTTAAGAAATCAAGTTCGGCATCGGTGATGACAAAAATATAGATTTACACATTTGTAATAATCATTGTTATGAAAGCATAAAAAATTCCTTTAATTTTCAAACTAGTTTTTGTCTTACATGCATATTTTCAAGTTTTTTAATAAAATTGTTTTTGTACATAAACCAGTTTCATGATTAGTATATTAAAATTTCAATATTTATACACATATGGAAACATGAATAATAAAGCGAGTTTAAAAGTGTATTATACATATTTGATAACGACATTTACAAGTATTACAATAAATAAAAGCAATATCACAATCACACGATAAAAATGTTTAAACTTTTAATACATAATTGATTTTGTATTGTAAAAACGATTTAATAATTAGTATATTAATATTTCAGTATTTGTAAGCATGTTATATATACTATATAACTATATTTATGAGCATTACAATAAATAAAAGTCATTCTAGAACCATACGTTAAATATGTTTTAACTTTTAATATAAAGAAGTTTATGATATAATAAATCAATAGTTTGAGTTAACATTTAAAGCACCTTTAACGTTAATTAATTTATGTAATAAAATTTATTTAAACATACGAAACATGGACAAACCTGGGCAAGATAAAAAAATATTCATTTTTAATGACAAAATTTGTCTCGTAGAACACGACCGTACATAAAACACATAAGAACATAAAAAACTAAATATAAAAAATTGTTTTACAGATTAAAAAAAAAGGTAGAGAGATCTAGAAAACTATATAAAATAACACACTTTCAAAATCATCTTAAGTAAAAATAATATAAAATTTATCCATAATTTATTTATCTTCGATCAACACAAATTGTTAAAATTTATTATCGTAATTTTTAAAACGATACAAGGTACCTTCAGTTTGAATTACAATAGCAGTGACATATTTACTATTGTTACGTTGCGAGAAACGTATAAAGTAAAATCATATACAGTATAATATAAGGGGAATATTGTATGATTCCAAGGAGCAGAAATCCTCCCAGCTTCATTAAAATAGGTTGGCTGTAAATGCATGAAACGCAAACCTTGGTGGCTAAAGATATGTAAGATTTGATAAAAGATATTTGATCGGCTTTAAGGTACGACGAATACTGTAAAAAGCATGAAATAGTCATTACACATGATCCTAGGAAATCTTTCACACGTAAAGTCTGACTAAATATCAGGTTTATCTACTGTCGTATTCGGGTCAGTAGATTGGATGACAATTCTACTGTCAACAATGTAGCCGTAATATTCAATATTTTTAAACTGCACACATAGTTTTTGTATCCATGGTCACGTCTACGATCTGAACGTAAGTCGAAAATAATAGATTAAATTAGTGCCTTATTAATTGAAACATTATCTTAGCGATCGACTAAATAAAAATTGAAAAAATGCATGAATCCGCTTACAATATTTACTTTAATCAAATGATATTGGCGAGAATGAAACACGTATATAATTAGATTGATTGATAATCCGCAAAATGAAAGATAATGAAATTGGTTGCGGTTGCGCATGTTTGATCGAGTGGCGGATATTGCAGAGTTTGGGGAAAGGATTCGCTAGTTTGTAATTCCTTTGCGATGTCTATTCTCGGCTGTCAAAAAGAGCAACATAAAGTAGAATTGAAATGGAAGCGATAGATTTAAGTTGTCAGTGCGGCGCAGAAGAAAGAAAAAGAGCAAAGGAAGCCGTGCGGGTGGGTGAGTGGATGGGTTGGGTGAATGGGTTCGGGCGGCTAATTTGGAAGGGCCGAGTCTTTGAGGGGCGCAGCGGCCGAGCCGGTTCGTCAGTTTCCACTGAGCCGTGGGCGGCCGTGTCCGCAGATTAAATGGGTCAATCTTGGCCGCGGAGACGTTAGATCCGCAGATTAGGCGCAGGCCGGGCGGGGCGAGCGGCCGTAATGCATAAGCGGCCTCGGGGCGGATGATCCGGGGCTGCGGGCCAATATCGCGGGGCGGAAAGCGGATTACCTGGTGCCAGTTGTGGAGCCGGTACTGGGCGAGGTAGTACTTGTAGACGTGCCTCGGGAGGGCGCGCCTCGTCTCCTCGCCGATCCAGCGGGCCGGGTGGGCCGGGAGGCAGGCCGCGGCGGAGGCGGCCCTGGGGCCCGGGGCCCCGGGCGAGCGGCGGCCGAGGGTCGGGCCGGCGGAGGCGCGCCTCGGGCCCGCGGCCGGGGGCGAGCGGCCGAGGGAGAGGCTGCCCCGGGGGGCGGGGCCGCAGCGGGGGCACTCGGGCCGCGGGAGCCGGCTGCAGGAGGCCGCGAGGGGCGCAGCCCTGGGCCGCGGGCAGGGGCCCAGGGCACCCGGGGCAGGCCGGGCAGCCCGGGCAGTGGGGCCAGGGGCTCGGGCCGCCCGCGGCCGCGGGGCGCGCCATCCGCCCGGCTCACATGGCCCTCGGGCTTTTATCTTTCACCAGGCGCCCTGATTGGACATCAATCTTGCAGGCTCGGCCCGCTCGCCATCCATCCCCGAGCTCTGCGGCCCGCGGACGACTTGGGCGCGCGCCTGTCGATGCCGCTTAGCGCCCTCGAACTCCAACTCAATTTTTCAGGGGGAACTTAAGGAATCCGAGGAAAGGGGTTCCTAGTTAAAGTTTGACCCACCTCGCGCTCGCAGCCCAAACTTTTCGACCTAACTCGTCGCCACCCAATTATAAATATACCATTAGAACGAAGGAGTCTATAATTGAATCGCGTGCTTGTCCTGCGGCTTAGAATACATTAGGACGCGCTCAAGCCGATTAACGCTCGCCTCTGCCCTTATAAATATAAAAGAAATGTTGATGAGTCGACGCCGCCAGCGGCTCCCCTTTCTGTCCCCTAATTCATTTACCGCCTTTCTACCATAAATTGTTGCAATTAATTATTGGCGGAATAATCCAACTCGCAGCGGATTTTCATTATATGATTTAAAAGTTGCTTTGCCACTGGATGTGTCCATCTAGAATTCTCTCTGTATCGATTCAACGAAATAACATTCAATTGACGGTTGTTATATCTGCGTGTGAACGAATTATTCTCTCCGAATTCTCGAAACAGAGAATTCTGTAACAAATCTCATTGTTAAATTAAATACTGTGTGATTTAATGCACTTTTGGTCTTTGTGCATAATTGACAATGAATTCTTTTATCCAGCGAATTCTATGCCTACAGTCGACTATAAAATACGACAGGAATCGATGCCGAAATTTAACGATGCCGTTAATTTCGACCTTTGAAAATTCGACTGACGCAGCAATGTTCCGATTACGGCTAACGACGTACTCAAGGAGGGCTTCAAGTTTGCTTGATAAAAGCATCACTAAGAGAGGGATTTGCTAACAGTTAATACATTTATTAACTTCTAATATTTCAAAATGAAAAGTCGATGAGATTCATTTGTTATCAGATATTAGGATATTAATATATCAACGTTTATGAATTGTTCAGAATCAGAAGCAGTATGTAAATTAATATAATAATGCTTTGTATATAATATTCATCTGTAACGTCGAATCCGCTTTCCAAATAGTGCGTACGTGCGTTTACATATACATGTATGATAAACAGTTCGTCGAATGCTAGAACAATAATAAATGACTATTTTGTTTCGTATTACATATCAATTTATATCGCACTACTTGAAGTATACGTAAGTGTGTAAATCGTTGGCGAAACTGTTCTTCGAAGAAGCTCTTAGCATCTGTACAAGCGAAAAAAGCCAAGCGGCACATAAATCAAAAAGATACGGAAAATTCCTTGATACGTTAGAAGAATACGTTAATACTTGATTATCGAGGGAAATCAGCGACTCGACCGCCACGCATAAATCCAGCTATATGTTATGATTGACTGACGATTAAGAGGCATTATGCGGGAGGAAACAGAGGTTGATTCGAGCATTTGAGGTTGAGAGCATATCCAGCAGCGGTAAAAGGATTGTTCTGGCAGCGCATTAAGGGGGAAAGGAGGCGGGAAGAGTCGCGTCGCTCGGATTTCCCGGCAAGGGAAGCCGCGAGCAAAAAGGCCGCGACGGGGGGGGGGCGGAGGCCGCAGAGGGATTCCAGGAGCGAGGGGAGCGGGCCGGCGCGTGGCGCTCGCGCGGGGCGTGTCGAACCGTTAAGTATGTGCGAGCCGGAGCGGCGCTATCGGGCGCCAGGAGTCGCCGCGTCGCGCTGAATATCAAGCAGGCCGATAAAGCAGGCCCGCGCGCGAAAAGCCGAGCGCCGCGGGCGGCCGACTCGCCGGGGGCGCGATCCACCTTTGTCCGCCGGCGCCCCCAAGTGGGCCGAGGCCCCGCCCCGGCGATTTCCCTGGGCTTCCGGCGCGGCTTCCGAGCCCCGGTGTGCCCGCGGTGTACACGCCGCCCGGAAGGATGAGCGATTGCCGCGCCCCAGCCGGAAGACCGTCCGCGATCGCGCGAATCCAATCGCGGCCGCCACCCTCACCCGGGGGGGAGGATATTAAACGTTCCGGCCCAGCGAAACGTTTTCTCCGCGGGTCGGCTCGGCGGTAACTTCTATTTGTCCGCGGGTCGCGACGCTCGGGGCCCTTGCGCCTCGGGCGTTAACCTGCTTTTTAACCGTCTCTCCTGCAGCCGCGCGGCCCGATTCGTCCCGGCTCTTCCGCGAGCGAGGGAAAGAAAAAAAAAAGGTCGAGGCCGCTCCGAGCTTCCAGCCGACTCGTTTCGCCTGGAACGCGATTACCTCCCCCCCCCGGTCGGATAATTAGTTGGATGGAAGAAGGGCGCGCGGGGCTGGGGAAACACGCCCGCCGCACTCGACCGCGGCAATTACTGATTTGAATTTCGCCGAGGAATATTATTAATCAATAACTCGTTTAGTATCGCCTCATTACTCTAAATCCGAACTTTCTCGTCTGAAAGGATGGCTGATGGAAACTTTAGGATAGGCGAGGCTTCGGGCCGGGCGTACGGCGTAATACGCCCCCTCGAGCTATTTCGACCAATGAGCCGGGCGAATTGATGAAACAGTTACGTACAACAGGGCGCGTTATATAAACAAACGAAGGCTCTTCGCTCGGTTTATTTCTTTTTACTCGCGTTGCCCTCATTTGTACACCGGGCGAGGTATTACTTTTATTTGGCATTGGTAAATCAATTTGATTTTGCCAAAGAAATTTTATACCCATAATAAATATGACATTTTACGTTAATTGGATGCTTTTCAACAAGAATCGTATAAAAAGTAATTTCCTCTCTTTGAAATATTTGCATGAAAGGTATACGGGCGCACGGGGCGATAATGAGATCGAGTAGCTTCTCTGTGCCAGACAATGACTTTGGCCGGACGGAGAGATTTTATAATCTCGAAGAGTACCGCGGGCAATATTAAGTGAGGTAGAAGAACCGAGAAGTAAGTGGCGTAGAGTATACTTTGCCAAGGGGAAACCCGTTGTAAGCCGGATGTCGAGTCCGCGACAATCGCACAAAGCCCGCGGGAGGCGTCGACGTTAATGCCGCGGGCTCTCGTTCACTTTGCCCTTTTTTTTTTTTTCATTTAATCGTAAAAAGATCCGCGCTCGTTTTCAAGTAGAGCGCAGTCTGCGCGCGAAGGCATGGCCGGAAAGTTTTTCCGGTCTAGGGTTTCGAAAAACAAAGTCGAGGGGGTCGCGCGGCCCAGCCAATTCCGCCCGGGCTGCATAAAAAGGAAGCTCGAGTGTAACAAGAGGGGTAGGGAGAGCCGTCGGCAGACCGACGGCTGCCGGCGAATGCAAATAGACCGCGGATGCAGGCTGCGCGGAACAAGTTGGAGCCGGCTAGAAGCCACCGGGGCGTTGCGTCAATAGACCCGGGCGATAAGGGCCGTCCGCAGGACCAATATTGGCTGAGCGCATCGGCGCCGGCCGAGTCGGCCAGTCAAAGGAGCGCCTCCTTGGCCTATACCCGGCCCCGGATCCCGTTAATTGCCCGGGCGCTTTGGTGTCCCAGGATGCCGAGGTGCGCCGCTGCGATCGATATTACCCGCGGCCGACGGGCTTTTTCCCCCGTCGGCTCGGCCGAATATCCAGGGACTTAATCGAATTCTGGCCCCGGCGGCCCTTTGTACCTACGAGTGCCTGCGTCGGACTCGCACTCGGCTAATAAGCCGTTATCGCACGCGGAGCGATCAGGTAAACCGTAGGCCCTAATCAACGCCGCGATTACCTTTACCGTCTCAATGCCCAAATCCGTCATTATTTCGCCCGATTAGTCATCCCGGGGGGGGGGGGAGGGGAAGGTTTGCGGTCAATGTTTTGTGGCTGGTGCTTCCGAGCGGGCCTCTGTTCTCCCTTTATTCAATTGATGCATAATTACGCGGTTACATGCTTTGCTCACTCGCATCGATTGCTGCGCCAATGTATAACAAAATTCAATTATAAATTAACCAAAGCTTATCAGCCTCCCCTCATACCCTTTCACAAGGGCTAGTCGTTTTTATAAAATTCGTCACTGAGCTTTTTATGGCGGATTCCGGTTAACTGTAAACTGAGAGGGACAACATTTCATTAAAACGAACACGATGAAATTTTATTTAATAGTAATGTTGACTAGTAAATTCATTCTATATTTAAAAATAGAAATCAAATGCTCTTAACGCGCACGTTTAAAAAAGCTTGAGAGCGGTAAGTTTTTATGATTATACACAAGGACATTTATGATAAGTCGATAAGCAGATTGAAAATCCATTAGTCTGAAAATATTTAGTAAACGCGCCGTGGAACAATGTTACTTTACGTGTACAAATATTCTACTCGAGGAGGTAACATAGTGACAGTAAGTCTCTTTAGCATTAGCAAACCCTTTGATACGCGGCGCGCTACGTGCGGGCCATTCGAAAATAATTGAGGCGAAATCCCTATTTGTTAGAGCGCACAACAGTTAATGAGACTCTAGACGTATAGCGGTGCAAATGATAAGCGCGAAAGAAACATATGAAAGCGGAGGCCCGTCGAATGAAAGAGCACAAAGAGCCCAGGTCGCATTCTTCGGCGCACAAGAAAAAACAATCAGTCCTACTTTGCCTTTGGTTCGAAGAGCGAATAAGGAGTCCAGAGAGCCAGCCTCGGAAGAGCTAACGCAATTATTCGAGGCACAAAGCTCGAGATCGAGTCGAGAGTTAGTCGAGTGACATTGGGTCAAACGACCAGGGCAGCCGGAGACTGCGCCCCCCTACCCCCTCCTCGGGAGATGAAGATCGCGGGCCCGCAGGAGTGTACCTGGCGAGGGCACCGCGGCCGCGGGGAAAAGGCAGGGGAGCCGTGGCCCGGGAGATGGGCGACCTCGGGCGGAAAGCTGGCGCGCGACTAGGCCGCACAAAGCGCCGCACAAAGGCCGCCCAGCCGCCCGTTCTCGGGGATGATTGCGAATCAGGCACGACTTGCTGCTCGGCGCACAATGCCCGGGTAATAGGGCAGGGGGGGCCGGCTGCCCGCCGGCTGATCCGAGCCGGCGCCTCCCCCCACGGCTTTTCCTCGGCGGATGAATGGCCGATTGCCCGTTCGTTATCGGCGCCCGATAAATTATGCGCGGCCGCGCGGCTCTCGGGGCAGCGGGCTTACCGACGGAATTGGGGCGCGGCCGGCCACGCGCCCCGGAAAAGCGCGGATCGGCCGGTGCGCACTCGGGATGATTAGCCGGTGGCCGACTTACATCGGCCGGGGATCGATGCCCACGCCGCTATTGTCCCGGGGCGTAGGCTCGCGGCCCGCCGACAAGGACGCCCGGCTGAATAATGCAGGGCCGCGCGCCCTCCGAAACACGCGGGTGTTTATCAAAGTCGCCGGGGCGGGCGGGCCGGGGTTCGAGCCGCGGTAATTGAAGGGCCGCGTCCCCGGCCGAGGACGGGGCGCCCGCGCCGGCCCGGGGGATTTTTATCGCCGGCAGTTTGCGCCCGCCGCCGGGGGATAGCGCTATCGGCTGCCCGCTTCAAAGTGCGTCTCGCGATCCGCGGCGCGCTCGCCCCGTACTCCTCCCTTGGGCCGCCAAGAAAATACGGTTAGAGTTCGTAAGCCGCTCTAGGGTCCAAAGGCTATTCGCCTCTTAAGTATACTTCCCGGCTCGAACGCCACGGGACCATTGGAAATATATACTCTTCTTATCCGCCTTTTTCTCCAAAAGTCAGTTTATTGCCGCGTTTACCCATAGCGCGGGGATATCTCAACAACTTCCCAGAGAAAACAATTCTAATGCTATTATAACAGACAATAAATACTCGGAGCGGAAAAATTTAATGCTGCGTAATTTTGCCCTGAAAATCGCGGAATATTTAAGAGATGAGTTGCGAGCTGGCAATTTATTCAAGTTACTTTCATTATTTTAATATTAAGCGGAAGAACGGCTTCGAATGCTATCATTGTGTATTTATTCCCAGACGAAATAAACTTTTAATGCTTTTTAATGAAACCACGATAAAATGCGTAAAAATAGGAATCTCGTTGTTTCTTGTATTCATTATATTTTAACTAACGTATATTTCTATAATTATGCAGCAGCAGCAGCAGCAGCAGCGGCAGCAGCTCGCATATTCAACGAATTTACCTCATTTTTTATGATTGATAATTCTACTCGTTTTAATTCTGACCAGTTTACCTTTTTATCGACAATTTTCTGCTTAAATATACTGTAATTATTTTAAAAACGAAAACAAGCAAGTATTCATTTTTATTATTTTCATTGTAATTAAGAAGAAGAATATTATTCACAGTAGAAAATTAATGAATTTTGGCCTGTAAGGAAAAATATCTACGAAATACTGCGTAACATCATTCTGTACGATCAGCACGTATACCATATTAGCATCATAAACTAATGACGTATACGATCAAAAACTGACAATAATTTGTTGTGCACAAAATTATACTAAAAATGCAATAAACAGAATAATTAATTAAATAGCGCAATAATTATTAATTGCTGATAGTAATTTATTTATAAAATTTATTGTTCATAAAATTATCTTTGTAAAGTTTTTAATAGATTAATAATAATCTAAATTGTCTTAAATGTATATTCTTTATCAATTTAAGCTTATGTTTCATTTATTGAATATTAATCGTTTATCCTTTTAATTAAAAATCAAAACAATCAACTGCACATGTTGCGCGGAATATCCAAGTATTTATCTTTATTATCTGAATTAGTTAAAAATTTATTGATAAGTTTTAAAGAAAAAATACAAAACATTAGACTTGTTTTAATTTCTTGAGATATGCAAGTAGAATCAAATAGGTTACCTGCTGTTACAAATCACTTGATTTTCACTGCCCGCATTCAAACAATATTTCTAATTATAATCAGAATAACAACGATAACAATTAGAGTAATGCGTAATCGTGTTGAAAGGAAATAATGACCCTAAAAGAGGAATCCACTATCAGAAAGTCCAGTAGTACCTTTGAACTTTTATTCCGCGGTAATATTCACAGGACACGACCGCAGTCAAACTGAATCGCCCATTAAAAAGACCTTAAAACTTTTAACGTATTGAAATATATACTTGTAAGCGCAACGAAATGTAAAATCATCGGGTTTGCGTCCGTCGGGCGGATATAACAAGAAGAGTCGAGTAAAAGGCTGATGCTTGTAATTGAGCCCCTCGGCGGCTGCCTTCGGTCCTAGCTGCTCCGCCGAACGCACACGCAAGCAAAAGTTGCGCTAGGGCACTAATGGGTATAAGCGGAAACAAAGCCCAAGATGACAGAGTAACCTCAAGTCGGCAAGTTTGGCCCGTACACAAGGTCCCGAGGTCCCGGGAGCGATCCCCTCAGAGGCGAGCCGCTTCGCCCGCGCTCCCCGCTCGCAGGGCTAAATTGGGTGGCGACTCGGGCTGCGAGGAGGTCGACCGCGGCGTGCATTCCGATTAAGCGGAGGAAATCAATCGGGGCGGGTGCCGCGGGGGCCAGTTACCGGGGCGGCTGCGGCTGCGGCTTCGGCGGCGGGCGCCCGGGGCTGCACTCGCGGGGCGCGCGCGCACTCGCGGCGCTCTGCACCGGGAGGCGACGACGGCGACGAGGTCGTGTGCCAACTGCGCCCGGCGGCGGACTAGCTGGGGGCCGCGCGGCGTCGGCGCCGCCCGCCCGCCGAGAGAGACGGAGCGAGCGTGGCCGGGCACCGGCGCGGCCCGCTCCCTCTTTATTTCGCGCCCGACGGCGCAGCTGCGCCCCGGCGGCCCCCGCGTCAAGGAGCCCCGGCAAGGACGTCCCCCCCCTCGGCCAGGTCGACCCCGCGGCCCCCGGGCCCGCGAGCCCGGGCAGCGCCGGCCTGCGCCCAGGCCCATCGATTTTAACGCGCGGCAATTAGGAGGGCGCCCGCGCCCGCACCCCGAAAGCCCGGTTAATGCCCCGGTGCGCCGCCTGCCTCGACGGCCGCCCGTCCGCTCCCCTAAACAATAGTGCCTGCGTAAAAGCCGAGTCGCCGCCTGTGTCCGCGGGACTCCATTTCCGCCCGGGCCGTGCGCCGCCTCGCGCTGCCCCGGCCGCGCTCCGAGCGGCTCCCTTCGTTATATTCCGTGCTGGCTTAATAGAAAAGCTTTCACTTTGCCGGGCGCGCGATGAAGCAGAGCCTCTCCGGCCCCTGATAAATTAATGCCCCTTGGCGGGCGACGCGGCCGACGCGGCTCGTTAGCTATGCTCAAGCCCCAGTTAAGGGGAACGAGCCGCGCAAGACGGCCCGCAAACTTGGCGCAGAGTCCTCGGCGCTCTTTGCGCCGGGGCCGAGGCGCGCGCGGCGGACAATCGTCTCCTCCCTGCTAATAAGGAGGCCCCTGACAATGCGCCCGCTTGTTCGCTACCAAATCTAAGCCGGGCCAGCAGCTCTAACACGTTCAAGCAGAGCCAGTCCGGACCATCTCATTTTCCCCGAGATCCGGTGCCAATAGCTCCTGCCTGTCGCCCGGGCGCCGCGCGCGGCTCCTGCTTTCCGCTCAATTCCCTCTCGCGCGGATCCGCTCTATCCTGCGATTTCACGAGATTTTTTAATGAGAATTTTAACGATTGACCTAGATCCCCCAGTCCCTGCGTCCTTACTCAATCTTCAGCGAGCTACCTATGTGCCCCCTGTTTACCAAGGCTGCGAGCGCCAGATTGATTTTCCTCGAGGAGTCTGCATTCGCGGCCAACTTGGACTCCCCGCATTCCCGGTCCGACTCTCTTTGATCAGGAAGGGAGAGCCAGGGAATGTAAAGGGCCAAAGGCTTAAATTTTATTTGTTTCCAAGATCCCTTGCAGACCCTTGCCCGTTTTCATCAAATACGCTTGCTGCTCCGACTTGATGCTTAATTACGCAATTACTAACGATTGTAGGCAACAAACGAGCTACGCTTTCCTGCGCTATACTCCAGGCCTATAAATAATTAGCAAATTGTTCCGGGCCAAATGCAATACCTGCGGATTTCCCAGAGGATCAGCCTATATTATTCTCTTAAATCCTCCATGATACTTAACTTAATTTTAAAATTTAAAAGCCAGCTAAAGAATGAACTAATCCAATAATTTAGACTTTTCCACCATATGTGGTCTGTCCATTATGGTGAATCACTGCATTAATTGAAAAGCACTTACCTTAAAATGAGGCTGAATAAGTAGTTCTTGAAGCTCTCGAAGATCGCTGCGATCGATATTTCTCGTGGTCGACTTCTCAGCGTCTCTCAGAAGCTCCTCGACTTCCTGGGCTCTCTGAACCGCATCGGTTTGAGGCACTCGACACGGCGATGGGATGCGCGTCGCAATTCTATCATAAATCTGCAATTCAGACAATTATTTGTTCATTAAACCATTGATTCATTTCATACAAAATTCACACCCCCCAGCCAATAATTTCTTTTGAGTGTATTGAATTCCATTGTGCGAATCTTTCACTGAGACGCCAAAGCTATTGTATTCATATATTTGACAAGCGTGACCAAACAATATCAACAAAAATCTCCACTATATAGAACTTCTCAATGGCATTCCTTCTGATAAATCTCATACAATAACAGCAATGTATTGCAATGTATCCGTATGCAATCACGAATTCTTTTGGAATGCCCTTAAGCGGGCATTTGTAAAGTTGGACTGGATGTCTAGTATGCGTTTAAGTGGACGATAAAAAGGTTTAATGGGCTTGGATTGGACCGGCGCAAAAGACTCACCATCATACCGGCCACCTCGAGTAGATCGACGATGAGCTCGGTATCTCCAAAGAGCATCAAGTCGCAGGCATGCTTCATCATAGCGACTTGATGAAGTAAACGCCGGCTATCGAGTTTAGTTGGGGTAATCCTCGATACTGTATATTGCCGGCGCTGGGGCCCGACTTCAGGAGGTCGAGAAAAATATTATCAGCAGGGCGAAGGAAACGAAGAAGAAGAACATAACGATGACGAAGAAGAGAACAGGTGGCCGGTTCGCCAAACGCATTTTGTTCCGGGCCTCGGACATAGCGAACGGCATCGTCAACGAGTTGGCTCTCCAAAAATCGCGGATGCCTTCTTGTCTAGTATTTTTATTTCCCTCTCTCTCTCTCACACACACTCTCTCTCTCTCACTCTCACACTCTCTCCCTCTCTCTCTCTCCCTCGATTACTCTCTTTCCCACAAGGTATCCCTCTGTCTCCGTCGTTTAGGCGGCCATCTTGACGCTAGAAGCAGCCCCGGCAAAAGTTTCCTCAACGCATGCGGCCTCGAGCTCTCGCGAGTAACTTCGACCGAGAGGGCAGGCAAGGGTGGGAGAGCTCTTGTACGTTGGCTCCGGTTGGCTAGGGACGCCGAAAATGCCGCGGGTGCGCCAGGCTTGGCTTTTCAGCTCAACCCGCGCAGATGCGAAGCTAGCAGCGCCGCAGTTAACCCCGGACTGATACTACTTGGATCGAGTTATCAGCAAAGTTAGACTAGGCTTCGAAAATGGTGTAGCGCGCAGAATCTACCCCTCCAACGGCGGGTCACTAGATCGATGAGGAGCAAATCTAGTTCTTAGGACGCTTCTGTTTTACCGACGGAGCATTTGTATGACGCTCGTGAAGATTTATTTACTAAACTTGATCGCACAACAGAATTTTTCAAATAGATAAATTTATTTTTTAAATAATATGCTATTTAAAGCATTCATTTCTGCTTAATATTTTTATTCTGCTTTAATATTTATTTCTTTTTTACTTCTTTGTTTTACACTACTGAATGTCTGATAAAACATTGTCTTAATCACTGGTTTTGATTCAGAATACATACAAATATATATGTGCTTTCATCTACTGTTGTACTTTTAATTTGGTTTATTTTTAAAATATTTATATACTTTTCAACTAAATACTATGTACATTCTTTTCAAGTTTCATTTAAACTGTTTTTTTACTACAATGTAATCATCTAATTATTAAAATTAAAATTAAAATTTTATTGAAGTAATTCTTTGAAGTATTTCTTTAAGTAGTTTCTTTAGATAATAATTTTATTAATGTTTTGAAATTATTCTCACCTCTAATACTGATCGAAGTCGTCTATCATCAACGGCTGCAAGAATATCCGCCCTACTTAGTCTGCCACTTTCTTGAAGTACCTCGATGTCATCTAGCGAGTCTAAAATTTCTGCGACAGCTCCTGCAAGGATTAAAACTTTTCACTATAACGTTCAATATATGCATTAATATCAAAATTATTGCAAGTTTGTTGCCGTTAATATAGTTTCATGAAAAAGGCAGAGAAACTGTAGTGCATAAACTTTAATAGATAGGGAGTCAGCGAAGTGAGTGAAGTGACCTATAATCTGCTTTGACCTATTTCACATACCTGTGGTTATGACCTCTTCGTCGCCAACCTCGTAGTAGGTGTCGCCGTTCGTCTCTGAATATGTAATATTCCATTTCGGCGAGGACACCGCTGCTTTAACAGCGGCTTTTAATTTTTGCCTAGCATTAAACTTCTTCAATTCCTCAATTGTTTCGCCTAGATGTATTCGAGCCACGCCCTTATCACGATCCTAAAAGTGATCAGTACATAATATGTAGTGATTGTAAGTATTGTAATGAAAATAAAATTAAATTGAGAATCATCACATCTTTAATGAGTCATTAAAAATCCAAGTAACACCTCTACACCAAAGCAACACTGTCGACAAGTAATATCAATGTATCAAAACTTGTATTTTGATCTCAAAGGACGCGATTATATATCGAACACTGCATCTTTCACCGTACAAACTTGGATTATCCGACCGCTTCTAATATTTCGTCTTATTAGACAGCCTTCAATCAACGGCTCAAATAAACGCGAATGAATATCAGTATGCTTGAAATGAAGAAGGTAATTTGCATGGCGCGACGAATTATTGTAATCTGAGTCAGATCAATTAATAATAACTGGAAGAAATGTATAAATTTTCACAAATCGATTCACGCGCGATATAGAATTTCGAGGTCATTGCAAATGTCATTTTGTATCATTTATAATTAGTATTACATCGTTTCAATTATTTATTATTCATCTATTTCATTTTTGTTATTTTTTACATTTAATTATTTTTGTGTCAGTATTATTATCCAGCGATAGCTTGGCAAATGTCAGAATTCTTATCATCATTTAATTATACATAATTTTTTTTTACATTTCAAAAAAAATTTACCGCGTGTATCCTAATTGCATGTGCCCAATTCAGCAGTCATCTTTTAGATAAAAATATGCACTTGATAAAAACAATGCCTCTTCAAAATCAAAAGGCCCAGCCCCGCACAACGTACGCTATGTATCTATAATGCTCTCGCATGAATGCGCTTGTAAAAAATGTTGTGGTATGTATCTAGTTTATTTCCATTAACCGTTCGAGCTTTGCCCTATAGCCGATCGATAACCCACTTGCACGTGTAATGCATCGATACACGCACGCAGAGGTCCTTGTACTCCCCTTCTTCTTTAGTCTACCGGCTAACTGCTCAACCACGTACAACCAAGTACTCACACACCCCTAGCCCTTTCAAAGCCTGGTAAGAGAAAGGGTGTGAGAGAGATGGGCTCTAAGCTCCTTTCGCGTTAACTCACTGCGCGACCGTTTATACAAGCCTCTGATCAGATTGCCCCTTACTCACTGCACGAGCGATAATACAATTTGTGCGGGGCTGGCGGGTGCAGCATGCACACGATGTTAAGAGCTACAGAGACCGAAGCACTATGATACTGCACAAGCTTCTCTCTTTGTACTACTGCTCTTTTGCGTACGAATTGAAGAGCGTTAAATTCATCGCTGCGCACTGACCACTAGAACTATAGATCGCTTACAACTTACCCGGAGCCATTTATGATTAAGCACTTCTTGAATGGTGATTCTGTATTTCGCATCTGTGGTAAGCATGCGTTGAATGAGATCCTTAGCCGACTCACTTATCGGGTCCCACAGAGGCGTTTCCATCTAAAATAATTAAGAATTTGGACTAAATATAAAAATAGGAAATTTTACACACAATATAATTTAAAGCACAAATTGTATGCCACCTTTCCATTGACAAAAATATTATATTAATTAATTATACTCTCTTATAAAAGAATCATAGACTGATCAACACGAAGAATTTCGATTATTTAATATAATATCGATATAACACATTTATTATTTATTAATAATGAGAAGAGTATATCACTATTATATTTGAATACAGCAATCAAATGTACCTGCACTCGTCCCCGGCAAATTGATTCACGAAGCCGCTCCCGTGATCCAACAAATGGAAGCGTGCCCGTAAGAAGAACATGCAGGAGTATACCAGCCGCCCAGACATCCCCAGGCTTCCCGTATTGTCTATGCAGTATCACTTCTGGTGCCATAAAATGTGGATAGCCAATGCGTCCTGTATCGATGACCAATAAAATGTTATTAAATCTGGTTTAAATTTATTTGATAATTTTACAAAGCCAAAAGCATCATTTATTCTTTTATACACTTTACTGTAAATAAAATATAGAATCGAGCTTCTTCAACTTTCTTTGTCCCAAAATTATGTTTAAACTTCAAGAATATGATCATAGTACTTACTAGGTTTCAATCATTATGAAATAAAGCTCGAGTTTTTATATTTTTACTTTCATTAAAAGCTTTCTATTCAATTCTAATAAATTTCCAACTCAAATAGAAATTTATTTCTAAAATTTATGTTTATAATTATTTTAGACTAGCTTCATCAAAATTAAAGTAATAAATGATGATCATCTCTTTATTAGTCAACACAAATGTTCATAGACGTAACTTATTGTGAACATTTAACAAGCATAAATGCACATACATGAAATAAAAAAACTATTACAAGTGCAATAGTTTACGATATTTCTAAATAAAGCATTAGTCTTTGCAGTTTTCATGTTACTCTTATAATTAATTCTAAAATATGGTATCTAAGCAACTTTATTATTTTTACTTTGAGTTGCATTGACATGCTTATCAACTAGAGCTTGCATCTAGCAGAGAGAATACAAAAACAATTAAAAAACGTGAATATCTGCACTTGCTTGATACATGCAAAATCAGAATTTTCTACTGTAATTTGAAAGTTAAATATTAATATTAATAGGTAATATAAATATTAAAACTTACACATATTATAAAGTATTAGAGATCTACGCGTTTACTAATTTTTTCTAATATTTTATATTCATAATTATGTATTTTATGACATATTTGTTTGGATTGGTAAAATTATTTATGAATTTAAATATTAAATAAATATGGTCAATATAATACTCCTGTTTATTTGTATTTGTATGTACAGAAAATAACATAAACGATGTAACGGGCAACTGAGTATACAAAAAGTCTTGAAAATTTACCATAGTAAACAACGAAAAGAACTGTTAATGTATAACGGCTAAAGGAGATTTAATACTCGTTAAAATCTTCTACTACCGACATCCCTAAGAAATAAGACGATTAAAACGTTTGAAACCCCTTAACAGGTCATAAGCGAAACTTATAAACATTTTTATTGCATATAATTTTATACATGTTAATGGTATACAACTTTATATGCTTAAGCATTCAAAACTAATTAACTAGCTGCCTTTTTCGAGAATAAAAAATGACTATTTTTAAATAATAACAAAAAAATATAAATATAAAAAGTATTGTAGGTGTGCGAATTCAGTATTAAAATTATTTAAAACAAAACACATAAATTATAGAAAAAATAAACGATATTTTAAATGAAAAATATCATAAAAATAAAACGACCAATTTCTAATCACTCATCTATTTATTCAATATGATCATGAAGTAGACCGAGGAAATAGGCATCTGTGAGATCGTTGAAAGAGAAACTGGCGATATCAAGCCTACCAAAAGACCAAATGTGAAAGATACCTCTACAATTTTTGATATCTAATTCTGTCTCTCCTATCGATTGGAAATTACTTTTAATTACTATATTTTAGTATTATAGTTTACCTTTAATTCGACACTAACTTAAATATACATGGATATTACTTTATGAAATATTGAACTTCAAAAAAGCTGATATTGATTAACTATTATTGATCTAAAATTATCATTTTTGATTCATAAAACTTATTAATTAATTGATGAGGATATTGTTGTGAATACATTATTGATTGCAAAATAATATTTAATGTTTTAGTAGTGCTGTGCCAATAATATAAATATTTGTGAAAAATAACCAGTTCAGTAAAATTTAATATTGGTTTCTTAATAGAAAACTAAATTATGTTCAGAGTGAGTTAGATGAAAATAATATATATTTATGAAGGATAAATGTATGGAGGATAATAGATCAGACAATAAATTATGTATAAGACAGATATTGTGTTTTAAAGACATTGTAGCAAGCAGACAAGCGACACACGTACGCACAGATGCATTTTAATGATGACCTGTACTGGAAAAAAGGTAAAAGGATTCTTAAAGGTACACTTGAAATTTTCTAACGTATACTTGCGTAACATGAATAATGCACATAATGACTTAAAGTGAAAATATAAAAGCAGTAACGAAAAATGTTGCATGGCTGTATATATAGGGATCCTGCAAAAAAAATGATGAATCCAAGTTTTTAGGTCAAGCTTACCCTCATTGTCGACCTTCAAGTAGAGCTGCCCCTTTGGGCTCAGATATGGACGAAACTCGGTCGTGTAACATTCTGAATACATTGGAATGAAATGGCAAAATATCATGGTTTATGTCATTCTAACCTCAATTTATTGAATCGATAAAAAATCATTTAATTAAATTTATTTGAATTCTAAATTTTCTAGTCACATTTTTATACAGTTATTTACAAACTCTTAATATAATTCTTAAGCTTGAATATTAATTTTTTGATTGATGTGAGAGTTGTAGGGATTTAGTGTAAAATTACTCGTTTCGAAATATTTGCTGTTGGATTTCATTTGCTGCGTTTTAGTTACTCTATTGCTCATTTAATTAAATGAATTTTATATTTTTTTAAGTTACATTTTAGGAAGTATGTAGTGTATTTATTATCTCTGAACTATAAGTATGCATTTTTCAGTATTAATAAAAATTTAATAACAATACAATATTTGTTTATTTTCATAATAATCATTAAAATAAAAGATACAAACTTTATATTTTTATAAATAAACAATTTAAAAAAATTTATAACAAAAAAAAATAGAATTAATCAAGACAAATAAACGTTTTTGAATATTGAGGTATAATAATTCTTTTGTGATAAAAATAAATGATAAGACTCTTCTTAAATCTAAAGAATTTAATCTAGTACTTTTTATATTTTTTTTATAATTTTTATATTTTCTCATCAACATCAAGTAAAGCTTTTATTATGAAATACAAAAATTGTATGTTTATTTCTTAAAAAATGTCGAAATCATTTTATTCTTTAATATTGATATTAAATATTACTCTAATTATTGTTCAATAGATAATAAAAATCAAAGTGAGAGCAGTAAGTACAAAAGTAATGGAGGAGAAAAGAATTGATTGAATTGTAAGTTTCAAGATAGTGGTTAATAAGCGATATTCGTGTATGTGCGACAATATGTGTACATATATATATATATGTAGGTAATTTTTCACAATGCAAAACAGAATGGTGCAGAGAGTCTAAGAAACTAGCAAACTATAGTTCGAAATTCATTCTGTGTCACCAGTTCGGCAGTGACTTATATAACTGAGACTGATTGACTTGTGGTTGACTGTGCTGCTTTCACTAATGCATAGAATAAAAATATGCGAAAGTATCAAGCGTGTACATGAGTTTATCGGTTTCACTTTTGAACTATTCCCAAAAACAGTACGAACAGTAAAAACAATACATTTGCATTTTTGCTATAATAATTTAACGAGCATTAGTATACAATGTCATATATTTAGCTATAATTTTATTGCAATTCTTATCATTTAATCTTAAAGATTTTAATGTAAACTTATGAATGAATCTACATTTAATAGAATTGTCATAAATATTAATCATTAAAAGAAACGTGAATTAATAGTAAAATAAGTAACATAATTTTCACTGCAAGCTTGTAAAAATAAATCTACATATTTTTCAGTTTCTAATTAAAGCATAAATAAAAATGCTAAATTTTTGCAATACTCGTTGTATTTTGTAAAGAACGCAACTACATGAACAACAGAACGCAATTAATAATACGGAAAAAATGTTTAAATTGGATATGATTGTGCTATCGATCATTTTTAAATATTCCTCGTTTAAGGTACAAAATACTCAGCAATTAAATAATTTCATTAACTCTAAAAGACGTGTATACTGTAAGGCTTTAGATATTTAAAACTTTTATAAAATTATAATCAAATACTAAATTAATGGCTGTCAAGTTGTTTTATACAATGTGTAAAAAAAACTCTTTTATAGATCCTTAATGTATCATTGCATTTTTTAGATTACAAATATTGTACTATTCCAAAACTTGAATTAAATCTGTATTAAAGTTAAAATACTTTGCTTATTAGTGCTTCTTAAACTAGATCATAATTTAATAGAAAATTTTCCAAATTAATAATATGGTATCTACGCTTAAAAAATTAGATAACTAAACTTTCTATGCGACCAGTACTAATTCGCCACTCGTCGCAAAATACACTACATACATGTACAAGGTAACTTTTAATTAAATTCAAAACTAAATCTACGATCAGAAAAGAATTATTAATAATATAATGAAAATAGTGAAACCGGAATAATAAAACCGTGCACTCTAAGTGTTTTATAATTTGAATTAAAAAAACTTAATTAATCCTGGAACAGCAGGCTTTTCAAAGTATTATGCATCAAGCAGGGCTGCAAGAGCTCTAGCGTGTGCGCGACACGATACTTTCATGTAATAACTACGAGGAATATGTGTATGTAAATATTAGATAGTACGGGCATACACGTAAATGCCTTCTCGTATCGCTAACCTTGGACTAATAAGATGAAGATGGAAGGACAGACAGAGGAGAAAGATAAACTAAGAGGATGAGGGAGAGAGAAAACTTGAAGAGGATGTGTTGGTATGTGGGCGTGTGACAATAAATTATGACTACTGCCTGAGGGCGCATCGGTGCGGGAGCGAGCTATAACGTCGTACCGCGTTTTCAGTAGATGCAAAAAGAGTAGCACGTTGCATGTATACGTATGCATGCATACGTATGTTGCTCATTCAAAGATAGATATATGTACGTATATATCTAAAGTATAACTGCAGAATAGAAAAAAGAGAAAAGAGAACACGGACGTCTATTGGTAGCTGTAACTCTACATACCAACGCCATTCGCTTGCGAGAAGGGAAGTTGCACGGCCACACCGAATCCGCGCAGCTTCACCGGTGCGGAGTTCTCCTTGCCAGCGAGGAGGGCACACTGCGGTTTCAGGTCTCGATGGATAATGTCGTTCTCGTGGCAATAGCGAAGAGCCTCCAGGATTTGACGCATGTAGTGACTAAAAGTTTAATTAGATGTTCAGCTGCTTTGTGCATTTATGCAATGTAATAAATAGAAATGTAAATAAAAAATATGCAGTGCAAAGCTGCATCGTTAGCTGTGATTTGTTTTTGAGAATATATTATGCCTTTCTAAATTAAAAAATAATTATAATTCATAAAGGATAATAAATATTATTTTTGAATCTTTCTTTGTATTGCATTCTCGAAACTTTAATTCATATAGTCGACTGCTATTATATCAAGAGAATGTTAATTCCAATTTTAATAAAGTGTCTACTGTATAAATCTATGAATGAATAAGAAATATTTACTGATTTTACAATAAATAAATTTATTTATTGAGTAAAAATAGTGAGAAAAACGTATACCTAGCTACAGCTTCGCTGTAGGTAAATCCAGCGGTGGCACGTCTTACGACCTCAATACACAAGTCGGATCCATCCATACTATAAAAAGATTAAAGTTACAAAGTAGGAATGATATTATAATGAATTATTGAATAATATTAACAATATGAAAAACTTACTATTCGAAAACCATATACAGCATTCCCTCGGAACTGTACGTTTCTAACAATTCCACAATATGAGGATGTTTTAGCATGTGACATATTGTCGCTTCTCGTTTCAAATCTGGAATAAAGTATTATTACTGCAGATTTTAATTTTCAACATACATAAATATAGTATAAGTTTGCACTTGTTTCAAAAAGAACAATTCTACAGCGTCTCATTTATTATCCTAATAAAATTTAACTAAATTAATCACTTAATAAATAATCACTGTAATTTGTATTAAATAATTTATATTAAGAAATTTTTTATTTGACCTATAATATTATAAAAATTATATTATGTATTTTATTTAATAATCGAAGACAAAATTAATTTAATTATATCAAATCACAGAAAAGGCTAAAATCAAATAACGATATCAACAATATCATAATTTTATATCTTTATACTTGAGAGAGAATGAAAAAACTCATTAATTTTTTAAAAATTTTTTAAAAGAGGAATCGAATGATGCCTTAGTTTATAGCAACTTAAGATTCAAATTTAATCGACTTGGTTATTCGGTTCTACTTTACGCCAAAATCGGCTTAAGATGAACACTGAACATATTTTTCTTTAATACTAAGATCTTATATTTCTTGGGAATAGATCGACAAATTCTCTAAGCTTCTCAAGAATAGTTCTTTGTTAGAATAAGACATCAGTCTAGAAAGCGCGACTATGTGCAATAAACCTGACGAATGTACACTTTCAAAGTTTTTTAGTGATTTTATGTTAAGTGGCAACTGGATAGAGTGACTGGTATATTCATGAGTATAAGACTTACAGCAAGTAATATTAACGACATTGTATCGTTTACCGTCTATAGATGCGATAGTACTATTTGCTTACCCGCTGTACTGAGTCCTGGACTTGAGGTGAACTTCGCCACGTCTACGATTTTTACGGCGAACGTCTGTCCTGTTTGCCTGTGAATGCATTTTCGTACTTCACTGAACGGTCCTCTGAAACAATGTAAAGTAGCTATAGGTTAGTATTTAAAATTATTGAAAGGGAAACATCTAACACTAATGTATTTAAGTACGAGAATGAATATAAGATTTCGCCTTAAAAAAGTCGGATTTCTGAGAATATACATATTTTGATTGTTAGAAATTAATTAATGCATTAATGTATGTTCCATCTAATACAAACATTCGGAATAAATAGAATCAAATATAATACAATTTGTAACATATGTACTATATTTATTAATTAATGATCGTGACAATAGTTTATTTTTTTATGTTTATATTTAATTTCAAATATAAAAATTCCACTCTGTTGCATTACTAAGATTCGAGAAATAGAAAACATCTATTTAAGTATAATAACTTAAAGCATATTACAGGATAAAGGATATCAGAAATATATAGTTTCAAATTAATATACTGCTACAAGAGAGTTGGGAAAGATAAATTGATTAGATTTTCGAGGTGATACAAGTACATATTATAATATTGTGAAGTTAACACATTAAAAAAAGCGTGAAGAAAGAACTGTGAAAAAATGATTCATAAAACTGCGACTGTATATAACATGGTCAAGTTGGGACTAGCTATCTAAATTCAATTAAGTAATAATTAGTCTCGATGGTTCTGTCAGAATCATGAATCAGAAATGAAACATTAAAAGAATCTAAATGTTACAATTATTAGGAGTAATCGATATATAACCCTATATTTAGAAAGACGATAATATTATATATATTAATAATTAACCTGCTAAAAAATTGGGTTTAAATGTTATAAATATTGTAAACATTGTTTATCTTGTGCATGAAAGGAACTAAACCGATAGTCTTGTAAAGATCAAACTTACAACAGTAATGTTTATCTTTATCTAGAATTTCATATGTATTCCATATTTTATACAAGTATGAAAAATTAATCTAAAATATTAGTTAATAAATAATAAAATTAATAATCATCCTTTTAAAACACATGAAAATATATTTCAAAAGTATTGTGGAAAAAATCTGGCAAAGCGATTGCAACAACAAAATACAATATCTGTTACGAAGCAAAGAAAATACCAAACCTATTTTAATATGTTTTAATACGTATCTTTTGAATTAAATAGTATACACGACGTGAATAAAGAAGATTTTAAATAATAAAACGAATGCACATATAAATTTTAATTCATCACAGAACAGATCAAAACAGAATTTAATTTAAATGGGAAATATTAATAAAGGGGCTATATCTAGCATGATACATATAAACTATTTGTTGTACAAGACTTGTAAAATAAAGAGATCTATTCTTAAAAAGAAGTCGATTTATTGGCCTATTAACAAATTGAATGTTGCTTGAAGTCTTTCGATCTATAATAAAAAAGACGCGCTAATAACTTATGTATATATGCAGCATGGTAGAAGTTAAAAAAAAATTTAGAAAAAAATTAAGTAGATCAACCAGCTAATATTGATAATTAATGAATCTTCATTTAGTAGTAGTCTTGCGATTTTTAAACAAAATAATCAAAAACAAATAAAAAAATATATACACCCACTTTCATCATTAACATAATAGAAATATCTTAAAACAGTACTGATTTTATATAATTTTAATGACTCGACGAAACCCATCAAACAATATCGTTAGATATTAAATATATTTTTTAAAAAAAGTAGTGACAACCATTTCAGAAATTAATTATTACAATAACTATAATTTAATGCTACCGAAGCCGATATATCAAAACTGAAGAATGTTAGTTGATAGTAACTGTATAATGTCACATATCATAACTTTAATTTAGTAAAAAAAGCCGTGAAAGATTAGTCGAATAAGTATAGGTAGAAATCCGACTCAGAATCGATACAATAAAAAATAAAATAGCGGATATGCCTTTTATTCCTGAATGATGCCGTCAGCTGGGCATGCCGTAAACAAGGGAGCTTTATACTATCTTCAAGTGAGACTAATTATATTAAGCCTACGAAGAAGTATTATGAGTTGAAAGATTGATGTAAAATTTCAGAAATGAAAAAGTAATACCTACAGTATTTATAATATGTAGGAAAAACAATGTATAAAACTTATAAGTAATAAAAATTCTTAAATGTATAAACAGTTTAATCAAGGAAATTGTTATATCCAGCTTAACTCATTTACATTACAGATATATCTTAATTAAAAATGTAACAAGTTTTTTCAATGTCATTTTTGTGAGTAATACGTCTAATTTTGTATTTAAATTACATTGTTCATTGCGCATATCTAACTTTTATCATGCCTATCACCTAAAAATAAAAACATATACAATGCTTAATAAGAGTCGAATTAATTTCAGAATGAAACAAAGAATGTCGATTCTTGTTATTTTCATTTAATCATTAAATGCTATTTCTACTATTGCATTGTTTATTGTTTTCTTATATTAAAACTTATTAAATAACAATTTACTATATATAATTGATTAAAGAAATACATTATGTTAATTAATAATGATAATAATCAATAATCAATTGGATAATTAAGATAGGAAATCGTAATCAATCCAACTACTAATAGTGTTTCATATGGTTTTAATTATAAAATAGAAGAAGTATGTTGTATCTCAACATTATTAAAAGTGCGTCAATAATATTATTGCAGTTGACAGAATTTATTTTTGAATTCTACATTATTTTATTTTTATGCCACACACAAGGATCGTGTATTTATTCTAAAATGTATTTTTAAGATATAAAAAATATCCTTCACAATAATCCAGCAAAATATCTTTTGAATATTATAACTTTTAAAGCTTTAAAAATTCTAAAGCCACTTGTTCATCTACTATCTGGAATTGACATTTTAATACCCGCCGGAACAAGAGGACTTGATCCTATAAAAAAAATAAAGAAATAAAAGAAGTCCTCGTAATTGCATCATACATCAAGTTGTACCGTCGTATCTTCTGTTAGTTAGTAAGTACGTGCATTGGAGGGTAGAGGTACAATCATCGCGAGGATGTGCAAGAACGGCAGCCAGAGCCAGGCTCGCAGGCGCTACGATCTGCGGTGGGGATCGGCCCACGGACGTCCTCACACGACCTCACCCTCCTCCGCGACAGCCGCACCCGCTCGGAACAATCCTCTGGCCCTCTCCATCTCTACTTCCCCTCGTTGCCACATTATTGGACAACTATATAGCTCGCGTTGGTTCAGAAATACCTCGAGTAAACGTGTCGAAAATGCAGCACGCGAGGAATGGGAAATTGAACACGGTAAATGAGATTGTTAGGCTGCAGTCACGGTTATGTGCAATCAGAGAAGAATTTGTTCATAGCATAGACGCCGGCCCAAGTTTCGGGAAGCCTTTTTCTGATGCGAGCCACTGATTCCCACGGGCCGAGATATATCGCTGACGGATCATTTCTCTCCGCGGGATTGTTGCCTCCGTACGCCAGAATCAGAATCCTCGATTTCGCGAGGGCTTAACTTTGGAACGTGTTCGCGAAGCAAATTTCTGCAAGCTTTTTCTCTGTTTAACAAGATAAGATCCTGATTCCATTACGGGCGGTCTCATTTATTTTTTCCGGTGAATTCTGGTACTTGGACTACTTAAAACGTTTTGGAATGTTTCCTTATTTCGCAGCACCGAAGAGGATATTAACGGATAAACGGGCCAGTCGGTCATTCAAGCCATTAAAGATGTTATCGATAACTGAATGTTTCCGAAATGCATTCAATGAAAAATAAAAGATGGCATTATTACATAGATAAATCATCTTATCGGACGACGTGTATTTTCCTATAAAACGCGAAGCGATCGAGAATAGCCTTAGACTTGCTAAGAGCAGCTCCTTCACTGACATACGATGAAGACAGCTGTTTTCTTATTATTGCTGCTGTCATTTTCAAGTATCGAAGCGATATCAATTAAAGGTTAATTCATGTTTATTTTTAAAATATATTGTAATCACTAACGAACTGATTATACAGAGTGTCATCTTGTTTTGCAGGATTCGATTGCCTCGTATCAATAGAATATCGAAAAGGAGACTTAAAGGAGCCACAGCCTCTAATCTTGACGGATACAAAAGAACCAACATTCATATTACCCAATGCGAAGAGGATTTTGACGATTCCGAGAAATACATCAATCTTGCTAGCTTGTCCAGGGAGGAACAATGGCCTACAGAATCTCAATTTAAGTGAGTTCGTGAGAGCCACATGTTTGAGTGGGACGAAATTTCACGTAAATTCAGACGTATTCGAAATTAGTAATTTCACGTGTAAATCTTTACCTCGAGCAACGATTCAATTGAATGGAACGTGCTTGGATGTACATCAAAGATACTACATCGGCTTCACCTTCAATAAGTACAATTTGCCGTTAGTGGAGATTTGTCGGGATGAGACGAGCCTTAGAACATACTACTCAAAGCAAACGCTAGTAAAAGAAATAATGGGTTATCAGCATAGTTTTCCGAGAATGGCTTGGAAGGGCAAGGAGTTTTACCCCGGACACAGAATGGACGAAATATATAAAGCAAACTCGCAAATTTTCTCGCTGAAGCATTTACTTGGCAGTATTGAGTTGGCGCAAAAGTTCGTGAAGCCTGGCGTTCAGTTCCTTAATCGGGGACACTTAGTCGCTAAAGCGGATTTCGTGTACGGCTCGCAACAGTCGGCCACGTTCTTCTATCTGAATACGGCTCCTCAATGGGCGTCGTTCAATGGAGGCAATTGGCAACGCGTGGAGCGAGCGGTGCGGAATTTTGCTTCCGAGCGTCAATTGGATCTGGTTGTCTATACTGGAGTGCACGGAGTGACGACCTTGTTGAACATATACGAAAACGATACGTCTGTCTACCTCCATGCAAATGAAACGCACAAGGCCATGCCCGTGGCAAGGTTCTTTTGGAAAATCATTCATGATCCGATTGGAAATCGGGCTATTGCTTTTGTGGGAGTTAATCAACCCTACGCGGAAACTATCTCAAAGGAAATGTATTTGTGCCCGGATGTCTCTGGTGATAGAGCCTTCCCGGGGCTGCAATGGCAGCCGGAAAACATTAGACTGGGAGTTTCGTACACGTGTTCAGTAGAGGAACTTCGTAAAGCAATCCCGACCATCCCGTACATAGGCGAAATAGGTATACTTTCGTGATTGATAGATTCATTCACATAAACAGATGTTTTACTTGTAAATATATTAAGTTTTCTTATAGCTGCGACATCATGAAAAATTTAATTGAGTATGTATATTAAAATTGACCCGAATGTTTAATGTAAAAATTCAAATTTAAAGAAATCTGACTATATGTATGTACATATATGTACGCTTTAAAAAGACATTTTATATAGCAATTAAAAGAATACCATTAGCATCGCATTTCATTAGATAATCAAGTTTTTCTAGGTATTTAATTTCACGTGTTTTAAATATAAAGAATATGTAATTAGATAATTACACACACGAACAAAGAAAATTTTACATACCCTGACTGATAAATTGATTCATTTACAAAATTTGTAGCTTTTAAAGCAAACACAATTTCGATAATTTGAAATAATTAATTTTTATATAACTTAGATTTTTTAATAAAATATAAAATTATTCGTGGACACATTGCATCGAAACAAACAAATTAGGCTCGTTATGGCATTGTATAGAATTGAATAAAGATTTTTTTAATGATTATGAATTTGTTGTTGATGGCATGCGTCTTAGCTTGCATTCTTTCAAAAGAAAATTAATCGAGAAAGAATTGTAACAAATTTCATTCATTAACAACATGTGATAAGTTATAATACATAACATTTATAAATAGATTTTTGTTACGTAAATGGAAAAAATGATATTTTCTATCAATTAACGTAGCTTAAAGATAATCAGTAATTGTAGGAATTATGATTTAAATGGAATTGCTTGTATGTATATACTTATTCGTCATTAACATACAAATGTATCAGAAACTGCTACTAACAAAAGCAATAATGTCGGTTGAAATATTTGTACAAATCCTGTTAGTATCTGGCCTCAATCCAACTAAGTGACAGTAGTTCGATTGAAACTGCATTTCGCTGTTCCGAAATAATCAACAGGAGTATCTTGCATAAACACACAAGATCAAGGTATTTTATATGCTCTAAAATCTCTATAAATACATTATATTCGTAATTTCTTATAGATTTGTACATTAATGAATTTGTCCGGTGTCACGCACGGACTTGAGCCAGTTATCGCGATGTAAGTTGTACAGCATACAGTTGTCGGGGGTCTATCGCAGTTTTGAAGTTTTAATTAAAGTAACAGTAGAAGGTGGAGTACAGGAAACGGGCAAAACGGTTATCCGAGGACTAGCATCGATTGCGCCGAAAATATAAAGAGCCAGTACAAAGTCGTTTGAACTGTAAAGCCGCTTTCATTGGGTAAAGCGCATGATGAATATTCAAAGGGAGAGGAAGGCCAATATTTCTGGAGAAATTGACATAGAAGTTGATAGGCCGAGATGAAATTGAATCTCTTTGGCAGAGGCGACGGCGAGGCTCGCGCAGGCAGCGCGGCGGCGCGGATGTGGCGGGATCGAGACACTCGTAGGCGGAGGGCACTACTCGCAGAAAGCCAAGGCTCGGGCGTAACGTCTTGCTCAAACCTCGTCCTCGGGGCGCACTCGAGCTCGCTCGGGCGAGACAATGCGCGGGAGGTCGGCCGCGAGTGCAAGTGCCGAGGCTGGCTCGGGGCACCGTAAGTGCCTGGCGACACGAGGAGAGCGAGATGTAGGTGGGTGCGAGGCAGCGTAAAGCGACTCTTATAGAATCTCCCAGTCAGCTAACTTGATATCCCTTCCCCGGCGCGGAGGTTGGGCGCTCGGCGAGCCTCGGCCCGAGCCACGGAGCCATCCGGAACGGGGAGGCACGCACACCCGGCTGCGCGCTGGAGATGGAGCGGGAAGCGTAGGAGCGGCGGATAAGCCGAGGCTCGCTCCGTTACCGACCCCCCTCCGCGGGGCCGGGGAGCCGCGCGATACCTCGGGCCGTTGGGGCCGAGAGCGCCTAGCAGTCGACAGAGCCGCGCTGCCCGGGCGATGGGCCGAGTGCCGCGGGTGGCAGGGCGGCCGGCGCGCGCCGCGGGCTACTCACTTGCCGATGATCTCGCACAGGTCGTAGACGTCGTCGAAGAGGACCTCGTCGTCCGCCATGGCGGCGGCCTCGGCGCCCTCGGCGCCCTCGGCGGCCTCGGGGGCCGCGGGCGCGGCTCCGACGGGGCTCCGGGTGCGGGCGCTGGCCCCGTGGCGCCTACGCAGGCTCCCGCCGCTCGGCCTGCGCTCCCGCTTTCGTCAGTGGTGCTTGGAGGAGTCCCTCGGGGGCGGCGTGGGCCGCGAGGGCGTCCGCGGGCCGCGCGGCGTCCTGGGGCTCGGCCCTCCCACGGGGCCTGGGGCCGCGTGCGGGCTGCGCGAGGGCCGCCTCGCCCCGGCGCAGGGGGACTCGCCCAGAGATGCCACACTGGCGCCTCGGGGGCCTCGTGCAGGGCCGCGGCGCTCGGCTGCTGGGCTGCTCGGCTGCTCGCGGCGCCGCTGCCTCCTGGGGGGTCGCGGCCCTCGGCGGCTGCCTCGCGAGCTGCGCACTCCTCGGCGCGGGCGGCTCTGCGGACCGGGGCGGCGGCGGCGGCGGCGACGGCGGCGGAGGGAGACAGCGCACCCGCTCCCGAGCGAGACTGGCGCCGAGGCGGCCGCGCGCCGCCCACGGCCCGCGAGGCGGCTTCTGCGCCGGCGCCGAGCCGCCGGCCGCCACCGCGCCGCCGAGAGGCCTCGCCCCGCCGCGGAGGCGGCTGCACCCACTAGGCCCGAGCGCTCGCGCCGGGCGCGATTGATTCCCGGCCGAGGCGCTCACCTGCGCCCGCGGCAGCCCAACGCGCCCTACCGGCCGCCCTTCCCCCTCGGCCGAGCCGCGCCGAGTCATCGCGGCCGGCGCCCCAGCCCCGAGGGCTCCTGCGCCAACCCCCGGCCTCCTGCCGCGGGAAGCCCTGCCGAGCTGGTGGCCCGCTGCGATCCCGCGGCCGCTCCGATCAATCCGTATAAGCGACGCCCGACCCGCACGGCAAACCTTAACGCTTTATTTCATTAAACCCTTGCAGCCAGCAGTGCGCCGGCCGCGCACCGCCACATTTTATTCGCTGATTATTTTCCTGCTGGAAGAGTATCTTTGCGCTCTGCCTTACTCTCTACCTATATCGATCCTAAGCATACTTACGCACTAGTGTAGATGTACCTCTATACACAAGGCTTTAATAATGTAGACGAAACGTCGAAACCCTCTTTGTAAATCACTGCGGATGTGTAGTTACTTGTTTTTTATATTAAGATGCCCCTTGTGTACTGGGCATATAAATCAATAACCTGCATATCCCTAATCTCATATGCATTAGTTCTTCTACTTTTTAAACATTGTTCGCTCCAATGTTTATATGTAATGCTAAAAAAATTTTCGAGGCAATTTCAACATAAATGTCAATTTAGTGCAGATATTTCTAATTAGTTTTTTCATGTACTTTACATTTGTTAAAAATTAACACGTGTCGATTCACATATTATACGTGAGACTATGTTATTTAAAATATTGGTTGCCGCTCACTTCTTTATTTGATTTCTCTTTAAATGCACAATGTCCCGATGCTCCTTATTAAGATATCACCAAGTATAATATAGATAACCGTAATGTCATTTGTATACATCACGCTAAATCCCAAATCTCAAAATCTCATGGCTGTACTCGGTATTAACATTATGTTTCTTAGCCCCACGATCTATGTAAACACGCTATGCCAGAAAAACATTGTATTCGTATATTTATGTACTATCTAATTGTTAAACATAAATTAGAAATTCCAGAAACATAAAGATGTTTCGAAAGTTTACATATATATATATACTTTTCATATTTTATATTTCAATCGTGTAAGGTTTTGCATGCGTGGCTTTTAAAAGTCATCATTATCAATTGATCCTTATAAAAAATAACTTAATTTATCCATTTATCGAATTCTTATAAAATAGCATTATCTTGTTCGTGTATCTTATTAAATGGATACATTAATACCGAACCTATTTTAATGATTTATTTATTATCTTAATTTATAAGAATTACCAATTATGATATTTAAATGATAGAAAACAGGAATTTTTATACGTGCGATAAAATGTGTAGGTAATATAAAAATAATCGCATAGTGAGGCATTCAAGGCTGTAATCTTGAAAGGTAAAAACGTCATCATTATCCCTTAGTATCAGGTCAAAATCGATTGAACGATGCAGTATCAGTCTCATTCAATACTAAGAATATTAACACAACATGCATTTTACAAAAGTAAGATTTGTTTTCATCATTTTACATAATTCCTTCGACAATAATACAAGCATCACTTTTTATAAACAAAAATTAGTGAATTGTAGTAAATCAATTGTAAAACGCAATTATAACGCGTAGGCTATGGAGAGTTTTTGTACTAAAATTTATCATAGATTAGACGATCTTATACTGTAACCTATAATTCAGTGCACATACTATGAGATTTTCTGAAGATTTCTCCGTTGTACAAGTACTTTCACAAAGACATGAAAGAGAACAGAATCCGCATTGAGAAAAGGGGAAAGAAGGCTACGGGAGTTAGAGTAGAGCGAGGGACTTACGGAAGGAACGAGGAGGGATAGAGTACGAGACTTCTTCGGACGACTAACAGCTAGACCTTGAGCCTGAACGACAGTTTTACCCCGAAAAAACTGGAACGTCAATCGATAATTCACAGTCCTCCTCCATGGTGTTACATATTGAATCTATACTCAATAACTTTATTAGGCCAGGGCGGAATTTATAGGATTTGTGTCAGATGATGATTATACCTATTTAAAATACACCGATGGATGACTATTTTTCAATTTTTTAAAAATTGTTTTAATCTAAGCAGATTTAAACATTAAAAAATATTTTTAATCACTTTTAAAAAACGAGCTATGCAGAGACTTACAAGATTACACTGTGTTCATAAATATTATTGATAATCATAATATATCAGTAAAAATACAAAACAAACCAGAAAATTTGGAGTATGTAATGCTCTTTATAGTATAAATAATACTTAATAATTTAATTAAACTTACGACAATAAACGAATTTATGCTTTATTAATTTGTTTATTAGTTTTAAAGATTATCATTATTAAATATCCATTTAGTTAAAGTCATGCTAAGATTTCATAAAACTATGAGAAACAGCAATGTTGTTAATTTATTTTTAGTGACGAACATACGTAATAAATAGATCTAATTATTCTTTATTTATTTTCCTTGTCAATCATTGAATTGCTCCTCTTAATGATACATATAGATTTGAAAATATAAACCTTTATCCACTTTAAAACTTATACGAAAATATAAAACCGCATTGAAATTCATTTGATTGACGAACTCATCTATAAAAATAGAATTGAACAAAATAATGTCAAATTTATGAAATTGACAGAACTTGCAATTATGAAAGAAAAAGTATTTTGATTCATTTATTACTATTATACATTTAATTAAAAATAGGCATTCCATCTAATATATCGTCTAAATGTTCTTGTCGCCCTAAAACTGATAAGACTATCATGACATTCACAGGGCCCCATGAATGATATAGCCCATACATATCTACAGCCGTGCAACGCATTTCTTGGGCAAGAAACCTTAAATGTTTGTGATTAATTCCTTTTAGTACTATTAAATGCTCTCTATACAGAAATACGCTTAATTAATAATTAAGAAAATAGTTTTAAAATAAACAGTTTTATCCTATTTTAAAATATTTACCCAGCATTTTCCCATTGTTCCAATGTTCGAAATTTAAATTTATTTCCAGCTACTTTATCATAAAGCCTCATGAATGATTTGGCAACCTAAAATAATACTAATATAATAACTCTATATTACATTTATTTTTTATAGTTGTATTACCGCAGCTGCTACGTTTCCTTTCTGGACAAAAAATCCACTATTTACAATGCAGTAGATAATGTAACTTGATGGTCTTTTTCTTTTTATGGTTTGTCTACTTTTGCATATCTTACAAATTCTCTTTGTCACATAACAATTTTTAGAAGTTTTTTTCTTTCTTCTTTTCGCTTGTGGTTTTCTTTTTTGTATTGACGGTCGTTTTCTAAAATGAAAAGTATTTTAGTTTTTTCTTTGACTGTTAATTCATAAATCTTTTAATTCAAAAGCAACTGCTTACACCATGTATGTTAGTAATATCTATAATTTCACTTTTGAGATTTTGTTTTTTTATTTTTATTTGATTGGAAAAGAACACATAGTGTTTCTTTGCAACCTAATTTTTATATTGAATATAGTCATTGTATTTTTGTATATTGTAAATTTACTAAAAATATTGCAAATTTTTTATAAACATTCAATTTTTAACCAACAAACATGTGTGACACATCTTGTAAAATAAAAGAAAAACTATTTTAGAAAAAGATGTATGTACGATATCAATATTGCATCTTTAAACTATCAGCTTTGTTAATTTTGGTTAATATAATTTGATTAAATTATGAGTAAAGAAGTGTACGAAAAACATAAATATTAAATGTAAATAAAAAAGTGATATTATAAATGAATCATGTATAAATATTTCTTGGCATTTTTATTAGTATTTCTTGATTTAAGAATAAGTTTTTAAGCATTGTAGTTACAATAAAACAAATCATTAATTTTAGAACGTTATACATAAAATTCTTTTTAATTTTGATTAATAAGTTATAAGAAATTAATAATGAGATATATTATATTTGATAAGAATCATTTTATGTTTTTTATAATTTCAAACGCATAATTTAAAATCAGGACCTAAAGTGTAACATGCAGCTGCAACTAATTATGTTTATTATATGATGGTAATATTATCAACACAGTAGAGTAATTTAAAGATTTTTTACCGACTGGTGATAATACCTTCTGTATATATAATATATACTATATAATTAGTACTTAATCTAACCGCGATTGATGTTACCGTGCTATTAGTTTGCAACTGTGTAAAAATATCTTTAAATTCAATTCTATTATCCCTGCATGATGAGCGGTAGTCGCGATATGATAGAAGACCATTTCAAAGGGTAAACAGAACTTGTGTTTATGATGTATTTTTCTGCCGATTTCCTGTAATGCCTAGATCAGTAAGGTTAGAATTATAATTGAAAGTTTTCTGAATAAATAATATGTGATTGATTTGGTAAAAGTGTTTAAAAGTCATTAATTTTTGAATATTATTATGTATGTAATATGTTTACATAATAATATTGAAGAGTAAAGAGCTATCATGTGGTGATTAGTTAATTGTTTTAAATGATTCCTTTTTTGATTGTTTAGATAGACACTTACAATTCTCTGTGATAAGTTAAGGGATAACCTCTTTACAGTATTACTGGAGAAGATAAAGAAAAATAGATCACAATGGCGAGCATCGAAACAGGTGCATCCCATCAATCTGGTGAAAATACGAGCTGGAGGAAAAATCTAATTTCTCAACTACGTGATAGAAATAGAACTCAAACACAATGTTTCTGCGATCTTATTAGTTTACGTGAGTTATTAATAGAATGTATTTCGATATGTTTCGGTTTTAAAATCACCTGACAAGACAACATTTATACAATGAAATGTTAATATTTTAATATAAATCTGTTATACACTGTAATCTAGTTAATCCAATAAAAGAGATGAATTTTGTATATTTTTTATTTTTATAGATAACCGATTATTTGATAATGCCAATGCTTTACGTGGGGAGAATTTGCAACTTACTATAGCTAACGAAAAGCTGATATCTGAGGTTTCTAGTGGAACACCAGGTTCAAGTGTTAATGCAGCATTTGAAGCTAAATTATTGGCTCAAGCAGATGAGCTAACTATGTTGCACAGGCGAAGGGGTGAACATGCGCAACAGATTGTTGACTTAAATAATAAGTTGCAAGAAGTTATGAAAGATCTTCATTCTAAAGAAATAAGGTGCCACTGTATTTTAGTTCTATTATGTATTATCAGTTTAATACAATTTTTATTAATGTTAATTAATTTTGTTTTAGTTTGAATGAAAGTTTAGAGCTGAATAGTAGTTTACATTCTGATATTGCAAGATACATTTCCAAACAAAGAGAGTTGGAGAATGCAAATCAAATGTTGAAAGATGAACATCAAGCTTTACAACTTGCTTTTGCTTCTTTGGAAGATAAATTAAGAAAATCACAAGTATATTTCTGTATAAAAATATAACTTATATGTATGCACAATATTTATTTGATTAAATGTTACTTGTAGGAAGAAAATCGTCAATTAATAGAACGTCTAATAAAATACAAAGCAAAGGATGCTGAGAAAATGAATGAAGAAAACGATAACTTTTTAAAGTAAGTGATAAATTACTTTCATTCTAGATACTTTAATTCACATTAAATGTTGAAAGTAATTACAGTTGTTTTTATAATTTGGCTTTTCACTAATTATGTGATTTATGGAATGTATTCTAAGTTTGAATGGTTGAATTATATTTAGAAAAGGTTTAGGGTGAAACTAAATTTAGAAGAGATTGAATAGACTTGCTTATTCTCTAGAAACTTTTAGTAGAGCATGGGCAGTTGTCTAACATAGAAAGAGTTTCCAGGTAAACATTGGTGTAAATATTAGTTTAAATTCTTAATGGTTGCTACCACACTAACTTGCATGTCTGTGCTTTACTACTCAAATATTTTCTTATTTACAAATTATATTAATAAAATATGCTATTTCTAATATTTGCTTTTTAATAAATTGTTGAAAATGTTGACTCAATAACAAATTATTTACTGTTTATCTTACATTGTAATAAACTCGTATAACTATCTGCACTATTCTGTTGCAAGTACTATCCAATCCATTGTGTCCTCTATAAAAAAAATTTATGTCGTCAAAAATGTTTATTTTTAATGTTACTTGTATCATTTTTTGAAATTCTAAATTCTAAACACATTCATTTTCTGTAGAGCTTTTCACTTAGCCACTTCACTCTGCTTGACATTTTCGTTTCAGTGAGATTTTTACCAGCCCGACAGCCTTTTTGATGAATACCTTTTCAAAGTTTGGGTAAGTTTAAATTTAAGCAATTGAAAATTGCTACGAAAAACTAGATTTTTCTAACACCAAATCGCTTTTGGGCTGGTAGCAAATGTTAAGCTACACAAATTATAAACTTATAAAATAATTATAAAAAACTTTGTGCTTCTGTTAGTGAGAGATAGGTATTTTCATACTTCAATTTCTAAATGTTCAAACCAGTTTTTAAGATAAAGCAGGTAAAATAATAAATAAAGATTTTGTTAAAAAATTTGGTTTTTTCTTTTGGGTTAAATTATTTGCATGAAAATTTTGTAATAATAGTTTTAGATTGAATGCAATAGATTTTCATATTTATGAATTTTTAGAAAGATGTATGCATGGTAAATGCTATTTACAATAATATTTAGCTTTCTTTGTAGAAAGCTACTATTTCTTTTCTCAAAAAAGTCTAGCATTTGAAATGACAGTAAAGTTTAGTATTTTTATTTGCAGGAAAAGACAAGCTAAAATGCAAAAAGAGTTAGAAGATGCTGCAAAAGATACTAGACCTGCAAGTCCAGATCACGTCAGATTAAAGGAAGGAATGAGTATTATTCCTTCATCTGTGCCAACTAAACTTGCCATCAAATTTGTACGTTCATGTTCACATAAAAGATTCATAAATTAATTGGTGCTCTAAAGAATTTTCCCATCAAGTCAAAAAACGAAAATGTACAATTTCTTCATTTTAAGATGAAGTAGTATTTTGTAAAAAATGTATTTATAGCTATAAATTAAAAAACAAAAGCTTAGATTTTATTTATAAGTAGATATCAATTCAGTTACTGTGACTTGATGAGCTAATAAAAAAATGATGAGCTATAAACCCGTTATTTTTTAATGTGTACATGCATTAAAAAGTAACTTTGTTATTAATAATATATAAGGTCTATCGATATTTCATATAATCGATTGTTATATCTATAATAATTATTGTTAAAGAATTATTGTAAATATATTTATAATATGAAATATATTTTTAAATCATGTTATAATATGTTAAATAATTGTAATTCTTATTAAAAATCGAATTCAGATCTTAGGTTTATAATTAGTAATTTATTAATAAAAATTACGTAAGTTTTTTCAATTACATAATATTTAAAGCATACATATTTATAATAAAATAATTATGATAAGATAATGTGTAGTTCTGGTTTTAAAAATCGCTTATACTCTAGAACGTTTTATAATTAACTATGCTTTTATATGCATATAAGTATTTAAATATCACTTATTTTCGCTATTTAATACTTATTTATGTACTGTATAATATGTATGTATAAAATTAAATCTACTTATGCTAATTGCAATGTCATTTAACGTATTTACAAAGATTTTCTCTAATTGTGAATAGTTTTAAATTTCCATAGTTTAGTAAAGTTCTAAATATATTCAAATATTGTACAATTTACGTGGTATTAGTTTCAGTATTAAAAAAACATTTTATACAGCGTATTTTGCGTATTTTTACAATTTTAGAACGTTAAAACGCATTGTTATGAAATAGTAATTATGTAAAATTATAAATTATATCTTTCTTTTGTATTAATTAGTGTTGGCTAAATATTTTAATTATAACATAATTGCAACTTATCTTGGTTTTCAAATTGTAAAATATTGGCTAGAAGTTTAGTACAACAGAAATGCAACAATTAAATTATAAAAATTGAAAATAAAAATTTTTAAATCTATGGTTTAGAATTAAAATAATTGAAAATTTTAAATTTATTATTCAAAAAACTTATCGTTTTTGAACAGGTATAAATACAATTTTATTGTTTTATAAAAATTTGTAAAGTATTAGTTTGATAAAAGTGTGCTTAAAAAATGTAATAGTAATTTTGTAGCACAAAATTATTTTTACTAGTAGTCTCTATATAGATAATATTAACATTTATACTTTAAAATTTAAAATTTATTTATCTTTAACTAGTTTTATATTATTTACATTATATTATATTAATATGTGATGATTTAATAGTTATAAATATCTGAAATCTTTTTCAGAATAATGGCACATTCATATATTATGTAGTCTATTAATATATTATCAATTCAGATTGCAAAGAAATAAGCATCAAGACTATGAATTATATGTATATACCTAATGCATGTTGCGACTTGAAGATTGATTCTATTTAGGAGTGATAGATTTAGCTATTAGATTACAAATGCAATCCTCATTGATGGTTATAGTCTAACGAATTTTGTCGCGTCTTCTACATTTCTCGCGTACCTGTGCTCGTGTATAAATCTATCAAAGAAATATATATATATATATGTGTGTGTGTGAAGGGTCCACGATAAAATAAGGTTTTTAATCCACAAAAGTAGTCATAGTAATAGTACCTTCTGCATAGAAATTTGCCAGTCATGTCATCATTTATATTTTACCATTGAGTATTTAATAACAATAAATTGGTTAGATATGTTAAATATAATACAGTATCACCCCCATTGCAGATTGCCCATGAAGGTGAGGTCTACGCCGTCAGATGGTCCCCTACGAATAGAATTTTTGCTACAGGCGGTGCAGATCGTAAAGTAAAATTGTGGGATATAAGTAAAGGTAAAAAATATAATTATTTTAAATTAAATAATTACAATATTTAAATGACGTGCATAATTCAAATGCTCAGTTCGTAGTTCATTTAAATCAATTTTTTACACTTAAATAGAGTGAAAAGTACTATATTGGACTATTACTATACTGTAACATAATAAAAAATATTATTATAAGAAATTTATAGCTTTTTTCTACTCATATTATAGATTATTTTTTTTAAAGTTGTTGCTTTGTTGTAGACTCTAGCGCAATTTGAAATTATTTAATTAATATAACTTGTTTTAAATACTATTATTTTTAAATAATAATTTTTATGCAATAATAATATAACGCTTTCTGATGTACATCATATGTTTATTACATAATTATTGAGATAACTATGATAATAAATTTTATTTGATACTATTTATCTTTAATATTTTAACTATCAAATAGAGTTTATCAAATAAATAGTCTTAAAAATAATTTTATTATCTTTATATTTATATAGCTTACATGTGTTTACAAAATATGTGATTGCAACATCGTATTTTCTAAAGAATATTATAAATTTTATGAACATGATTTTTTATAAATAATTTAAAAAAAATGAATAATTACTATGTTAATCTTTCATAGTTTTGTTTACCTTTGATTTATAATAAAAATTATGATATAACTTCAACTTATATATATGTATATATATCGAAAAGAATTAAGAATCATTTTATAGAATAATTCTATCATTTAATATAAGTTTTGATTAAAAACTGCTTTATTAATTTGAAATAAATTTTTATCTCCAATATTTAATTTAGAATGAAAGCATAATGGTTTCATTACAATTTAAGGTAAGAAAAAGTTTATCCTACTGAAAGTTTCGCCTTAATATTTTTGCTCTTCGATATGTGGCTTTTCTGCAACAACATATAAAACAAAGAAAATTTAAGATTTGCTGAAAATAAATGTAAGACTTCAATAATTGTGTGCAATCTGCATTATTTTTTAAGAATTCATACATTGTTAGTAAATACTAAGATTAACTTTTAATACATCTTGTTGGGTATCGTATTAGGTACATGATCTACATTACAACTTTTAGTTTTATTTAAAGTTTTATTAATTAAGTTTTCAATTGCTCTTTAGCTACTCTATTATTATTACATAGAAATATTTCGATATAGTATATAGTGTAAAGAATTATTGACTTTCTATCATTTACTCTAGTAAAGTTTCCAATATAGAATTTTTATAAAGTTTACTATAATAGCAGTTTTTTTATTATATAATGAAATTAGTTTATAACCAACTAATTTTAATATGTATTAAAATATTTTTTTATTTATAAATTAAATATTTTATGATATCTTTAATTTAAGTTTCGTGATACAAATGATTCGACGTCTATTAATATTTATTATCATTGGCATACAAATTGTCTCATTACAGGTGGATATGAATGTAGAGGAACACTTTCTGGCAGCAATGCGGCTGTAATGTCTGTAGATTATGATTCAACGGGTAATCACATTTTGGGTGCTTCAAATGATTTCGCAAGTCGCATCTGGACTGTGGAGGATCTTCGATTAAGGGTGAGTTGTTTCAATGAAACTTGATACAGAAATATCTCTCGTTACATTAATATACATTTTTTGCATGCTTTATACACATTTCTGAACAATATTATGTTTGAATTCATCGTTTTTTATTGAACAAATTTCAATTCAGAAATTGTTACCTGTCAATTCTGTCTAATGAATTCTACGAACATTTAGTATAATTGTTGGTAAACTCTACGTGTCTAATGACTATGTAATGGATATTGCATTGTATTTGTTATATATCAATCATTCTTAGCAATTGTATATCTTATTACATAAAATATATTAAATATTTAAAAATAAATAATTAACGAAGTACAAATATAATTTGAATTTTAAAGTATAACTATAATTTATTGATAATTGCGAAATTTGAGAAATTGATATTGAGAAATTTTTACTTAATTTCTCAAATAATTAAAATCTAATAAAAGTGTAGTTAACTATCATTGCTTTTAAAAGTTTCTCAAAACAAAATTATACCGTCAATAGATACATTAACTACAAAATTGAACATATATTTATCCTCAGCTTTTAATAGATATAAAGTACTTCAATATTGATCAATAAATACGTACGTTAGGACGTAAGTTAATTATATGTTAATATAAGTTAATTTTTCCTAAAACACCTAGTTTTAGAATAGGCTAATTTTGAATATCCTAATAAGTTAATAGAACCGTATTACTGTTCAAAAAATGATTAACTATTATACAAATCTGCAAGATTTTGTTATTATACTGCTGATGGTCATTTGCGAAGTTATTTACAGATCTCAAGATATTGTTGCTCTGCCTATTTGCTGCTATTTAATTATTGTTATTATCTAATACTTCTATTCCTTTTTTTATTTTAATAAAATTTTTTCTAATATAATCATAAATGTTTTTATACAGTAAATTTTTTCATAGAGTTTTTCCTGAAGAACTGTATAAATGCACGGTATTTTTCAGAAGTAGCTCTTTGATATCCTACATAGCTAATTATTTCTCGTAATAGAAGCCAATTGTACGAATATTTACTTTTCTTGTTCTGCTAGCACTCCTCTATCACTATCGTAAACCTAGAGGCGAATACGTAAATTTGCTAATTTGAGTAAATCATCTGTTGTCTCGTACATAGTACGAACGGTACATTATGCGTAATGCCGCAAATGGATCGCATCTTTTGCGATTGTTTATTCGAGTAATAAGGGTGATGTATGCGCCCCGCCCGAGCATAAACGCGAATACATGCATTAAAGTGAGAGGGATGCATAGGAGGTGTAAAAAATTCTTGCAAATGTTGCGTATTTTCACAGATCGCCGATCGCAGGCGAGCCCACAAGGAGGCATTTTTCTTGACGTTATCGCCGATTGACTAGCCAGAAGCTGTCGATGCCATAGGAACGCAAACGGGTCAAACTGGCGGTAAATGGCGCTAACCTAACACGCGCAACTTATGATCAGCATGTATATACATAGGAAAGTACGTGCAAATGTTGTTGCATTGAAGGAGGAAGTGGGGACCGCTGTAGAATTTTGAATTTATCTCCTCGAAGCTTTTGCATTGTTCATCTGCAAATCTACTGTCAGGCTGCGCGATTTTAAAGCTATAATGATGCTTTTTCTATAAGAACGGGGAGATAGAGATTCGTTCGCTTCGCCACGGCTCGCATTCTTATATATAGCGGGTGGAATGACATAAATTGGTGCGGATCGCGAAGTTTCAAGAAAATCTTTATTTTTTCGCTTCATTAAACAGCTCATGAATACAGCGCGTAGAGCAATAAAATGGTAAATAGCGAGCGGAAACGGGAGCGAGCTGCTGACAATGCAATTTGACGCTGTACTTTGAAAACTCGCAAGAGATATGTAGAGCTATTCAGTGCGGGAAATGGCAACATTGGTATCTTATCGCGAGTTTACTTTGGGCATCAAGCAGCTTCCACCGTGTGGAAAGCTTTTGATTTCGCCGTTCTAGCAAGGAGTCACGTCATTAAAACTTTTCCTCCATTCTGACGCTGCTATTCAAATATTTTAGCAGTTTCGACCAACTGCTGTAATATAACCTCGCTATGCTTCGCACAATTCTCTGTTGATTTTAATGTTTATAGAGACACTCTATTTATTCAAGCCTTCTTTGACCGTCTAGTACAGCTATTGATGATATTTATGTATTTGACAACCACGCATAACTGCTATATTATTAAAAATGACGACTTTTTATTGTATATTTGAACGATTATTTAGTATCCTGTTACATACGCTGACTTTGCTGCGTATTGAACTCGTGCTCATGCCACGTTATTTTTTAAAGAAGGAAGGTAATTAAATAATTCACATTGATTAAGTCAATAATAATTAACGTTTAATGGATTTAGGAGAAGAGACTTGAAGGCATCAAAACTCCTTACCAAAATAATGATTACAATATATTAGTACGTGTGCGCGCTTTACTTTATTTTTTCACAAAAGAAAATAGTATAGAAGTCGATAATCAATAAGATTATTTTGTTCCAGCACTAAGCCGAATGACATGCGTGCAGAATAGCGAAAATACTATCCGTGTAACGGAGAAGCGAATAAAGTCTCACTCTTGCGCCGATGACGCCAAAACAACTCACAGTAGTCGAATCGAGTAGGTACGAGATACCCGGCCGATTTCCCTTTGCGTCTCGTTGAGATAATTAAGTCCGATGTGGGTGGGCTAGAAAACTGCATTTGACGATCACGCATCGATAACCGACGTGCGCGGAAGAGCTTATATGATCTGATTGACCCGCCGCGTGGCCAAGCGAGTCATTCTCATGACAATAACTTATATTAGCCTGAACAAAAGTATTTTAATGGCTTCGGAACGTTCGAGAAGCCTGTCAAACTTTTCATGCAATCGACCTTAGATCAATTTTCGCATTAAAACAGTCGAAATCGTACATCAAGAAAGATATTTACGTTTTATAACCCTCATTAAATTTTGAAGAACACTTTTGGCATTGCCATCTTGATTCAACATTGGCTTTGACGAATATATCTAATTACTATTTGACGATGGTCCAAATTCAAAGAAGGTCTAGGTTGAAGCGAAAACAACGGGAGCAGCGCGTGCACAGGTACATTACTGAATTTAATCTAACGCTTTGTCGGTCTAATGCTAACCAACGGGCAGATGAGCCGTTCCAGGACGGCTTCCCTTTTGTTCGTCTGGGGTGCGTTACTGCAACCTGACGGCTGCGAGGGTGCGTCACAAGGCCTGATAATTGTGCAGGGTATCAAAGCCGATGCGCGGGAGAGGCGTGCGCAGGAAGATGCGAGGCGCCCCGGGACATGCATGGGCGTATGTGCAGGCTCCGAGCGGAAGGAAGGAAGGAAGGAAGGAGGGAGTGGGGCGGCGAAGGAGGGTCGAGTGGGCGGGGGAGGGGCCACTCGAGGCAGTGTCGCGCAGGCCTCTCTTCCTGATGAGATCGCCCGGGCCCGGCATCCTCCTCCTCCTCCTCGTCGTCGTCGTCGTCTTTGTGTCCGGCCGCCCCCTTCGGATTCATTAGCCGCTGGAAATGAGAGAGAAAATCCGGGTCAAATGGAAGGCGGGGGGGCTCCCGTAAGCAGGCCCTCGCGCCATTTGTCGCGGGCGGCCGTCCGCCGCGCGCTCGCTCATTTGAATTTAACAGCCGCGCGGTCGCGCGGGCGCGGGGCTATTTTTCGATCGGGCTCCGGCGGGAGCTCTCCGCTCGGCCGAGCATCTCCACTCCGGCGGAGTGAGGGCGCCGGCCCCGCCCGGCCCCGTCCGATGTTTAATGTGATTATTCCCCCGTCCATCCTCCCCCGCGCGTCAACCCCCCGGCTCGTGGCCGTAAAACGCGAGGCCGGCACTCGGGGCCGCGCCCGGGGCCAAGGAGCCGCGCGCTAAGCCGTTTCATTCCCGAGATTGGTGACCAATGGCGCGTAAAGTGAGAATCGAAGGGGAGCGCCGGGAGCCCCGGGAGCGCACACGGCCAAGAGGGCCCGCGTAGGTGGTAATTCTCGCGGCTGAATTGAAAGTGCAGCCGTATAGAAGCCGATCGAGGAGCGCGCCGCCAGTCATTCCTTCGCTCAGCGATATTTATCTTGCCCACCTGCATTTCTGCAGCCAGCAGCAGATTCGCGTAGATCTCCCCGGAACGGAAGAGCCGGGGAGTCGGCGCGGCTCACGGACCAGACCTGCCGACGCAATTAGAATTTTCCGAGGGAGGATCTTGAATAATTGCCTCCTACTCGCCGGGATTTCCCAACCTCTCCAGCCCCGTCGACACGAGAGAATTCCTCCTAATTATAAGCCTTTTCATTATGAACTTCGAGAGCCTTCAATAATACAGAAAGGACCGATTCACGTGCTAAGTTAACAGGTCATCACTATTGTACCAGCGTAAATGGGAAATCCGCTTCGGTTTGACGTCGCCAATAAATTTATCGCTCTAACCCATTAGTATTACCATCTTCAATACAGACATCTGTCTATTTCCAATTTTAGATTTACAACCATAGGCCGCAGGATAAATATGTTGCAATGTATAAATTTTTATCTTAAAAGTAGGCTCTTTTTCATTAATACATTTGACTCGGAGTTCAATTTGCACCACCGTCGAGAGTACAGACGTGTTTATGAGTATGCGTTTACCTCTAACTCCAACGCGTATGAAAATCATCTTACTAGTAGTTTTGTGGGCAAATATTAATATAGGCTGATGCCCGAACAGTGCTCTCGAGTGCTTTAAACTCCTTCTAACTATGGAGACGTTTATTAGTACTCAAAAGTGGATACGCTAACTAAACCTACTACTAATGTTTCTCAACTCAAAATTTCGTATTCACAGATGGCTCAACATATTCAAGTTCTGTCTAAGGATTCATCTATAATTTTTAGAACGTTCCGATAAACGAATATACTAAAGCAATTGCGAAGAAAACTGTTCCTACAAATGTTAGATTTATTTCTCGTATCTCAGATAATCGTGTGTATGTAATATTAAATAGTAAGAAAACCGCTGATATGCTATATAGACATACATAAAACTCTAATTATTTTGGAACATGAACTGTTGTTCCGACCCTTGATTTCAAGAACCAAGTGAATCATAATACCGAACATTTAGCCATTAATTTCAAACAAAGTCATAGTAGATAAACTCAAAAATGGCAAGTTATCCAGATATCAAAATTCTGATTCTACTCTTAACCATGTCTTAAGCTTTCGCAGGCTGATATATTTAAATCCAGAGGAGGTATACAAAATTCAACCTTACAATAAATTTTAATAACACTGATTATTATATTTACTCTCAGCAGAAAAAATAATTTATTTAAAAAGCAAAAAAGAGGGACACTTAGCAAAATTTTGCAAAAATAGCGAGCTTACTGCAATAAATCAGATAAATATCGATGCTTCAGAATTATTGAATACGATAGATATTAATTCAGAAATGAAAGATACAGCTAGTGAGAACTATACAAGTACATTTAATGCAAAACATTTTCTAGAAATGCTCCCACCTCTACATTATATTTTAAAAAGAAGTGCAACAAAATTGTTGTCAGTTAGAAGCTCAATTTTGGAAAATACACCGAATTCATCAAAAAGCAAGAACCTGAAAAAGTCTCCAAATATAAAAACTACAAAAAACCTAAAACTGAAGAAGTGAATAAAGTATCTATGGAAGATATAACTGCACAACTGTTCCCCACAGAGGAATGTTTTCAATTGAATTCTAATGTTTTCCACTGAATTATGGTCAAACAAGTAAATTTTTATTTATATTATAATAATTTATTCTTATAAATTAAATTTAATAAATAGAGCCTCTGAATACTTTAATGTATATATACTTTTAATATATTTATATATTTATACATTTTTTAAGACTTGAATATGTTGACAAAGATGCTAAGTTTAATTCAAGTTAATTGATTAACTTTAGTTTAAAATGTCGTATTTCTAAAATTAAGAAAAAACTACAAAACAGGATAAATAAGCAGTATTTAAGAAATTGATATAATTAACAACAGTTTAAAGAATGATAATAAAATTTAAAAAATGGAAAATAAAGAGACTATAGCATTCACTGTCGAATTCTTTTTTGAAAATCAAGAAGCTTCGTGCAAAGATGAAATGAAATTAGTTCCAGACTGCAAGATATTGACATTCTCATTTGCATCGAGAGTTGGCTCTCACGCTACACTTACATCGATTTTTCTGGATTCTTAGTAAAGGTCGCAGTGACTCAAGAAGAGAAGGCATACGAAAGGCATATTGAGTTCGTTAGATACTATGGAATTACGCGGCTTACGTATCAATAGTGTGAATCTCCCGATCAATCTAATTGTTTGTTATAATGTTCTAGGTTGCACGTTGACACAATGCGAATGGGACTCGTGAATGCAAACAATAGAACTTAAAAAAATTTTTTAATCGTAGGAGACTTTAATGCCAACAACACTTCTAATAAATAAATCTAATTAAATAATTTAATACTATATAACATAGACTTCAAAATATACATTGACATTCATAGAAATTAGAAGTTAGATTTGAATTTAATTTTCACAACAAAATCATCCGCAGATAAAGTATGTTAAATAATCGACGTTACCTGGGGGTCGGTACATTTGACCGTTTTCATATATGTAGCCAACGAAAAACATTATTAGAAAAACTCTTTTAAATTAAAATCCATATGTACAGACTGAAAACTATTCCGCGAAATCCTCGAAACTGAGCGCGCAAGCTTGCTTTCTCACAAATTTGAAAACCTTACACCAAATGACAAGTACAAATTTTATTGTATTATTGTTGATGCTATCAAAAAGAGCACGTCAAATAATTTACAGAAAAAAAGATTAAATTGGAAAAATGCAGTATCATGGTGGGATGCGCAATGTAATAAGCTAATGTGACTTTGACGAGTGGCATACATAAAGTGGGAGTTCTCATTATCTCCAACAATTTCAATTAAATATAAAAAAACTGCAGCTTAAATTCAAAATTAACATTTAAAATTAAAAAAAGAATTGCTTAAAAAATTTTTCGTCCAAAATTGATTTTTAAAATGAAAAATTAAATATTTATATCGATAAATAATGAAGCTTTCTAGGACTACATTACCACATTAAAATGTTTTTTAACATTCACACAAATATTATTTATAAAAGATGCCTTAAAGCACCAAAATTTTGTGCGGCAGCTAATGGGACTCTTCGCTCCGCACGTTATTAATGCTTTACAAAAGCTACATTCGGCCTATTATTAAATGTGCCAGTTTTATTTACTTTAGAAATCAAAATATTATAAAAAAGTATGAAAAAGGGCAGTACGCTGTAATTAGATCGGCCTTAGGTTATCGCATCAGTATACTTTAAATGTCCTCCTTGGAGAATTTAAATTACCTTTTCACATAGAAAGATCTCTGTTTATAAGCTTTCTGGGAAACTGCTTTCGAATAAAAACTTGAACATGAAAAAATGTTATTAGTTTTTATAATTTAAGTAAAAAATATCAATCTAAAAAATTCAACGTACTAACACAAGCCATTAAACGGTTAATGGAGCAAATAAATCCTCTAGTCGAAGCGATTCGATTAATTATCAAATGTTTAGCTTTGATTATAAATGCATAACCACATCAATACCTATAAATACCAAGTTCTGTTGATATTCTTTTTACCTGTATAAGAATCATAAAACATTTTTTGCGTAATTAGCATTATTTAAATTTTTTGCTATTTTAAAAAAACTTATGGTCTTGTAACAAGTATAAGATTTTATTGAGAGTAAAAATGTTAATTTTATTAAAATTTTTATCAATTTAATCAACCATTGTTATTTAACAATTGGATTTCTTTTCAACTTGAGCATACAAATAAAAAAATAAGAAATTTATAAGAATTTTTTACAAAAGATCGTGGTTTTTAAACAAATAACTGTAACATGTGCATCGATGTGCAAAATTAATGATAGCCGATTCTGCGAGAATTATCATCAGGTCATCTATTGGATGAACGTCTTCCAAAAGTGGTTTGCGGCTGATGAATCGAGGTATTTTTCGCCAGGGCGCGTAAATCCCGGCGTTCGTTCTTATTATAAGGAGACGTCGGGCGGAATTATTGCCCCTGCCACCTACCCTCGGGCTCGCATGCCCCCAATGCTGCATAACACACATCAGAGTATTTATGGAGGTAGCGCGTGGAGCTTCAGCATTTGGTAAGCCCGGCACGAGCTATCCGTTTGGCTAAAGATCACCTGATTCGCGTAAGCGCACCAAGAGCGAAGCTCCTTCCCTCGTCTTTGCTTCTGCTCCCCGCAGTAATGCCCGCACACGTACGGGCTCCATTCTCGCGAAGACCCTAAATTCCATATTTCCTCGACCATGAGTCCCTTGTTTGTCGTGGATGCTCCACACGAGGGGGCGAACGAGCCATTAAACGAATATCGATGGTAATGATACTGGGCACCTGCGAGCAGACCGATAATAGACCTCGAATCCCACTACGACCCTCTTATCCGAATCGTATTCACATCCGCGTAATAGTCCAAAACTGGACTATTTCGAACATTTGCTTCTGTAAAAAACAAAAACATCGTTTCTACAGCCAAAAATTCATTTAAAAGGAACACTGTTGTAGTAATATTAAGAGTATGTAGCATAATACAATGAAAATATTTCAAATTTAATTTTTCAAAATAAAAATGTTATTCGATAAAAGTGAATCGGATAATTTTATTTTAAAACGATTCTCTATAAGAAAGAAGATTTGAGAAATATAGCGCATCATCAGTTTACGATCAGCCTAGACATCATATTATCATCATAAATTTTTCTACAAATATGATCAAAAGCTGATAATAATTTTTTCTACGTCTAATTGGATAAAATTAAATTTAGCAACGTGTATTTGGTTAGATTACATGTGCTGCATCATAAATTTAATAAATATCCTAACATTTAAAATTAGTTTTTTCTTTTTTAAATTTCCAGTCCAAATCTTGAAAAGAAGTTAATGGACTTTTGCAAAGATGTCGACGCATGAGTCAGATAATGACTTTAATATAGCAAAAAGTTCTTTACAATTAAACAGTGATTAAATACTGAATTATTATAGTGTTATATTGCAAAATATGATGATATTATCACGATCATAATATCGTGAAATTTTCTTACAGAGTTATTGTGCTATGAAATTTGATAATGTATTTAAAGTTGTTTGATATAAATTTAGTGGGTAAATAAATTTATCTCGCCAACTGCATGATTTATGTTAAAAATTTGAAGTAAAGAAATAAGAAAATTAAACATGTAAGGCATCCGTATATCAATGCTGAACATAATTGTTTATATCGATGGAGACAGCCATAAAATATTTCAATTTTAATGTACCGATGAAGAAACTACTTCACTAGTATCAAGTAGTTAGTAATGCATGTACTACTTATACAGGTATCACATTTAAGTACTCTAAACCATAGTTTTTATTTTACTCTAAGTGGAAATTTATAAATTTGATAATTCACTGAAACGGAGTGACAGTTAATTTGCAACTCAGATAGACTATATTTTTGAATGCAGATGAAGTTAAAAAAGAACGTAAAAAATGCAAGATAAGAGATAGAAGGGAATTGAGTATGGAAAATGGAAGTATGGGTTCGGCTGCTTGCCAATTCCATCGAATTAAACCGGATTGAGCGCGTAACTCTTATTATACGAACACCTCGGAGGAATTCCTACGGGGCAAAAACGTCAACTGGCAGTTCGCCACCTTCGGCGCCTCTCCGCCGCCCACTTCTATCACCTTATTCGACTCCCCCCAACCGGCCTTCGTTCATTCGCTCGAGACCGCGCGGTAGCTGTAACGAGCCTCATAAAATAAAAACGCGCGAATACACAAATACTTCCCCCCTGCCTCCCGCTTTCTGGATTACCGAGCGAAAAGCTGGAAGTCCGGATTTTAAGCACTCGACCCCCGTCGTACGCGTACGTGGGATCGTGCGATTTTATTGCATCGATCGTGAAAGGTTTTGATGAGAGCGCTGGTTTTAGTTCCTCTCCTGGAAGCGTGCACCACTTCAATCCGAAAGTGACGCTTTAGGCAGCTCCAAGCCAAGCCCTTTTACACCTCAGGCAATGAAAGTAATACCCGCTAGCAGCAACTTACCCGCGCGTGTTGTAAATTTACTTGTAGCGCAAGTTTGCCGCGTTGCTGCGGCTTTTCAATCTTGCTCCGATGGTCATTTGTCCAAGGAGAAATTTCATTTTGCCGCCCTATAAAGGTTCCAACCGAACAAATACATTCGTGCTGGAGTAACGTGAAAGAACTAATACTCCGAAGTTTACACCTAAATTACTTCCACTGCACATTTTCCGCTTCTGTTATTAAGTCAGGTATAATTATTTACGTGGGTACACCTATAAAATAAGAGTGTGACCCTTGTATAATTCAGTACCTCTTGTCATCAAACATTTTTAACATTATTTTACTCAAGTAAATTGTGTATGTATTATAAATTCCTGCATGTTACAGGGCATGTTTGAAATTGAAGTACTGTATATATTAAATGTTTTGAGATTAATTTAATCTACAGAATATGTACAACTTTACAAATACATTTGCAATTACCAAACATTATTGTATTAAAATCATGTTTTTACAAATTAATTATTTTACTAAAATCATTGTTTTATGTGAACTATACTTAGGCCTGTATGTTTATATACAGAATTTCTGTTCTGATAATCTTTAAATTAATGCATTATATCGAATTAGAAAAAGACACAAATCTAAGCATATAGTATAATAATCACACATACATATTATATACATTTTATATTGCCTGTGTACCCGAAACTATACATTGTCACGGATGCAGCGAGTTGGCGACATAGCCCGCAATGTAGTGCAATGCAACTGGACGGGCGATGCAACGACAAAGTTGAAGCCCGGGCTCCGGTGCACTCGCCTTTTCGATCATATCGTTATTATCCTCTACGCTATACATAACAATATCTATACACTCAAAAGAACTATCTTAAATCATAAGCACAATGTATCATATGCAAACTTGCGATAGCAAATAAAAAGGTATTATAGGCATTACATTTGTACAACTCAAGTAGTGTTAATGCCCTGGATTGCAGCCAGAAGAACAGCTAACGAAATCGACATACTTCGACTTGCTCAAGCACCTCGGGGAATAGAATAATAAACAACCTGTAGATATTTGATTCGAAAAAAGCATGCATTTTGTCAAAGTGAAACATTGCCTCATAATTTTTGAGGTTTAAATGAAATATAATATTCTTAACTCAATTGATACGGCTTTATTATTTTTTTATATTATATTGTATATTTTTTATTTGTATTTTTTAATTTCAAGAGTATTTCAATCTTATTTATTTAAGTTTATTTAAGTAATTTATTGAAAATATAACTTTCTGCATAATTTCTCTTATTAAGAAGAGAGTTTAGTAAAGTATGCAATGTACGAAGTATTTAGATAACTAGAACTTACTGAAAGTTAAGCTAAGCTTGATGTAATTACACTGATTCACAGTCTCTGTCCGTATTTTCTCCATAATATTATTATTATACATTAATTTAAGACATAACATGAAATATTTAAAAACAGATGACTTGTAATAATACCGTACCGTAATCAGTTTTTAAATTTAGAAACATACGCTTAAAATGTAATCAACATTATCTATACCTATTTAAATTATTATATTCTTGCTTGGTCAAAAATAAAATTATAATCGACAATCTTTAAATATCAGAATGATTTACTTTATCTTATTTTATTTATCTTGTATTTACAAGTTAATTTTATTGATTCAAGGATCTTTTTAATTAATACATTAATAAGGATTTTTTTCGGATCAATTTTCTCCCAACGTACCTGATGAAAAATAGCTCAAATTTCTATATTTTCTGTAATAAAGTAGTAGTTTTATAAGTTCTTGTCGTAAATTACATAATTCATTTAGCTCATTAATAATGAGCTTTGTGTTCAGGTAACGAAGTCCATTAGCAGCATTCAAGTCGCGTGTCGCGCGATGCATTAATTTCTAATTAGGGTCTACTGGGTATACTGTGGACGACAACATCGAGGTATGTCTCTCTTGAATATCTCGTCTTGCTTAGTTGCAAAAACCTGCCCGCGCGTCATACACTCGGTTAGTCTTTAAATCAAGCGAGATAATTTTCTTCAGAAAACATATTATATTAAAAAATAAAATCATTTGAATAAAACAGTTAGTGTGACAATAAAATTAAATATTTTATACTATAGCAATATTATTGTTAGCGAAACCCAACAGGAATACTCATTAGTCCAACGGAAACTTTATTTTAAAACCGAATATTTATTAAACTTGAATTTCTAGTAATGATGTATTTTACAAATATTCAATATTTACACGATAATACATACAAATAATAAAGTAATCGAAATTCAAAAATCAAAATAAATTTTTATAGTCCTTATACTCTGGTAGAAAATAAAGAGATTGTTGAGTTTAGTAGCTCTTTATTAGTTTAAACATTATTAATTATAAGAAACTTTATTATCTTTTATTCATACGTTGACTGTCACTTTTGCAGTTTTAAGTTCTCAATAGTATCTAGCTCGAATATCTGACATACATCATATATTATAAATTTTTGTTTTGGTTAATTTTAATTTAATGTAATTGTAAATTTTACAGTTTCCAATTTCAAATTATATCGAGTGAATCTCCAATAAATAAATAATACAGTATCTATAATAATACAAGTAGGAAATTAGTGTAAATCCCTTAGATATCCCTAAAGATATCTTTCAGAGAAATTGATATCATTTAAAAAAGAGTATTTCGTCTTAAATTGTAAGTTGTTTTAAAATAATTAGATTATTTTATCAAGACTTATTGACTTAATATAAATTTCTAATTTATTATACTCATTGAATTTTTATTATTTTGATTATCATTAAAGATTTGAAAAATGTAAGATTAAATAAGTTGACCTCATTATTTACAGAAAAAAGTTTAACCATAATAATTTTTCTTAGTCTTCATTTATTATCTAAATGAGCTTTAAAATTTGTAATTTAATTAATGATTTATTGGCACAGTGTGTTTTTAGACCTCTTTACTTTGTTAGGATTAAAATGTTCTTGTAACATTAAATAACAACCATGTATATAATTAGAGACAATGATTTATCAATTTCTCTATAGTCTGACTTCAGCTTTAGTCAACCACTTGTTTCCTGGGCTCTCTCTAGTCTTTAATTAATGAACACGAGAGCTAATAGGTTTTACTAATGTACATAATTCTAAGCTAATTCAAGATTTTGGCAGACATTCATTAAAACTTAAAGTTCTAGAAAATAAGAAGAATGATTTTAATTTACATATAATTATAATTAAGAGATGTATTAATAGTAGAGGTATTAAGTGCAAATTTTGGTAAAAGAGGAAAAGATTGAACATGACATTAAAGATAAGGCTTATGCGACGAGACATTCCAAGAAGCTTCTTGCAAGGCGTGTTGCTATAGTTACTATGAAAGCCGGCAAGATATCGGAATAATAAAACAGTTGCAGATAATTGAGTGTCAGACAATAAAATTTAAGTGCGTAAACTTCTATTGCGATAATATAATTCTGATCCTAAATAGTCAATTATTGGAAGTAATAAGATTTGTTTTACTAGAATCTAGTCGGCTACTTTGATTTTATAATGTATTATAAGTATATTTGTACCTTTGTATAATTTTATATTCTTGTTTAATTTTATATGTGTAAATTTAAACTATTAATTGAATCCATGTAATTTAGAATTAATTTTTAGTTCTTCAATATACTAAATAAAATTAAGGTGTAATATAACTTCGTAGAACATAAAAATTATTAAGATTCATAAATGTTTTTAATATAATCGGTATTTTATGTTTATCGCCTATTGTTAGTTTTTTGCTCATTAATATCGAATAAAATTATTTTATAATCATATTCAATTACAAACCTTGTAATACAATTCTGTTTTAAATTTTTACCGTTTTTATAATGAAAATATTAAATGAAATTCTATATTATTTCAAATAAATGAAAATTATAAAAGTTTATACAGGATAATATAATTGTGTGCACAAGTCTTATTGAAAACAAGGTTTTCCATGTATTTTACGATCTAAGTAATGAGAAACATACACAAAGTTCTTTAGTACAGTATGCAAAGTTGAAACACTTATAAATTTGGCGGTTTCCGTTAATATTGAACATACGAGAAGATGAAAACAATAGAAGTTGATCCAGAAGCACATGATAGAATTATGCAGAGGTTTTTCTTAACAATGTTGAAAATTCATGGATATCGTAGTAATCTCTTGTATTCGATGAATATACATGCGTACAGCTTAGTGTACTTACCATAAGGGCGATTCTAGTGCTGTAACATTAGAATGCGCGATAGGTTTTGTATTTTCTGGGAAGGAAGGGTCGGAGGAGCGAAGAGCGGTGTCCGAAGCACGAGAGCCGGCGGAGACGGGTCGGGAAATCAATTATTTCATTGGGTGAATTTGCAGCCGAAGCCCCCGGTAGGGAAGGCGCGCGCGGGCAGCCGGTTAATATTTCTCATTGCGAGAGGTGAGCGAGATCGGCCTGTGTTTTTGCCCGGCTTGGCGCGCTGTTGCTGGAGCAAAAAACTGTTACGAACAATAATTGCCGCGAGGCCGCATCGCGGCGTTTAGCGAAGGAAGGAAGGAAGGAGGGAGCGGGCGAGCGAGTCCCGCGGGTGTAAGGGGGGGCATCTGACGTGCAGCGCGAATAAAGAGATAATGGCCCCGTCCGATAGGCAATCAGGGCTCGGGCGAAAAATGGCATTTCATCAAGGCTTTCTATCTCGCGGCCTCCTCTCGCTCCGAGGTGGCGCGTAAAGTATTTGCGCGCGCGGAAAATCAAACGGCACGAGTGGGCCCCTCTTGTCCCGAGCGAACAGTTATCCACGCACGCAAATCATCGGCGAGGAGGAAGAGGTGGCCGCGGGCAGCTGACCAGCCGCGCTCTCGTGGTCGATGAACGGCCTTGGGTTGCGCGCGGGCTCGCGAGCGCCAGATGGGCCCGGGGATCGGGGAGCCGCGCGATCCCTTTGCCCGCGAGCGGCCTGGCTACCCGCGGCCGATTATGCCAGTACCACGCGGACTCGCGCTCCACTGGGGCTTTGATCCGCTAATGCCGAAGCTCCGTGCGCTGCTCGAACATCTCGCCCAACTTCCAATTATGTGTGCTCCTATGACATTACTTGCTGAATTGGATGCGCTGCAGCCTGGATGAGCCTCTCGGGTGGCGGGCTCCCGCCGCGGGAGGAGACTCCTTCCCGTTTTATAGCCGGGCCCTGCATCCTCGACCACTTCTGCCTATGTGTCAACCGAAATGAACTCTCAATCGTGTCAGACTTTCGCTCTATTTGCGGCACGTTGCGCAGGTCTATCTCACGCGGATCAATGACGTAAAATTTGATTAAAAAAGTTTTTCTTTCAAAGTGAAATTTCCTCCGTGGTGATAAGTAATATCCTGTATAAAAGTGTCCAATAACTTTCAGTAACAAGCAATTAATGCCCGTAGAAACAGAAACAATTTATATAATAGAATGCCTGGTAATTTATGTCAAGAGCTGGTAAACGACTTTTGATACTTGGAATGGACGAGAATCGAGTATTCATTATACCAGAAAACTTTAAATTCCAGCATAATGCATTAGCACTGATTAATGCTGATTCAATACTGGCATTTATGTTATTTAATAACTACGACATGTCATTCCTATCGATGTTTTAAACAACATTACGGCATTACATGTTTTAATTAATTATATATTGTGTACGAATACGTATTATTGTAACATTGTAATTATCTATACAGGAATACAATCCTTTCCTAAGCACGGCATGCGGCGTCAAGCTATAGCCAGTTTAATTAACCCAGTGTGAAAGTGCTATTTCATTTGATTGAATTAATTAACTATTAAGCTAGTTTTGCTTTATCAGCGGTCGAACAATTCTTCGATAGCTTTTACACAGAGAAAGTATTTGGCGAGACAACAAAGGCTCGTCGTGCGAAACGGCACAGTGTAGAATAATACCGACGCTCCGGTGAATACGTCAAAGCGAATTGACGAGAGTCGGGCGGGTGCAAAGGGTGCAGAGGTCAGTCCCGGAAGCTTTGATTAGCTCCCCTCGCGGAATGAGCGGGCGGGCGCATATATATCACTCGCAGGCTCATCATTTCCCCGGAAGCAGTTGCAGGAACGCGCGTTTCCCAAATTTTCAGCCGAATTCCGAACGCGATCACTTGTTCCAATTTGCGAGAGAGCAGCGGTACACGTGCAGGCGAGGCGCGGCCGTCCGGCCGTTGGAGGCCGGGTCGCGCGCCCATCGGCCCCGCTACATGGCCAATTTTCGCGAGCCGATCGCTTTTTCTATTTCAAATTGACTTTCGACAAAAGATTCGCCGCGGCCCGATCGCTTCTCGATTATATACGTACTCGGGCTAACTGCGCACTGCCAACTGTAATGGAGTTTGTCCATCTTTTTGCCTGCGTGCATTTCCCGGCGATTCAAGCATGGATTTCTGCACATTCGCGCGAATCGATGTTTTTTCGCGCATTCGACACGAGTATCAGGAGACCCGGACAAGGGAGCAATTACCCAATGAATCTAATAGTTCTCTCGCGTCGTATTTCAGTTTTAGTCTATTGAGTATACTGGAAAAAGGACGCGTGGTCATCTGTTAAAATTGTGAAATATCTGACAACCTCCATTGATTGTAAGGCATATAATAATTTGCGTGCATAATAGTTTATTCAAAATGTTTGTGATTCACGAGATTCCATTCGATTTGTATAACATTGATCAAAATATGTTTTTTATCTATTCCTTTATTTGTAGGTGCTTATAATTATTCATATGATTAGCCGTGCACTTAAGGTCTGTGCATGTTACGTATCTGCCGTAAACACATACTTAGGTATGAAATGGTAGATAATTCAATGGCAATGCCGGACATACAGCATGTGCTACTAATTGCACTTGGATCCTAGCCACGAGCGCCAGAGGTTACGAGAAACGACTAAACGAGTTTACGGATTGCTCTTTCCTCTGCCATTTTATCCGAAATCGAATCTTGGCCGTTTTCACTCGTTTTGGTGTCCCTGATAGCGTTATACGCAAATCTAAAGTACTTTCATTACCTAAATAGGAAATAAACTTATGTACGTTGCTAAAGGTATTATAATGTTTTCTTTTATTCATTTTTAATTGGTTTCTCTTCTATATAAACTTTTATAAAGAATTATACAGTAGTATGTGGAAAATAACCTTATAGTATTGTTAAAATCTAACGACAGCATAATCTGCCACGTCAACGGTGGGTGATGGTATATCATGGTATAGTAAATTGATTTGGCTCGTCTCGTTAAGGTTTATTATTAATTATCTAAAGAATAGTATTCTATATTTAGCCGAACGTTGTACGAAGCTTGCACTTAAAACTTGCTTGTATCAGTGATTTTTGAAGAGTTTCAAGCTTCCAAATAAAAAATATGACATTACTGAACGCAAACTGTAAAAATTGGTTCTGCGTAAAACATGTACGTCGCTTTGTTCAATTTGTAGACAATTTTTGCAGAGACTTAAAAGAAATATATAAAAATTGCATAGAAATGTTTTTTAACTCGGAGAAATAAAGCATTTGGAGATGTTGAACTGCTACAAAGTTGTACTAGCAATTTTTCCGCTCGAGGGTAAAATTTTTCTTGCGCGGGGGTAAACTGAGGGCGTGCCTTCCTGTAATTAAATAAAGAGAGAAGGCGAAAGAGAGGCAGCCGGGGAAAAAGAGTCGGCCCCTGCTGGATGCAGCCGGCAAGGTGGGCGGCATATTAAACGGGCGGGGGCGCGGCGACAAAGGGCCCGGGGTTATTTTTCAGGCGGGACGCACAATACGGCCGCGAGTGGAGATTCGGAACGTCGCGTTCCCGCGGCTGAGGCGGGATTGCGCGGGGGCCGGGCGCCAGGCGCGTTTATGACGCGGCCGCCTGACAAATGAAACGTCAGTGATAAGCGGGGCGGCGGGCGCAGGTGCGCCGCCCGGGCGGCCATGTCGCCCCCGTAAAGATCCCGGGGCTCGCGGTTTGATCGGCGGCTGGGCGTAATTAAGCGGTCCGGCCCGCGGCGACGCACCGCCCGCTCCTCTCCCGACGGCAAGGTGCTGAATCCCGGGGCCCCGATGCATTATTCATGGGGCATTAATCTCCTTGGGCGGGGCGCCGGGCCCCGGGAGCCGAGCCGCGGACCGCGCGTCAATAACGCATCGGCGTCGGGGGCGCGCCGGATGAAGAGGCGGGGGGGATTCTTTTCCCGCGCGCGGGCCCCGCCCCGACCGAAAACGTTCGTCTCGCGGCAAAGCCGAGGCAAATTGACCTGTCGGTTCGAGGGTTACTCGCGGCCTTGGGCGGCTCCATTTATTTATAACGAGGCCGCGGCCGGCGCCGCGGTGAAAATCGTGATAAATAACTATCGGCTTCCATTAAGATGAATCGACAGGCTACCGAGTCCGTAGATTGTAGCCGACAGTGCGGTGATTGGATAAGTTATCACCGGCGAAAGCGATGCATTATGCAATCGCACGCGCGACCGGGAGGCCGGGGGGGGCCCGCGGGGCCCGCGGGGGTAGGGCAGAGCCCGTGCGTGTTATGTTCCCTCCCCCGGCGCCGGCTGCTCGGCCCGCGCTGCGCCTGGCATGTTATTCCGGCCCGTCGTTGTTTTAGAATAGCTGCATTTGGAATCTCATTATTGCCAGCCTCCCCCGGGCCGGCGCCCACCGCCCGGCCCCCGTCCGCGCGCTACACGTCTTGCTCCCGGGTTTTTACGATCCCGGTTACGCCTGCCGCCGGCCCGCGCTCTTATCGTGATGCGCTACAAATTGGATTGTCAACGTAGCCGGGAGAATGCGCCGGATGAAAAAAGAAAGGGAGGAGCCGCCCGAGGGATAAAAGGCAATAACGGGCCCGCGAGGGCGCAGATCTATCGGCTCGCGGGCAGCCTCGCGGCCGTCCCCGCGGCCGTCCCCGCGGCGGCCCGGCTTTATATGCCCCGAGCCCCCGAGTCTAATCACAATGTTAATCGCCCCGACAGATGCATCTGGTTAAATATTGTTTTAGCGGCCGGGCCGGGCGCCCTCCTCGCCGTCTCCGCATCGCTGCGCCCGCTTCCCCGGGCTGCCCCCCCCACCCCCGTCCTCCCGCGAAAAGTGATGTATGTTTTGAAGGGGCCGCGCCGCGGCGCCGGGGCTCCTCCGGCCGCCTGCCGCGCGCTCCACTTCTATTTGCCTATGCTCCTATTGCCTTTCGAGCAACCAGTCCAACCTTCTTCCCAAGCTCCTTGTAAAACTCGCCGCCCTGCACGTCGATAAGGAATTCCAATCGTACGCTCCGCGGCGAATAAATCATTTAAATTGAAATTGTTCCTTTGAATGCATTCAACGCTCTGCCGATTCTTTTAACCCGTAACGATCTTCCTTACTTCTTCATTCCTCCATAAATATCCCCGAGACAACAATTTATTATGGTTTTTCGCCCTGCGCGTTTAACTATTACACTATATATAATCAATCCATATATAATCAGTTAATTAGAACTTTACAATCAGATTATGTTACGCCAAGCTCTTCTTGCACTAATAGGAAGATATGCAGCCTTCATAAATCTCGAGAGAAGAATACCTACCATCGATCTTGTTATGTGCAATGATACGCGCATATTAAAATAAATTTGGTTATACGTTCCGCGCTTGCTTTTAAAAAGCCTCTTATACTTTAATGTCTTCTTTACTAAATTTATTCATATTTGAAAGTGAATAAAAAGTTTAACAGACAGTATTTGGCCCAAGGATTTTATAATCATATTTTAAGAAAATTGAATTGAAACATGAATTTTTCAGTACATGAGGATCCTTCACGACGTTGCATATCGCATAATTTCATCTCGTAAAAGATGATTCCATGATCTACAGGTGCACGATTACAGTTATTTGCCGACTAATTTTAGATGCAACGAATCCTTTTGAATGATTTTTCTTCTATATGTACATATTAAAATTATCGATGCGCACAGGAGTTTAATCGACACAGCAGCAGCTGCGATGGAAGCTAGTCAAATTTCCACCAGAGAGCAACATTAAATGAAAACTTTGCAAGCAAACTTGCAAAGGATATAAAAAAATATGACAATCTTAAATTCAGAAGATGCTCTGTTCAAATTTTGTTATAGGTACCATTAATGGAGTTTTTACTACACCTTCGATGATATCTCTTTAAATTTTATTCCTTAAATATTTCCCTACGCGACTGAATAGTAAGGCTACTTTGATAATAATAATGTCTTCTCGTTTAAATTGAAAAAGTCTACTAATCCGAGATTGTAGTAATTGATTAAATCAGTTTTAATTTTACCTTGCAAACCTACTGAATTTACAAAATAATCTCAGCCAACGTTGGAAAAAGAGACGTAGCCGGACGAGGAGGGAAAGTAATTCGTTTATTCTCGATTAAATTGAATTTCGACTGCGGAAAACCTTTTTCCGCAAGAAAGTGCATGTTAAAGAAGGCATTACATTAGCATTTAGGAGGGAAAGAAGGCCCGAGCGAGGCAGACTCGAGCGGCGAAGGGCGCTTTCGAGATATTCTGAAAGAGTGTAATTATAAAGCTCGGATCGAGTGGCACAAGAGCCGCGAGACCGCTTAAAGCTGTATTATATCACCGATAGTTGAATTAACGCCCGGGCCGTGAATTACAGTATTATAGGGCTCCCGCGGCCCCTTTGCCAGGGGCGGATTAAGACGGGGGGCCACCGTGGCGATAAGTGGCCTGGTTGCAGGCGCCAAAATGAATAACGCCCGCGCTTAAGCGAGGCGGCGGCCCGGGGCCCGCCGGGACGGCTCTCAACCCCTTTAGGAATTTTTTCATCATATTATAAAATTATACTCGTCCGGATTTATAAGGCGAGCGCGGGAGGAATCTCAACTAGGTCCCCGGGGCGCGGGAGCCGGGCGCCGACGCCGCCGACGCCGCGGCCCCCGCGCGGAAAAATTACGACGGGGATATTAAATTTTAACTGTGATTTTAATTATGAAAAAACAAAAAGCCCCCGAGCAGCGGCCTCGCGTGCGCCGCGGCCGACGGGCCAGGCCTCGTTATTTATACGCCGCGCGGCGCAAGAGCGGCCTCTCCCGTTTTAAGAGCGGCGCCCCCCGATACTCCCAATTACCCTCCCGCGCTCGCTCGGTCGCGCCGCGGTCGATCCCCGCCTTCCGATCACCACTGCCGCGCTTGATGCAGGATTTATCAGCGGGTATTATCACGCCCTGCCCTCCCTCAAGAACCAAGCCCGCCCTTCTTCCCCGCACTTTTACCGCCAGTCCTGAAATTTCCCCCAAGAGACCGGCGATACATCCTGTCCAAATTCAAATTCAGCCCTTTAATAGCCACCGAGTCGTTTCGGAATGAAGTTGTTTATAACAATGCTAATTTACCTCTTCAGGATTCACCGGGTTTTTTATGGAAAAGAAAAAAAGAAACTTATTGCTGCGATGATTAGTTATGCAGTCATTCGTTGTTTTGTTGGAAAGTAAAAGCGCTAAAAACTAGCGACTATTCGGGATTCTCTTTGGAATGACAGACTTTGTTTCTCACGCGTCCATTGTCTTTCGCTCCTTCCCGTCGGCCGCTTTGTCTTGCCCCAACAAAAAATCTTCTCGCCAAATCAGTTGCCGGGCGCGCTCGCAGAAGCAACATAGTTTTCCAAGCGCGCGCGTATGTCGCTCTGCGCAGATTTCCAACAACAGATTGGCATCGCTATACGTCAAGAATCATGGTACGCTGCGCGCACTCGGTCGAGTGCCCCGCACGCCCCTCGAACGTTATTGTCCGGCGCGGGAATTCGGGAGCGCGGGGCCGTTCGGGCGTAGCCCCGGTGAAAGGCGCTAAACCGCAGCTGCCCGCGGCTCCTCCACTTATCGCCCGGTGGCCAACTTTCGCGGGGGCTCGCGGTGCGCCGTAACCGTGATAATGACGATCGCGGCTTCCGTCCGATCGGCCGGGCTTTTTGGCCCGCCGCACGGCCGAGGCGCGCGCCGGCAGATAAGGGAGTAGTCGCGGCGGACGGTGGCGAGCGCCCCGGCTCGCCTCGCGGGGATAATGCGTCCCGGGTCTCCCGCCGCGGCCTCTATACTCCGCCTCGGAAAGGATGAACTGGGGGAAACACGTTGTGCCCCGCTGCTCCTTCACAATAACCCTCCCGCCCTCCGCGGCCTCCGCCCCTTATTTTTCTTTATACGCCGGCAATTTTCCTGTTTTGACGCATTTACTCGACTTTTCAACCTCGCCTTCCCTGCGGCTCGGCTAATGTATTCACAAGCATTACTCCCGACTTCCCTTTCTCCGCGTTCTCTTGCTTTTTCCTTTTCCCCCGTTTGCCTGCACCACCTCGCTTTTAACTGCGCAAAACCGTGAAATTCTATTCTTTTACAATTAGAGTGACACTTGACTTTAAAAACTGTCTCAAGGACCCTCGACAAATTAAAATCTATGCTTTAATTAGAAACACTTATTTCTTACTTATTCGCTTTAAGGGCAAAATGTTATCACACTTAGCGCATTAACGATGACGGTAGACTCTCCTCTAAAACATTTTATATCGCATTAAAAATCACTTTATTTTAATAATCGCAATCACTCATATTTATGAGTGCATGATAATTGTTGAATTATTTTTGCAAAGCACTCGGAAGAAATATTTTTCTTTCTAGTCGCAAACGGTCTACGTGTTCGGCATTTCATTTTTATATGTTTAATCTAAACTTATTGCTTGCGCAATAGTTATGTATTTCATGTTATTTTATTGCTGGGTACTGCAGCACATAAATGTTTTTCTTAGTTTGAAGCACCCCTTTAAATCGCGTGTAAAATAGAATATCCAACGATAGTAAGCAAAGCAAAGCAGAAAAAAGCAATACGGCGGTCAATGAACTGAAAGTGAAAGACTCACTATTCTCTCTGGGTGACAAGTGAAATGGCACGAATCGACGGTGAAGCAGGAAAAGTACCTTGAGATACGATGGACTAAAAGTGAAACGAAATAGACACGCTAACACTACCAGGCGATAAACGAAATGGCTTAAGCCGATATCGAAACAGTAAGAATACCGCGAGGGACAACGGACTAAAAGCGACATTCGAGTTCTATGCTGTCACCCCTGGTTGAATAGCCCTGTGGGGTACGTGCCCATACTAACATAGTACTATATCTAATGCTTCGGTTTATGCGTTCAAAACAAACATTTTGTGTTCGAAAACGGATGAAAAACTGATTAAGTTGGATTATAATTGCAAAATTAACATGATTTACTTCATAATTTATGTATTTGTTATAGCGAGGATATGTAATTATGATAAGTGTAAATATATTAAGAAAAATAAGACAGATTAATCTTTTAATTAATGAATATTCTCATGAAGATGCACTTACAATAACTTCTACTAACGGAAATACAGTTAAATAAAGTTAAAAAAAAGTTAGCGAAGAACCATCATACTAGCATTGTTTTAAAAATCAAGACCTTAACTATGTGATGTAGCAATGCATAACTTTCGATGCAAAAAAGAAAATTCGATAACGATTTGCGAAAACAATAAAAAATATGTTCTCCTCGTATAACACAGAATCTCTCATCGCCACGCTGAATGTAAAAGCATCTGAAACCATGATTTTTTTCCTAGAGCGCTGTCGCTTGAGTACATTGATTCAAACAGCCTGAATAAATTTTAATAAGTGAAACCATTAATGAACAAAATTAAAATGTATTAAAAAAGCATTACGCATATTTTATAGTGATTAGTATAATTAATCTTTCGACGCCTAAAACTTTTATTTAATTGTGAATAGGATACCAGAAAGTTGTCTTCAGTTATTTTATACCTTTTTATGCTGAAAATATGTACGAAAATCTAAATTCGATTGCTATTATTTCTACTCTGGAATAAAATAATCAGAGCATTATTTAATTTATAGTTAACGATAGTAGCTACGCGTTAGCTATCTATAGCGTTAATCTGTCAATTAAGGATCAGTTGTATGAATGTAGCTTTATTAATGAGATTTCAAATAATTTGTACATGGTTATATGTAATAAAATAACTTCATTGTACAGGGATCATCAACGACTAATAACTTCGAAATAAACGCCTATATATGCGTTGAAGTTACAATACGTATGATAACCAAATTCAAAAATATAGTTAACTCACTAAATACGAGTACCATTACTATAAAAACTCTTAAATCAGTCATGAATTCTATCCAGCATATTTTCTATCTATTTGTATTTGGAACATTTGAATTACAAAGTTACAAACAAAAGCGATGAACATAGTTAAAAAATCCGAGAGAAAATCTATCAAACATATATTGGAAGTATAATAAAATGCAAAAAATATATTTTTGTTGAATTGAAAGCAAGATTTGTAAAATACTCCTGGGGTTCGTGTCTATTTGGTGAAGGCTAAGTCAAGTGGTTACGAAAACGGACGTACACGTGAGATCCAAAGTTCCTGGATCACGAAGTCGGCGAACGCAAGACCGATTTACTTGGCCCTCGGGTCACTTTTGGACCTACATTAAACTGGGGAAACTAACCCAAATTTTGTTCTTTGAAAACATTCGGAAGGTTTTGCATCGTCTGCGGGTCAAAAGGCGAGGAATTCGGTCGGAAAGGAAAAAGATCTGCACAAAGTGAAGTACTGAATAAATTCATGGGAGCTCTTTCGATGTCAGTATCTACTAGATCGAAGTCTTACGGTTTGAAGAACATACCTGCGAATAATTTTTTTATTCATTCGATAATTAGACTTTAGCTTAGTAAAAAGTTACGTTTTACTTTAACATTAAAGCAGATTTTTAATTTTTTATAATTTCTGTAATTCTATTGTTATCTTGAGCGTCTTACTTATCAACAAGATTTACTAATTGTTAGATTCTCATAATTCAAATTTCTGATAGAATCGCATAATAAATTTACATTTACACCACTATAGTTATCTCTATTACGATTTTCAGATATTTAAAGATAAGGAGAAAATGAAATTAAGTCACCCGTTATAAGGGAGAAAAATTCAGAGATCACTGTCTTGTTTTTCGAATACGAGTAGTGAATTGCGAATAGTGAAAATGAAACTAAAAAATAGTAAATAAGTCTTGCTTATTATTTATAGTTTAAATGGAATATTTTCGGTGTACTTGGAATCGATTTACTTGTAAATTTATATACATATCTGTTCACAACATACCTATCAATTTTAGAATGGAAAAAAATGCAGAAAAATTTATTTATATTATATATTAGTAGATTTTTGTTCACCTGCTAAACTTTTACATTAAAAATAAAAATTGATTTATATGTATAAAAAATTTAGGTTCTACCGACCTACCAAACGATTTTAATGAAAAATTAGTTTATTTTTGTCGGAGGCTTAAATATCTTGTATAAATTAACTTAAATCTTGCGATGCGCTTTTGGATGTACTTGTGTAGGTAGTATCATTCTGAATAGCTGCTGAACGAGTTTATTAGCTCACAGTATCTAGTTTCTCTACAAGCGTCTTTATATAGACATACATCCGTTTTGTTTTCTTTCTCTAAGTATTTTTCGGTTTATAATTACCTGAAACTGGTTTCGCTACTATTTAACATCAACACACTCAATAGCTTTTATTATTCTGAAATCAAAATTTTAATGCAAGATTAGCAAAATTACTTGCAGTTTAAATTCCTCGCGAAATGTGTTTCGGAATTAAAGCAAAGATTTTCTTGCCCTTTTCTTAGCTCGCGAAAAGATTCATTTAATGAGAAATACATGCTTACAGTGAAAATCAAGGAATTAAATTAATAAAGTAAAAATGTTAATGATAAAAAATACAAGTAGCGGCCAACAAGCTAATGTATTATAGAACATATTTGAGACTCATTCAGGATACTCGAGTGTTTATATAATTTTTACTCAGCCAGTTTTTTTGCTGTATATGAGAACAGAAGTTTTGTTTATGCATCATTGAGAAACAAATATACTTGCAAAATTTAACACTGACACTAACCTTTATTGTATGAGACGGGGTGTATGTTACACTTACTCTTTTTTTAATTGTTGAACCCTAGAAATATATCTGGATATATTATTTTAAGATTCAAAAAATAAATCATAACATTTAACTTAATACAACGGTTATTTGTGCTACGTAACTTGTGTTCTTTAATGTAGGAGACACTCTATTTTACTCTTTAAATTAAAGAATTTTCACCATTAAGTTTAATGAATCGTGCATTGCATCTCAGATCCATGGCAACAAACCCGGATGGTTATGAAGTTTAACAGCACTGTAGTGATTTCGAAACGGTCTATGCAAAGTCCCAAGCCCAAGAGTGGCATCAGCTGCGAATCTTAATAAGCTCCAGAATTTCGTGAAAAGCATGTCGAATGATTCTCTTGTCAGCTGTCTGCAATTGTGTTGTCACGGCAATATGTTACTCCCCACGACATTCCCATTATCCTTTTCAAGCGTCAGCGAGGGCTACTATAACACGATTGGTGGAATATTTAAGAAAGACTTATGTACATTTACCTTCCTCTTTATTAAAAACTTTATAATAAAAAGATATTATTGTTAAAATTAAAATTTTAAGGAACATTTAAAATTTTAGATGAATTAAACCTACTAAAAGACTATAGGTTAATAATACTATGAATATTTTAGTATATTAATTCTTGAAATACTATACCAGTTTGCCCAGAATCACAAATGTTATCGATCTCTCTGTATAATTTTGAAAATCCTGATTAGATTCGTTGTTACACAAGTTGAGAAAATGGCGAATTTATTGCGTCTTCTGGTTTGTGACAGATGTGCCTATTTAGTGCTACTTTTTCAATGTCATCCAATCTTCTACGGTTGTTCGACAAAATTCCTTGCTTTTCCGTCATAGCTGTGTACTATCAGTACTGTGTATGTCGTTGATAAGCATTAACTTTAATTTACAGAACACTAGAAATAGTATTTTATACTTTACTCTGCAGAATACAAAGTCTATTAAAATGTTAATGAGAACTTTACAATATTGAATTTGACATTTTTCGTTATACTTTTTATTTCTTGTAATATTTGAAAAAATGTTTAATAATTGTCAAAGCGCCCTCTCTGAAAATCTCTGAAATGTTCGATAGCGGCAAAATTAATTAAAATCTCCAAAAATATTCCACTGAAATGTATAACTATAAGGTGGTTTTGTCTTGAGTTTTGCCATGGAAAAACTGTCTACTATATAAATATTTACAAGGATTAGTAGTACGTTCATAACAGCTTATTATACAGACAGTGCTTTTAAGGAAACAACGAAGTGACAAAGTACTTGAAAGGAAGGAAGCTTTTTAATGTAAAACTGGAATAAATTTTTAAAGTAAACTAAATCTTCTTTTTCAAAATGCTTACAACTTTGAACAAAATAGTTTTGAATGTTTAAAAGAAATTGGATATGATTATAGATGAGGGCTGGAAGGAGGCTCACTCAGGTGTTAAAATGAGATTTATATTTGATATGTACAAGGTACTTTTATTTATAGGTATTATGAAAGGTATAGTGTATCAAAATTTAGCTCTGCTCAAGTGAGCATACAAAGAACCAATGCCGCGCAATTATCGTCGAACACGACTACTGCCGCCTATTCCCACTTTCACGGCCTTCCTCGGCCTTGCCATCTGGTGTGGGTACTTATCGACTTGGCGGGAAAATCAAGTAGTGCCGGAAAACTACGCCGACCAACGAGGCGCACCTCTTGCCAGCGGGGTCTATTTAAGCTACGATTTTTCCCTCCGTATAACGCCAAAGGCAAGGCCTCCTATCAGACCATATGGCCCAGGAACGATTTTTCGCCCCTGCCCACTGGCAACCGCCATACTACGTGTATGGTTGCTCCGAGAGTTTCTTCGCTTATGAAGAAGGTGCCCAAAAAGGCCGAGAAAAAGGCAGCCCGCTTATATATTGTTATACAGCAGTATAACAATATATTTACGCACATATCCCCAAAAGTGGCCCTTGATTAAAGTAACTCATATAATCTTTAACTTAATATTTTTCCTGTGAAAAAATAGTCACAAAACTCTAGCGTAGCAAGTGTTCCGAAAAATTTGACAACGACGACAGTTTTGAGGGATATTCTTGGAGCAATGGTTAACGATAGACCGAAGAGTTAAACCTGCAGTTAAACAACAATTGGCGACGATCGGATTTATCGCTGCGCGTGACGCTCCTTCACGAGGTACGCAGCCTCTCCCAAATACCGCGAAATCCGCGCGTACGTTAGCGGTAAAGTCGAACGTTGCGGGGTGTTTTAGGAAGGGTAGCATAGGCGCACGCGAGCCGCCCGCGCTGTTTTACGGCGGGTCGAGGCTGGCTCCCAAGCTAGCGGTTGCGCAGAAGCCCTGGCGAGCGCGTGCACGGCTTGCTGTGGCGAAGAAGGACGACCCTGGCGTCTCCCGCTCACACGCGCTCGCGATGCTTCTTCGACCGTAGGGTATTGATTCCCCCGGCAGCGAGTAGCGCGTAAATATTCATGATACTGTTAGAAGAATCAGACCGCGAGCGTCAATAGCTTACACCCCGCGCGTTCCTTCCCGATGCCCGCACGTGTGTATTGCGTGCAAACAAGTGACGCGCGGGCAGCCAGTTTGTGGACAAAGACACAAAGAGGCCTTAGCCTAGGTAGTGGGGGACGCTTGGAGCCGTGCTCAGGCCTCAAAGACGCTCCACCCTGCAAAGTTTTTCATCTTTCGCGGTGGCCCTTGCACCCCTGAGCTGTGCCTGTCACGCTGCTTGGCTCTCGCCTCAAATTAGTGGAAAGCCACTATAAATATTTATGAGTCAGTTAGAGCAACTTAAATTAACATTTTTTTTAAATCGCAATCTCCCGTTTAGGCAGACGCGCTTCTCCGCGGATTAATGGTAGATGCGAAGAGAAATCCAACATTATGTATACACGGGATGATGTGCCATAAATTGTTGGCTTATATCCGTCACATTCACTTTTGTCGATCTATGGAAATCTATGGAAAAATTGTTGGATAAATATTTACGGTTGATGTAATTAACTGTCAAGTTGAATTAATTACCTTTTTTATAAAGTCTTTCAAAATAAGTAACAAGTATATTTTACATAGTGAATTTCAAAACTATATATGTATACAAGGTGTCTTTTAATTCCTTGCCTCCAGCTATACCACGCGATAGCTGAAGCAATTCTAAACATTTTTTTTGCGGTCGCGAAGCTGTCAGTTGCACCCCCGCGAAGATACAGGTGTTTAAAAAATGGTAAAAATGCAGCTTCCGCGATCGAAAAGTGCGGCCTACTCGCCGCAGCGTAGCCAATCAGAGTAAAGGAAATAGTCAATGGGAGAGAGTAGGGCGAAGTTATTGGGGCCGCAGGATGAGCAGCGGGTCTGGCCCCGTCCTCCAATCTTAGACGCGTGCCCATTTCGTTAACAATTTCGGCAGTCAACAAATCGGTTCGTCCGATTTTTACCATTTTTTAAACCCCTGTATCTTTGCGTGGATGCATCTGACAGATTCACGACTGCAAAAAAAAAAAGTTTAGAATTTCCTTCTGCTATTCCGTGATATATCTGGAAACAAGGAATTAAAAGACAGATTGTAGATACGTGTGTGTTTTTCCATTTTTCCAATATAATTAATGAGTGTGCATCGAGGTGAGCATAAAGCTCGGTATAAAGCCATTAAACTTTGAGCATATTTGATTAAAGAGATTATAATGTTATATTTTTATGTTTAATTTAGTTTAAAGTATTTAGTTTTTAAAACATATGTAAACGACTGCGAGGTTTTCCGATTATAAATTTAAGATTTAAAGGCACAAGTTTGATTATTTTCGATGCTCCAACTACATAGTCGCGGGGACCGAGCGAGCAAAGTCGCACCGTAGCCTTACAGCGCGAGCGAAAGGTAAACAAAGCAGGCAAGGCTCGTTCGCAAAACTATCATTTGGCCGAATTTTTCTTTGAAAAGAAAAAAAGATTAAAAGCAGTATGTTATAACTTTTTATGTGTGAAGCGAAAATGTCGAGGAAAATGTATTAATATGTATTGAAAAATTTTTATTGTAAAATTTATAAATAAAAATAGCCCACTGAAAATTTCGTATTAATGTGTGAAAGTGCGGTTGATGCTCGGGTAGATGTAAAAGAGCATTGCGGCTAACGGTAATGTGCTTAATTGATCTAAGTTGTTACGGGATTTGTACGATCGTCTAGTGTGTGTGGGTGCCTCGGTAGGTCCTTTTTAGGAGCCTGGGACCGTGTCGCTAAGATGGTTCATGGATTCGAGCATGGGAACGACGCTGCTAGAATATTCGGGTCGGTGTACAACAGAGACTGATCAGTCCCGTCGACACGTTTTAGCTGTATAGGAAGACCTCCTAATTTTTACCAGTAAAATCAATTGGTATTTTGAATTTTTTTCGTGTTTGGAGTAAAGTTTGGCAAAGTGCCAGTTGCGCAAACCAGCCTTGTTTACTTTTCTTTCGCCCTTTGATGTTCCGCGATGCGGCCTCAGGGAAGGCCTTCCTCGCTCGGTCCCCGCAGCTATGCAGCTGGATCATTGAAAATCAACAAAGTTGTAACTTCCTACTCGGAAGACCTCGCAGTCGCTCTACGTACGTTTCAAACTATATTTCTGTCCATCACCAAATGTGATTAAATTTTATTGTCATTCGATACCATGAAGAAATAATGTATGCCCAAGCTTCGTTATGCCCCCCCCCCCTTATGATCATCGAGGCTTCACCGGGCCACGTCCGGCGAGCTTGCGGGAAAGCAAGTCGTGCGCTATGTAACTAATGTTGCAAATACGCTTGCTGCAGAGCGCAGATTTATCGTGGAAAATCTATACCTTGCAGTAGATCTCTCGCTTGTGTAAACGTTAGCGAGACTTTCCGCGGGGGTAAATCCGATAAACCTGCAGGAAAGTCATAAAAGTATTCGGGTTATACGACGCGTCGTATAACGCGCAAGAGTAGGGCTTCCAAAGCAGGCACGCTTCCGCACTCGCCGGCCGTATAGCGCCTGGGTGCTCTGGAGGTTTATCATATACAAGGCGTAAAGCCTCATATTCCTCCGGCCCACCCGTGGAATAACACCGTCTCCCCGCCCACCGGCCTATTCGTAATTTTTAGAAAATATTTCCACCGGCACGCCAGGTGCGGACTCGGCCGCCCCGGCCGCCAGAGCCAACTAAACCGCGTGACGCGGGTGACCGAACCTCGGTGAAAAAAAAAGGGCCGTTCGCACGGACGAACGAGCACTAAACAAAAATATCGCTGCGGCCGGAGCCGGCGGGAGGCGCCGCGAGGGGCCGCGAGGGGTCGGATAAGAGGAGGGGGGGTAGGGGGGAAGCGACAGCTCGTCCCGGCAGGTGGGCCTGAATTATTACGGGTCGCTCTTTCGGCCGAGGTGCGTGATAGAGCGGTAAAGCCGGAGCTTTTAAAACTACTTTAGAATCCACTGAGCTCCTATTTTCGATTTAAAGGTAATGGCATGCGGTATGAGCCCTAAAATTACGCCGCCCCACGCTGATAGAGCCCCCTGTAAATAACCTATGCCGCGTGCGTGGCTCTCGGCGTGGCTACTTTAGGGCCCTATTATTCTTCCTTTAATGTAATCACCCTTATCAGCGGATGGGGGACGGGGCAGAAGATGCGCTCGGGCGTCTGGCTCCGCGCAGCTGCACATTCCTCCGCCCTGAAATTTTATGTCACCTCGTATAAAGCGTATCTTGGAGGCGGCCGTAAAAGTGAACGCCCCCGAGCCTCGTTTGCATTTCGGTGTTGTTTAACATTTTGCGGGGCTAGCCGAGGCCCCGGCACCGCCGGAAGGAATACCTCCCGCCCGTTGCTGTCGGATGCGCGCAAGGCGCACCGGCGCCCTGCCATTCGTCGCCGCCCGGCAAACGGCGGCCTCGAGCCTCGTTTCTCGGTCAGCTGGCCGATCGGACGACGCGAGCCGCACACCAGTCAGACCCGCTCACCGCCTCGCGTTTACGCGCATTTTCCTCGAATTTCCGCTGCGAGCTAAGAGGCCGTTCATTAGTTCGTGTCCAATGCAAAGGTTCAATCCCCGCTTTATGAAGCTGCTGGTATGTCGTAAATATTCAAAGCTCTCATCAATTCGTCAAAAAGTATACTTAAAAGTTTACTTGTCCTAGATTACTCGTCAAACATTTATATTACATCAGCGGAAATTGATTGATAGCGCGAACAATCGTTACTACTACAGTTCTTGCGAATTAGTGGCATTCACCTAATACTCCAATAATCCTTTTTAGACAATGTTTTTCTACATTGGTGTCAGGTGGTCAAATCATGACAACTCTAATTGGAACTGATTAATCTTGTTGTGTTATCCATTAACATAATACTGCACTCTATTTAAATTAATGATCTTAGGTACAGATTAAAAAGTGATAGGACTAAAGGCTCTTCTTAAGTCTAGCGTTAAACGATATATATTCAACGATACTGTAATAGCATTATTAACTGTTGATCACATTTTCGCTCCTCTTTCCGCGGTATCAATTAAACGCTTTACCGCGTACTATTCTACTTTACTAACAAGTTATAGGCGTAAACTAAATTGAATTCGGCCAATGTAAATCAATTAGCGGAATGCGCTAGGCATGAAGTCGTTGCGCGCGTGCCCCTTTCCACGCTCCGGCATTGGCACACGAGTTCTATAACCGGTCGAACTTAAAAAAAAAAAAAACGTTTGTTTGCAGCGTCTGTTATTCGCGAGGTCGGAGTCGCGAGCGAACCCGATTCGCGGACAGTGGGCCACGCGCACCGTTGGCCGCCCGGAAATCCCGGCAATCCCCGAGCGGCAGCGGGCGGGGGGGGGAGACATCGGTCCGGGGATCGCGGAGGCGGGCTTTATATTCGACATTGAGCCCCGGGCTTTTATCGCGCGGGCCGCGATGCGGGTCGGAGGAGGCGGCGCGTCGGCCCTGCTCGCGGCAGTCAAATGGCGTCTCGGCGCGGGCTACGCGGTGGCCGCGTTAGGGGCCACCGGAGCCCCGCTGACAGGGGCGGAACGCCCGGGATTCGGGCGAGGGGCCGGATTATCGCCGACGGGACGGAGAAGCGCGGCTCCCAGGTGCCGCTCAATTGTTAATGCCCGCGGGCGCGATGCATACTAGGCAGACGGCTGGTCCAGCCGCCCCTACCTGTACCGACGGGATCTCCGCCGCCGTCGCCGCCTCTAATCCCGTCCTCTCGTTACGTTCGCTACTTTTTACTCTGCCTTATAGAGAAACTTGCTCGAGCGTATTCCACGGCCGGCTTCGCTTCTCAGGCTCCCTGGCAATCACTTTATGGATACGTCGCCCTCCTTTAAACATTGTTTTATTTCACTTTTGTCGTTTATCCAGATCATTAGGCTATCGTTAAAATAGGCGCAGTGCAATTTATGCCAGTAAAGACCGTTGCCAACCTCTCAAAGCAAATGCCGGACCGGCAGTACGGTTAGGTGAAAATCTCCTTAATGAACGTCCCGTTTTAAACTTGCATCTCTAAGGCGTGTATAAAACCCATGTATACGCTGATTCGAAACAAGCTGTACAATGCGAATACCATTTGTGGTAACTTATGAATAGTTACCTCAAATGGACGTGTCTCACCGGTCTCCGCCGTGTTCTACTTGGATATTCATTGACCTTTTGTAAATAGATTGATGCGCTTTAAGTGCCGCTTTATCTTTAAAGCGATATACTCCAAAGCATTTATAAATTTTGTTCTCCCGTACAAGGCACCCTGATATACGTTTTTAATCTAAAAAAGTTAAGCGTTATGTTTTTCAAATCTAATAAAAGCACCAAGGTATTTGGTATATTTTAATTACAAACTTTTAAACGACTGTAACATTGTACCAAGTTAGTAATTTTAGATTTAAAAAATAAAATAAATCTTGTTTTTCGAATACTCATTTTCTTTTATTAAACAATGTGTAAAACTTTAGCGTGTAATAGCTATTTCTTCAGAAAGATGAGATATTCATCTTTAAATATCCATTTTTAAAGCCTTCTCTACGCATATAATTAAAAATGCTAATAACTTCTCTGTGCTTAAGATGCAATATTAAACTACTTGAACTTTTGTCACATTTAGTATTCAGCAGTGCGTCTTAAAATTTAAACCAAGCCCTTGGCTTTCAAGTACGGCGCTTTTCTTCCGAGTACATATGAGTTGTTGAAAAGTTATTCCCGGTTAAAATGTAAGTGTGAGCGAAGGGTCGTAATATTGGAAGAGAGGGCGTGAGAAAAGTAAATGGATCATGTCCACGTAGAGCTACACACAAAGTTGTAGCGAATGGAAAGGAAAAAGAAGAAAATTCTGTTCTGCGACAATGCAATGATGTAACATGCGATGAAACATATTGCGCAAACATGAATTCATATAACCAAGTAAACCTGAGTATTCTCATATCTGTTCTACGACTTGTCTGAAGGTTATGAAAATAAAATTCCTTGAAAGGATGTCGGCGACACGAAAAATACACAAGAGATAGGAGTAATTGTAAATACATTACATTTATTGATACGAGGTAATTTTAATGACGAGGAACACGATAAAAAGCAATGGACAGCTTGAAGAGCAGCGAGGCAGCTTCTTAAACACGCTCCTACGTACCTTTTTAAGTCCGCGTGTGGCGAGTATTAAAAAGCTCGGTTTGCATAAGTAACGGGATAATGTTATCATCGATGATAAGGAGCCCGCGGCTGGGTAATTTTTCAGGCCGAAGAATAATACGTATACTCAGGCGGGGGCAAAGGCGCGAATGGCATTATACGGCGCAGGGAACGCGGCGCCGTGAATTAACCACTCGACACGGCGGGGCGCACGAGTCGCCCGAGAGGAGTGCATCGATCGCGCGTATTTGCCATTCGTATCAGCGGATTAGCGAGGCCGGGGCCGCTCGAGCGAGTGGCGCTCTCCGGGCGCTCGTACGCGCGCTCGCGTGTCCCCGGCGAAATTGATAGGTCCTCCCCATAGCTACGCGCTCGCGCACAAAGCGGCCCCGGCTCGCGAAAAATCTCAAAGCGCCCGCGGACGACCGAGCGGGCGCTTTGAGTAATTAGCCCGCTGACGGCGGCGATGCGGCGATTAGGGCCGCGTCGCTCGGCTGACTCGCGCAAAGAGCGCCGCGTCAAGAAAGTCCCCCGGCGCTTTGAGCGGCCCGCCGTAGAGCGAGCGGCCCCCGGCTTCCTCAAACACAGCGCCTCCCCCGCCTCGCGACTGCCGCGTCCGCGGAAACTTCATTAGCGTCTTATCGAGTGGGTGGCCTTGCGCGAGACGCGCGACTCTGCCTGTGGGAGGGTAAACGCCGATGGGAAAATCAGCAACCTGTGGATATTTGGAGGCGCGCTTTGCGCCCCGGTGGATCAAGACATCGGCAGCCTGCGACCGTCTACGGGACCTGCACCAGGCGAGATTTACCCAGCGGAAGGTGGCGGAGGCTGCCCCGCCGCTCCCGGGTGGCCCGCTTCCGCCCCCTCGTCGCCAAGAGAATCGAGGGCGCCGGCGATCGCGCGGCCCGCTTACTCCGACTCCGCGGATTACGTCCTCGGTGCGCCGTCGCGGGGCCTCAAAGCGCCCGTAATCGCGGCGAGTCCGAGTGCGATCGGCTTACGGGGGGGCCCCGGACCACCGGTGCACCGATCGCGCGCCGCTCCTTCGGATTACTTCACCCAACTGCGAGTCGCTGCCGCTCGTCTCGCGGAATTCCAGACCCCATTCCGGATTACCCATGCAAATCGAGGCCAAGTCACGAAAATTGAATTTCTTAATCCTTCGCATATTTGCGCTCGTTCGCTCGCAGCCGTGGATATCCCCGCGGGCGAGCCGATTCATCCTCCCGCGGTCAGACTTTCCAACCTTTACCTCCAATTAACGTGCAAAGGACGACGCGATTCGATCTAATTCTGCCTTCATCGGAAAGGGCGACTTGATAGGGCAGCCTATATTTACTATTAAGCGACCTCTAGCCCGCGCTCTAGCTTATGCAGATATTATATCTGACTTATATTTTGCCGTCTATTTTGCGACAGCCATGAGTTTCATTTTCGAATCGTTTTATATTACTACATGCTTAACGCATTAAAAAATGATCTAGTCTTTACACAGTTTATACATTAAAAACTACTTACATAATGTACATCAAAGTTACGGCTTGTTAAATTTCAACACCAGAATAACCGCGAAATAGGAACTACACAATATTATCATCAAATTTTACAGGGCTGTAAGACTCGCATATCACTGATAAATGTAGTAAAGGAGATTTATGCCATGTTACAACTTAATGTAGTCAGTGGATTTAAGAAAACTCCTAAAGATCGAATCAAAATAAAGAGTTAGCTAGAATTTTTAATAAAAATTTACTGTAAAACCGTCCATTAAATATAAGGGTGTAACTTCATTTTCGTAATGTATAAAGACTATAAATATACATTGTAGGTTCGATTGCGTTAATGCAATTTGCGCTCAGCGATTATTAATTATGCACGCTATACACTAACAATTGTAAATGTACATGAATAATATTATACAACTCGTGCTTACACATACTTGAATAGTTATGCAGTCTATGTTTGATCAGGCTAACGCATTAGATGCATGAAAAACGCATCGACAAAATTGACCGTATCTATCAGTTTACGATCATTTATCCCGTGAATATTTAGAATATACGCGAAACTAGTGTCAACAAACAAGGTTTCCAAGTATAAAAGACGCGCAATAAATCTTTTACAATGGGCATTATTATTTAGACATATTATACGTAGGGTTATCTTGTTTCGCCCTGGCGCTGGAGCAATATCCGCGTGACCATACAGAGATATACACGTCTATATCGAATAGAAAATATTTTCGATAAATTGAGCAACTGGTCCAGGCAATATATTGGAAAGTAATGAAATTTCCGTGGGGCGCCCCCTCTTCCTGTCAAGTTGTGCATAAAACGTATATATTTTTAAGCGCGCGCCTATAAACGGCATAAATACAATATCAGCCGGTAATACGGTGCAGCTTTAATATCGAGGCGGCTCTCGGAGCTTTGGGCGTCTGTTTATGATACGGGCGGAGGTATCGCGCGCGCTGCTCGGGCGCCGGGCGCTCGGTCATGCGTCGGCCCTCGCATTGGTCTTCGAATCCCGAGTGACGCAATAAAAAGATACGTGACGTTTCTAGCGCCGGAGAAAAGGGCGGGACGCTAGTCCCTTTATGAAAAAGAAAAAAAAAAAAAGGAAATCATAGGGCTCGTGCAGCGCACGCGCCCTCGGCGGGAGATAAAGGCGAGAAGTGGGATGGCGCGCGAACGCGAAAGGGAGGGTGAGTCCATCCGGAAGCCGGGGGATTTCCATTCGAGCCACGTAAAAGTGGGAAATCCTTTTGTATGATAATCCCGTACGCGAGCCGCCGGCGCGGGAGCAAATCGATTCGCGCTTCGACGAATTCGGGTTTGTCAATGGAAAATGACGCGATATCTCCGCGGCTCCGACTGCTCGTTTCTACTCGTCGCCGCGATGGGGGCCGACCGGCCCGCAGCTCTAGGACCGGATATACGCAGGAGCCACGCTAATGGACAGCGGGGGGGACAGCGGCGCATTCTGCGACGGCTTCTCCTTTTTTAACTTAGCCTACAGGCCGCGGCCGCCAACTATATATATATATCGGCCAGATATAAATTCCATTGTTTCACTCCCCAAGGTATAGTCGATTCGCCGCGAGCACGCGACTACCCGCATTGAATTCAATACTATACGCGCATTGTCACGAGATATTTACAATAGCTGGGCATCATTGCGAAATTATATTTCCTCCCTATAAATTCACCTGATCCGCGCATCCTCCGCGCGATTCTCGATGCTGTCACCGAGCGAGGCGTCGATCCTCCTTAAAATTCAATAACAAAAATGACATTACGAATTATTTACTTAGAATTAATGAGGCTTTTCGACAATAGATGCGCCTACAGTCTATGTCGGATTACGGAAACAAGTAATACCAAACTCTGTTTGGAATGGCGTTAGTTATTTATAGCTTGGTAACTCTTTGAAAGTTTATTGAAATTTCCAGGGAGCGCTCAAAAATGTGCTCGTATTGTAGTCTTTGGTGCCTCTGGGTATTATTTTCACGATATTTTATGCAGTCATTCACTGGAAAAATAAGCGAACATTCCCTCAAACGCCGACAATTTAGATGTTTGAAATCGTCGAATGTTTTTCTGCATACTCTTTTGCAAATTAACGCTCGTATTTTTAGACACTCTTTTTATCGACACGGCGAGCTCTTTGCATATTGTGAATTCCGATAGGGTTGATTGGGTTGTAGATTTTCTTTAAGTGACAATAACTGCCTTTTAGATAAATATTTGTTACGTTTAGTCCTATGCAAATGGTTGTACAATTTTAATAAATTTGAGTGATTCGTTCAAATAAGTTGACTTGATTTCATGTTAATGTATAAAAATCGAATATTATGTCCACATTATACTGTATTGTTGGAAAGTTGCATATTTTAAAACAGTATGAAAAATGTATATATTCAAATGTTTTCAAAAAAATAATATTGACCGAATAAATTACCCTTGAAATAAAGATTTTTAAAGATACTTTTTCTTAAACATTATACTATAAACCAGTAAAGATGTGTTAAAGGTTTTGTGGAAATCGGCCAGTAATTATTCTAATTCTGACTACCTTGAAAGCACGGAAAGCAGTTCATCCCAGAATGTCGCCGCTAACCAGAATCCACGGCGGGTCAAGGCTTTGGAATCTCGCTAGCAACTCCCACGGCTCGCCTCCGGTTTGTCCTTCCTACTTGCAAAGTTTAGCGCAGCGGTGGCGGATGAAATTAATTTCGGCCGATTCAATTACTGCGGACTCGGGACGCCGCATTGTCCTCGATTCAATGCTAAGTACAACAAGAGGCTTCGTCAGCGCAGCAAGAGTCGATATAGGCAATTTCCCCGGCATATCGGCCCGATAAACACGCCGCTTCTCTCACACTATCTCTCGCCATTCTCTATCAATGTCGCTCGACTCGTTTTTTTTTTTTTTTTGACTCGTCACTTGTACCGGCTGCCCTCAACGCAAATGTACGCGTACGTATCGTGCGCGTATCCTTGATGTTTTTCGTTCTCGGCCCTTCCGCCTCGGTACGTCCCGGACTGGGCGAGAATCTGAATTTCAAAACGGTAGATCGAGTAGAGCGAGACGAAATAACTCGAAAAGCTTTTGGGACGGGAAACGCACTTTCGGATACATTACAAGATTATTCGAATTTAAAATTTTCAAATCCACTCCGCTGGAACGTTAAAAGTTATTTCAAACTTATACCCTTCGCGAATAGTACGAATGCACAAAATGTGGGTGTTGTAAAATGAAAGGGGAAATATTACGAATTTTTAAACTTTGCGTCATGGTATTTTACGGTTTCCCCTTGTTCCATGCCGTTTTATTCATTTTTCCCCAAATTTCACAATTCGACACTATTTTTTATTGAATAAAAAATATTCGGGAAAATTTGAGGTGGAATAAAAATGAGCAGCAGAAAAGGTTGAGAAATTGAAAAATTTCAACAAAAATAAGAAAATGAGTATTGTATCAGCTGCGGATATTTTACAAAAATTCATTCGGCTAATCAAATACGTGGAAAAAATAGAAAAAAAAACGGAAGGATATTAGTCGATTTGAGACGAGGACGTGCAGATAAACAGTATCTCCGTAGAGTGAGACAAGGCCAATCGTTAAATCTAAACGAAGATTTACGGTTTGCGTACAAAGTTTAAAAAAAGCAGATGAAAGGCTGCAGCGTTTGAATGGAGCATTCTAAAGCTGTTTTTTAATTGACGCGTTCTTTGATGGACAGGCCTTGTCAATAGCGCCTTAAAGAATTCTGACGAACTGTCCAAAACTTTAGATATCGCTCCGGAGTACCACGAAAGTTGATCGTTCAAAAATTCATTTTCAAAGTAACTTGAGACGAAAGTTTAGTAACTCGGGGGGAAAAGTGTGGGCATTTAGATTTTTTATCAGTGCCAAATCGAAGCGGCGTGAATGGCATTTGTTATTTCTCCGAGTTTGCTTATGCATCTGTAGGACCGCCGGCGTTTTGTCTCAGGGGCCTCGACCGCCGGCACCTGTTTTTCAGCGCTCTCGCCACTCGCTTCCGTGCTCGGTTCTGCACTCAATCGGTAAAGGCGCGCAGCAGCCAGACGAAGGCGTGGCCCACTCGGCAGGTGGAGCTTCCCCGTGGAATCTCGGGAAGGATTAACCGAAATAAGTCGACGATCAAGTGTTTCGAATCGCGGCGCAAGGATAATCAAAGCTCCGCGGTGGCGGATAAGGGACGGCGATACACTCGGCGGGTATTAAAAAGCACTTGCAGTTTGAAAAGGAAGTAAAAACTTGAGCCGTATAATCAATTTGAAAGTAAAGCTCGGCTCGACTCTCGTCCGCATAATAACTCCGAGTAATAGAATCTTTTAAAGTGATTTCTCCGGGGCGGCCGGGCGCACTAGTCGGCCCGGGTGGGGGGCGCCCGGGCTATCTCCCGAGCGATAGTGTCGAAGGCATCGCGTCTGCCCGGGGTAATCGAAGAAGTTTATTCGGGATCATGAAATTCCGCGGCTTTGATGTCTGCGCTACATAGGGCGCCCCTCGCCCCGCTCGAGCATGTAGCGAACACGCAGTTAGCTCGCTACGGCCAAGTTCGGCGCTCGGGCTTATTTACGGGTGCAGGCGTGCGCGCGATCGCCCGGTAAACTGGGCGCGGAGGGGCGGGTTCTCTCCTCGAGTCTCCCCAGGGCGGCGCGCGCACCCCGGGCTTTCTTGCCGGTGGGCTAATCAGCGCCGCGCCCCGGCGACGGCTGCGAGCTCAAATCGCGGTATTTATGTGCGTCGTGTGTACCCAAATGTAATCGCCACGACAGCTAAAAACTTTTCGCTTTATACGGCGACGCGGACCGCCAATACGCCCCCTTCCGTCCCCCGCCCTCCCGCCGGAATTTTCAATAAAGTTCACGCGGAATTTATGGCTCTTTTTATTTCGGCAACTTTTACGGCTAGCCAAGTGGATTTTCGATAGGCCATGGAGAATCATACTTTGCTTACTCAAAGCATCTTTATGTTTTTCCATTCGTGGCCGCGCTTTTCCTCTTCTCCTTTCTGCTTATTTTCTTTAAATTCGGCCCTTTCGCGCTTTTGTCTTACGGCGTTTACCAAACTGAAATTGACGCGGCCCTGCCGTTGAACCTGCGAGGTCGAACGTCATGCTTTTATTACGCTTTGCACGCGGCGAGGGCGGAGATTTTCGAAAATTTAAATTTATAATAATTCGCGAAAGCCTTTGTCGAGGATAAGCAATATTAACAAGGTATTCTGCGAGTATTTTTGCCCACGAATCATGTACTAGTTATTCTAATTAAAATAAAATTAGCAGCCAAGTAATACTGTAGGAAGAGGAGTATGTACAAAATAGGAATCGTTGATCCGTATTAGCATCGCATTAAGCATTCACTTGGCTGTTAGAGCTATAATTATCAAAGTTTCCGTGTTAACTGGATCGTGTTACCGCAAGTCCCGCCCCGTGCCCGCCCCCCTCCCGGCTAGACCGAAAAAAAAGCGGATAGAGAATTTTTTGCGCCCAGTGGAGTGATTTATACGAAAGAAAGAGAGTTCACGTGGATCTTCGCACGTAGAACGGACAGGTTAACAAGGGAAGCGCGGACTCCCGCTCCTTTTCATCGTCGGAATGCGAGATCCGTTGGGAGTGCGCGAGAGCGCACGAAACTTCACCGAAAGTAATAATAGGAGTTGCGTTTTACGGTAGGCGGGAACGAGAGCTGCTTTCTCTAATAATGTTTCCTCGGCCACGAGGCGGAATTTTATTGTTCCAGAAAGTATTCGGTCCACCCGTTATAGGGGGAGAGGCGCGGCCCGAGGGACGCGGAGGCGCGGGGCGGGGCGGAGGTCGAGGGGCGTCCGGGCCCGGCCAAGGGAGAGCGCGCTCTTGAAATGCTTTCCCTATCGCCCCTCGTTTTATAAGAAAACTTTGGGGGCCGCGGGACCCTACTGGTAAAGTTTATCATTTAGGACAAAGGTTGCGCGCCCGCGGTGTCACGATTCTCAAGAAGCGGGGGAGTTAAGTTCACGTGCCGCAGTGGCCGTCCCCTTGGCTTTTTGTCTTTGGCCGCGACTTATGAAATTTAAAAGTGCTCCCCCCCCCCACAGTCGCCCATTCGTCGGAGGTGCAGTGGAGGGAGGTATTCCTCGCTAGCCGCCGAGTCGCGCTGCGAAGGGGAGGAAAAAGGGACAGCGATACCGTAAATCACTCGAGAAACTACATTCGGAACGAGTTTCTTGAGACTAAGCGCCTGTCCGCGAAGTATGTGTAATTGTGGCGCTGAACCGGTTTCGCCTGTTTTTAAAAGTCGCTCGCTCGTAGTTTTCCGTATCGCTTACCGAATCGATCACACGCTCCTAGACCTCCGTTGCCGCGCCGCCCGCCCCCCTTTCTTTCTCCGGCTCGACTTTTGCATATAAATCCTTGGCGGGATATTTATTCGACAAATTGAAAAGTGTCGTCGGTGCAAATTAAATTGACGTCTCCATTTTAAAAGCGCGGATATCAATTTTCAGGCCGCTCATAAACACATGTCTCAATGCCTGTGGGTGCCGCGCGCGGACAACTAGATTAAAGTATCCGAGCACGCGGAGCACGCGCTACTGCTTCCGTGTAGTTTTACTCCGGACTTATTTTCGCATTTATTGAAACACCTTGTACTGATCTGCAATTAAGTTTGCGCAAGATCTAGATCCTACGCAAATTTTGTAACAGAATTACTGTAAAGACGAACCTTGTATACCTCAATGTTTTCCTTTTTAATTAAATCCAAGTCAACGGGTTTTCCTTTAATAAATTCCATCGCACGCTTCTCTACGTAGCACATGTATCTAATCTACGTAGGTTTTACCGTTTCCTTCTTTAATTACGACCTATTAATTGCAGCTTCATTACAATGTGTAATCTCGCTGACAGTTTTGTGTCTAATTATTTATCGTTTTTTCGATAACCAAACGAGTTCGAGTAGCGCAAAGTACAGATCCCACGAACGCGTCTTCTTATCCAAAAAAATTTTTTGCCATTTTTTTTTTTGGAAAGTAAAACGAATTCCATCCGTCAATAGCTGACTATACATTGTTATGCTCAAATATTTCCAATAATGTTAACGAAAGAGGTATTTACTTGTTAATACAGTTTACTTTACAAATTCCAAGTCGCAAAGCTATTGGTACTTTTGATAAGCCGCTTGAATGGAGTTATGCACAAGTGGGGTAGGGGACACTGTTGTCGGAGAAGTACGCGCGGCGCTCCGCCAATGCAGTGACGAATGTGGCCCTCGCCGCGGTGGAAGTTGACTGCATAACCTCGCTAACGTCAATGAGCGTTCAGTGAATAGGCCGAGGGGAGGCAATTAGGCGGAATGGGCGGCCAACGAGCGTTACGGCCCGGTTATATAAGCTTGAGAGGCACTAAAGCTATGACTCCCAAGTCCAAAGCGACAAAGCGAATAAGCTCACCGAGATACGGGGCGAGGACGCGTCTCCAGGAGGTCCTGGGCCGCCCCGGTGAATCATCCGCCCGGCGGATTCGTCATCCCGCGCCGGCCCGGATGAATACGCTTGGGGGGCGCGGGCGGCGCCCCGGTCCATTCGTCTCCCTCCTCATCTTCCGCGAGACTAACCTTGGTCGCACGGCCCGTTGCCCGCGATGCACCCGGGAGATTTTTCACGTTTAACAGCGCGGCCCCGGCCTCCTCCAGCCGTTCGTATCGCCGTTGATTGCGCTTGATTCCTCCCTCGAGCGCACGTATAATTCCAAGGCTCCCGGCCGACGGAGACGTCCGCTCGGTCAAACCTACCCTGACGAGACGTATATGACAGTCGGAGGCGCGTCATAGCGCACCGAGAAAGGGGGACGCCTGCCGGGGCGGCGCGCAAGGGAACCCCGAGGTCACTCGGGGGGAGATCGCCACCGCGCCGCTCGATGTGCCTCGGCCGCCCCGCGAAAACAAATACCCCGCGCCGCGATCAATTTTAATGAGCCCCCGTAAAGTGCATTGTTCGGCCGCAGAGACGAGCCCCGGGTATCGGTTCCCCCGGGTCCCGGCGGTCTGGGCTTTTTCCACTGCCACCGGCGCGGCAGACGGGCCGGCGACCCCGCGGATCCCCGGGTTAAAGGCCCCGGCGCGGGCGGGCGTCGAGTGGCCCTGCGCCGCACGCCTCGAGGGCGCGGCCAGTCAAACGAGCGCAACACGAACGAGGAGGTCGCAGCCGCTCGGCCCGCGGCCCCCGCCGGCCATTCTGCCCCATCGGACTCCCGAGAGCTCGGGGGGAGGGGGGAGGAGGAGACAAGGCCGCCGGCCGCTTCGTTATTTCGGGCACGTAACCAGTTCCGGTTATTGTGCTGGCCGCGCAAAGTGCCTTTTTCGAGCAGACCTCGCCGGGCTCTCGGCCGATCGACCCGCACGTCCCGCGGCTTGATGAAAAGACTTGGGAGCGCCCGCGGGAGAATCGCGCTGGCCCCGGGGGCTCCCGCGGCGGTCCTTTTTTTTTCCGGGGGCCATCAGCGTCAGCCGGCGTCATCATCGGGCGCCGGCGTCGGGCGCAGAGCCACCGCGAATCATCGTTCGCCCGCGGCCCTGGCCGGGGCTCCCTGCGCCCGACAGCCGCCCCGCCCTCGGCTGCACGCCGCCGTGCGCCGAGTGACGACCGGCCGCGGCGCCCTCGCCGGACTGGCCTGCGCCAACTCACCCGCGATATTTGCCCTGATTTCCGCAACTTTTCAACCCTCGGCTATTGGCGCCGCCTATTTCGGCAAATGGCCGCTTTCCTCGCTTTCCTCCTTGGAAGTGATGGAACGCGGGCCCGAGCGCTCCCTTGTCGGCTAGTCGATGCGGTTTTCCTCACCGCACGCGCCAACTTCCCAGGCCCGTCTTTTAGAACTATTCATTGTCAGGGTTCCCAGAAGGAAGGAAGTCGAACAAAATTCAAGTTTATCCAAGAAGCACCGTAAAATGCAATTTTGGCATTAAAGTTGAAAATTCAAACAGTAGGTTCTTCTTCAAATCCTCCGGAAATAAAGTACCCTGCGAGCTTCTTCGGCGTCGATTACGGCTAAATAGTTTATGGAGGTATAAGTTGTAAATCATCCTTGTAGAACATATTGTTGAAATATCGTATCTATACATTTTCTCGAAGGGGAATGTATACAAACTGATAGACTGTGAAAAAATACGTCGATTTATACGTGTACCAATTCAGATCTGCCTTTTGTTTGGCGGATACGGTCCATTTTTTTGGAGGGTGTGCGATAAATCTATTATCATTAAAAGGCATCTGCGCACGTTTCTTCTCCATTCGACCCAGTAAAAAAACACGTTGTCGACTGAAGCTGATAAAAAATTAGCTCATCGCAAGAGTTCAATCATGCATAAATAGCTGCGAGAATGATTACACTCTGAGGATATTCTTTTGTTCTGGGTAAGAATATTGATTGTCATTTTTCATAACACAAAGTTTATATTTATTATGGCCTCTAACAATATACCCATAAACGAAAAATCAAAGTCAATTTGGCTATCAAATACTTACGAGACTTCCCCTCTCTAAGTAGAAACGAATGTTTTGGTCAGACGTTTAGTTTCTCTCTACTTAAATAAAGTTTGATGCCTTTCATAAAATCTTAACTATATTCATTAAAAAGAAACACAATAAATTAACATACTTTTTCGAATCATATCATCCTGTACACTTCTCACCAACAGGAAAATGCAGAAAGGCACAAAACGTCGGCAATATATCTAGGAGAATGATTTACCGTCCCTTATACTTACGAGTAATTGGAGCTGAAGATTAAACGACGCGTCTGTATCGCAGATAAGATTACACCTTTATAATTAGAATGATTACTTTTCTTAGTCAGTATTATTGCTAAGAAAAAGTACAAAGTATTTTTTTGGGCATATATTCATAAAAATGTGCTCTTTAAATAACTAATTTTCAAATTGAACCTTTTTAGTTTTTTTGGATACTTTGAATATAATGAAATTTTGAATGCTTTCAAAATTAGGAATATAAACTTTCTCATGGTCTAATTTAATGTAACGGTGAAAAATAGACGCGATAAACAACATTGGATTTGTACTAGATTAGGACAGCTACATACCGAGATCTTCAAGTTATACACATCATGGTAAGTAATGAGTCGCCTGACGTGCTGCTCTTGTAATTGCGTTCCGTAAACTCCCGATTACATAGGGGCTGGTATAATGAAAATTTAATCCCAGTGTTGCTATCTCAATGTATCTCCTCGTTAAAACTTCGTTAAAGCCAATTATTTTTTCTACTTCAAGTAAAGCTGCTACCTTGAACGACGCTTCTGCAGCTGATTGGAACAGCCGGTATATAATCTAAGCTCCCCAGTGTCTTTATCACGTCCCGTTTTCTTTCGCTATCTGCCCTAAGCCGCCATAATAACAGTGACAGTATTAATAATTCTCATGGGATGAAGCAGCGTCAGCGCAGTCTCTTGCGTGGCTTACATTAATGTCGGCGAAAGAGAAACGAGGTACACAGTCAGACTGTTGAATTTTGTGCTCGGAATCAACCGAACAGGTGGCCGCCCATAAGATCCGGTTAATTCCACTAATCGTTCCCTTCCGCCACTCGGCGCAACGTGAAATTTAAATGACATCGCATGCATTTCCATAGTATTGGAGCGCGGCGAATCGATTGTCCCGCTGATGCGATGCGGAGCCGATCTAGTACAGAGTGCGCGTACAGCCCCGAGTGCGGTGTTGGCTATGCACTCAATAAATTAACTCGAGTTGCAAGAACGGAATCGATATTCCAGCGCAAATACTTTTGAGGGTATTCTACGGGGGCCTCGTCTAAATTCCTCCAAGCCCGTTAACATCCGCAGGTACTTGGTGAAATAGCGGTAGGGTCCGTCTGTTATCGACGGAGCTCACTACGCCGGACAAGAAAAGCCAGGAGTGGGGAAGAAGAGTCGCGTTTAACTGCCGGGCGTAATGGGTCCCGTGGCTTAGGGAATAAGTACACGTGCGGTCTTTACTGTTACTTTCGTAGACCAATATAAGCCCGAGCGCCACAGGGGGCAATAACGGAGGGGGTGGAGGATGCCCAGTGGACCCACGGACATTTAAAGACCATCCGGGGGTTGATTACTTGCGGCTGTTGCCCGGCTAGTGGCACGCGGCCGCGCAAAAAGATGATTGATAAAAGCAATCCGAGAGATCCGGGACGGTATCGCTTAAAGCCGAGCCGAGTACGGAATGCCGACGTTTTATTTAGCGTCGCGCGATCCGCGCGCCCCCTGCGCCCACGTGCCCAAGCGAAAAAGAATAGCCTTTTTACGCGGCAGAGGAGCACAGCTGCCCTGTTTAATTTCGCCCGCCTTTATTTTTATTCGTCGGACGTAGCGCGCGGGCGAGTCCTGGGGGCCGCGCACCCGGCTCGTGCGGGCGAAAAACGCCCTCGGCAAAGATAGCTCCGCTTGGCGTAATGATGCACGGAATACGGACCGAGGAGACTGCCGCTCGCCCGGCGCAGGTTGGCCATCGCTCGTGCTTTTCGCCAAATTCAAATGCCCCGATGGGTGCACTTTGCAATCAGATTGAGGCCAAGGGGATCGCCACGGGCTCTGTTCGTACTTGGCACTTCGGCGCCTATGCGCCCGCCAATAGTCCTCATACCGCCGCGAAACGCCCGAATTTGAATATTCGTCCAGGCAAGTCCTCTCTTCGTTAAGTCGAGATATTGCTCGGGGCGAGATAAGGGCTTGAGGGAACCAAGTAGAAACTCACTGGCATCATTCATCGGGAAACGGGAGGGTGGAGGATTTGTATTCCCGCGGTTCCCCCATCCGGATCGGCCTAGCGTGACCTTATCGCGGCCTCCTGCTACGGTCCATCAACTTGACTTTGAACTCAACGACGCGAGGATAGCCCATCAATTGGAGGGGAACGGAGGTCTCAAATCCCCCCTTGCGAATCCCTCTTCTACATTTCTCATGCTTCTTTATTGGCGTTGCACTCTTGTCTCCTCTTGTTGACCAATTTATACCTGCTTGGATGCTCTGTTGGCTTGCTGTTAGCTATAACGAAAAATTTATGGGTCGTAATTTCAAATTATTTTATCATTTATAATTAATTACATAATAACACGGTTTGACTGAGAAATACTTATTTAATCATAAATTTTATGAAATATATTATTCTTGCACGATTGTAAATAGAGTTAATTGGACGATTTGGGTTTTTGTACTTCCAAATTAAAATAATTATAACATCCTTTGACTAACTTACTACGGTAGGAAAAGTAATATATTAAAGTTTAGTATATTTCTATCTAATGGGCGGATGTGTTTTTAAGGAATACTTAAAAAATTATTTTAAAAATTACTGTACTAGTACAGTAAAACAGCTGTATAAAATTTAGCTAACGTTTTTTAGATAAAGTTTTAGCACAGGAACTTATTTTACTTAGTGTATCAAATTTGGATATGTAGTATAGTAATGAGTACAACATTTTTTAATCGGAAAGTCTAATGAAATAGTAATCTATTGCTTCATTACTTTGTCTCGGTCGCTTTATCCTCAACATTGCAGCGATGAATTTCGCTCAATGTTTACATTATGTATTATATTATTTTTTATACTCTGTTACATTATTTTATCCACGTGCAGCAGACGACCGACAACATTTGTTAACGATGGGTGGCGTATGTTTAAATTTCGAGGTTTTTTGATCTCGCAAGTACTACGACTCTTGTTACTCTCAGTATACACAGTGCCAAAAATTACTTGCGTTTAAAGTTCTGATGCAGTTTGAGTTAACTTAAGTTAGTTTATTAGATATAGAAATTATTGGTAATATTCGGACAATAAATTAGTTATCTGATATCAGTGCGGGACAACGTGTGGTATCGATCTTTTAACGCTAATATATATTCATACGTTTTAAAAATACATATTGTTGAATTATATTCAAATGTACCTTTAAGACTTCTCATAGGTAACGATTACGCACACGCACAAAAAATTTATATTAAAATCTACAGAATACTTGTCTATCCGCTTACTACTACATCTCGAAAATCATCACTTTCGCCCGTACCTGCTTCCGCAGATCATACAAGGTCTGTTACTAGGGAAGTACTGAAAGCTATCCTAAATAATGCGCAAATGCGTTCCCCTTTGATAAGCACTTCACTCACTTTGTATACAGTGTGTAAGTGTTGTTGTTTGACGTACGAGCTCGTATATGAACTCATGACACTTCACGAAGCTACCTTATACTATTAACCGGCCATCAAATATCTTGGAATTCTCCCGAACGAAATTGTTTACATTCCGAAGTCGTAGCTTCCTTCATATGTTATATAATTCATCGATATTCAAACTTTTCCCCTGGTAGAAATTTCATTAGTAAAACTGGGCGAAACGACAGTAGTTGGCGAGTTTTTACCGACCAGTTTTAACTGGTCAATGGAACTGAAAACTGAAAACTTTAAACCGGTGAAAAAAACATCAGTTTTTCTTATTTATATATTGTTTTTATATGCATTCTTTTACTAAAACTAATTAAAATAAATAAAATTTAGACTGTAATAAATAACGAAAATATTTAAATAATGATTGTAGTACAGCAGAACTGTAGTATAATAAACTGAAATAAAAATCAGGACTTGAAGAAAGCAATTTATTATCTTTTTTAAACATTTTACCTTTTTAAATAAAAATTTTTTAATTTATAAATATTTAATTTAAACTTACAGAATGCATAATTAGGTAATTTTAAGACACTTTGAATTTTATTACTATTCAAAATTATTTTAATTATTATTGCTGTAAAGTTCGAGCATAACATTTAAACACCACCTAAATCGTTCTTAATGTATAAAATAACTAATACTTAATGTATATTTATTTATACGATGCATATTGATATATAGTACATAGACTTCGGATTTCATCAGTTTGTGGCTAGTGACTCGCCAGTAAGTGTCGCGAAGTGATGAGGTATCTAGCCAGTTTTTTCAAGATGTACTGACCAGTAGTTCAAAAAGTGGTCATTAACTGACGACAAACTGGTATAAAATTCCAGCAAGGTTACTGTATATTTAGATTTATAATTTATTATACAAATTAAGTAATTTATAATCTCGATTGTAATTCGATTGCAAGCGAATTATTTGAACATTAGGTATTGTACAAAATTGAGAATCAGATCTCTTATATTATTTCCAGTAGTTTTTCCGCATTTTTCCGTATAAAACTGGAAAATACTTTAATTCGACTTTTAATCGGCAATTAAAATCCGAGTTCTTAATTAATTCCTAGAATTTCCGTGAATTCGATCAAGTGGACTAATTGCCAATGTCGAATGAAAGAATTTCACGAGAATTTCACGACTGCAATCGATAAATTAACACGGTTCTCCCATCCGACCGTCATGACTAGCCGAAGAATTTGTCGACGGCATTGCTTTGCCAAGTGGAGAGCGGAAAAGCCCGGCGTGCTTAAATACCCGGGCTGCTTGCGCCGCCTCAGACGATGTCAATAACGACACCGTTTAGTCGCCCGAAGAGGTCGACCCGACATCTACGTCATTAGTCGGATTCCAATAAGGGGCGTAATATTGCATCCAAGATTCATCCACGTGGTTCTCGCAAGCTCGAGGCTAATTAGAAATTCCATTTTTATAGTTCGGGCGAGGGGAAAGTGGAGGCGCGGATCGCGGCATCCGATCGCTGTCGCGGTGCCTCTTCCAATTCGATTATACGCCTGCGAAGCGGCAGCTCGAGGTGGTAGGCTTTGCAGCATCAATTCTCGCAAATATATTGGACAAGCCGAAGAAGTCATTAATGTCGGGTGAAGGCCAGCGCGCTAGAAGTCGCGGCCGCTCCCATTTTTTCCCGCGCGCCCAGGTAATTAAAGTGATTCAATGGGGCTTTAAAAGGCGATACCGTCTACTAACTGCCCAGGACACTATTACTTTTATGGAAGAACAAATCAGCGAGGGCAGGTGGATCGCGACATTAATTAGCTCGCCCAAACTGTCGGCGTGCTCCATTCGAGACTAATTCGACAAGTCGTGACGGAATTCCTGGCGAGATTTCTTATTGAATTAAAGGCGGGCTGACGTTCGCGCGGCAGCCCCAGTCACGCCGTTTCGACGCGAATGACGTTAATCCTGATTTGATAACGCGATCCCATGAGGGGTTCGGACGTTACGTGATCCGCAGGCCCGGGACCGTGTAACTACCTTCAAAGTCACGTACTTTGTCGCATTAACTCGTTACCGGCCGCACAATTTTGCTTCGATGCGCATAATCCGCGCCAGCGCGTAAAAATCGAACGCTCCCATAAAGACCGCCTGAAAAAAGGGCATTCTTCGCTTATTCATTGCACTGATGCATGTATGCCGCCCGCGTTCAAGCTGTAAAACCGGTCCCACGACTTTCAAACGATTTTTCCCAAAAGCGGGTGTTAAGGTTATAATATTTGCACGCGCGAGTACCATATGCGATGTTGTTTGCACCTCTTGAATCGGCTATATCCGTGGTCGTCAGTGTCCACCTAGTTCTATATGCAAATACATAAGCCTGGCGAACGGTTCAGGGCTACTTCGGTACACTTATGTAAATAAATTTTGTAACATCTTTTTAGGCATTCAGTTTCAGAAAAAGTGATTATTCTATAACCCAAGATATAAATGAATACTAGCTCATTAATTAGTCTACATATTAAGTCTACTAAAAGTCAACTATTTACGATTATTCTAAAAAAGTATACTAATTTTATTGAAAATTATAATTAGCAGAGTTAAAGTACAAGAATTATGTGTTCATTCAAATATTCAATGGCATTTATGTCTCATGAGTTATTTAAATATAAATATATCTAATTATAATTTATATTTTAATTTATTTATACATTGATATGGAACTATTCGAAATTTTTACGAGCGCGTTAAAGGTTCATTTGCGTCAAGAGTTTTATCCATCGATGTATCGACAATTCTTTGTTCAATATCCTTCGTCAGCTACTGGTTTATCATTTTTAGCCAGTCCAAGCGCTTCCTAACAGAGATTGGCAGATCCGTACGGAGCCGTGGCTAGCCTCTGGATAACGTGCTGGTGCTGATAATGGCACCTAGATGCTGCGGGAGCGCTCCTTTATTTCCTCGTTTCAGCGATCCGCCCGGCTCATTCTTCCCTTATGCTTTTATCAGACGCTCGCGCCCCGCCTCACCTTTCTTTTCCCTATTACCGCGAACTTTATACCTATCTGTCATTTGCACCTTTTCCATGGGGCGTAAGCTGCCACTTTCTCCGCTCTAAAGCCGACGCCTACTTTATTTCGTGCCAGGCATCCTCCTCCACCCGTGGCCCCTTAACGCGTTCCGCCGCTTCTTTATTCGCGTTCGGTCGGCGGCCCAGCTACCATGGCTCCTTTACTCGTGACAAACACCGAGCCGTGCGGTTTTGCATAATTGCCAGCGATTGTTTGTGACAATATTGCGAACCCCCAGTCCTTCTAGCCACCTTTTATCCTGATTCACATGCAAATTCGAGGAGAGGAAGGAGCCGATGAAAAGCGTTTAACCCGCAGCTTGATTGAGGCCGGCGCCTACGTCAACCCATCATCGCCTTCTTTCTCGCCTTGTGTCTCATCCTCGAGCGTCTCTTTAATAAGATTCAACTATCTCGTAAACTTTAAATTTATTCAAGTTTATCATGCCTAATAGATGACAGGCTTGCGACTCGCACGCTGTGCGTGCATAATTTTCTAGTTAAGTATTGCGCGAATATTGGAATATTTTTTAAGCTTCGGATCAATTTGAGGGGCGATGAAATGAACGGAATAATAGGTTCCCATCTAAAAATATCTAAAAAATAACGTATTCTACAGCTATTGTCAAAATCAACGAGGAAAAGTTTTCCTTTGATAGTGGCGCGAAATTGAAATCGATTTTAGAACAGACTGGACTTGATAAAAAAACTTAACAGCTAGTGTACAGTTTATACGAAATATGTCGACCGATTAAAGCTTCAATCAGTTTAAATCCGCAAAATTTAAAGCTTTGACAAAGTAGGTTTATCGTGAAAGTGATGCTCGGAAAAGACCGCAGCTTTTACAGGGCTGCTCGATATTAATCCGCACAAGGATTATTGGTAATTACGGCAGCAGACGACCGTTGATAATTCAAAGGTTTCGAGGGTGAAGTTAGTTCCACCGCGTTCATTACCATAAGGAGGATAATTTTTATTTGCAAAGTTTCCGAGGCTAGGGAGTACGCGGTCCTATAAGCCCCGAGAGTCACAGGAGCACCTGCCTCCTAGCAGGTAATTACGCGGCGATATCGGGTGGGGGCTAGGGAGCGCGCGCGCGCGCTATCCCCGCGAGCACTCTTGTTCACGAATCTCGCCCGTTAATTAAACGCCTGCGATATCTTATTATCGCGGGGCCGCCGCAACCGAGCTTCTCCCACCCCCCGAGTTTCGTTTTACTCGAAAATCGCCGTCCTGAACCGTAGCCTTTACACACCGAGCCTTTTAACCGAATGGGCTTTAATATATGCTCAGTCGAGAATAACTTTATCTTGCGCTCGTGGGGAGGAAAAAGGGGATGCAGAACTTTATCGCAGGCTTTGGCTGCTCCATCGATGCGATAAAGAGTAAGAGAAAGACCAGCAAACTCTTTCTTTCCGCTGTTGTGCGCATTTTGTTTTTGAATTTTTTTCTGAAACAAGTCGAAGTGCCTTGAACATAGTACCACCAACCCGAAAACGGACTTTTTCTCAGAAGAGTAATTAATTAGCGGACTTCTAGTGGGTGCTTCAAAGGACCAGGAAGGACTCACAAGGGACGACGTGCACGTGCGCGCCTGCAGACAAGGTCCTCAAAAAGAGATCAAGTAATTAGCAGTTGAGGATTAATTTTAATCGTGACTTCGCCTGAGCGAACAACTTTGCAAACTTGCAATGACTAAGTCTAGAGGGCCCGAGCGCGGAGGGAGGCTTGAACACTCGCGAGATAATCCTGAGGATGGCAAACGGACTCCTTGTCCTCCTTTACCTTACAACGATTCGCCGGACTCTCAATTGACCGTTGAGTAGCATTGGATCGCAGATTTCGCTTAATTTCAAGACGTCTTCACAGGGCAGGCGCGATCTCCGCCCAAAGCTCTCCCCCGCCATCCCCTGGAGCATTCCATGGGCTTACCTGGGGTCCTCGGGTCCTATCCTGTCTCGAATTAATGGGACCGCAATTCCGGCTCCTTGGGCCTTTGATGTTACTGAACCGCCTGACCCATGTAATGTTCTCTAACATGCAGTGACTTAGTATTCGTCGAGTTAAATGTCGGTACAAATGTTCAACTATATAGGTCTAAGAAAAGTAAAACAGTTAGGTCTCATTAGGTGTAGTGAGTTGACCACGAGAGTTCTACTAAACTTCGTTATTAAATTTAATAGAATTAAACACTCTCGATAATGGCGACGATGAAAGTGTCCAGATAGTGCGGTCCATTCACGGGTAAGCATGGGCATGATTACGATGCAAAAGTAAATTTTTAACTTTCAAGTATAGCAACATCTATATGGATAAGATGTTAGTGTATTAAAAATGTATGAAAGCTAAGATACTACTACCAATGTACAGTCCTTCCCATTACTAAAGTTGATCGAACACGCTCCATGTGAACCAAACCGCTTACAGAGATCTGCAGTTTTCTGATGCAATAAGAGTCTACGTGAATGCTTCAGTTAATAGTCCGTGGCTTTTTTTAAAAATATTTGACGAGAGAAAAATGAAGATTTAATATTCTCTAAATTTAAACAAAAACAAAGAATTCAGAACAAAGAAAAAGTTGAGACTACTCCGTAAAATATACAGGGACTACTCGTCCTCGACAATTTCTTTTCAAAATCGGCATCTTTTCCCCAGAGCTCTACTTTACTAGTTTTACCGAACGGTGCCTTTGAATGCATTCATTGTCAGCAAAAAATCAGTTGCAACAGAGCGGTCAACTCTCGGTCGACGCAAATCGCTGAGTCTCAACAAATGCTGCTCACCTATCCATATGGTCTCGAAGTCCGCGACGCGCCCATGTACTCCATGTCTGCTAGCCGTCTTAACAAAAAAATTAAAGAATATAGTGTTCCCGCATTTGCTCGGAATGCTGTCTACCACGCGAGGAAAACCTCTTGGGGCAAAAACTCACGCCAGAAATCGTACCTATATACTAAATCTTTAAGAACTAAGTCTTAAAACTACAAACATATACGCATACCAATTCTAAGACGATTTGATTTCTAAAACTAAATAATTCTGTTTACATGATCGGAATACCGAAACAATGGAACCATGCTTCTTTAGAACGATCGACCGGAATTACACGTCCTACTAGCTATACGCATTTGAGAAAGAAAATCTCGGTTTTTCCTTTACCCCGTGAGCAACTCCTATTACCGGACGTAGCTGTCCGATGGGGAAATAGAATTTAAAGTCGCCGAAGAGCTGCTTAACAGACCCAAAGCACCATTAGTCTAACGCGCAGTACTTTATATTGCGTGGTCGAATACGGTCCGCATGCATTCGGAATTCAACCATGAAGTTTGGATGCACTACCTCTTTGATCAATTTCGAGATGAATTATAAGTTATTATAAGGAAATAAAAATGTTTCCTATGTTTCTGCATTTAAAGCCATTCTGTTGTTCATATGGATTTATTTATACTGAATGTAATGAGAATCCTAAAATATTGGGACTTTCTCATTCACATAGCATTGCTATTTTTTTATGTTGATCGCTCAAAAAACTCTCAAATTGTTGTTTATCTTCAATAAGTTACAATCTTAATACAACTTCTATATATTTTTCTTTGGTTTGTTAGAATAATTGCGTTATAATATACTAATGATAATTATAAAATCAATTCTCTATATATATAAGAAATAAAATTAAATACGGGATACTCAAAACAAATTACCTGATAGAGAAGATCCGCATAGCGATCCTACGACTACTTGCCAACTATAATTTCCTAGGTAAACTCCGTTTACGTAGTGCAACCACTAGCTTTGGGATCTCTAGTAATAGGTTTCAGTTCAAGACAGTTAAGCTTCAATTCGTTCTCAATTCGATAGGCGCCAGCTTCAATGCACATTGTCAAAGACTGTATACCGGAAACCGCAATACCGATTGGAATTAGTCAAAAAAGTTACAGGGACATAATTATAAATAGAAAAACGTAACGTAATTACACTTATCAATTATAAACCCAGAAAAAAGATGTATGATTTTCCTAAGGTTTTTTTAGCCAGTACATTGCATATTGTCGTTACTAGACGGGCGGGAAAGCATAGAATTTGGATTTAGAAGGTTGTGTTAAATTAAAGATATGTAGGTTTATGGTATGTAGGTGGATCCTTCTGACGCCGGCTGAAGACTGACTTCTCGGGCCGCGGACAAACCGTGCGCCGCTCATTGGCGATATAAATTATCATTTATACCTCGTGAAATATTTTTTTGGAAACAAATTTAAAAATTCTATAATAGTATTTTTACATTTCTCACTGTAACTTTAATAGTTTTTCAATTTTAAGGTGAAACTTCATATATTCGTATTGCTCTATAGAATACTCAAAAAATTGAATTTGTTATCATTTTTAAATATAAACCCCTTTTAATCAAAAATATATTGAGAAATTGAAACGATCTTAACCAATTAATTGAGATATGAATTAGTAAAAAGAAATTAGCAAAATAAAAAGAAAAAAATTATGAATGCTATATTTAATTTTCTTAAATTAAAAATTCTTGTTTGATTTCTGCGATATATTTATGCCCGAAACTTGGAATAGAAACAAATCGATTAAATTTAAACAAAGCATTACTTTATTCCGTTGACTACAGGTAATAAATGAAACACTCAATTACGCTCTTAAATACATATAAAAATGTGATAATTTTCTCGAATTCCTTTAGTAGCCTCCATACTACAAAAAGCATAAAATCAGACATTAAAGTAAACAAGAATGTTTTAAAAATGGACAGGTAATAAAACGAATTTGTCCATTAAAGTGAAATGACTAAAGTGTTATTTTATTGGTTTCCTGTACTTATAGACATTTAATAAGACATAAAATAAAGTAAACTAAAAATAAGTAAGTGAGCAAACTAAAAATCATACATGTATTGAAAATTTTTATTACTGACTTTTATATAAATCTAAAAATCCATTTGAAATACTCAATTACAGCGAAGAGTCAATACTTACAATTTCTCTGAAATATCAGTCCACGGTTTGGAATAGTAAATTTATTTAGAAAACCATCCGTTGCTACAACTTCATAAAATAGAAACTTCGAAAGTTCAGTGTAAAATACAATTAGATCCTCTTACCGTAATGTCACCCTCATGATTTTTTTATTTTTTTTTATAATTCAAGACTATGAAACTCGTACACGACTGGATAATGTAGCAATGAAATGTTTTACAAGCTCTTATAAAGTGTCGGATCATAATAGCTGACCTTTTTCTTATGACATAGACTGGAAGATGTAGCGACCTCTAATCCAGGTGTGTGTGTGACCGTCCAGAGCATCACGGGAGATCGTGGAACAGGCGCGCCCGCTCCTGCTTAACCGGTATTAATTAGCGCGCATTAGTGTATTAAATGCCTGTGGCTTAAAGAGAATTAATGCCCATCTTTGCGCGCTCAGTTACCTTCTCGAATTAGGCGCGAGTGGACGGCTACTTTCTTCGACTCCCGCGCCTCTAACTATGCTTTCGCTCGTCAGATTAGAACCGTCGACTTACTGCTCCTGCTAATTATCTTTTATTCAACGCTTACTTCCAAATTAACCCTCTAGTGCCTGTTTCACTTTTTATCGCGCGCTTCAGGAAGCGCTTTGAATGTTACCCTCATAAGCTCCTGCCTTCCTAGCGAAGCAGAATTGCTTCTATAAGAGCTTGATAATTGTGGATTACAGATACATACTTTATGCATCTTCTAACTTTGATAACATAAAAAATACTGCAAGTTTATTAGAAAGAATTTCGATTTTAACAATTGTAAAATGTATCGCGATACAAGTTTTGTTGTCTGATAAGTGAAAAAGACATATTGCTATAGGATGAAAGCGAGTTAATCGTATAATCACCTTTCACGGACAGTCACCGTGAAAAATAACGCTATTAAGCTTGTAATGTCTAATTGAGCATGTAGAACATACACTCTCATTAGTTTAGAATTAATTATAACGAATGATTTGTTTAATCAATTCAATACGATTAAAAAGCGAGCGAGTGGAGATATGGAAAAAGAGCAACAGTTTGTCGAGCATTAAACTGATCAATTACTAAATCTAACCCCTGAATTTCGTTTTGGACAAATTTAGCTCTGCCTGGAAGGCGGTAAGCTATCCGTATTTACCGAGTACTTAGCGAAACTCTAAGCTTGCGCGTGGAGTAAGCAAATTGCATATATTAGGGCATCAGAGCGGCGGGGTATAGGAAGAGCGAGCTAGTCCTGACGGAGGCCTCGGCGTATCGAAAGCACTCGGGCGAAAGCGGCGCGTGCGTTTGCGCCGAGGGTCTCGTGTGTTGGTTATCGCGTGCCCATCTTCTTGCTACCGAGACTTTATTCTTAAGTGTCTCTTAGCGTTCGAAGCATTTAATTTTCTTAGTCGCGTAATTGTACGGGGAATTTCGCTTATATTATCGCGATTATCGCGTACGAACGCTTCTAGATGTACTAATTGCATTAAACCCTTTACGAGCCATAAAGAAGCCGGGGTGATTTAAACAAGTTTCCGGAAAAGCATTTTTCCGCGGGATTTTTAACGCGAGTGTCGCGTTACGGCTCTCCACTTTATCCCCCGGCGCGTGCGAGACGTGATAAATATACAAATATAAATCATTCGCGCGCGCGGGCAGGCGCGTTTACGCGTGTTCCGCGTTTGTTAAAAAAAAAAAAAAGAAGGCCGCGGCCGCGCACAAAGCCGTCACTTTTTCCGGGGCTCGCGCCCGGCGAAAGCCCGGCAGCCCGCAATTACTCGCAATGACGGGGTAATGGAAAGAGCGCGCGCTCGGCCCTGGCCCTCACCCCGGCAAAGTGCAAGAAAGCCCGCCTCCCCCCCCTGAAGAATAGGCGGCGCCGCAGGGGTCCAGCGCCGGCGGATCCCGCGGCCAGATAAGCCTCCCCCGCGAGGGTCGGGTCCGCCGAAGCAGTCACATCTCATTGTCGGGGAATGCCCGGCGAGCGCGGCATCCCTAAAATGCCTCGGGCCGCCGATCAGCGGCGAGATGCTCCCAGGCGCACCTTCCACGAACGGGGGTAAGCTGTCTCGATGAGATCGCCGGCGGCTGCGGCGGCGGCGGCGGCGGCGGCGGCGACTCTCGGAACTCCGCCGGCATTCCCCCCGAGATATTCGATCCTGCGATATCGCCGCGAGGTGCCACCAAGCGCACCCCCCGCGCTAAATTATGCATGCGGCCCCGAGTGCGCGCGCGCGCGCCGCGCCTCGCCGGCTTCCCCGCTAAGTAGCGAAGGCTCCCCTAAGTAGCTCCGCCGGTTCCTCGAGCGACCCGCTGCGCCCGCCGCGGGATGATTGCCCGCGGTACAATGATGGGCCCCGGCCGGCGGCCGGCGGCTTTGCCCTCCGCGCTTTTCGCCGCTGCCTTGCGCCCCGCCGCTATTATGCAGATTCCGATGAAAGCCCGACTTCACAAAAGATATGCGCATAAAAGCCTCGTTACGCGGCAAATCTCTGCCGGGCCGCTCTATTAGTGACAGGGTGTTGACTGCTGCCGACACTGTTATTAAAAGGGATTTTTTCATTTTTCACCGGCCGACCGGTCGCGCAACCTCTTACCACCGGCCTTTTTTCGCCTTTATCCAATTAATTATCGCGTTTATCAATTTCATTGCCTTACCAGTTGCTTTTCCCTTCTCCTTTTGCCGTTTGCCTTGTGCCTCGAGCTCGAGCCTCGCCGCTTCGGGCGTAACCGATGAAGAGTCCATAAAATGAACAAGTATACTTAACATCCTTATTACAATTAGTAATTTTCCAATCATTCTTTTTCTCACTTCTTACTCTAATTTGTAGCTTCCCTAATAGAAATCAAACTTCTTTTTACCATTTATAAAAACCCCACTTATGTCTAGAAACCGACCACTTAAATAATCATGCTAAAACGTCAAGTTTCGCTTATAAGTACTAAAAATACCCTCGACTTCCGCTAAGATTACAACTTGATAATAAAAGCTGCTATTACGTACTATTCCTATATTATACAAATACTTGGATAAAAGGAAGGTATTAGAAAAGTATTTATACATCGATAACATTTCATGTGATAATAGAAGACATTCTTCGAGGCAGTAACAGAGTAAACATTCTCACGCAAAAATACACTTGCTGCACTTGGATGGCCAATTTTCACAAAGCAATTTTTTACAACAAACTTTGAGAAAAGTCTCATAGAAATTTTTCCTAAGTTAGTAGGCTGAAAACTGATAGTAAAACATTTCTGTAACGTAGCTCCTAGGAAGACGAGGTCAAAGTGAAAATCGCTAACTTAAGTTTTAGGCTGAGTGGATTAGAGCACTTTCGTAAGGTTAACCTGGTGTTTTTCGGTAGTTCATTTAATAGGGTAAAAAGAGTCGCGCGTACGCTAGGTAAAGGGTGGTTAAGGAAAAGTACCTCAGATTAGCCGCCGCACGAAAATGAGCCTTCCCTACCCTTTTGCATGAAGGGGAAATACGCCATTGTCGATGTAGCGGGCGTTGCTCCCCTAGGAAGACGTGCGCAGGGAACATCGTCTTTTTTGGGTGGAGCCAGTAAACTACCGATCGTGGGGAAGCGGCTCCTTTCTATCGGAGTGCAACTAGTGCGGCGAGGGCAAGCTCTGGCAAATAAGGTCAGGAATAGGTTATGAGATGATGAAGAAGTTAGCTCGATCGGGACCCAAAGGCCGGCGACTAACTAGCGTCGTCGCGAAATCTGTTTGCGTAGCGGCCGGAAGTCTCGCCAGGGTGGTGTAACAGTTGCACGCGGCACGAGCAGAGTAACCCGAGACCCTCTGCCGAATTTAGGGAGAAACTCGATCGGAAGAACTCTAGGTTTTGAATAATATATTTTACCAGTAGACTGAATTTCGTTACATTCTGATAAATCTTCTTTTTCTAACATTATAATATATAACTTGAATTTATCAAAAAGAAGTTTTTGTAACAAAAGTTTACATAATATTACTATGTTATAACTTCTGAAATGACAATATTCTGAATGAAATAATAAAACAACAATAAGTCAAGTGATGGTAAGTGCTCAAAAAACTTTATTTACAACTATGTAACATATCAATGATCTTTTTGTTGAGAGGTTTAACTTTCATAGTAATTTTATGAAAACGTTAGAACATACATGATTATTTTATTTCGTAACTTGATATTATAGCAATCCAATTAAATTCTAAAACCATCAGTGACAGCAATTAATTGTTATGTATACTGAATTATTGTAATAACGAAGCACTCATTGAATTAGATGTGCTTTATGATTACAATTCAATTGTTTTAACGTATGCTATGCATCATCTGTCAATATCTCTACATGTATTTGTACATTGTATGTTTGTATATTGTATATTTGTATATATAGCACCAAAAACTGTTCATATACTGATATTATAGATTCATCGTTAGAATAAAACTTACATAAATCACTCATTTTGTTAAACAATTTTTACATAGATCTGAAAAACTGAATAAATTGAATATGAAATTGTATTTAATCGACGAAATACAATGTGACTAAATGGAAATTCTATATTGAAAAAGTATTGTTTGCACTGTAGAAATAATATTTTATTCGGGTAAACTTTGCATTTGCTTATTGTTTTTGTGAACCTTACATTCTGCCTATATTGCCAACTGGTATCGTTCTACCTTTATATAGTGCTCAAATTATTCAGTATCTATAACAGAATCCATATATTTATGTAGTTCTCCTTATTGTCCTTAAATTAAAAATATTCTATACATATTTGTAACATGTACGTACATGTCACCCAATAACATATCGTGAAATAAAATGACTGTGAATTTGTGGCATTTTAAAATTATCTTGAAAAGTAATAAACTTAAAAACTTAACTTGCAAAGAAGAGCAAAATATGCCATGCTGAAGTCAGGTAGAATCTATGTATACGATAATTCCGTGTAGTAAAAGTGCATGGGGTAAGCGCTCAGAGCATCCCGCAGCCGTTTGATGGAATTCGCCAATTTTCCCCGGGAGTTGGGGCACTCAGTGATATCTCCCATCCACTAACTTTCCACTAATATAAGCCTTGCAGTCGGAGCTGTGATGACTCTGCAAATGTACGATGAGAAGCTGTAGTACATGCACTCAGAAATAGGACGGTAACCGTGGAGCGCGCCTTGCAATGTATGCTTGATCGGAAACAGCTGTTATTTACGTAAGCGTGGAAGTTGGTAAAACGCGAGATAAGGCGCCGGTAGGCTCGGGACGGGAGGCCCCGCTCGAGTCCGCTAATGCACTCGGCGTCCCCCGCGACGGAAGCTGCGGCGGGCGATTGGGCGGTCCGGGGCGGCGGAATGCGGGCCGGAAGCTCGGGCCGCGGACGTTTCAATCGGCGGGGGAGGGCGGCCCCCGGGGCTCCCGGGCTTTGTCAGGGCGTCCGCGGGGAGCCGAGCCGGCCGCCGGCATTCCGGGCCGCGCCTCCCCGGGGCAGCGCCCGCGGAGATTGCGCTTTACGAGACATCGACGAGCGGCGGAGTTACGGGCGATTGTAAATCGCCCTTAAGGACGAGTGGACGAGGGCCCGGGGGCTTTTTACCGCGCGGCCCTCCCCGCGCATTCCCCGCGACGTCGGCGCGCGCACTTTACGGCGCGGCCCGCGGCCATTAATCGGCCGGAGCGCGCGCGCCTGCGAAATTCAGGAATCGGCCGCCCTCGCGAAATCTACGAGCCGAGCGAGCGCCTCTCGAGCGCGGCCCCCGGCCGGCTTTGCCCGCGGCGCCGCCGCCGCCCGGTTTTACGGCTGCTTAAGCGCTGGGCCCGAGCTGCCTCCGGCCTGCCTCCGGGCTTCACGCCCCGATGGATTTTCGAAAATGCTTTACGGCCGGCCGATCTTGCACTTTGCACCCCACTCGGCCGAGGGCACACCGCGGGAAACTCGCCCTGTCGCCGCTGACCCCCCGGGGCCCGATTAAACCCTCCGCCGGCAGTCGAGGCGGTGATAAAGAAGCACCGGCCGGCAGGCACTCGGTCACGAACAATGAAATCGAAAGAGAGCGCCGGCCCGACCATGCATCCTAATGAGGGCCGGCTCGCGCGCCAACGCGCCCTGCCCATCGATACAGCGGCCCCCGTCGACGGCGCTTTTCGCCTGTTTATTCGCGCGAGAGGGAGCCGGCGGAGGTCGAAGCTCGCGAGACAGTCGGCGCGGCGCCCCGGCCGAATAAATCCCGGGGAATAGGGGGGGACGCCCCGGGGAGCCGCTCACCCGCCGCGATATTCCCGTCGCCCGGCGGGCCAAAGAAATTGGGAATTTCACGCTTCCGTTGACCATTTGAGAGGACTCGCCGGGCGCGAGGCGTACACACAGACACACACAGGGCGCCGGGGCTATCGATCGGCTGCTAATGGTCCTGCTGCGAGGCGCCTCGGCTCCCCGTGTCCCCCGTGATTTTTGGGCCCATTGGCTGCGGTGCGCCCGGCCACTTGCCGCGCTCCTTTTCATTCGGCCCGGCTCTCCGGGAGGCTCCCCTATCTCCCTCCCGCAACGACTTGGGCGGCGCACCTCCGCCCGCGCGCCGCTAAGTAAGTTTTCCTACTTTCCGGAGGGGAGCTCGCAAGCTCGCCCGGGCTCTCCTCGAAACTCTATCTACCGGGTTTCTATTTAAAGACCGGCACGCCGCCGCGCCGCCGCAACGCCGCACCCATTGCCCGGTCCTCCTGTTCCTTAAATAAACCACCGCCCCGCCTCGTCCTATTGAACCTACCCCCGCGCCAATCCCTCCCTTGCTTCCTTTATTGACTTGGTCAACTTATAGTTTCCTATTAAGCCACTACGACCCTACTCAAACCCTCCCTAAATTATGCGTCTTCGGAATCCCTCCAAAATACCCTTTCATTTTGAAGTGAGCGCGACGTATGATTAATGCCGGGCTTATTTCCCTGATTATTCCCGAACCTATTCCATTCACAGAGTCTCTTACAAACTCTTGCCCACTAATCTCGATCATACTCTCGCCTCGGCGTTAGACGTGCCTGACAACACCATAACTAACGATCATTAATTTACCTTCTTAGTTTGCTCTGTAATATTATAACGTATAAGTACATATAAAACCCGAAGCACGGAAACTATGAAAAAGTCTCGTTAAATTTACTCTAAAAAGAAATCAACCGAGCACGTTGCCTCCTACATGTACTCTTTTCCTCGAAACTTAGAAACCACGTTCGATTTTATTTTGTATCGGTATAATTAGAAAAAAATAAAAACAAATCCATGGAAATGGTTAGGATGAAAGATAACGCGTTTCTCCATCCGCAATGCTTCTGTGTGGCACATAGATTGTTCTCCTGCTTACAAAACAACGAGTAACTAATTAATTAACTAACATACGTTAATTATGAATGATATGTTTATATATTAAATTTAGTAACCCTTAAGATCTACTTTCGTTTTGTATTTAATTTATATATGATAATTAATATTATCTTTAATTTACTTTGGGTTTGATCTTTGTACCAAGATATACAACTGCCATAAAAATAAAATTATCTACTTAATTACCATATTTTACATTCATATTAAATTATACAATTGTTAGTTTTACTAATAAAAGAAAATTGAACTCAAATAAATTACACTTTTAATGCTCCATAAAGTTCAGAATAATAATATTTTTTTAATTTACATCCGTATGAATTAATGCATTGAATTTCATGATCGGATAGCAGATCCGATTATAAATATGCAACTCTACACGAAAGTCCTAAATACTTCAGAGCCACTTGTTATAAGTTTGACTATAGATTTGTGAATGAAACCGAAACAACTGAGTTATCTAGAAGCTTTCGAAACGGTCAACTTTATGCTACATTGCAAAGAATAAGACGACCCGATTAACCTTATCTAGTATAAATAATAAATATCACAGATTTTGTATCTAAATATCGTGCAATCCAAAACATTGTTAAAACTTGATTTTATTATAATCGCAGTAGAAGAAATTCCGGATACTGCAACTGGGCAGTCTTGATTCGAAAGTCAGTATGACTTGTGAGAATCTCAACCTCACATTATGGCATGTGCCATCCTGATGACAATTGTTGCCAATATCTGTTCAAATTCTTTTAAATTTTCACAATATGTCGATATAACAAGACGTCGGAAGTGAAAAACGAACGCGGGAAGCATTTCGCTAGCCCGATCGCTCATCTCTTGGTGGAATCGGGGGGCGACGCTCGCCCGAGTCGATAAAGAGTCGAAGCGGCAACGCCCGCGATTCCGGCGGCCGTACCTCATGAATGCGCCGCGAGCGCGGGCCTTGTAAACGTAAGCGCGCCCCGCGTCCTCGCCGTCCTATTGAACCGGGTATACGGCGGGTCTCGAACTGATTGGTATTGGCCGGATACGGGCGCCAGCTGCTCTGGAAAATATTTTTGACTCGGACGGGCGTCTCGCCGGAGGTTCCGCCAGCCCCGGGGGTGCGAATTAAGTGTTCTTATGGAAATTCTCAAGTAATATCCGCGGGCCTGCGATCCCGGCGCCCTCGGGCTCCTTTACCTCCGCTTCTCCGCTCGGCCGCCTCCCTTATCATCCTCCTCCTTTTGCGAGCGCGTCGCGCATAATGAAAAAGAGCGCGAATGGTAAAGCGAGTCCTGAAAAGAAGACTCAATTATTTTTCCCTCGGAGCTCCTACGCCCGCGAGATATGAGCCTGCCTAGTAATTCCGCTGGGCTCCTTCGTCCCTCCAGCCTCTCGCGCCTCAGCTCGGTGTGGGTGCTTAACTGCTTGCCTCCTTACATACGCCTACTACTCCTTCTTCTCTCTCGGCCCCTCTCTCTCTCTCTCCTCTCTTCCTCCCTCTTCCTCGCTTTTCTTGCCGTTTAAAAACTTCTTCGAGATTAGTTCATTCGTTATGTGGCGGACGTTGATAGAAACTATCAGACCCGCCGGCCGATACATTACTCCCTTGCTCCTTAGAGCTCTAATTTAACAGCAAGAGATATTGTCCGACCATCTGTCAACTAGCGTCCTTTCTTCCGATCTTTTATACTAGTACACTTTGTCCAGTCTATCTATTATTTTAAATCTTAAACATCCTTCTGATTAATTTTAGTAAAACGCTACCCCAATGAAAATGCCATACTGTGTCTTACATCACGGCAATTATTATAAGGATATTTCGAGAAAGCATAACGATAATGCTTTCGTGAATTTACTAATAATCTTAGAATAACATGCGTATTATTTAACAAATTTCTTTAATATTGTAACAATTTCCATTTTATAGTTTATTAAATGTCTTGTATTAAATTTTAAGGCTATCGGAATATAAAACAATTATTTACAGTTATTGAATTAATCTAAAATTATTTAATAATTTCTTGACATTTCATGGCAGTACATTTTATGAATATTAATAGAATTTTTTCATTTATTGCAGGTAAGTCTCGAAAATTGTAAGCATTCTAAAAATTCATATTGAAATATTACTGGAATTAACCAATAATGGTAAGTTATTTTACACATGTTAGTTTTTATGATAAATAATCTACTTTGACTTTTTATTATTCTTTCAAAAATAATATTTTATTAAAATTTTATCTTTCTTGCCACAAACTAGTTAGCGGATTACTATCAATTTTTAGCTTATGCATGAAAACATCGAAAAAAAGGAAATAATATTTTTATGGCGATCGTAACATAGATTAAATCTGAAAAGAATATTATCACAATGGTATACGAGATCTGTCCATTAAATAACCAGACTGCTTATGAAAAATCGTTATTTATTAAAAATAAAATTATTTATTTAAAAAGTATTCTGCAACTGTCGCCCCTCTTCAATATACCCTCCCATCATTACCAATCCATTCGTTTCTTTTCCATGGGTCAAAGCAATATTGCATGTTTTCTTTTGTAAGAATATTTAGAAACTCGGCCAATTTTCGTTGCACATTTTCATCGACTCTAATCAGGTTCTTTTTCAGACAGCCTTGACATCGGAAAAAAGAAAAAATCACAGGATACTAAATCAGATAAGTACAGTACATCTTCGAGTGCTGTAGTGTCTGTAACGGCTAAATAATGCTCCACAGACAGCGTGTTTTGGGCAGGTGTGTTCTTCTGGCACTGTATCTACGACTTGTTTTTCCACAATTCCATCCGTTTCTTACAAACTCGCTCTTGCAGTGTTGCCAACATTTTTAAAATACGTTTAGGTTTGGATTCTTTTAAATGCACCCAGTCATCACGATTCCATTGTTGTCTAAAAATCAAAAATAATTTCAATATTGTATTGGAATATCCAAGTCTTATCGCAAATAAAGATTTTTTCCATTAATTCAGGTTCTTAGTCTTTCTTAAAAAGCTAAGTGATTTGGTTGACCAAGGAGCTTTTGATCACGAGTCAAATTTTTTGGGACAGATTGCGCACAGACTTTCTTTATGTTAGATTTTTAATAATTTCTCAAAAGCCATTTTCTAACAAAAAACCATTTTCGTGCTAATGCGACCATTTTCGCGTACTATTTTATGTATTTTGTTCACTGTTTGTGGAGCTGAAATAGAGACAGGTCAACTTGGACGTTAGAAAACATTTTATTGCCTTCAGAAAAAATGTTATACTATACGAAGACAAGCCGTCGAGAAGTCTCACCGTAAGTCTCCCTCAATAATTTATAACACTGTCAGAATTTTTTCAAGAAAAATTTCACATAGAGCCATTGCTTGTGTTTTTCATCACGTACTATTATCGAGAAAAAAGTACATTCGTTTCTATCTCTGTAAAAAAAATATTACTGCAGCAACAAAAACTTGTTTTTGTGTTGAAATAGTAGATACTTTCATCTATCCAACGTTGCATTCGTTTCCTCTGGATTTTTTAGGATACCTGTGCACGTAGTCTTTATTTAAGGGGGCTCTAACCATTGACTCTAATCCGTATTCAATTTTCACCACCGTGGTGCAGCAGTACAAATTTGAAACTTGATAATTTTAGTTATTTACAGTATTTCAAAAAAAAGGCCAACGATCGTCCAAAGAGTATGTAATTTTGGACTCATTGACTAAATTTTAAGGGAGGAGAATTGAAAATGCCAAGCTAGTGTTCTGATGTTGAGGAGCTAGATCTCGTATGAATTATTGCCTTATAGTAGTCTTTTTACATCAGTGTTGTTTTTTACGGATAATAGTCTAACGTTTGATTTTTCATGCACTTACTAAAAATATTTACATAAAATGTAAGTTTGCATTTTGTAATAAAAAAGGAGTCAAGTAAATACAAATATAAGCTTATTAAATCAATTATTTCCCCAAATTGCTATAAAAATCATGTAAAACGAATAGTGGCCAAATAAATGTTTAAAACAAGCGAAAAGATAACTTTATTAACATTTTAGCTAACTATAAAGCAATAAATCGAAAGAGGAATAGTTTGAATTTCTGGGATTTCCATTTTACAATCGCAAGTAGTCCACTACACGATATTGGACGTCAAGATTCCATTCGGTCGTGATACGAGGCCGGAGCGAGAGGATGAGAATGAGAAGGGGTAGTAGTCCCAAGCAGATTCTGGTGGCTGGTCGGCGCATACAGAGTTGGGGAGCGAGAAGCACTAGAGGACGCAGTGGGATAGCGTGCGGTGGACTAGTGTATGCCGAGTGGGCGCCGGATGTGCAGTTCTTATGCAAACTGGCGGCGGTCCAAGTCTCGGTATTACGAGGTGTCAGTCGTGTCAACCCCCTTGCACGCGCAGCCCTTGACTCAATCCACATATTACTTCGCCCGACCTGCTTCATTTTCACTCGCTCTCTCTTTCTTTGCTTTTGCATCTTTTGGCACGTTGACTTTATTTCCAATATCTTTGCATAATCCCGGTAGAGAGTAAATATGTGAATAATTGCTTTTTCAATGTACGATCTACATTCCGTTAAGGCGGGTTCGCAGAGGAAATGTTTTTTGCCAGAGACATCGGAGGAAAAATTGCGGGATTTTCGTGATTCTGAGATTTCGCAATTTTACAGGATAGTTTGCAGATTGGCTTTTTAAACAGTTTCGCGATATTGTTTTTCGCGGAGGAACAAAGTCGATTGGCAGAGAAGAAAGACGAAGTAATATAAATAGAAAAGCGGAGAGAGGCGCAGAAGTTAATGGGTATTTATTTTAAAATGCCCGCGGGTCTGAAAAGTTTCATGTTTAGTAATTAGGAGATAATAAAGCGAGCGATGCGCACCAGGGTCTTTTGAGAGAGACATTTTTCCTTTGAACATTGTATAAAAGGTAAAGAAAAATAAAATGGAATTAGCTGTTTATTACAATAGTGGTCGGTCCACGGGGCAATGGCGTTCGCTCACCATTACCGTTAGTGTAACATACATTCGAGCGCAGACATTTCCATGGCCAGGGGCTAAGTGTTTAATGGCTTACCAACTATTGCCTCAAGTAAAGGTCGGGCTATTTCGCCTTCTGCCAGGGAGGAACAACGCGCGTTAAGAAAATAGACCGAGGCAAAGTTTTAAAGGCAAAGTCCGCGGGACTAATTAATATAGATTAAACGCTTTGAAAGGGGAAGCAATGCGTAACGATATTTATTTACCCGCGGCGGATGCGGCGCACGCGGCGCATGCGGCGGGCGCGGTCGAGCCCTGGAATAATTGAACAGGAGCAAGCGACGCCCCTATATTCTCTCAATAAATCTCCGGGGCGCGCGGACTCTTTAACGTTATACACGGGCATTCTACGAATTAATTGCAATGTCCCGGCGCGCTCGGGCCGGTCCGGCCCGCGGCGGACGCTCCTCGGCCCTGACTCGTTTACAATTAAACCCCCTGCATAATGTAATTCCCCGCGCATTTTGCATTCCGCGGGCCGCGGGCAAATAAAGCGCTCGGCGCACACGTGCGCCGCGAGGCAGCCGCGCGGCCGTCCATTGGCCGGAGGGAGCCCGGCCCTCGGGCATTGCGCCTTGCGACAATGCATCGCCGCCGAAGCCCCGATATTCGAGGGTAATATGCGGCGCGTTATCGATCGCCGCCCCCCCCACGTGCGGGAGGAGCGCCAGCTGCGCGGCGGAATGCGCGCCGCAAAGAGCCGAGGACGTCCGCCCGCGCCCGGATATGCCGCGAGCCGCGAGCCGGCCCTGATTGTAACGCCGGGCTAATCGGCCCCGGTCCTCGGGCTCTTTTCACCCGAGGGCCACCGCCCGGCTAATCCGGTTAATCGGCAAATTGGAGTTGCGCGCGATCGGCTTCCTATTAAACGGCCCGGCTCCTTTTTCCCCGGATTAACTTATGGGCCAATAGGCTTGGCTGGCTAATCCGACTGTCGAGCCGCGCCTTCCTCGCGCCTTGATAATTAATTCAAATTCTTGGGCCGCGAGCGCCAATCGATTATAAAGAGATCGATTTAATTGTACGGATTCTCGGGCGAACGGCCGCTGCGGAAAAAGGAGGATCAGCGGCGGGTTTAATTGAATTCAGCTGTTTTCGACTGCGCCCAAATCCGTTTGCATAGCCGGTGCTGCGCGAGAGCTTAGTAAATGTACGCGCGGGGGCTTGAACCCCTTGTCCTCCCCACCCCCCCCCCCCACTGTCCCCGGGCCGGAATAATAATTAGCGGCCGAGTTTTATTTAGAGATTAAAAGTCCACTGGCGCGAGCGTTTATCGTGAAACTCGGGGGAATAAGACTCGGAATAAATGGTAATCGAATCGAAAAGCTCGATTAAAACTTTGCACTCGGAAGGGTGGCGGGCGACGCGGCCGGGAAAGAAAAACAAATTATTCACTTTAGTCCCGGAGCTGCGCCGCGCGCTCGACGCCTTCGCGCCCCGAGGCATAGCCAGTCCTCTTGCGTGCCCCGACTTACACGGACGCCCTGATAAATATGCAAAGTCGACAAATAAGTCCACGCAGAAAAGCTTCTTTTCTATAAATCAGTACTTAGCAGGTACGAAGAAAGTGCCCTGTCACTTTCGATTCTTTTATTTTTAACCAACTTGTCCGCTTCTTTCCCCCACCCCCCTCTCGGCAAAGTTTCCATTGTTTGGAACCGACATTGCGCAGCCGGTGAAAAAATTACCCAAATACCGTTACCCGAATACCTTTTAACTGCGCGAATCTGAATCTGCAAATGCGCGCTGTAACCGCGCTTTGTTCGGTTAACTTTAAACGCGCCAGTTGAAGCCTTATAAGAATTTCATTAAGATTCGGCGTATAGCTAGGGGCACTACTATGGAAATAATGGAAATAGTGCTAAAGTTTAGTGTTAGATAGAGAGGCTGAAAGAGGCACGCGAAGCGAAAGCAAGGCAAACGGCAGAAGTGCGTTTACAAGAAAGAAGTTTCACTCTGGGCTTTCCGCTTGGAAAGCGAAACGATTATTATCTTGGACATTTTTAAAAGTTAAATGATTTGAGGTTGTCCGGCGATAGTTTTTATGCGAAACATCGATAAACTTGCGCGGCTCATCTTTGGCCGAGGAAGGTAGCAGATGCTGCTCTCGTCCCTTGGGTTCTTACGTGGACAATATACTTCAGTTATTGGTTTAACTTGACGGGCCACAATATCGTAAAAAGATTTTTACGACAGCAAAACATTCGGCTTTATTGTTATTGTACGTTTATGTCGGCTGTAGTAGTAATTCGGCTTTTTATATTTATGAAAAGCAAGTCGGGTAAATCAATTGTAGACTTTATAGAGTATGGCGCAATCTAAGGTCGCGATCGCCAGGCTGATTACAAGATATGCATAACGCGGTGATGAAAAACAGGGAGTAAGTGAAACAAGTTGCGCGAGGTGCAATAATAGATTCTGTTTTAATTAGATTTCCGGTATGGATTTCGTGGTAATCCCCAGGAATTTATTGGACAGGGGCATTAACAACGCGGCGATGAAGAATCGGGAGCTTACAGGATGTTAAGGAGCCGCTCGGATTCCGCGCCTATGTAAACCGAGGCAAAAGTCCTTATTAATTGAGAAACTTGAGCGGCAACGTATGGCTGCAGAAGGAATTAACTGTTGGCAAGAGCTGAACCTATACTTAGGAGGGTCGATAGCAACTCGGATATCCCGGCTGAACTCGAGGAGCGCTCGAGGTAAGTCTCGGGGGCGGGGCGCGAGCCTAGGGCCCCTGGCGCCGGCCGCCCGCTCACCCTGGCAAACTTTCCCCGGCCCGGGCATTCTTCCCAATTCCGGGGCGCGCGCGCCCGGCCATCAGCCTAATCGTCGCGGCCGCGCGCTTGTTTACGCCCCCGGGCCGGCCATAACTCAAGCGCCGGTGGCCTTCGATCGGCGGCCGCGGTATTTTTTCCGCGATGACAAATGGAGCCGCGGGCGGTAAAATACCGGGGCGCTATTGCGCGCCCGCCGGCCATTAGTTGCGGCTCGCAAATGGCCGCGCGCATTAACGCCAAGGCCGCGAGCGCCGGCGGAAAAACGAGCCGGCCGAAAAGTTGCCACTCGATGTCGGGTGGGTGGGACGCCGGCTGCGGCCCCGCAACCGCCGCCGAAAGACTCCGCCGGAGCCGACGGCCTCGCCGCTCGTTACGAGCTATTCATCGCGGAAATATTGTTTCGCTCCTCGCGGCCGCGAGTCGCCCTCTCGTACCGGCTCCTCACGCCCCCCCGCCGCGGTTAATTTATCGCCCGGGTTAATTGGAATATTTACCGCGGTGGAAGTTGGCCCGGGGGGAAAAAATGCGGGCGACGCAGGCCGGCGCTCCGCCCGGTTTAATGTAACTCGACTTCATTTACATATTGTTCCGAAGTTGGGCGGGGCGCGCGGGGGAAAAATTTCCGGCCGGAGGAGCATCAAAAGTAGATTACAGGGGACGGCCGCGTTACACTTGCTCCCCCGGCCCGACTTGCCCTCTCGCCGCTTGTCAATTTAACAATTCATCGGGAGCGCGGCGAGGAGCCATCCCCCGGGCCGGCGATAAATTCGGGAGCGGCGGCCTAAAGCGCGCGGGGCGGCCGCGTTTTTCTAAAAGCCCGGGCGCCCGGCGACAGCCGTATCTCTCGCGCGGGCCGCTCGTTCATAACCGTCGGCCCGCGCCCCGGGCGCTAAATAAATTTTCCCCGGGGAATTGGAAATTCCCCGGGCGCGGGGCACTTAGCCTAGGCGCGCGGTTGACAGAGCGCCTGGAGACTCTAACTCCCGGTGACGCGGCCCGCGACGCCGGTTCGACAATCGCCGACAAAGACCGAGCCCGGGGGTTATTTATTTCGCTAAGTGCTCTCGATCGCTCGCCGCTGGCCCTCCCTTCGCCCGCACCCGCCCAACCGCCTCCGCCCGGGATTTATGGCCGCGGCTCTCTGCCGCTACCCTCCGCGGGGAACTTCGGGACTTGCCCGTTCGAGGGCCCCGCTGTTCCTCTCTTGGGCAACGCGCCCTCCTCCCCCCGACAGAGAAACGTCTAGGGACGTGCGTTTTCATTAGGCAACGACGGTTGCGCGCGAGCTTTGTCATTCCCTGGGAGTTGAATGATTTCAACGAAACTGCTCGGATATAACAACCCTGGTGGAAAGGAGACCAGCTCTTCTGTGCAAACGATTAGGACTCCCCGGCAATGTCTACTCTCCTTCTAAAATTAACAATGGCATTTGCTTTACTCGGAGACGTTTTATCCAAATTTATGGGAAATTTTACTCTTTCCACTTTTCTAACATGGTTTTGCAATTCTCGATTTATATGCACATAAACAAGTATTAATTAAAAATTTCGATTAAAATCTCAACCAGTATGTCGCAATATTACACTGAACGCACTTTTTTCAAATGTGAATTAAAATTTTCCGTAAAGAAATTCACTTACAGTCACAAAGTACACCGTAATGATCTTATTACATTTTACTTTTAACCACGTATGTAATAATACTATATGCAGACAAAAAACCTTTAAAAAATGTTTAAATGAATGTAATTAAAAACCGACCTTTTTCTTCAGAGCAGAGAAATACTTTTTAAAGTAAAAGAATATTTATCTATTTAATAAAAAGTACATGTTATATAACGCATTTGAGTCAGATTATTTAATAAACGAATAAATGTCTTCTAGTAATGTATTAATATTGACTATACGGCCTGTACATGTAAAATTAAACGGTTTTTAACGTTTAAAATTACACTCTTGAATTTCTAATGCGCAAATTAGTGTTTTGTATATTAAAGTCAGAAGCTACTCTTTTCTAACTTTATTAGCAACCGGTAATTATTCTAGAAATCGGAACGCGCGACAAAGGAATCTGTATTCAAAAAAGAAATTGATTATTAAATTGTGTCCGAGAATTTACCGAACTAAAAACGGTATCATAATCTAGCCAATATAGATGAATACTGGTTTTATTATTTTGCTATTGGAGTTAATTGAGAAACGTATATGTAGGTGTAATTTCTCGAAGGCAGTAAACATTACGAGCATTCACTTATCGGAAGAATATATTTGAGAGGTAAAATTCAATAAGCATACAAATACGTACGTAGAAATAAATTTGAAAATTCTACAGTTGACTTGTTTACGAAAGCGCGTCCCACCTGTCGAGCATGTACTTAACCAAAGGAACTTTGTTCCACAATTAGTTGTATTAAATTGTTATCGATGTATATATGAAATTGAATGACGATGGGGATGCATCACAGGATGCATGTAGAGAGCTCGAGAGGCGCAGAGTAGACGTTGCTATAACGATGCTCTTGCTTTGTGAAGGAACAGGTGGACTCCTGAACTGGGGCTCGCCCGAGGCTCGGGCAAATTGAATTGGCCGCGCGAGCGGCACGTGCGGCTAGGTACGGCGGTAGCCCTCCCGGTCCATCAATCGCGCGGCAGTTGGCGCTGGGCCTCGATTATATGCATAGAGGAGCAGTCGATCCACGGGTCGTGTCGACAGCCCGGAGATAAGAGGGTTATCCTTGTTGTGTCCCAGGCGAGGGTTATCGGCCCCCGGCGCAACCTGGCGCCCGATCGCCCGTGGCCCACCTAATTGAATATAGAGGGCCGTGCCTCGTCCCGCTTCTGAAATTACCCCTCGTGGAACGCCAAAAAAACCCCACTGACGGCGGCGGCGGCTCAACCCATGCCTCTGTCACCAGGACGCGTTGCCCGGGGCGCAAGTTCCTACGCGGCGGCGTCTCGCAAAGGCACGCGCCGGGGCTCTCGTTTGCGCGGTGCGCGGGCGAACGGCCGGCTCGATTCCATTGGTTTATTTGCGCGGGCAATGGATTTAGCGCGCGGGCCGGGAGCGGGCAGAGCGCTAATTAATCGGCTTGTAGCGGCTCAATAAACCTTTGTTTATGGGCGGATTAAGGGGGCGATCGCGAGGGCCGGGGGGGCGGGCCCCGCCAATTTATGGAATATCTTCATCGGCGAGCAGGTTTTTCCCCGGGGCGCGCAACAAAGTATCCGGCCGCCGGAAGCCCCCGGGGACGCGGCCCTATTAGATCCCGCGTTTCGAGGGGAGGAGGCGCGCGGCCGTCCAGGAATCATAGTAATCTCCGCGGGAGGCATTCGGCCCGCGTCGGCGAGGGCCCCTCTTAGGGCACCACTTAGCCGAGGGCGCGGCTAACGGCGGATTAAAGTCGTGGCCCGGTGAAATCCCGCGGCCGATCCGCCGCTGGTTACGCCCGGGGTTCACGCACTCGACGCGACACCGCCACGCGGATCGGGGCTGTTCCTTTTGCCCGCGCGTCCCCGCGGTGATCGAGGCGGGGCCTCAGGGGCCGGCGGCGCCGCGAAATAAATTCAAATTACAGCGCGCGGCCGAGGAAAGGGACGCGCGGCGCCTAAGCGATTCCCCGCCGTTCCCCCGGCGGCTTTGGGCTTTCGAGCGGATTTCCGCGGCCGGCGCGTTGTATTTATCAAGCCGAGTTACCGGCCACGGGGGAAAAATTAAAGCCGCTCCATCGTCTGCCGGCGCGACGGCCCTTTCATTCATCACGGGGAGTCTCCCCGGCGCGCCTATATCGCCCGCCCGGCTCTCCCCTGCCGCGGCCCGCCGTTTCTTTTCCCCCATCGACGGCGGCCGCAGCCTCGCGTGCAGCCCCGAGTTTCGCCTTCGTTAGACGCGGGCCCCGCGGGGTCGTTCGCCCCGGCGGTCGCGCGCACCGCCTAGCGCAAAGCAGGAAGGAACGCGAGGTGGCCCCGCGGCCCCGGCCGCCTGCCTCCTCCGGGGCGCGTATACCGCGGTCTTTTTTTATTCTCGTATGGCCAGCCGAATGTGCGCCGCGGCGGATTAGAGGGCGCGAGGCCGCCCCCCCAGGTTGCCGGTAGAGGGCCCGTTACGCTTAGGCTCCTCCGGGTTTACGGGCCGTTTCGATTCGGCGGCCCGCTAATCGCCTGCCCGGCATTACCGGCCGGGCGAATTTACATTAGCTGTGGGATCCGCATTCCGGAGGAGTAGCCACTGCGCAGGCATGGCGATACATCGCCGCGGGCTGCCGAGCCGAGCGATCCGGGACGCCGTTGAGTTCCTCGGGCGCGCGGGCCGCGTACACCTTCGATTCCACTGATCGCGCCCGAGTATCCCGCGCGCGCTAATCATGCGGGGCTCCCGCGAGTTTTATTACCTCGTCATGGCTAATGGATTGGTCTTGAGGGGGTGCGCGGATAGGGCCCTTGGCGCCCCGTTTGACTCCGGTTCAACGGCACGAGCGACGTCTCGCGGTCGGACTGGGAATCGGCCGGCCGAGTTCATTTGCAACTCGCCAGTTGAAAAGTAATCGAGACTCGTATCCCTAATGTGCTTAATAATCGGCGGAAAAATACGAGCAAGGAGCTTAACTGTATGGCTCTATCCCCGAGCTACCGGCGCTGCTCGTAAATCAGTAATCCCAGGGCCGCTCGGCGATAGCTGGTTAATTTTACTCCGCGCGGCCCGAGCGCGCAACCGACCCAACCAATTAACGCAAAACCGATAGCATTGTTGCGGAGCGGCCGTCTATTCTCCCCCGACGCGGCCCTACCCCCAGCCCCTTCCACTTTTACGTTCATCATTTTCGTCATTTTTTTTCCCCTCCCCGCGCCCGCGCCCGACATTTAATCGTTACGGCATCGCTGGAAATATCGCTTTATACCTTTCCTCCATCTCGGGAACGATTGTTCCCCTCCCACGCCATCAGGGCTATCTTACTTTTTCACCGTCTCCAGGTATGAAAAATAAAGTCCATTAGACTGTATTTCTCTGCCATCCGGAGAACTTATTCCCGCGCCTTTCGATAAAAACTTGCGTATCGTACGAAATGAAGACTAGTGCACTGCAGCACTTTTATTCGCGGCAATACTCTCGCATAAAAATGTATCGCGGCCGTTCTCAAGCTTATTATTGCAATAATAAGAATCGCCCAAGAAAGGAGTCGCGGGACAAAAAGTCGGGAGATTTTTGCAAATTAAATTCGAAAATGATGAGTTTCATTTTCTGCCTACCAATTTACAAGAAATACTACCCGAAACCCTAATGTATCCACAATTTTACGCGTATTATTGGCTCCAATGAGTTTTAATATCCATTAATTGACTGCTTTAAGAATGACCTCGTTAGGACACTATTTACAGAAGCGAATCATTATAACAAATTAATTTTTTACGATTCGCATCTAGTCTTGGTAAACTGTTGGTACGTTCACCTACATTATTCTGGCCAGGCGCGTTACCGTACTGGTTATTTACAGAATCCTGCAAGGAATGCGGTGATAAATTCAATGATTCTAAAGTTCTAATGTAAATTGGATTTTTTAATTTAGTATACCGTATGCCCATGTTTCTCCCTGCGACTTGTGGAAATTACGTTGCAGATTATATTACCTGCTGCTCGAAATAACATTACATTCCGACTGCGTGTAATTAGAATCTATCTAGTAATCAATTTTAATTGTGCCTTTTTCAAATAATTCTCACTCCTGTAATGTTTTAATGAAGCGCCACTTATTTTAAAGATGATTTGATGAACTCTAACAAGATCTAAGAATCATGTACTAATCATTGAGTTTATAGTATAAAATGAAACGCAGGTTGATAAAGGTTTCGCACCCGTTCATCTTGTAACCAGCTACACAAATAATTTTCAAAGTTTACTATCTTTGTAATAGGTTAGACGCACTTGCAGTACCGAGCTGCGCGCATAAAACTTAAAGTCTAAGTTGACTATGGTGAGAAATAGTGGTAATTGAAAGGCTGTGCTAATTGTGAGACAAAAGTCGGATAGATAATCAATTGGAAATGAAAGTTAAGCCGGATATCTGAAAATCTATTTCGGGATAATCCAACTAATTCGGAGATTGCAGTATGCAAAGTGTAAAATGAGCATCGGGAACAGAGGGATAAGCAGAGGGTAGCTTCCCCATGTAAGTTCTGGCGCGGCTGAAAGTGACTCGAACGATAATGGAGATCCAATTCAACTCTGGCGAGTTTTTCGCTCGGCAAGCGACCGTTGAAAGTTTTATTTGATCTGTCCATTGACAAGGAAGCTCCAATGGGACGCGGCTACTTAAACGAGTGGAAAAAGCGAGGGAAAAAGCGGTAATTAAATTGCAGAAGAATCGAGGCCGGGCTCCCCGGCCGGGGACTCCCCGTTGTTTTCGCACAATAGCGTCCGGGTGGAATAATAAGCGGTCGATTAAAAACTCGCCGCTCGTAGGAAGAGAGGGCGGCAAGGGCGAGGGGTGGGGCCCGGGGCACGACAAAGGGGCAGGCGCGTCGCCCCGGCGCAGCGGAACAAATGCCCGCGGGCCCCCGGGCAATGGCTCGCAACGGCCGTCCCCGTATAAATATCCGCGCTCCTGCGCGGTTTAGCCACAAGTTGATAACTTACTGCGCCTCCGCGGCTCGGGCTCGCGGCCCGAGTGACGTATGTCGGCATTTACCGGGACGTTAGTTGGCGCGCGCGGCGCTGCGGCCGCGCTCAAAAACAAGTCGCATTAAACGGCGCGCGAGGAGGCGGCGGTGTCGTCGCCGCGGGAGGGGCACCCGCCGGGGGAGAAATCGTTCCGCGCCACTCGGCTCGTGTTCCCTACTCCCGTCCTGCGCTCCGCGCGCCCCAGACACGTTGACTTCGGTCCTTGTTCCCCGCGTACACGCTCCCCCAGCCGCAGCCGAGCCTTCTTTATTATTTCCTACCGTGGATATCTCTCTATTCTCGCGGAAGCCGAGGCTCCCAGCCGCAGCTCGCGCCCGTAAAAAGGAGCCCGCGCTTCGGCCGAGGCCCTCGGAAAAATGCCTGCGGCGCGCACCTCGGCGCTTGCGAGCGTGCCGAGCCTTCGATTAGCTAATAACCGAGAGCCAGCGCGGGTCCTCCCGACTTTTCCCTCGAATTACCGGCCGCGGTGCAGCGTCCGTAAGTTTTGCCCAGTGCCATTGGCTCGTTCTAACTAATTGATTAATTTACAAGGCCGTTCCACGTGCGAGCTCCCGCTCAATATTGTTATTCGGGAATCAAGCGGTAATCAACGTTTCAAAAGCTTCGCAAGCTATATTAACAGCACATTGTTTCCAGCAATTTCTCCGCTTCGGATTTAACAAACACAGCATATGAATGCTCGCAATTACAGGAAGTACACATAGGGAGCATTACCCGAAAGCCTGTAATTAAATGCCTTTCGTGTGTAATAGGAATCCGAAACGTTTGTATTTTCTTCTCCAAAAGTGATATTCCAAATCTTATTGGAAAAAATCCTTCTGTCCGAAAACGAAGTTAATCTAGCTGTAAAAGCGGACGCTCGGTCCGCCCGGTGCTTTATGAACAAGCGGCAGTAGCTTGGCGCGTTTACTATTTTTGATCCCACCAATAAACGTTCTGCGTAATAGAGTTATTGTTAATAATCGCGGCAAATTGCTTTATGACGCTCGGGCATGAAAAAGTAAAGTTTATTTCCGCGCAAAAGATGAATTCGCTTTGACCAGCAGGGACGACGTGGAGGAAAGCGAGAGGAGATGGGAGCTCGTCAGGTGCGCCGTTTACTCTGTCGGGACGATAAAAAAAAATAAAGGCCCGCGGGCAGGGCAGATAAATCGGTACTATTCCGATTTTAATGAACTCGTGACAGGCGCGAGGGAGCACTTAAGATACCGATACAAGATTAGCCGACAAAGTCTCCGCGAGAAGTCGTCCCGAGTTAGAGGTTGCCTTCCCCCCAGCCCCGGGAACGGAAGTCATGGAACGCCCGGCCGATTGTTTACAATGAAAGCGCGAAGGGGAGCGGCGAATCGAAGCAGGCGGTGGGAGCGCGGCATCTCACCTGGGCGCGCGGGGCAGCCGAGATGGAGGGTTTCGTGCGCAGCTCGGGCCAGACGGGGGCCCGCATTAGTTGCGCCTTTAAATATTGACACTGCGCCCGCGGGCGCGCGGATCCCGTCCGCCTCCTTATCGCTAATTCCATCTGCACTTAGGTGAACACAGAGCAGCGCCTCCCGCGAGCGCCGAGCGTGGCAGGAGGGGAGAATAGGAGGAGGAGGAGGATGAGGAGGATGAGGAGGAGGAGGGGGCACCGCGCGGCCCCTCTTCCTCTGCTCCTTTTTGCGCAACTTTCGCTAACTCGGCTCGTATACCGAGAAGAAGAACAAGCGAAAGAAAAGAGAGCAGGAGCGAGCCGCGGGCGGCGGCCCTCCCCTGCCGCGCCGGATTTTTCCCTTTCGATCCCGGCTCATCGGCCCCACCCCCCCCACCCCGGGCCTGCCCCGCGTATAAACAAAGCCCGGCACAACTGGCAAGTTCCCCCGGCGGAACGAGAGCCGGCGCGGCTACGTGGCCCGGCACTTTTCCCGCGGCGATGATATCGCGGCTGGGCGGGCCGCGGCGGGCGCCAACGAGACGCGGGATCGCGCGGGAGCGCCCGGGAGGGCCAATCTCGGGGCGAGCCGACCGCGAATTACGGGGCGCTAACCGCCCGCCGCCTAATTCCGGGCCATTACGCCGCGCGCCGGCCGCGGGATTCCGCGCGAGGGCCGCGGCCCATGAGGCCGCGCGCGGGGCCATTAGCCGCCGCCCGGCTGCCCGATTCCCGCGGCGGTCCGCGGGCTCTTGCCGTATCGTTCGGGTCCGGGGCGGGCTTGGCTAATTAATCTGGGCGGGTCGCGCGGGCCGATGGGTTTTCGAGCCAACTCCCGCGGAGCGGCTGTTTTTTCAAGGCGACGCACCGGCAGCGCCAGCCGAGACAAACAGTTGCGGAAAAGCGGCGTGTAAACAAGCTTTTTTTTTTTCCCCCGGGCACAGCCGAGTAATAAACTCGAGCGGTTAACTCAAACAACAACGTAAGAAATGGCATGTTATTTTTCACTTAATTGCCCCGGGAGGCTTGATAGTTTGCAAAGTCGCCGGCCCGGCCGTGCGCGGCCCGCGCAAAATTGATTTGCGCCTTCGGAGAAACAGTTTGAGTGCCTCGGACACGAAGCCCCGCGCAACTCTCCGACGATTTTATCGCGGCAAATTAATACGCGGCCATTCGTTATTTTCGCGCGCAATCGTTAATTTCGACAAATGGGAGAAAAAGCCCGCGGCGATTTTAATCGGTAACGAGGCAGCGCTCGAGGCTGCGGCCCCGAGGCGCCCGGGGACCGGGGGCGGGGGGCCCTGGAAAAACGTCGCAAGCGAGAGATAGGGGACGGGCGATAATAATTACGATACTTAGAGCTTGATTTCTGGGCGTTACGAGGGCGCGAGGCGACAGCGCCCCACGGCCGGATAGAAAGAAGCGCGCGGCGGCGAGGCGAACCTCCGCCGGTGAAGCCGCCGCCGCCGCTTTACGGCCCATATACACGGATATCACAAACGAATTGGCCGATGATAGGGGAGCGATAAGTCGGCGAGGGACTCGCGGCCGCGGGGCCCGCGCTCGAGGCGCAAGGCCGCCTCGCCGTTTATTACCGCGGAATAACGCAATGAAGGCCAGATTGGAATCGGCGCGCCGATTTATACAGGAGACGAAACGGCGCGATACGCCGAGCGAAATAAATAGGCCGTTTGAGCGCCGCCGCGCTACTGTCTGCGCGGCCAGTCGCGCGCATCGCGATGCAAATCGTGCGAAGAAACGGCAGAAGCGACTCGCGCGGCGTTACGGGTGTAGATGGGCGCCGCGCGCCGCCGCCGACGCCGACGCCGCCGGGACCATTCCGTTACTTTAACGTGTCGTTACCGGTTTATAAGCATCGGATGGCTTCGACGCCGCCCGGCGAGCGCGCGATTGCCCTCTCTGGCGGCGCGCGGGTTCGTTGCCCCGGTGCCGCTGCGGCCTCGGGTGGGGGGAGCGCCGGGCCGGATCCATGCAACCGCGGGCAGCCCGCGCGTCCTTTGACGAGGTCGCTCTCCCTGCCCCGGCCTCCGCCCCCCACCCCGACTTAACAGCTGTCACTCGCGGCCGCTACCTTATAATGTCCCGATAAAGTCGCTTACAACTGCCGCCGCCGCCGCCGCTCGATATTTAACGACCGCCGCGCGCCGCCGCCGCCGTGGCCCTCGCGTTTTTACCGCGCCCGCTTCCTCCGAACGCGGCACATGCTCGCAGCTCGTTAAATGCCAACCGAGCCTTACTCGCGGGCGTAAATCAAAGACTGGCAACGTATCTGCCTGCTTGATATCAGCGGGAGGTGTCGGCCCCGAGCCTCGCCGCTGGATATCGCTTTCGCGAGCCTCCGAATGTTTATGCCAAACGGCAAATCGGTTGGGGCCGAAAAATCCGGCGATTGATGGGCGGCGTTGGGCAAAAATTCGGAAGGACCCCGTCAAGCCCCGACGCCTGCGGCTAATTCCCAAGTTACGCGTGCGCGCCACTGGGTGCGCGTGAGTGTTTGAGAATCCTGTGCAATCAAATTCTATATATACACCACATTTAACGGACGCACACTCGTATCAGCGTGAGCTCATAGCGGAACAATTCACTGGATCGACGCGACCATCGAGCTATACCACATTAAATGAAAAGCAAAAGCAGCTTGTGTTATGCAGACCAGAACACTTGATTTGATTCAAATCGCACAAATCGACGGCAAAACTAAATAGCGTAAAACGGATGAGTGCGCCCATAAGCCACTGATGCGCTTCTATAGGCTTACGAGGTTCAATGAATTCACACGTTGAATGTATGGAGAACCAAGCTTGAACCAACGTCCGATCATTGCAAAAAAAAACAGAAGATTAGAGTGACAAAAACTTTTAATAATCACGCCAACGCAATCTTCTGGTTCAACATCACAGGTGTTCGTTTTTTTTCTCAAAATGAGCCTAAAAATTAGCCCTGAAATCTTCGAAATGTGCACTCTTACTTGACTACGTAATTACAATTTAAGATTCCGATAATTTATAAAGTTGCATCTATATTCTATATTAGCTAGAGTAAAAACACATTTTATCTTACATCTTTATATAAATAAGGCTTATCCTCTTTATTTATTAAAATATATATTCCTGCGTACTTTTTTCATGGCCGCGTGACTTTGTTTTTTCGCGTTCGTCGAATAGGCGTAAAGAAATCTCATTACATGTCTAAGCTTTCAGTACGTAGTCGCTTTCCTCTTTAATATTGCAAACCTGCACGCATATGTGTCTACTTATCATGCTAAGCACACAATATACCTATATCAACTTCTAGTTTAAACTCTAGTCGAGTCGTTAAGTGATTTGGTAACTACCATGAAAAGTGCACGGCGTCGACCGGTACATATTTATGGGTACAATTTTATGACTGGTTTAAGTATATTCATGCAGCCTTCACTCCTGAAAATTGTAAGATTTATGTTAATGTTTCGTCTTAGCAAATTGTCATATAGTGATGTCTCCTTCTGATTAACCTCCGATCATTATTACCATTTATTAACTTATTTTACTAATATTTTAATCTGATCTTATCTAAGCAAAACAATAGAATCTCTAAAATTCACTTTTTTATTTTACAATAAATCCTTCAATTGCAACGAACGCTGTCAGTAATCGTTAGTTCTCGTTTAAACCATCTGCTTTATTGAAGGTAATTATATATTATATTGTAGTTTTCAAAAAAGAAAGCGTATACTTATTGAATTCTATAATTATCTCATAGTTAGTAATTTGCCTTTAAAAAACGCCTCATTTTCAATTATCCTCGTGGTAGAACCTTGCCCGTACAAAGTTTTCTTTTTATATATTATCCTAAAAGTTGCTATTATAAAATCGTTCTGGTGCACTGTCTTTCGAGTTAGGACGAAAAAAGGTATTATTCTCCAAAAATGACTATATTTTGTTCATTTAAAAATTAACGCTTATGATATGCTTCAGCACGCGTATAGCAATTTCTTTGGCCTATTAAAGGAAATTTTTAGTATCTTTTCTTGTCATTTATAGGCATTTTGAATCTATAACAATGCCGTTGTTTTAGAAAGAAGTGAAGGAAAAGGGTAGAAGCCTCGGGAAATTTTTCTCAATATTTCGGTCAAAGCATAAGGTAAGGAGTGCATTCTGAGGTAGGAAGAGAAGAAATTCAATATTTCCAGTTGAAATATTTCTATAAAATCGAGCAAGACTGCAATTAAATTTTTTTGCTCCCACTTTCGAAACCCTCCAGCTGAAATTACAATATCTACGCATCAATTACTTATTACAAATTTATTCCTCTTCGTGTGGAGGTAAAAGAGACTTATAGATGATTCTAGGGCATGTCCCTCGTCGTATTCTTGCTATTTCCTTCGCTCTCACTTGGTGGCGCAGACCGCTAACGCGAGAGTGAATGGGCGAGCGTGTGATGACGAAGCTGCACAGCGGCCAATTGCTAGCTGCCGTCGCTTTTTACTCCGAACCGCCGTTTCAAAGCGCGAGGAAAAAGAAGCGAGAAATAAGAAGTACTGGCAGAAAAGAGAAGAACAAATTGAAGGCGAAGAGGGAGGTAGCGGGACAGAGACTATTCTAGAAAGAAGAGGGACGCGGGCCACGCGGTGTGGCCCTGTACCTCGGCCACCACTACTACGAAGTGTAAATCGAGAAAAAATGGGGAAAATCGGATGAAATGAACTGCAGCTCGAGGACGTAACATTTTTATAAAGAAGGACTGTCGATTCGTTAATCGCTCAGAATCAAAACCTTTGTTCAAAATGGGAATGCCTTCCATAAATTTGTAAAAGATTTTTATTGTCCGAAAATTAATAAAATGCTGAAAAATTGAATTTCTGGTACTGATCTCTATTATACGCAGGAAGAACCACGAGTAATATAATTCAATCTCCATAAAAACTATCATGTAATACCGCTTTGAAATCTTTCTTATGTATATATATATATCTTCCTCTAAGTTTTTGCATGAAAGCTGTGCGCAGATTCTATTGACAGATAGCAAGATTGCTGTAATTTAAGATATTAAAATTGATTTATTATCCATTGTATGTATTAAACAATTGAATCGGGGATTTTGAATGACATTCTGCAGAAAATTGTTGGATTATTCCAGCTTCCTGACTTAACCCTGTCAATATAAATGCTTTTATTTTGAGTTATCTCCAATCATTGTTTTGTAGATCTAAAATTTGTTGAAATATATCAGAGTAATTCTTTCCTCGTAGGGAATGCACCACTTTTTATGATCAACATACTATCAAATGGAATTGTCGAATAATGCTCTGAAATAAAATTAACGTGCCCAATGCTTTGTGCAGCTAAGATTTTTATATGCGAGTCAGGGGACAAAAACAAATTTGGATTATATACTCAGTCATAAACTGGTCATAAATCGTTCCTACCGCGGTTATAGCTTAATTAATTGTCACCCTAAAAACGATGATCAAGCTACACCGCCTGATGTTTCTTTTTCTTTAAACCTGTAAGAAGAGTAGATTTTCAAAGTTCTGATATTCTCAGTGGTTCTTTTCAACCCACAAGCCTGTATGGCGCAATCTGTATAATTTCTTTTTCCGGTCACAGCGTCACCGTTCTGATAACCAGTCGCCAGCAATGGAGTTACGCGTGGTTCAATGTGTAGCTAGGACACCGATCCTGGATTTTCCAGGAAATAATCAAGATAGAAAGTTAGGTAATATTGATGGGAGTCGAATTTATCAATTGAGATTATAGCATGCGATGCTTCCTGCAATACTTACGAGCTATAGCGAAATGTAAAATAGCGCGAGTAGTAGGACTGGCAAGGTCGAGTGCGGTAGGACGAGGAAAAGGTCGCGGCCCGGATGTGGGGAGCAAGAGCTCGATACCGCGCAACTGAGCTTACAATCAGTCGAGTCGACCTCGTTAGCGGGAAGACTCGATTAGCCGAGCGAGCAACGGAGCGCTTCCGCCTCGGCTTCCCGTCAACATCGCACGTCCCGCGGCCGCTCCTAGCGGCCAGCCTCTCGCCTCGGCTCTTATCTTCGATTTGTAGCCTTACCCGCCGCATGACATTTGCGCGAGACGCGCGGCTCCCGCTTCGCAACGATTCTCTCTTTGCGACTCTTGGAAGCGCGTCTTTATGATCGCAGAAATTCAATGATATATGCCTGGTAGCGCGCGATGAATTTTATTTCGCTCGCGCGCACCAAGCCGTGTCCTCACCTCAAAAAAAGGTTTCGACGCGAGTCTGAATCGTTCGAGTGGTTACGACCGAGACTAGTCGGACAACACTTCACGTAGGCCATAGGCACGCACGTCCGTCCGCTGCCGCGCCGCCGCCTTTCATGATGCTTTTTGCTTTTTAATACGCTGTTATCGTTCTATCTCGCATTCAAATCGATAGTAAGCCAACCATTTGTACATTTGTACAAGACATTCTCGCGAAATTATTCACTCCCGCAGCAAGCCATAGCCGGCCACTTGTATGAGAAATGTCATTTTCTTTTCATCCGCTGAAATGATTTTCATTCTCAATGTTGAGATAATGTACTCACATAAGTGAAATGCTAAACGTAGCTGATAAGTGGTTTTGTTATTTCAAGAATCACATATTTATTTTTAAAACATTTAAGCTATAATTTCTGCTTCAAATACATACTCACAAAAGACACATAAGTGCACGTAAACCCATAAAAGTGACTATGTGAAAATGACGAGGTTTCAAATAATGTCAAGCTTCGATTCACAAATAAATATTATCTACAGCAAACTTTAGCAAATTGCTTTGAAAAAACTGTTCTGTACCGCTTTCCCTTCCACCCGCCCTTTTAAGTATCATGCGCAACTCTCCCTTTGAATCCTCTCGGATGCCTTCGGAGGGTTTGACGTCGCGACTGAAGTTAAAATATACATCACACTTTAAAATATACATTAAAAAAATATGTCATAAATATTAAATATAGAAATTTTGCTGACTTCCCTGAAAACAGACACACGACCGCGGAGTCTAGACGTTTTCGTACACACCGATTCCATGACGCTAGTGTTTTGAAAGCAAGCTTCCTAGGAATCAACAAGCGGTTTCCAAAAAACACGCTCGGCAGCATAAACACAGAAACCGTGGATGGCGCAAATTCCGTCCACATTAGGCAATAAATAAAATTAATTAATGAAAGACCTCTGCATAAAAATCAAATAATTAATTATTATTAGATAGCGCCAAGTCTTAAATCTAACTTTTCGCAGAAATATTTACTCATCTTTCATTCAAATTTATTTATGGCTATTAATGCGACATGCTATATAAATGTTACAATTTTAAATTTGATATTTTAACATACACATATAATTTGTATTCGTAACATTCGGAATACGATACAATAATAGAGTGAGGGGAAATATTTGTTAATTAAAATGCAAAATCACACAATATTATTGCGATAAAGCAAAAATTTTACAATTAATATAGATACGAGTAATAAAACAAATGTAAAACATTTTAATAAAAATCGTATTCATCTTTTTGTTCTGTTGGTGTGTGGCCTTATGAGTTTTTTAAAGCTCTTCAAAACTTTTTTCCTGTTAAGTAATTTTATTTGCAGTGCGTCGGAGAATTTATCGTTCTGTCCATCTATTATTAATTTTTAACACATATCTACTTTATGCAATTTACAATTTTTCAAAATAAATGACAAATGGAATTTGCCGACTCAACTGAAAAACTGAAAATAATCTCAGGGTTGAATAAATTAACCCTTTGTTCATCAACTCTGAAGTGACCGAGAAGTGTTGTAATTAAAATTCTCCACAGAATTATTGTAATATTGCTATGGTGGATGGCCAAACATGTGTTAGTAAAATATTAAACTGTATGAATTAAAATTAATATGAATTAAGCAAATTCTAGATGAAAAAAAGTATATTCTCGTTAGAACAAATATATTGATAAAATTTTGATTTATTAAAAGCTTCGGGGGTTACTCTCGATGAGCGTCGAGTAGATGTCTCTAGTCCAGCGAATATACATTGTCGTCGACTCCAGGGAGGAGGGAGTTGACTGTGGGGATGTACGGAGCGGTGCAAGAAAACATGTGACTGAGTTAATTAAATAAGACATCTCCCGGTTTTAGGTAAATAAGCTCTCTGTGTTGCTCGCAGCACGGACGGGTACAGGTTGAGCAGGAGAGTCTGGGTGCGGGTTCGCCTCGTCGATTCGTCGCGGACTCACAGGGAGACGTAGTCAGGAGGTTCCCTGACGCACGACAACCATGGCGGGCGCTCTGCAGCTGCCTCTCAGGTCTGTCCCTCATCTGCGCACCTGAAATCTGGAAGCACACGGCTTCGGAGTCTCCAGCTGGAGCGAGATTAAGGGCACCGAGCTTCGGCGCGTTGTCACTGACTCGCGTCGGCCTCTCCTCGAGAGGGCGCCAGCGGTGGCCGAATGTCCCTCCCTTGCCAAGTGACGGCGTCATCTGACATGACGCAGCTCGCGAACATGTTTTGCGAAGCCGTCTGCTTCATGGAATCCGAAGGTTTTCGGTAAGAAAAGCCGCAGTCCACGCGGGCGTCAACATATTTCAGAGTTATTTGCATAATACGCATTATTTGCATAATTATGATAACTAGGGATTAATTTTAATGTTCCATTTAACTGCGTTTTACGAAGCATTTACATTTTACAAAACAAATTAAAATTGTTTATTATAACTTGTATACGCACACACGCACACGCACCCGAGATGTCGGAGGCCTCGTGGAACATGTTCTACCGACGACATTTACTGTAAATTTATATGTTGCTAAAGGTAAATATTTGCGCCTATATACAGTTTCATATAAATATCGAAAGTAAATAAGAATAATACGGACACTGGTAGACTTTAAAATGAATGCTGATCAGTTTCTGATTATAATTGATACGTGATAACTCGGTATTTGGGCTCGCACTCTTGGTAAAATATAAATTGTAAATACGCAGATATAGGTGATCTTTCACGTCAACTTGTAATTAACACAAAAAACACAAGGTAAAAAGTAGTATTTTTTGTATTTTTCGCCGGGGTTAATTAAGGTTATTCATCTATTATCTGTATCATGTTTTCTTCGCTCACGTATGTCTACCTTTGGAAAGCAAACAAAGCTGCGAAGAGCGTGTAGTACTTATATCCAGTGGAAAGAAGGGCGTACGAGAATAGCGTAGCGTCATCGTGAAAGAGCTCGGAGCTTGGCCATCGGCACGTCCCTATAGTCCAGGACGTCCTGTGTTATTTTCATCGAAGCGTCCGTCGAGGCCACGAAGATGGCTAACCATTAATCTATGCCAGAGCTATACTGGCAGGAGTCGCAAAGGCAAAGTCGAAAACAAGCAGCAGGAGCGAGAGAGAGAAGGAGCGGGCGAGGCAGGAGCAAGGCAGAGCGTGTACGTGACAGAAGGTGACGGGATCGGCATGTAGACTGCGAAGGAGTTGCGCTACCGGAGTTACGTCGCTCCCTGGCAGCGAGATAAAGTGCGTGACTCTCCGACGCGCATGACGCGAGGCGGGAAAAAGGGAGGACGACGACAAATGACGTCGGCGAGCCGGGGACTCGGCTCCCGCGCGGCCGGCTTATCTCGGCCGAGGAACGGGCCCGGATAAGTCGCCGGGCGATAACCGCCGGGCGCATCGATCCCCGGCGGCGGCCCGCGCGGACGTTTCAATCGGCGGGCCGCTTCGCCCTTTAACTCGGCGGGCTTTTGGCGCGCGGCCCCCGAGCGGAGCCCCGATATTTATGCGCGGCGGCCGCGCGGCCGATAATTACGCCGGGAGCTGGCGCCCTCGCCGGGCCCCGGCGTAACTCACCGCGCGGGCCGTTACGCGCGACAGGGATCCGGGGATTTTTCGGACACGCCGGCCGAGCGGCTCGTAAAGCGAAATAATAAACGCGCGATTATTCCGATGATTACGCGCGGGGCCTGGCGGCAGGCGCGCCGCGACCGGGGGCCCGGCCGCCCGGGGGGGGAGCGGGGGGGGGCTCTGCGCTTCCGCGTGATCCCCGCGCAACTGCCCGCGCGTACGCGCCGCTAAATTAGATGTTGCGCGGCCAAGACATAAATTAGCCGCGGCGCGCGGCGGGAAAACAAAGAGGAAGAGGAAGCCCGCGGGATCGGGCCGCGCCGCGGTAAAAGTGCCGCTCGGGAGGGGGCAGCACCCGAGTGCGCCCATAAAGCCCCGGGAACGAAAATTCGAGTTGAACGCTCGCGCTTCCCCCGGCGCGGGGATTTTTTCGAGGCGGCCGTCGCCGTGGGCCACCGGCCTCCTGGACGCCCGTCCCCCTTGTTAGAGGGCCCGCGGATGCTGCGCCGTTCCCCGCGCGCGCCTCGCAGCCCGTCGTTAGGCGACATCGGCGGGAGCGCGGGGAACAAACGAGAGGAGGCCGCGGGCGTGGCGAGCGGGCCGAACGAACGACTCGGGGAAAATTACCGCTTCCGTCCCCTGCACGCCGCGCGACAAGACCTTTGCCGAGCCGCGATTATTATTGCTCGTTGCCTCTTCTTTCGCGCCCTGCACTCGGGCGCCCTCGGGTTTTTTTCCCGCGGGCCAAAGTCCCCGCGATCGTTACGCGAGTGGGAGGTCTCTGATTTCCGGCCCATGAGCCGGCGGCCTCGGTGGAAAAATCCCTCGAGATAGAGCGCGGCTCGGCCGGTAAAAAGGAAAAATGGAGCGCGGCGTCCCAGGCGGTAATGGCGCGCGCGGTCCATGCTCGCAATTAGATCGGGGAGCCGAGAGCTCCGAGAGCCGTAATTCGCGAGTACCCCGGGCTCGCGGTGGCGGGCGACGTTATCGGGCCCCGGGAGCAGCCGCTCGGTCGCTCTGGTCCAGCTCGGCCGGGCTCTCTCCGGGCGAATGAATGAAATTTGCGCGGAAGCTGCGCGAGTGAGGGGGGGGGAGGCGCGGTATTGAGAGGGCCCGAGGCGGGCGGGGCGGCCCTAATGAGCCGCTGAGGGAAGAAGCCGGCGGCTTTGGAAAGGTTAGCCGTCATTGTTTACCGCGTCCGCCGCGGCTTTGTTCGTCGGGGGCTCGCGCCGCCGCGGCACATGCCTGCACGAGGGCTCGTTTATATATCGGGGCCCGGGCCTCGCTAATCCATTATTCTCGACGTCCGCTTCATAAACAGCTTATCGTGCCGAATCGCCGGGGGCCGGGGCGGCTGCTTTAGGACCCTGTTAGTCCCGCGGCGCTTCCCCCCGGCTGAGGAATTTATCGGGCCGTCGGCGGGGAAATACGAGGGGCGCGCGTCCGCCTCCAGCGGGTAATTGCGTCGGACGGCCGCGGACGCGGAGGAGGCCGCCGCCCTCCCCCCCCACCCCCCGGCCCTCGTCGAATTTCCGCAGCCGCGGGAGCCCCGCCCGCCCCCGAGTACTTAAAACTTTTTACGAGCCGCGCATTGAAAGCGCCTCCGCTCCCGGGACGAGGGCCTGCCCGGCCCGATTCCTAATTCGATCTTCCCGCGGCCGCTGGAGTATCGCCGCCCCCGCTGAAAATACACCGGGCGAGCGGTGGCGCCCTCCTCGCGACGGGCCCCTTCCGAATCATAACAGACCGACGGGCCGGCGCGTAGTCTGCGCCCGGGCTCTCCGGCTCCTCCGGCTCCTCCGCCGGCTGCCGCACTCGGCAGTCGAGACCGACTCCTCCTCCAGCCCCACTCCTCCTCCCCATTGTCCTCCGCGCTCGAGTGTTTCTCCGTGTTTCCGCTCATCCGCCACCTACTCCTTCTGTCTCGGGGATATTCCTTACTCGCTCGGTCAATATTGGATGTAGCTTCCGCTGGCCAAGTGCGCTCTCGTCTTAGAGGAGCCTTCCTCGATCTTTATCGCCGGACGGCCGCCCGCGATTAGGCGCGCAACTGGTTCCGATCTCGCTCGCGAATAGCCCACGTAACTCTTATTGCCTCTGCATTAAAGCCCCGAGAAATACGGCGCTTAATCCGCGCTTCATCGCCGTCAATTAAACCGCCCCCCGTCAACCCTGTGGCGCCCCTTGCCAACTTCATTTTTTCCTCTTCCGCTTTTAATTCCGACTTAATTTGAGTTCGAATGCTGACCATAAATTCGATTTTACGGCCCCTTGATATACACGTGCGTAACGGTGTCAAGGCATTAGGCCTTCTTCAGATTTTATCCCTTGATAAAATTTCAGCAAATTATCATCTTCCCCTGCAAAGATGTACGCGTCTCTTATTCTCTTTTGAAGTGCAATTACATTTTTATTCAACCTCCTGGCTCATTCGTGTTATGCTAAGAAAGAGTTTAATCAATAGAGTGCGAAGAGAGACACTTTGTTATTTCCACCCGTATCCAATTCCTCGACTTCGTTGTTTTATCCTTACTATCAATCTGCAAATATGTTTCTTTACCTTTTCCGCGAGTAATAAAGACATCCAACGAGATTGGAAAATAATGAAAACTTTATGTATCTATCTATCTCTTAAACTAACAAGTACACTGTGAATTAACAAAAACTCTACACAAATAAATCAAGTAAAATAATAATCACAAGGGTCAGATTTACAGCAATATTATTTGAGAACCAACAAAATTCAAAGTATCGTTATGCCGTTGACTGTGAATCAATATATACTGCATTCTCCTACAACTTCTAATGAGCATACAAATGAGTCCTGAGCGTGTGCCCGTACTTAAGTGCATGCACACGCGATCACGTGTTTAAGAATTAAGAAATATTATGTCGTTCGCAAGACCTCGCGATTTTTCACTCGTACTAGTAATTTTCACCACGGCAAAGTCCGTTGAGCGCGAGGGAGTCGCCACCGGGGCCACTTGACCTGCTCCATCCGCGGATCAGCCTATCCGCTTTTGTACAGAAGCCTGTGACCAGCAGTCACTCCGGGGAAGTTTCATTTGGCCAATGCCACGTAAAAGGGTTCACGCGTTAAGAGCTCGAGAATTCCGTGTGTGTGACGGGTAGGTCACGCGCTACCTGCCAAAGGGAGCGCCACAGCCCGTAGCGAGATGAATCTCTGTTCGAAACCGTCTCCTGCGCGCCCGCCGCGTATCCGTATTTTAATTTTAACCTCACGAGCTTCGTATAGTCTACGATCGCTCTGCTCGGCTTACCGCGCGGCCTCTTTCTATTTAGTCAAAATCATATACACGTTATTATTTATTAAACAATTTGTTTGCGACCTCCCATTATCCCATATGTATAAGAATACATCAACCCAATTCAGTGAGGATAATTATATAATTATTAATTAATTAATTGAATATTATAACTAATTACCTTATAAATACGAAACGAGACAGATAAAAGTACTCCATATACAGTTATAAATAAAGAAATATGTTATATTTCCTTTTGTTTTTAATCTGCTGTTTTTGTTCGTTTATTATTTATTTCACTTATCGTAGTTATACAGAAAATATGAATGTTAGAAACACAAGTCGATTTTTTACCTAGATTTTAGCCAGAACACACCACTAGATAGTCGGATTTCAAAACAACATTGAAAGCAGAATTCATTCAGAATGAAAACTTAAAAATCTGGTCAAATTTCAGATAGAAACGCAACTTTGTTTCGTCCAAGAATTTTAATATTTTATGAAGGCGGATATCAGTACCCGATAATCTGTCCCTTTATATGTTAATAAATGTTTTTACTCTTCACAGCCCTCATAAGAGTATTAATGATATATTACAAGATGATAAATACATGCACCAGCGCATATTAAACACAATGTCATCTTTTTTTAATATTATATTATATAATATGAGTTATATTTGCATCATTAAACATGATATAATAATTAAGAATTTTATGTTACGCCAGCAGGTTTGACAACATATTTACTGTTTTATGAATATTTTAGAATAATTAGTATCACTCAGTATTTTTAAAATGGAATTCCTCAAACGAGATGAAAATGTAGTTTAGCAATTAAAATTAGGTGTAAAATCGAGAAGATACTTCTATTTGTCCAAGTTTACATTTATTCTTGGGCCGATTTTTGTTATCCTAGCCAATTGGATTTCTGCGAGGCCCTAAACTGATTTTCTGCTTAATCCCGCGAAGAGGAGGAAAATTTGCAAATATCCAGATTGGAGTTGAAGAAAAGTGAAGTAATCGGTCGGTTTGTCGAGCGCCTTGATGGTAAGCCGTAGTCGGGCCACTCGTGTCGAGGAGGCGGGAAAAGCCGAAAGTTTGCCGCCTTGACAGTCGCTTGGCTATCTCGAGACGGTGGCTGCGGCCTGGGGAACGGCAACAACGCCCTGGAAACCGATGCCGCGGTTCAATTACAGACGGTCGCGCTTGGCCTTTGGAGGGGAGTTTTCTCGAGGCGGGCCCCCGAAATTGCACAGATGCAATTGCGAATAATGAGGAAGTTTTGAGGGGATGGCGCGCGCTCGTTAGGCATTCTAATTGACTCAACTCGCTCGACAGAGCGGGAATTAGCATTTCATTCCGCCTCCCCCGGAGTAGAAAACAATCACTTGATTCGGCCCTGAGAAGGCGCCCGTCCGCCCGAGCGCCCGCGTGCCGCTGATGCATATATGTTAATGTAATCACAAGTTAAACGATTTCGCGATTTCAGCGCGAGCGGGCGAAGCCTCCGCGCCGAGCCTCCCGGAAAATCCTCTCCCGCGCGCAATCTGTTGGCCGCTGCAATTTCGCGGTCGTGCTCTCCGCGAGCGAGCCCGAGACGACTTAGTTTTTTACGCCACCACCGCCGACGCCGCCGCCGCCGCCGCCGTCTCGAGCTCACCTCGTAGCGGATGGATAACAGGGTTCGCGCGCACCGCTGCGGCTTCCCGCCTGTCCTTGAACTCGGGCGTGGCATTAATCGACCAAGGATTGCGAACTGCAAAACATTTTGCGGCATGATTGGCATCAATAATCATTTCCTCCCCGGATCATCCACGCCCGCGCCAAGCCTTTTTCCCCTCGGCGCGCGGTTGGCATTCCTCCGCGTTCTCGAATTAAGTGGGACCTTATTATTAAGAAAAACTCCCTGAAAAAATCCTCTGTCGTATTATTCGGGGGCTGAATTGCTTTTTCTGCATTACTATCATTCACGGGGGCATAAACTGCGTGTTCCGCAGCTTGGGAAACTTTGCTCCCTTGTTTTGCCTCCGATTATTACCGCGTATAATTACAGGTTTTGCTCGTTAGCTAACGCCAAGCAGCCTTTTCTTTCTCTGACTACCAATCATCTTTCCTACGTAATTCTATAACGGACTTTACGGAAACAAGTGAAAAGTATTAGCACTCTGTATGTCCAAGATGAATCTTTAGAAATGTTCAGCCTTTATTCAGTTACAATGCAGCTACGGTGTAACAAAATAATTAATGCTATCCTTTAATTTAATTTTTTAGCATTTCATAAAGTATTGAAAAAGGCATTTTTTCATAATATTATTCTCTTTTGTATCCTTCGAATTCAGGTCAGTGAAGATGAAAAAAATAATTACTTAAATGATCAAGAGTCTCAGTTATTTTAAACTATTGAGCTATTTGCAGGCTGCAAAAAAGTTGCATCGATGCAACGTTGTCTAGTAATGCATGTTTGAATAGTTGCATTCTTCAATGAATGATTGAGGATGTACCTGCGGTAAATATCGAGGTTACACTCGCACTGCACTCCTAACCGCAAAACTTTATAGCTGATCTTTGTTTTGTGAATACGTAGTATCGAAAACCATAATAAAAAATGTTCTATATTTCTTTTCCTAGCTCGAATAGGTAGCAAACGAAAACATTTCAAATATCATAAAGTGGCAGTTTCTAAACTTACTTGACGTAATGCATTTATTTTACGGTTTATTTGCCTTGTTTGCCCTCGAAGCCATTTATAATTTCAACGTCAATTACAAGAAGTTGTTCGATTACAAAGTGGTGCATCGATCGGCCCGATAACAGAATAAAAATCGGCCCGGGCTATCGATAAAAGTTGCAATTTTCCTTTCGTGTTACATTTATAGCCAATCTCTTTATGAATGCCGCGTATATCAAGGTTATTCGCACGACTGACCGGATCGATGATCAAGAGATATAGACATGATATAGTAGCTCGACTACTTACCAGTAATGCAAAACTTGATTACGTATGGAAAGATGATCCACATAATAACAATCGCATTAGTAGACGTATTTCATAAAGAATCTAATCACGTAAGAACCAACCTGATTCTAGGCGTTAGTCAAACTCTTGGATTGGATTAATCTAAATCGTATGAGTTATTGATTGTCGAACTAAAAATAACTTTGTATTAATATTCCCCGCTGAACTAATACTTCGTTTAAAATTTATATGCGGCTTTACAAACATCAGTGTAGACATCACTGTATTTTTACAGGCAGGAGATCAAGTAGGAGCTCGAAACGTTAGGAATAGCATATACAGTGAGCAATAATATACATCGATGTAATAAATACTATTTCTTAAATGCACTATTCGTCGGATTTTTTGTGAATAAATTTTATCCGGAACTTTTCAATTCATCAATTGCACATATAATGCACTGACTTCATCCTTGCTTATCCGCATTGGTTCTGCCGAGTCAGAATATTATTTGGAACGAGTTTGGATTTTTTTCAATCGCTGTGATTATAAAGTGAGTTAAAAATGAAGAATCAAGCAGGAAATATAATTGAAGCAAATTCTTCAAGGCTCGTGCATTGTAAAATGAGTATCTTTTTTTTACGAGCTTTTCATCTCACCTGTTATTGTGAGTATTACTTTACCCTTAATAATACAAGGGTTTCGAAAAGTCCTATTAATTTAAAAGTGTTAACAAAGAGATATTCATCTCGTAGAATATTCCAACAATTTTCTTTGAAATACAAAAATTTTTCGTGCCGAATTCATGCATATATAACGAGGTAGTATTTTTTTACATAATTATAGAGTTCTGCTCGCTTACGCGCAAGCCATTTGACTTGGAAAATGTAAGTGCACTTGAAATTAAAAACAAAAATTGCTACAACTCATTGTTTCTTGCCTTTTGATTTTTTCAGATAATAAAAATGTACTCTTTGCCATGGATCAGAAGCGTTGAGGGATAATACGGTAAAAGAATATTTCAAAAATAGCAGTATAAATATCGGGCCAGTCGAACGTGATAGGCACCATATAAATTTGTCGCGGAAGCGAATGCAGGGGCAGTTGAAAAATCGAGGGCAATAATGAGCGGTGCTCGGTGGCCCCAGCCGCTCGGGCCGCGCCGGCCGCGCGCGAGAAATATCGAGTCGGTATCTTTGCATCCATTCCCGGAGAGCGACGATTCAATAACGACGCGCAGATATTTTGCGCCGGGCACAATAATTCAGTCGAGTGGGCAATATCGGGCTGGCTGGGGGCGATCGGGGATAACCGGGCCAGAGCCAGCCGGCGAGCCGCGTCACAACATCCGGCCGGGGCCGCCCGCAGTGGAATCCCAGCGGCGAGCCAGGCGCGATTATAGGGGCTGGCCGCCCCCGCAGCCCGGGGCGCTCGGCCGCCCGGCCCGAATTCCCGGGAAGCGGCGCCGGCCGCGCGGAGGCTTACGCAAGACGCGAAGCCGATCGCGCCCGGGAATTGTTTTGATTAGCGAATTCCTGCCGGGGCCTTGTTATTAATGCGTCGCCCCGGGTAGGCCATTTATAACGGCATCGCGCTTCTTCGCACGAGTCACGTTTCGTGAAAATGCTTATATGACAATTTATCTCCGATGATAAATCACCGCGCGGCCCACGGCGCTCGGATGCGCGCGCGCGCGCGCGGAGGCCGTTTGCGTAAGATCCCCGACTTTCCGAGATAATTCAAAGTCCGTCACGCGCATTCCTCGAACAGATTTGCGAGATGGCCCGCGCGCGCCGCCGCCGCCGCCGCCGTTCCCGTTAGATCGCCCGCGCGAACTTTGTCCCCGAAAGCGCGGCCGTCGCCCGCGCCCCCTGTAGCGACGGGGTTGTCGCCCCGACCACCTCCCGACGCCACCTAGCCGCCGCACCCCATCCCCGGCCCGCGGCGAGCCGAGTAAAAAGACTCGACGACATTAATAAATCTCGAAAGCGCCGGAGAGGAGGAGAGCCCATTAATGCCGCTGCCGTAAATTACTAAAATCTAGATCTCTCAGAACACACTCGGTGGAAATCGCACGGGGGAGACATTGCACCTCTTACTCTCTCTCTCTCTCTCTCCCTCCCGCCCGTTCCTTTTCCTCCGAGGTTCGCTTCTCTCCGCGGGATGAACGACCCTCCGATCCGCCGAAGGTCCTCCAAGGCCGCGCCAGAGAATGAGAGAAAGAGAGAGAGAGAGAGAGAGGGAGAGAGACGGAGATTCTATCGGGCCGAGCGGCGGCTCAGTGGGCGCACTCGCACGCATGACGAGAGGCATAACACGTATTCGCGCTACAGTCGTATCTCCGTAACGATTGCTCATCGCCAAGATCAATCGGGAAGAGTATCGTCCGATGAACTTGAAGTTGCCTGCCCAGACATAACTGCCGATCAGTCCAGAGTAGCGCATCGAGGAACCTAATTATGCGAGGGTCGCCAAAAAGTGATTTGATTTTGCGGCTAACTTACCCTCCTTCCTTGCTTATCCCATGTGTATATATATATTTCTAACAAGAAATATATTGTTATTAGAGATAATTCCATATTCATGGTACAAGAAAAGAGTGTAAACCTTCTTATAGCCTCGATGCAATACAATCTTACAAGCTCTGCTTCAAATGTCTGATAATAAATGTCCAATCATCATAATCATTTCAAGGCCAAGTACAAAACTAAGCCAAGATCGAGGCTATGAAATTAATGTTTTGATACTAACAGACAGTTCATCTGGATTCTTATCGTATCCTCTATCAGCAATCTTGTTGCAGATCTCCAATTTTTGGTTGCGTACCAGATAGTTTTCGCACGTAGTGTCATTTTTTCACAAAGTTAATATCATGTCCACGCTAACTGACAACACTTTTTTTATACTAAAGCGGAGCATCATCCATTTTTCATCTGCCTATCAGCGGACCCGTGGAAGTTTCAGTGAAAGGTTGTGATGAATGCAGTTCACTTTCAAGAGTTAAATTATTTATTTGTTGTTATTTAATTTTAGCGTTGGATAAAATATGATCTGGTAAATTTTTTATTAGGGTTCTCCGAGTGACTTATGTGCCTCCACTACGTGGACACCATCTTTCGACACAATACTTTGCTGCTCTTGAAGCTTTGCCGATTTATTAATGCATTTCTCAGAAGTGAGCAGCGCGAGGTGCGAGGAGGTTAGTTTAATATAGACGATATCCAGCTGCAGCACGGCGCAGAAATCCATAAGCAACGGCAGTTTGCCTCTGTATATCCTTTGAACTGCTCGCCCGGATGCCATAGAGAATCTGCGAGTACGACTGGTTCCGTCACCTTGGAGAACCCGGCATTGTGCAATTTTAATTGAAACGCTGAAGCCTCGCTCGAAGGGTTACGCCGTTCCCTAGGAGGAAGGCACGCGTGCCACGGCAAAAAGGGACTACTCGCGAAGGACGTCCGTTGCCGCGCGAAACCTGAGGGCCTCCAGCTGAGCGCGATCGCGCGGCTCGAGCTGCTCCCTTTGCCTTTCGAGGAAACGCCCTAGTACGCGCCCAAGAATTCCGCGGGAAAAAGAATGTTTCATTATCTTCGCATGTTCCGCCTATCAGTACTGCGGCCGCGGGATATAATCGAGCTTGGATCCTCTATCGCCCCCCGGCCCTCGGGAAGAAATAGATTACCTCATTACTCTTCTTGACAATCGATCCTGCTGTTCCTCCAAAAGCTTTTTGTCCCCATTTTTAATATATCATGTCGATTTGCGCCTTGATTGTCTCGTACTACCTTGCGAACTAGTATTGTATGCCCAACCGAAAAAAGGATTTTTACGCATGAAATTGCTATTACGAATTCTCTTAGTTTATATTTTTTAGTTATGCTTTGGAATTTCGTGATTATAATAACTCCTTTACAATAAGGAAAAAAAAACTTTGTCCTCTATATAAGCCGAATTTTATCTAAAATTTTAGTCTTTATCTGGCGACTAAAGTAAGTAAATATTTATTCATATTGATCTTCATGTGACAGATACCGTTCTATAATGAACCAACGCATTGTTAAAATAGCACAAAAATCATATAGACTGCAAAAATTGAAACAACTATTGATGCAAAAAAGCATTACGTATCTGTGTATACAAATATGGAGGGATCATTTGTTTTGCTTGTATACCGAGCATTGTATATCTGAGCATATCGAGTACGCTGCATCTGTGCAGGGAAAGTTCTTGAATAGATGCCGTAGCAACATATTTATACAATTCCTAATATTCTGTTTCTCACATTATTTTTAAATAACCACAATTTTTGTTGTGTTGTAATATCAGTTGGTGAATTTTCTGTATCAATGTTTTATTCACAAATAAATTTCAATCGGTAAAATTGATAACAACTATTAATTCTTACATTTTAGAAATTAAGCACAAACATAAAATCTTTTATTTAAATGACTAAAGTTTGATGTTGATTAATAAAGATGGCTATATTTCAATAATTTTTACAAAAATAGAAAATCTAAACGCTTTGTCACAGGAATACGTTTAGCCCAAGGAACAGAGTACGTTCAGTTATACTATTCAACAAAACAAAAACCATGGTACTTTAATTTTTATCTAAGTCGCTATAAGATTGTAAATGTAAATGAATGTAGAGCAAACTAGTACAAACTAGCATCGTCATTCTAAGAAATATGTACTATTAATAACACAATATATAAATAAATTAAAAAAAAATGGCGAATATTCCATATCAATTTTCAGCTTTATTCTTAAAATTTTTTTAATATTTATCTGTACATGTATTAATGTTGTCTCGTAGTAGAGGTCTTAATCAATTTAGCGATTATCACTTTAAGAAACATCTATTGATATTACGAGAGTAATATGATTTTCAGTCATGGTATTTATGTTAACTCATGCATATGAGGAATCTGCTAATACTGCAGAAGTTATACAATTATCTTTTGGAAAATAATACATATATTTTCGAACTAATTAGAGCTTTTTGTGTACTATGTTCTGGTTTTGATATCTAAATGAGTGAAGTGCTCCTCAGCACTATATTCTCAACGGACTGTTGTTCACCGTACTTTAAACGTTATAAAGCATATTTACATATCGAAGCAAAGACCATTTTAATTTAGATTATAGTGTAGTGTGTTTCAACATATTTTGTGCCTGCAGCGTTTGTTTATACATAGTTCTGTCACGATTACTCTAGTAGCTTGCTTTATTTTAATAAAGCATATTACTACAGAAGTTTCATTTGTTTTTAGTAGAGAAAATGGTAAATGAGCTACAATCAATGATAATTAAAAATTCAACTAAAAATACCAAACTATATATACAATGATAAATCTAGTTATTACAACACACCGGATTGATGCTCACATGCCCATAGATTTCTACATACTTGTATCGTTAAATATTCAGTATATTTTGCATTTCATCTCGAGTTTATACATTAGATTCCTCATTAATGCTCATACAGACACGCCACTGTAATATCTTCCACGTACAAATTGTTTTTATTAAATATTGCTCATTTGCTTATTTATCCATTTTCCTTGTTTTAATATCTCTTTCCCTATACATTCCGTCGTTACTTGTTTTAACAAGGCCAAATATTACTGCGATACTGAAAGTCATTTTATATAGTTCCCTTCGTCGAGTAATTCACCTCTACATTTTATACCGTATTTTTTCATCGCTTTTTCATCCCTTTAATTGCCCAGTCGGTAAAATTATTGAATTCTCATTGTATTTTTTTACCTACCAGAGACTTAATTACTGCTTCGAAAACTAAGTAATCAAAGTCTATTATAGTTATCATTACGTAATTTTTACGCATTCTTTATTTTTCTCAATTTTTAGCTGTGCAATACAAACGGCAGTTTAATTCATAATATTTATTTATTGATATCAGTTAAACAATGTTCAGTATGTTGATTTAATATAAAGCTCGTACAATTTACATGTAGCCAGTCGATTGAAATTGCATGAATCTTTGCTACATTTTTTATTGTATGATGAATTAAGAAAGAACGTACAAAGGATAAATCAAGTTGCTCATCATCTTACATTTAATAGCTTCAAATTACTGCTATTTAGAGAGAAATAAGACAAACAAAAGGTGTTAGTGAACCATGCATCAGAAATAGATTATAAAATATATTTTTGTACAATCCTTTATAACATGTTAAACTGCGTGGTCATTAAAGATACGTATCCTTAGATTTAATGGAACTTTAATTTTGTAAGAGAAATTTAAAAACCATTATAGAAACGATAACAATAATTGCACAATAAAGATGTAATACTATTAGTAAATAAAAATACAATTCAATTGAAATAATCAATCAGAGTCTATCAATTCTATTGGATAAAATAGATTCGCTTTTGCCGCAGAAAAGAATGAAACCGCGTGTGCATATAAAGGACAGTTCATTCACACTTGCTCGTAGTATGGACGGGAAATATCGTTTATAGGAATAAAATATGCGGAACTCAGGAGTTTGAAGAAACGGATCGCCGTAATTATATCATTAAGAAGTGATACATTTTTTAGTGCCAATTCTTCAGTTATATCAGAAGCTCGGGGCGGCAGCTTTTAACGACCACGAGCCATAATAAGTTCGCGATACGGCGTGACACGGCACCGGGTGCAGAAAGAAAGTATACGAAGTACCGAATCAACAACGAAAAGTTTCTCGACTAAGATGGGATTAGATCCCCGAGGGAAATCAAGCGCCGCCGCGGCAAGCCGCTCTCGAACATATTGTCTCCCGACCCCCAATAAAAGCTCGAGGCGCTAATTGCCTGAATCTCCAAGGCTGCTAGGCATCGGAATGGCGCAGCAGCCATAGTCTGGGCACGATTCAAGAGTCGATAAAAGGGGCAACGCTTTATGCGGCTCAAGCCGCTCTATTACTTAATTCCATTGATCTCCGCGCTGGACGATGGAGCTGCCAGATAACTTTATCAGCGGAAGCAGCCGTACGCCGGATCGCATAATGATAAGGCTTGTCGATATAGCTGAAAATGTCGATCTGTCAAGCTTGACTTGCAAATGCACGCGCGCTAAAATCAGACATTCCCCCATCGAGTTTGTCGTGCGGTGCGGCCGCTCGTAGGAGCGAGTCCGACCAGCTAGTGGGGCTTTCACTGCTCGTTTCAGCGCGTGTATAGCTATGATACGTTCGAGGGGCGGCTTTGGTGTAAGAGCGAATCAATGAAAACATTACTGGCATTCTATCGAGAGGCCGCGCCGACCCCCGCGAGGATCCTCGAGCGATAAAGCCAGTTGTGGAAATCGGAGCCGGCCGCATCCTGCCGCGGCGTTTCCTCGGAAATTCACCAGAAACCGGGGGAGCGGGCCGTGTTGCCGCGGCGGACCGTTAGCCAACCGCGCGGCTGATTAAGGAGCCGGACAATGGCGCGGGGCCGAAAAATCCGAGGAGTTTTCAGGAGCTGTTTAGAGCGGCCTTGTCGCGGCTCACGTACTCCAATCGGCCCTATCTGGGCCATCGTAATTACCTCGGCCGAACAATGCCCCCACGGGGGCGAAAAAGCCCGGCCCTTATCTCCGGGCGGACGGGCCCTGACGACCGCTCGTCCCCCCCCCCCGGCCGCGCGCCCCAGGAATGCGGCCAGAAAATGGAGTTCCGCCGCGGGGACGCGCGCGACATACGGAGCGGGGCGGCGGCTGCGCGGAGACAATGCGCGCGCGGGGGGCCGCGGCGGCAATGGAGACGAAGTGCCCTCCTCCTACTCCCCCCCCGGACTTACGTGACAGCGCCGGCGCCCGGGCCGATATTACCGGATCGAAGCGCCCGGTCCCATCCGCCCGGGAATGCGCCCCCCCACACACCCCCAGGGTAGCCCGCGGGCCCCGGGACGATCCCCGCAGACTGCGCGACGCGCCCAGGCCCGGGTGCAGTCCGCCGCCGCGCCACTTCACTTACCCGCATTCTTTCGCCCCGCGCGCGCCTCGATAGCCGGGCGCCTCCCAGCCCCGGAGTCGCGACCCGCCCACCGGCGGCAACACTAGCTCAAAGTCAAGGAAACTGATTCGATTGCCCGCGCTTCCCTTTCACCGTCCCCACCCTTTGCCAGCCCTCCCCTCGCCGGGCCTCCCCCGCCCCCCCGAACCCACGGCCGCTCCCTTTGTTACATTTCAAACAATGCGCCCATACGTCTTCCTCCTTTTTTTTATCTCGGATAGAAAACTGACCGCTGCCCACCGGAGTCACTCTCGGCCCTCTGTGCATTTTCTAATCAAGAGATTTTAGGTTCGACTACTGCTGTGCTGATAATTGCCGGATTGAAACCGAAGCCGAATTCTCCGTCCAAATTTGTCTGCGTATCGATCTACTGTAACATTCAATAAAAACGTCTTTTCTCACTCAAATCTCAAAGACTCTCATTTACTTGTTCCTTTTTATCCTTATGCGCACTTCCATTCGTTCAAAATTATTAAACCACACGTTCAACAAATTGATTAATAAGTTTATAATTATAGAAATAATTTCGCAGCATTTGCATATCGCACAGCACGTTTCACAATTTTAATAACGTCTCCGTACGTACAAATATAATTGGCATATATATTTTTATGTGAATGTATGAAAATACCAATTAGATTCCAGAAATGATTTGTTTTGATATTTACAAATATACACAAGTGTTAAATATTCATACTGAATAATTTTTAAAAAATTGAGCGTTATAAATGGAATGAATATTCGCCATTTAATTTGAATCTCTACCCGATAAATTAAAATGAATTATTTTCATTTGGTTCTGATCACTATTTTATAGTTATTTATCATTACATGGTATTTATTCCAGAAAGTAAGAAATTTCATTTTTTTGTCAAATGAAGAGAATGCTCCTTTCAGTAAAGAAACGCCTAAGCTTTCAAATTGCATATACAGGTATATTAAGGACATAATATCATAGAATGTGCATTTTATATTTCGAATTTAATAATGTTGCCTGAGTTTTTACGGTATCTTGAGTACATGTAATAATAATATTTTTTTAATTAAAAATTTGATAACGTGTTTAATATACAATAGATTATGTAACTGCATTTATAACTATATACAAAATAGCGCAACATATAGCAAAAACACTTGATTAAGGAAAGAAGTTAATTATCTTATTCAGTTTAATACTAGAGTTGCGTTGATTTATTTCTTTAAATATACTATATATATAAAAAAGTATTTATGAATGAAAAATGGAATTATCGCTCAGTATAATAAAGCATTATAAATGATTGCGTAAAATGTTAATTATATTAATTTCGCATAAAGTTTTATGTAACTTTCTTAAAAAGGTTAGTGCCTGACAATTTTGTAATTGAAGTCGATCAAATGGTGAAATAAAATGAAAAATTTACATAAAGTATGAAACTGAATAAATAAACGCTAATTGATGAATTACAAGTTAAAGTATTGCATTCAATTTTTATATTTGCGTATCGAATTGATAATCGTTAAGTTTCCTGGCAATATTATCAAAAAATAGCTTCCGAAGCGATGGAAAACTAAATACAAAGGAGTGCTAATTTGCTTGAAACATTATACAAACAAGAAATTGGTGCGTGATCACCAATCACATGGTATTTTTCCAGAAGTGAAAGAAAAGAGTCAGAAACTAGGATTCGGATCGATAATATAACGGTACTTCTGGCTACCGTGGTACTTTGGATCGGTTTAGTATCGACATAAACTCTGGAATATGCATGTTGCACGGCTCCGAAGCTCACTCTTTGTAGACGACGTTGCTCGCAGATTCGAAGGAAACTCGTAAATTTGAATAAAACTTAAAAAAGAAAGAATGCGACGGATTCAATAAAGCTATAAAAGAGAAGAAGAACCAAAATTGAAGCTGTACGAAAAGTAAAATCTGCACTAATAAAAGTGTACGATTGGTAATACTAATAGAAATGAGGTTTCAGATAAAAAGAAACATAAAAACTTACAAGGAGGAAATTTATTTGTTTAAATGATACTTTAGAAAGCATCTCTGTATTACGTTTCAATTAAATAACGGCAGGTAATATAAATATTATAATTAAAGTCTTGAAAATGGAATACTATTTTTATTTACGTAATAGAATACATTTCATACTTTCTTTGTATACCTAATATTAGCAGCTTGAATCTGAATTTTGCGTGTACCTTAGTGTAAAGTATACAGAAAGAAAATATACTAACAGGAAAATATATTTTTAAATAAAAAATCAATATGTATATTTTTACTTTAAGAAATGTATGTTAGCGATGCAGAATAACGGAAATGTGTAAATTTCTTCACGATGTCATCCGCTGGATAATTACATAATCGTAAAAAATGTAGAAATTTCAACAATTTACTATTCATTTTGCAATTCTCATTTCACGTAGACGTGGCGCTATCAACCGAGTTTAAATTTCTTTCGCACATTCTGTGCAATATTTATTCAGATATATGTTTTAATTAAAAAAAATTGAGAGAAAACTGTAAGCTAGCTTAGTTTGTAAAGAAAATGTTTGCTCTTTTTGAGACTCGCAACGCTATTCATGTTAGGAATAAATGAAGAGCTCGGCTACGATACTTGGTGTCATTCTCCAAATAGAGAGGGAAAGTTCTGGGGTTCTTATGACGCTAATACTTATCTACGTCGAAACGCAAATTAAGTCAATTTTGACGGTCATACGGTGACATTAGGGCTTGTGCGCTGCAATGCAAATAATTGGTTGTGAAGAAAACGTTCGTTTGTCAAGTGGTACGGCAGGTCTCGGGGCGGGCGAATGCGGTGTATTCTTTTTCTTGCTTTCTTGCTCGCCATTACTTCCAAGTATAGATGTTAGAACAATGCTCGAGGAGCAACGGCTCGTCATTACACGGGCGGCGAGAGCCGATTTGCAAAAAATCGCCTCGAGCTATTGGAGGGGTATTTTTTGTTCATGACCTTCGCACAGCTAATGACCGTCGGCTGACTTTTCCGCGAATGGATTTCAGTTTATGCTCTGTATTTGCAAAAATCATGTATCAAGCCCGTTGAACCGAAGGAAGTAAATTCAAACAACTATGAACAAACTAACGATGGTCGCAGACTTCATGCTAGTTTCTTCCGATATTTCACAAGTGAATCTTAGAAGTTATACCTTAAGAATCTTTGGAGTTTGTACAGCAAATAGTATTTTTGTTTTTTGCGGCAGTTTTATGTATTTACAATATCGTTTTTACCGCAATGCTCGTGAATATTCAAAAAATAATAAGTTTGTTTAACTAGTCTAGCAGTATCTTCACGAACAAGTGAGTTTTAACCTTTTTTTCTTGGTAAAGAACTTACTTAGTTTTTTTTACAAAAGGTGCAAGGCAAAATATTCAGATAGTGTTTTAAAAGAAAATATATAATTTTTTGAATGGAAATAATACTAATTAATTTAATAATTCATTATAAATTAAAGAATTATTTAAATAAAAGTTGGTTTTCAATTAATCATAAAATCGTTATCTATGTAAGATGTAAAATATTTATTTAATATTGATTTTGTAAAAGCTGCAATAAATAGAGATTGTAGGATACATTCAGGATAGTTATTTGATGGATATGAGAAGGATAAATATGAGTGTTAAGTAAAATAAATAACAAAGTTTCGTTAGAAAATGAGTTTATTTCTCCGTACCACATATTCTATGTACAAAGTAACGGTACTGACGTTAACGATGGTTTAACGTGAGAGACAACTCAATAGTACAAAAGAAGAGACATACTGCACATATAATGTCATTGATAATCGTCCGCCGTGTACATTTCGACGTAAACATGATGGGGTTCTGAGAGGGGAAAGTTTCACATTTGTTTTAATTAGCGAATAATGTAAATCTTGGAGTTGCAGTTGTGACGGGAAAGGGATAGAGGTAGAATTAGGGAGAATAAGGGCATAAATGAAAGAGTTTGAAATAGGACAGGTGAATAATTGCGCACGTTAACATAAGTGTACATACTTTTTCATATTAATAATAAATAAGCGATGCTGGTGCGCCGGTATGAAGGCGCTCGGATGCCGGGTAAGCTCTGTACGTGACAGTAATCGTGATTAAAGTGGTTTCGCTATGAGTCGTGGAAGGGGCGGGGTGGGGTGGGGCGGGGTCGAGCGGAGGTACGGAGCGGCCGAAATGAAAAGACGCGGGCACCGGGTTAGCCGCGCAATGTGGAAAAGCGCCACCCGGCGACCGCGCGTCGGTTGTAGGAAGGGGGGTCACAGGGTCGGGGGTCGGGGGCGGGGGGGGGGGGACAGCCACGATCGGGGGGAGGGGCAAAAATCTAGAGGAAGCACAGAGTTATGCACGTTTGTCAGGGTACAGAGTAGACTCGAGCTTTTCGAGCAGCACAGAGCAGGCGCGCACCTCGGGCTCGAGGACAAGCACCGACGTCTACCACGCGTAGACAGTCGCTAGTACAAGTAATGCGAAATAAAAAATAATCGTCGAGGTGCTGGGTGGTGGGGTGGGGGGGGGGATGGGCGGTGAGAAAAAGCGTCGAGCTTGGGGAGCAAAGCTTTGGGAGCGGCATTAGCTAGCCCCGCGCCGTGCCGGGCACTGGCGGGGGGGAGGCCGGGGTCTGCGAGCGAGGCCGGGAAGGTGCGGGTGGCGGGGAGGGGCGCAGGCGTGACAAGTGATATTCATTGCTAAAAGTACGAGCGGTCATCCTCGAGCCCAATTCTTCATCATCTCCTGTACTTACGTATCTTCGTACTTCGATTATGTAATTATGTATATATATAGTAGTCTTAACGGTTAAGCTTATCGTGTAGTGTCATTGCATTAAAGGTATAATTTGATCGTTACATTATTGTCGTATACACGTTCTAAGAATTATGTTTATTATTATTGCTCGTGTATCCTTCATGCTTTAATCATTGATCGTTTATCATTTAGTTTAAGTAGTGGATAGGGGATTGAGTAGAGGGTTGGTTCGCGCAGTTTCCATTGAATGCAATCAAATTCGCATTGATCGCGGACTCGTTTGCGGTCGCGCGCACGCGTCGTCCGATCGACTCGATGAAAAGTGCGACTATCGCTAGTGACGACAAGAGAGCGAAAGAAAGGAAGGCCGAGAGAGGAAGCAAGGAAGCGAGCGGGAGCGGGAGGCAGACAGAGAGAAAGAGAGAGAGAGACTCGAGTATGATGAAGGGCGCGCCGGCGCAGACGGGATCCTGCTCCTGGTTCTCCCGGGCGCGCCGCGGCCGAGAGGAGCCACCGCGAGCCTCGCGGCTCCTCGCGCGCGATTATGTACAATGACTCGTCACGGGCCGGCGGGCCAGTGCGAGTGCAAAGTGTGCACAGTCGCTCCGCTCGGCCGCGGGCCGCCTCTCCGAGCAGCCGCTTCTTTCCCCGGGTGGTATATAGCCCAACTGGCATGAATTGCCCTCGCGGCACCAGCCGATCCGTTTAACTTTGCCGCGCGGCCCGGAGATCGGTGTAACGGCCGGGCCTCCTCCGCCGATCTCTCCCTCCCCGCGCCGTCGCGCCCAGTCTTCTGCCCGTCGGTTGTTACCCCTGCGCGTCAGAGTTCATCGGGGGGTTGTGGCGTCCGCGCGCGCAGCGATTGGCCGAGGGCCGGGGCGCGCGGGAGGCTGCGAGCCCGGGCCGCGCCGATACCCCTTCCCGGGGCATCTGCATAATCAGCCTCAATTCCCAGCGCTAATTAGAATCTGCGCGGCGCTTGGAGAATACGCGGCGAGGCGCGCGGCCCCGCGGGAGCGGCCCAGCTGCGTGCGGCCTCCGCCCGGGCCGCGGCTCGTCATTTCTCACCGGCGTCGCCCGGCTCCCGTCCCCCGGGGCCGCCGCCCACGTCGCCGTGTTTCCCGCCCGTTTCCCATACCGCCGGCCGTCCGCGCCCGGCCCGATTCCTTTAATTAACCTCTTCGGGGAGGGCCTCTCGATCGCTCTGCGCGCTCCCCCCCACCCACCCTCTCCCTCGCCCTCTTCCCGCCGAGGATTTCTCACCCGCGCCGAAGAGCCAGCTGGGTTTTCGTTAAAAACCCGGCGTCCGCTGCGCTGGGAATTTTCCACTTCTCGGGTTACGGCCCGCGCGAACCTTCGCGGTGAATATTTCATTTGGAGGAACATTGCGCCAAAGAAAACAAAGGCCGCGAGCGGCCTGGAATTAAATTTTGAAATCGAGCGCATTAAGCTCCTGCGAGAGCCGGGCGGTTCAATTAACCCGGAGTAACGGTCCGAAATTCCGGGGGCATTTTTTGAAAAATGTTTCGACCGAAAATGCCAAAAGCATAATTAACGGAGGGGATCCCGGGGCTTTATCTCATTAAGCATTTGTCGCGCGCGTCGAAGGGCTCGAGCGGCGGCCATGAACCAAAAATCGACCGCGGCGGAAGCGGTGGGGGAAAAAGGTGGCTCCCACCGGGGAATTGCCTTTCGACAGGTGGGTGGAAGCGCCTTGACCCGAGGTCGTCGGTTATTGTGCTCGACGGCTCGCGGCAGAAGACTCGCGCAAGAGCGCCGGGGCAGAGGAGCCCGCGCGGGCGGCTCCGGAGTTCGCGGGGGTGCGAGCGATGAGCGTTGACCTCCAGAGGCGCTGGCCGCGAGGAAACTCCTTGACTGGCACGTCCCGGCTATCGCCCTTGGAATTCAACTACGTCGCTCGCGCCCGGGAGAAACGAGGGGAAGGGCTTTCCCATTGTTCCACCAAGAGCAGGTAATCGTCCCTTTCTTTCTTTTTTTTTCTCGTTTTCTGCCTTTTTCCTTCGGAGGCCGGCGCGCAAAAGGCTTGCGCGCATACGGTCTAGGGGTAAAAAAGAGGAGGCGGAGGAGGCAGAGGAGGCGGGGCAGGCGGAGGAGGCTCGCGGGGGGACTCGGGGAGCGAGGGTCGGCCACAGCGGCGGGTACGCGAGGAGCTCGTCCCGGGCGCCCGCGGCCCTCGCCGAGTCCTCCCGGGCGCCTTCCGGGACTTAGCGACAAGCACCTCGTTATTGAATAAAAAGGCATCAAGCAAGCGAAGGGTCTGGCGGTGGGGCCGAGCCTCGGTCCGGGGCCGTCGGCCACCTGGTGGAGCCGGCGGCCGGAGGGCTGGCCCCGGGGCCGCGCTATCGGGGCTCCTCGGGAGCCTGGCGAGCGGCCCGGTTTCCCGCGTGGAAGCCGGCCCGCCCTGGCGCGGCCTCGAGAGGAAGCTGCGCGGGTCCCTGGCGCGCTGTGACCCGCGCAGGAGCCTGCGTGGAAGCCAAAGGGGGCCAGCTCCTGGCCCCGTCTAGCATCCACTGGCCGCGCGGCCGATAGCGCCGGCTCCGGGTGCCGGCCGGGGGCTCGTCCCCGGGGCGGCGGCCCGCTTAGAAGCGGCGCGAGTAGCCCTGGGCGTCGTAGAGCTTACAGAGGCTGTCGGCCCTGCCGCTGTGCATCCCCGGGACCGAGACCGAGACCGACAGGGCCTCCTGGTGCTTGAGGATCTGCCGGCGGCGCTGCCAGGCGAAGGTCCACGCGGCGATGATGGCAATCTGAGCGACTAGGAATACCGTCCCGGCGGCGATGGCCTCGCCCACGTTCAGGCAGACGCCCAGGAGGCCGCCCGTCCCGAGGCTCCCGGCGCCCGCCTCGCTCTCGACCTCCGCGTAGAGGGTCGCGTTGTCGTTGCCGAGCTCCTGGCCGTGCTGCTGGTGCTGCTGCGACTTGCTGCTGTCGCGTTGCTCGAAGCCGAACTTGTCCGTGATCTGGATCGACTGGACCAGGAGGAGGTCCTCGCGGGCCGAGGACTGGGAGGCCGAGCGCCTGCGGCGCCGACGCCCGAAGGAGATGACCGAGCGCAGCTCGCCCGTGCTCTCGATCTTGTCGCACTGGACGGGCTCGCAGCTGGGCATGCACGGGGTCACCAGGGCTCGGAACTGCACCACCTCCGAGTTCGGGAACTTGAACGCCTCGAAATGCGAGAGCAGGATCTGGAAGCAGAGCAAGCGCACTTGTTTCTTTTAACCGCTCTCCTCGGGGGAATCGCGCGGCCCTTCGCCGCCCTTGGCTGCCCTGTGCGATTCCGAGCTCCGCTTTTTATTGCCCCGAGATAATATCTACCCACTGGCCGTAGCTCAATTTTCCGCCAGGCCGGAAACTAATTACTTTTTTCTCGCCTCTATCCTATTTAGAATGTCGACAAAGTTTCATTCACTTGCCGGCCGGTCTTCTAACGCCCTACCAAAAATCTAAGTTTCTCCAAGCGACCTCAAATTCAGTTTAAATACTTTGATTATTTAGTTTATAACTGCATATTTTTGTATTTTTTACGTATTTCGCATCAAAGTTAAAATTTCATTAAACCCCCTATATAGCGCTTCGAATAAGATTTTTAAACCGAAACAAAAGTTTTAAGAATATTGGCTTATATAGTTCCGACAGATTTTCCAGTAAAAACTTCATCACTCGTATTTTGTTGGATAAAAGTTGGAAATACCAGTCGTTTTGACTATTACAACTTGCTTCGATCAGTTCCATTGCCCTATTGAATATGCATATTTTTAGTTTTTTCACGCACTATCAGAAGCGAACGCACGTTACTTTTTTAAATGAAAAAGATAAAATAGACACGAGTACTAAAGAGACATTGGCAATTTAAAAATGTTTTTTCTATCAATCACTGTATCCCCGGTAGAAATTCTTAACCTTCGTAATAATTATTGAAAAAGTTTTAGTGCATTTACAATTTCTTTTGTTACCCAAAGCTCCATTTGCTTATGTTGAGCATGAAAACTAGTGAATTTTTAACCGAGGCTTAACGCGATTGGTTCCATCAGCGGTATCATATCGTAAAGTGCGTGGCATTTAGCGCTTGCAGGGCGCTAGGCGCAAAAGCAGCAAAGGGGCCTTGTCAAACGTGAAAGGAATGAATGTATTGAGCGAGCCAATGATTATCCCATAGAGCGGGGGCGCGGAAGCGGTCGCGCTCTCGACATCCGGCGGGACAGCTTTTCCGTTTGCGCTCAAAAGCGAAAATCCCTAGCCCTTGGGCGCGGACCAGCGGATTGGCAGGCAGCATCCGATAGCCGGCGTCGCTCGGCAGTGGGCGCAAGCCGCTTAAGCTGCAGAGGGCCTTTTCGAGGGGCTCAGCCGGGCGCTGGGCTCGCGCCGGCCGGCGGAGCGCGGCTCTCTGCATTAGCCGCGGGATTAGCGCGGGGGGCCGACGTGAGAAAGTGGCGAGCCGGCTCGTCGCGGCCCCGTAACGGCACCCCGCGGGACCTGTCGAGCTGCGCGCGCCCGCGCCGATTGTTTCCGCTTGTCCCGTTAGCCCGCGCGCGGTAGCCGCGCCGTTAAAGCCCCCGGCAGGAATGCCGACGAGCGCCTCGGCTGACAATTAGCCCTTTCAATTTCACCGAGAGCCGCCGGTATCGCGGCGCGTGACGGCCGCGCGGCCCACTTGCCCGCTAATAAAATCGAGCCCGGCCCGCGGCCGTTGGACGCGAGTCCCGCTGTCGCCGGCCGCCTCCGGATCCCGCGAGCGCCCGCTGATTTATCGCGCCCGAATTCACCTCCCCGCCGCGGCCCTCGGCTCCACCTGCCCCCCTTTTCCGCGGCGCGGTCATGGGCCGCCTCGAGAGCGGCAGGACGCGGAAATCTTGATGGGGCCGCGCGTCGTAAATACTATTTGCAGCTTCCTTTATTTAGCCACCTCGAGCGCGGCCGGCGAGTAACTCTCTCGCGTCCCTCGCGGAATCCCTTGCGTCCTCTCGGGGGACCTTAATCTCGGCGAGGTCGTGGAAGCGCGCGGGGGGGAGAGAGGAAGCCCGGTTATTTGGCCGAGGACCAAAAGGAGAAGCGCACCGGCCGGCACGGGCCTCGCGGCTTATCGGCCCCTCGATCCCCGGCACTCGCCTGCTCGCCGACGGCCATCGGCAATCCGGAATCTATTAAAAAATGCAGGCGGCCGATAGCCGGGGCGCGCGTCAAACGGCCGTGTAGATTGCGCTTGAAAAAATAATTGGGAAAGTTAGCGGCCCGCGCGGCCCGGGGGGGGCTGGGGGCGGCTGGAAAAAGTTGGGCGAGACCCGCCCCGGGCCTTATCAATTCCCCGGCGTAAATAAGTTTTAATTGCGTTCGGAGGCGGCGCCGGCGGAGCCTCGACCTCGCGCCCGCCCGTTAACGAAGGAGGCGCGCCGCCCCCGCGAGCCCCGGTCCCGTTGCCGGGGCCTAACGGAGCCCCCGGGTAACGGGCCGCGATCGGCTCGACGCCTCGTTAGGCCGCGGCGCGCGATCCCGAATCCGCGGCCGGCTCCCCGGGCCTTATTAGCCGGCGCGTGGCTAAACGACTCGTAACGAGCCGGCCCTAACGAGACGCGTCCTCGCGATGCAAATAGGCGCCGGGGGGCCGGGAACCCCGGGAGCCGGAGGACGGCTCTTTGGCGGCGGGCGTCGATTTACGGGGCGCGGCCTCGGGCCCCGGGTGTCGCCGCACGGGCCTTAACGAGCCGACGCCGCGCCATTACTCAAGCCGGCGCCGCGGCCGAGTGCCGGGCCCCCTTGTTAAAATTAATAAGCGCGCGGAGGGGGGGGGGCGCTGTCATCGGGGAGTTTCGCGAGCCGGAAGGCCGCCGCGGAAGCGCCCTTGTCACTCGGCCGCGGGGCTTCCGGCCCGACCTTCGTCATCGGGCGCTCCCCGCCGGCCGACCTGTTACCCGGAGTAAATTGCCCGCTCGCGCCCAAAGTGATTGATTAGCGTGAGCCGGCCGATCGTTAACTTTCATTCTTCCCGGCGCGCCGCCGGGCTAATTTTATCCGCGGGCGGCGCAGGAGCCGCGCGAGGCGGCATCGTCATCCGAGCCCCCCGGCCCGCGGCCCGCGGCCCTCGGCTCCTTATCCTTATTAGAGTTTGCACTTCGCGCTATTAATCACGCCCCCCGATTCGCCCGCGTTTACTCATCGGCTCGTTATTTTTTGTCAATAAAAATCCGCCCGGCCCCGCAATTACTCGGCACCCCATAAACAGCGGAATTTAGATTGAAAATTATTTAAATGCCCGAGCCGCGCGGGAGCAAAATTGCCAAAGCAGCCATCGCGGCCGAGTCTCGGATTAACGGGCAACTAGAAGAGGGCGGAGTGCCTGTCGATATAAGGTCGGCTAATAATGTGATTAGTTTGGCGGGAGACCCCGGGGGGGCAGACTCACCTTGCCGGAAGTCGAGGACTTGTAGAGCGGCCCCATGATCGCGTGGTCGGTCGGGCATCCTCTCGAATCGATGAGGACGATCTCGCTCGAGTCGACGCCGTCCATGGCGACGAGCTCGCGGACGAAAATCTCGTAGGGGCTGTTCGGGTCGAGGATCTCGAACTTGAGGGCCAGGGGGTCGCCGACCTCGGCCGAGGGGATGGCGTCGCTGCCCTTGCGGTCGGTGATCTTCATGGCGACGTTCGGCGAGTCGACGACCACCTCCTCCGTGAGGACGGGGTTGATCTCCCCGTGGACGTCGAGGTCCACCTCGTTCGACACGGTCTTGTTGGTCAGGTCGTACTGGCAGGTGACCGCCAGCCCGAGGTCCGAGGAGGTCACGATCGTGTCGTGGTGCTGGATCACGACGTCGTTCAGGTAGCGCCCGAGGCCGTGCTGCTTCACGTTGCACTCGAGGTCGTCGTACGCCATGCGCAGCTCGAACTCCAGGGCGCCCTTCACGTCCTGCACGCACGAGTTGGGCGAGCCCTTCGCGTACACCTTGCCGTTAAAAAGCTTGCTCGTTTGGATACGCGCGACCATGTCCCCGGCCAGGCAGTCGATTGACACGTTGTAGCAGGAACTCAACTCGTATGACGAGGCTTCTGGCACTTCGAGGTACGGCTCCTGGTTATCCATTACAAGCACAATTTTTATTCAATATCACTGCCTAATCTCTCGAGATAATCTTCTACTCTAGCCGTATATCTAAACTATTGTTACCGACTCAACTACGAAGTAATGCTATTTTAACAAACGTATATATTGTCCTTCTTTTTCTCTAATTAATCATTAAAGATTTTATTTCAGTTATTGACTTAAGAACGGAAATAAAGTGCACGGAAATAAGATCCAGTCATAAAACATACATTTAGAACAAAAATTATATTTCTATTGCAATTAAATTGACTGAGGTATAGCTCATACCTAGTTAATAATTGGTTATTGTAAATTATCAAATGCATAAAGTTGCATAAGCTCACTGCCGCCATGGCATAATTTATAAGAAATTCTAAATGTTTGTTTTAAGAATATATTTAGAATAAAAATCTAACTGTAAATAAAATGCCAACTAGAATCGTGTTAAATTTAAGCTGCTGCACATGCGATTTTAATTAACACACATAATCTGTAGACTCGATTGAAAATGTATTTTTAATAACAATCTTTTATAATAAACGCACGCGGCAAGAAATATTTTTATCAGTGTGGTTTACGGGTATTAACTTGAAGGGATTTATCAAAATGTGCACAATAATCCTGAATTTTATACATAAATAAATGCAAATATGCAAAATGTAAATAAATGCATTTTGAACCGTGTAATTCTTATTAATCAAATGATTATCCAATGGATTCATCTTTTCATCTGTTTATTTAAACGAATATGCAGTTTTTAAGCGAATTGTTGGCTTATTAACGAATAGGCCTTTCCCCAATTTTTCTTAATTGAAAAGTAAAGAGAATTAATTGAAATTTGGATGAATTAAAGGGAACGTTAATAATGAATTTCTTTTTGCGATCGCGATGTGCACCGTTTGAATCCACTCAGCTTTGGGTGTTCCAAGCGCTTACAGTGAAATGGTTAAAGTGACGGAAACGCGAGACAATGTTGAGGATTCGGTTGAATTTGGAAGAGGGCCCAGAGGGCGCCACTTCCTCCTGGCAAGCGGTCCGTCGAGCGAAGAAGGGAGGGCGGGTGCGGGGATTACCTGGATGTCGGAGAGCGTGGCCCTGGAGTGATGGCTGAGTCGGCAGACCATGTCGCCGGTGTCGCCGTAGTCGTAGGAATGGCAGCGGAAGGGCGAGTTGAGGCAGAGCTCGCGGCACTCCTCGGCCGTGGCGACGTCCTGGTAGACCGAGTCGACGGTCTTGAGGATGCGGCCGGTTATCTTCTTGAACTCGCAGAGCTTGACCGGCTCGTCGACGCAGTGGTTCTCGAGGTAGTCGATGCCCTTGGCGGGCTCGAGGCCCCCGGAGCCGGCGACCGTCAGCCGGTCCATGTCCGAGAGCTCGCAGGCCTTGGTGGCGTTGGCGTAGTTGGCGGACCTGCGGACAGAGAGAGCCAGGGGGCGATTAACCTCTTGGCCGGGGCTCTCGGGCCTCGGGGCCCCCCGCCGCTAATCGGGCCCGAGGGCCGCGCATCTCCCAATTTTCCCCCCCGGCGGCTATCGGCGGCCGATCGGCTCGTCACGAGGGCGCTCCAATGTCACCGGCCCGCGGCCCTCGTCAATGGCCCGGCTCACGCGCAATCTCCCCCGGGGATCGGCGGGGTCGTGCAGCGCCCGCGCGGCCTATCCGATCATGCGAGCGGCCCATGCAAATGCCGCGTTCGCGCCGGGGGCCGGGCCTCGCGTGCGCCGCGCCACCGGTCTTGCGCGGGCCTCGCGTGCGCAGCCGCAGCCGCCGCAGCCGCGGGAAAAATCAATCCGCCTATCCGCGGCCGATCGCACTTTTAACGAAGCGGCCGGCCGCCGCGGGACACCTCGCGGCCGGCGCGCCACTCGCCCGCCAAGCGCCCGTCGTGTTTATGACGCTTGTAATGCGCGCGATACCCGCCGAGCTGCCTGCTTGTAATCCCCCGAGTGTCGACAAATGTTCCGTGTCGCAAACGAGTCTCGCGCCGAGGGCCCGGGCCCGAGCCATTTTCCACGCCTGTCCCGTCTTAATAATTACAAGGGTTTCCCCCGAGCGCCCGAGCCTTCCACCCGCCGTTCGATATTATTTATCGCGTTGCTCCTATTATCCGGGGCGCGCCGAGGGCCGCTGCCCCGGGCCCTGCAGCAAATTGCTTTATTCGCTTATTCAGATCAAATGTACATTTGAATGCAGGAATCTGCTACAAAGTTTATTTGCACTCCATTCCCTCGCTACTCTTATTTCATCTTGCGTTTCCTTTTTATCCATCGGAGCAATCTGAGCTCTTTAAAAGCGGTCTTTCATTCCTCCGATCGGGGAATGCAAATAAATGGTAGTCTTTTGTAGCTACTACTCAACCTGTCGAGCATTCTTCTCTAAGCTCCACCACTCATCCAAAATAAGACGGCTTTTTTATTAAAATGGTTGTCTTGTTTACTATCGAATCGTTTGTATAAAGTACGTGGCTCTGCGAAGCAATCAGTTCGGCAACTAAGACTGATTCATTCTTCCTCTCTCTCTCTCGCTCTGTAATCTGAATCTTTGCGCTCCTCATGTCCTGAGACCCTCGGTGCCCAAAGTTGCCCGTCATTCTCCCAAGTTCAGCCCAAGGTTCGATCACTCGGCGCATCCACCGGCATACTATTAATCTCCAGCTTCGATATACACCTTTCCACGCTCGCGCAACATTTTTACCCCGAGATAATCGAGTCCGCGGATCTCGGAGCACATAAACAATCGCCTTCCACCAACCTCTTCCCGCAAAGTTTGACCGAACCGCGGCATTCAACAGAGAATCGAGGGCGAAAATTTGCATCGGCGCAACATCAAATTAAAACTTTCCTTATTATTTGGAGTAGGTACGGCCGAATCAATTAGAAAGCGATCGCTCTGCTAGTTGCGAAACGTGACTCGAGATATGTATATTATTACAGGTCCCTCTAATGGAAAGATCAAGCGAAGCTCCTACAAGCTCGAAAGCTCGGCTCACGCAAGGCTCCCGACTTGGGTTTCGTGGCTCGCGTACGGGCTCGAGCGATAGCTTCATCCCATCCCGTGCAAGCACGCGAAATATAAATAATGCATACAGCAGACTGTTGCCGCAGAGATAGAACAGCTCGCGATAACTTTGACGCAAGTTAAGCTTACACATAAATTACATTATCTAGCCGGCCCTCCCCTCGCGGCGGGCGATGTTTGAAAGAAAGCGCGCGTCCAACTGTTGTAAATCCACCGTGAACATTTAAGCGCGGCTTTCCCGCGAGAGCCGAAAGTTGGCCAGGGCATTTATTTTTCGCGACCTTAAAATGAGCGTCCGCTGGCGGGCGCTCGCAATGTAATCTCGAAATGAAATCGTATTATTGTTAGCGCTCGCGCGCTGCGTGCACACGCACGCGCGCCCGTACACTTACGCAGCGGCCGGGCATTTTGTAAGAGTTATACGGGCCGCGGCGGCGCGGGGATGAACGAGCGAATAAAATTATGCAAGGGCGAGGGCAAAAAGAAGCTGCGTGATAAAAGTCGGACGACTGAATGGCGGGGCTGGAAAAAAGTTGGCTCTCCACTTTGTGAGCTACAGCTTCCCCGCTTCCCTCATTATTCTTTGCCATTGCTATGGCTGCCCCGACAAAAGGCCGGGGCGCAATAGCGCCCAGGTGTGCCGTCTATCTCACGGCCGCGGAAAGCGGCCCGAGGAAGCCGGATAATGAGAGCGGGCAAAAGAGGTGAAAATTTATGCCGCGTCGCCTCATCGATTTGAGATTATATTGCCTTAAGATCTCAATAATATTCATGAGCAGCGCCCGTTATGATTTCAATACTCGTTCTAGGGGCCGGCCTCCGGCGCCGGGGGTGGGATCGACCCGGGCGCAGTCGAAAAATCGCGGCGGCTCTGGAGTTTTATGCCGCGCCCGCGATAAACTCGATTGCCCACGATCGAATTTCTCGACTCCCACCCTCTGCTCCTTTCCGCGAGCTTCTCCTCGCAGCGCCTCCGCACCTTGAAAAGCTCTTTTACGCCACTCATATTAACCCTCTTATTTTTCATCCTCAAATTGGAACTGCGGTTTTCCTTTTCTCGCCTCCGCTTCGTCCCATATTCCGCGGGCTCCTATCCCCTATCGGATAAACCCCCTCAACATAATAATCCCCTCAACAGCGCGCAGCATATACATCCCGGGGAACCTTGATATTTTGTCGATTCAACACAATCACCGCTAGTTTACAATAATATCCCACGAGATGGAAATTGAACTGCGCCCCTTCAAATACCCGGCATTAAAGTGCGGAGATATGCGCAGACAACTAATGTAGGTGCATCGGTGGCCTTTTAATTATTAGTTATGCTCTTGGGAAGAAAAACCATTAAAGTCTAGGGCAAAAGCAAGAGTCGATGGGGTAAAAAGAAAAGCCGTTCCAAGATCAGTAGTAGAGCCTTCAAAATAATGAGTTTCATCCCCTGGTGGTCGGTTGTTAAATGCGAAGTTAACTTTGCTCGGGGCCAGTGCAGAGGCCGCTCGAAGGAGCCCGCAGGCACCGAGCGATGGGGTACTAGATGCCCCCAGTCTCGCTTAACGAGACCGGCAGCGGGGGAAGAAAGTCTGGCGACCAGCCGGACCAGCGGGGCAGAATGGCAAGTGGCTCGATCGTCCCGCAGCATCCCGAGGACGAATCTTGAATTATTCGACGAGTGGGCCAGGGCCAAGCGCCGCGAGCCGCCCCTCAAACTTGTCCGCCAAATGGAATTGCAATGTTGCGGGGCTTTTTCCCCGCTGTACAACTGGTCGGAGGTGGCCCTCGGAGGTAGCCGCGGGGACAGTTCCCCTCGGTGGGAAAAAGGGAAAAAAAGCCGGGCAATCGATGCTCGTTGAGAAATGATACTTTGGCGCAATTAGGGCCTGGGGAAAGGTTTGGCGGGAGTGGGTGCGCGTAACGAGGCGGGCGGCGGAAGCCTCGCGGCCATCCATAATCCCAGGGCAGGAAAAAGCCAGGGCGGCGGTCCCCGCAGAACCCTATTAGGTGGGCCGCGCCTCGTTAATCACTGACAGGCCGGCGGCCGGTCGGGGCGCGCGCGCGCATCAGCCTAGATTCGCACGCGAGAGCCGCGCCGGGATATTGTTCCGCCGCCGCCATCTCATTTGCGCCGGGCGCCATTACATGCGCGCGCGGCGGAGGCGCCCGGTGATGCATCGCGGCCGCCGCCGGCCCTTGGCTGCAGCTCGCAGCGCCGCCGACAAATGGGCACAATTACGCGCACGTGCCAATAGGCGAGCAGCCGCCCGGCCGCGCTCCCCGCCTTTTTTCCCCGGCCTCTGGGAAAATACCGCACAATACTAGCCGGCGGTCATTTGAGCCGAGCGCGCCACGGCCTCGCGCGCGCCATCGACCCGGACGCCCAAGGTCGCCCGACGCTTTCTCCCCGGGGCAGCGGCTTTTTTCCACGGGTTACGGCTACGGTATCCCGGTGGTCCTCGGCCTCGGTCGCCTCTAACGAATCGGCCTTTGACTCGCCGCGGTCCTACGCGCGAGGGGGTCAATCCACTCGCAGGTGTGTGCAGTCCGTCTGCAGTGCGGCCCTCTCTGATGTAATTACGATAAGTTTAATGTAAGGCGGTCCCGACGGCCGCCTCTGAGGGCTCGGCCTCGCGCCCAGTCGGATGAGCCGGAGCTCCCGAGTTAGGCCAGCCGCCAACGTCGTCCTTCTCGCTGCGAATCGGGAACACGGGCCCTCTGCTTCCGGGGGAAATTCGACGCTAATGAGAAGTGCGCGGGCTAAAGCCGAGGTTCTCGTCCGGCGCACGATTCGAGCACATGTGGGCGAATAAAGTCCTTGAGGCAATCGGTGCCCCAGTGAGCGCGCGACGTCGACGCTCCCCCGGGACGAGCCATCAACGCCGCCCAATCAATGTTATAGGATGGATCTCCACTTGCGAGCAACTCGAATAATCTGTTTTCGGTGCGAGGGAGACTCCAAGTATCCCCCTGATTAACGACTCGGAATAAAATCGTTATTTTTAAAGGGAAGCGGAATAAGCGGATAAGACCACGATGGAATTTAATCAAGATAAGTGAGAGGGTCTCGGTATTGCCGGCCAAGCGAGCGACTATTAATGCCGCCGCGCTCGCCTTGTATAAATAATGCAGATAGCTTATCTAATTATATTTATTTGGCGCGATTTGTAAGCGACAGAGTAATAAGGATACTTTGTTGGCCGTAAAAGGACCACTTGTATATAGGGGCGGCGAGGGCAATCGGCAGCGCTAATGAATAGTATCTGCCAGGGGCGTAAACTTAGGATGCACGCGACGCGGCCTTATTGCGAATTAATTACTTATATCGCTCACGCATTTGCATACATGCAAATGGAAATCGGCAGCGGCGGGAACGGGCGATATTGCCGCGTAATTATCTCTCGGCGACGAAAATCGAGGGGTAGAGGAAGCGGCAAGAGAAGGGCAAGGAGGCCGATCTTGAGTGGAGATGCACCGATAGGGCCGTCGAACGTATCCAGCCGCTCGTTTGAGGGGAAGGCTTTGCCTTTGTCAGCGGGTAATAAGTTAACCGGGCCGCCGACTCCCGGAGAATCGGCCGGGACGATAAATTAGCGCGGCTAATCGCTTATATGCAGATAGGTAGAATTAGCTGGCGTGCGTCGGCAGCCCGGGAGCCGGGCCTCGGGAGATACGCCCAAGAATAAACTGCAGGGGTCTGCGTGAGAAATGGCCTTCCTTTATTTTGCGCCCGGTTCCCCGGGATCGAGGGCGAATCGTCCCAAGAAGCGGCCGCGGACCAACAACCCGTTTTCCGCGAGCTAGTCTTCGAAAGAAGGCTGCCAGGCGCCGGGGGGGAGATTAGCGGAAGCGCCCGAAGGCCGCGCCGGCGATAAGCGGCACCTAATCGCTACATGCTCCGCGCGACAATCGCGGGGATCGGCCGCCGCGAGAAATTGAATCCGTTCGTTAGCGGCCGGCATCGGAGCCGGCGCGCGGACGGGATTTCGCATGCCGCGCATAGGGGCCGGTGCCCTAGCTTGCCGATGCCGCCGGGAGCATTCGTTCGGCCGGCACAGGCCGCGAGCGGGCCGCTTGCCCACCGGCTGCGGATTAATTGTCCGCCGGCTCCCCCGGCGGCCCGGCCCTACAAGGCTCGCGCGCTAAATCGGCCGCGCGGGAAAAACTCGCCCCGGGGGAAGCGGCCGAGATTACATCGCTCCGGGGACAATGTCGTTTGTCGCGGCGGGCCGGCGGATGGAAGCCGGCGGCGCTCCTTTCCGGAGGCCGCGGCGCGTCCTCCCCGTAACAGCCGCGGCTCCTAATGCCGCGGGTCCAATTAACCGGGACGGGCGTCTAATGGCCGATCGGCGGGGACGCGGCCGCGTCACTTTCCCCCGCCGCGGCGGCTCCGTCAATTAGCCGGCGGAAGCGCGTCCGCGCGGGCGCAATTAGCCCCGGCGGCCCGGGCCTTTTTGCGCGGGGCCTCCGCGGCCGATTCATTAGGCGCCCGGGCGTCGCCGCTCACTTATCGCGTGATTAATGGGCCGGCGGGCGCGCGACGACTCCATCCCGGGCGGAGGCGCCCCGGGGAGCAGCTGCGCCGGCCGGACGAGCCCTCGCCGGGGAGCCCCGGCAAATTGGACCAGCCGGGGGAGCGGCCCGGGCTCGATAATTAAACCGGCTGCCCCGGGGATGGCCCGCCAGCGGCAATCTTGACGCGTGCCGCCCGAGACTTATGGCCTGTTAAAACGAAACCGCTATTCGCAACGAGCCCCGGAGCCTCGGCCCTTGATTTAGGGCCGCGCGCCCATTGTCTTCGGCCGGGGCGCGAGTCCGCCGCGGACCGGCTCCCGGCCCGTTCCCTTTTTCCCGCGGGGCCGGCTCATGCAGATGCGCGTGCATCCCCTGACCGCCGGCCCCGCCCGCCGCTCGATTTGCATTCGGCTGTAGCGGCCCCGCGAGGTCCCGTGTCGATGGGCGGGCCCGCGGCCGATAAACCCGGCCCGCGAGCTTCTTCGCCAGGGCGCCGTCGCGGGGGAAAAGTTTCCGGACACGGCCCTCGACCCCTGCGCCCGCGTCCTGTCCTCCCGGCCGCGCGGGGCCAAGCCGCAAAAACCCCGGCGGCTCCGTCACTCCCACCGGACCATTCAATTAAGACGCCCACTCGGCCTCTCTCTAATCTGCGATAATTGTATAATACAGGCGGATTTGTGGCAAGGCGCCCCAACAGATTGCCCCTCCACTATTACATTTTATACTTGGTGTTATAAGGATTGATAGTAACCGACTAGCGCGAACCTATGGATCTTATCTGGCTGTAATTTATCATTTTACCCCATCTAGCTAACTACTTTAATTTTTGCAGAGTGAAAATTTGATTGCTTGTCGGATCTCGTGGAATCGAGAAATTCCTCCTCGAATTAACGACGCGGCCAAGGCGACTGTAACAGATTGAAGGTGTGAAGTGTTTATTCCGAGAATGGATTTCGGTCGCGTAAAACTTATTTCACGGACTCATAAAACGTGAACAAAGTATTGTTTTTTAGCCCCTCGACCGGGGAGAACACTTACGCTCAAGAGGCTTCTCGCAATAAACTCGGCGAGTCCCGGGGGAAATAGTGGACCGGCATACTAAAAATTTGTACTTTTACGATTAGGATTTCGAAATTCTTGATAGGATGGCGTGGCTTAAGGCGGCCGGAAAAAATCGCGAGCCGTCCATGTCTCCCCGCTCCCAAGTGAACAGCTTTCCGTTTCTTTCAACCTACCGCTAGTTTCTTCGCTTTTTTGCCTACCGCCCCGGTACCTTAAAACGCAATAAACAACAGCAGGAATCGATAAGAAAGAGGAACGGATCGATTCTTACTGGGAATAGAAGCGGAATAAGGAAAGATCTTTCGAGTCCGCGGCGAAAGGCCCTCAAGTCGGAGAGTATCGACTCTTCCAACCGTCCTAGTCTATCTTCCCTTCTTTTCCTCTCTTCCTTCACTTGGTCCCTCGGTACACCGTCTTCTCGCATCCTGCGGGCGCTCTGTCTCTCCTGTTGGTACCTTCACCGACGATTACGAGTTTACGCCGCGGGAGCCGAAGCCTCTCGAAATTGTCCAGTAATCTGGAGCATTTCAAATTACCAAGAGCCTGCGAAAAGAAAGATCCGAGCGAAAAAAGGACTCACACGTATATATACGTGTGTGTCTGGATTTATATGCACATGTATACGCAGCATGCTATGCATGAAAACGTGGTCTAGCATGAATCTCCCACGAAACAAAGGAGATTACGCACGGTATCGACCTGCCAACTATCGTTGATGCGCGCGCATGCCCATTTTCTCGCGGGATCCATCTTTACGTGCAGGTGTGATTCTTCGGGAAAAACAACGGCGAGGCGTTTGAACGGCTCCAGGGTTGCCGCGGTATACTCATCGAAATCAATAGACATCCGAGCCTGAAACCTTTTATTTTCGTCTGCTCGATCCGGGTAATAAACGGAATTACGATTATCCGGCCCCCGAGCATGATTGCGAGAATTTCCAACGATACCGGTTTATTTCGATTGGTTCATCAAAGAGAGGTACTATATACCCAAGGATATATTGAAATGTGCATTCTACTATATTGAGTAACTATCAACGTCCTTTTAAAGCATTAAGCAACGAGAGAATTAAAAATAATCCAGCTTTTGCTAAACGAGATAAAACATTTGGCAAATATATTAATGATTACTCGTTCACAGGAAAGGTTACAATCTAAACTTTTCGTTTTCATTCAGAGTGAGTGAAAATGGTCTCTCATTCATATGGCAAAACCAGTGATTTTTGCACTTGTTGCTATTTACATGTCTGAGAGTTCGGTACCGTCTTAGCGGGTCAATGATCGTGGAATGATTTCCCATGCCAGAGACTCGTAATCTGCCTCTAGATCCTGATGCCGATGCCCCTTACGATACCCCTGGTGGCGTTCAAGTAAGGTGAAATCACTTTGAGTTTATGCCTTCGCAAATCACGAATCTACGCGATCGCGGATTTGTCTCGAGTAACCAGTATACACAGATCAGGCATCGAAAACCCGGATATGTGTTTAAATTATTGATTCGCAGCCGCCGCGTCTTCGCCGAATCGTTCCCTCATCTCATAATAATCCATGACTTTATTAATAAATATCTCTTTCTTTATGAAGTTCATATGCAAATGCTATATAAAATTCATTACCTGTGAAGCGAATCATAAAATCAATTTGAATTTATGTAAAGTTTATGATTAAAAACGTATTTTTGCACAGTTCGGAATGAAAGTTCAGTAAAATTTTAGATTGAAAAGGAGTAAAATGATTGCACGAGTGCAAGTTTATTACCCGAATTGGAAACAATGTAACGTAGTGCAGCAAAAAAGAGGCGAATTTGTTCGATCAAAATATAAATAATGCCAAAGGGGAAACGGTTAAACGTTTTTCGTCCCGTATAAGAAAAAGAGGCGCGTGATGTCCTATTGGGGTCAGTCGCTGGCGAGGGAGATCGAGCTATTGCACCGAGCCAGAGGAAAGAAGGGGGACGAAGCGCGGACTCGTATCTCGCAGGCGGGCTCAATAACCTCGAAGCGGGAAATCGTTGGTCGTATTGTGAGACAGGACGCCGGGATTTTCCCTTCCACGGGCGAGCGGGCAGGCAGCACCGCTACAGCAGTTTGAGTCAATATGTGAAAAGCCGGGCGGCGAGGGGCCTGGAGCCCGACCGCAGGGGGCGGGCCCGACAGCCCCACGAGCGCCCTAACGCGCCCATCGCCCGGCTAATGCTTATTATCTCGAGGCGGCGACCTGTCGCAACGGACGGGCGGCATCTCCCCGGTTCGGGCCCGGCGTTACGCTCGGCAATTGCGCCCCGACAACGAGTGGAAGGGCCGCCTTGGCGACGCGCGGATGAATGCAGGGGTGGTGAGCCGAGGGGAGGGCGCATCGGTCGGCGCGACCACTTGGCCCACCTACGCCCCTCAAATTGGATTTTTATCCGGGGCGCTTGTCGGCCTCGCGGGCGGGGGGCTAGGGATCGTCGGCTGATCGAATTTTCCGAGGGGAGCGATCGGCTTTCAGTCCGGCGAATCGCTTTTCCACTCCGCGGGCCGGCAATGAGAAGTCGCGCGTAATGCCTCGTCCCGGAGGATCCGGCCTGTCTGCCGCGGGCCCCGCGCAGACACGAGGCCGAGCCGCTGCCGCGGTAATGGGATTTGGAGAGGCGCCGCGTCGCGCGCGCCTTCGCGCAGATCGATTAATAAGCGCTCGGGGCCGCGCGATCCGATAAGCGCGACACGGCGACGTGGCGCCGGCCCTCGCGCCGACACTCCGCCGCGGCCCCGCGTCCCTAACGGATGATCCTCGCGCGCCGCCCCAGCTGCCGGGCCGCGGAGCAGATGCGCCGCCCAGATAGCCGCGCGCGCCTGCACTGTATGCAAATACAGGTGTAGCTATCTGGCCGTCCGCGGAGACAGATAGGGCCTTATTACCTCCTCCTTTTTTTTTTCTCCACCCGCGGGACGACGAGCCGAGATGCATCGCGGGGCAGAGTTGGACGGCGCCCAATCATCTCGCGGGTGACTAAGTGAAACGTTAATACGCGGGCTTGATTGGAGCCGCGGCCCTCGCGGCAAACAACGAGCCGCGCAATAAAGGCCGGGTTGGGCGGGCGAGGGGAACGGACGCGTTTGCGGCGTGTTTTTCACCGGGGCGCGGCGGCCTCGCCCGCGCTCTTTTTCCGCCCCGGCGTTCCTTTCAAAGCCGAGGCAGTCGATTTCGCTTGGCGCTTTTGTTAACGAGGCCCGTCGGGACCGCCGCCCGGCCGCATCCGGACTTTTTTCACTCGGCAAATGGAGCGCCGCGAGCGCCGGGCAACCGGCCTCCCCGCCGACTGCCCAACTGCGGCATGCGCCCCGAGGCCCTCGATCCGCGACCTAATTACGCCCGATATTCCCCGTTAGATTGCCGATCGTTAGGACACGCAACAATCAAAGCGGGTCGCACGTGATGCTCCCTAACAACCCCTGCATTATGCATCCCGCGGCGCCGGGAAAGAAGCGTCGCCGCGGTAATCAGCGTCTGGCCGGCCGGGGCCACAAAAAGAGAACTGGCCCTCGGCAAATATAACCACCGAGACGCTGGGCTCTCCTTATAAACACAAGGCCTTACTTTCAGGGCAGATCCTGATCGGAAAACTGGATAGTATCTTCCGAAAGCTCGGAAAAAACCCCTCCCTGGGCTAAAACTATTCAGCGGAGCGCTCAATAATTTCTTTGGATTTCTCCGATCTGAATCGAAACAAATGCTTCAATCTATTTTTTTAAACGAACCAGAAGGAAATGGATAAAACTCCAACTTGACAAGATCCTATTAAATTTTATCGATTTTACTTTGATCAAGTACGCATGTCCAACTTTATAAGAATGAATAGTCTACTATATTATGTGTCGAGACCTGATTGCATGTCAATTGAATCGCATTATTTGCACACCCTGCCGAGCATCATAAATAAAATCATGCTAAGGAGATTCCGCCGAAGCAGCGGCGAATAATAAAGGAAGGCAGGCTTGGATTTTCAGCTCTTCAATCGGAGCGTCTCCCTCGAATTGACGCGTGACACAAAGTTAGAATCAATGATTCAAAATCAATTTACATTTAGTCTTAAAAATTTGGGAGTAGCTGGTTGAAAAAGATTTAATTAGATCTAGCAAAGTATTTAATTGAGTTGAATTAAAAGGAAAAAAGAGTTGGAAGCGTTTAGCCCCGCGAACGAGGGGGACCGAGTTTTTCCGAGTTTTTCTTAATTGCAAAACTTCTAATGATCCCCAATGCATACATCGTATTTTAAAATGGTGATCCGCTGAAAGATTCACTGGTCCCCGAATCAACAAAAACTAGTTAAACTTTCGTAAGAGCGAGCCATCGGTGAACTGCTTCGATTTGGCAAATGAAATAATTCGCGGTCTCCCATTGATCTGTTTCAGGTAAGTGAACCTGGAGATGGAGGAGAGGATAGGCCGTTGCGGAAAGCCATATTTCCGGGGGAAAAATTGAGAATGCCAGGAAGAGGTAGGTGGATGGGGGGGCGGGTCGCGGGCGCACGGGTGCGACGGGAGACGAATATGATGGAGACGTATGCATGTGCTCTGGCCTAGTTTATACGACGTAAGCTCATAACATCGGGCCAACTGTCGGCTTTGCCAAGTAAAGCTCTAAGGTGACACTTGTTACGTAAATACGAGAGTGTTATTCCCCGGGACGGGAATGGGACGCGCCTCCCGTGAAAGCCCGTTTCGCGATACTGCCCCGCGGGGAGCGGACGCGCCGGCTTTATGAATGCGATTCTTTATTCCCCAGAGGCCGGGATGGCCGGGACGGCCGGGACGGCCGGGTTGCCCGGGATGAAGAAGCACGCGGTGGGACATGGCCGAACGACTTATAAATTACAGCCTAATGCCTCGTAATATATATCGACGCGTCGCATGCGCCCTCTCCTCGCTGGCTCCTCGAGGTTTCCATGAATCACCCATTTATCGCCTTATACAAATAACCCGGAGCGCGCTCGCGAGGCCCATTACTTTTCAGGTCAATTAATTGAACGTCACTGCTCGTCCTTTCCTCTTGTATTAATGAAAGCGAAATTTATCGACTTGTTTAAAGGGTCGCGGGGACTCGCGCGGGGAGGCGCAACCCCGGGCCGGCGCCTCGCCGCCGCCTCGCCGCGGCTTTAATTATTATCCGGCGACTAATTAATAAATTACAAGCTGATGGAGTTATTACCGCAAAGGCCGCCTTTAAAACTCGTTCCGATTCTCTAATTATCATTTTAAAACTAACAAGCAATAAATTTTGATATCTCCTTCACGCGCGGCGCCCATTTAATCATCGCGCCTCGATAACTCATTTTACAATTAAGCCGGCCGGCGTTATAAAAGTCGTCGGCGGCGGCGGCCGCGGCGGCGGGGGGAGAGGCCGGGGGCAGCCGGGGCGATCGGCCCGAGGCGCGCGCGCGCGCGCCCGCTTAACGGTCAGGCCTTTTTACCCCGGCGGGACAGTTTAAATGGCGGCGGCCTAACGGTCCTCATTGTTATCCGTGGGGATTTTTCGAGGAGGTGCGCGCGCCGAGGCGATTCCGGGGATCCCGGCCCCTTACGCGGAGGAGGCCGGCTTCTTGCCCCGGGGGCAAAAAAAAAAACCCGCCGGTCAATTAAAGTCCCGGGGGCGCGCGTGACAGGGCCGATCGGACGCGTGCCGGTGGCGGTCACGCGCGGCCCCGGGTGGACGCGCCGACCGGTTGGAACCTGTTGCCGAACAGGCGGGCCTCCGGTATGCGGCCGCCTTCCCCGGGGATAATCGCTCCCGCGATCTCCGAGTGCGTCCGCTGGCCGGGTTGCGCGGCCGAGAGAAAAGGGGGCGGCGCCGGTCGAGGGGAAATCGGCCAAGGTGTCGCGTCGTTTCCGCGGCGGCGCTCGGTCTGGCTTTAGAGGGCCAAGGTCGCGGGCGGCGCGCGCGCGCGCCTCCGCTCCCTATCGCCGCTATAAATTCCGGGGGATTTATCATCGAACCGGCTCGCGGGCCGGCGCGCGTATACGCACGATATTATTTATAGCCCTTGGCTTAATGAGCAAGGCCATTCGTTTCTTTCAGCTGGGGGCCTCGCTACTCCGCGCCGGCTTCTCTCTCTCTCTCTATCTCGAGCGCGATGCCGAGGAGTAATGGCGCGGAGGACAGGGGCCAGCGGGTAAAGAAAGAGAGAGAGAGAGGGCGACTCGCACGCGCACCAGTCGGTAACGAGATAAATCTCACTTTCGGATCTCTCCCCGGGGAATGTATCCCCGTGTAGCTCTGCCCCCTCTCTCTCTCTCTCTCGCTCTCCCGCGAGTCGCGCTTGCACCGCGGGCCGGGTTGTTGCAGCAGGTAAATGTCGGATCCTAAGATAGGTGTAACGCACATGCGGCAGTGGGCTTTATGCCGAGGCGCGCAAGCCACGCATTCGTGTCCGGCGATCGGCCAATGAGGCGTTTACTCGAAATTAACGCTCGCCGCGCATTTATCTGCGATCGCGGGGCTATTATGAGTGGAGTTTGGCCGCGGCGGCGGCGGCGCGCGCCTACTGAAAGACCGGTGAGCGGCCCCCTGGGATCCGCCGATGCCCCGGCGATCTCATCGGGTTTATCCCATTAGGCTGTTTTATCAGAGAGTGCGCGCGGGCCCCCCGACTCGGCTTTTCAAATTTCAACACGGCCCTCCAATGATAGAGCCGCGGCGGCCGATGATCCTTCTTCCCGCGAAGCGATCCGCCGGATAAGCGGGGGGTAAAGGCTAACGAGCCTTCCGCTAAAAGGGAGAGCGGCGCGGAGCGGCGGCTCGTGTCAACTAGCCGGGGAGCGAGGGCCTCGCGCAGGAGGTGACCGTCATTACCGATACCGGGAACGCGGGCCAGCGGCGGGCGGCTTTGTCCGCCGGCGCTTTTTCCGGGCGGTGCGCCGCGAGGCCGGGCCCTCGTTTTTCCTGCGTGCGGCCGGCGATCCGGGCGCGGATTAGCCCGGAGCAACAGCAGCCTGGGAGCCCCGGGGTCAGCCGCCCCGGCAAAATAATAGTTGACCAACTCGGGGAGTTTTTTTTCCCCCGGGCGGCGCGCAAAGTACACGTTGCCGGGCGGCGGGCCGCTCGGCGCTCGGCCCGGGGAGGAGCCGGGTCTCGTTGCGCCGCGCAAAAAGCGGCCTCGGGCCGGGGCGGGGGGGGGGGGCGAGCTTGCCCGGCCCTCCAATCAGACGGGCGGCTCGCCCCGGTACCGTTGAGGCATTCCTCCGGTGCGTCCGAGGCCGATCGACTTTTCCGCCCGGGCGGCCGGCCCCCCCGGCGGTTTAATATGCGGCCCGCGGGGCTGTTGCGCCCAAGCGGCTTCCCCTCCAAAGGGGCTCCATTTGCAAAATTGATTGCACAAAAGCCGGAAGCCGCGCGGCCCCGCCCTTGGGGGCCTTCCTTTTTTTTTTTTGCTTTTCGTTTCCTCGCGGGCGGTCCCGGCGCCCGGGACCGGGGCGCAATATAAGCCGCCCGGGCCGCGGAGTGCATTACGGGCGCGGTAATCTCCGGGGGCTACCGGAGCCCGCTCGAACAATGTAATGCCCCGCGTGGGGGCCGCGCGGCCGCCCCCGACCCCAGCGCCCCGCGTGATTCCAAGGGCGCGGGCCGACGGCCCGCCTCCTCATTGGCCTTTATTGCGCCCGGAGGCCGGGCCCGGGTAATTGGCCGACCGCCGGCTCATTGGCACGTCCCGGCCTAGGCGCGGCTTCCCAGGGCGACGCGGATCGATCGCCGGGCATTAGGTATGCGCGATCGGCAGCCCGGGAGGGCCGGGGCCCCGAGCGCCGTTATTAATGCGCGGAACCGCGGCCCCGGCCCCGATCATCGCATCCTTCCCCGATAAATCTCTCCCGGCGGCCGGCCCTCGGGCCGCGCTCCAAAGCCCGCTGACGTTTCGGCTCGCGTGCGGCCTTCCTCTGGCTTCCTCTGGCTTCCTGCGCGGCCTTTTTCCGCGGCTCCCTTATTGACAATTCAATCGCGCGGCGGCGGGAGGCCCATTATTCAATGGAGACCGCCGAGGGGAAGTGCTCGCGAGGCCGGGCAGCTGCCGGCATTATCCTCCTCGGCCGCCGCCTCCGAGGCGACCGCGGCGAAAATCGCTCGCGGAAGGGGGAGGATAAGCGCGGCGCCGGGGCCGTCGTCCTCCTGCCCGGGGACTCGCTGGACCGCCCCGATTCGGCTGCTCCGGCTAATCCCGGGGAATGGGAGGCCGAGCCTCCGGCCGCGCGCCCGCTTAATTGCCGGCCAGAGTTATGCGAGTCTTAATCCGCGGGGGACGATAATCTTGGGCGCGCGGTGCCGGAAGGGTGGCCGGGGTATATAAAAGCGCGGGGCGCCGGAAAAATCGGGCGCTCGCTACGCGTCCATTGAAATGATAATCAAGGGCTTTATCGGGACGAGTTAAACGTGTCTCCGAGTGGCTCGTAACGCGGTCTCGGCTCGTGCCCGCTCGGCCCCGCGAAGAAAGGAGCAGCTGGCGGCTTTGCCGGGGATCGGCCGATGGCCGCGATATAGATAGCCCTTCATTTGTAATGGGATAGAAATGAAGGGGTCAGGGCGGCTCTTGGAATCCCGGGCTCCTACGGCGGGTCGGCGGCGGGTCCGCGCGGGAAAGGCCCTTGGCCACGCCTCGGTGCGCCTCGTGAGATGTAACGGCCGATGCGCCGGATAAGCCCGGCTCTAGCCTCTCCCCGGCAGATATAAAACCAGTTAATACAATATTCGCTGGTTTCGCGCGCGGCAAGAAGGGGCCTCTCGCGAACGGGTCGCTCTCGCCTCGTCACCGGCCCAGGTGTAACAACAGGCATCAGGTGGGCCTGGCGATAAGCCGCGGGGGGCCTCCGCGGAGGTAAATAGACCCGCGGCCCGGCTGAACGGCCACCCTGGCGCCATTGTGCGAGGGCGGGCTTGATTAGACGTCGGCGACGAGAGCCCCGGTGTCCCGGGCGCGGTCGACCGAGGCCCGCGCACGGCTAATAAGCCGCTGGGCTTATCGCCGCTCGGCATCCGCTTCCGCCGGAGCTGTCATTTCGGAGGGCGGCCTCGTGGGTGGCTGGGGCCGATCGCCGCGGCTAATGCGGCCCGCCGGCCCGAGCGCCCCTTCGTCCCCTAATGGCCCGCGGTCCGGCCCAGCTTGCCCCCCCCGCCCCGGGTATGATTAAGCGGCCGATTAGCCGGGCCGGGGCTCCTCGCGCCTCGCCGGCCGGCCCCGGCTAATTGGAAGGGCGACAGCGTCCGCGCGCGCAGTGCGCCGCGGGCAATTGAGGCATTGGCCCTAATGGCCGGGCCCGAGAAGACGATCCCGCGTCGCCGTGGGTCGGCCTCCCCGTCCGGGGGAAAGGCGGCGGGCACCCGGGGAGGGGCTTGCTCGGAGGCGGCCCCCCGGCGCAGCCGACGCCGCGCTACAATGCGGAAATCCTTGAAATTCGATCGCGCCCCGCGAGAATCTAAGCTGGCGGGCCGTCCGGCTACTCTCACTCTTCTCGGCGGGCATAAAGTGCCGGATTACTGTTACCGCGGGCCCTTCCTCCTCGGGGCTTCGCACTTTGCATTCGCGTGTGTTTACGGCCTCTTAATGCCCGGCGGGCTCTCCCGCTCGGCCGGCTCCTCGCGGCGCCGCGGCTCGGTGCGCGCGCGCCCAGCCGAGCGGCGCTTCCGCCTCCTCCGCGATGCCCCGGGCAGATGCCGCGGCCGCCGCGGGCTCGCAGGGGCTAATTGCTCCAGAAACCGCTCGCTCCGCCCGCCCGGGGATATCGGTTGGACGCGCCCGCGGGACCGTTAAGTTGCCGCTCGGCGACCCCCCGGCGAACCCTTTATTTGCCCCCCCCCGGCCCCCGCGATCGGAGGCCCCCTGAGCCCGGCAATAACGCGGGACCGGCCCGCGGCTCCCGGGCCCCGCCCGGCCCTTCGACCCCTCGGGCTTTAATGAAAAACCGCCTCTCAGCGGGCCGACTCTCCGGCAAATCCCCGCAGATTTAATCAAGCGCGGGGGTCGCCGATGCGAAATTGTAAGTCGTGTACGGACGCGCCGGGTTTACTCTTCCATCGGCCTTCAAATTACCGTTAAGCCCTTGATCGCAATTTAACCCTCGGGCGAGTAATACCGGATCGTAACGTCTCGACGATTACCTAACCGAGCGCGTGTGCGCGCGCCCGACGCACACACCTACGTGCACCCGAGGCCTTCCCCGGGCCCTCTCTTTCCCTCGGTGCCCCCCCCCCCCCGGCCTCTCTCTCTCTCGCGCGCGCGCGCCTTTTATAACTCTCGGCGAAGCTCCTGCCCTCTCTCTTGGCTTGGGCACCGGGTCCGCTGCAGCCGCGGCGACCTCGACTTCCTCCTTCTCCCTCCTCCTCCTCCTCCTGCTCCTTCTTTATCGTTTTCCCCCCGACTCGAAAGGGTATCGGGCTTTTATCAAGCTGCCTCGAACGTGCAATAAATGCAAAATGAGCCGCCCGGACACTCAACCATTGCCGCATCATTGTATCACGTTCGCCCCGCGCTTTCACTGCCCTAATGCGCTTTTCGATTATTTATCGCCTCGGCGAGGCCTCGGCTTTCCTACATTTCTCCGTGTAACGACTCTCCATTTGTCCGGCTGGCAGCAACCTTTCCTCAAGGCCAGGCCGATTGTATTAACCATCTCGCGGCAGGGCGAAAAGTAGCGCGATTACTTTCTCTCGGCTGCGCGCCCAGCCAGCCCCGGTGCTAACGATTATTGTTATTTATACGGATCTGGCCCCTCGTGCGGCGCGATCAATTAGCACCGGGTCCTCGAGTGGCCCGCATGAAAAAGCAATTACAGCCTCGGTGCGGGCCTCGACCGCAGGGCCAGGCGGACCGTGTCGAGTGTGGGCCAAGTGTGCGCCGGCGAGTGGACATTTGGAAAACAGTGGAAAAGGGAGCGCCTGCGAATGGCAGGGAGCGGCGCATACTTTCGGAGCCCGCGGCAGGTGCAGGGCCGAGCGAGAAGGATTATCCGGGCGTATTATGGGCGCGATAAGCCCCGGTCCGCGAGATGCCGGGCGGAAGGCGCGCACACCAGTTACGGGATTAAACAACTTTGCCGCATGATTGATTGCTTTGTGCACGGCGGAGCGTTAAAGCCTCTGCGGCGGCGGCGGCGGCGGCGGCGGCTCGCGTCGCCCACACGGGCGCAGCAGCGGCCCGCCGCGGCCTCCGGGCGTCTTCCTCTTCCTAGTCCTTCCGCCTTTACGGCCGGCGGCGTTCGCAGGGCCGGGGAAGCCGCGCGCTCCTGCGGCTCGGCTCCCAGACATTTTTTCCGCTCGGGCTTCCTCCCCGCCGCCCCCGCGGGCCCCCCGTGCGAAAGCGCCGAGGCGATCGTTCGATTTAATGCGCGGATTTTTCGCATACCCCGGCGAGGATTTGCCGGGCCGCGGCCGCTTAACGAGGGGGCGCTCCGGGTTATTGTTTGGTTACGAGGGCCCATTACGCGGCCGCCGGTCAAAATCACCGCTCGGCCCGCGGGGCAAGTCGCCCCCCCGTCTCCCAGGACGCGACTCGATCATCGAGTGCTGAATATTTTATCGACACTGCCGGATTGGCCAACGGCCGTAACGGCTTTAGGGGCTCGCCTTTCCAGCGGGCGTTGCGTTGTTTGCCGCCGCGCGCCGGCCCCCGCAAAGCCTCTCGGGCGTCAATCTTTTAATGGGAGTTAAAGCATTTTAATCCGTTAGTTTATGGGCGCATAACCGGGAAGCTCGCGCGCCGCCCGGGCTTTTTGCCCACGGGCCGGCGCCGCGGGAAAAAATTCCCGGGCGCTCGTTACTCGGTCGATAAAACAAATACCCTCGGCCGCCCCGTTCCTTTCATTCGCCCGGCAATGGCTCCATTAGTCCGCGGCTCTCGCGACGCGTGGCCCGATCGCGTGCGCGGCCGACGCGCTCGGCCGGTTGCGACGCGCGCGCGCTCCCGAAACCGTTGGCCCGGCCGATATCGGGGAAGAAACGCGCCGCGGTAACGGCCGCCGATCGGCCACGGGCCTGCCATCGGCAGGCAAATTGCACGGAGCCGGCTTGCACGCACGCACGCGCGCGCGCACACACACACACACAACGGCGCGGCCGAACCCGTAACTCACGGCGGCCTCCTTCGCCCGCCGAGCGGATAAAACTCGGGGCCCCGGGCCGAATCGAATCCCGGCGCGGCGCTCGATAACTGTTTCGCGCCTCGCTCCCCTCGGGGCCTTCAATTATACACGCGACTGCGGCAACAAATCGAGTCGCTTGATTTACCGAAGCCTTAAAGCCTCGAATGACCACCTGTTGTGTAAGAGCGCCGGCGCCCCCGTGGCCCCGACCTCCCGATCGCCTCTTTCGTCATTCGGGAGATTTAGGAGTGGCCGGGCCGAGCCGCCGGCTTCCCTTTCGCGGCCGCGCCCTCGACGGCCTCCCCCGCCCGGCACGGCTCCCATTAATACCAATCGCGGGGATTTATCGGCGCGTCGATCGCCGGGGAAACAATCGCGAGGCGCCCGGGCAGTCCGGGAAAAGGGGCAGCTGACGTCCCGGGGATCCTCCCGGGCGTCTCGGGAGCGGATCGCCGAGGAACTTTGTCGGGCGTGGCGCGTCAAAGGCCGCGCGATCACCTCCCGGGGGCCCCTTTGAACAAGGGATACCTCGCAAATTGGCCAATTCTAATTGCAAGTGGAATAGTTAGTGGGCCGGGGGGGTGCGGCCAGGGCCCTGGGGCCAACTCCTTGCCCTGCCCCCGGGGAAACTTGCTCCCGCCGCTTCTTTCCCGGCGCCCGCGCGGCTGCCGGCAGCCGGCGCCCACGCGACACAAATTGTTTTAATCTCGGGCGCCCGGGGCCTCGCAGACGTACGTGCGCCCACCTAAATCAGAGCCAGTCTGCCGCGGGACCGCCCCGGCTCCCACATACCCTGATTATTGTACTCGCCCGCGCGGTCACGCAATGGGATTCTCCTCCAATTCCCCGTGGAAAATTCAATTTGACGCGGAGCAGCCAAGCCGCCCGGAACTGATGAGCATTTCATTTCCCGCCGGGGGTAATCCGGCCCCGCGGCTCGGCCCCGTTAATCCGAGAATTTCGATTCCTCGGGCGCCGCCGATCTCTTCCGGACTCCCGGAGCCGTAGGGCTGCCCGAAAATAAAAACGACTTCCCCCGCCCGCGCACGCACAGAGCGTATGGGTACGCGTGTGTCCGTCGCGGGGGCGGAGACGCGCAGGTCAGAGGTCAGGGCGCGCGCTTGATTATGTCGGGGTGGCGGGCGGGGGCCGCGCAGTAACACTAACACGTGCCCTGCCTCCCGACCCGATTTTCCACTCTCGTGGCCGAGGGGACGGCCGGCGGATGCCCGGCGGACGGCCGAGGGCCGGCTTTAATCTGACAAATTTATCTTCCTACGCGAAATGTCGGGGCGCCGCGCGGCCCCCGTCCCTCCCGAGGCCCGAGCGATGTAGTGCGAATTTTCGAGCGACGAGGCCGGTCCTTTCGAGAGCTTCGCATAATTCGTTATGCGCGCGCTCCCTGCGCGAGTAGCCCCGGCACGTGTCACGTACACACCGAATGCCCCGGCTGATAATACCGACCCCCCCGGCCCCTCCTGCTCCACGTCCCCGTGGCCGGTGCATTCGCTGTGTCCACTGCGCAGAACCTGCCGGTCAACGTCACGACTTTGAATATCGGGATTTACTTTGAGCTATTTTATCTAGTTAAGCCGTCAGATTCCAACTTTTCTATTTAATTTATGGCCCTATTTCGGCGACTCAGTTCACATATAAATCATTCATCAAGTAATGCTGATCTAATAAGCTTGTAATTCAAACAATTTCATACAATTACTCGAATGCAAATTAATAATTTTCGTTCAATTTCAAATTCTATTCCCCATGATTCGTTGTAATTTGTACTACTTGAGTAGTTAATTCAAGTGCAATAATTTATTTATGTGATATTCAAATATCTGGAAGCGATCCACTTTTAAAAGAGGTTTTAATATATTAGAAATTTAAACGAGAACGAGAATTCGTTTGAAATATTGATATTTGTTTTTAACAATGAAATAGATGCTCCAATAGGGAACGCAGCAGGCAGTCTCCCAAAACACTCGACCGAAAAGCACAATTAATCAGATGAACGCGTACTCTAGCCCTGGACTAATTTTTACATTTTGCGAGGTTTCGCGCGCGCGGAGAATAACGTCATCAAAGTCGAAGGGGGATGCTCCGGCGGTGCCCTGCGGGCCTGCACTTTGTCCTTGTGCCCCGGTACCTGCACGTGGCAGACGCGGGCACACGCGCCTCGTTAAGCAGAACCTCGTACGAGCAGCCACGGTACTGTTATCGATATATCGATATAGCTATAATTCGCGAGGGAATCTCCCCGTCCAAAGGAAACAACTATAATAATAAACTCGGATCTATCTATCATAAGAATAAACTCTATCTAGATGTAAGGCATTACGGCATCGGAAGGATAATTATTATGTAGCCCGGTATCGAGGCGGATATAAAATTTACCGTCGCATTTACGGGTAAAGCTAAGTTGTTAATTATTATTAATTTCATTGTTTAGCAGGATCGAAGTACCGAGGGCCGATTTTGTCCGCGCGATCCCTTTTTCCCGCTTATAATTTTGCCCGGGGTAAGAAGCCGGTTTATTTTGTAATGGCGTCGGCTAGATGTAATTACGATTATTTTCGAGGCGTGGTCTGTTTTTGTCCGTAGCTCATCGGGGCTAATTCTTTCTAAAGCATAATTACAAATAAACACTTATCTAGGTATCTGCGGTGTAGCGCGTCGGGCGAGGCGGGCGCAGAGCCGAGGGAGGCGCGCGCGGGATGTACGCGTGTTTTTGCGAGTGGCGAGGCGCGTGTACCTGCCCGGGAGATGGAGGATCGATCGCGGCGGCGGCGGCGGAGCCCGCGGGCCCCAGGCCGGCCCCGATGTAAGGCCAATCGCAATCTCGAGCGGGGGCCGGTCGTGTACGCCCGCGCGCCGCGGCGACCCTTTCCGCTTCCCTGTTTGCTCAATGGCGCGGCGCGGCAAGGCCAGCGCTCCCCGTACCCCTTGATTAGCGACTTATTGGGGATAATTGATTGAGGCCGGGCCCCGCGCAGCCTCACAATTACAGGTGGGCGATCCCGCGGGGCCGATTACCGGGGCGGCCGACAATGCGCGCGGGCCAAAGGGCCCCGATCCCGATCGCCGGCGCAGGCTTTAAATGCCCGCTCGGGCCCGTTGCGCCGCAGAGTCCGAGCGCCCCGGGAGGCCGGGCGGGCCGGCAGGGGCCCCTTCCCCGGGGGGAAACGTGGCCCCGCCGCTCCGGGCGCGCACTCTTTCCCTCGGGTTACACCTCCCGCCCGACGAGGGCGCATTGTTGGGCGATACTTTGACGGGGGCCGACTTCCGCTCCGCGGGAGCCGCGGCGCGTCAACTCGCTGGTTAATCGCCCGGGGGCGGGGCCCGCTGATTACCCTAGCGAGTCGGGCCGGCGGCGCGGCCCGGATTCCGGATTCCCCGGGCATTCCCCGGGCTGCTCCTCCGGGGGCCGGCTCTTCCGGGATTCCGGGCGGCGGTGGCGTTGACGCCGGGGCCGGGGCTTCCGCGGCCGGGCTCCGGTTTCCCGGGCCCGGCACGCCAGGCCTTTCCGCCCCGACTCCCGGGGATACCGCCGCCGGATTCCCGGCTCTCGGCGGCGCTTCCGCCCGCGCAACAGCTGCCGCGCTCCTCCGCGCACGCGATATCCTCCGCGACGGGGACGCCGTCCGCGGCTCCTCGACCGCTCCTCGGATGGCTGTCCGGGCCGCCGGCGAGCAATGTAATAGTCGGCCTTGTAGGGGCCGCCGCTGGCGGATGAATAATGGGGGTGGGGCCCCCGGAAGGAAAGGCATCGCTCGTCGCATGCGCGTTTCAATTAATCGGTGAAGAGCGGCCGGCCCCGGCGGCGGGAGATGCATTCCTTTTGATTTATATTGCCGCTTAACATTGTATCGTTGCTAATGGCTCGCAATCACGGGGGCCGGCGCCGGTGTCGGCCGCGGCGGAGGTGTAGGCGCGCCGAGCGCCCATTGAATCGGAGCCGCGGCCTCGCCCGAGCGCGGCTTAATCACCGCGCGTAATCGCGAGCCGCGGGAGGAGAAAAACGGGGGGGGAGAGGGAGCACAGGCAGCCGGTGGCTCGGCGCGCATAATTTATGCGAGCTGCCGCGCGCAGTTTGGTTGATCATTAAACGTAATTGTAAAATTCCTGCTCGGGCGAGGGGGCCGCCGCCTCCATCGGCGCCTCGCCCCGGGGTCCTCCTTTTTCCACTATCGCCGGCTATCGGGCCCGCGCGCTCCCTCTATCATTAGGGGGGGGGCCCGAGTTAGCGCGGCGGGCGCAGGGCCTCGCGCGAGGAATGCCAAGCAATGGGCCGATTAGCGCCGCGGGGACAAAAAGCTCCGGGGGGAGGTGGGGGGGCAGGGCGCCGGTTCTTGCCGGCCGCGCGCAACTTTATCGCCCGGCGGCCGGCGCGCAGATTAACTCGCCCCGGCGTGTTTGCCCGCGGGGCAAAACAGCGGGCCGCCCAAAGTGCTCGGCCCCCGGAGGAATTTCGCGGTGCTCCCGGGCCGCGGGCGAAAGAGGGGGGGGGGGGCGGCGAGGTTATGCGCGGCGACAAGGGGCCACGGGCCTCGCCAGCTGCGGAATGCGGCCCGCGCCCGCCGGGCCCATTATGCCAAGCGCCCCGGACTTTTCAATATTTCATAGCGCGCGCATAATCCGGCCGCGCGCGGGATAAATATTTAGCAGGTGGTAATGGCCCTAAGTAGATCGGGCAGGTGCTAACGCCCCGAGTCCCGGCCCCGGTCCCCTCCCGCGGGGGGACGGTTTAAAGGGCCGGGCCCGAGCGGCTGATAAATGCCGCGCGGCGCTCGAGCGAGACTTTCCGCCGGGGGCCCTTTCAATTTTTCCGGGCGGCCGCCGCGGCGCAACTTTCCCCCGGCGGTGCCGTAAATCACGCGGCGGCCGGCTAAAAACTTGCCGCTCGCGCGCCCGTCTAATCTTAATTCAGTGGGTATAATGCCGGAGTTCCGCGGGGGCAGGCCGGGGATCGCGCGCGGCCACGGGCCCCGGGCGCATTCCGCTGGGCGGGCGGGGAGGGGCGGCTACTCACCGGCACAGGAAGTCCCTCTCGCCGAGGCAGTGCTCGAGGCAGTGCTGCCGGGAGGCGGCGGTCGTCGTGCGCCTCGTGTGGCCCTCGAGCCGGTGGCCCTGGACCCGGTCCATGCACCAGGCCCGCTCGCACGGCTTAACGGACAGGCAGTTTTTTTGGGCGTAGATCGTGAAGACCGGGAACTGCGACTGCGACAGAGCACCTGCAACACAATTGTTATCTTTATCTCCCTGCGCACGGCACTTTATATTACTAGGATTCTCGTGTCGGCTTTCGCGCCGGCCCGCGCTAACTGTACTCCCCGCTCCGGCCGGGGCGCCGGGGCGCCGGGGCTCCTTCCTCTCCCGGCTCCCGGCTCCCGGCTCCCAAGCGCCCACCTTATCCCCCGCTCATTCTCATTCGCTATTCTTATGCGCGATGCGGCTTTTTATCGATCCTTATTTACTAGCCCTGCTTCCTCCTACTCCCTGCGCTCTCATAAATTACGCTTCGGAATTGCTAGTTAATGATTTTCCTCTGTATACTCTACGTGCATATGAATATACGGCCAGGGCATTATTTGCCCTCGCTGATCGGCTCATTTTTTCCACTCGAAATAATTTATAATCAGAGAATGGGATGCGTGCGCGCGCGCAAATTAAAAGGTGAAAAAGAGCGTAATTTAATAGGATTTGCCGTAAAAATTAGACCCCAGTTGGAGGTTGATTGCCAATGGGCTAAAAATGATTGAGCGACAAAGCAAACGTCATGGTGACTCGTGATGAAGATTCATGGGAAATCAAATAACTTTGACTGACGCTCATATAACCGATAGAGTACGGGAGTTGTTAGTATTTTTCACGATGCCCCGGTCGCCCGTGGTTATCGTAAATTTCACGCCGACTTTTCCGCGAGTTCGCCTCGCGCATGGCTTCTGCGTACGATCGTGTAAAAAGCGCGAGTAATTCTCCTTGGGGAAAATGAACGCAATCATTCGGTGCTTATTGCTCGAAGCCTGCGCGGCTAACGTCAAATTCAAACTGCGAGTATCAAGACGCTTTTCAGCTGATAAGTGTTTGCCGATTAATCTTATATGAACTTAATGGAAGATTCACTCGACAACGGGGGAAAAGTTTTCCCCGAGTAGCTTTTAAAAGAAGAAAATCCATCAATCTTGGCGAGGCAGTCGCTCTTGCAAAGCGCGCGAGCGGGGAGGAAAATTTTTATCTCTCGAGGCGGACATCTCGAGCGCCCGCGATCTCCCTGGCCCCGACTTCCGCGCTCGCCTAATTGTACCGCCGGCGATGCGCGGATTCGCGCGGCAGTAGTAAGACCCGGGAGCGATTAGACCGGGAATCGCAGGATGGGAGGCGGCCGGCCGCCGGGCCAGACCGAGCCGGCGCTCCGAGAATTCCTTGGATCGAGCGGCTCGATGAAGGACTGCCGGCCGCGGACCAGTCATCTGCCGAGGGTATCACTCGCGAGTATCGGTAATGAAGGAGGCAGTCGATCCGGGCAGGGGTCGCGTGGGCGCGGGGTAATCGGCGCCCCCGCCGCCTGTACAGTTTTAATGCCCGCGCATTACAGGATAATGGGCTATTCTCCGCGGCGGCCGGCAACTCGATCGGCTGCGCGCTTACGCGGATGCCAAGGGACCCCTGGCGAGGATCCAAGGTCGGGCTCTGGGGGCGCCAGTCACGCACCGGGAGAGCCGCCCGCGGGGACGGGAGCCGCGCCGAGGAATTAGCCTCGGTTTTTCGCTCGGGCTTCGCCGGCCGATATCGGCTTGGGTAATTTATAACGAAAAGCAGCCGCGCTCGCGCGCGCGCGCGCCCCTTTTGCTCTCGGATATTGAAAAAGTCCCGGGGCGAGGCGGCCGGGCGGCGCCGGGCAAAGCGACGCCGGGCCGCGCCGGCCGTCCCGCTAACTGTACGCTCAATTTCCGCCCGTGATTTACATCGAGCCATCTGCTCCCGACGCCCGGCCGCCGAACCGCCGCCGCGCCCCCCCGAGCTTTGTGCCTGGCCCCTGTGAAATCCAGCCTACCGAATAATTGCCTACGGTTTACTTTGCAAATTAACATGTTGCGCCCACATAATTATACAAGGAAACCGCCGAAGCCCGGCCGGGCTTTTTGCCGGTGAGCCGACGTTATTACAGGCCTTGTTAACGAACGCCGGGCCGGCCACCCGACTGACCTGATCAAGCTTCCGCTTTGAAGCTCTTTTCGTTTTTATTCGCTCCCTCGTATTGCGCGCTCGACTTGTAATAATTACAACGACATAAATTACGTCCGTGGAAGGGCGCGCATGACTCGAGCTCGCATTTACCGCTGCGAGTGGATCGGCGCAAAGTTTAAATTCCCAGGGGTCGCTTGGTTACTTCTTAATTTCTTATAACGAGCTTTTCCACTTGTAACGAGATTTACAAATTACGCCGAGATCTGATTATCGGCCTGGATTCCTTTTAAATATTCTTAATCTCTAATAAAAGTTTAATATTTTGAGCAATTATACGGGGTGGATATTGTAAATTTTCAGCCGAGCCTCCGGTGCAGGAAAGGCGCGCGCTCAACTTGGGGCCCGGGATCGCGAGGAATACACTCGATGAGGCTAAGATAAATTTGCAAAGGGAATTAGTAGGGAAATGCCGGATAGAAAAGGAAAGCTCGGCCGAGCGCCAATTAAAACTCGGGGAACTTTCTCAGGCAGGTCTTAATTTGCAGGGGAGGCGCAATCAATGCTACGTCGGCGCGTAATCGAACCGGCGAAAATTATGCCGATCGCGGCGCGGGCGTAGCTGCCCCGGCGGCAATCATCCGGGCGATCGGCCCCGACGTTCTACAAAATGAAATAATCGATCGGCGTACACGAGCCGGCCTCGGGCCTCGCGCGCCCGCAAAAATCCTAATCCGTTTAACGCGCCCCGTCCCGGGGGAAGACTCGCCGCGGAGTTAACGCGCCCCGGCAGGTTGCATAATAACACCGCGCAACCGGTCCCCGGGGATCGGGCGCGTAGGCGCCCCGGGCCGCGTGGGACGGCCCGGCAACAATGTCTCGGGCGGTCGGGTGCCACGTGGGCACGCCTTACCGACCGATACTCTCGCCCACTTGTATCTGCCGAGCGGCGGCCCTTCCGACCGCCCGCCTCGAGGGAGTTAATTGTTCCGCGGCCGAGGGAAGCAACCGCGCGCCGATCCCCGAGATCCTATCGTCTCTTCCTCCGCGCGAGGTTTTCGAGGCTACTTTTCCACGGCTGGCGCGAGCCGGAGGCGTTTAATCAAAAGCCTAACGACGGCATATATACGCCGCTGAGCCATTGTCATTCTACGGTATTCCAACCTACTTGTTTAATTAAGGAGGGCCTGGATTTTTCATGCGATCCGCGAGATACCTCCTTGGTATCGAGGTCGCCCCGAGGGTCAAGCGGCATATTCCCCATTTCCCACGCTCGCAGGCTCGCGGCGACGAGTGACACGTGCTTTTCGAGGAGCGCGATTGATACGCGGACTGCCCGGTAAGGCGCATCGCGTAAAACAATGCCGCCGGGAGCAACGTCAGAATTATAAAGCGCGGTTGTCTTGCGAATGGCTAAAGAGAGCGGGACTTTTAGTCCTTGCAGGAGACGAGGCGCCCGCTCCGATAATTCCACGGCTGAATAGGCGTACACGAGTTCAATTATCCCGCGGAGCGATTATTCCTTGCCGGGCGGGCAAACAACATTGGGCCCTGTGAAAAAATGCCGGCGCTATCGGGCCCGACGTCGGCCGTGTTTGATTATTACTCCGCGATACATGGAAGTGCGCCGGTATTCGGCCGCGCGCCGCGGAAGCGCTCCCGGGCAATTTGAACGGGACACGTGTAGGCCCGCAAGAACGAGGCGTGTAAACCCGTCAATTGGAGGCGTCCCCCGATCGCTTTGCCCGGAAAATACGGTGTAATTGCGAGGGGCCGGGGTGGCGAAAGCAGGAAAAAAAAAGTGGGGGGGGGAAAAAAGGGAAGCACCGGCGGAGTTAAAGTTGGGGAGCCGCGGCCGGGAAAATTCCCAAGCGGTCGGGAAGGAGCGTAGGCGGGGCGTTTTTGCCCGGGCGCCTGCCGCGGAGGGGCCCGAGCGCCGCTGATAAACGCAGCCGCGACCGAGCGCAATTACGTGTTTTCGCGCGGGCGGAAGCGAGAGGCCGGGCGATATATTTCACCGGGAGCTTTTCAATCGGCCCTCGGCTGTTTTTCGCGGGCTCCTCCTCCCCCGCCGATCGAACGCGCCCCCAGCCTTTTGATCCCGAGGCGCTCCTCCCTTTTCTGGCCCCTCGGGACCCGCGCGCGCCCCGGGATTTAACTTTCAAAAAACCTCCCGCGGATGCGGCCGTCTCTCCCCCTCGCTATCTCCCAGGTTTTCCTAAGCGCCGCGCGGCTTTACCGCGGACGCGGGCGACACTCGGCCCGATAGCGCGGGCAGACATCGACCCGATCCGCGCCCTTATCTCCCCGCGCGGAAGCATTAGGATGATCTAAAGCCCGCGCGATTAAAGCCCCGGCCGGCCGCGTTATCGGCTCCCGGGGCTTACGGCCGTGGCGCGAGACGCCTCGGCGGGGGACAGGCCGCTGCGCGCGCCGACAGTTTGACAGGGCCCCCCGGCTTTTGTTTCCCGCGGAGGCGACGGCGCGCGACGCCCGCAGATTGCCCGATGCGAGGCTGCCCCCGGGCCAGGCGCTAATTAATTTAGCGCGCAAGGGCGGCCGAGGCGCCGCCGAGTCCCCGGCCTTTGACCTTTTCGGCTTTTTTTTTTTTCTCCCGATGCCTCGGCTGCTGGCCCCTCGCAATCCTCCCCAAGACTGCCGGCCTTTATTTCGCGCGTCTTCCTTCTTGCCGCGGCGCGTTTTAATTAGTTTGTTATAGCGCGCCGGCAAATTTGCGAGTATAATCCTGCCAAAGGAAACTTAATTTGAATAAACGCGATTATGGAGGGGAGGGCAGGGGTGGGCTCTCGAGCTGCTTAATTTTGGCCACCTCCTCCCTGCTTTTCTAATTCCCCACTCTGCCCCGGAATTGTTTTCACATTACTAAATTATTTCGAGACTTTACAGCGGAACGTTTACCCCCACCAGGAAGAGAAAATGAAATTTCCCTCATAAATTCCCATTAACCCGAGGGCCTCTTTTAATTAGAACGGAGAATTTTCGTTATTTACGTTTAACCGAAGGCCGAGTATTAAGTTTCACGCAATGCAGCCCTAGGTGTGCGCATCGCTTGCCCCGGCGCATCCCCGAGACAATAACGCGCAACCGCACAAGCGCACGACCCTCCCCCGTCCACCTGCCGCGTCGAGGGGATCCACGGCTCGCGCGGCAATCGCGCCGCGAGGATTCGGCGAGGACGCGGGGAGCGCCCCCCTCCTGGAAAGGCCGGCGGCTTCCGCGAAACGAGGTCCCCGGGGCAGGTCCCCGTTTACGGGACCCGCGCGGAATGTCCCGTCGACGCGAATTAAAACGGTGCTTTTTTTCGTTCGGCTTCCCCCCCCCCCGGGCCGGCGGACAAACCTTCGACCGCGGCAGAATGCTAACGGGCCGCCGCGGCAGCCCTGGCGCATTATTCATCAGCCGCCGGGGGAATAAAATCCCGCGGCCGGCAAAGTGCGTTCATAATCCGGCGGTGAGGATTCATCGCGCGTGGCATTGTCGGCGCATTAATGCGCCGATGGCAATTGCCCCGGCGGCGGCGAGAGAGAGAGCCCAATAATAAAACGGCCCGGCCCCCTCCTCCGCCCATTAAACACAATAGAAATACGTTAGCGTTTAAAAGGCCCCGGGTTATCGCGCGGGGAGTAACGAGCCCGCGGCCGAAGGGATTACGCGCGCAGCCGGTATTTATCCCCGGGGCGCCGGCCCTCGTCGCTACTCCCGCGGAACCGCATTTCGCCGGCATACCCCGGGGACGCGTGCAATCAGCCGAAACAAAAAAATCAAAGGGGCCGCGGTTCATTAACGCGGCCGGTCCCCGCCCGCCCCGAAAATGAGGGCTTGTTTACGGGCGCGTCTCCTTCGGCCTCTCTCAACGTCTTCCCCGGGCGCCAAGGACGGGCGAGAGGAAAAGAAAAAAAGCCGGGGAATCAATAGCTTCGTGCGCTAGGAGCGTGAAGCCCTCGGCGCGGTGGAGGCGCGCACTCGGCGAGCGTAAATCGTAACGGCGATAAATTTACGCGGCGAGTTGAGCGTATGTGCGGCCGGCTACTAATTCGATCCGCTAACGGGAAACGAGTCCTTAACTACCTCGCGCCGACGGGCCAGCGGTCGCGCGTCACCGCTCCGCGCGCGGCTCGCTCTCCTTGCCGCTTAATGAATCGCTCGGGGAAGGACACCTGACGCGCCGAGTTCCCTCCGGGCGGAGTGGGGGGGGGAGAGGCGCGGATTAAAAATTCCACTTGCGTATCGCGGGCTCCGCTCCGAAAAACGCGCCCCGGAATTCATTTGGCTTCGGGCGCCCCGGCCGCACGCACCGGGCAGAGAATTAAAAGCGTAATTGTAGCGGGCGAGGGCCGCCTCCGTGGCAATTATTTTTTCCGCCGGAATTCTTATAATGCCCCGCGCAATCAGACTTAAAAAGGGACACGCGAGTTTTCAATGGAAAACAGACTCTGCCGCGATTAAAGCCAAAGCCGCGGACGAGAACAAAGCGTCGAGTGGAAGGCAGTTAGTCGGATTAATTAGTTTCGCGCTGCGAAAATCATGTCGACGGCCTCCCCTCGTCAAAGGAAACCTGCGGGAGATGGATATTATTATTATTTCGCGCGTCCTCGGCCAAGTCCTCGCGATTTATCCGCGACTTTCAGAACTGGAATACTCGGATATCGGATTAGCCGGGAGCCGGTGCGGCCCGCTCGCACCCGCGCCGATTGAATGGCGTATTTATTAGGAGGGCCGCCCGGTCCATACACTGTTTCACCGGGGAATAAAAGGTCCCATTGAAGCGGAATACAAGCCGCGCGGGGGCGCGCGTAATTCACCCATTGTCCGGGGAACGAGTGGGAGTAGCGGGCGAGAGTCAAAGTATGCCTGTTGAGTAACTTTTCCGCGACGCGCGGGGCAGGGCCCTAAGGGGGGTGGGGTGGCCGCGAGGGCCGGCGATTAAGGCCCCGGGGAGGCCGGCTGCGTTGTTGCGCCCGCGCGTGCCGCCCGCATAAACAATAAAGCAGAGGCGCGCGCGGAGGCGATAAGCCGGGGGGCCATTGTTAATCGAATCGTCCGTTAGCGCGGCGCGTCCCTCCCACGGCGGGGGCCGGCCCTAAGTGGCAGGAAGCCGCGGGCAGATATGGCGCGGGCATCCCGGACTATTAGCCGAGGCCCTATGCAAATCGGGGGCCGGCGGACAAGGGCCGCGGGAGCCGGGGCCGCACGCACGGCCAACAAGACGGACCGAATGCCGCTCGCCGCCGGAGCCCATAAATTCCGCCCAACACGAATGATCTCGGTGTACGGTATTCGTGCCGTCGTCCTTTGGAGACACGTACCCGCTCGCCGCCGCCTCCCCCCGCGGCCGGAGGAGAATGCCGTCGCCGCCGCGGCGGCGCACGTAGTTAACAGTACGTTCCGCGAAGCGACGCGAGAAGGGCCGCAGCCGCCGGCGCTGCTCCCGAGTCGCCCGCCCCCACTCGCTTCCCCCCCGCGGCCGATACTTCCCACGGCCGCGGCGACCGAGCCCACCTGCCGCCCGCGACCCAATTCCCCTCATCCCCGGGAGCGGACTGCGAGCCGCGCCGGAACCTAATTACTTTCTCGGGCCCGCTCGCGCGTCGAGCCTCGCTTGCCTCCACCGCGCGAGCGTTTAATGTCCTTTTCAAAAGCCTCTTCGCTTTATTACTCCAACTCTATCTTTTACGAGCTTTAAGCATCGATTCTGGATTTTTATGCCGGATCGCCAACGCCGGCCCGCTTCATCAGAAGATCATCAATATTTTATTGTTGATGGTTTACTCGATGTCGGGTAATTGCCCGACAGCCAATAGAACGCGTTAGAATATATTGCATTGTAAAACGTTTCTTCAATTTTCATTCATTTTCTCGTGAGGTGAGCCCTTAAATTTTACTGCCCGCCCAATCAAAGGCGAAATTTGGGAGCAGGTATTAGCTCCTTCCTTGCTTCGCAGCCCCGCTGCTTTGCGGTAAAAAGGAAAATTTCAGCGCTTTCCAAAATTCTTCAAAATTCAAATATCACTTCCTTCATTTCCATGTTAATTGTGTGTCAATTGGCGCTTCTCTTAAGCAGGAGGAACCTTCGTTGCAAATTACTAAATATTCAAAGGCATTTTTTCACGGCTGTCAATTATCCGTCCCAACGTATTTCGTATAAAATTAGAATTTTCTTTTTGCAAGGTGGCCAACCAATATTACAGCCGCGATATCTTTTACTATATTTTAATCGATCTCAATTAATAAAAATAAGACAACTATCTACAATTTATTTAATCTAATTCAATGGACCGTTGAAGTAATTTGACTTATAATACATTAAGAAATCAATTTTTTCCAATATATCCAGGAAAACTGCTTTAATGCTAATAACTTGATAGGAATCATCGGATTCAATTTTATGATAAAGTGGATATTAAAAAGAAGATACTAGCTTTAATTAAATACATTTGAATCTATTAACTACTTAACAGTACCCATAACTGATTTTTATGTCATTTCAATATTTTAGTATTTTGCTCAGTAAACCTTATTAACAAACACAATTTTAATTTTAATAGGGATTATTTAGTAAAACCGAAACTGATTAATCAATCATTCAGTTGCTGATACATTAGCATTTACGTTAATTAAATATTGTTCGATGGATTAATTAGAAATCGGTAGACAAACAAAGTGCAAGGATACAAATACGTATCATTGATATCTTCCCGCAACGAGTGAGGTTATTTTCGTTCTTCGTATGCATCATTCCATTAACCCAGATTTCGCCGGCTACTTTAAACGTCAGGAAAATAAGCCGAGGCCAAGATGCAAATTAAAGGATTTGGTTAGCCAAGTCTCCAGATCAATCGTAATGAATCCAAACAGACACGCGGATACGCGAGTCGCGTCGGACCGGGGGGAGAAAAAGTGGGAAGAAAGGCAAATTGAGATAATTATTGAGAATTCGAGGTCGAGCGCATAGAGCAAGGGGAAAAGGGGGCTGGAATAAAGAGGGCCAGTGGTATTAGCGATCGCTAATTAGTGCGGAGTGTTTCAGAGTAATTGCCTCTAACGCAGGTCGATGGGCCGTTTAGATCGGTTCGGCGAGCGCATGTTCGGTATGGGGCCATCTCGGGAGGGAGAGACGGGGTCGCGGGATAGCCGCGCGGGACTCATGGAGGAATCGGTAGATCGTCAGGTGATCGCGTGCTAATTGCCCTCGGAGGCACGCGCTTTGGCGACTCTTTGCCCTCGGTCGTGCACTCGTGCAGATGGCCCGCGGCGATAGCCCGAGTAAAAAATCCCGGGAGCCAGGGTGTAATCTTATCTGGAATGGCCGATTTTATTAACGCATTTGCCTGGGAAGCGCGCCCCGGCAAGTGTTAAGTCCCCGGAACGGCCCCCCGGAGAAATGCGAGGTGATCCTCCAAGGGATTTCCGCCGATCTCGCGGCCGACTCGACCCCCCCCCCTCCTCCCGGATTTACGAAGCCCGATAGCGGCCCGTCGATTCGCCCGGGCTAACGGGACGGGCGGCACGCGGGAAAGTGTCGCGGCTCTTCGCGGGATCGGCCACGTGCGCCGCGGTCGCATGCGCCGGCCGACGGGCCCCGTTACTCGCGCGACTTTCGTTACCCCGGTTCGCGGGGCCGCCGCCGCCGCCGCCTCGTAAATGCGCCGTGGCCCCCTTTCGCGCGCGGGGGAATGTCGATCGCGGGATTCCCCGGCGGTGAGGTCGCGACCCCCGGGGTAGCCGCTAACGGTGCGCGCGACCCGCCGCCTACGCCGATTCCTAAATAAACAGCGGGGTTTATTGCGCGGGCCGCTCGCGGGGCCCCGGCTCGTCTCGCCGCGCACAAAGGGAGGTGTACCTCCGCGGGTAGGCGCGGAGCCCCTGGAAAAAAAAAACCGCTCCGTTCTCTGGCGCGCGGACGGCCAGCTTTTTTTTTTTTTCGCTCTCCTTTGTCAACCGGGCCTGCGCCGCGGGCTGTGTGCACGCACTTGAGGCCCCGCGCGCGCGCCCGCCTCCTTCGCTCGAGCCCGGCCTCCCCATTTTATTACCCGCCGCGCAAATAGAATTCCCTCCCATGACCTACTGCCACCGAGCGCATACAAACGACGCTCTACCCGCTGCATAGTTTAAAGCCCGCCGGCCACTCGTCGCATCCTTGCTTTTCCCCGGATCATCTATACTTCACGGGACTTCACTTAATTAGCCTTTAGTTTTACTCTGCGCTTCTTTGACTCTTTAACCCAGATAATCTAGATTTATTGCCGGCCAGATTCCGCGAGGCCGCTCTTGCTTTTATTCAAATTTTTGCCAACCGATGCCGTGCCAAAGGGCAAACTGCACTAGCGTTTAAAGATTCTCGCTTGTAAATTGAATTCCAGAATCCGTTCTTTCACCGTCCAATAAAATGAAATTTCAGCTGTTTCGATGTGTCCGCTTTTATGCTTCTTTAATTGAAAAGGATATTATATCAATTTTATTCGGTGTTCTCTTCGTTTTAATATTAAGTTCATTTTTTCCTTGTTAAACGAAAAAATTAATCTATGATAATATGTAGAAAAGGTTACGTTTCTCTGAAAGTATTTTAGAAGGTATTCGCTCTAGACGTTATACAAGTATTATTCGAAATTTTTATATGGCTTTCGGTTGAAAGAGCATTTCTTGCCTGTTACTGGCGCTGTTTTTTGCAATACAGACATTTAAAGTCACAAAAACAATAGCGTCTCAATTTGAAATATAATTTATTAGTATTTTACTAGGATTGAATTGATTTCTAATAATGAAGATTTTCAGTGCTATCTGATGGAAAATCACAAATGAAACATCGAATAAAACAAGTAGAGAATATGAAATAGAGTTTCATTCAAATAAACGTCTAAATGATATCCTGAAAAAGGCAATTAATGTTCTATTCGGGGAGAGGTAATTTGTTCGGTATTCGCGAGTCCCGGCAGAAAATATAAGACGGGAAGGATGCTTTTAGGATGGAAAGCATGAGCACGTTTCAGCCACTTAAATGTCGAAAAACAGAGAACGTGAGGGGCATGCTGAAGTGAAGTTTTCGCTCGCTTATCAAAAGCCCGCGATGCACCGACTACATATGCGCCCAGCAAACTTTAAATCCCGCGTATACGAGGGGAACTTGGTATCAGAGCCAATCCGTGGCACAATCCAGCGTCAAAACGTGCAGGGAACTTTGCTCCCCCGAATAGCTTGATTTAAGCTTTCGTAACTGGCGAGCGCATCCTCCCGTTGCGGACGGGCTTTTTACCTCCGCGTCGCAACTATTAAACTAGATGAGACGTCAGGTGGGCGGCCGCGGCGTCGTCCCATCGATCCCGCGGCTCCTGTCCGAGGGCCGTTAAAGGCGCGCCCGACGCAGGGACTAATTGATTTTTCGAGGGCGGCGCGCGCGCCCTCGTAAATCGCGGCACTTGTTAAAAAATCCACTGATTTATTTAGCCTTTACGGGCCCGCTTAAAGCCGCCCAAGTTTTTAATAGGCCGCCGAGTGATATACCGCGCGCATTAAAGCGCTTAACTTTTTAATGGGCGAGCAACAAGGTAGCGAGGCGCGATAAATAATTCAGGCGCGTGCGCGGCCGCGGAGGCGCACCCGCGACAAGGAGCCCAGGCTCGCGTCACGGGCCCCGCGCAATGCCCGCGGACGAGTGGGGGACGTGAGGGGGGGGGGGGGACAAAGCGCGGCCGCACGCGCCGCCGGGGCGCCGCCCAGGGAGACGGCCGCCCGCGGGGGCCGACGGTTTCGCCGGCTCACCATCGATCACCGGCCCCCGGGCCCTTTCGCGCCCTCCTCGGCCCGCCAACCGCGGCGCTGCGAGGATCGGTCCAGCCGGAGGAACGAGTCTATCTTTTCTCCCCCGCTTTCTCCTTGCTACCATTACCCCGCCCGCGCTTAAAAGAGTTTACTGGTATTGAAAGGGCCGGGCAAGCGGACACCTAAGAAATACCTCTTTTCGTCGCGTCATTCTTGTTACGTATCAGGCCGCGCATTGTACTCTAATTGATTGACGAAGAAACGCGTGTCATCCATTTTTTTCTCGATATTAATGCGCACGCTTCGAATTAAATTTAATTCCAACGGTTCAAGTCGAGTGGATGAAGAACGGTTTGTACCGAAAGAAAAGTATGCGCTTCTTTAGAAACAATATCTGTGAAGCGATTGCTACTATGTTATGTCGTAGGAATGCCTTCGAGGGCCAAACAGAACGGGAATCAAATCGTTATTTATATCCTTCTCTTCATGTGCATTCGCAGCACTTTTCGTATTAAGCTGCCATTTTTTTTTTATTCTAAAGCCCCGGCGTTGAACAGCCAAATGTAAACAATATAAACAGAGCAAGCGAGTAAATAAAGGTCGAAATAAAAGCTGACGCTCGTGATTTCATACGGTCGCTTTGAAATGAATCTGAAATTGTCAACGGTTTTTCACTGAAGGTGGTCTACACGGATTTGTTGCGGGGCATTGTTTCACGATGACGTTTTGTAATTTTGGTTTACTTTTAAAGCCTAATTCTAATGTACATTATAAAATTTATTTTTATTAATTTTTTTAATATCTTTGAATCTACCTAGTATTTTGATCAAATTAAAAATAGTTGCTCAAAATTTATCTTCGACTACGTGTGTGTCTACACATACAAGAATATTGATTTTATAATGCTTGCATTCAAACGCATACTTATAAATATTGCCTTTGATACGTCAAGTGTATCAGAATGTATGATTATAATGTTCAATGTAGCTTATGGAATGGACAAAATTCTACATGGATACTCTTGGATTCTACTATAGAGTTTCAACGAAATTTCGATCAGAGTATAATTATCCGAATTATTAAATGCAAAATAATTTGACTATTCATACTGTTCATTATATGTATTGGGCTCTAAGTTGTTATTACACATGCACCTTGAATATCGTAAATATTATTAGTTCGATTTACTCAGTTAAACAGCTTCAAGATATTTAACGTATCTACTATGCATGTTAAATAAATTAATTTTCAGAACAATACAAACGTAGTAGAATAATAATCACAGTCTTATCAATGGAGCGAAAATTTATTTCAAATGATCGAATTAATCATATATGTGTTCTATACCTTACTATTAAATACTGATACATGAATATGTGTACACGCGTAAATATTTATAAATAGTGTTTATAAAAGTGAGGGCATATATCGGTTTTCTCCCTCTCTCCCCGCGTTAAAGGCGTACGTCTTTGGAATGGACTGTCAAAAGTAATTCTGTGCACTCTTCCATCTTTTGAGCGCTCGATCCTCCATAGACTTCCGCAGTCTTGATGATATATCATAGCATAGAGCAGGAAAAACCGTTATCTCTTGGTGATATAGACTGATCGAGAATGTTTCTCTAGAACACTACATTTTATTGCATTGTATTGTGTATTAACGTACGTGTATATTGCGGTTTGCCGAAGAAAAATGTGAAAGGCAAACAAATGCGAAGGAGAAAATTGGCAGAAGGCTGGTAGTGTTATCGCATCCGTTTAGCTAAGAACACAGGGAATAGGATGCAAGAGACAAACTATTTATTACCGAAGATAGCTATTTGTGAAGTAGTACGGCATAAACGTGAGTGGCGCAGTAGGATCGGGCCGAACACGCGGCGATCCCCCGAGCCCCCGACAGACAGCTATCGGACAAATAATTCGCCCGCGCGCAGTATCAGAGTAACTGGATGGGCCTGGGCTGATTGCGCGGGCGGCCTCCTTCGGCCTGGAAAAGAGGCGGCCGGCGAGATTCGGGAGCAGGCACCGGCTCCCACGGGTGCCGCGGCCGCCCGCGTGGCCCCGGAATGCGGGGCTCGCGCTTTCTCACGGTTCGCGCCGCGCCGCCCGAACAATGTGATGCGCGCTCTCGGGCTCGCGTGCTCTCCCCGCCGCTTCCCTGAATCTGTCGCGGAGCCGCGGCGGGGCCGCGCCCACCGATTAGGTGGGCGGCGCGCCCCGCACCTCCGACGCGGGTAATTGCACGAGTCCGCGGGCCGCCCCCGCGGAGCCGATCTTCCCCCCCCCCGGCGGCCCTCCTTTTTTTTTCCCGCCCCCTCGGATTTTCACCGGCTACCGGCAACGGGACGTGCCCCCACCGCGGACGCGTCCCCCGGGGCCGACTAATTGCGCGGCCGCTCGTTGTCTAATAGCCCCCCGGGCCGCGGATTCCGGCCGAAATGCCCCGTGCGCCACGCGACCCGTCATTACGGGGCTTTTTATACCCGCGCCGGGGCGGCCGCTCCAAATGGAGCATCGCGAGGCGCCCACGCCTCCTGGACGTGCACGATTTTCGTGTTTTTCGACCGCGGGACCGTTAAGCGGCTGCGTTTAGCCCGCCGCGCTCTTACTATGATTTTACCTTCGCGTCATCCAAATTAAAACCCCGGGGCCGGGGACGAGGCTATCGTTTCTTCTGCCGCCTGGCCCATTTACCGGTGGGGAGCGACGTTATAATGCGCAAAGCACCGCGGCTCCTCCGCCCCGAAACCGGACTATTACGCTCTGGAGTATAAGTGTACATAAGAGGCTCGCAGTTACATTGCCCGCTGCGTCAAATCTGTAATCATACGACTAAATTGGAAGGTGGGAGTCTCCTCCGTTTTTCCGGCATTCCGTCACGGCTTATGTACCGAGGCAGTAATTACCTGTATAAAGCCGATCCCCCGTGGGGATTCCTGGCTCCTTCGCGCGCCGCCACGGGAGAAACGAGACCGGGGAAAAGAAGTTTCTCGCGCCGGTGCTTATTGAAGAGCGGAAACCGTTTGCCGCGTTCCCCGGCGAATTCCCGCGCCGCCGGCTTATCGCGAAGCCTACGATACTCGGCATTCGGGAAAATCATTAGACTTTATGAGGCCGCGCGGAACCTTTGCCCTCCCGGCTGCTAATGCCCCCGTCGAAGGCCCCCTAGCGGCGGCCCCGTCAACCCCGCCGCCGGCCCCCCGTGTATCTGCGCGCGGAGGCGCCTCGCATTCGGGCTTTACGCCCCGAGGGGGCCTCCCGAGGGCCGCGAGAGCCCGGGTGCTCCCATGCGGCAATAATTGCGGGCCCTGCGCGCTTCCTTATGGCCGGGCGCCCTCGGCCCTCCCGTGCAGCCCGGCTCGGTTTCACTTTTACCTCCGTTCCGGCTACTCCGTCCACTCGCCGGGGCGCTTGTTTATTTTACGGGAGCTGCCCTTCCTTATTGACACCCTAGCCCGCGGTACCTTTTCCCCTGCGCTATGTAAACCTTTTCCTCTTTCAGTAATCCGCCGCCTGATGTCTTTTCCGCCCCTGACGTGGCCCCCGCCGCCTCTTTGTTTTACGTGTCTCGCCGGCGCAAGGAACGTAACGCGTCGCCACTTTGCGCGAGGCACTGCCAATCCGCGCTGCCAATCACTCGGCCGAATTGCCTTATCCCGGCGAATCTTCCGATGGCACGGAGGAGCCGCCTCCAAAATTTAATTTTCCCCCGTCTTTCCATACTTTTCCCCGCAAGTCTTCCATTTACCGTTTCCAACTATTTCTTTCTGCTTACGAGGGAGTATTCTCCGAGCGCGGAACCCGAGTAGTCCTTAACTGTTTCGTGCCTTTCTCTCACGCCACCTTCCATTTCAAAATCGAATCTTTACCGATAATTATACGTTTGACTGTATGTAGTAACAAGACTACGCTTGTAGCTACAACTCATAACAACGCGTCTTCGAAAGGCGTGTCCGATAGCGAGCGAACCGATTTGTAGAGTCTCACCTCCTTCATCCCGATGACCGCTATCCCTACGCGTTTGTTGCTCTCTACAGGTTGTCTCTCACGCTACCACGGACACAACGCCCGCGTGTAAAACTGTGACAAGAGCCATTCTTATTAATGAAAAAAAATGTTAACCAGAAGATTCGTACACGAATCGACGTTGAACCGAGTCATACGTGTCATCGAAGCACTGGCTTTAAAAACAGTTCCACTCGACATGACAAAAATCATTCCTTCGACACTTTCTTTAACTTTGATGTTATGCCAATCAAAAGAGGAATGACCGGGCGGTAATCGAACACGTTTACAAAGGCCTGTTTTGGGTTTAACAAAATTCACGGTTATCTTTTTGTTTAACATATAACGGAATAATTAGAGGTTATACGAGTACTTGCGGATAGTGTATTGTTTAAAGGCAGGCCGAATCAGAACGAAGCCGAGATTAAAAGCGTTGAACAAATTACAGTTAATTGGCATTATACCGAGGATAATTAGCAACGAGGCCATTTGATTGTTTTTATCATTAGCTGAATAATTAATTAGGAAATAAATTTATTAAAATCCAATAGGAAGGAATTGCTTGACCCCTTGGCCGGGCCGGCGGAATATCAATCGCGGTGGCGCGTCGGGTATGAATATTCAGGGGCGATGGGGCCCGCGCTAGGGTCATTTTTGCGCGGGTCGTGCGGCCGCGAGACAAAGGCGGCTCATTAAGTTGGGTCGCGCGCATGACACTGGAAAGCCGATTTCGGGGTCAGAATTTGAATTGGAGAATCGCGGGGTCACGAGGGACGGCCGAGGGACTCGGAGCGAAGATGTGGGTTAGAGGGGCTGGGTCGCCGCCGCTGCCGCCGCCGCCGCCGCCGCTCGCCTGTCCCAGGCCCGGTGTTTTTTAATCGATCGCCTCGAGAAAGGAGCTAACGGGCGGCGTCGCGCCGGGAGAAAAAAAAAAAGACAACGGGCCACCGGCGGCGCTCGCGGCTCGTGACTGGAGCCGGCGCGTCCCACGTCCGCGGCTGTATAACGGCCCCGAGGTGTCGAAAAACGCCGACCGATCGACGCCGCCCGCCTTACGTTAATTAGCCCCCGGGAGGATCGAGCGGCTCGTCCCTCGTTAGGCGCATCTGCCGGGCGGCGCATTATATTCAGGAGGCGCGGGCGGCCAAAGGGGCATACGCGACCCCGAGCGCCCGGAGATACGCAGACCGATGAAGTGGCCCGGCCGGGGAAGGAAAACCTGCCCCTCGCGGGCCGGATTGCTTTTTCGCGCGGGGCGCAATCAATCTCCCGGGGGGGGGCGGACAAAGCGGGCGGCGCGGACACGGGGGAGGTTGCGCGGGCGGGGGCCTATCGCGGTTATCGCGCCCGGCCGAGTGACATTATCGATTGGCCGGTCATTGTACGCCGGCCCGGCGCTCCCCGGCTTGATTAATTTAATAATGGATACGGATCACGCGACGGCGGGCCGTCCGTAATTGATTTATCCCCGCGGAGGCAGGGGACCGGGCGGGCCGGCGCGGCCTTGGCCCTACCTGCGCGCTCGCGCCTATCTCCCGATCCCGCCCCCTCCTCCGCCGGGTTATCCCTCCTATCTCCCGGCTACCGGGCTTTAAAGCGGATAACTTAGCAGGCAGATGAGACCCCCTCGTGCGTATTAATTAAATCCTCTTTCGGCAATATTTATACGAGCAGCACCTCGGGCGCGCCGCCGCCGCCGTTGCCGCCGCCCTCGCTTTCGATATTTATCACCGCAATTCATTTTTACACTGCACGGTTTAATTACGAAATACAACCGTTGGACTTTATTCGTACAATAGCGCCGAGCAATTATTTGCTTGGCTTGCAACTGTGTTTGCCTTAATTATTTAGTGCTATTAAAAACGAGTTAAATCGTCTTTAAGTGCCTTTATCTCTTTACGATCTAGGCCTATCAAGCGATCATTATTTTCATATTTTACCAGTAAAACATGGGAAACATTATGTCGAGTGGAACAGCCTGTAATCCTCTGTACAATAATTGAGATATATATTTACTTAGCCAGTTGAATTAATTTAATAAATTGCAATTATCCTCGGAAATAAAGTTTAGTGTAACATTAATATTTTAAATTGTTATCATAATACATAAATATTAGCCCGCAAATATGCTTGAAACCCAATCGCGGTTGCGGTCTAAGATTTATGAGTCTGAAACAGGTTAGGATTCTCCACGTGACTCGATCTAGCCCGTAGCCGTAATACAAGCTATAACTAGAAAGCGGATTTGTTCTCGGCTCCCACCGATCTATTCGCCAAAGCTCATTTTGTTTAGACATTGTGTACCGGGCCGTTAATATCCCGCTCTCGCTCTCGTAACACTTTGTTTATTTAAACGACTTTATAGATGGCCATCTTGCGGGCCGCTCGGGAGCTCCGCGGAAAATTGCAAAAGTCTCGAGCCGCGAATTGAAACAATCGGGCAGACAGTTTATCTCGTCGCAAATGACATTTCTCGATGAACAGTTTTCTTTGAGCTCTGGATAACCGGGGGGGGGGGTGGCTGAGAGGGGGAGCCGCCGCGGGGCCGGGAGTCACAATCCAGGAAAATGCAAACTGCAAAGGCGTCGGCGGCCGCGCGGCTGAATCCCTCCGCTAGGGAAGAATAAAAGGACGTCGTCAGCGCGGACTGCTCGTTGCTCCGGCAAGCCCTCTTTATCGGGGCCGGGTCCAATTCCGCCGCGCTGTCGATGTCCCCGGCTCGGGCGCTTGCCCCCGCCCCCTCCTTACGGCCCCTCCCGAGGGCTTTCCTTTTTACCCCGAGGGAGGAGTCGCGCGGGGAAACGAGGGCAATTATATAGAAAAGGCGCGCACCGACGAGAGCCCGCCGCGCTAATGGAGGCCCGCGCGGAATCAACGAAGGGGGCCATCGCTCCGGGGCGATCGGCGCCCCGGGGACTCGGGTTATATTCGGGCGGGCCGCGCACAAGTGCCGCCGCCAAAGCCGAACAATGCCGCATTAACATCCCCGGTGGGTATTACAGGCGTCCCCCGCGCGACCTCGCGGCCATATGCCGCGCACCCGCCGCCTATTGTGCCTCGGCTGTCGCTCGGGAGCCGCGCGCCTCCTCGAGGAAGACAACCTGCCCGCCGACCGAAGGCGGACGTCCCGGTGCCGGTCCTCCAACTCAATGAGCCGCCGGGCCAAAGGAGTACGCTAATTCGGCCGGCGGTGACGCACGCGGCCCGCCGCCGACGTGTTAACTGGAATAGCGGTGCGCACCGGTAGGCGGCCTCGCGGAGCCAACGGCCTCGCACGCACGGCTCGCCGCGCACCGAGCGCCCGCTACTTCCGCGGCCGGCTCCTCGGCCCTGGGAGCCGAGCGACAGCTGATTCGATAACAATTTCCCCGGCCTGATGAGTTTTCGCGGAGGATATATATCCCCCCCGCCTCCGGAAAAACCCGGGCTTTTTCCCGGGGCGCCGGCTGCGCCGTGCCCTTTTTTTTCCCGCAATTATTCCGGGCGCCCGCGAGCCCGGGATTATCGAATGCGCCCGGGGCTCGGGCCTTTTTATTTGCCGCGGGGCCCAGCGCGGAATCCGAACCGCGCCGCCGCGCGGGAACCTCGCCCGCGCGTGTGTACAGAAACCATTTGACTTTTTTTTTTTTTCCCCCCCGACAGCTGAGTAAATTACAGGTTGCTTTTACTTTTGCTTGGATAGTACCGCGTGAAAGCCGCGCATCGTTGGAACGACCTTCCTAAGGCAATTAGGGACTCGCGCGCCCTTTCATCTTTCGAGCGAGCGGCCCTTAAACACTGTTGCCCTCTTGACAGTATCTCCGGGCAACATTAAGGAGTCGTTGACTCTCCGCTCCCGTCATCCTGCACCGTGCGACTTTCCTATTAACCGATGCCCTCTCGATTTTTAACCTTTATCCGGGAAGGCGTATGCTCGCTCCTATCTGCTTCTGGCCATCTTAACGTCGTTTTGCTCTTCTGCACTAGATTCCAGTCAAACAATCAGCCGGTTTTTGTTTATTCGTTAAATCTTTCCATCCGCGAGGCGCGTTAAAGCGGCCAACGACTTTCCCATAGAGTTTTATGCAAATCAGTGCGCAATAATTGTAAAGCAGGCTCGATCCCGCCGTAATATCCGCGACGCGTCGCTCGGTATATCGTTGAACGCGTCGGTGATGAGTATTTTTTACTTAAACTTAATGGCACTTGTCAGTCGCAGGAAGGAATCCAAGCTTTGATAAAAGAAGTATAAGGGCGCGATGAAAATATTTTGCAGAGTAAAAGTTTACGAGGCCGTAAAAGAAGCGAGGCTGGCGTAAAAGTTAATTTTACCTTTACTGTTAGTCCAGATATAATCTTAATTCAACATCTCCTGTTAACGAATTCATGCGCGAGCGACTCTCTGTATTCGCTCGCTGAACAATGTTTCTTTTCTTATATAATCTCAGTGGGAGCGCGGCGCGCAAGTTGTAGCGCGATCGCGTCCCGTCGTCGTTAATTAAGGGAGCTCAAAGGCGCAAAGGCTTTCAGCGCCCGAAGGCAAGTATAAAGGATCACATGTCCCCAGGCAGCGAAGGCTCGCCGCCCGGAAAATGCCACGCTAACCTATCGCAGAGGCGCAGAAACTCGCGGAGAAACGGAACTCGCGCACCGGCGCCTAGCGGAAGCGCCGGGACGCCCGAGTGGGAGGATCCGCGCGAGCATTCCCGGGATTCCCCCCGAGTTTGCATTAATTAATTTATTGTTCGGCAATTACCGGGCGCTCGCCGGGGAAAAGAAGCGCGGGCGCGCGAGCCAAGCCGAGCGGAGGTCGGCTAACCGTAAACGGGGGCCGGGCGCCCCGAGGCCCCCGCCGAAAAAACCTCTCACGCCTCGGCCAATTATAAATCGCTCAGGGTTTTTCTTGGTCCGCGCGGGCCCGGGCGCCCGGAGCCGCCGACGCCCTCCTCTGCACATCCTCCGCGGGTGCGATTGAAGCGGCGCGGCGAAAAAGACGCGGCCTAATTGTCCCGGGAGATTAGGCGGGTTAATTGAGCGGGCGTACAGTTAGTCCCGGGCACCGGGCGGGCCGGCGCACGTAATGTAAGGTAAGACGCGAGGCACATCCGCGAGGGGCGGGGGCGGGCCCGGTTCCGCCGCGGGGCCCAGGGCGCGCACGAGCGCGCCCGAGATAGCGGGCGGATCGCTTACCTGGGTTGCTGTCGGCGTTCGAGCTGAAGAGAACGCAGAGGCCCGTCTCGTAGTTGACCGCCTGGCAGGAGTCGTTGGCTTGGCAGGTCTCGAGGCACTCGGTGAGCATCAGGCTGCCGGGGATCGACTCGATCAGGTTCTTCGGGGCCGTGTAGACGTAGCCGGTGATCAGCTCGAAGCCGACCATGTCCGGGTCGCACTCCTCGCCGGCGCCGGGGCCGCCCTGGGCCGCGTAGTCCGCGTCGGAGCCGAGGGCGCCCGGCTGCTCGGGGGCCGCCCGCGCCCCCAGGGCCATCCACGCGGCCTGCGCGAGCAGCAGCCGCGGGAGGAGCTGCGCCACCTGCTGACGGGGCCTCATCCTCTGCCGGCTATCTGGCTTCCTGGGCTGCTCGGCTCCTGCTGCTCCTGCTCCTGCTGCCGGCCTTCTCTCGCTCGCTCGCCCGGCTCCTGCCTCGATCTGTAAGCATAGGAAGCGCCCAGGGTTACTCCGGCATCGGGACTCGCGCTCGCTCGCCTCGGTGCGCCCGGTAAATATTTAGACGCCCGGGACGTGCGGGCCCGTGGGCTCCGCCGTTTTCCGCCGCCTCCGCCTCCACTCAGTCAAGGTACACATCATTATCTTCCCGGCGCGCCCTATAGTTGGCGAATTAGCCCGTGGACGAGTCTCAAAGAAGCGGCCCGCACGCATGCCTGCGCCCGGCCCGCCCACTCCCCTATGTGCACGCAACAAACTCTCGTCTCCCCGGTTTACTTTCCATTTCGAATGCCCTTCGTCCCTGCGCGCCCAGGCCTCGCCAACGGCCAAACTAACCTTTTTCACCTTTCACTTTCTCCACCGTTTTTCATCCGCAAATCATCCCGCTGCTTTTCCGACTCGTTCAACCTCCGATTTTCACTGCGATCGTTAATGCCTTTCGGTAAATATGCCTACGCGCTAACGGCTCTTCAAACATTTTTATATTTCATAACCTTATTTCCATTACTTTTCAAGTCAACTTATTGCAAGGTTGTATCGCATTATAGAATGTAATGTTGATACAAATTGCAATATTGAATCGTGCATTTTAAATTATATCGGAATATTATTTTTCACTGCAGGTCGCTTCGGTTTTTATGCTCTGAATTTACATTTTTTGCTTCTCCGTGCCCGCTCGGTTATTTTTAAAGATTTTTTAATTTACAAAACCGTTTTATTTTTGCTCATTCGAGCCATCAATGCGTAATGTTCAATCACTGGGCATTAAAAACTTTTTAGTCTTCTGGGAAATAATTCTGGAAATTTCCTAAACTGTAATTAGTATCAGTTACTTTGGACTATATGTACGATTTCGTGATTTTATGTATTTTGAATTATGTTAAAAAGTACGGTAAGGATTGGTATCGACTCAACGGTAGTTGGTAACCGAACTGCAGTGGAAAACTGGTAAAGTTTCGCAGACACGCGCTTTTGAGGTTTTACAGTTGGGAATGGTAATCTCGAGGTATTTAGGAAACGTAACAACTTGCAGGGCCGTGGAGAATGAAAAAAAAGGTGGAAGCATAAATCAAGAAACAGGAGAAATTGGTAGTTTTAAAGAGAAGGTTATGACTTCCCTGTACAATGCTTATATTAACACTTGAGGGTAATATTTTACACGACACAGCAATTGTTCCTCGAAAATGAATGGAGTACAATAACGGTGACGGTGTCCGGTATGCAGATTGAGGTCATGCATCCTGCAGCGTATTTGCATTACTTTGTAACAAATCCGGCCGTTCGTCACAAGTCACATAATTCTCGCGGGATCATTACAGTTATCAGCAGTGTTATGCGTTGGTCACACATGCCGCTTAACCGCGCGGCGCAAAGAAAGAGAGCGAAGGGAAGAGAGAGAGAGAGAGCGAGCGAGAGAGAGAGAGAGAAAAAGGCAGAGGCGGAGAAGCCAGCGAGCGCAGCCCGAGAGGAATAAGGAATAATAAAGAGAGGAGCATTTTACATAAGTGAGAGGAGTGCGGCGAGGCGGGCATTAAGCATGGCGTGTCCGGTACGAAACGGTGTTTAGCGTCGAAAGCGGTGCAAGAGTTGGAGGTCGAGGGCGCCGCGGTCCAGACAATCTTCCCGGGCAATTGCGGGGCGGGCGCAAGGACACGGGGTCGAGGCGAGGAGGAGGCCGGTGATTTGAGCCTCGCAGGTCGGCCAATTACTCCGGGCTCCCCGGAGGAGGCTCGGGGCGCCTCGGCAGAGTCCAGGCGGGGCGGCGGCCGGTGCAGAGAGCGCGCCTACCTCCGGGCGCGGCGGTGAGCGGCGGGCAGATAGGCGGCAGGATATAGGTAGGTGCCCGGGGCGCGCGGGCGCGCGGGCGCTATTTCCTCGCCGCGGCGCTCGCTCGAGCGTCAACACTTTAACAAGCGCCAGAGGTGAGCTACGAGCCGCGAAGGAGAAACTGAACCCGGCACTTTTCGCAGAATAAAAACATATAGGCGGCCGCGAGCGCGTGCACTGTCAGGGGGAGCAGGCAGCGGGGGAGGCGGAGGAGGAGCTGGAGGAGGAGGAGGACGAGCCCTGGGGCCGGGGCGCCCGGAGAAAGAGCTAGAGGGGGCCTTACGTCTCTGGTGGGCCAGTCGTCCGGGTGGCTGGAGTCCTGGGGGCGCGGGTGGCGGCGGGGGCGCGGCGCGGAGGATATATGCAGGAGAGCACACTGGGGGCACCGGCGAGGGGCGCGCACACACCTGGCGCACACTAGGACGGCGAGGGTCTTCCTCGAGCGACCGACCGAGGACGTCTGAGGAGACCGCGGCCGCGAGCCGCCTAAGGAGGACAGGAACGGTACGCACGATCGCCTCCGCCGCTGGTACACACCGCCGGTTTTCGATCGGGCCCTCTCTCTCGCGCTCGCGCTCCCCGCGGCAGCGCCCGCGCCGCCTAGCTACGATTCCTCTCTTTTCCCGGCCCCCACCTCCGGCCCTACCTGCCGCGGCTCTCCCTGCCCTCGCGGCCCGGCCCCCACCCCTGGGCCCCGGCGGCCCCAGCCCGGCCGGCTCTTCCTCTTCCCTGCCGCTAGGCCTACCGCTGCCTATCCTTGCGCCTGGCCCGCGTCCATTCGCCGCGGCTCCTGCTGCTCCTGCTCCTGCCGCCGGCTGCGCCGCCGCCGCCGCCGCCGCCGCCCGAGCCGCCGCCGAGCCGAGAGTGTACCGACCTCTTTTAGCACATTCTTTGGATTCATCGCGCTCTATTCCCCACTTTTTCCCCGGCGCAGGCCTCTCCCCCGATCTGGATTACGATTCTCTTCCGTCTCCCCCTCCGCGGCTCTTTCGCTTTCGTCTCTCCCTTTTTTCGCGCGCGGAGGCACGCGAGCGCCCCCGACGATTCGCGAGGGTCTCCGGTCCCAAGAGCCGCGGGGACGATGTGGGCCGCCCGAGCCGCCCGAGCCGCCTCTCACCGGGCCCCGAGCGCCCGCGGACCTGCAAAAAGTGTATCGCTTCCTGGTGCTTTTTTTCCGCTGCCCGATCCCTCTTTTTTCATCCTTACAAGCGCTCTACTTGATTTCTACACTGCCTTTTTGCCTACTATACAGCGACGTGCCGCCGCCGCCGCCGCCGCCGCCGCCAAGCGGCCTCTTGTCTAAGAATATGCTGACTCCTCGTTTCGCGAGCAAAATATTTTTTTTGTCGGAAATTGCCTGTTTATGCCTGTTACGTCAGGTATGCGAAACACTTATTAACTCTGAACGATTCGCTATTTTAATGCGCGGGCTCGAATGAGACGAGTCTTTTTTTCTCCTCGGTCCCCCAACCCACCCACTCCACATTTTTTCACCATCAATTATATTCCACGAGAGCCCCTTTTTTTCAATGGGACTAATGACTTTTGATTGTTTAGATGGCCAGATTGTACATAAGGAAGAAAAGAAGTGCTTAAGGAGTACTGTAGATTCATTTGAGAAGTCTATTAAGAGCAGAGTTAAAAGTCCCCCAAGGATCGAGTGATTTACAGTTAAGATAGCCTTCTCGTGCAGTGAATTTCTATTAATTTAATGTAAAGTAATAATTTAACGGTAACTCGAACAAGTAACGTATTTGTAAGGCAAGTGTTAAGCCCCCATGCATATGCAAATGTCTCCATAGCTGCGCGAGCTTTTAATGCAAACTTTTATTACGTCATTACGATTAATAAACTGTGTTGAGAGAAACTTAATAATGCATTAAAGCGCACTAAGAAAAGCCAAAGCGCTTTCTCTTTTATTGATTGCCGACTCCTCTGCCGGGCCGATAGCGGGGGACGCGAGCCTCCAGTGGTACACTCGGAGCAAACGGCAGATATTGCCCTCTAACTGTTATTGTTATTAACTCGGAATTTGCATATGAAATCGTTATTAGCTCGAAGATTTACATATGAATGTAGGCATAGGTTGGCGTGCGCGGGGTGGCGTCAGCTCCGCCGCGGCCAGTGCACCGGTGCGCCGCCCGCCGCCGCCGCCGCCGCCGCCGCCGCCGCGGCCCCGCCGGCCTCACGAAAAATTATCCGGCGCGCCTGAAACGTGCGAAAAATGCAGATGCGCGACGCCCGCGGCCCTGCCGATACAGGTGTAAGGCCATTTGGCCCCCGTTCCGAAAACCGATAAAATATCGACACCGCTACACCGCTCGCTCGGGCCTTTTAAACTTTTTTCCCCGGACGGTTCGGCAACAATTACGGAATTAAAAGGAAGGTGGTCCACGTAATCGGTCTTTCGCCCATTTCCTTCAATTATATACTCCGTTAAAGTTTCGCAACGCCTTGGCCGCGGCGCGGCCCGCCACCAGTATTCAATAATTGTCCGAGCTTTCCTTTTAACTTTTATTTCCTGTTAATTTTCTATAACGCCCGGCACGTCGCGGCCCCGATTTTTCACCCGCCCGGCTGATTATAAAACCGAGGGGGGAGACGCCGGGGGAAGAGCCTGATTTATCCAATAAAACTCCTCGCCGCTATATGGGGCTACGAGGCTTTGCTCTCCCGAAGGCCTTAATTAGTTTACTGCCCCCGTGGTTAAAAGGGTTTTTCTGTAGGCCGAAGGAAAGGGCGCGCAGGTGGCATGTTTCCCCGAAGCGCGGGGGAGCCGCGGGGAGGCCGAGGGCCGCGCCCCGAATCTATCGCCCGGGCAATAAAAGCGGATCGCCCGGGCCAAAGACGTTTACGGCGGCGCGGGGCAGCATTTGCTTAGGGAATATTTCGCGTGATTGGCCGGGCAGCCCGGGCATAAACTCCTCTCATAAATACCGGGGCCCCGTAAAAAAAAAGAGGCGGCCGGCGGCGGCGAGCGGCTTTGGGCCGGCGCTATCTCCCGGAGGAATCTCCCGAGGCGCCGGGCGGGCCGAGCCCTGGTCAAACACGCGCCGCCCTCCTTGGGCATATTCGGCTTAACGGTGCGCCCGGCCCCCCGCGAACCCGCCGACCGACGGCTCGGCGACACGGCAAGGGCCCCGGCATAAACAACAATTAGCGGTAGACGCGCGTGCGCCGGCCGCGCCCCGGCCCCCGGGATCTCGTGCCGGGGCGTCGTTCGCAGTGGGAAGAGCCGCGGCGGCCCGCGGAGTCGTCGCCCAGGAAGACAGATAAGACGGGAGATAGGCCGCGGGGCCGGTAGGTGGAAGGAAAATCGGATGCACGTGTGAACAGCGCGACCCGGGGCGCGCGACGCTCTCGTGTCTCTCCCGGCGGCGCCTCCGCACACCTACGCCCTCCCCCCGGCCCGCTATACATATACATATATATATATATATATGTGCGCTGTGCACGGCGAGCGCGCCGCGCCGGGGAAAAATCGCCCGCGGGACGTGCAGAGGTGTAACGGTCCCCCGGACAGAGGAGATCGGCGGGACTGGCGCTCCCCGCCCCGGTCAATCGCCATCGGAGATCTCGCGCTAGTTGCGCCATTGCGCGCTCCCCGGGCGATGGCTGTGGGTCCGCCGTTACCGCCGGACGCTGTCCGCGCGGCGATTCTATTCTATAAGCCGAGAGCTGCTTAGCCGGCTCAATTAAAATATCCGGCAGCCTCGGAAAATCTCCCCGCTCTCCCTCGATTCGTGCCTCGCGAGGCTCGCCGTCGCCCGACTATGTAAAACCCGGCCTCTCCGCTTGTCGCCCTGGGATTTACACTGCTCGAACCATACGGTGATTAACCTCGCACTTGAAAACCTTATCTCCTCCGACTCTCTACGAGCACGTCCTAAATAGCCGCTGGAACATTCAGCGGGGGAATTTGCGAATCTGCTTCATCCTCCCGCAGTCCTGACCCACATAGCCGATTCAAAAACCCATCAATTCCAAACTTTGTTATTTTCTTCGCTTTACAAAATCTCGGGAAGGAACGGTCGCATTGCCATTACGGGTGCCAGGAGGTAAGTTCAAACGCTCCGGCCCAAAGACGAGTTTGACAGTTGACAAAGCAAGTGGAACTCGGTGAGGAGATTTTTCAAACCGATTGAAAGAGAAAACTTGCAGCTGGCATTAATAGCGACAGCCGCCGAGGGTCTAATAAAAAAAATGCTGCGCGAGCACCGAGTCGTGGAATCGGTGGATCCATCTCTTTGTTTATGCGTTTGCGCAAGGATGGCTCCGGCGTGATTGTTTGGCGCCTCCGATTGGACGCGATTGGCTCCGGCCCGGAGTTTTCGGCTGTGACGCGCGCCCCGGCGGCTCTCCACAAAAGCCGAGCGGATCCATTGGCGAATAATAATTGGGGGACGATCGCTTTTCCCCCGCGGACGGGCGATGATAAATTTTTCCGATCCAATGAATGTAATTGTGGCGGCGCGGCCGCGGGGCCTTTCGGCGCTGGGTTGAGGGGGCGGGGTGGCGCGGGGGGGAATGCGATTGTTCTTCGGGGCGGATTTATGCGGATGCCTCCGAAATAATGATCTCGCGGGCGGAGGAGCCGATAAATCAGGAGGCGTTCGAGCCGGAGGACTGGGAGGCGCGGTGTCGTTAATCCTGGGAAATCCGGAGAGAAATGAGGGAGTGACGGGCCAGGGGGCGGCAGGGGCCCGCGATTGAAAATTATCATGAAGCGGGGCGCGGCCGTCATTTCTCCGGCGGCGGCCCGGGCGAAAAGTGGAGTGAGGCCGGGCCGGCGGCGCGCGTGCATCGCGCCTCGGTTTCTCGTGGAAATCGATTTACATCGAACAACGGTCGCCCCGGCGCGGCTACGACTTTAACGGACGCTGATTTATCGCGTAACGACGTCAGGCGTTCTCGATATACAGGTTCTCGGTCAGGGCTAGCGGCCGCCGGCGGGGGGGGGGCTGAGGCGGCCCGGCAAAGTTATGCAGAGGGTCATAAGAGCGCGCACTCGCTCGAAAGCCTGGGATTCCGCGGAGCGGCGGGCGCGCGATCGCCGAGCCGATCTCCCGGTGAATTTACGCGCTCGTCGATCTTAAACCCGCTTTCGTAACACGTGAGCGCGGGCCGGGTGGGGGCCGCCGCCGCGGAATTCTATATATCGCGCTTTCCCACGTGCGCCTTCCTCCGCCCGGCCCTAGCCCCGGCCCGCGAAAAAGGAGGCTTTTCGCCTTTCGAGGTCACGATTGCGCGCGCGCGCGCGAGCGCCGGATTTACGAGCGCCTGCGCGGCGAGCCTCCTGCATGCGCGACCCGCCGCCCCGCGCGGCCTTTTTGTCATCCGCGGCCCGATCTCGCCCGCACTCGTAAATTCGCGGCCCGGCATCGCGATGCGCCGATTTCCACCGGGCGGAAAAGCCCCGTTGCCCAAGCCCACTCGCGCGCGCCTATTAATAATTCATCCGGCTTTATTTTATGCCGCGCGGATGGTTGGCCCTGTCGTTGCGCCCTCCGTCCTCCTCACCCGCGGCCCAAGTCGCCCGGGCTTTTTACCTGCTTGCCGCGCCCGAGCCATTTTACATTTTCGCTTGCGGTGCCGCCCGCCCCGGCTTAATAACTTCGCTTCCGCCGGGGGAGCCGAACGACGATAAAGTGCTCCCCCGCCATCTCTAAATATTCCCCAACTCTTTCAGCCGGAAAAATCATTTAAATATTCAGTAAAGTTCTGCGCCGCCGGGCCACTCGCGCGGTTCATTAAAAATTGCCCAAGAGCCCTGCCATCTGCCCGGCTCTTACCAATTTTTCAGACTCGTGTGTGTTCGCGGCCCTCTAATGCACCCGCCTATGTGTGAATTTCTCCTTCAATGGCGCATTGAAATAAAATAATTGTGGAAAAATTGCGGGGCTTCCCCCCCCCGGCCCCCCTCCCCCACATACCATAGTCTACGCGCTACCAGGCCAATTACCATACTGCATAATATTAGGATGAAAAAGCAAATTTAATTTTACTTGTAAAATCACATTATAATCTGGTATGTAATAATGAGGAAGTGCAGTTAGAATTCCGATAAGATGTTGCTCTCCCTGGCCAGAATAATATTCAATAACAGGAGAAAAATATTGCTTTTGTTTTCCATGTCCTTTTCCCCTTTGGAAGATAAATATGAAGGAAAATTACGAAGGAAAAGTATAAAGAAGAATACCTTCTTAATAATTTTGTGTATATGTTAGCATAACTTTTCTCTGTCATCATCTGCTTTCCATTTCACAAAATCCGCACGAGTATCAACAAATACGGTACCCCCTCTAATCTGACTCTTATAAATAAATGATAATTTGATCGCATATCTACAAAATTCAGATTAAAATGAAATATTGCATGAAGCAGGATCAGTTTTTCACAGCATACAATTCCAGCGAAACTAATTGTCGATGCATTATGAATTTATAAAAAATGAAGCAAATGAATTTCATTTGGTGCACATGGTATATATTGAGTTTTTGATTAATTCGACACCGAGTATAAGCGAGTATTTCGAGTATTTAACCAGGTGAAAGAGTAGGGGGAAAATAGGACGAGACGGTTGCGAGGGAGGCAAGCTCGTCATCCACTCGTTGACGGATTGGCATGGTAAAAAGAAGGCGCGGGCGACATAAAGAGATTAAGGCCCGAGATTGAGCAGCGAAGGAGCCGAGGCCGGACGAGCCGGGGCTCCGTCTCCAGCAGCCGGCGGTGGCCCGTCATTAGATTAACTCTTTAGCGCTCGGCCCCGGCAAAACCGCCTCGTTTGGGCGGCCCCGCGCTTCCACCGGAGGATACACCCGGGGCGACGCAGCGTGACGACGCCCGCCGGGGGAAAAAAGCCCGTCCAGGAAACGAGGCGTAATGACCGTCGTCCCGGGGGCGGCCGCGGGCCCGCCGGGCTTTTTCCCCGGCCGCTGATTTGCGAGCTTCGAATTAACAAAAAAAAAAAACGGGGCGGGGGAGAGAACCGGAAAAAAATGGGGAGGGAAACAACAAAAAAAAAAAACGAAACCGCGACGCCTGGCTCAGCTACCTCGGCGATCGGCCGATTGAGGTATTTTCACGGGAGTTAGCGGCGGCCGGGCGGGCTCCGGTAGCCGCTCCCGCCGAGTTATTTACGCCTCATTTGCGCGCAAAGTTAATAACCTTGCGGGGCCGCGTGACTTGCAGGTGGGGCCCGCCCTCGCGGCCCGACTTTAAATTCATTAAAGCCGCGGGCCCGCGGCCCTCCGGTTCGCCTTTGTTCGCCGCGAAAGGTCCCCGGGATTTATGAGGAAAAAAACGAGAGGGTATTTAAGGTCGGGGGGGGGGGCAAAAAGGGGCGGCGGCCCGCACGGGAGGGCGCGGCCCCTCCCCCGGAGACGGATCCGCCGAGGAGCGCCCCGCGAGCCAAGTGCCGCGGTAATTAAACTTTGGCCGCATTATCCGGTTTCTCGCGGGGCCGCCCTGGCCCCGGTCCCTCGGCGGCCGCCCCCGCGACCCCGGGGAGATTGATGACGTGCCGCCGACGTCTACTGCCTCCCATGGACCCGCGGCCCAGGGCCGTCCTTCAATGCCCCGACTCGGCTCGGCTGGCTCTCGGTACCCCCCTTTTCATTCAATCCGGCCAAATGTTCGCGCGATCGCGTAATTACAAGCCCGGGACGCCCGTGAGCACCTTTGGATCGCTTTGGAATTAGCCCTCCTGCCGCTCACTTTTCGCCCTCCGTCCCTTGATCCCCCGTCAGGGCTCCGTTTTCCTCCTTAGGCTCACGGCCGATGGCTCTCGACGTAATCGACCGTTCTTCTTTTTGTATCGTCACTCGTAACCGTTCTCCTTTTCAATACTCTGGCCAAAAACCTTATTTATTACGCGTGATAGTATATTTTTTCGTGACTTGCAGGTATAACGCGGGAGTAAATGGAGGGTCGGGTATAGCGCGACAAGTCCGGGCGTTTTCCAGCAATCATTGCGGATAATTCCAATCGGACGGACTCGCGCGGCGTGCCGGCTTTGCGTTACGCTATTTTCTATGAAAAAATAATAGCAGCGGATCTACCGCTCCGAGGCAGTTAATGCCCCGTAATTCTAGTAGTTAATGCCTTTTCCACCTCGGCCGCACGCGCTTCTTACAAGCTGGAAGAATCCGTTTGCGCTTTTAATCTCATGTTTTCATTCTTGCAGGCAACAAGCGAATCATTTTTACAGGGAGATTGGTGCAAATTAGCGCTAGATTTGACTGATGCGTAATAATAGTGCGTACACAGAGGTGCGCTGATCACAGGAGGTGCACAACAAGTAAACGAGTATACAAGTGGGGCTAAATTAAAATGCTGCCGCGAGGCGCGCTGCCGCCGCAGCCGCGGCACTCGAGCCCCGCGCGGGACCCGCCAATCCTTCAAATTCAATTATAACGCGGGAAATGTTTTTCTCTCCCCGCTCGAAAATTATACGTCCCTTGCAGAGAAGTAATTTAAGCGGGAACTCCTCGAGCGGCCGCCTCGCAGTGGAGGAAGGCCCCGATATATAGGAGGATTCATTCGCCACGCGTCGCGCCGCGCGCGTCAAGTCGAGGAAGAATCCGCGCGCGGGGCGTGGGCGAGCCGAGCCGCCGGTGCGTGCCTCCGATTGCAATGATTAAGCTGGGTGCGCCCGCGGCGGGATAGCCGTCGGGCCCGCGGTTTCCGGGAGATGGCGCCTAATGAAATAACGAGGAGGAGCTGCCGATGTTGGCTTTGGAGGGAAAATTAGCGCGGCTAATATGGCTTAATGGCGTGGGCGAGGCGAGCGGCCCAAGGACGTTCGAGCGGGGCCGACATTGAGCCAATTAGAGGCTGACGGCGCCCGCGGGCCGCGCCCCGGCACAATGCCGGGATACACACAATCGCGGGCCCTTATCGGCGCCCCCCGCGCCCGCCTTCGCCCGCGCTTTATTATGTATTAGGCAAATATTTGCGGGGGGAAACAATGGGCGTAATCCGGTGGGGATCGGGAGGCGCGCAGTCATTAGGAGGGCGCGATAGGAGATCGCGCGGATGCCGGCGGGGGAGGAGGGCCTCGCCGGGGCGGCTCGATCGGCCGGGAGGAGGCTGCATCCGGCCGGCGCGCCTCCTCCCCGGCGTTATCGGTGATTGGCGCGCGCAGGTGAGGCCGCCGGCCCCGGGCTAATTAGAGCGCCGGGGCGCTAACGAGCCGCGCGGCACCTGCGCCCGCGAGGGGGCGCGCGCGCCTTATTTATGCCGCGGTGCCCGGCTGATGCCGCGGCGCCGTATCATCGGGGGTCGGGAGGCCGGCTCCCCTCGCCGCCTCTAATGATGACTATCTTGGGCCGCCGCGGAGTTTCAATCGGCCCCGGCGGCGGCGCTCGAGGCGGGCCCGTGAAATGACGCCGCGGGAGGGGGGCTGCCTCGCTCCCGCGCGCCCCCGGCCTTTAATTGCGCAGTGCCCGCGATGACGCGGCGTTCTCACCGCGAATAATGGTTCACGCTCGTCAATCGGCGCGCCGGCCCCCCGCCTCCTCTCTGCCTCGCGCCGCCCGCCGCCGCCTCCCCACCGAGAATTATGTGACGCGCGGGCTCCTTTCGCACGCGGCGCGTCGGGTATCTCTTACCCGGGGCCCGTTTATTTTTTCCCCCTGCCCGCCCCGTCGCTCGTTCCGCGCTTCACTTTCTTATTGGCGGGGCGCGCAGCAGCGCCACCGGCGCCCTCCTCCCGGGCCTTCCTTTTTCCCCGATCACGCGCCGGCGGTCCGGCCGCTGGCAAACAGTGCCGCCGCTGCGCCTTCCCCGCGGACCAATAACGACGCCGCGGCACTCTTCCGTCATTATTCATTAGCGCGGCCGCGGGCCGCCTTAACAGCCGTAATTAGTCCCCATCAAACGGATAGGCGGGGAATGCGGCTTTGCCTACTGTCCTGCGCCGCGCGAGACAAAGCTTTTTTTCCTCGACAATATACGTCAGCCCTCCTTTATTTTGCCCTTCCGCTCAACGGTGAATTATTATTTGCTGATGAAGCTGCTTAACTCGGAGGCCATTTGAATGCGAAAATAAATTTGAAAATGAGGCGCTTGAGTGATTGAGTGGATGTAGAGTGCAGGTGTGGAGAAGGACAGAAATAGAAGTTAAGCGGCGAGGGGAGGGAAGCAGCCAATCAAAAGTACAGGTGAACAGCGCTCTCTTCCTCGGATAAGATCGAATGATTTTCTCCGAGTCAAATAATACATTGCGAGCGTAACAGCCGGGCAATAAAACTCGCTATCTAGTTTACTTCTCTTAATGCCCATAAGCACTTTTTAACATAATTATACGTGTCCTATCGGTTTGACGGCTTGGTGGTGGCCCGAGCGGTAAACAATGCGCGCACTCGGCTAAAAACTCTCCGCGCGCTTCCCTAATCACCTTGTCCTTCTTTTTATCGCTCTGGCATCGTTCCTCTGCGCATCGATCCCTCCAGCCCCGTATGCATAATGGCTTTTGCTCGATTTTACGTGGAGGAATTGGCAAGAAATTTATGCATCTTAATGGAGGATCGAGGTGAAATTTTGCTTGGACAAGGTTGGCGCTTAAAAGCGCGGGAACGTATAGGCACGAGGGTGATTTTTAAGGCGGCCTCGAGAGGGCGAATAGCTCACCGGATAGCACGTATCGCGTTGGCCAATGATTAGTTGGCCGTAGTCGTTGGGCGTTCGTTATCGTAGTGCGATGTTTATTAGAGGGCAATTCACGTTTATACGACCAGTTCCATAGAAAATTGAGCAAGGTTCGCTGATCGCGTTTCAACCCTGCCGTGTAGTTCGATAACATGCGAGTCTCGTTTGAAGCGCGATACGCGCACTACCAACTAGACTACGCGCGACTTTGCCCGCGCTTTGCTGTACACACTGCAAATGCACAAACAGGGGCCAGGTTTGCCCGGCTTTTAAACGTATGGCCGCGCCGTTTGGATCGATCCCCGTGGCGCTTGAGCCCGGCGCCGGGAGAATGTTTAATTAGCGGAATGGACGATAAGCGGCATCGATCACGTACTTTTAAGATAGCTAAAGACCTCTCCCCAATTTGCTCCCCCGCACTTTTCCGAGGGCCCGCGCCCGGAGGGAGAGTAAATCAGCATTAGTCTAAGGTAATTGGTAGCAGTTTGGAGTGTCGATTCAATTTGGCGGGGCGTTTGTCAGGGTCAGTTTTATCGGGCTCGAAGCGGGAAAGCCGAGCATCTCCCGGGGACATCTTGATGCCGGGCGCCGATTAATTTAGCCCCGGAGCCCGGGAAAAAGCTTGGGGCCCGCCCGAGCGTCGGCGGCGCTTAAATATTAGCGCGGCAGCCTTGTCGGGAGGCTGGGGATGCCGACCGTGGCAGGGGTGGGGGGGGGCGCAGGTATTCGGACGGAACAGGTTGCCGGAAATAAGCCGGGAGCAACGGCGGCCCCGGCTTCCCACTCATGCATAAAGATTGCAGTTTGGCGCAGTTGTCGTTGGCGGCGAGCGCGCCGAGCCGGAGACGTCGGAGCGCCGGGCGATCTCCCGGGGCGGGGCCGATTAAACTTCCAAGTCGGCCGCGCGCCGCCCGAGGGCGCGATATCCCCGGCGCTTGACGGGCGTCGATCTCGATCCGCGGCCGGGACCGCGATCGATAACCGCGGCGATAGCGCCGGGGCGCCGCCCCTAATTCGAATTATCAGTTACAATTAGCGCGCGGGCGGCTGCGGCGGCGGCGGCGGCGGCGACGGCGGCTGCCCGGAGATGGGGGCGCGCGATACGGGCCGCAGATGCGCCGTGATAGAGGGCCCAGGCGGCGGCGGAGGAGGAGGAGGCGCGAGAGGTACAATCTCGCGGGCATCGCGCTATCGCCTCCTCGGCGAGCGGAAGAGGAAACCCCTTGAGCCGCATCTCCAGACAGCAATTCTCGCGGGTGTCAGTGCGCAGTTGGCGCTCGGCTCGCCTCCCGGCCCGCCGGCCGTCTCGGCTCGCCAGCTCCTTACGCCTCCATCACGCTCCTTTTTGCCCTTTTCTCCCGGCGCGCGGCCCCCCCTACCCCCACCCTCCCGTGGCCGATAATTATTTTCCCGCGAGCGGGCGAGCAGTCCAGTAGCTAGCGGCTACTGTCCGCCGTGATTTACAACAATTCCGTAGGTTTTGAGCGGCGTGTCGCTCGCCGGCGTCCGCGGCCTCTTCCGCGTCGCTCGGGCCGCGCCGCGTCCGCGCAACGGTCCCAAACGGCACTGTCCGATCCCCCGCCGACGCAGCTCTTTTGTTTCTGCGGCTCTTTTCGCCGGGTCTACGTGCGCGCCCCCTTCCTCCGGCCCGTATTTGCGACTTTCGCGGGGGGATTAATGGATTGCCGAGGTCGTAAGATGGGCCGATAACGGCTTCTCCGCCGATCAAGCCGGGCGCCGAGGGCCGGGCCGGGCTCTCTTGTTATTCGCTCTAATTACAGATATCCCTGTTTTATCGGCCGGCCCCCATCGATCGGAGATTCGGTGCGATACCTAAACAAATAAACGGACACGGGATAGCCGGGCGTATTAGTGGGGAGTGGTTAACTCGGATCAATTAGTATGACAAATAACGCGCGAGTGTGCCGATCCTATCTCCCGTCTTATTGCATATCAATTGGGCCCTGGGAAGTGGGGGCTCGCGGGCTCCCTGCGCCCGGGAGTAATTAATCACGCTTCGGCTGGCGGCGCGGCGCGCCGTTTTTCCTCGGCTTTTTTTCACGAGTGCGCGCGTTCGCGGCAACATGGCCGGCTCGGGTGTTGCCTCGCCCGAGCATCAACTGGAAGAATTAGTTTGGATGGAGCGGCGGCGGCCGCGGGCGGGGGTAAAGAATGCGCGGGCCGGTAGCCGGTCTCCCGGGGCGGCCGGTCGCCAGGCATTTTATTCGCTTATCGGGAATTGTTGGATGCAACAACTACTTCATCTGCGCGCGCGCGCGCCGACGTGCATTAAGGGAGAATCCAGGCAGGCGGCGGGCGGGATACACAGTAGAGAGGCCCTGCATTCTCCGATGCGGGGAGAGAAGCGTGAGAGAGAAGCGGCGCGTCCAATAAATTCAATGCGAGAGATCATCACGGAGCGCGCGAGCCTCCAGCACGTCGATCCCAGGCATTAGTATTTACGAGTGTCGCCCGTGGAGGGGGGCAATCGCCGTCGCGGCCGCCGCCGCCGCCGCCGCCGCCTCGGGGAGGGGGAAAGGTCGATCGTCGATCATCGGCCGCGCGTCCCCGAGTCTCACGAGCGCCGCGAGCTATGTGTATCGGCGGCCCGCGCACCCGGTATGCGGACGCGATTCCTTATCAGCCCCCGGGGTTGCGCGGCTTTCCCAGAAGCGCGAGGGCCCGGTCGCCGTGGGCGCGGCCCCGGCAGCCTCCTCCTCGTTAGTCCGGGCGGGCGATCCGATTGAGCGGTCAGGAGGCGGCGCGGCCCTCGGCCCTCCCCGGCGACCGAGCCGCGGATTAAGCGGCGCGTGTGAGAAAGTGACGCGCGCTCGCGGGGCCCACGGCGGGCGGCTATTAGCTATTCCTAGGGGGAGCGGCCCGGCTTCCGAGAAGCGGCCCTCGCCGCCGAGCGAGCACTTTGTCTTGATTGCGCAGTTTTATTCGCCTTGCAGGGGGAGGCTCGATTAACCGGATGCCTCCTGCCCGCCGCCGGCCGGCTATCTCGCGCAACAAGGGCTCTTTTACCGCAACTAGCCGACTTTTTCCAATTGGGCCCCGCGAGTCCGCGCTGGGGGGGTTTTTTCGCGGGCCATCGATCGGCTCGCCGGGCTTCCTGGAAGGGCCCTTCATTAGGTATTCCCGGGCGGGGAGGCCGCGGGCCCGCGGAGTGACGCGCTACACGCCTCCCGGTAAATTGTCGGAACGAATGAGAATGAAAATCCCCGGGTTTTAATTCCCGTTTGTTTGGCTTTCCCGCGCGAGCGCCGCCGCCTGAATAATTGACAGGTGATCTTGGCGACGCGGCCGCGGGCCGACGAGTTAATCCAGTTTGCCCGGGCACCCGGTGCCGTTCACCCCGCCTCGGGGAAAAAGGCGCCGCGGCCGCCGGACAATTAGCCCTCCCGCGGGGCCCTTTCCGCGAAGGCCAATCGGGGGCCGCGTCAAAAAAAATCCCCGGCCCGAGGCTCCCACCCCCCGGCATTCGGTCACGGGGTCCCTTTTTGCCGGGGCGCGAGCCCGCGCGCATCTCCCGCGAGCGTGATAAATCCCGGGGCGGCCATTAGCCGCGAGGGGAAGGCCGCAGGAATGCGGGGCCGCTCGTCGCGCAACGATGCCCCCAAAGCGCGCCTCCCCTTTTTCCCCCGGCTAATTGCCTTTGCCCGCTCGCGGGCCAAGGTCGCGCCCTGGCCCGAATCGCCCCGCGCGCCCCGGGGCCGCCGGAGATTGCTCGGCCGGGGGCAAACGAGCCGGGCGCGCCGCTCTCCTGTAAGCGCGGGCATTATTAACCCCGGGGAAATATAATTTCCGGGGCGGCGCGCCCTCCCCGGGTCCGGCGCTGCCCCCCCCCCGCCTATCTATTCAAATTGCCCGGGCGCCGAGGCGCAAGTTGGGCTTATCGGCCGGCTCGAATGGCCCCTTCTCCGGCCGAGGCCTCGATCGAGTCCGGCTCGAGTGTGTCCTTTTCGCCGGGGCGACTTCGTTATGCGCGCGCCCACTTTTCGGAGGCGCTCTCGGCTCTCGGCTATCTCCCGGTCTAAGTGACGCGGCCGGCCAGCTTGCCTCGGACGCCGACGGCTCACTCGGCTCGCGTGCATACATACTTATCGGCCGGCGAGCGTGTTTCCCGAGAGGAGATAGGGACGATAGGGCCGCCCGCTCTTTTCCTTTGCCAGTGAAAACGCTCCGGTGAACCGTTGCAAAGTTCCCTCGCTGCCTCGATCCCATAAAGATACAGAGATGTTACTGGCACACTCGGTATCGGTACAACGTAAACAGAACCACTCTGTCCGAGTCTGCCCCGCGCGAAACCACCGGCCAATTTTTCCCTCCTTTGTAGATCCTCGACCACCTCGGAATTTGCAATAACCCGCGCAATAACACGAGACTATGGAATGAAGGCGAAAACGAGGGCTCGAGCTATTTACCTTGCTATTTGCTAATTCCATCAGCGCTCGTGCGCCTCTCCCAAGGCACTACTCTAGTACGCTCTTGCATTCAAGAGTGAATATTCACTTTTTCCATGTAACCACACCGAACGTTAACAATAATGCACATGCTCTCTAAATATCAAAGAATAAAAATAATCCGATCGGACTGGGGTTGAGCCGCCGAATGAAAAATTGCCCTTTTTTCGAGCCATTCAATTATTTAGTTACAACGCAATCATCGTGGGATTCACAAAGTGATGATTTTAAGGATGTGGTCGACGTCACTGAATTACAAGCACCATTTCTTTTGGAATTTTCTTTCCAAATTCATACGAGAGATTTAATTCTCAATATTTAGGTTGTCTCAATTGCGAAGGTGTAACTCAGTTGTATAAGTTAACTCGTTAAATGAAAATCAAATTAAAATTAATATCATACACTATTCTGTTTATTCTAATAATTCTAGTGTTAATTATCAAGCTCGACGTTGAACTGACGCTTTCTTTGTACAACACGCTAAGCGCTCAAGTGTAGTATTTCAAATGTTTTGCGCTTTACGCTTTCGAGCTTGGCTATCTGACTCCTGCATGTACAAATTTGGCTCTTGAGACCGTGTTGACATTTAGGTCTCGGTCTGGCATTTCAAAGTTGAAATTTATATCTTAGCAATTTGTAAAGTTTGCTCAATAATTACTACTAGATTATAAGTTTATAAGATCAACTTTGTCCTTTTTAATTAAATATCCTATGCCTAGATGGGCCTTAAAACAAATAGATAAAACAATACAATAAATTTAATGAAATTGTGAAATATAACCAATTGCACCACACCCCAAATTGAAATGAGCGAAATATTGTCGTATTTTCTATGAGAAAGACTTTTATATGTATATATATAAACGAGAATGAGGATTATAAGGCTTGTAAGTTACAATAGGAAGTTGTGATTTACACGTATACTTTGCTGTGTTTACTTTACCGTTGGACGTAATCTACAAAAGTTGCTCGAGCTATCGTTATTAGTTTGATATAATATTTTACGACTTTTTGAACAAGAGAACATGCAAATTAACCAAGTAAATATTTTTAACCGTTTAAGTTTGATTTAATTATATCGACGCGCGGATTACTGATAGCACTCGAGAAATTTTTAAGACTAATTACGAATTTCTACCGTTAGCCTTTAAGCATATGATATCGAGTTTTGAGTATACGTTTCAAGTTTAAATCTAATTGGAGTTTTGGGTGTAATTTTTGTAGAGAAAAGTCGTCGTGTGTTACGAATAATAGAGGAAGGAGGTCGAAGAAACAGGTGGAGAAAAATGACATGTAGCGCAACTGGGCAACCGCAATGCCGATGTCCCACACTTTCTCCCCGCGATGAAAAATACCCTAATGAGAAGACGTGGAGGTTGGCTCGGGCGCGAAATCCGGGCCGTTGCACTGGCCCGGTAAATCAAACAAACCTCCGGGCGAAGATTCCTCGCGCGTATAGCCTGCGCGGACGTCCGCGGCCGATGCGTAAGCAGCTGTTCCCGGCGCCCCGGCGCGATACAACTCGGAGGAAGCCAGCGGAGCGCGAGTGCTGGCTCGGCGCGCTTCGCGCATCAGTGGCCGTAGGTGCGCCAGGTCAACCGGAGCGCGAGATCCGCGTTTGCTCAGCGGGACAATGCGACAAGCCTCTTGGCTCTCCCGGCGACTCGGCAAATTTCCACCCGGGGGGGGAGTACGTCGAGCCGAATTCATCCGGCTGCACCTGCGGCCGCGCCCAATCAGACCCGCGGCCCGACCTGCAGGCCTGCCCGGCGAAAAGCCCGGTCGATCGGGCCGCCGACGGCTTTTTCCCGGCGTAATTGCACCTCGGCGTAGTCCGCCGCGCTGAAGGGAGGCAAATTGCAACCTCGATAATAACTCCCATCGGTCGAGGAGGCTTCTTTCTGTTTTTTTTTTTTACTTTTTTTTTCATCAGCGACGCCCGGCTCCTGCGTAAAGCTCGGGGGGGAAAGCAGCCGGCGCCTGTTGACGCGTGCGCCCAAGGGGCCATTGTTTCGAATCGAACGAGCGAGCTTTTTATGACCGCGGCAATAAGCTCTGTCGCGGGGAATTGGCCGCTAATTAAGGCCAACTGCGAGGGCGGCCGCTTTTCCGGCAGCGTTTGCCGCGGGAATTGCGGCCAGGCCGAATGGCCCTGGGCCTTTGCCGCGCGGAGGCCACACCCCTCCCGAAAAATGATTTACAGGTGTCGCCGATTGACGGGCGTCGAGCGGGGAGGCTGTGCGCCCCCGGGCCTTAGCCCCTCTGCCTTTTAAACTAATTCAGCAATTGCTCCTGAATACGGCCAGGCGAGATTAGAGATTGAATTGGCGCATGCAATTAACGTGGAGGAGATAGCGCGGCCCCGTTAACGCTGGCCCTGTTTCGTTGGATGCCTCGGAGCCGCTGTCGCCGGCCTCGCTCTCCCGCCGCGGGCTCCTCGCGCGATAATAAGAACATCCATTTGGTGGTGGGGGGGGCGGGGCCCGGGGGATTTGTTTTTCGCTCGACGGTCGAATGCACTGGCTGGCAGCCCCTCCCGCCCCCTTTGGCCCACCTACTCGGGCGGCGCGCCCGCGACGCTAGGCGGCCGCGCAACACGTATTCACCTGAAAATACGAGGGCGACCCGATGCGAATTTCGGCAATGGAAAGCCTCGGCGCCGCCGAGATACGCTCTTACGCTCTGAAACTTATGCAAACGCTCTCCTCTCGTCCCCCGGTTCTCGCCTATCTGTCTCCCTTTTTATTCCCCGCCTCCGACATCTACATTTCTTTCTCGTATGTACTCGTAAAAATTCCGCTATCAAAGCTTTCTCGCTGCTCCACATTCCTCCCCGAGAGACATTTTCATTTTCTCCTTTTGATAATGTTAACAAATCGTTGATCGACTCTACTTTGAATAAATTTAACCTATATCCTTCTGGCTCATGCTACCGTAGTGCGACGATTCACCCGCCAAATCCAAAGTGTTTTTTCTTACTTATTGGGATGATGTAATGAAAGTGCATTTATGCATCGGAAGGGTCATAATCCGAAAGAGTTGATTCAGAGACTATTCGTTTATTACCGAGGACGTAAACGCATCATAAAATTCCATTGGTAATATCTATTTATCGCCGCGCGAAGGGATTTCACAAGTATTATTTATTGTACGAGCATCAGCCGGGCTTTGCATTACCCAATAAAGGATTAAAGTCTTTAATATAAAGCGAACAGGTGAACGAGGGCTTTTTTACGCCACACAGTTGGGCAGAATGAGCGGTTTTACCGGCAAATAACGGAATGGCAAAGAGGAAATATGGGCAGCGGCAGCGAGCCGGGGATATTCGTCCGGCGGCCCGGGCAAATAGAATCACGGAGAAGATCAGTCCGCCACAGTTGGTAACGAATACATTCTCTTTATCGGGGAGCGTCGCGACGCGGCCGTCGCGGCACAATCGAGTCAAGCGCTGTGCCGGCGGGTTAAAAAAAAAAAAAAAGGCCATAGTCCGCGGGAGCCGGGCAACGAATGGCCTCGCAAATGGGCTCGGGCGCGTGGCCCGTCATATACGCGGCAATTAGTTCGCTTTGAGAGGCGCGCGGACGGGCGCTCCGGGGAGGGGGTCATTCGAGGGGCCGGCCCCTTTTTTTTTTCCCCCCACTCCCCCCCTCGGGCGTCGAGGGCGCGCCGAGCGGTGCGCAGCCTTTGCGGGCTTAATCGAATCGCGGGTAATTCGATTGGGCCGGCCGCGCTCGCCGATCCTTTCCCGGAGCGGCGAAATTGGCCGTAGGTAAGGGGCCCGGGGAAAAATGCCTCGGCGGGGGACGAGTCGGCGCTCGGCGATGATCGGGCCGGCGGCGCGCGACGCGCCGGGCATACAAATGGGGCCCCGCGTGTGCGGCATCGCCAAGTCCCGGGTTAAGTTTCCGCGGGCGGGCGCGGCGACGTTGACCGATGCCGGCGCGGCTTTGCGCGGGCCGCCCGGGCACTTTCCCCGGCGCGCGGCTCCTCATTCCCATGCGGCCGGGCGCCGCGCGCCGCCTTTCAAATTAACCGGCGCGCGCCCGCGGCGACATTTTTCCGCCTACGTGCCCGCGGCCGGCCTAAATCCCCCAGGGGTGGGGGCGCCGACCTCCTGCCCGGCCGGTGTTGGCCGCCCTCGCGGCCCGGGCCCTTTCCGCGTCGCGGTGCCCCGCTTCCCCGGGAGTCTAACGGGCTTGTCCCCCGTGGGACTGCCGTGGCACGCTGGTCGCGCGCCGAGCGCCAAAGACAAAATCCTCCTCGCGCGCTCGGGATGTGTGGAGGCGCGAGGGCCGAGTAGCCTAGCGGGAAGCTGCCCGAGCCGCCGGGGAGCGGCGAGCAACAGGCCTCGCTGCTCCCAGGAGAACCGGCTCCCGTGCAGCCGATTCTGCTTTATCGCTTTATGCGCCCGCGCCTGGGCCCCCGCAGGACTTCTCTAGGCTGCCCCCGCCACCGCCGGCCTATCGCTCCAATCTAGTTAATAAAAACCATCCTCTGCGAAACTCTAATCTGATGCAGCAGCAGCAGCAGCAGCAGCAGCCGGCGCTGTTGCTGCGGCCATTCTCAACCTCGCCCGTAAACACCTATTTAGAAGCCCTGCCCGAGCCTTTTTCCTTTTTTTTTCCCCGCGGCCGCGCGTAATTTCCCCCGATTATACGTCCCGGACTTGTAATAAATAATTATTGGGCAGCCTACGTGGAATAATAAGTCAGTGACTGCTGAATGAACGCTAAATTATGCGTCCACTCGTCGCGCGGGTCACTTTTGATGTAAATGCCTTATCGCGGCTATCTGATTACCGCGGACTCGATTCAATCCAATGCACCAACGAATTATGCTAATTACAATCGATCCGGAGATTAAAGTCATAGCGGCGTGCGCAACAGTGCAGATTTCTAGTGATAGTTTATTGACGCGCAGGGAAAACACAAATGTTCCCAACCGAGGCAGAGGGAGGAGAGCTCCGATAAGATTTGACCAAGGCAAGTTGCATCGCTCGCGAAGGACGTTCGCCAGTCAAATTGGAGCGGCCTCAAAAAACAAGGCCACTGCCAACGTCATTGTTCGAGTACAAGATAAAGATCCGGCACTCGAGCTCGAACATCCCTTGGCATAAACTGCCAATTTTTCAGATAGAGTAATTGATTAAATTGCCGAGGAGAGCGAGTGCATTTCCATTAATTTGAATATTAAGGAAGTTTATAGAAATTGCGAGCCGAGTGACTCGGGTGTAAGAACGACTCGACAGACTCACCCAATTCCGGGGGTCATTTGCAGGACGCTTAGCAATCAGCGGCCGCGATGCTCCCCCGGCGGTAATTAGCGTAAAAGGAAACACGCGCTCGAGCGCCGGGGACCCGGGGCGGCCGTTAGGCGCCGTGATTTTCCCAAAGGGGAGCGCGGATGAGCATTAACCAACCCGGGGCCGAGTCGATCGGAGGGCGCGGCCGATGGGCCAAAAGCCGATCGTCGCCCCGCGAGGGGAGGCTCGCGCGCGCCCGCCTAAAGCCGACGGAGCGGAAAAGTCGGGCGGGACGGGCCGGCGGTCGGCTTGAATAATGCACGTCTCGCCTGGCCGGGGGATTTTCGTGGAGCTCCCAGGCTCCTATTTGGCGGAGGCCGCTGTTCCGGCCTGACAGACAAAGTCTAATGCGATGCATCGGGGGATGCATTACACGGGCGCATAAGGTATTCCCTCTGCCGAGGATAAATCCCGCGGCCGCGTGCAGGAGCCTGAGCGCCGCGGGCCGCTCGTGAGGTTTCTTCGTTTCTAATCGGGGGCCGCCTCGATCCCCGGCGGAGGCGGCCGCGGGGGTTGGCCGGCACTTGGCACATCGGGGGGCGTGGCGCGGACACTCGCCGTCGGCCGCCTGAGTCAGCCGCGGGCCGTTATACTCCGACAAAAAAAAAAACAAAACCCGGGCCACGGGTCCCGGAATTCGGGCGCTCCCGGCTAATTGGGCGGCCCTTCCCACCGCGCACCCGCACACCGCTACCCGGGGAATCCGAGGGGGCGGGGGCGCCGTCGCCCTGCCCGCGCATTGTGTATTGTGGCCGGGGCGTGCGCTCGCGGGCGATTAAAGGAGGCGCGGGAGGCATGAAAGGCTCGGGCCGCGGATTTATCCGCTCGTGTCATCCGATCGTTGTACGAGGGCCGGACCTCCGGCTCTTTGTTTACGGGGCGGGGAGGGGCGGCCGCGAGGCAGCCCTGGCGGGGCCCTCGATCTTGATACCCGGGCCCGCGCCCCGGGGAGCTGGCGCATCGCGTGCGTGCCCCGGGCTGCCGAGCGGCAACCTGCCGCGGTCAATGCCGCTCTCTGTGCGGAAGCCCCGTTGCCCGGGACTCCGCCCGGGCCTCTTCCGCCCGGCGTTCTCACCGGCCGCTCGTGACCGCCACCCGTCGCCGCCTCCCGATACCGTAACGACCCGCCGCCGATCGGCCCCGCGCCGCCCCACTGTCCCCGCGCTCCACTTTTCCCGGCCATTGTTGCCGCCCCTCGCGCGGCCTAACAGTTTACCGGGCTTTTTCCCTTTATTAGCCGGAAACGGCCGCGGGTCTTAGCGGGACGCCCCGTGGGAGTCTGGGCGAGCGACGGCGGGCCCGACAGCGTCTCTCTGTGCGCCGAGCCCCGGGCGCGTCTCTGCCGATATCCTGCCCGGGGGGGATTTTTTTTCCCCGGGAATTTATTCAAACGAGGCGCAAGCCGTTGCCACGCCGAATATACGCTTCTATCCCGATTTTATCGGCCCTCGCGTCTCATCGGCCTTAATTCAGGAGGATGTAACCTTATCGAGCCGCCGCCAAATTGATTCCATTACAAATTCACCGGGGAGCTAATTGCTACACTGACTCCAAATTGTATCGGACTCGCGCCGGCTGAGATATTCCTGGCAATCCTGGCAAGCCTGGCGAGCCGAGGCCGAGGGCAGCGCTTCGAGCCCCCGCTCCGGATAATTCCCGGGAAAAAAAAGAGCCCCGCGCGTGGAAGAACAATCCGGCGGAGCTGGCGAATTACAATAATAACCCGCCTCGGTGAATAATTAGCGATAGCGCGGTCGCTTAATTAGGGGAGCCGGCAAGAATGGCCCGAGTCGGCTCCCGACACGACCCCGGCTCCTCTCACGTAATTAAGTCATCTAGGCGCGTTCGCGTGATATATACTGTTAAGACACACTGCTGGAAATTTATACCAGTTCCTCGGCAGTTAATAGCCAGTTTTTAAACTACTGGACAGTATATCCTGAAAAAACTGCCCTCCTACCAAATCAATTGTCGACTAGCGGACCACTGGCCACGAACTGATCAAAATCGCATCCTATATACCTATAAATCTATATGTATCTATATAGCATCAATAGATATACTAGATGTATTTGAATGTTTAAAAAAGATACAGATATACTTTCTTGAAAATTCCCAATTTTTATTTCAGTTTATTAAATTACAGTTCTGTTATATAATGAGTAGAACAGACAGTGGGAAAGGAACATCAAATCGACTTAGGAAAATGAAGCAAAAAGCATATGATACAAATCTAGCTCTCAAATTTCCAAGAAAAGATCAAGTGATTATAACAAGATTGCACATCGTAGCTTCAATATATACTTGAAAGAACAGAAATTGATATCTGGGAAAAGTCTAGAATTCCAATAACAGTTTAGCACCTCTTAATAGATTGTCAAAGTAAAAAATAAATTACAAGACTCGTTTTCTATGCCAGTACATAAGACAATAATAACATTTATAAAAGTAACCAAACCACGAACAGAAACATAAATTTTTTGTGTAAACATAACATTCTATAAACACATATACAATATACTACACAATGTTTTTCCATATCTGTACAAAGAACGAGCAAGAATTTATACAGATAAATATGTATTTTTTATTGTAATTAATTCGAAAAACGAACATGGTCGCTAAAATCCCGTTGGAGGAGCGACGTTAAATAAATTAAAAACAAGTTCTGTTCTACTGTAATCATTGTTTTTATATTTTAATTGTTTATTGTAGTTTAAATTTTATTTACTTTAGTTTAGCATAAGAATGCACACAATAACAATATTTAAATAAGAAAGCCCGACGTTTAGACAAAACACCAGTTTCAAAGCCAGCTAAAAAATGTCAGGTTCTAGCGTTTCGCTCAGTTTTACTGATAAATTTTCTAGGCAGACAGGGCCGCTAACAAAGTCGGGGGCGGGGCCGTGCTGGAAGGCGGCGAGGGCGGGGGAGGCGAGTGGGAGCTGACTCGGGGCTAGGCATAATGAAAGCGTTTGTTTTTCACGTGACGAAAAGCGGCGCGCGTGCCGACTTGGCAAGCAGGGAAATTAAGTCCTCATTGAGGCGCGGCGCCGCGCAGAAAAGTGAAAGATAAGCCCGCGCGGCGCGCGTGTGCCGCGCGTCAGAGTATCTCGCGTGCGCCGGCGACGGGCCGCGGGACTCTTTTTGCATTCCTGCTCCCCCCCCCGGCTTCCGGCGCGCGCCCCCGGCCAATTTGGCGCTCGCGCGCATAATCGCGCGGCCGGGGAAGCCGTGCGCGGCCGGCCTACGTGCCCGCTCGGCCCGCGCAACGGGACGCGCAATTCGGAAACGGTACGCGGCCGGGGCTCCCGCGCCGGCTAATCAGCCGCGCCGCCAGCCGCGCCGCCTGTCCTTCCCCGCGGGCCCCCGTAATTAGGCCCCCTAATCGGCTTATCGGGCCGTTATCGCCGCCGCGGAGGACGCCGCTGCGGCCCCGAATTCTCCGGGGCCGATAAAACCGGCTGCCGCGGGCGCCGCGGCTACCCCGGCACCGCCGGCTCCTTTTTTGCCCACGTTTTAACGGGGGATTCTCATCGCTCTATCCACTCCTTTGAGAGCAATTAGTTGCCGCGACAAAAATAATTGCTCCCCTCTACCCCGGCCCCCCATTAAATAAGGCGATAAAATCCTCGCCCCCCTGATTAGTGGAGCACTCGCGGTATAAAAAGACAGCTTAGCGTCTCCTGGCATTTCCTTCCCGTTGCATTATTTCTTGACTGCCCTCCTCCTCTGCCCTCCTTTCGCCCTCTTCCGCTCTTCTTCGGGCCTTTTTTTCCGGCTCCCTTTATCTTCCGGTACTTCTTGCCCCCTTGCGTGCCGTTTCTCCTTTGCCACTAGCTCGCGACCGCTCGCGATTTCCCTTTTACAAGCCTCGGCGAGCCCGTTTCCCGCCTCTTTCTCTGCCCATCTCCGGAGCCCCCCTCCCATTGCTCGCATCTCGTGCGTTCCCCCATTCTTTTTTTTTTTTTTGGTTTTTTACTGCCAAAACTGCTCGATATTCCGGAGGTCGCACGGGCGACGAAAAGTTTTTCATTTCGCGGCAGGCAGTCCGCCCCGGCCGACGTTCGACGGCGCGGCCACCGACAGGGAACACGTGTGCGGCGCGTCGCGTCGGGCGAGATGACGAGGCGAGGGGCCGAGCGGACCGGGCCGCTCCCCTCGCCCGGGTGTCGGGTTGATAAATTTCTCCCCGAGATACCACCTCGACCGCCGCTGATTGTTAGATTCCGCGCGGAGCGGCCTCCGGGCGAGAGAGCGAGAGGCGGGATGGCCCCGGAGAAAGAGGAGAGCTTTCCACTGTGCCGGCGTGAATGTATATTTCTCCGAGCGCACTGCAGTCGGCCGCGGTTGTACGCAAATCGCATCCTCTGACCGAAAGCAACAGATTGGATCCGAAGAGGGATAAGCCGATTTAACTGGAATTCGCTTTTTCTCCTCCCGGATTTTTCCCCCGTCTGCTCCTCCGACTTCTTTCCATTATCCGATATTCACAGTTGCAATTCAGCTTCTTGTCTGTATCAACTCTTTTCTGCGCTCTTTATCAAACTCACTAATTGTGTGTTAACCGTCATTATTTTATAGTAAACGCACCTGCAGCCAACTCGCCGGCCTTTGACTGTTAATTGCCTCTGTGACTCCTTGCTGTTGACACCTTGCCTTCCGTTCCTTTTTGCCTTTGTGTTCGGAAGTGCCTGCGAACGATCAGACCTGGCTAAGCGCTGTGCAAACACGAAAATCCTGCTACGATCCGGCAACATTTTTCGGCAAAGGCTAACTCGATGCCCGAGGCAGGCCATTACCAAGCCGGGATCCGACTCGCGCACTGCTGAGCTACTAGCTAGAGACTGTGAGCTCGTGTGAGCTCGTGTGAGCTCGTGTGAGCCATGGGCTGACCACCGCTTGATCCCTGTGCAATCGCGTCGCCGTGACTGTTTCGTAATTTCGCCAAGTTCCATCGTCGCGCAACGACATTCTGATCGTGCGAAAGCCGTATTTGTCCCCACGTGTAAATGAAGTGTCACGAAAATCATCGACAAGTTTTGTTTGTTACTCGCTTTTTCCGTCTAGCAACACTGACAAGTAATTTTTATCACGAGGATCAAACTGCTTCAATGCGTTATTTTGCCTACAATCATGTTATAAATACGGGTATATTTTCCCACCGATCTGGGAAAGAATGTGTAATAATTTTTACCATATTCTAAAAGGATCACAGATCGAATGGTTAAATCAAAGAAATTAGCAAACATTTTTTTAAATTATCCGACACAACAATAATTATTAATAAAATCACGAGCAGTTTTATTGGACGCTCGCATTAAGCCCGTGACGACTCGATTAAATAACGTAAAAAAAATTAGTATAGCATTTTTTGTTAATGTGTTAGTTTCGAGTCGAGCCTTCAATCACGCGGTTACATGCCGGCTACATTAGTTTAATTACGACAGAGATACAGGAATGTTTGTCCTGGAAAATCGATGTGACAAATCGAATATTAATCTCCTCCTATCGCCCCGGTCATGCGCGGATCTTACGTGGGAAAGTGACTGACTCGGGTTCTTCAAAGAGTTTGCGACTATTGGTAGGTAAAACGTCGTGACGGCAGAGGCTCGTAACGCGGCACGAGGCAGGGGCGATTAATCCACTTTTTTTCCGGTGCCCTCGCGCGCTGTAACGCTCGAATGGCAGAACCCATGTAAGTTGGAAGGCTGTTTTATGTCGGCCGGGAGGAGGGCCGAGAGACAGGCTCCTCGCGGCATCATTGGCAAAGTTTATATTTGCCGAGAGCATCAGCACTTGTGACGGATCGCGCGGTAAGGATATATAGGGCCGGCAGAAAGTTTGCACTAGTTGCTCATGCGCGCCACTTTCAAATTCTATGAATCCTGAACAGAGGAGAGCCCGGAACAACCGGCGGCCGCGACAACTGGCGCCAGGAGAAATTGACGAGTTTTTAGTCGGGCGCCGCGGAGAGGCCAGCCCTCCAGAGGGAGGCGCTAATGACCGCAGGTCGCCGGTCCATCGAGGGCCGAGGGCGGCGTCGCCGGCGCGGGGTTATCAAGTGCGCCGGGGCAGCAGCTGCCGCGAAACTTTGGCCAACTGGCCGCGTGCAATATGTTAGCCGAAGCCCCGGAGCTTATTGAATCGGCCGCCTCCCAAGGTCGTTCGCGGGCGGAAAGTCGGGGGGAGGCGGGGCCCCGGGAGTCCCGGGCGCGGGCCCATCCCCGGGAGGCGCTTTCCCTCTCGGCGGGAGTCCGGCTTTGTCCCTGGGAAAGCCGAGACAGCGTCGCGGGCAGCCGCGCGGACCGGTTCGCCGTGGGACGAGGGGGGGGGGCGCAAGCCGCGCGGGAGCTTTTACACGGCGAGGCGTTTAAGAGCGTTTATCGGCCGGCGGCTGTCCCTCTCGATTGATTATTTGCTCCTCGCCGTGCAAACACGGCTGTTTATTGGTGGCGAGTGCCGAGCGCGGAGATGATCGGCCGTATCTCGCCGCGGCGGCGGGGCCGCGTCCTCCATCGGGGCCCGATAACCGGCCGGGAGCCGCCGGCTGACCTAATATGCGCGAAAGGGGGGCCGCCGATCAAAATAATACTCGGCGGAATGCGCTTATCCGCTCACCTAATTAGCCCTAATGAATATTCCGTGGAAAGGTGGCCGGGGCTCGGTAGCCGCGCGCGCGCGCTCGGACAAATCGGCCTTTTCCCCAAAGAGGGGGGGGGAGGAAAAAAAAAGCAGGAGGGGGCCGGTGCTAATCGGCGGAGGAGTCTGCTATAGATCCCCGCGCGATTGCAGCCGCTTGGGAACGGTTGTTTCAACTGTTTATGCAGCGGAAACGCGCGGCTGCGATCGGATCTATTTCAGGAGCGCGGCCGCACGCGCCCCGCCGACCGGCAATTAAAAATCAATTAGTATCATCTTGCCGGACGGCATTCTGCGCGCTCGGCTTTGCGAAAAATCGCTGACTAACTGACTCGGCGCCGAGGCGCACCGGCCGATTAACGCGCCACTTGCCTCCGCTCCGACCGGCCAATCATTATAAAATCTGATTAACGCTGATTAACGCGGACATTATTGACAATGCAGCCGCGATCGAAAACGAGGCAATAAAGCGCGCGCGCGCGCGCCCGCGGCAAACTCGTTGGTAACTTTGTTTAGAAGTGGCCGAGTGCGGGCCGACTCGAGGGCCGGAAAGTAGACTGCGCCAAGCCGAGTCCCACTTTTCCACGGAGGTTTGCGCGCCCGTAATTAAAGCTCGGACGGGGGGGGGGGATGGGCGCTAATCTCGGCATCGGCCACCGCGTCCCCGCTGATGAGTTTCGCGCCAAGGGGATCGAATCGGATCGGCGCGCCCGCGGCATTCCTCCTTCGCCCATTATACCGGCCGCCCGGCCAACTTGTTAATCGCCGGGGCCCTTTATGCGCCTTCTTTTTTTTTTGCGCCGGGCGCCTTTGTGCGCCCGGACATTATACGCCGGCGCGCTAATGCACGCGCACCTGGATTCCCGCCCGATTGTTTCGCCCGCGGCTGCCGCGCGGAAATTGACCGGGATCCCCGCGATTTCCCAGAACCGGATTCGGCACCCCCGGCCCAAACACTTACGCCCCGCTGCTTCCTCGCTGCGACTGATTCTCACGCCTATCTCCTGATAAACTCACCTCTCTGCAACAAAAAGACGAGGCAGATGTTATTATTTATTGCATTATTAAATTGTAGCCTTAAAACTATCTCTCAGTTATCGCTTCGTATTTCACCTCCGATTAGCCGTTACTGCTTACTATATTACTTCTACAATTTATGGAAATCCGTGATTTACGGAATGTCGCTCTTCCCTAGTCGTTTTTCCGATTCTTATCACCTTGCAGCCTAAACGCTTGCCGAGCTCGCTTTCCCTTTCCGTGCGTGTATTTTACTAAAGTTAACTTGTAATGTACGGTAATTATTGATTTTTTCAGAATTACATTAAACTCAGTTTTTAATTGATTTTACCGTAGCGCAAACCTGTACTTTTCTCGGATGTACCGTAAGGTTTAAAAAGTGCCAACCGTCGTATGGAAGTTCATAAAGGTTCACTTTATGCGCGAGCATCTAATTAGATCATAAATGATCAGGAAAGCCAATCAATTTCGATCCCATACATTATTAAGAATATTAACGTCTTTTTATTTTCTAATAATTTTTATGGTTCATTAAGGAAAGTATAGTAAATATTTAATTACAGCTAATCTTTACATATTCATTTAACTATTAATTTAAAAGTATATACTAATAAATATAAATTACTTTGTAATTCTTTATTATAATGATCTTCAAAATAAAAGCTCTCTTATGTAGTAAATGTTGAAAAGGTTAATTGTAGTATTGATGCGATATAATTGCCACATTAGAATTGCTAAATAATAATAATAATGTTGCATTCCACGTTCAAATAAGTGCATTCAAATGTTAAATTAATACTTGGAAAATAGTACTGATCAAATGTGTTGACTGATAGATTTGAATTTGAATACCATCTTTCAATGTCAGAAGCATGGGTTATCACCTGAATGATTGACTTACAGCTACGTGATTAAAAAATTGGACGTTTTATTACGTAATTAAAAGTGAACTTTATACAGAATTTATACAGACAAAGGAAGTTTTTTTCAAATATTGATTAATTTATTGACGCACGAATAATCGAAAACTTTTACTTTTTGCTGAACTGTTGTGGAGTTAAGCACCTTATTTTTAGGCAGTATAAAGAAATGTGAGAAAAGTAGAGAAAATTTGTAAATGGTCGGTAAACTTTAATGATTACTGGGATAAATTTTGGCTCATAAAACGTGAATTTCCCACAGTTTCCCCAGGATTTATAATGTTTTTCCAAAATATTGCTAATGCGTTTGCAGGCCAGTTAAGTGGGAAAACCTATACTCGCTAATGGTTTATCCGTTATCGCAGTTGAACAAAAATTGTAGCGTGGTTATTCGAAGGCGGGAAAATGCGCAATGCAATGTTTAAATAGAGCAGAGGTAATACTTGAGCAATGTAAAAAGCACAATAGATCGAAGGAACAAAGCCGCGGTACGTTTTTACAATTCTACAACAAGTCAGAGAGCAAGTATATAGGAAGGCAAGTGTGCATATTAAAGAAATATTATTAAAATGGAAAGGATCGCAAAGGGTAGGGGAGCATCATAATCCGAGCTTTGTTTGCAAAGTCTTTTCAGGCTTTAATGAATGTACCGGGGTGGTGGGGGGGCGGAGGGCCGCGGCATAGAATCAGTGTCGCGAATCGCATCAACGAAAGCAATTAAAGCCCGCGGAGTGTAGCAGCTGGGGCTCGGCGGAAAAAAGTGCACCCGGCTCATCTCGGGCGCGAAAAAGGAGGGGAGCCGGTCTCGGCGGCCTGGGCCGGCGCTTGCGACCCCGGGGGCAGGAGAAGCGGGAAACGTAGCCGAGTGTACACACTCGAAATTGCACTCGCAATTCTCCCCGAGACAGATATTATTATGAGGCGGGAGCCGCGGCCTCGGCTAGGGCGCGCGGCGCTAACGTGCCGCGCGCCTTCAATTACGCGGGCCGCATTTAAACCGAATGCAGTAGCCCGAGCGGAGCGCATTGTGCTCGCGGCGGCGTCCACGCCGCGCGTTTCAATGCCCCCGCGAGCGCCGCGGCGGCGGCGGCGGCGGCCCCGAGGGTGCGATGATCCCCGCGCGGCGCAAACTTTCCCCCGCGAGCGCGCCGCCGGCGCAATAGACTCCCGAGGACAAAGTCTCGCGGCTTTTCTCTCCGCGCGGCATTGTTTGCCGAGTGGCCCCCGACGGCGAGGCTCGCTCATTGCCAGAACCGCGCGGCCCCCCCCCCCCCGTCGAACCCGATATTTTTTAACGCCCCCGCGCAAACAATTTCGCCGGGCGCGGCCTAGGGATATTGTCCCGCGGGCCGCCGCGGAGTCCGCGTGCCGGGATTTTATAAGCCGGGCGCTTCGACGCTCGGCGATTATTAGCCGGGAGATTATTGCCGTCTCCCCGCGGCGGCTGATATACGCAGTCGCGAATCTCATATCTGCCGGGGAGGCAAGCCGCGGTTTTATAAAGGAAAGGTGCCATCGGTTCTGGGGGGCGGAGCTTGGCGCCGGGCATTCTTGGAATAGCGCTCCTTTTGTGCAAACATAGTCGTGCATGGACGGCCGGTCTAGGATCTGCACCCGACCGTTCAACCTGCATCGAGTATTCCTGCCAATTAGAGAATGTATTCTACAAGACAATTATGTATGTCATTCACGTTGAGCCGTGTATTTATTACAATTATAGAGCAAACATAGGCCGAGTGCAATAGCGGTGCTTAATAAGTAGAGGTTACGCACCGAAGGCATAACTTTGAATACACATCTGAATGTTTGCCCGGTCGCAGGCCTGAAAAATCGGGGGAAAAATCCGATGCACCGTATAGCCGGGGGAATTGCGTTATACTCGCCGATACAACGGCTCACTCGCTCAAGGGGAGTTTGTTTAAATGAAAAAGCTTATGAGCGCCGTTCATTGCAGGATGCAGTTGAAGGAGAAAGGCCCTTAAAGCCCTTAAAGCCCCCGGGGCCGGAGGGCGTAAACAAGGGGCCATTTTCCGCATTTCAAATTAATAATTTAGTGGCTATTAGCCGGGAGGGAGCCGCCGGCTACTGGGATTTGAAAGAAAACCTGCTCCATTACCCGCGGAGAAAATTCATTTCCAATTTACGGGTGACCGTTACGCCGCGGCTGATGCACGTTTACCGTCGTCGCGGGGCTTTGTCCCCGGGCCGGGGCAGGCCGGGCCAGGCCGGGCCGCCGCGGCCGGAATACGAAGAACGTAAAAAGGAGCAGTTAAAAGTTGCCCCCGCGATCGGGAGGCCCGGGGGATTCAGTTGTTATTATCCCCGGGGTAAGTTTGCGCAGCCGGGCGGCCCCCGTAAAAAACCGGCCATCGAGCGACCGAGTTTGCGGGGAGGCCGCGCCGGTGGCTAGGCCGATTTTTCCGACCGATGATCGCCGGGGGGGGCGGCTTATTAAGACGGCGTATCGCGGGCCGATCTGCCGGAGTCGATAAAGCAGCCCGCTCTCGCCGCTTGGCTAATGAGAAAGCCAATAACAAATGGGCCCGGGCGCCCCCGGCAGCTCCCTTTTCTTTCCTTTAACTGCCGTTGGCGCGAGGCGGGCCGAGGGCACGACTTAAGACTAATAGAGGGCGCAGTTAAAAGTTTAACGTCACTCGGGCGCGCGCGCGCTCGCACCGGGCTAATGGCGCCGCCGCTGGGAATCTCGGGGGCACTCGGCGGCGCGGACCGCGCGCGACGCGCCAAATTGCGGATTCTAAAAGGGCCGCTCGGCCGGCCTGCCCTCGTAAACCGCGTATTAAGTTGTAATTGCGCCCGGGCCGGAAGAAGGGACCGATCGGCCGGAGCGCCCCCTCCCGGCCGGGGAGGCTAACGAGGGCCGCTCAGCGCGCGTCAGCTCGCGGCCTCTCCCCGGTCTTGATCTTTTGGGGCCCCGGTCGATCGGGTCGAGCCTTCGAAATCGGCGCTCCGCGTCGATGCGCGTATACGCGCGTCCTTTAATTCCTCCGGCACTTAGCCTGCCAATCAAGCCGTAATTGCGCCCGGGACGTTTAATTGGGCCGGCTCAATTACACGGCGATTTAAAATAAAGCGGAGGGAGAGGCCGGGCCCCGGGGAAGCGCGATGGCCGGGGCTCCGAATGATTTGCGCGGCGATTCAGCGGCGATCCCTCCGCGGACTTGAAATACCGGGCTACCGTCGGCCCGCGGCGGCGGGCCCTTTGCGCCCCATGAATCAAGCCGGCTAAAAGAGGGCCCGAGCATCCGCGGGCCGCGCCGCCGCCCGGCCTCCGCTTATAAGGCCAGGCGCGCCGGGCTATCTCGGCGGAGGAGGGCCCGCGCGCCGCCGCCGGGAGCCCCGACACTCTCGCCTCCTCTCGGCGGAGGGGACTCGCCCTCGGCGGCCCGCCCTTGATATAGTTATACATTATTCGATGCAGCCGCGGCATTGTGTATGCGTCCGGGCCGGAGGAAAGCCGCGGAAGCGGGGGGGAGGAGGAGTGCGCGGGGCCGGGCGCATTCATGTAACCGCGATTCAGTGCGCGCGCCCTTTGAACATTACTTGAATGCCTAATGAAGTCGTGTCTTATATCGAACAATGCCCGGGAGCATCGGTGCGCCGCCCTAGGTCCCCGGAATCACCCCCCCCCCCGCGCGCTCCCGCCCCGCGATCGAATGGCCCCCGTTTTATTTCCCCCGCAAACGGCCCCCCGACTCCCCCGGCCGTTTCCTTTCGCCCGTGGCGCGCTCCGCCGGCGATCCGCAACTCCGAGATAGAGTCGAGCACTCCAAATTACAGATTTCATTACGGGAAAAGAAATTAGTTTGGCAAACTCCCGCGGCGCAGCGGCGGGGAGCGCGGGCCGGATCTATACCCGGGCCGGCCACTAATCGAACCCATTTGCCAGGGACTCGGCCGCTCACCCGGGGATGCATCCGCCCGGCCCCCGTCGCCGGGCAAATCGAGCGGCATTACATCCCGGGGGTTAAATTGGGCGCCGCCGCGGGCTTTTGTCCCGCCCGCCCTCCGATTGTTTACGCGTCCTCCGTCCGCGGCAACGCCCCGAGATTATCTCAGGTGGAGAGGGAAGTCTCTCTCCCCCCCCTCCGAACTTATTATCCCGCGCGGGGAGATTACCCGATGTTAACGGCGCCCCGCGCATCTTATTATAGTATTCTAATGGGCTGCGCGAGCGGCGCTGCGGCCTCGCGATGCGTCTTCTAATGATCGGGCGGCCGCAGCCGGCGCGTATCGCGCCCCGATCGCAAGCTCGCCTCGGCCTCCGGGGGACGGCATTCCACCGGGGCCGAGATAAACGTTGCAAAACTCCTCGCTATTTCTGCCCCGCTAACGAAACCCTCGGAAATCGTTACGCTACTGTCGAGCCGACCTCCCCACTGTCCCGCGGCGGAAATATTTTTTTCATTACCAATGGATTTACGTCAATGGATTTCAATTGTTCGGAAGCACTGGTAATCCCGTAGACGCCTGCACCCTCTAACCTTCGCTTTCAAGGCTGTCCTATATGTGTATATCTTGCTCGGAGCCACGGCCGTATCAACGCTTTTGTCACTATAACAACTGACAAAACAAGTTATTATACGGCACGGTATCATTATTCGATGAGCGGCCTACGCTGCAGCCGACAGATATCTAAACGAGTAAGCCGCTTCATTGTTGGCTGGAAAAGCAAATGGAATGAAACTCGATCCAGAGTTGCTGCGCCATCGCTTCAGCGAGTTTCGCCGACTGCGAATTGTCTCTTTGCCGTAACGCGTGACGCTCTGTAATTCTAATACCCCCACGGAATGCACTTTTGGACTATTTTCCCCAGCTCGAGGGAGACTCCCCTGCCCATAATAAACGCACTGCTACCGAGTTTTAATCTAATGGAAAACGATGACAGGTCAAAGGAGCGAGTAACGTGATAATCGTGCATCAGATATGCTCACTCGATAATACAAAGCACGCGAGCAGAGGAATCGAACGTTTGATTCTTTATAAACTTTCGCTCGGATATTTTTGAAGCGAATCGTACTTTAGAAATTTTCGATCCTTTAATGCGAGGGTAATTTATGTTCCGTATCCAGTATGGAAATTGATGCCGGAATTACATCGATAGCGCGTGGCCCAACGTAAAATTTCGGGGAAATTTGATTTTATTAACGCGGTAAAGCACGACGAGGAGGAATAACAATTTTCCAAATATTCCCCCGTAAACATTTATTATTTGGAGCATAGAGTGTAAAAAAAAAGGGCAACACGCGTGTAGGCCGCGCAGGCGGGCGCATTAAAAAAGTGACGGGGCGGGGAATGGGACTCGTTAGCCCGCGTACGTGCGGAGGATCCAGCGGAGGCCCCGGCGCCCCGGATCATTTTACTATTCGCCACATAATCGGGCACGATTCAATGCTACAAGTCGACAATTTATCGGCGGCGTGTCCCTCGCGCTCGTGCCGCGACACTAGCAGCAGTCGGCGCCCGTTATGCAGCAGCGGCAGCGGCGGCGGGGAAAAAAAAGGGAGTCGGCAGCCGGGGAGCGAGGCTGCGAGGCGAGTCGCTCTCGCTATTGCTGGCAGGTCCATTGTATTTATCGGGCTACAAGCCGATATCGGATAGAGGTCTCACGCCCGGCCGGGGCATTAGTATTCGCTGCGGTGGCGCCGGCGGCGCATCCGCGCCCGGACAGACGGGGTAATGCGGTTATCTTGTAAGCCGCGGCTGCTTTATTTCCTCCTTTAATATTGAAAGTGCGCGGGCCGTGGGGGTGGGGGGTTACCGCTAGGCCGGGACGTGCGCCGCCCGCGCACCGCACACGTGCGCGGCCGCGACGGGGCCTTAAATCGAGGTGCCGTTGTCGCGGGCGCCGCGGGGATATATCGGCCCTGCTCCTCGTGCCGCCTCGCGGCGCCCGTCACCCTCGAGAGGGCCTCACCTGCGCGCGCCTCGTAACAGCGAACGAGAGATACCCGATCGCCGCGCATCCCCGTTACCGGCCCTCCCCCCCCCCCAGCTTCCGTTCGCCCCGCCGCCCGGATATTGCAGGCCCGCCGACGCCCGCCGACTTTTACGGCCCCGGGCCCAGTTTATTTCATCGCGCCTCCGCATGATAATACGCCCGCGCCCGGCTTTCCCAAGGCGCCCGCCAACTTGGCACTTGCGCGCCGTCGCCCGCGCGAGTTACGATCGCCGCGCTCGTTGGCCCGATCGACTGCGCCGGCCGCTCAGCCGGCCGCCGATCCGACTTCTCCTCCACCCGCCAATTAATGCGCCCGCTCGTTCACCGTCAACCCGGCTAATTGGTCAAATTTCCTATTTACCTGGGCTCCCAATCCCATTTCGTGATCTACTTCGCGGGCACGCCGCCGAACATGTGTCCAACAATATTTGCAATATTATCTTTCCTATAACCCGACTGACTGCTCGACTGCTAATCGTGGCTTTCGCTCCAATTCGCCGCCTCGCTTGTTGATCGCCAGATCTTATGTATGTAGGCCAACTCTTCAGATTATATTGACGAGATACCTAAGAGACCGCTTGAACAATTCCCGGATCGATGAGATTTCCATGTAGCAGGAGACTCGCTGTCCCGAGTAAACAAATTTTCGACCCTTCAAATCCTGATTTTGAGTAAGGAAGTCTAATTTTCGCTACATATTTTCTACGCCGGTCGAAAGCTTACAGAGACTTTATTTTTCCATCCTTCGCAGCTTTTGTTACCGAATAGAAATAATTTCTTGCGCGACTCAAACTTACTTGGCAAGCTTTTGTGTTTACGTAAAATTCTGTTTGGAGGATCGCCCCGGATTCTGTATTTATTCTTTTGGAAACAAAATTTCTCAAAGGTTCCAGCTGAAAGGCTGGTCATTTTTTTCATATCGAATTTTCGTTACGTCTGCAAATGCAGATATTCAATGACGTTGTCAAAAAGATTGGCAGCAAACCGCAAGAAGGTATAGTGCATAATTTGCCCCGACGTATATCTCATTATTTATTAGGGTGTCAGTTCGAGTGTCAGAATCTAAAGTGAAAAAGCTTTATTTAGACATTCATTAAGTACAATTCGAAAACTTTTATCACAGTCATTTATTCAATAATTCAATCGAATTACGAGCGATATCTTTACACGCTGATAAATGAAACAAAGCTTTTTATTAATCGAGCACGTGAAATTGAAAATAAATGGCTGAAATACAAATAGAGTGAGCTAATGAGTATAATCGAAGGGACGGGGCCGATAAATAAACGAAGAGCGGGCAGAGAGGAGAACGGCCGCGGAGGTTGTCGCGGTGGTCCGCGTGCTTTTCGCCCGGGTCACGGGGGAGAAAGCAAGCCGGGGCCGGGAGGAGGGAAGAAAATAAAATGGAAAGTATCGGCGATGTACCGCTAGGGCTTCGCTGGGGGCGGCCTCGGGAGCGATCCGAGTGTTGGCTCTCGCGGAGCGAAGGGCAGAGTGACGGGTCGTGAGGCGGGGTACCGCTCGTCCCCCGGCCGGCAATGGGCCCTTTGTGGAGGGGCGGCGAGGCAGCGCCACCGATCGCGGGCCCAGATACGCGGGGCATCCGCGGGGCCGCCGCGCGGGCCTTGTTCTGGCCGCGGCGGCGGCGGCGGGGGGGAGTCGCGGGACCTGTCGCGGGGACATTCAGGAAGAGGCGGCCTTTCCGGGCCGGCGGGCCGCGCACGCTCGAGATCATCTGCAGATAGGGGGCGCTCGCGGCCGCCGGCGCAGCCCCATCAGATATGCGCGGCTTTCCGCGCGCGCGCGCGCGCCCATGGGAAACTGTCCCCCGGGATCCCGCGGCGGGCCTTCCGATCGGCGCGCTTTCGGGGTCAGCGTTCCGAGGCGCGCCGGTCGCGTGTCCCCCCGGTCTGCCGATACGGACGGATTCCGCGCGCGGAAAGTAGAATCTGGGAAAGTCCGCGGGTCCGCGCCCGCGGCCCCTGCGCCAAGGCGATTCGCTACCGGTTCCCAGACTGGTTCCTAGTTAGCCTACCTCCAGCCGCGACTGGTTTTCCTCATTTAAATGCTAAAGCCCACTCGATACCGTTCAGCAGTCTTTTTTCCCTCTCTAAATAATGCTGTTTAACAAACAGAGATTACAAACGTAGCCGGGGCGCAGATGTTTCACTTTGATTCGGCGAGCGAGTCTCGCCGACTCGTCCGCCTCTACCTCCCGGCCATTAACTGGTTTATTAACTCGGGCTTTTCCGGCTTGGAGGCGCTCCCGAGGACCGACTGGCCCCAAACAACTCATTTACGCTCTCGGCTCTTCCCGCCGACCGAGCGCGCCCACCTTTCCACCCTTCCAGGCCTCTCTCGTCCCCTGCGCTCCGCCCTCGAATATCCAAGTTTCAATCGGACGCGAGAGTCGATTTGGCGAAAGGGAAAGCCGCCCTGGCTCGCGACACAAAGTTTCCCGGCGCTTTAGGGGCCAAGGGAGCCAAGTTGCGAGGGACGAGGGCTGCCGCCCCGGCGCTTGGCCGCTCGGGCCTCGAGCGCGACGACCTTGGCCGCCTAGCCCGGGAGGCTTCCTCCGGTCGGAAAAGGCCCCCGCGGCCGAGCGGGTTATGCATATCCCGCGAGCCGGGGCAATTTGACGGGCGGCGAGCGACGTCAACTTTCAACCTTGGGCGGCTCGCGAGCCGGGCTAGCGGTAAAAAGCGGGGAAAGTGGGGCGGTCGGGGCCGGCGGGCGGCGGGCGTTCCCATCGTCCACGGGGCGAGGGCACCGGGCGATCCTATCGCGCGGGGAAACTCGGCCGGCCGTCGAGGCGGAGAGCCTCGGGAGGCGCGGGCGGGCCGCGTGTTAATTACGGGCGACATCGCGCGGCCCGCTGATTAGGGAGATCGGAGATCGAAGGGGGCCGGGTAAGAAGTGCCGGCCGCGGTGGGAAGTAGCGCCCGGCCGGGCGCGCACGACTCCCCGGCCGGCTGCGCGACTCGAATAATAATTACCTTAATTGCGACATAATTAACAGATCTGTATCGGGGTGGGTGGGGGGGCAGATCGGCGGGGCCGGGCGCTGCCGCGGCCCCTCCCACCGCCGCCCGGGATTTATCGCCGCCGCCTCGGGGCACCGATGCCCGCTTGATTGGCTCGGCTGGAAAGCGATTAAAACTGCGATTATGAGGGGATCGGGCGTAGGCGCGGGCGGGCGGGCGGCCGTCTCCGCGGACGGACCCATCCGCCCGCGCCGATCCCCCGGGCGGTTTTTCCTCGAGGGCTCGGCGAGCCGTGCCGCGGCTAATTGGGGATGGAAGCGCCTCGGACGCAACAGTTTCATATCGCTCGCCAAGTTGCTTATTAACTTTCGCCGGACAATATAAGAAGTGCCGGGGATCGGTGACGCTCGCCAACTCGATTAACCAATTTTTACCAATTAGCCGGGAGCCGAGCGCCGCCCGGGGCCCCGAGACCCGAGAGCTTCTCCATCAAAGTCAATTATGGGAGTCGTCCAAGTGGCTCTCGAGTCGGCCATCGGCGCCCCCGGCCCCCGACTCCCCCCTCCGGCGCCGCCGCTCCTCCGCGAAAACGCCCAAGTTCTCCCGCCGGGAGGAGAACAATGTCCCCCCGCGGCCCCTAATTGACCGGGGGCTGCCCCCGCCGCCCGAGTTCGGGGAATTTCCCGGGGACGGCGGGCCGCGCGACCTCCGCGCGAGGGTCGCCTTTTTTTTCGCCCCCCCCCCGGCGCCCGCAGTCGCATCGATTAACCGCGGCGCGCGGGGGCGCAAAGTTAAATCTAATAAATCCGCCGATAGCCACTGACACTGGGTTTTAACGAGATTTGGCCCCGAGCCTCTCGGGAGAAAGGGGCAAAGGAATGCTTTACTTTTCGAAAATCCGCCCCGTCACTGGGCGCCTATAAGAGGAAAATCATCTTACCGGCCGCGTCGACCCTTCTCAAGGGAATGCAATTACTCGGGGGGAGACGATCCCCTCCGCCCGCCGAATAATTGATTAGGTTGGTATTATTGGTAAAAATAGCCGGGGTCGCCGCGGCGCCGGCAATTAGCCTTGATTGCAGCCCCTAGCGCGCGAGGGAAAAATCCCGAGCCCTCGGGGGGTTGGGGTGGGGTGGGGGGCGCCGCCTCGAGGAATTCGGCCGCTGGGGGATGGCCGCTTGTTAGGGCCGCCAGCCAGCCCCGGGCTAGGCGCGCGCGCGGCCCATCCGGCCAATCGGCGTCCTCATTTTTTGCGCGGTGCGCGCAAGGAGGGGGGGAGGGTGGAGTCGCGCGGCAAAAAGGCCGAGCAATAAGCGCGGCGTGCCGGCAGCGCCCGAGTCAACAGCGCCCGTGATTTCAATTTGTGTTGATTTGCCATCGGCAAATAGCCCGCGCTGCGCGCATTTGTTTTGCCGGGGTCCGGCCCCCGGTTCGTTTAACCCCCGGCGACGCGGCGCCTTTCCTCGCGGACGACTCCCGGGCTCCTTCCGGAGGCCGAGGCGGACGCGCCCGGCCCCCGTTATTGCCTCGGGCCGGGGGCGCACGTGCGCAATTAAAGTCCCCGGGGCCCGATCGACGCCCGCGCGCGTCCCGCTAATTCCGATGCTCATTTAACGCCCGACCGAGCGGGAAAAGAGCCGCCGCCGGTGACTTTTTTTTTTTTTTTCCGAAACGAGCCCGCCTCTCCGCGGCCTGCGCCAAACCCAACTGACGTGCGATTCGGCTTTTTTTTCCCCGCGACGCGCGCGTCCAGCCAATCTTTTCCTCATCGGTCCTGCCCGAGCAATTATCTCACCCCCCGCCATTGGGAAACGATCTGTAGCAAACTGACAATTCACCCGGGCGCCGGGGAGCTGTCCTTTGGGAGATAATCCCCTCCCCCCGTTTTCCGCGGCTCTAGCGCTTTCGTCTCGCTTGCAAAAACAAAATTACCCGTTTGCCCTCCAAAGTTGTGTAACCTCGAATCGGTAGGTGTAATCGCAGAGTCGCAACGCAAACGCCGCCATACTCAAGAGCCCGTTAACTGAACAGCTGTTGCGTATAATGTACCCACAATAATACACGTATAAGTCGTTTGAGTGGAAGAGTTAATCCTCATGTTTGAACCTTTGTTTTTTCCAGGTGAGTAGGCGACGAGGTTTTTCGCATTTATCCTCCGCTGCAACGCAGTCGGGAGCAGCTTGGGTGAGTAAAAAAAAGCACTCGTACGAATCGCGCGCGGCGTACTTTTTGCGATAAGCGCATGAATAGAAAAGAGGGCGAGCGCGGGCGAGGACGCGCGCGCTTCAACAGAATTATTACACCTAGCGGGGGGGTGGGGTGGGGAGTTGGCCGCGGCGGGAAAAGCCGCTGGGCGAAAAAAAGCCCAGGCAATCGAGCGAATATCGTCCTCGTGCTCCTTTTCCCCGTCAAAGGCAGGAGCGCGCGAAAGCGCCGCGGGGAAATAAAAACAAGGGGGCGCAGGAGTTCCACCCCCCCAACCCCCCCGGCAACTCAATATTAAAATGGCGTTTACGCGCCGCGGGCGAACAAACGATCGCGGCCGGGGGCAAACGACTTTGGCTCGGGGACTCGCGGGCTTTCCTTTGGAGGGGGCGCCCCGCGCAACCGATCAGCCGCCACAAAACCATCGGCAGTCCCCGGGCGCGGCCGCGCGGCAAAGCGCGCCGATAATGCAAAGGGGCCGCGCTGCCTTTTTCACCGGCTGCCAGTGCGGAGAGTCGCGCGGGCTTTATTTTCGCGCTAAGCCTTTGTCGCCCGGTGCTTTGGGCCCCCCGCTACTCCCCGGGGTTCCCTCTGCCCCGGCAGTGAAGAAATTTCCTTCCCCTTTTTCATTCGCCCACGGCTATTGAAGAATTTTTCGACGCTTCGAGTATTGGATTTCCCGGCTTGCTCGAATTTACTTTGATACGGTATCCTCGCTGAGCTGGCTCTGCGCTCTCTCCTTTTTTTTTTTTTTATTTCATTCCAACTATTTCAAAAATATCACTGCGCGCTCATCGATGCCCTTTGTTCTCTCTTCTTCCCCTCCAGTCCTCCCTTCGGCGCTCGTAACTGGCTCTTCGCGTTTATCGCCAAAGTGACAGAGAAGCCAGTTAGTTTAGAAATTGCAAATAGACACGCGAGCACGATAACGCGAGTCTACCTCTACTTTTTCCCCTCTGTGATTTTTCGAATTCAATATCCGCGGAACGCACCTGCCACTGCGCGAATACCACCGCTAAGAGGACGGCGGCTTTGCCTCCTCCCTTCGGGACCAACCAATCAGGTCGTCCACTCCGCTGGACGGGGGCAGGTATAGTTGCACCGACAGTCGGAGTTTAACAAGATTTCGGCTCTCGGTTCACCTGCTCGGGGCATCGCTCGCAATGTAGCGCATCGGGCACTCGAGACTCGTCTCTCTCGCCTCGTACGCCCCCGCGCGCCCATACGGACCCTGCCACTTTCGCACCGAGCGACTGGACGCCCCTTCCTGCATACGAAGCTCGGCTCCACGAGTGCCCCCGTAGTACCACAAGTGTGTCGCGCGGATAGTCTCAAATTCTCGCGCCGCTCCTAGCAGGGAATGCCGGCCCCGGGATCGACGGCACGCCAAAACCTCTGCTCGCATCGCATGCGGGCGTTAAGCCTTTCGTTAATCTCCCAATTTTTTTAATCTCCCTATCTTCCTGTTTTCCTGCCGCGCGCGCATCATCCTCGGCAAACTCTTATCCCCTGAGAATGCAACATCTACGTTTACCAATTAATCTTCAGGGAAATCAGTTTACACGAAATTATATCTCACGAAATTCTGAGCAACTGTCGACGAACAAAGTGACTGGCATGTTGAGCACTACTATGTTTTTAAATTCCTCGTGCACGATATTTACAAAGATATTGGACGCGTATAGTGTAACAGAAAGAAGCATTATCGTAATTCGTAAGTTGCTATTCCACCTTGTCATGCCAGTACCTGTCAGGTAACATTGCTTCATTGTCTCTCGTATCAAATATAATGTATTATTTCTTGCAATATGCTTGCAATAGATTTTGCACGAGTCAATACTTATATACCTCTCCCCGCGAAGTTCAGATCGTTCCTCAGTAAGGGAGGGGAAAATAGAAAAATATCCTCGTCGTAAATGCTGAATTACCGATGAGTTGATAGAGAGTATTCTGTCTTACCGATACGATATCTCGGCATTTTATCGTGTCGTTCGCAATCGGAAGTTACTGTTTGTCGGCTGCGTTTATTCTTAATCAAAGTCAATCGCTACAGCGGATATTGTGATGAACTTTTCTTAGTTTTAGTGTTTGTTCAATGCATTCGTCAATATATAGTCAGACTCTCTAGCAAGCTGATCAAGCGGATCAGCTGGTATATGCTTATCACCAATCACGATGTCATGAGATGCCAAGATTAGGGACTCGGGATGCCAAGCGGACAAGGGATTTGAGAGCTTAACATTTTCTACGCATTAATACGGAAGTAGATTATCTACTCTACGCTCAAGTCCATTCAATATATGCATTTTTTTTATCAATTTTTAGGTTACACTGATTATTTACTTTTTTCGAAAACGGTTTCGTCTTTAGATTCTTGAATTCAATTCTTATTATGTTTCTATCAAAACTTTGATTTTAAACGTATTATAAGCTTTTTTACACAGAATAAGTGCAGCAGCCGACAGATACCACATTAAAAGTCGATATTTAAAGTCTTATTGAATTTCAAGTTAAACAATCATTCGAGAAAGCAAATAATAACTGATAATCAGATGCAATTGGATACTTGGGGTTTTAATCCAAAGCTTTTCGAGTTTGTCAGCGCAGCGCAGACAAATCAATCTCCACATTCTGTTTATCCAACCTTAATGCGTTTTTCTACTTAGTGTTTTTTTCCCTTCCAACAAGGAATCTTTTTTCATTACCACTTAATACTGCTTTCTACTTATTTACTCGTATTCGCTTCTTCTTCGTTATTCTCTCCCTCGGAGCGGCTGTTTCCTTTGCGGGCGAGGCGCGCGTGCGGAGAGACGGGCGGCGCGGGCGCTGGCTTCCCTCAGCGGCCCCTCGGGGCATCATTTTCTATCTACCCGGCGGCGGCGGCGGCGGCGGCGGCGGCGTCCCCGTCATCGCCGTCCTCCCCGTCGTAAACCGGTATACGTTCCTCAAGCGATCCAATGCCGAGACTGATAAATTTTGAATGGGCAAAAAGTTGAAAGGCTCCAAGTTGGAATCCCACGTCCAGGCAGTGCAGGCTGCAAACAATTTTTTACAGCGACGGGCAAGCGGCCGCGGCGGCGCTCCGGCATTTCCCAGGACACAAATTCATTAGCGCATACCGGGGCTCTTTCGACTTCTTTGGGAAAGCCCCGTCCCCGGGTGCGACTAGTCCAAACTCCCTCGGCCCGTCCTCGAAAGCGCCGGGGGATCCCGGCGCACCGGCCCCGGGTAATCGGGCTTTCGGAAATACAGATTATCCGGCCGCGCGGCCCCGGGAGAGCGGCGCACGCGGCGCGGGTGGTTTTAGCCACCGAGACGAAGAGCCGCTTCGTGCCCGCGGACGGGGGAGATAGGGAGCCGGACTTGGGGGCCCGCGGCGGGTCACGAGCCGGCTCGCGACCCGGGCCCCGGCTTGCGCGGACCGGTCGCGAGCCCCGAACGCCCGCCGCTCTCACATACATTAGAAAGTTCTCCCCGAACTTTGGCTCGCGGCGTGTCCTGCAATCGGATAGTCGAGCCGCGCGCCCCTCGATTTCCCGTCGATCCTCCCCCGACGCCCGCGCAGCTGACTCCGCCTACTCCCCCCCCCCTGACCTTCCGCCGCGCCAGCTGTCCTTCGCGGGCGCCGATTCCGTGCCGGAGGAGCCCGCCAGCAGAAGAAGCGGACCCGTATCGAGCGCGCCGGGGATTCGTCGGCGCGGGCTCGTGTGCGTGCGCGAGGGTATACGGCATTAGCGGGCTCGCCCGGGCCAGGGACGGCTCGAGTGTCGCGCGATCGCGGCCGACTCGGCGGCCCGGGGATTTGTAAGTCGCGGCCTCCCGCGATTATCTCGAGCGTGAGATTGCGCCGGGAAGAAGTCATTTTCCCGAGGACGGAACGATCGAGGCCGGCTTACCGGCTAACCCGGGTAAAACGATACCGCGTAACGAACGCCGCCGATCACCTTTCCCATTGTACACAGCCCCTTCCGATAATGAATTTTCTCCCGAGCAATAAACTAATATTTAATGAGCTGACCAAGGCCGATTCGCCATCGCAAACGAGGCAGGCATCGCTAATGAGAAAGTTCCAGGGCAATGGACTTGGATTAAATTGCACAACTGCCGCCCCGACTTGGCCAAAGTGACAAAGCTCCGAAATAATGCCCGGCAAGTTTGTCCCTTCAGCCGGCCTTCACACAATGCTGCAGTCGCCCACGTAAAACTCTATCAAGAAAATACGGGCGGCCGAGGGAGGGAGAGAGGGCGACGGGCTTCCGCGGGAGGAAGGAGGAGCCGCCAGCGCGGGGATTGGATGAAAAGGGGAAAAGAAGAGTAATCTCCGGGGTATTACTGCGGCGTCGCGCGCGGACCGAAAGTCGAAAACTGCGATTCTCCGTTATTCTTCCACCCTCTGTCCTGGCCCCGGCTGCACCCGCGGCGCGCTTCTTTTTTCGCCCCGGCGGCCTTCTAGACGCCAACGGCGGCTCGTTCGATTAGCATGGCGATAGGCGCGGCCGCCGGGCCTCGGGCCCAGGCCGGGGGCAAAAACCGGGGACCGAGGCAGGCGCCGGACCTCGGGAGCGTTACCGCGCGCCCTCTGCCGAGCTATTCTCGTTAACATGCTAATTTATGGCCCCGCTAAATTTCGTGCCCGACTCTCTTGTTGCTTCCTGCCCCTGCCCCGTTTTCGCCCCTACCGATGTACACCGCAAATTTATGTTTTATAGCGGGAGACAAAGCGCCATCACCGACGGGGCCATTTAATTGGAAGTCTCTGTGCCCTCGATGCTTCTGCCCTCGTCCCATACTTTCAATAGCCCCGCTTATACTGTTACGCGTCTCTGCTTTCAATACACGGGAAGATATGTTTCGGTTTAAATTACTATAACGTTAAGAAATGAAGAGATAGCGTGGATTGATAAGGCATTTTACTACGATAATACAACTTTATTATTACTAAAACTACTAATATAGCAGTGTACAATATTCTGATAATTATAGAAAACTCTGTATTAGTTTCTCAGGTTTTTAGTAAAATTTAAACAATGATTTTATAAGTTACATATTTGCATAAATATGTGTATTGTACATAGGCAACTGGAAGTCTTCTTCTTTTGGGAAAAGCAAGTTTATCTATCTAAGTTATTTTGCTCTGAGGTATTCGCTGTCTAGTTTCTATAGTCTTAGCTTGATTAGTTTTCCATTGTTTCGCACTGTATCACAATCTCAGAGCATGTGGCATATAACGTAGTGATGATTTGCCAAGTACTGCTTAATCGAAATTCAAAGCTTCATCGTTCGTTCAGATTTGTATCATTACGTTTTAACATGATAACTTATCGTGTATTTTAAATAATAATTATTTTACAAAATTAACTTTATATAATTATAAAAGAAAGTTTTTATTAAAGATATAAATAGTATCTGCGCTGGAACTAAAAACCAGCTGCCTCTCTTCCACTGGTACACGAAAATAACGCTCGCGTTGCTTTTTTACAACAATATACCTGTATCACTATATAGAGTACAGCTTGTGCACCATCTGTTTATAGTGTAGCGGACATTTCGACTACTTAGGGTGAACCCAACTCTATTTTCGCAATTAAGCAGTAGGTGGCTATCTTTTAATTTATAATTTTCTCGGAATATTTTGAAAAAGTTTTTAATACTCGCTTTATTTTACGTCAGAAAAATAATAGCAACTACAGAAGCGACTGACGATATTTTAAGTATCTATACAGTAATTCTGTTACGATTGCCTGCAAAAAATAGTTATAAACAGATTTCATTAGGTCTCTCATGTCCCAGATTCCATAAAAGGAGCACGCTCCACAAATATCATTCTTTTCGACAGAGAAACTCTTGAATGGAATCCAAATCAAATTTGTTATTATAATAATTGTTTTATAATTAGAAAGAGTGGAAGTGCAAGCGATGAAAGTGATACATTTTTTCCTAATTTTTCATGGAATTCTAATGCGAGTCTGCTGTTATGCCGCATAGCAATTTGTTGTATTCTTGTATGTTTGGCAGCAGCAGTTATTCCCGTGTAGGGGTAAAAGGACATTGGAGCCAGGCGTCCGATTGTAGGCAAGACCGCGGGGAGAGAAAGCCGCGATGGAATATACAGGGCTGGTGGGTAATCCGAGAGGTCGCCTGGGTGCCAAAAATAGCTGAGTCCCGGGTGCAAGAGCGCTCGATCCAGCTTACTCGGCCGCGCTCCCGGGCGCGCGAGCCTCGGCCCGGCCGGTCCTGTAACTTTTACCCAGATAATCCTTATGAAATCATCGTCAGCAGCGGGCGCGCAGGCGTTGACAGGTCGACGGGCGGCGCCCGGGGAGCAGATTTCCGACGCGCGTACCAGCGCCGGCGCCACACGCCTCGCGGGGACGAAAATCCGGGGGCTCGCCGCGCGGATAATCCTGGACACACGGGCTGCCTTTGCCCAACTGACGAGGGCCGACCTGCCCAGCCGGTGCGATCGCAGCCCAGGAGGCCCGGGCGCTCCGGTGATATCGGGGCCGGCTGCGCCCGGCCTCGGCGCCGCGTGCTCCGCGCTCCCTCGGTAAAAAATAATCGCGCCCCGCAATTACCGGGGCGAGCGGCGAGGGGCAGGCCCCGGGGGATAATGGCCCCGCCGCGGAAAATCCGCAACTTTAACGGGCCAATTAACAATTGGCCCATTGGCGCGGGGGCAAATGGCCGCGGCGCGGGCATTCCGGGCGCGTAATCGAGCCGCGCGGCCTCGCGCGACCCCCTCCGAAAGGAGCCCCCTCGGCTTCCTTTTTTTCCCTCCCTCCTCCTCCCCCCCGCGGCGAGGCAGGCGCCCGAGCCCGGCGAAATTTACGGGCGGGACTCCCGGGGCGCCCGGCCGCGGCCGCTTAACAAGGCCCCCAAGGCTCCCGCCTTCCAAAGCGCGCTCGACCGGTAATGAGCAATAAAAGCCCCGCGCCGCGCGCACCTCGCGCACCTCGCGCACCTAGCGCACCTCGCGCGCCCCTGGCCCATTATTCCCCGCGCACCCGCGATTTTTAACGCCCCTCCTGTTAGCCGCCCTGACACCTTAATACCCCGCGCCTCCTTTCTGCCCCGGCCGATCGACCGCGCGGCTCTGCTTCTCTTATTGTCGCCGATAATCCCCCTGGGCCATTACTCGCCAGCCTGAGAACCTAATAGGCTATCTCCTCGTAACCTGTTCATCAAGTACAATACAACAGTCCCTTCTTAACTCGATCGAGCTGAATAAATTGGACGAGCTAGCATTTATATTCGGAGAGCATAAATACCGTTAATTAAGCTTCTCGTTAGGGTTCTCTACGCCAAATTATTCCTTGGAATGTTAATAGACGTGCACCGGAGAGCAAGTCGAAAATTTTGGCCGGATATAATCGTGCGTCGGTTTACACGCACGAAATGGAGCCGGGCTCGTTACACGCACAAGGCGGAGAACAAATTAGTAATATTTTTGAAGGCTAGTCAAATTTTCGCGATAGTGTGCCCCTAGGTACCTGATGCTTCAACCGAGTAGATTCGAAATACACCATTTCTATATCTTTTGATGATTCAGCCGTATGAATTCATATGCTAATATTGAATAAAGGATTATCCAATTTTAATTGGTTAAATCGCCTCTTTGTACATATCAGTAATACGAATAATGCATGTTATTCCAACATTTTGTTGATCCACGAATATGCAAGGTTTGCCGACTTTGCCGAGACGACGATTAATTAGTCTAAAATCCATTTATTACGTATGCCAACGAGTCCTTTCAGTATCAGTATATATTCGCGAAATGTCATTAATTCGAATGAAGAATAGTTATTTAAGAGCTTTAATGCGAATTTATTTACTTCTTCATTTAGCATAGTTTTATGTCATAAAATTAATGATTAAAATTGATCCTTTAATAGTATCGCTGTTATAAAGTATCTCGAAATTACTCTTTATCCGACATATTTTCAAAACATATTGTAACTCTCCAGAGTCGATCGAGGCTTGATCCCAGGTACAAATATATCTCTACAAACAGGTCTGTCTACTGGACTCATCAATATGGCTTGCGTGGACAGACCTTGCCTTTTATTACGATTTGAACCTCAAATTACGATAAATAACTAAATTATTGCCATATAATGTCTATTTATGTATCGTTACGAATCAATAATACCATGGCTATATCAGCTAGCGCTTCATAGAGCTGGAGGCAGGGGCTTTGCTGATAATACGCTGAACTTATAATGTATAATCCTGATTGTAGGCTTACAATGTTGTATAGGAGTCACGTGGTCTAAAGGTACTGTGGAAAACTGAACACCAAAAGTGATAGGGGTATGTGTCTCTACTCCGATAAGCTCCCCCGCTCTGTTACACAGCGAACTTGAGGTGTTTTTGCCTCCCCGTTTACGGATACTGATTCGATACATAACAAATTCGTGCTACTTTATGAAATTAACATTTGATACTGCCTGGCATTAATAGATTTCGAGATTTCTAATAGAATCAAGGCTATCTCGTTGATACGCAACAATCATTGCTATTTATTATAGGATTAAATTACCTGTGCACTGCTTTTGTTCTTTCAAATCCTTGCTCGCATTCGTTATCGACTAAATTAACATTTTGACGGATGTCTTACTCACCTGTAACAGAAAGAAATAATTTGATTGGTATTTGGCCTTAAAAGTACAAAGAATACTGTAATCGCAGAGTGTTATTTTCAGTTTGGATATTTGGAAGAAGAATATTTTTCCGTTCGTAATATTTCTTTGTCTTTCGGGGCAAGATTGCAAATTAGCGATGATAAAATGAGGGGGGCTCCCGGAGAATCCCGAGGAATCACAAATCTGCGCAAGCGGAAAGAAATTCACATAATTAAGCGATACGTCAGTTCGCAAAGGGAGGAAAGCGCGGATGTTTAGCCATTACGTAAGCGCGGGCGCTTCCTCCGGCGTGCATAAAGCACGGGGCGGGGCGCTGCGACATTGGCGCCTCGTAGCGAAGAAAGGACCGGACGAGGAGGGGCCGAGGGTGAGAGGTAAAAGGATGCTCGCGAAATTAATCGATTTATCAAATCGGCCGGGCTCATTTATACGCGTACGGTCGTATAGCTCCCACGCGTATATCTCCCAACAACTATAAAAGCGGGGCCGCCCGCCTCGAACTCGGGCGAACTCGCGATTAGCAGATAGGGCGGCGCTCCCCCCAACCCTCCGCCCCCTCGCTACAGCCCGGGCAAGTTACGTCGTATGTTTCCGGGCGGGGGCGTTATTTCGAAACAGCAAATTATTTCGCGGAAGTAACTTTTGACGGGACACTGGGCCCTGATCTGAATACCTAGTCGGCCTTTTGGCATGTAGCGAGGAACGTGCGAGAGCGGAATACGCTAATTCTGTTAGCGCGCGACGCAATACTTCCTTCGGGAGGCGCCTTTACGCGTGCACCGTGACCTAGCTGTCGCTGGTAAAACACTGGCCTAGAGGGAGGACGCGAGAATACTGAAATATGTCGTTTAAAGCGAATCTGCTTTTAAGCCGAATAACCTGGCGAAAAATTTCGAGACTATTACCCAGGAGAAACGAATATTAATATTGTTATACGTAACATGAGAGTTCAAGTAGAGTAAGTTCCGTGTTTAATCTAACATTCCCCATTGTAGGTTCGCAGCGGCAATAGCCCACTGTTGAGCGGTGCAAGATAGTTTCTACGCGTAGTCGGCCGTGCCGTGGAACACAATATCTATGAGAATTACGTGTTACCCCAAGCAATGTCTCCTGAGAGTCGAGTAGCGTCGAGCGGCTGCCTTTCTTTCTCTTGTTTTTTTCGGATCGCTGACGATCATCAATTTTTTCCGTTGCCTTGGGTATTCGGGAGTCGGGGGCTGTACTACTCGTTTGGTCGGTATACTTATTTGCGCATACTCGCGCACGCACGCCGACCTCCTCGATATTATCTCCGTCAATCTCTTTTCAATCTATTATCTGTTTAAAAATATTACAGGAAATTTTTTGCCCTCGAGCGGAATTGTACGGGACTTTTCGTGCGGAGAAATTTTTCCGAATTAATACCTATCATCCCAGTATCATTTGCGATATTTCTTTGATTTAAGCTTGTTATAGTTATTTTCTTCGTTTAATGAAAATACTACTTAATGATACATTTGTGTCCAATTTGCGTGAGGTTCCATTTAAATGGTGGTCATTTGTTTAATGCAAAATGGCAAATATTTCCCTGACGTTAAAAATTTTAAATTAAAAATTTAAATGCCTAAAGTGCAAAAAATCATTTACTAAGAAATTCTTATTTTTTTGTATATAATAACATTTAAACTTGTAGCACGGAAGACGAATATTATACTTAAAGCAGCATTTTTGTAATCGCTGTTCCAATTAACTTGATTTGTAATTAGGTCAGAAATACTCTGATAAATCTCTGATAAAGCAGTCGGTTTCCACTAGTTTCGACTTTCCCGTAATAATAACGTAAACAAGGGCGTGGCCTCCAGTGAAAGTACTATTTCTCGGCTCTAGAAAAAGGTTGACTGATATTTTAAAGAGATTTCAAGTTGACTCTGGTAGTCGCCTCATTTAACAAGATTAACAGCTAATTTCTAGAAATAAAGTAGGCAATGATACGAACGAGTCCTGGGAGGTGCGCGGCTTTTCTCAATTGCCGCGCTCATTCAATTTTTGCCTTTCTCCCACTGGGCGGAGCAGCGATTTGACGCCTCGCCTGAGAAAGTAAGTGGGCAGAAGGGTTTGATCAAACTCGATCGTCCGACAATTAATAGCGAAGCGAGCTTTTCAGTGGCTAGCCAAGGAAACGGAGATAAAGGCTAGTGAGTAATGGCGGTAGATTTCCCGAGCGTGGACGTTTGGTATTAAAAATGGAATTGAATAAATCCTGACAAACGCGCGTTAACTAGCCGAGCGGAAAGGGCGAGCGGCGCGGGGCCGTCGGGGGCCTTCGGGGGGGCGTTTCCGGCTTGCCGAGCGGAGAATAGCGCTCGATGAGAATTGATCTGTTTGGCAAGGGTCCGTGAAACGTGGGGACGGCGCGCTCGCGGCGGCGAGGGGCCCCGGTCACGAAGAAAGCGGGCGCATTAATCGGCGTCGAGATAGCGGGACCCGAGCGAGCCCCGGGCCCCGAGGTGCGAAGCGGTCGCGGTAGTCGTGCGCGGCGCGGGCATCCGTCTGGGATCGCGGGCCCTTCCGGCCCGGGCGGCCGCCCCCCGCAATTTGTCAGGGGGCCGGGGCGCACGCGAGCCCGATGCGATCTGACGTTCCCGAAGGCACGCAGCCGGGCCCCGGGGCTCGTTACCGCCTCCCGGGGCTCCCTCCTCGTCCTCGGGGGCGCGGAACTCCTGGGGCCGCGGCCCAATTGGAACGTCGTTAGGGGCCGTCGGCGGTCGAAGGGCGCCAGGTGGAGGGCGCGCGGCTCCTCCCCCGCGATGTAATTAGCGGGCCTCGCGAGCGCCGCGGGCCCTGGCGAGGATGAAGCGTCAGCGCGGAGTTTATGGCTCATTTGTAAGCGGCGCCCTCGCCTCGCTCCGCCGGCCCGGCTCCGGAAGAGCGGCGGGGGCTCATCGAACCCTCGGTTCCCTCGCGATCGGGCCAACGTATCTTCTTTTCCATCGGCCCGGCCCCAAGGACCTATTAGTCCTGCCTCGCGCCGTGATAACGAGGCGTTAATGAAGGGAAGGGAGGCGTCGAGGCGGTAACGGGCGCGGACGCGGCCCCGGGACGTTTTGACGCTTGGGCGCTCGGGCGCTCGGACGCCTCGAGGCCGGAAGCGAGTGAGTTATAAGCCCGGCGGAGGCGGCTGGTATGCGCGGGCCCTGCGCGGGTGCACCGCTGGTGAAAAGGGAGGCACGAAGGCCCGGGCAGCGGGCGGCGCACGAAGCGCCGGCCGCGCACGACTCGCCCGCGGAATCCTCTTTAATAAATTCCCGAGGCCCCGTGATTTAAATGTCACGCTCCCCGGGTCCCAGGGCGCCCGCGCGCTTTTCCAACTTATTATATAGGGGAAACGATCCGCGGGTGAATTAAGCCTTATTGGACCTCGGCGGCGCTCGGCGGCGCGAGCCCAGCGCCAGGGGAGGGAGATTAAAACAATCTCCCCCTCTCTCTCGCTCGGTCGCTCGGGCCCGCGGGCAACGGTACAACGCTGCAGCCCCTTAAAAATGATTAGTTCGTGACTCATCCGGGCAATTAACTAGGAAACTGTCAGGATCCGCAGGGACGAGTGTCGTCGCGAGGCCGGTCCTAACCGTATCCCCGGGGGGCACGACGTCCCGGTGTCCGCGGCCGGGCCCCGATAAGGGGGAAGCGCCCGGCCGCCTCGATCTCCCCGGGCCGCCGCTAATCGAACGCGGAAAATCGTGAGCGCATTACCCGCTTATCCCCAGCGGCCACCTCCCCCGCCAAGCGGGCCCGGCCGAGCAGGTGCACCGCCCCGTGGGAGAGCCGCGGACGGGGCCGCGCCGCGAGGCCCAATTCCTCGCCGATTAGCGCCGCCGACATTAGCGCCCGGGCCCGCGCCCCCTCCGACGCCCGATCGCCCCGCATATTTTATGCAAACGAGGCCTTGGCGCCGCCGTTAATTGACCCGTGGACTCCGGGGGGAAAAGAATCCCGGAGGCAAACCACGTCCGGCCGGGGGGCGCCTGCCCGCTCGCGTGAGCCGCGGCGCTCCGGGAATCCTAATTCCCCGGGATCGATTAAAAAATTAAAACTCTCCGCGATGCCGGGATTAAAAAGGAGCACGGTAATCGCTCGTCAATGGGCCTCCCGGCTCCGGGCTCGCGCCCTCTTTTTTTTCCTCCTCTCCCCTCCACTCGCCCGCGTGAGCCAGCAAAGCGTATTCCAACTGCGCGACGGCCTTCGTGAATGATGCGGCCTGCGCGTTTTACCCCCTCTCCCCCAGACGTTCTTTCCCGTTGCCGCGGATCCCCTATGTTCCCTCATTAGTGCGTAGCCTGCGAAAAAGAAAAAAGTGGGCTGCGGCAATCGTACCGGCTGTGCGGCGCAAAGCCCCACCTTCGTCCTAATCCTCGAGCCACCTCGTCTGGGCAAAATGCGGCGCATCTACTTATAAAGCCGGCCTCCCTTGTCCTTTCAGGCCCGCGCACGCCCTTAAAATGAGAAAGCCAATTAAAAAACTCGGTCGCCTGAGCCTCAAGAGCCGATTTACCACACTTGCCAAGTGACCATGAGAATGATCTTTGACCTCCTTGGTTTGTCTGACTGACAAGACTTGGCTCGTTGGAGCGATCTTACGTATAAAGAGCGAAACTATATTTTTTCAGCGTTTCATTATACTTTGAGCTGATTTATTTGATGAACACCTGACCAGTTGAACAAGTACATGCATCAAGCGTGTATCTGCCGGTATAATCAATACCAATCAATATCCTTGGAGCCGTTGTCTCGAAAGGACCACCGAACTTCCCAACGGGTAAAGTTTGTATCTTAGCCTTACTAGCTATCACGACCCGACGTTTTCAATCATGAAAAATAATTATTGCGACAACGAGTTAATTAGAAGGCTGACACTTTGCTATTAATTTATACTTCCATTTACGAGATTCATCTATAACTAAAGTCGGTGACGGGTATTCACGGGGGGGGGCGAAAGCTGACAGTAGTTAGCTTTGAGGGCGCCTCTTCCTTTGGCCCTTGCAAGTGCGTCTCAAGGCAGAAGACGTGGCGGGGAAAGTTCGGGCCCTCGATAGCGGGGTCGATTATACGCGGATGAGGAGCCGGGGGGACCGGTGCGCGTCATCTTATTTGCACGGCTTGGCCGTTCGCGGCGAATGAACCGGTGCTCGAACTTGCAACCGGCGCTCTATTAATAGGACTTGTTTCCTGCTTGGACAACTATAAATAACTAAACTTTCGAGACAACTCTCGGGTCTAATCGGACGAGCGGCTCTTAGTCCTTTTACGACAATCAGCGTGATTCATGGTGTGAGCGCGAAGATCTATCTCTTTAATGCGGCTGATCAATTATATTTAAGAGGGGGGGCCCGATAAAAAGGCCGCTTCCCAGGGAGTTATCCCACCGGGCGGGCGCGCCGCCCGGAGTTTCGAGCGCTGCCCCACTTGCCGGCGCGATGTTTTGATCCGCGGAAAAACTCGGGATTCCTCGCGGAGGAGACAATCAGGGGAAACTGCCTGCGGAAAAATGTTCCCCCCCTCCCCGCCGGGACAGGTGGGCCCGCGAGAGCAGCCGGGACGCGCGGCGCGTATTGGCAAAGTTGTTCGCGGCCCGAGTTTCGGCCCCGGCGATAACTCGGGCCGCGGTTTTTGCCGGGCGGGAGGGGCGCGCAATTATCGGGCGGGGGCCCGGGGCGTCCGCCGGCTAATACTCCCGGGCGGGCCGCGCCCGGCACAATGGACAGTTGGGCGCGGCCGCGGGCGCCGCGCGGTGATCAATAACGCGGCAGTTGGCGGGGCGCGTCCGGCCCCCGAGGCTCGCGGGCGGCTATTGTCCCGGCGCCCGCCGCGACCTCCTCCCGGCTTACGTAACTAGCCATTAAACCGCGGCGGAGGCGCGCCCCGGACAAAGCCGCGGCGGCTCCTCTAAATTCCGAGGCGAGGGCCGCCGCCGGCCGCCTCCCCCGTACTCGGAGATTCAATCTCCCGCCCCCCCTGGCTTTTTCCCCAATGTCCGCGGCGGCCTCCCCCTCGGGATTTATCGTGCCGAGCGGCTGGGGCGTTTGTCTCGGGCCGCGGGTCGCAGCATCCTTCCGCCGGCTCTTTATCTGGCCCGCGATCCCGCGGCGCGCGAGCCGGCATTCCTCCTCGCGCCTCGGCCGAGCCGCCGGCCCGGGCCCTCGAATTCGCCGCCCGGCAGATGCCCCCGCGACGATATTGCCGCGATGCGCATCTGCGGCCCGCGGATGTCCCTCCCCTCGTATTTCCCATGCCGCGGCGCCCTAATGAAACCAATAAGCCCGAAGGAATGCGCCGGGAGGGCCGGCCGCCGCGGAGGAGAGACCTTATCCCGGCTTTATTCTCCCCTCGTGCTCGGCGTCGCAGCTTGCTGATGCCTTATTTCTACCCTGCGCCCTCATCCGTTTCCTATTCTTCCGCGACGACAATGCCGCCCTGCAGTCAACTAATAAGCTTCTTATACTTTCATATCTTTTCCGAGGGAGGCGCGCCACTTTCTAATATCGGAGTACAACCTTAAGCTTTAATTATAGAGTGCATCTATGGCGGAGGCGCGCCCGGCCGATGGACCAACTTTTCCTCCTAGTATACATCGACACCTTGAGTGCAGGTGTAGACGGGGAATATCCCAAGCATCTAGATTATTTGGAAAAAGCGCAGCTCGTCAAAAGTTTGAATGGACAAAAGAGTTGCGTAATTTACTCAAACAATTAACGAGGATTCTTTCAAAATCAGTATGCCTTTGCATCTGGCAAAATAAAAGAAGGGGTTAAAGGATGAGAGGTCGGAAGTTTAAATGAAGTTAGCCCATGAACGAAAGGCTCGCGCGCAAACTGCTTCAACTTTTCGAACTAAAGGAGCAGCCGGCCCAGACGCCGAGTGGGAAAATTCCCGTGCAGTATGTAACTTTCGGAGGGTGACTCTCTCCTCTGGCCTCCCACTTTCTTAATTAGCCCTTCTCCCGCTAATCGCCGGCTATTTTTATTGGGCTCTCCGACGCGAGATTAGTCTCGGCCGGCTGACGGGCGAGCGGCTTACCCGAGCCCCCGGCGGATCGCGCCTACTCCCCCGCAAAATCCATCGGATTTATATCACGACGGGGGATATTGTCGGGTATTCCTCGCGCGGCCCCGGGAAAATGGACGTCGACCGAGGAGCGAATCCCCCGAGGCGGAGGGCCCCCCAACCCCCCCCGCTGTCTTATCGGCCCTGCCAACCGGGGCTGGCGCAGGCAAAGTGTGTCGCGGCCGCCGCGGCCGAGGGGGGGGGAAGTAAAGCGCCTCGGCTGGCGGAAAAGTGCCCCGTCGAACCTGCCGATAATCGGCTGCTCGTAAAAGCGCGGCCGAGCCGCGTCAAACAAAGTCGGCGGGGGATAATAAATAATGGGCGGGCCGCGGGAGTGGCGGGCTTTTGGGGGATAATGGGCGGGCCGCGGAGGGATCGCATTAAACCCATCGCTTTATTCCGCGCGGGGTGGCGCGAGCCGGCTGGCCGATAACGATCGCGCGTAAAACGAGGCGGAAAGGACTCGCGGTTATAATCGCGCCGGGAGTTTAAACGACACCGAAAGTTCCGAGGCGCCCGGGGCGCGGCCTCGGCGGAAGGCCCGACGACGAGTGCCCCGCGCCCCGGGGATTTATTAATAAGCGTCGGCGGCGGCGTCGGCGGGGGCCGGCCGCGCGATTACGCGCCCGCCGCTGCATAACCCGTGTGTTACGCTAATTGTTTTCATTTCCAGACTTTGACTTTCAAATGGGGGGCCCCCGATACGCATCTTGCCCGCGGGGGAGCAGGCGCTATTCTCTATTAGCATCAAGCAATGCGCACCATTTTCAGATAATCTTCCATTCCGAGATAAGATATAGTTTTAATTACACCGCCGGGCTACTTTGCCCTGGCTGCATTATTCATCCGGCCGCATCCCCGCGTAATCTCGTCAAATGGTCAAAATGGATTAAAATGGCTCTCAAACTACCGGAGGGTTATCTCGAACAGAGGTTTTATAAATGCCCGAGGTGGAAGGCCATTCGTCCGGATGAAAATTGATCGCCGGCGTTCCTCCAGGCCCGCCGCGCTTCGATTACTAAATATCTCGCATTTATTTCCACTGATGTTCAAAAGTACCGCAAGGTCGGAAGAACGATTATCGGAAGTGACGAGATTCCCAAGGCAACGAACTCGTGGCAAAAAGCCGCAGTTCCTCGGCTCGCTCCGTCCCCCGACTTTTTCAAAGGGAAGATGCCAGGGAGCAGGACTCGACCTCCTTTTCCCCGTACAGAGACAATTAACCGCGTGCGCGTGTGCGCTTCCCTGTGTCTGTGCCTCGCGCCTCCGTCTTTCTCCCCTTGGCCTTCCCTTCTTACTTCCCAAGAGCCCCGCATTGTCTTTAGAGCCGGGGCTCTCGCGTCGCGTTCGTATTAATTCAGTCGTAAGAGTTTATCCAGTCCCTTACTGATACCCTATATCATCCGCAAGAACCAGTGAGAAGAATGCACCGCGGAACAAGGGTGGGGTCCAGCGGTGGGGGGTGGGAGGGAGAGCGGAGAACAGAGAGAGGGGGGGAGAAAGTGCACAGTGGACTCTTTGTCTTTTCCATCGGTTTAATTTCTTTCCTTTCGCCTTTTTTTAGCCTTTGTCGCGCGACAAAAGATTTGAGAGGAAAATAGAACGAGAAACAATATGAAGGGTCGAAGGAGTCTTTTCGAGTATGTTAAAGAAAGCAATGTCCAAAGTGAATGGCTTCTGTTTCGCGGGTGATAACAGCCTCGTCACCTCTCATCAGCGTAAGAGCGGATTTTGATTCGGAGGCGGATTATTAATTATTCGGGCGAGACACAGAGTGTCGCGGGCCGCGGGGGAGCCTCCTCGGCCCGCCCCCCCCCAATGAATCCACCGCGTCGGAGCGTGTAAATTGCCATTCCGGGACTTCCTGGCCGTCGGGCTTATTTACATTTGGGAGATCGGGCCGCGCGCTCGGCTGATTAGGCCCCTTCCGCGAGGAATGCCGATAAAGAATCGGCGCGGCAGTTTGAAACGGGTTAGGTGCGAGATAGCGCGCGCGCGCGCGCACATACCGAGCGAGGCAGTGTCCCAGTGAACCCGATGCGTGGCCGGGCGCTCGCGAGCGATTCACCTCGGAATCTTTCCTCGCGGCTCGGAATTTCAATTCGCCGGGCGCTCTCTCGAATGCCGCCCGCGCCCAATCGAGAAAAAGCTCGAGCGCGTCGCGCGCCGGCGTAGAGCCAGGGGCCGATCGAGGCCTGCGGCCTCGGCCGGTTCCCCGGGGCGCGGCTGCCGCCGGCAGATACTCCAGCCCCCCGGACAGCCGTCGCCCGGCCTAATTCAGTCCGGACAACCTGATGCCCGGCGATAATAATATTCCATTAAGGCTCCTGCGGGCGCGTGCATCGGCCGCTCATCACGCGGCCCACGTCTTCTCCGTCGGCCCCCCGCCCGATACCATCTACACGGGGCGTTAATTACCCGCCGGCCTACCGCGTTACACCGACACTCGCTCGCCGAGGGCCGAGGACGAGGTGGAGGTCGCCCGGGTGCGGCGCCTGCCCATCTCTCACTCTGCCCCTCCTGTCGCCGCCGCCGCCGCCGCCGCCGCCGCCGCCTCGCTCCACCGGCTGCTTTTTATTTCGAGTGCAGAGCTTGCGCTTATGTTGCGCCGCCGCTCGGACGATACAGGGAATCATGGACTGCGTCTCGGACGGCTATGAGGAAATCTTGTACGAGCCACTGTCTATTTACAGTGTAGGGCCGCGAGCCACCGCAGCCGTCGGACGAGTAAATTTTCAGTTTTTATCGAAAATCGAATCCAAGTCTGGGATTCTGAAAATTCATTAAAATTTTTTTTCCTTTTCCCTTACAGGGCAAATTCCTGATGGGCAAGACCTGTGGAGAATGGCTTGCTTCCCTCTTCCCTTCTTCCTCTTTCACCCCACTTAATCGAATTATTATAAAAAGTAGAAGGGAACGTTTTTTTAACGAGCTTAAAACTTTGGAAATCTAATGCAAAAGTTTTTTTTTGTAAACTATATTCTTTAACGATAAGTTCCATTAAAAAATGGTAATTGAACTTTTTCATTGAACTATTTCCAATATCTCCCGTGCTAATGAAAAATTGCACGATTTGCTTGCAAGAACAGCTGAATCACTTTGTCTACAGAAATTTCAAGCTTTTCGGAATAAATGAAAAAATCACGATTTTTTTATCGTAAAGATATACTAACCTGTCCCACTTTTAAAGATGGATAAAATAACGTTATTGAAAGTCGGAATCTAATAGCAGATTTCCCAGAGCTAAGGAATCATAGTTTTTAATTTTGTTTTATAACCTGTACATACAAGGCTCTGCAGCTGGTAGTGTACGCGCACACATTGCATAATGCAAGCGCACAGTGCTAGTAAAAATGCAAACTTTCAAGATGATTGAAAATGTCGAATTACTTGAATTATTTGAACAATGATTACTTTGGATGGGCGAGAAGGAGTAAAGTGAGTGTTATAGGGATCGGGGCGTCGGATAAGATTAAACCCCCGCGTTTTCCGCGTGATTCTGCCTTTATTCGTGGATTAAAAATTCTCGGGGCGCAGTCACCTATGGGTGGGACGTATAATTTTTGCTCCTTTACGCGGGCGAATGGTCGATCGAATTCCCCCGGTCATCCTGTTTGTCGGGCGAGGCGCACTCGGCGTTAGCCGGCCGAGTCAGTGATCTCGGGCCGGAGCGACGCGTTGACTCGTGCAGAAATAACACAAAGCGCCACCGCGTATTACGAGCCGGGCATTTTACGGCTGTCGTTAGTCGATTCGAGGAGACTTATGGAGCGCGAGACGCCTGTCGGGACAATGCTCGCCGAGGTGTGCGACCGTTACGGCCTTGCGCGCCTCCCCGAAGACGAGGAGCGAGGATCGTCGCCGATCGCCGCGGCGAGATAGCCGCCGCCCAGGGAAAGTGATCGCTTTCGGGTCCCGCCCCCCTAGCCCGGGCCTCGCCGTGGCGCGGCTGCCGCGTCATACGAGCCTTCGAAACCTGGCCGAGGCGGGCACGCACGTGCCTTTCGGGACTGGCTACTTACCCAAAGACGGATGCGGGGGCTGCCGGGGCTCGGCGGACCTCTTCGGGCGACTGGACGACTTGGAACCTGCGAACCAACAGAAGCCCAGGTTAGACGTGGCGGGCGGTGAGGTTTTTCTTCCCCCCCGCGCCCGAGTGCGTTATTTCTTTTTGTTTTCGCTCATCGGTGGCGATCGGCTATCGGCTGTAATTGTCGGGCTCGCTCGGTCGGCCGCGCGGGAAAGCTTCCAGCCGGGATTGGCAGCGGAGGGCGAGCGGAATAGGCAAGCGGCGCTGAGGCCGGCGGGGGCGGGCGGAAAGAGGCGGGGAGCATTAGTTGCGCGGAGACGTCGGGGCGCGCGAGCGATCGTCTTTCCCGGGGGTTTATTGGTCGCGGGGCCTCGCGGCCGGCGCCCAATAGATTCCCCGGCGACTGTCACCCGCTAATGGATAGAATTACAAGGGCTGGCGCGCGCCCGCGACGCCCGCACTTCCCGGTTAATATTTACGCGCGTCGGCGCGGCGCGCGAATCCGTTGCACAATGACGGGCGCTTTCCATCACGGGGCCCTTAAGTGATTCCGCGGGGTGGGGGGATGCCGGGGCTTCCCGGGGAGCGGGCGCGCGCGAGGAGGAGGCGGAGGAGGAGGGGCCGCACTTTTGCCCGGCCACTCACCTCCCGCGGCGGATTATGCGCGCGTCAGCCGCGCTTACAGCCTCCGCGGCCGCCTCGCCCGGGATATTCGGGGCGATATATCCCGGCGGAGCGCGAGGGCCGTGAATATTCATGGGCCGGGGGCACGTAACGGGCCCGGGCGCAAAAACCCGCGGCGGTTCGGGCCTCGGGTACGGCCCCTTTGGCCCGGCCGCGGTCCCACGGGACCGGTTGCCCGCGTCCCGAGGCGCGATTTTTCGAAAGGTCGAACGCCCCGGCCGATGCCCCCGGCCCGAGGCCCGCCGCTCTTTTCCCTATGCTAATGGCCCTTTTATATTTCGCCGGGGATTTGCAATTCCGATGACGGCGCGTACGCGCGAGGCCCCGGCTTATACATCGGGCCCCCAAGGCCCCGAGCCCCCGAGATTTAGAGCGACGATTGCGCTTTATCAACCGCGCGAGCGCTTAATTCACCCGCGGCCCTGACTAAGCGCTCGGGGGAGAGCCGGGCCCCGAGCGGAAAAGCGCCCCCACCCCCGCTTTCCCGGGGTCCGCGGGGCGACGCGCGCCGCCTCGAATCTCGGGCGCGGGCTCGATCGCCGGGACGTGCGCCTACCGCCCGGCCGCTGACCCAAATCATATATCGGCGCCGCCGGGGGCGTTTCCGCCGGCACGTGCAGCCCCGCGACGCCGCTCAACAGGCCGTCAAACGAGTTTTGTGGCCCCGCTCGCGCCCGAGCCTCCGTCCCCGTGTTCTCGGGCGCGACCCCTCGCAGTCCGGGGGGGGTAGCCCAATTTATCTCGGCCCCTGCGGCCTCCGCGCTCACGCGTCTCCCTCGCCGGCTTCGGCGACCAACTTCGAGGACTGATCGACAGCTGACACTCCCCCGCCCTCTCTATTTTTTCCCAGGCCCCCTCCCGGAGCGTCTACCCATCGATTATTAGTATCTGGCAAGCCTACCGGATGATTAGTACTTTTGTCCGGTGAAACGCACTTGATTAATCTCATCGCGGGGTTACAGTTGCGCTTATTTATTATATTAATCACATAATTATATAATACGTAGAATATTTATTATATTATTTAAATTATCGCGGTTTTACATTTGGTCCAATGCACGGATTTCTTCCCGTTTTAATAAAATATTTCGGCTCAAAGAAATAATCACGAATATAATAAAATGCATGTATTATGAAATTAAAATTAAAACGCGGTTATCAAAATGAGATGTGAATGTCATTGTCAGATTGTGCAACGCTACAATAGATTGCGTCGTTAGTGTCATTGATTCAAATGCATTTTATTTATTTCCTATTTTACAAAATGTGCTTCTGCACGATCGTCCCGGCATAATTTAACGATGGAGGATAAATTTGTATGCGGAAGCGAAATGCTTATTTCATAGGGCATATAATACGTTTTCAGTGGTTTTTCGAAACTATTAGATATTCTCCAATGAAGAATAAATAGTTATGAATGTCCAAGTTCGGGGAAGGTGGGTAAGGCAAAGGATGGTGCGCGTCGATTTATCGAGGAGCAATCAGCGACGCAGGGGATAATCTGGCGAGCGCGAGTGTGAAAACACGCAGCAATATCCGATCCGCTAGGTGGTAAATTTTTATTTGACAGGGGGGAAAATGACGGCGAGGGGCTCGGCGAGGGGCCGGAGGGAAAGCGCCCGGGAATCGTTGGCCGGCTCATCCGGGAAGGCCGCGATGAAGGGGAGAGAGGGGGGGCACGCCGAGGCGCGAAGGATGCCCGCCCGCGATCAGCATAACCGCAAGCGGCGAACCCCGGGATTAGCCGTCGGTCCTGCGGCCGATCGGCCCCGGAATCCGCGGGCGCAGGAGGCGCGAGCCCCGCGGGCTCGGCTGATTGCGCGGGCCTTGCCGTCGCCGACGACACCCGCGGCGACCTCGCTCCTGCGTACGAGGAATTCCGCCCGCGGCACCCGCCGGGCCTTTTGCCCCCGCGGCCGGCCCGTTATTACCGCCCGGGGAGGGGGAGGCGCGCGGCCAAGTGCCTCGTAACTCGGCGGGGGGAGGAGGGGCCTTTAGTGTCGCGGGCCGGTTTGTCATTAGGCCGGGCCCTACCGCCGAGCGCCCGGATTTCGCGGTAGCTGGCCCTGCGCGGCCAAGGGGCCGCCGGCGAGCCGCGAGCCGCCGGACCGCGCGATCCGATCGCCCGACTTTATTATATAAAGCTCCTCTATTAGCGGCCGGCGCGCCCATTAAACCAAATCCCCTCTCCCGCTGTCGATGTTTCATTCGCCGCGCTCTCCCCCGGCAAATTGCCTTTGCGGAATCCTACCCCCTCCCTCATTTACCCCATTGTGTATTTAGAGGACTGACGCATTAAAATATTTATTAAGTATTTACTAGGCTCGGCCGGCTATCTTCCCCTTTTTCCGCCAATTAGCGCATTAGCATTTATTGTTAATACGAGGAAATTACCGTATCATTATTACCATTTTGCTCCCTCCCCGGGCGACTCGGCTCGTGGGCTCGTGGGCTCGTGTGCCGTCAAAGCTCCCCTTTGCTCCTTTTACCCACTGTGCTTCAGAAGAATGCTAATGGATATTCCAGTTTTTCAAGTGGCCAGATTTTTCTAACACACTTTGGCGTGTGCACCGTGCAAAAAACTTAAAACAAAGAGGAACTGGACTCCTCCTCATGGGAAGACGGGAAAAACTTGGATTGAGCGATTACACGTACCGGTCTTGTCGTGTCCAGACTCATTCTACTTAGAATTACTCTGAATAACTATCTTGCGTTATTTAATCAACATTCAACTTGTTTACGTCGAGTCTCTTCGAGCGTAACGGTATGAAATTTCGTTTAACCTCATGTCAAACTATTCAGTTTTTTTTCCACTGGTTTTTTAATAATTACCTTAATGAATGCCAGATGAAGAAAAACAAATCAAAAGAAATATTATGAATATTTTAATGCGCGTTTGTACAAATTAATTAGCGCCGATGCATTGATTTAATCCGACATAAAATATTTACCTTTTTTTATCGGCTAATTGTCGCTCGTGTCGAAACATTATTTAGCAGGGCAACTAAGATCAAATTGTTAATCACCGCATTAATTGAACATTCCACTTAGTCTGTAATCGGCAATATTTAATACATTTTTAATATCACTCCCTGTTGAAAAAATATCTTGTAAAGTAATGTAAATTGTCTCGATTCTTTTTTAGGAATATTATCAAAGTAAGAAGTTGGCGATATAAACATTGCAGATGACAGAATGAATGTAGTCCTCTAGTTGCAATAACCAGTTTTACTGATAAAAACGTGCAGTTGTATCAGCGATTGAAAATTTTCTAATTTGGTTTAACGAGTAGCGTCATTAGTAGGTTTTTAGTGTGGATTTTAAGATAAATAATATCCCTATCGACAACAAGTTAAAGAAGTTAAGTATTGGGCAAGGTGAAGCAGCCAATAAAAATAGTTGTTAAAGTAGGAAAGGGAATGAAGCAAGTGGCACAGCTGGTAATATTTCGAGGAAGTCGAATAGCTTTTTAGTCGGCGCCTCAATTTAGAGTGACGTGTACAACTAGATAGCAAGCATCTTTCTAACCGAATAAGATGAAAATGAAGTATACATTACATCGGATAAATTGAAAGAGGTAGAGCAGAATAGAAATGGGAGAGTGAGAATCCAGCGAGTCATTGCGAGCGAGTAAACCGAGGGCAAATTTTGTGCTCACAAATTGGGCTGTAAAATCGTGGTCTATTAAATAGTAAATCACGCAAGGATTAATGTACGACGTATACAGCCGGGCAAAATGGCCTTAGCCGTAGAACTAAATAGCATACGCGAGGCGGAGGGGAATCGTAAATCTATTACACGGTACCGAATATCCAAGAGTCGACACTGGTAGCGCCGGCCAATCCGCAGGAATCCCGCCGCCGGTCCCCGCGGGGCCCCGCGACTCGGAGCCGGCGCGCGCCCCGCCCGTCCCCGCGGAGCCGCGCGGCCCGTCCCCGGGGACAATGGGGCCGACGCGGCCGACCGGCGGAAAGAAGGCCGCTCGGCCGAGGTCAGGCGGCCGCGCGTCGCATAATTAGAGGGCCGCGCGGAAGAATGGACGGCGGCGGGCGCATTGTCCGCCCGGTTAATGGGACTTTCGGCGCTTCTTTCGCGATTTGCACATAAAGCCCCCCCCGGGCGGTTTCGATTGGGCGGGGCGTTATCGGCCGCGCCGGCTAACGAATGCCCGGGCGCGGCCCTCGTTATCGGGAACAAAGCGCGGGCCGGGGCAAGTGCCGCGGCCCGCGCAAATGGACCGTAATGGCGCCCGCCCGGCCCTGCGGTCTACCCCGCGAATTAGTATAGAGCCATTGTCGCGGCGGCGCCCCGCGCCCCGCCAAGTAAACTCGCCGCCCTGTACCGGCGGAGATAAGCCCGCGGCCCTCCCGCGACCTTGCCCAGGCTAATGCGCCGCCCCGCCCTCGCTTTTCTTTTACCCCCGGCCAAGGACTCGCGCTTTCGCGAAGGGGAATCGCCCGGCCGCCGGCTTCTTTTTCTTAATATAAAGGGGCGCCCCGCCCGGGAATCGCTCCGCTTCATAAGACAGGGCCGGGCGCCGCGAATTACCATAAAGAGTGCAGGGACCTCGAGCTATCGGTACAAAAGACTGCTTTATGAATTCGCGCGAGATCCGCGCGCGCTCGCGTCCTGAATAATATGCACCTGCTGCACCGCTTACCGCGACTCGGGGAACGAGCTACAGGTATACCGAGAGCCGCTTTACATCCCACTACGTCGTTTCCCTTCTCTTCTGCCTCTCCTGCTTCCTCCTCTTGCTCCTCGTCTTCTTTTTCTCCCTCCACTGTTTTCTCTTCTTCTTATTCTTCTTTCTCATCTTCTTCTTCTTCTTCTTCTTCCTCCTCCTCCTCCTCCTCCTCTTCTTCTTCTTCTTCTTCTTCTGCATCTTCTGCTTCTTTATCCTCTTTTTCTTCCTCTTCTGCTTCTTCTTCTTCTTCTTCTTCTTCTTCTTCTTCTTCCTCTTATCTATCGTGCTCCCTTGTCGTGTTAACCTTTCTACCAGACATCACGAGGTTATTCTTCTGCCTCCACTGCAAAATTGCCGCTCGAGTGTCAGCTGAGACTTTGGATTCCCATTTGAATACACAAACGCGATTTCTTTCTCATCTCTCCTTCCCCTTTCTATATCTCTCACTCCCTCTGTCTGTTTGCTCGGGCTCTCCCTTTCTTGAGCGAAAATGTCTTTTTTAGGCAACCAGTTTATCAAGAAACTACGTCTATTCAATGAGTTTTGTAATGAAGTGAATTGCTGAAATGAGAAAACATGCCGCGGCAATCTCGAGAACATCATAAAGTTGGTGTTTGACAACCAAGTTTAGACACGGGCGAAAAGGAACGTACAAGAAATAAAAATAGCTGGTTCGCCAGAGATGAAAATATTACAATTCCCCCTTTGAAGCATAGTGAGTTGTTCGGTTTATTAAATAACTCCATATTTACCGAATGTAATGATCTACCGAAAGGTTTTCCGCATTCCTACATCTAAAGAGTAATAATACTCTAAGATTTAGATTCTATCCTCAAGCAGCAATCAAACGGTTTAAAAAAAGGAGACGAAAAAAAGTTTAATAGTCGGATGGAAAGAAAAAGAAAATATGAAAAATGGGTCGACCGCGCGAATGTCGTCGCTCGGGAAGCATTGGAAAAATATTGGAAAAGAAATCAGCTCGTTTTGATATTCAAAAGAAAGTTTAATCGCGGTACATCCACATTTCGCGACAAAAGACTTATTTCGCACAATAAGATGCAAAAGTAAGCCATATAAACTTTTATTAAGCAGTCCCAGAGGCAATTTATTTGATTGATATCGACCGGCTGCCGTCAAATTAATAGATGCGCGGTGGAAAAAATTGTTTAAAAAAAAATGAAAAATCGCTTTGTCGACTATGTAAAGTTTTCAATCCAGTCTTTTGGGCGACAAAGACAGACGGACGTTTACCACGAGGATAAATTGCAAGGGTATTTGGGTAGAAATTCAAACTGGTTTCCATCCAATTTCTCGATAAAATTTGGAGTTGGAATCAGTTTTTGCTTTCGCTGGAAGTATTATGCCAGTGAAAGATAAAGCGCGCGGTGGCATGATTTTTGCCGGTTTCCAAGGTAAAGGGTATTAGTCAAAAGATCGATCGAATCAACGGGTCGGCGGGCACACAAAGCGGGCAGTCCCGAAAGAGAGGGCGGCCGGCGAGTGCGCGAGCCAAGGGACTTCCGAGTGGGCGACGCGAGGCAGCGCGCGCAGCCGGGCTTTCGGGGCACACGTGCCTCGTATCGAGCGATCCGCCGCCCCGCCCGGGCCGCTTTTTTCCCCGGCGGCAGGGAGTACGTGGGCGCGTCCGGGCCGCGGGGGAGGCGGCCCCGCGGCTCCTAACGGTCCGGGCGGGGGGAAAAAAAAAAGGCAGCGCGGCCGTTCCCACGGGGGCGCGCGCGCGCGGCCTATCATCGGGCCCTCTTCCCCGGCGCGGGCTTATCGGCCCGGCTAATGCGCCGGGGGCGCCGCCGCGAAAATTAATAGAGGCCCGCGTAATCGGGGCCAAAGTTTTATGCGGCCGGGGGACAATATAGGGCCGATCGCCGGGGCTAACGAGCGGCCTTCCATTAGCCCCGGCGCGGCCTGCTTATACCCGGGCCAAATTGATTTTCCGCGGAAAGTTTCTTACGCTCTTTTTATACGCGGCCGGCGCGGCAAGTGACTCGCGGCTGGGGGGCGACGCGCGCGCCTCTGTCGGGCTCCTATAACGAAAACTTGTCATTTTTAATCAGTTCATAAAATTTTAACGGCCGACTCTCGCGCCTTTTTATTGCCCCCCGCCGGCCCACCCCGCGCCCGCTTAATATTCATAAAAAGAAGCTTAATGCGCGATGTTTGTCGTTTGGACTTTTAGCAGGGCGCGCCAAGAGTGAATTTAACAGCCTTCTCCCTGGTTAATGCGCATCGAGGCCTTTCCAATTTTTTTCATTAACATGTAGCGCGCCTCCGCCGGCGCCTCCCGCGCCGCTATCGTAAATCTCGGATAATAGGTAATTTATTATTTTAATTAAAAGTTCCTCGGGCCAAACGAAAAATCCAATTGAAATTGAGTCACGTTAGTCGTGCGCTAATAATGGCTATATAATTGAGGTATATCCGAATCAGATAAAGAGACAGCATTATTATCTTTAGCATCCTACGCGGAAAGTTAGTGCGTCGTAAATTTTATAGCGCCACGCGTATAAAAGCATTTATCGAACTACTGTATAATAAATATTTCAAAAAGAGGAATACCGGATAATGCCTCTTTTCGCGAGCGTTAAGTTTTTTCATCGCTTCTATTCGGGCGTATCTTTTTACTAGCTAAAATACACCGATACTTTTTTTACTATGTTATTTAACGACGCCCAGAGAAGAATCATAAATATCTAAAAGGAAAGTTGATTGCGTTTATTATCGGGCATTAGCCACTCGATATACCCGGCGGCACGAGCCGACTAATACAGCCCACCGCGATAATCTTGACAAAGCCTCGACTGGAAGGCGACCCGCGGCACACTGGCCGAAAAGCGCGATCGGACCGGGGAGGGTTGTATCGGGCAATTATAGGGCCCGGGCGATAAGCGGGCGGCGCCGGCGAGCCTCGGCGCCTCGTCACCGGCTCCCGTTCGAGTGCGCGGGAGTCGGGCGACTCGGGGGGGGACCGTTAGCCCGGCGCATTAGCGATGCATCATCCGGGGGCCGGCGATAAGTGGGCCCGGGCCCGCGGCTTCATTAGCACGCCCTGGGAAGCGGCGCGTACTCCCGGGAATCCTGGGGATTTCTCCGGGCGGCCCCTGGGCTCGGGCGCCGCGGCCGAATTCCTCGCGGCGACGCGGCCGACGGAAGCGCCGCGCGGGCTAACTGTACGGCGCGCGACGCCGCGCGTGCCTGGGACGCCGAATGACCCTCGGCGGACGGCGCGGGATCCTAAGTGAAAATAATTTATCGGCGCGGCGCGCTCGCCGATCGGACATCTGCGGCGGGGGGGATATCGGGACCCGCGGCGAGCGCCCCTTCCTCGAATCTCGGCGACGATCGCTAAACTTCCCGAGCGTCGCTCCGGCCGAATTGGACTCACTTAAGTGTTTACCCACGTTCTCAATTACAGCCGATGAATTATCTCCGCGGATCGGGGGGGACAGGGCGCCGGGGGAGGGGGCGGCCGACTCCCCACGCGTCGACCACTGGGCCGGAGTCCCCTTTTTCCTGCCGAGTGCATCGTCCACGGCCTCTGGGAAAGCCTCTCCGCGACGCCTCGACTTCTCGCGACTCGCATTTCCCGGGAAAGCCGTTACCCTCGAAAATTCAGCCTCCTTCCCGGGGATCGTGTCGGCCGGGAGGGCGGGGCGCCCCCTGCTACTGGGAATCGGCGAGGCTCGCGGCCGATCGCGGATCGATCGCCGCGCTCGGAGCCCGAGGTCAACTCCCGGGGAATTCATTAATTTGCCGGCTATTGGCGTATCGGCCGGCCGGGGGAGCGTCCCCGGGAAAAATGCGGGAGGCTGCGGTCCGGGGGAGCGCGCGGGGGCCAAGGGACCGCGAGCGGGCCGATCCATCGAGCGGCCGAGGGAGAGATAGCGATCTTCGGGACTCGGTAATAATTACACGATTTTCCAGGGGAGAAAGCATCGGATAGTGGGCGAGAGATCGATCACGCGGGACAGTTGCGGTGGCGCGCATTCTTGGGGAGCGGGCTCGCGGCCGTGTCGCCGGCTGCGTGCGGCTTTTTGCGCAGATCAGCCGGCCGCGATAAATCTCAATGAAGCCGCTCTCGGCTTTGTCTCGGGCGACCGGGTCGCCTTAATCGGTGGCCCGGGTGAAAAGCAGATCGGCACTTGCGGCTCTCGGGGCCCGCGGCCTGTCCCGTTTTAACGATCGCCGATACCTCGGCGTGATAAATATTTCAATAATCTGCGGGGGAGCGGCGGCGGCGGCGGGGCGGGGGGGGACCCTCGGGCCGGGGGACGCGCGTGCGCCTCTCGTTACCTCTCCATTCGTAACTGTACTCGTCGAATCTCGTCAAGCCGCGGAGATCATTGCGAGATTTACGGCAGGCCGTGAATCATCTCCGAGGATTTAAAGCCCCGGAAAGTAAGTGAGAATTATTCCGCGAGGCCGGCGAGCAGTGGTAACCGTTAATGCCCGCGCGCGCCTCGCGCCCCCGTCGCCGATCAAGGCGGCGAGCGCGCGGCCAAGGAGCCAGCCGGGCAAATATTGTCCCCGGCGCGGCCCAGCCGCCGAGCGCGCCCAGCGCGCCCATAGCGCCTCCGGAGACCGGAGGCTGCGCTCGCTCGAGCCTCGTAAAAACCGCCGGGAGACGGATGAGAAGCCAAAGCCGGGATTCGAGTTTACGTATTCGCGGAAGCAGGCATGCATCGAAAACGTGGGAATCGCGTAAAAGGGGAATTTTCCAGGGAAATCCCTCGAGCGTATTGCGCGCGCTCCTTTGCTTGCCTGGGTGCGTGGCTCGGCGGGCGCCGGCCCCGCGCCGCCCGGGACAAGGGAGGAGGCCCGCCTCGGACAATGGCCGCCGGGCCGATTAGATGTCGGAGCCATCCCCCTTATGAGCAGCCGAGGCATAACCCGCCCTAACGAAGCACCCCGGCCCAATGGAGATATCTGCCCCCGCGGGCCGGCTTCCCCGAAAGCCCGCGCAACTGGGCCACGGGCGGGCTTTGTCGGCCGCGCGGCCGTTGATCCGCGGGGGACGCGGCCCGGGCCCCCGTCAATCGCGGCCTCTGGGAACGGCGCCCGCGCGCCGCGGCTACGGGGAAGCGCCGCTCGCGGCTCGAGGCTCAAGGCTCGCTCCGGCTTTTAACAAGCTACCCGTCGACGATCTACATCGTCACCGGCCCGGCCTTCGCGGAACGGTTAAGTGACGCTGAATTATCCGGCTTGTAGCCCGTAGATAGTCACGGGTGCTAACCTCCGAGCGCTGTCCCCCCTTCCCCTGGCCGCCGACTACTCCGCCGCCCCACTCCCACCGCCGCCGCCGCCGCATCGGTACGTTTATGTCCCGAGCGCCGGGGCAGCGCTGCCCGCCGCGGCCCGAGAAATAAAGACGGCGCTCGCCGGCTAGGCGGAGGGACCGGGACGGCCGCCGGGAAGGGATAAATGTCGGCCTGCCTCGGCAGCCTCCTTCCCGTCCGCGCGCGCCCAATGAGACCACGCATGCGTTTGCCACCGCGGCACTCCTTTCCTACACCTCCGCGGGCTCGCGAGCCCTCGCCCTTTGCCCGCAGCCCGGCTTGTAAACAACCTCCCTCGACCGGCCGACCCGGATTACCGGATTCTCCCGTTCCCGGATTCCCCTATTCCCCTATTCCCCTATTCCCGGCCACGCGCCCACTAAACGATCTCGCGTTTTAATTAATCAACCGCTCGACCTTTCCCTTCTCCACAATGAATAGATCGACTGCGCTTGCCTCAAACAGTTGTTTGCCCATCGACATTTATCCGAAAGACTATCTCTAGTGGTAGCGATCCTCTTCATTCGAGTCTTCTACCTGCCTTTACTTTCAATCTTATGCTTTGTAAGAAATTCTTTAGTTTTTCATTGCAACGATTACTGGCATAATAAATGTTCAATAACTCTCCCAACTTATTCTCTGAAGTAATACTCAATTTTCTTACGGTTACTCTCGAAAAATAAATCAGCTAAACTATCCACGCAGGTTTAGTGATTCTGGTTAGTGTTCAAATTAGCTAAACTGCAGAATCAAACAGCAGTAATTCAATGAATATCGATAATATTTCAATGAATTCTTATTCAGTGTATAATACAGTGTGTATTAGAGAAAAAAAGAATCTATATTGGATAAAACTCGATATTTCGTATTATTATCGTATCAACGCCCAAGATGCTTACGTTTTTCCCTTATCCACCATCAATAACGCGCAGTTTTTCAAGTGAAATTCCCCAAGAATCGGTACAAGTTAATCCAATAACAGAGTATAGATGGAATAAGTAAGAGTCCTAACGACGATTTATACTGTTATCTTGAAAAACGGGATAATCCTGCGAGTGCATTAAAGGAACATTAGAAAGAGTAAATCGGGACTTTATCGTTTTGACGGTTATGATTTGAAGTAGACGCGGTGGTCCTTGAGCCGGAAGTTCTTGCATTGTTTGGCGCGTTCGAATGTCTCGAGGTTTCTCTGTTTCGTTCACAGTACACAGACTATCGCGCTCTCTTGTGCCCGCTATTCTGCAGGCTGGCGTAAGAGCCATGGGGATTCGACTTAAGGAGACTTAAGAAACGGGGTCGGCGAACGACATCGTCCGAGATAGGAGCCGAGCACACACTTCGATGCGCGGCCTCCTCCTGCATCCTCCATCCTGCAAGCCCCACCCCCCCTCATACCTCTTGCTCACCGTCCTTCTCTCTCCCACCCTGCTTTCCCTTGAGCTCCCACTTCCACCCTTGCTCTATCCTCTTTCTCTTCCTCCTGAACGAACCATAAATATAAATCTCGCAGATGTGGAGTAAAAGATCGAGGTCCTCTGAAGCTCGGCTGCACCTAGTGCGCGGCTCTCGAGGTGCTCAGAGAGAGAGAGAGAGGGGAGGGGGGGGAGCGCGCGGGCCAAGCAGACGCGGTGAGACGCAAGCTGCATTACCGGATCGGGCGTCTCTCGTCTCTCCTTAGGTTAGCTCTCCGGGCTAGATCCCCCAGTGACAATTTATTCGCCCCGTCTCTCGCTGGCTCTCGCTTTTTTTCACTCGCACTTTCTACGTTCGCGGGGACGCGCCGGCGTAAGGACTCGGCTCGCGGGCCGCAGCCCCCGAGCCCCCCGCCCCGCCCACGGCTCCCCGCGTGCCCCAGATGGAAATCCGCGCGCACGGCCCGCGGGAAATACACCCCGGATCGAGGCTGGAAAATATGCGCATTAATTTCTCCGCATTAAATGTGGCCGCCGAAGCAGAGTCGACCCCACGGCGCACACCACCCGTACACGCACCGCGCGCCCCCTCCCTGCCCGCATTCAAAACACTTACGCCCCCTTTCAAAGAAGTGTGCAGGAAGGATGCTAGACGCGCCGAACAGAGCGTGAATTTTCGGAAATTCACTTTAAAATAATATTAATTTATCTTTCTCGACGCCGGCTCGGGATTTCAATTATCCTCATTTTTACCGGCATCTCGCACAAACCAAGCTTACTTTCACAGTATTCTCAATTAGGGAGCTGTCCCGAAAACTGCCACTACTACGCAATCAAATAAAGCAACTTTTATTTTCCTGACAAAAATCGTAGCTACATGCAGAAAAACTTGGTTTAGACAGTATATCCTCATTCGACCAACTCTCTGACATGGTAAAAATTTCTTAGGATTTTTCGCAATCTATACTGTATATTCTCTTCAGATATTTATTGCATAATTTCTAGAGTCAACTTGATACAATCTAAGCGAAATTTTCTAAAATTACGTTAAGCTGATTCCAAAAATTACGTTCGGTTTAATTTTTATTCTTTGAGTTTTTATATACAAAATTCATGCGAAAAATAAAGATTTATCGCCATTCAGTTTCAAGTCTAAAATAACTTTTTCATTACTTTACGAATAAAATATTCGAAAACTTTCTTTATGAAAGTCGAAGTCTCATTTTATATCTTTTTAAAAAGTTCAATTGAAAGCTTTTTCGCAAAACAATATGGGCCAAATCACACATGAATTTTTCAAACTTTTGGTGAAATATTAATAGTCAGATGTATTATTTCAGAATTTAACATCGATAGATTGTTCGATAGTCAAACTCGCGTCACATCGATAGCATTTAAAAATAATGCAAATATTACATCAAGCGAACAATTATAAAGTAATGAATATTGCCAATAAATTTTATAATATTTAAAAATTTTACTCAGACTCTAGATAAATGCATTCAATTGATAGTATTTAATTATTAATTTAATGTTGGTTATTTCACTCGACGGTTGTACTGAGAAATAGTTAGAATATACGGACGTGTTCCTATTTAACACGTTGCTTGTCCCTATTTTCGATATTACATGTTCGGCTTCATATGGATAAGGTACCTTTACTATGTCAGACCACAAAAATATTTGGAATTTTTGCAGGCGCAGCTGTTTATGCTATGCAGCTGGGTTGCCACAAAATTTTCATAATAATAATTTATAGACAGAGGCACTGCTCTTTAATCTAAATATGCGAATTTATTATTTATTTTTCTCATCGTTTTACAGTAAAATGACTATTTGATTCATTACCTGTATATAGGGTGTAACATTTTATTTTGTTTTATTCTAGAGACCTGAGCACGGCGAACTCGCCAAAGTGTGTCTTGAGCATGAAAAAGCAATCTTTGTACCCGAAGTTTAAATATTTCTTGATAAATTATAATATTACGTCATGATATTGCAGTTTAAATGGATAATTTATAATTTCAAATAAGATTAAATTTCCAGTTCTATTACAAACGTATTATTAAAATACATCAATCATTATACATACTGTATTATATATAACGTATCGTTCAATCATGAGGTTTCTTCTAGATATAATAATAATTATTTAACCACGAGTTATACCGAATTTTCATATATGACTGTCTGAGGAAAAATGTGATTTTCTAGAACTTTGCGTTGAGTAAAGTGCGAAGCTAAATTGACTATAGAACGTGAAAATTTTGAAAGATGAGAAATCGATAGCGGGTGGGTAAGCATGGAAAGTGTTGACGAGATACGATAGGCTTGCAAAATTTTGGTATACGGGATGAAAATACTGTTCAGATAAGAGTAGGTGGAAGGAAAAAACCCGACCACAAAGTATACAACAGCATTGCAAGTCGACGGAGTGGTAGAGAAGAGCTTAAGAAAGAAGCTATCTTTCCACAATCTTTCTCCCTTGATCCCGGCATCAGCGCAATTATGCAACCAACGATTTAGAGGACTATAGAATTTGTGCCTTTCTACTGCAGAGGTCTGCCGAATCTCTTTAACAAGGGGCAGAGACCTATCGCTAGTCAAATAAAGAAGAAACATTTTAACCAGACATCCATTATGCAGAGTGAATCCCGCGCCATATGTACAATTTGACAATTATTGCGCCACAGTGAGTATGTTTGACTAAGTAGGTAGGATTCTATACAAGTTGATAATATAATTTTATTAATTAGTCATTTGACTCTAATAATAATTGAGTATAATGATAAGCCTCGTTAGAGCACATTAGAATTTTGATGAAATTCAATATTCAGCAGAGGCTACGATAACAAATATAAATAAGGATGAAAAGCGAGAGATAGAGGCAATGTTGTATCAGGCAGTATCTATACTATTATACAGTTGGGTAACTGTCTCCTCTTGGGTAACTTTCATAGATCAATATACGTAGCTGGTGTGAAATCGCTGGCAAATTGCTGTTCATATACAAGAGTCTTTGAAGCCGCTATCGCCAGCGCATTGAGAATCGCGCAAAAGAGTGTAAAAAAGCCGCATTAAAAAATATACGAGTACAACACGCTAGGGCGAAGTGGGTAGTCGAGGTGGCAGAAGGATGTTTACGCGTCGGCCCAGATTCGGGGGAAATGCATAAATTCATTTTGGTCCTTTTATTACTATTAAAATGAATAACGAGATTCAATATCCGCGGAATATTGATTTTTGAAGAAGGCCGATGCGGGAGCATTGGAGAGCGCCGAGCCGGCACCGAAGCCAAATCCCCTATTACATTTTGGTCGCGTATTTCAATATTAGCTATGCGGCGGAGAGCAGACCGCGCGTATTGATCGGGAGGCGCGGCGGCCGCGCCGAACGCCGCGGAGCCAAGGATGCGATCGGGCATTAAACCTCGGCACCTCGGCGTAAATGTATAACGCGGCCGTGGGAAGGGTCGGGGCGGCGGTCCGGCCAAGTGGGTCGGGCCGCGTCCTTCCGGGCGCAGGGCCCGACGGCGTCGGCTCCCGGCACCCGGGGGAGAAGGAGCGCGCGAATAATGGGCGGCGGCGCCGGCGATCGGGTCCCCGGCGCCCTTAGCCGGCCCCGGGCGCCGGGGGCCATCCCCCTAATAAATGATGCCACTTGGCCCGGGGAGAAAAACAGCCCGTTAAAATATCTTATATATCATTCGGAGGCGAAATTGGATATTTATTGGTGACAGGTGGGGCGCGGCACTCCCGCGGATCGGCGCGCGGCAATCAATCAGCCGGTCCCTCCGGCTTGGCCCGAGTGCGAATGCGCCCCCCGGTAATGAATCGCGTCTCGCGCGCCAGCGGCGCCGGCGCCTGGGAAAGAGAGCCGCGGCCGCCGCGTCCGCGCCTCCCGGAGACTAATCGCCCCGCCCGCGGCGTAATAAGGTCAGGGCTAATGAGTGGCCCGTCGCCGGGGACCGCGCACCTGCCGGATTAATAATTTCATCGGCCGGCCCGGCGCGGGAGGCGCGTCATTAGGGCCCGCGCGATTTATCAACCCGGCGCCCCGGCACGCGCCCCTCCGAGGGTCTCCTCCTCGCGGCCGCCCGTCCCGCCGGCCACTCGGGACGCGGACCTGTCCCCGAATCGCGTCTTTCATCAATAACGCGCCCGAGTCGTGGCCCCGCGAGCCGGAGCCGCATTTCCGCCGAGGGTTTTCCCCAGGTTTTTCAATTAGCGCAGGCTCTACCGGTTGCCGGGCGGATTTTCTAAAGCCAGCTGGGCCGTTGCCGCTGATCCTCCCGCGGCCCCTTTGCTTTTATGCGTTCGGAGGCTGCGCTATTCAGCTAAGCGTTCTTCGACAAAAAAAAAAGGAAGGAAACAATAAACGTACCCGCTGTAAAAACACGGCAAGCGGGGAATAGTGGTTAATTAGGAGGGCTGCTGCGGGCCTTCAGAGGAGCGCATAGCCTCGGCGTGACGGGGGGAGCTTGCAAGGGGCCGAAATTAGGCGCGCACAGGGACCGAGCGGCCAGCCGGCGAGAGCAATCCCAGTTTCTCCTTTTCATGGACAGCTTTTCATAGAAGGTTTAACGAAGGGGGTTGGCGGATCCGAGGAGCCGGCCGACCCTAGATCAAGAGGAAATGAACGGCCTCGGGCGGGGCGTATGATGGGCCGGGCGGCCCTCCCGCCCTGCAAAGGACCTCTCGAGGAGACTCTCCTCCGAGGCGGGATTACGCGGCCACTTAAACAGCTGCTACGTTAATGCGCGAGGAAAATGGCCCGGAAGAGGCAATCTCCCTTCTAACCCTTCCGCCTCCCCCCGCGCGTGCCTCCTCCCCCGGGACATTAGGCGGGCGGGCCAGGGACGCCGAGCCCGCGAGCGGCTGCTTAGCCCTCGATAAGCCGAGCGGCCGGCGCCCGCCGACAGTCCCCCATTAGCCCGGCAAAAGTGAAATCGATCGGCGGCCGCGAGCGCTAACCAGGCCCCGTCGCCCCCCGTGTAAACCGGCCTTGAACGAAGCCCCGCGCCCCGGAGAGGAGGCCGACGACGCCGGGGGCTCTCGCCCCGGGCGGGACGCGGCCGACGCCCTCACGAGCAGTCGGCCTGATGGACGGCCCCTCCGCCGGCTGATTCATGCGCCCCCGAGCGCCTTTCCCCGGAGCCCGGGCCCCGGTCACCGGCTCGGCTGCTACTCCGGATTAATAAGCGCTGTCGATCAATCCCGGGGCCGACCTTGGGGCCGCCCGGTTCATTATCCATCGGCGGAGGCTCGGTGCGCCCGCGACGGGGAGATTATCGATCGCCGACCTCGGAATTTTTGCTAAACTTTGGGGCCCGAGCGCGCGCGCGCCTGGATGCCAGCGCGCCGGGCAAAGGAGGAGGAGGAGGAGGAGGAGGAGGAGCCGGAGGAAAAAGGAGCAAGGCATTCCTGACCTGCCCCTACGGGCCGTCGGCGAGCGCGTAGCAAGCATTCCCGGGTCCCCCCGAGATTGCGATAGCGTACGTGACTCGCAAATTCGATGTATAATATCGACTTTCTCCATCTGCCGGCTGCCGCGGCCGGGCCCGCCGCCCCCGCCTGCCACTAGGCCCGCATTAATCGACGGAATTAATTCGCGATTGTTAACGCGGGCGTCGCGCGGTAACGACTCCTTAATCGATTCCCATGATTGCGCCCCGGCTGATTATGCCTTTGACGGTGATTCATCCCGGGGCGACCTCCTCCGGCCCTTGTCGCCGCGCCCCGATTAATTCAATAAGACTCGTCTTTTTTTTTCCCCCGGCCGCCCCCGCCGCTAATCGAGACTCCCCCGGGGGAGGCTGGCCGGTCCCCTCGAGGAGGCCGGGCCCGCGCGCCGATTATCCCGGAGGCGGGCCGCCCGCGCCGGTTTAACGAGCCGGGGCTAATCGGCCGGGGCACGCGGCCCGCGGGCTCCTGTCGCCGCGGAGGCTGCCCCAGGGCCCGGCTGAAACTCGATGCCGAATCCCCCGGTGATTAACCGCGCCTCGACCCCGAGGTCGGCCCCACCCCGCGCTCGCACTGTGCACGCGCCTCCGAGGGATTTGCCACTCGCGCGAGCTTGCCCCTCAGACAATGACCCTTCCGCTCTCGATCTCGCGCACGTTCTCCCCGTCCCTCCGCTCTTAGTTGAAACCTTCGCCTGATAAGGAAACCCGATCGTCCGCCGCTCTCCTTTTTCTCCCTTTGATCCGGGATGCCTTTCCCCGCTTTTATTTCCCAATGGATTTGCCACTTTTACCTCTCGCTTCCACCCGCGGCTCCCGGTATTCCTCTGCCAAGTACCTTATAGCCCTTTTTTTTTTCAAAATAGTCACCTATTTGGCTATGAAAGAGCAAACGAAGCTTAATGGACAAAGCCTAACGACGCGTCGCCCTGCCGTTAGGAACAAGTTTAGATTCGCCGATAGATACTGCTAGATGTGAATATCTTGCAGATAATAAATAAAAAATGGGAACAACCTTCCAAGTGATAAAGCCTACTAAAAGCGCTGATATCTATATAAATACCGTGGCTGTGAATATTACAAAATTGATATTTGAGTGCACGGCTTAGTTCGAAAATTTCAGCCTAAAAGTTTTTAATGGAGCCAAAGTGCACTTGTTGTTTCTACTCTTCATCATTCGGTAAAACTCGGACCGTATTTAACATGTTATTTAAAAAATGTTTGAATTATTTCAAGTTACATGTTTAAAAAATTACTGATTTGTAACGCGCAATGCAAACCATTAAATTCAATATAAAAAATAGTATTTTTATAAAACTTGTTTCTAAAAATCGTCTATTGTTGCCACCATTGCGAGTCTCTATTGTACCTAATTCTGCTCAATATACATTCATTCCTTCATACAGCTTTCAACATATGCATCTTGCAGTGAACTCCGAAATATATTCGGTATTGGTTTCTTGGCGCCAAATCAAATTTTAACAAGATATCGAATTTATTTTCAAAATCTTTTTGCGACAGACAGAGTAGCCCGTTCGCAGTTATTTTTATCGCAATATTTGACATTAATAAGCCTATATAATAGAAAAGCTATTTCAAATTTGCTACAAGTGCTGGCAACTGGCAATGATCCAATTATATAAAAAAATCGTTCACTTTTTAGTAGAGCCGAAACCATTTATGCACGACAACTCAAGCTTGAATGAGTACTAATTGTCAAAAATGTACGTACAAATAAGAATATGTACAGATTGATGTTATACAGATTGAGATATTTGCGCAAGAATGAAATTTTATAGGTACAGTGTAAATTTTTGGAATTAATAGCCTATAGCGAATAGCGCTCGAAAATACTTTACAGCTTGTTCATCGACGGAAGAAAAATAAGAAGGAGAAACGTAGAGCTTTGAAATGGGATAAAAATCTCACTCGAATGCGATCGGCGGGGTTCCTTTATGAGCTCTAAATTACACGATGGCCAGGGGGAGGGGGTTGGTGCGCGCATATAATGGCATTCGCCGAGGCAGGCGTCGCGGCAGGCGAGAAGAAGGTGAACTTTATAGTGGGCTCCGGCAGCGCGGCGGACGCTTCCCTTATTCCGCGGCGGGTCTTTTCGCCCTCGTATCTTCCTCCGTCCCTCCGGCCGCCGCGGCCCCAACCCCCGCGGCTCCCTCAGGGTCTCGCGCTCTTTCGGGATAAGATAGGCGGAGGGCGAGGTCAATCCCCCGGTGGAAGTTCTCGAAACTGCCGGGGCGCGCCTCGGCGCCCTGCACTAGATCACTCGCGCCTGCGGAGGCTTATCGCCCGCCCCTGGAAAAACGTTGCGCGGGCCGCTTTAGGGCAGCCGCGGGCGAGGGCGGCTACCCCCGCCGCGATGTGCCCTGGCCGGGGTGCGCGCTAACCAGACCTTCCCCGAGGACAGGAGGTGGGACCGGGGCCCGGGGCGGCCCAGCCAATCGAGATAGCTTTGCGCCCGAGTCCGCCGCGCCGACGCGATCAAATATGCACGCGCGCCTCTTCGGAGCGGCTCGCGCGGCGGCGGGGGAGGCCCCGATCAATCGGTGCCCCGCCGCGGGTAATTGGGTTGCCCGAGGAGGGAAAGGATTCGTAGCGGGTTACCTGGCTACGGCCTTGGCTCCCGGGCCGGCGGTAAGCCGCGGATCGACTTGTTCCTCGCGGCCCGGGAATCCCCGAGATAAATGTCTCGGAGGCGCGCGGCGGGCGGCTTCCGGTGGCCGGGAGTCGCGACCCGGCAACCCGAGGCCGCCGCGGGCTAATTAATTACCGCTCATTAACCACTTTAATATCGCGGGAATAAAAGCCGTTAGGCGGAGCTCCCGGCCGGCCGTTTGCCCCGGGTGCGCGGCTGGCCCTCTTATATAATGGGCCGCTCGCTGGCGCCCGCCATTTTTGATGAATTCAAAGGAGAACAATCGCATTATGCGGCACCGGGCGCCAGAATCGGAACAACGGCCATTAAACGGATGTGCGCGAGATTATCGCGATGTTCGAATTCTTTCATGCGATCGTATCGCTGCCGACGCAGCCGCCGCGTCAGCTATAAATTCCCTCGAGGAATACCTTCAACGGGAATACGGAACCGAAAAAGAAATCGCAGGAATTCGAGAGATACTAGCGGGTGTGCGTGCGTTTCTCTATCTAAATTGTCGGTTAACCATCTCGGCAAAGCGGCTCGCTTGATAGATTGCTCGAAATTTTCGATTCCTCGCCAATCGACGCTTCGATCGAAAGTCTAATGAATTATTTTGCCTCTATGAGTATATTACAGCGTGCCGCGTCAGTCATCATTAACTCTCCTCCAATGACTAATAATGCAACGTTATAACAGCATTTCATAAGCTATTCTAGTCGTTCAAATTGTACACTCGTCAACCGAGCTAGACTCCAACAGGTCATTAATGAAACGTGACAATTGAACGCTTGTAAAAAGACGCGCGAGTCCATCCTGGTAAATGACGTATTAAATAATGCGTGTAAAAAGACCAGTAGGCTGCGGGAGGAGCGATACGATGCAATTTGGCCGGGTAGAGTAGACACGCGTTATCGCGGTTTATTTTACAAATACAAGACGTCCCGCAGGAGCTGCGGAGCCGATCACACTTTGCTCTCAAAATATTTGCAGTACACAAATCAATTTCCCAACTCACCGTATTAGCGCAGCGCCGGGGATCGGTCAATTAATATCGGCTCGAACGTACCTGCAAGGAGAAAGAAAAAGAAATGCCATGAGAGGTGCGAGATGCGGCGAGGTATCAGGGCGGGTATACGGCCGTGACGCGGTGCCGATAATATTTACAGCGCAGCGCCGGCCGGCGATAAGAGAAATTCGTGTCATCGGCTCGTTTTTCCTCGACAAACAGGATGCGATGAGATCATTAATGGGCAGGCGGGGCTTTGAAAAACCCGTTGGGGGGCGCGCGGGCGCGCATCACTGCTGACGCAACGGCTCGCGATTTCGCCCGCAAGCCGAACAAGGTCGCGCCGCTTATTATGCGAGCCTCGGAGAAAATTAGGTAGCTGCAGCGAACGGGACATCCGACACGCGCCGATATGCCGGCGGGGCGCGTGACTCACCGCCGCCCGGCCGCCCGGCCGCGAAGCCTTCCTGCGCCCGCCCGCCCGTATGTACGCCGGCGCACCCACACGGGCCCTTTCACCAAAGATCTGGTAATGTCCGAGGCGATCCCGCCCTACTTCCTGACCTTTTCCCGGGCTTTTGCGGATCATCCTCGCCTATCCACTGCGGATACACTGCTTCCTGGTTCTTTTAAACTTTTCATACCTTTTGTATTTTAATTATGGAAATCTAAATTGGTGCATTGCAGTGTAAATGAGTGATTTTGTTTGTGCAATGCCATATTTGATTGAATAAAAAACGAAATCTGATTCGACGCAGCAGGTTTCTCTAGTTTCATAGCATTATTGTAATCTTTGGTGTAATTTAATCAAACTGTAAACTCCGACTGATCAAATGACTTATATTTAAAACATATTTCTTTGGCTTAAAGCATGTAGATTATTTGCACTGATCCACCTCTAGCTGGTTACCCGTTTTTCCTGCACTCAAGTGCTAAGAAACTGTAATGCGAACTTATTCAGCGTGCATGTAATAATCTTAATATATTCTTGTACAAGATGTGACGATGACTAACAACATTTTAAGGTTAAATTAATAATAAATCATGTACATAGGGAGAGGTAGACGTAAAGGTATACAAAGAGATTTACTAAATATTTCAGATGATAAGAAATGGTGTAAAATATGTCTACAATGTGTAAAAAGACACGTTTCCTTTTTTAAACGGGTGTGTTAGAATTAGACAAAAAATCTTTTGAGTGAATAAGTCAGGACAAAGAAAAGAATTTGATGATAATGGAAATGTGACAGTAGCAGCGGTAAATGCGTCACAGTGCACTTTGATCCTAGTGTAAGCTTTTGTTTAACCGAATGATGAATAATCCGGGTATAATTGAATAGGATCTCTGATTAATGAAGGGAAAGAAAAATGGTAACAAATTGAAATTGAAGATCATAAGTATCAGATTTAATGTGAAAAAACAATTAGAGATTAATGCGCGCGGGCACGTCGGGGAAGGATAATGATACCGTTGCAACAGCAGAGCGATTGAATTTCAAAGGGTTAGCAGTGGGAAAGGCGAAAAAAGAGGGCCTAATGAAAGCCAGGCGGCGGCGGCGGCGGCGGCGGCGCGGCCGAATTCATTAATTAAAAGCGAGGGACCAGGTGGAGGAGCGGGCCTCTGTTTTCCGGGCGATTAGTAGGCGAGAGGGGCCCGGCCGGGTATAACGGGCCGGGCGGCCGCGGCTGGAGCGGCCCTCGCGTGACGGAGCGACGGCCCGCAAAACAGGATCCGCGCGGAAGTCCCCGGCCGGGGCTCGGCCGTATCCATATTCATCGGGCGGCGGGGCCGTGTCGCTCCGTCGCTCGCACGCGCTTCATCTCTCCTCCCCCGGGCGCCTGGGCCCTGCCGCTGACGCGCCCGCCGCCGCCGCTAATTTATAATTTCAGATGCAGCGCTCGATACCGCGCCGAGGCACGCGCGCGCGCCCGCGCTTCCTCCGCTGATTATGTGCAGAGCGGCCCGCCTCGATTGTTCCTTTTCCAGGCCCCGCCCCTTTTTACGGCCCCCGCCACCGCCTGCCGATTATGCGCCAAGGCTCGCGAGAGCCCGGCCGGCCTAATGCCGCCGATCCCGCTGCTCGCGGATGCCGCGGCGCACGCGACGCCCCGCCCGGCTCCGACGCGCCCAAGGGGCCCCGGCCACTTTCGCCCGAAACCCCATCGTCGATCGCTCGCCGATCGGACCCTTCGGCCCAGTCATATCTTGCAAAGCATGTCCAAAATCCCGAATACTCGAAGAATATCTTGAGCGCGACAATGACAATACTAGCATCCGTCAGAATCCGAATTAACGAGTTCGGCTATGAGCTCTTTGGCTTTTTCACGACGTTCTTAAGCTACAACGACACTTCAAACAGTACTAAATAGGTACAAGCTAAACGTTCGTTTAGATTGAATAATGTGCATAATATATGATCTACTTAAAAATGTATGGATTTAAATAATGCCTTTAGTTAATCAATCAATGACTTGAAATATAAAAAATATTTGATTACAAAATATGGATTCGTTAACAGTAAAGATGCGCGTGCCTGGGAATAACGACCTTTTACAGTGTAAGCAGGCCTTGTGAGAAACAAAAGACAAATGATGGCACATTCTCTCCGTGGCCGTATGATCATAAGTCACGTAAGTTTTGACTTCTAAGAAACATCGATTTAACTGCCTTCTAATGCATATTCATTAATAGTAACGAAGTTTCTTATCTGCGAGGAATTCTTTCTCTCTTTGCGCGAGTACACGCGACAGTTAGCCTAGGAGTTTGCTTAAGATGTCTAGGTATTCGCTATTACTGAATTTTTATCGGGCAAGTACATGCGAGTTACAGTGAGTTAAATTCGCGAATTTCAAAATATTTCAATAACACGCACTGGAAATGCGGTAATATCTTTGCTAAAGAAGTTTCGAGCGGTTTTACTGCTAGCCTTCGTACGGTCGCTACATTATAAATCGAAAGCAAGAGAAAAAGTAGGAGGAGGCGCAAAGAGAAAGAGGAAATATTACGGAAGGAAGTCTTTGCCGGCAGCGTACGGCTAAAGGTGCTGGAGATTCCTCTATTTGCTTTGCGAGGCGGCTTCGGCAAATTGACATCCGGCTATGGGCGGCGGTAATGAAGTCAGCAGCGCACCGGAGCGAAAGAAAACACATGCGCTCAGCGGGACTCAAGGGCTGAGAGCGAGTTTGCCGGTGTCGGAACGCGGGAGGCTTGCCAGCGCGAATCGGCCGACCGATGACGAGTAAAGGGACGGCGGGCCGCCAGCTTTCGGGAGTTTTTTTTTTTTTTTTTTCCCCCCGGGCTGCCGGGGATTTCCCCTGCAGTCGCGGCTCCTTTCATCGCGATTAATCCCATTTGGGCGCGGGAGCGGATCGGAGCGCGGCGAGCGGGCCGCGCTAATCCCGGGATAACGGCGGCGGACGCGGCGTAATTCGAGAAAGCGATTAGTCGAGGCCGCCGCGGCCGCCGCGCGCGCCCGGAAGAAGCCCGAATGAATAACCCGAGCCGACGTTATCGCGGGCCGCCCCGCTGAAATAGTGGAGCCGGGAAAAGCCGCGCGGTGTAACCGTAGGAGGGCCGATCGGCCGGCTCACCCCCGACCCGGATCCCGCTATCGCGATCCCGCGGCGAGCGCAGTGTCGCGTGCCCGCGACTTCCTCTCGCGGCTCGCATGCGAATGCCGCCCGCGGGCCCTTCAAAAACGGCCGCCTCGAGCCCCGGCTCGTGCCCGATCCGCCGGGATACGGGACGCGGCCGGGACGCCTCGAGCAAGATGGATGCCTCTTGACCCTTCCTGCCGCCCAGACCACTGGCAAGACGACCCTTTTAACTTTCCTCTCTGCTGCATTCTCCGCCCGTAGTCGTACATTGACAAACAGCTCTCTTGCCCGGCCCAGTCGGAGCGGGTATCACGCAATGCAACACTTTCCAGCAAACTGCTTGACGATTCGTTCCTTTGCTACAGTATGTCTGCCTATTCCTCGATCTCTTTCTACACTGCACTACTTTTGACTACGGGCAACCTGGGTGAATTCATATTTTTTGACTTTTCGGTAATTACAAACTTTTTTTTTTTTTGTATATTTTGTATATTCAGTTTTAAATCTATATAGTGTTTATATTAATTTAGGTGGTATTTATCGAGAGCTCACTTTTTTATGTATAAATATTTTATATAAAAGTAGAGTGATTTTTTAAAAATACTTTCTAAATAAACGTTTTTCGTACGTATTCCCCCGAGGCAAAGGTTTCACGAGTTTACCTGCTTTTAAAAATTTATCAGTTTTATTCTCACAATTATTAATGGTATTGTTTGTAGATTCATTTATACGGAATAACTGATTAATTTATTACTGGAAATGTTTAAAGCCATATTGTTAATTATTTCTCAGTGATGAAATAAATACACAACTAACTTTGTTAGCAAGTCTGCAATTTTCGTATTCTTTTCTGTAATATTTTGCGAGAATAACGACGTGCCAAGTTTGAGCCAATTTTTATATTGTAAGTAAAATATCCCGGGAGCTCGTTAGTTTGGTACTATGAATGGTGTTTGGATAAGAGTGGTAGAGTGCACACTTCCGGATTCTCGATTCCGAAGCAACTGACCTCTATATGCCTCTAATCGTACCGGCGAAGATAAATGCAAGCTGCTCGGTGGCCTCTTGACAACTAGTTAGGAGCTTGTTTGACCTGTCGCAGTAATGACGATGTGTACGTAAATTCCCCGCGCTGATTTCGATTACCAGCTGGCTCGGAGCGGGCAAACTTGGCAGCCTACGCGACATGTACCCAGCCGAGTCCCATCTGACCTAACTCCGGATATTCGAATGCGCCATTGTGTACCCTGATGAATGCATACTCGTGCTTCTCGATGTACCAACTCGACTAAGAATTACTCTGCAGAATGCAGATAGCCGGCGGAGGTGCGCCGGGGGCTCGCGCCACATGCTGCCCCCGCTCCTGAAAAATCCCCAACAGAGCCGCCCTGTCAAGTGTGGATAAGCTGGGGGACGGCCGAGCAAGCAAGCCGGGTAAACGCCCCGGTCTAACAACGCTGTATTAATATGAAAAGAATAAGCGGCCGGGCGTAAGCATAGGAGCCGCTGGACCGGTGCCACGGAGCCCCGGCGACCCCTGGAAAAAGGCGGGCTCGCCCTGGGCCTCGACGCGTCGAGCGAGCCGCAGGACCGATGCCCGCGTTGCTCCCAGGGCTTGCCTCGCCGTATCATCATCATCTCCGTCTGCCGCGCGAGCGACCTCGAGGGCCGGGAGGGGGAGGCAGTGTGGGCGATACCGCGGCGGCGGCGGCGGCCACTTAATCAAATTCTCGGGGCGGGCGGGCGCGGGCCACTCTTCTATTCATTGGCGCGGGCGGGCCGCGCACCGGCTTGCCAGCTCCTCTTTTTTTTTTTTCCCCTCCTGCCTCCCCCGGGCGGCTTCGCTGCGCGGGAAAGCCGTCCGGGCTCATCGAGTCATTTGTCACGCCGTGACCTCGTTGGTTTTCACAATCTTTTCCATTCACCAAATTTCCCGAGGCCGGGCGCCTCGAAGAATGCCCCGGGCCGCCAGTCATTAATCTCGGCCGCGATCGAATTTAGCCATTGGCCGGGGGGCCGCGCGAAAACCCCGGGGTTCAATTAACCTTTTGGGCGGAGAAAAGAGCCGGCCAGAGGAGCCCTGGCCCTCGGGGCGAAACGAGCCCGCGCGCGAGGGGAACCTCCTTACTTTTGAATGGCCGGGAAAAATCCAGCAGCTTCGGCTGCCTCGGGCCGCGGCGCACTTCCCCGGCAATTATGCGCCCGCGAGAAATAATGCAGACGAATGGCCGGGAGATCCGGGAGATCCGGGGGCAAAGCCGCGGCGCCGACACGGAAATTCCTTTACGCGGCTCTCGTCGTATGGACCGGGGAATCATTTATAACCCGCGCCTTAAGGAATATTAAATTTTCTCCCGCGAAAACTATGCGCGCCCCGGAGGTCGAGTTAAAAAGGCGCCGAGTGTCGGGCGGCGGGCAACCGCGGCGGCCTCCTCGCCGCCCGCAGCCCGCCTGATTAATAAATACAGGGCCGCGCCTCGGGATTGATTAAAAGCCGAAGGAGAGCGGCCGGATGAGGTGCGCGCCCTCGCCCGGGAGGCGTGCGCTTCAATTGGACAATGATTCGTGCGGCCCGTAAAAGTGGGAGGGCCACCTCGTCCCTTCGAGCGCTCCCGAGCATTATCTCCGAGGGAAGTTGGGTACGCGCGAAACGACGGCCAAGGGAGACACGCCCCCTCGGGCCTCGGCGGCCCACCTCGCGAGGGAGCCCCGCGCCCCGGGCGACGACGTGGCCATCCGCATTCGGACAAGGACAGACCGACGGGGCCGCCCGAGTCGGGTGACCTCCTCTGTAACGGGGGAGGCCGCCTTCGAGGAAGCCACTTTAAAACCTACTCAATACTTTTCCAGGAGACCTTTTCCCCTCTCCGCACTTTGGGGTTGTAAAATAACTGCGATTAAGTCCTTTGCCATTCGTTTTTTCATGCATTTATTTGAACGAGTCGAGATGAGTATTTACAAAAGAACAATGGCTTTGACAATCAAAGTTTCGCTGAGGATGACAGTGGCTGGTGGATGGAGCAACGGCTCATCCGGCGCGTTGGCAAGTCTCCGTCCGCCAGAGCAGCTTGTCACGGAGCTTGAGCTGGTTCTCGAAGTAGAGGCCCGCAGCCAGGGCCTCGTCGAGGCTCGTCGGCTTCCAGGCGGCCAGCTGCACCTCGACCTCGGGGCTGCGGAGGCCGCGGCGGAAGCTGCTGAGGGCCAGGGCGCGCACGAGCCGCTGGCTGGCGGCGCGGCTCTCGGCCTCGCGCTCCCCCTCGTAGATGCTGCAGATGCGCGCGGCCAGCTTGCCCAGCCGGGCGGCGAACTCGGCCAGGCTCTCGGAGCTCCCCTGCCGGGCGGCGCGCAGCTCCTCCACCAGGAGGCCCTCGCTCCCGTGGCCGGCGAAGAGGGCGCGCAGGCTCGCGAGGAGGTCCTCGAGGTCGGCGTACCGGTGGACGCGGTAGCCGAGGAGGTCGCGCGCCCGCCCGCCGAGCTTGCCGCCGAGGGCCAGGAGGAGCGAGCGCCTGCCCCGCGGCCCCAGGCCTCGGGCCGCGTGACGGGCCGCCTCGCAGAAGCGCTCCAGGCTGTAGGGGCAGCCCTCGTACTTGGGGACGACCAGGAGGCGCTCGGCCAGGGTGGGGCGCGGCTCCCGGGATCCTCGCCGTCGGCCGCCTCCCCCGCCGTCGACCTTCCACGAGCCGCTCAGGCTCGTGACGCTCGTGATCCTCGGCATGCTCTTCTATCCTGGCTCTCGAGATCGCTTCAATATCGACGCATAATATTTACCGCTGGCTGTCGGCGTCGGGGTCCGATCGCAATTGATGGAGGGACTGCAAGTTGATCTATAGCCCTGTTCGAGAGCGTGAAAGATAGCCATTATTCTGCACTCGCGCCGATCCTTTAAAGCGAAGCAACTAAAAGGCAGGCACATACTTCGCGTACGCCTATACTCCTGCACCTTTTATACTTAAGCCAAGTACTGCTATTTACGCTAATTACAGGAAAAGGTTCTTTGTGCCTAAATGCTTGTGGGTTGTAGCTTGATGGAAAGGAAGAGGAAGACTACTGCTACGTAAACAATGTGTCTGAGGTAATGCGATGAGCGATCCAAGGGAAAAAATCTTACTGTCTAGGCGTACCTGCGGATTAAACCACCATTATATCCACGCAAACACACTTATAAGAGCAAGAAGATAATCTTGTCCCGATTCAACAATGCAGAGTTTACGAGATCCTTATAATTGCAACGCACAGTGGAATGCGTACTTTTCAACAGAATCAGATCTACAAAAGAACCTGTCCGTATACTCTAATTGAGCCGCGAGTCTAATTGAACTAGAAACACGGATCAGCAGTCCTACGCGGGATTTTGACATGAGCGAGTACGGATAAATGGAATCTGCTACTGCATGCGGATTTGCGCGAATCGAGGAGAAAGCGCGCATAAGTAAAGTTGTAAATTGCCAGGGAATAATAGGGAGAGGGCGTAACAGTATTCAAAAGCCGAAGGTCGGGAATGAAAAGGAGGCAGGTATATCGGTTACGACCGCGAGGATGCAGCTTCCTCCGAAGCGATAATAAAGCCGGAGCCATGGAGATGCCGCGAAAATAGAGGAAAAGTACAATGGCAACGGGCTTGGAGGCGCAGTTCGCCAGGTCGTAACAGCGGCACTCGGTGCAGCGAGCGTCGAGCAGTCGGCGGCCGCGAGCCTATATTCCGCCCGCGTTTACCGGCCGCGCGAGGCGCCGAACGACTCCCGCGACAAAACAAAGTTTGATACGAGAAGAGCAATTACCCCCCCGGCGGCCGAGCCGCGGAGACGTCCCCCGGCCGGCTCTGGCCTACTTGAGCCCCCGTCCGAGGACTCGGGGCACGCGAGGAGGGCTCCGGTGGCAGGCGGCGCCGCGGGAGGCGGATCGCGGCCGCCGCGAAAAAAAAGCCGCGGATCGCGGGCCGGCGCCATACGGGATAATAACAATCCCCGCGGCGATAGGACGCCTCTGATTGCCCTCGTAATTGCCGGCCGGCGCGTATTAATCAGCCCGGGCCTCCGCGGCCCTGCCCCCGATCTGGGGCCGCGGTCGAAAGCCGACCTAATAACCCGGGGCTCACGAGGCCGCGATCCGACCCGTCACTTTGTCCCCGGCCGGCTAATCCGCGGCGACGCGACGCCCCGGTCAATCACGCAGTCGGCCGGGCGGTCTAATCGCCTCCAAGGCGCGCCCTTTAAGCGCCAGGGGGGACAATCGTCTTCCCCCCCCCGCGCTGCCTCGCTCCCCGACTTATCACTCGCGCGGAGATAAGGCCGATGATGCCGCTGGCGAGATTAGCCGAGGCCCGTACATCGGGGATAATATCCTAATTACACGGCTCCTCATCCGCTTCCGCTTGGCCGCGGGCGGATCCGGCCTATCCGTAACATTAGCCCGCTGGCCGGGTGGAAAAAGGGGGCGAGCGGCCGCGGCTGCCAGATCGCGTCAGCCGAGGCATCGGGAAGGCTCGCGGCGGCGCGGCCCGGAAAACTCGCGCGCTCCGATTAGCCGGGGAGGCGAGCGCGCGTTGCGCCGATGCCCGCGCCGACGATTATTGCCCGACGCAGCCTCGCCTTTCCCACGCGGCCGATTAAAAGCCCGGCGCTATCTCGGATTGACAGGCGTCCCGCGGCGGCCTGCTTACCCTCCGCGGGTAAGCCAGGCCCTGGGCCCCCGTGGGAATGCCGCGGCCGATCCCGGCCGCCGCCCCAAACACGCCTCGGTAATGGCCGCCCGGGAGCCGGGCAACGGTAAACGCGCCGGCGGACAAGCGCCGAGTCCTTTGCGACCTCCGCCCGGCCCTCGCCGGATTCCGCCGGGCTTTCGCGGCCCGTGATACGCCTCGCATTAACGTAATTTATGCCCCTGCGGTCGGGCCCCGGCCAAACGAGCGCGCGAGCCCGCCCACCTGCGCCACCCCCCACACACACGCGCGCGCACCCACACACCCGCCCTTCTTATCTCCCTGCTCCTTTTGCCCCCGCAGACCCGCCCGCAATTTCCATCCCGGCCGGCCGCTTTTTTAGCCCGCGCGCGGCCCCTTCCGCCGTGCGCCCTGGCCCTGCTTTTATTAATCGCTCCTTTCGTCCCCGATATTTTTAATTTCGTTCCCCGCGCACAAACAGAAACGTCGCTCTATCGGCTTTTCCCTCGTTTCCAAGCCCGTAAACACGTTATAGCCAACTTCCGCAGTTTTGTTTCGCATTCAATTTGCAGGAGAAATGGGGCCGCGCGTGATTACTCGCTCATGCGCGAGGTCAAGAAATGAAAATTGAGTTAACTGGACAATACTCGCTACTGAATATACCAATATAGGACATTTCATTGAAATTCCATTGTTGCCAATCTTTATCGCCTGTGAAGAACTTAACCAAATTAACGATTTTGCCAATATTATCTTCTTTCACTTGATCATAATGCTCGCTTATATTGACTCTTTTTTAATACCAATTAAAATTCGTTATTTAAAACTTTGCAGTGATTTTCAAACTCAAGTACAATACTTTGAAACTTGAAATTTTTAAAAACTCCAGATAACTTATTAGTACTGCTAACTTTTGTGCCAATAAATATTGTTTAAAACGAGCTTTCTACGTCAAGAATACTTTGAAATTGCAACATAACAATTTAAATCGCATTACCAACTGTATTATAATTCTAATAATGCTATCCAAAATACAAAGAGATCTTAAAAAATATAGAAATCTAGGAAATATCGCAATAATATAAAAATGACCAGTGTGTTTAAAGCTGAAACATTAACGAAAAAAACAGTGTGTGTGTGTGTGTGTGCGTGTAGTAAAATTTAATCATTTTGCGATACGCGTATTGTTGAATTCCTCCAAATTCAAACGGAAACAGACCTAATTTTGAGTTTCTACCTATTATTTAGCTATTATATCTGAATATTACATATTCAGATTTATATACCAAAATTTAGCCCTTCCCGCGATGTAGAAACTAAGTTTGTTAACATTGTAAAGCATTTCGTAGATAATTTGTAATAAATACAAAGTATGTAAAATACATAAATCATATACCTAATCTAAAATATGCCGGAGAAATTATACGTGTGTTTGCGAGAAAGTGCATACCTTAAATTTATCGCGCATAAGTACGTTTTGTAAACTAAGTTCATTTTACTAATATGCATGTACTACAAAATAAAGCGCGCACGTCGATACAGTTGTGGTAATTTATTTTGAAATCTCGTCGATTTTTCCAAATCAAATACACATAATTTGAGATCTTGATACGTACAAGTGTTTGGATAATTCGTAAACATTTTCTCGTTCCGGAATCGAGACATTTAGGTGCGCCGTCCGCAATATTACACAAGATAGTGAAAATGGCGCGGTATGCGAAAACGATGTTGGCGGAGGCCTTTAAGCGATAACTACTAAGTACATCGCACAGATATTTTTAAGTAACACGCACGGTCAGTTTTGTAATTTGACGTGTCGATTGCAGCAAGAAGCGAGAACAGTTTACAATGCAATAAAAATACGGAGAAAATCTGCCGGGGGGGAATAGGCGGTACTAGTTTGTACAATCGCATGCTCGGCGAATAATTGATGTACATAGCGGCGATGCGTGAAGGCCGATAGTAATAATCGAATGGTGATTCCCGATGGCCAGTGCGTGAAAGCACGGCGATGAAAGTAACAGCACCGGGCCGGCGGAAAGCAGGAGGCGGTGGCAGGCGGCGCGCTGTTAAAATGGAACGGCCATCGGCCCTGCGTTAATTGGCGAGTTTCGCGCGGCGGGCGAAAAAAGCTCGGTAACAGGGTGAAAGAAAGGGAGGCGGAAAAAAGGCGCGAACAGTTTACACGCTCGGGGGCCGTAACTGCGCTGTTTACGGCACTATCAATAACGAACGATGCGAGATGAAATCGGTAATAATAAATGTCTGGGCGTCTAATTGAAGGTGCGGCCGGGGCGCGAGAGGGAGGGGGGGGGGGCCGGGGGCCGGGGGTCGCGGGTGGGGCGGGCGCAGATCGCGGAAGCGCGCGGCGGATGCGTGCGGAGGCTGCGTTTATTACCGGGCGTAAACTAAAATTACCGCTGCATAGCAGCGTGGGCCGGGTAGCGCGTCTCTGCTCCGCTTCTCGCGCGCGGGGCCGCCGCGGGATTCCCACCGTTCCGCGGGGCTTTTCGGAGCCGGGAATCCGGGGGCTCGGGCAACGGGACCCGCGGCTCCCAGCCGGCGGCGGCGGCGGCGGCGGCGGCGCCTCCCCCCGGCGTGGGGGGAGGGGAGCCCCGGCCCTTTTTACCACCCCCGCTGGAAATCAATTCAATTTATTGCGCGCGGCCTCCAATCGCCCGCTTTTCCGCTCGGCCCCTTTTTCCCCGGCGCGCGTGGCCGGCAAAAAGCCGCGGGCCGCCGCTTGATTGCCCGGGGACTTTTCCGCCGGTTCACGTTCCGCGTTAGGGCCGGGACGCGCCGCCTGATTTCAGGGTTAGTCAGCTGTATTGGCCGCGCGGGCCCGCGTTTCCATTCTTGTTACGTGCCGGGTGAAAAAGCCCGGGCCGCCTCCGGGGCCCCCGAGCGCGGCGAATCCCGTGCTAAACTTTCGGACACACCCTTTTTGCCGGGCGCCCTCGCCGCGGCACGTCTCGCCTCCCCCGCGCGCGCGCGCGCGCGCCTTTCAAGCCCCGTAATTGATCGGCCCCGTCAAAGTCGCGCCACCCGCGCCACCCGCCGCAACATTCCGGGAAATCCTTCCCGCGAAAGTCAACAAGCGGCTGGTCCTCGATATTTCACTAAAAGCAATTTCACCCTCTCCCCCCGGATTGCCCGCCTCCTCCTACTTTATTCCACTTTTCTTTTTAAATCCTTTTCCTGCTCTTTTATATTATTTTCTTTTACCTTTGGCAATTTGTTCGTACTTTGGCTGGACTGTACTAGGTTGCCACTTGCTTTCCATCTTTTTATATTAAAAATATTTAAATCGGAGGAAGCGCGAGTAAAAAGTTTTAACGCATATGCAAATACGCCGTGTAAACATTGATTGGTCAACGTGCAATTTGATACAGTATAAAATTCCGTATATCTGGTATATGATTTTACATCCAGTTAATCAAACCATACAAACTGAATTGAATTTAATGATAATTTTTATGCGTACTTGTATTGGATTAATTCATTCCGAATAGAATTTTGGATTAATTTGGCGATCCCGTCTCACGCAATATCGATCGATTAAAATTTAATAAATTCAAACCGTAAGTTCGGTGTCCCTTATTTACCTATGCAAAGCGTTCGACTCTCGTCGCCGCGATCCCCATCCCACGCAACAGTAGTCACATTTATTTATAATGCAACTCGCTAGGTACAAAATAAAAAAAAATATACTGTCCTCGTTCCAGTCAAATCATATGCAAACGGTTCGTGGAATTTCGCGGCAGTAACTTTAACCCAGCGTTCCTCCCCGGCGGTAAGCTTGTATCACATAAATATTTTTATACGAGTCTTTAGTATAATCGAATTATCGAGAAATGGGAAATGGATCTTGGATGCGAAATATAAGAGACTGGTCGAGGCGCTTGTTATCCTCCTGCTATGCCAGCTCGTGCTTTTTTCGACAACGCCGGAAATTCGCTGAGTGTGTGACGTTATCAATGTACGCACGCACGCTGCATTTGTACATGAATATCTGTAATGCAATCAAAAGGAGTACCATGAGCGCACCCGTGATCCAATCAAATGAAGGTTAATCAACAAATTTGAGGTTTTGTCCCGCAATACAAACCCTTTTTCCGATGAACAAATAAATAACTAGATAAGATTTTCGTTGCGGTATTTCCAATTAAAAAGTATAAGCCATTCATGTCGCTGTAGCAGTAAAAATGGGTTTTTAATTTGATAAAAAGCATTAGTTTTTCATCAATATATTGGAGATATTTTTTACTATTTTTAACATTTGTAAGACCGAGTGTAAATTTGCGGGGATTGTGTTTACGGTGTTTAATTCGAAATTAGAAATGCGAACAATTCGTGCCGTGCAGCACTTTAACGAATGAAATTTGTGCAACAGAGCGCCGGCTCTGCCTGCGACTAATTGCAATTCTAAATATTTCTACAGTAAGTCTATTAACTGGTAACAAATAGAGAATGGCAATTTGGAAAAAAGGGACGCGTCATTGGGAGGATGTACGTCGACGGGTAGAGGCGCTGGATTATACGACTAACAATAAAAAGACTTTTAGAGTTTACGCATGGAAGGAAATGCATGGGAAATCAATAACAGGGCGCGTAGGTGAAGGCTCGACATTGTTAGGTTAAAGGGGCGCTTACGCGAGCGCCGGTGATTTTCTTTGCCGTCGACGTCATTGAACGTCGGGCGCCGCCGAGCCATTTATAAAGCAGTCGTTCCGAGTCAAGCGAGCGATTAGCGAATATAAAAGCGGGCGCGCGGCGTAATAAATGGGCGGCTCGGCGCGTTGACAGGTGTTTAACGAGGGCCACTAATTCTCGACTCGTCGATCATGCGCGGCCCCGGGGAAGGAGCGCGGGGGAGCCTCCCGGAGATCGGCTCCCCGGAAGCGGGCCCGATCCCATCGGTTATTCACGGGCGCGGCCGAGGCCCGCGCGATAAAACCAATTCCACAACAAAGCCCGAGCCAGAGGAGCGGCCGGGCGTCTCCTCCCCGGAGGCTGGCCTCCTCGAGGGCTCCATTAGCGCGGGCCTGCCGGGGCTTCCCCGCGCGTGCGCCCCCCGGGGTCAGGGCGCCCTCGGCAAACTGTTGCGTAACCCGGCCGCCGCGGGAGGTCGGGTCGATTCCCTCCCGCGGAAACACGTCCGGCCGCGCGAGCAAAGGTGCTTTTAATTACGGGCGGGGGGCGGCGTCCTTGGGCTCGTCGCGGGCCCCGGGGCTCCTCGGGCAGGTGGGCGTGCCCCGGCGGCACGGGGTCTCCGTGTAAGGGGGGCGCGGCGGGCGCGGGGGGCGCGGGGTCGTTAACTCGCCGGGCCGGCTCCCATTACGCCGGCTGCGAACGGGGGCGGCTCTCCCCGGGCGCCGCGCCGAGGTGTGTACATGCCCCCCTCGTAAAGTCGCGGGCAGGCGCGGCCGGGCCCGGCCGGCCGCGGCTACGCGCGCTTGTAAAACTGAAATAAAATCCCGCGGCGCTTCCGCGTATCGGGTCGTAAAGCCCCGCGCGGATTACCCGGCAACAAGTTACACGGCCGACGCCCCGGCGACGCGCACCCGGGGCGAGCCGAGGGACGCCGACGGGGGAGCCGAGGGCCCCCGAGGCCCGGCCGCCGCGGAAGAGCTTGATCGGGCGCCCCGGGGGCCAGGCCGCCCGGCCCCCCGAGCTTGCGCGCGAGCTTGCGCTCGGGCAAGTCCCGCGGGGGCGCTTCCCAAGGAGGCTCTTTAGGCGGGGGGCCGCATTCCGCGGCGAACAATCGGCGCGCTACAGTTAGCCGGGCCGGGATCCGGGCCGCATGCGCCCGAGGCCTGCCCGCTTTCCCACATTTCGATCGGATTACGCCGCGGCGGCCCTGCCTCCTGCACGTGTGCGCCGCGGCGCCGCCCGGGGCGCGGCCCACATCTGCCTAGTCGCGCCCCGGCCCGATAATAAGCCCCGCGACTTATCGCAATCGCCGCGCCTCGTTGACCCGGCTTGATTTGCGCGCCTGGGCCCGGGCAGATGCATCGCCGAGGGCTTTCTCTTTCTTCAAAAGCCTCCCGGGAACGAATGAGCCCTGTTGCCGTATCGCGCGCCCGCCCCGATCTTCTGCTGGGCCGCGAGGCCCGCATTGTCTGCCTGCCTCGAGTCCGTTTCATCCGATCCCCTGCGCCGTTTCAACTCGAGCCCTGCCCGCGTCTGGCTTCGTGGAAGCAGACTGAGCCGAGTGCGACTTCGAAACGAGAAACCTAACCCTAACTCTCGCGTATAATGAGCAACGAGCGCCTGTCGGCCGCGCCGGGAGGGACAAAAAGCTAGGGCTTCCACAAGAATCGAGGCAACCTTGATATTGTCTTGTCTTGTCTTAAAATTCAAACAAATATCGAGACAATATTATAACGAGTCAACACAAGACAATGTCTCATCAATTTTCTTCATATTGAACATTTTATTCTATTGTACGCATTTTTTAATTTTATTTTAAATTTTAATTACATGTTATATATTTATTCATAAAAAAAATTCTTTGCTTTGGAAAAACTATAAAGAACGATAAAAAAAACTGTCAAACCCAATACAACTACCAAAACAAAATCCTCGCGCCTGATAGTATTGTTTGATATTATTAATTGTTTGGAAACCAATCTTCCATTATTTGCGGAGGTTTTAGTGTTACAGCCGAGCTATATATATATATATAAACTTAAACAATAACAAATAATGTACCCGAACTCCACCTGACTTCTTAAATATCGCACCGATTTTTATCTCCTAGTTCGTATTATCAGGAACTCAAGTAGTATTTAAGCCCAAGTCTAAACCAATTGTGATTTATGTCAAATATGATTACCAAGCGCTATGAGCAACAAAACGTGTTTTACCGTGACGGGCTAATATCTTATTATGCTCAGTATCTGGCAGTTATTCTGTATTTTCTCGATACCGATGGTACTATCGAAATACATATTCAAGCAATAAAGGTTTTTAGATATATATTGAACCACTAATTATGAATTTTAGACAATGTTTTATTCTAAGTTATAAATTTAAAAAGCTCGTATAACATTTTTATTTCATAAACAAAACAAAAATTTCTAAAAAGAAAAATATTTAGCTAGATCGATATTTCTTGGTTCAGATCAAGAAAAATTCAAGACAAGACAGGATTATGTCAATTACAATATTTGATCAAACACAAATTTTTCAAGAACAAGAGGATAGTTTCAAATATATGGTCTTGTCTTGTGTTGTGGAAGCCCTAGCTGTAACTGCCCGGAGCTTTCCATCTCCGAGGAATATTGGCCAATGTTTCGCTTATCAAATTTCATTTCGAGCCTGAACAGCCACTATCAAAGTTCGTTCATTATAACTTTTACCCAGTTCCCAAGTAGGAGTCGTAAATTTGGACAAATTGAAAATTAGCACGGTAATGCATTCGATAACAAATGAGGAAAAAGCATTTCGCTTTTTACCCGTGAAATCGAATTAGAAAGGAGGGTAAAATAACCTCCCAAAATTTTTATCTCGCGACCCACTTTTTTCTTCTCGATATTTTCAAAACGTTCCAGTAGTTACCCTTCATCGATAATTCATTAGGATAGATTTTCCAATAATTAAATTGATTCAACTAAGCCATACGTATTTTTCCATATAGATTAAGATATGTCATTTTATGGCTCATACACTTGCACGTTAATACGTGAAATAATATGAGGGTACGTACTGCGAGTCTACTTTATCCCTAGATATTAGCATTTGCTAAATAGCGCATTCAATTTATTTTTCCGTGCCGCAGATAAATGGGTATGAAATATCAATATGGTATCCGGCGGCTATAAAAAACATATGGAATCGAGATACACAAAGAACATCGCATTGAAAATTCAATGTCCTTAAATCTACTTTAACTATATAATGGAAGCTGCTAGTACTTCACTTTCGCATAGAGTAACTCTTTAAAGATAATTACAAAGTGGAATGTAAATATATAACACAGGTGCAGTACATGTATTACGGAAATTAGTAAAATACACGTCCGTGGTAGCGGTCACTTTCCAGTTGAGCATTTTTTGCGAAGCTCGCAATTGCTCTAAATAAACATTGAGATAATTTAAGGGCGAAGAACTGTTTGAAAAGTAGAATCGATTTATTGAAAAATTCAAGAGCGCATTATCTGGCCGCATACGGTTTTTAAATTAAGTATAATTGTTTGGACTATCGGGGCGAGTCTTCTGAGAAAAGCAAGAAGCGAGATACACCGGCAGAGAGAGGGCATGCTTATTATTTCGAGGTATTAAGGTATTTACCTTGACCGCTTATTCGAGCGCTTATTATATATTTTTGTAATTCCCAAAGATGGAAGCGTCTCGCAATTTTTAGCGAGTGTTCGGTACGCGGAGCCAGGAGCCGCGGCGGCGCTCCTCGACTGGCGAATCCCTCAAAGGGGGTCGCGGGAGCGCGGGCTCGTAAAAAGCCAAGTATGTGCAAACGACATAATGCCAGCGCGCACGCGGAACTACAGACAACCTGGCAGTGGACAACAAATAACGTCGAAGAATGTAGGGGGCATCGAACGAGTCACTTGATTATTTCGGTACTTTCGAGGAGACGCTTTAAATGCGCGGCCGGAGGAAAAAAAAGCCCGGCTAACGGGACGCCCGGCGGGCACGCGGCGCCGGCGACCGAGCCTCTTATGCCTCTAAGTGATTAAGGAACAAAGGAGCGGCGTGTCAATTGCGCGCCGCCCGGGGAAAACATTTAATCAGCAGGTAGCGCCGGAGAAATCCCGGCGCGAGCGCGGCAAGCGGCGCCGCCCTTCCGCCGGGGGAACTCTTCCCCCGGACACTCGGCCCGCCGACGAATTAATCAATCCCGGCGGGGGTCGCCTCGCACCCCCCCGGAGATAAGGCCGCCTAATCCCGGACCGCGGGAGATGCGAATCGGGCGCTCCGTCTCCATCTGTGAGGGGGCGGGCGCCGCCCACCTGACGACTCGCCGGCTCCGGGCTCCAGCCGATGCCGGGGCGCCGATTAGTCTCTCCCCCGCCCCCGTGCCGCCACCGCCGCCAAATTGCCGGGGCGAATTACCTGGGTGCAGCGCTCCACCTGTGGCCGCTAAACGCTCCCCGGTCTTTTCTCGCGGGCGGCTTTGACGCGCCCGGGGTCATTAGTGCGGCGCGCGTGCCCGCGACCGATTCATCGGGCCCGCCGCCGCCGAGCCGCGGCCCCGTCTTTCACTTTCCAGGCGGCGGCCCTCTCAGAAGTCAGTCATTAGGGCCAATCTCGACCTCTCCTCCTCCGCCGTTGCCGTACCAACTCCCCGCTCTAAGCACACGCGTGCATAGGTGTTTACGCGGGCATACGTACAAATATACATGTGCATGTTTACACGGGCATATCTAAAAAGCATTTGGAAGTTAACCTCGAATCTAACTGAAAACTTTTAATTGCTTGTTATAGGTAAGTGGTGGGATACTTCAAAGTCTGCGAGACTACTCGGATAATTCACTTTAAGAAGTCTTATTTAATGGAGAGAACCGCGTAAGTAAGTTCAACTCACTCGATTGAATTATTACAACGATTTCAAGCTTTTCGCCCGCTTTAATGACTCGAGCCACGGAAGTAAAACGACTCGCGCAATGTTTTCCGCGAATTGAATAATACTACCCCTCGCTTCGAACTCCTACTTCTTTGCCTTCGAATGCAAAAAAAAAACCTTTCGAGCTGTACGTCAAGCAATAGGAATTTGTTGAAAAATTATTCCAGAGAAAGGAAAACTCCCTGGCTTCCCGGCTCCACCTAAAGCACGTTCACATGTACAATATCTGCATGAAAAAGAAAATGAAAAACCCTTTTCTGTATAAGTTTCCGCGAGTCGTTTCTTTGAAGAGCGGCATTTTAATCAAGTAATACGATCTACTTTTACTAAGAAAGAGCTTGTCTTTGATTACGTAGGACGAGTAGCAGAAGCCGCTCCAGCTGTTCCGGCCGTGACAGGGAGCTCTAAAAAGTTTTTGCTCCCCTTCCATTAAAAGTGCCACGGGAGCTTTCTTCGACTCGCGTGTAATTCTACGCTGGCTGTGTTTTAAAAAATCTCCACAGTGTAACGAGTGTATGGCATGTGGTTCATACAAAGCTGTTAGCCCGCGACAGAAAGCAAGTGTCTCAAGCGTCAAAGCGTTGCTCAGCCAGAACAAACAACAGAATCCCTCCCAAGGAAATAACGATTCGCCGACCGGCTAGAGGCTTCAGTGCACTAAATGCGCTAGCCCTTAAAGTTCCCTTACAAGTTCAATAGAAATTTCAATATTTTGTGCAAAAAATTAATTTTTTACAAACGTTTCTTTGTTATGCAGCCTTCTAATCAGCTATGCCGGGGTAGCGTCGCGACCCATCGTTTTCGAGTGCCGGGTTCAAAATTATCATTTGGTAATTTTAGCAAAAACTTCTTTTAATCGTTTTATTCCAATGAATAATTTTTCATAATGTTCTAGCATAATAGAAGACTCTATGAAGTAAAATTTTTTTCTATTCTTTCAGACAGAGAGAAGTCGATAATTTTGATCCTATTACATAATTCATCTTTCCGTTACGTTTATGAAAGTAAATATCATTACATTTACATAAACTTGAACGTAACTTTTTGAAAAGTGCCGAAAGGCAATCCTTGCTTTCTCTCCGAGTTGACGCTCGGCTCGCGCTCGCGACGTCTCCAGAGAGATGACTCGCAAGGGATATTTACTGCGAGGAGGTCGGTCGGTCGGGGGTCGGCCTGAATGCTGCGCCGGCCACAATTTGGAAAAGGCCAAGGAGGATTAAAGTGGGGCCGGCCCCCGAGTAAAAGGACTAGTCCGAGGCGCGGCGGTTCCCCCCGCAAAAAGCTCAGGCTCAGGGTTTTTCTCGCTCGACAGGGTGAAAAAAAGGGTACGCGTGTATGGTGAAAAAGGGCCGGCAGTGGAACAATTTCCTTATTGCGCCCTTTTCTAAAGTAATAGCCATCCCATTAGGGGGGCGGCTTAAACAAACTCTCGGAGGGGCCTTATCTGCATCGGAGGGGGACGCTCCAACGCCAGTCGTTCCCGTCGCTCCCCGGCTCCGTTCCCTTTACGCGCCAACAGCCAAGTTATGGTACTCGGCGCGGCCGGGAATTTCGTAACCGCCGCCGGTGCCCGCGCAGGTGGGGGACAGGAGGCAGGCACGCAGGCAGGAAGGCAGGCAGGCTTCCCTATCCTCCTTCCTCATCGTTTCTCGCGGGGGAATATCTTTCCTATTTTCTCGGTGATTACGCCACGAGGCTCGCCCTTGTCTCGGGCAAAGTAATGGTCAAGGGAGGTGGAGGGGGCGAGAGTCCCTCCTCCTCCTAAGCACTTCTTCCTCCGCGATCGTGCGGATCATTGGCCTCTCTCTCTCTATCTCTCTCTCTCTCGCTCGCTCCTGCCCCGCGGGCTCGAGCGGCGCGCGCCAACGATCGCGAGTTCCGATCTTCCGCGCGGGGACGCGCGTCGTGTAGCCCCCGCTCGAGCGCGCCTCCACCGGCTCCAATTATCCTCCGGCTCCAATATACCCCAGTCGATATGTTTAGTTTAATGCGCGGCCGGCCGACGCCGCCCGACGCCGCCGACAATCAGCCCGCGACCCCGAGCTAACTGTAGTTCGCGCGGCCCGCGACTCCCGCGCACGTCTCCGATTAAACGCGGCGCGCCGCCGGTGGCCCTGCGCTTATAAGGGCCCGAGCCATCTGCCGCGACCTGATCGATTCCTTTCCTACGAGAAAGACTTTCCCTCGTCAATTTCCTGCTCCGCCGACGTATCGGCGAGATGAAAAGCTCCCAGAAAGGAATTACCTTCCCGAAGAGCTCCGCCGAGGACGACGACTATATATATATATATATACACACACACACGGGGACAAAATAATTCCCCGCCGAACCTCCAATCCCTTGTAATCAAAATTCGGCTCATTTCGCCATTTCGGATCAAATCATTTGGGATAGTGGTTTTTTGGCCCTTTTCGCTCGGCTCCTCCTACCCCGTAATACCGTTGAGTGCTAACGGCATTAGAAAAAGAGAAAACGAAGAAGAATGTAGAGAGCCGCGCGAGTGCTTACTTTACGCGATCACTAATCTTGGGCGTAGGGAGGATTTTCCGTTTTCTCCAAATTAATTTTAAGCTAGGATAATTTTGGCCATTTATACGATTGTTAACTTTGGTATCGCGTTTGCTTAAAATATTATAGCAAGACTTTGTTTGAACTTTGATAAAACAACCCGAGGGAACAATTCGAAACATTAACCAACTTTCCTAATGAAAGATCCATTTATTATTTTCGTCGGTTCGACTAATTAAATACCGCGTGCAGATCGAATAACTGATTTAAAACTATTGTTTCATAAATTTTAAATGAATGTATGAGTCAATTAAACTTAACTTGCGTGTCGACACATTAAAAGTCAATGAATTATTGTGCGCTGTAAATATAATGTCATAAGCCCAACTAAATGAGTTGATTGGATAAACCGCAAATGAAAGTCAGTTGCTCTCTACTGATGAACCTACAAGCGTAGTGAATCGGAGGAAAAAAGAATTTGCGGACAAATTCGTACTCGTAAATGAAATGAGCTTGTGAAAAGTGAGAAGGCAGTGGTTGGGACGGGGCGCCGGGAATGAAAAGATATTCAGTGCACTGTTGTATAGAACCGGATGCAATAAAGTCAGTTATCCTTCGAGTGGGAATAATACACAGAGCAGCGGCTCGCTCATGTATAGCATAAAAGCGAGAGCCGCCAAGAAAGAACGTAAAATGGCGCGTGCAAAAAGACCCATTTAAGATTTTTTACCATTTATTTACTCGATCAAAAAAATCGCTTTAATCCTTTTCCTTGTGCAGAAAATCAAGCTACTTGAATTTTAAAGCTATTGTGATTCCACTAATTATTTAATAGTACACAAAAGGTAATAATAAATAAAAACGGGCATGTAAGAAGGATTATATTAACAGGTATTAGGAGTAAAAAATTTATTTTGAGGCTAGATTTGATGTATATTTGTCAATATATATTCCATACAATGTATAATATAAAAGAAATAAATTGGTTGTAAAAATGTAAAATGAAATATGTAAAGGGTCTGATAAGAATGCACAAAGTAGAAAAAATGATAAGTATAGGAAAAATAAAAAGCGGGTGAAATAGAGTGCGGGACGGAGGCGCGCCTCGAGAAGCTGCTTGAACGAAACGCTAATACCTAGGCCCTTGAGTGCGCATAAGAGCCGGGAGGAGTTGAGGGGGGGGGGGGGCAAGAGCCAGAGCCCAAGACTGCGGGCCCCGGAGTGACACGCAGAAGCAGTAGCCGGGCGCGCCCCCGGGGCAATTCGCGGGGAAAATCCGGGCGGAGGCTGCGCGATCCTCCGAGTGGGAGGTGCGCATAATGAAAGCCGCCCGGGGATCAAAGGAATCATTTCTCAGGATAACGCCCGGGCGGAGCTCCCCGGGGTGCGCTGTCCCTCCGGTCGGCGAATCGAATTCCGCCCTCAAAAGCCGCCCCGGGTCTTCAATTAGGCTTTTTCCCAGGGCGCTCGGGGCGTACACAGGGGGGCCATTAACCGAGTGCAAACAGGCCGCGGGTTCTTCCCTCGCGACCGGGGCGGGGACTCGGTTGACGGGCCGCGCGCGCCCGCCACGAATCGCCCCGCCACTCGCCCGATTATACTCCCTTCCATTACCCGGCGCGGCTGCTGCATTCATGGAAATGCAGTGCTGGGGCGCGTTTTTTCGAGTGCCCTTCGCCGTGGCTGGCTTGGGGAGTCGGCCCTGCCGGCGGATCGTAGATGTAGTTGGCCCCCTCACGGCAGGTGTCGCCCGTGTTCTAATTCGATCGATTGCATCACTGGCTATGGGAGACTTGAATCGGGCCAGTGGTGGCCTGTTGCTTAGAAATCGCTTCTAACTCTACCGCTTGAAATAGATCCCTAAGGAGAAAAAAAGCGCGGGACGGTATCGGTGAAGACTAGAGAGGAGGCAAACGAGCCGATGACAGCCAGGCCCTTCGCAAAAAGGCGCTCGGACGCGAGCGAGGAGCCACTCGCCCATCGGCCCGTTCTCACCTGTGTGTTGCTAAGTAATGAAAGATAAATGCACACGGGGCTGGGCGGATGGAGCGGAGAGATGACGCGGCGCGACGCGCCGGGTCCTTTTTAATGAAATCGTCACCTGGTAAAATGGATTCTCCTCGGCGCGGTAATGAGGTCCAAGACAAATGTTGAAAGAGGAGAAGATCATCGGGGTAATTTGTGACTCGCGGCATTTTTCATCCTTCATACTTTAAGGCAGTTAAAATTTGACAAATGGCGCGGGAGCCCCGGGCGCCGCGAGTAAACAGAGAACAAAAGCCCGGGCCTTTTCAACGGTGTAATAATTAAAATCAATTCTCCTTGCAATAATTGCATTGTTCGCGCCCGAGCTTTAGCCCCGTGGGTTTTTGCGCTCGGGCGTATCCACGCAGGCAGGCCGATCGGAAAAGCGATAAAAAGCCCTCGGCTAGTCGGTTTTAGTAGGTTCCAGCGGGGCCGGTCGCACCGGCGCCCTGCGCTTGTAACCGTTCGCCCGAGTGGAAACCCGGAGGATTTGTGTGCCCAGGCGTCCATTGTAATTTCCATGTATTTCCCGGCCGGCCGTCACTCTCTTTTTCGCACTGGTAAATAGAGGCTGCTTTTTCAAGGGTCCTTGGCTCGTCCTTGGCCAACGGTCCCGGGCGCCCGGGCGGATGCCCCTCGGGCCTCCTCTTTTCCACCGAGCCGCGTATACGCATCCGCGGGCTGCCCGATCGGCGACGCTGCCTCCCGGGGACAGGGGATTATTATTCGGCCGCGAGGCGCAAGAAGGACGCCCGAGAGCCGGGCCTTCCGGCCATTTTCCGTTTTACGAGGGCGTTCCGCCGCGGCCGCGGGGATCGATGCCGGGGCGCAATTTGCCGGGCGGCCGCCTCGCGAGTCCCCGCCGGCCGCCCGGCCGCATTATCCTAATAAGGACCGGCGGCCCTCGTTGCCGGGTTCGCGCGGATAACGACCCTTCGCCAAGTTGCCTGTCGCCTCGGACGGAGGAGCCCGGCCCTTCCGCGGCCCCCCCGGGGAGGAGAGGGCCGCGATTGATGGGGCCGTCGCGCTCGGCTGCACGACACTCGTGCCGAGAGTCATACGCAAGACTCGCCGAGTGTACGGGGTTGCACGCGCGAGAGGCCCTCGGCCGAGGCTGGCCCGAGTGAATTTCGAGGGACGTTGGCAAATTAGGGGGCGGCCATTAGTCCCGGGCCGGCGAGGGCCATTTTCCCCCAGTCGCTCGATCGAAAGTCCCTGCGGAGGAGGAGGGGGGGGGGGAGAGGCCAGGGCGCGGGTAACACTTGCCAGAATGTAAATGACTCGGCCGGGGGGGAGGGGCTGCGCGGGGGAATCTCCAAGTCTGGGGGTTTGCTTTACAGTTCGTCGCGGGCTCTTTCTGTTTAAAATTTAATGACCCCAGGGTCGTTTTGCTCCCCCGGATAAGCCGCCGGGAGAATTTACCCGGCCGTAAAGGCCCGCGCGCTCGCGCTCCCCCTCCCCCGCTCCCCGGCGCCTCTTACGGCCCGTGCACTCAACCAAATTGTTTAGTTAAACCGGCGATTTTCCATTAGCCGAACTACATAGGCGCCGCGCGCCTTTTCTCCTCCCCGACGACGACGACTGCCGTCGATCCCCCCCCTCCGAGCGATCCGAGTCCGCGCGCCGTGATGAATTTGAGTCCCCCGGGGCATTGTCGACACGCGATTCCCCGCCGGCCATTCATCTCGGTCCTTGGAGCCGACTCCGGCCCGCGACCTCCGCTCTTTAGCTCTCCTTCGGAAATCTCTCGCCCGCGCGCAGGAATGCGGCTCCGGACGAATGATCCACTGTCACGTGGGGGAGGAATCCGACAATTGGCCGGCCCAACTTCCCAACGAGTCGAGTGCGCGTACTTGCCGCCTCGACGAGCCGGCGCCGCCCGGGACAAAGGAGTGACCCCGGCGCCGGCGACACCCCCCCCCAACCCCCGTTCGCCAATTCGAACCCCGGGAAAAACGGGGGAATCCCCGAGCAGTTAATTCCGCGATAAAGTTGGAACAAAGGCGCGGCCGAGGCGGCCGAGGCGGTGCCTCGGGCATATCGGGACCCTTGGCCGGCTCAAGGCCGCCGCGCCCGGCTCATGCATATTCACCGGGGGGGCGTTATTTAATGCGCGGCTAGGGGAAGACGCGCGGCCCTGGAGCCCCGCGACGGGGGCGGCTCTTTTTCCCCGGGCGCGGTTTGTCAAAAGCGGCGCGACGCCCTGGCGCATTGTTTACGCGCGGCCGGGGAGGCCTTTGGGCCGCCGGGAATTTATGCCGGCGCTCGCCGCGCCGATGATTACTCTTGCCGGCCGTTACGCCCGGCCGATTTATGCGCGGCCTTAACGCCCGCGACGGCTGCGCGCCCTGGCGCTCGACGCCCCGCGCAGCATCCCGCCCCGGACCTCTTTTGAGTGCGCGATCGGACCGCGCGGGCATCTCCAATAGACGGCCGATGTTTTGGCGCGCTCACTCGCGCAATCGCTCGGATGATGGTGATTGGGAATTGGGCGGTCGGCCTGATTTGCCGGCTCTCGCCCGCGGATATAATCGCGCACGCACGAGAGGGAAGACGGGCGCGTTGATCTTGGCGTGCTCGTGTCGACGTGCCGCCGCGCTGATCTACAATCTCGCCGGCGGATTGATAACAAACACGGAGCCCGGGCGGATCTTGCGGGACTTAATCAATAATTATCAGCGGGCGCGTTATGGTGAATAATGCATGGGTGCGCGTGGCCGTCCACTTATGCGCCTGTGTGCGCCGCACGCGTACATTTTGATAGGGAGTGATTTATCGAGGCGGCGCGCGATAGCGAGCGCGGGGGGGGGTGGGGGCGAGGAGGGAAAAGGAGCCAACGGCGGCCAGGGCCGCGGTGAAAAAGCGGCTTATGCGCGGTTTCGTCGGCTCGGCGATAAATCACGGGGACAGGGGCTTTGGCGGTGCGCGCGCACCCAGCTGTGTAAGCGCCGCGGCTCCTTAGTGCGCCCCGATCGCGAGCCGCGGCCATTAAATTAACCGTAACGATGGCAAGTGTCGGATAAGTTATTGGGCCGCGATTACCCGGCGACAGTGGGACAATGTATCGGGGCGCGATTACCGGGCCGATGACGCGCGGCGCCGTAATTCAGCGGCGGCTCGCGGCCTCGGGCGCTTCCCCCCCACCTCCCTGAGCCGGGCCCTTAATTGACACGTCAATGCCCGGCGCACCGGCCGGTAATTGGGTCCCCGAGCCGGGCGAAAGGCCTCGCGGAGCGCGCGCCTCCGCTCGGGGCCCGGGAGCGCCGCGGGCGCGCCGATGGCCAAAAACACTCGGCCGCCAAAAATTGTCCTTGCCTCGAGGATGGCCGGCCCCCCGAAAGGGCCTTGGCAAGTGCCGGCCGGAAGGCTCCCTTCGAATAATGAGCTCTAAAATAAGCCGCGATAAAGCCGCGGGCGCCCCAATGCAATTGAAAGCCCGGGGCCCTGGGGCCAAGTTTTATAGAGCGTTAATAGGGCCAATCTAATGCCCGGGGAAGTCCAACTTTCGACTAAGCACTCGGCCCGCGGAGATTTACGAGGTCGGCTAAGTAGTTGGCCGGGCGGGGCTCGGGCCGCGACGAGCCCCGGTACACGTGTACCCGAATAATTCATCGCGCCTATAATTCAGCAGGCGCGCCGCGTCAAATGGGGGACTACCGCGCGCGCCCCGGGATAAAAGGGGCCGCAACAATGGCCCAGGACCACCCGGGGCACCGCCCGCGCCTGGGAACAATGCCGGAGGCGCGCCACTCGCGAGGAGTAACGGGCCGCCCCGCGGTACCGATACCGCGGGGGGATGCCGATCGCGCCCCGGATGCCGGCTGCCCGATTGTCCCCCCCACCCAGGGGAAGGAGGTCGTTCGCCCCGCGCGACCTTGGGCTATGGCGCCCGGCAAAAATGCCCGCGTGCCGGCCTGCACCTGTGCATCGCGGAATTCATTAGAGGCGGGAGGCGCGCACGCGCGCGCGCGAGCCGAGCCTCTCATCACTCGGGGGGAAAGCCCGCCGGCTCCGCGCTTCTCTAATTATTCAACCCGTTCCTTTGCCCATATGCCGATCCCAAAGGGGGAGACGAGGGGCTCTCCTGCAAACGCGTCTAATTAATGGATCAACCGAGCCGCCTCAAGAAATACACAATAATTATTATATCCAATTGATTATTTACCATTACACCGTGCGCTTTATCAACGCAGCCTGTGTAACTGGACTCTGCCGTCTGCGGTACACTGCAAATCAAGTTGTAACAAATCCAATAGCCGCCTATCCTACGTTTTCATTAAAAGTTCAATTGTTTATCGCGCATAAACAGTGTTCTCTAGCATTATCAAACTGTACTTGGGAGAACCTTAATGAGGTAGCCACACGAGTAGCAGTGCAATATTTGTTTTCACTACTGAGCTTGTGCAAATTTTTCAAGCCTCTACGAGGTACGTGAACCGACCAAATTAATCTCGATGCGCTTAAACCTTCTGTTATTCTGCACTTCCCAAGATAATATACCGCACCTTTGGCATATCTGTGTAATTATGGCCAACAATGCGCTGTTTATACGTGTCTAGAAAGAATAGTTCTTCAAATTAGCAATTAGATTGAGGATATCTGAAAGAGGAATTGAAACTTGACGAAAAGAGAGAATAGCGTCAACTTGTTTTCTTTAGCCTTGCGGCTATCGTCTGTTTTGCTTGAGCAGGTTAGCTTCGCGCGCTTTCTTAAAAGCCTGTCTCCAAGGAGAATAAAGGTCTCCTTGTGACCTTTATTCGGCAAAGTCGTAATAGGCAATTGCGGATAAAATGGAGCCTGCCGAGGCGTACTAATCAGTCGGTCGGAGTCGTAAATAGCGCGAACTAAATCCCGGAGAAAATCGCTGGAGCGTGAGGCAAGGTAAGCAACGGATGGAGAAAGGATCCCGCGAGTTATTAGCGGACGTAACCGTGGGCCGTAAAAGCCCGGGGCGCGATGTAAAGTTGGTTGGAGGGCGTTGGTAATCGAGCCGGGGGTATTCGGCGCACTCGGCCCCAGGCTCGCTCGGGCAGGGGAGAGCCGCCGGGTGGAGACGTACCTGCCTGGCCTCGGCTCTGTCGCTCGGTGGGCGGTGCGCGTCGCGGCTCGACTCCTCGGTGGTGGCACTTGGTCTGCGGCACTGCGTGTCCCCTCTCGGCGCCCGCGTGCCCTTGGACTTGAGCCCCGTTCACGGCCACAAGCAACACAGAAATGCTGGGATTGCGAGGCGTGCGGCCACTTTTCCTCGCGGCGCCGCGCGGTGCATCCCACCCGGGGGAGGGGGCACCTGGCTTCCCGGGCGGCGGCGGCGGCGGCGGCGGCGCGGCAGGTGGAATGCCCAGGCGGCCTCCCCACCCGCGGGCGCGGCCCCGGGGCCCGGGCGCCGCGGACGAATTGTCGGGCCGCGGCGCCCGGGCCGGTGGGGGCGGCCCTCGTTACGCGCCCGCTTTCCTAATTGGCCCCCGGAAGGAGGGGCCGCTCGGGCATTTCCCCACCCCGGGCGCAGATGCCCGCCGCTTGATAATCCCCGGCGTCTTAGGCGCCTCCCGCGAGCGGGACTCCCTTGTACGCCCGACGCCTCGAGATTAGGGATAGGCAAATTCCCCTCTCTAATTATTTTAAAAATAGCCCTATCTCCCGACTAATTTTCCACCGGCGCTCGATAGCCGAGGCGCGATAGCGCTCCTCCCACGCCCGATACGTGCCCTTCGACCGTTGTTGCTCCCGCGGCACGCGTCTCCCACCCCGGCCCGAGGCGCCGCGCCCCCTAATCGCTATTTACCTTGCGCTCGCGTTATATGCCCAATTGCCGGATTATCCCCGGCCGGCAATTGGCCAGATTGGAGGGAAATTAGAAGAGCGGGTTCCGATCGGGAGCCGCCCGCGCCGCCCCGCGATCCGCGGTAAAGTTCCGACCGCCGGCCAACCGTTCAAATCCCTTTATTCCGACTTTGACTAATTCCTTCCTCGCGATCAATTGATTCACTTAATACTTGGTGCGCCCGAGCTTTCCTCAAAATCCGCCAATTCCCGGCAATTCCCGGCACGGCAATTCCCGCCGATTCCCCGGCAACCTCCTCCTTTCTTTGGCCGGGCCGCGACTTGAAAAAGTTATTACAAACCAAGGTGCGTTGCAACGCTATTACGAGTTTAATTCAAGTTTAATTGGAACTTGTAACTTGTAACGGAGCGGGCTGCTCGCGTACGTGGCGGCGAGCCGTCCGCGTCCGCCTGGGCGGATGCCTGCCCTCGAGGTACGATCCGGCCGAATCAATAAAATCAATAAAGCCATGCAGGAAAGCTTATTAGAAGCACAAATAGAGCTATACGTCTTGGTGAAAAGGCGGTAGGAGCAGGGATTATCGATATATTCTGACGGGGATAAACATTGAGGATAATCCGAACAAATGTTAGTAGAAGTACTTAGCGTTAATGAACCTTAGGAGGCGCAGCCCTGTTAATCTTCTTACTAAAGAAACAATACGTTAAATTTCAATCCGTATAAATATTGAAGCGGAAGCGGACAAGTTTCCCGATAGTTGGGGATAGACCGGGCCGAGGCAGGACGGGCTCACCGATGTCGCCGCAGGAGCGAAACTGGGCCGGGAAGATTGACGAGGCGGCAGAGGCGCCCGGTGCGGTTGACTCGGTCGACTCGGTCCACTCGGCCGCTGGCGACTGATCGCCGGCCAAACCGCGCCCCGTCTTTTTAACGCGTCCGCGGGCCCCGGCCCTCACGCGATCCCCGTCCCCTAGGGCGCCGCGGACGGCTCCATTCGCCCGGCACGCGAGCCCATTGTCCGAGCCGGCCCTGCTAAACGGACCCGCGCCCCGCCAACTTCCTCCCGGCCCAGGCCGAAGGCGCCCCGCTAATTGCCGGCCGGCCGCCGAAAGCCCCGGCAAAGTTGGCCGGCGCTCGGGCCCTCGGCCCGACGATTCGCCCCGCGAGCCGCCCGGTAAACGGGTTTTCCGGGGCGGGATCGGCTTATCGGGCCCGGGGCGCGATAACGCGACCTTCGGAGGGGCCGCGCCGGTAGCGCCCGGCATGTTAGCGAGCGAGCCACCGGGAAATTAATGGCCGGGGAGTTTCGCCGGTTTTTGCGCCTCGATGTCGCGCCGACTCGTTAGCCCCGGCGCACGCGCGTACTTGCCGCGCTGATTTATGCCCCGCGGCGCGGCCCGGCGCAGGAGGCCCGGCGGAGGGGGAGGGGGGGGCGGCAGGGGCCCGCGGGAGGGGCCGGGGCCGCCGAGCCGGCGCCGCGTGGGCGCCTGCGCGCCCGCCGATAAAACGCCCCGGGCCCTTATTAATAGCCGCATTTGCGCGGCCGGCTAAATGGCTATTTGGCCAGATTTACGGGGCCATGCGTCAAGCGGGCGCAATGAAACAACGCGCCGGCGGCCCGTTTTTCGGCGGCCGCCCCGCTCACCCCGAAAAGTAGTAGGGGCCCGGCTCCGGTCAGACGACGCCCGCGCCCAGCCCGCCGGATGTCGTTCGCGCGCCGCCCTCGTAAACCCGCGCGCGCGAATTTCCCTCCCAGCTTCTCCGGCCGGCCCTTATTTCCACGGGGCGGCCCCGCCTGGGCTTTACGGCCGAGCTAACTGCGCCGCCGCGGCGCTAATCGCCCCTCGCGCGACCGCCTTTATCGCTTTTCCTAATAATTTCGGAAAAGCCCCGGCGTCTCCAGCTCGGCTTTCCCCGTAGCGGCCACCCGCCGCCCGCCCCCTCGGCCCCCGCCCCGCCTCCCGCGACCCAAGCCGCCCCGGGCATTTTTCCCGCGCGGCGATACTTTGAGCAAATATAACAGGTGGTGCACGCTCGCGGGACGATCGGCCGGGGCTGCGCCATGGGCTCCGGGATAAATGCTTCTCCCCTTCCCGGAATTACTGTAATCTCCGCTAAAGCGTGGACAGGCTCGCAATCCGATTAAAATTACTATATTTTCTCGGAAAAATTCATAGAGATTTCGCGGATATAGAAAAACGTTTATTAAACGCTGTACTACATGTATAATGCGCGGCAATTTCAATAAAATTGTAAGCCTCTCCTCGCTTTAACTGAAATTACAGTAATTTTTGGAAACCCGTTTACGACCGCGCGCTGCGTGCTCGGCATTTTTCACAAGGCCAAATTGTCTAGCCGATGATAAATTTCGAAAAACCCGATCTGCGCCGCTCTGCGAATGCGCACCTACTTACTAATTAATTCAGCCCCCGTGCACACATTTTCTTGTAAAAACTCCAACAAGCCTGAGCCAGTACGAATTAACTTTAACTCCTCGCATTAACCCCCGTGCAAGCTTTGTTGTTCCCGCAGGAAGTACTAAGCAACGGCTGCATCGCAGTGCAACGTTTAAACAGGGCAATTGTTGTATTTAAAAAAGTCTCCCTTTTCCAAATGTTACCTATATGTTAACTAAAAATTTCAAGAACTGGTCACGTATCTAGCTGTACCAGCAAGAATAACATCGATACTAAATCTAAAACAAACTTGCTTTGAGAATAAACTAGATCAAACTTGATAACAGGGCAGACTTGAAAAGGTACGCAGCACCAATACAAAAAACGCGTTGAAACTGCTACCAAATTTCTTTACTCTTTTAAAGAGGGCGATGTTATGACAACGTAGCCTACTCCACTAACCTCGCGAGTAAAAATTTGAATGCCAGATAGAAGGATCATAAAATTGAGACTGAAAAGTAAAAATGACCTTGGTTAAGTGTAGAATCTCATTAGGCCGTGATATTTAAATTTTTTATGATGAATTATAGATCTATCTAAAAAATTAAATAATTATAAGTTTGAATTTCTTTTAAAGAAAATTCTAACATGAAATTTAAATACGAAAAAATTAAGGTCTTCGCTAGAGACAGGTCTTTAATATAAAACCAATAAAGTTTTAATCTGTACCTATATCTACAACGTTATGATGTAAAATTACTTGATAAATACCTAGTACGTTCATTTTAGTTTTTATCCGACTTAAAACTAACTAATAAACAAATAAGCTTGACGTAATCGAGTTAATGAGTGCATTTCTCTCGTGTGTACCCTGTAAACTCATGAAAACGCTTTAGCTGATTTCCGAAAGTTACTTTATTTGTTTACTATAAGCTTATGTGTTTTTTCAAAGTTTTTTAAAGTTTTAAATATAATTATATATTATTAGTATATTAATGCCTTAATTGTATGCATATTGCCGTTTATCTATAGTTAAGAGTTTTTAAAAACTAACAAAGTGACATTAAATAATTTGTTTAAAGTGAATGTTTAAATCTTGGACCATTAATCTAAAACAATTATATAAACGGACAATCAACACAGAGAACGTACTATATATACGCGCTTGGAGATCCAAGATAGAGAAACTGCTCAAGTATATATCTATATCTAAACATATAGAAACAATTGATAATCTTATTGTCCGAGGTATACCTTGAATTATGCGCAAAGAAGTTAGTAGCCGCTCGATAACCATAGCGTGCGCAAGCAGTTTCTAGATAAAAAGAGAAGCGTGGTTAATGTTTTACCGAGGCAGATTGATGGATAAAAATGATTTGTGTACAGATAGAAAAATGAGCAGGAGTTAAGTTTACATAATCTTTTTTAATGATATTTACAAGCAGGAGAAAAGTATGCTGCAGTAGGTATACATTTACTCTTGTTCGCTTTAAAATATAATCTATCGATTTTTTGGAGAGAAATTTTGGATTTTGTATTCGACGAACAGCTTAAGGCCCAAAGGCCTAACGAGATGGAGCTCTTTTGCTATCTATTGCCCTGATAAACACGAAGACTAAGACGTTGAGGCTCATTTGTTAGGTGGGCGGTGGGACCGAGGAAAGCCCTGCGAGGTGCTTAAATCATGCGTGCGCTGTATTAGGCTTATTAGTTGATATTTTTTTAATTGGTGGAGCTGTTTGATCCGCGGTTTGATTATCGTGCACTTAGGAATATGATTATCCGTCGAGTGCTCGCACATTAGCATGACTATGTAGGATAGATGAAGGCGCTTCCAGGTGGTTAATTCGGAATTAAAATAAAACTCGAGTGATCCGTGTATCTATCCATCAGCGGCGCGCGGTAGGCTGCCGCTCGGCATTTCATTCTCAGCGGCAAGTGGCGAATAAAAAGGCAATGCCCCCCGCGCGTGGGAAGGCTCGAGTGCGCGCGCGGACGAATTTCGCCGGGGCGCTCCGCCTAGGCGCGTGCGCGGGTGCGCGGGAGCCCCGTTAGCCGAGGCGATGCGCGCGATTCCCTCCTCGCGACCGGGGCGGCCGCCGGCCCGAGATCCGTATCGGCGCGCGCCGCGCGCAATTAGGCGGTTTCCGCCGCCTGGCAAGAAGCCCCCCCTCGGAAGCCGCCGCCCCCCACTAGCGCCGCGGAAAAAGCCCCGCGCGGCAATTAACGCCCGTGACGCAATATCGGCCCGCGGATGCGCACTCGATAAAAGCCTAACGGTCGCCGCTCCCACGGGGGACGAGTCGCGCCGTTTCCGGTCCAACGGCCGGCAATTAAACGGCCCGCCCGCGCTAACGAAGCCCCGGCGACGCGCCGGACTTTTTGCCGGGCGCCGCGGCCACCGCCGCCGCCGATGATTAAAGTCCCCGGCCGCCGGGGGAACGCGACCCGCCTCCGCCGCTGATGGACCCCCGGTCCACCCCCCCGCGCAACCTGCCCGCGCTTTTTCAATTAATTAACGCGCGAAAGCCCCCGCGCCATTCTTCCCGCGCGCGCCTGGCCCCCGCGCGGCATTAATGATTCAATTTGCATAGACGTACGCCGGCATCCATAAATGCGCTCGCGAACGGCATGCGGCCCGCGCGCCACCCGAGGCTCATGCCGCTCCAAAAGTTCAATGTCTTTGCACTTAATTATGCAGCGGCGTTGAGGTCGACCCCTCGGCGCTTGATATACTGCCCGGGCAGGCGTAAAGGTGGCCGCTTTATAAAACACGTATCGTTTGCAAATGATCTCATCACGAGCGGGGACGTAAAGTTTTTTACGGGGCGCCGCGCGCTGCCCCCGCCGTAAAACACAGGGATCGGACGGCCGGCCGCGTCATTACGCCGGCCGCCCGCTCCCGAAATACGGCCACGCCCTAATGAAGTGCGGGCGCGAGGACCCCGCGGCCCCCGCGCCGCTTTTTCCGCGGCCCGTAAAGTGCTAATGAGCCGCCGGCCGCTGGACCACCTCTCTCCACCTCCGAGCCATTATCTCGTAGACGCCCACTCGGCCCGTCAATAATTATCGGCCGGCCGGCCTCGCGTTCCCTCGGGCTGCCCGCCCAAGGACGCGCCACCGGCAGCGCCGAGCGCTCGCCTAAACAAACCACCCGCCCCCCCCCAACCCGCGGCTCTGCCCGGACTCCGGACAAAGTGCATTGTGCCGCGAACGTGGGACGGGAAGCCGCTCCAAATAGATTAAATTATGTAACTGCTAATTAACAGCCGGCTGAATACCTCCACCTCCGAATGATTCAATCTCCCGGGCTTTCAACGGTTACCGCTTCGAGCAATAATCTTACGACCTTCGTCTCCTCCGCGGCTCTTGCAAGCGTGGAAAAAGAACCATAAGAGAGACTTTTTAACGGAAACCATTACCATTTCTCCAACATTATCGTTTCTTCCCTATTACGCTGCCTCCAACTCGTTATGAAAATGAAATCTGTTAACAATTCCTGCGGTTTGATCATCCGCATTATGTTCTAATCAGCGGCATTTTCTACCTTATTTACTTAATCCCTGCCCAATCAGCCTTCTTGTTCAAACTTCCACTAAATACGCCGTTTGTCCCGTCGTTCCAAAACGTATTCCCAATTGTCTTATATTTGACCGTATCGAGTCAACATGGTGTCGGTTTTCCCGCCCCTCGGAAAATCCTCCCAACTATAATATTTTTAGCAAGCATTCCAATGCAGCCCGAGTACTAGTTTGAAGCATTGACAAGAAATGTAGCGTTGAGCGCGGCAGACATTGGAATTTGGATGGCAATAGCGGCCTTGGAAAGCGATTGATATCATTGCGACTGGCACAGCAAGCAGCACTTGACTTGATTTTCTCCCCCGGATAACGAACAAATCACGAAGAGGGAACCTCCAATTCGGTCGAAGGCGAACCAAGAGATGAGATGGGAAGGACGCGGGGCGCAGATGACGTGTCTCAGCGTGACGCCCCCTTCTTCGGGACGTCTCGGGCCGAGCGAGGGCTCGCGGCACGGACTCGCTTAGCGGGCGGAGGTGCCAACTGCCGAGCCGCGAGACGAATGGCCGCGCGGGCGCGCCGTGTACCCCGGCGCCGGGACATCGGAAAAAGGGCTAATCCCGCGCGGGTGTCTCCCCCCGTCGGACCGGTCGCTCTGGATGCCGGCCGTCACTCGCGCGCCAAAGGCCACTCGGCTGTTTAACGCTAAGCCTGACTAACGCCTTCCCCCCGCGGACGGTACAATGTATCTCGGCGATCCCCCGGGGGATTTATCAGCGGGGACTTCCGCGGGCGCGCGCCCCGGCGAAAAAGCCAGAGCTTAATCGCGAGCGCGCACGCGAAAGCGCTCAACCTTGAACCTGGCCGGCGCGGATGCTGCGGGTGAACGCGCCCAGCCCCGGGCGACCGAGCTATTCGGACCCACGTAACGATTCCAGGTAGGCCAGACGCCCGGCTGGCACGCACGCGCGATCCGCGATAGCGAAGGAGCCGAGCGAACGCGCGTAATCAACTCGCGCCCAGTGATAATCCCCCGGTAAGCCTCGGCCCCTAACCCCCCCACCTGCGGAAGAGCCGCGTCGCCACTGGATCCCCCTGTCGAGAGCGACCGGACACCTCCCGGTGCGCCGGGGCCATTTGCGCGCCGCGTCCCCGTACCGGCCGCCCTTTACGCCTCTACGTCCCAAATGCTTATGCGCTCGCGTTTAGGCTTGGACGCACCCTTTCCGCTGTAAAAGCACCAGTTCTCGATAAACTGCCTCTCCTCCTCCTTTTCTTCCAATCGCTCTCAAGGCCGCTTTCCAGGCTCGTTTGTGCCTTCTTGCTATTCACGTGGCTTTTCCTTTTAAAGCCTCACGAGATAAATACATACTTACACTCGTACTTACGTGTACTGGATACGATAGTTTCTATGCAATTGACCAGTCTCCGATCAATTTACTGAAGACTATGGTAACTATGACTGTAACATTTTTTTCATTGTCTACTCATAGAAATGATATTCTTTACAAATGATCACGTTATTATTAACAGCTTGTCAAAATGTTAAGATAAAACTTAATGATTTGTTAGATCGGTAAACTTTATTGGTACAGTACACCTGAAACAATTTATTTTTTTTTATTCGAATACGTCATGTTTACTGTTACTAAAGTACAGGGCAGCGACTTGATAACGGTATGGCTAATATATTGTACCCATACATTCTCTTTTTATTTTATTCCTATCTCCTTTAGACGACAGTATATAATTTTTATTGAGACTAGCTTGCTTTGCGTAAAAACGTTCACAAACTTGTCTTGTTTTACTCTTCTACTGGTCCATCGACTTATCTTTTATATTAATATAATATACTACTTTGATTTGTGCTTTAACCGTGATATTTCAATATACATTTCCTTATTCTAAAAACTGAACTTTATTTCTGTATTCAGATATTTATTATTTTTTGTTAACTTCTTAAATAAATCTTGAATGTCTAATTTCTGACTTCGCAAAATCGACTTATATCTATCGAACAAAAAATATTTTCTTTATGATTTTTTACTCGATTCAAATCATACCTGGCCCGCCCTAGTATCTCATCCTTCATAGCTTGATAAATTTTATTGGTACTTTGACAATACTAAGATTACCCTTAGCAATGCGAACTCATTTCTTCTTGATAAATAATCCACACTTTCTGTGTGTGAACATTCGCAATTGAACAAAATAACCTTTAACTATTCCGCGGTCATCAAAAATTTTGGAATTCTATCAAACCCAGTTGGTCACACGTAAATGAGAATAGCTATAAACGATAACAATTTACTTTTAAAATAAATTAGGATGTTAGTTCCCTAGTTATATTGATTTAAACATTTAGGCACTTATTTCATTCAAAAATTTACAGTGGTTTCAATAAAAAATAAGGAGAAAATTGAACATTATATAAATGCTATACAGATATGACATCGGCATCCACCTAAAGTGTAAATAGTTGGAAAATGTGTTAATATTATAACCTTCAAAGTTTATCATATTATTTATTAATTTACAATATTTTCATATTTGTTGTTATTTTGTACTCAATTTTTTTATTAGTATTCAATCAAATAAGAAATCTAATATTAAATATATTTTTGAATCAAAAACTATATAATATTTGAATTTTTCCTTCGGGATAAAAATAAAATGTTGGGTTTTTATTAGATGAAAATTTGCAAAAGCATCGGCTCTGTAGAGGGTGGAGTTTGCGATGCATGACAAGACTGCTCAAATGCCTAGAATCAGTCGCTTATAAGAATATTCTTCAGTTCGAGAGTCGAGGGTATAATCAAGTAAGCGATCCGGCGATAGAGCGATAATCGCAGGCCGCCCGCGAGCGAATAGCTCGTCACAGTTCGCGCCGCAGTAATTAACGAGGAATCAATTCGAGAGGGCGCTGAGACTCGACGCCGCCGCTCGCGCCGATACGCGACCATTAAACGATTCACGACCCGATAGCACGTATATTGGCAGCGCCACGCTAGGCAACTCGCGGGACGAACCGAACGATAGCGCTGTAGGTAGAAATATCCAAGTATCAGCTTACATCGTTTTGTCGTCGGGTGAACCCCCACAACTTGTCGCAGTTGCAGTAATTAAATTGCAAGACGAGTTCACTTAGAACTTTATTGTGTCTCTTTTCCTCGATTTAGAAGATTAAATATGAAGTTGTAGAATAGGCGCTGTTACTACCATGTAATATTAGATCTTCATTTCAAACTACGGAAATATTTTTAATTATAATGTGTAACATACCAAAGTAGGTTAATTAATATACCTATATCAATATTTATTTATTCATTTGTCCAAGTTGTACAGTTATATTCGCTATACATTACATTTTGTTGCGGGTACAACTATTGGACTTGTTAATAAGCCTTGTACAGATAGACTTCTATTTTGATTTGTTTTTACATAATGTTAATTATTAATTTGACAGAAATTATTGAATTGGAAATTTAATGCTTACACAAAAATGTTTCACTATAACAAATATAGTTACGTTGTTGCGTAGGTGTCCGCGCACAGTGGTTAAATAAATAGTTAAGTCATACTGGCTGAGTTTTAATTTTTAACAGCAACAGAGCTGACGGTCGATGAAAATTGGAGGCGCAAGGCAAGTTGATGCTACTGGACACTTGCGGACGGTAGCCAAATTCTCTAAGATATAATATTTCTTAATAACTGTAACCGTGTCAATTATTCATTTTTTTTTTCAAACACAAATATTTTTCCTTCCAAAGTATTTTCTCTTTTTTATTTAATTACATTTGGAACATTCAAACCACCGGTTGTAAATTTCGTGAAACTTTAATATTAAACATCTCTCCGTTTTTATATGCTGCCTTGATTCGATCCAAGTGCGCCCGACACTATTGCATTACTCCTACTTCAATGAATCTTATCGAATTCAACACTACTGCATACTAACCCCACTTTTTATTCTCGACGCACACCTCGAATCAATCTGCGGAGCTACGCTTTCTATTGCTCTGATGTTAAAATGCCTGGAATTGTCTCTACCACATTAGTTTACATTCCGAAAACTCACTGCCACTACTTCTTAAACAAACTTTATTGATGTGCATTTAAATCCGAATACCAACATTTACTACAAATTCATACGTACAAGTAGTATTATATACTACTCTTAATTAAACAAAAATCCCATAGATTAAAATAAAATAAATTAATTAAAATAAATTAAAATAATGGATTCATATATATGTATATATATACGTGTGTGTGCATACCTTAATTGTATTTACTTTTAAAGAGATATTATATGCAGATATTGCTGCATATTCAGAATGAAAACTATGAACCTTGTTTCAGGCTGGTCTTGTTTAAATATCTTTTTGAACATTTCATAAAGTGGAAATTCCACTATATGATTTTTGCATCATTTTATATGCATAACAGTTCACTCTACTGATATATAAAATTTACTTTATTCATATTCCATGTACATACATAAAGATTATTGATCGGCATTTACTAGTTCAAGAGTATCTAGATACCAACATCGAAATTTTCGGACGGAGGGCGAGGCATATTATTTATGACCCAGAGACTGTGCCTCAACATTAATTTTTTAGTTCATTTCAAGGTTCAGTGAAAATCATGATGATCTCCATTAGTCGATATAATACTTGCTGCATAGAGTTGTAGGCACTCATTAATATCACTACATTTTTAAATATTCGTATACTTTGAAAAGCTCAACCTCTTACAAAATAAATACAGATTAAATTTTGGAATTTTGGAATTTGGAATTTTTTTGCAGATTTCTTTTTAAATTTTGAAGCAAATTGGACCGTACAAAATTAACCATACTTCCAGTGAAGAAAAGTGACTTCACTCGAAGCTATAACAAAAATCGGCCATTAACCGGATTTTCTATTAGAAAAATATAATTAGTTTTTGCAGAAGTCGCGGAGTGGCGCAGGGGAGCGAAGGGCTTATCGGAGCGTCAATCAGGCGCGAGCAGTGGCTTCTTCGTTAAAGTCGGCAGAAGGAGAAGTGGCGATAGGGCGGCAGGTCATTATATACACCGTTGGCAGGGGATCATTTTTCACGAGGCGTCGGTGAAGACGGCTGTGGCGGCTGCCCGTAGGGATCCGCAGGGCCTTGGCCGACATATTTATTAAAGCGCCTCCTCCGAGAGCAGCGGCTGCGGTGGCAGTGGCGGCAGAGCCGGCGGAGGACCGGCGCCCTTCCGCTCGGCCGCCCACGGATTACTTTGCGGGGACGCGTGATCGGGCGCGGTCGATTGACGCGCGGGCCGCGGTCCCCGGGCGCCTCGTCCCCCAGGTCATGAATATGAAGCGGGGCGCCCTTGCCGCCGCGCGGCTCGCCTTGTTTTTCCAGCGGGCGCCCTACTCCATCAGCTGTTTCGGTTAATAAAGGCCCCGGGGCCCGGCCAACTTCCCCCGTTGAATTCACCGCGGCTCATTATGTGGAAAGTTTCGCCGGGCGGCGCAACTCCGAGATGCGGTGCGCGACGCGCCGGGCCCTCTTAAAGGACGCCCTGGTTAATTGTTGGCATTGTTAGCCGGGTCTGCCCTCGCGGCAATACTTTGATTCTAAATTCAGCGGGCGACGACGCGCCGGGGATTTTTCCGCGCGGCCACCCCCGTGAATCACCGGGGACGTTTTGGAGAAGGCTCTTTAGAGGAGCGCTCGCGGACTACCGGCTCCCGGAAGCTGGGCGCTCCTCCCCCTCGGCGGGAAGGGAAATCGACCGCGAGCCGAGCGAGTCAGGGCTACTAAATACGGCGCGCGCGAGTCAGCCCTAGAGAGGGATGTAGATCGCTCCCCCGCCGGCCCCGGGCCACGCCCGAGAACCGGGCGGTACGCCCCTTTCTGCGCCCCGGGAAATCGCGCCCGGTTCCAAGCGGGCCGCCGCCCGGTGCTGCTCCCGCATTTCCGCTCAACCGTCACCGCTCGCAGCCTTGCCTACCGTACACACCTTGCCCCCGCTCCCGCACTACTCCTCCGCGCACTTGTACCTCCAAGCTTCTTTTTGAGGGGAAACGGGTATTCAATTTTGAAATCGAAGGACTGATCAACGTAATAGCAATTATTTGACTTTGTATTCGTCTTACCTTCGATTGACAGGAAAAAAACGAAAGTAAAGAAATGCAATATGAAATTTCATATCTGCAGATGTCATAAACGCAATTCTCTACAAACCACAAATTGAGTCGCGCACGAAATCGTATGTCATAAAATGTATAAAAAATAAACGCTGAACGAACAATTTTAAACCGCAAGGCTTGGTTCATTCGAGTTCTCGAAAACAGGTACATCCGGGGCTCGATTGTTGTGCATTCTAAAGCTTTTGAAACGGAGGTGCGATTCCCGCTCGTACAATTGAGTTGTATTGATGGAAGAAACTTGCGGTCTTCGTCTGATAGTATATGAAATGATATTGATGTACATGCAGACTTTGGCCCTAAAATTATAAAAATATTACTGAATTTTAAATTGCAAATATAATAACTAGGTTGTGTATCATAAAATAATTTTGTATAAACTCGGCATTTCTGTTAAATTGTTCTGTTAATTGTACAAGTGCTCTCATAGAAGAAATAGTATTCACGTTTGAAAAAATCAAGCGAATTCAGCTCCTGGTAAAAATTATCCAAACTAACAAAAACAATTTCTTATTAGAAAAAATACCGCGTATAGTATACCAGCCACAAAATAGTCTGGAAATATCTTTTTTGTCCCGATCCAAATATGTATGTTGTTTCGAAGCACCATTAATGACTAAATTGGGTAAACCTAGATGTTTTTAATTTAACGAAAAATTTAAGTTTTTACCTATTTCTGATGCTCAGAAATGGATATAAAGTGCATATTAATAGAATAATTTTGACCTGAAGTAACTAATAAACGTAATCGCTCCTCGCTAAGCAAGCTACTATGATTAACTAGCTTATAGTGAATATCATAAATAGAGCATAATGCAGGGAAGTATTGTGATAATTTATTATACAACTTTTTTGAAAACAACTCTAAAAGTTTATCAAATGAATAGCACGAGTAGCTTGTAAAATTAGTTGGCAAAATATTAATTCAGATGAATTGAGACATGAAGAAATAGCTATTATTCCTGAATCAATTCAACAAGATAATAAGCAACAATCGAACATGGATATTAAAGAGGATTTACCAGAGCATACGAGTGAATTACGATGTGAAGATTTAGTAGAGTTACCACTTAGTATAGTTTACAAATGTCTATACTCAAAGTAAGAAAAATAGATATTGTTGCAATAAAGTGGTTACACTATAATACTATTAAGAGAAATCACATTGCGCTTATCCTCCGCCGCACGTGAAACTGTAAATCTCATTGAATTAGATGAAATACTGAAAGAGTTAAGCTGTCCGCTAGACTCATAGCAGCTCTATTCGATAAAAATAAAAAAGAAATTTAGTAATTCTTGATTTTTTAATATTTAATCTTTTAGCATATAATTTTCTTTTTAATATTTCGTATTGTATTTAATTTTTTAGTTCATTTTCAAGAGACGTTTGAAAAATGTGAGGTGCTAAATGAAAACGAATCAGTGGTAACCTTGTATTTGCATAAAAATTCAGGTGAAATTAGAAAAAAGCTGCTAAAACAATTAGAAAAATAAAAAGTAAAAGCTACATATTCTAAAATTTTGAATGAAGTGAATGAAAATATATCTAGAATGATTTCAGAAGCTATATATATATTTTAATTAAAAATTAATTATATTTCTTTGTTTTTAATTAAAACTTAAATTTAATAATACTTATAAACAAGCCATTTATTCTAACTAGAAAAAATTCAACAAGTAGCCTGATAATTTGTTTCGACAAATGGGCTGTTGAAATAATATAAATATCATGGCTTGTTATACTAACTTATAAATGTGAATGGTTTCATTATTACTATTACTATAATTAACCCCTAATTTTGTACTTTTTCATTTAAATATTGCGATGTTTCCACGGGTCAATGAGGCCAGATACTGCTCTCACACGCGAATCAAAGCGTTGCGCTTTAGACAAGACTCCCGTGTTGATGATTCCCGCGTGTTCGAAATTCTGCCGCGCATGTCGCAATTCGTAATCGCAGACAGAAAATGATGCACTTCATGTACGAGAGCATATCTCAAAACAGAAATAAACGAGGAGGAATATGCGAGAAAATATGTTTCCACGATCATACGCAACTGAGGATATCATTTGTTTTTTAATGCAAGTATTGCTTGTTCAATTTTTAATAAAATACAAAGAGTGTTATATAATTCCGAGAGACATGCTAGAGAAACCATACAGGTGATTTAAAATAAAATTTGAATAATAATTTTCCACGTATTTCATGTAAATTATTTAACGCGAAATTTTAATTTTCGAAATGTCTTCATAAAAGCAAATGTTAAAAATATTATGATGTGTGGACGACTGAAAGAAAGATATTATAAAGCATTTATTTATAGGTGTTTTTTATACGTTAATGGTCCCCTTGAGCCATAAAAAAAAATGTGTAAATTGCGAAATTATATTTAATAATGAATGCGGAGTATTTCCAATCTCGTTAAATGAACATACATGAATAAATTGTTGACTTTTCTTAGTCTTTTCGAGGCAATTATAATTAATACGAAAGGTTGTTTTTACAATTGGACTGGCGCACACGCTGGCTGCACGTAGGAAGCGCTCATGTTTTCGGCTAATGAATCTGTTCCTGTCCACTGCAGCTTAACGTACCTTCAAGGCCCGTTGGGAAAAAAAAAAAATAGCCGGCCGCGCGGCCGTACAGTGTAGCAGTGCGCCCGAAGCGCTGTCTGCAATTTCATCAAAGCGCAGAGGAGGGAGACGGGTGAGAAAAGGCCATCGCGGCGAACGGCCATTTGGCGCGAAAGGAATTGCGGGAGCATTAGCCGGCGAGCGGAGGCCGCTCAAATGTCTTTGTCGGGGCGCGCGGGACTGTGGCCAAGGGCGATCACGACGCACCGCGAACTTCCGTTGCGATCTCGGTCTCGCCGGGCGGCGGGGAGCGGCCCGCTATCACCGTAAACCTCGAAAATAGGGGGGTACTGCACGTACAGCCACGGCGGCCAGTCCGAGATCCATCTCGCCGAGCGCGACTATTAAAGCCAGCTCGGGCGTTTCGTGAACGGCCTCAATGTCTTTACCTTTATGCTTAAAGCACGAAATAAATACTCGCTCTTAAGAGGGCGATTACGTAAATTATCCCGCGAGCCCTCGCTCTTTTTCCCATTTTCCTTCGTCTTCTCTCCTCCTTCCTTCCGACTCGCGGGCGCGAAGCTATTTATAGAGCAGTCTTTCTCCGTAAAATGTCTCTGGCTCTTGTTTATATACGCGAGCTTCGCGCGTTAGGCCAGCGGCTCTTGATTAGCGAATGGCCGGGCCTATTTTCCCTTTTTTTTCACGTGCAGCCTCCCATAACCCGGGCTTTCTTCGGTCTCCCTCGCGCGTCACCCAACAATATTCTTCCCAACTTTATGCAAGATGCTAAAATATTTAATAACTCGCAATAGATTCCTGTCCTGCTTGTATCTTCAATTTTACGAGCTATTTATTATATTGTTGCACTCCCGTAGACTTAAACCAACCATAAATATATTCTTTCCGCCGAATATTTATGTACCGTATGTATCGTTCATAGAAAAGCTACGAAGATTAAGTGCGGTAAAAAATTTTGTTATTTCGTTTATAATCTGTATTATCCGCTAATGCACGCGATCGTACAACTTAAAAACTGATGGAAAGTATTTATAAAATTCGGTTTAATTAATGTAGTTGCGGGGCTCGATAAAACAAGTTGGCTCCGCGCTGCAAATTTGTGCATTTCTAATAAGAAATAAAATAATTTAGCTTTGTTGGAATTTCGTGTACATCGAAGAGAAATATTATTTGTCAAAAAATAGCGAAATGATGAACATTTTTCTACCCTGCATAACCATTATATCATTTTCGCATAAATATGAATAGCGCTTTAAAACATTAATCTAAATTTTTCTTCATTTACATTTAAAAAACCGAGATATTTAGTACCGAATTTCATAAATTTAAACGTTAATCAGCTTTAATTTCATCTATTAATTTTAAAAATATTCCACATTTTATAGAAATATAACGTATAGGTTTTACGGAAATTTTTAGAATTTATGCCTCAAATGAAAGCCCGTAACGAAGGTTTACAAGTTTAATCCATCTAGAACAATATATACGTTGTTATAAAAGGCACGCGTAATTCGAGGAAAAAAAAAACGGAAAGTGTAGGGAAAAAGCGCAGAAGGCGTGGGCGGTGGGCGACCGAAGGAGCTGGGAATAATCGGAGGCGAGTGGCGAGGCGCGGGGCCCGCGTGAGCTCCATATCTGCGGGGGCGGCGGTTTTCCGCCTCCGTTCGCGGAAGAGCGGGGCGCGCGGGCGGCGTTAATTGCCGGGCGTTAGTCAGGGCCTTGGGAGATAGGCGCGATAGGGCGCATCGGGCCCCGGGCGAGTCCCCCGGCCGCCGCGGCAGGAACGAGGAAGCGGCGGACAAAGTAGCGGGCGTTCTTGCCGGGAGGACGGGCGCGGCCGGGGCCTGGGAAAGCCCGCTGATGGACGAGGACGGGCCCGCGGACCCGCTTCCGTCCCGGGAATGCCGCGGCGGTTTTTTCGGCAGGGCCCCGAGGCCGCCGCGGGGCTAATTGCCCGGGGGAGGGGTCGACGGCCCCGCGGTTTTTCTCCGTCCGGTTGGGCAACGCGCGCCGCCCTGACGAATCAGCCGTCAGGGCTAATGGCCCCCGGCAGCGCGTGGCCCGCGACGAAAAAAAAAGAAGGGAGCCCCGGGTGGTGGGGGGAACGGGTTCCCCGAGCGGGCCATTTGTCAGGGATTTTTCCGCCGGGCCGTAATGTCCCCGGGGCGCGCGTGGCGCATCGGCGAAATTAATTCATCCGGTCTGGGCCCTGGGAGAAAGCGGCCCGCGGCTTCCGCGGCCCGGGCTTATCGTCGCGCGATATCTCCCCGGGCACAATGAACCGCGGGCCCCGGAAGCCGGGCCGTGGCCTTGGGCGCGGTTCCGCGCCGCGGCCTGGGACCGATTGTTTTCGAGGGCTCGCTCGGGCACCTGCCCCGCGACACTTTTATCCCCCGGCCGCGCTATCGCGCCGCGATCCTCCGGGGGGGGGAGGGCGCGTACACGCGCGGCGCCCCCCCGCTCCCCGGGCCCCTCCATTAGCCGCGGCTCCGGAGCGCCGAGTCAACCTCGCGCCCGGGTTAAAAACACATATATTTCCCTGGCGCTCGGGCGTCCCGCGCTATCTAGATCGCTGGCCGGCTCGGCCCTCGCAAATAGCTTACATTATGATAGACGATAACAGAATCGCCGGTGCCCGCGGACTATTGCCTACATGGCTCCCGCCCAATGAAATATTGGTTAATTGGCCCGCGCCGGGGGACAGATCCCAGATTATGCTCGCAGCCGATACATAATGGATCCGTTTATTTGTAACGATGGCCCAAAGTAATTGTTCAAATAATTAGCCCGTTATAACGATTAATCCGGGCGTTATAGCTCATTTGCCGGGACAAATGGCCCCCGGCCTGTCAACCTGGGCGATCGGCCCTCAAACTAATCCCCTGATATTCTAAGCAATAGCGATAGGGACGGGTGAGCGGGCAGGAGGATCGAGTGCAGTTATCGGAGCGTGCGGATGCACGTGGAGGCGGGCGGGCGCGGGCTTTGGGCCACCGGAGCCGCTCTGCTGGAAGAGCGGGGGGGAACAGGTGCAGCGGACCATTCTTCAGCCGGCGGCGCGCGGACTCCCCGTAAGTCCCGAGCGAAAGAGGAATTCGCGCCGGCGCGCAAACAAGTGCTCTCGAGCGGGAGCGAGCGAGGCTTCCCCCGCGGCGCTAGTCGCTCCGCCCCGGAGGAAAAACGGAGCCGGCCGGGGGCGCGTCTCCGCGGCGAGGCCCAAGGTCGTCGAACCCGGGCGCCGCGCCACCCCCGCGCACCTGTCCCGCCCGCGGTCCCTGGGCCCGGCGCCCCGACGGGGCCCCGCCCTCCTCCGATGTAAGCGCCTGCGGAAAAATCCCGCGTTTGATCGATCCGACGGGGCCGCGTCGCCTGGCGCCTCGAGCCCTCGCGCGCCTTATCGATTGCTGCCTCGAGCCCCGGGCCCGCGTAGGCTGATCCTCGGCCGCGTTAACCGAGCGCCTCTCTCCGAGGGACTACCGAAGCTCCTTGGCGAATCTCGCACCGTTACCTTATTTAAGAAAGCGCCTCGAGAAGGTGCCTCGCAGGGGACGAGAGGAAACCGAGCAGCGAGAGACAGCTCATCCCATTCGTTGGCACAATAGCTTACCTCAACATTCCCTCACAATTCCAGTACCGTAACTCGGGGCTTTTTCCTTTGTCATTCTTACACGAGACCTTTTCTATAAATGGATTGTCTCCTGATCGCGCCGCGGCCGCACCGTGCATAATCGGGTCACGCTACTCAAAATATTTTAATCACCTTCGTTTGTAACGTCCGTCCGATGAAACGCGTACGGCTGCCCTCATTTTCTCAAAATATCGATTCTCAACGCCATGTGGAAACTGGCACACGACGTCCATTTGTACTTTTGCCGTACCGTTCCAACGATGAATAATAAGTGCATTCTCAAAAAACAGAATGGCTTCGAAATCGGCAGAATTATTAAAGTAGTGACGCGGAATGTAAAGCGCTCGGTTCATTTACAGCTTGGCTTGATGAAAATTGACGCCGTGTTCAAACACGCTCCTGTTTTAGTCACGCGCATTCGAGATATTCCAAGTTTCATTGAATCGGCGAGTTAACCGTATTGATTTTCTCGTCCAACTGGTTAACTGGCGCGAGTCCGCGGAGCGAGTGGGGGCCCCCCCCGGCCGAGGAGCCTCGAACAGCAAAGGACACTTTTGCCCCTCGTCATTTTTACCGAGTCCGCGCGCTTGATTTTTCCGCGCGGCACATTAATCTCTTTGGAAGCTGGAGATGCTATTGGGAAAGGGAGAAAAAGCGAGAAAGGGGCCGCGGAGTGATCTTGATAAAGAGCGGCCGGGGGCAGCGGTGGCTCGACGAGCGATGCCCTATCCGGCGAGTGGTATCGCGGCGAGGGCCGATGATCGGCGCCTCCGGCCCCGGAGGCCGGACAATGGGCCCGAGCGGCCGGTGATGCGCCGGTGGCATTCCGGCCCCAGGGCCCGATAATCGCCGCTAATCGCCGAGCCGAAAACCGTAACGGCCAAGGCCGCGACGGGCTAACGGTACGGCCCTATCGGCCGCGCGCATCGGCCGTCGCGACGCGTCGCGGGGACGCGGCCCCGCGTTCCGCGAAGCCTCCACCGGTACCGGCCCTCCCGGCCCTTTTTGCACGCGAGCGCCGCGCCCGGGAGGATCGGCCCCGATCCCCCCCCCCACCGCCTAAGCCCCTATTCTCCCGGCCCCGCTGCTTTGTGCAAACCCCAAGGCCGCGCGCTTCTATGCTCCTCGGATTCTAGATCTCATCTTTTCTCGTTTAATGAGTGCCCGCTATAAGGAATACAATCTTTATTTTATGATCCTTCATTAAAATCCAACTTTTCTCTCCCTTTCTATCTTTAGCCACATCTGAACCTCATAAATTTCACTCCATGCTTCATCATCTCCAGTTTGCCGAACAACTTTTTTCCTCTGCATCCTACATAATATACCATCGAATGATTGATTTTGTTTTCCATCGCCCCATCCCAGTTATCGATGGCTCCTTCCTTCTAATATTTAACAGATAATAATCCATTCATATCCGAGCCAAACTTTCTAAATCCAAATTTAGTCAATTCAACGTAATTGACCACGCCAATTAGCATTATCTCCCAGTACAAATTGCCAATATTCTCCCTAATATAGAGTAAAAATATTCTCAGTCTATATTGATATTAATTATCTAATTATTATAACGATACGACTACTCAACCTTTACTCTATATAGAAAATTAATGCGAGACTACAGTTGAATTTACATGAAATAAATGTCGTTGCGTTAGTTCATTTTAAGTTTTTTTATTATGATTTATAATATCTGCTGATGACACCTATTTTATAAATATGCCTTTATTATGAATTCTACAATTATAATTTAGTTTACGAGCCCGTATCTTTCATACTATTAATTACATCTTTTTTTTAATACCATTCGACTATGCAAGTTCTTTTTGCACTAATACAGCAATACCTTTCAATAAATTACCTTGCAGTCCATTACGACATCTTAGTAAAACAGAAAAATTAAATAAAATGGAAGGAAGCCAACTATTACAATCAATATAAATAATCAGTTCAAAAACCAAAAAGCTTAAATACTTTATTTTGTTCGTTATAAATTTCAATTAGTAAAGATTATTAATAATGAAAAGAGAATTTAGAAATAAACTAATAAAAATATCGCAAAATCTTCAATTTTATAACTAGAAATAATTTTTTTTGTTTCTATTTTAATATTTTTTCACCTCGCGTATATAATAACTACGATCATTTTCGTGAGCGCATTTTTAACACCAGTTTAATAACTTTTTCATTATATCTAAATAAAACTGTTGAACTATTTTAAGCAATTTGATATAAAAAACAATAAATTTTATTTCTGTTTTTATATAATTTGTGTCTATAACTTTTCAATTAGTTGCTTTCATTGCAATTAAAAAATATGTTTTCTTGTTATGACTGTTATTACAGAAATATGCGAAAGCTCATGATAAAACTCAATAGGAGTGATAAGTTTTTAATTTAATTAGTTGATATTCTCCAGAGGATTTTCGGCTCGGTACAAGAAGAAGGCTGCGATAACAAAGTTCAAAGCTATTTACTGTACATTCAAGTCCTTTATAAACTACACAAAGACAAAAGTTATTGTTCTGCCTTTGCTATCTCTCCCACCCTACCCGCAGCAATATCATTATTCGTTCGGCTGCGGAATTTCCCTCACGCATACTTGGGATAAACGGCAATGTTGGCGCAAATGAGAAGCGATTTCCGAAGGGAAATCTCTCCTCCCTCCCTTCGCTTCTGTATTCCACTTCGCGCTCTCCCTATACATATGTATACAATTCGTACACACATTCTGTAAGCCTGGCGTTCCCTAACAGTGCACATCTTCCCCTTCGCCCCTAACCTCCACTCTACGTGGACTTAATTTATTTACCTAGCCCGTGTCCCTACCTCTCTCCCACCTTCGCACTCTCGTTCACACCGCCACGGATAATAATAGTTTGACTCGCGTTTCCTGGAACCGCCGCTGATTTCATTGACTCTTAGGCGGACGAGGCTCGTCGCGCGCCTTTCCTCTTCCTTTATTTGACTTTAATTGAAGCTGCGTAAAACGAGAATGTGTGCGTTCGCGCGCGAGGTCCGAAGTCACGCGGCTGTTGCGGCCGCTGCCTCAATGGTCTGCCGGATGTAGCACCATGACTGAAAAGCAAGTTTATACTTTTATTGCTCACGCCCTGGGCTGCGCTGCTGCCGCTGCCCACCACCGTCATTGCCTCTTATATATCTGCCGTAGCTGCAGCTACTGTTGTTGTTTGCTCCCAAAGGGAAAAAAGATCGAGAAAATAGCGTCGAATACGTTTTATTCTGATTGGTTGACTGTGTTGCACCCTTCCCCTCTGCGTATCTTTGAATTTTTACGTGTACCTGGAAGTATATTGAAAGGAAGGATTTTCCTCATTTATCGATTTCATTGTTAGGCGGTACGAATCAAAGGCTCGCGTTACATGTTAGTAGACGTTACTGGAAATACAGAAAATATTATAGTAAATGCGTTAGTAAATAACTAATTCCGTTATAGAAACTGTGAATTGAATACTATTCGCTTCGAAAGAATTTTTACTGTTTTAATGCAAGTACTTTGCTTTAACAAATTTTCAACAATAAACCCTGTAAATTGAAAAACTCGGAAGCACAAAAAGATACGTAGATATATTCAATAATTAATTAGGCATGCTTGCTCGTGAAGTATGTAATACATCGTTAGATTAATAATGCCCTTGTCGTGCTTGAATCCTCTTACAAAAAGTATTAAAAATTGAAAATTTACCCCATTTGACATACAAATATCCGATGGTTAATATTTGAATGAACTTTATGGTAACGAAGGCAGCTTGTAACTTTATTAATTGTATATTAATTAAAAAGCAGTAGTTTTAACAAGAGCTCGCATATTGTAAAAAGATGTATTTAATGAAGCATCGATGAAGAGCGAACGAGAATTTTTCACGTCTACTCTGGTTTATTTCATCCATAAAGGTTGGGAGGAGTGGCAGAGTGCGGGAAATATGAAGCTCTCGAGGGAAAAGCAGGGAGCGCGCTCTGATGGATAGGTAAAATGTGAAAAGGATAAGCAGTGGCAGAGGCTTCGAGCGGCGGCACAAGTTTGATTTGTGCGATTTCTTTTGCCGCTCGGAGGGCGAAGGGGCAAGGAAGGGGTACGCGGACGGCGCAGCCCGGGTCAATTGAAAAAGAAGTTGGATCGATTCCTTAAACGTCCCTCGTAAAAACCGCTGTCCCAGACAGTTCCGTGGAAGTTGGGGAGCCGTTACGCTACGTGTTACGCGGCCGAGGGGAAAACTTTATACCTCCTCGCGGGCAAACGAAAGAACCGGCGCAACCGCGGGCGGGGTATATACACGCGGGCGGTGGTGTGCGCGCCCCGTAGACGCTTACACCCCCGGCCTGTCCACCTATCTACATTATACACACCTGCATCTCTTCTTTCGCTTCCTTCACTCCAACTTCCGAGTCATTAATTACGAGCGAGCCACGATTTCTTTCTCCTCCTCCGGGGCCGTGGACCGCCGGCGGGTCTACCTTACGCCGCCTCGCGATTCTATTTCCCGAGTCCCGCAAAAACTTTGGAAAAGTATATTTCCAACGCGCGGGCGGTATAATAAAGATTCCAACTCTTGGCGCGGAAATCTCGTAAAAGCTATTGAATAAGGTAGCTGTTACGCTTTCATTGGGCTTTTTTCGCCCGGCAGGCCGCGTACATGCGCCCGCGGATACGGCCGCCGCGCCTGCCACCTGCCCCTGCTCAATGAGCTCATTAGCCGCGGATGCCGCCGAGCGGCCCGGCATCGAATTAACTTTTCTCGGGCCGCGCGAACGCCGCTCGCGGCGGCCTGTAAGTGACCCATCGGATCGCGCGAATGGCTTTCACTTGTAGGAGGGACAGTGTACGCCGCCGGGGGGACAGGGCCGCGCGCCTAACGACTTTATTGCCCCGTGTCCATAAGTTGGCGGCCCTGGCCGCATTAATAATGAATCGGGCGCGGCGCCCGCTGGGCTCGGGCATCGGGGAGCCGCCGCCGGGGATCGGCCGCAGCCCCGAGCACCCCGGATAATTAAGCCTCTAATTGCTTTTTCCGCATTATACCGGAGCGCCGGCTCGACGCGCCGTCAACGCGGGCCGCCGGTGCGCCGATTCAGGAAGCGGGCCGCGCGCGGGCCCGGCCGCCCCTCCCGATCGCCCGCCGATCGTTAAGCCGCTAAGAAGAGTTATTAATGCGCTTGAAAAATTAATAAATTCAACCGGGAGGGCATGCATTATGTATAAACGCGTTGGCCGTTGGGCCCCCGCTGACTGGCCTGCCCTTGCCCCTGCAGCCCGCCTCTCCCTCCACAGATAAATCACGAGGAATCCCGCGCGATAGCAGTACCGCTAATAAGTTTTATCGGCGCGATCGCCCACGACGCCTAATACTCCTCGATATTCATCAATGCGTCATTTTTAGGCCTTATAAGGCCGCGAAGCTCGCCCTCGAGAACCGCCCGATGCCTCCGTCCGCGTGCGCTCGGCACGCGTAGGCGGCGCCGCGAAGCGCGGGCGTTCCCGCTAAATTTACAGGCCCACCCACCCCCCCCGGCGCTCGGGGGTGGAAAAGTTCAGCTAAGAAAGTGCGCTCCCCCCCCCCCTCTTACTCTCTTGTCTTTTGATCTAATGGATCTATAAAAAGGAGCTCTCTCTCCAACTTTTTGTCGCAGCACACTCTCACGGGCCATTCCGGAAAAGTGTTGGCGGCCAAGTTCCTCGGAGAGCTTTCCAAGGTGGTCACCGGCAGTCACGATCGCACCCTCAAGATATGGGACCTCCGCAGCAGAGCGTGTAAGTCTTGACCACTCATTCCGCTCTTTACTGCTCTTTTTTCTTTTCCTTTTTCTCGCTTTGATTCCCCATTTATGGTTTTCATCATCATTGCTCCTCCTCGCATGCCCTCGATCCTCGATCCCCAAAACATCAACCGTGCCATTACTTTATGCGCCTATTACTCTTCCGCCTATTAATATACTTTTATTTATACTTGCTTGATATATTGCTTTGGAATGCAGGAAGCAAATAGTTAAAGAATTTTAATAGTATTTATGCTGTGACACGAATTAATCTTATATGTGATCATAATATATCTTGCTCCTCGTACAACAAAACCATCGATAAGTGTACACAAAGCAGCTTATGACCGTTAAATCAGAATCGTTCCTCCTTTTTAACCAAACTGGTAAACTTTTCTTTCGAAACTTTTTCTGGAAAAGTGGGAAAATATTTGCAATTTAATCTTAGCGTGTGGTTTTAATGTGATATCAACGTTTTACAAATAAATATTGCGATATAAATATGCACAGTACACGGCAATATTATAATAAATCTCAATATATCCGAATAATTGAAAAAAAAATTAAATTTTTATTGTCAGTAGATTCCTGCACAAACTCGGATATTATGCTCGATTGCTGATTGGCGATCAATAAAGTAAATTCAATTGACTAATACTTGTAAAGGGACAATGAAAAACTTTTAATTAAACGTCCAGATAAATTGATATCCTAGAATAAAAAAAAATAATTTAATCTTATTAAATAAAATATCACGCGTGTAAAAAATAATCCCATGTTTCCAATACATGGACGATATAGCGCTGGCGAGCAACGTCCAATTATATACATTTTTTAATTTATTATATACCAAAAATTTTTTATATCGTTAAAACCTGTTTGTATCGCTTTAATATTAGTGGCAGTTTTTGGTAATAGTTGTCGAGACATATTTTTATGTTCTATGTAATATTTTTATATTCTAGTATAATCAGACAAGTATAATGGTTATTATTGTTTTAATTTTATGTGCTTGTAATTTTAACGCTTATAAGTCACCAATTCTTATACATAATTTTTCACTTTATATCTATAAACACCATAGCCTTCCCGCGAGCTTAATCGAGCGTGTTAAAAGGTAAATTACCGTTCACAGACTTGTATGTAGATAATACGAAAACTATGCGCTATCTAAGTTAAGATGAATTCACCAAGATTACCCATAGGACACACGGCTCTTACGATAATCGTTCAGAATTGTACGTCCTTGCCTTGGGACTAGGACAAAATTTGGCGAACTGCCGCATGCCTGAGCATACGTGCGAGTGGAAAATGATTCGTATCAAGAATCCTCTCACGTGACTTGGGCTCGCAATTACATTTTCAATTACTCGTATTAGTGGCTAAGCCATACTGGGACCCGTGATAGCATCGAGATAATAATATAAATGGCAATGAAATCTGCACACGTCATTCGGCTGTATATGCTGCGCGACCCGTGCCCGTCGGTCTTCGAGTTAGTATTGCGCCCTAACCAAATGATTAATAAGGTAGTCGTATTATACCTTTGCACTAGCGTTGCTTGTGCAAATGACCAAAGTACTGTATTGTTCGAATACCCTAAAATTCCCTTGCTTGATTAATTGTTTTATAATTCATGCTAAATTAATAGATTTACAGTCGATCGTTAAATTCATTCCGAACCTTGCACAATTATTATTGGTAAAAAAAGTGAATAATGTAAGGACATACCGTAGATTGGAAACTATCTAATAGCATACTATTGCCAATTAAGCTAAAACGAGTGATAGTGCAATAATTTTATTTGCAGTACCGCGTGATTGTGGATTGAAAAAGTTTGGTTGAACTTTGCTGTGAAAGTCGGAAATGCCGGTAAGATTAAATTTTAATACAATTAAATCTTGTCTAGCGAGTTTTTCAGGTCTTAAACGAGTTGCTGCACCTTTGTTAACTCGTGAGGATGATACCGCGCGCGACGCTCCCCTTGTTTAGTCGCCTGCTGTCGCCTCGTATAGACACGTATTCACGGGCGACAGGCGAATAGTACTTTATTCGCGACGTGGCATAAGGAACTAAACAGGGGCGGGAACGACGGGGCGTTTGCGTGAGCCCGACGATAAACTCGCTCGTTCGGAAAACTCTAGAAAGGGGTACGTTCACCGGCGGGAAAAAGTAAATCAAGTTGCTCTGCTGGGAGCCGCCGCGAGATCTCGAGGTAAGGCTCGAAACAAAAGTCCCTATGTAAATACGGCCATGTATAGCTGCGATCGATTAGGCACAATGAATCACCTGGAAACCAAGCGCTTTATCCCGACCACGTCGATGAAAGACTCTCGTGGTGGCGTCTATTTTCATTCACCCGAAGTAATACATTATGTCAGTAATGAAGAGCCGAGTAGCCGAGGAATTGGGCGTCAAAAGTTTTTTTGTGCTCCTGAAAAGTGCGTAATCCAGATACTACCACTGAGTAGACCTGCGCTTCAACTTTTTGAAGATATAAACACAGAGAAGGAGGTTAGTTAGCGCCGCTGTAAACTTTCATTTATAGACACGACAGAAAGCCGACATTTAGGTACTAAAAAATTGCTGGTTCATGTTTGATATTATAAATAAAGAATCAATGTATCAGCCAAGTTGATAGGAGACTAATTAAAAACAAGACGAGTTGACCTTTAAAATGAGAATTTTCTTAAAGTGATCAGAGGTCGTAGAAAACATTTATCATGCACTACAGATAATTATGTAATATTTTTATAAAAGTTTAAAAATCTGTGGTATATAAATTTTATGTAACATAAATGCTATATAAAATTTTTATATATATTTTAATATAAAAGTATTAATATGCTTTGAATAAAATATAAACTATATTCTAATTCTAATCTTTTCTTAGGTGAACAAATCAAAAACCATGGCATGAAAAATAGCCAGTTTTGTGCATCACGGTCACTTGTTGGAAAAAGAAATGCTGTCATTGCACGGAGGGAGAAGGGTGATCTGTTGAGCTCGAAAGCTCAAGTATCCTCTAAAAAAGATCATGGCAATAAGTGTAGATGACTCACGAACATATAAATCGCTATCTCGTATGAGAAGAAATTTTGTCTTTCCCTCGAGGCAGTAATTTTTATACAAGCTACGCAATCAAATCCATAAAATCGAAAGTATAATGCTTTGTTCATCTGTGCAATGATAGCAATTGAACAATATTTTACTCGACATTATATAATAAAAACAAAGTAACAGTTTTTTATTCAATTAACTATTCAAACTATAAAATAAATTTTCTCAAGGAATTTGAGAAAGGTTTACAAAGAGAAGAAGCGAGACAAGCTTTCTTGGTTTAAATGGAAATTTTACCGCAGTGTCCATGATTGCTCGAAATCCCGCGCAGGATGAGACTCTAACACACAAATTATGCAGTTACACGGTATTTTTAACTCGTGAATATGCGGGGATCTAACCATCTAACCAAAACATCTCACTAGACCAGAAAGGGATTACGTCTTTCTAAGAGTGCACCTCGCCCGCAAGGGGAACCAGACCACGAGATCACGAGGACACAAGTTAGCGTTGCTCAACTGCTGATGCCAGAACAAACGGTTAATACTGGCTCTTCTTTTCCCCAGTATCCAGGAGTCGCGCTCACGCGATGATGTGACCGTACTTTGGTGGAGCGCTCGGTTGGGTCTCAAAAACATCTTGATTCGCGCAGTTGTAATCCTCGAGCAATGCGAACTCATCAGCAGTTTCGCTGTCCATTTTCCCTCGGGTTCCTCCCATCCTCTATGTGTACATAACTTCCAACAAATAATAGTGGTCTGACGTCGATTCCCTAGTGGTTCCATATTATATCAAAGCTGACGTATAGATCACTTTTGAGGTCAAGTACCTTTTCACAGGCAGTATAAAACAAAACCTTTTAAAGTGAATGACAAAATATTTTCAAATTTTAATCTATACAAGTGTTCTCAAAATCGGTTATAAACAAATTACTTAAAAAAATGATACATGTAACCTAATAAATAAATATCAAATGTAGTTGAGTCGCTTCAACTGTCATTGTAAAAGTTTTCCATATATTTAATATAATTAAACAATTTGTGAATTTTACTCATTAATGTTATAAATAATTAAAAATAAGTAAATTAACCAAATTAAAGCAATGATTTTTTTAAATATTTACCTGTGGCGTTCTTGTGGTCACAGAACATCATTCCAAACTAACGATTCCATATTATAGAAATTGCCTTACTATAAAACTGACAGGAATCATTCGAACGCCAAAAAATAGACGTTTTGTAACAATTCACTCTTTTGTGTTTTCCATACCCACAATGCCTACAATTGTTTCTTTTTAATTAGCACATGTGTTTCATCGATCTGTCAGTACTGATCAGAAGTTTAGAAATTTAGTTCTTTCACGGATGTTTACTACAAATATAAGTAATACGTTATTTTTTGATCTTTAAATCGATTAATCATGGGATATTTGCATGATAGGGATATGACTGTATTTAACTTTAGTCTTGGGACATCTGAAGTTTCACGACATACCTTAATAAGCACATGTGCACCTATGAAACTATTCGATTTTAGATCATTTTATTACATATAGATGCATTTTTGTTCTGATTGCGTAAATATACAATAAATGACATAATGTAACTGTAAGATATTTTTTGGTATTAGCTTCGTACATATGATACATATTACTTTTAGGTACATATTATTTTTCTACCAGAGTGAAGATAAAGTTTATGTAATTGTTTTTAAATTTTTTACAATTATAAAATGAACGAATATGCATGAATATATACATACATCTTTTATGCAGAAGTTAAAGAGATAAAATACTACCAATACAAAATTTTTTAATGTGCTCGAAAACATTTGTCACGTGGTTGATAACAAGTAAAGATTGCACACTATGAGGTACGCTCGTTTTCGCTCGTTTTGCTTCATCATCCGCTTTTCTTGGAATTCAAGATTTAAGTTTGTAGATTTGGAGTTTCCTTACATTCTTCTCTTCAACTCGTAGATGATTGAAGAAGTTTCCACGTCACTGATTCAAGGCGGCATGCTCGCAGCCCTTTCAAACTCGGACGATCTCGCTTTGGCACAAAGCCTTCACGAACCGCTCAGCGACGCAGTCACTTTCGACTTCTCTTTCCTTGGAATTAAGCACTTCAATTATCTAATATCTATATTTTATTTTAATTCTAACAACATTTCATGCGCAACGCCTAAAGTAAGAGCACTATTTACACAAGAAACGCACGTTCGAATTAATTTAGATTTTTGTTTGTAATCTCACAGGACGATGCTACACTATACACTTGAAGTGAACACATGTAGAAGCATAGGAAAAACTGACATGTGTAGATAACATTACCCGACATTCAAATCCAAGAAAACTTGATACATAAAGTCCTATAATACAGTTATACTGAATGAGTCGATAGATCACGGTTAGGGCACAGACGAAGACCATCAATGTCGATTTATTGCGCGGTATAAACTCGTAAAGGTCAATGAACTCAAAAACTGCAGAATACTGCCACAACGAGAGACACTGGATGCAACGATTAGAAAGTTCATCTTCTATAAAAAAACAAACGATATAAGACCCAATGATATAAACAATAAATGATATAATACCCAATGCGTCTAGTAAAAAAAAATCTAAGAGTCGCGCGCTCAAATATATAATTGTCATAAAATATTGTTAAAAAATAAACTATTATCTCTGAAAAAATTACGTTTAAAATTGAAGAAAGAAAGTAAAAAATGGAAACTAAAACCAGATTTTAATATTACTATATAATCACTAATACATTTACAATAATAAATTATATAATAATATTCTTAATTTTTGGAACATACCACTCATTTTCTATCAAGATAATGGAAAATAATCAACAATCTTTAGTTATAATCAACGATTTATAAACAGATTGCATCCTTAAATTGATTTACTAATTTGATGATATATTATAGTTTTAATCTTTGTAACAATGGATAAAATAAATCAGTAACTAACGACTTCCCAAAGAAATTAAGTATAGTTGAGATTAATCAATCAGGATCAAGTAAGACAACCACTAAATAAACTGTATACGTCGAAGAAGAGTCCGGAAAACAGACATTAAAAAGGATCGCGCAATTTATTAATTATTAAATTTTTTTAAAGACCTTCCAATGCTTATAAATTTTTTGTATTGTATATATATTTATGCAATTTGAAGATTACAGTAGGTTTTGTTATTAGGGTTATAATACTTCGAAAATCATTAGCATTAGAATGCGTTTTTGCTCTTATACTGAAACCGTAATTATGATTTTGCTCAGAAATAAGACATCAAAACTGACGTGATAAAGTAGTAAACAAAGCCGCAAGACCTGAACTTTATCTGTATTAATGATAGGACTTAAGATAGCTAGAGATGTACAAAGGCAGATACATGCTGTATTGCAAAGAGAATTTATAAGATTAAAGAATGTTTTTTTTGAAGAACAATTAGTAACTATGCGATTCTAAATCCGAATGGAATCGCCTCATCATTTGAATAAATTATAGGTTTTTGTAAAAATATTACATTGAATTGATACATGATAGTATAGTGGATGTGTATACTAGGAGAAGTGAGGATGTTGGAAAAAGGCGAGGTTTAAAAAACTTGATTTAAACTTAAATATTTTGAATGTGAGCTTCTGCCAATGCTTCAGCGTGTAGGCAAAAAACGGTTATAGGGCGCATACTCTCCCGAAACCCTCGACCGAATTTTAAAATAAAATTCAATAAATACGTTTTAAAAGATAAAACTATAAATAACATGCTGGAGAAATTAGCTGACCTTCCTGGTAACTGCCCTGTGACCGCAGGGCTTCCTCTGGCATTAAATTTTCAGTCACAATAAATAAATAAAAATCAATAAAGAATCCTACGCTGTGGAAAAGTAAATTATAATTATAACGCCAGCCGCATCGGGTTTGCCTATTTATTTATAAATTTTACAAAATTAGCCATGCTACAATTTATTTTGCTTACGTATTTTCGGAACAAGCACGAGGCGCTTTATTTATTATTTTGGGCCGTCGTTGGCCTGGAGAAACGCGAGCAATCAACATAAACTATGCTCTCAAACCTTTAAATTTTAAAAGTCGCTATTTCGCTCCGTTTAGATTTAAATCTATTGTCTCACTAGATCATACACAAAATGACAAAGATAAATGACAAAATTGTTTGTGTAAGAAGCAGGTATCGAAAAATCTTCGAAAAATCCGACGAATGCAAATGAGGTGAGGGCTCAGACCGGACTCTAGAGGTCGTCGAGCCGAATGCCTCCGCGGCCTCGCGGCGCGCATCATCATAGCCGAGCTAGGGGGAGGCTGCAGCCGTAGCCGCGCTCTGCTCCAGCGGTGAAAACTTTACTGCGTAAATGATTTCTGCGTAAAGGCCGGAGCTCGAGAGGGGCCGCGCAGTCGTAGGAGATGCGCTCAAGTGGTGGGTTCGCCCCATCAGCGGGGAGCGGCTGCGGAAAAAGGACCGGGGCCCCCGAGTCTCGGGCGGCTGGGGCTGATGGGAGGGGGGGGGAGTAACGAGCGGCTTGGGGCATTACCGACCCTTTTATCGCGGCCTCTCCCCCGCGGCTGCGCGTTCGAATTGCGCGGGGAGTCGCGATAACTCGGCCGCCGCGCGGCGTAATCGACGTCGTGAATAGTGAGGAGGCTGCGGCGAGATGAGCGCGCCCCCCGGGGGACCCGGGGACTTGGCCGAATCCGCCGAATCCAATTTTTGGCAGGAGCCCCTCGAGGCCGCATCCGCCGGCGGCGCCGCCGCGGCATGCAAAACAAGTAATTAGTTTGGAAGATTGGCCCGAGCGCCGTACCCCATTTCCAGCCCCCCTTTTTGTCCCCGCAACTCAATTAAATGCTGAGGGGCGTTCGGTGGCCTGGCGCCCCGGGAAAAACCTCGGCTGCCCGTTCGGTTTTCTTACCGCGCGCCCGTCGATGCGCCCCGCGACGCTCACCGCGTTTTAATTAAAAGCCGGCCCGCGGCTCGTAAATAATTTTGCCTCGGCGGCATCGAGGTTTTCCAGCTGGAAAATTATTGTTCGTCCGAGACGTCGCACCGCCCCGCGCGCTGATTTACGACCCTCGGCGTTCCGCCGCGGAGCGCCGAGGGACGAGCTGCCGGACAATACTACGCTCCCTCGAGTCCGCTACTCGCCGGAGTTGCCAAACTGCACCTCCCCTTCCCCGAATCTCCCTCCGAATCTTCCTCCCTTTCTCGAACCCTTTTGTACCTGTCCCAAACCGTTTCCGGGTTATTTCTCTCTCCAAATCTCAAGCATTCAAACTCACTGAGGGAGCTGCAACTCACTGATTTGCACTGGGGAATCATCCTCAATTTTCAATGCTGAAGAAATATGAAGCTTAATAGTATTCAATGCTTACTGGCAAATCTACTCAATTTATCTAATTCTAACAAAATTGTATCTTTCCTATCTCTACTAAAATTAAACATACTTGAACATTAAATGCAACAGTGAATCGGATTTTTTCTACAAACTCTACTTATCGTGGTATAAAATAATCATTACTGTACTTTTTGCTCCGAGTATAGTAACAGATCTGGTAATAAAGCAGTGAAGCTGTCGAGGACGACCAGTCTTTATCAAAAACTCGCTCGCTAGTTCAAAACCGAATCACTGTTAAATATAAACGAACGAGCGATCGACAAATTTCACTGACTAAGAAGAGTAGTCACTATCAATTGAACAAAAGAATATCTAACATCTTCAGACACTTATGCTAAAGAGCGTTTGAGATAAATATAAATTAAAATTACATTAAAACTATAATAATGAATGAAATATTTAATTGACTCTATTTCACTTAATTTAGTATGAATAGTATAGACAATATGATTGAATCGATCGTATACCTTATGTACAGATAAATCATAAGAAATGTGTGGTAAAATAGAAAGATAGTGAATAAGCACTATTTATTCATGTGAATTTTATGACTATAAATTAAATACTGTAAAGTCTCTTAAATCTTATTAAACTATTAATTTGGATTAAGATAATAAAATTGTTCGAATCCTAATTGCAGAAATTAGTATTTTCTATAAATTTGTTTTCGATCTACTGAAGAAAATCAAATGCACACTCGTGGAAATAATAAAACTTGAACTTTAGTTTTAAAATGATTTTTAATGTTTCAAATAAATCACAACTGGTCACTTGAAAGTACAAAAGTGCAATGAATGAAAAAGAAAAACATCGGGAGGAAAAACACTTATTTGTTTCTAAAATCAATATTTGGCATAGTTACATCTTTTAACAATATTAAATTGTAGAAAGTTTCTATGGCTACCGTCTACAAGATTCCAGTAGCTACAACTTGACACGTACCGTCTACTTTATAGACACATAGCTCTGTTGGTAGTAAAAATTTAACTGTAACCCTGGACGATCCTGCTTGACCGCCTAGTGCGTAAGCCTATATGATAGCCTTATTACATAGCCTTATCGAATTTAATTAAAGATGTGTAATTTATTATTATTCGTATCTATTACCAAGTAGAAAATTTATCAGCTCTTAACATCAATACATCAATCAAATGGAGCCTTAAATGAATAATATTAATAGTAAATGAATTAAAAGGTATTGGAAATCAAAGTTATATGTCAAAATATAATATAAAAACTGATTTAAACCTTAAATTTCTACGATAAACTCGCTAAAAATTCGTATAATTTTCTATCAAGGTTTTAATGAAATAATTAGTATTTGGCAACACATAGGTCAAACATAAAAATCGTATATATTAACAAGTATTCATTATAAAGTTACCTGACAATGAAAGAAATATTGGCAATTTATCTCAATTAGTGCAGCCTTACGATTTTAACTTATAACCAATTAATCTTATCTTTCTAAAAATTTGAAGAATAATAAAGAAACAAATGATGTTTCAGGTTTTTTTACAATAATAAAACTGTGCATATTCCTAAAGAAAGCGAACGGAAAAATTCAATTTCAAAATATAATTCTGTCATGGTTACTTGAGTTTATTGATTAGTGACTTGGTCCGATAACTGTAAAATAAAAAAAAAGCATCGCTTTCGTAGGCAGCGCATGGACTGCTTCGCGTTCGGATTTGGCTCTCGGCCCACCTACGAATTGAACCGTCGGGATTTAAGATTCCAACATTTCTCTACTCTCGTTGAATCGTCTGCCTCTCTCTATCTCTCTCCCTCTCAACATTCGAGGAACGCAGCAACTCCATCGAAAGCCCATGGAAAATATATTTCGACCGGACGGTGACATGCACGCGAGTTTTCGATCTCATGGCGGTTAATTTTCTAGAGCCACCACTTCGATAATGAAGTCGCTAACGAGTTTCTAAACCGCCATCGCCAATTTTCGTACAGGCGGGACACGATATCTAGCCACCGTTTTAATCCATTTGGACAGTGAAGTAACAACTAGTTTATAATGGGGATTAGCCTGAGGAAGGTGATCAACAATATATAACAACATATTCTCGGGAATCCGCGCATAGTTTGAAATTTCCAAACGGTAATGCTGCACATCTTTTCACTTGGCCCCAAAGCATGTATTACACTTCTTACTGCTACACGTTCGGGATTACTGCAAGTCAGTGAAGCAGGCATCGGAGATATCGTAAGTGTTCAATTAGCACAAATTAAGCTATTCCCTCTGTAACACATAATGAGATTATAAACATTGCCATTTAAATTTCTGATTTTATTGGTCAATAAAGCTACTACATGCATCGAAATACCTTTGAAATTACAACGAATGGACTTTAATTGAGAGTTAAGTGTAAGTTGAACAGTTGGCATCATGTAACTTTGCAATGTAGTTGCATAGAAACGTAGCACATAAGCGAGACGGTGATTTCATATTTTGCCAATCTTATGTAGGTACAAGAGTACGAGATTGGTTATTAAGGCAGTTAAATTGGCAGGGTCCGAAGCTAAATATTTGCGCAACATTGCCTCAGGAATTGCGATCGGTGCACGTGGCGAAACAAAATATTCATTTAACGAGATCGGGCCGCTAGCGGCTCTGGCTCGCCGGTGTTTTCCCCGCGGCCGCGACAGTAAATTGATTACATTCGGAAATAATTGACACGCGCGGGGGGGCAACTAACGAGAACGAATCTGGCGGCGCGCGCGCGGATTAAAATCAATAAAGCTATCTCTGGGCGGGTTAAGGGGGAGGGGGAACGGCGGTTGGGGGGACGGGGGGGACGGGGGAGGGGGAGGAGGGAGCGAGGGCCGCGGGCGAAAGGCTCTCCTGCGAGCCGGCGGCCGCCGCTCGTAAAGTTGGCGGGCCGCAGCCTCCGAATCAGATGCGGCGCTGGGCGCGCTTAAGTGACAACTATTTCATCGGACGGGGGCTGATAAGGAGCGGGATTTTATTGGCCGAGGGCCCGGGACTCGCCCCGAGGGGCTCGCGGCGCCCGCGGGTCTCGCAGATTAGATAGCCGCGGAAGGAGCGTCCGGCGGCGGCGGCGGCGGCGGCCCCTCGGCGCGGCTCCGAGCGGCTTTCGGCTGGCGATCGATGCGCCGCCGCGCGAGCCTGGCTTTCGCCCGGGGTCCCCCCGCCCGCCCGCGCGCGGCCCCCCCCGCTCCTTTGATTCGACGGGGGCTCGGGGCGCCTCGCCGCCGATCAAAGGGCCCGGCCCTCGCACTTGGCCGGAAGTGGAATTAATCCGGATGCCGCGCGCGGACGGGCGCTTGGCTCGCAGCTGAGTAAACAGGGCCGCCTGGCCGATATGTGCTTGCAGGTATCGAGACCAAGTTCACCGGCTCGAGTTGCAACGACCTCGTCACCTCGGACGGCGCGGGCTCGACCATCATCAGCGGGCACTTCGACAAGACCATCAGGTTCTGGGACACGAGAACCGAATCCGGCTCGAAGGACATCTTGCTCCAGGGGAAAATCACCTCCCTCGATTTGTCCCGAGGTTCGTATCTTTTTACGCGCGCGCCCGATGCTAATGGACATTGCCCTGACAAAGCCCCGCCTTTTACAGTAACCTTCCGCAATGTCATTATTCTGCGGCGTCCGACGTTACGTATTTCTCGGCGTGGTTAACCCAAGTCAATCGGCATTCCCTGTTGCCGGTCAGATAGTCCGCGAGGAAAGGGAATGCGGAAACGCGCGATACGGCAGCGAGGAATCGTCTTCCAACTGTCACCGCGGCCTAGTAGCACAACCGCAAGCTTTACGATTTCAAAACATAAAAGACTCGGCGAACAATCTCCTATGCGGTCACAAGCTCGGGCTTGCTTTCATTGTGCGAGACGTGCAACGCGCTCGTCCGGCTGACCTGCCAATACAACTACTCATGCCTTTCGAACAACAGCCATTGTATTTTGCAAAATTATTTCTCATACTGTTCAACCTTTGCATTTACCTTTGCTTACAGATGCCAATTACCTCTTAACTTGCGTGAGGGACGATACGCTAAAACTTCTTGACTTGCGAATGAAGATGATTGTAGAATCATTCAGGTATGTTGTTTATCTCGTCTCCTTTTCTGAATTAGCTTTCTCCAAGTACTAGAATTACATATTTCAATGTTTATACAATCGAATAATTTTTCACCAATCAATGTAAAATATAGTCAGAAATAAAACAACGGATTAATTTTTAGCTTTCATGAGTGGCTTTTGTACCAATTACAAAATGTCGTAATGTAAACGTAGCGACAATCATGGACAAACGAACAATACGACAATAGGATTCGTTCAATTTATCGCTCGCTTATCGCAAACTGTGATCATTTATTCCGCTATGCGATATTACGCAGAAAAACAATTGCGAGTTCAAAAGGTTTTAATTAAAAATTCCATGGTACTATTTGGTCCATGCATAACCAGCATTGGAAAAAAGTATCTCGATTGCTCAATATATTTGCAAAGTCTTAGAATTGGATATGTTAATTCTTTAAAATATCCCCTGAGTATTCATTGTGTTATTTTCAATTGCAATTTTAATAAATCATATTAATTTTTAATGTTAATATACCTACAAGTATATTAATGTTTGAATCTTAAAATGAAGCCTTCACTAGTCATAAAAATTAACATATTTTAGACCAATCGTCATTTAAAATAGATTTATTTTACAAGTATAGAAAATCAAATTAATGTTAAGAAATACTTTAATTTTCTTTTATGTTATGATTTTTTAAGTGCGGACGGGTTTAAAGTTGGTTGCGATTGGACAAGAGCTAGCTTTAGTCCGTATGGACAGTATGCAGCTGTTGGCTCTACAGATGGTGCGATTTATGTTTGGTCGATAAACACTAACAAAATCGAAACAATTCTCAAAGATCATACGTAAGTAGCTTGATTTAAGTAACAAAATAATTATCTGTAATAATCATATTTTATATTAGTTATATTATGGTTACGCTGTTTGAATTTACGAATTGCAATTATTTGATATAAAAATTATTTTATAATTATTATGGTCTATTTTCAATAAAAATATACGTAATGGAAACATGATAAAATCCACCATTACGTATAATAGTCAAATGAGCATATTGGACTAACGAGTACCTGAGAGTCAAATCACATTCAGCACTCAATAAAATTTAACGTGTCAACTAGTAGAATGGTGATAGCGAATACTTTTGAAATATGCTTCTCCCCTTTCGAGTGACTAATTCATTTTTCTGAAAGCGAGCCCTTCGTAACTGTCAAAAAGAAATATGACTTTTAAGCTCAGATTTTAATAGTTTCGGATTTCTTAAAGAGATATTCTATGGTTAAGACGAAAGATAAAGAGACGTATTCTGTTATAATAATATTTTTCTTATTCGGTAAACTGTTTTGTAATCGCAAACAAATAACTGTTTGATTACTTTTGTTCACTTCATAATTTTTGAAAAAAGTTTTCACTGTATTAACTTATCAGAAACTTTTCCTTCTTCAATATTTTATGAAACATCTAAAGTATAACTGTGATTTATTTCGTTAATTAAGCTTTGGTTATGTACTGTTTTATTAACTTTAAGCTTTAATTCCACCTAATATACGATTGTTCATTTCATCAAATACTGTTTTTACTCAATTTGGGTAAGATCATAGCTCAATACTATTTTTCATTATGAATTATTTTCTTTAGAACTTCGAGGACACTTACAAATTACTCTAAAAGCTACCCAACTGTTATAAAGTGAAAGCAAAGTTATACTAAACAATAATTAATGCAGCGTTTTAATATTCCTATTAATGTCAGCAAATCCTTAAATCGTTTAGTTTATGAGTTTGAAAGTCTAAGCTAATGATTGAATTTGCTCGTTGAAGAAACTTGGAATATACACGAGTACTGTGATCATACTATGAATCTACTCCATTTTGTTGCGTTTGTGTAAAGGTATTTTATTACCAATTACTATTATGATAACACCTGCAATGAATCTTTATTTAGTTGATTGAAAAAACGTTGCAAATGTATTTCTATACTATTAATAACTAATAATTGTATTCTATTAAATGTTTGAGCTCATTAGTGTTATTATAAGGAAAAGAAAATAATTCTTAACCTGAGCAAAACTAGAACCAAATAAATAAATTTCTAAACTTCAATATTGGAAGTAAGTTACAGTCGCAGTAGTACACGTATACTCCCTTACATACTTTTACAAAATAGTTTATCCAGGCTTGCATCAATTGGACTATTCAAACTGTCGATTTTTGCCAACAAAATTATCGGCAAACTGTTTGATCTTTTCAATAAAGCCGACTTGTAAAAAGTTAGGAGTTGCAACTTAGCTGCGTCCAATATCATAGCCCGTCAAAAAAGTGACTCACTTTATAAAATACGTCAAGCTGGTGAAAAAGCCGAGAATTGAATTCCGTAGCCAGACTCGGTTGCGTAATCGAGTAACAGAATGTAGTTTATACAAATTGAAGTGCATCAACGTGACAAGCGCCTCGGTTAGATTCGGTAAGCGCAAGATATAGTTATAGGAGAGCTCGATTCCGTAATACTTGCTTAACAGCGCAATTAGATGGGCGCAACGGAGAATTTTTTCCAATGACAAATTGGTCAAAAGAAATCAAGGCAGGTGTTAAAAAGCAACGGGTGGAGGGTCCGGGCTCTCTCTCTCTCTCTCTCCCTCTCTCTGTCCATCATCCTCTCGGAATTAGCGTAATTGAGCTAAACACGATTAGTCGGAGTGAGCCGAGACTATAACGGTGCCAGTGTCTGCGCGGAGATCAGCCTCTCCCTCTCGCTCCTTCTCTTTCTGGGGGCCCCGCCCGGGTCCATCGGCTGCCGCTCACGCCGGATAATGGAGAGTCACGCGGGCGAGATGTATGCGCCGGGGCTGGCCCATCGGGGATCGCTAATAGCGGGGAGGGGCACCCGGGTTTCCCCCGAATTACCCTTTGTTTCCGCTGCCGGGCGGCCCTCCTTAATTAATCACCCCCTCGGAGCAGCTCGCTGGGCCGCACCCCGAGACAAAAGCCGGGGCATAAAAACGGGAGGCGGTACTCCCGCGGGTGGCGCGAGGTTTTCCCGTCTCCTCGGAAAAAAAAAACGGCCGCACCGCTCGCGTATGCCGGACGACTCGCTATTATTACTTTGATCCAGAACCTCGGAGGGGCTTCTAACTCAATAAATGCTCGGGCGAGGTGCGACGGTCCCTTTCAGCCGGGGCCACTGACGCGCCTCGCACCCCCGCCTCGAATGATAAAGCTTTCCGATTTAGCGGGACGCGCAAGTGCATCCGGCAGCGTCCACCTGCTCACGGCTCGCCCGGCCCCAGCTGCCCCCAGGATCTTTTCCGCGACAAAAGCCTGCCTTTCTACCGAGCAATTTACATTAATTCAGCCGCCTCACCATATGAATTATTCGGATTACTATCCCCGCATAATTCCGCTTTGTGCTTCATGGACTACCTGTCAACCTTCATACCTTGTCAACTATCCTTAGAACTGCTGGCGAAAATGTCGGGAAATTTGCTTTATTTAGTCAGCCGTGAAAGTCACTCTTGCGCAAATAATTCTCATGGAAATTATTTCCTTTTTCCACTGATAACTATAATTATGCGTGCCAATAAATAGGCATTTCTATAAGAATAAATTACACATTCTTCAACTGTCATACTAAATACAACCTCTAGAAATTGGATTAGATTTGCTAGAGCATTATTAGTCTTTTTTATATTATTTAAAATCTTTTACAACTCCTAGTACAAACTTAAGCTACCGAATGCGTTATTGCATAACTCTAAGGTATAACTCTTTAGTTACTATACTATAAGTAACTAAATATAAGCTTACTTTTAACGAAAAACAACTAAAGATAAGTTTCCTATAAGTAAAACTTAAGAGTGTAATTCATTTGAAAGCTTCTCTTAGTAATAAAATGTCTATTAGTTTTTTTCTTCCGTATATTAATAAAAGAAAAAATTATTATAAATCTTGAATAAAAGTAGACTATGCAATACGTAGATAGAAAATGAACATGAACCAATTACCGCAATCGTAATTATATTATTATATTATTATGGAATAAAAATGCAGATCAAATCAAAATGTTTGAAAAATCAAGATGTAGTGTACCGATCGGACATTCGATTAATAATGCAGGTTAAAGTGTAGGTCGATTGCGGCATCCCGGCTGGAATTTCATAAACGCGGATCGGTGCTCGAAAGCAAGCGCCCGAACCGCTGCACCGGTAATACACTTGACGGTAAAAGGAGCGGACGGAAGCTGCGAAGGAGCAGCCGCGGGTCAATCGCGGCGCAGCAGCTTTGGCCGCCATAAAAATTTATTTAGCAAAGCGTCGCGCGCGCGTCCCAGAAGAATTTGATTATCGAGGCGCACGGCCTGGCGAGAGTAAAGCAATCTCGTAGCGGGGCGATCGACGCGGCCGATCGATCGGGCGCAGCTCCCACTTGACTCAAGGCCGAGCCCCGGGCGCTGATCCCCCGCGCCGTCCGATATTATGTCATTTATCTTCGTCGCGGGCGTCGCGGCCCTCGAAGAGAATCCTATACTCCGACCTCGCGCCTCCAAGGACCACTTGCACCGCGGCAGCTGCTGCGCCCGCCCCGCGATCGCCCCCCTTTTATCGCACGCTGAAGCTTCGAGTCCTCGGACACGTCGACCCCATTTCCCCCCGCGGTCTGTATCCTACTGCTGCCGGGGAATTGCGGCAACTGCAGCTCTACCTGGAGGCTCGAGTGCCGGTAACACGGTTGACAATCCACGTGCGACGATATCGGTTGAATATCACCGACATTTTCATTCTTATGCCAGTTGAAATTTATTAGGACCTTGGATATTTATTGACTATTGCGATTTGTAAGCCCCGCAGATATCGAGAATTCGGATAGTTTACAGCATAGGAATATCGCTAGAGATCCTGCTTATTGAAATTATATGGTAGGACTCATCGCACACTAAAAGATGTTAATACTGCTGAAAAATTTTTTTTAACTTCCTATTTCTGAAAATTGTTAAAATATATTCCAAATCAATCATTTCAAAGTACTGCTTGAAAAACTGCGAAAGGACTTTTCCAGCTGAATTTTTAAATAAAACTTTATTAATTAAAGCTTCGATGTGTTAAATCTATAGATCGGTACGATTTAGTAAAAAAAATTATTAATTGAAATAGTTAATAGTTTGTTTTATTAAAAATAAGTCCAAAAGAATTCATGAAAAATCTGATAGGCTACCCTGATACGAATAAAATAGTTACTTGGTTTGAATCAATAGAGGAAAGTGCATCATCTGCTGATATTATTCTATAAAATGAATCTTGACAATTTGTGTAGTATTTAACTCTCGGTTTATAAATGCAAATGAGAATTCCAAAAGTTTTTGCTGTTACATAATAATGCTAATATAAGTGCTTCAAAACGTCACTCGTATATACGTATGTATATCATGATGTAAATATCATGGATGCGATGATAACAATTGTGACGAAAATATCGTATAAATGTTAAAAATGTAAGTCCACCAACATAGTGCTTTAAAAATGTGGTAAAATTTGCTAAATTGGCCTCTCAGTGGAGAAGATTTAAAAAATTCCACAATACGACTTGAAATATGTCTAGCGAGGATATATATTTCCATTGATCAAGATACCGTGTTATCGGTTAGCTTATAAGAAGCACATATATTACTGTATATCGAGAAACCTTGTATAGGAACGTTAAAACGAATCGTTAAATCGATTTGGAGAAGGTACAGCAGCATGTAAGAAAAGAGGCCGTGCGATGGAAAGTCCGAGAGAGGCACTATTGCGCGGGAGATCGCGGCGGAGATCCTCCAGGAGGCGGCCGCCGGTATTGATTATCGGCCATTAAAAGCTGTCGCGTGTGCATGGGACAGCGGAGTAGGTGGTTTTTCCGGAAGTGGCGCGGGGGCCGCTCACAAAGGCGCGCGCGCAGCCCGCGGCGGCCGCATCCTCGAAGAATCGGCCCGATTGCCCGGGGCAATATCTGCTCGGGCGCATCGAGCGGCGAACCAGTGATAAATCGGGCCCACGCGGAGCCGAGCGGGGGCAGGTCGCCTCGAAACGAGGATCGGCGCCCCCCGCGCCCCCGCCGATAAGATAATTAAACTCGATGGAGCGCGCGTACGCGCGGTAGCCGCTCTTATCTGAGGCGGCCGCGCGCGGCTGAGCCGCGCTAAATGATTCCCCGTCCGCCCTGACAGGGGGCGCGATCGCGATAGCGGGCCGCTCGCGCCGCCTCCGCCGATCGATCATCGCGCGCGGCTCAATCGAACTTTTCGAGCCGATTGTTCTGCCGGCTCGCGGGGATAAATCCCCGGATCGGTAAGCCGCGACGGAGCCTCGGGAGATAGTCCGCGGGGCCGGCGGCCCTCGTTATGTCGCCGGGGCGGATCGTTTGCTTAACTCGCTCGCGCATTACCGTTAAATTCGCTCGCGCGTAATTCTCCGCCGCGCTCGGAGTTGCTCATGCGGGCGCACCGAGCCGCGCTACTTGTCTAATTACTCGCGGTGGCTTTTGCTCACCCTCGCGCCCCGCGAGACGGGCAGCCCGCGGCTCCCGACGCCTGAGCGCGAGCCTACACATTGTTCGGCCAAGCGAGGCCGGACCAAACTCGCCCCGGGCACTCATCTCGTCTCCCGATTACTGCTCGAGCCTCGCGCCTCCAGCCCGTTAACGCTTCACGCCTCCAACTTTGGAAGACGGGGAAAAGTGGCGGGCTACCGACCTGAAGGGCTTCCTCTCGGGAACTATGAGGGCTTGACGAGAGTCCGGACAAGACAAGATCAAGGGAAATATTGTCTTGCTACTGGGAAACTCTAGTGGAAAAGAATATTATCTTGCTTTTGAGGCTAAATAATCTTGTTTTCTTTTGATCTACCTGTAAAACATTGGTCTAACTTTGAAACCTTCGCACTCTGTAGTCCTAGTGTAGTAACCTTAATTATCGCATAATATTTGTCAACATACTTATTAAAAACTATAAATTATATTCAAATGAACAAGCAGCTAACGAATATAAATTATCGATCCAAACTTGTTATCAATATAGCAAAAATGACAAAATGAAAAGATCAGCATGCACTTGCTTTGTAAAAAACAAATAAGAAAAGTTAGCATCACGAATGGGAAAACATTATATAGTTTAAAATACCAGACTATACTCGGACTAAAACTAGATTTGGAAAAAATAATATTTATTTAACAGCAAAAATCAATGGATGTCAATAATGTATGACAATGAAATTTATATACGTTTTTTAAAAAGAGATTATTAAAATAAGAAAAATAAATTAAAATTGAAAAATGTGTATTAAATTAGTAGAATCAATTATTTTAATGTGGATTTAATAATAGATCTTAATTTTTTTAAATAAAACATATTATACATAATTTTCTTAATATTTTCATAATGTTTTATTAATTTATAGTGAAACTTAAAATATATTTTATAAAATTGACAAATATCTAAATATCATAAATTGTTTTTACTCTCTACACATTTATAAATTATTACTATAATTATAAACAAAAATTTGTTAAAATAAATTTAGTACATTTTTAACAAATTAAAATTTTTTTATATTTAAATTATTTTAATTATTAGACAATAGTTTAAAAAGAAATCTAACAAATATTTTGTTTAAATTATTGAATTCTTTAGTTATAATTCCACGAAAAATTCTATATAGGAAAAAGTATTCAAAGAATTTGCGTAGTACAACAAGAAATCACTGCAAACAAAATAATAGATCAAAATTTCTTTTCTCTGTCGATACAGAAACTGCGAGCAATCGTGTTTCGTAGCACGAAATCACAGTACATTTCATAGGCAATGATTGGATACATTATTCACTTGTGTTAGATTTCATTCTATAACGTGCAAAATACGCAGGCAACGATATTACCGATATTTTCATAATGTGTCTGTGTTTTCAAGATGATGAGGAGTGGATTTAAATATGAAATTATTTCTAATAAGTACTTGGGCTTCGACTTGAATAATTAAAAAAAATTGATTAAATAATTCAATTGAATTTATTTTAATTTAAATACAGAATTTTTATACACTAGCCTAATAACATGATTAACGATTATACTATAATAAAAACAATAATTGGAAATATTTACTAAAATACGTGTCCTTAAATCTATTTTCTTTGGATCTTCTATTATGCATAAATCTAAAACTTTTTTTGCTTTATCTTAAGAATGTCTTCAATAATTATTGTCAAGATCAATATTTTTAAACCTTTATTTTACTGTCTTGAAAATTTATTTTAGGTATTGTCTTGTCCCTTGTGTTCAAAATTGAAATTTGAAATTTATGGGATTGCTAATAAATATATATTGTAAGCATGAAAAATACGACACATAGTTTTATTACAGGTAGCTACAATATATAATTATAAATGAGTCAAATATAACAGAAAGGTTAATTTAATGTTTTTTTTATTTAAAACGTATTCTAATAATCCGAGATGTTGTTAAAAAAATAGTAATTGCGCGATTTTTGTTACGAACTCAAATCTTATGGATATAAAATACGAACATAGGCGTCCGCATGCGTCGCCGAGTACGGCTTTACCTACCAAAAACCTTCGAATTCCGTGATGCAGACGGCTTCGAAAAATATGTTCGCGACCTGCAAGCCTTGGTGACTGGATCGGTGCCATGACACCGTCACTTGGCAAAGGAGGGACATTCGGCCGCCACTGGCGCCCTCTAGGCGAGAGGCCGACGCGAGTCAGTGAAGATGCGCCGAAACCCAGTGCCTTAATCTAGTTCCAACTGGAGACTCCTTTCGCCCCGAAGCCGTGTGCTTCCAGGTTTCAGGTGCGCAGATGCGGGACATGAGAGGCAGCTGTAGAGCGCCCGCCAGGTTGTCGTGCGTCAGGGAACCTCCTGACTACGTCTCCCTGTAAGTCCACGACGAATCGACGAGGCGAACCCGCACCCAGACTCTCCTGCTCAACCTGTACCCGTCCGTACTGCGAGCAACACAGAAAGCTTATTCACCTAAAACCGGGAGATGTCTTATTTAATTAACTCAGTCACATTTTTTCTTGCAGCCGCTTCCGCACATCCCCACAGTCCATCAACTCCCTCTTTTCTCCAGTTGACGGTGATATATCTGTTAGTGATGGCAGTAATTCGCCGAGGCATTTTAAAGGTTTCTCACAATTAAAATAATTTCTCGTGTATTGTAATGGACAAGATAACAAAAGTGGCCTTGCAAAGAAAGCGAACAGCTACAGGTGACCCCACGGCCCCCCTGACCTGCATATCTCGGGATTGCTCTCGCGTGACGCCAAAGAGTCTCGGGATATCTTCGACAGCTCGAACTGAAGTTGTACAGCCGCGTCTTCACGACGGCACCTCTAGGCCTAAAAGCCTACGAGTAGCCCGCGCGGCCAGACACATTCGGCCCGACTATCCTCGCAAACCTTCCCCCCCGCGCGATTCGCTGTTGGGCCTATGATCCGTCGGTGGCCGCGTTGCACGGTACGCAGGCAGACCCAGCTCTCCGCGCGTTTTTGAACGCCTTTCTTGGCGCGCATTTTCGGCCATTTTCCCGTGCCTTTACGCAGATTCCGAGAAGCGACTTTCTTACTCTTTCTCCTCCTAACTCCCCTTATATTCGACTAATATACAGCAGTATAACAATTTAGTTATGTACATGTCCGCAACAATATCTCTTAAAATAGTTTGTCTATTGTCTGTGTATTCATTTACAATTATTTATGAGGCGCTACAGCCGATCCTTTTAAGCCAATTAAAGAAAAGAGTATTTCTAACTCGTTCATGAGAAAGTCAAGCATTTACCACTAAGTTTAATTTTAAGCAACTAAGCATTTAAGGATGCAGAAAAACGGGGAACGGGTTGGAGAGGCTGCTGCATAATCCGGTTCCGGAGGCGTAGACAGGAACAAGGCCAGCGTTGACTTATTCAGGACTCGGCAGACGGGTTACACATATATTTCTTGCTGATCTTTTAACACGAAAGGTCGAAAGAGAACAAGCCAGTGATGTCGGCTCACCTAATGCGTGAGAGGGACTAATTTTCGAATCTTGGATAAAATAACTTTTTGGAACCGGTCTGTGACTGTTTTCCAAAGGTCCTTGAATTTGAGAACTACCTATGCCTGATTACGAAGGTACTCATCTATGTGAAACTCGAAGAACCGACCTAAATAGTCAATTGCTAATAAGGGTAGACCTTTTAGTTAATCATTATAAAAAAATAAACGTAAAGTCTTATAAAAAATGACATAAAATCCATCTCATAGATTAAACCCAAAAAAAAAATAATAACTATCGCGAAACACAAGTCTAAAAACAAAATATATAAGCTCACACGTTTGTTAAAATTGTAACAACTATTCTTTGTAATCAACATAATTGTTACGGACAGTATAGCGACGCCTGAAATCATCGCTCCGAAATCGATAAACAAAGGCATCGATCGCAAAACAAAGGCCTCGATCGCAAACAGAGACATGATCACGGCGCGACAAAGTTAAAGAGAAGAGAGAGAGAGAGAAGCCCAGAAGGCATCTTCGTGGAAGAAGTTCGTGGGGAGCCGGGCCATACGGTCTGTCCGCGGCCGAAAGACGCGGCCGTCGACGGACAAGCCAAATTGGTTGTCTTTCTAATTGGGGAAGAGCTTGCAGAAGTGAGTCCAGCCCAAGGGTCTGCCCGAGCGTCGCTTGTGTGCGGCCGCCGATGGACGAGAGGCAGATAGGGACTTTCCGCAATGTTTCTCGGCCTACATGTTCTGCCCGTTTGCTGCTGGAAAGCGGCCGCCGACGGAAGGCCAATCGGAGTGAAGGGGGGAAAATCGCGGAAAAGCGGCGGAAATGGCTGCACGCGCGACGCCGGCGAACAAAGGGCCGCGGAAAAGTGGGGGAAAGCGCGGCAGGTGAGCGCTCGCGGCCCGCGGCTCCCTCGTCACTCTCTCGCTGGCTCGCAAACTGACCACTAGAGTACTCTTGTTATCTTTAATAAGTCACGTCTTCAAGAAACGTTAAATTATACACACACGTACAATTTCTTCATTTTATCTCACCTCCGCTTGTTTCCTTCCGACCTCAACATTAACAATAATATTACTTAACAGAACTTTAAATATTACTTAATATTCCGTTTATAAAGTGTGTCTTACACCCGTTTATAGATTCTTGTGAACTAGCCAGTATAGTAAAAACGATAATAATTATGCTTAAGTTGTGAACAATTGACAATTATTCTCAACCGAACGGATAATCAAGTTTCGACTATAATACATCTTTGGTAAACGTCGGTGAAATTGTACTCAATGCCTAACTGAAGTCAAACAGTAACAGTATCGTCAGAAGCGATCTTGACACATCCAGTGTTGAATGTCTTCAGTTAGTTACATCAAAGCAGTTCAGTGTTAAATAATTATATATTGCATTAACAGTTTAAATTTATTGATTTTGAGTACTATTTGAATTAGTTAGAAATCCACTTATTAGTTGAGTCCTGCGGTAACTTATTTGGTACAGTGTAGGACTTGTACTCCGGTTGAAATTCCTAATGTTTTTGTTTCCCGCATCTACAAGACTTTCTCGATGATGACTACCCAAAGGGAGCATAAATAGGACAGCGCTAAATAAAGAAAAACTAATTTGCCAATTTTTAAAAGTAAATTTATAATTGTTCATAAGATATAGATACAGCATCTTAGCAGTTCATATGTATCAAAAGCTTAATTTAGCGGCCGTAGTTGGAGACGTTCTTACATTCTGGGTGACAGATTGAGGCAAAAATCTTACAAAATAAAAAAGGATGTGTAACAATAACAAAATTTTAACTTGATCATCCACCTGGTATACTAATTGCTAATTAACTGTTTTCCCGGTGTTTCACATCATTTCCATCATTTCCCACACTTTTCTATAATATACCGTCATTTTTGTCGCTACTAAAAGTTAAACAACCAGCGGCCCCTTGCTGTTTTTCGACTAATGATCGATTGTCACACATTATCCTTTTATTTCCTCTGTATGTCGGTTACACACATGATTGATTATTTTAAAACAATAGACAGTAACGTAATCACGGAAGCGTAGGCATTGTCAGAGTTATTTTTATAAAATTCCGTTCATAATTCGTATTCTAAGTAGTATTTTTTTTCCTTGATTAAAAAACGACTGTATTTATATACGATCAGCTTTTGTTGTGAAATATTTTTAGCTTGCAAAACTGTTTTGATGTCTATAATTAAACATAAATAATATTACAAATGATGCGAAAATTGTTTGTAACATAAAATGAAATAATTTACTCTATTGCCAATATAGATTGATAAAGGAATGATTATAAGATTTTTATGTATTATTAAGTACCAGAACATATGATAGTATAAAACATAAAGGTATTAGCGAAACGAAAAAACAGTAATTGGTGATATAATCTACTTAAACAGTAACTCTTATTAGTGGATATTGATAGTTTATATATAAGCATAAGTGGCTGTAGCGTATATTTTTGGTTTAAAAACAAAGAATTAGAAAAATATTAGTGTATTGAATGTACAGTTATCCCAAGGCGTGCTCGCGAAATAGTTTATTCCAACTATACCAATCGATATCTGAGGTCATGATGAACAATAGTTTGGCCAAGAGTTAAGTTCTCATATGCATTCATATAAAGATATGAGCGATTAAAAAATCTTAATTACGGCCCCGCGGCAGCGAACGAGGCCTCCGTAAGTACGACTCGGACAATAAACGCCCGAGATAAAAGCTAATAAGGTGGAACAGAGCAAGCGGGACGGAGGTCACGAATCGAGCGGAGAGGGTTTGATACCTCCCATCGGTCTTAGATGCGTTGCTATTGAACGAGCGCGAGGCGACGAAACAGCGCCGGCTCATCATTACCGAGGTGGACGGGGAAGATCCCTTTTATTGTCAAAAATCGCAAAGCGTGAGATCGAAATATAAATAATATTTTTTTATATAATAAATCACAAATAATCAATAAGCAAATTACTTACAAATCAGTGTGGCTTATTGCAGTTTTTATCTTGCATCAATTGGATTCATTTGAACTGTATTAAAGAAACGTTTAAATAAATCTTTTGAATCTTCTATTATAATTGTAGATTAAAAAAAATCAAGCAAGTTTTTCTATCACATTAGCTGTGCGCGTACTGCGTAATTTGCGGTTGCAAATAACATGATCTCTACCTTTACATACTTTGATCTTAACTAAACTGTATTTACGTACTAGAATCCTGGCAACTTTATCCGATAGTGTGTCAATAATCTCAATATCTGTAAGACTAAACTAGTCGATAAAAATATATCTCGTACATTTTGATATCTTATGAATAATTATAGATTATTATTATTTTATACAATTTGAACGTTTAAATTTGAAATGAAAAGAACTGTTTACCAAACTATTCAAGTTTTGAGGAAATAGTTGTAGTATATAGTTTATTTATCGGTATAAAAAGCTGGATGGTTGAATTTAATTTATATGGAAGCTTGGAGGCTGCTTCCGCGTAGCACATTGTAGAATGCTTGTGGTGATAAATCTTTGGGAGTTCCAATCAAAAATATCCGTTGACCGCTAAAGAGCGATGAGCAGGTTTGGCCGCACACGGCGGGAAGAGGTTTTTCAGTAGGGTCGGCGCGGTGCGCCTCTCAATTTCTCGGGGGAGGCGCCGGCGACGGGGAAGTTCTTTCGTTAAATCGGGTCGATTATCGGGGAAGAAAGTTGGCCGGGGCTCGCGGGTCGGCGCGGCTCGGCTCGGCTCGGGGGCCGGTCGATTTCCTCGGGGCGCGGGCCTCCGCGGCCGGCTCAATCTCCGCTGTTTCTGCCGGGCGCGGCTTCTTTGTGCCCCGGCCGAGGGCCGAATGCGCCCGATCATCGGGCGGGCGACAGCCCGAGGCGCCGGCGATCCATCAGCCGCCCGGGGCTTTATTAGATTCCGATAGGGCGATTTTTGGGGCTCGCTCGCGGGTGATCGATGGGCCCGATCCGCCGTCCCACTGTCTCCTGTCCCCGCACCCCCCCTCCCCCCACCGGCTCCTCCTTCGATCGGACTGCCTTCCGCGGAAGAGGCACCGCTCGGCGGTCCGGAATAATCGAGCCGATGACGGCAAAAAAGAAAAAAACAACAGGCGGAGGGCCGCCGAATGCGTTCCCGCGGGGTTTTACGGGTCGCGCAGCCGGGCGTAACGTCATCGGGGCCTCTAACAAGCGATCGAGGGCGCCGTTACGCCGGGCGAAACGTCCTCGCGGCTTCTATCGCCGAAGCATTGACCTTTCGCGCCCCGGGGTGAGCACCTGCCGGCCCTTAGCCTCCTCGCGTCCGATCGTCAAGCGCGCGCGTGTACTGCTTTACGGTCGCGCTGTAAAACCGCCTAGTGTTTGCGCAGTCGCTGCTGATTGTAAAAAACGAGGCCGGCGGCGGCGGCCCTCGCGGCCCCACCTGCAACCAGACTGATTATTGTTTTATTGCTGTTTGCGCCCGACGCACGCGGCGCCTCGGCCGCCCACCCGCCAACTTGTTCCTGTCTGCACCCGATTTTTCTGCCCGCGCGGCCTCTCGCTTCCCCGCCCGCGAGTCCGTGCTCGGGGCTCGAGTTTCGCCCGGGCATACGTGTGCGCGCCGCCGCAGCTCGCAAACTTGCGCATGCTAATACTGACTACCGGCAAGAAATTCACCTGCATAGCTGTTAACCCGCTTTTTATACCGCCATACAGATTTAGATAAAAGTCCTTTGCCTGATAAACACTGACCATTTTTCAACGATTAACCATTGACTATGTTTAGTAGAAGATGTAACGTGTATAAGGCTAGCTGAATATCATATACATCAGTGATGTAAATAGAATTTTATGCGTATTCGCTTCTGCCTCCATTATTTGATAAATATAATATAATTGTCTGATATTTACTCGCATCTATTGAAAAATGTTGAATAATTTATTTATTTTCATCATATAATAACAATACAATTTTTCTGTACTAATTACTGATTGAGAGAAATGGATTATTTTTTCTGCTCGTGTTTTCTTCTTACTCATGCGAATACGGTCACAATTATGAATCTCATAGTATTTACTTTTTCTTTGGTTATTGTGTTGATAAATAACAACTCTTCGAATATTTTCATTTACATGATAATAATAATGATAAAACAAATGAAAGCATACTTCATGAAATGATTATACGGTCAAAGCATATTATCGAGAAAAATGTGGAAAAAAAAAAACAATTAAAAAGGGTAATAATACTGTAAGCCGTGCACGGTACCAGTGCACAAAGATTGATAACAATTGTAAGGTTAATTAGGGAAGAAGGTGGCATATGGAAGACAGGAAGCGCCTTCAAAAGTACACTATCTGAAGATGGAATCCGTGTAGGCTCGCGATACGCTCATACGATTATCAGGCTTAAAAGAAGAGATTTATTCGTTATCGCGGGGATCTCTCGGCTAGAGGCTGCAGTGTAGTGAAAATCAGTTGCGGTACCAGCTAATATCAGATGCATGTTAAATAGGAGTTTTCTCAAGCGGGCCCGCGTCCAGTTCCCCCCGGCTCGCGGCGCCGATTCTCGCTCGGGCGCTATCGGCCAGTTTGTCGCGGGATCCGCGTAGCGGGAGAGCCGCGCGCTCTTCCCACGGGCGACTGGCCGCGCGCCCGTGTATATAGGTATCGAAAAACCGTGTCACATAACTCGCTCGCGAATAAACAGGATAATTAGTCAAGGCGGCACGGCGGTCCCGTTGGGCCGATCGGCACCGGCGATCGGCACCGGTGCCGCTTATCGCGCCCCCGCCGCGTCCATCAATTAAGGACAATGGGCCGGTGGCGCGGGCCCGCCGGGGCATTCCTCGGGATTATACGGTGGCTCAGGCCTTGTCCCCGGGCCAGGTGCGCCCCCGGCCCGCTGAATGCCGCCCCGGCTCTAATTAAGAGAACGCCCTGATTTACGCCCGGGGGAAATTCAGGTGGGGGCGCCGCGGCCGCCGCTCGTGTAATCTACCATTGTGCAAACTTCCAAGTGAATATCTCGGGCTCACCTGTAAAAGTTATCGGGAGGAAAAGTTTGGCAATTGTCCTCCGATAAGTTGCCGAGGGCCGCTGAAATATTCACTCGGCGGTGGTGAGCCAGGGTGCGTATCCCGCGCGGCCGATCGCAGCCTCCTGCTCCTTTAATCAGGGCCTAATTGTTCGGCTGGGGTGGGGCCCGCGCGGAGTCGCTCGGCGCTTTATTAGAGCCGCCGCGGCGCAAACTGGCCATACAAGGGAATATAACCTGGCTTACAAATAATCCATTGAATGGGACGCTGCCCGAGGAGTTTTTGTTGGGCCAAGTTTGAAGAATGGAAATGACAGCGGGGCCCGCGAGGCTCCCCTCTACACCTATATATACACCAGAAGGCGGGCCGGAGTTTTTCTTTGAGCGCCCCGGTGTTTGAAATAAAATCTTCATAGCAGATGCGTCGTGATTAAGTTGTTAAAGTCGCCTTTCACGAATCCAACAATGGCAAAGTGAATCATTCTTTGCCGGGCCGGGGAGGATCCGCGGAAACCTTGTTACCAACTTGTTAAAGCGCTTCTCGGCGTGAAAGCCGCTGAAGAGATCCGTCACCGCGGAAGCAGAACCTCAAAGGTCCCCATTGTGCCCGGGAGAAAGAGAGCCGGGAATTGGCCGGCCGCTCGCGTGCCTGGGCCCCGCGGCTCCGGAACAAAACGGCTCTCGCGGCCGGGCCCGCGCGCCTCCTCGCGGATAATTCACCGGCTCTTCCTCTCGGCCACTCGGCCGCCGGATTAGCGGCACGCGAGCGTCGCACGCGACGCCGGAAGGAGCAGAAGGAGCCGCGATCGGCCCGGCGCAGCGGTTCCCCCTGTGGGCCTAATGGTCGAGCGCGCCTCGTTCGGTCAGCCTTGGGGAGGGGGGGGGACGAGCCGCGCTGGACGGCCAGTCGGCCCGAGCTTTTTGCGGGAGGTGCCCGGGTTCAGCGGCCCTCGCGCCTACCGGCACTCCGCCGGCGTACCATTCGGCCAATTATGAACACCTCCTAATAAACCATTTTCTCGCGTAAGCTCTTCACGGCCTTCGCCCTCTAATCAATGCTAATTACTCTCATTTACTTAACGAGGTCTCGCACCTATAATCTAACCTACCTTGAATCTCCTGAACGGAACTATTTTTTTCCTAGATAATTATAGTGCACTTTTTTACCTAGATTATATGATATTTCTGAGCGAGTGAAACCTCTTTGAATTCTGACGGCTCACTTTATCCTCAAATATAAATACTTCAGAGACCTGTGTCCCGTGTGGAAAATTTAGCCTCAACCGCTTGATGGATTTTTCCATCAAGAAAAGGCTTATAATCGACCTATTTATTCTTCTTTAGACTGCTGCTTTTTTAAACGAGGTTGCAGCTTCATAGGTCGCCGTGCATTTTATTTCAAAAAAATATCAATTATTAATCTCATTTTAACATGTTCTATTTTTCATTCAAACAATATTTAATAATATACCTGTGTTTTGAATCTATGCGAAGCAAAATCTGTCTAATGGACCAGGATAATGTCAACACAAAGGAGAACAATTTTAAAATAATTATTTTATATATTTTACCATAGAATAAACTGTCAGGATTTTGAGAACTTTTATTAACAAGCGTTACATAATTGAAAAGAATTTTTTAAATATCTCGTATGATTTGAAATTCTTAAGAATTAATTATACTTTGAAAAGATCATGTATAATGTGTTAATTTAATAAGAGTATGTTAAAAAGTAATCTCAATTATGTTACTTCTGATCTAACTCTCTAATTCTCCTTAATCAAAGCTAATGAATAATTGCAATTCGTAAACAGTATTAATAATAAAGCTAGATTATAAAATTTAAGAACTCATTACAATTGATTTTTTAATAAACAAACAGATGTTTCGCATATCAAACAGTTCAATTACATAATATTTGAATAAATAAATTATGCATTATTGAAATAATTAAATATTTTACATTTACATGCGCATTGCGTATTATTATGTTTGATGTATTGCTGAAACATTTTCTCAATGGCACATAACAACGATGTTAAAGTTGCTTCACAGGAATATTAAAGTAGATTAAAATAATCCTATACAAACTACGGTATTGAAAACCAGTAGAATTTCTATTATAATAAAATCAGTTAAAAACGGTATCCTTTAATCATTGCTTAAGGCAGAAATTACAAAAAAATGCTGTGACTTGTTCGAGCAACCGTCCGAAAAAAGATATATAAATTAGCGCGTAAGGCTCACTCGAAGGCAAAATGGGGGAAAAAAAGGGCAAAGTAAAGTGGCGTGAAAACGCAGGCTTGATAACGAGCCTCTCTTTGAATCACAGGACGGCTGTGAATTTTTTCCGCAGGGACGCAGTGACGGCCGTGTCATGGTACCCGCACGGCACGTGCCTAGCCGCAGTGGACAAGGCCAAGTGTGCGAGCGTCTGGAACGACCAGGTCTGACAGTAGGAGTATTGACCCGCGCACCAGGAGTCGAGCCCGTCGGCGAGGGCGAACGCGCGAGGCTGCCACAGCGGCTCCGTTGCTGGACCCGCCACAGGCCCAAGATCTGAATCAAATGAAAGTATTCGCCGAGAGGTTGTAAGTGTTGTGACCTCCAACTCCTAGTACCACGGGACCAATTGCGTCGGACTGACTCTCCTAATTCGAATCGACACGAATCGACGCGTCGACAAGCTTGGGCAACAAGCTTATTTTAATTTTAACGATATTGAGCGAAGCTTTAGATTTTTATTCGAACGCCTGCAGAGGCCAAGACACTCGGTTTTTTCAATATTTTTTTTCCAGTAGCTTAGTTACTTACTTTGTTCTTAATTGATCGCGATGACTAGTAATTGCACGAGTACGGCTGAGAATCACCAAGTGACCGATGTGATGAAGCGAGTTGTCGCGATTGATAATCTAAATATGTAAGTCTAATTACGGAATTATGCCGTCTTTTATAAGCAAAGCCGACAAGCAATTGTTACAACATAACACTCGATATATTTTTTTACTCACGGTACGTCAGTGTCTAAATTTTAACTCTTAATAAATGCTCAGCGAAGACGTTTATCGGACATTTTTTACATTCATTATATGCACACATTATTAATTGACACTGAGAGAGATAGGAAGGCGGCAGTAACAAATGATTGGAGTGCCTTTCGTACGCTAAACAAATTTACCTTCGATCAGTACGGTATTCACTTGCAAGATCTGACGTAAGTTTACTGTTCGTAACGCCGTTCTCGCGCGTAACTCGGATGCGAAACGCGTACGAGTGTATGCCGTGCCATTGTAACGTAGGCAGTCCTGCAAGTGTAAGTGTAAAACACACGCGTGTTCGATGGTTTTATCCGTCAAGCGGGAGCGTCTGCATCCTGTAAATAAATGAAGAAATAAAGGAATTTTAACCGTAGCTGTTTCCTACCGAAGGAGCGTTGGTCTGTTCATTTTTTGGCCCTCTCGCCCCCGCCCGTCCCCCCGATCCCCACCCCTGGCGCAGGCATAGGAGGAAAACTTTGGAGGACACGTCGAGCAGTGTGCACAGGAGGTCGTCTTGGCAAATGCGGAAGGGCAAGTTTCGCGGAATAAGGAGCCGGTGCAGTAAATGGACCAGTCGTCAATGGGTGAGTCAAAGGCGGCCCTCGTTAGTTGGGTGGATGTGGCGCGAGGCGTCGAACCGGCCGGCGGCGGCGGCGGCGCCGCGGCGACGGGCCGCTAGGGCCGGCCCGGCCGCGATTCGGCAACTTGCCCCGCATTGTCCAACTCCGAGCCGGGCCTCGGCGGCAACTTTAACATTACGCTCTTTGAATGCTACTCGACAGTTGGCGCGACAGTTGGACACCGCGGGAGCGGAAGTTCGCTCGGGCGGAAGATCGACGCGGTTCGACGGGCGGAGGCGGCGCGGCCGGCACCCTTTGACCGGGCCCGGCTTATTTTCCGCAAGTTTGTCCCGGGGGCCGGGCGGGCAGAAACGGGGCTCGCGTTCCATTAGCTGATCGGGCGGATTGGCCCCGGCCCACCGCGGGATTGTTTTTTCGCGCCCGGCAACGCGCGGCCCTCTATCAATCCGCGCGGGGAATAAGTCGGGGAAAATGGGTCGCTTCACCCCCATGTCCCTTGGGACGAAATTAATTAACGCTGCGTGGAGCCCGGGGTTTATCGCGCGCGCGCTGCGAGGGACGGCCGATAATCGATGGCACTGCAATTTCGCAAATACAGATTTAAAGAGGCTGATCCATTGGCCGCGGCCCGATAACGGCAGTTAATTCAGTTTTCGCCGCGGCGCGCGGGGGCGAAAAAAAAGCCGGCGACGGAGGGGGCCGACCGCATCGACCGGCCAACTTCCATCCGATCCCACTTACCTGGAACGAACTCACGTTCCTGTCGCTCTCAGCGACACCAAAATTAAAAGTTGGCTCGCGCGCCGATCGAGCGTATAACGGGCCCCCGCGGGAGAGCCCCGCCTCGGGAATGCGCCCGCGTGGGGGGGGGGCGAGGGAGAAAAACCCGCGGCGGAATCCCCCGGCCCGGGACCCGCGCGATTAGCCTCCGTTTTAATTAATGTCAGCGCCCTTGTGTCGTCTCGGCGCCCGCGACCGCGGCCCGGAAATTGGCAGGCGCCGCGGTACAGGCCGCGCGCCCCAAGACGCGGCCCCGCCCGGGATTCCGCGGCCCCCACCCCCTCGCGGCTGCCCATCGACCCTTCCTCCCTTGGCCCCGCCTTGCCAGCCCCCGCGCCAACGCCGCCCGCCGCGCACTTCGGATTCTCCTTCCTCCTTCCCTCGGCCGGGCCAGATTTACCCCCACCCCGCCCTGCCCCCGACCCACGAGCTCCGCTCCGCACGCCTCCCGACGACGAACGATTATGCTAATTGAAAAAGCAATTATTGTGACGCCGACTGACGAGTTGGACTCTCCTTCTTGCGCGACGATTCGACTTCCCTAAGTACTTGTGCGATGACACTAGAACTGTTCGGTTCGAATATTTGAGAGATCGCCCTGGCAATCGTAGCGAACCGATTTGCATTTTTCAGCTTTATTTTACGTTATGCTCTTCTATCCTCGATACTACAAACTTCATTATCGTTTCTATTAATATTCTTTTGGAGATTAATTAAACTTGGAAACAAATACTTTCCATGTTTATAAATTAGTCTTATTATACAAACTCATGCCAAGTATTGCACTTTTTCAAAACACTCCTTAAAATCATTCTATCGAGTAGGTAAATAGTCGGGCTGGATAGTTTTATTTTTAAATACTATCACGTCGAGATTCGTGCGTCGTTTCTTAAATTAAATTTGAATATTTTCAATGCCGGTCTCGAATTCTGGCAGCTTTAGGCTCAATTAATCCCAGATTACTCCGGTTCCACGTACTCGTACATCGCAAACACCCATTCTATTCCTTGTTGTTTTGTAACCACGGAAGGTAGGTACTATGATGATAAGAGGAAGATGAACACAACAGGTAAAAATGTAAACCAAGTTCACCGACAGTCACCCAGCTCACCCCAGTGGGCTGCGCCATCAGACCCTTTGCATCGGTTTTTCGTGAAAGCCGCGATCGCGTTCCGCGCCAGAATTTGTGGACATCCCCCGGTATCGAAGAGCGACCTGAGATTTTGTCGCCTCGGCTCACCGCCTCCATGACGGAGAAGATGTCCACTCCCTAAGAGTCGTCTTGGACCAGCTTCGGCTTAAGAGACTACCCTTTCATACCAGGATATGTAACACGGGTAACTCCCACCTTGCACGCCTCGAGTTAGACCGCCTTCAAATTCTGACGCCCTTTTTTATCATTACTCGCCGCCCGCATATCGAACTCGCGTTGTTCGTGCGCAGAATCAACCCATTCCACCAAGTATTTATTTTACAAACATTGTAATGAATACAACAATTTCAATAGATACAAATGCATACAAACGAATACAAGTATGTAAAAAAAATACACGCATACGAGGGATTTAGCATAAACACAGGGTATATAAATACCTGCATAACACACTGAAAGTAAATGTCGACATTATAAAAAATCTTCTAGAAGTATCAAAACTCAATATAAGTAATATTATTGTTAATAGTATTTTGTTTAAATTGCATGCCATTATAATAGGCATAAGAATGCCCTTTAAAATTCCTATGCTCACAAGAGTGTAATGAAAATTGAATTTAATGCAATTGTTTAAATACTTTGAATTAATTAAATTTTGATTCATTTACGAGCATTTTTGGTAAAATTCAATCATATACGATCATTCGAATCGTGTTACGAAATTTATACAAGGTGTATGATCTGCTAATCAAATGTTAGATCAGCCGATAAAATTTCCAATCATACGTTTATCACTAAAAAAATCAATTACTATATTACCATAATAAACCGTTAATTGAATGCAAAATACATATGCCTACAAAATGCACAAATTAAATGATTGTCAATTTAATTAAATTTTTGAATGATTCATAACCATATACATACATACCGATTACATTATTAAAATATTACATAATTACTAATTATCAAAATAAAATAAAGTAAATACTCAATAAGAAAAATGACTTGTTAGTGTGCATAAAAAAAGGATTGTTCTAAGTATATTGATTATAGGGCACAATGGAAAGAAGGATAAATGTGCTTTCACTCTAACTTGACAAAATCACCGATTTTAGGCAAATTCTCTTAGAATGATATAGGAACCAAGCTGAGCGTGCAATTACTGAACGATTATTTCTTATTATAACTGACAGTTTTATTTAGCGAATGTGACTAATTCGAAGAGGTTTAATGAAATAAACGATAGAAAAAAGGTGGCTCGCCGTAAGGATTCTTTTCGGAAACAGTACTAATGCAAGGTTGATGAGGCGCGCTAGCGTGAGATCGGAACTCCCGTCGATCCCTGCCAATGAATCCGAGAGGGAAGCGCGGGAGGAGTTTAAAAACAGCTCTCAATCGAGAGGAGCTGCGGCGGCGCAGGCGGCGGACGCAGGTTGCGGGGCTGCCGCGAGCGGGCGAGGTCGGCCTGGGGAGGCGCGATATTGAACGGTTAAAAAAGATTCAATCAGTCGGCAAGTTTGAGCGCTAATCAATCAGCGGGGGTGGGGTGGGGGATCTGGATCGGCCGGCGGCGGTGCGGGGGCTCGGGGCTCGCCCCCACCCCGGGCGCAGGGCGCGCGCCGCCCCGGGCGGAGGGGGTGGCTAAAATGGCTGAGCTTTGGCGTCGACGCAGTGGAAGCTCGGCGAGCTTGCGGCGGAAGCTCAGTAGCCGCCCGACAGCTGCCACGGAGAGACCCGCGTCGCTCCCGCAGCCCAGCGAGAGGCAGACGCAGGCCGCCTGGCGCGAGACCCGCGCGCACCCTACATATAGACATATAGATATACGCGAGTGCGGACCGGGCATGTGCCCGTCGGCCCGGCACCAGTGATCGGTGGGCGAGCATCGCCGATCCCCCGGCGGATCGCCACCATGGGGAAGACCGGCGCTCTACTCCTGCTTTTCGCGGGACTCACCGGTAAGAAGCCGCCCAGAGGATCGGCGGGACCAAAAGTGCTCACCCGAGGACTCGCTGCTGTGTCCGCCGTTGTTTGACCCCGGCCGCGATCGCTTCGATTTTCTCTCGCGCTTCCGAGTAACTTGCCCGCGATTGTTAACTTTGGATCGCTTGCGATCCAACTCGTGAGACAAATCTGCTTAATGTTTGGGTTGGGCTCGAGTGTACGGCGCAGGTGCAAGCAAACCAATAGGTGCATCGATGTTTCATTGACGATTTCTCTACATATCTTATAGGGTCTACACAAACGTCGTAGGAGTATCTCTAGTGAATTTTTTATTGCTACTTTGTCGCAAATACTTTCTAAACATTCCCAAGTGAAAGTACCTGCATTTCTCAATTGTGTGTCTAGTTTTGTAAGAACAAGAAATCAAACTCGTAAAACCACGGGAAATTTTCCATCAGGAGTTTATGTTTGATATTCACTGTTTTTGAATATAAAGTATAAATCTACAGAGAATGAATTTTGAATTTTACGTTACGAAATACGCCCTTAACTTTTACTCTATATGCAAATTAATTTATTTTCATTGGTTAATATTAAACTGTCAATATTTCAGTTACTTTATCGACTTAAGTTATTTAGATTTCATTGAGTGGAATTAATTCATGAAATAAGTCTGATGCATTACAGTGTTTTAACATGTAACGTTGTAAAAAGAAATTGGCCCCATAAATTCGGTTAAAGTAAGACCGCTCCATACTTTAATTCCATTACTGATTTTCAAAAATATATCTTATTCGGGAAGGATTTGAAAGCTAGGCAAATGTGTTTTGAACCTATTAGGCGAGGCTATAACTTTGAGGCATTTAGAGAATAATCTGAATGATAAAGTTACTCCTACTGTTGGATGCGACTAGGAAAAAGTGAATATTTCATTGAAAGTGCCGAGTGACCGTATATTTCCATTCTGTGTGAATGCATTCTCGTGCTAAAAGATTCGCATAATACGTATTATGATGCAAACATCCTTTTTGTTATTTCTGAAATGTTTTCTTGGGAATTTTCAAGAACTAAATCGAGAAATTTTTGTTAGTTAAGGTTTACTCAATGAAATATATGCCATTAAAGTGATGATGAAAAAGAAATCAATGATTGATGCGTGATAAACCTTTAGCGGCCGTGACAAAGTGTCGCTTGGTGAATGAACACCGAAGTACAATCGACGTCAATCGTATAAGTGAAATCGGTTTGTTTCCTTTTGTCAGTGTTTTTGGCAGCCGATCGTGTATATTCAGCGGCGAAAATCAAATTACAAACGATAAAGTTCTGTAGTGCGGTTACGTAAAAATGGGACGACAGGCGGGGCTGCTGCGGGAATAATTCAAACGGGGGCTCTGATGAATTCTGGCCAGCAGCGTACGAACAGACAAGCCATTTTCCATAAGACGTATTGCACGGGTCGGGGTATTGCGCCCGCGTAAAAAAGCCTCCCCCGGGCGCTAAACGATTCCCAGTGCGGGTTAAACGGCTTCGCCGAGGCCGAAGCCCTAAATCCCCGGGCGTCCGAGGTAACCGATGCCTCTTCCCAACAAAATGCCTCAAAGCGAAGAAGCCATAAATCCCCTTATACTCGACCGCCGGCCCCCAAAGCCTCGTTCAAGGCGGAGGGCGCGGCTAATTAAATGCCCACCCCGGGATAGCCACTGAGGTTCATCCGTTCGTGCTTGCCGCGGCCTCGCGCCGCTCGCAAATCTCCGCCTGACCGTCGGCCGCATGCGAATCAAATTCTCGGATTGACCCGAGATTCGAGGGGAGACCGCCGATCCGCGCGATCCCGCGCCACTGTCCCGTTGCTACCGGGACGCGCAGCGCCGCGCAATTTCCGTGCCACGGAAAACTAACGAGCCGTGGGCGAAATTGCGTGTGTTGTAATACGTTTACGATGAATAACGGGGAAATCGCAAATTTGGCAAGTGGCGTGCGAACATTATCCGCTTTTTGCCGCATTCCCGTACATCGGTCGTACAAAACACGACTAAAATCTAATTTCCATCTCACTCGAATCCTAATCTAAAAGCTTGCGTGTCGCTCTTCGAACTTTTAAATGTGGAATTGATTAAGTTACCTTTTATTACTTTACGGATATCTTTTAATCATTGCATTGAAATCTTATGAAATTCAATGATATAAGCGAATTAGCTTTTTAAAATTTAATTCAATGATAAACAATGAAATTCATTTTTAAACTTTAGGAATATGTAGAACATTAATTTCAATGTAAAGCTCAAATTTAAATGATACATGCTGCTGTCGTCGAGTACAACAATTATCGTTATTAAATGAGTATTGTTGCATTCAGATTTTCAATTATCCAAAGTGAATTTAATCAGATAGATCTACAACAAAGTGTTACCTTCCAAAGAATCATAACTATTACGAGAGAACAATATGAAAACAAATGGTTTCCAGTATTACGGTTCATTGAATATGTGTGGACGATTCGAAGAGTCATCTCAAAATTAAGTGAATCATCAACTCTCTTGTGGTCCAACCAGTCGAGTCATACTTCCTTTTTTTAATGTACAATGCTTCATATTCTTGCGGCACTTTATGCTTTCCATGGTAATAATGAAAGGCAATATATTGACTCCGCATGAAATATTTGAAAATATCGGACCTCCAGTATAAAGGTGTAGGGAACGATTCAATAATGAAAACTTTTTCCCGACATTGAATTCAGATGACAGATACTTTTAACTAGCGCTAGATACGATTCGCTTTTTAGATTCGATTTTTTTCAACCGGGATATCGCAAACAAGTCGATATCGCACAAAAGTCCATCGGCAAAATGACTCCCTGGATAATTCTTGAAAAACACGCTCGCTAGCATTACAACACACGAGGCTTTTCCGAAATGTTCCACCCCGGCAAGTAGGACTCCTCTCCTTTCGAGCAAATCAGTCAAAGTAGTCTTAGGATCGATCGAGAGCCCGCACTGGGCGGACTGAGTCATCCTTCTCGATTATTTCGGGTCGCCCAGAGGATTAGGCTCGCATAATAGACAGTGGTAAGAGGCCGGTCCGATCAGACGGGCGCAGGGGGAGCGCTCGAGCTCGAGCTCACCCCCCCCTCGGGCTGTAAGCCGCCCCCCCGGAAAGCGTGCGCTATCGCGCCTCGGTCTATTCGGCAAGATTTACTCCTCGGCATAATTAAAGCGCCTCGGCGGTAGTAACGTTAATCGCGCGCGGAGGGCGCAGAGACCCGGAGCGAAAGAATGCGCGAGGCATAACGGCCCCGCGCCTTTGTTCCCCGGCCAATTTCACCTGTGAGAAATTAAGCAATTAAGCGCGCGTGGCCGGGCCCCTTGGCCTTGGGCCCCCTGTCCACCGGGAGGCGGCCGCGCCCTGGCGCCGCGAGGTCGCCCGGGCGCCGAGGAGGCTATCCGCCCCGGGATCGCGACGTCGCGCGCCTCGCATGCTAATTGAAGGCGCGCGCGCGTATATGGCCCCGGCGCCGGTTCGGCAGGGGAGCGCCGAGCCGCCGCCGCCAAGCGCTATCCGACCGCCTCGGGAGGAAGCGCATAACGAGGCGAACTTGGGATTTACATTAAGTCCCAGGCGAGAGCTCGGCATATCGCGCGGCGACCGGCAATCTACGGCCGGACCCGGGATTCTCCCGCGCGCGCCTTCTGCCCAACTCGTTACCCCGCGCCGGGGGATCCGCGTAATTAAAAACTGCTGGCCGGCCGGCGAAATAATTAAACCCGGCGGCGGCCTGGCCTTTCCGATTCGCTCGACATCCGTCGGGCCGGAGCGGTTAAGGGCCCGGGGGGGAGCAAAATCAAACGGCCGGCAAAGGCCTGCACTTATCGGTTATAGGAGAGTCGGGCGAGGCAGTGCCGGCGGGAGTAGTCGCGTGACGCTCGCAGGCGCGTCTAGGGAAAAAGGCCTCGCGAGCCCGGGACGAGTGACAAAAATATTCCGAGCTCGGGAATTGGCCGAGTCAGAAAATTGAATGAGCCATTCGGCAGGCGGGTATATGGGCCGAATAGCTTGGCGAAGAATTGCTTCGGTTATACGCGCGCGGCTGAGATGTCAGATGTATGCGCAGGCGGCCGCTTTTCCGCGGAGCGCTCCGTCAAATCAGACGCCTGCAGGATTTTCAAAAGGGACAAGAAATTTTTATGCCTGTCGCTGCTAAAAGGAAAACGACTCCCTTTACGGGGTGAAGCGTTTCGCGCTTAAAAGGGCGGGCTCTCGGGATATATATCCCCGGGCGGAACTACCCGATTCGCTGTAAATTATTTATGCTGATATATAAGACCGTTAAAAATACGCTGATTCGAGGAGGAGGTGAAAGGGCGCGCGGGTCCGTCCCCTTTTTACCCCGGGCGTAAAAGCGCGCCAGATACACACTCGGCTCGGTTTAAAATTTACGCTGCAAGTTGGGAGGCGCTCGGCTCCCTCGTAAAAACCTCCCGTCGACGGGGCGCGGGCGGCGCGGGCGACGCGGCCGCTCCTCCAGGGGCCGTCCTCCAGGTGCCGGCCGACCCCGCGGCCCGCCGTAAAGGCGCAATCAGTTAATGCGGCGTCTCCGAGGCCCATAAACATCCGAACCGGCCTCGTATAAATTCCGACTGGTGGGAAGTCGGTTTAATTGCGCGCGGCCCGGCAGCCCGAGGGCCGGCCGGGGAATATAAGAGTCGTGTCATAACCCGCGTAAGCCCGCGCCGGAAGTCGGACGAATCCCGGGCTTAGTGTAACTTCCGCGCGGAATCCCCCCGAGACCCGGGCGAATAAATAATCCGCTCCAATTTGCAGTAAAGCAGGCCCGATCGGATCCGCCTCGCCCGCGGGCCCCGGCGATCCAGCGACGAGCCCCGCCCCCCCCCCTACGAGCCCCCTACCAGCCCCGTAGCACTCGTCTATGACGAATTCAATTGCGCGCTTGTTTCGCAAATTGTCTCCTAAATCCGGGGATACTCGTAAACCGGGGGATTCGCGGCGGCGGCCCGTGCGAAATATTGGCCCGCTTAAAAATCGCGGCCCGGAGATACGCAGCAGTTGGCCCACGCAGATGGACGACTGTTCCGGCCTCGCAGCCCGGCCTCGAAGGGCGCCTTTTTCACGGCGGCCCGCTGCACTCGAGCCATTACAGGGACGCCCTAATGGATTAACTATCAATAGATCAGTCGGGTAATAAGGCTCCCAAAGTATATGCGCGCGCTCGCGTCTGTAGGTTTGCGCAATCAGCAAAATGGCCTTGTAAGCTAGATCGAATCACTAAAATTACGGATCGTCTGGAAAACATAGAGAGCGTGTAATTGACGTTTTAAGCTCATAACAGTATATAAGGAGTGCGGAATTGAAAATAGAAAAGCAATGGTATTTCTCTTCAGTCGCAAAGGACCAATGAACAACGGTATTAATAGTTCTAGCATTTTTAATAATATTCAGTCAGTGTATTTGTACTACAAAATCGAAATAGAAGAAAATGTAAAATGATATAATTGTTAAATTGATCCGTTCACGTATGTAGTAAAATCAGTATGTACCGAATAAGCATTATTTTTCCTTCGGATCCAGTAATTAACTGCACCATGTATGCGCTTAGAATTACTTTAATGATCGGATCATGTTACATATGAGGAAAAAGATATACGATTACGTGAACCACAAATTGGATGGTTTTAATTATCGGCATGTTAATCAAATAAAATTTTAATTGTAAAAAATTTATTTATATACTTGCACTAAAAATAATCAATGACTGCAACCGCGTGCATGTTAAACTATCACTTTCTTTGATTTAAAACAGAAATGAAAATTGCGATGTAAACTTTCAATTTTACAGATAACCAGAACATAAGCTAATTAACGTTTCTATCAGAATACTTTGGCAATAGAGAAAACCGCAGCGTACTAGCTACCATCGAATATAGTAATTCGTTAGAGTGTATGGATTTAAAAAGCGGAAACGGCCTTTGATCGTTTGTACAACAAAAAATATAACATTAAAAATAACAAAAAATACCATATGTAATTGTACAATATTTTTGATAGATTAAAATTTGTTAAAACAGAGAGAGAGAGAGAGAGAGAGAGAGAGAATTCAGCCTATGATGAAAAATAAATATAAATATAAGTATGCGCAGACAGAGAAAAAGCAAAAATTTATTTACACTTTAGCTCAATAAATCAAAATAAACTATCGCGGTATTGACAGATTGTTAATCATTTAATTTATCTTTCTTCAGAGTGAACAAAGCACACACAAGCGTACTCGCTTGGTCGTCGACAAGGCGAGCAAAGCGCATTCCCTCCTTCGAGGCTCTGTTAAATTTCCGAAGAGTTCATAAGGAGAGTTGAAGGGTCGCGGGTATGCCAAGGGCCGAGCAGAATAGCGCCGCGCGCGATGGAAAGCTCGCGTGGGGAGAGTTTAGTCTGAGCCCTCGTGCGGCAGATTTTCCAGGGCGGGCACGCGGGCGGCAGCCTCCTGCCCACGTTTTCCTCATGCGTCACAAGAGGCCGAGGGGTGGCGATCACCAGGGGGGGGCGCGCCCCAGTGTCGCTCCCGCCGCGCCGCCGACTCTTGTATCCATTTCGATAATTGCGATGCAATGCGCCGAGGAGGCTGTTTCCTACGCCATGCGAGCTCTTAGCTCAAAGCACCGCTCGGCTTCCGCTGTCCGCCCATCGCGCAACGACCAGCGAATCCATTACTTGTGCAGTCGGGCAGCTCGGGTGACGCATCCGCGCCCTATGGCCCTCCCCCCCCTTGTATACAGCGTTAATCAAATGGTCCTTTTGTCACGGTGAATTCTTAGCTGGAACTCCTGGGATTGTTTGCCGACGCTCCCTCTTATGGAATAACAGCGAGAATAAAACAGACCCCAGCGAGTTATTGGGCGCAAACTCACATATATCTTGCCCATAAACTTTAAATCCTAGGAATGAATGTGTGCCTCGGTAACAAATAAACCACTGTAATCGTTAAAGCAATACCTTTGTGCCACAGTCACGCTACGCACCCCTACTATTTCAATTTTTTTTTCTTTTCAAATTTCAAAATAAGTATTTTTAACAGAATATACAAGAACTCTGTACATATCTCCAAATAAAACCTTTAATAGACTCTTTATAATCTTTTGTTAAAGGCAGAGATTTTCTCTCTTTTTGAGCGGTTGGTATGTTACACTTCATATATCGAGATAATAATGCTTTAAATCAAAAAAAAATAAGCGATAAAAGCTTGACTTTATTTTTGCAATTTTACACTGTAGAATGAATTGTTTCTCCGGCACTTGCATATTGGTGCCGTTTTGCTATTGACTCTGGTATTAATAATAAGATAACCCTCTGTCTGTAGCAGTCGATCCTCTATTTGATGGATTATATAGCTTTGCGAAAATTATGCTTGTCTACATATATTAAGATAATACAATATTATTTAAATTAATACAAATGCGGAGATACTGCATTGCATTGGATTCATGCTGTCAGATGATTAATCATAGATAATACAATTACAAATAGCCTTGGCATCGAATTTTATCGGGCGTATATGAGTAGATATATAATTTTATAGTAACCCTCCTTTTTACTCGAGCAAGGGATTTAAATTCGACATTGAATAAAAAAAGAAGACGGATTTTACGCTAATCCTGTTTACAGACGGGACGCGCGCTTTTATTACAAACAATAAAATCCGAAACTGGTTTCCATATTCCCGCGCAAACTATAAATCGTTTTCGAAAAGTAATTTATTTCGGTTTAACAGCTCCACAAACAAAAATCCTCGAGCGTAAGGAATCACGGGTCGTTTTATTTACGCGCGTACGTGAATCTCAGCGTCTCTTTACGTGGTTCAGTAATAAATAAATGGACGACGATTGCACGAGTGTCCGATTGTAATTGCACGAATCGTAGCACCAGCAAAGATGCAAAGCATTTTGAGTAACCTATGCTGGCCCTGACCAATTATCAATGTAGATTCATTAAACTGCATTGAAAGCATAATAGACACAAAGCGGAGCGCATTAATTCGGCCCCCGTCATCCAAATTCCAGTGTGTGCTTGCAGTTTCGCGCAGCCCTCGCACAATTATGCAAACATTACAGGGCAGTGAAAATTCAGGTTCATTAAAAACTTGAGGCATTAACGGTTTACACAGGGTAAAAAAAAACAAGGCTCCCCCGTTGCAAAAAGAGTCGAGTGCAGCGGACTGACAAACGCCTAAACTTTGAAAATCGCAATAATTGTAGGAAAAGTAGGTCGGAACAATTGGCCGGGCGGACATCGAGGGGCCGGGGCGATTCGGAGAATTGGCGGGGCACGCGCGAAGAATAAAGCTCGGCGGGGCCCGGGGAGCTTGCAGCAGCCGCTCCCGCCTGGGAACTCTGCCGCGCGCGACAAGGCGGGGCTTATTCGAACGAGCTTTTTAATCCCCCACATCGACGGGGAATTCCCAAATAATTATCGAGCGCCCGGGCGAGCTTCCCCGATATAATCCGGCATTATGCGTTGAGCCGGGCGCGACGACACAGCCGCCCGGCCAAGAGGCTCTCGACCGAGTTATCGCGTGCATATTTGGATTTAGGCTCGGCCCGGGGCCCGCGCGCACAAGACCGTCTCAACTTTGGCGGGGGGCGCGGCGACGCACTGGCCCATCGGGAATGTTAAAAAGGAGCTTTTAGAGAAATGTAATACAGCGCTTAAACGAAGAATTATGTCCTCACTTAGGCAGTTACAAAACTTGCACCAACGACCTCCCGACGTTTACACTGTTATCCGACCTCCCGGGGGAAAATAAAGTGCCGGCCCTATTTCCTTTCACGCAAGAGCAGTTTTATAAACTCTTGGGTGCACCTTAACGTCGTTCGATCGTAAAAGAGAGCCAGTGTTATCGCGCGCTTATTGCATCTTATTTGTCGTGGCTTTGCACGCGGCGGCACTTATGCATGCTAATATGGACCGCGCGAACAATTCGGAGTGGCATTGTCTCGTCCGGTGGCTCGGGGCGAGCTAGGGCCGTTTTGAAATAAAACCGCGAAGCAAGTGATATTTATCTCCAAAAGTTGGAGCCTCCGTATTTCAGGACATGCGCAGATTTATGCGCGTCGGCAAATATACGCGATGCAGTTCACGTTTCCGCGGCGGCACTCCCGACCCCCCGGCTCGCAACTCGGGCGACTGCACCAGACTCGGCCGCCGCCGCCGCCGCCGCCGCCGCCGCCGCCCCCGCATTAAAGAACGAATCAGATTTTGAGAAAGCCCGGCCGGCAAAGTGCCTCCCGAGGCCGGGCGCCTCGGCCCACAAATTCCCGCATTAAGTCGCCGTATATAAGGCCCGGGGTGTGTGCGCCTGTCGCGCCGAAAAACTAAAGCGCCCCCTGGCTGCGCCCTTTAGCTGGCGCGCCAGGAGGAACGGCCGCGGCATCGGACAATCCAATTTACCGCCCGCGGGTAAATCACAATGAGGCGCGGGGGCCTCGCGGGGCCGCGGCCATTTTTCCGCGAGGCACTTTCCCGGGTCCAAGTTTGCGCGGCAAAGGAGGATATATACAGGGGGGGGCCCGGCCCGCCGGCCCGGGAAAGTGGTCGATGCGCCCGGCCCCCGGCCAAACAGAGAAATAGAAATTAATCGCTCTCCCTACGACGTCCCATTAAGATAATCAAGTGTACTTAGCGAGATTCGCTGCGGAATCGCTATTCTATCCGCAAAAGCGTTTCGCCCGTGTTTCCTACCAGATGCGCCCCTTCGCCGCCTCTCTCCTCTTTCTCGCCCTGGCAACAGCTTTGGACCCCGGCCAAAAAGATAGACTAACTAGAGCAAAAGGAGATAAGCCGGAAAAAATGCCAACCCTTTGCAGGGAGAGAGTGAGCCGAGCTCGCCGTGCGTGCAGGATTCCCACCGCCAGCGTCAGAAGCGCATACCGACCCTCTCTATGTGCACTAGTACTTTAAATCGATTATACCTTTGTTAAAAGCTTTCAACTTTATCACGCAAATTGGCTTCTTGAAAATCCACTGAAAAAATTCTTTCGTCCTGAAAGCAAACGTATGTAATCTCGTTTTCGAAGGGATTGAGTACCAAGATTAGAATTAAAAAATATTTGGCTTTAGCAAAGCTGATATTGAAGCCTGTACTAAAACTGCATCAAATCATTTATCATTTCGATTCTAATAATATATTTTTAACTGGAAACAATCCGATTACTTTGCTCGCATTTTACCCAAGTCAAAAGTCCGTAGTAGAAAGTGGAAAAAGTATACAAAAAAATCTACCACAATTTGTAACAATATATCTACAGTTTTAAATATATTTAAAAATATTTATTCATATGTTTTGTATTTTGAATTCTAGTAAACTAGAGTAAAATTTTTATCGAATTTCAAGTTACTAATAAACTACTTGACCTCGTTTAAACTAATTTCACATACTAAAATCCATTTATAAGTTTCTTGTGCTTCGATGTTTGAAAACAATTTTTGATGATTTTTACTGCACCAAGGTTTTCTTTTTAATTTAGCTCGTCATTCAATAATACGTTAGTCAAACAAATTTTAATACGGTTACATAACTGATTAAGAAAAGTTTAATTATTAATTATTACGTTTTCCTCATGCTTAATTACTCTCAATTTTAATATAACAATCTAATTAAATATAAAATTAATCTTCATTATGAGTACAGAATTTAATATTTAAAGAATAACTATTATATGAATTTATTAACTATTTACATGTTAAGATTTTACAGGATTCCGTACATAAATAATTAAATATTTAAAGAGGAATGGGTTGCATTAAAAAGATGTTTTAAATTTTAGAGTAAATACAAACCAATATGTCGCTATAAAATCCTCATTAATATTTTATTCTTGTTAAATTTCCATTTATATTTAGCTCAATAAATGATCCGATAACATTGATTAATATGAATGGATTTGACCACTATATCATATATTATATTAGCAGACCTTGTGTTCGCCGAAATTCTCAGAGATTGCAGTTTAGTTATGAGACTTTTGAAACTATCTTAAATATTGAAATAATGATGAAATGCTAAGGAACGATTAACATAAATAATAAACTGTGACTTGTATACATAAAAACTCGAACAATTATGCAGAGGAAGTAGCTGGGCTTGGCCCGAGCTTCCTCCAACTGAATTATAAATTAACTCTCTTCTCGCAGAAGGAGATTCGAAAAATGAGAAAAAAATGTATTTATGTCAAGACCCTCGTCGGCCTAGACAAGATCCGGAACTCTTTAAAATTTTGCGCATCTTCTTCGTGAAAATTCAGAAAATGCGTAAGGACTCGAGTGTTTGAAGGCGTTTTCCTCTGGATCGTAAAATCAGCTGCTGCAGGCGGTTATATATTTCGCTTTTCTTTCTCTCTTTCTCTCCCTCTCTTTTTCTCTATTTTTGCACTTACTAGTGACGGAGTACCTCGAGGTAATGTTTCTGGCCCATTATTGTTTTTATTCTTTGTAAACCAACTGTTTTAGAAAATTCTTAACGCGTTATTTGCTTTCCAAATCTACCTCCGTTGATTACCTTAAATCTTAAATCAAGTATATTCACAGCATCCATAGACGAATGCTGATGTAATTTTTTTAGTTAGATGTCAGTACACAAACTTAACTAAGTACACAGATACTGATTACATATTTCTAATATAGACATTGTCCATTCGGTAAATGGTAGTTATATTGTTAGACCATAAACTATATGTGAAAAGATTTGGTCTTCTTGATATTCAACCTATATCATGCTAAATAATATTTTATTGCATTACTTACTCAGACTAGTAATCCTGATTTTGGGATTATTCCTACTTTTTACTGCAAGAAGTTTGAAGTAAACTTTATTTCTTTAAAAAGTCTACTAAGTTTGTCATATTCTTCGTTCTTATACAATGTTTCTTGCGAAAAATGCTTTTGTAAAGTTCTGCGACATAAATTCATTACATTGCTAACATTGCCGCATCTTAATTATAATCAGAATTTCCATTATCACCTGGTGGAGACTCATATTATGCCAGCCTCCATGTTTCTGTAATAATTGTTATTTTTAATATCTCTATAAAGATATCTAGGATATGTATTAATACTTGCATAATACTAAAATCCGAAAAAGTCTTCATAATAGTCTCAACATTACAATTTTAATAAGATGTTCTTCATTAAATAAATAATTTGTACAAATTACTAATAGAAATGCAATACTTTCTAATTGAAAATTGAAATTAGCGATTGATATACATGTGATACAACAACTATTATAATTTATAAAGGCCCAGATAAAAGGTATGGTTTGAATTATTTGATAGGTCATGCCAGATACACTTCATAAGATAATGTGGCATAATTTCGTCCTTCGGAAATATCTGATTATTTGATGCTCTACTCTGTTGAATTACTGTTTTGGACTTACGGGTTGCTGGAGCTTAGCCTCGAGCTTGAGAGAATTATTAATACTGCGACACGTTTAATTTATAATGTAAAGACAAATGAGCAGGTGACGCTTTAACGACGTACGCTTGACTGACTCAATTTTAAAAGATTTTCTGCCAATTGATTTTTAGACAAGATTACTTATAGATTTGGATTTTTTATCTCCTTTCTGAGCATATCATCTCTATACCATTGAGTGAGAATGTTCTACCTCGAGTCTTTCTTTCTTTCTGCTCATCAATAACTTTTCATCATTTCTTTTAAGCATCTGGGATACCTTTGGATGGCCCTCCCATTTTTCATTTGAAATACTCTGTCTGTATTTGAAAATCTTTGCTTTTACGTATCTTTCTCAATACCGATGCTACTCCTTTCAATTAATCACTTTGATCAATATCATTCGTATTTAATACAACAGTGAAAATGAATAAATATTATAGATTATCCATATATTTATGCAGTCTTTTAATTCTCAGAACTTTTAGTAACATTTCGCCGTGGTATAGCTTTGTTAATTTAGCAAACCATCTGTAAAGCCCGTGTGCATAATAAATAGCCTATCTGCCGGTTTATCAGTGGGAGGAGATTCTGGCGCGCGCTTCCCCCGAGAGTGGAGAAAAAGCGTTGCAGGCGGGCGAAAGGGACCTAGTTAGCATGGGACTCGGCGCTTGCCGCAAAAAGCCAGCGGGTGGATAAGCATGTAATAGGCGAGGGCTCGACCTATCGGCGATTTATACGAGGCGGCGGGCTTGGAATACAGCGGAACCAAGTGCGCCCGGGTCAACCCCCCGGCCGGCGGAAAAAGCGCGGCTAAAGGGGCAGGCGAGGGAAAAAGGGCAAACAGCCGGCTGCGACTTCCAACTGCTTTGGGCCGATAAGAAAAATTATGCGCGCCGCTCGAGTGCGTGTGCCAGACGTGGAGCGCCCGGCCGTAGCTCACCCCGGACGATCATGCGGCCCGGTTTTTCGCGCGGCCGTTTGATCGATCCCCGGGCGCGGCTCCGCGTCGGCCGGCTCACCCGGGGCCCCTGCGCCGGGGTCATCGCCACGGGATTGATTCGGCAGTTTCATTAGCGCGACGGCCCCGGGCGCGGGCTTATTTATCGGGCGCGCACCTCGTAAATTAAGGATTTGCGCCCGATCGTTTAGCCGGCCGCGCCATTTCGCGATGACAATGGCGCCTCGGCGCATTAGCGCCCGGGGCGGCATATAGGGGCGCGGCGGGCCGCCGGTCGCGAGGAGCCCAGCCTCCCCAAGACGCGGACCCGAGCCGGGGACGATTTATCCCGGCGAAACGAATCGGCCCGATTTAACACCTGCCCGATGCACAAATCAAGGTCGCCGCGGCCCGTCCACTTGTCTTATGGGCGCGCCCGGGCGAATACTTTGTCCGTACGAGCGGGTCGATCCGGGGATTTATGTGCTCCGCTTTGCCGCGCTCGCGCGCCCCGATTGAATTACAACGGCAATCCCAGCCGAGTGTTAAGAGGAAGCGCGCGGGCGGGGCTAAAGCGCCACCGCGGCCCGAGCGCGCCCCCCACGCCAACGCCCCCTGGCGCCCCCTAGCGCCCGGGCATTAGAAGCGCGGTCGGCCGATCGGCTTTTTCCCCGAAATTCAATAGGAGGGCCGCTGATAGATTCGACGCTCCCCCGCGATAATTTGATTTAGATGTCAGGCTCGCGGGGCCGCCGCGTGATCTATGGATCGCCGCTCGTGCGAGTATCGCCCGAGGATTTTTACGCGCGTCCCGCGTCGTGTAAATTAAAACGCACTTCGCCCGAGGATTTATGTGGGCAGGGCAGCTCGCCAACGAAATAAAATAACGGCCCCGGGCGGGGGCTCGCGGGGGGTCGGCGGGAGGGTCGCGGGTGGGTCGGCGGGGGTCGCGGGTGATTCACGGGCGCCATGCCACCCGCGGCGATAAAAAGCGACGGGCCCGAAACAATGACGAATTCATAGGGGGCGCCGGCTCGCCGGTTATCGCATTAGGGCGCAATCGGAACGCGGCCAAGGGGCCGAATAAAAATCGAGCGCCGCCCGTAAAAGCGGCGTTAACTCGGCCGGCGTAACGCGCGACCCTAACAATCGGCGCATTCCCATGCAAACGAGCCGCGGCCGGTATATCGCTGCATAACCAACGGAGGCGGGCGCCGCGCGGCCAGCTGGCAGCCGCTCAACCGGGGGCCTCGGACCCGCGCCGCCTCGGCGCCCCGCCCCCCTGATTACTTTTTAATTGCCCGGCAGGGCCGTTGACCCGAGGCGCCGCGCCCGCGGCCTAAATAACCCGCGGCCCGCCCGAGGAGCCCGCCCCGGTCGCCCGGAAAGAAAACCGCGCACGCGCGCCGCCCGCGATCAGAAGCTCCCGGCCGAGCCGGAGATGAGTCCCCGTGCACTGGGAGCGGCCCCCGAGCAGCATCGAGGCAGACGCGCGTCCTATCCTGGCCGCACCTGCGCCCCCGACCGACAATGGCAATTTTCGCGAATTACCCTGCGCCTCGTTGCGCCCGTGTTATCTCCCAATCCGTGCATCTCTGCAGCCAGCCCTTCTCCGGCTTGGCCCCTTTCGTGCTCGGGAGGTGGAGGGGTAATGAGGCCGCCTAATATTTCACATTACCCGTGACGGGGGAATATTCGTGTATTAGGCCGCAGAAAAAGTCACCTACTTTGATCGAAGCGCGGCAAAGTGATGCTCGCTTCTCGTTTAGTCGGCGGTGTCAATCACGATGCCTAAACCATTTTCATGTGTCACCAGCGAACTATTATGCGGGGCCAAGATGGTGGGCTACACTTTTCAGGGCTTTCCCTGCCACGGCTTAGCTAAGGATTACCGCCTTAGCTTTATTTATGAGGCCTGTCGATGGTGCCGGGAGGAAAGGCAAATAAATTATCTACACCAAATAAGCACTAATCACTTTTGAAAACATTCATCTAATTTGTTAAATAACTACTTTGCTTCGGATAAATCAATTATCAAGCATTTCATTAATTCGTGTTATTCTTGGCCGCAATAAATGTTCCATATTTAACGTAGGATAGCTGGTGCGTATAAACGGATGATTCATTAGAATAAGATCGACGTGTATGCATAAACATTTATAAGACGAGCAGTATTCATTTAAATTAATTCATAAATACAGTTGAATTTGTCGTTAGATTTAAAGAATCCATTACATGTAGTGCACGCGAATGGCATTTTGTACAGTTTCGGGTGTATTATTGAAAATTATACCAAAAAATTTGAATTGCAAAATGTTCGAATTACTAAATGAAAAGGAAACATATATTGAATTAATGGTATCGCAATATGGAGATTATAACCGCACGATAATGAAGATTAAAAAAAATATTCAAACGCGATGAACAAGAGCAATAAAAAGCTGAGAAAATTATGCGCATACAAAAGTATTAAATTTGAAAAAAAAAACATTATTTAACAGGAGGCGCAATTTTACCTCCGAATATGATTCTTATAGTTAAATTAATTAAAAAAACGACTGGGCACTGTGCTGACAATTAAAGATAAACAGAATTAAAGACGTAAAAGTTGAAATAAAAAGTATGGCATTGGAAGGAAAAAGGAAATGAGTTGATGATAAAAAAGAAAAGCAATTTAACGCTTACACAGTTGGACTTATAATCTAAGAGGCGTCGACGCTCGTGAGTTGCGATTCTGGAAGAAAATGAAGGCGAAGAAGCCCTGTAATATCTGCGAATGATCTCGACCACTCATTGTTAGACGGACAAAAGGCCCAAAGTTGCAGCGCTGAAATGAACGAATGCTCTCAACGCGAGAAGATTCGGACAAAAGGGAGGGGAGCCGAGGGCCAGTCAAAGGCGCGAGGGCTACACGAGGGTGAACGAATCACCGCACGAAGGCGTTTGGACATTTTTGTTATGCCCGCTCCTTCCAATATACGTTCCACCTATGGGAAACGGCCGCAGTCAATTACCTATATACTTATTAGTTCGCTTGTGTTCATTGTACTTTTCCTTGGCAAATGGTTGGCCTCGCGTGATGTACATTTTTTAACGGCGCTTAACAAGAAACGCCGGATAGCGCAAGCGACGATTATGTTTGTTTGTTAAATCCAGTTGCCCTCTGGATGCCGATGCAAATTCCGAATCCGTTATTCTATCATTTACACATTGCATTAACGTGTATTTCTTGCATCCGCGTGCGGAGCAGTCCAAGCATTATGCTGAAAGATACGTCCTTTTGTTTCGCAAATCCCCGGATTGTACCGTACCCAGTTATCCAGCCAAGATCTATGGTGTAACACCGCTCGGCCGGCCAGGGAAGAAATATCCGAACCAGAGGGAAAACGTTAAATCCGGGAAGGAAGCGGCGGTCCGAGTGCCGCGGGCTGGACGGATAATTGGTCAAAGGGCTCGTTGAGGAGGGCGCGGCCCCTCCAAGGGCTCCCGCGGCCGGGCGTAATCTCGGGGCCGCGCGAATCCCCGGGGCTGTAAAGCCCAGGGCCGGCGATAAGCCCGGGTCGCTCGCCCCTATTCCGGGCGCGTGCACCGTTGACGAGGGCCCCGGTAAAAGCTCGGGGAATATCGACGAGGGCAAATTGGGCCCGCGCCCTCGGTCCCCGCAGCCGACCGTCCCGATCGTTGCCCCCGACGCCGGGGGAAAAAAAAGAGCCTACGGGGGGGGTGAAAAAAAGGAACCACTCGGCCGCCGGCCCGCGCGGGCTGATTGCGCCCGCGAGCGCTCGGAATGCATTTGCCGAGCCGGCGGGGCGTGAGCGCATCAAAGCGACGTTAATCACGCGCGGCCAAATGAACCGCGGGATTCGCGGACAGCGCGCGCCTCCGGGGCCGAATAATCGCGCGCTTTCGAGGGTCTCCCCTCGGTGCCCTCCCCCCCCACCGCGGCTTGTCGGGGGGTTACACCGCCCTGGGAGGGAGGGCAACCGAACTTTCGCGGGCTCGAGCCGAGTGTCATTAAGCTCGCGCGCGCTAACTGCGCATAAAAGCCTAAGCTGCCGGCTGAAACTCCGGGCGCTCCGCCGGCTGAATAATTCCAAGCCGCGCATAAAGCCGAAGATAGTAAAATCGTTTACTGCTCGTGAGTATCGGTGCGCGGGCCTATCCCCTGGCCCACCTTCTAATCCGGCCCCCCGAGCTTCCGCCGGCGAACTTTTCCCTTGGAAACTTTGGCCGGGCGCACTCGCCAAGGGGTGTGTATATATATATAAGGCTGACCCGCGTCCAATCTTCGGCCGCTCGCCGGATTATTCCCCCCACCTGCCGCCCGGCCCCCGGTTACCTCCTTCCCCGGCTTATTGACGCTCATCCGCGCCCAGTCAACAGGTCCTCAATTGTATATCTCGCCGACTGGGATTTTAATGGCCGCGCTCCGTCGGCTCGGCCGCCGCCCGCTTTATCGGCCGATCTCCCAATATTATTCACGCCCTCGCGAGTCTGCGGGGGACACCTCGAGGATTTTTGCCCCCGCCTAATGGGCTCGGGGCATAACTCCGGCCCCGGACAAACACTCATTTTCCCTCTAAAGCGAGTCTACGAGCCCGGACGCTGATTTATATTATACACTGTATATAATTTATTAGGGCCGATAAGCATCCGGCGTGTTAGTGATAAGCTCCTCTAACTCGGACGATCTCAGATTAATCATATTTATTACCCCCTATCGTTTTCTTCAATTAAACAGTAGTGCGCATTTGTGAGGCTAAAGCTCTACTCGCTTCTTGAATGCGAAAGCGAAAGTCGCGCCCCGGCTAATAAGCTCATTTTATTCCAATAAGATTGTTATCCGAGTGGAAAACGTGTATCGTATTCATTAGTTTGTTGTGTCCGAGTGGGAAAAACGAAGTCGCTTGTTATCGAAAAAAAACCTTACATTCTCCGGCCGAGCAATGCTCTGCAATAAAAGGACTCGCGCATTCGTACAAATCCTGATGGATTTTTAGCAAATATAACCAATCTAAAAGTCAACTTTTCTATCATACTCTATAAATTAAATGACAATTTCAGTAGCGCATACATGCGCATGTAGGTATTATTCTACAATACATTATACTACATTTAATTTATTTAAGCTATTTATCAAAATACGACGAATAAACAAAAATGCCAATCTCAAAAGTATAGAAGTCACATATGCAGAACTCAAACATTTTTCGAATCAACAATTGAATTTTTTACCGTTCGTATCCTGTTATTGAATATCGATAAATACTAAAATTTGCTTACTATATTCATTGTTTTTAAAACTTCTTTTTCTGTCAAAATCATTCTTTTATGAAAGTTGTTCTTTCATTGAATATCCATAAATTAAAGCTATACTCTCTTTCGTTCAATCTATTCTTTGTTGACGAGCTAAAATTCGTTTACGTTGTTTTGTTTTTTATAGGCTTATCGTTCTGTTCAATCGTATCCGAAATAAATTTTAACTGCCACGCAAACAGTTTTTTCTCAAAAAATGTTTAATATAAACTAATGTTAATAGCCATATTCGTAAAAAAAATAGCTCATTTTTCGGAGGTTAGTCTAAAAGCTCATAGCTCAAACTCCAGTAATTAATATTACTTGTAGAAGATATTTTGCCGCTTATTTGTAGCTTAAGTCTATTAAACAGTTGTTGCATGTGTGTTTTCTTGACGATGAGGAATGAATTTAGATAAATATGAAATTATTTCCAATAAATATTTGTGCTTCGAATTTGTGCTAAAAATTCGAATCCAAATCGCTCTCCCCCGCGACCGTTAAGCCCTTTCCACTTTCTCGCTACTCATTACCTGGCATCCCTCACATTCGGGAAAGGCCCGCCCCCCTTTTGCTCTCTCAGCGCGACTGGGCCTCCACCCCGCGGACATTTCCCCTCTCGGCCGAGTCTCGAGCGCCTTCGGCCTTCTCACCCCTCCCCCCCCCCTTTTGCGCTAACGACACGACTGGGCTTTCCTCCCGCGGACTTTCCCCCTGCCGACCGAGTCACGGAACGTTTTCGCGGTACTGGCGGCCGCTAGACGCGTGACTCCCGAGCCGCAAACGCCTTCCCCCTCGTAATGTATTATTTTTGTAATTTTCTATAAAACTAATATAATATTTTTAAATCAAAGGGAGATTTGCCGACTTTCTTGATTGTCGAAAACGAGGCCGCGGGACGTACAGTCCCGTACACTCCGAGTCAGATTCTAGCTGGCTTCGGCTTTAAAACCTAGACGAACCCAATTTGGCCAAAGGCCCTGAAAAGAACTGCTGAGATGCTAATCCCGCACATTTATTACTTTAATAACAATTGAACCCCAATCTATTCTAAAATTAAACTAATATCGCGTATAAAAATAATTGTCCGGCACCGCCAGCCTCTTTCACTCTACCCTTTTATTTACAATTTTTATACTATATTTTTATATACATACATGAATTTGTTTATGGCTTGTTTAACTCCGCTGAGTTTTCCACATTAAATAAATAATGATAAGTTTAATATAAGTAAATAATGACTTTCTATATAAATATTTCTGTTCGTTACAACAGCCATATTTTTACCATATCGTTGCCGCGCGTTTGTTCGATATAGTTAATATTTTTACGAGGCACTGCAAGATTCGCCAGACCACTTAATTGGTTCAAAGCTCCATTTGATTAACGCATTATCCAGCAGAATCGCTTAACGTTATGTGGCTACGCATTTCGTTCCCGCGACGCCGCGCAGACTGCAGCCGAGCGAAAATGGGCTTTGCCTAGCGATTCGCCGAACACGTACGCGTGCCCGTTATATCGGTGGGGCGATCGGCCGAATATTAATTAAACCGGCGAGGCTGGCGAAGGTCGCGGATGAGCCGGCGGTCGATCGGCGCGAGGATCGTCGGGGCGAAGAATCAGCCCGCGGGCGAATATCGAGTCACCGGGAGGCTAATTAGTTTTATCTCTCGCGACTTAGAGGAGCTGGTGCGAATCATAGTGGAGGGCCCGGATGCGCGGGGATAATTAGTCCGCTTCCCAGAACGGTCGGAAATAAAGTCTACGCCCGCGCCCCTGTTAAATTAGCAAATATTTTACCTAGCGCCCTGTGAATCCTCCGGCCCCTACCCCCGCCAGTGCAATCTGGATAACATCGCTTACTGAATATTTCCCCTTCCTGTATTGACTGATATACATGTTACGGTTCTGAACGTTTTTTTTTTGCTTGTCTTTCTTATTTCAACACAATGCGAGTTTCTTACCTTAATATTATGTTGTGGTCTAGCGTATATAAGTCTTTAAAACTGGTTCGAATGGACATTGAGAAAAGGAAGATCGAAACATATTGAAAGCGGGAACATAAAAAGACCATAAATTTTGTAACGGGCAGAAATGTTTATATGAAACTATATTATTATTTATTTATATATTTAATATTATTTATTTAATTCAGATAGGGATAAGCGGCTGGCGGTCGCGACGAATTATTTTTATACGCGATTAGTTTAATTTAGATTAGATTGGGGTTCCATTGATGTTTTAAATAAATGTGCGGGATTTTCATCCCAACCGAGCTGTGTGTGAAAGCCCTTTTCAGAGCCTTGGGCCACGTCGCCAAGTCGCTTCGTGGAAACTTAAAGCCGCAGCAAGATCATATGAGCCTCTTAGAATCTGAGCCTGCGTATACGGAACTGTACACTCCGCCACCTCGTTTTTAGCATTGAGGAAAGCTGGCAAATCTCTCTGTCTTGATTAACAATAATAGTTTAGTTTTATAGAAAATTACAAAAATAATATATTACGAGGGGGAAGGCGTTTGCGGCTCGGGAGTCACGCGTCTAGCGGCCGCCAGTACCGCGAAAAGGGGGGAGGGGAGGAGTGGGCCGAAGGCGCACGAGACTCGGTCGGAAAGGGGTGAAAAACCGCGGGGGAAGGTCCAGTCGCGCCATGAGAGCAAAAGGGGAGGGAAGCCGTGGAAGGTTTTGGAAAGAGCGCGAAGGTTGACGCACTCGCGGGCCTGAATGTGAGGGATGCCGAGAAGCGAGGAGCGAGAAAGGGGGGGAGGGCCTAACGGTCGCTGGGGAGAACGATTTAGATTCGAATTAACTGCCGAAGCCTCGGCCGAAGCAAAAGCCAAAGCCCGAATAATTATTGGACATAATTTAAATATTTATTCGAAACTACTCCTTATCCTCAAGAAGAAAACACGCACATAACATATTTATTACCGAGTGCACTTGAACGCAGATTGCGTAACACACTATTTTGATTTATATTTTTTATTAGCTCGTTTCTACTAGATATTCTCGCCGGATATTGCGTTTCGTTCTGGATCTCTCTTTTAAACTCACCAGCGAAGCTTTCAGCGATAAATTTTTCCCTAGAGGCGATAACACGTTAATATTACATGTGAATAATGTGTTTATAAAATAGAAACTACTTATCCTCTATACATTCGCTAATACTGTCCGAAGATCTCGTTGGTACTTCGTGTTGCAGACGTATCGAATTCAGCTCGGTACATTTTCATGTCTGGCGCTAATTCAGTGTGTGTGAAGTAATACGGATTTTCCGCAAAGATATACCATATATAGTTGTCTCGAAATTTTCACAATCGTAACACTGTGTATAAATCGAACGCAGCATACAAAACGTTAAAATTTTTATATATACATATTTAATGTTTTTGTAAAAAGTGTAATTACAAATGAAGAAATTATCCTAAACCGCTATGCCGCATTAATAATTACAAGACGCGCACATTATGACAAAAATTACATTTAATTTAATGTAAATACAATGGAAACTACTTTTATAAATGTAACGAAAAGAAGGTTTATACATTAGCTTTAAAATTAGCAATCCCATAATATGAAAAAATTGAAAAAAAAAATGTTTGTATGTAAGGAATTATTTTATTTCTTTTTTTTATTTGTTTGAAATGACTAATTCATTACGATATTGAAGATACATGTGCATAACGCACAGAATATAAAAGCATACAAGAAGAATAAAAAGCCTGTAAAAGGAAAAGGGGTGTAGATTACAAACTTATAACTAAAGTACGACTGCAATTTAATACGCAGGTCATTAAAATTTGTGTATTTTACATTGATTTCACGAGCTTGTAAGCTTGTTTAATAGTTTGTAAAAAATATTGAAATTGGCATGGCTCGTGTAAGGGAATGGAGCATTAAATTGAAATTTCTGTTGAAAAGTATAGGTATTCGATTAGGTATTTGGAGGGACGTATACAGCCGGTGGAAAGTTGGCCAATCGCGAATTCGAGTGGTCAGCGGTATGAGGGCTTGCGACTTCCACTCGTCGATTCGGAACGCCTCTAATGAAAACACGCGGAGAGCTTTTTCCTCCCCCCCCCCACCCTCCGAAGCGCGAAACGTCGAATCGCGCGCGGGGCGCTAAAGCGGACTCGTCCATCCGCGAATTCCGAGGGGGGCTTTCGCTCCCGAGTAATGGCTTTTTATGGGGCGGGAGGCCGTGGGGGGTGTGTCCCCCCCCTCCCCCCTCTCCGCTACCCGCCGGCGCGCGGCTTATTCCGCTCGCTGCCGCTTTATTGCCCCCGCGGCAGCTCGTCACTTCGTTCCGTCCTATTTTTCTCCTCCCGTGCGCTCCCTTACCCGCGCCTTTGCCGAGGAAGGCGCTTTATGGCGGCAATTATATTACGGGCCGGGCGGGCGCCGCCGGCATCGGCATTAGAATAAAGACCGGGGCGCGATTACAGGCGCGGATAAACTGCGAGGGCCGCGACGTTGATGCATTGAGCGGCAGCCTCGGCGCCCGCTGGATTAGCCCGCCGGGCTCCCCGAGGAGCGGAGGAAGCGGCCCGCGATCCCCCCCCAAATCCCGGGCGCGCGCCCTAGGAAAAGTGTCCCACTAAAGTATGCTGCCGCCCCCAATTAGCCGGGCCCGGGCGACGATTCCAAATACACATCGGCGGTACGCGAGCAATGGGAACGCGCGGCATACTCGGGGTTGCGTGCCCCGCGATACTTGTAAGGAGAACAAAAAAAAAAAAAAATAAATTAATTATAAGAAAGGAAGTGGCGCTCTCCACGAGCGAGGATTAACGAATATATGCAAGGGCATTAGCGACAAGGGCATTAGCGGGTTCGTTAGCCGGAGCCGGCCTGTAAAAACATAAATAATAGCACTTGGATTTTCGCCGACGAGAACTCTATGCAAAAACAACGCTCGTTCTTGTTTATATACCCCGCATATACCTGTGCGTGTGTGTCTGTGTGTGTACACGTATGCATGTATGCGTAGAAATAACGAGGTCCTCGCGCCGAGTGGCCGAAGTATATATTTCACGCGCGATTAACATAATGTAGGCCGTGAAATGCAGCGAGCGAGGCGAAGGGCCGGGCCGCGCTCGGGATCGATTGCCCCGTGACACACGCGGCCCCTACGGGGGGGGGTGGGGGAGAGTCCCGCTCGTCTACCACTGACGCCCCGGTCGTCTAATTGGTCTTGGGGTTGCAGGGGCCCTGAGCGACATCGACGTGGCGATCAAGGTGCCCGTCGCCGTCGCGGAGAACTCGACGGTCAAGCTGACCTGCGACTACGACCTCTACTCGATGCAGCTCTACTCGGTCAAGTGGTACAAGAGCAGCGACGAGTTCTACAGGTTCATCCCGAAGGAGCTGCCGGCGAACACCGTCTTCGGCCGGGTCGGCGACAAGGTCGACGTGAGTATGCGCAGCCTGCCGCGAGGGGGGAAGGGCCCACTATGTGGCGTCGGAAATTGGGCCGGGGCACAAACGAGCCGCCCGTGGCTCGCGGGCGCTAGCCAAGGGCCCGGTTAAGTGCGCGCCTCTCAAGCGTCGAAAAATCCTGCCGGTCACGCCGCCCTCGGGGGCCCGCGCACAATAACCACCTTGATTGACTTTCGATCCCCGGACGTATTTTCAAATGCACCGATAATCTAATCTATTTATTACGGCTCGCGATACCGTATCGACCTCCCATAACTGTACCGCCACGATATCTGTTTCCCTATCTTTAAAACTGCACGTTATTCTACAGTTATTATTATAATCGTATATAACTCTGTGAATAAACGTGCTCCCTCGGGGGACATCAAACCCATAACCTCGTGAGTGCACTCAATTGACTCAAACGGACCAAAAGCAATACGGACCGTTCGACCTATCTTTTTTTCGTTATTACAATGACGGATTTTACCGGCAATCCAATACGATAATAATGCCAATGATAATTTGTTAGATTTCGACACAATCTAATTTCAAAAATCAATCCTGTACGATCCTTTGAAACGACCGAAAGACAACGAGATGAATATTTGTCTACCATTGGACTATTAACTAAAAAAGAATTTTTGCATCGAGCAAAGTAGCTTCTGATTCGCGTGCTATCTGCATTCAATGTGCTTTTGTATCAAGTCTAAAAGCGGGTTGCCAGCCGCGCGCAATGATGGATCTTTTCAAGGATTAATATTCAAATACAAAATCAAGCGAGTTTCCAAGGAATTCCTACCGTCGATCTTAACTCTACGAGATAGTTTTGTTTTCTCGCGATTCGGTACATTTTAATCGTTATGGCTGTAATAGCTCTTAATGTATAAGTCCGCTAATGGAGCCGGCTCGAGAGGTTGTTCATAACACAATAAATATACTTTCGAATATATAAGAGCAATTTAATAAACATGAATTTCCATGAAACCTTGTCGGTGTTTACGGGTCCCTAGCGGCCGGGCTTTACGAAGGCAATTCTAATTAAGAAACCTCGGGATTGATAAGCGAATAAATAATCGGCAAGTGGGAGCGCGAGCCGCGGCCGTAAAGGAGGCGCGAATAAAAAGGCCGGTGATTAAGCGGCCGGAGGCTCGGGCCGCGGCATTGAAACGTAACGCGTAACGCGTCCGGCGACTAATTAGCCGGCTGGCGAAGGGCCGCGCGCGGGCGCCGGAAGAGGGCGGCATCGGCGGCCGGGGCGCGATAATCGAGCCGCGCGCGCGACTATATGGACCCCTGCACAAGCCGCACACATAGGGAGCGGGCGCGCGCGCGCGGCTTCCCGCGGCGGCGACGGGCCGTTAGGTCCAATTGCGGTCGCGGCCCGCGCGCAATCCGCCCGGGCATTCGGAATAAATGTCCAATTAAGGGGGCGCCCCGAGGGATTACCACCTCCGCCGTAAAGGGCCGAGCCGCCCGGCGGGATTATACGCCGCCGCGAAGGAGGCCGCTTGATGGGCGGCACAGCCGCGCCTCGCCCCCGTATAACCCCGCGCGGCCTCTCGCGGACTTAATTGACCGCGAGGATCGTCCGCGGGAGGAGTTGTGAATGATATCGACGGGCGCGCGACCCCCGGCGGATGAAGCGCCGGGCGCGGCGGGTCGGCCCACGCGGCCCCGGGGAATTCATTCGCGGGCTGCAGGTCGGGGCCGCGCGGCTTCGTGACGACGGATAATGGATCATGCCCGGGAGACGGCCGATTGATTAAATTGCACCTTTTCCGAGGGGAGCCGTCGCGCCGGGCCTCGCTCCTCCCGGATGTAAGATACCCGGCGCTTTCTTAGATCGCCGTAATTAACTTTATCATCCCGCGTAAATACTCGCCCGCGCGAGGGCTCTTATCTGTCTCTTTCGCATTCGACGCACCGCCGAGGGGAACAAGCGTTCGTTTTGTCAACGGTGCGTGCGGCCGCGAGATAAATTAACTACGTGTAGGCGCTAGTACGTGGCAGTTAAAATGTGTTCTGGTAATGGCGCTTGTTCTTCGAACAATCACCGAATATAAATCTAGGCTCACCGACGCGTAGCCAAAGGCATATCTCTCCGTGCGAGGGAGCAAATTGAGCCGAGGTGAGGTGTAAATAATATTCGAAAGATTTGCCGGTGAATGCCTTTTATAACTTAAGCGTAGCCTAACAAGTATTCTAACCGAGATTTTAACAGCAGTGGTTGCGCTCGCTCGAGAGATAACGAGAGCAACGCCCTCGCTTTGCGCGCGCGGGGCGTGAGCAGAGTTTTCGGCCCGGTTTTCCTACACTTGTACGCGATGTATCCCTACGACGCTATAGAGAGACACACTCGGCTTGCCTGTATATTTTGGGCCCAAAAAATCACGGAAGGAATCTGAATCTGCGCATATTTCCTATTATTCGAACGCTCGCCACTCGTTCAGAGGCTGCGAACTCCTCCTCGGTATTTATGGTCCATTACAAGGGCGACAGATGTAATTAGGTCGGTCGACTAGAGCGGAATAATGCAAAGAGGAGTGGAGGAGCCATCGCGGATTCGTCGAGGGCGGCCCCCTCGAGATCCTCTCCTCGGCGCTCTTCCCTCCTTTGACTAAACTTTACTTCCGCTTAATCGGAGCCCGAGGCCGAGCAACAATTGCCCGCCGGCAATGCCAAGTGGGAAAAAGGCGCGTCTTAACCGATGACCCTCTCGATCCTTTGCAGATTGGCCGGAGCGACGACCACAGCGTCGTCATCAGGAACGTCAGCCCGGCCGAGGCGGGCAAGTACCGGTGCGAGGTGACCGTCGACTCGTCCTTCATCACGCGGACCGAGTCCAGCTACATGAACGTCGTCAGTGAGTATCTCGGCCCGCGCGGGGCACTTTTTCCACCCCCCGCGCCGAATCTCCCGCTTTTTTTTTTACCGCGCGGCATTGTCCGGGTGCTTATTGTCCCGGCTCCTTTTGAATTGGGCGGTCCGGGGCGCATTGTCCGCGCACCCCGGCCAATTAAATCGACTGCGCGCCGGAGGAGTGCGCCGCACTTTGCGCGCTTGCGCCTGCGCGGCTCTATCTCCCGGGGGGGATCGAAGCGATCGAGCCCGCGGTCGGGCCGCCTCGCTAATTACGCCCGACCGCGGCCCGAGCCGCCCACGTTTCCTCAAATACCTACGATTCTTTGTTCCGCGGTAGCAATGATGCCCGGTGCGCGCATTAATTGCCCGAGCGGTAAATAAACGCGCGCGGTTAAGATAATGCGCGCGCGCGCGTGTGTGTATGTATACGTAAACATGTAAATATGCAATTTTATTTATTCAATTTCGCCGGAATACGTGTATGTTTTTCGATGCAGAAAGGCGAGATTAATTAAGAATTAATCTTCAAAATTGCATCGAATTATGCGCGCTCCAAAAAACATGCGTTTGTATTTAATATAACCGCGGCATTTAAATTATTTGCCGCGCTAACAGCTATGTAGTGCGTTATCAAAATAATCTTTCGCTCGTTATACAGATGTAACATTGTCAAACATACAAATTAACAAGTGCATATTTTAATCAATTTTGTTAACCCGCTGCAGGATTATCCGATCGCGGCCCGGGCTCGCCGGACTTTCCCAGTACTCGCGCGTACACGCCTACGTGTTTTTCTATCAGCACTTTGAAGATTTTCTAGTCTACGCGCGCGCGCACTTTAGCCAATAAAAACCGCGAGGGAAATACGCGAGGGGAGAAGATGCGAGTCTCGAGGCTCGGGAGTGCATAATCCTATAATGGGCAGCGGTCAGTGGAAGGCTACGCCGATCCCTCCCGGGAGCAAGGAGGAGATAAGGCGCGGTCGCAAAAAAGCGTCGGCGGTCGGGCGGGGAGGGGCCCCGCGGCCTCGGGATTCATTGTAACGGGCGGGACATTGTCCCCGCAGGAGGCTGCGGAATCGCGGGCGCCTCCGCGGCAGTCGTTAGCCGAGTCAGCTCGCAAGAAAGTAATTACCCGATATTAGCAATCGGTTAGCGCGGGCGCTTGATTACCGGGGGGAAAAAGGGCCGTTTTACGGCCTGGTGGGGGGATCGACGCGGGGGTGTGGGGCGCGCGCGCCCGCCGATAAAAAGGGGAATTTAACGGCTTGATCGGCCGGGGAGAAAGACCCGGGGTACAGGGGCGCTATCTCTGTCCGCAGGGCTGCCGGAGGGCAACGTGACGGCGCGCACAGAGAAGCCGAGGTACGCGCTCGGCGAGACGCTGCGCGGCAACTGCACGGCGCCGCCGGCGAGGCCCCCGGCCAACATCACCTGGACTGTCAATGGACTTCCGGTAAGTGCCCCCGCGCGCAGACGGGAAAAACCGGTAGGCCACTTTCCCATCGTCCCGCCGGCCGGGGATTTCGTTCTAATGGGCCCCCGAGTGACTCCGCGGCGGCCGGCGCGGCCCTAATGGGCCGCCGGGGCCGATCGGCGGCCGCGCGCCTGTAATTCCGCGGGCTAAATTGAATTTCGCGCGCCGCCGCGAGAGCCGCTCCCCGATAAGTGACGGCCTCGCGCCGCCGCGGGACTAATCGCGGATGGATCGGCAGCCATCGTCCCCCCGCACTCCGCGCATAAACAGGCCAAGCTCGCCGACTGCAGTGCACGTAGGGGGGAAAAGCCGGCTATTCCGCGCGTCAAAGCCCGCGTTTTTTTTTTTTTTGTTTCTCCCCTTTTTGTACCTCGGCGAGGCGGCCGCGCCCTTCCGCGCCCGCGAGCCACGCGCCGAGGGAGGACTCGCTTCCCACGAATTGATCCGGAGCCGCGAGCGGGGTTTAATTTGTTCGGAGCGACTGTGCGCCCTCGCATCGGCGCTATTACTGAATTGCCAGCTCGATACTCGCGCGGCCCGGAAACAGAGCGACAGCCGGCTGCGAAGCCTCGTGTGCGCGCCGCGCCGCGTATATATTTACCGATATTGGCCCGCGGACGCGCAAGGAGGCAAAGCGAGGCGCAAACAAAAGGGCGCGAACGCAACGGAAGTTTAAAAAAAAAAAACGAGAAAGGGGCCAAGCCGAGCGGAAGAAAATGGGTCGGAGCCGACCGCCCCCGCGTCGAGCTCGTTAGGCTTCGGCCGCGCGCTTTTCAATTTGCCCGGGCGGCGCCTCGGCCGCGCGGTAATTGCGTAATCGCCCCCGGGGGCCGGTAATCAAGCGGCGCGGGGCGCAACTTTCCGCCAGGGGGCGGGTCAGGTCGCCCTCTGCCGCGGGCCCTCGGCCCTATACATGTATCTCGATCGAGGCTTTACGGGCGCGGCCCTAATCCCCGGGGCCCGCGGGGCCCGCGGCGCAATAGCCAAGCGCCAGGCGTCCTCTAAACTTAGGGAAATAACGTCGTAAAGGGCTGTTTATGGGCTAGCGCGCGCAATAACGATAAAGCGGATCGTCGGCGGGTCGCGCGGCCCCCCGCGCCACTCGCCGCCGCTTATCGGGCGAATTAACGCGCGGGTTTATTAGCCGGGCGGGGGTATGGAGGCCCGGGGAAAAAGCCCGGGCTTACCCGGGCGGCGTCGCGGGCCCGCGACAAGAAACAAATGTCACTCCTAGATGGTAAATCGAGGAGGGCCGTCGGGCCGCCGGCCCGCGGGGAGGAAATAAACCCCCGGGTTTATGTAGGCGCGCGCCCTCGCGTAATAATGCCGCCGAGCGATTTACCCGCTGACGGCGAGCGTCGTACATCAAATTTCTTTCTATTCCGCCGAGTCGCCTCTTTATCTCGGGACTTAATACTTCTTGCCCCCGCTCCCATTTTTTATCCACTTCTGCTTTCATAAACTGAGCGGTTTATGACGCGCCCCCCCACCGCGCGCCCCACCCCGACCAGCGCGGCATCCAGCCCATCCAGCCTCTTCTACTTCTATGCTTCTTCTGATGCCGCCGCGGCCGACTCCCTCCTGCCTAGATATATTTATATCAAACTTGCACTTCCTTTCCTCCCGCCCTGCATATTCCTTCCTCCTCGCTTTTTCCCCTCTACCTGCCCTGTCCTTCCTGCACCGCCAGCCTTCGGATATTTATTCCTTTGGAAAATTTATAAGCCACATGTTTCTCACTCGCAGGCTTATTCTCCCATTCGATTCTTTAATCTAGTTCGCTGCCCTGCCGCAGCCCGCGTCCCTTCTACTAATTCCAGTCGTACGCTCCCCGATTATAATTAGCCAGCTGCTTTGCACTACCATTTATCTTCTTATGCAACAAGAAATAACGCAAAGAATAAGCTGCGACCTACACTTTTTTATCCGAGACAATTATTTAACCCTTCCTTCCGTACGCGCAACTGCACACAAAGACAACGGTCAAGAGAGACAAATCCAGACAAGTAATTACGATTAAAGGTCGAAGCAACTCGTTAAAATGAATAATTATTAATCAAGTTATAAAGCTATGTAATGCTGATCGCGATATTCACGTTCTATGGCATTAATGGATCCTCATTCGTTCCAGGTTAAATCGAGCTACATAAGATACTATTCGGTTGGCAACCTGACCGACAATCGCAACCTGACCTACGCGGTAGCTGGGATCGAGTTGGAAGTAGTACCAGAGAGCTTCAACAATGGCCGAATGAACATCGTGTGCCGTGCCAACGTCTTTCAACTCTACAAGGAACGGGTTCCCCTTACCATCGACGAGGAACGCCCAAGACTTGCCTCCGTACTAGGAACCAGAGAGTCTTCGCACAACCGTAATTATTCCTTCTTTTCGCGCCTCGACTACTGCACTCCTCCTGCCTCCCCGCGGACTCTCGCTTCTCTCCAACTCTTAATCAATTGTCAAACCGGATAACGATAACTGTCCGTTAAAAAAATCATCCTGAAATCTCAAGATATTGCCTTTATTCACTCTTAAAATATTGCCTTTGCGCGCTTGCTTTCTTCGATTTTATGCCTATATAACGTATATCATATCAAGCACCGGAGAAAGAACTTTATGGCGAGTTAATTAAACCTTCCAGATTCTCAAGGTCAATGAATCACTTTTATGCTCATTCTCTAGAATGTATGCATGAACCAACGAGCCATTAACATGAGATAACAGGAGGGATTCGCTTTTAGTTCACTTATTTAATGACATTCGCTTATACGAGATAGTTTTGTTTTGTTTAGGTCATTCTATTCATTGACGCTTTCATTCTTACTAAGCGTTTCCACCATTACTCCTCGCAGAGAATTAAATCGAAAGTTATATTAAAATAGCATTTCTATAGACAATATAATATATTCTTATTATACATATAAAATTCAACGTTTAAAAAATAAAATCAACCACACTCAAATGTAACATCAAATTTAGTTTGAAAAATAATCTTATAGAATTTCAATAAAAATATATTACTCTGATTAAGGAACATCATTAATTAAATACATTAAAGTATTAATTATATAGTGTATTTAAAAATAATTGTGATACTTTGCTAATTGAAAACAAATTCCTGGTTGTAATTTTCCTATTTATTTGCTAAAATTTTACTATTTTCGGATTTTAGAATAAATTTATAAATTAATAATAACAAATTTGGATATATATCTTGTAAGACCGACATATCCTTTTACAATTTATTAAGTAACGTTACTATGTTATTTTAACATCATCGTCTTAATTACGTAGATGTGAATAAAAATAATTTACGGTGTACATATATTGTACTAAATTATAGATATATATTGTAAGTTTCAAGTTCAATTTAAATTATTACTTTTTACTTCAAATTATTCAGTGAGAACCACTCTTTTTCTAATACTATCATTTTATAAAATTCCTTTAAATATTTACCACCTATAAATATTTCATGTTAAAAATGTATATTAACTAATGGTAAAATTTGTTATGCAATTAATAAATTTTACATTATAAAGTCTGTTTTAAAGAACAGATTTACAAACAACTTTGAAGTATTTCAGACATCTTTACAAAAAATGTAGCCAAAATTTTTGCTATATCTATAATTCAATTTAGATCCTCAATTTTGTGAGAATTAACAATGCCCATAGTTACAGAGATTGTCTTAATTAAACTTTACCGTCGTAAAATAATGTCAAACTAAAGTATACTGAAAGGCAAAAATACTTAAAAAATATTATTAATCATACTGAATTTCCATTTGTTTTAGGAAGCGCAGCCAGCATTATGGAACAATGGCTTTTCGCCATGGTGATTGCCAACGTACTACTAGGCAATATAAGATAACATTAATAAGAGAAGAAATGAAAAGAGAATCTGATTAATTACGAATGAATTGGAATAAAAAATGAACGAAGAGAGAGAGCAAGTGAAACTCGAAACGCGCGTCATTAAGTCGTTTGTAAAATTCATAAGTTTCTGGAGCAAAAATCATAACTACTCGATAATCAGGAGGGTATAAATACTGAATTAACGACTATGAATTATTCTAACAATATAGAAAAGCTAAGTGTTTAAATGGTGCACGTAACGAACGTATGTTATTTGTGTAAATAGAATACTAATTTAGTGACAACTGTCTGTGCGCATTATGCAAGGAGCGCGAGCATCGACCGCTCAAATTTGTAATCCAAGTATGTCATTATATATGTAGTCAAAAGATGTTCCCTTAGAATATCAGAATGTCACATTTGAAATATATATAAAAACATGTGCCCTATGGATATTTTATTCTCCTGACAGCTTTTTTTGGTACCACTGGCAAATGTAATCGCTGCCTATACCAAGTACGTAATCTATGGAGCTATTCAAATAAGATGTTGTTATTGTTTCCAATGGAATCTTGTTTAAACAACTAATAAATAAAAGATTATCCTTTGTTATATTCACTGCTAAATCATATTTTTCAATTTTTCATTACCCTAACTCCTTTCAACAGTAGATACATTAAGACAGTGTGAACAAATCATTTGTGGAATAGAATTGATTGAAAAGCTACAAATAGTTGTGCTTAATATATTAATATTATTTATGAACCAAGTTCAATGAATTAATAAAACAATTCAAGAATAAAATTACTTTCATTTCATAGCAGTGCCCAAAACATAAATTAGCTTTTATTATTGAATTCATTGTTGATGTAAGTACATAGCACTTAGGTTATAAGCATGTGTATGGAAACAAATGTTAGATCTTTTAAACATTTAAAGTATTTGTTACATACTCAAAAGTGAAATTACAATTTATTTAAAATAAACATTGTCGATTATCATTTAAAATGATGAATGATTATGTGTAACTCTAATAAAATTATGTCTTAAAGTATAAAAAAAGCAACTGATTTGACAACATCACACGAACTGATCAACATACTTCATAAATATTATTCTTTATTTTTCATTTGATCGTTCATTGTTCTCCAACAATATCAGACATAATTAGTATATAAAACTTAAGCTTTCTCTGCCATATCTTTTTGTAAATTCTGTAGTTTCATTTCTATAATATCAATAGTTGCTTGTCTGATTTTACTTTTCTCTAGACCCATCATCTGAATTTTTTCCGCTTTGTCTGTTACATAATTAATTCTTCTTTTGAAATACTCCATTCCATCTGCTATATTTTGGCTGGCAAAATATCCAGCACCAATATCAACAAGGACCTTATCTGTATTAATTAGTCTACCAGGTACATACATTGAACCAGTTAAGGGTACTAAAATTTGTTTGCCTGAAAACATTAATAAACATGTTAAAATAAAAAATTGAAAAATAGTATATCATTTTATTTTCTATTTTGAAAAAAGCTTAAATATTCGCTTTTAAAATAAATAGTACATTGAAGATGCATAAACACATAACTATTACAATAACTTTTATTAAGGATCTTTTAATTACTTAGTACCAAATTAAACGGTTATTCTATTTATTTATGTTTTTGTACAAATTGAATTAAAAGATGAAATTATTTTAATCAACCTTAACATATGTATTTATATGATAATATAAACATTTTTAAAAAACAAAAGATCTATTTATTCACGTTCATTATTGATACACACTTTTGTTAAGTTATCCATTTTTATAAAATATTTATTTAACATTAATTTGTAATGTGTCGAGTTAGAAACAACATATACATTTTATTTTTTAAAGACTGTTAATAATGAGTTAGTATTGATATGTTGGTTAAACTAACATATTATTTAATGATAATTATATATATGTGTGAACTCGTGATATTTGAAAGGAATCACGCCAGTTCAAATGCTTCTACAAAAAAGGCTATGGGTGTATAAATATAAATGTATTAGGTTTCCTAACCTAAGTACTTAATTTAAATCAAAATAAATTTCGCATGGTAATTAATCTAAAGATAATCTTAAGGAGATTTTACCTTCAGCTTCCGGTGAAAATTTATTGAGACATTCATGTGACTCCTGAAATTTATTATGAGCAATTTTTAAACTGTGTAAAGAATCTTGAAATACTCCTAACTCCTGATCTAATTGCTGCTTCAACTGTGTAAGTTGTTTTAGATTTAGTTGAGTTAAATCAATTTCATATGTATGTGGTTGTTCGGTTAACGAGATTTGCGACATTTTTTCAATTATTAATCAAACTAAGTTTTTATGGAAATAAATTTTAATCGTTTATATATAATTCTAATCAAATACGGGCAAAAATTGATTATTTTGTAGCGCTGCTGTCGTACGAAAACTTTAAAATGAACATAGAGAGGAGTTCAACGGTAAATCCTGAATGTCTGGTGTTAAATAGTGAGAACTGTGAGTTGCAGTGGAAGCGTAAACTGTCCACTTGTCCAATATGATCTAACTGAGTCCGTATTCCGTAGCCCGTGTAACTGCGCGTGTTATTATATATGTATAATTGTGCGGTTAGCGGCGTTCTTAGTGTTAAATTAATTCCGCCAAACTGCCGTTTATTGTCCAACTTGTTCTGCAAAATTCGTAGCGACATCTTCAAAATCTTGTTATACAATTTAACAATTTGAAGATTATCGCACATTTAAAAACTATTTAATTAAATTAATGGAGATCTATCCAATCTATCTATCCAAACAATTATCGGTTACAAAGTTCTGCTATATCAGCATTAATCTTTTAAATGAATTTTGGTATTTTTGGAATACTAGTTTAAAAATAGCGATTTTACTTTAATCTTTTAAAATAATAATAATAATACTGTTGTTTAATACGTTTTAAAAAAAATTTGAAAAAAAAATTGTAAAAGAAAGACTCTGTATTGGCTTTATTTTTAAATAAACAGAAGAATCTTAAATTTTGAAGTATTTGGACTCATAATTAAGTTAAGCAAATATGTACGAAAATTTCAATCAAATTTTTTTTATGTAATTATAAATAGAATTGTTTTAGAATTGTAAACAAATTCTGAACACTATTTATTAATCATATTACATATTATCGACATCGACGAGTAGCGATTTTAAATCAGATTTCTACAGTACCCTCATGTGGTAACACCAACTACTTTTAATTCAATTTTCTTGTACGAATTTTCTTATCCTAGAAAAATAAACAATAATAGTGGCAAATATTTTGTAAATTAAAGTATTTTGTAAACACACAAATTAGTTTCACACCATAATTATTATGGTCCGTAATCCGTATTCACACGTTCAAATGAGTTATCAATTTGCTTACAGGCGATCACGATCTTGAGACTTTAACATTCGTGCTTATTTGATTAAAATAAATCTGAAACACGCTGACATTTATTATTAGAGTATATTAACTTGTATTTTTGTTATAAATTAATATATCATGGCTGAGGAAGATGTAAATGGAGATTCAGACGATGTCCAAAAAGAAAAATCACAAAAAAAAGCTGCAAAGTATGACAGTGGGGCAGCTGATTTAGAAAAAGTTACAGACTATGCTGAAGAAAAAGAAATATCGTCCGATGAAGGTTTTAAAGAAGTAGGTATTTTATTTTTTAATTATGTGCTTCTAAACATTAATTTAAATTTATTCAAAAACTAAAGAATGTAAACTATCATGTTTATACAAGTTTATGAATTCCACCCTAAATTGAACATTTTATTGATAAAATCTTTAACCTATAAAATTGCAAATAAAACTAAACAGTAGAATTTATTGTTACTGATATTTTAATATCTTTATGTTTTTTATTCACTCGCTATTATTTTAAAGGCACTGCGTAATTTTGGTCATCGAAGAGATATAGAAGCTGAAGAGAAAAAAGCAAAGGAAAAAGAGCTCTTAAAAGTTTCAATTAACAAAGAAGACGTTGATCTCATTGTAAGTATAAATTATTATTCCTGAGAATTAAATTAAATTGACAATTAAAACTTTATTTATAGATGAAAGAAATGGAAATCAATAGAAACTTAGCAGAACAAACTTTAAGAGAACACAGTGGAAATATTGTTGAAGCACTGATAACGTTAACAAGTTAAAAATAAGTGAAACAATTGATGTGGTACTGTACAAATAATATAGGGTTTAAAGTGACAAACATTAACACATTTTATTTATTTTTTATCTTCAAAAATAACTACTCCAAAGATTAATAAACTGATCATTTACTCATTGTTAAATACAATTTTGTAATATTATCTTATTTTTTGCTAGACTATTATTTTTCTAAAAGTACTTATTGTATGATGGGCAAATAATTATCACACAATTTTATAATGAAAATGTAATTTATTTGATGTGGTGCAATGACTTAAAATAATGGAAAAATGAATGTATGAGCTGGTACTGATGAGCAGTGCTTTGCACCAAGGACTGCCGCTGTCATGAAGTTCTTAAAATAAAAAGCTTCAAAGTTAAATGCAACATAAATATGGAAGTGCATTGGACAAAGAAACATCGGCAATCCATAGTACACTAGTACTGATTTCCATGATGAGGTAACATTTGTCTTACTTGTACTTAGTTTATCAAATTATCCAGTCATACGCTCATATATTCTTGCTGCTGCAGATCAGTGTCATTAAACAATAACTTTCATTCGAACAATATTACCATTTAAGAAAATTGTTGATTATTACAAACTTTTTCATTGTTTGTCTTGTTTGTCGGACAGGCCCGAAATATAATATACAAATCAATTAAGATTTAAATATTTGCGTATTTTCTTTAATTCTTAATCCTTTCAATTAAGTTTCAGCTTTATAAACGAAAGTTGCGTATATATACGCTTTACAAGAGAATTAATGTCAATTTACACAATTTTTAGTCACACGTGGCGATTAATTAATGCAAATATTCCATTATCACATTGCGCAAACAAAAATTCTTGATCTTTTAGAAAGAAGAAACATGCAATTCAAAACAAAATCGAGTAAAGGATATTCATAATTATAAATGAATTACAATTGTGCTAAAGCTGAGTTTGATTCTTACAAAATACAAGATATTATATACATTAGAGATTTTAGCCATTTCTATTTCTTGGGGCCATCCGACAGAGGACGATACTTAATGGATATTTTCACTGGCTGCCAGGATCAACTAACAGGACGTGGCGTTAAGTTTCAAGAGCAGGAGTAAAGATACAGTTGCAATTGTTACAATGGACTTATCACAGAACATGTATGGCATTAATATTCATTATCGTCGTCATTAGTGTAATATTAGGATATTAGATTTAAGACCTTTGATAAAAACTAAGTTGGAGGATCAGGAAGCCAGTATAGTACTAAACGATAATTATTGTTGCCTCTGGTTGCCCATAATTCAGCACGCACGTTTTTTTTTCATTTTCCTGCGATTTTAACAGTTAATTACACAAAACGATTAATGTTTCTTATTACAATTGACTAACGCTTATTATACATTTTATTTATCATTTTTGTTTTATTTGCCACTTTATACCTGATAAACGCCAGAATCAATTTCTCTCGGATCTCATTCAGCGATATTCTAACAATATGAGTAAAATCAAAGTTGAATGTACATGGTTCTTTACAATGTAAAAATCAACATAATAATCCGTTAAATTATGGACAACCTTAAAAATTTTTAAAAGAACAGAAACGGAGCCTAAAATTTGTCTACAAATTAAACGGCTGCTTTATGAATGTCGGGAGAAACTTAAAAGTGCCTAATTTTCTGTTATTAGTTTACGTATATTAAAAGAAAAAGACGAAAGAGGGAAAAAGAATCAGTAGGAATATCTGCAGGCAAAAAATATACAAAATTACAGGGCACAGGTTGCGCATAGCATTAAGAGTAATAATAATAATCGTACATATTGAGAGAAAGAGATCATATAAAAAACGCTAACTAGAATCATTTACTCCATTCTGGAAGAGTTTGATGATTTACAATTAAAAATTACTATCTGGTAATAAACGTAAGTGTCTAGAGCCTCCCGTCGGAACCCGCTTCGAGGGTTCGAGCCAGACTAAAGGCTATTTCTAAACGGGAGGTATCATTTGATCCGCTGACAAAGGAACAAAATGGTTAATCATCTGGCCGACGCCTATCACATCATCTATGTTGTTTCGTGGCAATTTAGCGAGCTTTGATCGTCTTGGTCCTCTGTTGGCTGCTCTTGATCAATACAACATCATCTGATTATGGAAGCAAGAGTCGTAACAAATGTTCCCTCTATTCGCCCCGAGCAAAATGAACAAGGATTTCTAAACGTTGATACAGATTAGTTTTCAGTATTTGTCGAAACTAGCAATGAAGGTACAACAAGATGCTAGCGAAGAGGAGATCGATCCTATCGATAAGAGACCATTATTGACTCATTTCATCTGTCGTTGTGTTTTCCTATTCACACCTCGCTTATTTAGGGTGGGTAGCGATGAGAAGAAGCGTGCCTACTCGATTGGTAGACGGTTTTTTCACCAAATTGTTTATCATCATCACTGACACTTTCTCACTCTACACATCAGTCTGTTGTAGGTGTGCGCCCACGTCGTTTGATCTGGCTTCACCTCTACTTTGCATGACTCTCTCTCTCTCTCTCTCTCTCTCTCTCTCGCGCGCGCTCTCGCTCTCTTACTCGCTATTCTGTAGCATTCTTTCCCACTGTCTTTATCCGTCTCCCGGAATAACTTGTCTTTTCATTTTAAGTGGACCAAAGGTTGGCGCACTAAGAAACATTTATTTAGCACTATTCCTTTTCCACTGTACACGAAAGTCAAGAAGGATGTAACAGAGGCGGGGGCGATGTTGTTGTACCCGGAATCAGAGGTGACTGCTTTCAGCTCTGTTTAACTCGTTTCCGTGGCGGTCCGATAGGCGGTATTTGTTGAGTCGCGAGAGCCCGAAAAGCCTCAGCGATCAAGTTTGGGTGTGAGGTTACCATTGATTTGAAACCCGTTGTCTCCATCACATCCGTTGCATGCCTGAAATCGTTGAAATTTTTTAGTAACTGGTAGTGATTTGTCCATTAGATCGCGTTGTTGGTAATTGTTTTGTTTTTATTGGTACTTACGTATTAATGAAATCAATGGCTTGTGCCTTGAGCTGATCTGCACTATGTAGATCGGCGAGAATAAGGATATCAGCTGCATTATCAATAGCCAGACTCGTGCAAAGCGCTTCTTCGCACATGACCTTCAGCCTTTCTAGAGCGTATTTGTCCGCAGCAGCCAACAGATCATCGGCCATTTTTTCAAGATTTGCAGCTTTTCCCGTGTATATAAACCGCAACATTTCTCTAAACACATCTTGCTCAACATCAGTAATGTCGACTCTGTTTTGTTTTCGTTCTTCCATTTCATGTTCAAACATGGCAGAGAACACTGGACTCCGCGCTGCAAAAATGAAATTCAAATAATTGTTAATTTAAATGCGCATTTAGAAAGAAATTTAGAAAAAAAATTATTTTTTTTATATTATCAAATGTATTTAAACAGGTCTTTGATATTAGTATTCTGTAGTAACGATTAACTTTGAGAGTCAGTATAGAAGTATTTACTCTATACAGACCTTGAATGACGTCAAAAGATTCGGTTCAATGATTTTCCGTTTATAAGTTGGAAAAGAAGAATGAGGTTAGTGGGTGACCTGCTGTGAACTTGACAATCAAGCCACGCGAGTCTTGACGGATAAAATGTCTTTAACTTTAATTTCAACCAGAATAAAAATATAAAATATATTTGATAATATTACGTCTGTTTTATTAGGAAGTTTTTGTTTTTATTAAAGTAATCGGAATTGATAATGCGTTTTCTTTCTTATTGCAAAGCCAAGTAGCTAATACGGTTCTTAAAAATAGAGCGTATAATCTTAATAAGTAACATAAACTAAACGACCTCATAATAATGTAAATAGTTTTTTGATACCTTGGATTTTATAACAAACTCGATGAATGTTAACCTACTTATGCAAATACTAGCAATGACATAATGTGGGCTAAGCTTATTTTTTTGAAAACAATGATTTTTTTAACGTGATAGACAATTTGTGGATTCTGATAACAAAAGTCTCTATCGAAAATGGTTTAAAATCGGCTTACATAAGTAGCGAGCGTGCCGAAAAACAATACGAAGACGGCAGACCGCGTGTGTTTTTGAGTAAAAGAAAATTGTTTAATGTTTGAAATTTTGCAAAAGATTTATGCAATAATATGCCTTGAAGATTTAACGTATTTTGTCGCTAGGCTTTAAAAAACTAAGTTGCAATGAAAAAAGTAGATTGGAAACAAACCGGCCAGTATCGCCTTGTGCGCTTGAAATTCCTTGCCGCAGACTGTCAGCGTGACATCACTGAATTTTTGGTTTTCGAAGAGAAGCCCAAGATCGTCGGGTAATCGGCATTCGGGTACTTTGAACTGTATCGTGTTACTCTGACCGGAGATGTTGACGCTATCCGCAACGACGCTAACCTGAGGAAGAAGAATTGCGTTTTTGCAGTGTGAGAGGCTTCATAACGATGCGACACACTTAAACATTGCGAAAATTAAGGTAATAACACAACATACAAAGGTATATACCTCACAGAATATCGTGAGTTTGTCATCCGGCAGCAAACCGTTCGCTTCGTCCAAAAGGAAATCTCTCCTAATGAACTTTTTGAAGCCCCAGTCTTTTCCCTGAACAAACCTGTACGCACGTTGGCTTTCTGAAATCAGAGAAAAAGTTTGATCGAATTAAAAGTTGTTGGGCAACGAGCCGCGGAAACGCCAATAGAAGATTTCCATTTAAATGTGCAGAGTTGTTACAAATGAACGTTGAATCAGTGAGGCTTTAGATGCACACCTCGTGCGAGCAATTGAACAGTGCGCTCGAATAAAACGCACGAGTTAAAGACTCACGGCATCAACGTCAAACAAACAATGGACAAAGGTAGGATTTTTCAATTGGCATTGGCAAGCATTAGCGCTTTGAGCTAATTGGAGTTTTGACTAAAGTATAGTTGGGAGGGGGAGTTGAGATGCTTACCCATCGCTTTGGTTTCTTCTCTTTTGGCATTAAGAATAGAAAATTTGAATTTGGCCCTGACTTCCGATTTGTTACAGGACACGAGCAGCAGGTACAAGGACAGGTAGTCCTTGCTCTCCTCGTCCAAGCCTTTAGGATTGACTCGTAAGCACCTGTGGGATCGAAGCAGAGAGGACCATCAGGACGCGTTCGTCGGTCATCGAGGGGGGGGGGGGGTGAGCAGAAGAGGAAAAGCGCTCGCGGTCGCGCGCGCCTGCGTAGAATGGTGAATCGGTCGCGAGCGCGCGAGCGCTTTGTCATTGGTGAAAACGTTATTCGGACACGGCGGCGCAGCTGCGCATTATGCAGGCGGGAGAGGAAAGCCTCGCGAGAAACGCGCGCGAGTCGAAGCGGATCGCGCGCGCGGCGATTGGTCCGCGGGGCTAATCAACGCGGATCGCTCTCCGCGCGCGCGCGAGCGAGCGAGCGAGAGAGTGGAATCGGTCTGGAAATGCATTAGCGCGTTCGGCGGCGCGGCGGTGACGCAAGCGGCTCGACTGGCCGGAAAATCCTTGGCGCGCTTGCCGCCCGCGGAATATCGAAGCGCGCGGCTTCGGAACCGTTGGATCGGGGGCCGGGGGACGCGGCGCGCGCGCGTCCTCGGTTGCGCAACCGAGGCTCCCGGGCGCTCCCTGCGGCCGTCCCCGGGGAGCGGGCCGGTAAGGAGGCTCCCTGCCGGGCGGGCGCATGCGCGGCCCCGGAGGCCAATGGGAGCGCGATGGCCGCCGCGGCGGAGGGAGGCCTTACTCACCATTTGAGCTTGTCGTTGGCTCCCGCGGAGAAGGTCGACGACTTGAGCACCTCGCCCATCTCCTCGCGGCAGAAGCTGAAGTTGTTTATCGTCCACATGTAGCTGAATTTGACCACCTTGACCTGCGGATGGAAGAGAGGCGGGGTGAGAGGGTGGTTCGGCGGGTCCAGGCGGGCGGCGAGTCGCGCAGGCTCCGACTGCCGCGGCGCCCGAGAGCTCGGGGGGGGCTTGGTAAGGGCCGCCGCTAGAGATCGCGCTGGCATAGGGCCTGGCCGCTGGCGCCCCGAGGGGCAGGTGGCCGGGCGCCGGCGGCGGCGCGCGGATCCGATCGATCGGGCCTCGGCGGCCCGGGAGGGGCGGCCTCGGCCGCCGGCCCTGGACGCGCTCCGCTCGAGCGCCGCGGCCGACACGTGGGCGCGCCGCGCGCTCGCCGCCGCCAGGGTCACCACGAACTTGGTGGTGGCTTTTTACGTAACGCGCGCTCGTGCACGCGCCGCGCGATTCGGAGCGGCCGCGCCGCCGCCGGGGAGTCCCGTTAGTCGGCGCGAGCGCGGCCGCGCATTCCGCCGCGGGATTTCCCGAGCGCAGGTGCGCAGGTGCGCCGGCGCTTCCTGCTTTCCCCGCGGCGCGCCAAGAGGAAAGCGACAGCCGCCGCCGCCGCCGCCAGGGGGGAGCCGCGCGAGGCCGAGCCCCCAGGAGTCAACGCTCTCTGACGTCACCGCTCGCGCTCGACCTTGGCTCGAGTGGACCGAGAGCGCCACCGAGCTTAAATATACTCTGGCGGCGCGGGCCCTCCTCGATTATCGACCGAGCCGACGAATATTTATGCTCCCGCTTCCCAATTCGATGCCGATCTCATCCTTTCCCCTCGGAGCGAGGCGTGCGACTCGGAGCGCTCGCCGATCGCTCCCGATAAACGGCCCGGCAAGGCGGGTGGGAGCAAGGGCCTCGTCAACGAGCACCGGAGAGCGCCTCCAATTCCGAATGCGAGACTGGGGCTTTTAAAAAAGGGGCTCCGCGGGAAGGTCCGTTTTGGCTATCGGTTGCCGCCGCGGCCCTCGTGATCGGCCGCGGGCAATTGGGGAACGAACGACGGATAAAAAGTCGGTGTTGCCGGAAGAGCTGGGCCGCAGCTGTGCTCTGGCGTGCGGGTGCCTCGGGGCAGGGGCCGCCTGCCGAGATGACAACGAGAGGTCGACGGGCGGCGGTAGATCGATGCCCGGCGCGCCGCGGTTCCTTCCCAATCCTCGGCCCCGCGGCGGCGGTGCAGCGGGGGCTGCCGGCGGCGAGGGGGGCCCGGGGGAAGGGGGGAAGGAAGGGGAAGGGGGGCACCGGCGGCGCGGCGCAGGCGGTTCGACGAACTCCCGAGCTCGCGAGGACGGGGCGGCCCCCCCTCCCCGGGCGGCGGGCCGCTCGCGGTCTCGACGCACGCGAGCCCCGCGCCGGCGGCAGGGCAGCGCACCACGGGCCCAAAGTCGGGTCGCCGGCGGCGCTGCCGGCGCTGTCGGGTCAGGTGCCCGCCGCGGTCGACGCCCCCCGAGTCGTTCAACTCCCGCGGCCTTGGCTCGCCGCGGGCGTTTCCGGCTATCGCGCCTCGTTGGCTCTTCCCCCGGGGCTGCCTCGGGCCCGCCGCGGGACCCGCCGCACGGCGAGCACCAGCGCACGCGGGTCTCTTCTTCCACGTCGAACGCGCGGCCGGGGGGAGGGGGGAGTACTGACCTGTGTGTAACACCAGTTCTCTGCGACGGGCGTGTTGACTTCCGGCGGCGGGGGGCTGGGCACGCGGCTCACCGCCATGCTACTGCTGCTGTGCAAGTTGGAGCTGACCCGCGACGTCTGGGGCGCACAGTCGCTCACGGAAAGCCTGCAACAGGAGGAGGAAGAGGTTAGTCGGGTGGCAGGAGCCGGTGGCCCTCCCCGCGGCCTCCGCGGACGAGCGGAGCTGGGACGTGGGGCCAGGGCGCTTTGGCCCTGGGAAGCGGGGGGCGACGCGACCTGGCCTCCATTCGCACCCGGGGCGACCTCGGCCTAACCCAGTTGGGCCGGCGTCGGCGCTCCACTTTAGCCGGGCCCGGGGCGCGGGGGCCGGATGTGCCCGCGCCCCCGGGCCCATCGTGGGACCGAGCGCCGGCGCTGCGTGATGCGCGCGCGGTCAGGGCCGGCCCGTCGCCTTTGTGCCGCTGCGCGCGGCTCGACTGTGGGAAAAAATTGCTCCCGATCCCGCCAATTGGGGTCGGCCGCCGCTCTCGCGCTCGCCCGCGACTCAGCCTCCGAGGCAAGATATTCTAGCCGCCGGGCAGTGCGCGCGTCAACCCCGCGTCTCGGCGCCGACTTCTTCTTCTCTCCCACCGGCTCAAATTCCTCGGCTCTTCAACGCTCGTCTCGAGGAGCTCGCGTAGCCCAGATTTTTTATCAACCGCTACTTTGTTCTCTGGATTCCCGATACATGGGACACGCGGCGCGCTGACGCACATGTGCCCAATCGCGAAACCTTGAATGAGCTTCAAAGTACGAGATATACGGCAATAAAGACTCGGTGAATAAATCACTTGGAGGCCTACTCGCACTTGGGCCGATAAGCGCATTCCTCTACAAACGCAAGAAAAACCAAGCCCGACTTTGGCCAAGCGGACAACGCACGAGCGATAACGAGGGCGTTATGCTTTTATGGCCATGTTCATCGTCGTATCGGGCGCCTATCTAAAATCAATATCACTCAGTAGGATTCGGCCTCTCCCCGACAGCCATGAGCGCCGGCGATGCCTCGTGCCGGCCGGCCCGGGCTCCCGCCGCCGACTCCCGGGGGGAGGGGGGTGGGGGGGAGCCGAGTCGATCGATCGGCCGCGTGCACGCGTTTTCGGCCCACGGGCGGCCCAGGGCGCCCCCGTCGAGTCGGAAAACCCTCGGCGCTGCTCCGCGGCGACCTCCATTCGCCCGCTCGGAGCCATCGCTCAAGCGCTCCTCCGCCCCCCGCGCCCTCCTTTAGTGGCCCTCGCCCTACTCTAGCCCCCCGGCCCCCGGCCGCCGATAAGGGGCGCTCTATTTTTCGCCCCCGCCCCCCCCGGCCCCCTGTTCCCCTTTACCGAAAAATCGATGCCAAGGAAGCGACGGCCTTGGACTCGTCGCCGTCGTCGTCGGCCGGCCGGCCCCAGGTGGGCCAACGCACTCGGGGCTGCGGCCCAGGACGAGGCCACCTGGAGAGGAGGTCGCGCGCGCGCGCGCGGGGGGCCGCCGCATCGGTGGGCGATTGGTCAAAGTTGTCCCTTGGCGCGGCGTTACGCGAGCCCGCGAGAACGGGAGATAGGCCGAGTGGGGGAAGACAAAGCGCTGCGCTTTCCGTGGTAATTCAAGAGCGCCGGGCGAAGGAGGTTGCGCGCGCATATCTCGGCGGTTTATCGGATAGGAGAGCGTACGTGCCGTATCGGCGAGCGAGCGACTCAGCGGGCCGCTCCGAGGATCCGAGCGGCCTAACGCGCGAATAAAAGCGATTAGAGGAGGGCCGCCCGCCCGCGGCTTTGTTCGCCGATTCACTGCACTGGGGAGAGGAGCCACCGGGGGGGGGGTCGACCTGAGGTCCGAGTAGAGCCGGGCCGCGAGGAGCGGCGTCATCCCCGGGCCCCGGGGGCCGCAGAGGATCCTCTCGAGGAGCGCCGCGAGGAAGGCGTACATGCGCGCGGGGCCGGTGGTCGCGCGCGGGCGGCCTCGGCGTAACTGGCCGCGCGGGCCCCGGGGTACGGAGCCGCGGCGGCCACTGGCCGATAAGCGCCCGGCCGCCCGGCTCCCTCCAATGAACTTTGCGCCGGCTATCGGGCCCGCCGCCGATACGGCGCTTCCTCCCCCGCCGGCCAACTGCCCCGCGGTCGATGCTCGCGGGGACGCAAGGTCAATGGCGGCCGGGCGGGCGCGCAGGTGACCGGCCCGCACCCGCGAATATGCTAATGGGCAGCGCGCGGCTAACGGTCGTCCCCGCGGCCGGCGCCCTTGCGGGGAATCCGGGCTCTCGAGGGCGCCGTCCAAGTTTGCCGCCGGCTCTAAGTCAATCAGTGGAACGCGCACCGGTCGACTGTTCGATCGAGTGGCGCGAGTGTCGCGCCTCACCGAGCGCACGCGCCAGCCTCGCATCGCGCTCGCGCGCCTTTTTTACTGCTCGCTGGATTATCCAACGTTTCCTTCCTCTTTTCCTTCCGCGTTACATGCTTTCGAGCCGCTGCCGAGGCAAACACTACTTACTGTACTCTAATCATCAAAGTAGGTAATCAGCGACCGTAATACCATACGCCGCTAGCGCTTAAAACTGTTTGTCAATCAGCTATTGTCCTCCAACTCGGTTCGTATACAAAGTGAATCGTTTTAAACTAATGCAGGATTAACTTTAGACCATCGAGAGAAGGAGGAAGCTATAAGGATACAATAATTTGAATAGTCAAATGGTTTTGATGATTCTTTTCTCGGTCATAAGACACCTGTACGTAACGAATGGACCTGGCAGCAGCAACAGCGGCATATTGTAAGTGCGCAGTGAGCATGGATTTCATCAAAAACGTCGCTTAAGAGAGCGACAAGGAAGCACAGGTTAAATCATTGTATGAATCTGAAGGCTATTCGTCGTCAATTCACATTATACGGAAGACTTGAATTGAGCCTGCAAGAAGAAAAGGTTTAGCCTTCCTGTGATTTATTTACATGCACGATTTTCCTTTCATCTCGTGGCTTTTTATTCCGGTACGTTGACCATCGCAACAAATAAAATGTATACAAGGAAACAAAAAAAAAGAATTGGACTTTTAAGAAAATCGTATCGAAGACGATGAAATTCCATTACTGTCGACCAAACATTTGTTAGCGCTCAAAGCGAGATATATCGAATCAACGTACTAAATTTGTCACAGGCAGATTCTGTTTAGCGATAATCCGAGACAACGAGCAATTAAGCGAAATGGAATTGTTTGCCAGGTAAATTTTCCACGAACAGGAATACGGCACGGAATTGATCGAAGAGGGCTCGGTCCCAAAGAAATCAGCAATAGCTCACGGCGAATTCCACAGTCACCGCGAAACGTCGGAATATCCCATAAAAAAAGAAGCCGGGCCGCCTGGCGAGGTAGACTCGAGGTGGAGTCGAGGGAAGGCGCTCCTTGGGGCCCGCGGAGGCGCTCGGGGTGCTCTCCGGGGCTCCTTTTTCCGCGCTCGGATAAATAAAACTCGATTGATCTTGGATGCATCGATTTCCACGCGGACACCGCGACAAAGGAGGTCGAGAGCGGCTTGGCCGAGGGGAGGCCGATCGGCCGAGTGGCCCTTGCCGGGAAAGAAGAGCCATTGTCGGGGGAGCGGGCGCATAATGGGCGTAATGGAGGCCCGTCCTCGGGGGCCGGCGGCGGCCCGGGCGACCGGGAGGCCGACCGGGAGGACGAGGAAGCGGTCCTCCGGGCGCGCGGAGCAGGTGCGCGGGGCAGGGAAAGCAGCGGCCGCGGAATTCCGAGAGCGCGGAGGGGAGGCGGCTGCGGCGGCGGCGGCGGCGGCTGCGGCGGCTAGGGCCAGGAGCGGGCGCGCCGGAGTGGGGGGCCGACGGCCCCGAGGCCGCACAAAGCCGGCGAAGAATAGCCGGGGGAGGCGCGCCGGCTCGCACCCGGCGACCTTGGGGCCCGCGCGGCCGGGCCAGTGGCCCCGCGCCCGAGGACAAAGTCCCCGGTCCCCGGCCGCCAGTGGGTTAACCGGGCCCGGGCCGGATTCCTCCGGGGCCGTGGATCCCCCGAGCGAGCGGCCCGTCCCGCGGCCCTCGCTCCCCTCCGCTCCCCGCCCCTGCCGGGCCCCCCCCCCCTACCTCCCTGCGCCCCAGCGCTTCCCTCGTCTCGGTTTTATTGCGTTAGACCGCTTGATACTAATGTTTAACCACGCTCCGCTTATTATTTATACGTCGCGCCGAGCGCCTCGGGCTTTTTACGCTCGTTACTCTTTTTACTAGATTGTTTTTTCTAATGTATCTTTATTGCGCGCTATTCTCTTATCTAACCATTCGTTTTAATTTCATTCATTGTGAAAAAAAAGCGGCATTCGTACTCAAAGTGCACGTGCGCTTTGGCCATTTATTCGCTCGGCAGCTTTGGACCGCCCGGGGTGGGGGAGTTCGGCCGTCGCTCGGCAAAACTGATAAATACAATTGAATCGTCAATCATTCTTACTTTCCCCCGCGGTGATAGGAATCGGCGCGCGCGCGCCCGCCTGCGATCGCCCGAGCGGAGAGAGAATTTTGAGAGGCGGAGAGGGAGAAAGCCCCGGAGGAAAAGTCCGTTGGGAAACTGGCGGGCGGACGAGTTGCGCGCTCCAAATCGCCCGGGCCTCGAGGGCGAGGCGAGGGCGAGGCGCGGGCCGAGGCGGCTTTCACGCCCGAGGCCGGCAAACAATAGGACCGGGCCGCAGGGGCCGCTCCTCTCCCCTCGGCCCCGATGCTTTCTCGGCGGCGCGGGCGCTTTTTCGGCCGCGGCCGGCCCGCATTATACGACGGGGCTCTCCTCTCTATATATCGACCGGCCGAGGCTCCCCGAGGCGCAATCGGGAAAACGGCCGGACTTTCCCCCGGGCGCGGAGGACGGCCGCCGCGGGGACGACGTGGTGCGCGCGAGGCCAGGGCCGCTCACTTTCTCGAGAGCTCTCGCCGGAGAAAGGGAGCGTGCGAGGGAGAGAGAGAGAGAGAGAGAGCCGAGCCGAGCCGAGCCCGAGCGTCGCGGACGGAGAAATTTCGTGAAAGCTGGGAGCGGGCGGGAGCGGCGGCGGCGGCGGCGGCGGCGAGCGAGGCCACGGCGGGGGCCGGGCGGAGGGGAAGATGCCCCGAGGGACCGGGGGCCGGGGAAGGGGCCCGTCGCCGTACCCTTGAGCCCAAGGCTGGCCGGCGCGCCTTTGTGCCGGCGTCGCGGCCGGGCCGCCGCCGCCGGCTTCCGACGGCGCTCCGACGACGGCCCGGAGGACGGGACCTGAGGCCGCCTTCCGTCCTCCCGGCTTTTTCCGCCCGCCGCCGCGGAGATCAATGCCAGCGGCGGCCGGCTGCCGCGAGGCTGCGCCGCAGGTGTCCCCGCCCGAGGCCGCCGAGCCGCACGTGGCACGCCAGGAAGCGGCCCCAGCTTACGTGGCGCGAGGCGCGGGCCCCATCGACTGGAATAACTCGCCCGCTGCGCCCGCGCACCCTTTCCAAAGGCCGGCTGTGCGCGCCCCGCGGATGGCCGCTCCTCCCCTCCTCCGGCTCCTTTGAATTTCGTTTCGCGCTCGGGGAGCCGCCGCCGCCGCCGCCGCCGCCGAGCGCTTCTCAGTTAACCGGCTGCATGTGGGGGGGAGGGGAGGAGATACGGAGAAGCAAGCAGCCTCGAGGTTGGAATGCCTATTCACTGCCCATCGCCCGCGTTTATCCGTTTATCCGGCCTGCCCGCTTCAAGCGCAAGTGCATCCTAAGGACGCCCGACGACTTCACGCCTGCGCTTCCACCCGACCGACCTGCGACAATGCCTCTGCTTATCCCGCCTAATTATTCCCCCTGACTCACCCATGTTAATCTTTGAAACTTATTGAAACATGCATATGCACTGACGGAGTTGTCGGTGACGGGTTTGCAGGAAAACAATAACACAATCAAATCGAGCCTTGTTAAGTCGCAGTATTTTTCTCCAAAAATATTCTTTTTCTGCTGCTAGCTAAAACCAATTGGACGAAACATTTGTACAACGGATTTCCAATAACTAATTCCCGGACGGAATAAAAAGTTTCCGAACTCGGAGCGGGGCATTGTTGATGAGAAAAAAAATAATCGCTTTGATTCGCCAGCGGAGCATAGGAAAAATTTAAGTGAATTTCCGATCTCTCCAACGGCTGGGCTTTGATAGAAAAAAAAAAAAAAAACACAGATAGTTTAACAGCAAAGCCCAAGGACTGTTAAAACGCCTCTCGAAAGTATAGCGGCCGTGCGTAGTACGGAGAGCGTTTAAGGCTAGAGATATCGGGAGAAATTTAACGACAGGGTAATTGTGGCGTGCGCGCGGAGCACACACGCGCGCCTCGAGGGGAAATACCGCAGATTGTTCCGCAGCGGCGGCCTATCCGAGCGCCCGGGGCGATAGGCGTAGAAAAATCGGGCTCGCGCAAGGGCTTTGTCTGGCCGGCAGCGGCGGCGGGGCCCGCTCATTTAGCCAGGGGCCGAGGTCCCGCGGCGCATTTACGAGGCTCGTTCCGCCAGCGGTTTATCGCCTTCTCGCGCGCGCGCGCGCCGCCCGCAAAATCCCGGCTATTTTTAGCGCGGAGGGGCGGCGTCGCGCACCAGCTCCTACGCCCGGCCCCCAAAGTCGTCCCCGCGGGCAGCCGGGAGATCGGCCGGCCGCCCGCCCCGCCTCGAGCGATAAGCCCGCAAGCGCGTTTCCTCCTCCCCGGGCTGGCGGCCGCTTGCGCAGCGAGAGCCGATGACGCAGCGGCCAGGTCGGCCGGTCCGCCCACCGCCCGGGGGCAAGGGTAAGCCAAGGACGGGCGGGCCGGCCGGGGTCCGATTGGGCGCCCGACACACCAACTCACCGTGCCAGCGCCATCCTGTCATGAGAGAATCCAAGGTGCGGCGTCGGCAGCGTATCCAGATTTGCGTGGGAGGACTTGCCGCTAAGATTATAACCCACTGAACACATGCGCGGGCTTTTCCTCGCAGCCGGTACAAGGTGAGCCTGTCATAACATCATCCTCGGCGCGCTCGCCGACACCTCACACATGCCGCGCGCACAGTTGGTCCACTGGCGGTGCGCGGGGCGCGGGCGCCTGGCCCGGCTCCTCGACGTCCTCGCGGCGATCACTCGGCCGGCTTGGCTCTCCTCCCAACTGGCGTCTCCTCCGGCTCGGCAGCTGGCTCCGCGCAGCGTCCCCCCGCACGTGCGCCCTGTCTCCGTCCCGCTGCTGGCCCGGGCTCTCTCGCGGGGACTCGGCGCACTCGGGGGCTCGAGGGCCGGTGCGCGGCTGCCTGACTCGGGGCGGACGGACCGGAGAAAGGGGAGAGGGCCGAGAGAGGCTCGAGGCGGGGGCGGGCGGCGCGCGACAAGCAGGTCCGACCTCGGCGCAGCTCCTGGCTCGACTGGCGGCCGCTCGTCGCACGGGCGGCCTCCGCCGACGCTCGGCCAGCGGAGGAAGGGGCACCGCCCCCACTCCCGAGCGCCGAGTGCCAGGCGCCGAGCGGCCAGCCTCAAATCGGCGCCCGATGCCACTTTGCGAGCAGCCGCGAGCGCCGGCAGCCAGCGCCGGCGGCCTCGTGCCGCTCCGCGCGCCTTCGGCCGCCCTCGTCCTCGGCCCCCCACCCCACCCCACACGGCCGCCTTCGCCCAGTGCGCAGGCGCCCGGGAGAGCGAGCCGTGCGTGCGCGCGCGCTAGCGCCGAGCCTTGGCTCGTGGCCCGCTCGACCTTTCCGAGACCTTTTCGAGCGGCCGACCCTCGTCAGCGCTCGTCACCTCCCAATCCCGGAATAAATGGGGCCCCGATATCTGGGCTACGAGGAAAACTTCTTGCCCCGCTTATCCCTCGAGGCGCCCGAGCATCCGAGCGAGTAATGGCCCGCGCATGTGGACGACGCCGCGCGTGAGTCAGCGAGGCGCGCCGCCGCCGGGCCCCTCGCGCGTACACCGACCTCGATCATTCGGCAATTAGAGCCGCGGAGGGCCGGCCTGCGCCCCGGCGCTAATCACCGGCCGCGCGACCCCCCGGTAATCGGAGGCCGGCCCGGGCGACGCTGCCCCCCGTAATCGAGCCGACGGGGCCGATCGAGCGGACGCGGGGGTAACGCGAGGCGCGCCCCTGCGGCCCGCGTTTACGCGAAACCCGAGGCGGGGGGCGCCCGGGGGCTTCCGGGAAGGCCCTCGCCGATCCGCGGGAGGAGGCGCCGCTCGGCTTTCGGCGGATGCGACCCCTCCGGATGCGCGGCTTGCGCCGTGCATAAAGAACCGGCCGCGGGGAAAGTTTCCGGCCCGCGTGATTTATGCCCCCGAGCGGCGCGCGCTCCCCCGCCAATCCCAGGTGCGCTCGCGAGCCGAGCTGTAACTCGCACGCGCCGGCCCCTGGCGAAAATTGGCCAACCCGCTACCTGCACCCTCCTCCCTCTCCTCCGGGGCTCCTCACAAATTACCCTCCAGTTTACGCTCAAAATTGTCCCCCTGCAAACCTGGCGTAATAACTTGTCGGCTGATGCTTGCAGGCCGATACAAAATACATATCGACTGTCTCGGCATTTTTTTCTCAAATCTCTTAAATATAGAAATCACCTGAATTTATTATAGAAATTTCGTTATTTTTACATCACCCAACATTATAATTTATTATATAACTTGGCTTTGATATATAACCGGACTTTGATTATACCGGCGTTTTCATATCTCATTATACTTAGAACGCTTGTACACTGTTATATAAATCTAATTAGACTTACGGTAAACGTGTAGACCAGTCTTATAATTTATTACTAGAAAACTTTTATCTTTTCAGTATTTGTTTCAATATTTTATTGAAAATTGAAGCAATAATTTAAGATGAAACTTTGTGACAAGTTTATTGTAATCTACGTTTAACTAGTTTACACTGAACAATTAAATGGGTCATAACGTGGTGATTTTTCTTTCTCAAAAAATTCAATATCTTACAATATTGTAAAATGTTGTAAAATGTTTGTATCCTTTAGCAAATTATTCCCTATTTACTATCTAGCATAGAAAAAATTCCCAACAAAGTATAGTTCAATGCCCAGAATAGTGTAGTATAGCATAAAAAACATAGCATATCTTATCGGGAGATAAGTTGTTGATAGAGAAGAAACAAGGTAAATGAGCACTTTATACTAATGCCTATTTTACAAACACAGATTAGGTATACTAGAATATCACATTAATTCGTGTAGAAATAGTTCGTATACATGCTGATTTTATTTGATTTTTTCAGTATATTACAATAAATTCATGGTCACAAATCGTTTTGGGTTCAACTTTTATTCTTTCAAAAAAATCATTACAAAGTTTAATGTCTTGAGAATAAATAAGTTAGGTTTTCAAATTTAGAAAATAAATATTTTCACGGCTATCGAGTAAAGCGATATTGCCCAGTTAATCATTGATAGATATTTACTATTTATTGTAACGGAACTTTCTCTAGTTTTCAGTGGACAATTTTGAGTGGTAAAATTCTTAGCAGAATCCGTTTATTGACCAATTTGAACGTGCCTAAATTTTGACGCAACTTTTCAGTGTGCACCTCAGACTATAAACAACCTCGGCCCTTGCGGGCGATGCGTCAACATCACAAACTTCGAGGAAATTCTCGACGTAACTCGCAGGGCCACTTATCCGCGGAAAAGTCTTCCGCCAAAGCTTTGGCCGCCGCAAGAATCCGGCGCTTTCGCTCATCCACATGAGCACACAGCGGGGCAGCGAAGCTCGACGCAGCCGAGGTAGGGCCGGTCGAATTCCTGCCGCGAGACAATCGACGGGGCGGAGGGCCGAAGACTCCCGCGGAAAGCGTACCGCGCTTTTCTTCCTCCTGGACTGGGCACGGAACTTTTCCCCGGCCGGGAGCCATTGTGCGCCCCGGGGGCAAGCGACGAGGGAACTTCTTGCGCGCCTCCGGCCGGGCCTGGCCCTACCTGGCTCTGCCCGCCGGACCCACGGCACTCGGGGGCCCGTAAATATTTGGACCCGCAAATACGGAAAGTGGAAACAAGTTTGTCCCGTTCACAGCAATTTACGTGATTGCCTTACACGCTTGCGCCGCTAGTGGTTCGCCAGTGCGGCGCCCTTCGTTGGAGGCTGCGGCTCCGCGCGTCCGAACTCTGATGGAGTTAGCTAGAGTCGTTAGAGCGACGAACGCGGTAACGCCCCCGAAAGTAAAAACTCGCTGCCCCGTCGAAACTATGTGCAACCTTACTCCTCAACTCCAATCAAGTGTTTATTCGCTCGAGTACGTCAGCTAGCCGATTTTATTTCAACCGTTTATTTTCCGGAAAAATTCGTTTTGTTTATCGTCTCTGAGCCTGGGCGCAGCTCTCGCGCCGCGTGTTTCTCCCCTCCGGCTGAGTAATGGAACGTTTCGTTTCCTGCGAGGAAACGCGTAAAAATGGTTCGAGCAAATTTAATTAGGGGCGGGGGCCAAAAAAATAAGAGGAAAGCGGGAAGGCAGGCACCGTCGGAACTTTCCGATGGCACCGGAATTCGATTTTCGCCAGGGAGTTTCTCGTCACGTTTGGCCGCGGGACCGTCATAAATATACGCGAGAGCAGATCGGCTACCTCCAAGGGGCGAGGCTCACCCGCACAGAGCCGCTCGGGCTGGAGGTCCACGAGGCCACAGGGAGGCGGCCTCGGGACTTTGGAATACTTGGAGGGGGGGAACGCGGGCGGCGAGACCCGGGGTGAATGGCTCGGGGTACAATATCTCGGTACAGCCGGTCGCTATTGGAAATTGCGGGCGTGCCCGTAATTTCCGCGCTTCTTGAAATTCGTTAGCTCGTTCCCGAGCGCTTAGAGGTCGACGGCGCCCGCGTGCCTCCGGGCCCTTCCCCCGCGCAGCTCGTTAGCGGCAATCGCGTTATAACCAGCGGAGGAGAGCCAGGTCGCCTGGTCGACTATATATATATATACGTGGCCTGCGGCGGTCCCGGCTCGAAGGAAAAATAAAGCAGGAGCCGCGAGAGAATAAAAAAAAAAAAGGCAACGAAAATCTGCAATTTCCGGCGGCGCGCGGCACTCGGGCGGAGGCGGGGCCGGAAGCTGCAGCGGCTAATGGACTTAGCGCCGTATAGGCAAGGCCGCGCGGATGGATTTTCCAGGAGCCCCCGGCGAGGAGGCGCGGGCTCATCGGAGGACGCAGCCTCCCCTTAGTCCCGATAATCAAGCCGGAGCCAGGGACGAGGGGCAGCTTCCCTGCGCCGCCGGAGGAATCAATAGAGCCCCGCGCGCCTAGCCAAGGACGCCGCGGGGGAGCCCGAGGATCGCGCCCTCCGCAGAGATGGCAATTATTCGCCGGCGGCGCGGCCCCCGGCGTCAATCGCGCCGGGGCTCCCTCCGACCTCGGGTATAAGCGCGCGGCTCCCGCCAAAGTTGATTCGACCCCCCCACCCACCCAAGGCCCGGCTCCTCGCACCTCGGCAACGCGCAGCCACACAATGATCGTCATAACTGTTCCCGAGGCGCAGGCCAGCCGATGATTGTCAACGCCCGCGTCCTCCTCCAACCGGGGCCCCGTTATCTCGTTGCATGGCAGAGAGTCCGCGAGGCTTCCTGCGGCCGATGATGACGTGTTCTCGCGGGGCCGCCGGCCATTCGGTGCCTCGCCGCCTCCCTTAATTCGGAGAAACGGCCCGTCAATTATTAAGCGCGAGGGGACGGGACGATTTGCCCGATATGCCCAAGACAGAGGCGCTTGCGCGGAGGCGACCGAGAGGATGATGCCCCCGGGCCTCCCTGCATTTATGTATGCCGGTGCGCCACGCGGTTCTTCCGAGTATTTGAAATATTCACCGCGGTATTGACGCAGTTTGCCCCGGCCGCAAGAGCTATTCGGTTCGCGGTGCGTGTATCGAAGAAGCGCACGTCCACACCTCCATTACCTATATCCCTCTCCTTCATTCTCTCCGCGTGACAGTCCAACCTCCAGCCGGCATATATCGGCATTACGGTTACGCCGAGTATCGCCTTCAATGCGCTTCACTGTTTGCTTGCATTATTCACATATCGCCTTTTCATATTCTTCACCTGTACTTTCCTAGTCGAATATGTAACTAATTTTGGGCAATGGCAATCGTTGGGAAAGATTAATCAATCATAATTAGCTGAGAGACGATGTAAAGGTTGATCAATTCATTGGGTAACGGTATAACATCAGCTTATATAACTATCATGTTTTTCGAGGTTATAACTATATTTACCCTTAGCATAATTTCAAAACTATACTATTTTCTCGACTGTTCTTATATCTACTTAAACCCTCGACCCTACTACTTGATCTTTCCAATTTCTCATCCAATAGTAATCCTATCGTTCAACTGCTCTAATATTCCCATTAATATATTTATGGGGCTTTTTTCTTTTATTCTTACGTTCTTATCACACTGTTCCCGCTTTTACTATTATTATTTACAATGCAACGTAGTGATTTATATTATTTTTTGATATATTATTCGTACAGCATGATCTACACACACACAAGAATTCATATTGATCACATCCATCTATCTAAAGTCTTACAAATGCTCTGAATGATTGAAAGTATCTGTGTCTGTTTATTCTTTCGTTCATTTTGTATCAAAAAAATTTATTCATTTTATTATTGATATCGTTTACATTCGAAAATTATTGAAATGTTACCGCAATTGTTTATTTTTTTTAATTATATTTGTACCTTCATGACATTTATTACTAGATAATCAAAACTCTGAAAACTATTTGTTTGAAAGTAATAAATTTCTACTTGATACGGATTATATTTTTTATTTTGCATGTCATTTTTAGCTTTACATAAAATCTCGTTCCATGACGTTTTACGATCGGACTATAACGGTTTGCAGTGTTTGTTTTGCCCCATTAAAACTTGTTGGATGGACGTCAGCGATAACTATACTCGGTTAATAATTTCAGTTAAAAATTAACTAACGCTTTGTTAGCTAGGGCCGACTAGTAATCCATTTAACTGTACGAGAGTAGACGAACTCAAATTCATTCGCACACATTTAATTAAACGTAAGCTGCGTCCCCTAGTAAATTGTTACGCAACAAATATCAATATTTTAAAGAATTTTTATTTTTGAAAAAACAGCGATGAACCTACCTGGGAATATTTACTCGTGAAAAAAAAAAGCGAGCGAGCGTTTTTCGTAATGAAATAACATCGCGTGTATCCCGGGCGCGCTGCTCGAGTCGGGGCTCGGGCGCCTCCCACTGCTCTAATGCATTGCTTCCCTTCCCCCGCTCCGCGTGCAAAATGAAAGAGACAAGGAGAGCACGGCAGCAGCGGTGTCGGAGCCACTGGCTGCGCTGGTGCGCTCGAGATTTATCGCTAAGCGCGTTATAGAATATCGGTGAAAGTCATTGCTTCTAGCTTCCGTATCTTATTTCTCCCAAGCGCCTTTTTTCTCCTCTTGGCTGCGTTTACCCCCCTCCAGTTGAAATTTTCCCCTCTCTCTCTCTCTCTCTCTCCTTCTCCCTGACTCGCTCCTTCCGCAGAGAAGTCGGCAAAATGCCCCACGATATTTTCACGCTAGTATAATACGTAGGATTTCTAGACTGAATCAGTTTTTGCGATCCCACTGTTAATTAAATAGAAATTTTAAATGTTCAAATATGCTTTTAATGGTTAATATAATTGATTTAAGGCTCCATTCGAACAACCAATAAACTATAAAAAGTAGTCAAATATCCATCAGGGTTGAATTGGATCCAATTACCGAATGCAAATTTTCTTCCCTTATTAGAGTCGAATTAATATTTGTTATGGTTGTTGGCTCTGCGCACACGAGGCAATTGATACAGGACAGTGTTCGCTTTGATCGATCCCGAAATTGACGCTTCAAGTCTCAGTGAATGTGCCGATGGAATCTAAAATTGCCCGCAATTAAACAATCCCGCTCGTAAACGAGCGGCAATTGAAGCTCGTTGCAAGATTCGCAGCCTTCAATCGGCAATCAGTGAGCTGTTTGCCAAGTCAGCGGCTCGCTCCTTCTCAAATTTTGATTCTTTCTCGTGGCCACTGCAGGCGAATGGACAACGAAGAAGAGGCTATACTCGATCGCCACGGTCCGCTGGCACACATGTGCAAGCTCCTTAGCGATCGGCAGCGCGGAGACCGAGGGCATTCGACTCCTGAGACAACAATGCATTCCCGAGGCAGCAGCTCCGTCTCATCGCGTCCGCCTCATTTTTACAAGCACGTCGTCCCTTTCTCGACGGCGCGGCTCCTCTCCTAGCAGTGGCGTGAAAAAGGCGAGCGCAACGACTTACGTAGCCCCGTGGGTTTGGGTCGCCGAATGCGGTTTCCATTACCGGAGGCCAGGGGCTCGGCGGTCAAATTGGGGATCCCAGGGGCGCATGGGACGACTGGCGCGCGGCCCTCGGCGGAAGCGTTCGACCGGCGGCGGCTCGGAGCGATAAAAAAGCGGCCGGGAAAAATGCCGACGGGCCGAGAACGGGGGGGGGGGGCGTTTGGCGGAGACGATCGCGCGGCGGAGGGTTCAGCCGAGGTCAGGTCACGGGACTGGCCCGGTCGATAGACCCTCGGCCCGGCCGCGGCATGGCGCTGCAGCCGGGGACCGGCTCCGAAGCCGCCGCGGCGCCCTGCGAGGCCGTCCCCGCGCGCCCGGCCCTAAGCCAAATCCCGGGACGCGCGCGGGCCAAATTCCCGTCTCGATTCCCACCGAGGCTGCCGCGCGGAGTATCCCCCACCCACGGCTCCTCCTCAATCAACGCCGCCTGCGCGTTAAGGGACGCTGACGCTCGCGGATATAAGCAGGGCGCACTTGTGCGGCATCTCTTGTACGAACCAGTGCGTCGATAACTGATCCCGCAAATTGAAGATGCCCTCGATGCTCGGCTCGATGCAGGCGGTCATGTAACAGTAAATACGAAATCCGCAGCTGAGGCTTGAATACAGAGTGCAAACGGATCGATCGGACAAAAACGGTTACGTGCGCGCCTAATAATAACATTTACCCAGGCGGATTTGCATGAGAATTAAAAAAAAAAAAAAGAAGAAGCGGCCGCTCCCGCGCGCGAGCGACAGCTGTCACCGGGCCTCGCGAAGAACCGATCTCCTATTAACGGGCCGAGCGAGCAACCGCGCGCGCAACCGGAGGCTCAATTACGGAGGAAAAGCTAGACGAAAGTGAGGGGAAAGTCGGGGGGTCAGCGGCCCGGCGAACGCGCCGAGTGGGGGCACCGCCGAATAAACCCCGGAATAAGCGGGCGCGCGCGACTCGCGCGCATAATTCCCTCGGTAGCCGCGAGCGTTGAACTCCTCGCGGGCCGCTTTCTCGGGGCCTCCCTGCGACGCCCTCGCCGAAACCGGCGGATCGATCAATGGGGCGCGGCGGCCGGCGCAGCCGCGAGCGTATTCGAGTCAAAGTCAACGCGCGGCCAACTCGGTCAAGGCAGGAGAGGAGCCGCTCGCCGCCGCCGCCGCCGCCGCCGCCTCCTCGCGCCATTGTCCGGCGGAACCGGCGCCCCGGTTCTCCGCGGCGCGCGCGTATATTCGGAGGTTGCGTCGGGGCCTCGGCTTATCGCGCCCGCGCGCTTCCTTTTGCGTAAGCGCTGGCGCAACCGGGCCCGGGGAGCCTCTGCCGCGTAACCCAGTTAACCTGCGCTCGCGCGGCCCCCTTTGCCGGGGCCGGGCCGAGGAGCGCCCGAGACCGAGGAGAGCCGGGGGAAGAAAATTGGACCGCTCGAGATTTCCTTGGGGAGCGGCGGCTCCCGGCGGCGCACCTGCCGCCCCAACAATTGCAGTGTAAAACCGATCATCGGCGATGACGCGCCAGCCGCCGCGGTTACCTCCAAACCGTACCGGGGCTCCACCAGCTGTCCTGCTGGAATTCTATTCCGCCTACGCCGATTATGCCGTCTAATTTATTTCATACGCTTTGGAGGACGACTCGTCGAGCCAGAAATCAAGAAGCTCCTGTCTTTCTTGCACACGGTTGGACTATAAATATGTATCGAACTACTATTACATCACATTTTCCTAAATACTCGAACTAATTGACTTGTGCAGCTTTAAAAGTCAGTCTGTTCTGAATTTGGTGTTACCTGCATTTGCCGGATGTCGTCGCGATTTCAACAATATTCGAGAAACAAAACTATTAATATTCTAATTTAGCGATCAAGATAAATACGCTGCTTCAAAACTTTAATCCCGTCGATATTTGTTAATAGTAACTAAGAACTATAGATAATAACATGTTTATATGATGGAATCTTTTCTAGTTCAACTATTTCTCTTTTATACTTGGTACTTAATTTCACTTAATTATTCGATGGATAATCAGTAAAATGATGCTTGCAGCCTAAATTAGATTTTGGATTTTATGAAAATTCTGAGATCTATTTTCATATTCAAATAAAAAATATAATTTGTTTTAAAGCCATCTAAAATAAAGCGTTTTCTTAATGTCCATAATCATTTTTAAAATCCATATGTTGTCAAAATATACTTAGTATTACTAGCTTTAGTAATGTTACTCCAAGTGCAAATAATTGCTGTTGTACTTTGCATTATTCGTAGACTTCACTATACAAGGTAAGACCTTCGTTATTGTACGTTTATTGACTACACATTATTTATTTTAATATACAATTTTATGTCAATTATCTATGGTTGCAAAGCTTCGAGTATTACTCTATTAATATTTACATTCAGTTGTCTATCAATCTGATAAGGCTTCTTAGCTCGATACAATGATTGCTACCAACTGAATAACGGTATATGCATACTATCTTTCAAATACTGAATAATCCAATGAGGTTGCATATATAATAATTGTATTATCGACAACCAATAAGAAAATTATACCTAACATTCCATCTGTTACGGATAAAATATCATTGTACAAGAAATATATGAATACAATTTGACTATGTATTTGACTATGAGTTTTACTAATATACTGGAGTTGTAGACTAAACTTTCTCAAACTGACCAGCTTATGCTCAAAGTTTTGTATAATAAACCCTCCTTAATTACTGGTTACATTTTTAGTTAGTGACTCGTCAATCCACAATGAATAAATTTCTATAATGATTCAAAATATGCGATATGAATAACTTTAATGAATTATAATTTACGATTATACCTATTCTATTGATTCTGACACATAACTTTTATAGCGTTTAAAATTTATTGCAGTTTCACTTTATATAAAACGCTTCTCTTTGGTAGTAATTACGAGTAAATATATATTATACTATATATATATTATGCTAAAACATGTGCAAAAATCTATCGTGACAATACAAATCATGTAAATTAAAATTATAAACTTTTAAAGTGTTAAATTCCTAAATTAAGAGTTTACTAATTTAATGAAAATTTTAATTACATGTCCAATATCAAATTTAATTTACTAAATAATCTTGAAAAGAAATTAATTGTTTCGATATACGTTTGGTATTTAACATTATTTACGGTGTATTTATTATTGTACAAATATTTTTCAAACGTGGAGTTTGCGTTTTACCATAATTAATAGCATTGTGGTAACGACGTTACGGTAAACGACGTTAATAATGCACCTCAAATATGGAGGGTTAACGCATTACACGTTTCCACTAAACAGCGACGTACTGAATTTGTTCAATAGGTATTACGTACGTATAAAAATAGGATTGATTTTTGTGCACGCACACGCTCTTATGTTAATTGGCGCTGTCTTTCACGGGCTTTGAAATGTACGGGTAATCCGCCTGACGCCGGACTGACGTCACATGGGCATTCGGCCGCCGCGCCGATTTGTTTATAAGAATTGGACGCGAGGCAGGCCGAATGTAGGTCAATCGTGATTCCGCGAGGCAGGAAAAGGCAGGTACGTAACGCGCGGGAGGTCTACCCGCCCTCGAGCCGTCGGTCAACTTTGACGCGTGGGCGCTCGCGCTTCCGAGCGGAGAGCTTTGGCGCGTCCTTCACCTTGCACGCGCGCTAAGCTCGACGAGGCCGAGCGGCAGGAGCGAGGGCGGGCGGCCCCCCCCCCCCCCGCGCCCGGGCCCCCCGGGGCCAAGTGGAGCGCGGCCGCGCTTCCGGGCGCGTCTATTGACCCGCGGGGGCCGAGGAGCCGGCCGTTGCCCGGAAGCCCCGGCGAGCGCACGCGTGACCCTCCCCGGCTCAGGGCCAGATCGACCTGGGCACAGCCCCCGCTCAATGCCTCGCTAACGAGCCCCGGCTCCGCCCCCCCCCACCGGCCGCGAGCACCGCCGAGGGCGCGGGTCCTCGGCATTTTTTTGTCGTCCTCCCCCCTGGCCAAGCGCCGCTTCCCCGGGGGAAATATATATCCCGGCGGCCGAGGCCCTCCCCCTCCTTTTAATTAGCGCGGGCGGGACCTTGGGAAAATCCGGGCGTCGTCCGGTGGCGCGAACGCCTCGCGACAGCTCGCTGCTAATTGAAAGGAAAACATTGCGCGGCGTCGGCACGCGGCGGCGGGGGGCGTCCGCGACAGCGCTGGCGGTTTAATTACCCGCGGCCGGGGCATTGTCGGCGGCTGACGCGGATTGGCGGGGTGGGAGGGCCTGGAAAATCGTGCGCCGCGCTCCCCGGGAAACAGCGGCAGGGCCGCGCGCGCTGAATAATAAAGGCCTCGGGGCGCGCGTCCCGATCGCTGGGCGAGGGCGGCCGTAAAGCCGAAACGGCCCGGGGGCCCGCGGCCCAGCCTTCTGGGATTGATTTCGCGCGAGCTACTCGCTCGCGGCTGTGCGGAGGAGGCCGGGTGGCGAGCCGCTTGGACGCGCGCGAGGCGGAAGCGCCCCGAGGCCGCGCGCGCCGTACGTCCCGCCCGCCCCCTCCCTTGTCTTCGGCTACGTCAAGGATGTATAGGCACGCGCGCGCCGCGGCTTATCCCATCACCTGCCGAGGCGGCCTCGGCCGCTCCTCCGCGGCGCTTTTCCCCCGGCGGCCGGCGCCGCTGGCATTTTCACTTTCAGAAATCGTGTCTCCGATTCGCCTTCGAAAGCACCCGCCGGCCTCTGTCCAAGCCGGCTTTCGACAGCCGTGTTTTTCATAACACGCGCGCGCACCACACATTTTCCCGCTCGGGGCTTCATCCTTGCAAAATTTCGTTACGCTTCTTTTCACCGAGTCGCTTTGATAATATTTATTCAAAACATTTCGTAACGCGATCGTTTTTATCGTTCAGCGCTCCTCCTGTCGGTTGTATCGGAAACTCTTCATTATTATACTATTCTGAGAGAATACTTACTTTTATTTATTTTTATTTCCTCTCTCGGCTCACACGGCACGACTCGGATTGTTATTCACACATTTCCGTGGTAATAATGACCAAAATAAAAGCAACATTTTTTACAGCTGCTGTTAAAAAAAGTATAAAATGTTTTTTAACTCCACCAAAATTGCAATAATTAAACTGCGCTTTCACTCCGCATTTATACCGTAATGGCAAATATAATAATTCTTATGAAATTGGATAGTAATTGTTTATATCTAGTCTATTGAAGAATGACGCGCCAAATGACATGTTTGCGATTCACAAACATCGTCTCGTAATGTGTATTGAAATACCGGCTGGGGTGGAAAACTTTTTTAACTGTTTTATAACTTTTCAATAATTCATAAATTTAATAATAACCGTAATTATATAACGCGCGCATGTTATGTATATGTAACAATATGACGCATTTAACATGTTATTTAAAGTAACTTATTAATTTCTTTTCGTTATTTATGATATAAACTTCAATTTGATTATTTTATCACCGACTACTTTTTTAATTATAAATAGATATAATAATTTCAAACATAACATATACCAATGAAAGTTAATTTTATTCGTTTACTCTTATCGCATAATTTAAAATGCTCGTATAAATTCAATTTCGCTACTTTACACTTAGGTTATATTTAAAATTTCGCCGCATTGTGATATCCTCCATTATTTAGAAAAACTGCATAATGCAAAATTTTAGTAATCGATAGCGAAAACATTACTTCTCGATTCTTACAATCGAGTGATATTTTTATTTATGAATCCTAATACGTCTTAGAATAATTTACCGTCGACTAATCTGGTGTATAATAAAAAATATAAAAATACATAAAAATACAAATATTCTTCCGAAAAATAAATATAATAAAGGTCAATCAATTGGGACAAGAATCGATTTTAACAGACATATATAGACTTCCCATGTATAGGCATCAAATATATGGGAAGGTCAAGGATTAACCGAGGGATTAACCGTATGTCGATAAATAATTCAAATGTACTTTAAGGCCTGTGTTGCCTTTGCGATTTAAAATGATAACAAAAGTTAAAATATTTCAATGCAGCCGTTAATCTTTCTTGCATTTTTTAATGCGCTTTGCATGCAGAAAGGCTTAGTGTAAATTCGGGATGAATTTTACAGTTAGATCGAATTGGGCATGTGGGTCATGACGCTTCCACAATCGGCAAGGATTGCCCAGATTTTTCAGAGCCTTGGTATAAAAAGGTGAGGAGTGAAAAATGATCGAAGGAGGTCTTTAACACGGCATAAATCGACGCGGTCCGAGGCTTCGGACGAGGGGCGTCGTGTTCCGAGGGAGGCCGCCCTGATACGGATAACGTAGCCTTTTATCGCCAAGTCGTCGAGGGGAATTATTGACCCGGAGCCCGCGAGGCTCCCCCGGCCACGCACTCGAGAGGTCCGAGTGCAGCGGCCACCTTTTGAAAGGGTCGCACAGGTAGCCAAGCAGAGTGCTCCGGTGCGCTGAGGGGGTGGCGCTAACTCGATTAGCCTCCCGGGGGAAAAAGCGGCTGGTGGGAAAGCGGCGGGTAAATGAGCTTGGGAGCAATCTCGGGGCGGGATTACCGGCTCGCGGCAGCTTCCTCCGCGGGATAAAAAAGCCTGGCGGCTCGCTGGGGAAAGGCGCGCTTACGTAAGGGAGGTCGAGCGGAGCCGGTGCCGGGCGCGCCTGTCGACGCCGGCGCCTCCGCGCGAGCGGCCCAGCGGCGGTGTGTCGCGGGCACTGGCCGTCGGTCCCGGGGCTTCGCTGCGCCGTGGAGTCGGCGCCGCTGGGCCGCGGTCGTGCACGCGCGGCCGCCTACGAGACTTACTTGTGAACATAGATCATTTACGAGGGGGTGCCCGGGTAGGATGCCAGCATCTGAAACAGAAAGACGAGGCCGTGAGAGAGGGCCGGCCGAGCGGACCGCGCGATCCAGAGCCGGGAGAGATTTTCGCCTCCCGCCCGGCTCGCGCTCGAGCGGAAATTGCGCCCGGCCGAGCGCACTTGCCGCTCTTATGGAGCGTGCCTCGCTCCATTTTGAGCGGCGCGCCCGACCCCGGCTAGTTTCCCACTGCCGGCCAATATCGAAAGTGTCCCCGCCCGCCCAACGGCGTTGGGGCGCTTCAAAAAATTTCTTTTCCCCTTTGTGTGCGGACCGGGGCTTCGAACAAGGCCAATCATAACGCGCTCTTTTCTTTTGTAATTAAACGCCAAGTTCAGGCGCTAAGCCCTCTAAGCTTTGTACGGATTTTACGTGTTTTTTCTTAAGTTTACAGGTTAATTAATGTAAGCCTTCCTTTTGTCACGCTAATTTCCTGCCCAACTTAACACCTACTAATATTTAATTTCCTTTGTGACTTACAGACAGCTAATAATCTTTGTGGCTTATAGACATTCTCTTTACTGCCTTCAACGTGTACGAATACAAAATCAAGTGCGTTATGTTATCATCGTGCTTGCTTTAACATTTATAATTTCAACACATGGATCGTGTAGCTTAGCAGAAACTAGCATCAAACTTTTCTCACTGTTTCATTTCTTTACTTTATTTTTTATACCTACATGTATCATCTAGGTTACCTACATAAGTATCGAGTTTTATAGCAATTTACTTAATTTTTAAACTTATAATTAGGTATACTTTTCAAGGAGCGTTGATGATATGAGACAGTGTGGTGCGGCCACCTTAATAATCGGCTTAATAACATTCGTGCACATTTGTATCAAAGAAGTGATGCCGATACGGCCATTGGAACTTTCTTTTATTAAGCAAACAATACTTCCAATGATCTACATTGATGTTCGGACGATTGCATTCGTCGAAATAATTTCAAGACAGCACTATAGCTAAACCGATTACTCAATTCTCCCAGGGCTGTGCCAGAATGTTATGCCGATTTAAGGCAGCCTTTCGTCAACCATTTTTGCCTTCCAGGAGTCTCTAAGCTTTGTTTATTACTGCTGGGTTTCCAGTTGCTCTTTCAACGTATTCTGGACTGCTTGAATTACCCTTTGTTACTTATACGATAAACCTACAATGAAAAGTGTTAATGAAAAAGCTACAGTTATCCTTTATGTGAATACCATTCATTTTTTAAATACAACTACATGGTTACAATTGCATCATTTTTCAGGCAAATCCCTAGTTTATAAATGTATGCCTCTAACTCTATTGACCTTGAGTATTCAAATTTTTATGACATGTTCAAGATAATAATTGCACAATCCGCAGAAAAATGAGAATAATCTCATTTTAAAGAGTAAGCCCTTCCTTGTACTTGAAATAATCTGTATTAACCGTTAAACTATCAACATTATTCCTTTGAAATTTAATGCTTTCTAGAAGTACGATTTATAAATATAAGCAGTCACTATGTCTATAGCAGAACTTCCAAACTACCTGCTATCTATTAAAAGCACTAAATTAGACTACAACAGGAAGACCAGGCCTAAACGAGCTACATTTAGATTAACTTTGACAATGCTAAGAACTAAGAATTCAGATGAACAATCGTAATGATTTTATTACTATATATATATATAATTGTTGTCAAAATGTTTTAATATTTTCGCTCTTTAAGAAAAACTTACATATTCTATTATTTTATTGTATGAAAATTAAAATACAAAAAATAATTTTGTTATATGATTTCTAATTCAAGAATCTTGGATACTAGTTTTCCAAAAACATGTATTTATTCTTAAATTCTTAATATTTTTAACATTCTTAAACGTGATCTTACTGATATTAATTTTACAGTCTTATAATTTTAAGAGTAATTAGATATTTGTTTTAAATTGTACTATAAAAGTATAATCCTAATTTTGTATTTATTATCAACATCAATTGTATGGGAACTCCATAGATATACTAAAATCACGAAAAAGTATTATATAGTGATAATATTACGCTCCAGTCTGTAGTTATAATTTAATTAAGCAAGAAAGATAGGTTTATAAATTCAGCTTTAAAAAACTCTCTGTTTCAAAAAATTTTAATGTCAATTTAAAAGCCACTTTTTTCAATCCAAATTAATTTTGTCATGCTTTAAAGTACAAGAATTATTATTTTTATAAATTTTACTTTATAAAGTTTGTGCTTAAAAATTCATAAAATCATCGTGATTTGTAGGTTATAAAATTTTTAATTTTTTTATATTAGGTATAAAATAGAAAATCATAGTTACACGAAGCATAAATGTAGATGTAAATGGCATGTGTATGTAAATGGCTTATTATAGTTATGAAAAATACAAGGAGTGTGTTTTTGCATAAAATGTACGTAGGTGAATCAGAGTACCGTGTGCATACAAAAGTTTTTCCTCTTTTTTTTATCTCCCTCTTCCTCGTTCCCTATCTTTCTCTCGGGGAGAGGCTGGCCTCGAGGCAAGCGAAACCGATAAACTGAGTTGCCATGTCGGCTTTCGGTGAATAAAGGGTGGAGAAGGGGAGACCTCGAGAAAAGTATATCAGGATAGTCTTCACCGACGACATAACAGATGCGCGAGGAATTTTATACGCATCAGCATAAGTAGCGGTCGGGGGTCTTCTCCCGAGAAATTGTCTCCTACAGAATGACGTTTTGATTCTATTCTACGTTGCAGGCCGTTCATTTGCCCATATTAATAAAACTTATCGAGGGTCGTCGAGTATCGTGCATACACCTAAAAGTAAGCAGGGGTTGAAGTAACAGGAGTTGGCCAACTGTCGGTCTTTACAATATATAGGGAGCGCTGCTGCGGGCTCGTATAACGCATACGCAGCTCGAAAAAAGTAACAGAGAGGCAGCTTTAAATCTCTGGCGATCACCAGCATCGAATAAAACGGCCTTCCCGACAGTTGCACCCTCTCCGCTTACAGATTTTCCCTCTCTCAAGCATTTGCATGAAGCTCGATGCGAACTGACTTATTGTGCGATATTAGGCAGAAAATGTAGATTCGGAGTATACCTACCTATATCTGAGAAATAATATGACGGTAATCAATTGGACTTTGACCGAAGCTTTATTTAGTGAATGGACTTTGGAGAAAAAAAGTGCCAAAGAGACATATAATGGAAGATGCGTCAACTTTTATATTTTCAGTTCTTCCGAAGAATTTTGTTTGCATTACTTGCCATAGTAAATCAACCTTCGTCCCGTGATCCCTGAGTATCTCCGGTGAGTTTGTTTGGGCCTCTCTGTCCAGGTATAGTCAATATCTTTGAAAAACCCTAGGGCACTATTCTCTTCATTTTTCCTTTTTTGTTGAGGAAAGTTTCCGAGACTCCCGTAGCGCACGAGCGTCCGGTCGTCGTGCGACGGCCCAAGCAAGGAGTTCCTCGAACTTTCCTCCTTTCTTTAGGCTCTTGCCACATGCGACCCAAGCGAAGTAACCTTTTTCCAACAATCATCCCTTTCCAAAGATTTTGTTCCCCGGTCCAAGTTCTTCTGGCCCTTTGACCTTGTCTCTGGAACTCGTGAGTGGGCGCAGCCCAAGCTTGCGGCATGGGCACTCGAGGCAAGAGTTGGAGCGATTAGAAGGGCCTTGCATGCATACGCTCGCAGAGCAACATTAGTGGAATTTCACCAATTGGAAGAAAAGTGCGGATGGAGCGGGAGGGGCGGGGAGTGGAGGGCCGGATGGAGGGGTACGAGGGACGGAGCGGGAGATTTGGACAGGGGCGGCCCTGAGCCACTTGCGCCAGTAGGTCAACTCTCTTCAGCTCAGCAGCTCGGCTTGTTCACCGCGAGCGTCCATTATGCCATCACGGCGGCGGCGGCGGCGGACACATGGAGTTAGCGCGCGGGCGAGATGTTCCATACTCGATATTTCGGGCGCTCTCTATAGGCGCAGCCGGGAGCAGCGCGCGCGTCCGGAGCCGCGAAACCGGAACGAGGCATAATAATAGGAGGGCGCGCCGGCGGCGTTATCGGCTTATCTGCCCGCGTCCCGGGGCGGGCGCTTTCACCTCCGGCTTCCTGCCCCCCGACCTCGAGCGGCGGGCGCCGCTTGGCTTCCCCGAAGCCGGCCTAGGCGAGGGCCGAGGGCCGGGGAGAGAGAGAGAGAGAGAGAGAGAGAGAGAGGGAGCTCGGGCCGGGGAAGAAAGTGGGCCGGGCGTTTGGCAATAGGCGGCGCGCGGGCCGAGTCCCGCGGGCTGGCCCCGGGACGCGGTTGCGCCAGGCGGCGCCGCGCGCCCGGAGAAACTCTCCTCCGGGGATTGCGAAAGCCCCGGCCTGGGATGGGCGCGCTGTTGCCGCGCTCCCCGAGGGCCGAATCGAGCTCGGGAGCGCCGCTGGCAGGGGGCCAGCGCGCCTCCGCGGCTAATCGGGGAACAAAGTCCCGCGGAAGAGGGAAAGTCGGGCGGGCCTCTCGGCAAAGCTCCGGGCGCGCGCGCGCGCGAGCGGAGAAAGCGCCGCGCCGGGCGGAAGAGAGAGCCGAGGGCCGTCCCCGGGCCCCATTGTCGCTCGGCTCCGCCGCGGGCGCTTTCACGCGGAAGCCCGCGGGCCCGGGCGCATCCTTACCAAAGGCCGAGGGGCTCCGGCCGCCCGCCGGGAAACCCGCGGCTCCGCGGGAAAGCCGGTTTTTCCGCCTCGGAGTCGGTCCGCCGCGCGGGAGAGATCACTTTCTCGGTGGGAGAAAGGCCCGCGAAACGAGAAACGCGCCCGCGGCTCGCGGGGCCTTTTCCGCCCGGCCTCGCCCGAGGACCCCCCCATATCCCCCCGCGGGGGCGAGTCTTTTAAACGCGTTATCCCGGCTTTATCCGCGCGATCATCTTCATCGATTCGCCCGGGCGCCGCGCCGTCCGCTTTTTCCTCCCTTTTATTGCGCTCATACGTTGGATGTATCAGCTGTTCCTGAGGCCGATAGCATTAAATCCTCCTGTCCCTTTTCTCCGCTCGGCCGGCGCGGCACTCGGCTTTCGCCCGCCTGGCTCCCCGCCCGCTGCACCCGCCCCGCGCGGCCCGCCCGCCTGCTGTTGCCGAGCCCCGTACACTGGAGCTGACGTTTTTATGCGCCGAGTTTTATTCCTGATAAATTTTCCCTTCCAAATTATCAATCTCTAGCTTATTATACGCTTAGCAAACTGTTATTCTCGCTTACGACTTTACTTTTCCGACCATTTCATCTCGTTACGATTCATTATATTTTCATCGGGTTTGATTGACTACGGCTACCTGGATATAGTTTAGCGCAACTTTTTTCTGCTCTCATTGGATTGACGGGCTTCGATCTTTTTTCTTTTTTAACTGTTTTTGCGACTGAAAAGAATTAATCTGTTCGCGAATCTGTCGCACTGAACCCTCTGGCAAAATATTGATCTTATAAATACGTATTGCAACCGTATAGAAGCTGTTTGTACATTTTGAAAACCAATAAAATGTTTTTAGCTGTATTAATCTTCAGGTTTGTTGTTGGTAGCAAGTTATGTCACGATTCCAAATGCGATATATTACATTTTAATATAAAAGCAGAAACGAGTGCAAAACTGTCAATTTGTCGATAAAAGAATTGACGATAAGGAATAATTGCTTGGATAGAAAAAAGGTGTCGTAGGTGATTTGCGCCCTGCCCTCGGATATTATTACACAGTCAGCCAACTACTATTTTTGTCAAAACACGGCCATTTTCTAGCAGTTTAGCTTGATCTATTCTGAGAGCTCCGAGCGCAGATGCCTACTTTGGAGATCATTGAACAGTGGCATTTTGAAGCGACGAATACGTATAGGCTTCCGAATTTGTTGAGCGTGCACAAGTGTAGACAGGCGAATTATTGTATAATCAATAGAGCCGCACAATAGCCGGAATGAAATGCACTCGAAGAGTGGTATGTCGCCATATCGATCGAGCGCCAACCCCATGAATCATTGTCGAATGAAGTAAAAATAATGGAATGGCACGGCAGTCTTATTCGAGCCTGTGTTCATCCAATACGCCAGAGGCGTAATTGGCTCTTCCCATTAGCATGCGCGGTAATTTGCGCGTATGATTTTCGACGGAGCATTTGCGCGGGCAGACACAAAGCGCTGCCGGCGCTGGTTTGGCCGCTCTACCGTGCGGGGAAGAAAAACAGCAGCGCGGTGTACTTCCAAGGGTAAATATGGGCGACATGAATAAAGGTGCATTATGCGCGCACAGCCGGGCACGAGCGGGAGATCCAACGAGTAATCCGTGCCAGAGCGGATCCCTCCCCGAGTTCCCCGGCCGCGCCGCCGGCCGAGGGGCGAGGGAGCAAGAGAGAGACGGAGCAGGAAGACCGATAGAGAGATAGAGGCAGGGCCGCCCGGCGCGGCTATATACGCCGGCGCAAGAAGCCCGCCGCGAAAAAGTCCCGGCCCGCGCGCCCCGCCGGTTTTCCCCGATGAGGCGGCCGGCCGAGAGCTGCCTCGGGGACGGTTCACCGGCGGATTAAAAACGGCCCTGGGCCGGAGGAAGCAGCCACTCCTTCCCCTCGGGGAAGTCGCATCATCCTCCGGTGCAGGAGGCGCAACGAGGGGCGGGCGGGGCCCGCGGCGTGTGGCCCGCCGAGCGGTAATGAGTAAACACGCAACGGGGGCGGCGACCGAGCATCTGGCGCGCGGTGGCTCTCGGCCCTCGGGGGCCAAGGCCGGGGCTTTGGCCCGCCCCCGCATTGTCCCGGCGGCGGATCTTTGTTCCGGAGCCGGTGTGGCCCGCGCGCGCGGCCTCTTCGCCGGGAGGCTGCTTTTCTCTTCTTATTTTTTTTTTTTAACTCTCCCGCCGCCCCGTGGCGGCACGTGCGCGCGCGGCCATTGTGCCCCACCGGGCGATCGATGCGCCCCGGGAGTTTCGGGGAGCGGCCTCTCCTCCTCGGCCGGCCCTGGCCGCCGCCCCGTTTAATTAAGCGGACCAACCGACGCCCGGCATCTCGAGCGCGAAGGATATAATTTCACGGACCTTTCGGCAAAGTGTGTCCTTTGTCCCGGCGGGCGCCCACTTATAAATAGCGCGGCCCCTAAGAGGGGCCCCTTCTCCCGCGGCTGCTGCTGCTGCACCGGCTTTCTTCTCTCGCCTCGGTCCTAATTGCGAATACGAGCGACTCCTCGGCGGCCTGTCCCGCCGGCCGGCCCCGGGACTTTTCCCGACCGGCCGACCCGCTAATTTCATTAGAATTGCAAACCTCACTAGTCCTTTTTCCAAACTGATTTTCCCCGCTGGCCAAGCCAGACAATGCCAACCTCTTTTCCCAAGAGCTAAGTACTTTGGATATATCCGACGCGCGTCTGCCTATAGTCCGTTCCATTCTTCTTGCGTAGGCATCGAGCCGGATTGAGAAAACTTTTCAAATCTGCGCCATTTCAGTTTGAAACAATGAAATTCTCCTCGCGATAGGCAGGGAACTCCGTCCAATTATGCGCCGGCAGACTCGACCGACAATCGAACAGACATTTACTTAGCATTTTATCGAATATAATCGAGGGAAAAGGTGATCGATCTCCGCGGGGAGGGATAGAATGGGGCAAGTTTGCGGGCGCACAGCCCGATCCTCCGTCGAGTGGACCCAAAGCGCGTGGCATACGCGCAGCCATAGCCGCCACGGCGGAAAAGCCTATATAAACCCCCGGAGCGGGAGTCGGCCCTTGCGCGGGCCGCCGCGTCTGGCGCGCGAAAGTTGTCCCGGCACCCACGCGTCTCGGCGCGTCGGGTTGCGTGGCCGCGAGTCGGCGTTCGCGGAATAGCGCGTGGGCTCGGGCGCGAGAGAAAGTCGCCGCGAGAAATCGGCGCGCGGCCAGCTGGCCATTACCGCGGCACAATGGGAGGCGCGCGCCGAGCCTCGAATTTGGCGCCGGGCGCTCCCGCGGAGAAAGCCCACCACCTTCCGGGCTCGCCTCCCTCCCCGCACCGGTCAATTAATCGGGTTGGGGCCGCGCGGCGCCGGGCTATTTCGGGCCGCGACCTCCGCTCCCTTCCCTACGGAGCGCTCGGGCGCCGGGCAAAACTATGCCAGGGACTGGCCGCTCGCCGGCGACTTTCCTCTCCGCCGCCCGCCGATTCGGAGGACCGCTTTCACTGGTCGCCGCGGGCAAGGGCGCCGGGCTTACATCCGCGGGCCCTGGGGCCCCTCGCCCCGGTAACTCCCCGGGGCACGCGGCCGCCGCTTTTCGCGGGGCATTAACTGCGCGCGCGCCCGCAAAAACGGCCTCGCGCGCCGCTGGGAAACGCGTTGCGAAAACGGCGCTGAGGAGGCGGCACATACCTCGCTCTCGCTTTCGAAAGCCGCGCGAGCGCGGCCGCCGGTGTGCCCCAGGTCGCGCGGCCGCCTCCTCGCGCTCCGCCCGGCCTCCTCACCTCGGTCCCCAGGGCGCTTCCCCGCCCGGGGAAAACCAGCCGAGATATCGCGCGCGGCTCCTGCGGCTTTTCCTCCCATAATTGTCCCGCGCGGCGGTGCGGATTGCGCGAATTATCCCGTATGCAGGCAGACCGCGGCGATAGGCGGCTGGTTTATCGGCCGGGCCACAATGTCGCAGGCGCCCCCGAAGTCGCGCCGTTGTCGCGCGATAATTGAAAGCATTGGCCGGCGTCGGATCGAAAGCTCCGCGGGAGGATCGACGGGCGGCCGCACGGAACCGGAGGCGGTCTCGGCTCGCGGATGCGGGAGGCTCGGCCCCGGAGTGAAAGCCGTCCTCGGGCGCGAAAGCCCGGCTCCCTACGGATATCCACTCGGCTGGAGAAGGACAAAGGATCGCGGGCCGAGTTTCATTAGCGGGCGCGTTACGAAATCGGCCCGTGGCCCACTTGGCCCTCGGTTTCCTCGCGGGGAAGACGCCGCCGCGGAGAGAGCCGCCGAGGCACCGAGTGAAAAGCCCGCCCGGCCCCGGGGCTCTCACTTTCCGCCGCGGCGCCGCGGGCAGCGCGGGACAGCGCGCTGGAAAGAAAATCCCGGGTCTCCCGGGCGAGCCGAGTCGATGGGTATCGGGGCTGCAGCGCTCCGGTGGTCCTGGGCGTGTCCCGAGGCTCGGTCGCGGTTTAACGCGGGCTCGCAGAGCCACCTAGGTCGAGGCTCGGCAGGCCTGATCCCCGCCGGGGCCTACAACGAGCCTTTCGGCGGGCGTGGAAAGCGCCGCGGGCGGATCCGCTTTATCCGGCGGATTAGTCGAGGGCCGGTGCAGCGCGCTCGCCAATAACTCCGCCGCCGAGGGAAGCCAACGCGTCCCCCGCAGCGCGCAATTAGCCGTAACGGGCCCGGCTAATTATCCCCGGGCGACGGCTTCCTTTTTTTTTCCCCGGCGGCGTCGCTCGCGCCGCTTATACCGGGAAATCCCCGAGCGTGGCGGTAATTGGGCGCGGGCAATCGGACCGAGTGCCGCCTGCCCGCGCGCGAGGCTCTTCCCGGGGCGAGGGGGCCGTCGCTCCGATTGGCCGATCGATCCCCTCGATCTCCCCGAAGGCGACTCGCATACATTCGGCTGCGGGAGCGGGCCGGCCGCCGGCGGACCGCGACGCGGCCTTTGCGCGCGCGATGTAGGTTGCGCGCGAAAAGCGCTTATATTGGCCGTTTCGCCACGAGGGGCTTACGCAAGGCCCCTGCACAATACCTCCCCCTTCCCGCCCCGGGCCGCGGAGGCCAAAACAATCGGCGGCTGGTGCTGCTGCGCCCGAAGCCGCGAGAGAGACTTTTCGCAACGCAACGCTCGGCCGCCCGACGAAATCGAGGCTGCGGCTCGTTTAATCGGGGGCGCCGCCGGGCCGCTCGTTGCGCAACGCGCTTCCGCCCGGGCGGATATTGCCGCGGCCCGAGCGGGGCGCGCCCCCGCCGCGCCCCGGCGATCGGGCGCCCGGGGGCGGTCCGGGGGAGCCGGCGCCGGCCCCGTGGCCCGCGCGGCTCGCATTGTCCGCCCGTCGCTCCGCCCGGATAATGGGACTGACGGGTCTTTTCGAGCCGGGGCTAACGAGGGCCGAGCGGCCGCGTTATTCTTCCCTCGCCGCGGCGGAGGAGGAGCTTGATCAAAAGTTCCAGGGGCGGTTGCGTGTACAAAGCGCGAGGTCAACGCGCCGCGGAACCTGGCCCTCCTCCCCGGGATTTTCATTAACGCGCCCGGGCACTCGCTGTTTACCGGGGTTGTCTCTCCCTTTTTTTTTTCCCGCGGGCGAGTCGATGCGAACGGCCGCGGAAACGCACTTTGAGATGAAAAGCGAGCTCGGGGCGCCGGCGGGGAGAGCCGGCAAAGTTGCGCGCTCGAGCCGAAGCGCTCCGAGTCAAAAGCAACAAGCGCGTTATGAAACCTTATTACTTATTCGATACTTGACCTGTTCCGAAAGAAGTTTTAATGCCGCGAGAGTATGCGGCCTGATCCGAAGAAGGCCAAAGCGCCGCATACAATGATAATACGATGCGGATACTCCGAGCGGCTGCAATGCATAGGAGATTGGAGGAAAGAAGCCCTGCGCGCCCACGTATAGCGCCGGCGCCCGCGTCGAAAGTGAATTTCTCTCTCGTAAACCGAGCGACCTGCAATTTTCGCTTTCGTGAATTAAGAAAAATGCAATGGCTGCGCGGATAGAGAGACCGGGGGCTTTCCCAACGCTCCCGGGAAAGCCGACTCGCGTGGGGGGAGGCGAGCCGTGTCCACGAGGCTGCTTCTATTCCCCGCGATTCCTCATCTTCCACGGGCGCGGCGCGCCTAAGAAGGCGTATACCGGCGGCGCCTCGGCGCTGGCGCGCGCGCGGATCTATGCGACTCGCCGCAGGTCCCGATCTCCGGGAGAGCGACGAGGGCATTTCTCCCCCCCGGCCGCTGGGCTCGTTTTTCCCCGCGGCGCCATCGCCAAGGAGGTTACTCTTCCAGGCGGGAGAAACTGGCAGGTTTTCCAACGATTAGGAGCCGTACGAGGGTCTGCCCGCAAGCCGCCTCCCTGCATCGGCCGTTGCGCAATTTTTTTTCCTTTTTTATTTTCCAGGTTTCGCACGGCAATTAGTCCCGGGCCCCGGGCGCACCGAGTCCTGTACGCGTCGTCCTAGAAATGCCGCTAATAAAATCGGCGAGCGTAATACGCGCGCGGTGGTGAAAACGCGCGGCGGTGCCCCCCATAAAAGAAACCTTAACGCGTATTACAAAGCCGAGTTACGCGGCCGGCTGCGAGTTTTCCGCGCGTGGCTTTCGCTCGAAGGGGGCACCTTTAGTGCCGCAGCCCGACCGAAGCCGTATAATTTCGAGAAAATAAACCCTCGCGGCCTTACGAAAGCCGGACGTGGGCATCTCGCGCGAGGCGCGCGGCGCGGGCTTACGTAAACCGCGCGGGCCAGAGCGCCGGGGTTATTGAATCGGGGGATTAGCGCGAGCCCGCGCGGCCGATTAGCGCTCCGCCCGCGGAGCCGAAACTTTCTACCTTGGCCGGATGTGGGTCGGCGGTCCCGCCCCGCGGCGGAGGACCGCGCCACCTTCCGCGTCCTCCCCGTCGGCGAGAAAGCGCGGACGCGGGGCGTGAAAAGAAGAGAGCCGGGACGGAGATGCCGGCGAGCGGCGGCGCCGGCGCGCCGACTCGATCGGCAGAACATTCTAATTTCGCCTAGTTGAGCCGGTTAGTTAGTCGCGCTCGCCTACTTGCGCTCCGCGCGGGCAAACCGTGTCGGCGGGATATATAGGGTTACACCAGTTGCCGGCGCGCGCGCGTTACTTTCTAAGCGCCGCCGCTGACCCAAACTCCCACGCGCCCGATTTCCCCCCGGCGCCTTTCTCTCGCGGCGCCCGCGGAGTCCCTCGCGGCTCCGGCGCTTCCGCCTTACGCAACCGAGGCGGCCCCGCTCTCTTTGGCCCCCCGAGTGTTACACCAGCGCTCGCCCGGCACATTCATCCGAGGCGGGAGGTCGCGCCCGCGGCCAGAAGGAGGCGGCCCGAAGCGAGGCTTCGCCGGCCCCCGGGTCGAGCGCCCGGGGAGGCTGCCCCCACCCCGGCCCCCGCGTATATCCGTCGGGCTTCCGAGGCCCGTTCCTCTTCGACTTTCTCGGGGCGAGCGGCTTCCTCGTCGGAAGGGGAGGTCTAGCGTGGGGCAGGATAAGGACGCGGCTTGACCCCTCGCCCTGGCAACGCGCGCTTCCTCCCAGAAACTGCTCTGTCAATATTTTCCCGCGCCTCCTCGCCTCTGCAAAACAGCTTTATTCCTTCGCGGAATGACGCCTGCGCCTTGTAATGTTTTCCCACCTAAGCTTGCAATATTTGACTGCGCTCGGTTGGACTCGGCTCTGCCTCGATCTCGCGGGCCTTTCGCGGAATCGAGCCACAATGCCGATTACGATGCACGGGGATCGGAGAAAATTATTATTTCCTGGGAGAGATACAAACAATAAAAAACAACGACAATAAGACCAATTGACCTTGCACACGATATTCCATTTGCTAATCATTAAGAGTACCATTGCAAAACAAGTTAAATGCATATAATAACCTGCGTGCCATCTAGCGTCAAATTATTTTTTCAAAACATCCTTCGTGTTTTTCAAAACGGCTCGATATATGTATGCGTGTAAATTGCCAGGACCATGCCTGTGTTGCGGCTCGTATAATACCACTCGGATTATTTTTTCGATCGTTTATCCTCGGTATTGCGAGGCTACACCAAAGTGAAACAGACCTGCTACCTGCTAATGCCAGTATAAATATTCTACTCTGCCACGATTCTTAACCGACCTATATTTTTATAGTTTTATAGCAAACAGTAATTAGATATAACGTGTATACTCTCTATCATTAATAAGTCTGTTTTGTAATGTTAATTTAAAACTCGCGTAATTAAAAGTACGTACTCATAAATATATCTGTTTATCGAGCATAGTTACACAATCGCCGAGTATCTAGCGTTTGTTCTAACATTGTATTTAATCTCTGGAAGACATTACTGGATTTTAATTCTATATAAATGTATAGACCGCCAGAGAAGAGTAACCGTCTTTGTAATTATTTCCATTTTATACCCATTCTAAAACTACAACTCTTTGTTCCATCGTGTAATCGATACTTATACGACTACTGGTTAGTACCTGCACAGTAGCAAAACTAGGCCAGACGCCCTTATCAAATTAAAAAAAGACAAATACCAATCCACGTAAAAAAAAAAAGCGTAAAGTGGAAATAAAATTTGAGGACAACTTGGCAACAGAGCGGCTAATGACGTTTTAACTGCGGCGCGGAGCTTAAATCCAGGAGGATTGTATCTCCGAACGGTGAGAGCCGCGGGAGGGGAGGGAGCCACTCGAAGCAGCCCGGCCTCGGCTCGCTGTGCTGGCCCTCCTCCTCCCCCCCTGCGCGGCGACGGCCCGTCAGCGGCGGCTCAGCGAGTCTAATCGAGGCGGAAGGCCGCCGGCGATAAGAGCGAGGTGACGGGCTGCGAGGACCTTTAACCGACGAGGCCGGCCCTGACCGGCGCCCAGCCGGTCCCTCGGCTCGTTAACTTAACGAGAGCGCCGAGACCCTTTTTATCGCCCCGAGTGCACTCGAACCTCCGCGCATTGTTTTCCACCGGGCGTCCCGGGGGCTGTCGGGTGCGCGCGGTGTCGTCGGTTTGGCGCCGCGGAGGGGGCGCCATTCGTTAGCCTCCCATTGCTTGATTAACTTTCGCCGGGGCGGGCGGCCGGTGATTAATGCCGGCACCTCGGCCGATCGATACGAGCCCGGGCGCCCGTCTCCGGCGGCTCCTCCGCCTCTCCGGAGGGCGGCTCGGCTCCCGATCATCGGCTGCGCGCCACCCGGGAGGCTTTATTGCCCCGCCGTCCGTATATTATCCACGAGCCGAAAAACCAAGGGGGCCGCCTCGGTCCGGAAATCCACCGCGAGCCGGGTGGGGAGGGAATCCGCGGGCGAGCAACCAGCTCTTCGTGGTAAACCTTTTCGATAGTCCGTGCTCGTCGTATTAGGGTCAGCTCGACTCGGCGACTTTCCCAAGCGCGACCGCTGCTCTCTCGCTCCTCGAGATCCGGCGGGCACATCCCCAGGACTGGTGAACGATCAATTTGACGATTAGCCGGGCCTCGGCGGCACATTCAATCGTTCGCCCGCGCTTACCGATGGCCGAAGACTACGCACCGGGCGAGCGCCTCGGCCAAAAAAGTTATGCCACATGATCCCGAGGCTTCAAGATTCACGACGGACTTATGTCGTCCGCGCGGCATACCAAATCACCGAGTACGTGTCGTTGCCACGCGAAAACTCAGCCCGCGAGGGACTCCTCCGCTGGGCCGAATAATAACGGACCTTCCTCGATCGACCCTTGCCATGCATTATGTACCGGGGCATTAATAAAGCAGGGCACGCACCGCGAGGCTCGCAAACTGCTGCGCCGGGAGTTTAAGCCCGGAAAAATCGGAGGCTTACGGGCGGCCGAGGAGCTCTCCGGGCCCGGCTGTTTCCATGGCGGCCCTCCGCGAGGAGCCAAGCGGGGGAGTTGCCGGCCGGCGAGGAAAGCTGCGGGCTCGGCACCCCACTTTCTCCCCCGCGCGGATCCGCCTGCGATGCCCCCCCCCCGTCCCCGGATCTCCGGCCGCCGGGACGCGTAACCCAAAAAGTTGCGCGGCGGCGCGCGAGAGCTGCCCCCGAAACCCCATAGCTCCACGCGGCCGCCAGCGGAGATATCTACTTTTCCGCGGATTTCTCTAATTGAACTAGTTTGCGAGATGAGGCCTTGGGTGCGCATCGGGACGCGCGACGCCGGCACCAACGCGTCGCCCGCCGTCGATTATGCAAACCGGCGGGGGAGGGGGCGGGGGGGCCCCCGCGACTTTCTGCCCTCGCGCCCCGGCCCGCCCGCCGGGCGACCTCCGGCTTTCGGGGGGAGCGCCCGTCTCCTCCGCAAACATTCCTCCCCTCCGCAAACATTCGCCAGAGGAATGGATTCTCTGCCTCTCGATTATTCTGGCTAAACCTTTTCCGAGGCGCCTTGCACTCTGCACTTATTCTATTTATATTGCCGTGTGTATACGTGTCTTTCCCGTGCCCGTCATCCCAAATTGGAATATTTGCTGTTGGATGTTTAATGATGCTTTAATCGGATTTTACGAGGACTTACATTATTCGCAGCCCTCGTCCCTTTAAAAAATGTATGCATAATATTGCTTGTTTTTGCTGCGCGACAAATCAATACAAGATTATTGTAATTAAACCATCCACGGCACAATTATTAGATATTAATTTAGAGTTATTTTGTGTCGGCCGATACAAACTGCAGGCGTTCATGAGTTAATCTTTAGTCTGCAATTTGCCGCTGAACTCATTAGAAACTTTACAAAGACCTCAAACTCATAAACTGAAATGTTAACGTTCCCAATTGGATTGATTATTTTAAAATCAAGTCGAAAATTAGAAAGGTTAGGTTCCGCCTTTCCAAGCTTAATTTAAAGGTCAGTTGAGAGATCGATTAATCTTTCACTTACAATCGTCGGCTCTGAGGCGCATCCAAGATTTTCACATCACAGCTCGAAAGTCCTACTTTGGCACACTTTTATTTACATTTGAAGCTGTGTAGCATTTTCTGATTGAAAATCAGAAACTTTTACAACGCTGCCTCGGTTAGGACTGTAAAACTTTTTGCCATGCTACTAATTTAGAACGACTTCAACCTGAAAGTGTATTACCACTATGCGGGACTGCTGATTCGATCAGTTATCGAACTTTCTTAGTGCAACATTTCTCTGCCAGTATCTATAAACGTCACTTTAATTAGGATCGACTAAAAAATTTGATTAACTAAAAAACTTTTTGACGGGCTACCATAATAAATTCGTCCAAAAAAAATATTCTTTTATATATTCATGCATACACAACAGAATATAAAAAGTTATCGTTACAAAATCCAAAAAAATATATTTAATGCACTAATTGCAATATTTTCTATTCATGTAAAATCAAAAATTAATTTTCACCAATCCCTTTCACAGAAAATGCATTGATAAATACTAAATTGTGTTCCTCCAACACATTACAGTTCTCAAGAATAATTTTAATGTATATTAAAAGAATTCCCAGTCCCGATATTGTAAAAGCTTTTCATTTGTGTAGTTTTGTTCGTGATCATACATAATTATTCTTGGTAAAAATAATTGAAAAGCAAGATAATGTAAAGTAAACAATATCGTCACTCATTCTATAGGTTCATTAAACTTAATGTTAGACTATGCATCAGAGGTGACAGATAGAGACCCTGCATGGGAATATGCTTGCACAGTATTCGAGCCTAGAGTTTATTAAAGTTACTAACGAATTTGTAGTTTTATATGAAAATTGAAATTATATCGAATAAAGAGTGCACAATATTTCTTTAGACAACCTAACAATTTCTATACGCTTTTCTCAAAAGGAAACATAAAACTTTAAAATCTGTGATGCAGTTTAAGGAGCTCTGAAAGCTTTTTCCAAAGAGTATTTACTGTCATTTTCGTCCGTCGCCATTGAAGCTTTTATCTCAAAAAATCTTTACGCTTCTGGTAAAATCCTTTATCGAGAACACAAGGTGAAATCCAGAACGAGTTTCAAGAAACGAATTTGCGTTTACCTTATAATAGAGATGGAATCGACATCATTTTGAAGTAGACCGAATCCAAATTTTCCCAAAACAACATTGTCACAGCTGGCATAGCTCACTAACCTACGCGAGTTCCGCTTTATAATACCTTGAGCGAGGAAACGACGGCGGGTATAATAGCAGCGTGTACAACACGAGCAGCCCACATAAAGTAATGCTCAACGCATACAGTTGGCGAGGGAAGGTCGACGGAGGAGACATCGAGGAGGATCGCGAGCCGTTGGGAAAAAAAAATGCTCCTCTCCCGCGGCTCGCGCGCGCCTCGTTATCTACGTCCGTTGGACGCAGGTCGAGGGCGGAAAGAAGACCGAGGAGAGAGCGCCAAGAGCCGGCAAGGCGTCCTACATTCGACAGCTGCCTCTGGCCTCCCCCCCCCTCCCGCCCTCCCTCCCTCCCTCCCTGCCCCTTGCCCGGCGGCTCCTGCCCGCGGGTTTATATTTAGGCTGGCCGAGCGTTTCGTCCGCTCCACGGCCGACGCGCCGGGCCTCCGCTACTAATTGACTCCAATCCTCTGTGTCCGTGAATTAATCGGAGTCCGCGACTGCGGCGGAGTCCCTCGTGGGAGGGGGGGGGGGGGGGGCAGGAGGAGCGGCGCGGGGCCCTCGAGTGCCTAATTCGGGGCAGGTCGCCGGCGGGCCGTGTCAAGAGCCAACTTTTCTCTCGCCGCCCACGTGTGTGGATTACGTGACGCGCGGGCCGAGGGAAACCCGAGGGAAAATCCTCGCGGGAGCTTGGTTTTTTGGGCGGGCGCGGGCCCCGGTTCTGGGGTCTCGCCTCCTGCGTATGTGTGTCGCGCGCGCTCCGTGCGCTCGTTAAAATTCGAGGCTCGTTTTGTGTTTACGCGTGCCGGGAGCCGTAATCCGACAATCACCGTCTCGATTACCCAATTGGAAGCTCCTTCGCGCTTCTTTCTTTATAATTAAATATTCGGCCCGACCTCTGCTATATGCCGCAGCCTTATACTGTCGCTGGCTTTGAGGACACGCTAATTGACCTTATATATTACTCGGGCTTTATGTGTATTTATTATAATAAATTACAATCAATCGCCTCGATTTTTTATCCCGGAACGTTTTGAATTCTCATTAGGACAACATTTAAATCCGTAAGATTAAGAGTTTCAAAAGATGACTGCTGCTTCTAAACCTTGATGCTTTTGAAACGTTATTTTCCCTTTCTTGCAACAGAAGAACAATAATTTGTTTCTCCTCATAACAGTTTTTCAACGGCTTTCGTGCGCTTAGTGACAATAGTCTAATAGGCTATTAGACTTATGAGCTCGAATCTACCAACACGATCAAATATTCCTCGAAATATTCATTCGTGCGCTCCTCCTTAAAGACCACGAGTGTGCCGATACAAAAACGAACAAATGAGGAGAAAACGAAAGCGAAAGAGCCCGATTCCCGAAGGAAACGAATGAATCGAAATTTAAAGTTGGAACATCTATTCACGGGTTTCTAAGACATTTGTCGAGCTACTCGGCAGTGTAGTCAGGTTTCGATATTCTCTACTCGGAAATAGTATAGGCGTAGAGCGTAGCGGTCGTTCTTTGGCTCGCGCCGCCTAGGCCCGATTTCGAATCCAATATGAGTTTCGATTGGGAGTTTAAAAATTGAAAAGCGACTCGCGCGCGCGCGCGCAGAGATAAAAAAGCGGAGAAGGTCCGCGGCGGCCGCCTGAAATCCAATAGGTGGAAGGTCAGCGGTGACGAAGGGCGAGAGAAAGTCCCGGCGGACGCGCGCGTTTCGTAAAGGGGGGAGCCTCGAGCCGCGGCTCGTCCCGGGCGCGCGGATGTCGGCAAGTGGGTCGGCGGCGCGGCCGCGGCGGCGCAGGAGAAGAGCCGCTCCGGGCGCCCTGGACGAGGCCCCCGCGCCGCTCGAGGTGCCGCTCGCCGCCTCTCCTTTCCCCCACCGGCGCGAGCGGCGCGCCTCAAGTAGGTAAATAGCCTACCGTTGACCCGTCACCTGCGTTCTCGTTCTATCGGGAGCACAACTCCGGCGCGCCGAGTGGGGCAAAAGAGCACGCGACGCCGCCGCCGCCTCGCCCTTCCCCCCCCCCCACCGCCCGGCGAAAACCCCCGGCGCAACCCCGGGCCGCGGGCCCCCGACCTCCGCCCCCGAGGCCCTGGCCGCGCGTTAGCCTAGATGCAGGGGCCGCCGGCTGCGATAAGCGCGGGATTAGGCCCCCGGTTAACTGTCCGCGGCCGTCATGCAGAGCGGGACGACTAGGTCGCCGGGCCACTCGATACAATTACGGCTATCGGCCCGCGAGCCGAGGCCCCGGAGCGGGAGGCCCGGGGAGGGAGCCGCGCCGCCGCCGCCGCCGCCGCCGTCTGATGTAGGTAAGCCATCTCAGAGGCGGTTTAACATTGGAACCAGGCCAGGCGCGCGCCGCCTCGCGGCCGACGCCGCGGATAAGCCCGTTTATTTCGGCCGCCGACGCCGACGCCGCCGCTCATCCATAACGGAGCCGCCGCCGCCGCCGCCGCGGTTCGACCCATCGGAAGCGCCCGGTCGATCTCATTACCCCGATGCTCTCGCGCCTCGGGCCCGCGTCCCGCTCGCCTTCCGCCTGTCATTGTTCCCGCACCCAATCTTCCGGGGCCGAGCCGTTAATTGAAGCCCTGCCGAGTCACTTCCAACGCCCTCGCAGCTGCTTTTGTAAATCGCGCGCTTTGCCCAAGTCTCGATCAAACGCTGTACAGTTAGCTGGCCGTCTTTTCGAGCCACTTCTCAAAATGAAAAAACCCCGAGCAAAGAAGTCCGACGGACAAAAAACATTATTTTTACGAGTATTTGGCCTTTTTTTCTATCCCGTCTCGCCCGCGCCGCTACCACTTCTTTTTCGATTCCTTCTCAAACTATTTTTAGACACGGATTCTCAAGCAGCTCTCGAGTTTATTGGACAAACTGTACATTTGGACGCTTTTTTCTAACGATTTAATTAAAAGCCATTCATGAATAACAAAAATAAGCTTTTAAAACCATATTAAATTCAATCGTCCAATTTATTTGTCTGCCCTGATAATAATAATAAATTCATGTTTTGTTCAATTATTTTCCTGACGATTTCCATTATCAACAAAGAACGAGTACTTAATTATTATTTTAGAAGATAGTATTTCAAATAATGTATGCGCATATTTCATATTCACGGTTATCCATTGTTCTTTGTTGTAATGGTTGTACTGTTATATTATAAGTTGACTTTATTTCTTTTTTTATGCGTGCAAATAATAAATAATGCAATCCAATTAGATACTTAGGTATTTCTTGAAACAAGAGCAAGCATTCTTGTGTGCGAGCTCTTTAATGAAAACTATTTTGTGTAAGCTTTGACCTGCTTTAGTATATCTTGTAGGCGGTCCTTGACTCAGCCTATGTGTATCCAAGTACTTACACACTTATTCTTGGAGCTGAATTATTTTCAATTTAAATTTAAAATTACATAATTCTTTTCGATAGTGTTACGCGTAGACTGCAATACGTTTTAAGTTTATCAAATTGTTTAAACATTTAATTTTATGCATACTACAAATCAATACGGAACTAATTAAAAAAAAAGTTTTACACTCTAAATTGCTTAAATTAAAAAATTGAGCTGGAAATGACTCAATTTTAAGGGGCACCTTGTTACATTCAATTTAAAAAATTTTAGCTTTAACTTGGATTTAAAATATTGGTTTAGCAATGGTCTCACTTCACCTTCACTTGATCTATAACGTTGAATTATAATGTTCGTGTGACCACTGCACAAATTTTTCAAGACCAAATTCATACAAAAAATTAAAGTAAAACTTTTGATATTATACAAACAATTTATATTTATCAAAATAAAGCTAAATCTTAAATAATAATACATGACTCAGTCTTTCGTTTTTTCTCCACTGACATGACAATACTGCTGTCTGTTATGACATTGTTGTCAACATTTAGTTTTTTTTTAATACTCTGTATATGCAATGTAATTAAATTAATAATTATTAGAATAATAGTGTAATCGTCGAATACTATGACATGTGCATATTCTGATAAAATTGTAAAAGAACACATGTTTGAAGCCTTAAACTATAGTGAACGTAGCAATCCAAAACTGAATTTTGATTTTTACATCAAAGCACTGATAACTTTCGATTTTCTTTGAATAATTCATATATAATATAGTGTATTTTTCAGCTTGAAAGAGTTTAACCTAAGGTCAGTCGTGTGATTGAATAAAAAAATTAAATTTCATGGGTTAAATGAAACTCCATGAGATTTAGAGTGTACAAAGGCAAGCATTTATGTTGTGCGCGGATTGAATTGCACAAAGAGCTTCTGCAAAATGACGGCAAGGTCGATGACTCGCGTTTTAGTGCGCCAGTAGACGTTGCGGTGCGTTCCAATGGGCTACCGAGTGAACCAAACACCCATATTACACACAGGTATACTTACCGGCATCGGCGTCACAGACGTCGCGCCGGTCGCGAATCTACTGCTATAGGTCACGGCCGGATTATCGACCGGTTGATCAGATTAACCGGAGAGCGCCGTAGCTCGCGATGGCCACACAGGGTATACGTAACCTCGCATGTGACGCATTAGTAGCCCGGGAAAAGATCGGCCGGCCCGAACTGTCATTCTCGTAAGTTTGCGGGTCAATGCTACATTGATCTCCGTGTGTCATTATCAGCCGCTGTCCATCAGTGACCTGCCGATGCAGGGAGCGGCCGCATAGGAAAACAATCGCCGCTCGAGTTTTACGCCAGATTGATCTAATTCACGGGGCGGGAGGCCGGCGCAACAATACCAGACATTCGATATGCAAATTGGCATCTGTCCGAGAGCTTGGCCATAGCGTAAGTATTAGTGCGCTCCGCTCGTGTGTGCAGCCAGAATAATTTTGATCAACGTCAACCCCATCCGCTTATTGTGCGGCTAGAATTATATGTATAGTGTACTTTGGTACGCGTTCCCCGCTTCGCCCCTTATACTGATTTGATTGCATGTCACGAGCTTCCGACATTCTGACCGAAGAGGAAATGGAAGTGCAGCTAATTCTTTTGAAAATACGGTAGTTACGTTGGTAAGTTTAGCGAGTAGAGGGAAAAAATAAGGGTTTAAAAGCCGCGACTCTAGACCGCAAGCAATCATTAGCGTTTCTCGATCTTTTTCTCCGCCAGTTAAACAGTTTTCTTTTTTGTCGACCGTTTACTTAATAAAATTTAGCCTTCCGAGTCAGGGTGAGTTGGATTTGATTGGATTTTATATAGACATCGAACGAGGAGATTGCTATAAAATTATTCGCGAAAATGATTTACACGTATTATCCTGCAAGGACTTTACTCACGCTCTACGGTCTTTCACCTTACACTTTTAATTTTCGCAATAAAATCCTACCGGGGCTCGAAAAATCCTGCGCAAGAGAATTTCCGACAGGCGTGTGCGCCACCGATTTAAAAACGTAGAAGGAGGTTAACAGGGCTCAGATGAATGAATATTTCCATAACGCCAGCGCGCTTAAATTACACGGCACTCTAATTAATTGCCATTGGCTGCCGCGCGTGTAATCACTAAAATTGATGTGGTTACACATAGGTCAGCGCTGACCCCATTCTCCAATAAAGCATTCGCGCAAAGCGCGCACCGGTTAATTATTTATTCCGTGACGCTGACGACGGCAACGGCAACAGCGACGTACGGCGCTAAACAAGCTAATAGAGCTCGAGGAGGCAGCGCACTCTGAAAACGCGCGAGACAAAGATGACGGGGGCGGGACGGAACGGGACGAGGGGGGAGGAGGGAGGAGGCCGGAGCGATCGCGATAGGGGGAAGCTTTGTCACGGCCGAGCCTGGCATTATCGCGAGCGCTCCACCTATAAATCACTCCGGAGGCGGCGGCGGCGGCGGCGGCGGCGGCTGCGCTGGCTGGCGCGCGTGTAATATACATACATGCCGTACACGTAACGCCGTCGCCGCCGCCGCCGCCGCCGCCGCGCTAGCCTGCCTCGGATTACGTTCTCTCATTGTTGGAAACTGCCAGGCGCGTCCTACTAATGACGATATTAATAGCGCGACCATGTCATATTGCACGGCGCGCTCGCGTCGCGGGAGCCTCGGGCCGCTATTAGGATCGCCGCTGCGTGAATCGACGCTGAGGAGGCGCGCCCGAGTGTCCCGAAAGCTGCAAAGGCTGCGCGCGGCCGCTGAATCCGCCTGCATCCGGTTATCGGCGATGTCGCGCCTGCCCCATACGCTGGATATGTACAAGGAGGCGCGCGCCACTCACCGAAGGAGAAGTTGAAAAGTCGGCTACAATTTTTTATCGTGTTTAAGGTAGCTTCAAGGCTTTGGCAGAAGCGACCTCACAAAGACCGCGGCGAGTCAACCTCCATTCCGGCGGGGGATTCGCTATAGCGCGCCGCGCGTCTATATCGCTCGTCTCATCTGATTTCCTTTTATAATTCTTTGTGCTCGAGAAGTGTGATACAGGCCAGTGACGTCACTCGAGGGCATATTTTATTGATTTTAATGCAATGGCAGCGCGGTACACACTCGCCAGCTATGCCCCTCTTGACAAAAATAAGCAGCACTGTCAACGTCACATTCAATTACGCTGCGTCGCCCATACGTACAGCGTTTGTTGCTAGTAGTAAAAGGAGTTTCAGCAGCTCCCTTGACATCAAACGGCACTTTCACGCGTGTGCTTCACAGACCATAATGTACGGAGCTTTGCGACAGCCAAAAAATGAGCATACGCTTGGCCAACGCATCGGCAATAAATCAATAGTATTCTGTAATCCACGTAAAAATGTATCCAACATAACAAGCTACCGCTTACGGTGAATATCTTTCTTATCTCGTAGACAAATACGATAAGAACGGCCGAGCTAGAGAGTTTGAAAAGTTTTATCGATTCCAGGCCGAGAAGTACTTTTCACAAGTGAGGATTGGCTCTGGTAGCTTCGGCGGCCAGGGCTTCGTGCGCAGCGCCGCGGAAGGGAAATGTTGGGAATTCGAAACCTCGCAACTCCCCCGGGGGCTTATCCTCGCGCAGTTTGACCGTTTTGTTAGGTCACAGAAGCGAGCTAAGCCCCGTGAACCTCGATTGAATCCCTCAATCGATCCCTTTCAAAGCGTCCCGTTGCGTCCGCGGCTTTGCCGATAGCCACCAATGACGAGCCATTGTAATCCGACGTCCAACGATTCGGGGGACCGGCCGCGGGAAAGCGCCTCCCCCCCCCGTTAACGATCGGCGCTTAACGGCCAAAGGGATCCCAGGCGCGCGGGGAAGCGGTTCGAGGAAGCGTCGGCGAGTCGCTTTAGTGGAGTAGGTTAGGCAGATAAGTCGGCGGGCGCGTGGAAGAGGCCGCGCGCGGCCTCGCCGGCCCACCGGCTAGTCGACGCGCGCTTTTCGGCCGCGGCGTAAGGGACGCCTCTATCGGCAGGACGCGCCGCGCTATCGACGGGGGCCGCGCGTCCGCGCACGCACCTCCGCTGATATACGCTTTATTTATAACGCGGCTGACCTCAAAAAGCCCCGAGGCGCCGGGACGCGGGGGCAGCGCGGGCTTCCTCGGGAGGGGGCGCCGGCTTCGTTCTTTTTTTTTTTATTTTCGGCCTCGCGGACCTTATATTTCCCCCGATCGAGGTCGCCGCCCGGCGAGCGTCTGGCTCTTTCGCGCAGGGCCGATCGATAAATCCTCATTACGACTCGCCGCGGCCCTGCGATCGGCTGTATCGCGCGGGGAAGCGCCGCTTTCGCGCATAAATCTTCCCGCGGCCCTGCTAAAAACATCCGCCCACGGGGCGAGATCGCGGGGCCGGAGCGGCCGCGGCTTATCGGCCTGTATCGAACCGGGCCAGACGGGGCCGGCCCTGTCCGCCCTGGCCGCCCGTCCCCGGAGCCCCCGCCAACCGTCACGCACCTGCCGCCGACGTAGTCTGATTCGAGGACTACCACTATACGGCAACCTCCGCGACAACCCGTCGCCCGTCGTTATCAATTAACGCTCCGAGACAAAATCTTAGCCTCGAAAAACTTGAAAGCTCCGTGGAAGGAGGAAGTTGATCGATTCGGCTTCATTTTTTTCCTTTTCGCCTCCCTTTTACTTGCGCATTCCTTATAAATTGACACATTTGCGCGGCTAAGACGTAAATCTTGCTCGTACTATCGTATTAAATTGTAAGTTTACGTCAGCCTGTATCTAACTGACCTCTTCTCTTATAACAAGTCCAGTCGACCAGTTAAAGCCGACGAACGATGCCATTGAACTTGATGAAGGAGCGCATTTTTGAAACTATAGCTACCACCCAACCTCAGACCGCGTCGTCTTTTAGTATTTCCAAAAACAAAGTTATCAAATATGTTAGATGCGATGAATTGAGAATTAACTGAGTGATAGATATAATGTGGCAATACGCTGCATTTGTGATTTTTATTGGCGAACTTATCTGTGTTAACCTGACTGGTAATGAGGTGTTATTTATACGCTTTTATTTGTATAATGCAAACTTGTTTCAAATTTAACTACAAACAATAAAGCAATACATATTCCCGTTTATCTGTCTCTTTCGCTTGACGTATGTAAATATGAATTAATTCTAGAAAATGTCGTCTAATTTTTATTTCTACATCAGTATGCTAATATAATAGATAAAACATTCATTATATAGGTATATTTGTGGACATAACTTTGGCCTCAATTTTTTTATGTAATTTTGTATAATATGAAATACAGATTGTAGTAACATGTACTGCTGCATCGCTTTCAATCGAATTAAAAAAGTTATGGCAAAATATGTAATTATTGATTTTTAATTAAATGTCTATTTATTGAATTATAAAAACTTCATTTTTAATTTTTCGTTAAACTTTAAAAATTTAGAAACCGTATGTTGATAGCGTGTATCGCTCTGCTGACTATATAACACAGATAAACTGCAAATAAAACAACTGCCTACTGCCGCATCATATTATACTTAATACCTATGAACGTTCTATATCTGCTTATAGTTGATTCTGTTTTACTCAGTTTCATATATACTACAGCATAGCGGCGCGCGCCAGCGAAGTGCCGTCCGGTCCAGTTCGCATTTACCCGTCAGTGTCCAACTTAGTCCCCTGAAAAATTTGACTTTCTTTTGAACCTATCAAAAACTGTGATTCTTAAAGAGTTAAAATATAGGTATTTAACGTGTGATTGATAGATTTATTTTTAATGAATTACATATAAATCTGTAAAACGTTTAGTTTATTTCAAAAATATTATTAAAATGACAAAAGTTTGCAATGTATTTTAAATTAAATAAAAAACAGAAAAAGTTTGTATTGATTAAAAAATACTCTATTTGCACATTAAATAACTACATTTTAAGCTACTGTGTGTTTTTCTTCTTGAGGATAAGGATTTAAACAAAACAATATTTAACTTATTTTTAATAATTATTCGGGCTTTGGCTTTTGCTTCGGTCGAGGCTTCGATGATTAATTCGAATCTCCAAATTCTCCCCGCAACCGTTAGGCCTTTTCCTCTTTCTCGCTACTCATTACTCGGCATCCTTCATATTCAGGGAAGGCCCGCGAGTGCGTCAACCTTCGCGCTCTTTCCAAAACCTTCCACAGGCCCCCCTCCGCCCTCATCACCCTTTTCGCAGAACTCGCGGCCGCTAGACGCGTGACTCCCCAGCCGTGAGCTGTGAACGCCTTCCACCCTCGTACTGTATTATTTTTGTAATTTATATAAACTAATATAATATTTTTAAATGAAGGAGAGATTTGCCGGCTTATTTCATTGCCGAAAACCAGGCCGTGGGACGTACAGTCCCGTACACTCCGACTCAAACTCTAGCAAGCTTCGGCTTTAAAACCTCAACAAACCGCCTTGGCGATGTGGCCCAAGGCCCTGAAAAGTGCCTTCGCATACAGTACGGCTGAGATGCTGATCCCGCGCATTTATTATTTCAATAACAATTGAACCCCAACCTATTCTAAAATTAAACTAATATAGCGTATAAAGATAATTGTCCGCGACCACCAGCTACTTTCACTCTAACCTTTTATTTACAATTTACAATTTTTATACATATACACGGTGTCTTTTAATTCCTTATCTCCAGCTATACCACGCGATAGCTGAGGCAATTCTAAACATCTTTTTTGCGGTCGCGAAACTGTTAGATTTGTTGACTGCCAAAATTGTTAACAAAAGATGGTCGGGCCCCAGCGAACTGCTAGCAGGAGGAAGGGAGGCCGCAGGAGTCAGGCCGCAATCCCCCCGCCGCGGTACTGCTGCCGGTCCACTGAGGTTCGATGTTTTTTTGTTGACAATTTCGGCAGTCAACGAATGGACACGCGTCTAACTCTGGAGGGCGAGGCCAGGCCCGCTGCTCATCCTGCGGCCCCAATAGTTCCGCCCTACTGTGTCCCATTGACTATTTTCGCTACTCTCATTGGATACGCTGCGGCGAGTAGGTCGCACTTTTCGGCCGCCGAAGCTGCATTTTCACCATTTTTTAAACACCTGTATCTTCGCGTGGGTGCATCTGACAGTTTCGCGACCAGGAAAAAAATGTTTAGAATTGCCTCAGCTATCGCGCGGTATAGCTGGAGACAAGGAATTAAAAGACACCGTGTATATATCTACAAGAATTTGTTTATTCTTTAACTATGTTGAGTTTTACAAATTAAATAAATAAACAATTTGTCTCATACTACAAATTTAAATATATTTTACAAAAAAATTCAGATTTTTATTCATCTTGATTAGAACAAGATGAATGTAAACTCCCCTTAAATAATTATACTTTTTGATCTTTAGAAAAGATTGTAATATTTAATATTTTAATATTTAATAATACGTAAAAATATAAATTATAAATTGCTTGTGTCTATCAAAGAAAATGGGGATCGAAGCCAGGCACACCTATCACTGCAGCGCTCCACTGTCAACAGTAGTGCTTCATTTTCAACAATGTATAACAAATTTTTGATGGCTTATTCTAGAGATAAAAATATATTTTCCTCTACAACTATGTCGATTTAAAATTTATTTTAAATACGAACTATACTGCAGTAACTACTATAAGCTTCTTGCATTTTTTCTGATGTTTCCGAAACATATTCCAAAATTTGGGTTAATTTCGTGATTTTTCTTGAAAAAAAAGTAGAAAGTGGTGTTCAAGTAGTAAATTTAATACAAAATTATACGTCATATCAGATATATGTATATATACATACATGTATGTATATATATATATACATATGTATATGTATGTATATACGCGGACAAGCAGAAAAAAGGTAAAACGTTTGAGCCAATTACATCATGGGCTATTTTAAAGTGCGCTGTGATCGAAAGTTATACAAGGGAAGGGTAATCGGATGCAATGCGTGCCCACATAAAGAAGCAACCGCAAATAAGCTGCGAAATTCAATCTTGCTCCCAATCTTTGAGAATCTAGCAGAGAGTGGCTTACTTGGGCGGATCGAAAGGCAGGGCACCCAATCTCCTCGTTTTTACCGGGGCGCCGGCAAAGCGACTCGCGCATTCGCTCGGCCCCGCGCAACCCGCGCGCGCATTTCTCTCAGATCTAGTTTTGCGGGGCCGCGACGCATTCCACCGTCTCTCTCGCTGGGGCGCAGTAATAGTGCCGCCCGGCTTATCTATCGACTGCCGCGCGCACGTGTGCACTCGCACCTCCAGTTCCTACTCTATCCGGACCAACCGGCTAGTCCTCACCTGGCGTAATCTTCGTGATGAAGCAACCCCGGTTGCTTAGCAGAAGGGAGGTTCGTTTAATACGACGGGAGGACGCGCTTAATGAGGCTCCTAATCGATTTCGGAAAGCACCAAATGGCACCCTAAGTGCCAATACTCCCACACGAATCCTGTCACGACTCCACAGATTAGAAACAAGAAGCACGTAAACTGCAATCATTTGTGCGGCATCAGCTTTCTTTAAGGCAAAATAGTTCCATGCTTTGCATGGGTTAGATAAACTGAAATTCGTTTCTTCTATTTTAAATCCAGGTTTCAGCGACGGTTTTGCGAGGAGAATTGCACCACGTAGTCATTCTAGGAAAACACTTTGAAAAAATTGCTAAGAATTTTTACTACATTAGATAGTAAACTTTTTTTTACAGTAAAAGTTGTAATTAGCTTTTTTAACCTTTTTTCACTAAAATTTCGATGTGATTCTACTTTTTATTATAATAACAATTTGGCAACTTGTTTAAAGAAGTTCAAATGGTAAATTATTAAAAAAAATCAGTAAAGTTAATTTATCCGAATTTTGTATTGTTACCTTATTCAATAAAACAACAAATGACAGGATTGAGTGCTGAAGCAGTGATTTGAAACGAAGGTATCGTGCTTTGAATGAACAGAAATCAACGCATAAGTGAATGCATACAAGTTCTCAATCCCACTGGAAATTGGTGTAATTTTAATGACAGTATGTTTTGGACACGGACATTTAATTATTGAAAAGTTCAACATTATTATATTGAACAGTTGAACCATTATTATTATTTATATGTATAATGACATTACATCATTAAATCTAGGGGTCAAATATATTTATAATTAAAAAATCCATATTTAATCCATTGATGTATGTACAAATTTGTAAAAACACATAATATAGAGTGAACTCATAACTCATTAATGAATCAGTTTTAATATAGTGCTTTTTAAATTTGGAGCACACGTTATTGTTACCTAATATTAACGTATTATATCTTGCTGCTCTTATAAGTCTTAAGTTAAAAGAATTAGGAAATTGTAGTTATACTGTAATTACTAGTCATACAAGTAGCTTTTAGTTTTGAGATTACAAAAAAATAAAAATAACTAATATAGAACGAATAATATAGAAATTGATGTATAATTAATAATTTATAGTTTTTTTCCAAACATTACATAAAGTATGTTTATCATATTAATGTATCAAATGGCTGTACAAAATTTATTTTAATTTTAGGATTAAAACAAGATTTTTCACCAATTATTGCTAATTACCATTTAAATTTTTTTTGTATTTATTTTGATTCCTTGTTTTCTAAAATCAGTAATAAGAGTTCCGGTAAAATCTATAAACAAGATAAACCAATAATCTGCTGAATTTCTGCTGTTATTTATGCTTGTTCAACACATGCCAAATAATCCTATCTACTCCCTGGTAGAAAGTTCGACATAAAAGTATAGGCGAATGTCCATACTTACGACCGCCACCTTGGGCATAATGATGAGCAGAAATGGATAATAATTATGCTGATGTTATGCTGAATGTTAGACACATGTCCAACATAACTTTATATGATTATTACTTAAATGAATATTATTTATATATGAATACAAATTTAATTGTATAAATATACAAATACATTAAGTATTTACTTATCAGCATTTTAAGGTTATGTTAGGCATCGGAAGATCATTTAATTACAATTTTCAAAACGGATTTGAAAAATTGAAGTTTCCTACTACAACTTTTGATTTTGTTTTTTCATTTTAATGCTCCGAAATGCGGTAAAAAATCTTTCGAGTGGTTGGGGAAGAGCTAAGGGGAAGCACCGTGATGTATATAGCAATAGAGACAAGCAACGTATTCTGTACATGGCATACCCTGTGCGCGCTGCCCGTGTGTGCTTCTGCCTTCACTTCAGCTCTTACTGTTGCTTTAAATTTAGAATTGATCGTATTTAAAGTATCTATAAATATGTCCTTTATAGCATTTTGATCGCTTTGTACTATTTTCAGTTACAGACAAAAAACCAACAAGAGTGCGATTTTTTGCATAAAAACGTTAATAACAAACAGCGTCGGTACATTTGACTGTTACATTTTTGTACGTTATTGCAAAATATCGGCCATTATTGCACAGCCAGCTAACCGCTTAGATTTTTGGAGAAAAAAGTCAAGTAATGCTCGGCCTATAACTCGAACAGGAGATTAGGAAAATTTGGCGGGATTAGCCGAGCGGTCGCGAGGGCTATCGACGGTAGCCTCGGGCGAGCAGCACACCAGCGGCGGCAGCGCTCGGTGCGCAAGGTCGGAAATCGAGCCCAAGCGCTGGCAATCGGCTGGCCCTTTGTGTCCGGCGGTGCTCGGTCGCGTGCACACACGTACGCGTAGAGGAAGAGGAGAGGGAGCCGCTGGTAAACCGGTGCCCTCGGCGCCGGCGTATGGCCGGCGCTCCCGCGGTCTGCCTGTATGGTGTGCTCCGCCAGTATTGAGCGGGGTGAACGCTCTTGCGCAATGCCGTGCGCGCGGCAATACCGATCGCGCTCGCCGGGTGGCGCCGCGGCCGCTCCCCACCGCCGGCGGCGCGAGCAGGGCCGAGCGCTTTTCGACGCGCCCCGGCCCCCGCCCCGATTTTCCCGCTTTCAATTTACGGGGCCGCCCACCTCCCACCCGCCCACGCTGCCCCGCGACTTCCGGCGCGGACCCGACCGAGGGCTAACCGTGTCAAAGGCGAGGCAGCGGTCGCGGGGACCGCACCTGAGCCCTCCTCTTGAACACTATATATCCATGTATTGGATGGAGCGAATGTCCGGTGGGATGCGCGCGCCTAGGATGCAGCGTGAGGACGCAATCGCGATTGTGTAGCTCGCGGTAACCGACATTGGCGCGCTCCACTCTTCAGAGTGCACTTGGTGTTTTGCGCATTTCCCGCATCCCCTTGCCTGTGGCTTGGCTGCAGCGAAACCAAATATTTTGCGTTTCTGCCGTCCCGGGGAATTTACGAACAGCACTAAAAAAGCCCGTCGGTGTTTAACGTTGAAAAGATATCTTTTCTCACTCGCAGTTGAATGAAGCCCTTTCAAACGTTACGGGCATTCAAAAGCAGCGTAACATCGAGACCGCTAAACAGCCCCGGACCTCAATTATATATAAAATATAGAAAATGAAAAATACGAAAGAGGATACGAAGAAGAGCAATGGATAAAATTCCATCGTAATTGACGTACAATCAAAATTAATTGTTGCACAAAAGGCGTGGGTATTGCATTAAATGAGCCGATGTAGATATCATAGGAAATATTGGATTTTTCGAAGAGCGAGGGTGGAGGAATGTCTGCTTGCATTCTTTTGCAATATGAGAGTTTTCAAAGCCCCGGAATACCTCTGCGCCGATGTCCCGCCGTGGAGTTTCATTAAAATAGAAGCTATACGCGCACCTCGGCGATCCCTTTGCCTCTAACCGCGTCGACCGCAGCGAGTGGAACGACAAGGAAAAGGCGGTGGGGCCGAGCGACAGCGGCTGCACACGCATGGAAATGAGAGCGGCAGCCTCGGGGACTGTTGCAAAGCGCGGGGCGGCAACAGCCAAGAGCACAGGACCGCAGCGGAGGCGGGCGGGCGCGCGGATGAAATGCACGGGGGGGAGAGGCGGGGGGTCGGCGAGCTCGGCAGCAAATGAGGAAAGCGCTCCCGGGCGGCGCATTAGCGAATTACGCGGCGATAACGGCCCCGCGGCTCGGGTCCTCTTTACGCAAGCGCGGCCGGGCCGCCGGGAGAAAGCCGCGGAGGAGGCGTGCGATATCGGGCCGCGCGGGCAAATCTATCGGCGGGGGCCCGAGATCATTTGGATTAGAAAGCCGTGGCGGATTACCGGTTAAGCGGCCGGGGTTACGCAAGCGGGTTAGAAACTCGCCGAGTTTCACCGGCGGCTTAATCGGCCGTTACGAAATGTGGCCCGCGGGGACGGGCCGCGCGCACCCCGCGAGCTCCGGGGCTCCCGGGATTCCGGGAATCGGCGGGAGGCCGCGAGCGAGGGCGGGACGACGGGCCGGGGGCCCTACGCAGGCCATTGTTCGCCGCGGCGGCTCCCCGCTGGAGCGGAGGTTCTTGCGTGCAGCGACGTGGCTATATGGCGCGTAGGAGGGGCGTCGCCGCCGCAGCCGCTGGGGGCCGGCCTCGCGACTCTCCTGTGTCCGCCCACGGTATAAATATCGCAGCGCGCCTCCGAGTTGCCGGGCCCTCACCGCCACCGTCGCCGACACCGCGCAATAACAGTCCGCGAACGCCGCCTTTGCGGCGAGCTGCGCTTCCCTTCGAGCCGAGTAATTGTTTGAGGGCACGCGGCATCCTCGGTACATTGCCCCGTGAGCCTACACCTCGCGCCAAGCGGTTTATTTTATGAATTGCTGGAGGCTCGCCGCTTTTCGGGGACGGGCCATGAAAAAATTAACCGCTTGTGTCATGCGTAACTCCCTTACAATTGTAATTTTAAATATCTTCTACTAAACATTCAGCGTACAAGATAATGAAAGCGCTGATAAATGTTTGTTATTCTTTAAAATTGGGAGAATGTATTCAATTTCATGCTGCAGTATTATTCTTCTTTTCGTTATGCTTATGAAAGTGGTTCTCACTGGGTATATATTAAATTTCATGTACTGTATTTAAAGTGTACTCGGGGTCAATGCTACATTCCCACCAGTCACCCCCACAGTTGATTAATTTATCACTGATTTCATTGTTAATTCGCTATTGATTACCTTGAAATCGTAATCCATGTTGCACTGTAGTATTACATTAATTTAGAAATACTTTCCATAACTAAAGCTGTCATATCGATATACCATATCCACGTGAAAATGATCGGATAACAGAGAAAACTCACTAACCATAATTGGGAAGGAAAAATTCGACTGATTTGAATGGTTTTGCTACTAATTATTAATCAAGCTATTTATACTCCAGAGCTTTAGGTGGACATAAATAAACCGTAGCTCTAATCTTCTATAACGCCAATATTGCGACCCAGTTGAAGACCGCATTTTACGCTACTTCCGAAGCCGCTTAGGGGCTGGCTCGAGCGCTGGCTCCCCGTCGATCGGTTGCGAGGGCAACGCACCAAGCTGATGCTCATCGCCGAAGGCGATCCCCGCGGCGTTAACTGCTCGCACGATTAAATTAGCAGGGGAGGTGGAGGGAGGCACGAACAGGGTGTCGCTACGCTGGCGCGGCGGCCTCCCCCGATCTGGGGCGGTGGGGGCGCGGCAGGCCGGCTTAGCACGAGGCGAAGGCTGCGGCGCCGCCTTTGGTAGATGCGCCTGACAAGACGAGGACGAGGACGAGGACGCCGCCGGCCGCCCCGAGGTCGCCGCGTCCTCGTCCCAAGCTGCGCGGCTAATCTATATCCGTGCGCCCTTAGCCGCGCCCCCAGCAACGAGTCACACGCCTGCAGACTAATGAGGGAGAGTTCGGACAACCCGATAAGACCCATCAAGCCTCGTCGTGGCCTAACAACATTTTCGCTCCTCCAATTTGCTCGAATTTGATAGCTTAACGTGTATCTAATTCTAGGTGGATGGGCAAACGGTCATTGCATAGATAACCACCTATTTAATTAAATGCCCCTCGCTGGTAAATCAAGCAATACAATTTAACCATCATCTTCTTCATAAATCCAATTCGTCCAATTTTTCACATCTCTTTATTTCTTCATCGGCTACTAAGTGTAAATTTTGAGAAATGGTCAAAAGAGCGTTGTTTGTCAAGGCAATTCGTGCAATGCATAAATTTTATCCAATACAACCATATCAGGCATTGAGGTAAAGTGAATTCGAAAGATAATCCATTCATTAAGATCTTCGACGTGCCGATTTAATTTGTATAGTGCTTTAACTTATACTGTTGCAAATTTGGGCATGTAACTTGTAAATGAAAAATCTCTCGGCTTTGTAGATTTTGCGCAGAGAGTCTTTCATTGAAAGGCTGTACCTCGCAGAACTTTCGGCGTTACGCTAATTGTATTGCGAGTAGAATCAATGACAACCAACATGTAGCATTCCACAGAGTTATAATTCCACTGTTTTTCGCTCTCGCATTACACGCAAATTCCCCTTCATTAATTATAACTTTTAATACAGCAGAGAGAATTTCGCAGGGCAGTAGTTCTAATTCGTCTGCTACCGCTTTTGATTCTCGATGTTTTTGGCACCTTCTTTAAACCGAACAGTTTTTCCTCTATCGTCAAGATTTCCTACTATAAGTTGTTTTCGCGTTGACTTGGAAAAAATGGCGACGGACTATTTACGTCTATGAATCGATTAAGGTCAGGGAAGTTTGTCCCTATTCAACTTGAGTGGGATCTTACAGCGCCTAATAATAAATTCTTTTCTTAGTGTTTTCCATAGATTGATTGAAAGTCATACACGGCACTGTAACTCCTCTCTCTCTCCTTGACTCTACAAAATTTTCTATTAACTTGCAGACTAAGATAGACTTCCACCTTACGCATCATCTCGATAACTCCGTGTTTCATATCGATTTTATTTGCGTTTCCGACCTTTGACATGTTATCACTATCAGACAAGAGTCGCAGAATTTTTTATCTTTCGTTGACTTTCCGGTTCCAGTCGATCTCTGTTCTCGTTATTCATGCGCGTTCTTTTCCATCATTCGTGCTGGATATAACGTTGTTGTTTTATTTCTTTTCAGTTTCATGGAACATTTGCTACTTTGCTGTTGGTACCAACTTTAAAGTTCAAGCTTTTACGAATGCAACATGCATAATCGTTCCTTGATTGTTGACTAAAATAAAAAATTTTTGATTCGTGAGTATAACATTGCTATCGCAGAAATAACCTGTGCAATCGCTCACAATTGTTATAAGGCAATTGTTGGTTCATAACCTCGCTCATAACTCAAAATACGATTTTGCCAACAAGAGACCAGCCTGTTTCAAGCCTTTCGGGACACTTATTACATATATTGTTTTAATGCTATATTTTTCTATCGTTTTGGCAGTTTGCACTTGTCCATCCTGTACATAAGTCAGTTTAAAAGGTAACTAAAGGCGCTGAATTCTTGTGATTCTCCGTGCATCTGGATTTGGGATTTCTTATCCTTTAAATCTAACTAAATCTTTACAAAAAGTGAAAGTCATTGATCATTCATCCTTCATCCCCAACATTCAAGTTTTTTCATGCTTTTCTCTTATCCCTGTTCGGAAACTATAAGCTAAATTAAAGCAAGGGTGAAGTCTAATCTGTAATGTGTTGTTTTATAAGCTTCGAGCAACGATCTTTGAACGGACTTCTTTAAGTTTGGGCCGATTTATTTTCAGGGAACAGTATTGACCCTTCTTATGGATCGAGTTTTACCCTCGGCTCTAATGGTGCTAACAGATCAACGCCGCCACCACAAAACGGTTTTTTTCCCTTGCTTGTTTGCTCAAAAAGTGGGCTTTTTACTTCTTCGAGACCAAATTCCTGTTGGTCAAATCTCTATTTTCTCACCTTGACTGCACCGGGATATTTCCAAAAAACTGTTAGTTAAGCTGGGGAATGTATAATCGTCTCTTTAATATTTACTCATTGCGTCTAAAGATTCAAACATAATTTTCTGAGGTGCATTTAATTTTTATATGTAAACTTGTTTTTTTAGGTTGACCTAATCAGAAACAGTCATCTCAGCCCGGATGGCATGTTCAAGAGTGTTGACAACAACTGCAAGACCGCTCGAAAGTCTGATTTTGAGTGCGTTGTATCCATTAGCATTTTAATGTATTATGTATTATCTATTTATTTGTTATGTGCACAGATTGCTTTGACGTGACAGGTTTAATTAGGAAAGTAGTTTAAATCATTTGCTGCAGCTCTTTAAAATGTTATTAAGTCGATTTTATCAGAACATTAACAGTAACAAAAGTGTTTCAGCAAAAAAGTACGAAAGTTTAAATGGATGTTGAACTTGGAAGAATTTTATTTAACTTGCAAAAAGAAAAAAAACAATTCTGAAATAGGAAAAGATACATCTTATAATCGCGAAAATGCGTAATATTTATCTTATTAGAACTTAAAGAAAGCCTGCGATTAAGTTTTTACCGTCCATTTTATTAGAGATACTATAAAAAACGACTTTATCGGGCGAATTCATAACTAAAACGAATTATTATTCGAAAACGAATTGATAGATAATTGATCAAGTAGCAAGATCGATCCACGAAGAAAATGATCAAGGCGCCGAGAAGTGGATAAAAGTCCGCAAGATTAAGCTCAATTGTGTGCTAAGATGAGAAAAATAGCGAGGCAGCAGAGGCTGCATCGGCCGAATTCCGTATCGGACTAGAGGCGGAGAGGCGGGCACAAGAAGCGTAGAATACGGGGGAGCAACCGAGGCGAGGGAGCGCGACCGAGCGACGGTGAGGCTTTGATCGGCGAGCGTTAAGAAAGGTTAAGGTCAGCCGTGGGTAATAAGCTCTTGGAGGCGCGCGCGAGTCGGGCGAGTCGGGCGAGTCGGAGGGCCGAGCCCGCGACTCGCGAGCCGTGGAGGAATAGCCGGCTTGGGAGCCGCGACTCGTATATAGTTTATTGGCTTTGCGTAACGCGTTCGGAGGCAGGAGCCGGTGGGGGGAGCCAGGCGCAGACTCGCGGCTGCGCAACCCTGACACGTGCGCCTGGCATAAAATTGCGCTGCAGCCTCGAGCCGTAATCCGCGTAACGTATACCCCGCGCGCCAGCCGAGCCCTGCCCCCCGCCGGTGTTTTCGCCGCTTTTGAGGCGCGCGCGCGCCGCCGCCGCCGCCGCCGTCTATTCTCATTGATTAGCCTCGTATCACTTATCCGGCGCGCGCGGCCGCTCGGGGAAAAAAAGCCGGCGCTCATTATTAATAGAAGCGCCTGAATGAGATGCATTAACGCTCGCCTTCGCCCGCGCGCGCACATATCTGGACGGCGGGCCGGCGCGGGAGGCAGGGAAAAAGCGCCGGCGCCGAGTTTGCCGGCGGCGCGCGCGCGAGCCATCGCACTCGAACCGAGTCATCGTGTCACGGCTCTCGCCGGAGCTCGCGGCGAGCCTCCGCTCGAACGGGGACCGCAAGTGGCGCAGGTGCGGCGCCGCCGCGAGGAAGAAGCCGCCGCGGCTTCCGGCCCGGCTTTGTCCCTCCTCGCGATCGATGGCGCGGCCGGCGCCCGAACAATTGCGCCGTCCCCCGGCTAATTGGCCAGGATTTTCAGCGGCGCGCTCGTTAGCCGACCGGTGGGGTGGGGGGGGCCACGGCCCGCGATTTTTCCCCCGCGAATCCCCGGCAGAGGCGAGCGGCGCGCGCACCGCCGGCTGACATCAATATCGGTAGGTCACCTCGAGGCGACCTCCTCCGACGACTCATAATCGCCCGCGCGCCTCTTCTCCGCCTGTCGCTTTTTGTCCGGCTCGCGCGGCTTTTGTATCTTCCACGCGGTGCGCAGGCGTGCGCGCGTTATGAGCCTCTAGTCAAATGAGCGGCCGGAGCCCCGAGCCCGAGCCGTCCTCGAGCGCGAGCAGCCGCTGCCGCTTGCTTATCGAACCTCCGTCAATTCAGGCCGATCAAACGATGCTAATGGGATATATACTCGCTCGGCCGCGCGCGCGCCTTTTCAAACAAGGGCTATATTATGTACCACTTTGTCCGACTTTGTCTCGTGTTTGCTGCTAGAGCTATCGCTCAGGGTCGCCGCCTTTCCACTGACCTATCTCTCTATTTATCGGGTTTTAATTATTGTAATGACTTCATTTTTGAGGTCGCCTTTTTTCTTATTCTTCTTTTTACTCTTTCTTTTTTAATAGGTTAGGAAAAAACACGTTAGTACTCACGCGATTACTAATTCCCATCTATTTCATTTATATGCTCCCTAGTGTAATAAACGTATTTTTATCCACTGGTGGTCGCTTGAATTTTTCATGAAAAAAAGGGAACGATTTAAATATATCCGTCGACTTTTGTTTAATGCTCGATGTCATTTTTCAATAGGTCTGCTCGGCGCGTGGAGAATAGAAAAATTGATTTTGAAAACCAAGAGATTAATAGCGACGAGTCTGTCGATGGTGGGCTTTCAACCTGGAGATGAACACGTAGCACGATAGCAGCACGCCACCCGAAGATACAAACAAACCCGGGACAGATACGAATTTGCAGCAGGGAGAAATTTGAATCGTCAGCGGTTTGGGCAGGGAAGGAGGTAATTTTTCCCGCCGGCCCCTTATCGACAAGCGGGCTCTAACCTGGCCCCGAGGGGACTACAAAGAAAAATGATCAAAAGGGACAGTGCGCCCGCGCGCGGCGTTAATTAAAAAGCCGGCTACCCGCGGCCCCGCGACACGTAAGCGAAAATGGAAATAAGCCCGACTCGTAAAAAGATAATGACTCGAATCTGAATATCCCAACTGGAGCAGGCCCGCAAGAGCTCCTGGCGCAAGTAGCGCGGCCCCGGCAGTAATTCCAAAGTTGAAAAGTCCCCCGGCGGCCCTCGCGCTCTCTCTCTCTCTCTCTCTCTACGGCCGAGCCTCCGCGGGCTGCGGGCCCCGGCGACGCACCGGCCGAGGTCGACGAATGCGGGCGCGCGGAGCCTCTCTCGGGTTATGTGTGTCGGGGCGAGCGCCCGGCATCTGTAACGGTTACTCGCGGGCGCTTCGCGGATCCATAAAGCGGGCCGGCGCGGCGGGCGAGCCCGCGGAAATGCCTGTTGTGCTCCCGATTTAAGATAAGTAGCATACGAGCCGCTCGCTCGCTCGGTCTGCCTCTCCTCGCTGGCCTGATTCCGCCCGATTCCGGCCCGGCTCCGCCTCGGCCGCCGCCTGGGCTCATGCGATATCGCGCGGGAGGCGCGCCCGCCCCCTGTGCTCCTCGGGTCAGAGGCTTCCAAACGGAGCATCGCGCCGCCTACTTTGTCCATCGGCTCTACTTAACAGATACTCCGGCTAATTATCCGAGCTTCTTTTGCTCTTCGGGATTATGGGCTTTGCCCGCGGCGCGCAGCCACCGGCTCTTGACCCCTTTTTACTTTATTCACTTTACGAAGTATAGTACAATCAGAAGCCTTGTCGAGAGCAATTAAAATTTTTCTATCCGACCAATTGACTAGCGAGACAGACTCGATACGCCTATATCAATTAATCTATTACAAAATGCAATTAATAGTCTCAAAAGTATAGGACTACGGTCAAAATAATTATAACTGCAATAAATTTACTTTATCTAGTCCACTAGCTATACCGCAAACTTGAAAGAGACTCTCGCAAGCCAAAAATAATTTAGCTCGTTTAGCGTTTGCACAAAGGTTAAAAAGCTTCGTCGAGCTATCAGCCTTTTCTTATTTTTTCCTTTCTTTCTCGGTCGGTAAGCGGATCCTTCCATCTTCACTTATCGTCAAAGAAACCTACACGTTACATGTGCCTAAACATTAAATGCTGTGACATTCTTCTAAAATGTCTTGAAAATGCAATGTTTAAATCTGAGGTCATTCCCTGAAGGAACATGACAGATGTGTTAGTTAACAATAATAGTTTATATAACCTATCAATGATATTTATAAGCAGTATACAAATCATAATCGGAATTCAATATAATTAAAAAATCAATATTTATAACATTTGGATTGTTAGCAGCATGTTAACAAAGATGATTTTAGATTGATTTAAATTTAAAAATTGTTAATTCATTAATCACCGTTAAATATTATCAATTATTATTGATCATTATTCATTTTAAAATGAAATAAACGTTTTCAAATTTAACTTACCTATATTGACACAGGGTCGTCTATTTTAAACTCTCAATAATATTGTATGCAATATACTTATAACGAATTATTAACTAACATATTAGATCTAACTTTTACTTTCAAAGTCTATTGATAATAATTATTCCGATCTATAATTCTGATAATAACTACTGATCTACTATTCCAGACGTTATCTCGCTAAGAATATAATGTAGACGATTTTAGTAAAGGATTCACGCGATTTTCCCAATTACATTGAGCAATTAATTAAATTAATTATTTGTCAGCTATATTTATGCACGCAATGGAGGCAAAACGAAGATTAGCCCGGTAAATATATTCAAAATTAAAAGACGATTAAATATTTGATGACATTGCTAAAAAGCTTAAACTTCCACCGTCTCTCAATAATCAAAACGATTGAATTTATAATCACATTTCTTAAAACTCAAATTTCATAGGAAAAGTTAGTAATTTGGTGAATTCAATAAATAGCAAAGTAATCAAAGAGCATGACGTTTTTTATGGATCGTCAACATGACCTTTTTTAAAAAATAAACTTGAGGGCGACATTCGCGCGACAGTTCATCCAAGTTAAGTAGCGGAAGTTCAAGCTTTTCTTCAAAACAACAAATTAATTTTTTTCCTAACATTTTCAAAGGTAAATTTTCTATACGTACATACATACGAACATAGGAACGACTACTAGTACCGAGTTTTACTTGAAGGAGGAATTCGCTTGATACTTTTATTAAAAATAAAAAATGAAATAACGAGGCTAACTATATATGGAACTTTGCATAAAGTATTGAACGAAGTCAACGTTAATTTTCAAACGACGCTATACCACAAGGTAATTAGATTGTCATTCGTAATGTTTTAAGACAATTAACGACACGAGCACTAGCGCTACTAGAATGGTAATTCAGTCTCCATTAACTTCCTTTTGAATAATCTCTTATTTGGCGATTTATTTATTTATTCGAGTGGTGCAGCTCCGCGCCGTTAGCTCTGGAACGGCAGTTGGCACGTGATTCCGTATTGTTTGCCCATAGGAGCGAATATTAGCCGGCGAGAAACTTCCTAAGCTATTAGGAAAACAATGAAACGTCGGATGCGAGCCGGGCGAGAAACGAAAGCGCGTTTTCTCCTCGATCGGCGATACCCCGGCAACAACGGGGGACAAAGGAAAAGCCGTGCAGGAAGAGAATAATCGCTCGGCGCTGGCGGGACTCGCGAGCAGGGCAGACCTCGGGGCAGTGGGAGCGCGCGAGGTGCGGGAGCCCCGGCGGCGGGTGACCTCTCCGCGCGCGCTACGTGCCTTTTCTCCCCGACACTCGACTCCTCGGCCGGGGGGGAAAAAAAAAATCCCGGGCAGGAGAGCGGAGTTGCTCCCAACTGCCGGGCGCTCGCCGCCGCGGAGTTGTGAAACCCGCAGCATGCGCCACTTTCACTATCGCGGCACAAGTTTCATAACTGTTATTATCGAGGACATGCATAGGCCGAGAGCCGAGGCGAGAGCCCCGCGAGTCGTCGGCTGCCTCTCCCGCTCGTCCGGCCACGGCGGGAGGAGGAGGAGGAGGGCCGGCCCGACCTGGACGTCCTCCCCGGGGCTCGGGGCCTCCGCCCTCGCTCCGGCGGCCATTGTTGTACCGGCTTAGCGAGACAAAGAGCCTCGGCCGAGGAGAAATACACGGAGGAGGCGCGGCGGCCTGGGCCGCGGGCGAAGGATACGCGGCCCGCCTCTCTCTCTCTCGCGGCGAGGGCCGCGCGCCAATAAGGGGAGACGCGAGGCCTCCTTAGCGCGCGGATTTTTCCCGAGCGAGGGAGGCTGCGGCGGCGGCGGCGGCGGCCGAGGGGAAATATCCGCGCCACCACCTGTTATCCTTGTTTCGAGAACGGGTGCGCTCCGATTTCTGCAGCGCGAGCGCGTGTGCAAGTGCGCGCGGCCGCCGCCTTGGAAAGGTCTCGGGAATGCGCGAGCGATTATATTGGCCAAGTGTTTCAAAGCCTCGCGCGCTGATCGATCGCCGGCCCCGCGGTCCCATTATTCAGCCGCGTTTTCGCAACGGCGCGGCGCCTCTATGCTTTTTCGACCGCGGGGAGCGGAGGAGGACGCGCTTCCCCGGTTGGGTGTATACCGCGCGCACGTGCCGTCCGCGCCCACCGGCTCAACACGTGTTATTTGTCTCGGAGACCGAGGCGTGTTTGTTGCGCCGGCCTGCCGCTAGCCCCTTCTGCAGCAGGGGCGTGCGGATTAAAATAGCTCGTGCGCGAATGAACGCGAGCGAGCGCCGGGAGGCCAGCCGACGAGGCGTAAACCATCGTTTTGACAAGAATTTCCCGGCACTCGCTATCGTAATCTTCCTTGCAGATTGATGCTCCGGTAATCCGCACCGAGTTTCCCCTGTCGTTCGCTTAAGCCCGCGGGAGCCGTCGCCGGGCAATCGATCGATCGCAACACTTGTCTCCAAATTCTTCAAATCTGCGGCAATGAAACTATTTTTCTAAAGTTTCAATTGGAAAACATTTTTATACTGATTGTTTTACTTGGCCGTTCGACATAATAGACTAGTTTCAGATTGTTAGCAAAGTCGAGAGCGAAAGTACGAGTCCTAGCTAACGGTAAAGCTTACATTATATACCAAGGAGAACGCTCAACCTCTGACTCACGGACTCGACCAAATTGCTCCCTCTACCACTCTGGCCATTATTCAGGTATTCTCAATATAAATATTTTTTAATTTTCTTATTCACCATGTTAACTGGATTGGCTCGTTCTTTGACTTGGGCCATTTTCCTACGTTTCGTATGCGGTCATTTTACATTAGAAATTATTATGTCATAAATTTCAAAATACACATCATGTGTTCTGCTCGGAGTAAGCGAATCTCTAAACAGGAAAAAACAATCCTGTGTACCTAAAGGATTGATCAAACATAACTCATAATTTTTTTTAAACTCTTATATATGTGCTGTTTCACAGAAATTTTAACACACTTTGGAACATGAAGGTCGTTTTTTACAAACATAGATATGCCAGCCTTAAAAAAGTATTTAAATGTAACTGTATAATCCTTGTAAAAATGTATTATTTTAAAGAATAAAATGATATTTATTTCTTGACATTATATAATTTTTATTGCAGAAATCATGAGTGCAACTTGGGGTATACTATTTCCGTAAAAACGTATATTAATTCCAGTGCTCTGAACCTAAACGTAATTCTAACCCGGAGTTGCTCGAGTAATTACATGCTACAGTCTACAAGATTCTGAGATTTGCAATGTTGCATCTTCGAAAATTTAAAGACTTGTTATTCTTCAATTTTTTTAGGTAGCAGGGTATAGATTACATGTATTATTCCACTGTTTTGACGTGATTGTAACTATTTATGTGTACACCTATACAGTGTAACCTTTATGTAGAGTTGACGATACGATGTTTTTCAATGTAACTTCTTTCTTTTAGAATAAGTCATTATTCTCTTTGAATGTGCACTTCATGCGCCCTATCGAGTGATCTATAATAACTTTTCATGTAACATGCAATTATTTTTATTAACTTTGATTTGTATTGCTTTACAAAATTATTCTATTATTTACTTCGGTCGAATCTGTATTTACAGAGATAAGTTTAATGGTCACTTTAATTCCGAATCTTGCGCCAGATGCGAGACGGTATGCATTTTTAAATTGGTAAACAACTTTTGAAAAAAGATTTTATTGGTTCTAAATGAAATTTACATACTAATCCTATTAACATAGTAGGCTAATATAAATGTAATTAACAATTCTTTGCAATAGATGCTTTGCAATTCTCAGTTTTTAGGGTAGAATGACTCGGGATTTCCAGACAGGACGTTCGCCGTTAAACACCTTAATCTCATGGCTAATCTCTTGAGTAATAATTACAGCAGGGAGGGAACGAAGGCCTCCGATTGCTTCTCCCCTCTTTCTTTGCCCCAAGCCGCGAGTTCGCTAAACGACAGTTGAACTCACAGTCGAGATCTTAAGGTGATTAAGAATTTCATCCGCCGGGAGAGTTTTTTAACGGGGGGCGTCCTCAGCTTGCGTACCGCCTTAATTTATTCGCCCCGGGCTATCTGGAACTATACAGGAGTACACGTTCGAGGAGGCAATCCAAAATTTACCTTGGATTTGACGGCGTGTCGTGCGACATTGATGAATCGCTGCGTAATTTGTGCGCGCTCAAAGACCTCGGGGATAGGCGAAGCCCAAAGTAGTAGACGAGGTTCAGCGAGGGCCCAGGGGGATCAAATGTCTCGAGCCGTCTTCACGGCGGCATTATCAAGCAGCCGGAAGCCGATGGCCGATTTGCACACAATGCCTGGAGAGTACGTGGGCTATAAAGTTTTTTGGCACAGGTCAAGGGGCACGAGCACTATTTTGTCAGCGTGCCGCTCGACGCTAATGGCCGCCGGCTCTTACACATCTGGCGGCGCTTTCATCATTAGCAGCTGGAGGGCTGCGGGCCCCGCGCGCCCTCATCGCAGACCTAAATTAATTGGACTGGAGCGCGCGGGAGCGGAATTTCTCCTCGGCGGGTAGCGAGCGGCCACGGCTGGCGGGAGCGGCCTCTTACCACTCCGCGTGATATTTAGCTCGGCAGCCCGTACACATCGACGGCTCACTTTCTCCCCGGCGCACCAAGGGACTAAATCCGGCGCGCGGCTTTGCAGGAGCAGAGGGAAAGTTCGCCTGGCGCTCGATTCGCGCGCAGCGACGTAACCGTTTACGTCGCAACGCCGCGGAGTCGTACCCCCCCCCCTCCCCCCGCTCGATCGAGAAAGTTAGCCGAGGCCGTTTGCCGGGGGGAGGGGGACGGGGGCACGGCGAGCGCGGACACCCGATAAGCCCAATCGGCGACATTTGATAACTCAGCCCTGGCGAGTGCGCGGCAACGGCAGCCGGCGTCCGTAACCGCGTCCAATTAGCGCCCACGGACGCCGCCGAGGGTCGCGGGCACAAAGACCGGGGCTCTTTCAAAGCGGACTCGCCACACAGGCCTCGGAATAATGAAGCGGGAGCGCGCGGGCGGTAAAAAGCAGGACGGGGGTCGCTCGATCCGGCTTTCCCTACACGCGCGCCTACATACGCACATTGGCTTGCACGCGCGCATAATACTTTAATCCGCAGTTGGCTCTATATTCGACAGCGGCCGGCCGACAAAGACGATTGCTTCGGGCGTAATGGCTTTTACGCGGCAAGCGTTTGTGTCCTAGCAGCGTCCGGATGGTTACGAGTGCCCGGACCCTATTACACGCCCTTTGACAGGGAGCATCGCGGTGAAAAATTTCAAGCGCTCAAGGGTCACTCGCAGGAAATTCAACGGGCTCGCTCGGTTAACGCATTAACGCGCCTAACTGGTTAAAATACATTGTTGGCTGCTCGTTAAATTATTATAGCTTAAAGCTCCTTGGAATTCTGTTGGTAAAATTGCCGACTGATTTACCGGGAAATTTCCATGATTATATAATCGACAGTTGTCAAGCGAATAGTACGCAGTGGCCATTGCTTACGATCGCCCAGGTCGGCATCCACTTTACCAAAGGGTTTTTTACGAAAATTCTACTTTTTTGTTCACCAATATGCAACTTGAGCGAGTACCCAACTGCATATCTATAGTACAGCAGGCAGCAAGAATTCTTAACACTGTAAGATTGAACACAAATAATGGATTATAACACTTGCATGCGGAATATTACTTAATTACAACATATAGAAATAAAAATTCAAGGTTCGAGATTTAAATTATAATGCATATCCTTCATCTGTAAAACCTGCCAGTCCTGTATCACGACCTGAGCTACTTTTTTATTTAAATAGTGTAAACTAAGTTTCTACTGTTATTTATTATATTAAGTTGATAAAGTAGATGTTCATTTGCTAGAAACAAGCGACGATAAAAATATTGACATTCATAAACGAAATGATAATTGTAAAACGGCACATAGTAATTAGTCCTAAGCATGTGCGAATAATTAACAAGTGCAGGTGAGTAAACGGTTCTTAAAATTCAGATCAAAAGTTACATAAAAAATTGAAACTTGAATTCGATGGATTGTTGCTTATTTAGCCGATAGGCAAGCGTTGCTTATTTCTTCTGTGCATGCTCTTTTTATATTAAAACTTCATTCAATTTGTTAGAAATCAATAAAGTAATGAAATTGGCCCTAGGCTCTTATGATGGGAATTTTTATCTCAATTTGGGTAAGTTATGCAATGTTAAAGCCTATAAAACCAAAGGTTATCGCAGTCCATCGGAAAAATGAAGATTCTTAATTGGAAATGCTAAGTAAAGAATGTAATAAAATCAAAGCAGTGGGCGTCTGTGCAACGGGGCGTAACAAGATTGAAATTCTATTTACATTTTTGCCTCGGTGCAACTGTACGCGCAGGATGCGCGCTTCAATTGGACACGATCCCGCCTCTACTTTGTAATTACAGCGGCGGCGGCGGCGCGCTCCACATTATTCTCGCGCGCGCTAGCGACCATGAAAAAGCCGAGCGTTGCGCGGACGGTCCGCGCCGGGGGAAAAAACGGCGGCTAACGAAGCACCGGTTGAAAAAGGGACGCGGCCGTCCCCCCCGGAAACGAGGACTAACGAGTCCCGGCGCGATACCCCGCGATATCGCCTATATCCCCGAAAGCGCCCCGGGCGGACGATGCGCCCCGCGCCCTCGAGGAGGGCGAGGACCGGGAATCGGCAAGGGTCGCGGCCCCGGCACTCCGGTAATGACCCGAATCGGCGCGTCGCCGGGGAAGAAAAAAAAACGCGACATTGCACGGCGGTCTGCCAAGGCCGACGCGCCGGCGACACGCGCGGCTCCGCGTACGTAAGGTAGGAGCGGTCGCGCGGCGCTCACGGCCCGCGGGGACCCTTGACTGCGCCGAGTTCGTAACACGGCCGCGCGCCGCCCGATATGATATTGTCCCACATGCCGCGGCGAAAAGAAAAAAAAAAAGAACGCGCGAGGGACGTCATTTTTCTCCTCCTTGCCCGGCTGCGCGCGCCACCTAAGCGGCCCCGATCGCTCGCGGTAATTTCCTGCTTGCGCGCACACACCTTTGTCCGAGTCGGGCGGGCGCCGCCGATCGGGCTCGATATGCCGGTGCATATGTACGATCGGCGGGCGGGCCATTTCTCGAGCGGCGCGCCCTGCCGAGCCGACGGCTTCTCCCGCCGCTCGCGAAAGCTCTCGCTTTTTTCTTCCCCCCCCCTCCCGATCCGAGCGGCGCAACGCGAGTCCGCCCGAGCGCAGGCTGCCTTTTCCGCGGATCCCGCCCATTTCTTTCTGCCCCACTTTCCCCTGCCATTGTCGTTTTCAATTCCCGCTTCCCACACGCGCGCGCGCGCGCGCCGCGCCGAACAATCAACGAGCGCGCACGCAGCAATTATTTTTGCATCACAAGTGTGCCTTTTAAATGCTGCTCTTGTCCCCGTTTATACGTACAAGTGTTAGGGCTACGGACAATAAGCATCCCAGTGCAAATAATAAAAAAAATTACGAGCGTCGCGCGCGGCGTGTATATAGGGGCCGGGAACCGGGAACCGGGCTTCGATAAGGGATTATCGATCGCTTTATCGATAGGGAAAGAAAACGGTCAATAAAGCGATTGTTCCAATGGGTGATTAACAACCGCTACGCCATTTGCTGTGTAACCGGACGCTATGTCTTGACTCGGTGAACAGTAATCACCGCGTTAATAACCTTCCACTGCAATAGTCATTCAGCCCGTAAGCTTTGAAAGCGCATTTACAAATTCGTCCAACTGTCAATCAATTACCTCGCACTTCCTTTTAAGGCGTTTCTGCAAAAATGAAGCTTGAATCGAGGCCTCCATTGTCTGACGTTGTCTCGCTCGTTGTATTTGTACACACGGTACTGTGTATATTTGTGTCAATATACGAAATGGTCAATTGCAGGGTGGAGACCGCAACTAGTGGACAGAGGTATCATCGCGGGAGACTTACTTATAGCCAAGGCATACAACGCCGTCGGTGATTTGGTGTACGATTAGATCGATTCTCTTATTTTACTTTTCCGGAGCGCCCTCGCGAAAATAACGAACCGAATACGTAATCCGCGCGCCCCCCCGGCGAGCCTCGATCCCCAGTAGCGAGGCGCAATTAGAAATAATAAATACGATGAGACTTTACTGCGAGGACAATAAAGTCGGGGCGGCGCCCGGGTTAATGCAGATTAAAATTCTAATCCGGGCTCGTTGAGTCGCAACGGGTGACCCGAGGCAACTTCCCCAACGCGCGTAATCCAGCTCCCCCAATCCCAATCCTCGGCTCCCCCCGCGACAACTTTTTTCCACCGAGCCCGCCTCGTAGGACTTAAGCCTCCGAGCCCCTGCGCGCCATATAGCCGCGGATCGAAACCCGCGCGAAATCTACTGTAACCGATTACTTTATGTATCCGCCCGGCCGAGCGTTTAAATCGTTCGTGCCGGGGCCCCGTGGAGGCGCGACTCGAGCCACCGATTCCCAACTCGAGTGGAACGCACGCGCCGAGTTAGCCTCCGCGTTAAAACGCACTTAATTCCTCGGCGTTAGGCTACGGCGCGACGACGCAGGTTTTTAAACAAATAACTCCGTCCAGCGCGAATCCCCTAGCGGAAGAAACGATTACTCTTGGCACTTTGCCGACTGGGAACAGATGCGCGGCGCGGCTCTGCTGCTGCCGCGGTCCTTGCCGGGCGGCTCCCGAATGCCCAGGAGATAATTTGCCGGGGCGGCCCCCCCGCGGTGTCCCGCGGCGGGGTCAATGGGCGCGGGCGGGCGGGGGGAGGCGGCCGCAGGCGGCTAAGCCAGCGGGGGGGTGGCGCGCGCGATCGATGGCCGCGCACGTGGGCCGAGGCCTGCACCGGGGAAGCTCTCCGCCCCCCGGCACTTCCACGCAGCGCGCGAGGCCCTGCCGGGATTTTTCAGGCCGCGGGCGTTTCTCGCGCGGTCCGCTGGCCCGGGGCTTTCTCCCGCGCGGCCGCCCGCAAAAAGCAGTCGACTTTCCTGCGACAACTCGCGCCTTTGTGCGGCCGACTCTCTACGAGGATAAAAAGCCCTCCCCGCCCCCCCCCCGGGAGAAATTGGAGGCGCGCGCTAATAAAATCGCCACCTGCGCCGGGAGCTTTCCTTCCTCGGGCCAGGCCGCGCCCAGTGAAAGTTCCCCGGGTGCTAATCTCCGGGGGCGCGGCCCCGCGGTCGCGCCTAGCGCCGGAAGCGCCGCCGAGGCATTTCCGAGGAAACGCGCGAGCCGGAGGACGGGGTCGTCCACCGAGGCGGCGCGCGGCGGCGGCTGCGGCGGCGGCGGCTCATCGATCGATCGAGCATGCAAGGGCGGAAACAGATTTATTACCCGTAATGCGGACGCGCTTCATTGGCAATCGAGCGGGCAATCGAGGCGGCCGTTGCGACCCGCGCGCCCGGCTTAACCAACGTCCGTCGCAGCAGAGTTAACGGTGCAGCCTAATACCCCGATCACCTATGCAATTTTACCTAAACCTCGCCCGCTTCTACGAGAAATATCCTCCCAAATTTGACGCGCGACTGCTTTCAAAATGCGTGTATATACTTGTTACGTAATCGTTGACATGAGCGTACGCTCATTTGTAATGCTGATAAGCCTGGACCTGCAGATTTACAAAATACACAAGTTGATGTACAATATCGTGCTTAAGAATGCTACCTGCGTGAAATACATGATACACCCTGGGTAAATAAGTCCCCGTTTACAAGGTTCCTGTAAGATTTTGTTCCTACAACCAGCTGTTGCGATCCTTTTTGAAGGAATGAAAAATCTTCTGATACATTGATAAACTGACCGTAAAACTATATTGAAAAGATATACTTTCTTTTTAATTACAAGTTAAGTATTAAAGGTAATTGCTGCGTAAACGTTTTACGTCGTAATAAAAGTGATCGCCAACTCAATAAAAGAGGATGCTCGTCTTTATTTTAAAATATTATAGAGTGATCGCACATGTTCAAAAAAATTCGATGATAACATGTAGCATATGACGATCAGTCGGGCAACGCAATTTTCCACTTGCTAACGGTTACATTCGAATAACTTTATGAGATAAGTCTTCGAAATGATTAAATTTCGGACTGCTGCAGGCTGTTGTGTACTGACACAGGAGAGAATGCAGAGTCTCTGCGGTATATTGCTGCAAATGTAAGAGACTCGGGCTTCAAAGTACAAGTCTATACACTCAGGAAGCTTAGCGCCATCCAACGGTAAAAGAATTAAACTCAAGCTGAATAAAACTCGAATTGAATATTTAGCTAAATTTTTTAAAGCAAATTGCTAACCTGAATTATCAACTCTCCTACCCTCAATTTTTAATATAACAAGATTCGTTGATTACAGCTCTAGAAATTCAACAAAATTGTGAGTTGTAAACTAAGATCTATGTTTTTAAACAAAAATGGCTACTCTCATGAATAAAATGAGCACAATAGTCGTTTTAAAGTATAACAATAAGTCCGCAAGTAAACTCTGTTAATCTGACTGCTGATCCGCCAGTGTTAATCTAACCCAAACATATACATATGCAATCTAGTCATGAAGAACTACAAATTTCTAAAGTAATCAATTTTATATTAATCCTTTTTTTAATCGAACTCATAGTAAGACATATTCATAAATAAATTAATAACTGTATAAATAAGTCGAATAATATCAAGCAACAATTTCATATTATGTGATTTTGTAAACAAATAAAAGTATGTTCAAACATCTTAACAGGCACAACTCAACATGTTATTACAATTATAATGAAAGCACTATACTAAACGCACTGCACTACTATACTAACAATGAGAAATTATAGAGACAATATTTCAGATTTTACTCAAATTGTACGTGACTATACGAAAATTACTATTCTAATAAAAATTCATTAAATTCATAATCTTTTGCACAAAGATCAACGATAAAAACATTGTAATGGGTAAACGATTTTCAATTGTTTTTTTTTAAAACTTGATGAAAGCAAAAACAAAAATTGAAATTCTTTACAATTTACATTTTTATTTTGTGTTTGTTACATATAAGGTTTTTGATTATTTACATTTTACGTTCATATTTTATTCTTTCTTTTATTTATAAAATTGCTGTATACCTACGTAAACTTTGGTTATCCAAGATTCGTGAAATAACAAAATCACAACATCATTGATTAATTGGTATAATAAAGACTATTTTTTTCATTTGATTTTCCTTACAATTGTTCAAAAATAATTTTGAATGGTTATTAAACCGAAATTACGATATTTACTTTTAGATGAGAATAATTTCTCATTTCTAATTAATTTTTTGTTCCTGTCCCATCTTCCGTACGCTACTCAGATACGAGACACACTGGAGATCAAACTTTCGACTTCACTTATACATTTTTTTAATCGACTTTAATTTCAATAAAAATATCATACATCTGTATTCTTCTACGGCAAAGTATGTTTTTTTTTAATAAATTTTGTTTGGATTTGTGATTAAATCCCATGAGAATCAATATTCAAACTAATTTTAAGTCATTTTTCTAGAAAATTTCATCGATAACCTTGCTTTTTGTAGCTAGAAATCGAATTTGAAAATCTTTAACTACATTTTAATTAAATTAAAAAAAATCTATATTTTTATTCAAACTCGCTGAAGCTATTTTCAAAATAGTTAAGTACTCAAAATACATTGTGCCGTAGAAAATTAAAAACAGTGTATTCTTTAGTAATGAAATGATCGGTTAAACGATATATTACATACAACAGTGCATTAAACGCTCGATTAAATGACAACGTGTAGGAGTACAACATTGTTTAACAATTGTCAACCAATTCGTAACTTAAACAGGAATAAAATATAAAATGTGAAGAAGCGAAAACCTCACATTAAACTGGTTAAAAGCTATTGGGGACACGAAGATTGAATTTAAGCGAGTTATCGTCTCGCTCTTGGAATTCCTGCCGAGTGTCTTGTTTCGCGAAATGTAACTCACATATCTAAAATTTCCTGACTCAAACACATCCGAGTTCTTTGAAATAGAAAACAGCGCTGAATTACGACCTGTAATCTTTAAATACAGTAAAGAAAGTTTTGTTACTACAAAATTCACGAACTACACGATACATTGCAAAGTGTGGTAAATCATTCTAGGATACTCTGTTAATATTTTTAATAAAAGTCAACTTTCTCCAGAAAATCAAAAAAAACGTTAGAATAAAAAGAAATAGTTTAATACGTAATATACTATCACATCAGTAAGAAGATAATCATTTAAATGACTATTTTTTAAATTATAATTTATGTATATACTGTAATTATTTAAAATTTTTACATGCATGGTTGTTAGAATTTTTCTATGTTACACTTTATTACTTTTTTCTTCAACTATTTAAACATTACATAAATCTCGATTTATTTAATTCAATAAATCATAATCAAAATATAATACATAAAATTATTTTAGACTTACCAGAAGGGCTTCAATACTTTGGACTTCGAAATGATAAGAGTTTTAAAAACAATTTTGTACTGAAAAAATTAACATTATAGTTATTATCCACAAAATTTTATATTCTACAATACAGATTATATCTACAGTATCAGTAAAATAAAAACTTTAAAAATCACAAACAACTTTGAAATCTGAGTTTTCTTTTTAGTTTTAACTAGTGCTATATTACTCATAAAAAAATTACAACTCTTATATTACAATTATTACGTAAATGTATGAAATATTTTTTCTAGTAAATATTTTTGTAAATAAGCTAGTTACACCAATATCACATAAAATGAATGTTATGTCATTAAGATATAATTATGTACAAAGCCTTAAAAATGCAAGTAGAAATTTTAATTCGATATATGCAATGAAATACTCTAAAACAAATATTTGAGAATAGAATGTGTAATTATCAAATATTGAAAAGTTACTGCCGAAAATGGAAGGACAAAGAAATGCTAGGTTAGCTTTTCAGAAAGATTCATTTGACTTGTATGACGTATATATTTTAAAGCTTAATGAATAATTCAAATACATATAAAATATTGAAGATTTGTCATTCCTTGATTGATTAAAAACGAAAAAGATCAAGGCCATAATAACTTCATTACGACAGAGTAAAAACAAAACACAATGAACTCACCGACGACCTTGAAGGAAGGTGCCGACCATTAAACCGGCCGCCTTTTAGACGATACCTTCAGGATTGTAGAAAAATGATTTTATTTGGCTATAGGATCTTCAATTTCAGTTAACTTTTTTCAACGTTGATATATGATACGTTTTCATATCTTGCGGTCGATTAGAACTTGGAGTAAGCGATAACAGGCAGTTTGACACGTTTTCGCAAATCATACAGTCGAAGCTGTAATGATCGCACTCTCGGTCCGATATTATAGAGCACAAGCACATTAATACTGCACCTTTCTCACTCAATTTACAAAGCTCTTGACTAAATGAATATCTGTATAAAAATTCTCGCAATGACAAGAGTGAGAGTAGCCCATGTAAACAGTTTATTTTATAAGTTATGTACACTCCTGCGTTACATACGGCAAAAGGCGGACATTCGGCACTCCGACAGACGGCACATATATAGCAAGCAACGTAAAGTTGTATATTTATATTCTGTTCTAGAGAATGTGACGTCATTTACGAAAATATGACGATTTAAAACAGTATATTTGACGGATGTAGGACCAGAAAAAATAATATTGCAACAAAAACATTTGAAAAGTACAAATTACAAATATTTTTTATTGAATTATATAAAAAATATGATTTCTTATAAAGTTATTTACAAGTTATAAGTATAGTATACACTTTATATTATTATTGAAATAATGTAGTAGCAAGGAATACTTAAAAAATTCAGATCTAAATTAACAATGTAATAAAATATAAGCTTAATTTATTATTCTATACACCACCCTACTGACTAATTTTGATTTTCAAGGAACTGTTTAAGTAAAACATTGTCTAATGGAATTATGAGACATTCAATTCCATCAACATTTCTTTTAGTTTTTACAAGTTTATGATCAATGAATTCAATTAATTGCGTACGCAATGCTTGATCTGAGGATACAAGAAATTGCTCTCTTGAAGCTCTATATAGATCCTTAAAAGCCATTCCTGAAAGGAAAAAATTACTTTTATTTTAATTTATATGGAATCAAAAAATTTTAATGCAATACTGACCAGTGTAATTATTATTTTTCTTTTCTAACTGATATTTGACCAAAAGAGTATATATATTTTTTGCATTTGTAGTCAATGAAGCAAATACATTTTGCAATGATAATAATGCAAGAGCTCCACTTTTTTGTACAAGTAATGAATTTTCATATGATGTTTCAGCTTCATAAGGTAAATAAGTTGTTGCATGCATCCAAAAGAAATTGTATCTTAAACGTTTTGTATTGTCCCATACTGTAAATTCACAGTTTATTTGTTAAACAAATAATAAGAATTATTAAGTAAGAAATAAAAATAATTTTTTACATACATAAAGGTGCATTAATATGGTCTACTGAAGCTAATAAATGCACATTGGGTATGCTAGCCAATCTTGACAGTAAGTCTTGAGTTTTATTAGAACGCAAAATTCCACCATCAATATTGTGAATTAACAAGTATATTCTATCATTTGGAAAACTTTTCATTGTTTTATCAATAATATCAAAACATTCGCTTGGATTTGTTACTGGTTCTAATCCTAGTAGTTCTACAATTATATTGTCAAGTATCTGAAATAATAAATGAAACATTATTTTATACATATTTATGACATATGAATAAATAATCACCTCTTTAATTGACAAACTTGGAAAAAATCCATTAATAATTAATGTAGGTTCATCATACAGTTTTGTTTTATAAAAATCATTAATTAACAATCTCTTTGAACCAAGACCATACAATAGTAGAGTAAAGCCTTCTCTGAAATACAAATTGAACTATGACTATTTTAATGAATACATTGTTAGATTATTTAAAGAAATAAAAGTAAATTTTGTTTTACTCCATTATATGAATCCATTCAGTAAATTGTTGTTGAAGTTCTTTTGTCAATAAATTTATTCTTTTGCTATGTTCACTTGAAATGTGAGTATTTTTTGATAATAATTTTTGAAGCAATTCTTCATCTAAATCTCTATTCTTTAATTTACTTAACGTATTATTCGATGTAACAGATTTTTGTGACTGCTGTGCAAAGTACTCTTCTGCTTGCAATCGCTATTAAACATATTAATTATTTTATCTAATTTAATTACATTAAATTTATTAAAATCTATTTTTTATTTCATATTACATTAAGATTGGCAGTCCTTGATCTAGTTTGACGTGCTTCTGAAACCAATTGTATATCTTCTATTCTTTCTAGCACTGACTCTTCTGCTTCTTGTTCGTTCTTGATATAATTAAATTTGCATTGCTCATATTGACTATCATTTATTTCGTCCTCTTCAGAAGACTCTGTAGATGAATTATCATCATCAAATTCATCTTGAATTTTAATTCTCCTGACTATAAAAATATTCTTACAAACATTTTTGATTTTATTATTTTTAATACAATGAATTAAACTAACTTTTACCTTTACTTTTAATATTCCATCTTTGTTCTAGTTTAGATTTACTTAATTTTATAAGTGGAATAGATAACTGTTTTAAATTCTTATGTTGTCGAATTTCTTGATTTTTATGTTTTTTAGTAATGTCAACCAATTGAGTTTTTTTTAAAGGATCTTTTATGGCATATAAACTTTTGCCATCCACATCATTTGCATAAAACAGATCTATAATAAATTTAGATTATAACAATATATAATGATATACATTTAACTTTATCATTTGACATGTTTTCTAACCTTCAGGCTTTTCATCAATCTTTTCAACATCTTTTAATTCTTCACTTTCATAGATCAATGTCCTTCTAGAATCATCAATTTTGTTTGATTTTTGCTTTTTTGTTGGTGTAGTATCTAAAATATTTAAATTAATTGAAATAAAAATATATTTTAAAAATTAAAATAAATTTCAACCTGCATAGGATGAATTAACTTTGTTTCTTGTATTATATGGCATTATATCGTTATAAATTATACATAACAAACAAACTATAAAAAATTAATATGAAGTTCAAATATTCTTTTCTCCTGGAGTTTAGAAGGCTCTCATTTAATATTAACTAACGATGAATTATAAATTAATATACATTTTAGTTAATTCTATATCTTTTTAATAAAAGACAATGTATATAGATTGTGTATTATTAATCACAGACTGTATCAAATATATAAAATGTTACACTCTGATCTACATAACCCACAAAACAACAATTTCTGAATATACGTTCCCGCGTAAAATTGCAAGATGGCGAAATTGCAGTATTATACTTATAATGATACCGGTGCCCGGTGATGCATCCGCGCACAATTATGCATTCTTATAGTACAAATTCAAATAATTTCAACATATTAAATTTATTTACTAGAATGTGTATAATTGCTATTATACTTATAATGTTATATGCAAATAGTATTTAATATATGCAATGATTTGTTAAATAAAAACTTTATTAACTATAATTATTTACACCAATATATTCATTTTAATAATAATGAAATTATATAAATCAAAATTGTAAAAAAAGCTTCAATAAAATATGCATTCTTACATTAATACTGAATGTCGATACTTCAAAAACTAATATAAATATATTTAATAAGTACTTATATTTACATTTTTTATTAGATGTACAGTGACTAATTTTTTTTGTTTTTATTATCAGCTCTTAAAAATGGTTCATGCAAAACTTTATGTAATCGTTGTGCTTTTTGAGTTCCAAATCCTGGACACAAAGATAACATTCCAACTGGTGCTTCTATTATATCTTTGAATGTTTCAAATGTTGATAAAAGTGCTGCAGCATCAGTTTTATTTACTGATCTTACTGTAGTTAGAGCATTGATTAACTAGAAATAATTCATGATTATTGACAGTTAAGACTATAAATAAAATGATTTAATTAATATTTTTATACTTTTTGATGAGGCACTGTTTCACCCTTTTCCATAATCATATCAGGTGGTTTGTTTTCATACGCTTTATAAGTTTCAATAATCTTTCCAGCTTCTTCAGCACTCCATGATAACATTAATGTTAAATCAGCAAGGATACAAATTCTTGTTAAATGTTTTAATGAATGATGTGGGTCACCAATATCAACCTTTAAATAATGTATTCCATTACTACAAAATATTTTCAAATAATAGCTTTAACAAATTTACCTGCACAAGAAGGACTCTAAGATTAAAAGAAGAACCTAATAATTTTAATCTTTCATGAATATAATCAGGATTTAATTGATGATATCGAAGCGATAAAAATAAAATACAGGAAGTTTTACTCATAACATAATCTGGAATTATTTCTGAATATTCATATGGCACACCAGTTATATATTTTATTAATGGATTTCCTCTCTAAAATAAAAATATGAGTATGTGATACAAGTTACTTATAAAAAACAAATTAAATCAAGAAATATTTACTTGTTTTGGGTTGATTAAAAGAGGATTTAATTTAGTTTGATTATATTTTGATGATTCTCCTTTTGTGATTACTGCTTGCTCATTTTTCAAAAATTCTGAATCCTTTGAACTGGTGGATGCTGCTGTTAATATACAATAAATTAATAAATTATTGAATTTGCGTGACAATTATTGTAATTATTTTTCATTGTATATTTTTCCATACTTTCAAATGTTTTATCTTCTCTCAATTTTGTTTTTTTCTCCTGTGGTTCATCTTTTAATTCTGTTAATTTTGGAGTACTCATATTTATCGATGATTAAGTAATAATAACCAACTTATGTTAGTAATTTCAATTTCTTATTACAGTTTCTGATAGTGCAAAAAATAATATTAACGTAAAAACATAAATTAAATTTAAATTCATATTTAGAAAAAAAACGAGTTCAAATTTAACTTATTATTGGTCTCACATAGTTTATACTGAACTGTAACTGGCTATAAATATAACCAAGTACAATGCTGTATATGTCGTACATACTAACATCATTATTACAGATGCGATATAGAGATTGACGATTTCATAGGTGATAGATTCGAGCTGCACTTAATTCGATACGCCGTATAACCAATAGCTAGAAATACGCACTCTCACGGATAAAATTGTAAGTAGCTCCATTTGAGGGGAAATGAGAAAAAATAAGGGAGAGGGCAGAAGAAGCAAGTGTGAATCACGAATCGTGTCTATATGGTTGGCTGCTAGCATATGTTTGTACGTCCCCGAGTGTCGCCGAAGCTGACTCGGCTCTCATCGGAGAATCTAGTGCGAGCAAGTCAAGTCAGCTTTATGTATGCGACTATGCATGAATGAAGTGCTATCTTGTGTCAGTCCATTGAAATCGGCCGTCGGCGACATCGAATCGAACGCATCACACATGCCAGCGGCCAGCACATTGACACGATCACACGACTCGTGGCTCGCGCTTGCTTCTGCCTTCTCCCATTCTTCTCTCTCATTTCCCCTCATTTCATCGTAAGTGGAACAGCTTAAAGTTTTATCCGCAAGAGTGCATATTACTCCGCGGCATTGAATTTCCCTATGGCATCGACAATCTCTCTATATTCATCTCTGATATTACAATATATTATTATATACACTTGTAAAAATATATACTGCAGCATACACTTGAGCATACATCAATGATACAGTTCTAGTAATTTGCAGAAAGCGCCAAACGTGGTGACTTCACGTAATAAAAACAGCTGATAAGAGTATTAATTATTAGACTTTAGAGTCGTTTAGAATTTCGTACTTTTAGAAAGTTACCCGACGTTGTGTTGTTACGTATTGTTGTGTACAGAATCAATCAATTCATCAATGTAAAATTTTTATAATTCCGTTTATAATTTTGGATTTTCTATTTAAATGAATATTAAATCCTGGTTTGACTATCTTTATTTCCTTTTTCACATGACCTGATTAAATTGCATGTCTGGTTCTTTATTCTTTTATATCTTATTACACTAATATTAACCTAAAAATATAAAAAATGGAGAAGGATAAGGATAAAACAAAAACGACAAGTGATAATATAAGATCAATAACACCTGAACTTCGTTTGAAGCATTGTTCTAAGAGAGCATCACGTTTTTCGTTTAATACCCAATATTCAATAGCAAAGTAAATATTGTTCAAATGTTTATAAAAAACTTAGCGAAGAAAAGTATATCTTAATTTGATTTTACTTTACTTATTCTTTTTTATTCATCATAATATTTAGATACTGTCGGTCTGGAAAAGAAATGCTTAAACAAGCTAATGTGTATAAAAAAGAAGGCGATTTGGAAATGGAATATATATTGTCTTTACGATACATTTTGTAAGCATTTTTATTAAAAATTTTATAATTTTATAATATTAAGATATAATTTATATCGATATTTTTCAGATTAATTTTAGAACTTATACCATCGCATCCAGAATATAATAGGCTCAACGTGAGTGAAAAGGAAAACATTAAGCAATCAGCAAAGGAAGAATTAACTAAGACTGAACAATTAAAACCAAGACTATTGGATTTCTTCAAAAAAGAAAACCTAAAATATCTACAAGAAGTTGAACAAGAGAAACAAAAGTAATAATATTTATATTTAAATATACAAAATGACTTGGAATTATTCAAAGTATTTGTACTTTTAGATTAAAGGAACAGGAAGAAGCAAGAAATAAAGTTATAGCTCCAGAGATAAATGTACCTCAAATTGCAAAAGCAACTAGTACTGCAACCAATGATGCATTAATAGCTGCAGATGAACTTAAGTTGAAAACAAAAGTTTTTTCTCCTAAAAATACTGTCGCACCTAAATTAAATGAATTACCACAATCATCTAAGGAAAGGTAATGATTAATTAAAAACAGTAAAAAATATAAAATTTTTAATTATGTTTCTTTTTTAGAAAAGTACCCATTGTGGATCGTTCTACAAAACCAGCCTATCTAAAATTAAATGATAGATTAAGAGACATTGTTGTTCCTAAAAAATTAATGCATCATTTTTTACATCTTGCTTCTAGTAATACTTATAACAATGTTGAAACTTGTGGAATATTAGCAGGAAAATTAGAAAGAAATAGGTTATTAGTAAGTCATGTATTAATACCTAAACAGACTGGAGCTCCTGATTCTTGCATAACGTACAATGAGGAAGATATTTTTGATTTTCAAGACCAAAATGATTTAATTACTCTTGGATGGATTCACGTTAGTATACACAATAATTATTTTACATATTAGAAACAAGAGCTATAAATATTCATTGGTTATTTATTTTTTTTACTTAGACTCATCCGAGCCAGACAGCATTTTTGTCTAGTGTTGACCTTCATACGCATTGTTCATATCAACTCATGATGGCTGAAGCAATCGCTATAGTTTGTGCACCTAAATATAATGAGTAAATAAACAAAACTGTTTCGTAAAACTTTTTACACTAAAGTTCATCAAATAGATATTTATATATATTATTTATTTATGCAGGACAGGATTTTTCCATTTAACTCCAGATTATGGTTTGAACTACATTGCGAATTGCAGAGAAACTGGATTTCATCCTCATCCAATTGAACCACCTTTGTTCACTGTGAGTTTCACAAGTTTCAAATCAATCTTTTAATTTTCAATTCATTAACAATCGCTTAGTATAAATAAATTAACATTTTCAATACAACAATTATGACCAAATTAAAAACATTATTTAAAAATTTCTACTCAATATTGTTATAGTATTTAATAGACTATCGCATTTTTAAATTATACATTCAATAATTGTTTCTGGAATGTTTTTACAGCAACTAGTAATCAAATATTTTTATAATTATTAAAGATTACACAGTACATGATTAAATATTAATTAAACAATAGAAAATAACAATGTGCTCAGTTTTTTTATCTAAATTGATAAAAACTTAATCAATTAAAATGGCATACAAATTTTACGATATATTTAATCTTTAAGTACTACGAATATAATAAATAATAATAAACTTTTTTCTAATTTATTTGAATTTTACAGGCAGCTAAACACTTTATATTAGATAATCAGGCATCTATAGCAGCTATTGATTTAAGAACAAAATGACATCTATTTTGTAATTAAGAGAAACATACAATGTGTTACGTCCTGCATAATGCTTCACTATTTTTAATTAATAATATATATATATATATATATTATTATGAGAGAAACTCACAAACGAACCGAGCGCCGACATCGCCCGCTGCATTTATGACCGGGCCGGCGCACGTGCACCGACGAGCCCTTTTTTCACACTCCGAAGCAGGCCCAAATAACGACCTTTCATAAGTTCATTGTTTCTAAAAACCTTTCTCTTTGTCATAGATGTTCTATTATATAAAAACCATATAAACAGTTTAACAGAGAATAATTTTCCCTTTCCGAAAAAACCTCACGTGCGATAGAAAGATATAATATAAAATAAGTGTAAAAACTAAAGAAACACTAATAATAGTCGAATCTGCGCCAATTTATAACAGTAAGAGAAAAGAGCCCAAAGGAGATTTTCCCCAAAACGGCTGCCCTGCACGGGACGGTAGGTCTCTGGTCTTAAACCATATCAAATCAACCATCTGAATAACGGCCTAGTCTCAATTCTTCCAAAACTGACAAGCCATTATTTGTGCACCCACCGTACGGATAAAATTCAAAGTAACGGCTAGACTATTTTATTTTTTCAATACTTACTATTTCCACCTTTGAATATGAATTGCGAATTAACGAATTATATTGAAATTGTAACAAACTGTAATGTAACTAATACATGGCGCCAACCGCCGTATGAAATTCATTAAGACCGCAAATCAGTGTTAAAATTTTGTAAACCGCACTATTAAAATTCAATAAACTAAAACTTCAGATTAATACTACTTTTTCTTCACTCAGAAAACCTCCTATTATACAAGCTGAAAGGCTTCTCCGGTTAAATAAAGAGAGGGCAATGTCTTGGGAAAATCCATAGGCTCTCGCCTCAGAGATAATCTCGGCAAGGTATGCCATAAAAAGTGGTTACCCCCTTACGACCTTGTTCTCAGGCTATTGGGCGCAAGCCTAGGCCTAAAAATCGGCAAAAGCAGCACTCAGTCTTCCACTGAAGTGCGAGCAACTGTGTCGCGTGTCCTAGAGAAACAATTTGTTTTCGGTGCAGAATTCGTGCCTAAATAAATTAAACGTTAAATTGTCAGACGTGACAAATGCATTCTAAATAAAAAAGGATATGTATGGCGAGAGAAGGTGTATGGAAGGTGTATAGGAAATTTAATGGAGTATAAATTTTTCTGGATAATAAATATAAGACTAATAATTGCTAATAGATAGTAGAATAAGAAATTGCAAAATACTTGTAAACTTTATAAAAGTTTGAATAAATAAATAATGTTATATCAAACTTAGGCGCTTGAAAATATTCATCCTTGTAAAGTATAAAATTAAGAGTTAAAGTGTATGAATTAACATTGTATATAATTCAATTAAGTCGATTATGACATGTAAAAATAAGAGCTTAATTTTTTTGTTTTCAATGATAAAAGTTAGATAAATAGGTAGAATAGATTTATTTTCTGTGCAGTTATAAGAATTTACAATTAAAAACTATAGTTGTATACAATGGCAAACAGTCATATCATATCGTACATAAATATAAATAAATATCACCATAATAACCCGGTTTGTTTACATTTAATTCATCCAAGTCAACTTATCACAGCACTAGTATAATTGTAGAATTAAATTACTTGGTTTATTATTGTTGTGAAAAAATTAGAATACATTATACAATCATTTATGGCATACTATTAAATTACATAACGACTAAATTATTGTTTGATAAATTGAAATTATTTAAATTTTTATTTTGAAATTAATTTGGAAATATATGTAATAACATTTTTAGCTTTAATAATGTTAGATTAATTTTTGTATCAAGGTGTGTTTATGTTTTCCGAATCAGGTCAACTTTCTTAATTTAAAAGTACATTATTATTACTGCTAAATATTTGGCTCAGTGGGAGAATTTCATATGTAAAATTGTAAAATTAAAAATTTTGTAATTGTAAATGATCAAAACCATTTTATGTAACTTATATATCTTATATAAAATGAATATGTCAAATAAGTGTATTGGTATTTGGGAAAATCTACGAAATCAACTAAAAAACAATCGGTTCGGGTAGTATTTGATATACAATGATTATAAATTTCGATGAAAAGATGTTTTAAACTAGAAAAATAATACAATTTCTAAGGTTTTCCTATATATTAAATACACATAATTTTATATTGGCAAATCTCTTAACAAATAATGAACTATTATTTATAACATTGCGTTACTCGTTATACTACTATAAATTAGTAATACAGTAAACTAGTTAATCATATTTTAGTACAGTAAATATAAATATTAAGTATGTACAACCACGTAGTTTGAAAAACTCAATGAATACAAGTATGTGTAAAATGGTAAACATTCCTCGAAGTGATAACAAATATTATTATCAAGTCATCTTTTGAAAGTCTTTAATACCAAATGAAATTAATTTGGAAAAAATTTTGTAACGTTTTTTTTAAGTTTTGATGTTTAATTCTAATGTGATTAACGATCATTTTCAGAACTTTATCGTGCCTTTCAAATCAATAATCGAGATAATTTTCACATAATATTACTAACGTAAGTGATATTTACTTAACTTTTTGCTTAAATATGTATGAGAAATTTGTCCTAAAGTCAAATAGTTTGATTGGTGAAATAAAGTGTATTCAATGTTTGAAACGAATATCATTGTACGTACTGCATTGAATTTGCATTATCGAATGAATGTGAATTACAGTTATTATTATTTATAGTTTGTATACTATACGTATGTAATGGACACGAAATTGACTTTCAACATAATATATTTGTCAAAAAATTACACGATTGTACGTAAAAAAAATCGTACTTTAGAATAAAAATTTCAAAATAATGCACAAGCAATGCGCACACATAATAGTAATTAGAACATTCATTTACATTATACCTTTTCTTGTAATGAAAATAAATGTACATAAATCTAGTTTTGCCTATATTCATTTTAATAAATTTATTAAATAATACGCGTTTTTATTTACTATAAACGTATGATTAAATCATAAATCTGCTTTGCTTTCTATATCAAACAGATATCAGTACAAGTAAACTTCATTTCATTTTAAAATGAAAATTTTACATGAAAATTATTATTAAAATTAAAATTAAAATGATGCATCAAAATTAGAAGTGAAATTTAAAAGCAAGTAAAGTGTGAAGATAATATCCCTTCGTAGACGCGGAGATTATTATAATTAATTCAAATTTGAAAATGATCATAAAATAAATTGTAGAATGATGCGCTGCGATTACATTTGAACCATTCGCGGCAGCTGCCTTAAGACGCGTAAGAATTGAGTCAGTCGCGAGAGAGCGCGCAATCGGCGCTGAAGGTGCTAATCGCGCGTCGCCTTGATTCAATCGGTCGCGACGGTAAATTTCTTATGTGCTTAAGTGTTTGAATTCGTCAAGAAAGAAAGATGGGTTCGTTCTAAAGTTATTCGTTTCCTGTTTGCATCTGTCCATTTTCCAATAGACCCGAGCTCATACTCCTCGTTGTATACTCGTCCACTGCTAATATAATAGTAAGTACATTATACAGGCGTACAATAGACAGGCGACATTTTTTGTTTTACGTATTCGACTCGCTACTAGCAAACGAGTTTCTTAAGCAATGGCATAGCTATGATTGGCATTTTGTAGGCTTGGCTTGCGCTGATTCCGTATTTAAAATTGTGTTGATATTTGTAAAAAATAATTGGATTTAGGCAAGTGACAATCGTTAGAAAGGAGCGATGAAATAAGTTATCCTTGAGGGAACAGATATAGGAGAACGCTGAAGAACGTGTGCGCGCTGTGCGGTTAGTGATATCAACGATTATCAAGTTATTCACGGGGTGAATTTGGTGTGTTTGTAGTGTTCAGTTTAGCATGTATAATGTAAAAAAAACCGCACAAATCTGTTGCTTAAGGAACGTGAGAAAACTAACGGTTAACATATCTCGCTGTGAACGTGATTTTCTCAGAAGAGGCACAACATTTTTTAAGTGTATCACGTGCTCCTATGTCACGTCTCTACTACAAACTTTGCGATAAAAGTGAACAAATTCAATTATACAAGTATATAATTGTATAATTTTATTATATTTGAATTTTGTAAGAAGTGTCTATACACATATATATATACATATTCGTAAAACTTGTATATTTAAATTGTTAGTTGATATATATTTATATATTTATATTATTAAATGATATATCCTTTTCTATTGATTCGGAGATTAGCAGGTCTACTTGTGTTGTCCATTTTGAGTTCTATTGGAATTAAAAGATTAGCGCATGTGACGTACGTAAAGGTAGTCATACTCTATTGTAAAAAAATGCGCGAAAGAAAAATAATTAAAAAAGGTTTACTATTTGTACTGATAATGCTGAGATAATAAAACCGAAAAGACCATGTAATACGCAAGTCAATTTATCTTTCATAGATCGATCGAACAGCCGCTCGAAGCGAGAGGAGGTATCGAACAAAACAGTTTTTCCCTGCCGTAAAATCGTACTTTTTGCATAAAAAATGCGCAAACGATTTTTTTCTCGCAATTTCGAATAGTAAACAAGGTAGATAAAAAGACGATATTGCGCAAGCAGCTCGGTGAATAAGTCGTGGCAAAGGCGCGCTTATATACACACAAAAAGGCAGGATTTAAATATTCTTAGAGATTCTGCGCTGCGTCACATTTTCGTAAGACGGCGCAGGCGCGTGGCACACACAAGACGGGCGTACTCGCGCGCTCCTCGACGTCCGCCGCGCGCCTGATCCAATGAGAGTAATTGAATTTGCACCGATGCCGCGGCTCGCGCGCAGTCCACCCGGAATCTCATGCAAACGAGGTAATGAATCGTGATTAATTGGCCATGATGCGCGAGCGACGTGTGGGGAATCCCGGGCGCCGCCGCGGCGGCTCGGAGTCCGCGTCGGTTGGAGGCCGAGGCGGCCCCAGGAGTGTTAGCGGCTCCCGGCGCTAACTCGATTTCGCCTGGACGCCCCCACGACGCAAATCGAATTGGCCCCCGCGGAGGCCAATAAGTGCCGCCTGCCAATATTCGCGCCCACGAGCGCGGCCCGTGACCTCCGGAATTCAAAGTCGCAGAGGCGCAGGTATTCCGGGGCTTGTACGTTGTCGGACATGTCAGTATACGCGCGCCCGGCTGCCCGAGTTGAAAACCGATCGCGCAACGCTCGACGGGTACATGCCGCCCTATATACGCGGGCGCGCCGCGAGATAAGCTACGAGCGCGAGTCGAGCTAAGGCGTAGTGCTTTTTTTTTATATTAACGCGCGATAAAAACAATTTGGCGATAACCATCAGGGAATTAGATCGTCGAGCTCGCTTGTCTTATCTTTTTCAGAAGTTGCGACTGATAGAGGCGATAGATGGTGTTATCAGCGCAGGTAGAATTTCCATTGTGGCTGCACTTATTTTGGGCACAGATTCTTTCGGTGAGCCATACATAGTGGCCAGCAGCGATCATGTTCCAAGTGCCGTTTCGTTGTCTGGTCGCACTTTTCCTTTGCAGTAAGTAATTCGTTTGCTGGGCGGTAAATCATAAGGGAGCTGGAATCTCATTGAGGAATTTTGTGTACTGTTGCAGCCAACTTTGTGAACAGCGATTTAAGCACGATAGAGCTGCCTTCCGAAGTGCAGCCTTTGCAATCGACTGAGGTGGTCCATGTGGATAGCGGATCGAAACCGACCCTGCCCCAATCGACTGCGATAAATGCGACAACGGTCTACTCAACTAAGAACGATGGTTTGTAATAACCGATAACTCCTATAATCCAATGATTTTCAAGCATTACGTCTTTTGTTTTTAAGTACTGTAAAGATATGGTGTGGAACCTTCTTTGCATTATTCCATTAAATTATCAGTTCCTAAAATAATTATTGAAGAAATCTCATTTTGGTTTTATCTTATACGACAAACTATATTGAGAACTTTGCGATTATATATCGAGACGCTATTGAAACTATTCAAAACGAAGCAGAAAAAGGAGTATAATAATTATAAAAGTGATGGTTTCATGTGTCCTTTTATCTATATACGTATATACAAAATTGCGCGTCATTTGTTTTGTCTATATATCCCTCGGTAAATTGAGTAATCTATATACATATCAAATGTACTGTATCAGTGTGAAGAATCACCTTTTCATACGCATTATATTTCAACGACACTACGCGTTAAATCAGTAGAAACAGTTTAGAAGTGGCTAAAAACTTTTTTCTCGATTACAGAGAATGTCGATACCAGTACTGAACAAAAGCCTCCGCCGAGCAATCAGACAGAAAGTCCAAATGTAAACACTACCTTACTCGAATCGACAATCAATTCCGATCAAAATGGTAAATCAGAGCTATAACGTTTAATCTAAAACTGATAGGCATCATCGAGCATTGTTTTAACACTAATCTGACAATGTAAACATTAAATGATGAAGGAACTTTCGTTCTGACACGAGGTACAGCCATATTTGACAAACATAACTAAACCGTTTAGATTTTTCGTCCGAAAAAACAACCGTTGACGACCACTACACTCCCGATATGTCTTCCGGTTCTGAGTCTTCATCAATTACTGTTGCCTCGTCAACATCGACGTCGAGCACAACAGGGACAATATCCAGCTCATCTACCTCAACGCTCAGTTCAATCACGACGACGCTTAGCTCAACCATGTCGATGCCAATGGAGACGACTCCCAAGGAAGAATCAACGGAAGCAATTACAGAAGCTCAGGATAACGACATCTCCAAGCTACCACTCGAAGAACGACCTTCAGAATCTATGTCTTCGGGGACTATCGCACTTGTTATGGCCATTGTATTCGCCGTCGTCGTTGTGCTCGTCTACGTTGGATTACTATCCTGGAGGCGCTATCTTGAGTAAGACCTCGCTAATGCAAAGTAGACCGATATAACTGACTATTATTCATACGGGTCACGATTAAAGATGACGAATAATTTATTGTAAGATATTCGAAAAATCAATTAACAATTAATCTTTCATTGCAGTAAATACGGCGATAGCTACTGAACTAAATTATAAATATTACTGTTCTGGAAATGAATTAAAAATTTTGATAAATTTAGACTTTCTAAAAAATTCGAATAACTGCTTTATATGGACTGAGTACCAGAATGAAACTACAAGAAAATTGACAAATGTTTATTAACAAAAATTGTTAGTAATAAAAAGAATCAAAAAATATCACAGGTGCATTCCGCAAATAATCAACATAAGCATTTACTAAATTACTATAATTATAGTTTAATCATCGAGACATTATTTTTATATAGATAACGATTTTAACCTTAATCTTTAAAGTAATTTTTCTTCAAAAATGTAATTATATTGATTTGTAAATTTAATTGCATCTCAAAATACATTTTTATAATTTTGTTTTTTTTTAAACAATAACTAAATAGTAGAATATGTGTCATGATTGTATTTTAATGCAATTTTCTTTTCCGTATAGATATCGCTACGGTAATCGTGAACTACTAGTCAACGACTTGGAATTTGATACTAATGATCTTCGCCACTTTGAGGTATCGTTTAATAAATAAAATTTTTAATTTAGCATTATTTACTAAATTAATATTGTTAAAAACATTGTGACCTTGTGTTTTCAGCTCTGATCCCGTTCTTACTGATATTTGATGCAGATAAAACGAAATATAAACTAATTGTTCTGTGATACTATACATAACTTATCTGTACACATGTTAAACGTACTATAAACGTTTCATTACTCTGCCTTGATTACGTTAAGTAATCATTTTATTTGTTATAATGTAACGTATATATATTACAGTCCTACCTCTATTATAAAATCTTTTTAATGAAACTTAGTGTAATGCAGTCCAATTATTTGAAATGTTTAAAATGATTACTTTTGAATAATAATTTAAGTATTATTGTATACAAACTGTCCAACTGTAAATATTCAAGTATTATAAATTAATGTTGAAAAATTTAATTATAAACAAGTTTAAAATATTGTTGTATAAAATACATACCAAATTTTAATGAAGAGAAATTCTATAGGAATTGTAAAATTATTTTTATTGATTTATAAAAAGAAGAATTTGCAATAAGTAATACAGCATACATGATTTTATATAATATGATAAGTATTTATTAAACCTCTTTTCCAATGTAAGCCATTGCTATAAATTATAACATGATATTGAATAAACATAATTGTTTATTCAAATTCTGTAAGTCATGATTATTGTTGAGTAATACAAAAAATGTAAAATTAAAAAGATTCCAATAAAAGAAAATAGATATCTTCATACATCAGCTTTTTCATGATAAAAGCATGTGGCAGTAAACTATAAAACATAGGTAACATCTGGCAATTCTTGTATAACAATAATAATTACATATTAGTGTAAACTTATTTTTTTTTGTTAATAACAAGTGGTCCAACATTATCTCCACATTCATTGTTGTGGCGACCATGAGCTCCATCACAGTAAGGCCACTAAAAATAAATAAACTTTTATTAATAAGGTTTAATTAAATTTGCATGGTAAAAAGAAGTTTTTGTAAATGCATTCTGGATAACGCATTATTATAGAATATAGGAATTGTTATTTCTCAAATTTAATTCAACTACAATTAAAAATATTCTTCAAAGGTCATTTAGAAAATGACTTGTGATAAATTATAACTTATCACACAAAAAATATATTATTGATATAAATACTCTAATATCATTTACCTATAATATAAAAAGCACACATGATTATATAACATACGTTCTAAATGCTATCAAGTTAATAATTCAAGGCATTAATATTATATAACATAATAATAATTTTGTGCTTTTTTGAATAGAAAATTTAGAATAAGAAATTTATACTTACATTTTGACTTCTCCAACAACGGCAAAAGGCTACATTCTCAGTAATATCTTCAATATCTATTGAGTCAACAACTTTACCAATGTCCTTCTTTACTTTAAGATTCACTTTTCCAGAAGGCTGAAATTATTTACTTTATAAAAATTTAATTTTTAGAAGTAATTGTTGGATAAAAATTGTCATTGGTATACAATATTATAGAAACAAAGTAATAGCAAGTATTTAAGTTACTAGCACTTGTAATACACACAAAGTTATTCATCAAAAATAGTGATTACTTACTGGTGGCCTAGCTTTTGGACAAAATGCTCTGTATGACATGTATCCTAATCCATAGAAAAAAGCAGTTGCTGGAACTAGGCTGAGCCAATCTTTTACTATGAAATGAATAATGTTAATGTTACCTCATGATTAAACATATAGGTTTACGTAAATGTTATTTATATATAACGAATTATTTTGACCTACAAGGTACAAATTGAATTACAAGATTTTTTTGACAAGTAAAATGTTATAGATGAACGTAAGTATCAAGTATTATAGTGCACACAATGTTTACCTCCTAATCGAAACCATCCTCCTATCGAATTGGGAATCGGCAAATCAGATAAATAATTCGGGAGAGACACTTTTACGAGGTGTGCAACAGACTCCATATTTACTGATATTTACTACCCACTGCGGGATCAAGCGAGCACTGCGTTCCAAAGTTGCTATTTGCCGGATTGAAATTTTTAAATCTACAAAACCAATCACAGGTAGTTTAAAGAATCATGCGATATTTTCAACAATTAAAAGTCATCTGCAATTGACATGCGCATTGTTTAACAAGTGTGTCTTTTAAATGCATAATAATTCATAGTACGAGACAAAAAACTTTAAATAACTCACTATTTTAGATTTATTTATATTTCCGATAAATATTTATGAAAATGTTTACAAAGCACTAATTTTTCTTTTAAATAAGTTAAAAAGAGAGAATCTCACTAAATCATTACATGAATCATTGTAAACAAAAATATCCTAATATTTTATTTCATTTTCAAGCGCATTCTCCATTGAACAGTATCGAAACAGTACAAAACAAACATTATAGTATTAAGGAGGACAAGTACAAGTCACGTGAATATGACAAATGAGCAGTCTCGAGCTTACGAAGACTAGAACATAGAGGAGTACACCAAAAATAAAAAACAATTAAAGCTTAACAAAAAAATGTAAAATAATGGAAGAGCAAGCGGTCCAAAAATACAGCATCAGGTACATTGCTCTTTTTGCAAGACTTAAACAATTATAAGGGAAGTAGAGCTAAAAGCGTAAAAGGTAAATGAACCGTGGAAAAGGTATTCGCCAGTTAATAAAGATGAGTTAAGACGTCAAATAAACACACAGCGGTCCGTGTAGCAAGTGAGCCTGCGGTCCGAACGACCTGCGATGACTCTCAACGACTAGTGCAGTAAAACGTACGAATGCAGCGGCAGAGCAGCCGAGCAGCAAGGTAGATTGAAAATTGAATCTTGCGCAGAAGTGCAGAGTGCAGACTAGAGCCATAGGGCAGGATAGGAAGTTGCATCGCAGCCGGGAGTGGGGCGACGGATGATCTCTGTATTGGCGCGCTCGGCAGCGGTCGGCACTCGGGACGTCTCGCGCAGCCGTAGGGTTAGGGCCAGGGCCGGAGAGAGAGCGGGAGAAAGAGGGGGCCAGGGCGGGCTCGATCGAGCGCGCGGCCGGTCCTTGGAGGTGGCGCCATCGGTGCGTAGGACGACGCTCCGCGGCGCGGGGCGTAACGGAAAAATCTGCGCCGGGCGGGCTGCACGGGGCGCCGCGCCGACAGCGAGACGCTCGTGCGGCCAACATATAGCTCGGGCCACGAGTGATAGCCGCCTGGCGCTCCGGTGAAATCGCGGGCCGCGAGAGGAAAGCCGAGTGCAGGGAGCGAGCGGGGCAGCAGTCGTCGAGCGATCGCGGAGCGGTGCGGAGCTGGGCACCGAGCGAGCGTCCCCAGGAGCAGCGCAGTGCGCGCGCGGCGATCCCTCGAGCGAGAGGTCGGTCGGGGGCCCCCCCGAGCCCGGAGCCCCGGGGCCCGCAGGACGCAGGAGCCGCCGAGGCGCTCGAGGCCCAGGGCCCGAGGATGCCGGAGCCCGGGAGCTGCAATGTCAAGGGCGGCCCGCTCGAGTCGGGGCGTCGCTGCGGACAAGACCGGCCCGACACTCTCGAGGACTACTCGGCATCGGGCCAGCAGTGAGCCGAGGGGCCCGCGCGCCCTCGGAGCCGCCCAGGAGCCGCCCAGCGCGGCCCTGCCCTTGCCCCTCGCTCCAGGCTGCGAGCCTCGCTGTCAAGACCTTTCTCGGGGCGCGAGCGTGTGCGGAATATAAAGACACCCGCGGCCGGAGAGCGAGAGAGCGCGCGCGTCTCGCCCGCACGAACCCACGGCTGGGGGCGCGAGTGAGAGAGGAGGAGGCGACTCGAGCGACACGCGCCTTTTTTCCGCGGCCGCCGCCGCCGCCGCCGCCGCCGCCGAGTCGCGCGTGCAGTGTCCGTCTTGGAGCGCGGAGCCCGCGCACCGGCCCGCACGAGGTCGCCGACTCCGGGGCGCCCGCCGCACATGACACCGCCTCGCGAGAGATCGATGCCCGACGGACTGTGAGAGCGCGAGGAACATGGCTGAGGAGCTCCTGGTTACACTCAACCGCAGCGACTCGACGGGCTTCGGCTTCTCCTTGCTCGGCACCGCCGGCCTGCCCCACGTCATCTACGACATCATCGAGAACTCGCCAGCGGCCGACAGTGGCAAGGTAAGCGCCCGCGCGGACTCGCGCCCACTTTGAATTTCCCACACCCACTGACGCCCGCCGCCGCCGCCGCCGCCGCCGCCGCTGCTGCTGTCGCCGTCTCCAGCTCCTCTTCTCCGCTCCTCCTCGGCCCGACCTCACCGCTCCGAGTCTTCCTGCCTTTTTCCTCCTTCCCCTTCTCTCCTCTCTTAAGACAGCGGCGCGGCTTCGACGTTTATGCTTTCACGCGCCCCGATTTGCGGAGCAGCCGGTATCGACCCGCCCTCGTTTATATCGCGCCAAATATATGAGTAACCCGGATGCGTCTAACAAACCGGAGCCCTGTCTCCGCGGGGGCTAATCTTCGCGCCTCTCCTCCCAGCAACTGCATAACAGACTTTGCGCACTCTTTAGACCTCGCCGGTTCCATCAGTGCACTATTTATAAATCTTATCGGAATTTCCAGCGGTAGAGGCCTAGAGCCGCCAAGGCTCGTAAGATATTCAAAACAACGAGTATCAATTGCTCGTTGCCAATTTGATAGTCTTCTTACGATGTATTATACATTGTTTTCAATGTAGTTCCGCGCCTATCGAGAAAAAGGCCTCGAGATTTAATCAATGGCGTTAAGCGATTACGCACGACGTTCAGCTCTTTCCATCGAGGCCCTCGCGAGATCCTTCTCCGAGTCCCTATTCAACGCCCACTCTGTCTTTTCATTTAATTTTCCGTTTTGCGGAATAACCGAGTGGGTGGGGAGGATACAAACAGGTTATGTTCTACGTAACCATGGGTCAAACCGACCATCCTACGGGTTTATATCTACTGTCTTAAAGTTTGAAATATTCACGTGTATACGAAAGGAACTGCGTGTTTTTCTTCTGTAGGCCGATGGGAGCATTAATTCCTTGCATCCGTTACCTCGCGACTTACCTCGAGAGATTAGGTGTAAGCATGCTCGTGGGTACAATTCGCATTTGTTTCTTGGAGTATATTCTCAATCACCTCGAGCTCTATGCTTCGCTCGCCTCCTTTGTTTTGTTTCTCGCTCGACTTTCCTCTCTTTTGAATATCGACTGCAAAATACCAGCTCCGTGCACAATATGTATACTGCAAGTGTAAGCTTATGACGCATTTAAAGTGCGGTTTGTCATTATACCCCCGGCTTCGATATACTCATTGCCAAGCAGCGGACGACCGTCTTTTTAGTGCATTCCATCCACTGTAATGCTGTCGACAGCGGCATGCTCGAATTACGATTAGATATACACGGAAAACAATCTAGAGTTCATTCACTCGCGCATACGAATGGGGAATCTATGAATCTAAACTATATAGTGTTTTTTTGGTCGAGTTTTCGTTGGCGCCGTTTCATTGAAAGTCGTGCCATCTTGAGCTGCGCTTCCGGCCCCATAACGCCCCTCTGTGTAAATAACTCCGTATATTCGATCATCTACCGTGCCGAGATGATATTTATTTTATACACAGCAGACAAATATGGTTGACTCTATTTTTATACTCTGACCTCTTGTCTCCCACACTCATTACTTATTTGTCGTGGAAAAAGAGCACATCGAACGCATCAGTGCGACAAGGGAGTTATTAGTTTAACGTCTATCGGCTCCTCGACAGCTGGCGAATGAATAAGTCGATTAACGATAGGCATAAGGAATGCGCGCCAGCCATTGGACGAAAAATATCACGATAACGCGGGCGTCGGCGTAAATTCACATTCGGGCGTAGCGGGGCGCCTGCGCGCATAAAACGAGCGCGGACGCGGCTGCGAGGCCCGAAAACGGGGGAGGCCGCTAGAAAAAGAGTTGGCGGCTGATTCGTTATCGGGCGCCGCGGCGGTCGACATGTGCCTTTTAATCCGAGGCATCAATCCGAGAGTTTGCCGGCTAGTCGCGGGTCCTTGGCTTTTTACGAGCAATCCCGGGCTGATTGACCGGTTTTTGTCGGTCACTGCCCTACGAGTTACACTACACATTTTATCCGCCGACGCGTAAGCCCATGGTGGCGGCGGCCGCCCCGGGGACGCAAATAAGCGCGCCGCATTCGACATCGGCACGCAGGACGGCGCAGTCGTTATTGGCGGCGCGTAGGCGGCGGGACGGCTTTCGAGACGGGATCAAATTAACATTCGCGCGCGCGGGTTTGTCTGCCGGCTCGAATCGCCGTTACTTTCCTCGGCGCTTCCCCCCCCCCCCTGCCCTTCGCCGGTCCGCGCGCGGTCCTCCCGCTCGAGCTCTCGCTTTATCCCCATTGTTGCCTTATGGTTGTCGCGCCCTTCCTCGCGGAGATAGGCGAATCCGCAACTGCCGGCGCGTCGCCGGATATTAATAGCTATTGCTAATTTTAATGGGAACGGCCGATGGCACGAATGGCACCCTCGGCTCGGCCTCCCGGATAATGCGAAGAGGTATGCTCGGTCCAGGATCGCCCGCCCTCGTAATCCCGCAGCTGCCGGGATCCCGGGTGGCCGTCGATAACCATTTCGGAACCGGCAGGCCCAGTCACGGTCAAGTGCATTTTTCATCGCGCCAAGGGATCAATGCCAAATGCGCGTCCCTCCCGCGTTTTTTTTTTGCGCTCGAGAGTGCGAGTCACCTTTTGATCGAACTAGGTCGGGTCGTAGCGAACCAGCACAACATTCATATGTCGCTCAAGTGACGCAACGAGTTGCGCAAGTCGCTCATATAAATGGGTCGTAGGGCGAATCACGGCGGCGCGCCGCCTTATTATGAAAAATGCATCGGTCTGATATCATCTGGAGCGCCGACATTCTGCTACTTGCCTAAATTTATCTTGTGCGCTTCAATAATGAGCAAAGTATCCTTATACTAACACCCTAGTATACTAGTATTAATACATAGTGATAGTCGATATAATAATCAGAAGAAAAATAGAAAATACCAATATATATTATTGATGCGCTTTTAAAAAGCCGAAGCTTGATACCGTATAATATCTTCATCCACAGCTAATTAGAGTGTAAATTTTATCAAAATCATGTAATGCTATATAATGACATAAGGTAACTGTTACAATAAATAATAACAATCATGTTGTTTATCTATTGTTTGTAAAAAAAAATACACTATGCATTTGATATACTATACATGTATAATTAAAAGATATTTGATAATTAGAATTGATGAACGATCAAATTTTTCGTACGTCATGTTATTTTCTAGTATCATCAGCGGATACTCAAGTATGATCTAAGCAAATGAAAAATTAAAAAAGTCTGAAACACAGCAAATATTTAAATACTTATAAAAATGGCATTTTTTAATACTCTTTACTGTTTTTTATAATAATTAATGTTCACTAATATTGAGTAGTGAATTCATATTCTTTTAAGTAAAAATGGAAATGAGTATGGAAAATGATCAAAAAATTTTCAAAAATCAACTTGTAAAATTAAAAATGTTACGTTACACATTTATCAATTGAGTATGAAAAAAGTACATTTACATTTCATATATTTATAACATTGATAGTGTGGGTAAACTAGTAAAATTCCAATTAATTTAAACTGGTGTTTTTATTTTATATAAATAAGTCTTTGTTTAGTTTTATGTGTCAGCTTTAGTTAAATCTAAGTGGTGTTAACAAGGAAGTAAACAGTGTTACCCATAGTGGAGTCACAAACTTTTTTTGTTTGTATTTTTAAATTAATTTGCAGAATTTTAATCACATATAAACTAGATCAAGCCAATTGAGAACAGAGCAATTGAAATCTACACTATTAGGTATCGAATTTGTTTAGGCGTTCGTATAACGTAACATTAATGAATAATGATGTGGGATAAAATGACGTTGACCCTCGCATTCGTGCATTAATTAAAATAAGAAAAAGTATATCTCGTTTTCAAGATAGCTGCCTTATCTTCCTTACATCCCAATTTATATATTCAAGGTGTAGTGTATCTATACCTTTTACTTTTTGGTATACCTTCTCTGTTTTTTAAATCAGCTCATGCATGGGCGACCTTTCCTAAACGCTTAAGAAGGGTTTACACTTATACTTGGTCTGTAATAGCTGTAGTAACAAAAAATACATTATAAAATTCTGAATACAATACAATTAAAATCTGAAAATTTTTCACATAAAATATGTTTAAATTTGTAGTTAAACGAGACAAAGTAGAAGTCTGTTGTTTAATATTCACTTAGGACCGATCAATGAATTTTGTTCTATTAAGACTTAAGATATATATATATTTATTTGCAGATTTGTCGGATGTAGCTTTATTTTTAATGATTTCAAACTCTCTTTGTTTTTTATGTAATTTAAAATGAAAAGAATTTGAAATTTTTGTCATTTTTATATGTTATTAAATAAACTAATTTATTAGTACTTCCAAGTTGAAATTGACAACAAATAAAGCAACAAGACTACACATTATTGAATACCTACATTTTAGGACCTTATTAAACTAAATTAATTAATCGGTTTAAGAGAAAGTCTGCAGTAAACCCAAAATTTTGAAAAATTTATATGTTAAATGTAATTGAATCTATACATATTTTTAGTTTGTCTCGTTTAACTACAAACTTACATATATTTTACCAAAAAACATTTCAGATTTTTAATTATTGTATATTTTTTATTACATAGCTATTCAACAACAGGCCAAAAGTGTAAATCCCTCTTAAATAAATGTTTGCACCAACGGTGCCATTTTTATCCGTGGTGGAGTAATTATTGTTTGACGAGGGCGAGATCCGTGACTAATTGATATCTTCTTCACAGCTCTTATTCGAGTATACTGCTTGCTAGCATCAGGAGCATCGATACCACCGGAATCGTAACTGCATTATATCGACCGGTATAATTTTGCTGTTATTTCTGCATTCTTTTGAAGCCAGTGTATGAGCTGGTTCAGCGTGTTTTTCAATCACACTATAATCGAGGCTATAATAAATTAGGACATTAAACGCAAATGTACGGTAAATAAAATCAGAGTATCGATGTAAATTGATAATATAATTAAATAATAAATGAAGTTTTTTTGGGATGTCTCATTTATTTATAATCTGTTGTCACAATCAATTACGTAATTTAACCGTAATATTACTGCTTTCATTGTGTGTGCGATTCATTCAAATATTTAATTTATTTAAATCTTGAAATCACTCTGAAAAATTGCTTTCACAAATTTTAACATACGCATGACTTCATTCTAAATACTAATTTTTCAAATTCAAAAATAATTCAAATTCAAATAATACAAATTCAAATAATAATTATTCAATCGGTGCTGTTCTTTATACAAATGAAATAGTCAGAGAAAGAAAATTGCTGTTACTATAACATTATATTTTATTTATTTATGAAAGAACGAGACACAGTATAAACAATAACCTATCATGTTGTAAACATTAGCGCACCAATTAGTTTAAATGAAAGAAAAAATATAGATATCAAACCGCAGTGAATGTGAGAGTGAATGCAAACATTTGCCGTAAACTATGCGCAATATTTCATTCACGATATATGCAATGCATTTCTTGCAGTGTATATATCACTTGTACATATAGATAGTTGTGTATTTACCAACAAAATAAATGACACTGTCAGCGTTTTGGCACACAGATATATAAAAGTGTACCTAAAGGCAGATTTCATGTCTTTTATAACTTTTATGCTTTTATGCTTTATATCTTTTTGGCTGATTGAACTTGTGATATACTAATATTAATTTTAAAATAATTAGAATTTGAAAATTTTTATTTTTAGTAAATTTAAATTTTTTTTGGAATTTTTCGTAGTTTCGAAACAAAAACGAGCAAGGAAATAGAGAGAAATAATAGCATTTTTATTTGTAATCGAAATATTCTCAAGCGTATTTTTTATCTTTTACATAAATCATGTACAAAATATGTTTTTAGGTAGTTATTTTTTCAAAAATTAATTTGGCAGTCGATGTTGTGAGTATATTATATAAAATACAAGAGAATTTCTTTAAATATTTGATAAGTAAGTACGGCTTATAAGTGTATAATTTTTCAAATTACTTAGTTTTTGATTGCTTTAAAGTAACCGTGGTTTTAAAAAAATTTATGTAAAAATGTGCTTACAAATAAATTGTTTAATTTTCATCTATTGTTATTTGCATTTAATATACTAGATATTAATTGCAAACATTTAATTCAGTGGTTATATGGCGATCGTTAGGAAAGCTTTTGAGTTTATGAAAGCCGAGACGCTATTAGATATTTGCATCATCCTCTGTACTAATAGCATGAGAAATGAGTGTCGAAAGTGAGGTGGAAAATCGGCGTGCTTGTGCTAATGATGAGCACTATATAGCAGAAGCCCTCGTCACTTGCTCCATGGTGTGCATTCGACTGCATGGAAACCCTTGGACACTTGAACTCGGCTTTGAAAGTATTGAAGGAGAAGTGGGAGGAAGAACGGTCGCGTCTGTTTTGTAACCGCAATGAAATTTGGTTAATTAAGTTAACCAAAGTCAAGTATAGCGCTAGAGAGGTAGGCGCATGCGGTAGCGCCCGATCGAATTCGGTTATCTCCGATGCCTCGCTTTGCGGTGGATGTCTTAAAACTTGAATAGCGCCCTTATAATAAGCGCCTTGAGGCCCTTAGCCGATGCATATACATTCTTGCTTATTTAATAAGCTTGTATACAGTTGGGCGCTTGTGTCGCGACGCATAAGTATCGGAAATGTTGTGTTGCGTTTATTCGAGGGGACACGTGTGCTCACCGTGGAGACCGACATCGGCTACCTCAGCTGCCGCTATACTTGCGTGTGTAATTAAAAGCTCTTTTAATCTAATAAAATATTTGATTGGCACTTTATTAATCTTTGCTCCCGCATATTAAAAAAACGCAGACATTAAGAAAAGAAGAAAAGTCTGACAGTGCATTGTTTATTTTCTTTTGCCTCTCAGAGTGCTAATAATCATGAATCACAGCTCGTAGTAAATATAGCGCGCAGAGCAGTTTGAATTTTAGATAAGTTTACGATGTCAATGTAGATTCTTACATATACGGTCAAAGAGTGCAAGGAGTGTGTGTGCCATGTAGCCATCGGCGCTATAAGAATCCCGATCGAATTAACAGCGGAAATGACGTCTGTAAGGGCGTGAGCGCAAAGATTCCCCGCACGACGGTCACTGTGTCACATCCTAGGCGGCTTTTCTACGCAAGCAGTTTTTTCGGCTCCCGACAAATGTTGCTCTCTCCGCTGAGTCCGGCCTGTGAAGCGATCGGCAGGTCGATGTCCGGGCGACGGGGAGCCCCGAAGGTCCCCGCGGAGCCGGTGACGACGCTCGCCGGGTTTCGGCGTACGCGTTACTCAAACTCCCGGCAGAGCCAACCGGTTGCCCGGCGGCGGCGCGCGAAACTCGCTCGGGTCGTGTGTGGGGCGCCGGACAGACTCTCCCGGAGAAATTCCCTTGGCGGCGCGTCCTTCGCCCGCCCCGGCCTTATAGCGCACGAGAGCCGCGCGCCGCGCACTTTCTACTTAGCCCGAGAGCGCCACGTACGAGGATATATTTAATCCGAGGGCACGGCTGCGACGCGCCTCGCGGCTGGACCGGCCACGTGCGTGTGCCGCACACGGGACGGCTCTTACTTTGTATGTACGCGCTGCCGGTCTCGCGCAACGCCGGCGCGTGTAGTAGGCAAGGGCCCAGGAGAGCCTCCAGAAGCCCGGCGTAGCGGTGACCCCGGGCGTCGTCCGAGGGGACAAAAGGGTCGAGGCTGCCTCGGCGGCGCAGTTGGCCTCCGTCCGACGTGCGCCTCTTCCGCTCGCGTCTCCTTCCTGTAAATTCCTGGAGCTGAGATTATGCCTTCGGTACATGCGATACCATTGGCTCGAGTAATTCGATAGAGCCATACGATGAGGAGGCTGCTCCCGCGGTCGTTTTCCTTCTGTTTCCAAGGCGCTGCTGCTTTTACGCAGCTTCTGCGAGACTGATATAGACTGATTGGGTCGGCAGAGAGGAGTATTCCGAGCATGTGAATTATTTACAGTAGCCGGTACAACTTGGCTTATGTAACTCTAGCACATCAGAGGAATAGAATGAAACTTGAGAAAATGAAACCATTACGGCTGCATCGAAATTCAGGACGAAAAAGGGGAAACGCGATATTATATCGTGAAATATGTAATAGCCAACTCCAGCTCGCGCGCAAATATTTAAAAAAAAAGGCATAAATTAGAACTAATCAGATATTAAATAAAAAGGCGTAGCCCGGGCGGACTCATCAGCGTTAACTAATCCCCGGGAGACAATGAGCGTGACGCATCTAATTACCAGGAGGCCGGCATGCGGCGGGTGCGGCGATCTTTGGATCAGCCGACGGTCTCGGTCTATCGATCCGACGCCTGGCGGCCGCGGGCTGCCGGCGGCGGTCCGCAATGTTGGCTAATGGAATGTCCGGTTGGCCGCCGTATGGCCGCCGAATCAATTCCTCTCGAATTTTACGTCCCGAGTCCCTTAAAAAGCGCTGGGCCATTGCGACGGGGGCAGCCCGATCACGGCGCGCGTTAAACTTTCAGAAGCCGAATTGAAGGGCGCCGCTGCGACCGTCCTGAACGACCGCCGGACCCGTTTATTTCAGGACACTGCAGGCGCTGATTCGTATTAAAAAAAAAACCAACCAAGCGCGCTGATTGTAATGGAGAAGAGCGATTACCCTGAAAAATATCAAAAATCTATAAAAGAACATGAATATAGTTTTGAAGGGGAAATAATACGACTGTCGGCCGTATTTGCATTACAGCCTCAAGTGAATAGTCACATTTATACAGTGTAATTCACTCCGAAAGGAATAGAATTACACACTAAAGAATTTTAAAAATTTAGAATGTACGACAAATCGGCTGAAGTTTCTGCTGCGAAGCTGTACAATGAATTCAAGGTAACGAATGGCCTTTTGATTGTACTTGGGAAGCCATAATATTGAAACAAAACTTTTAACACGTTATTTAAACATAAAATTCGCAATCGATTTATGTACTTCCTTAGTAAACGATTTAAAATCTATGTTAGGTACATGATCGGACGCCGTTAAAATTTGTTCGGAAACGCGCGTTTATACCTCGCCCTAATGGTTTTGTATGAGAAGTTGCTACATCATACGAACATAATGACGGTGATGCAGAAAAATTAAAAAGTTGTCTCTACAATAAACAAGTAACAGCGCATACATTAAAAGACGAGATAAATTTTATAATCACTATATTTTATTGTCGCAGTTCATTGCTTTAAAACTCTAACGCATTCATAACTTTTTAAAACGTTTGTTAAGGTAAGAAGATATAATTTTTTGCTCGACGTTTCTTTTTGTTAATGAAACTATTAGTATAAATTTATAAATGAATTTCTGTTTATTTTTTTATATTTATCTAAAAATATAAACAACAACATGCAAAAGTGTATATCATATTATTATACTTGTCAGTGCACGTTTGCGTAGGCATGTGATTAATTGAACTTGGAGGACGCATGATGTACGAAATTTCGGTTTTTTATTTTGGAGATAATTCAAGATAAGACCGGAGCATCGTATGAAAAATTGGCTTAGCCGCGCTAAGGTCTCGCCCTAAGAATCACATTAGTACTGAGGCTATACATTTTTAAATAACTGGCTTTTAATTGGATGAGCTGGCGGCGTTCGGAGGGACGGCGTCCCGGACGACCGGGTTACTCGGAGGGATAGGCAGGATGACCTTCGAGCGCCGGTGCCCGGTCGTCGGCGGATGCGGATCACGTCGCCGCGGCGGCGACAAATGCAGCCGCGGGCGGAATGTGGCCGCGGGAGAGTAAGTAACGGGGTCCGGCGGAGGAGGAGCCGCCGAATTAAAATTTTTGCGGCACTTGGAGAATATTCTCCCTCCCCCCCCGAGAGGCCGGGCGGCCGCGCGACTCAGCTGAAACAAAAAGCCCCGGGAAAGTGAGGACGCGCGCCTCCTCCCTGCCGCGACCGTGTGGGAAAGGATGGATCGGCTTAGGAACTCCACTAAGTGGTGTACGTATAGAAGCGGCCGTAGCCCACTTACCGCCTCGACCTGCAAGAACTAATGAACACAAAAAAAAAAAGAAGAATTTAAGCCAGCTTCCACTGGCGCTTGGCGCGCATGGCTGCAGAGAAACGCGTCGAAAGTTAGCGGCCTACCGGCGCTATATGGCGCGTCGTTGGTAGAAAACGCGGCGGACGGGCCGCTGGTTAACCGAGCGGACACGCGCTCCTGCTTCCATTTATAATTGCGAACTTTCAAAGGGTTTTTCTACAATTTTCCCCCGGGCCGAAGAAACGACGGTTTCTTTTTTCGTTTTCATTTTTGCTCCTCCGCCAAGAGCGTCGCGAGTGCGCGTATAAGTTTGATCGCTCCGTGCAGCGAGAGAAAGGGCGGCATAGGTCGTTCTTCGGCTAACCTCGCGACGCTTTAGAAACATATAAGGAGTGCGCGCTTCCACATCGCGGAGCGCGCCGAGGCGATGAAAATACGGCAAAGAAGCGAGCCAACGTAACGTACTTGACCGACTTGCAAATAATGCCGGGAACGAAGGGCGCGCCTTTTGTTACGTCGCATCCGTCATAATCCGACTAAGAGCCCCTACGGTTTTTCTTTTTTTTTCCCCCCCCCTCTTTTATCCCGCAATCGAGCCGAGCTTTTTTTCCCCCATTTTCGCTCTCGGTTAACCGGCCCCCTTTTTCGCGCGGCGCCTCCCCCCCCCGGCAGAGTAAGGTTAATCTGCGAGGTCACCGCGAGCCCTCGACCCCGCTGGCCCGGCCGACTCCTCGGCCGGAGTCGCCTGCGCGACCGAGGCGGGCCGAGAGGTGCAGGAGAGGGCGCATCGATTGTTCCCCGGCGGGAGAGGAGGGCCGCGGATATATACGCGTAAGGCCTGGCTGCTGTGGGAATACCTGCGCCCTGGGTTAATATTTGCGCGGGCCGTTTGACGCGGCAGTCAAGGAGGCCGTCGACGCGCGAGGTTCGCCCACTTGGCCGAGCCTGCCGACCCGGGGAAAGTAGCTGTCCGCCTGCCGGTGATTTTGACTCTAACGGCCGCGGCGCGACTCGGCTTCGCCAATCGCCGCCGGGGCCCCGGGAGAGATCGAAATTATGGGAATAGCCGTGCGGCACGTAACGCGAATCCGTGCCCAAACGACGGTCGTCAAGTGCCCGCAACAACCTGTACTCTTCGCCCCGAGGGCGCATTGCGCGTCTCGACGGGAATACAAATGTTACCGCGAAAAGATACGATAGGCCTTGCGTTCGTTGTCCGCAGCTAAAGTTATACGTGTGCCTTTGAATAAGGAAGAATCAATATGTAATATTCTACACTTCATTTCATAGTCGGTTGTACGAAGAATAAAACTGGAGCAAAAATCTACATAATTTTGATTCTGCTCCGAAAAATATGATAAAATAGGAATAAAACATATTCGTTGAATAATTAATTTCCTCGAGTGTTCCATAAAAAGAATAGTAATGTATGCGCATTTTTAATGAAAATTATTTTTTCACTTCCAAAATCGAATTTTAATAATGAACGAACATATTCATCCTCTCGAATTTTGTCACCTTTTCTTTTTCGTTTGCGACAGAATTTTAATTAAAAACCCACACTAATATCACGCGTGTGCGGTACGGTTATATATGTATATATTCTATAGTTCTGTGCTAACTCTCGCTACTACTCTTTTTAATAGGAAACTCTACTTCGTACATTCGCATGAAGAAAATCTTCAACAGGAAGCTGTTTAGTTGGTGTATTCAATTCTTTACTTGAAAAATGAGGGAGCAGAGAGTGTTCAAATGAATAGATCTTTAGGTTACCTCTTTGCCTCTGCATTGTACAAAAAGCACTCGCATACAAACTTTTTTTCTACTATATTTATACAGCACAAACTAGCGCTGTAAAGTAAAAGTAAATGATGGTAAACAGTTAAGGGTAAATAACGAATCGTTTTAAGGATAAAATGTCTGCAATATTGTAAATATGTACACTACAGCTTGTTACGTTAAAAATAACAAAAAACCGATTTTCCGAGACTGTTGAATAATACTTGGAGGAGCTGTTTTAAGGGGTAAACAAATTTGGTTTCGGATCTTTTGCGCCATTGCTTATTTCGTATTGCAATAAGTTGCTTTTATGCATAATTACTGAAAAATAAAAAAAAAGTTTATCGCTCAATTTGAAAGCCCAAGAGTTTAGCAGACACATAGTACTATATCAATTCTAATATTTATTACGAATCATTACGGCTTATTTAACACCTGACTTGATCCTTCACTTGGTAAATTAATTACAGCGTTATTTTCACGTTGCTCGCGTTGTAGCATGTATGTTGTTTTAGATAACTGATTAATAAAACAACTTTCAAAATATATAAATAATTATCCGAATTATTATATTAGAAATTATAACATTATGTTATAATAAAATACAATTGTTATATTTTCAATATAATAATTTTTATAATCAAACAGCTTTATCCGCTTCATGCGAAGTTTTCATGTTTAAATCAAACCCACAGCTTTTAAAGAGATTTAGATATTTTTTCTAGGATTCTTGATCTAGTTTGTATTCTTCTTTACATATTTCATGGCAATTATATTTGGCGGTTTAAAAAGTCTTTTTATTTAAGCTGTTTTTAACAGAATAGTTTGAACACCATAATACCTTTAATTCGAATAGTCAGTTGTTTTGTGCGATCGATTGAACGCGAAATAAATATTTTTTTCCTTTTAGCATTTAATATTTAAATATTTTAAAATCGTTTTCTGCAGTTTCATTATTGTGGTATAAAAGATTAAATTCGAGAAGAATTCCTGCTGCTGACGACTGACCGTAATACATAGTATGGCATTAGAAACTGCACTAAACAATTGATTGAATAAAATACAATTTATAGTGGGTATCAGTATAAATTTTAAACGACAATTTCTTTTAATTAGAAAAATGTTATATTTTCTATGTGCATTGATTATTTGTTATTTTAGTTTTTTGTCAAGAAAAAATCTGGCTGCAATATTGATGGAAACTCAATAACTTACCAAGGTAATATGAGGATTGGAATATCTGAAAATTAACATTTTTTCCTCAATACCAGAGTAATACTCGTAGTAGGTCATCGTAATGTATAATACATAATTAAATCATTATATCAATTCTGATAAAGACTTATTCAAAAGTTTTAGTGGTAGTACATTTTATAAAAAATAATCATATTTCGTCGTAATATTATTTCGATTAAGCGAAATAGGTGAATTAAAATTATAGGTTAATTAATCGCTGGAATCAACTAAAAAACCTTCACGATTAGAAGAAGCTTGTTGTCATCTATATGTCTTAAAAGATACCTAATTAGATTTTTGTCAGGTTCTATACGCAGATTATATCACTAGGCTATAGGTTTTTGATCTGTAACTAGCCAGAAAAAATTATAGTTAATTTTTGGTTGTTATGAAAATTTGTCTACAAGTTTATTTCATTCTAATTATAATATAAAATTACAGAAGAAATTTTTGCAAATATATTTTTTATTTGTGTTACAATTAATGAAATTAATCGTATATTAAGTCGTAGATAAAATTTAGAGTATAAATTCCTAAAATACGATTCTTTTACGTAGTACTCGCAACTGATGAGGTAAAATTTCTACTTTACGATCTCTCATACATTTACACTTGATTATATCACAAATTATATCATACGGAACAAATAATCGAGTAGTCACCTCCATATAACCTTTAATCTGTGTCATAATAATTATGGATGGACCAAAGCGAAAGTATTATGTATAAAATAATGTTTTAATTTTTTGGTTTATACATTAATATTTAAACATAATTTTTTAATTTTTAATGTGACTTTTTATACGGCTTTTGAAACCCTAGAAAATGCATTAAAAATAAAACTTCATTGCCGAATTACTATCTTGAAAAGTTGCATACGGTTTTAAGATTCATAGTAAAAATTTTAATTTTAATTTACACTAAAAATCCTGATGCATACCTTTAGTAACGACCTTTTCGTAATTAGGATGTCTTTCAATTAAAAAAATTAATTAAATTACTCGAGAAATAAAAACATTTTTGTAATTTATTTATTTAAAAATTGATGTCATACCACGTTTAGGCTCATAGTTAAGTTAACTACAAATCCATAGTCTTGATGAATGATCGAAATGAGCGAAACAAAAGCTGATAATAGATAAACATGAGTTGTGCACTGGCTTTAAAAAACATACTTGAATTTTTTTTAATATTTTTAAAGATATAAAGCTTTTTTTTTATATTCAGTTTTTATAATACGTACTGTACATATATTTTCGAAGAGTATTGTGTTTTATTGCTGTTATCTCTGTCAAAGTATAATTACGAATTAATATCGTTACGTTTTTAAAGATACATGCATTTAAGTATCATTTATTTAATTTAAGATTTTCATGAAATTTATCTGGACTCTGGTCCCTTTTAGTATATCATTCAAAATGTAATGGACAAAAAATGTATTTACTTAATGCTCGGAATTTTAAAGTAGGATAGACAGTGATTTTTCTCTACATACTGGTATCCTTACTTAATATAAAAGTCGTTTTGATACTGTCGGACAGCTCAGGGAAGGGCGCGCTTAAAAATGTTTACCTTATTTAAGTTTAAATACAGAGACATACACTTATGAGGTTTATATTGGTGATTTCCGGAGGTTCCGATAAATTAAGAAGAAGTCGCGAAAGATTAGGGATGTATTATGAAATACGAGGGCCTCAAGTTAATACGAAGATACCCTTTTGTGCCTCCTTCTTTATCCAGTGTCCAAAGGCGACATATATCATTACCAAGGTAGTGGGCGTTGCTGCCTGGAAAGGTGCACGCAGGGAACATTTGCTCTTTCTGTGCGGGGACGATAAATCGACGATTGCGAGTCAGTGGCCCCATTTTTGCCAGAAATTAAGAGCGGTCGAAGGGCGACGATGAACGACTGAATCTGTCGCGAACTCTTCTGATTGGGACCTGCAGTTGCGCCACCGTACGTACATCAAACGTTGCCCGGGCTAGACTTCAGGTGTTTTATAATCCGCGCGTGCGTCATTGGTTTACTTAATTATTACAGACATTTTGGTATGAGTAGAACATGACTGAAATCGTACACAGACTTGATAAAAAATTAGTACACTCTATGTATTATCTTAACACAAATTAATCAAGATATTTTTTTATTGTATAAGTTCCTCTGATCCATATTATTTCTTATAATCATCATAACAATAATACTTTTATACTTTTCTGCAAAATAAAAAATAAACAATAAAATTTAAATAAGCTTAGTTACTTTGTGTAACCTAATAATACAATACTTATATACTTAACGTTTTAATCTCGAGTTCTTTTATCATTCTGCAAATGAAATCCGTATAAATCATAAAAAAAGTTTTATAATAAAATTTTTCTAATGTGTCTTTTTAAATGATGTAATAAGATTACAAGTGTAAAACAAAAATAAATTTTGTATAAATGATATACACTGATAAACTTGAGTAGATTATATAGAACTTAGCAAAATAATGTTTGCAATTTTCACGCTGAATGAGCATAGTTGTTGACATGTTGATCCTAATGCATAACTCAAAGCTAGATTGCACTGTATATTCATAAAAAATCTACTTTATCATCAAAAAAGTTTTAAAATAATATTTGTATCTGAGGCACGATTACTCTGCACTGTACATATCGTTTTATTTAGCTATATCGTTCATTTTGCATGCACAGAGAATCTTTTTGATAAAAACTGGGAGCAAAGCTCGCTATTATAGAATAATCATGACTGGGTTAATTATTTTATATCGATTACATACCCATATGCTTTCATAAGTATATGCATTAGTTGTGAAACAATCTTTTTTTACAGTTTACTATTCGAAGCTCCTCACTATATACAAAAGCACGTATTGTTATATTCCAATTGTATAATAAAACATAAAATCATAAATGACGCGACGTCAGTACAAAGGTATCTGTTAGTTTTTGCATGAAATACGCAAAAGACTAGAAGGGAAAGCGGGAGGAATACGACGCAGATAGGCATTGTTAAAGTAACTTTGTTTGAAAGTGTATATGAACGAACACTTAGTTTTACTCATATAAGAACTTTAAGAGAAAAATTATCTTGTTGGAAAAGGGTGTAGTTGTTGAACATTTTTATGATTTGTAGATTCGTTCGCTTCAACACATGAAAGAGTCGTATGTGGAATTGTAATTATGAGTCAAGGATACGCGCGGTAGCGTCCGAGGACTATCGTAGCGGCCTGCTAACGCTATCACATATATAGACCGTGCCCAAGTGAGGAAAGTGAGGAATTAGGTAACTTTCCAAAAAGCCTCGCTCACAAGGTGACGGTGTAAGGAGCGCCGTAGTCCTCTCGAGGTCAACGGGGGCATGGGGTATACGATGATATCGATCGGTCGTGCAGCGAATGGTGCGAGGAGAGGAGCCGTGGGTGCGGCTTCTCCTCTCTCGGTAGGCGCGATATCGAGCCGGCTCACGGTGCCGCTAATATCGTTTACCCTTCGCGAAGTCTGATTACGTTAGACGCGCGGCGTCTCTTTCCGTACGACTGGCGGATCGATAGCCAGCCCCTTATTTCACCTCCCGACACGAAGTCGTTGCGTTCGCTGGGTGACAGAGGATTCTTTAGTCGACCGACCGTGGGTAGATGATGTACGCGCGCGTATAAATAGACGGATATGACGCGAAGTAAAATAAATTACCGAAATTGAGATGACTATTTTGCTGAATGTTTTGGACACAACGTGTTGATTTCTTGAGTATGCGATTACCATATGTATCAAGTTTATGAAAAAGCGGAATGCGCGTGTACGTATTCATACCTGCGAACGGGAGTATATACACACTGTTTGTTCTTTCTGTTTTGGCGTGTCTGTAATTTACTTCCGGATGAAATATCAGCGTGCTTTTAGCAACGCGTGCTGTTATACTTTTCTGAAATATGAAAACTGTCTGTGACCAATCGTGAGCTCAACTATGCTAATAACAGATGTTCCAATTAACATTATTGATGAATTACAGTGGTTGACGACGCGGTAAAGCAATAAGATGAATTACCACTAGACCGAAGAGCGTGCCGGGCGGATAAGGGTGCGATAGCGTATAGCCAAGAGCAGAATTCATCGCGCGCGGCTCGGTGCAAGTAATCTTCTCGAAGGTAAACAAGAGGGCTCGGCGAACTTGCGCACTATGTCGGACTCTATCGGGGAAGAGGCAGCCAGTAGTACAAGGCCGGGCCGGTCGGCCAGCTGCCCGTGCGAATGCTCCGCGCAGAAGTACACCGCTCGCGCCAGTCGTTCTCCTCCCTTCCGTCTTCATAAGTTGATCCTCGCTCAAGTGAATCGCAAAGTGGACGCTGAAAGTTTGAGGGCCGAATTTATCGCTCGTCTCAATATTGCAGCGGCTCGTTACTCATGAAACTTGGATAGCTCGAGTCGGTCGGGAATATTTTATTCATTATCAATCTATCGGCGCAAGCGACTCCTCGGAGCCGTCCTTACGCGCACGTGGCCGCGTACACCGGCCCCGTGATACAAGCCCGAAGCTAACTAGATTGGCCGTTAGGGCCGCGCCCCCAATCTCGCCGCAGCAATTTCTTCTCGGCAGACGAAAGGCTCGCAGAGGGCCCGAGGCGGCCATGGGAATAGGGCGCCAACGCCCTGTGAGAATCCCCGAGCGCGAGGGCTTTCCCATTCGTTCGGACGAAGCCGTAGCGTGAAAAATCGGATCCGCCTCGGCCCTGATCTCGGGATATATTACCGCGCCTCCCGTAACGGAGCCGCCCCCCGAGGCCTCGCTGCCTTCGCGGGACGGGTTTCCCGGTGGTAACCCTTTTCCGGAGGGCGAAACCGCACGCGACCGCTGCGCCCGTCCATCTCACGGGTACAAGGACGGGGGCGATTATACGCGCGGCACGCGCGGAACTAAGGTTAACAAGGCGCGTGGATCAATCTGCCGACCGGTGGCCTAGGGCAGAGAGCCATCGATTGCCGGGTGCGAGCGTCACGCGCTTGCCGGCGCCTCGGTGCGTCACCTAGCAACTTTCATTAGAGGTATATACACTCCAGTGCTTTCCTAAACCTAATGAAGGCCTTCCGGGGACACCGTAAGATCCACGCGCGTCACCTTTGCAGGGGTGTCGCGGCTCTCGTGGACGGGGAGGAGGAGGAGGAGGCTGTATTTCCCCGGCATACGCTCCGGCTCCCCGCGCCTCGTAGAGCCGTGTGTGTATATATATATATTTTTTTTTCTCCTCCAGACTGCCGTAGGGTCGGCGCCCCGCGGCAATCCAATAATAACGGGGGGATCCGGCCGACGAGTCGGCAATCGCATTACATGATGCGCCGTGCTTTCGCGAGAAGAGGAAACACCGGCTCTCGCTCTGGGGGACGGAGCGAATCGCAAATGTGTTTACGCGGCCGCGGGCGGGCCGCGCGCGCCGAGCCAATGCGCCCCTATTCTTTCCGCGGCTCGACCCCCGCGAGCCAGTGCACCGGACCGGAGAGGGATTCCGCTTTTGTACGACCAGAGGCTGATCTGGCCGGTCTCGCGAGGACGACGGGACCGATCCAACGTAAATAGCATTCCACTGCCGGCCCACGCTGCATGTATATATATGTGTGTGTGTACGCCTATCGATACTTTCGATTTCTCGCACTGAAAGGAAGCTGCGAGGGGAAAAGAACGCAGTGGCGCGCTGGAGTGGACGTCTTCGTCCCGGGGCCGGGGACGATCCAATTTCTGTGCAGGTGCACGTGTACTCCCTAGCAGCGCGACTCTCATTTCGCGCCTCTGCTTCCGCCCCCGGTTCCGCAAGCTTTTTTAGATAATTGAGTAATAAATCTCTCGGCACTCGCTTTGCGTCGATAACACACCTTTTACTGGCATGGCAGGTGCCCATTCCCAGTGCGCCAAGTGTTAAAAAAAAAAAGAGAAGCCGATGGAAATGATGGAAATGGGCCGACGCGTCCTCGCCGCAAAACAAGAATGTCAACGGGAAATTGTATTCTTACGTAGCGCTGGGCGCCCTACACCCACAGGTATACAATATGTACCGAGTAAGCGTATTCCGATATACGAGCGGCGTCGGTAGTGTACAGGTGGAAAGCGTTTATCCGAGCTTACTTTGCCGCAGGATATCATATTTTTAAATAATATTATCGTCGCATAATTGTCCTGGCCGGCTGCACATCGCGTGGAAAAAAATGTCCCCCGTAAAACTTGTTACCCTTGGATTAAATTGGACGATATATAACCTTGCAATAGCTCTCGCTCGAGGAAGTTTTCTTCCCCCAGGCCAGAAGAGGAGGCGCCGGCGGCTGCGGCGACGGCGGCGGCGGCGGCCGATGGCAAGGGCGAATTTCGTTATCGATGCCAGCGGAACGCGTTCCAGCATGAATAAAAGAACGTCGGGGGTGCGGCGGGGGACTTGGCGAGACCGGATGATTCCGCGGGATTTCCTCCGGATCCTCATCCCCCCTATCCCCCCCGCCCCGCGGCGTCGGGGCCCCCCGAAAGCCCGAGCCTAGCCCGTAGATACGGGATGGCACGCGATACCCGCGCGCCGGAATAAAAAAAAAAAAAAGCAAGCGGGAGAAATTGCCTTCCTGGCATTCGCTTCCCCGCGTGCCCAAACATCCTTCACCATCGAGCCATTAAGCCGGCGCTCTTACTGCCGAGGTCCCTTTCGAAGCTTGCAACGCGACTTCCCACAAGACTGGAGCGGCGCTTGTCTACTTGCCCGACTAATTTCTGGCTTAATTGACCGGCCTGATTAGGTTGCCGGTAATTACTCCGTCGATCGCTACATCGACGACGAGGGGAGGGAGTACCCCGGACGCGACAAGGATCAGCGTGGCTATAGCACAACAGTAGCCTCTCCCGCGCACAATATTACGCGTAGATTACAGTATTGGCGTATTGTCGGATTCGGGCGACTCGCCTATTTTGCCACCGCTTCCGTAATTCCTGGCAGCTTGAACGCGCCGCGGCATATGAATAACGTATACGTATCGTAATTGATGGAAGCATTGGCCCAAGTTTTCTTGCTTACGCAAGGGTTGATTTCTCCAAGAGAGTTTGCCTGTAACCGGGTCAACTTTGAACTGGGGCAAGCACCGCGGGATATCGCCAACTAAGGATTGGCCGCGCGCGCTTATTAGACCAGCGACGAGGGGGAGCGGGCTGGCTTTCCCCGAAAGGCCAAAGGCCACTGGAGCAAGGAGGGCAATCCATTGGCGGGTGACAAATTAGCGGGGAGACGCGGGGGACTGGTTCGCTGAGCCTCCGGGGCTTCTCCCCGCTGACGTGCCGCCGCCGGCCGACTAGCAGAAGTTGCCCGACGTCACAGAAAACGGCATAACCCGGCTGCTGGCTGCACGTGCCCCTCCTTTGAGCCGTCCGGTCCGCTTGAAGGGGCACACGCGGCGGTCAGCGCTCGACCGATATTACAGCCTCGCGGCGGCGCCGAATCCGTCCTAGGGCGGGGGGCGCGGCCCGAGGGCCCCGCCCGACCGCGCGCGTTATCGATTATCTCGTCTTTGCGGGGGCCAGTCGCCGGCGGCGAGAGCGCGGCCCGCGCCGGGGGATACAGGGGCGGCGCGGCGCCGCGCCAAAATCCGGAGGTCATCGCGCCGCCGCGCGATTATTCCCGACCTCGACCTCTGCACGGTCGTCGCTCCGCAGCGCCGCGGTCGGCCTTTGAGGGAAAGTGCGGCCGCGGCGGGCCGGGGGGGTGGGGTAGAGGTCGTATCGAGAACGGTCGAACGCTCTCCCACTCGAACGTATACGGCGATCCATTGCGTGCCCGGGGTGCTGTGCTCCGCTGTCGTGTCCCGTCTTTTAGGAATGACCGTTTGATCTCGTTGGCTCGTGGCTGGCGTCGCGAGGGGCCGAGCCGCCGCTGCCGGCACCCGGCGGGCGGCCCTGATAAAAACTGCGAGATACAGCCCCGAGTCCGATAAAATTTGGTCCATTTCTGCCGAGCGCTTAAGACGGAGCGTAACGAGGAGGTAAGCCATACGTCGTCTTTTATCATTCTTGGCCAAACTCCATTTGCTTGGAAATTTTGCCGCCGCCTCTTATCGGACATCGAATACGAATACGCGCGACGGTCAAGATGGGCTCAAGGAAAGGCCTCTGCTTTGCATATACTGCCAAACATATAGATCAGCGAATATCCGCGCCAGAGATAGACTTGGTACCACCTTCCGAATAACTGCAGATATATGATATCCCAGCGAGTGCCACAAAGATGGTCTACCTAATGAAAGCCCCGGAATTGGTAGGTTCCTCGAGACTATAGCGCCCGTGTTAAGGCTGATGATCGGATGCTTCTAGATCAACTTCCCTGCTCCTGAATTGGCCGGCTAGCACGGGGTCAGCTGCGGAAGCGAACTCGGCTCTCCCCTGGGTTAGCCTGCTGCGAGATTACCATCTTTTTTATTCAGGCTGATTACCCCTACGGGCCGTTACTGCCCGGCCTGGGCTCTCGCACCTGATTCATTGGATTTTTCATGCCGGAAATTGGGCGAATAGCGCGGGAGCGCCGCTGCGGCCTACATACACGAGGCGGCGCGGGCGGCCATGAAAGCCTCCGCGCGCGAAACGCACGATATACGTGTATGCACGGCACGTCAGATGCCCGGCACGGATAAGAGCAGCGGGGATATCCTAGCCGAGCGGCGGCCTGGCACACCCGGCGGCTGTTGTCGCGAGTGGCGCGTACGCTAGTAAGCCTGGGCTCTTTTGACGACAAGCCGATTTGCTCGCACTGCTCCCCTTCAATAATCATGCGGGTTAAGCTCGGATTATTTTGCGGGGAGGGCAGGGCGCCGCGGTGGACTGACTCGCGCTCGCCCGCGGCTCAATGCGCCCCCGTTTATCTGGCTGACGAGTTGCACGGAATTCCCCCCGGCAAAGGCTTTAATCGCACTGCGAAAAGACTATTTGGGGGCTAAAAGGAAGTATCCCCTTAACCGGTAAAGAGCTTGATCTTATTTTTTTTTTTTTTTTGAGTCGGCGCCTCGGTGCTACGGCATTGGATCGAAGGGCGCGCGCGGCCAGAGGAGCGTCTCGAGCGGCGGAGAAAAAAAAAACCGCCACGGAGACTCTATTGCCAGCGCTGCCTTTCCCCCGTCAATTATCGCGGGCGCGCGGCCCGAGTTGAAGATTATTTGCCGGGCTCCGAGGCGGCGCCTCCTGCATTCGGCCCCGTCTCTTGTATTTCATAAAGTGTGCAGGGACCGTCTCCTTTTTTTCCGGTGATTGGACAAAATTAAAAAATTACTATTTTAAAGGCAATGTTTGATACGTGTCACTTATAAACGTTAAGTACATTACTGACATTTTCCACTCCTGAATACAGAATAGAATGGTAATGGCCGACGAAAGTACAAAATAAATTCAATTGAAAACTCTTGCGCCCTAAACTCGCTATTTTTATGTACAAGCTGAAAATAAAAATTTATTCGTAAGCCAAAAATGCTGCAAAACTTTGTATTTCAACACATGAATTTGTTATTAAACAATACATAAAATGTCAAACTCAAAATCCTTCTTTTAAAGAAGAGCTTAACTAAAATATGACATATTATGGGATAAAGCAATTTAATTAGACTGTGACGAGTCAAGTCAGTGCATCCAAAACCAATATTCACTTGTAGCCGTTGTTGGGAAGAGCGGAAGGGCAATCGAGGCTTTCGCACTCGTCCGGATATCGATCGAGAATAAAAAGATTAGTCGTTACAATAGAATCTTCTTTTCTTCTTTCTATTTCCATTCGATCGGATAACGTGGATTCCTCGCTATTTTCCCGCACGTATGCACAGTGATTTCACGAATCGCTTGCCTGTGGGATTTATCGAGTAAAATGACGCGCTTGGCGGAAAAGCGCCGAGGGCTTTCTGCGCCGAGATCGTCTGATCATGAATTAGCCTGTGCTTCGGCCAGCGGGACTCCCCGGGTCTGTCTCTTGCCCGGGCACTCGAGGCCCTATAGAGCGGCGGACCGCTTAACAGACTATTGAACTCCTTCTTACCAACTGAACAGGCACTTGAGCGGCGGTTCCAGGGCTCGTCGTCCGCAATTCTCCGATGCTGGCGGTGCAATCCCCGCGGTGCGGGATTCATCGCGCGACGCGCGCTCGTGTGTACCTGCGGCCGCACCGAGGGCCATAGACGCCGCTCGAGGGAGAGAAGCGTGTACTCGCGGAATTAGCAGTTGAAAAATTCGATACGGCGCGCGGCCCGCCGACTGTTCCAAGTGCCTTTTCAACGGGACCATCGGGCGACTCGCGGCCCCGGCTAATTGGACATTCACGGGCCTGCCGCGGCGGCGAAAAGCCAAAAAAAAGGCCCCAGGAAAAAAAATACTCGCGGGGCTCTGCGCGAACAAGGGCCAACAACAGCCCGCATCCTGGCCCCGAACAAAGGGGGGGCCGGGCCGCCGAGGGCCAACTCCCGGGCTAACTAAGCCCGCGGGGGGCTCGCGCGCCGATCGATAAGGCGCCTCCCTACTTGGGCGGCTCCGCGCGACCGGCCACACCTTGTATCGCCGGGGCGCGTGGGTCGCGCTTCCGGCCTTTGTAGCCGGCGGCGCCGGGGCCACGTGTTGCGCGTTATGCCGGGGCCGCTGTCGGCCCCTGGCCCCCTGGAGCCGCGCGGGGCTCATCCGCTCTAGCCAGATAATCGGCTGCTTCGGATCAGCGGGGGAGGAGGCTGCGCGGTTTTTATTATCCAACGTATAAAGTCATTATCTAATGGAGTCTAAGCCGCGCCGTTGTCGTCTGGGCCGCGCGTGGCCAAGGACGCGGCCCGGCGACCTTTCCCCGGCCGCCGCGTCCTATTCATCCGCGAGCCGCGGACGCGGTGGAAGATTACTCGGCCGACGCAGCCTCGCGGTACTTGCAGCCCGGGCTCGGCCTCGGCCATTGAGGACGCGCCGAGGCGGGACGACCCGGCGCGAGTGTGCCGTTCGTTTATCTTTCTAAGGGATTATCGCGCGCTCCGCGAGGACAAAGCCGCGCGTGACTCGCGCCCAGCCTCTTTTATTAAACGGTGCCGCGACGGCTGCGGCGCAGCCTCCGGCCCTCGGTAAAGCGATACCGCACCGCTCGCTGCCTATGGGTCCAGCAGCGCGACAACGCGCTACGGCCGCGGCTTGAATTACCCCGAGAAGGCCTCTCCTTCTCGGGAAGTAGTGCTTCCCCGGCGAGGAATCCAGGAGGTGGTGCCCCTCTCCCGAGGACGTCGAGTGCGTCATCCGGCCCTGCTTTGAGTATTTCCTCGATTCGCCGCGGCCTTCCCGAGGGCCCTCCTTCCTTATTGGCCCCGTTCCATTAAGGATGCCAGCGCCACGCCGGCCGCTGCGAAATTGCTTGTCACTTGCCGCGACGCCCGAGGGCCGAGCAATGACTTTAATAGAGACACCGCCCGCGCCGTCGCGGACCTTAACGGCATCTCAAAGACAACAAATCGTTTTTCCAGGGGAGCCCCGCGACTTACCGAGCAGCTGTTCGACGCCGCGCCTCGCAAAGACCCCTACCCTCGCGGTCCTCCGATTTTTCATCCTGGTATATTATGTTGTAATGTAATTTTCGTCGAGATTATCCTTGCGTTAAAAGACTCTCTGTGTATGCCAGTGTGCAAATTGATATAAAATATTTTGCGACTTCTCGTCTTTCAAAGACATAATTTTTCATCGAATTACATTTCATTCTTTGCTTTTTCTTTGATTTAAGTTTAATATTCCTTAATTCAATATGCATATATTAATACTTAATCGATCTAGCCTTATGAAGTATTAATATTTCAATATGATGCAATAATTTTTTTATTTTAATCATAATATTATGAAGCTTGTTCGAAATTGAACTAGTACATCGTAATAAAATTGAAATTTAATTTAATCGAAACTAATTAGTTTTTATTAACTTGTTAAGTTAAGGTGGGTTTATACACGTCCTTAATCTGCACGAGGGTCTGCATTGGAAATAGCATTAAAAAAAATGTTAAAAATAAAATTTTGAAATTATTTTAGTAAAATGTGTTTTTGTAAAGAATAAGAGAAACTAGAGATCTGTAGGCTCATTCAAATTTAAAATATAAATTTAAAATTTTTATCATTTTTATAATACTTTTTTAAATATACTTATTTTTTAGACTCTAAAGTTTAAATTGACAAAAAATAAACTTATACCCCTATCGCACATTAACTATTATCTACATTTTAAACTCTTATGGAACACAAAATTCATTGATCGATTAACCATGTAGGACACCTATTTAAGTTAAGTGAAACTACGAGCTTCTAATTTGCTTATTTAATTACAATTTAAACATGTTTTACGAAATCAAGTTTGAGCTTTTTATTTATTATGTATTTTGTTACAGTTATTTATTTCTTTTTGAGAAATCATTTAACATTTGTTAAAGTGATTTTGAGTACAATATAAAGTTTTCTTTTATATAATGCAGTGTGACACAATAGTTGAATAAAGATGAATTTTTGCCAGGCAAAATATCGCACAATTTAAGTTACATCTTTTCATTCTTTGCCATTCAGTGCTCCTATAATTAAGCCATTCTCCCAATGATAATATACTATCATCTTACTGGTGGCCAAGGGCACTTCTTACAATGTGCTGTTTACAAATGCTCACTATAGTCGATGGTAATTGTCAAATATTTAACTGTTACCAATGACGCACTGATTCCAATCATATGTTTAACGATTTTTGCCGGCGAGGATAGTTAATTAGATTTTCTTTCCTTTTTTACCCAATCATTCAATTATTCCTTTGCGCTGCAATTGAGTATTGATAATTAAAAATGCGAGCAAAAAACCACGAGGAAAGTGCACTAAATCGACGATATCATTATATGTCACCCTTGAATTATTAATAAAATGTATTTATCGAGGTATTTATAGATAGCATCAAATCGATCGAATTTGTTCCTTGTCGACACGTTGAGCGGCTCGATGGCATTTCCTCGGAACGAATGTAAATATTATTCCGTGTATGCGGCTGCAGGCACTGCCGCCCTTCCCGAATAGCCCTGCATTCCACGAAGGCCACCCGTGTACACGCGTTGCACAGAGACGGCGATCGACGCGCAAAGGGGAATCGTCATCATATATCCACGTGCGGATTCCCAAATCTTTCCGCATCGGCAAGGCGAGCGCAGTCCCTAATCGATGCCTGACAGGCGCGGGTAGTCGCGTGCGGAGAGGTGAGCCGGAGAAAGACCTACAGCCAAGTGGGGAGAGGCGGAGGGCGCGCCGGCGCTCCTGCTCTGGCCGCTGCCCGGCTGTATAAATAGCCGCTTCTCGCCACCCACGTGCGGCGCGCGCCCCGGGGCTTTGTTGCCGGCGGACCGCCGAGGAAACGGCGCGCGTTCTACGCTCGCGCGTTAAAGGGCGGAGCTAAGCCAGTAGTTTGGCGGTCTGGGAACCTGGCATTTCGCCTCCATGTAAAACTAACACCTGCCGCTTAGTTGCCGGCTACGACCGGGGGTCGAGCCGGTGGTTCTGCCCACTGTGCGTTCCGCTCAAAGGGAGATTCGCACAAGGCTTTACTTCCGGCGCTGCGGCGACTAAGAATGTTAGGCTGCGAGGGTGGCAGTACAGGGCACCATTAATTTTGTTTTTGATTTTTCGTCCTTAGAATAATTAAAAGTTATCCTGTAATAATCCTGATTGTACTTTTCTGTTTCAATGATTGTTTTAATATGAAACAACATTTACGTTTTATTATCACCCCTCGAACTAAACTGAAATTATAGTTTGGAGATACTGTTTATAAAAATCAGGTCGATAACGAGGCACACTTTTTTAATTTTATAATAATTTAAACATTACATTTTATAACGTTGAATAATTTGATGAAAACTCTTAGAAATAAGACGTAACATTCGAAATTAACTCACTCAAACATGTATAATTTTTTTTATCTCTTGTTATTGATCAATCAAAAGATTAATGTACACTCTGTTCAATTTAGAAAAATATTCAACTTGTAAGAAAAACTTGATCGAGACAGTTGTCCTTGAAATTGTTTTGTGCAAAGTATTGTACACTCGAGTATAATGATACTTATAAATATAAGTGTAATTGGCAAATTCGATAATCAATAGATAATCGATTCTGCACATCACAAGCTGATCGGGACCAGTCTCGACTTTGATTATTAAATTAACGAGGTGCACGCATTTATTCTTTTAGAAGTGCTATTGAGATAAATCATGAAAGTACACTTTCATAACAATACTCGAGCTGATTATGGATTTTTCTTCTCATTTGTACATCTAAATGAAATATCAATTCAATGAAGCAATCGGTTTTGTGCACTATATAAATTAGTGTAAAATCCGAGGAAAGTCGCGCACGACGCTCGGCCCGACGCCTCTGATATACACTCATTATGTATATTGACTCTTGCATTCACATATGTATCTATTATTTATATATATGGTTATGAATTTATTATAGCTATGCACAGCGATCTACCTCCAGCTGGTCACAATAGTTGGTGGCTGTAGGCACTGTATTGTAAAATATCCGAGATTCATATTTCGATATTCCTCTGCTAATTGCTACGTATTGTTTACTCGCTGACTTGAGAGAATCGCGTGTTGCCTTTAGTATTGGTTCTGTGTAACCTCCGCGCTACTGCATACACATTAATAATCAATATATTTTGCCGATGCACGGCTTTTTTTTTTGGAACCGACGCTCGGCTCAACGCTTCCGAGTGTCGTGAAGGGAAGAACAGTGCGCGCGCGCGCACAAGCGAGAGCCGGCGGTCAGTGAGGCGCGCACTTGCCCCGTAAAAATCCTCATATTTTCCGCCGACAAAAAAAAAGAGAGAGAGAGCGAGTTGTTTGTTTTTCATGCCCACCGATCGGGAGGCGGGGCTAAGTGATTGTCGGGGGCATATCTCATTGGCCCCGCGAACGTTCCCCCGAATAAAAGAAGCAGCCGGGCGGTTTTAACGACCGAACCGCAACATCGCATTTCGATCGCGCGCATTAACAAGCCACGGGGAAAAGCGTCGGTGCGCAGTCCGAAGTCCGCAACGACGCATCTTTCCCGGGGGCTTTACACGCGGAGACTCGCGGGCGACGCCTCCGAGTACACACACACTGCGGGGGGGAGCCGGGCGGAAGAGTCGCGCCCTTGGAAGGCTCGCTTTACCTTCTCTCTCTCGAACCTTAACCTTAAGCGAGGGAGGCGGTATCGAACGGCCCGTCCCCGTCTCGGGCCTCCTCAGCGGGGACGCATTGTCGGGAGAGCGTTCGTAGGCCGAGGGGGAGCGAGAGCCGGCTCCTCGCGCCCTTCAAGGGCCCGGGCGGCGCACAGGGCGCGGAGGCCGGGGGTAAATGAAAGCCGGGCGGTCGATATTAGCAGCCGGCCCGCGTTGTCAGCCCTGGCTGTTGGCGCGAGGATCGTACCCGCGCACCGGCCGCGCCGGCGCTTATTTTTAAAGCGCCCCTCGATGCGCAGGTGTCAGCGGCAACGCGCGAGGAGGACGGCTTTTTTTTTTTCCCCCGTGCCCTCCACTGGCTCTCCATTGACGTTTATCGTGGTTATTCTCCTCTTCCTGTTCCAAGGATAAGTCACTTTGATATATACCGGCGCCGCTGCTCCAATCAAGCTGGCTTGTGTGCAACTTTTGTGAACTCTTCTGGATATTTGCGCGGATGCAGAGGGAATGCGTAGTATGTAGTTTTTGAGAGACACATGGCCTGATTGATGAAAATCATTAATGTATTGCGAAACTTGTTAGCTCACCATGGGTGGCAGCAGAGATTACCAATTAGGACTTACCGATCGATTTAACCTCGGCGTATATGGCCGATGTAGTGTGTTGCGTGCACCGCTTGCGATATTTTATACCCCAATGGAAATAAAGCATGCTCTGCAAAGAGGATTTGGTATTCCTCTCTGCCTCGGGTTTTCATTAAAGCAACCGTTATTGTTATATAATTTGTCAATCTCATCTCCACTGTTGATGAATGTACGCGTAAAAATAATTAATAACCGAATGGAAAGAGTATCGCAACCGTTAATATTTCATTGAAATGTAACTTTTCAAGCCCGATGAGGCTCCGTTTCACACCGAGTCTAAGGACTTTTGCGAGGATATACAGAAAATCGATAGGTTATCCTAATAGCAGGGGATCGTAGGCTGGAATTGCACGAACGGCGGATATCCCCCTAAGGGGTCAGTCTTCCATTACGCCTGCGCAAATAAATAGATACTTGCGGGATCCTTCGTCGAGTTGAGAGATTATGAGCAACATCGGAAGAGCAGGGGGAGAGGAGCTCTCCCGCATTCTTAGGCGCAAGCGGCCGAGTCACCCGCGAACAGAGGCTAATGAAGCGAATGCGCCTTCGTCAAAGCACGCCTGCTGCCTGCTTCTCCTCTTCCTTCCTACACAAACATTCACTGTGTGGCCCTTCGTCTTAATGAATTATTTTATTACGAGTCATAGGTAATCGATGCGGTAGGAGTTACATAGGTACTAATGTAATATTAATGCTCGCGTTAATGTCTACATAAAAATACATAACATTGACATGAGAGAAAGTTTTCGACCCTCCATTAGTCGATAGCAAATTTTACTTCTAAAACAATATTTCTTAGTGATAAATATCAAAGTAGTTATGCTAACGGTAATATGTGAAGCCGTATATTACTGTATTAATGCACCCAAAGAAGAAGGAATGGAATATATCTAGGAAATATATTAACTACGCTATTTATGAAAAATAGACACATGCAACAGTTAATAATTCTTATAACTTATAACAAGTGCATCAATTTATATAAGACGTCTAAGACTCCATATTTGATGTAATATAGTTCGCTTGAATGATGGGAAGATTACGTGATTACCGAGATTCCTCATACAGTGTATTATATGTAATTTATTCCAAAGATGCACACCTTTAATGTGGATGTTGTTTAAATTGATCGTTTGCGTACATATCCATAGAATGATAATTCCTGGAAATCATTTGTAACATGAGATATTATGAGCGAATTCAATGGAAAATATTTTGTTATTTCAGCTTAATATTACAGTAAAGAAAAGTAAAATTTATACAACAAAATTTATAAACGATTTGTTATTTTTGAAGATTATGAGGATTTAAATAAAACAATATTGAATATATTTCCAATAATTATTCGGGCATAGGTTTTTGCTTCGGCGGTGGTCTGTGCGCTTCGACGGCCAATTCAAATCTAAATCGTTCTCCCCCGCCCGCGACCGTTAGGCCTTCCTTTCTCGCTACTCATTTCCCGGCATCCCTCACATTCGGGGAGGGCCCGCGAGCGCATCAACAGGCCCACTCTTCTCCCCCCTTCCCCCTTTTGCTCTCACGGCGCGACTAAGCCTTCCCCCGCAGACTTTCACCCCTCCCGTCCGAGTCTCGTGCGCCTTCGGCCCACTCATCCCCTCCCCCCTTTTTGCGGAACTCGTTGCTGTTAGACGCGTGACTCCCGTGCCGCAAACGCTTTCCCCCTCGTAATATATTATTTTTGTAATTTTCTATAAAACTAAACTATGATTGTTAGTACGATTTTATATAAACATTTCTGTCTGCTACAATATTCCTGGTAATTCGCGAGGTATATTGAAAAAACCGTTGTATTATGTGCATTAATAAAAAAGGTATTAAACTTCATTGGTATACTTAAGCCACTTTGACTTTGTTGTTTAGCAATTGTTACAGATTACTTGCAATTTCGCTCGAAATCCTAGATACAGTGTAAAATATTGCTTATAGAAATTTTGCTATAGCTTACTGGAATCATCTCGGGAATCATAATCTTACGAATGGAGCGATGAATTTTTACTACATACAGAATAGTTTAAAAATGAATTGTATATTTTGCTTTTTAATTTTGCTGTAACAGTACATATTAAATTTTCACTATAGTAGTTTTTTCAACATTTTCTTTCTTGGCTGTATGACTTTCACATTTTTATACTAAATTAAAAACAAAAATAAAAAATTGTAGCTTTTCATTCATATCTTTCTTTTTTATTTCTGATGAATTTTGTAAAACGGTGGGTCCACTTTAAACAAATATAAATTTTTAAATTGAAAAAATATGTATAATATAAATTCAAAATGAAATCCGTTGAAGACATCTTAAATAGACTTTATAATAATATTAAACAGAAGTGACGGAATGTTTTTCAATGAATTGCGGCTTATAAAGGCGCAAGATTTCATTTTAGTAGTAAAGAGATAGAGAGAGAGTGAGAGAATGAAGCACGCGGTGCACCTGATTAGTGAGCTCGGACGCACTTGTCCGTTGTTTCCCTTGGTTTTTTGCTATAATTGCTGCTTCCGTTTTGGCTTCCGTAGTGATAAACGTCGGTCACTATGCTCGAGGATTCACTTCGATTTTAACGAGGATCCCGTCACGTTCACGTTGATAAACAAAATATTTTTTTTCTAAATTTGAAAGCATGATATCTCACATGAGCTAAAATTAAGAAATTGGAGAAGTTCCTTACACTCATGGTATTATACTTATTTATAGCCTCAAATTCGTCATTGGATTCCATATTAATAAACACATCTATAAATTGGATATATTGCAATCTCAATAATATCATTTAATGTACTCTTACTTAATTAAATTAATTTATCCAAAGGAATCTCATAATGTCAATATTATTTTTACATTAGGAAAGTAAATCTCATTTCGGTGTAATTGGTATTACTCTGAGTATTACATTCTATTTAAATCAAAGGTATCATACAGATTTTATTGCAAATTTTAATGTAGTAGCAATTGAATTTTTTCATAATCATATCATCAGTAATTTGTTCTAAAAGTATAGCTGGATTAATTACAAAGGCTGATTTTAGCGCTATTACATTGGCAAGGAGTATTCACTTCCGTATGCAGAAAATTTGAAATCGGAAAAGCGGCTCTATTATTGAATGGTCAATTATCTGCACGGTATAAGAGTCCGTGTTTGAGCAGTTATACCTATATACCGACGACGATAGACGGCGAAGCGGAGCTCGCATGCACGCGAGCCTAACTTGTAAATAGATATGTAGATACTGGTATATACTTCGGGCGTCGTCGGGGAGAAAATCGCCAAATGGAAGGGTGCTTCTGTTTTACTTACTCTTCAATTATGACGCGGCGAAAACAGTTGATAGAACTCTTGCAACTGGAGTAAAGTGTTTTTGGCGCGCGAAGCTTCTTTTCAAGAAAGGCGAGAAATAAATGAATAGCGGTGTGGATGCTGCACGAGTAAGTTCCAAGTATAGCCTCGGGGCTTCCCAGTCAATATCTATAGTCGCAAATTGCTAATTAATGAAGGACTGGAGGTTTAAATCTCATGCAGGCACCGTGGAAACGTGTTGAAGTACGTACTAGCTCTCGAGGTAAAGCAAAAGGGTGGAGAGCGGCAAAAAGCTCAAAAAGTACGGACGATTCTCGGGATGGTTCTTCAGATCCGAATATAATTAGTTTAGATCTAAAGTTCTCACAAATTGTCTGCTTCTCTAGAGCGCAGTTTTAAACACTGTGGGTTACGTCGAGAAATCCGAGAGAGTTTCACCTGATATGTATCTAGAGCTAGGGTAACTCTGTCGAAAGTAAGAAGTTTCCTCGTCAGTTTGGTTTTGAGCTGATCGCGATTAGCCGGTCGACAAAATTCGTAGTCGAGATCGGTCGCGCTGACTGCCCAGCCGATAAAACAGACGAGGCACTCGTGACGCGCGGGTACAAGCGGCCAGTGGACCGCGATCAAGTCGGAGGCGGCGCGCGCCCAGAATAGACCCGGAGAGGCTATCGCGCCCTCGCCCCCCGTCAAAGTCAATGTCGCGCGCGTAAAAATAAAGGAATATCGAGGGGCGGGCGGTCGGCCGGCCGCGGGATCGGCAGTCGCGCCGAGGAGCCAGGGAGGCGCGCCGTCCGGTCGGCTGGCTCGCGGCGAGCATGAGGCTGTTGGAGCGCTTGCCCAGCTGCTGCTGCTGCTGTTCCTGGTGCGGCGAGGCCCTCGGACTCCGGCGCACCAAGTACGCCTTCGAGCGGGTCAGATACACACCCTTGACGCAGGAGGTACTTATCGCGTCCCCAAAGCCCGCGGGGAGTCCTTCTCGCGCGGGAGGGGAGTTTTCGTTTCACGATCACTTGGGACACAGTAAACGGAAAGTATACAGTGCGCGTAGATCGGTCGACTTGGCGGGACGCCAGGGTTTGATAATGCGAGGCCGCCGTCGGGCCTGGCCGATGTATCCCCGGGCGGAAAGCCTGCTTATTCGATTAGCCAAATCGCCCACGAGGCTTACACGTTATTTACAAGTTTGCTAAAGTTCCTAGTCAACGGCCTGTCGGTTGAGCGAGCGACGCCACGCAGTCCGTGATCACCCACTTGCTAAGGCTTAATGCGATCAAGTACGTGACTTAACTTTCAATGGAGATTTCAGCGAGGCTAACGTTGAACGAGCGTCTTGCACTCTGACCCGAGGGTCGAAGGTGTCCCGTCTGGCGATTAGTTGTACCTACAGTTCCGCGCGAGGGAGTAAAAAGAAAACGAGGCGAGGGAATCTCCGTCGCCGTCGAGAATCCCCTAACAAATTAAACGCTAGAACGCCTTCTTTGTGCGAAATTGCATTTTCGAGTTGATCCAATCCTAGAATTACCAAACTAGTCTACCAACAATTGTTATTCCGTTACGTTTAAAAAGAAATAAAACTATTACCGAAAGCTCAAGTGTTTATTCAGCGTCGTCGACGACGACGACGACGGTAGTTGAAGTTAAAATTAGATTTGGATGCGAGAGACGAGCAAATGAAAAGATAATCGCAATGAAACATTTTGCTTACAGGTCGAGGCTGGGGACGTCATTCTCAGGGTAAACGAAGTCGACGTCAACCGGTTCAGCACCAAGGAAGGTAAGCACTTGACCACCGTCCCTTCGTGGGCATCGCGCGGCAGCAGTTGGTCTATTTGCCCGCGAATCCGTGCGCCCGTCAGCTCATTAGCCCGCGAACAGCTGGCGCGTTGTGACGCAACGACGTCGTCGTCGCGGGAGGATTGCGGGGGCCGCGCTTTAAAAGAGCGGAGGTTAGCGCGGTAAGTGGGAGGAAGGGGTGGGGGGGGCGGGGGAAAAAAAAGAAGAGGGGCCGGCAGTTTGAGCGCGGCGCTCCAGTTTTTCGAGTCGGCGCGGGCGGCCCCCGCGGCCCCGGGGCACACATCCTCTCCGCGACTGTAATTTTAGCGGCGGAACCTTTTGCTCGTTAGGCGCGTCCCGCGTGCGCCGCCTGCCGAATATAACCTCGAATTAGCCTGCGGAGAGGCAAGTGCGCGCAGAGTTCGCGCGGCCCCGGAGCCGCGAGCCTCGGGGTGTCGCGGCCCCGCGAGCGATAGCTTAGCTTCCGCCCTCGCTTCCGTCTCTTCCCGATCGGTCGCCTGCCAGCCAGAGGAGATCCGTCTTCATAGCCCCACTTGTCGTTCGTATTCGAGTTTATGGAGCTCCGGCGAGACAAAGCACCTGTTTTTACCGATTCCAAGCTAATTAAAATAAAGCTTGTATTAACGATTGATTTGCAGTTATAATTACTCAGAGCTAGTTATTACCAACCGTTGTCTCTTTTCGATATGATAATAACGAATCCTTTAATATCTTCATAATTAATAATAGTATATTTTAAACGAATATTTTAACGAACCGTTGTTCAATCGCGTCCGACGATTCATGAATACATAAAATTGTATAGGTAAAACAGTTTATATCCAGCACCGATATTTAATGTTTCATAAGTTATTATCGGAAAAACATTACTTGCCTATCTATATATAGATTAATGCATGCATCATACGTTTTCCTGGCTAACCAGCATTCTATATTCATTAGAAGTATATATATAATTGAATACATAAGCATGTATTGCTCGGATTTGTCTTAACAGTTGATAGCATGTGTTGATGCATCGTTCGTGTAAAACCTTAGGATGTCAGTGATAGTTGTTGCGGTGACATTATTAGAGTTACAAGTTGGCCGTGGTTTAGTTGTACTCGGGGCGCTGATAAACCTTCGGGGCGGGTGAAGTGCCGTAATTGTACGCGACCAAGTCATACAGCCATTGTACCAAGTTGGGAGTGGCTTCTTTCGGGCGAGTGGGCGTCCGATACCGCGATCGCGCGCACCCGCTTCATTGAACGGAAGCGCGTAGCTGTAGATCCGAGTGGATTGATAGCAAGTGCCTCCGAGAGAGCTTGGAGTGCGCAGCAAATTAATTGCCGGCAACTCCAGTAACAAGGATAGACGATGACTTGGGCGTAATCGCGTTAGCGCTGCGGAGGGCCGGCTTGCGCGCGCGCCGCATGTAACGCATCCGGGATGTGGACGCGTAGCCGCGGCCGGCACCGACTCGCCCACCCGCCAACCATCTCCTCTCTCCTCTTTCTGTTTCAGTTCTAAAATGTCTTCGGCTCTCGGCGGACCCCGTGACGCTCAAGCTCCGAAGGGGTAAGTTCTCCCGAGTCCCCCTCGGGCCGAGTGCCCCCCGCTCGCCCGGGTTCCCGCGCGCAATTAGCGCTCATCGCTCCGCGGCGGCCCTCGGCTCCGAGCGTCAATTCTTGATTGTTATTCGCGCAGACGCGGGCCCCGGGCGCCCCCCCTCGGTTTTTGATTCGCCTCGGAGCAGTCAGCGCTAAGCGACCCGGGTTTTGACCTTTCCGCGGGCGGCCGTTGCCGGGCTGCCGCGAGGAGCGCGGGTCACTCGGGCCTCGCTCGGCGACGGGTGGGCGGGGCCGGGTCGCCCGGCCAACTGGGCCACCGGCGCCCCCCGGCCATCGCTCGCTCACCTGGGGCCTCGGCTTTGCAGATCCGGAGATCAAGGCGCACGTGCGGCGGCTGCTCTCGCCCCAGGAGACGATCCGCGAGGAGGGCGAGGTGAGGCGCGAGCCCTCGGGCCGCCCCAAGGCCGCCGCGCCCTCGCCCGACCCCCTCCCCCAGGCGGCCCCGGCCGCCCCGCATCCCCGGACCAACGGCTCGTGCAGGGACGCGAGCCTCGCCGCGAACCTCGAGGTCCTCCTGCCCCAGCTGGACGGCTTCAAGGAGGAGGAGCGAGCCCAGTGGGAGCCGCTGGGCGCCGACAAATTCGCCAGGCAAAAGAACCCGCCTAGGTGAGAGCTTCCGTTACGCAACCCTCTTCTCGGCCCACCTTCCTTCCTTCCTTCGACCAAATCCATCTCTCTAAAGCGTCTAAGGCTACCTTGTTTTTTTTTCTCCACCCCGTCTCGGTATTATTATCATTATTATATTCTGCTCGTCAACTTTTCTCGGCCTTTCTTTTTTAATACCGTTAGCTGGCATAAGCTAATTGTGCGACTCGAGCTAATTATCAGTTAACATTTATACTACATTTTTGTCATTCATTGGAACGCACACCTTCATGAGAATGGTACGGAACAACTAATTAGAATATATGAATCTAAACAAAAACTTGGCAAAGAAAGATTTCTTCCTCTAATTATCAATCACCCAATTTGTTATATCCATCTATTTAATACTATAACTATCTAATGAATCTACTTTCGACAACTTTAGTACAAAACTAATTTTGAAATAAATCCAAACTACTCTTGAATACTTATTAATAATTTAAAAAAATTTCAGCTATTACGTTTCACATTTCACGAATCTCAGCTATTACGTTCAAAATCATTTTAAATCCTGATATTAAACATTTGAGTAGTCACTTAAGCTTTGGTTAAATATTTTAATTATAATTCAGTATTTTACGCTTACTATCATTTTTGTGAAGCGGTAATTAGTATTCTATTTACGAAAAGTATATAATGTCGTGAAGAAATTAATTTTTGAATGAAACAATTTTTGCTACTTACATACACATGCGCATTACATATAATGTAAATGAATGATTATGTTTTGTATTGAGATAGGTAGTTGATAATTTAGATTTTAAGCATTTATTATATTTTTTAGGCTTCATGAGTGTTAAAAATATGATCAGAACATATTAAGCTGTATATTATAACTTTCTATTTATAGTTGCTAATATGAATGTTTGAGAATGAGTTGAAAATGAGATCCAAATTAATATCGCGCATGTAGCGACTATCTAATTATTTGAGTTATCGATTTCTAAGACTTAAAATCGGAGTATGGGTCTGCTAGAGTCAAGACACTGGAAAGTGGAGTTGATGCTTCGTACAATAACGTTGAGTCACTTGCCTTTTCGCAGATTCGAGGCATACATGATGACGGGCGATCTGATGCTAAATCTATCGCGCACTCAACAGAGCAGTGGTCTCCTGCCCAAGTACCAGAAAAAGGTGGACTCATTGAGGTACAATAATCACCACACCCACCACCATCACCACAATAACCACCACAATAACCACCACCATCATAATTCGGTACCTACAAGTCCTAACGAGGTGCTGGGCCAGCGTCGAGCCAGCAGCTCAAGCTCGACCTCAGCGAGCAATTCTCCCGTGCGTTTGACCTGCAAGCGTGAGGTGGCGGGCGCCTGTCTCGAAGAAAATTGTGCCGGTATTGGCACCAATGCCGAGGACGGCCAGCAGAAACAGGGACAGGGACAAGGACAAGGTCAAACGCAAGCTCAAACGGGAACGGCGACTGCTGGGAGTGGCCATGGATATGCCTCGGGGTTCGTGCGCACTTCCAGGTCCGAAGATCACCTGCAGTTCCAGAAGGACCCTTCGATGTCTGCCGTGGAGATCGACATCGACGAAGACGTCACCTCCTCGCTAAACACACTGCTGGACACTCGGGCCGAGAGCTGCGAGCCCGGGATCTCGAGCGAGCGGATCGTTTGGACGTACAATGCTCCGGTCGGCTTGGCATCCACGGGCTCACACTCTTCCAACTCTTCGAGCAGCAGTTCTGGCAGTACTACTGAGGGCACCAGTCCCCAGCGCTCCCTATCCCCCGCCTCTCCCACCTCAGTTTCTTCGTCCGTCATGTCCTCCAATTCTGGCTCCCGCAGGTTTCCCTTACCGCAGGCTCCCGCGCTCGCACCGCAGCCTCATCCACATAGCCAGGACTCCCAGCATCTTCAGCACCCGCCACCACCTCAGCCGTACCTGGGCACTGCCTGCACCAATGGCGACCTCAGCCAGAGCGAAGCCATCAGTAATATGTCCAGTCCGGACTACAACGACGAGGAGACCATGGACATCCTGAGCGCCAGGGACCTCATGATGGTCAGCGACCCCAGCGATAGCGACTCGACCATCCTGGCGAGTGAGCCTCCCCAGCGCCGTATCAAGAAACGCCAGTCACAGCAACCTCAACAGCAGCAGCAGCAGCAGCAGCAGCAGCAACAACAACAACAGCAGCAGCAGCAACAGCAGCAACTGGACGAACAGCACAGGATAGTAATCCAGGTTAAGGGCCCGGAGAAGGAGGTGCTGAGGCACGCGTGCCCCCGACAAGCATGGCGACGCGAAGCTCAACAGTCCCCCATTGCGCAGCAGAGAAACAACGGCCTCGTCTCCGAGTACGCCGGCTATCAGGTGAGGAACCCGTTGCAACTATCCATTTGCTCCCCCACTTTCCGTCACCTAGTTTTTCAATTTGTTTTTCTCGGGTTTTTTTTTTCAAAGGAGCTGAGGGACATTGAGGACGATCATGAGTACGGACACTTCGAGGAACAGAAGCCCGGCGGTCCCTCGCCACCCCACTCAGCTGACGAGGAGAGCGATATTGAAAGTCTCCGAAGCTTTCACTATAGTCCTAAAGCCGTGGACCTACCCTCGGCTGTGAGGCTCGCCAAACGCCTCTATTCCCTCGACGGCTTCAAGAAGTCCGATGTCTCGAGGCATCTTAGTAAAAAGTAACTATACACCAAGTCTCCCTTTCTCTCCTTAAGGTCCTTAATGACGGGGAATAATGTGAATAATCATTTTTGCAGCAATGATTTTAGTAGAGCGGTAGCCGAGGAATACCTGAGATATTTTCATTTTGAACGCGACACGCTGGACGTGGCTCTCAGGAAGTTCCTTGCTCAGTTTTCATTGACCGGGGAGACGCAGGAGCGGGAACGAGTCCTCGTCCACTTCTCCAAGCGATATCTTGACTGCAATCCGGGATCTTTCAATTCGCAAGGTTAGTTTACAATTCTGTTCTCTAAGTTTGAATCAATCGTCAGTCGACTTATCAACTCTTTATCCTATAGATGCTGTACATACGCTTACGTGCGCTATAATGCTACTCAATACTGATCTCCATGGTCAGAATATCGGCAGGAAAATGTCATGTTCTGAGTTTATCGAGAATCTTTCGGAACTTAATGACGGTGACAATTTCCCGAAGGAAGTATTGAAACAATTGTACAATGCCATAAAGTCGTTTCCTCTCGAGTGGGCCCTGTATGTAACCAATAAATCATCAACTATACTGTTGGTAACACTTTCCTTACTCATCTAATGTTTTTCATCGTATTTGTAGCGACGAGGAAGGAGACGAAATCGCTTCTCAAGTGCTTCAGCAGGGAGAAAATTCCGTAATATCTACTTCGAGTAATCCGTTCCTTGATGTGCCAAACGTTACTGGCGCTACCGAATTTAAAAAGGGCTACGTCATGCGCAAGTGTTGTTACGATGCTAATGGAAAAAAAAGTAATTTTTTGTTGTTTACATCAGTTGAATAAAGCGCCAACTACTTTTATTTTATTAGCAATGTTATTTAATTACAGCTCCATTTGGAAAGAGAGGGTGGAAAATGTATTATTGTACATTAAGAGATCTTGTATTATATTTGCACAAAGATGAACATGGCTTTCGTAGTGACAGTTTGCACAATGCCATACATGTTCATCATGCACTGGCAACGAAAGCATCCGATTACACGAAGAAACAACACGTTTTTAGATTACAAACTGTCGATCAATCTGAATTCCTTTTTCAAACTAGGTGAGGTGCAAGGCATTTATATCAATTACCTGATCACAAACGTATAATTTAATTCTTAACATTTCGAAACATGAACATTTACAGTGATTCCAAAGAACTACAGTCCTGGATAGATACAATCAACTTTGTTTGTGCCAGTTTTTCCTGCCAGCCGCTGGCTGGTGCAGTAGGTTCACAACGAAAGTTTCAACGGCCTTTGCTGCCACGCAGTCATTCAAAATTAAGTCCAGTGAGTAGTTAGATTATTCTTTATTCGACCCTTAAATGCTTATTTATTTTCGCTGCATTGCACTTTATCAATTACATTTTCTTTTAAATGCAGAGAGAGCAACTACGTGACCATCATGAAAGAGTCAATAAACTAGAAGCCGAATTGGACGAGCATAGGCGACATACACCAGAAAGGGGTGCTAAAGCTCTTGCAATTCAAAATTACAAAGAAAAAGACGTTTATTTGCATTACGAGGTAGTATTTTCTGTAATTTAATAGGAACTATCAAAATGGATAATTAACATGCAAATTAATCATTGTAAAATACAAACAACTTTTTTTTAGCTTAAGAGGTACAAAACATACGCATATCTGCTGCGTTCAAGGCTGGCATACACAGAAATTGAGCCATCTTTAGCAGAAAGTAGTATCGGGGAGGTGGATGAAGGTAGTGGTGGTGCTTTCATGAATATCGATGTAGCATTGGTCCCACCTCCGGTTCCTGATCGACCAGTCTCAAATAGGTATAGTTACAGGGCTGCCATTTACAATCGTAATCTTTTAAATGGTCAGGACTACAATGGGGACATTGGTTGACGTGTAATGGGTGTCTTTTCAGCATGTGTAGTCTAGCCAATTCTACTTACGCAATAGTTTAACCAGGAATCAGTCATTTGAAATAAAAATTTGTAAAAACCATTTCTTTTGAAGTATTTATAATAATGTGGTGATTTCCGTGCTTAAAGATCTCCGAAACTGCCAAATAATTCGTAAGATGTATTCTCATTTTAAATTCAATTTTACAAGTAACACAGCTAATATCTTGTAGCGAGAATCAAACAACTGCACCTGGCTTCACCTGCGTATTTGGAGTTGTAGTCTGACATGCTGATAATCAAATGGTGAATGGATCAGGGCTTAAAACTAATACATTACAGTATTGTACATTGATTACTAATAAAACTTAACCAAACAATATATCATCGATACACGTTTAGGCTTTTGCCTTATAAAATATACGACATCGATTTGTCCAAATCGAATAAAATATTTTATTGTGTAAGCCATGTTACTGATCTTTATGTGATAGATTGTTTATTAATTAACAATTAAGTACTCAAATTTAGTGAAGTACCGATAAACAATCGTATTAACAATCTATCTAAAGGCGACTTTCGACTAAAATACTATTTTATCAATTACTTGCATTATTCTAATCTTATTGATAATAGACCAAGACTTTGTCCGCATATATCATTTTTGTGTAACATTTTAAAACTGTGGGCTTCCAGAATTTTTTGAACGAATCAATCGTAGCAACATAAAATTTAATTCTTTTAAATTTTTTCCTAGAAAATAAAAAATTACTAACGAGATTAAGTTAGAATATTAATATTTTTTATATACCTATGTAGTTTCGAAAGTCACGTATTTTAACTTATTTTCATTTAAAATTGTTAAAACAAAGAATGCAATGGAAGTAAAGTTAACAATTGATTAATGATTTCTTTTTAACGTACGCTTTATAAAAATCAGTATTAAACTTTTCATCAAAGTACATTAAAGATCAATGTATAATCAAACTTAACTACCTAAACCCGAAAAATAATTTATAGTATATTTAAAAAATATTTTTTTATGCCCATAAAAATTACTATTGAATCGTCAAAACAGCTAATGTCCCCTAAAATGTTTATAAATCTAATAGAGACGTAAAATCAGTTTGGCAAATATTGCAGTAGAGTGTTATTTTCATCATATCGAAATATATAACGTGAATAATTTTTTCTTTCACAATATTTTCAAAACGGTTTCGTATTACGTCCAAATAAAATCATTAAAATACCTTTCAACACTGTATAAGTAGATATTTAGTAAAAAATTGAGATTATAAATTTTTAAATGCGGTGCATCTTTTACATATTTAAGTTGACAAGGCTGTGTAAAAATTTTTATTCTCGCGAAATACTAATTTTATACTTGAATTTGTTGAATTTATACTAAGAATGCCATTTAAGCATTTTCTTTAAGCTTAGATGCGTAAGATAAAAGTCATAGTATGCTTTTAAGATTTTGCAGTTAAGTTTGCCTTATTTGCATTGTTTCCAGTATATTACATTTTGAAAATTACATGAGCCAAAGTTTTTTTTAAGACTTGAATTAGCTATAATAAAAATTAAGACTGGATCAGTACTTGAGCAGCTGTGAAACTGAATGTTTGTTACTGTATGTCCTTATTAAATCCTTAGGTTTTGAATATTTGAGTGATTTTTATTAATTAAAATTGTTTCATTTGATGTACTTGTTATTGTTTCAACAACGATGTAATACCTTGCAGTAAACAAAGTACATCAAAATCATTTGTTGCTAATAATGTCGCTAATGTTTTTATTAATATAATTAGAGTTCTGTAAATTTGTTGCAATTGTTAAACTTTTTAAATAGAATTCATTAGTAAGCAGTTAAAAAAATTTAAAAATCGTGGGAAAAATGCTGTAATTTCGTTGTGTTGCAAACAATTTTGCATTATTTTTGATTCTCAAAAGTATCATTCATTTTTATCATGTACAGCTTACAAATAATCATTGTTTTAATTTCAATTAGATTATAGCTTTTGCAACGGTTAATTTTTAATAATTTGAATATAAAAATTGTAGTAAAATAACTACTCTCTAGTTACCGAATGTTCATTTATTAAGTTTTTATGGTACTAAACTATTATTATTTTATTACTACAAAAATTATTTTTTAATTACTATTTAATTAATAGTGTAAAGCAAATATGTATCTGGACATCTGTTTTCAAAGTCAATATCTAACTATTTTATTTAATATTAAACGATTTTAGGTTCGATAATTAACAAAGAAAATAATAATTTTTTTGAAAAATTGTAATTATTTCATTATAAATAAAGAAATAAAATAGTTAATGAGCCTGAAGAGGTAATAGAGTAGTTTATACAAATCATGCTGCGGCTAGATTCAGAGGTGGGGGATAATTAAAATTTGCTGATAACTTTAGAACAAACGCGTCCGAGCACTTCGGTTTTTTTCGTTTCGCTGACTTCGCGACACAAGGGAGCACAACGCTGCGCAATCGCAAATGTACGAACGCGACGGAAAACATTCGGTTCGTAAGGCAGTCGCGGATCTCCAGGTTTGCCTCGCAAGGGAACACGAAGGTCTTGTCCCTTTTTGCTTAAGAGACAAGTATCGCCGTGAACGAGCGGATCCAGCGAGGAACCTCGTGGGCCTGGAAAGATTTCGAACTTCCCCCTTTCTGTCGGAGGTAGTGGTCATTTTTGCCGGGTATCGGCGCGACGGGCGCTGGAGTCGAGGGTTCGGCGGACCTTGGGAGGCGACGTGGTGAGCGCTCCGATAGCCTAATCGTGGCCTCGCAAGGTGAGTTGGCGTGTACCGACTATCGAATCGAGCTCGGATCGGATGACGATGAACCTGAAGAGGCGCCGGGGGAGGGGAGCTTTCTCGTTCGGCGGGACAAGCCTTAGCCGGACCTTCCCCTCATACGGGAGAAAAGACGATCGCTGTTCTCCCTGGACCGCGCGTACATCAATCACTAGGATAAAGAATCTAGTCCAAAGCATAATCAAACCTGCTATATAGATAGGACTTGAAAAAAAGAAAACAAGATAATTTATGGCTGCCCTGTTCTGCATTTCTAAGTTATAAGGTTTCTGTAATTATAAGTGTCGCGCGGTTAAGTCTCCGATTAATTTTGCTTATGATTTTCCTACTATTATTTAATTCCTGTTTGTATTTGGCAAATTATTAGTGATTGCGATTCAAAGTATAGTTTATAGTGAAATCCTTGTATATAAAATTGTAAAATATGTGGATAATATATTACGAAATAAAGATCAAACTTAAAATTATGCAGAAATTTTTACGTTTATATGTGCAACCCACTAAATCTTTATTTTTGCTTATTGTAGATATTCTCCTATGTTTAATTGTATAGGGTATGTTTACAATCAAAGAAATTAATGTATATTTGCATGGCAATTGAATTAACAAAGCATGAGCACGTTTTTCTAGAATAAAACTAAAAACTGTAAGTTACAAAATATTCACACCTCAAAAAAAATAATCTTTATTTTATTGAAATAGTATATTAATAAGTTTATTGTCATAGTCTACATGTATCATTAGTTATTTAAAAATATTCAAACTAATTTTACGATTTGCAAAAATACTTTTAGTATTGGTGAACACTTAAACTAAACTCTAATTATTAGTTGGATTTTTAACTATTGAATATAGTCTAATATTATTTATTAAAGTAATAAAAATTTATGTTTACAATAAGTAAATATGACTATTTCTAAAGGAAATTTTTCATATCACTTTGCTTAAAATCTTTTTCGTTAAATTATCCATGGTTTATAAAAAGTTTTCTAAGGAATTGTTCATATTTATAATATATTTTTTGGAAATGTAAGTATGAGTTGGCGTAAATATAATGCAAGAGGTTATTAAAAAATGTATTTACTAGAGCTACCGATCGACTTGCATGTAGTTCGCCTACAATATATATTAAATAGTAAACAATAAAAATTAAATAAATAAAACTTGCATAATTTATATTAATTTATTACATAAGAAATGTGTCCGTCAAATGCTTCGCATGTGATATAAAACGCTTTTCTGAAGCAACAATTTTTTTAGTCATTGAAATCCGTCGAAACATAACAGAGTGTATATCAAATTGGAAGCCCTAGTATTTGTACATGTTATTTTACCGAATTCATATGTATGATTATATTCAATCAAATATTAAAAAATAAAAAAAACAATTATATCTTTCAACGAACTAAAACATGCGCTTCATTAAAAGTGCATTAAAATTTGTTTGATATGTTTATTTGTTACGTGCAACAGGATTGACTTGGCGATAACTTGAGCGAGCGACGTTCAAGCTGTTTCTATCAAGATGGGGTATACGACTGCATCCCCTCTCCCAACCGAACTACGCGGTATCATTGCATGATCGCGCGAGAGACAATGAAAACATTATTCGCCACGATTCATTAAAAATTTGACGAAAACTATTGTGAGAATTTATAAGTTTTTATCAATAGTCTTAGCCAAACTATGTACGAATATTTCAGACTTCGGATTATTAAATATGCAATGTTTCATTTGTATACTCAAATAAACTTTCAGGATTCACTAACGTTCATAAAATAAAGTGTTATAAGATGTCGCTTAAAATAAGAAACATTTAGAGATATATTGTAGTACTACTGTAGATTGAGGAAAAAATCTCAGAAATGTAACAAGGATTATCTCGATAATCTTATAACAAACTCTTATGACAAACTGTTATAGTATTGTATTATAGTCGACTGCTTGTACTTAAATACATTTAATTATGTGTGGTAATACTTTATATGTTTGTATAAAGTTGCGTGAATTGTTTAAAATTCATTGTTATTTATAGCATGTGTTAATGCCAAAGAATCGCATTTAAAATCGTCTTATTTTATATAATACTTGTAGCTACATTTTGTATCCATCTTATTTACTTATGTATCTTTTGATTGGATGAATATACAAAAGAGACTTGCGAAAAATCTAGTTACTTCAACCCCTATTCTTTTTGATAAGCATTTTCAGTATTAAAACTGTTTATGTTTTATTATCATTCAAAAAAGTTACGTTCGATATGATTCCTATGGTTAAGTCTCAAAAATGATTCATTAATTGTAAATAATTGTTATTCAGAGATGATTATTTTTTTTATAAGAACGTACTACGAATTTAAATTATAATTCATTAGTATTATACGATCTTTTTTTCGTGTAAATTAATTTACATATGTACAGCGTACATTTTTTGTATATAATAGTTACTAGGAAGGATGCATTAAAAACCAATTCAAACCTATTTGTTTATCAGTTATTATTTATGAACATCCTGTGTTATAACCCTTAACATATACCTACATTAGTCCATTATATTAAAAAGATAGGTTAAAAAATAAAACATGTTCTTAATTATTAAATTTTATACGGATTTATTTTCGTATAATAGTGTACAATGCTATATTAGAGTACTTGTTATTTTACATAATTTTTTCTGGTGGCTCAAAATAACGTATGTTTCTACTTATGTACATTTATGGTGCTGTGTATATGCAATAATACTTAATAAATTTCTATATTACAGTAAGTTCAACGTCGGGTTGACTTCGTTTAACATACAAAGATACAAACTTCTCTAGTATACACATGCACGACCGCAAACTCATTTTGCGCATAAACTTTGCGACGTGCTTTAAATTCATTTTTCCTTCCAAGATCATGATAGTAATATACAGATAATTCATCTTTCATTTTGATACAAAGTAAAACTAATATTGTACAACTTTGGAGGAATGTCGTGATGGCGTAGCACCAACTTCACTATAAAATTGTTTTATTGAACCGCAATGGCACTTTACAAATTAAATAATGCCTATCATATATATATATATTTTTTTATTTCTCCGTGAAAACCTACCCAATAACGTAGCAACAATAACAACGGTGGACAGTACTTTTTAGTTCATCCACTTGCGGCAGTTAGGCGCTCCACAAGCGCATGCGATCTTATGCTGGTCATCTTCAATATCGAATTTGTAGTCGTATGCCAGCTAAAAAAATAATGTTCCATTTTAAATCGTTCCTTTAAAACATTTGTTAATTTCAATTCTAATTTATCTTGATAATTTTACCTCTTCACCACGTGAGATTCTTCGCTTCGCAAAGATAATTATCCTAAGATCTCGTTCAACCTCGACAATTTCAGCAACGCAATTTGGATTACAGGAGTGATTGATGTAGCGAGCTAGACCTCCACACAATGTTGCATCAACAACACGATCTTCGTCCAGGCGAAACATATATATTCCTCGATTCTTAAACAAGTAATAAACAATTCATTGAAAATAAATGAAAGTTAACACAATTAATATACTTTTAGATTGTAGAATCATACGTGTAAACATAATTTATAACTAACTACTCACCCTAGCTTCGTACTGTTTTTCTCTCGTTTCAGCTAATTCAGTGCGAATAATTTCTCCGATATATTCTATAACCATAGTATGTTTTTCCAAATCTCGCGCTGCGTAAAGGCCTAGTCCTTGAATTTTGGATCTCGCCAAATAAACGTTATGGCGCCAATCCTGCTTCATTTTTTTGTATTGAGAGCTCTTAGAATGAACGAATTGTTTTGAGTAGGGACAGGCGAGTTCGCCAGAGTTATTAGAGGCTGGAGCATAAGTGGCACGGGCTGACGAGGCTGTCCGTTGGGTGTGCGGCCTCTTCCACGGCAACTGGTTCTTCAGTCGTGCTTCTGTCCTTGCGCAACCGCTGGGATTGATGGCGAGCGGTAGCTCGAGCAAGGGATTTCGTCCGTATTTGAATCTGTAGTCAGTCAATGTCTCGATACCTGGAAGACTTTCGAGGACGCGAACGATCGCTGGTTCTGTCAAACCGAAGAGGTCTTCACCGGTGACGTACCGGGGAAATAACTGGACGCTGTTGGTAGTTCGTCGTAATTCTGAGAGCGGTTCAAGAATGCGATTCCAAACGGCGCGTGGCGATGCATCTCTGAGTTCCACGTCTTCTTGTGACTGTTCCTGCACGAGGACGCGGAACTCGGGTCGTCCCGACACGTCGTGAATTGAACAAACATATCTGCAGCGCTTATTCGGTCTTCGCATACTCCAGTAAAAACGGACAATTTTGTAGCCGACAGGATAAATGTGATTAATAGTATGGAAATTTGCCAACTGATGAGGTAACAGCTGGCCTACGCTTAAGAATATCAGGCTTCCCACTCGGAGAAGATTATTGTGATCCGAGTGGTGCATTACTGCTGCAACTTGTTTATTCTCGTCGCGATTCACATAAACCCTCCGATAGACTGAGAGCGTTGTGAGTTCGTTATCCTTTTCATTTTTCGGAACATGTTGTGAACAATACGTACTCTGAAAATCATGTGATATAAGTATTTCAAATTGTATTTTGAAAATATTTTTAAATGGTTCTAAACTTACCTTATTTTTATAAAAAATACAGCCGTCTCTAACTGCGCAACCGAGATGATAATGACTGTTGCAACGTATTTTGAAGCACTTAACAGTAGCGCCAGGTTGTTTACATACAATGCAACAAGTATTTTTAGCAGAGTTTAAAGCAATGTCAAGATTCATCAGGGCTCCATTAACGGTTTCATAAACATCTTCAGACCACAGGGCACAGTTCAAATGAACCCATTTATCTACATCGAAATTAAGTAGCCTTGCCGTACCATCAGCGGCACCATCGCCAATAATTTGACAAAACATACACCGACGGGTATCATCAGCATTCAATGGAAATGTAACAGTAACTCCCATTCGGAAAAGCATCTAAAAATAAAGTATTGCTTTTAGAGATGCATACAATTTTATAGACAAGTAACTCCAATGAAAACAAACCTCTGTGATTTCACGATCTGTGGGCTTTTTGTATTTTGTTAAAGGTTGTATCGCACCCGTACTCCAAATTTTATATCGAAGTCCTCTCCAAGCTTTAGGCGGTCGTTGATCCATTAGATCACTAGACAGATCCTCAGAGACTGGATGTTTCTTTGATCTTTTTTCATCGGAAAAGCTGTCTCTACTGTGCTGTGATTCAATATCATCCTTCTCACTTTTTATTCTACAATCCAGATCCATTACCATAGAATCGACATCCATTGGTTCAATTTGTGTAAGAGATTGTTTTATTAAAAATTTCTTTTCTTGTAATTTCTTTAAACCTTCTTCCAAAAACTTAGATTCTGATTTTTGACATAAATGATCAACGATAGCAGCAGCCTAGTTGAAGAAAAAGATTAGATGTTTATTTATCTTTTCATAAAAACTAATTTTCTGAAGTGCTAATAACTTACTTTATCATGACAATTGTTGGTGGTTCTATGCATTAGTGCAAACTGCATGTAACAGGTCACTGAGCAGAAACAAAGCTCATCACCAGGCTCAGCTTCTTCTTTGCTTAAGAAAGGTAAATCAGAAACCTTCTTTCTAATCAAGCTGTTAAGTATTACAACATCGCAGTGACGACAAAATTTAGCTGCTCCGTTTAATATACTTTGAATATCAATTGGTGCTGGAAAATGAAATATATGGAATTGAAATATATCATTCTTTAAAATTTTAGAGATGTTATTCTTTTTGAAAAAGTACCAACCTCCTTCTTTTCCATCTTTTCCTTTAATTCTATATAATCCTAATTTTTGACTAGGTGGTGTCGTCGTGCGTTCGATTATTTGATAACCAGTTGGAGCTGCGATATTTAATATATTCGCCAAATCTTTAAGAACTCCTATAATATCATCAGCTGCTTGACTATTCAATGTTAAGGTTACAGTAACATTTCCGTTTTCTGTTAAATTGCCCGAGGAAGACTTACCAAGTCTAAAATAAAATGATAAATGTATTTAATTATGCAAAATAGGAAAAGTATTCATACAAGGATAAAATAATGGCATTTTTATTGTTACCTAGATATTCCCACATTCTCTTTGTCTTGTTTTGCAATATCTTTAAAATGTCCAGGTTTTAAACGAATAGGAATAGGAGAAATAATAGGTATAACTGGTGATATTCGTTTCAACCAGTCAGATTCTTCGTCAGATTCTTCTTCAATTAATTTTAGTCCAGGAAATCGATGCACGTACTCTGGGATGACACATTCTGGTGACGATGAACTCACAATTGTATCAGGAGTGTCAATATCACGACCCATGAGAGAATTTTCTTTTTTGTCATCAGCTGATATAGAACAATTTTAATTTAATTTTATAGATTATGTAACTACTGAACTATTTCAAAAACCATAAATTACAAAATTCTATAATATACTCACAATCATCTAATTTAAGCGGTGGGAATTCTTGATCATAGAAACTTCTTTGAGTAGAAGCAGGCGGTAGAGGTGGTAAGGGATCTAATTCTCCAAAAGGCTGTGTATTGTAATGGTCAGATATCCCTGTTAGGCGCGCTTTGCCGTACACACCTATGAGCTCTCCAGTTCTAGTATTGTACTCTACTGGACCACTGAATTTTGATAAATCTCCTGAACCAAAACTTGGGCATACTCCATAGTTTTTTCCTAATAGGGGCTCTAGCACTGCCATCGGTTGAAGTTGTCGTAATTGTACCATAAGATTGTCAATGAATGTATCATAGTCCTCATCCAAGCGAGACACCTTTCTCGACCTTTTCTTTTGAGGTGCCATAGAAGCATCTTTACCTTGACTTTGCCGTCGTTTTTGCTGGTATTGACGCCTCTTTAATTTTTTGAGATCTGGTAAAATTAAAAATATTAATGGTAGTTTTGAATGATGGAACAATTCTTTTTGATAAGATTTTTTATGTATAATTTTTTATAAATAACCGTAAAGTAAAAATAAAAATAAAATAATTACCAGTTTTATCGTCGATGGAACCATCGATTAGTTCTTCTTTGGCAGATAAAAAGTCTTTGGTATCGGTTAGCTGTACGGAAGTACCGCTGGTGAGGACATCATCTATTAATTCTTTCTTAACTTCAGTTAAAGGCACTGTGTGTTGCGCGATTGTACCCTGTGGCAGCGAAACTTGACGACTCAAAATCTGAGCCGTCGATTGAGGCACTGTCGGTTGTACTGTATTAATGGTTTGAGGTGACTTGGCCTGTTCACTAGGCGTCGAAGTGATAACGTTTGATATTGCACTTGGCGACCTCTGAATTGCAGGTGAAACGGATTTAGGGTGTCCAACGACAATGTTACCTGGCTGAGGGCTCACATTCGATGACGTATCTCGAGCATCACTGCTGTTCGATGATTGATCTAGTTCCTTTTGCTGAGGCTGTTGATGAGATTGCTGTGATGATTGATGTATCGACTGAGGCTTTTGTTGTTGTTGAGATGGTTGATGCGGATGTTGTTGCGATTGTTGAGATTGTTGCAATTGTTGTTGTGATTGTTGTTGAAGTGGCTGCTGTTGTTCTACTTGCACCGGTGTTCTTTGTACAGTAGACAGTATGTGTTGGTGCTGTTGCTGAGTAGCTTGTGTACTTACACCTGACGTCGATTCCGTGCTAGTTTTTATCTGACTTTTTAGTACAATAGGTTCGTGTTGTATTGGTGGCTTTTCACTCGTAACCAAAGGTGCTGCTGCAGTACTAGTGATTTTCTGAGAAACAGATGAGATCGGTTGCTGTACAATCTTTTGAGCAATAGAAGCTGGTTTAGTTTGCTGCTTTTCGAAAATCTCAGTCGACGGTTTGGTTATTGACGTCAGTGAAGGTGTGATGTTAGCTGGTGTTGGTTTAGTGACTTCTTCCTTACTACTTGGAGTCTGTGATTTAACTGCATGAGAGAGAAAGGAAGTTTCTCTACTTAAAATTTGTTTTGGAGCAATAGGTTTTGTAACTGGTATTTCATCTGTCAAAGGTGGAATTAAGGACGATGGTGTTGGAGGAACTGGCCTCGCCAATTGAACTTCTAGAGACGGTACATTTGGGAAGCTTGCTATTTCAGTAGAGCTGCTTCCCCCAGAGGTAGTTGTACAGGCTGTATTTTGTAATAATTGTTTTAATAAAACGTTTTGAGAATCTTCCATTCTGTGTGTGGAACCAATCGATTTGTTATTATCTAATTCAGTTTTTGAACCCATTGATTTTTCACATAATCCTTTCACTAGTTGACCATCCGTATCTTTCTTTGCATGTGGACTTTTGTTGACTGCTAAAATTTTATTTGAATAAATCATTAAAATTTAAGGCATTCATTATTTTATACTTAAATATTTAAATTAAATTTTTGTGTATAGTATCATTAAACTAGGTAGATTGAAGTTAGAAGTGTTTATTCCTACATATGAATAAAATAAAATTAAATAATTGAAGTATTTTGAAAAAAGAATATGAAAATGTCATTTTTAGCATTAATCTCGTAAAATTAAAGCAGAAGATCGATAATGTTGATTTTAAGTAGAATTTGAATTGTTTAACTGATTTTCGGCTCATATTGAAATTATAATGATTGAGAACCAGGTAAAAGTAAAGAAAAATGTTTGAACAGTAGAAGATTATTTACCAGAAGAATCCGCGTCCGTGCCTTTATTGTCTATGGGCAAGGAGCCACCTGCAGCAGACTTGTACTGTGTGGGCCCAGCCGTCAGCTGCGTGTGAAGAAGCGTCGAAGCCTGCGAGAGCGTACTCTGCAGAATGCTGGTGGTGAGGGCGACGCCGCCAGGGCTGGACGTGAGGCTCGTCGACGTAGCAGGTGCTCCACTCCGGCTACCGGCTGGCTGAGTTGTCGAGGCACTCGTCACGTTAACTAGCACGCGTGAGCTCACTACCGCAGAGGAGCCACTGGCCGCTTGCCGCTGCACGGCAGACTGGGACGCGAGGGAGTTGAGCAAGTTGCTGCTCGAGGTGAGTATAGTATTGGAGCGCATCGCGCCGGACATCGTGGACTTAAGGGAGTTCGTGCTCGAGAGCATCGCATTTAACATGGCGTTCGAAGTAATGGAGACCGTAGATCCACCGCCTGGGCCACTATGACTCGACTGAACTGAGCTAGACAATGCCTTGGACAAACTAGATGCAGTTGTTGTCGAGGCCATCGTGGTCGATGGTATCGTCGCTAGCGTCGTCGTCGAAGAATTCGCTTCCCGGCTGATCTCGGACTTGCTTGCGGTAGAGCTGGGGCTTGTCGTCTGCACACGATAAGTAGATACTGTCGGACAGTTGTTGCCTGCAGGAGTTACTGGAGGTCCAGCGCCACCGCCGGATGACACGAGGTTCGACTGTACACCGCTTGCGTAACTCTGTGATGGATTCGAATGCAGGGAAGAGAGGAGGCTGCGCAACTGGTCGCTCACATTTTCCGTATTGGACTTGATCTCCGTCGGCTGGGAAAGGGGTGAGAGATGTGGCACCGTTGTCGTCGCACTTTGCAGTTGAGCCACTGTATTGACTACCAGGGACTGTGTCGTTTGGGCAGTTAAACTCTTTTTACTCGTGCTGTCCTTGGTTATTTGCGGAATGCTGGCTGCCACGTTCTTCGCCAGCGGCACTTTCTTGTCAATGCCTAACACCGATCCAGATTCGCTCGTCACTGCATCCTGCTCCAGATCAGCTAGAGAATCTTGGAGAATGTTTAGAGGTAAGGCTTCTAGTGGAGCTTCCAATTGATACATCAGGCTTGACTTTTGCAATTTCTCTTCTTGCATTTCTGGTTTAGATGATATAATGTTTTGTAACATGTCGAGTATATCATCAGATGATTCTTCTATCATGGTCTTTTCGTCGGAGATTCTCGATTCTACGAAGAATTTATTACCTTCCCTGTCGGAATCATCTAACGTTTGGATTTGACTTTTTCCACTTACCAAGTCGCTAGAATTATTCGATTTTGATTCTGTAATGTTTTGTTGCTTTTCAACATTCTGCACTTTGTTTACCTTACGTGTTTGTAAATTGCTAGTATCATCTTTCATATCATTCTGACTCACGCTTTCCACATCATTTTCTAAAATATTAACCAAAGAAAGGTCATCCGTCACTGGAGAGACCCTCTTTAGAATTCGTACGTCCGATTTTTCTTTAGTAGTACTTTTTTGACCATTAATAACACTGTCATCATCGGTATTATGCATAGCTTCTAACATACTTTCTAATTCATCCGTAGTATTTAAAACTTCTGACCGTTTATCTTCTGATGTGCTGATATTTTGAGAAATTGTTGTACTAGAACTGCCTTCTGTAGGGGGTTTATTTGATTTTTTCTCAGTTTTAACTTCGAAAGATGATTCTTGTTTCTTCTTAATTAGATTTTCAACTGATATACTGTCACAAACATCTGAGCTTGCTATTATCTGTTTGTCTTGCTTCGGTAATTCAGTTGCCGTCATTTTCGGAGTCTTTGTGACTAAAGTCGATTGAGTAATAGATTTCAAGTTTGAAGAATGATTAGTTTTTAATTTTTCGCTAGATTTTGATTGTAGAATTTGACTTGGGAGTACCGAGCTTACTGTCGTTACCTTTTCAATTAAACTTATAGAGGATTGGCAACCCATGTTTGGTTTGTGTACAGCAGAATTTTTTTCTGATAAATTTATGGAAGACTTACATATTTCGGACGATGAGAAAGCACTAATGGAACTTTGTTTTGTTATTAATTTCTCACACTTTGCTATTATATTTGCTGCTTGGGTTTTGCCGGGTGTAATACTTTTTTGACTGCCTTGACTGAGTTTAGAAGTCACCTTATCGGGACCCACTACAGTTGTCGATGTACCAGATGTAGATGTTAATAGTTCCTTAATAATGTTTGTAGTAGAAGTTGCTGAAGTATATTTTACTAGAGGTTTGACTGCTGTTGAAATAGATTCAGACGAAGTTGTTGATTTTGTGCTTATTGAAGAATAGGTTAAAATAGGTTTCGTTTTACCAGTTACTGCAACATTTGTTTGAATATTTGTAGATGTGATTTGACTAAATTTTTCTTGAAATGAAAAAGACAAAGCCTTTTTTTCTATAGAATCTTCGACTGACTTTAATTCCTGATTAGCAGTTACCGATATTTTCGTGCCAGTGATTGATTCTCCGATCAAGGTTGGAGATTCGTTTTTCTTATTTATTTCTAATGAAGAAACTTCAGCAAACTCTTCCAATTGAACTTTTGATACATTATCAGGAGATTTTGAAACTCCATCAATAATAACAATATCTGATTCTGCAAGAGATACTAAAAGATCTTGATCTGGAGAATGCTCCATGTATATACTAGGTGATGGATTCACACTGAGATCTTCTTGGTCTGGAGATTCCGGAGTATCGCTTACAGTAACAAGGCGTTTTCCAACTGGCATAGCTCTTACAATATCAAGGTGTAAACTTTTTTTATGCTTATTTGTTTGAGATGATAAAAGCTCATCGCCAAAAGATACATCTTCATTAGGAGGTTCTGGATGCTCAATTTCTAATATTTGAACTAAATCATGACCTTCATTATTATCGTTTACTAAAGCATTACTTAAGGAATCATTACTATCAACCGACAGTACCATATCAGATTCAAACAGAACGTATTCTTCTGGCATGTCAGCTTCCAAGCTGCTTGATATGACATCGAGTTCAGAATCACCAAATTGTTCGATTACCGTCATTTCATCAGTGTCTTTTTGAGCTGTCGAACTTAAGGTCACTTCCGCATTCATTACAGGTTTATCATCATCATAATCCGTGGTATCAGGAAGTGATTCAACTTTATCGACAGGACTTCCCAAAGTCAAAGGTGTATTATTTGTTATCGAGGATGTAGCTGCTTTAGGTTCAACAGTTGTTGGCGGAGTTTGTGGTGGCGTATGAGAATCGTCATCAAAATCATTATAATCAGCGCAAACTAACGAATTTATTTTTGATTGTGAAATTCCAGTTTTTCTATGTACAACGGCAGAAGTATTTGGTTTATCATCAGAATTGTTCAACTGCCCTTCTGTTTTACCTTTACTGGATTCAGGTTTAGAAGACCACATAGGTGAGCCTCCTCTAAGGCCAGGTTTAAAAAATCCATATCTACCAAATAAAATTGGTAATGGTATTGGATTATTTGGATTGTGAGGATTACCGCCACCTCGATTGCTCTGATCAATTGTCATATTCGATTCTTGTTGCATTTGTTGTAAAACTTGAGAATTTTGTTGTTGCATGTGTTGTTGATCGGTCATCGAGTGATTACTGGAATTTTGAGAGCTATAAGCAGAATGTGGAGTATGTGGCGTATGCGGTGTGTGAGGTGTTCTTGGAGTTCCTGGATTCTCGACACTTTGCGGACGATCAGGCATGGCAGGACTGTTTCCAGTAGATTGTCTTCGTTGCATTTGCATCGGGGAACCACCAACCATTGGACTTCTTGGCATAGGCGAATTTGGAGTCTGACACGGTGGTGGATGAAGAGCGGACGTCATTTGATGTAGCATAGGAGACGTAGACGGATGGTTTCTTGACATAGGACTAGGTGGCTGGTACTGAGAAACCATAGGAGAGTTTGGTGGGTGATTTTGCACTCTTGTACCCATTGGACTCGATGGCTGCGATGACTGACTTAGCTGTTGCTGCAGCATTGGTGATCCCATAGTTTGCTGAACCATTGGACTACGGGGGTGAGGAGAACTAGGAGGTTGATTATAAATTTGTTGGTGCAACTGCGGACTCGGTGAAGAAGCAGGCTGCGATACCATTGGTGAAGTGGGTGCTTTTTGCATGATTTGCTGTTGCTGTTGTTGTTGTTGCTGTTGTTGTTGCTGTTGTAGTGTTTGTTGTCTTTGAACCATTTGAAGATTACGTTGATTTATGATATTTTGATTATCTTGTGGTACGACGCTAACTTCGTGTTGCTGCTGGATCATTTGCTGACGCTGAAGCATTTGCTGATGCTGCTGTTGCGTCATCATCGGCTGCTGATTAGGTTGTGGACTACCAAGGGGTGACCGCTGCCCATAAAGCATTGCTCCCTGCATCTGCATTCGCGGACGTGGACCAGCATCAACCATCACACCCGGACGCACGAACCTTTGAGGCAAATTGTGCATCTGTTGGGGCATACGCATTTGTTGCGACGGATCCTGAACGAAAGAACCAGGACTCGTAGTCATCCGGCCTGTGGTTATGGCCCGGTGCTGCGGAGACGCCATTCTTTGCGTAGTCGGTCCGCAGAGACCGGGCGAGGGCATTGTACCGGGACTGAAAGGACTCTCTTCGGGTTGCGAGTGAGGAGTGCCTATCCTCGGAGAAGGCTGCATGTTGCTATGCGGTGACATGGTCCCCGGATTGGAATGCGGGTTACCTGGACTGTGTTGCACCATAGAGGCTACAGGTGAGTGTTGAAGCATATTAGACGGAACGCTACCAGGACCCGGGCTCTGCGACATTAGTGCCGCAGGACTGTGCATGGGTGAAGAATGTTGTGAGGGCGACATGAGCGGCGAACACGGCTCACTCGTTTGTTGTTGCACTTGCGGCTGTACCTGTTTCTGCTGTTGTTGCTGTTGCTTATTGCGGTACTCCTGTATAAGCATACCATGCTGCCGACTCTGTTTCCGACTAGTATCTAAATGTTTCTGAAATATTGCTTGTTCACTTGAAATTCTTTGGAGTTCTGCCGCATCATTTTCTGGCAATTCGTTGCCTGACTTTCTGCATTGCCTCTGTTTACTGTTAAGGGACTGATAAAAATACAATTTTTGAATAAAATATTCTAACATAAGACGTTGTTATAATTAATTAAAAAGAAGCTAAATAAAATTGAAATAATAAACATTTACTAGTCAAGACACTACTGCTAGGCACACACAAAAACCATGACTCACTTTTCTAACCTTCCGTAGTTTTTGAACCTCCGTTTCGTAATACTTCAGTTGTTGCGCCAGAATCTGATGCTGGTGGTTTAACCACTGCTCGTATTGAAGTTGAACGTGACGATCCTGCTCTGATACAATATTATCAGGAGGTACTGGTGGTGCTGGTAATTGAGGTATGTTGAATGTCGCTATTCTCGCTACAAAAAGCAAATGGCTGTAATATTTTGTAGTCTATTCTAGATGTAGAAAAGTGTGAGATATAACTAATTAATTGTAGTAAATGTAGTATTTTATTATATTTCTTAGAAATTTATAATTCAATAGATTAATTTTTTTATATTTTATTAATTTCAAAATATATTAATTACTACTTTTAATATTTACTGTTCCAGAAATGCTTTAAACCGTATTATTTACTTATACTAAATTAAATAGATACTTTAACGGTATGTCTTGAAAGATAACATAAAAGTAAAAAACAATAAAGAAACCAACGTTCTGTTGTGGCTTGTGTAGTGATGGGTTGCCTCTGAGTTTGAACCACGACTTTACCAGGATCGGCTGCAGGCTGTTGCCAATTTTGAGTTCCAGCGGTTGCTGGTCTAGGTGTACACGGTGTTCTAGATGCGTTCATACTAGTAGGCACGTTGGCGATACCTTGTGGTGGTGAAGACAGTGGTGCTGACCCTAACACGTCTGCTCGTAATCTTTCAAACTCAATATCAGAAAGCAGAGAACTGCCAGGTGTTGTCGTGTCCGCCTGTTGTTGTTGTTGCTGTTGTTGTTGCTTTTCCTGTTCACGTTTTTCTTGTTCTAGCAGCTCCTCCAGAAGCAGTGGCTGTTCCTGTGAACATGACTGCTGACTATTAAGGTCTAACTTCAAAACTAATTGAGAAAAATGCAAAGGAATTCTACACAAGATAATAAAATATATTACTAAAACAAAAACTCAAATGTATTTCACAATCATTTCATTGTGTAAAAGAAAATAAAATACAATTCTACAAAATTCAAAGCATGCTCTTTTATTTGAGAATAAAAACAACATAAATAATACCAATATTCATTATCGTGTTTTATATTAATAAAATTTACAGCTTTCGAAATCTAAGTTAAGTTTTAATCAGTATTGATAAATAAATTGCCTGACAATTTCAAGTAACGCATTTGAATAAGATGAAAATAAATGTTTTATAGTATGGAAATGAAATGAACTATAAAAAGTATAAATCATTGCTATTGATTATAAATTGAATAGTTCAGTAAGTTAGAATAATGAATATTTTAGTACAGTATAATATTTACACTATTCATTTTCTTTATTAAAATTTATATTTTGATTAATTTTCTTTCTCTTTATTTTCATTACTTTTCTTTTACTTTAGTGGCTCTTTTTTAGCAGTGTTTTACTAAAATAGAACCGCATTTTTATACTTAAATAATAAAATTAAATGTTTTGAAACTTATACGTGTCAAATTCTTTTTATACCCCAGAATTTGCTCACCTGCAGAAGCAAAGGTCTCCGGTGAGGATGGGGTGTCATTGATGGAGAACCAGAATTAACCACAGGGGTCATCGATGATCCCACCACGGGTACGGGATGCCCCATGTGTAAGGTCGGTCGCGGAAAACCCCGATCACCCGAGCATAGTCCCATCTAGACATGCACCAACACCAACGCATTGCATACACCCACGCAAAAACACCATTTTTCCAACTAATACTGATTAATTATAATAAAACGCTTCTCTACGCCTACTGGTATAATCACGTGGTTTTACTTACATCGTTCTTACTTTTGATTCTTGATTTTATTAATTTAAATTTATACAACATTACTACATTAGAATTATTAACTTTTATTTTAATTTTTAAAAGTTAAATCAAAGAAAAATCAATGTTAAATTGTACTTATATGATTAGTTTGGAAATAGATAAATGATTCAGAGATGAACAGCAAAATTTGCGTAAAAGTATAGTTTATGTTAAAAGCAGTCACTATGTTTATGCAAAGTCACAAAGGTTAACTTAATAATCAGACAAAATATTAACCTAATTGAGTAATAAAAATATTACTAAGTTTTTAGAGCAAACAAAACTTGAAACCGGAAAAAAATGTTATTGACTGATGTACCTGTATAGGTCCTGGGTATGGTGGCGGAGGCCCTGGATATGGTGGTGGAGGCGGTGGTGGTGCTAATGGCATTCTTGGTCCAATCATATGTCCAACTGAGACTACTCTTCCTGCAACATTTGGAACTCCTGCAACTCTCATTCCCATACGTTGTTGTTGTTGAACTAAATAAAATAATTGGTTTCATAAATGAAAATAAAAATATTTGTATTTCGAATTTTGCCAAAACAATAAGATTTAATTTATATCAGAAAATAAAAATAAAACTGAATAATAATATAATAAATTATAAAATTACCTTGGACGTGTTGCTGTTGCATACGCTGTGGATGACCCGGAAAGGTCGTAGGATAACTGACGGTTACAGAGTTAGTAGACGTAACTACACCTACGGCCCCGTCGGGAGAAAGCAATCTCGTGCCGGGTGGCATTGGCCTTCCCATAGCCACAGCTTGTTGTACATGCTGGTGCATCTGTTGTTGCACTACAGCCGCCTGTGGATGAGCTTGAGACATAATAGCATTCTGCTGTTGTGCTGCTTGACCACCTTGAACTATTTGGGGCATGGTTTGAACTTGCGTTAAAACATTGGAAGTGCTAGTCGATGGTTGCATTGTACTGGTTGCATTTATTTCAGATGTATTTGTAACGTGTGCATTTATAACATTTTTTGATTTATGCTCGTCGTCTTTGACATCCTTTTTCGGTTTTTCATCTTTAGTTTCGACTTCATCTTGCTCTAACTCTAAATCGAGAATGTTTGTTTTTTCACCGCCAGTCAATTGATCTAACTCGGGATCGGCATATTCAAGAATATTGAAGTCGGCACCCATTTCAGCTGTAAATGTATAAAATTTAATAACTCCGGTATTATTTAAAATAAAATAGTCACTTTGATTTCTTTGTAAGCTTTAAACTTACCTAGAAGTTCATCGTCATCGTCTGCGAGGTCTCCTAGAATTGCATTTACATTTTCAACTTCTACCATAGGTGCTCCTTCTTGTTCAAGCTTTTCCAGCTCTGCTGTTACGTTGTCAGGTATTTCAGAGGTTTCCGACATTGTCACATTGGCCTCGGTAACTGTTGGAAGAATAGGAGGACGTACCATCCCCGCAGTGTTTATCATACGAACGCCTTGATTTATAGTAGGTGGACCTGCTCGCACCATACGCTGGCCCAACGTTTGACCTTGTGTTGTGTCTACAAAATAATTTTTTTTATATTAATAAACGGTTATAAAATATTGCTAACAGTCTAAATTCACAAAATTATTTCAGCTATTAAATAGTTAATTAATTGATTAATTAATTATATAACTAAAAATAGTTTGATAATATATGGTATAATATTAAAAAAGTTTTAATTTTTACAATGTAAGATTGAATGAGAAATTCAAAAACTATGTTGAACTGACCAGGAAATCGTTGATGTAACACTTCGTAGTTGACTTCTGGCATTTGATTTCTTGGTCCAGCCATACGCTGTTGCATGATTTGATTGTTTTGAAATTGTTGTGCAACATTAGCGGGTATTGGTGGTCGATGCAAAAGCATTCTCGTTCTTGGATCAATTCCTTGCAATCTAGCAGTGTCAATATTTGATACACCAGGATGTCTAGGAGTCAATCCTAAATACACATCATTACAAACTTTTTTATTCACATTTCATTTGTAAATAAATAAAATAAAATAAAATTTTACCAATAGGAGTTCGAATCAATGCATTCGGTTGCATAGGCATACGTGGTCTAGCAGCTCCAGGAGGTAATGGCTGCCTGAATGTTCCATCAGCTGAATTGGCTGTCTGTTGTTGCGAATGCTGTTGCAACTGTATATGAGCAGCGTCGAATTGTTGCTGAGATGCATCCGGGACAGTTTGGCCGTCTAAAAAACGAATATAGAATCTTATTAATATCGTTCGCAGAGTAAACAGTAAATTAAATAAGGCAAAATGTGAGGGTAAGACCTTGACTCCAAGCTTGATTAAAAGGCTTTATGTCCTTATTAAATAATTGTTGCCTCTGCAATAGATCCCTTAGTTGCCTGTTGACATCAGGCTGTTGACTGAACAGTTCGGGTGGCTGGGGCTCGTTACGTTGCTCGGGCCTCGGCGATAGATAACTAGCAACTGGATTAGGAGTTGCTGGAGATTGCGGAGGCTGCTGTGTTTGTTGCTGTTGCTGTTGTTGCTGTGGCGAGACGTAGGGCTCAGGGGTGCGAGATGGCGCATACACGTGACCAGTGGGTCGAACATTGGACGTACTAAAGATGGGTCGAGGAGTACTAGGTGGTTGTGGGAAGACATCGCTACGCGGCGACGTGACGTAGGATGGAGTGGAACGTGGTTGACTTTGTGAGGTCTGGCCAAAACCCTCTGCAGTTTCGAAGCGTTGAAAATGCTCCGGCTGCGCTTGCGACTGGGATGCCGGGGACTGTGGAAAATCATGAGGGGATTGAGGAGCTTGAGGGGAAAAAGGGGACGGGGGCTGAGGTTGCTGTTGTTGCTGCTGACCAAAACTCGCCCTTGCGACCACGGTCATTGGTCGGCCAACCTGCGCCGTCTGTCCTGCAACTTGCTGTTGTTGTTGCTGTGGCTGTTGCCGAACAGGCATACCTGAATGCTGCTGATTTCCCGGCACCATCCCTCGGTTCACTTTCATTGCCGGTGCGGCGAAATGACCTCGCGGATTCGGCTGCTGTTGCGATCCCGGACCTAGCTGACCTATAGCGCTACCCTCCTGCTGTCAAACAGAAATTATATTTGTATTTGGTTGCCTATGAATCCACAACTTTTTCATTCGAAATTGTTTACCACTTTAGTTAAAATTTTAAATTAGAAGTGGAAAAGTGTAATAAAAAACATACTTGTGATCCAGCAACCAATTGTGTCGACATAACATTCGGATTCTCATTATTTAGCGTAGATGAACCGTCTTCTGTGAGCTGACGGTGAACTCTGGCAATAGCTGAAAATATCAAATAATACATATAAAAAAGTACATATATTTTTAATACACTCTCAGTGCACATCTATTTATTAATATAACTTACGATACGCACCATGCGCACGCTGATCATGAATAACTTGTTGCTGCAAGTGAGCTTGCTGCTGTCGCATTGCTTGCAACTGTTTCCATTGTCGTTCCTGTTCAGCCTCTCGATTAGAACGATCCCTATTGGCAATCTTTTCTTGCTCCTAATATTAAATATTCGGTTAGTATCGTAACTTCGATTATTATAATAAGCATTGCATTTTCAACATTTAAAATTCATTTATTTCAATGATGAAATATTATATTATTCAAAAAAATTAATGAAAATGTAATGCTTACATATTTTGTTATAGCATAAATAGAGAACGTTATAGACTTTTTTAAAAATCAGCCAGTTACACATCAAATCGCAACAATTACAGAAGGCAGCAGTTAACGCATTGCTAAATAAAATCAAGATTATTTAGTGCAATATAATGTCAATAATAACCAACCACCATCCAAAAACAGAAACACAACATTTTTCGTATAATTACGTTTATTATTTAATAGAAGCTTTGAAAGTAATCATACATGCATACAATATAAGTTATGTAGTTTTTTAATAGTTTAACAATGTGTTAGTGTTGTTATTGTACTTAAATACACAATGTTAGTTTTCTTCTTAATATTTCAACATTTATAACAAATATTGTTAGTTAGAATATTTTAATCGTATCTTGATACATATTGAATACAATCTTTGGTAAAGAATTTTTGGTTTATTTGTACTGAAAGTTGTATTATTTTTCTTATAAGAGTCAAAATAGGTTCAAATTTTACAGTAGACATTCGAACAAACACTGCATTTATACACTCATACCATTTGCACTTTTATACTTTGATCACAAAATAAAAAGCAATAAAAATATTCGTAACCGATCAAAAAACTACAATAAATAAGAGTAGTAACCATATCCACCAAAAAAAAAATAGTAGCGTGATTTAACATTGGAAAGGATTTGATTTATGGAGTTGGTTGAATGAAAATATATTTTAGAATTTTATGAATGATTTTAGCGCTGCCAGAGAAAATGGTGATTTTTTCAGGAAAATGATGACATGCCACAGCAAAAGGAAAAATATTTAGCAAAAACGATTACTAAAAAAATAAATTTGGAGCTGATTGGGTTTGTAAAGTGCGAAATAAACATAAAATCATCAATAATTACAAATGAAAAAATTAGAAAGAACACTATTTGGCGTACACTGGGGTAGGATAGTTGGATTATTCCAAATAACATATTTACTTTAAAGATACGTACAGCAGTATATTACGTAATTTTTCATAATTTTAAATCGTTGCAGAATAGAAATCCTATCTCTTTAATGCTTTTTATGTTTTAGTGTCTTGTGAAATAATTAAATAGAACATTTGAATCAGAGGCAAACGCCTTTATATCCAAAACAAAATGATATCTAAAAACTGATACAAAACTGTCTACATTTATGTAAAAATAAAATATATAGTCATGCAACAGCTACAAATATATCGATCTGATACCGATATTTTACTGTGCAAAAATTAGGGGTTGAAGCGTTACCAATGTCAAAAATTTTTCCTTCAAAAATACAAACAATTATTATGCAATGCTTTTTACGTTACTTATTGATCTAAAAAGAACGCCCTAACCCCTTAATTAGGGATTCTAGTCACCAGCATTGCTATTTATTACATTTTTTATATTTTTAAGCAAACTAAAATATCCGAAAAGGTATATTTTTATGCATTTATTGTACCTACTGGATTAGTTTACTTTCAAATTGTTCAACAAAGATAACAAATTGCAATTATTGGTTTACGCTTGACACGTACTCTAGAATATTCATAAAAATAAAAAAGTATAACAAATATAAAAAATACAGCTATTTGATCAGGCTCGGATTCAAAGGACAAAGATAGAATATGAACTAAATATTTTGAATTAAACTTGAGTACATAAAGATATACATAGATATGTATATAATGTAAATAATAAAAAAGACACTAATGAGATATCAAAATGCCGATTGTAAAATAAAAAAATAAAAAATGAAAACTAAATTACACGTACAATACGATGATAATGTAATAATGATAATAATAAAGAAGACGAAGTAACAATAATAAAAGGCAAGACACTAGAGGCACAGTGAAGGTGGCTCACCATAACCGGGGACTGTACAGGTACAGTGTGAATAATTGCAGTGGGTGGCGGATCGTAGTGCTCCTGGCAGAGGGAAGGAAGGGTGCGCATTATTTCGGACGGAGTGAGCACTCTAATCTGATGATCTACCGAGGAGAATGGTCGAGCAGGAGCTGCAGTCGCAGCCGGCGAGGTGCTCGGGGTGACCTGCTGACTACTATTAGTGACGCTACTGATTGCTTGTGATTGTGCCGCTGCGGGGGCACGCAGCGTTGCTTGTACTTGTGACTGTGACTGCGATTGTGACAGTGGCTGTGAGTGTGCATGAGAGAGTGCATGGGATTGTGGCTGCGAGGTCGCCTGTGACTGCGGCGGTGGAGTCTCATGACGGTGGCCTTCACTCACGCTCAAGGCCGCATCGCAGCAAGAAGAAGAAGAAGATGAAGAGGTAGAGGAGGCGGAGGAGGAAGAAGATGAAGAAGTAGAAGATGAAGATGAACAAATAGAAGATGAAGATGAAGAAGTAGAAGAAGATGAAGAAGCGCTTGCCAGCTCGCTCACTCGCTGGTTGCTGGCCGCGAGGGCGGTGCTGTGGGCTGTTGTAGAGAGCGGGGTTCTAGGCGAGTAGGACGGTGGCGTGGAGTTGGGGGAAGAGCTTGGAGAGCGAGATGTTAGCCGCCGCTGCGCCTGGCTTCCCTGCACCGCACACACCTCCGCTAGTTGTGGCCCGGTTGCAGCAGCTGCTAACGCCGCCGCCGCCGCTGCCGCTTGGGCCTGAACCTGAGCCTGGGCCGCTGCGACCGCCGTCGCCACGACTGTTGCCGGGTTTGGTTTTTCTACTGGACTCTGCTGTTGCTGCTGCTGCTGTTGCTGCTGCTGCTGCTGTTGCGGCTGTTGTTGATGCTGCTGTTGGTGTTGGTGCGGATGTTGCTGTTGCTGTTGTTGTTTGTCCTTGGAATCGGCGATCGAGCTCAGTAGACCGGCAGCAGGTTTTTGGCTCGTAGCCATCACCACCACCGGTGGCACCGAGCTCGTGCCTCCCTTCCCCAATATCCCAGGACCGCTCGCCGATGTCACCGGCTTCGCGCTCGCTAGCTCCTTCGGTATCTGTTAGGGTCAACGCCCACCATCACCCCTTTTTCACAAAGTGTTTCTTTGCTTGTTGAACCAAAACACCCTATTCTCTAAACAGCTGTTCTCGTTCGGTCGCAATATCTCTCTTTTTCTCTTTCTCTCTCTCTGTCTCTCTCTTTCTCTCTCTGCTAAACCGAAGGATTCTCCAACCGAACTTTCAATTCCACCTTATAATTCTCACATTTTTCACACACATTCTTTCAATCTTTCTTTCTAAACTTATTCTTAACGCCAAGTGCTTTCTGACCTAATTCGAATGTGGATTGTGCTTCTACTGAGTAACGAGTCACACATCATATTAAATCGAAAAAATAGAAAGTTCGGATATTTTTGATGTACTTCCTTTTGATCACATCGGCTGGTGCTTCTTTATTTGGAAATCGAAATGTTATTTGCAGTAGTTGAAAGATTAACGTCAAAAAACGATATTAGTCGTGTTAGAAATAGATCACTTAAGTTGAAGTTCCACTTTACTATTAAAACAAGTACAAAAACGGATATAAAACGTCTAACAAAAATACTTTTCTATTTTATGGTCTAAACAAGAAGACACCAGCCTTTTTCTGTTAACCGGAATTCTACTAGGAAATGTTAAACATTCGACGACGTGTTTGTTAGTTCGATTTATTTGTTAGCAACAAGACACCCTCGACAATGAGTATGACTGCATTTCATCAAGTAGAAAAACAATGTGATTGGAATTTTGTGTGGACAATGAGAACACATAATGACGGTAAGTAAAAATAATGCTATTACCTGTTGCGCCTTTTTCATACGAACTGCTGCTCGGTTTTCTCGAGCTTGATTTACAAACGGAAGTTTCTTATCACTGGGTAAAGCTCGCCATTTTTTTACAATTTGCTTGTAACGCTCTGACCAGACTGAAAAAAAGTGTATGTTTTTTACATTAAGTTAAAAAAATTAAAAAAAAAATAAAAACAAAATTACGTGGATATTCGGCTTTCCATTCTGGATGATTCATATTAGCATAAAGAACCGAAGCAGTTGTTGCTCCATTGCCTAATGTCTCATCAGTTTCCATTTTTATACTAGCTCTTTGGTTATAGGTAGCTGCTGTAATAGCTGCTGTACCACTTGGAGGAGTAACACCTTCATCTTCAGGATTTACCCAAGGACTAGGTGGTTCCGAAAATGCAGGACTGAACTGGGGACTACTGTAACCAGACAAATAAAAAGATTAAAAACAATTATATTTATAAATAAATATGATAAATGTGATTTTATATACTTATATAAAAATTTCTATAGATATATATTTATACATTTACATGAAATTGACTTATATGGCCGTAATTTTATTAGAAAAGAATCCAATTAACATTTAAATTAATACTAAAAATTATATCGTTAATATGATGTTTTGTTTTGATAATTATTTTATTCTACACCAAAAAATTATAAACTAAAGAATGGAATTAAATTCTTACTTGCTATATTCAGATTGATACGGTGATGGTGGTGGAAAGCTCATTGGAGAATTCAAATTGGCTTGTCCAACGGAAGGTAAATTCGTATTGGGTACTTGTGGTCTTCCCAATGGTAAATTAACTGGTTGTAAATTAGCTAAAACCAATATTCAATGAGAATCGTATAGTAAACAAAACAATTTGACTCTTAATTGTAGCAAAATCTAACCTGGATGTGGAGACGGAGATACCATTGGAGTTGAGGAAGACGTAGCTTGTGGAGTCTGTGATTGGACAGAATATCCGCAAGATTCTCGAGATTCTTGAGATTCATCTGTAAGAACTCCTTTAAATATTTCTTCTACATCTTGGCTAGCTATGTTAGACAGACCTGAAAAGGTATTAGAAAAAATGTAGAGAATAATAATTTTGAATGTAAAAAACAAAATATCAAGTATAACTGATTGACTTACCCGTATCTCGAACCATTGAATCTAAATTGAAATGTGAACTAAGAATATCAGGCAATTCGTCTTTACTTGGTTCGGATGCATGGTCAAGCTCCTCCCACCCTTCGGTAGCTTTAGATAAGTTCTCATCGGGTTCGTTCATTATTGTATTAACGAGATCACTGTCAAGAAGATCGCCAGAAATTGGAAGTATGTCGTCAAGAGCTTCTGTGTCGCTGGTCTCTTCCTTGACTATTTCCTCCCGCTTGATTAATGTCTGACTCGTTGGTTGGTCGTCGTCTTTTTCCTGTTTCGCTTTGACTTGTTCCATCGCTTGTAGCTCGTCCCGAGACAATTGAATCGTATCTGCATTGCCCGAATTATCGCGCTCGCTTTCCGAATCACTGCTGCTATCCAGATCCTTATCTTTGGTAGTATCCATCAGGTTTCGACCGAAGAAAGCTTCCTGCATGTAGAGAGGGAAGCATTCGGCGAGCTTCGTCTTTGGTTTTCTGCGCTGAGGTTTTCGTCGTGGTTTGTCATCACCCGGTTGAACATTAAGGAGGCTATCACTGATAGCGGCCATTTCGGACTCGTCGTCTTTTTCTTTACGAGTACCTCTCAACCTAACGACGAAGCCCCCGATACCAAGTTTCTGCAGATTACGCTGGCGCTTCCTTCTCAACACAGATACTCCGTTCTCATTCATGTAGATGCTGAAGCCTTCTGGGGGTGGTTGGTCGTTGCGAGGTGCCCATACCATGCCTTCCTTATATACCTGAGTGGGCTCATCCTTGACATCTATTAATTCCATTTTTCCGTTTTCCTCGAGTGAATTGTCTAAACTACCACCGGCTACTACCGACTCTATTGTTGCCATTATGTCAGCTTCTTTGTCTACAACTGCAGCCAATTTTCTCCTCTTTTTTCGTGTGATCTGATGTTCAGACATGAGTGATTTGATGTGGCTCATGCCTGCCTCGGACAAGAAAATCCCTTCTACTAAATACTGCTGCGGCGATGGCTTTTCGTGTTCCGGACTTCGAACAATCTGAAGCGGAGGAGGCGTTCGCGGCTGCTGGTACTTAGTGGTCTGCGACTTCGTTAAATTGCACAAAACGTGAGGAGGTGGCACGTCTCTGGGACGGCAGAGAATGCAATTATAACCCTCCTCGGCACACTTTTCGGCCTCGGACTCAGTCTTAATTGCATCACACAAACAATGCAACCATCTCTCGCACTGGATACATTGGATTATGAGATCACCTTCACCGTAGGTTTCGGTACAAGCCGCGCAAGAAGTATGTGATGCACAAGGCCCGCACTGAGTATAATTCTTTTGCCAGCTACTGTTGAATCCTGGATCGTTTGCGCCACATGTCTGACACTGAGCACACCACTTGCATTTCCACGTTCCTTGTGGCACATATTCCAGTGGAGGGTCCATACAATATATATGATAGCTGATATCGCAATCGTCGCAAAGTATTAATCGTCCTTCATCATTGCGTTCACCGCAACCCTCACAAACAGTACAATCCAGGCATCGCCAACCTTTCTGTAATATTACCTTTGTAACTTTAACATTGGCGCAATAAGGATGGTAACATTGTCCACACTGGGCACAGGCAATCAAGCAACCTTCTTGATCAGTGCCTATGGCACCGCACATGACGCAAATGTCTTGTGACAGTACAAATTTATCTTTTGCAGAACATAACACTAGTCTGTTTTCAATGCCAGGCTCCTCTTCTTTATTAAATGAGTCTGACATCGGTCGCTATTGCAAATGAAAAAGAGATTGAAAAAATTAATCTTATCTAGTTTACAATGATTGTTTATACTTTTTATTTTTCTATTTTAATTTATTATCGAGCCTCATATTTTTAATCAAATATATCAGATTTAATTCATGTACGATATACTATTAAACATTTGGAAACAAAAAGATTTCTTTATTTTAATCTATAAGTATCAATATAAATTAAAATAAAATTACTAATTACATATTGTACATGAATTAAATATTTTATACTTTCTTATTCTTTAATCTGTACCGAAATATAAATGATTTCTACCATACCTGCAAACCTAAACCTGGAACACCAAATATGCCTCTCATTTTAGCCTTGGGACCTCTTTTTCTTCCGAATTCTGTCATTTTTTGTCGTTTTTGGTAACCCAGTTTTCCTACTCCTTTTGGACGACCAACAAGACTCCCACTGAGACCAAGTCTTTTCTTGGCGATCTTTGAGGCACAAAAAGGTTTTCCTTTTCCTAATCCTATTGAATAGAACGTGTCTTCTGAACTGCCTTGGTAGTCAACCTCCGAGGAATCTCCGTCTCCGTATAAACTTTCTTGTGATGCTGTCAAACTAGATTCTCCTCCGTAATCATCGACACTGTCCTTCCGCTTGACCAGGGCGACGTTCTTGCAATGAAGACAAACATAGTCGTAATCCGGTTTTGCCTCCTTACGGTGTTGATAAGTCAACGGATCCGCTTCGGGATCACATGTACCGTGGACAAATTTTTTACACGAACTACACTGAACCATTTCTCTGTAAGCAGCCGCTCTATAAGCTTTTCTGCAGAGTGGACAAGAGAAGCCCTTATTCCGCTGCTGATAACATGAATCGCAAACTGTGTAATGAGAATGCCAACGCGACGAAAGACCGGCACCAGGAGTTCGTGATCCGCAATCAGTACAAACCCGACAACACTTGCATTTCCAGCCATACTTAGGTATAGAGGTCACAATTGGTCTTAAACAACTAGGATGGTAAGCTTTGTCGCATCGCTCACAAGTCATCACCTTAGCCAAATCTTCGGGCTGTCGACATACCTGACATAGACGACAATTGGTACACTGCCATCCAGCGCGTACACTTGGTAACAAGGCCAATCCAACGCAGTTACCGTGGTAATGTTGACCGCAAACTGAACACATCACCAAGTTGGATACATCTCCCATACCAAGGCACGTCATACATTTTATCCTTTCTCCATCTCCATGTACTAAAAGTAATGATTTTAGTCACTAAGTTTATTTTTAATTTCTTTTAAATGCTGTTAAATAAAAAGAACTTACATAGTAGAGGGACTTGTCCTAAATGTTGATTACAAAATAACGACAAGCTCTTAACATCTTGAAAGCAGCTTGATGCTGCTGCGCATGGATAATGAAAAAAACGATTACACGATTGCACCTTAAAAAATAATGAATATGTTTAATACTAATGATGTTAAATCTAATTTTTGCATGATTGAAAAGATAAAATTTTACTTTGCAAGATGTGCCTGCTCCGTAATGTGAACAATAGGCGCATCGTCGAGTCGACGCTTGTACTATAGCTGAACTGATAATTTCTGTAGCCATTTCTGGGTTGCTGCTTGACCAAAGAGCACAGGCTTGATGAATATAGTAATGACCTGTTGATTCAAAGATTATACTTAAATCTGGTTCTTCCAAATATCCTACTATGGTTAATTCTTCAACAGGTTCTGTAAAATTCGTTAGACTAGGGTTTCTGCAAATATAAGAATTATTATTGATACAAAATGTAATTCTTTAAAAATCAACATTCTATAAAAAGAAACTAATATTATACCTGCACTTTGCTAAACTTTTTTGTCTGCGACATGTGACAGCTCCAAGACCATTATTTGTACGGGGACTTTTATCACCAGTTGCAGACAACTCAACTAGACTTTCACCTGTTTCTTCTAACTTACAAATTTTTTCTGGTCGAAAATCTTCAGGGACTGTAAGTTTCAAAAGCTCTCCTTGACCTAACTGACTTCTTTCACTTAAATTGCACAAAGCACAAACTTTTCCTGGCCTGTAAGAATAAATTATTACATTTTAATATTAATTGTAAGAACTATTACTAATATTTTAGATACTTAGAAGTACTTTTATAAATCAATTGCAATACTACTGTTTTATAAAGTCAGAAAGTAATCAGAAAAGCAAGTATTTAGCTTAGAGTCAAACATTAAACAAGAAAAAGTATATAGTATTAAGTTTACAGGAAATCATTAATTTCTAATATACCTTATGTTCTAAATTAATATTTACCATTGTTCTGGAAAATAAGGTGGTTCTTCAGGTGCTGGCATAGACCTTTCAAGTAAGGAAGAATCACCTTCAATCAAAGATTCTTCTCCTATTCTTAAAGGACTTGGAGATTCAGAATGAGTATCATCATCTTTGCTCTTTGTTCGACGAGGAACACCTCTTCCATAACCAAACCTTAATAATAAACATTTTCATTTAAATTCATATCAAACAGCTATATATTTTTATATTTTTAATACTCAAAATATAGTTCTAATTCTAAATGACGAACATAAAATAATCTGTAACCAAAATTAAAACTCAGTTTAACTGATATAAACACATATGAGGAACTTTAAAGAAAATCCTACAAAGATTATTTATTTAAAGTTATACTAAATTAATATTCAAAATCTTCATCCACAATCTTTAACAAAAGATACTTTGCAAAAAAAAGTTTTTTTTACCCTTTTCCTCTTATCGATCCTCTACCAAAACCTCTACGAATGCCACTTCCACGAGGAATTCCAGGAGGACGTTCTTTTCTTGGTCGTCCTGGACCACGTCTTATATGTAAAGGTTTTCCACCTGGCAATGGAAATTTTTGATACTGCAAGGGATCATTAAAAACTTCCTCTGGAGTAACTGCTTAGAAACAGGCATAATCATTAATTTTCTATGCTTATAATTAAGTATAAAAAATAATTTAACAAACAATTGAAATTACTGTTATATGCATCTCTGGCATTGCTATTTAAACTTTCTGCATGGAAACTGAGGCACTGATTTGTGCTTGCAGTAGATGCTAGACCAAGCAGCTGATCAGAGTTTGCTGGAGAAATGGGTATTCCAGAATTTTCCTCATCATCATCCTCACCATCAGAAGCATCATCAAGCTCCATTTCCTCCTCCCCTTCCAGTCGCTCTTCATCATCCATGGCACTTCCTTCTCAGGTAACAATTTGTAACCCTTAAATTAATAAAAAGTCAATTACAAAATAATAAAATGTAAATTGTTTAATTGTAATGTAGAAGATTTAATTAATAAAACATACAATCATTATAAGGAATTAAGTAAGCTAGTAATAACTATTCTTTATCAATAACAGTATAATTTATGTCAATTATCATTTATGAAATTAATTTTTTAATGCATAATAAATTTATGTTTTTAAAAGAAAGAGCAGAATAAATGTAATAATCATGAGTTTCATTATATTACCAAATTAAAATTTGAAATCCAAAATAATTGTACAGTATTTTTTTAACGTAAATAACAATAACCGTGAAAGAAGAAAGTATATTATACTACTACAAACAAGCAAGGTGAAAAATATATGTAGGGATATATGATAAAAAATTACCAATAAGAAATAGTATCCATAGGTAAATAAAGCGTGATTTTAGTTAATCGAATATGAAAGATTGTATCAGAATCATCGAAAGTTGGAAATAAGCGCAAGTCGATAAATCGCATGTATGAGTGTTAATGAAGTCGATCCGCGCTTCAAAAGGACCGATCCCGATGCAGAAAAATACTCTGGGAATTCATGGTTATAAGGGAAGGATAGGAAAGAGTCGTAGAAGATAGCGTCGGCGGGGCAGGGATCGAAGCGGAGGCTGAGTTACAGCACCGACGACCAGGGGGACGTGGAGCGTCGTTGAGCTCACAGGGCTCGCTCCATAAGCGCCGTTCGCCGATTGAGTGCGACTCCGGCCAAGAGCGAGGGGCAGGCTATTGCGCGCGAATCGCGGAACGCCCCGGATAGGAGCGTCGGAATCGCAGCCGGGGTCGAGCGCGGGCGGCGCGTCGCGCGCGTCCTGTGTGTCGTGTCGTTTCCTTCTCGCGGAGCGCTGCAGCTTGGCCGCGAGCGAGCGTTCGCGTGCAGCACGCGCCCCCGAGTTGTCCGTGGGGCAGCAGGCGGAGGGGGCGGGTACGGGCGCGTCTCAACTTTTATGCTAGGGTAGAGGCCCGAGTAGTTTCACGGCCTCGCCCCCTAGACGGCTCGAAGCTGCTGACTCCCGAGACACGCCATTGTCGTGCTCGAGAGCCGTGACAGGGTTTGTAGGCTATAAACACACACACATACGTGCGCGCTCACGGACCTCTGTGTATAAGCTGGCGAGCTCCCGACCGGCCGTGCCGAAAGAGAAATACCTGTGGCGTCTACTGCTGCCTCCTTAGTAGCCTCATGGCCCAGTCGCGCGTCCAATTATCCTTGTGTTCTAGCTTGCCCGCGCGGCTCAGCCAAGTAAACATTTTGGAGCAGGCAAAAAAATGTCACAGGCTCACTCGATCGCTCTGTCTGGTGCCCTCGCGCGCGCGAGTCGCCCTCGACTAAGCGAACACACTTACACACGAACACGCCGGGAGGCGCGACCGCGAACTAAACTTGTAGAGCCACAGTGGTGGGTGGAGGCCTCAAGGCAAGCTCAGCGCAGCGCTTCTCGTCGAACGCAACCTAGCACTCAGCAGGTCCAGCTTGCTTCACGTACACACGTATGCAGTTCTGTCCTGGCTGCCGTGGCCCGTAATCCCGTCCAGGAGCGAGTTACCAGTTTACCACTCCGAATCGCTCCGAACGCTGTCCGCGATCGACGAATAGTGAGTGCTGCAGGAGGACGCTGACGTCACGCTTTTCTGGAGCGTGCCTCGGCATTGGTCGAGCCGTCGAAGCTCGTCGACAAAACGAACAGCGATTCAAGTAAACCTCTAACTGTCCCTATATATAACTATATAGTAAGAATCATAGTAGTTCCAACTCGATTGTATATAATGATGCATATGTTGCAACGTTATGCTGACTTTTCAAGTAGCGATCTATTTTCATCACGGATACATTACAATCCGGTACATGTCGAACATAATATTTTCAAAACTTCCTAATGAAATGGTGAATAAAAGTCAAAGTAAATTGTTTAATACTCAAAATAATCAACAATTATCTATCAATGTTATAAAAAAATATTTAATTTACTATTTGTACTAATAATTACATAGATACAAAAATATTCAACATTCTTTTTACAAATTTCTTACTTATATTTTATGTATAATAAATAATAAACTGCAGAGCAATTTTTTTTCAAATTAAAATTATTCGTCAAGCCGTTTTCGAACATCGCTTTTTATTTTGGCAAGTTCTTCCATATTAAGTTGATTTTCTTTTACCAAGTTTTGTAATACTATTAATTTGTATTTTATAAATTCAACTTTATTTGGTAATAAATAGTCATCTTGATTTGGTGGTGGATCACAAACATAATTTTTTATTAGGCACCAAATTTGTTCATCACTTTTATGTGAAATAAGATCTGTACTTATATATAATCTACTTGACAAATTAGGTAAACAAATTGGCATGTTAACTACAGTATTTTGATCATTAACACCTCTCATGGTAAAAATAACTTTTCCTCTGCTTGACAACATTTTGACAACAACAGAATTTTCAGGAAGGATTCTTTTATAATCTGAAACTATAAATGCTTGATTCAAAAATCGTTTTACAGAATCTTCTGAACAAAATTTAATATTTTGTTTATTAACAAACATATTTATTCTTTTTAATTTATCTTCACTTTTTAACAGTTGTTCTTTTCTTATCTTCAATTCTAATGTCTTATTACAAATAGATTCTATGACATTGTCTAAGCTTCTTAACATTGTTTGTTCAAGCTTTACAAAATCACTTGATCTATTTTCATCGTTATTTTTTAAATGTTCAATATTTACCTGAAACAATTCCATATCATTGTTAAGGTAAATAATAGATTTAGACTGATATGGTTTAAAAGTTGCATAAGATTTTTCTTCAATTTTTATTTCTTGCATGGAATCTTCAATTAAATTTTTTCTGATATAATGTACTTTATGCTCATCAGAGTATATAAAGAATAATATATTGTCATTGCTTAGGTTTGGTACTGCACATATTCTTTGAACGTTTGATTCAAAAGAGATCTTAGTATATCTAAGCTTACTATCTACCACATGCATTATAATTACAAAATTAATGTTTGTTTGTAAAACAAGAGCAGTTATCATATCATGTTTTTCAATGGATACTATTTTTTTTATTAAAAAATCAGAGTTATAAATAATTTGTACTGCTTGGTCCAACATTTTGTATAATTTCTTTTCATGACTTATAATGCACAAATTTTTATTACTATTATAACTGTCAGGTAATAATGCTTTGTAAAAATCTTTATTAGTATTTTCATAATTTAATGAGACCACGTATATATTATTTGTTGTAGATATGTGAAAAAGTTTTTTAAAATTTTTTGTTTTCTTATCTTCCATTACAAGTATTCCATTGTTAGGTGTAAGTACTTCACAAAAATCTGAGCCCAATTCAATACCAGCTTTACTTAAACTGGCGAATTCCAAATTATCTGTTAATTTATAGATACCAGTTGGATAACAAAGAACAAAAATTCTTTCTTTAAAACCACGAATTCGTTTTACTTTTGATGGTGCTTTTAAGATTTTTAATGTAATAGAATCTTTTGTTACATATGGAAAACATATTAATTCATCTTCATTCCATATAAAACAAGTGTTTTTTCCATAAAAATTTAATATTATAAAATCTTCTGGTACAAAAGTCTTAGAATCTGTATTAATGTACATCTTCAGAATTTTTTATTTATTTCTATTATCTGGGTATAATAAGAGTTCAAAATTTGTGATTCTGAACAAATGGACAATGCTTGTAGAACACTTTTAGGGTTATTCAGTTATTTGTCTTATTCATTATTATATATGGTATACCTTATTTACTGGATCTAAAAAAGTATAAGTTTTATATTATCCAAATTCTTGTAGCGCTACTGGAACTGGTGATTTGGGTTCATAATTTATATATAATAGTTACATTTAATGATATATAGATTCTAACAGTTTCATCACGGAGGAATATGTTATGTTTAAATTTAATATGTATTTTTTATAATTTCATGACATTATGAATAAGTAATATGTGGATAGTTTACAATTTAATATAGAAAATGATATATTTGTACTATATTAAATAGCATACGCAAGAGCGAATGAAAAGGAATAACATACTCCGAGCATATTCATATAACTATTTTACACGCAAGTAGGTATATATATGGGTATGCATACGCAACTGACCGCAACTCGCAGGGTGTCAGGGCGCATATATATGAGTGTTATGTGACCAGTAACAGTAACTTAGGCAGTGATTATTTATCGTCTATAAATTTTTCTGTAGAAATATATACTAAATATACCTGATATATAGAATAAAAATTTAAAACATTCTAAATTTATGGAAAATAAATCTTTTAAAATAATATATCAAATATTACTTTAATAAAGAGACTATTCAAATTCAATGATTTAAAACAAAATTATTATTTTGTTTTAATTTTAAATTTTTTTGTACGAATTATGATAAATTTCAATGATTTATAATTATTTTATTTAAAACATCCTAAAATATAAAAACCTAATTTAGAATTTCTTATATATTTTAATTTAGAATTTAGAATTTTTGATTTTGAAAACTAAACTATAATGTCGCGTTTTTCGTTAAATGTAAACTATAAGTTTTTATATGTATAAATACAAACTGCACAATAAACTGAAAACATTATAGTATTTATTATTTTAAAAATTGATTAATATATCAGCTCAGATGATGTGCTGAATTCATGTTTATTATTTTAATTACAAGTAAAATAAAAAAATTATAATTTACCTATGATCCCAAAACGAGTAGCATACTAGTCAATTTGTATATATTAGGTTGGCAAATATCTCCCTTCCGCCTTTTTGTCTATTGAATTTCGCGACTATGTACAAAGCGCTACAGAGCTCGTATCTGGCAATACTTGGCAATACTATACATCATTTGAAAGGTTTTGACGTAACCTACAAAACGACGCTATGTATGATTAGTTTGGATATTGCATTCAACAGTTATAGATGTGTAAACATGGAGTTCACTAACGCCGAAATTCGCGCTATTTTAAAGTTTTCCTTCGTTAAAGGCAAATCCGCTAGAGAAACATTGCGTGAGATTAATGGTGTTTTGGGGGATGGCACTCTATCACTTCGAACCATGGAGGAATGGTTTCGACGATTCAGAGCCGGTGAAAACGACACCATGGATAAACCAGCCGGCGTAAGACCTGTAACGATGAATACTGATCAAATCATGGTAAAATCGAGTTAGACCGGCATTTGGTATGTCGTGACATCGCCCAGGAGATGGGAGTTAGTCACTAAACCATTTTAAACCATCTGCAGAAGGCTGGATACAAAAAAAAGTTTGATGTTTGGGTGCCGCATGATTTGACGAAAAAAATCTTCTGGACCGAATCAACACTTGCGATATGCTGCTGAAACGGAACGAACTCGACCCATTTTTCAAGCGGATGATGACTGGCGACGAAAAATCGATCACATACGACAATATCAAGTGAAAACGGTCGAGGTTGAAGGCCGGTGAATTGTCCCAAACAGTGGCCAAGCCGGGATTGACGGCCAGGAAGGTTTTGCTGTGCGTTTAGTGGGATTGGAAGGGAATCATCCACTATGAGCTGCTCTCATATAGCCAGACGCTTAATCCTACCATCTACTACGAACAACTGGACCGCTTGAAACAGGTGATTGATCAGAAACGTCCAGATTTGGCCAACAGGAAGGATGTGGTGTTCCACCAGAACAACGCCAGACCACACACTTCTTTGATGACTCGTCAGAAGCTACGGGAGCTCGGATGGGAGGTTTTATCGCATCCACCATATAGCCCAGATATAGCGCCAAGTGATTACCACCTGTTCCTGTCCAAGGCGAACGCCCTTGGTGGTGTAAAGTTGAACTCAAAAGAGGCTTGTGAAAAGTGGCTGTCCGAGCTCTTCGCAAATAAGGAGGGGGGCTTCTACGAGGGGGGTGTTATAAAGTTGCTGTCTAGATGGAAACCGATTATCGAACAAAACGGCGCATATTTAAACTAAATCTTTTCTTTGTAACACTTTTTATAAATCATTAAATACAGAGCAAAAAAGCGGAAGGGAGATTTTTGCCAACCTTATATAATAGCTCGAATATTTTTTATCGGTTAGTCTTTCAGTGTTCAGTAAATAAATAAAAATGACCTAACAAAATCACCTGAAAAAAGGAATTACTCATTTTTTGATTAGTAAATTATAACGAAGAATTGTATTATAAAATTATTATATAGCTCGGGAAAGTCTTTTTAAAGTTACATACGTACAAAATTGTTTGTACATGCTAAGCAATTAAATGTTGCTCTGATAATAAAAATATACTTAGTATATCAAAAAAAAATTTTCTAAAATATATTTTAATTTATAATTGAATGAGACCTGCTGTATATCTGCAAAAGCAAGCCACCCCAATATATATTTATTTTTCATAATTTCTGGTTCAGTATGGACAATAGCTTAAATAGATTAATGGAAATTATACTGGAAGGATTTGAATTGCAGGTGTCTAATTACGGCGATTCTGGTGTACTTTGTTTTTATTAATTACATTAAGATGGATGTTGAAATAAAAAATGAAATTTTTTATCTTTTTCTGATTTTAAATATAAAGTTTATCGTTTAATTTCAAAAAATCGTCGCTAAATTAATATTTTAAAAAAAGTTATACATTATAGAGATGATTGAGTATGAACATTACTAATAAGTCTCTACAAATTATAATTATGAATTTTTAATTATTTATCACAAAAAAATTTCATATTTTTACAAATAATGATATGTTCTTGGTTATATTGCTATTTATAGTTCAGATATGGAATAATAATTCAACCTATTATTGCATGAAAATACGAATTTTAATCAGTGAAAAAATGTTCTAATAAAAAATACTAATGATTTTATTATACTTGTCATATAGTATCATTTCACTCGACAAAACATTTAAGGAATATATATATATACACACACAATGAATAGAATTGTCTGCAGAATAACTAAATATTGTATGTAATGATTAAAATTAAAACTTCACATTTGAAACACACTTTTGAAGTCTTGCTCATTTTATTTTTCTTTGTATGTCAGTAACAAATAAATTACGTCATGTACTTTGATATAAACACTTACAATCTATATAAAATTTGATACTGTACAATTTTAAACAGTTTCATGTAAAATTACATTTCATTTTCTAATAATTTTATATTATTTATTTATTTTATTGCATCAATACAATTTATTTATTTTTTGTATTAAAAATAGTTTTAATGAATAAAATTAAAAATTAAAAGCAATTAATTTTATTTATTTCTGAGTAAATCAGATATTATATTTAACGTTTTAAATGTAATAAGATGTACAGATTTTATTAATATAAAATTTGTATAAGAGAAGTATTTGATTTTTTCTTAAGATCATTTTTTTTAATCTTATAATTTTTCACTTTGGTATTGATAGAGAAGCAAAATATTTCACAGAGTCAATTGCTGATGAAAATATGAGATTATATACAGGATGTATCATTGGAATAGTATTTATTTCTGGTGGTCCAATTACTAATGGTTCTCGAGAATTTTGTGCTATTGAGAGGCCACTGAGGCCATAGCATGTATGATACATATCCTCGCTTCTGGAAAAAAGATTTTTTTGTTTCAAATGATAATATAAATTTAATATAATAATACAATTTAATACAATAAATAATAATATAATACAAGCGTTTGTATTAATAATAAGTTCTTTTAAAGTCTTTATAATTTTAAGTATATTTTTAGAATGACTGCCTTATTAAATTGATATATGAGATTTATTTGACATAGATCTGAGAGATCTGATAGATCTTGTATATACATGCATACACACACACACACACACACACACACACACACACACACATATAATGAGATTTTATGATATTGAAATTAGTATTTTGCTTCAATATAGGTTATTGTAACTAACATACTTTTCAGGTTTATCCAATAATCCTCCATAAGGATCTTGACAACAAATTAATAAATATTCTTGTAAAGCTCCTTGATCAAATAACCAATGATCAAAGAAAATATTCTTTTCTTGTGCTAAAATTGAATGTATTAGAGGAAATGCACCACCTTGCCAAAACGAATAACATCCATCAACTAGTTTATTGGTACGTCCCTGAAAACCTCCTTCTAAGCGCATTTGCCTATTGACAATCCATCTCTGCAATCAATAATTTTTTAATTTATATTTCTTAGGCATTAGTAAATAATAACAATTATGAATAATATTTATATTTTACCATGAAAGCTGATAAATTTAAAGCATCAGTTTGTCCTAATAAAACCAAAGATGCTAATCCACAATAAGCATACCCTCCATGTGCTTCCATTCCTGGACAACTACTAAATCCTCCTTCCCAAGTTTGACATTTTATTATCCATTTTGCTGTATTTTTAAATAAATCTGCAGTATATACATTTGTAAGTTTTGCAACAACTAGAGCACAATATATCCCTCTTGTATCCACTTCACCATCTACATGCATACAAAAACTTCCATCAGAATTATGTAATATTTTTAAGAACCTTTGAAGTCCTTGTCTAAAATTTAAAAATTGTATGTATTTTAAAATGTAATAAGTAAAATAAGAAAACTAATTATGCTATTTTTCTTAATCTACCTATTAATGCTATCATAAGCTTCTTGTGTACCAATAATGCAAAGTGTATTTACAGCTGCATAAGTAGAAGCTAAATGAGGATATTGTCCTGGACCTCCTCCAAATCCTCCATCTGGAGCTTGACACTTTGCTAAAAAACCAACTACCTTTGAATAATCTTCATCTTCTAACCTTGCTCCTAAAAGATGAAGTGAATGTAAAATCCAATAACATAGCCATGGCCTACTGCTATCTAAAATCTGAAAATATATTATAAAAGTGAGTAACTCAAAAGAAGCTTAAATATTTTACATAATTAATGTAATGAATTATTCTTTTTATTTAACATATTATTATTATTATTAATGAAATTTTAAGCCTGTCACAAAAATCCCTTTTAATACATAAATGGTTAATAATAATAACAATCAAAATACATAAAATTTAAAACTATGAAAGTCAACTTCTTTAAATTCATTGAAATAATTATGCAATCCTTAAAAAATACTTATCAATACCTTATAGCTGTCAGAAAGGGTAGTTAGAGATTTTTTTAAAATACTTATATGTTTATATTTGTTTAACACTGGTTCTTTTTGAATCTTATATAATTCCAATATTTGCTTTTCTATCTCTTCCTATAATATAAATAAAACAATAATAAAGTTTATTTATTTCAAATTATTAATAAAAATAAAAATTGGAGCATGTACAAAAGAACTAAGGATAATTACTTGTTGTTCTGAAGTTTTGGTTACATATTCAACTTTCTGCCTCTCTTTTAGAAGATCACTATAACTTCTTACATACTCTTTTTCTTCTATATCATCAAAGTCAATGCTTGACATAATCTTACAAAAAAATAAAAAAGATAAATTTTAGGTTATGTGTGTAGAAACACGATTTTTCAGTTTACTTGCACATCTACTGCCTAAAAAATATACTTTGTATTTTTGTTACTATTAAAATTTTAATTATGTTTTCTGTAAAAAAATTTCTCCTTTTCTTCATTATACAAAATATTTATATTTAAACAGTATTTTTTGGTTATTGGTACATTATTATTTTACTTATTTTAACCGATAAATTTATTCAATAGTTCATGCAATAATGGTTTTTGGAAGGCTTGTGATCTGTATATTAATACATAAAATTTGTAATTTATTTTGTAATTCTTTTAATTTTTTAGTTTTAAGCTAATTTAATTTTATTGCACCAACTGATTAATATTATAAAATTAATTTATAAAATTACAATAATTATTGTTAACAGTATTGTAAACCAAAAGAGAACTTACAAGTTTAACATAATATGTATATATTTATAGTTGATCGTTAGTAACTACTATAAGTAGCAGGGTGCGTCGACTCAACGTTAAATGAGTGGCAAATAATTAGTTGCTGCGTCGCTTGTAGGCACCGCTAGCATCGCTATTTTACTGCAACGCTATTGGCTATTTATATTAACCGCACGAATTTTAAATAGTACTATAATACTATTAATCTTCGAATATATTTTTAACACGCAAAAATAATTAAATTATTTGTTTTATCATAACCTGCATAATTAATTAACTAATTTTGATCTCTTTTACATTATTTTAAATAATGTATTACATTATGTTATATTATTTTCTCTTATCTTTATCATATATTAATTCATTATAAATGCACTTTTATTGTAAACACTTTCTCTCTGCGTTTATTTCGGCTTGAGACCAACATGCAATAAGCACGGTCGCATTAAAAATGTAGAAATAATATTTTAATACAAATCCAACGAGAAAAAAATTAAAATAAAAAATATCTGCAATAATATAAAATTAACGCATGCTATTTATAAATATAAACCCGAACCAAAATTAAATGTACCTAAATAAGTTTAATAATTATTAATATGTACATACTAAAGCATCCTAGTTGAGATTTCGTGGATTAATATTATTGTAATCCATATTTAACAATTTTTCGCAGAGCAAAATATAGGACTGTATTGTTAATTTAAGATTTTTAATGCAGGGTACGTATGTTGCTACATGAACACCTGTATCTCTATTTATAAAACTAGATAAACATTATTAAAATTTTCATACAAAATCATAAACTATAATTATAATAAAAAGAATAAGATGTATTAAAACAACACTTTTGCATGTCTATAATATTTAATTTATATATGTATATATATATATTAATAACTATTAAACTTATTTAGGTACATTTAATATCGGTTCGGGTTTATATTTATAAATAGCATGCGTTAATTTTATATTATTGCAGATATTTTTTATTTTAATTTTTTTCTCGTTGAATTTGTATTAAAATATTATTTCTACATTTTTAATGCGGCCGTGCTTATTGTACGTTGGTCTCAAGCCCAAATAAACGCAGAGAGAAAGTGTTTATAATAAAATTGCATTTATAATAAATTAATACATGATACAGATAAGAGAGAATAATATAACATAATGTAATATTTTATTTAAAATAATGTAAAAGAGTTCAAAATTAGTTAATTAATTATGAAGGTAATGTTAAAAACAAATAATTTAATTATTCTCGCGTATTAAAAATATATTCGAAGATCAATAGTATTATAATACTATTTAAAATTCGTGCGGTTAATATGAGTAGCCAATAGCGTTGCAGTAAAATAGCGATGCTAGCGGTGCCTACAAGCGACGCAACAACTAATTATTTGCCACTCGGCCCTATGCGAGTCGACGCACCCTGATTGCGGTTATATCAATAAATCCACCAGAATACGCTAGGAATTTACGGTTTTAGGATTTTTTACAATGAATATCAACCGATATGTATACAGAACACACTTGCACTTATATAGATATGTGCAAAGAGAATACTCGGGACAGGAGGGAGGGCCGAACACGGCACGACTGCTAGTTACATATAGCGAACGCAGCATGCTTGCGTGTGGCGTAGGAAGGCGCTGCGTTAGCAATAGTATACAGGTGGCGAAAAAGGGGCGTCTCTCGTGATAGAGCGAGACAGAGCATGACGAAAAGAGATAGAGTGTGAACGCGAGCGTCAGAGAGAGACAGAGTCTCAACACTCGAGAGCGGGACTATCGATTCCCGCCGAAGATTCCCGAGGTGCATGATACCGACTTTACTCTAGCTGAAGCTGTCAGTGTGATAGTCCCAGATAGTCCACTCGTTTGAGACTGGTGTGCTGCTTGCCTTGAGCAAGATACAGAGGAAAAGAGACAGACAGGAACGTGCAGATTTGTTCTGAGTACTCACGAGGACATCCGGAATCGGATAAGTCGACAAGTACTGCTGCTTGTTCACGTAGAAATTGGTACGCGGGATACTTTCTAGTGTTCGACAACCGGTGTTTGCTTGTGCTTCACACGGGGCGAAAGACCCGCTCTGCTGTCTGCAGATATATCGAGAAAAAGAGAGCAAGTGTCTTAGAGTTGTGCGTGCGCGCGTGATATTACCCTAATTTTATTTAGCGATATTGTAGGTTAATAGGTAACATATTTGAGATACTGATTCCTAATCTGCAGCTACAAACAATTTATTCCTCGGTTATTGGCACTTTAAAGTTTCTCTCCTGGGTTTCTGTTTGAACCATTTAAACAAAGTTAGTCTTTCTGCCCATGCAAGTCGTGAGATTTCGCGGGGTTAACGGAGATAATTGGGTTAGTGCAAGTGTTAAAGGGGTGGGCCCAGTGCTCTAGTACATTTTGTGTGCGTGCCCCTTTTACACTGATTATCTCTTGGACGACAATCGTTTGTTCGAATAACATTGATTTTTCGTGGTCGCTTGCAACTCGATGCAACGTTTCTTTGACTAAAGTGGGAAACGTAGGTTCGACATGAGATCCTCGGCTCGTAACAAAACTGAGTTCATTGAAGCCCGAGCGTTGCTTGTCAATGCGTGAAGTGGGCATATGTACATACACACACAACTATACACACGAAACGTTGCCCACTCGGGTAGTCGGCGTTTTCCAATATATACATACACGAATACCGGGTCTTTAACTCGTCCTGACCCCATTTACCCTCTGTTCCTTAGGAGTTTCAACAACATAGTGTCGGCGGCTTTTTGACCCACCCCGTGTCGTTGTTTTAGCGCAACGTCGACCGATACTTAAAGAGCCTGAAACAGGAAACAACTACACGTTTGTAGAAAAGAAATAGCTGCTAACGTATATTGTCAGAGAAAGATATAGTTTGAGAGATCAATCGCGATATCCAAAAGAGCATAACCTGACGAAGTTTGAAAAAAATGCAGCTTTCAAGCGAGCGTCCTTTTTGAAGAGGAAAAGGAACTCCAACCGCTTACTGGAGAAGAACATAACTGACTTTGTCGCCGGTGCAGACGCTAGTTGGGCAAACTGAATCAAGATGACCAGTCCAATAACTCCAGGTAAAGATTATTGAAACTTAAGCTATATTTAAATATCTTCATTATATTTGTAGTGCTTCAAAAGCAAACTTTATATTAGATTTAATAATAAATTTTAGACATTTATTTAATATTTAGTAGGTTTAAAACTAAATGAAATACTGTAATTTGAATGATTCATTAAAAGTTACTGTTATTTAAATTTTCTTTAATGGAAAAGTAATAATCTATGGCTTTTAGTGTTTTTATCAGTTATAATTTCTATACAATATTTCAACTAATTATTTTATTGTTATAAGGTACTGACCCATGGGTAATTCAAGTTCATGAAAGAGCTAGATATCAACAACAATTTGATTCCCTGAAACCAGTAAATGGAGTAATTACAGGAGTGCAAGCAAAAGACTTTTTTTTACATTCGCAGCTTGCACCCCTTATACTCGCAAAAATATGGTATAATTTTGTTTGAAAATGTATTTTAAAGAAACAAAATATTTCATTTCCTTTTTTATTTTTAGGGGGCTATCAGATACAGACTCAGATGGAAGAATGAACATTAATGAATTCAGCATTGCTTGTAAATTAATAAATTTAAAGTTGAGAGGTTTTGAAGTACCAAGTTCTTTACCACCATCATTAATTAGAAGCTTACAATCTTTTACACCTGGTAAATAATTAAATAAGTTTTATATTAAATTTTATTTGATGAAATTATTTTTAGTTAAAAGTAATGGATTTTTAACTATTATTATTCACTATAATTAAAAATGCTTATTTTTATCAAAAAACTTTTTATTTAAAGCTAAAAAATGTGCAATTCAGAAGTTTGCTATGAAAAGATTAATATAAAATAAACATCATTTTAAGTACTGAATAATAAACTTTATTATTATAGTAAATCAAGCTATAAGTCCTCCAACTGCTACACAAATACCAGCAGTATCTCCAATCCCAAATGTAGTAAGTGTTCCACGACCTGTAGCATCAGTACCAGCAGCTCTGCCAACAATTGCACCTGGAGCTTTGCCAACAATTATACCCAAAATTGGACCACCAGTAGTTCCACCTATGACTATGCCAGTTGGTATGTTACTTTCCATTGTTTTTAAAACTATAACTTTGACGATTATGTAAATAAGAAGTATGGCATTATGATTTTTGGTGAGCAGTTGATAGAATTAAAAGAATTATTTATATTTTGTACATTTATTATAAAAATTTTCATTTAATTTTATCATATAGAAGAAGGTTGATGTAGTACATAAATTAATAAATTAAAAACAAATAAAATTTATTGTTTAAAACTGTTTATGTAATCTTACTGTTTTTTTAAAAATTGACTAATGTTTGAGTATATCTGCTTTATGCGTTAAATTTTAAGCATTCATGCTGTCATTCATTTTTAGAAAGATTCAATTTATACAAACTGATTTGATTTAGATATACTTAATAAATCATTAAACAAAATAAATCATTATAAATGTACATTCTGCAATTTAAATTATATGCCTTACATTTATTTTACATATTAGTATTTAGTTTAAAATTTAGAAATTATGTTAATTTTTAACATAATTATTTTTATTGAAGCACTTGTAGTTGATTGCAAACTTTCACAATCTGCATATTTTTATTAATTTTTCACCCTTTAATAAGAAAGTAGCTTGATCATCTTTAAATTAAGAATATTAGTTCTATTTGTTTAATTTATATTGGATCAACACATTTAGTTTTAAATCTATTATATTCTTAACTATTTAACTTTTCTAACAAAAAATATTAATATAAGTTAAATTTTAATCTTAAATTTGAAACAAGCACATTTCATATATATGTAAAACAAAGAAAAAATCATGTATTACACATAGTATCACAATGATCTAAACATTCTGTAGCTGAGAATACACGCTTGCCACGTACTTCATCAAAGCCTTTGGCGCGACCGCCACCTTGTAACGTCGGTATGTTAGATTCGAGAATGCAATATTTGTCTTTAAGTTCTTTCTCGAATTTTGTTTTGTTGAATAGCTTGTGCTCCTAAATTAGTTAGTGTCTTTTACATTCTTCTTTTTTTATGACGTATTTTCGAGTAGAGCATATGGAAACTAAACATCTGATTTTATAAAATTATTAATTATTTAATACGAAACTTAATTTTGACGTTTGCTACTCATCATTTTTATTTTTTCTATATATTTAGGTGTATATATTTGAGTAATTTGTATTTATATCTCAGTTTTAATGAATTCACTTTCAACATTTTCATGGATTCTATATATTGAAAATTGAGATATTGTAACTTAATATATTGCATAAGTAGTTAATAAATGTATCAATTATCTCAAGCCTTAGTGTCAGCATGCCAAGTTTGATAGTCTGATCCTTAAAAAAGAAAAAAAAACTTTTCTTTTTCATAAAAATATGAATATTGAAAATTATGAATATGGTATACAAAATCATTTTATTCCCAGTTTTAGAGCATGAACTAATCAAATTTCTGATAACTCTAACATAACTGAAGATATTTGCTGAAAATCAATACACCCACAATTGTCTGATCCCTGAAATATAAATTTAGTAACTGCTCACCTAATAACTATTTTATTTTAAGTAAATATAAGTATAACAGTTGTATAGGATCTTCATAATCAATTAAATTTCTTTTTGATAAAATATTATTTTGTCTTATTTTTGAACTTAGCTTGATTGCTTGAAAGCAGCACGTGTGATATCATTAATGGCACCACAGCATATAAACCTTATCATGTGCACTCATTGCCCTAAAATTTATTTTTTTGTAAGATGAGCGAACGTTTTAATAAGATTATTAGAATAATATGATAAATATATACAAATTTATCCTATTAGGAATTTCAATGCAATACTGGCTTTAAAAATAATATGTTAATTATTTTTTTAATATTTTGATATAAAATATTGCATAAACATTTTATTCCTTAAGAGTATTTAAAGAATTGATGTGATATCTATCTAGTTTTAATACCTACTCTTTAAATCATATATTTATAGCTAAAAGAGGTATTGATTTGTTGATTTGATAATAATATCCGTAATTCACAATTTTTTTACAAATTTTTATAAAAGATTTTGATATGAATTGATACTAATGTGCATAATTTACAAGACTCACGTCTGTTTTACTGCTTAACGCTTCTGCGATTTTTTCAATGCTGTGTTTTCTGTGCTGCACTAAGGAGACCCTACTACTAAGATCAAAAGTGGTGCTATTCCGCAAAGACCTGCACCTCCCGACAATATCGGTATGTTTTAAAGTTGTCAGCGCGTTTGGATAGACGAAATATTGTAAACATAAAAAAGTAATAGATTTGAAAATTTAAGAACATCTGTAGAGATGGTTTAACAGTATCTAGAATTTGTCTCTCCATTCTCTGATCATTCTACGTTTTGTAAGGTATCGTCTTTCCATACAAACTTTTTTTGAGGACTAATCAATAGCAATGACGTAATTTAGTTGTTGATTTATTTTTTTAGTACATTTAATCTTGCCCTTCCTAGAAATATTGTTAATAGGATGAATGTTTAATATTCGGTCTATTAAGGCTTATTGAATCTCTCTTAGCATTTTGCTATACATATACATATATATATATATATGTAAACAGTAGAAAGTGTATTATAAATTTGTCGAGCTTCCAAAATATTAATTGTTAAGTATTTGCTTGAAATTATATATTTCATGTGTATATATTATTAAAATAATATGTTTGTTTAAATATATAATTTTAATAATCAAACTATTTTAATTTTTAAATCTTATTAATTGCGTTTTTGGTAGGTTTTTATAAATTATTTAGATATGACATAAAATTATATTATTTCAAAATAGCTTGATATTTAAAGTATTTTAGCTTTTATGCCTTTGTTAAATTCATGTAAAAAATATATATTTGAACATGTGTGCATAAAATGTTTTTTAATAGGTGCTGGATTTGTACCAACAACTGGGCCACCACCAAAACCACAACCTCCATCATTTCCAAATAGTCCAATTTTAGCATCTCCTGTAAAGTCAAATGTACCACCTTTAGTTCCACCAGTTCCTGTACAAATGGTTCAACCAATGACCTCATCAGTTAATATGGGTAAATTATTTTGTATTATAAATTAATAAGAACTAATTGGATTTTGTTTTCTTTACTTTACTTTTTGTCATATAAGTGACAGTATAAGTAATTAATATATAAATTTTCATTTAATTTTTGATATAGAAATTTTTACTTGAAATTTGATTAACTTAAAATATTTACATATTTTTTCAACGCTACATTTTTTAAGCAAGTAAACAATTACTATACCTTTACTTCTTTATTTACAGATTTATTCGATCTTTTAATATCAGAAGGTACACACAAAATAGACAGTATAGATTTCATAGTTAATGAAAAAAATGAATCAGGCTTAATAATTCTTTAATTTCTTGCTTCTTAAGATTTATTTTTATTATTGTTTATATATTGTATTTAGTTTTATTACATTAATGTTAAAGCAATCTTTGCTAGGTTTTAGTGTTAATATGTTACAGCTTTTCAGTTTTCTTTTATTCTTATACTAATATCCTGTTTATTTTTATATAACATTTGTGTCTCTTGAAGAATAAGAACTATTTGTGATAAGTGTACATATAAGTATAAATTTTATTAATGTGCTATATTCACAAAATAGTCACAGCTTAATATAAATAAAAAAATTACATGCATTAAAGTTTTTAAATTTGAGCTTTTTTACTGAAAATTATTTTCAATAAGTTTTAATTTGATCAACAAATATCTTAATAGGTATGCCTCCAGTAGCACCTGTTGCCCCTATCGTACCAATAAATACAGCACCAGCGCCAACAGCTGCTTTCAGTATGGGTCAAACTATGCCTATGCAACCAATCCAGAAAGGGGTAATACCTCCAATACCTGTGGGCATTACTGCAGTACCTCCAATTATTCCAATAGCTACAGGTATTATTTATAATAATTACTGTAGTATGTATTATTATAAAGTATATATGAAATAATAAAAGATAACATTGTGTTATAAAATATAATATCAAATTTCATTAATTATTATGCTTGCAATAGTAGATTCAAGTCTCATCTCTCTTTTCACATACTTTAATGTGAAACAATGAAATTGAGTTGTTTTGATACTAATCAAAATTTCACTTTTTTGAAATCTAAATGCTTACTCAAAATTATTTTCACTGATTGTTTTGATATTCTGCAAAGAACACTAAGGTTTCAGACTGCCAATGAATGAATTTGCAGCACCAAATCTTTAATTTATTTGACACGACATCACTCATAAACTTTTGGTTTCAATAGAGATTGTTCATCAAAGGCCTTCTGCAAGATTTAAAATATTTCAACAGCAAAAATTACATTCCACGCAAAAATTTAATGGAACTGCGTTGTTGAATAATTTCAGGCATAACAAACGAAAACTTCACTTTTATATGTTTACAAAAAGACGCGTATCTAAAGTAAAATGAATATTTTGACATGAAATTCGGCTCAGATGTTACTGACAGTAGTGCAAACAGATTTAAATTCAAATTTCCCTGAATTTTTTACCCACAATATATGTATCATGTTTTTAAACTAATGTTATATTTAAAATTACATCGCCAAATACCTTTTTCTAGGAAATGGCATTGTAGGCACAGTGGGAATTGCTTCAACTGTAACACCCCCAGTAACGCCAATACCTTCAAATAACTTTTCTATGAATGGCAGTGCAATACATACACCAGTTTCAACAAGTTCACCTTTAAGCACAACTGCTAGACCTCCAAGTATAGATAGAATGGGATCCATGGAATCACAACATAGTGCACATTCTGTTAGTTCACCTCAGGCTGTTGAGTGGTCTGTTCCTCACCAAACTAAATTAAAATATACTCAACTTTTTAATACATGGGATAGAACAAGATCTGGATTTTTATCTGGTCCCCAAGCTCGGAATATTATGGTTCAGTCACAATTGCCACAAGATATCCTTGCACGAATATGGTAATCATATCACAAATTTTTACTTTTATCTTGACCTATTATATTATTGCTAATATATGTAAATAGGGCTTTGTCTGATATGGATGCTGATGGAAGATTAGGTTGTGAAGAATTTGTGCTAGCAATGCATTTATGTGATTTAGCAAAAGTAGGCGAAGTTATTCCAATGGCTCTTCCACCAGATCTGATTCCTCCAACATTTAGAAGGCAAAGACAAAGTTCTGTTTCTTCTCAAGGTATTCCCGACAATGTAGATCCTTTAGCTGGTATGCCACAGGTTAGTAATAAATGTTAGTTAAATAAAAAATATTAATCTTGTTTGAGACCTGTAATATTTAATAGCTGCCTGCTTATTTTTAAGACTTCGTTTGAAGACAAGCGTAAAGAAAACTTTGATAAAGGTCAAGCAGAATTAGAAAGACGTAGAAAAGCGTTATTAGAGGTTCAACGAAAAGAACAAGAAGAACGAGAACGAAAAGAAAGAGAAGAAGCTGAAAAACGAGAAAAGATAAGGTATGGAACAAAAATAAAGGTTTTTTTAACAAAGTAAAACGCTCACATTAAACTTTCAGATTGGAACAGGAAAGACGACGGCAAGCCGAATTAGAACAACAAATGTTAAGACAAAAAGAAATTGAAGAAGAAAAAGAAGAACAGCGAAAGCGCGTACAAGAACAGAGAGAAGCAGCAAGGAAGTAAGTGTTCTTGAGTATTAAATTTACCTATTAAATATCTACAAACATGCTCGCGAGAAATCAATACCAAAATACTTAAAAATAAAATTTTAATTTGAATTTAAAATGAATTTTTAAAAAATGAGAAATATGCAAACACTTAAAAACTGTATATCGTTCTGTATTATTAATTAAAAAATTCTGTCTGTTTACAAAATGTGCCAAAATATAAAAATTTCTAATTTTATGAAATTCACCTTTAACTTAATGAAAAGAAAACTAAATTTCCTTTTCGTCCTCTTCTCCAGTTTCAATTAACTACTGCTCTAAAACTTATTTTTAAACGATTTTTATTATTATTACTTTGAAACATATATTTTTAGGGAAATGGAACGGCAACGACAGTTGGAATGGGAGAAACAAAAATCCCAAGAATTGCAAGCTCAACGACAAAAAGAGCAAGATGCTCTATTAAAACTGAAAGCTAAAAACCAAGCTTTAACCATTGAACTTGGATCTCTGGTATTATTTAAGCTCCATTCTTTATTTCATTTATGTACACAAATAGTTTGTATAAATATATATTTAAAATATCTGTTTTTTATATGCAATTTTAATGTTTTATAAAAAGAAATCTTTATAGTTTACTGAATTAAAAAATATACTTTTAAAATATAGTTTATATAATAATATTTAAATTCTTTAATTATTATGCTTTTTTTAGAATGATAAAGTAAAAGAATTATCTCAAAAAATTTGTGAGACTCGGGTGGGTGTATCTACTGTGAAATCAACAATTGATGGTATGCGCACGACTCGTGATCAACAATTACAAGAAATGTCGTCACTGAAAAACAAACTTCGAGAACAAAATCAACGATTACTTGCTTGCAGTCAAGAAAAAGCGAGACTGGATGCAAAGACTAAGTCAGGTGCTTCACAAGATGTTGAGGGTCAGGAAGCACAAAAATTAGCATTAGCCAATAAAGACATTGCTTTAAAACAAATGAAAGATAAATTAGCTGATCTAGAAACAGAAGTTAAAGAGAAGGAGAAAGAGGTCGAGAACAGTAATAAACAGTATGGTAAATAATAATTATATGTATAGTAGATTTTGTTTAATAATACCTTTCACAACCAATCAAAATTAAACATGGAATTATGTATAATAATTAATAAAATAATGATTACTCAAAGATCATATAATAAATATACTAATTCTAATTTTCATAACTTAGAGGAATTACAAAATCAAATGGAAACTATGGTAACGAATATTGAAGAATTAATGGTTAAATTCGAAGAAAAGAAAGCAAAGATTTTAGAATTACGTAAAACCCAAGGTGCAAATCAAAGCGGTTTTTCAACTTCAGCTTGGGGAGATGAAGCTTGGGGTAATTCAACGAATACCGAAATTGATGTTGATTCGTGGCCTACCGATGATGCGGCTACAGCAACAACTGAGGGCACGAAAGAAATTTCGACTGAGGTCAAAAAGTATAGAGCACTATATGAGTTTGTAGCAAGAAATCAAGATGAAATTTCTTTTCAACCTGGAGATATTGTTATAGTTAGTTCTATTTTTAATTAAATTTATTTCCTTTTTTAAACTTTTTTTCTCTAATAATTCAATTCTAATTTTAACCAAGGTACCACCAGTACAAAATGCAGAACCTGGATGGATGGCTGGAGAAATTCGAGGCCACACAGGCTGGTTCCCAGAATCATATGTTGAACCAATCGATGTCGATACTAGTGTATCTGGAAGTACCTTCACGCATCAAGATAGCACGGAAAAGCGAATTTTAGAGTAAGTGTTTTAGTATTATATTTAGTAAATTATTTTGTTATCATATATTACTATTAACATGCAATAAAATTAATTTGTAATGGTGCAATTTTAATATTTCTAGAGGAATTGCGGAAGTCCCAGAAAATGTTTCGGATGCAGGTTCGGCAGTGGGTGAAGGTCCTTATGTTGAACCTATCACACCTAAATTAGGTGAAGGACAGTTATGCAATGTTTCAGCAATCACTCTTTATCAATATCGGCCTACAACTGAGCAGCATCTTTCATTCAGTAAAGGAGAATCAGTAACCATTAAGGAGATGCAGGTAATGTAACTAATAATTTAATTATTCTATTCTTAAATAACAAAGTTTTTCTTCCATTGTCATTTTTTTAATTTCATATTGAGTTAAATTTTACTTTTCAATTGATTACTTTGTAGGATATTTGGTGTTATGGTGAATTGAATTCTGGTAGTGTAGGATGGTTTCCAAAGTCTTATGTTAAAATAGAAGTTTCCAATGGTCAGACTACAAAAGAAACTTCTGATGAAGGTCTTAATGAATATTACATTTCATTGTATCAGTATGCATCTAATGAAGCAGGAGATTTGAATTTTAATCAAGGCGAAATTATTATGGTCATAAAAAAAGATGGCGATTGGTGGACAGGTGTTATTGGTGATAGAACTGGCATCTTTCCATCTAATTATGTTGAAAAATATGATATGCCAGATCAGGTAAATAATATTCATTTATTTTTTTAACATCTGAAAATGTTTGATTTGTGGTATAAAGAAGTTCTGAATTGAATTTATGTTCAATTAATTTTGTTTCTATTTATTTCTAATATCTTTAAGAGCATATTCTCTTTCAATAAAAAATTATCGTTAATTACTTAAAATTATTAATACTTTTTTATTTGATAGAATATTAATTTTTAAGTTCTAGAACGAGTATCACAAAGACATTTTCATATGTTTATACAATTCAAAATAGTTTATACAGAATTTCGAGTAATGCAAATAATTTAATTTGCTTGTTACATAAAAACAAAGTTATGAAAATATGGCATCAAACGTCTTATAAAAAACGATATTTTTAAAATAATGGTAGATGCAAGTACTATTTATTTATCATAATTGTTTTTTTATTGCCTTTTAAAAAGTATATCAATTGTTTGCTTAACACATATAAAAGGGAATTGTTTCATTTGTTTTTGGTTAACAAACTAATAAACCTATTAATAACATGGTTTTCAGATGTATGTTAACCTACATTGAATGTATGTGTTTCGTTTTTCATTCTTGATTTGTGTTCTCAAATGTGTATTTAATGACTTTTCTCCAGACCATTACTACTCAAGTTACATCAAAACCTAAAAATCAGCAAGATGGATTGAATAATGATGTTGACATTACTAATAATTCAGAAGAAAATCCAGTATGTACAATACTACAATTATTTACTATTCTCTACAGTCTATTCATTATTTAGTCCTTTCACTTCTCATATAAATCATTTTAATACATTTTTTTATTTTTGCTTTATAAAATAGACGAATAAAGGTTAATTTAAAAAAGAAAAATTTAAAAGTGCTAAGCTTAAAACTAAGGTAACATTGAATGAGATTAATTTTTTTGTTAATGAAAGCAAATTAAAATTTATTCAGGAAACGTAATTAAAAAAAATTGATTCAAATATTTGAAAAAGTGTTCTTTACTGGAATTTTGCTTTTTTGATATTATAAAACATGTTTATTAACTTTATGATCTGTAGTGATAATTTAAGTTATCTTAATGATTAATAGTCTATGCTTTATAGAATAAATAAAAAATACTTCATTTTAACAGTAGAAAATAATTTTTAAGATAGTGTGTTATATTTTAAACATTTAATGTAAAAATCATGAAATAGAGCTCAATTTCTTAATGATGAGTTATAGTAAATGAATTAATTATTAGATGAATGTTATAAATTGTTTATATGAAAATAGTGTATCACAATCTGTATCATTAATACATAATATTCATTTTAAGTAATTTATAACTTCACGGTTTACTTCACGCTTTACATTTCATAATTCTAAAGCAACAGGTAAAAACAGCCGAGGAACTGGAAGAGGAAAGAGCTGAAGCAGAAGACAAAGCTGAATTACCAGATTTTGCAGCAATGTCTGCACAGCAGGTAATGTTTCTATCATACTAATTTTAGAGTTTATTCTTTGATCTCTGTTACTTAAATATGTTTGTATTTATTCTTATAAATACTCATATTCATATGCAATACTCATTATTTGTGATGTATATTTACAATCTTGCATAATATATTAACTTGCATTTGCTTATCATAATACATGTATATTCATTGCTTTTTCTGCGTGGTCATTGGACACTCAAACCCAATCTGGACCTATCAACGTACAAAATGATGACAATCATTGTTGCTTTTTCCTACAACAACACAGTACACAAAGGTAATTATTATGTGTAAATGATAAAAGTTCAACAAAACTAAGGCTTAACGTTTATTTGTACGAAATTTGTAGCAAGGTTCTTTATTATAAATGTTTAATACAACATATTATTAAGTATTAAATTTCAATAGTTTGAAATATTCAATATTTATAAATAATTTTCAAAATGTAAATCTTTTAATGTCAAATTTTATTTCTTTACAGAGAGGACGCAAACCCGAAATTGTTCAAGTTATCGCAGCTTATAAGGCAACAAGTGTCGAACAATTAGATTTACAAAAGGGCCAACTAATTATGATTCGTAAAAAAACAGAATCTGGGTGGTGGGAAGGCGAATTACAGGCTAGCAAAAGAAAATTTAATTATTATTCTAATTTAAAAATTTAAAGGCTTTTTAATGTTTTGAATAAAATTTTCAGGCTCGTGGAAAAAAAAGACAAATTGGCTGGTTCCCAGCTTCATATGTAAAACTTTTGACTAGTACTAGCAATCGCAGCACACCGGTTTCACATAGATATCAAGATTCGCCGACAGCGGATCCATTTGCAGGTTTGTTTCTTTAATAAGGAATTTGCTTTAACTTTCATTTTTAAATTTATAATATGTGTAAATTTGACCATAAAATAATATATCGGAACCATTGTATAGTTAACAAAATTCATAAATGATATAGTAATTTCTTATTTTATGTATGATAGACTTCCAACTAAATTAATACTATTAATATAATATAATTACATTAAATAAATTAAAGCATCATTAAGCTCAACAATAATGATAGTAAACCAAATTTGGTTGAAATCATGGATAGTCGAAATCTCATTGCATATAAAATAAAAAATCAAAAAATTTGTAAACTAACAAATAAGTTAATTATAAGGATCTAAATAATGTGTAATAAAAAAAATAACAAACAGTAATGCAGAGTAGTATCTAAATGAATAAATATTTTTTATTGCTTTACTATTTTTATCTCGTTATTAGTGAAGTAAAAATGAATGCCCTTCAATTACCTTGCAGAAAAAGTGATGGCATTATATCCTTATAAGGCACAAAATGAGGATGAACTTAGTTTTGGGAAAGGAGATGTAATCGTTGTACTGTCCAAAGACGAAGATTCGTGGTGGCGAGGTGAATTGAATGGAACATCAGGAGTATTCCCGAGTAACTACGTATCACCAATGTGTAAGTAGAGTTTTTAAATTATTTTTATATTAGACACTTACTAGTTAAGTTTTTTATACAATGAATTTGAGTCAATGTATTTTGCTTTTAATGTTTAATAATTGAAAAAAGTATTTATATGTTCAAATCATTCTTTAATTTATTTTAATACTGTTTTTTAGTTAACAATCAATTTTTGTCTGTCTTTTTATGTTGAAATTTTAGATATAAAGATAAATTTCATTGTAGTGTAAATGACTTAAACTCTTGAGCTAATAAATTATACAAAATCTATTTGCTACTATTATGTACTTATATTCATTAGTATCATAAAAATTTTATTTAGTGGCAAACGTATAATTTCATAACTATGTACAATTTCAAATCGAAAGTGCTACAAATTAGCTATTTAAGTATAATTTTTAGAACCTTATTCTGCTTCATGTTCGAATTATAAATCTCGTGCAATCGCATCAATATTAATTATAATTTGGCAAAAGTTTAAAAGTCTCCCTCCATTGTCTTATTATTAATGGTTAACCAATCGGCACTCATACGTCTTTTGTCTACTTCTCTTTTTTATAAAATTATAGTGTGATTGCTAAGACATACATAAAAGCTATTTTTTTAATTTTAACCGAGCTGTCTCAAGCCTTAATAGTTCCCACATGCATAAAACTATTAATAACACTACATCATTGTTTCTGTAACGCTAATAGTTTTGGGTTTTTTTAAATTTTAATTTTCATGCACTAGTTAATGTGAAAATTTATGAAAATTAAATTGTAATACTTTAAAAATTCATTAAACTCTAAATTAAGAACTATTGTTAATTAATTTTAAAAAATTAACTTTAATGGTGTCTCGTTAAATAAAGACTTATACAAAATAACAATTAAAAAACATTAATGCTTCATTAACGCTTGGAACTCGCGTTTGAAACTGTATTCTCTATTGAAATATATTTACATTTAATTTTTTTTTTGAATAACTAAAATATTTAATAATGTGTTATAAAATCTATCTCTTATTTAACTAATTTATGATTATATAAAAAATGTTGCTTACAAGTGGATTCATGCATATTCTCATGGTCCTATTTTAGGCTACTATCATTGTTTCACCAGACATTTTTATATTTTATATCAGTACTTGTTAATTAGACTTAAATTCTTTAAAATATTTCTTTTATTTAAACACAATTGAAGAAATATAAATAATCAAAATCATTACATTAAACTATCATTACTTTCGTTTAATTTAAGTTTATTAGTGTCTTACTTGTATACCTAATTTATTCTGTGTGACTAAATATTTTATAAAATATTAAGTAAATATTGTGAATAATATAGATTAGTGAACTTGCAAGTGACTGTATGAGTTTTAATAAGTTTATTGTGGAACACTATTATTCTAGCTAATTTTTTTTATAAGTTATACTCTAAATAACATAAATTTATCTGTTCTACATTTAACTTAATTAAATAAAATTATGAAACTTAGAATTTCAGAATTATGCAGTATTAAGCTAAATTAAATAATAAAATTGTCAGAATGATTTTGTTTTAAATACTGAATGTATTTAAAAGGTGTCAAATCGTTATATTATGCAAAAGTCTTAAGATAGATTTCTAAATTAATGTTTGTATATAACTCATACTTTTCAATAAATAAATATAATAAAAACAATAAGTAAATGTACATTTATGAAGAACAAAAATTTAAAAACTATTACATAAAGCTTTTGAAATTAATCAAAAATTCTTGTTTTGTTAAATACCGTAATTGTAACAATTTATTTTGAGTAATTTGAATTAAGTTTCATAAAATAACTTTAAGAATTTATTGTACTGACTACTACTATTTAAGTATTTTAAAAAATTGCAGTTTAGTCGATAAATCTGAATTCATGAATAAAAGAGAAAAACAATCAATTATTTAAAAATTTTTAAAAAACCTCAATTCATTAATATTAAAAAAATTTTATTAATTTTACACTTGTAACATTAACTAATTAAAATGAACAATGTTTATCATTAATTAAGTGAATCATTAACATGTTTTTAATATTACTTATATTTAAAGATAATCCTTTTATTCTAGATGCCTTTTACTTAAGTCAATTACAAGCCTTTTGCACGAGCATTTTATTTTTAAATCGCTGTTGCTTTGGCAAGAAAATGGTTTCCAAAATAATTAGTTTATTTAACTTTAAGAAATTTCTATAGTTATTTGGATCTGATTTTATGTTTTTATATAATTTTACATAATAAAATCAATAACAATAACAATTTTAAATTGTTATAAAACCTTATTATTAATCTTTGGATTATTTAAATAATAAATATTTTGACGAGTTATTTTCCATAAATAATGTAATCATTTGACTAATACCTCAAGGGAAATATTAATAAATCGAAGATATAATAGAATCCATTTTCTCGGCTAGGCGTCAGTGTAAACGCTGTGCTAATTTATTTTTTCGTTACTAATGAATGTGTTCTTTTGCTTGTGCTTATAATCATGCAGCGTAAGAGGAATAGAACATCACAACACCTTGACGCAATAAATAAAAAATTGAAAATTCAAAACAAAGCATTAAATTAAAGAAACGCACGTGAGCATCACACGAGCTGCAAAAGTTTTGTTGTTTTTAAATATAAAAATACAATCTATATACACGTTATATCATTTATATTGATGTATTAAAAAGAGAAATACGAGATCGCGAGTTTTACTAAAAACTGGCATCCCTTCTTGGCCTGCTTCAGCTCTCGGGGATTAAGCAACGAAAGAGCGACGAACTCAGCGGCTCCAGGGGAACGATTAACGAACAAAAGCAAACAAAAAATAACTTTATATATACATATATATAGACGACACACGTAGATCATTATTATAGGAAAACGCGTGAAACAGAGTGAAAGATATAATAAATAATTTATAAATAAGGTGTTGGGTGCAATGAGAACTAGATTGAATAGAGAGGAAACAGTGATCAGCTTAAACATTCTTTTAACGTGTTCTGTTTCTCCTATTATCTGGCAAGTAACTGTAAACAAGGTGTGTGATCTTTTTTGAATGAAGGGTTCTGTCGATTTCGAAACGACACTGCCGATATAAAGTATAAGAGAAATTGGACTGAACCTTCAAGATCCTCCCACGACGGCGTACCTCGTACTCAATCATTCATCTTACGGATCCGCTATTGTTATTGATATACACGTACAATTTAAACTAAACGTCGTAAAATTAAACTCTGTCAGTGCTTACATAGACGAAAGAAAGAAGTAAAATATGAAAAATATTAGCAATGAAAAACAATGTTGAGCGATCGTGTGTGCTTATATACATATACTTGATTACGTAATGGTATATACAAGGAGAAGCGGGTGTGTGTGTCCTACTGAAAAATTTCGATGGGAGAAAAAAGAATCGAGTTGAATGAATATATATATGTCTTAAAAAGAAAGCAAACAAACGGACAGTGAATTACTTTTTTCTGTAAATACAAGATGTATTGAATAGTGGAAAATCTTAGAAAATGAGAGATAATTGCGTCTTTATATAGAGAAGAGACAATTATTGTTGACTCCTTTTTTAGGTTTGTATAATGTACTTTTCAGGCGAACTAGGCCATCATATGCATAAATCACGCACTAGTTTAAAGAAAGTAGATAATATGTAAAGTGAAGATTTTCAATAACTTCAAACTAAACTGTTAAAAATGGATTATTGCAGGCATAATTTTAAAATAATACAACATTTTTAATTAAATAAAGAAAAACATTTTACATACTTCAAAGCTACTATACTCACATTTTAGATTGTTTGCATTTGAAAATAGTAAATTACATTTTAATACTGAAATAAAGGTTAAACTTAAATATATTTTCATTTGCATTATTAATTAAAAAATGTTCATTTAATTAATTCTGAAATAAAAAAGTTATAATTAAAAGTATCAATATCTTAGAAAGTAAATATGACTAATTTTATTAGAATGATTTGAAATTCTTAACATTAAAAAAAGGGCAACTTATTGGTTTTAATAAGTTGCTTTTTTGGTAAAAATATTAATGTTTGTATAAGAAGTAGTTACCATGTAGTGTACGTGAATTACTTTTGATATTTTTTCTTTATATTATGTTACTTAAGATTATATTATAGTATACTAGTAATAAGGTGCTCAATTATATGTGTTGATATTAATAATTAATAGTGGCCTAAATCATGTATTTGTTAAAGAAGATAATTAAGCTAGCATAATGTGTAAAATAAAGAATACCTAAGGTATTATAGTCTTAAATAATATAAATAATTTGTTTTAATGCCATTAAGTCAGTACATTATTAATAATGCATAGTTATTAATAATTATAAGAGATCTAAAAGAGTATAATATTTATAATTTAAAATTATTTCAACCGATCTGTTTCACTATACGTAGTATCTACTTTTTTTACTTCTTATACTTGAAGTTTGCGTGGATCTTGTCTTAAATGTAATTTATGCAAGTAAATCGTTTAGAAATGATTAAGTTATTAATCATGAAGAGACGTTTCTGAAAATTACATTTATTCATTTACTGTAATATTTTAGATTTAATTAATAACTGTTTAATGTGTAATTCGTTTGTTAATGTTTACGGAATGATTTCAATGTAGTTTGTTAAATAGAAAATCGTTCCAAATTATTTTGTAAATAGATAAATTTTTATTCCAGAAATAGATTTTAGAAATTTCAGCAATATCTCTTCAAGTCTAGTTTTCGAAGAAATGACTAATTTTTTGTATTTTAGATTAATTTAATTTATTTATTTAGAAATTTCTTCACGTGTTAGTTACTTAATCATAAGTAAAAATAAAACAACTGAATTAGCAATATTGATTAATTTGTTTGAATATAGATAATGATTACAGAATTTAAGTATTTCTTCAAATCATTTATAAATTTTATTGGTTGGGATAGTTTTGATTGACAATGACAATAATATTTTTCTGAATTTGTAAATTTTAACAAAAGATGCACGTTATTAAAAATCATGTATGCTCCCGTCAGACTTTTTTCAGGATATATACATATAAAAAAGGATATGATCGTTTTTCATAGATCCACTTACAAGCTGGAAAAGAATAAATTGTTTCTAAAAATAAAATAAATTCCAGAATCTCAAGGTTACTTTACGGCAGATTTTCGCATTCTTGTACATTTTATCATTTCTATAATAATGGCAAGCCTGTGAATGTATTATTTATAAAATTAACTAATTTATAAATTACCTCTTCTATGATTTTTGACATAAAATTTTTCATTATTAATATTAAAGAATAAAATCTTATTATAAAATGGATTGAAATTATGTTTCGTTATAAACATTAAAATTAATGTGCCATATTAATTTGTTTAAGAACTATATTGTGTAGTATTTTATGTTCGGGCAGTTTTTATCTAAGTTATTCTAGATAATGACCATACCATTTTCTATAAATCAAAAAGCGATTTGTGATATATTTTTATATAATTTTTTTATATATTGTTTAGCATAATTAAACCTATAATTTTATCTTTGATAATAAATCTAGAAATCTTTAAAATTAAGTTACGAAAATCTGTCCTAGAGAATAACGTTTACTAGACGAGTATTTTAATGCTATGTTGTGGATTTCGAAGAAACTTAAGGATAGTTTAGTGATACCTATTCATGAAAATCAGAGCTTACACTTTTATTTCTTAGGCCCCTGTTTATAAAAGCATTATTTTTAATTAATATTTTTATTTAAACAATATTAATGTATTTTTGACTGAAATTAAAATTAAAAGACTTACAGTATCAGACTAGAGGAGTGTCAGTTTAATTTTTAGGTATCAAAAGACATATCCCAAAGTGCCATAAAAATACATGACTCGTAGTTTAAATACTCGCCTTGATAGTTTTACTTTCTCATGGAATAGTAAAAAAGTGAATCGTGAACGAGTAAAATTGAAAAAATGAATCTTACCCTTAGAATGTATAACGACTTACACTATATTGTATAAGAAATGCCTTCTTGAGTATCGAATAATACGTGAAGACCAGATATACATAATACACTATACATCATTGTTTCCAAATCGCCAAACGCTGCACTCTGGATTCTATAATATATATATAAATACATAATTACCCAATAAAAAGAAGCAAAAAGCGTTATTATATTATACATAATCGAACTGTTGCCATTTACGTGTTTCTTTTTTATCTTTACATAATATATTACAACGATTGATTTCGACTATGTCAGATTTATCCTGGCATTGTACGTATTGAAGATAAAAATATATGTGCGCTATTACTGTAATACCAAAGAAAAAAATCTAAATATAAACATACCCAGTATCATTAATCTAACCACTGAAAATCATAATAGTAATAAAGAATGTAATCTCAATCATCCCGACTTGATGTCGTGGTGTCGCACATCCATTGAAGAAATTGAGAATAGAATAAATATCTGTTAATAATTATTAAATTATGGCTTATTTTTTGTTTAAGTTTATGTCGTGTTATTTATTTTTTAAAATGAATAAATATATTTTTGGGAAGAGTCATGCTATATGTTTAATCAATTTATTATTAATTCTTGAATTTAATAAAATAAGTATTGTAAAAATGAATGTTACTAAAAAGTAATATAAAATTATCCTAAAAATATATATTATAATTATGTTCTCATTATAATTAAGTCGAGAATTCTAAAATTGAAAGAGTATTAGAATTGTTTTAGTTTTACTAAGAAAATATATGTGCATTGTTTATACTATAATATTTAGTAAAAAAACTGTAAGATTATGTACTATTATAGAATTATAAACTGTAAAATATACAATAATAGTTTTTCGAACGTTCCTTTAATTTTAAATCCTCGGCGACAAAATAAAACATGGGAACACGTCAATATATTTAAAATTTAAATTACAACATTTGTATTACCTATATATTTATCTTCCCATTTCTTGTTCCTTTTCTGTACTTTCATTTAAATATTCGTATGCTATATTAAGATTTCAAAAAAATAAAGTGATTCTAGAATCATTATTTAACCATTAGTTTATAAATTATTAAATTAAATTATAATAATGATCATGTATTCATTTACATAAGATACTGAATACTCTAGAATCACTAGACTTTTTATTTGAATTGAATGAAAGCAACATTTTAAAAGTTTCAGAGTGCATAATTGGTTAATCATTATTTGAAAAATAGAAAAAGTGATAAGCGTGGAATAAAAAAAGACATTGTATTTATCAGAGAAGAGTATTATAAATAACAATATTATGGTATTAGAAAAATATTGTTCAAAATAATACCAAATTAACTTTCGTGTTGTAGTTACCATTTATGAATGAAAGAATAAAATAATACAAAATAAAATAATTAAAACAGGATAAATCTTGTAAATTAAATATACACGTGAGTCGATGATGCTAACAATATCAGGATAAAATTTTGCAATCAAGAATGTACGCAACGTTAAACAATGATTTAATTAAAAATATAGTAGAAAAATGGAAGAATTAAACTATAATTAGAAAGAAAATAATATCTAGACTTGCTATGTAGTAATATAAATTTCATACATCGAGACTTTTTCCTTCGCGCATTCTGATATTAAGTTTTAACATAACAACGAAAAACATTTACCAATAATAATAGAAATTTATGTCAATGATTACCCCAAATTATACAAATTATTAAAAATTTTATTTTGCCTTAAAAATGTATGTTGGTATGTACAGATTAATAAATAGTATTAGTTTAATCTAAAAAATAATATTAATTGTAACATAGGTTTGTCAAAAAATAAAAATGCAGAAGTTAAAAAGTTCTCGAATGTTTAGAAATGCTTTAAAACAAGCGATTCAGTTATATTTACTTAAATTAAGAACCGGAATTAATCATGACGTAATCAAGCAACTAAAAAGCCGCTACCATTATTTAATCACGCCGCGTTAGCTTTAAACATATTGAAAAAATATTTGATGATTTTATAAAGACCTAAAAGAAGAAGTTCTTATAAAAGAAATACTTGATACTTTAGAATAATCTTCACACATTACATCGGTAAATATATATATATATATATAGCAGGTCTTCCCATTAACTTGCCATGAAACAATGTAAACAAATTTTTATGCGGAGATTTAAAAAACTTTGCTATGTATAGCGATAATAAATAAAAATTAAAATTTGTAAAATACTAAATTCAATTCATTCGCCTCAAACACTGAATTAGAAATGAAATGGCCGCAGTTTAAAATATAGAACTATAGGTGTGTGAGATACAAAAAAATTACCAAAGTATAAAAAAAAGATTATCATGAGAGTGCAGCACAAAAGTTTTTTTTGACTTTGAAGTACTTTGAATACGTGCAATACGGAAGGATATAAGCGTAAATAATTTGTAATGCTGCAAAGAATTCATAAAATAAGAAATATTAGTCGTGAATATAATGATAATGAGAAAATGAATAGTCAAGATTAAATAACTAAACAAATAAGCGATAATTTGTCCGGAACATTTTTTCTATATAGTAAATAAATAATATAGCTAAAGATGTAATTCAAATTTTACAATGGCGCGGTGACTACTTGTACTTTGAATATATACCATTACAGATATTGTAATTATGTATAACAATTATTCGTGTAGCGCTATCCTGAGATTGTTATTAATGCAAAACTTATACATATTGTTTCTCGTTGTATTGTCGGATATTAATAAAAAAGAACAAAAAAACTCAACATGTACATGTAATGGAGTTAATTTATAATTGATTGCTATTTTTTATTATTTAAACATTATTATAATATTATTATTTATATATTTTTATAAATTTTATTGCACTGAAATTAAAAACCCTTCATTATCTTTGTTTTCTACATCATGTTATTTTTTTGGTGCTTCTATTATTAATTTTAAATTAATTTTTTTAATTACATTGTTCAAGGATAGAGCACGAATCTTAAATTTTTTAAATTAATTGCGGGGTTGTTAAACATAAAATGTACAATCTTGTTTGCATTTAGTTTAAGATTTTTATTTTTTTTATGAATCCGGTTTATAGTATTTTTAAAGTTTTTTTCTATTCATTGATTAATACTATAAAAACTTCGTAACATTGTTAACGTGGTGTACTTCATTATAATTTATTTTTTTAAAAGAAAGTTTGTTTTATCCAACATAAAGTAATTTGAAGTTACCAAAAATTGATTTTTTAAATAAAAAAAGACAGACGAGAATGATAATTAATTAATGTCGTTTCTTGGTTCATAAACTTGACATAATAAAAATAGTGAAAATTGATATAGTTGACTAGAAATTGAGCTTTCTTTGCCAATTAGCTATTTAAATCAATACTTTTTTGCGAATAGACTTTATCGTTATCGTATTATTGTGCTAAGAGGGGTAATAGAAACGTTGAGGTATACGTGCCTAAATGGCGTTGTAAAGTTGCTGATTTTTAAATTTTATCGATTTCTAAATTTAAAGTGCAATTTCGATAACAAATCAAAGATTTAAACGGGTCGCAGAAAAGAGAAACAGGGGGAGATCGATATATATGTCAGGAAAGGGAACACACCGCGATTCTTAGTCGTGCGATGAGATATCCGAGGACCTTAGCTGTGGAGGCGAATGTGATATAGAAAAAAGGAGCAAGGGCCGGCGCTCGAGTATGCTACATTGTGTACCTTTTCTTTTCTTTGTTTTCTTTTACCCCCCGGGCGCGCACTTCCTCTCGCTATCCTGAAGACAACGACTTCCCTAAAGAGGATCCGATGACGCAACTCGATACTACCGAGAGAAAGAGACAAGAATACATCAAGGAGCTCATAAGTACTGAAGAGGCTTACATCGTAGACATGCAACTTGTCCATGAGGTGACTTTTACTTTTTCTCTTTTTTTAGTATTACAAATTTATTTCTTGACAGGGCAATGTTAGTTACATCATTCGCATTGATTTTAGAGGATTAACGGTTTTATAAATATATTAATAAAGCGTTTTAGAGATTTTCATTTACCTACAGATTAATAACTTGTAGCAGTGATAATATTGGACTTTGTTTACACATCTTCAAATACCATGAAATCAAAAATTAAAAATGGATTTCTCGATTTCGTTTTTAAAATATCATTGTTTTTTAATACATTTTAAAGTTATAAATAATAATTTAAATTAACATTTTTAATAATATTACAGTGTCAAAACGTCGGTCCTATAGTATTCATATTATAAAAATAAATAGATACGATACTTTATGACATCTTTAAAATTATGAAGTGATAATTGAAGTGAAATGATTAACATTGGGGTGTATATTTTACGCAGGTCTTTGAAAAGCCGCTTTTGTCTAGTTTAGTTTTAACAGTGGATGAAGTTGACAAAATTTTTGTGAACTGGAGAGATATAATAGCTTGCAATGACAATTTCCTAAGGTACTTTATTGTCCAATAAATACTATTTTTTTATATCATATATTTTTTAAAATAATCGTTTTTCAGAACGTTAAGGATAAGGCGCGATAATAGTCATGCAGGAATCGTTAGAATGATTGGCGATATCCTTTGTGAAAATGTAAGTTGACTATTCCTACATGTGCTGATATTTTTACAATGCTATATTATAATTATGTCGTGTTACTTGCATTTAGATACCCCGAATGTCTGCTTACATTAGATTTTGTAGTTGCCAAATATCAGCTGCGGTATACCTTCAGCGGTTAACCGAAACTATGCCCGCTTTTGTTGAAGTTGCGCAAAGGTGTCAGCAGGACCCACGAACCAAAGGAATGCCTTTAAGTTCATTCTTGATTAAACCCATGCAGCGAATTACCAAATATCCATTAATTATTGGAAAAGTAAGTTATTTTTATATATAACAATATTTCTTATTTTATTTTGTATTTTTTCTAAACCAATTTAAAAAAAATTAAACGAACGTGTGATTTTTATTGATTTTTTATGTATGATTTTAATTTACGGTCATACATTCTCGTAGTCTTGAGAAGGGATAATAATTTTTCTATCGTTGAATGTCTCGTTCTTAATTTATTTTATTAATCCAATTTGTAGTAATTACATGAATCTCGTTTAAAATTATAGATATTAGAATATACAGGATCAGACCATCCTGACAGACAGTATTTACAAGAAGCATTAGCAAAAGCCGAGGAATTTTGTATACAGGTACCTGCATTCGTCAACTAAGCTACTTATAGTTATATTAGTTGCTTTATTTTTAACAGAACGTAATACTTATTAATGTAAACAGGTGAATGAAGGCGTACGAGAGAAGGAAAATAGCGATAGGCTCGAATGGCTTCAAGCACATGTCGCATGTGACGGTCTCGAAGAGCAAATTGTCTTCAACTCTCTAACCAATTCCCTTGGCCCACGCAAGCTTTTGCACTTCGGTATTTTGCATAAAGCTAAGAGTGGAAAGGAACTAGTCGGATTTCTCACGAATGACTTTTTACTGTTCGCACAACCGATGAAGTCTATACCGAGCGGTCAACAGTTTTCTTTCGAGAGGAACGAGCATCAAAAATTTAAATTGTACAGAAGGGTGAGATTTTCTCCGTGAATGAGACTTATAGTTATTCTGTTTATTGATTTTTTACGATTATGTTGTACATAGTGATTTTCTAAAAATGTTACTAAATTCAAATCAATCCAATTTTTATTCTTTGTTGTTTCATAAAATGCTTCTATTTATATATTTTAATCAACTTATTTATAAATAAGTTTAAATTTTTTAGCCCATATTCCTCCAAGACTTAGCTTTATTTAATGAAACGGATTTGAATGGAAGTATGGGAGCGACAACTAACGGCGGAGACTCATCTGATCATTCACGGACACTTAAACTAAGTGATTCAAAAAAGGCCATTACATTGGTAGCACCCTCTGTAAGTGAATGCTCTCTGTGGATCAGAAGGATCATGGAAGCGCGACGACAATTCGCAGAAAATGAAAAATGTCGGTTACAACGTCAGCGCTCGAGTAAGTACTGCCAGAGGCTTTTCGTTATTTTCTACCGGTTCGTGTGGATTGTTCCTGGTAAAACGATACATGTGCGAAGAAAGCTTTTGTCTTATGTTAATGTATCGTCAATTGTCACTGTAATTGATTATGTGAAATCATTATTTATCACACCTCTCAATAAATTTATTAGAACTAAGCTAGAGTTAAAAACATCTACTATATCCGTATAATTTTAATAAAAGAATTACGCTAAACCTCATTTCTGTTCATTTATTACAAATACGTTTTAAAGGGTAGATTTTGTTATAGTCTTAACTACATAGATCAATTTTTCAATGCTCACAATGTGGTATTTTAAAGTACTCTAAGCTTACTAAGTTGTGCTATCTATGTTTATTTCGACTATCAGAACAGGCGCAGTTCAAAGCTTGCGGACGAATACTTGTGACTGTACTAGAAGGATCAAGCCTCAGATCTGCATCTGGTAAGAAAGGGGAATCTTCTGCAATGTAGAGTTTTATTGTATTGGTGTAAGAATATAATCTCGTCAACAAAAAATATCTTATTAACAAAGCAAAATTTGTAAGAATTATCTTGAATGTTTTTATTTAAAATTAGAGTAAAAATGTCATATATTCATTACGATTTGTAAATTTTATATTTATCTTGATACCATGTAATAGTTTAGAAAGGTATTCAAATCGATTATTTAATTTTACAATAATTACATTATATTTATCATTATCTAGTTCTTAAAAATTAGTTTTGTTATTAAGATATTAAAAATTATTTGATTAAAGATAGAAAAGATTATTTTGTCTTATATCTAGTTATGTAGGGTGTGAACTAAAAAGGTTTTTTTTTCTTTAATCAAAATATATGTGTGTATTATACAAACAATGCTTTAATACGTACTATTTATTGTCTCTGCTTTTTGCATGGTGAAAACTCGCACTTGGAATCTAGTGATGTAAAACTGTTCAAAAATTGGATGACTTAACGTATGTGGTGACAATGTACACAAAATTTTTTTGATATGTTTTATTTTAACTATATCATTCTTTTTACATTAAGAAATAATACACTCTATTGTAGTTCGCCGAAGACCTCCAAAGGGCAACCTTTGGATAGTAGTCGAGGAAGCGGAAGATCTTGTCATTAAAAACAAAGGTAAAATTCGGATCACGGTTCAAAAATAATTTAATAATTGAATAATTACATTCTTTTATATCAATATATAAATACATAAAAAGTATTAAAAGATCATGTTAATGTTTTAAAGTGTATTAGAGCAGTAAGGCATCACTGGTTAAAGAGGATTAATTATCGATCACTATTAGTAAGGCTACCTTGGTTTTATTAACAATTGCATATTTTTATTGCATGATTAACAATTTGTTTTAATAACTTTTTTTTTAAAGAGTACAAAAATAACACTAGTGGAATAAATCTAAAAATATTTAAAAAAAATAATCTTAAATTAATTTTTGATAAGTAATTTATACATTAAATAATCATATATTTATATTTATTCATCTAAAAATGCTATAATATTGTTAACATTTAGGCGACCAGCATTCAAGAATGTGTTAAATACTTGTGCTAGTACTAGTAGATACTGTCGAAATTTTTTAATTAGTTAGTTTTTACAATCTAGATTTATTTTTATTCTTGTATATAAAATAACGTATATAAAATAAAGTATGTAGATTAATTTTTCTTATTTTAATCTCATTGTATTATGAATAATGCATGTTGCATGTTTGATATGGCTTATGAACGTGATTTAAGTTTTAAGTTGTAATTCGTATATTTACAGGTAAGTGCAATGCCTTTTGCAAGGTATCCATGGGCTCACAAGAGGAACAAACAATGGTGGTTTCAGGCACAGACTGCCCAGTATGGAATACCTCTATGCAGTTTCAAGTTAAAGATCTTCACGAGGATACACTGTGTATTACTACATTTGATAAAGGATATTTTAGTCCAGATGGTAAGATTTGATGTTTTGCTTTTTTTAAGAATTTTAAATAAAGTTGTTACTTTTGGTTTCATTAATAAGCAAAATTAATTTTATAGAGTTTCTGGGTCGAGCGGAAGTTCGAGTAGTGGACATTGTTAGAGATAGTAAGGATGCTTGTGGTCCGATTACAAAACGAATCAAGCTTAAAGAAGTTGACCGAGGGGACGTAGTTTTAAAACTAGACCTTCGTCTTTTTGGTAGTAGATAGTTTACAAACTATATACGACAAAAAAATTAATGCATAATAATAAATTTTATTAATTCCTATCTGAATGGATAGTTTGATTTTTTAGTCTTTTAGTATACGTGTAAAACAGTACAAGTATTTTTCATATTAACTTCATAACAGCACATTTCTACGTTATGAATTAAAAAATTTTATGTATGTTAATTATGAAAGAAATGTTGCAAATTAAAAATTGAGAGAATGAAATTTTAAAAACATAAGATAAATTATTAATTGTAATAGAAATACATATCATATTCTTATTAAGTTTAAAAAATTGTAACAGGATCCATATGATTCCATTGAAATAAGAGTATTTTTGTTATAAATGTGACTCATAATTTAAGTCGTATTAAGGTCAAATAATTAATAAATTCAGTAGGCTATGATTGTATAATTTACTTGAATATAATGTTAGCAGATATTTTTTGTTTGATAAAAAATGGCATTATATTGTTTGTAACTTTATTATAAAATTATAATTCTTGTTATTTTTCTACTGCGAACTCTTACCACATCATGATTAAATTATTTAATAAAAAGTATTTAAAACATAAAATAAAGTATTGAATCAGCTTATTCTTAAAATTTTTGATAATGAAAAAGTATTGTGCTTCATTGATGGATGAAATTTCGTATAATAAAATATCATAAGAACTACACCTATTATAAATGGAATTATACAAGTAGCAGATATTAAGTAGTGATACCACACTATACTTATATCAGAAGGTAAGCTAAGTAATATTAAAATACTTGCTGAAATATTTTCTAATAAACATATAGTATAAAAGAAAATGTGTTTGGTGTAGGTACCAGTATCATCCGAATTTATGTAAATAAAAATATAAACAAATCCTAGCACGCACGAAAATAAAGTTGACTTAATTCTTTCAGTTATTGATAGTGGTAAATGTGGTGCCCGATTAGGTTTTTGACAAAATGCAATTAATCCCGCGGATTCCATAATAATCCACATTGTCATACCTACCCAGTGTAAGAAACATGCTAAAAGAACACAGAATGTTGAAAAAACTGCAGCAGCTGATACACATGCAACTCTTGAAGCTAAAAATAGAATATTTTAATTTTAATACTATTAATTTAAATGTGTAAATCTGATTAACATACTCGTTATAAAAAGGTGCCATAAAAACTGAAGAACAGAACCAACAAAATTAATGTTCTTTTTATTAACCTGGGCAAGGCGAATACTGCGATGATAACTAACCATAGCCCAAGCTAGGCTGATGAATGAACTAGCTATACTAATGACTTGATGCAAAGCTGAGATTTAAAAAATATAACAATTAAAAATAAATTTTGTTAATATTTTATAATATTAAAAGTGTATATTTTTAACAGTTTATGCATCAAAATTTAATTAGTTAATTTAAAATAAAATAAATACTAAAATCAGTTTAAAAATACTTACTCATAATGCTAAATTCTCCATAATAATCTTGTACAAAAACTGATAATTGTAAAATTTGTTGAGGTGCAGCTTCAATGAAACATTCAATAACTCTAAGAAGTGCAATATCTTGTTCTTCTTTCAGCATTTTAATAAAATATTTTCGCTGGCCAATCCTGTCATCTTTTCTTTTACAATTACGTGATTTAAGTGCATATTTTAAACTTAAAATACAGCGTTGAGCCATAGTAAATTGAAACACTACTATAAAAATTACTATAAAAAATTTTGCAATCCTTTTAAGACATGATTTACTTTTCTCATGTTCATTGATTTGCAAATTTTTCTAAACAGTAACATCATGTAAACGTAACATTATAATTTTATTCCTTTTAAAATAAATTACTATAAATACTTAACTTTATATAAATCTTACCTGTTTATCTTGATGATACATTTGTAAACTAACAATAGTACTAATGAATGATGGAACTAATATCAAAGATATTGTCCATGCAAACATTCTTAATTTATTATTCAAATAATACTGAACTACTATATTAACATCAACACAAACATCGGTACAATGTGTTATAATCGACAATAAAAGAAAAAAAATATCTAAGTTGGATATTTTAGAACTTTTTGGAGGTATATCTGTAACATCTTCCTTATGATTTGCATGCATTCCTTCATTAAAATTGTCTAAAGTATTTATTGGATTAATACTTTCTTCAAGCTCCATTTTATTTTTAAAGTTTAAAAAATTTTGTTTTCAGAGCTTCTTAGTTTTTGTACATGAATTATAAAAATACTTATTTTTAATTATTTGTTCAGTTTATCAATTTTGAAGGTTAGTAAATTTCTATTCGAACTTTTCCATTTAGTTTGATTATTAAATTTTTAAAGAAAGTTTAGTATAAAATTAATTATTTTAACTGTCTAAGGGTTTAAAATTTTTAGTAGATTATTATCTAAATACAAATATTAACACTTGCATTTAAAGTTTTAAAAGTAAAGCACAGGTGATATGTTTTAGTTATAGCAGTCTTAATAGAAAGGTATTTCAGAAAATATTAAAACAAAATTTATACAAAATTATTGTGTATAAAAGATACAAAATCAATTTATTTAGAATAACGTTCTTTGTTACAATTTGAAAACTTTGTAACGTATATTTGAAGCGGAGGATAAACAAGGCGCCATGTTTTAAAAAATCATCATATAATTTCAGCACGCATGCGCAATATACACATGTTCATTCGCACACAATTCTTCTCATTAGTATGAACATGTATATGCATTTATAAAGGACTCACAAACACAAATACAATTGAGTTAGCCCAATACTGAACAACACTCAGTGGCTTGTAGTGGTTTGTAGTGGCTGTGACACATCAACAATTGATCATAAATATGATTAAATGATTAATAGTAGAAACACGAAAACAAAGTAACTAAAATAATTAACGAAATTAAAGTCTTATCTGCACGATTATTAGGATTGATACAATGCCGGTAAATGTTACATTATTTGTTAGATTTAGGTTACATACTATCTTAAAAAATACTTATGTTTCTTTAAAAACATTGTTTCATTTCTCTAAATAATATTTGTATTCGTGTTTTATTTTAGGCTTATCACTCAAGTTTTAAAGGAAAAAATAATTTAAGTAATATAGGTAATATGGCTTTATTACCCTTAAAAACTACGTTTAGAGGACCAGCTACAGCCCCTGCCAATACTGAAGAAATGGATATTATAGATGAAGCACTGTATTTTTTCAAAGCAAATGTATTTTTTAGAACGTATGAGATTAAGGTATGATGTTATAATAATGAATGTTTGATATAAAAACTAATTACAAAATTTATTTATTTACAAATCATATGATATTTTGAATCGTAGACTTAAAGTATGTAATAATCATTTTCAGAAATTTACTATTTAAGTTTTTGGTTTCTTATTTTCATTTGGTTAAGTTTAAATCTTTATTGAGCTAATAAATTTTAAATTAATATTTCTTAAATCGTGTCTACTTTTTATTATCAGAGTGAAGCAGATAGAGTGTTAATATACATAACATTGTATATAACAGAATGTTTAAAAAAATTACAAAGATGTATTAACCAACAGCAAGCACAAAATGAGATGTATTCATTAGCAATTTCTAAGTTTGATATTCCTGGAGATCAAGGGTTTCCATTAAATTCTGTGTATGCCAAACCAAATAATCCTACCTGAAGCAGGTGAATATAATATCCCTTTATCATATAAAAATTCATAATTTTACTTTTAATTTTTTAAAAACTGTAATCTGAAAATAGAGAATAGAATATTGAATATTAAATTATTTGATACCTTGTTTAAAATTTTTTGCAATAGTAAAAGAATTAACTTTTTAATTCTAGATACTATGAGACAGTATTTATTACAAATTAGGCAAGAAACAGGAGTTCGTTTAATTGAGAAAGTTTATGGAAATGATGGAAAACCAAGCAAATGGTGGCTGTGTTTTGCTAAAAAGAAATTTATGGATAAGTCTTTATCAGGTCCTGGTCAATAATAAATTTGTTATATTTTTGTGTAAAATTTTAATGCTTATTATGCATTTATTAAGATATGTAAGTTATAATGAGATTTTCTTTACAATTTATTATGTTCCATTTTTACATATGCATTGAATATAAATTAAAAAATTTCAAAGTAATGAGTAACATACATTTCTTTTCCTTTAACTTTTATGCGTAACATAGATTTCATGAAATTTGTTTCGTCTTTAAACAGTTTGGTCAGATTTATGAAAACATAATTTCATTTAGTCTTATATGAATATTATTTTACATTAAATTGAACATTACAACTAGTCTTAACAGTACTGGTTTTTTAAACTTAGAAACCAATAAAAAAATTAAATAAAAGTCTTATTGCTATAAATGAAGTCTTTAGTTGACTAATATTAGAATTAGCCAGAAAATGAACTAATGCTTAATTTTCAAAAAAATTAAGTACAAATACCTTATTTTTATAAGGAGTTTAATGACTAATCGAGTCTTAAAACTAGGAAGTCTCGTACATTTAAATACACTTAGATTAGACCGCTCGAACTCGTTGGTTACAAATTATTAATTTACAACTAATTTTTGTATGACAATTTTTTCATACGAATTGTGTAAATTTAGGACTCATAGAAATCATCGAGTTCATTACGAGCTTTAAACAGACTTACATAATTATTAACTACGATTTATTAAATTAACGAAATAACTAAAAATGTAATTAATTAAATTATTCTTTGATACACGATGTTAATACTTGAATTCATTTTGGTTAGGACTGATTATTCTTGGGATTAAATCGTCCCATATGAAGAATTAGTCCAGTAAGATTATGTCTTATCAAGTACAAGAAAGGTTTATCCATCTTCATCCTAGGTTTTTCTTCAGCTTGTCTACGACTCCTTAGTTTATTAGATTCTGGTGGTCTTAACCCTTTTAAGCTTCTTTTCTTTAGTTTATGCCTTCTATCATTATTATCTCCAATATACCATTGTCTAGGTTTGGAAATTTGTTCATTTAATTTTTCACTCTCACCATTTAATTGAACTAATTTTTCTGAACTTGACCAGTCAGATTTGTCAGATCTAGAATTTATATTACTAGAACTAACATCAGAGTAAAAGTCAGAACTCCACACGTTCTCACTGTTTAAATTATCGTAAATTCCATTATTTCTATTGTAAGATTCTGCCCAAGCTCTCACGTGCCTAGACGTTCCAGGATAAGTTTCACTCAAGTGCCGTCCACCTGATTTTTCATCTCCGTATGTATAAAATAAGTTCATCTGAAAATAAAAATGATAAAGATTAAGATTTATTTTTTTGTAAGAATATGCAATGTAGATTAAATCGAAAATGATGAATGTTAGCTTATTGATCATCGTGTATTCAATTATAAATTAAAGTTTAAATGGTATTTGAATTTTAGATTTTGATTTTTATACTGCGCTGGGTAGAATGCCCTCAAAAATCTCATAGTATTATTAAAATTAGTATTGTTATATTCTTAAGATAATTAATATTTATCTTGGCTTCATATCTAATTAATAATATTTAGCAGAAATTTGGTACATTTCTAACAAAATTAAAATTTACGAATAAAGAAGTTTTATTATTATTCATTTTTTTAAAAATATCTAATGTTACGTATTACTTCGACTAAACAAAAATATTTTAATTCATATTAGAAAAATGGTTTAAGGCTAAAGTAAAATAATGCCGCGCATAAGTTAATTAATAGGAAAAATAACAGTCCTACACATTTAGGATAAAAGTATTAAATGTTTAACGAAATTAAAATAAAAAGTGGCTATTATAGATGATCTTTAAAATAAATTTATTCGAAGCACGAGGATACTTTAATTTTATTTTTATTGAAATGGTTAAAAGTTCTAAAGTTCTTTGGTTCATTTTTTAATCGAGAAACGTGACATAAGTGATGTTAATTAATAATAGTTTTGTAAAAAAGTATTTTGCTTGTAGATCTTACCTGTAACATATCAGCCAAGAAAAGATCGTGACCAGCTCCATTGATACCCTTAAGATCGGCAGTTTTGGAGAATAATTGATCGAATCCCATCTTCTTCAGAGCTGACGTTACATTGATGACTGAACGGTGACTGAATTTAGGCATTTGGACTTCGACTCTTCTTGGGACTATCACTTTCAACAATTTCTCCAATGCTTTGTCGCTAGGGTTACCAAAAAGTCTATGCTCAAGGCGCTCTAGATTGTCGCCTGGCGCAGTGAGACCTTGCTGACCGGGCATTACCATTATCAAGGACACGGGTCTTTTAGGATCACCCAAGGCTACCGCAGTTGCATCTAGGCTTGGCTCGTATCCCGCCGAAACCCCTGATCTCCAGACAACGGCGGGTATAGGAACTAGCTTCCTTTGTTTTACTGTTTGAGAAACAGCAAAGTACATTTCACCATCTCTACCCTCAGAACTCGCGTCTGGACTATCGTAGCTTGTCTGAAAGACATTGGCGGATAAAGCGGTTAACGGTGATCGTAGCGGGACCATTTGTGTCTTCATAAAGTCTTTTATCCTTCCTCCAGTTTGTTTCCTGATCAGAAGATTCGTTCTTCTTCTGAGAATATCACCAGCAGTCGAGAAGTTTATATCGACTACAGCTCCCTCATAAAACTGCTGGGCTTGCTCTTTATAAAAAGGTATTATTCGCCGCACTTTTAGTCTATCGGCAAATAATGCTCGAACAAAGGCAGCATTTTCTATACCTTGCCCTCGAGCTAGAGTTACGGTGTCGGTAATATTTTGAAACACTAAATGGGGATTGAAAGTAACAACATCGTCTAATTTAAGAATGTCATTCATTTGGTTAGATGTTAGACCTCGAGCTCCCAAAAATATCATAGCTAGTGTACTAATCATACCGAAAGGTGAAATTGTTACGGATCGCGAAGAACTGAGTTCCGAAGTTGCCAGTGTCCAGAATTTAAATGACAACTCATTGCATGTATCTAAAAATTCTGCAACATCTTTGTCCAATCCTTTGTTACTTTGATCTAATCCAATAGCACCTGTTGCGTGATCTAAAGTTACTATTTGCGGAGTTGCTGGTGTAATACTTTCGGTATTATTTAAAGAAACTTTTTTGATCTCCGCAGATTGATCCGGAACATTTTTAGAGGGATTAAGACTCCATTTCTCAGGATTATTTTCTTTTATATCAAGTGACGGTTTACCCGTTGTGTGATCGACTGTAGTAACTGTTGACCCTTTATTTAAAGGTTTCGTTGGTTTCCTTGTATAAGTATGCCCATCAATTGTTGGCCTCCTAATTGTACTGTAATGGATTTTATTTTTTACAGTAAACTTAGTCGATTCAGTTGGTTTGACTGGCTGCAGTTTGTTCTTTTCATCTTCAAGATTTATTCTACCTGCAGATTTATCGATAGTAGATTGAACTTTTTCAATCGATCCTTTGGTTGTACTTATTGTGAATGCAAGACTTGGTTTTGTTGTTCTAAATGTGGATGTTGTATAAGGTTTTGCTGTACTAGGTTGTCTTGTTGTCGCTTGAACTGTCACGTTTTTAGAAGTAGAATATATTTTTGAATCATGTTGAGTCGTTATTCGTGAAGTACTTATGCCTTTTGTAGTAGAATTCTGAATGCTTGATTCAGTTCTACTTTGGATAGTTTCAGTAAATGGCATTAAAGTTTGTGTACTGAAATACACTTTATTTTGCGACTCTGTAGATGTTTTACTTAAATTATCAAGAATCGTAGTAAAAGGTGCATCAGTAGAAGCTAGGTTATTTATTATTGTTTGAAATCTGTCTAGAGGAACGATAGTTGTTGCTACACCATTTGAATAATCATATCCTACAGTATCGTGATCCGAAGGCGAATTTTGTAATTGATTAATTAAGTCGTTTATTTTTTCAAACGGTGGATTAAACGAACTATTTAATTGATCATAGTTTCCTTCAGTTTGACTGAGAATACTGGGCTTGTTTACCATTGGCAATGATTCAAAGGGTATCTGCGTATAAGATTCATAATTTTTAATTTCCGGTATGATTGTCACTTTACTAGTAGTCGGTTTTACATTTTTATTTTCTAATTTTTCATTTTCATTTGAAATTAATATTGTCGGATTCTCTTTATCAATTTGTTCAGGTGTTGATTTTATGTCATCGAGTATCGTTTTTTCAGACGTAGGTTTTAATTGATTGTATGTTGGATATCCAGCTATTAGCCCGCTTCCAATATTACTGGGCTCATAATTACCAGTAGGCAGAGTGTAAGATTCCGTAGATGGAATATTAGTATGTGGTGGCACGTCTGACATTAAAGTTTCTAAATCTGAGATTAAATTTGTGATTTTGATTCTGGTTAACGATGAGTTATTCTTGTAGTCTTTATTTAATTCATACGTGCTACTGTTTTCGTTGGAAATCGGATTTGATAAATCTAAATAAATAATTGGAGTTTCACCACTACTTTTATTTTTTAATTCAGATTCTTCTGTAGTGGAACTAAAGCCATGTGTAAAAGAATTCAATGATTCCTCTGTCTTCGATTCCTTATTATTTTCAAAATCGTATGTTGGCGTAGACGAACTTTCATGTAATTGATTTATCAGTTTGTAGTCGTAAAGTATGGTTGTCGAATCATCGTCAATTTGCGATTTCTGTTCAATTATTTGATCTTTCGATGTAGAATATGTGACATATTCTGAGATCATCAGTGGCGTCGTCCCAAAATTTTCTTTTAATGATTCTTTAGGGATTGCAGCAGGAAATGTTGTTAAATGTGATAATTCTTCATAGTTGCCAGTTGTAGGTAAATTTTGATCATAATGTTCTTTCATGTAATTATTAAAAATTTCATCTAGTCCAGGCAGATTGTCACCATCAGAATTAACAGTTGTTGGTGTAATAGTTGTAATAGATGATGAAATCGATGATTCATTTATATTAAAAGGTTTTTCTGTATCTAATAAAGATTCTGGTGTTTTTGTTTCCGATGGCTTATTTGTAACAGTTGATGCCGCGGAAACAATTTTATTTGGATTTTCAGATGGTAAATTATATATTGATGTATCATCATCATATACAGGAATAACTTTAATAGTTGATAATTCATCATCTTCGTAAGGTATTTTGATTTTATTGAAAGCGATACTTATTTTTTCGATTTCCTTCTCTGAATTGATTTGTTTATTGTTATCAACGGGGAATAGATTATTTTGTGTGATTGTTTCTGTTTTATCATAAGTTGATGTACCATCGGAATCAGTAACGAAATTCGTAAAAGCAGTTGTAGTTTGTAGTTTGTTTGGTTTAATTGTACTTTCAGGAATGAAGGTTGTTTGATAGTGTTCGTTTTTTTCTGTTACTGAATTTTCGAACTCGGATGTTTTTGTATTAGAATGTATAATACTTATAGGTTTATTAGTTTTTTCGGGTATCGTTAAATTATTTTCATTTGCATGTTCCGTTGAGTAATTAGATAATGGCGTACTACTTTCAACTTTTGTTGTATCATCAATTTCAATCAAGATATTTTCAGGAATTACAACAGTTGATTGGATATTGTCTTTTATATTAAGATTAGTTTCAGTTGTACCTTCTTCTAGTGTGCTGAATTGGGTTGTTAGATCGGATTCTTGTATTGATTGAGTCTCTGTTGGTTTAGAATTTTTTTGATTATTTACATCTAATTTAGTGTCTGCGAGATTTATTTTTTCAGATTCTTTAATGACAGATGGTTCGTAACTAACATATGACGGAATTACTGTTTCTGTTACTTCATCTGGTGTATTCTCGATTCGATCAACTGCTGTGACAGATTCTTTAGTCGTATCTTTGTGTACAATTGGATAATTGTAATTGTATAAGGTGGGTTTTTCAGTTTTTAGGGAAACATGTTGATCTAAAACTACCTTTTCCAATTCTGGCAATGGAATTGGTTTTTCTGCAAGATTCAAAATCAACGCTGGTGATTCACTTCCCGGTATTTTATTATCCGGCTTTTTAATGTTTGAATAAGAGCTTTTATTTAATTCATCACTGACGGTAACTTTACTCGATTCCTCTGCACTACCCGAATGTTTTATCACTTCTGTTACTGAGTTTTGCGTACTGGATTTAAGTAATTCATTCACAGTATATAAATCTTGTGTCGTTAATAAAGGTTGATATGTATTTGTAGAGTATTTTGTCACCTTGTCTTCTTGGGAATAGACACTAGGCTTATTCACAACTTCTTTTATTGGAGAAGTATTTCCAGTAGTAAGAATTTGGTGTGCTATGGTTGATGGAATTTTTATTGTGGTTAATGGTCGGCTAGTTGTACTAGGTTTAGCCACCGGTTTATACACTGGACGATAGGGTAATGAAGGTTCGCGATTAATTTCAGGTTTCTTATAAACGTAAACCCCTGGAGCAACAGTTGGTAATATTTCAAACTTTTGAGTTGAAGTTATCGGTAATTGGATTGTTGGCCTTTTAGAATGCCCTGATTCATCTTTATGATGAATATAGACTGATGGCTTCTTTGAAGAGATAGCCGCTGTTGTCGATTCAATGCCAGAATTAAAGGATGCAGTAACATTTGGAAGTTTCTGATTTGATGATTTATAAACGTAATCGGGAACATTTGTAAGTTCGAAATCATTATGATTTTCTTGGTTAGTAGGAGATGATACTGTGAAAGGTATATATAGCGTCGGTTTTCCACTAGTGGGTCGTTCTGAATTTACAGAATTTTGAGCCGATGCGTGTTCTACTGACGGCCTGCTTGTAACTGGTCGACTCGGTTTACCCTTCTTGTTTACGGTATATGTCTCTTGCCCACCTAAAATACCACTATCCAAGGCCATATTGCCCAGAAGGTAGATTGGCTTTTCATGTGAATTTTGGGCCGGTTTTCGAGTAAATAACTTAATGTCTTGTTGATTGTTAATCGGTGGTATCTGTACATAGTTCGTTCCTGGTTCATAGCTATTTTCCATTGGTTTGTCGGAGTGCAGAGACACGACGTTAACATAGTTTTGATCGGCTGATGATCCTCCAAGTAGACTTGTATCTTCAGCGAGGTTCTCTTGGTCCAGTGATCCGCCAGACAAGATATAGGGAAGCATATTGGTCCATTGGCTGTTGACATTATCGGGAATAGAGGTAGCTTCATTGTGAGTTGGTGTCGGCTTATTCAGTTCACCCTTTAGTACCTTTTGCACATTTTGCACGACATCGGAAACCTGCAAGAAAACAGAGACCATTTTTATACAAGACTGGTCTAACTTTTATCCTTTGCAAGGATATGATAATTTTTGTAAATAAATGCTATGTTTAGTGCTTTAGTCAAGGTGTCAGAGTAAACATTTCTCGACATAGCGTCCTTTTCAATTTTCCTCGAAGCGACGTCAATGACAGTCGGGGATGAAAATAGCTCGGTCGAGGAAAGTGAAAGAAACTCCCGCAGATAATAGGCATTGGACTCGCGATACAATAGTTTCCGAGTAAAGTCCCTTCCTCCCTGCGATAAACAGCGAGGAGGTTTCTCCCGCGAAAGATAATTGCGCGATGGATCGACTCCAGCTGAAGATAGAGTTCGAAGCGGGAAGACGGCCGGTGGGGGATAGGCGGGAGTAGGAGAGAGGCGAGCGCACCTGGGGCTCGCTGTCGGTAAGCTCGGTCTTCTGCTCGCTGATCTGCACGGGGAGACCAATGTTCCCGGCGCTCGCCGCGATCATGCCCTGGATCTCCTTCTGGGTCATCTGCTTCATGACCAGTTGGCCGTTCTTGTTGAGGGTGTAAAACTGGTAGCCGTCGGGCGTGAAGAGCTTGACCGGCGAGCCAGGCGGTTCCCGCGCGAACACTTGGCGCGAGGTCAGCGGCTGCGCCACTGATTTCCTCCTCGAGCCGACCTCATCGATTATCACCCTGTGTAAGCAAAGGATTAGACGCGTTAGCGACTCGGCAGCGATCGCCCGCGTCGCCCAGCGTTCCAAGTTGCCCGAGCAATATTTCGAAAAGCGGCCGTTCCTTTCGGGACGCGTATCTCGCGGATCAGTCGGAGCGTTTTACGCAGAAAATGCGATAACTGTCAGCGCGGAGAATCGCGGGGCTCGGAGGGCGTGAGAAAAATCCGAGTACAGCGCCCTCATAAAAAGTTCCGAGACTATTGCAGGAACAAAGGTTAGTGCGTTCATTGCTCTCGGGAGGATTAGCGCAAAGCGAAGGGTGACATCGCGGGGCCTGAAGCGTGACAGATAGGCACACGCACAGAAGCCCTAAGGAATTGGCCCTCGAGGGCGCGAAAGCACAGGTGTCATCGGTTGTTGGCTCTGCGAGAGGAACGCGGGCGCGCTCACGGGATGTGACACTTTTGGTGAAAAAGGTCGGGGTCTGGTGGCTCCTCGGGGAGATAAGCCGGTCCGCGATGGAGGTCAGCCTCGGGCTGGACGGATCGGCGGCGCGGGGCCAGGCCTCATCGGGCGTGTGTACACACGGGTCGGAGCGACCGGGCGAACGGTACTCGCGGCTGTTTGATCGGGCGGTTAGCGCTTGGCGTTGACCCGGCGGTGACCCGGTTCCCCTGATCCTGCTTACCTGCCTGCCGGCTCTGCCGCGGGGGTCGACGGGGGTGCGCCCGGGGCTGGGGCCTCCGGGAAGCCGAGGCTCGGGCTCGCCCAGAGGAGCAGCGCCGCCAGGAGCGGCAGTCCCTTGGGTACCATGCTGCGACCTGCTGGCCAACAACGGATACTCGCTGATTAATTTGGAGGCTCGCCACGAGGTTCGGAGGCCTTGTGCGCGCCGGCGCGAGGTGTACCGGTACCCGTGGCCCACATTTCGCCTTGGGCGCGCAATTGCCATCCCGCGGACATGTGGCCCCGGGGGAGGGGGCGCGCACAAAGCGCGCGGCCGCGTTTGTTGCATTCGAAAACATCCAGTCCCGTTTGTTAAGCTTGCGCACGGGAAATCTGAATATTTCTTTGATTTGGCTGAAAGTAAGCGGCTCCGCGCGGGAGCGCCCGCGCGCTCGTTTTTGCGCCCCTGGCGCGTTTCCCGGCCGCGCCGGCGCTTCTTTCGGGCCGTAAATGTTTTGCGGGATGCGCGCGATGTTCTTTTGCGCCGAGGTGGCCCAAGCAGGACTCTGTTCATTTTTCTCCTTCCTTTTCCGTTTTCGCGCATAGCTGCAAGCGGTATTTTTGGGCCGCGCGGGGACCCTCGACGAAATCTTGGCGCGATTTAGGCTTTGAATGTCGGGTTCGCGGGGGAGGAGTCGGGAAGGGGTCGGGGAACCCCCGTTCTCCGAGGGCTCGCGGATGCCACGGGGTAGTTGGCGACTTACGGGCTGTCGGGTCGGGCTCCGGGCGGAGTGTCAAAGGGGCCGGGCCTCAGAGCGACATGAAGCGGTGGCTTCTTCGGCGGGGGTGCGAGCTCGGGGCGGCGGCAAGTGCGGGCGGATCAGCGGCGGCTGCGGCTGAGCTCGGGAGCGGGCGGCGGATCACTGCGGGCGCTCGGCCGCGGCGGTGCGGCGGTGCCGCCTCGTCCACCGCCGCCGTCGCCGCCGCCGCCGCCGCCGCCGCCGCCGGGGGCCCGGCGCGATCATCCTCCGCCGGCGCTCGCTCCTCCCGGGGCAGGAAAAAGAGCCGGAGGGGAGCGGAGGCGCGCGCCGCCGCCGCCGCCGCCGCCGCCGTAGCCGCTTCTTCCCTCCTTCGCTGACCTTGCCTCCGATCTAGGGGCTAGTGACCTCGGCTCCCTTCCCCCCGCCCCTCCCGGGACTGGCTCCACCGATCGGGATCGCGGAGTGCACCGCTCGCGCGGCTGCCGCTCCCCTCCCCGGCAGCCCTTCTCCCGGCCTCTCCTTCCCGGAGCCGCGCATCCTCGGCCCCGGCGACGGCCCGCCCCGGAGCCTCCCGGCCACCGACGCCGCCTCCTCGCCGCAGGAATTTTAATGCGCGCCCGGCCCAAGGTCGCCGCGCCCGAGGGTGTCCGCGCCTCGCCATCCCCGGGCGCCCTGGAATGCGGCCCTGGCCCCGACCTGCCCACCGAGCGCTGCGCTCTTCCCCTGGAGCTCGCGGGGCCTCCCGTCACGGCCCGCCGCGATCAACGGCCCTCGTTGCGTCATCCTCCCTCGCCGGTCCCTTCGCCGCAGGCCCGCCGCTCTGGCAGCGGACCGACCTTTACAAGCGGGATCCTCGCGCGGCTTTTCTTCGTGCCGCGTACCACGGAGGATTCGGCTGCTGTACGTCTTCACTTGACAAGCAGTCACCCTCGGCTCCGGAGGCTGCCGACCAGACTTTAATGGATTTTCAAAATCAGCTGCCCGCGACGCGTCCTGAAAAAAAAAGGAACCTTTCAATTAAATCCTCAATGGATCCTTCGAATAATATCTAAATCACGATGATGCATCTATACGTAGATGAATTGTTCTACAACATTATTCATTATTATACGTACTGATCGTTAGTATTATAATGACATTCATGGGATTAAGTATTTTTAATAACGGACTATTAAATAACGATCTCTGTTTCTTGCGTTACATACTCTTCCGCTGCGGCACAATTTATATAAGCGGCGAAAGGGGCGAATTGCGATTGAAAGGGCTGCAGAGAGAGAGCCGCCTGTGTTTTGCGCGAGCCGCTCGTTCGGTATAAATAACCTGCATTAGCGGAGCGGAGTGCACGAGCGATACATCTGACGCCGCGAGAGATGCTGCTATCCTCATATTTCTCGATTGATTTATCGTTGCACGCTTGGAGCACCGTTACTTCCGCTACCCTAAGATTGCCGATAAATTACTAGGCGCGCATCTTGGACAAAGCATTGTAGGCAGACCGCGCGCGCGCGCAATCATCCTTGCGAAAATCAATTTCCGCTGTGTATCTAACCGACGCGCTAGAAATCCAAGATTTATTTGGCGAACCGCGGGTATAAACGCGCCCCGGGCGCCGGGGGGGGGGCTTCCGCGAGCCCCGAGCCCCCGGGATTTTTCCTAATCCCCCGCGGGGCCGACTCCGGCGGGCGATCGGGCGGCAATTAGCGAGGGCGCGGGGCGCAAGGCCGCGGGCCAGCTCGGCGATTATCCCGGCCCTCGTAGCTTACGCGGAGAGCCGGGCGCGCGCGTGCGCTCGCACCTGTTTGCCCCTTTGAGCTCGGCGCGCGCGTTAAAGAGCGTTGACTTGTAGGTTAACCTTGCCGGCTCTCTCCGCTCGAAGGCGCTCCGCAACGTCGGGGGGAACCGGTCGGCCCCTCCCCTCGCGCCGATATAATCCCCGCGACGACGGTCCTCACGCCTTGTTATATACGCGCCCGCGGCCCAGCGGCCATCAATAGACGCCGGGCACGACGCCGGCGCGTGTCGCCCGATCCGACATCGGCAGCCCGGGGATTACTTCATAACAGGGGCCCAGCAGCCTCGCGCCCCCCGCCCGACACTTTCTCCCGCGAGCGCGTAGGGCCCCACTGGGCCCGGCCGAGCCCAGCCGCTCCGGGCCCCCCGATCTATACCTGCCCGCGGCCCGCAAGCCTTTAAAGCTCCGGCTCTCCGCGGCGCGCATGGCTCATTGTCTCGATCGAGAGAACCTTTCATCCCGGTGCCGTTATTAAGTAGTAGCTCTAACACAGCTGTCATTACTTGAATCACGCTACTTAAGCCTAATTGCATCCATTAACCGCCGGACCTTTCATCATCTCTAACAAAAAAGTGCACATCATCCTCTATCTTTTAAATAAATTATTTTATCCTTATTTATCCTTCGAAGCGTTAATTAAATCCTTCGTCAACACTGCTCGCTTTTTATTATACCAATTTTATGGGATCAGATTCAAAATTTAACAATAACATTTAATGTAAATATTTCGTTTTTCATTCAATTCAGAAATTATTAATGACACGTGTCATTACTTGTGTCATTTTGTTTAATGTATAATTCATTAATGTTTAATAATACCTATGGTTTATTAAGCTCTTCAAAGTTTTGGAAAACAACGATCAAGCTGTTCAAAAAAAGTTAACACACGTACAAGGTAACTCAAAATCTTCTTATTTCAGCTTGCGATGCTTCGATTCTAAGACATATCATATATTGTATAATCAAAAATGAATAATTATTTTAATATATCATTATTGGAAGCATTTTATTTTCCAATTTTACGATTCAAAAATGTATTATCTAGTTGTATTATTAAATCGAAAAAAAAACATTTTTCTTATACTCGGAATTGATACTTATGGTTTGTCATTCATTAACTAATGGCACTACGCTATTGTGAATATCGATGTCAACCTGCAGACCATAATTCTTTTTTTAATGTACCTTAAAATATTCATCAGATTATGGAAGCGATCCTTTGCCGAACGAAAGTCGCCTTGTAGGTTACATAATACAAATCTGACATAATGCCAATATATTATGAAGATGAAAAGAACGCAGAAAATAAAAATTGTATAATTTAGTCGCAAAATCGTTTAATTCAAGGTCTAAAATTCTAAAGAAATCGAAGATTTCAAAAGGACGCAATTATGAATTTCTTAGTAATACTTATACGGTTGTGTATAATGAAATTTCTGCACTCGATGTATAACTCACTTATATAATAGATAACTTAAAAAACACAATATTTTGCCTTTAAATGTACATTGTTAAGTAATTAATTGTTGAAATAATTTTCAGAATTCAGAACAATGCCATATTGATCCCATAAGTTAGGATTCTATTAAACGACGTCTTACTGCTCGATATACAGGTATTGACAGCAGGAATATTAGATTCTCGAGCTCAAAAAAGATCCAATTTCCGGCAATCGATCTGCCGCTTGAAGGGTTCGGAGAGACGAGCAACTCAACTCAGACCGAAAGATTGAAAACTAGCCGAGCATCCGGGCAAAGGCCGGCCGAGAGTAAAGCCGCGAGGGACTTGGATTCCAGGGATGAAAGCGGCGCGAAGAGGCGACCGGCCAGCCCCTTTTTGCATTGGCGGGCCGACGTCGTCGCGCCTATACGCCGGTAGCGCACTTGCTTTTTTTTTTCCCCGGCGTGTGGTGGCCGAGTGGGTCTCGGCGACCCCCCGCGTCTCGCGCGTGCGGGCCTTCTTTTTTATTTCAATTCGAGTCCCCGCGGCGACGCCGCCGGCGTCGGGGGGCTAACGGTGAGTCTACGGTACCTGCCTGGCTTTTGCTCACTCAAACTTACGGTTTACTAGCCTCGAAAGCCGAAAAGAGGAGGAGCCACCGAGCCGGCGCGTCCAAAAGGCCTTTCCATTGCGAACCGCGGCTCGCGGCCGGTCATTAGCCGCGCGTCGCGCGTGGAAATCGAAAACGAGGAGTGACTGCGCGCCGATATATGTAACGAGGGGCGCGGCACCTGCCGATCAACCTTGCACGCTGCACCCAATTATCCTTTACGTACTAGCAATATTAATATTGAACTGTAAATCAGTAATCAGTCAGAACTGTACATTGTAGAGATACCGTAAGTATTGAAATTATCTCCGAATTGTCCTGTCATTGCATCACATTCAGCCCCACAATAGCTTACGAAAGATATCTATTTATAATGGAAGAGGATCTATGGTTGACATTATCGAGATCTATACGCTATTAATCAGTGCGTCATAAAGAGATGCCATTAAAAAAGGGTATTGAGTTTTTTTCCAAATTTTTTCAGTTGTCATTCACATGCATAATATATCTAGGAGTACGTTATTATATAATTAACAAAGAATTATAAACTAGAGCATTTTTCATCGCGATAAAACTACTTCTATATTGGTCTTCTACATGTCTTCTATTGCCCTTAGTTTTATGTGCAAAGCCTTGTTAGAAAATATTCAAATAATTCACAGTGACTCAAATAGATCTTATACTAAAATACTTATCGCGTTCATTATTTATGAACTAATTAAAGTTAATACTTGTTCCACATTGTGAATCGGACATTAATTTTACCCATTAGTTTTTCAATTTGTATTTCTGTAGCATGCTGTCTACAACATAATAATAATTGTTTATTCATTGTTATTATTTACTTAGTTGTTTAGGTTACATATTCAATGAGTAAATCTAATAATAGTAATTTTCATTCTAAAATTGTAATAATGTCGTTGACTTGATAAGTCTATCCTTAGTTCATTCGGAAATATATAGTGAAAAATATCCAATACAATTAAATCAATTTGTTGCATTGTGCATTGTGTCCTTGTGTTAAATAATTTTTCTGTGAATTACAACTATGATTTAATAAATGTAATGTCCACTTTCGTAGAGACATACTCTATTGATAAATTAATAGAATTAATAGAAATCGAGATATTATTATAGATTCAATAATTATAATTTTCTACAGGAATAACTGTTTAGATAAAGATACTAGTATAGTAACTGTTACTAAAAATTTTACAAGAATGCATAAAATAAGAAATATCTGGGTAAGTTATTCTTCTACTTGAGAACAAAATTACAAGTTCAGTGTTAAGAAGGAACTGCAGCAAGAATGCCGAGGTACGGATCTCTTCTTTTTCACCAAAAAACAATAGATTCTAATTTCAGTTACAGAATAATAATGTTTCGCGTGTTCTGTTACAAACAGCTGCAAAATACATTTGCAGTTTTCCACATTTCCATTTTTCTGCATCATTAGCCAACTTTTTCGCCGGTCCAGCTTACTCTCCCGGAAAATTTGTCGGCGGCGCAACAACAATAGCCAGGCGTGTCCGGCCGGCGCGGCGTCTTTCCACTGGGGCGCAACGCGCAGATGGCCCTCGTTTACACGACGGTGGTAAAAATGTACTGTGCCGGGCGTTAGCCTACTTGGTCAGTAAGCCGCTTTCATTAAAAATCCGGGCGCGTGAGTACACCGCGGCTCGCACTAAAAAATGCAGGTCGTTTCCGAAAAGAGCGCGAGTCGCCAGCTGCGGCCCGGCCTAAAAATAAACCGTGGCCCTGATTCCCTGGGGAGCGGCTCCCAATACAAAGGAGGTCCCCACCTGGTGATCGGCGCATCCGTTGCGTCACAGGCGGCGCGCGACGCCGGATTACGGTATCGCGGTGCGCCGGTCGCCGTGCCAGAAAATTCGCGGGCTGGAATTCTCTAGCGGGGATAGTCGGGATGGGCGACCTCGGGATAGCCGATGACGCTCCCGTGACCGAGGCCTCCACCTCTCGAACACCTGTACTGCTTTCTCCTCGAGTCCACCGCGTGGGGAGCGCGCGCGATTCCAAGTTCAGTGTCAGGCGCAGCAGCTGGCCATCGCCTGGCCATCTAAACATTTATATGCCTGCCAACGATCAAGTGCAATGCTTAAAAAAGATGATTTTTTTGAAAATTAAGTCTGATTCTAATCAAATATCTATTTAAGGTCATAAGTATATATATTTGAAGTTATGTACTAGTAATATGTGGTATATCATGTTACAGACATATTTGTGAGTGAATTATTTTGAATATCGGATAAATCGGTTATAAAAATACTGTATAATATAATTAAAGATGATTATAATTGCATTATGTACATTTCGATCTATGTACTCCGTCTAATAAATTCCAATTTACTAACGGGTTAACTATGCTATTTTACCGATAATTATAACATCGATAGTTTAAAGTTGGAGAATTAATAGATTTATTAAAACTGATTAAATATTTATTTATAAGTGATTCAATTTTAAAAAGTAAATGCAAGATAAAATTTCTTCATTTAGTCAAATTTATCGTAAGATATCGGCTGTTTGCTTCACTTAAATTAATACTTACTATATTTTCTTATTTTGAAACTAATTTGTAGATTTATAAAAAGTAATCAGCAATATTAGATACCTTGCATATTCATACATAAATCTAGAGATTAAATTAAGTCACAATAATGAACCAATTGATCAATTTTGACCTCGAATTCCGATCAAGTAGATCAGAGTATATAGATCGCCCTTTAATGCCAGCGCTGTAGCTATAGTTAAATTACCTATATGAATGTATGAAAAATGGTTTTGCTATTAAGTTACAGTAACAGCACTATTTTTATAAGTAGTTGTTATTCGTTTTTTATTATTGATGAATTAATTAGTAAAATAATAAAAAACGATTTTAGCATTGCTTCGACAATACGAAGAAGTTTTACGTAAATATGTACGATATATACTACATTTTTTCTTCTTAGTTCAAGATTATCGCTGCAAAAAAGAATAAAAATTAACTGATTTCGCTATCATAAGTTATACAGAAGTTCGATAGCAACTTTACTGATTATATGCCAAAGCGCGGGATATGTTATTTATCGTGGCATCGTGTTTTACAGCCTATAATTATGCATGTCTATTACTGTTCGCCTATAACTTCGACATTGGTGTGTGGGTTAATGCAAGTTAATAAATTATTTTAAGATAATTACATTTTTATAATTGAATTGTTTAATCATGTATAATTATGAGTTATCTATAGTATGTACTTTAAATAACAGGTATCACTTAACTTTTTTACTTCTTGTAATAATTTTAAAAGTGAACCAAAAGTTAAATTTATAAATAATGAAAAGCACTTTTATACTCGTCTGGTTAAATAATCATGTGCGAAACAAAATCTTTAAGCATCCCGCCTTCACAAATTTGAAAAAAGAGATAGTACCCATTTCTGATCTTGTTCTCTGGTGCGACGATCACGCAAATTGTCAGCTAAGTACCCGTGATGAAACTGCTATTCAGCGGCTATCAAGCCGCGAGTAATCAATCTCGCAGAAGTAAAAGCACTCTACTAGATATCCATGACGTGCGATTAGAAGTGCAATTGCCATTGGCGATGGAATGGGCCGATTGCGGGTGCATCCGAAGTGGATCGGCCAACGTCCGGACGCGGAAAGGATCAGAACGACACACGCGATAGAGGCGGCGATAGAAGGTCGCCGCGAACGATGACCATGTCCTTGAAGTCCTCCACTTTTTCCCCTCGAGCCGAGCGACGCGTTCGAACGATTTACACGCGCGCACGCGTAGGCCATAGTTGCAGTGAGGGACCGCGCGCCCCAACGTCCACGTGGAAGGATCGGCGTGCGATTTTCGCCTACCATAAGGCTTGGATCGTGAGGCGAATCTATCGGAAAGGAATCAGGCAATCAAGGGAATCGAGGTTGCAGGCAGGATTTTTTAGTTATTATGGTGGATTAGAGGAAGTCCCAGTTTTCAATTTTCCAATCTATCAATCATGCATTATCGCTCAGTTGACAACCTCATTATTAGTTCCGTGACAGAACTAACTTCACATCTTTGAAAGTTAGCGCTTCTCTCAGCTTGAAACGAAAGTAATTCGTTATTTTAATTAGTTATAATCCTTGAATTTTGAGATCTATAAACATTGCAAATCGAAACTATTGAAAGTTTTGTTACATTTTATACAGGCAGTCTATCTTTTTTATATTCATTTAACGTCGTTTTATTTATTCTACCATTCTGATAGTAATCGACAACGGAGTCATGTGGTGTGTGGCAAACAAAGCATACGAGCATATTTAGTAACACATATTGAAATACTGATTAATAAATATAAATTTTACTCATTGATGTGTGCAATTTGATTTATGAATACCTTTAGAAAAGTATTAATCTTAAAGACTTTACGATGAAAGTTAATTTGACACACTTCCTCTGTTAAAATTAAGATTATATCACTTATCTTTTAAAATATTTAAACTCGTATTTAAAGTTCAATTTCGAAAAAGTTCATGAATAACGGAATACAATCTGTTAGTTAATTATACTTATTGCCTATATCGAGGACTTGAGTTAAATGTCTATAAAATAATTATTACTTATTTTAAACTGCAGATTAAATTTTAGTTAGAATGATCATAAACAATCACTTATTTTTAACGAACAAATTACCTGTTTCAGAAATCTCTCCTATTTTTTTGAATGCACTATCTTCATCCACCTAAAATTAGATATTATGGATTAAGCTTATATTGATATAACCATTCTTATTTCAATTGATCTGTGATAAAAAAATATTTTGTAGATAACAATGATGAAGAATAAACTATAAAAGGTATAAATTATTATACCTAACCACTTACGACAAAATTTACTGTTAATTTAAACAGGTAGTTATAAGTATTTAATAGTAATCAATATTTTTATTTATTTGCAGTGTATATGTGCGTGTGGGTAAATAATTTCTCTGACAGAAAATACATAATTTTGTTTTAAATCTTGGTGTACTTTAAGATAAGATAAATTTTCCATTATTTGCACATTCATAATAACTTGTAGGTTTTTAATGCTATCGATATAGTTAAAAATAACTATCTAGCTTTTGATTATGTTCTATTTCAGTTACAAGATATATGAAGCTTTATATATACCATGTACATAATTGCATTTCTATAATTTAATTCCTTTATATTCATTCATTACTTGTTTTAATATGCTAATTAGCCTATTGTTATTAATATTTTTATATCGTGTAAGTTAAAGAACTATACAATTATTATACATGAGGTGTAAAATACATTATATGTAATTAACATGACATTAATACCATATAGTAGTGATTTTATGTGTTTCTGCTTTCCAGTAGTAAATAAAACGATTTATTTTTAATAATGACATTTAACAATCGTGAGCCAATCTAACCGGAAATGATAGTGAGCCTAACATAAATTCTAAGCGTATAAGCGTTTAGAATTTAACTTTGAGTAGAGGGAGGGCGAAACAAAGAGTGAATACATACATACGCCAATTTAATAAGTGGATACGTAAGTGAATGAAACACGCTTATTATTCTTTTGGCTATTCTAGTCTGTACGGCGTTTAGCTCTGATTTACATGCTATTACTATATTTACATACTTACTATATTTACATAACTTTTATGTCCATTCCTTTAATTTAACCATTTTAACCATTTTCTAAAACTTATTGCTTCCCTGGTAAACAATTAATCAATTTTTGTGCTGAATATTTTAATTAAATAGGACCTTAAATATTAAAAAAAAAGTGTAAATGTGATGAAAATTGCATACGATCACGACTATAACTTGAAACATAAGATTGTTATATATAATATAGATATATAAATTAATTTAAAATAGGAAGAACACAATTTATTTAATGCGTTAATTTCCAAATAATTATGACCAGAAAAATCTGAAAATGTTTACCAGGAATAAGAAAAATAAAACAACGTGCAAGAATCCGTTGTAATTTATTAAATATATATGCTCAATATTTGACTTAGATTCGATATTATTAATATTGGAATCTCCAATTGATAAATATTGATGAAAACTAATTGAGCTGTGGAATAAGAGTAACCTCAATAAATTGGCAAGATTTATCAATTAGAACAAAGTTCAAGCTCCGTGTGACTGCGAATCTGAATAGAGCCGAAAACCAACGTATTAACGTATAACCTTCCTGCAACAAAATACAAATTCAATTAAGTTTTGAAAATGCGTTTTTTCAACGGAAAATACTGTTAAATTTGAAAAGATTAGCATAATGCCGAGATAAGCATGAAAGGAAAATTGTTATTTGGCCATTTAAGAAATTGATCGAGAACGATACTAGCCGTAAAGCGTATGATTACACAGGTAACCGCAGAACCCTTAGAAGGTCGCAAGGGCTGGCCGAAAGGATTAGGTAGGCCGCGATGGGAAAGTGTCCGGCCGATAAGCGCGCGCAATTACTGTTCTAATCCGAGTGCAGGGGCCGGGGGCGAGCGAAGGGCGGGCGAGCTTGCGCCACGTGCTTCGGGGGCCGGAGCCGGGGGTGGGCGGAGCTTGTGGGGCGACCGAGGCGCCACCCGACTCCGGGGGCGCTGATGCGGGCGGCACAGCCGAGTCGCGGTGGGCGTCTCGGGGACGAGTGCGCGCCTCAAAGAGCAGCCGCTGCCTCCCGCGGCGGCAGTGCGACTTTTTTCCCCGCGGCGAGCGCCCGGTGCCTGCAGCCGCCTCCCGGGGCCCCGCCGACCGACGGAGGAGCCGACCATGCGCAGACGTACGTACCCGCCAAGCCCCGGGGCCGGTCCCGCCCGGAGCCCAGATACCGAGGCCGCTATCGCCGTTTCGAAAGTGATAAAAATACACTTTAGCCGCACGATTACAGTGCGTCGCCTTCGTTGGCCCGGGGCGAGGCCGGCGGAGGCGACCCGCGCGCGCCTGCTAGAGGGCTTTAATCCGAGGAACGCTGGCAACAGGTAAAGCCCGCCGGCTGCTTCGTTGGTACTTGTGCCTAAGCCCGAGCCCTCGGCGCTTTTCCTCCCGACCACTCGCCGCTCGGATTTGAATCAGTCGCGTGCTGCGTAGAAGAGGTATAGTATAGCATAGGTACCGCGGGACACCCGCGCGACGCTCCCTTAACCTGTCAGGCGCCTCGAGTGCGTGCCTAGCGTCACTGTCAACCCCCTCGTTAATCGGCACTTTTCAACGGGTCCCCGTTTTTCCGCGAGGCGAGCTCGGGGAAGGAGTGGGGAAAGGACCAGGAGGAACGCGATCGAGTTCGATGGGGACCGGCGAAAAGCAACGAGCCTGGAAAAAGGCCGACGAATTGTGCCCAGGGCGAGTCCGTCGATAAGAGAGGATCGCGCCATCCCCAGCGTCGAGTATATATGCGTGCGCGTACGTAGCGCTGCACTTATCGCGGCAAAGAAGGCGCCTGCGCGCCCGCCGCCTGCGGCTAGCGCGCGAAAACGAGCTGCGCTCGATAATTCCGGCCGGCGAGTGCGCACGCACACGCGCGCGCGCGCGCGGATGCATGTGGGATTGTGTAATGTCGGGAAGGCGCGCGCATCGCGCTCAAGCGCCGAGGGGAATAGATATCGCTCCGCGCGCGCACATCCCCGCCGGCGGTACATTCCGCTCGGTTCGGCTGATTTGTACATATGCCGGACCCTCGATTCTGGCCCACGAGAGATGATCAGTTTCGTGTATTGACTCAGGCGGCTCGAGTCGCGATCCGGGACGCATGAGAAAATGAGAGATTCTGTTGCGCCGGAGAGAGGAATGCGACACTCCCTCGTCGATTTGAGATAATTGCGAATTTGGATTTGTCGGTAAATATCTGATTATTGCAAGAAATCTTGGAAAAGGATCATTTTATGAGTCATCAAATAAGCGCTTGTCGTTCCTTCAGGTTTTTATATAAAATGTGTGTCTACAATCGATCATTACATTAAGAATTTTAGATTTTTTTTCTATCTATTCACGATTGCTAAACAAAAGGATAGCATTAAAATTGTAAGTTATAAAATTCACATTAAGATAATATTAATATGAAGATTACTATTAATATTTTATTTGTAAAATTATCAAAGCTGTTACATATGTATTAATTATTCGTATATTTGTTTTCTTTTTTGTTACTGCTATCATACATTTACAGTAATAGTCAAAATATCCTCTAATTATGTTAATGTTGAAATTACAACTGTGCTTTTAAAAAATGATGTAAAAATATATTGTACAATTGGAATGCACTGTAAGATCTTGAAACAAAAACTTGTTTAAAGTACGCGTTATACATAAAATATGTGAAATCTCAAGTTGAGTTGTGAATTGATATAACATGTGTATAAATATTACTTCGTTCATTACATTGGTAAACCGTAACGGATCCAGATAGAATAAACAATTTTTACTGATAGTATCAATAATCTCTTAAATTGCGATTGTCTACCTGGAATTATTAATACTACATATATTTAACACGATCTTTATATATAGTAAAGTGCGATTATTGTATTTTTTTAACGTTTGTATAATTTCAAATACAAAGTTTCACGTATATGCGTGAAAAAAGTTATGGGTATAGTATAGAATAAGAATAAAACTAATCTTAATATTAATAAAAAATTAGTGATTTAAGTGCTTGTACAAATTCTATAAAAATAAAGTACGTTAGTTTTATGACAATCATGCATTTGCACGATATATACAAATGTAACGGAATATTTGTTATAGCGCGACAGAATTACCTTGCATGAGTGCGAACTTAATAGTCTCTGATAAATAATGAGAATGCTTATAGAGCCAGTGCGCGCCCCTAGTTCCGGAGCCTCCGTTACTCTTGTAATTACTACACTTTTACGGGTTAACGTATACCTCTATAAACAGTAATAGTTTTGAAGTTATTACCTACTTTTAAATACGATTCTATTTACGTACCTCGTGGATAATTAACAGAATTATCTCACGAAGCAGGGGATTACGTACATCGACTTTTGTCATATAAAACATGAACTCATGTTTGAACGAGAAACAATTTGATTATATATTACGAGAATACGATCTCATTATTATTTTTTAATCGTGTATTCTTTATTGCAGAAATTATTTTAATTCGGAAGCTTTGCAAACAACGATTTGAAAGATATTTACTTCGTTTTTAACGGTATTAATCAAGCCAAGATTGCCTTATACATTAATGAGGATGTGTTTTTAACAGTTATTTTGTTAAAAAGATAATTTGAAAAGTTATTACTTTTATAAAAAAAACCTGGTAAAATTCACAACTAAACTATTTAAGCCATTGGTTTTTAGTTGATAAATGATTGTAATGTATTTTAACGTACATATTTTCAGATACTAGTATAAAATAGTGCGAAAATGGCGTACGATGACGTTATTTTGCAGATGGGCCAGTTCGGCAAGTATCAGCGTAGGATATACTTGCTACTGTGCCTACCAGCAATCTCTTGCGCATTTCATAAATTCGCAGGAGTGTTTCTTGGGGCCAAATTATCTTCAAGGTAGAAACTTTATTTACATATGTTCTTTCCAAAAAAATTTTTTTGATTTAATAACTAATTGTATCATTTGTGCAACACATAATAATATTTTTTTATTAATATCAAAGTATAAAAAAGAATACCTTCGTACACACACACGCACACTCTGTATCTACGTACATATAATTTTTTTTGCAGATGTTTATTACCTTTTGAAAATGCTGACAATTCAACGTACAATTTACCTGATTACGTGATGAACGCAATTTATCCATGGGATAAAAAAAGCAACTCATGGTCTCAATGCGAACGATACGATTTGTACGAAGCGAATGATAATCAAAGGATAGACTATGAGATTTTTATGAATGAAAAGTACAAAAAGCCTAGGAATACTACGAAATGCGAGAATTTCGTATTCGACCGAAGCATGTACAAGAGTTCAACGACGTCCGAAGTAGGTCCCACGCACTCAATTGTCAAATTCGAATTTTCAATTGACTCCAATGCAAACGATACGCGTGACTATTTGCTAGAAATTAGTTGATCGACCCTTTTCAATTGCCACTATTAAATGGTTGTAAATTAATTTTATATAGCACAACCGGCGACTGTGACAATTAATCTTGAAATTCTGGAATCCATCCAAAGGAACTTTAGATCTTTGTACTGGGAATAATAAATAATATGATTTTGAATTTAACAGTGGAAGCTGATTTGTGATAGAGAATGGATGGGGGCGTTGAGCGACTCTGTTTTCATGGTCGGCGTAATGCTTGGCTCAACGATATTCGGCGCCCTTTCGGATAAGTACGGCCGCAGGCCCATCTTCTTCCTTTCGCTGGTGATCCAACTGATAGGAGGCATAATCGTCGCCCTTGCACCCGAGTTTGTCTCATATGTCATCTTCAGAGCGATCGTCGGCTCGACGACCAGCGGCGTCTTCCTCGTCGCCTACGTAATCGGTACGAAATCACTTTATCCTATTGAGAATCTATAATAAAGTTGTCTCTGATCGCTATGGATGTCATATAAGAATAGATTTGACGATTAGTTTGCCCGCGCTTTATGCAACGCATTGATATTATTACGAATTAAAATAGATACGTATGGAAGCATATATCTTTCTTTCAATTTAACTCAAAGAGATCATGAAAAGTTCGTGTTAAGTTTTATTGCAACGAAGTTTTACTAAGAAATATATGAGAATAACATTGTCATCTTTAAGTTACATTATATTGGCTGATGTTTAATGCACCTTTTATTGCTATATATTGTAAGATGCCAGGGTACACTACGAAAGTTATTTATGTGTAGAGATATTTCACATTTGACATTTATGTATGCCAATATGAGAAGCACTGACTGAATTATATAATAGTGATTTAATGATTGAATGTTTACAAAGCTTGAAAGATCAACGACAACAAAACTCAAGCACCTCGAGAAACTTCTTAATAATTTTCTAAACGCCATAAAATAATTTTAATATGTAACATTGATACTATGAACATTTTATTTAAAAAAAATCTTAGCAAAATGTTCAAAAATTCAAAAAATTATTGATGGATTGAAGAAATCTGTAATAAAATACATCAATCAGCGCAGCAATTGAGCGCAATCGGAGCCTTAAGTTTATCTCGGTGTCGACAGATTTCACTGTCTAATGGTATTAAAAAAATGAACAATTGCATATCAAAAACATATGCACTACATAGCATTTGGCGAATAAGATGCGATACAGAAAGCTGAATATAATTGAAGAAATTAAGTGCACGGAAGGCAGCGTAGATTAATTTAGCTCGAGAGAAGTTGAGATAATAGCTTCGTGCGTTAGTAAAATAATAATTTGGCGTTACTGTCGAGCTAAAATATAATCCCGGTAGAAATTAAAACGGGTTTCTGGGCAGTTCTTCGGTGTAATTTATACGTTAAATTAGTTGTTGACCTCCTATTTCTAATCAAATCAAAATATTAAACTACACGGTACAAGCTGCCTTGCAATTTAATGTACATTCGCAGTCTTGAATGATCTTTGTTGGAATTGTGTGATAATTTTATGGGTTTAAGGCTCCATTTAATTAACACATTGGCCGCAAATACTATAGTCCATTCTTTTGTTGGAGGTCGTGATTGGTGCGATGAATTCTAGCTGTGAATGGTAGTATAACATATATAGCCGTAAGGAATAGTCAGGTGCTTGGGAGCTCCTAAACTTCCTATACAGCGGTAAACGTCGGCAGGCTAGCTTCCAGCCGGCCGACGATCGGCAAGAATCGGCGGGGCGCGGCCAGGACGGCGGAAGAGCGCAAGGGCTGGAACCTTCTCGAATGGCGTAAGCAGTCCGCTCTCCCCGGAGCGAGGGACGGCCGTTGCCCCGCGGCCTTTTCTCTTTGCCGCGCTAACGGCCCGGTAGCTTTTGCTCCTCGCCGTCTCCTGGCATTTTCGCGCCCAACCCTAGCCGCATCTTCCTGCCTCCAATTAAAGGAATCCAGGCTGCAATTACCCGCGCCGCCGCGATCCCCTTAGCCGCTTTGATAATGGGGATTCGAGGAATGCGCCGTTTCGGAAGCTCGCCGCGCGCTGAGTAGGTCATTCGGCGGCCGATCCGTATTTTCATGGAGTTGCAATTGTCGAATAAAGCGAGACTTCCGTCGGCGATGTATGTGCATGAAGAGTTACATCGTAACTTTAAGAGCCGGCTGAATGATCGCCATCCCGTGGGTTTTGGTCCCGATTCCGGGGTTGATAAAAACATACACAAGAGTTCATACGATAGCGCGGATGAGTGTCGTACGGTAGCGACGGAGCTGCTCTGGCCGACGACCTCTCGTACTTAGATTAAGATTATTCAAGCGTAAATAAATATAAATAATCTGGCGCCACAATGAGCCGATTCTCTACTTTATGCATGTATAGCGATCATGTTTGATTATTTATCACAATAACAAGTGGAAATGAAGCCGAAGAAATGGAAAGGACTTCCGGTGTGGACATGGTCTGAAAAGATTAGTTAGTGTAAATCTTGTGCTTCTTTTTCTAGCGCTAGAGATGGTGGGGCCGCAGAAGCGCTTGATAGCCGGTGTCGGGTGTCAACTGTTTTTCACCGCCGGATATATTATGACGGCCGGCTTCGCTTATTGCATCACCGATTGGAGGATGCTGCAGCTCGCTCTCACGGTCCCGAGCATCGCTTTTCTCCTCTACTGGTGGTATGTAACCCTTTGATCTAGCTTCCCATTAATGCCATCCACGATATCCTCACACTTTACTATTTCGCTCGTGTGATTAAAAAATCAAAATTAGTAAGAAAACTGGAGTAACTTGCTAATCGTAACTAAGCTAATCAAATAATATCTTGTAATAGTTTTAAAATATAATGCCAATATGCCTAATTATATCTTTAATTCAATTATGACACATTATTTAATATGTTAATATTACATCAAATTATTGTCAAAAATGTTATCTTAAAGCACTTTTTTGAAAAACTTTAACCAATTTACAATTTTATATTTTTATTTTTAAATTTTTTATCAAACCGTTTGAATGTAATCTAAATCTACATTTGTATCTATTTCGATCTCACGTATTTAGCATATTGATAAATATAATCTATTATATTATAAAAACGCTTTAATCACTACCCGGATCATTGGAAACGTTTATTTATGTCTTACTCGTGTCGACTGTATCTACTTAATGCGGAAATGCTATCGGGCGAACGTGAATGTGCTCAAAACATTTTTTTGCGTACTTTATTTTTACTTTATACAAACATCGTATGCTATATGTTAGTAAATATGTATTTTAATAGTTTATAATTTAATAAATTATACAGAATTAATTAGTTTTAAATAATATAAAGTTGTTAGAAAAAAATAATTATTAATAACAATAATAACAAAACTGTTTTTTTTATTAAAATCACAAGGATTTTTTACACGAAAAAGAACTATTTGTAGCGTAAAAAATAAATGCGAACAAAAGTTCTTTTTAATAGAAAATTGTTTACAAAACTTTAAATTATTCTTTATCAAGTAATATATGGTAGTACCTAAAGTATTACCTATCTTTAATTGCTTATACATTGCTGAAAATAAATAGTGGTAAAATCAAGTGACTCTAATAATAAATTTCTGAAAAGGACCACTATACTTTGAATCTCGATAACTTATCTAAAAATAGATAGTAATAATTTTCTTGAACGTATTTATAATATAAATATTAACAGTTAAGAGATAAATTCTGTACTTTTCAGTAATCTTACAGCACTTTCCATGTCTACGAATGAAATTTTTTATTTGTAACGTATAATATACAAATTTTTGACCGAGTACGATAATTGGGCCTTACTCGCGTGCAAATAATTGTAGACGCATCAAAACCTTGGTCGGATCATTCAAATCGCTCTAATTAACGAAACCACGCGAGCAAGTTTAATACACAAAAGCCGTACATCTATACATGATAATGAGCCATACGTGCCTATAACGAGCCGCCTCGGAGCTGACGGACCAAATAAACGAATATCTAAAACCGCGCGACATTGTGCCGAGATACCCTGCATAATGCGTGTTTTCGAAACATTTGCCGTTCTTTTTTTTTGTCTTACTTAAGCGTATGCTAATGCGAGGCGGTCTGCCCTGTGCATCATCGAATGTTACCGTGTCACTTCTGAACGCGTGCGCGTATTTTTTTCTCCTGCAGGTTCATCCCGGAGTCGGCCAGGTGGTTGTTAACCAAGGGTCGGGCGAAGGAGGCGCGCGAGCTGCTGCAGCGAGCCTCCCTCGAGAACGGTGTCGAGATCCCCGAGGCAACCCTCGAGCAGCTTCTCAACGAGTCCAACGGCGACAGCACGCCCGACACGAAGAAGCCGTCCATCTTCGACCTATTCAGATACCCCAATCTTAGAAAAAAGAGCCTTCTGTTATTCTTCAACTGGTACGGATCCGTGCGCGAATTCATCTCCTTCGTCATTAAACGTGAATTTTCTGCTTTGGCTTGCCATCGGCGGGATGCAAGAGAACAATGAAGCTCAACTCGTGTATTTTACAAATTTATAAGTACAGCTTCGATGCAGTGCGATGGTTAATACTACAATTTATCGAGTCGGTTGGTATTTTAATTCTTATGAATGGGTCAAGTGCAGCCGCAGAAAAAGAGGATACATATATTGATTGCCAGATACTTTACTTCAAATTGCCGCGTGTACTTAATTAAATGATAATTATGAAAAAAGGTACAAGACCCGATATGGGACTACTGCGCGAGTCGCGTTCCTGTTTTATTTACAATTTTCCCGCAAAGCAGCTCCCGACCTTCTTTATTATTCCTACTGCATTTTTGCTTTATATATTATATAAAAAAAATGTTAATGTATGAATGTATATATGTATTTATGTACGTAAATGTCCCTTACTAGATGCTTCTCTTTTCTGTAAAACAGGCTCGTAAACAGTGGTACCTATTATGGGCTCTCGTGGAACGCATCCAAGCTCGGGGGCAACGATTACGTGAATTTTGTCATATCCGGCGTCGTCGAGATACCAGCCTACACCTTTCTTATTTTCACGCTCAACCGATGGGGCAGGAAAGTGATTTTATGCGGATGCATGATAGCGTCCGGTTTGGCCCTCGTAGGGACGCTATTTATACCTGCTGGTCAGTGTTTTCCTATTGCATTTATTCTATCTCTTCTGAGCTCTTATTCTCCCTCCCCTGATGCACCCCCCGTCCGAGGACAAGCATACCTATCTTGAAAGCCTCCTTCAATTAAAACCACCTTTTACCGTGTCTTTATCGCTTGGCGCACTTTCCCGCTCCTTTTACTATTTTGAGCCTAACGCAGTAGTCGTGTAGCTATATCTACGTGTCCGCATTATTTACTTAAAGAAGGCCAAAAAGAAACCTTGTTTACGCACTGTGTTGCTCGCTGTAGTTGAAAAAACGGACGACTCAATCTCAACCTCGTTATTCTTAATGCTTGAGGCATCACTGATTCCGAACTAAGCACATTTGAGCGTGGATTTAAAATAAGTGGCTGATTAATTGGATTTTAAAAATTTGTCTACTGGTACATTTTAGGCCCTCAAGCATTTTAAATTTCTAAACAATATATTGATAAGCAGTTGATGATATAAATACTTCTACATTAATTTCAAAGGACAATTTTTTTCTTTACGCAGAAATGATATGGTTGAAGGTGACATTCGCTATGGTCGCGAAGCTCATGATCACTTCGTCTTACGGTACAATCTACATCTTCACCGCTGAGCAGTTTCCCACGGTCATCAGGAACGTCGGTCTCGGGGCGAGCTCGACGTTCGCTCGAGTGGGCGGAGTCATCGCCCCTTACATCAATTTCCTGGTAAAGATTACACGCACAGATCCCTTGTTACTTTTTTCATCCTGCTGCAGCTTCTCTGGTCATTCGTTGACTGAACCGAAACTAATTCCCATCTTTAACGATCACGTTTAGGCTTTCTATTGGGAGCCGCTGCCGTTTGTGGCCTTCGGCTTTTGCTCACTTCTCGGCGGTCTCTTGTCGCTCCTCTTACCGGAGACACTCAATAAGAAATTGCCTGAAACCATCCAGGACGGCGAGGCTTTCGGAATGTTAGTATCAATTTAATAATCATTATTATTATAATAATTTTGTTTTTAATACTCTTTAATTCGAAAGTGAATTAAAAAAAGTATATTAATTCAAGCTGATCTAAATGAAACTACAATTTTTAATTTCAAACTTTAATTTCAATAAAAATTAAAAAATATTTTTATTTTAGAACTATTTATAAAATGCAGCATGATGATCATGGTAGTTCATGTAGTACAACAGCATATCATTTGTACTTATCTTTTAAATTTTTAATTTAAGCAAATCCTTTTTTGCACAGTTTTGTTTTCGCAAAAAAAATAAAGATTTTTGTCAATAACATTTTAATATCCAAAGTAATTTCTTTATTTAAAAGTAATTTTATTAAAAAATATATTTTATTTAATTTCAGAAAGTCAAAAAAAACTGGAAAAAACGCCTTTGATGTACAAGACATAAATGGCACAGACGAAACCAGAAAACTCAAGTTTCAAACATAAGGAAAATATTTTTTATTTAATATTAAAATCTAATTTGAGATTAGTTTCTTAATTAAAAAAAGATAAAGTTGGAACGTCAAATGATAAAACAAATATAATACAAAAATTTTATACAGAATTTCCACAAATATATTCGCACAAAAAAGTATACGCCATACTAGCGTGACAAAATTTTATTTAAAAAAAATGATTTTTATTATTAAATTGCAATTTTTTAATGATTTTTAAAATATTTTATTTTGTGATTGCACTTTTTTCTAAGAGCATATAGGCAGTTCATTTTTAAGCTTTGTTCTGACTGCATTTCTTATCATTTCCATTTAGATTTAAAAATCGCGAATAAAATACAATATGCGTTTAATCAAACATGCATGTGTTCAATATACATCATTGATGAGGCCATTCTGAAGTTGAATGTTGTAAATCGTTTAGATTCTCAATTATTTAAATAAATATTAATTACTACAAACATGTTTTTATACACTTTTAAAACTAACTACGTTTAAAAAATGGAAATTATGAATTTTGGAAATTTACTGTCTGTATAATGACGTTACGTTAGTAAATGACATAAATAGACACTAATTACATATGTAAAAAAACAAAACCAAACTCTTGGGTCATGAACCAACTATAATTCATCATTAAAATAGCAGTCAAATCTATGCAAATACATTTTTACAATTATAAATAAGTTTTAATCAAAAAAATTAGTTACAAAATTTTACGAAAGTCATTTCTTAAGAAAAAAATTTGTATACTAAAAAACTAATATTGATATTAGTCATATAATCAAATATGATTATTGGGAATATTTGAAATTGTTTATAATTATTTTCAAGTATTGTTTATTTTTTAAAAGTTTTTATACGCATATTTCTTGACACATGTATCAAAACTGAAAAATTAAAAATTAACAAAAAATCGAATTTTGTTTACTTAAAATTAAAATTTCATTGTATGTTTAAGCAATGAACCTATTTAGTCAACTTTTAATTTTTATGTTCAATATCATGCATCCATTACCTGTAGATAGGTTCATTCAACTTTTACAATTAATGAGATTTATAAAATTTAAGCATTTCATGTATATAAAAACTTGAAATAAAACTATTTAATTTATCTATTAAATACATTTTTTTATTACTATACACTTGTACTGTTAGTAATAAAAAATAAGCGATATACAAGGTAGTCTTTTTAAAATTCTTCGTTTTTATAAATAACTTTATACTTTCGCATATGGTAACTTATGGTTTCTCATTAATTCGTAAATAATTGCTGAATAAAAATGTTATAACAGAATAATAAAATACTCCATTACTCTTAACTGTAAAATTTATTCGGGAATTTTTATATTTTATCAGCTTTAAAGGCTATTCGAAATTTATATAAGTTAATATACAATAATAAATTCTAAGAAAAGTTCAGAATAAATCATTTAAATCTGCTTTTAAGAATTGTATAGAACCTAAGACATGTATTATTTTATTTTGATAAATCATTTTTGTAGATTTTTAAAATAAAATACTAAAATATATTGAAGTAACAAAATTTTTCAATATATAATCTTGTATAATAGTTTTATTTTGTAAAATTTGTATAAGTACAATTCAATAAAATTATATAAAATACTTAAAACTCTTTTGTAGTGTTAATAAATTAATCACTTTTATAGTGTTAAACACTGTACATACATTCTTGAATGTTAAAAGAAACTAATTTCAAAGTTCAAATTATTTATTATAATTGCAAATTATCTAATTTTGAGTTCTTTTTTTTCAATGATATTTATTGGCGCACTAATATCTCTAACAATAGTATAAACAATTGATAGTTGTTTTAAAATACATTCTGCAGTTTTACATGCCATTATATCCAACATAATATGGATTTGTTTTTGTTCATTACCTTGTGGTATTTTTATACATAGTGGTGTTAATAGATCACCATTGGATTCAGAACTTTTCCAATCAATTGATGGTAAAATTACAGACCACCTTTGAGGTGCTTCCGAATTCAATTTTAAATCATTTTCAAAGACAGGACAAAATGAGATTGATAGATTTGCTGCATTGGTACTGATTGCAGAAGTAAAGTTGTATGTATGTTCTCCTCTATTCCATGCTTCAGCAGGGAGATCAATTACCATCTGTTAACAAAGTAATATAAAATATGAACCAATAGAAATACAACAAAATATGTAAAAACTTAAAATAATTCAATTGTTTTAGGCAGAATAAGGAGCAATGCATTAATGCTTCTTACAGCTTAACAAAAATTTATAAGGTATAACTAGCACTAAATTAGTATTACTATTTTGCTTATCATTATTAAAAACTTTTTAATAGATAACGTTTTGGGCCATCTCGTATATTGAAAAAAGTTACAAATATTAACACATGTGCATTAAAACCTCACGCATACGTGAGCATCAATGATGCAGATCTGCTTCTCTAATATTCTAGTTAGTACCTTGATGCAGTTAGGATGCACTTATTTCGTTTAAATTCCTCTATTATTTACTCAAAACGATTTGCCTTTGTATGCGACTATAAAAATAATCTATTAAACTTCCATTTCCATAGTTCATTATTTTCCATATCTCCATTACTCATTTTTGAATTTGTAATGTAAGAAAATCGTGTTTAAATTGTTTTCTAAATTCATTAAAATTATTCATTATTTTTTCACAGCATTTAACCAAATTTTGTTTACGACCCATTAAAGCATTTGAGATAATTTTGGCATGAAACAAATTCCGAAATTATTTTTGTAACGATATATTGACTCATATCAAGCTAAAAAATTTCAATAATCTTGCCGGCAAATCGCGAAAGAGTTAATTCGCATATTCACCCCCGCGTACTATTATTGCTTTGCATGATTTACCGCCTTTCGCGCCCCAATTATTTCTCTAGTCACAGTCCTCTAATTTCGATTTCTAACGCTTTAATTCTAATTAATCTATCCATATACATAAAAAATGTGTTACATATATTCGCACAATATTCGCATTCCTGCTTTTGGTTTATTCCTTTTGGGGCCTTGATGCGAGTATAACGATGTTGATGATTTCAAGCTTAAGTCGAGGGGTCGCGAAGCGTTGCTAGTAACCTCCACAATCAAGAACTATCGTTGCACCTTACGGGATTTGTTGGCGGAAAATGCCCAGCGTAAGATGCGTGATACTTCACCAAGATTTATGCTTAGACTTTTGAGTGCCTAATAATTTTAGACGCTGACTAGACTCATTCCTGGTACTAGTTTGTACGCATCTCCGCTTACACGTCTTTCTTATCAGGAAGTCTGCTACCGGCAGTTTAATGCCTTATCAGGAATCCTCCAGAAGGCTGCTTTAGAATTCCCCTTCCCTTTCATACACCCCACGCAACTATTGTACAAGGACACTGGCCCAGGAGCATATCATTGCAGATACCGTTTTGATAACTGTACATTTATGCAATATTCTTAACTTTTGTTCATTTTTAAAGCTTTTTATCTTTAACTTTTATTATTTTTCTTTAAGTTTATTATATGATTTGAGTTTTGTTATTTTAATATTATTTTTAGATTTACACTATAAACTCTTTAAATTAAACTTACATCTACAGAAATTATAAATCTTTTCTTTTAAAACTTAATGTTTTAATCATATTTATTTTCATCATTTCAATCATTTTTATTTTATATTTATTACTATTATTTTGATTATTATTATAAAAACATATTTACCTCATGTATGTTTTCAATATCAGCCAAATCAAGGACTTTAATACAGTGGTTATTGGTATCAGCAACATACACAATATTTCCACTACAATTCACTGCTAACCCACTTGGCTCGTTAAACTGAAAGTGAATATTCTTCACTGGAAATTTATCTCTATTATACATAAGTGGTAATAAATCTTTCAAGCTAAAAAAGCTTACAGCATTATTCTTTGATGCTTTTATACTACCACATACAGTTACACAGTTACCCTCAAGGTCTGTTTTTTTTATTTTATTGTTATAGGTATCAGCAATGTAGACCATTTTATCAGCATTATTCCAAGCAACCCCTAATGGATGTTGTAATTTTGCTAAATATTTTTTACCATCCTCATCACCAAAACAATGTAAATTCTAAAATACCAAAAATATCTAATAAAAATATGAATTTATTTCAAAACTTATCTATGAAAGTATTTGTCATACTGATGGATTATTGTCTGCACCACAAACAGGTAAAACTTTACCATCATCAAGGCATATGCATCTTATTGAACTACTTTCACTATCAGCAAAGAAAACTGATTTTAATTCTTGCGCTACTGCAAGTCCAGATGGTTGAGCTAAACTTGCTGCATGAGGATAGGTGTTATTTCTGTTGGCTTCTCTTCCATTTCCAACTATATTAGCACAAGTTCCAGCCTTCAATTTTCTAATTAAGGTAAAATAATTTTATTTTATAAACATTGAAATATTATTATTTTATTATTATTAAAATAATAATTTTCCTAAGTTAATAGTTAATGTTAATCTTACTTATTTTTCCACCAGATAGTATCTTCTAAAAATAAAGCCCATATTTGATGTGTCCCTGCAATTGCTATTATAAGAACTGGTACAGTACCTCCTACTTGTTCATGCTCATAAATAGCAACATCCCATGGAGAGGATAATTCTTGCTCTGTTCCTATTTTACCACCTTCATAATCACGACCTTGCAATCCAGTTCCAGCTATAGTACTTACAGTTTTTTCTTTTAAACTAATCTAAAATTATAGTACATCTTTGTTTAAAATAGAATAAGATACAACTATAAAAATTAAAAATATTAAAGCATAATTCTGATTTTACTTACTTTTCTAATTGCATGATTTTCATTATCAGCAACAAAAATATCACCTTTATATTCACAAATACCTTGTGGTGCATTAAATCGAGCAATTTCAAAATTTCCATCTTTAAAGCCAGCTGAATATCCACCCACAACATGTTCTACCTTTCCGTTACTTTTCATAATCAAAATTCTATTATTTCCTGTATCTGAAACAATTATAGATTCTCCTAATTTTGTTTTAAATGCATGAATTTTTCCAGGAAACAATAAACTGCCTTTATTCATAGGCAATATATGCTGCGCAAGTTTTATTGGGATAATTTGATTTGAAATTCGTTCCAATGATTTAAAATAATTCAAAGCAACTTTTGTGTATAAAAATAATTCATCTTTGTGTCCTTCTCCTACTAAAACGAAAATGGGTTGTCCTTTGGGTCCTAAAATTTTGTATTAGTAATTTTAATAAATAACAAACGATTTATTTATCATTCCAATTAATTTTATAAATTAAAAATTATACCCAGCATAACTAAACTTGGCCAACAAACTATACCAATATCACGCCACATTGAAAGTTTAGCATCATTAACAACTGGATGTTTTATGTTATATCTTTGAACAGCTGAGAGAATATTACTGGAATCACGCTCATTAGCAAACTTTGCACTGTGCACACCAACCTAAAGATAAACATTTTTAAATCATCTAGAAGTAAAATTGAATTTGTTAGTTACAACATTCATTTGATACTAACAACAACTAGGCCATCTTGAATAGAGTATCTTTTTTCTAAGTCATTTAAATCTGGTAATATGTGCATGCAATTAATGCAACAGTAAGTAAAGAAATCTAGGACTACAATTTTACCAGTAAGATGTTTGTGAACAGATAAACTTTCAGAAACATTAAACCATTCTAAACCTATGAATAAAATAGTAGACTTATTGAAGAACGTATATTTATAGTTAATAATAAAATAAAAGGATGTTTTTTGTTAATGGAAACAATAATTAAAAATTAGTATTAGACAGTCTTATTTATTAAAAAATACTAATTTTAAAGTATATAAAAATATATATTATATCTTTAGTATCAATTGAATTTAGTAGTAATTGATAATAAGATAATTCATTCATTCATCTTTCAAGGGCAAATCAAACTCTTCATGTAAACTAGCTACTGTGACTCCTCTCATAGTAGCTAGTGCACCTAAAACTATTTGTGTAGCATCTTTGATATCATTATATTCATGAAGTAATTCCACTATTTCTTTCATACACTCTTGTAGTTCAGAGTTTTCTTTTAAATCTGATAATTCTAACTCCAATGATTTTTTAATCTCTAACAAATTAGAAAATTCCTTTTCTTCTTCATTTGATAATTTTTTATCACTTTCTTTCAAAGATATTTTTTTTTCCGGTGTTTCATTTGCCGAAGACTCTTCCCTTTTACGTTTATTCCCTCTTGAACTCAACATTATCTTTGATTAAAAAAAGATTACGATACCTATACATAAATTAATTTTTAGTATTATAATTTAAGCAATTTACCAATTTGATGGAATTGTTATAAATCAAATTATTTAAAAGGTTTAACAAAAAATATAACCTTTTTATTTATTAAATTAAAAATAAAGAAAGCCATTATTAACTTTAACTAACAATTTTAAAAATATGGAATTTAATGTTTAATATACCTTTAGCAAAATCGTTGATTTGAATTTCCGTATCCGCATAAGCTTTGATGTGCTTCAAAACAATTTGTTCCTTTTCTTTTTCGTCTTTAACAGAATTAATAACTCTTCTAAGTTCAATACAAGTTTGTGTTAAATCTTCAACAATGTTTTGAACATTCATTTTTTTTGTATAATCTGAAAAACTAATTCTACCAGTAACTTTAGCGGAATGACTGGAACAATCGATACCAAAACAATTAGCTATTGATTTGTGAAAATTTCGTCGTACTGATGTTTTCAAGTTTAATTTCGCTAATTTAATTTTATGAGTCGAAATGATCAACGTGCGACTTATGACCTTATGCAGGATGATACTATACATATTTACTATATAGTAATTTCTTATTCCAATAATGCAAATGCATTATTGATGATTGATTTTAAGTTCAATTATTTTTATTTTCTAAATCTAGGTAATAAATTATCAAATATGTGTACACTGGAATTTGTTTATAACAATATAGCATGCATTATGCAGTTAAACATTTGTGCAATTATATATATGCATAATATACATAATTTTAGCACGGCTAAGCCGCGGCGTATGTGAAAAGTGAATTCGTTGTTGCCAACAAGTGGAAAAAACTGCAACATCATCAATTAGAATTGAAAATGGAATATAGAATAATTAGTTTTGTTTTATAAAATTTTTTTAAGGAATTAAATAATAATTGGTTAATGATTGTGTAAAAACTTTTAAATGATCGCAATTGAACAATTTTAATTTATAATTTTAATATGTTATTTCAGACTTAATACGATTTAATTAATATAATGAAATGACATATATGAATCGAATAATCGTTAAATCAGATTTTAATTTTTATCGATTTATAATTTATTTATTGTAAAATATACAATTACTTTAAAAATAATATTCGGTTAAACTTAAATGTTTGATTAAACTTTGTTAATTTCTATTTATAAATGCTGATCCAAACCTATTTCAAGTTATAAAAATGACTCATTTCAGAGAGTTTCTGTAGAGATGTGAGAGTAAGAGTCTTTCAAGACATTGTCTAAACTATCAGTTACTATTCTAACCAGTACGAAAAATGGAATTATTAAGTAATGGTCGTAACTACAACTTATCTACTGAAAACGTACCTTTAGATATAAGTCAAAGAATAATTTCTATAGAACAAGATAATTATCCAAATCAATCTGTAAATATCATTATTAATTTATTAATTAATGATTAATTTAATAATAATAATGAAAATTTTTTTTAAATAGGAAGAAAATATTCAGAACAAATCTTACAATGATAAACAAAACGTTGATTTTATTTTAGCTTATGTTGATAATGGTAACTTAATTCAAGCACAAAAAAGACAAAACTTTGAAAAAAGTCTTTTAGATCAAGGATTACAATTAGAACACGAAGAGAATCATAACTTATGTTTTGTTAAAATTCATGCTTCTGAAGTAAACAAAAAAAATTCCATATTTTAATTTAAAAAAACAAACAAAAATTATGAAAATTGTAATTTATTATTTTTATTGGTTTGTAGGAAGTATTATGTAGATATTGTGAAATTATGAAACTCAGAATGCCAATTAAACCACTTTCTAATGCAAATGTAATAGAGGAAACAGACTTATTTGATGATGCAAAATCATGGTTTACAAAATTATTTAGTTTTGTACAACTGGATTCTTCTAAATTTCAGCCTACAGAGTATAAGTTAGCAGCTGAATATTCAAGAGATAAAGATTATTTGTATGTATTGCTTAAAATAAAAATAGTACAAAATTTGCATTGCAGGGATAAATAATTAATGCATTTTTTTATTTGATAATATGACACATCATAGATTTGATACTAAGGATAAAGCATTTTTTCCAACTCATATTCGAGTAATGATAATTGATTTTATTTTGGAAAGACAATGTGAAGGTATTCATCGTTTATTAGCAGCAGGAGCATATACTGCAGCATATCCTTTGCACGATGTAAGTATTCATTCCATTTCAAATAAAATTTACTATTGTATTGTATGTCTATTTTAATTATTTTAGAAAAATTTAAATACTTAAAATTAAATAAAAAAATAATATAAATGTATATTTTATATTTTAGTCTGTAAGGATATAAAAATCTATCTTTGCTTTTTTTAAAGGTCAATTAAAATTATTTTAAAATTTCTGATCTTTAAATTTCTTTAAATTAAAATTTTTTTTATTTTTATTTTCTCATTTTGGCGTTTTTTAGTAACATAGTTAAAAAAATTGTATAAAAGATCAAGATTTAGATAAGATTATATAAAGAATTTAGATTTTATAAAATATCTTACAATCTCTTTAATGTCAGAAATCAATATAAATACATTTTACATACAGTTCTATATTAGTTGATTATGTACATTTTGAATTTTTTTAAGGGGACTGTTAATCAGAAAGGAAGTACTAGAGCTCTACTTTTTGAAGAATGGGGAGCAGCCAAAAAGTGGATTAAATTACAACCTTTGGATACAATAAGAGAATATTTTGGAATTAATTTCGCAATATATTTTGCATGGCTTGGATTTTATACATATATGCTTATTCCAGCAAGTATTGCTGGTCTTTTATGTTTTTTTTTTGGTAAGATTAATTTTTATAAAAATATACATAGAAATTTACGTAATATTTTTTTACAGGATTAGTAACTATCAATAAGAACCAACTAGCTAAAGATTCTTGTAGTGATTGGGCCAAAGAAACAATTATGTGCCCACAATGTGACAAAACCTGTGATTTTTGGAGATTAAGTGAAACTTGCATTTTAGCTCGTGTAACATATTTATTTGACAATCCTGCTATGATATATTTTGCAGCTTTTATGTCTGTTTGGTCAGTGTTTTATCTTGAATTATGGAAAAGAAGAGCTGCAGAATTAAGTTATCGATGGGGATTACTTGGATGGGATAAAACTGCAGAACATTCTAGACCACAATATTTATCTGCTCTTGCCAATGCTAAACTTTTTAAAGTTAAAGAAAAGGTATGCAATCTTCCAAATGTTTGTAATTACATAAGTAACATTTTTTAAATGGTTCCAAGCTGAAAACCTTATTTAATATTGAAGATAAATCCTGTTACAAGAGAAACAGAACCTCATGTCAGTTACTGGAAAGTAAGAGTTCCTGCAACATTTTTCAGCTTTTCCGTTGTTTTATTATTGACTGCTTTGGCACTAGCAGCAGTATGTGCAGTAGTTTTATATAGAATGGCAAGCATTACTACAACCTCTTTATTTGGTAGAGAAGTTGATTCATATAGTTATAAGACTTTTGCCATACCAGCTATTGCAGCTGGAATTAATTTGGTATAAATCAAAATACATGTTTCTTCTCTTTATAAATATTCTATTATTAAACACTTTATTATCAAGTATATGTAATTATTATTTACAGGCATGTATTTTAGTTTTAAATTATATTTATGATTGGGTTGCTGTATACTTAACAGAAATGGAGCTATTAAGAACACAAGCAGACTTTGATGATAGTCTGACACTTAAAATTTATTTATTCCAATTCATTAACTATTATGCTTCTATATTTTATGTTGCTTTTTTAAAAGGGAAATTTGTAGGATATCCGAAAAAGTATAATAAAATACTTGGATTTAGGTAAGTTGTTTTTGTGCACTTCATGTAAAAAAATAATTTCAGTGATAATAATAAAAATTTTAGACAAGAAGAATGTGCTCCTGGTGGATGTTTAATGGAATTATCCATTCAATTAGTTATTATAATGGTTGGAAAACAAGCTGTGTATACTGTATTAGAGATGATTTTGCCAATTTTATATAAATATTGGGCATTGTTCCGTATTCACACTGGTCTTAAACAAAAAGATCCTATTGTACCACGCAGTCCATGGATACGAGATTTAAAACTTCTTGATTGGAGTAATGTTGATTAATATTTAAAATTAAAATCTGAGCATTTTAGTTAAAATCTCTCTGAATTACTTTTTTTAGGTCCTAGAGGTTTGTACGATGAGTATCTCGAAATGGTTATTCAATTTGGATTTATAACACTGTTCGTAGTTGCGTTTCCATTGGCTCCATTTTTTGCTTTAGCTAATAACGTATTTGAAATGCGTTTAGATGCTAAAAAATTCCTTCGACATTATCGAAGACCAGTACCACGTCGAGTTAAAGATATTGGAATTTGGAGTCGCATTCTTGATGCATTAGCTCGTATATCTGTTATTACAAATGTATGTATCAGTTATAAATATTATGAAATCGTAAATATTTTTATAAATTTATGTTTATATATAAATTTAGGGTTTCATCATAGCATTTTCGTCAACGTTTATACCTCGTTTAGTCTATATGACAGTAGTTAGTCAGGCAAAAACTGACATAGGTTTTTTGAACCACAGTCTTGCTGTATTTGATACTAAAGATTTTGCAAATGGTACATCACCGTTATATAGTTCCTTTGGTAATATAACTAGTTGTCGCTATGCTGAATATAGAAATCCTCCCAATCACTTTGAACTACCATATAAAAGGCCTTCTATTTATTGGCATATTCTTGCTGCTCGATTAGCTTTTGTAGTAGTTTTTCAGGTAACAGTTTTTTACATATTTTATATCAAATGTATTTTTATAATTTATTTTAAATTGAGAATTCACTTATCAAAAAATTTTTTTAGTCAAATATTGAAAGTTTTACAGTTTTAAAATAATTCCAAAATGTATTTTAATAATTCGTTTTAAGTTGAAATAAAATTTATAAAAAATATAGATTTAATTTTGCAAAATAACGTAAAAATGAAACTAACATTTAATTTCACATTTCTTAGAATGTCGTAGGATTAATAACAATGGCTGTGCAATGGTGCTTATCTGGTATTCCACGAAAAGTAAGAGATCAAATTAAACGAGAATCTTTCTTAACGGAAGAATTAATAATTAAACGTGAAGCTGAACGATCAATAAAGAAACAAAATATAGATAATCAATCTAATGCAGGTGACGATGTGAGAAAAAGAAATTCTTACACAAATACTTCTGTAAATTTATAGCTTTAAATTATGTTAAAAAACTGTGCCTTTAAGAGAAATTAAATATTTTATATATAGGAATGAATATTATAATTGTATTCACATTAATATTTGAGTTGACTGTCTAAATTCTCAAAATTGACTGATATTTATTCTATTATCTATTTTAAATGTTGTAAAATGTTTTTTATTTATATAATATAAAATATTTACTTTTATGTAATAAAAATTTATTACTGTATTTTAAAGAAGTAAAATGTAAACTATAAAATCAAGAAAATGTTACATATTTTTATATTAAACTCATAATGTTATTTAAAACAAACGATTATTAGATTTAGAAAAAAACTAAAGCTACACATGACTGTTATTTTTATAACTAAAAATCTACGTTTATGACAAATAATTTTGTATGATGTTATTATAGTTCTATTATTTATGTTGATAGTAATATGTTATATGTGATTATAAGTTTTTCAAAAAATTGACTCAATAGTTTTTTATTCTTGACCTGTATTTGTAATAAATAAACAATAAAATTACAAGTTATTGATTTTTTATTTGTACTGCCAGTTCGATTATTTTTTTAACGGTTTCTCATATATTTAATGGATAAAATTACCAAAATTCATGTTTTAAAGGAAAATGAATATTATATCCGGATATATCGACTATTGAGAATAACTCTGCGAGCGGTTAAAAACCAACTGTCTCGGCAGCAGCTCCAGAACTCACATGGATGTACTTTTCATGTTTACTTATTATTCTTTGAGTACTATTACTATTGGCAAGGTAAAATAAGTATTGTCAAATAATATAAAATCTAAAATCTAAAAATCGAGAATACATATTAATATTTTTCAGTTATTCTGAATTAGCACTCAGATCTTATTCGATTATTTAATTAATTGATAATAAATTGTATAAGATTGCAGGACGAGTCCTAACTGCTCCACTTAGACTCCTAGACTGTTTGCCGCTAAACAATCAATCGCCGAAAAAATGGATAAAAAAATCAGGAAACAAAAATTAGGGAAAGTGGCACTCTATTCCTTTAAGATAAAAGTAAAAAACGTATGAAGGGGCAACAGTACTCCATTATATTTCATTGACGCGTAAAAGAATGAAAGGAGTAAATGTACACTTATTTCTTAATATTTAATACTGGATCGATTCCAGTCAAAGTAATTGATTAAAACATCTGCGAGGCAAAATGCTTACACATTCTTAGCATTAATATTGGGCGTCATTATTTCCCTTTGCAGTTTTGATCGAACTTCCGTTCTGGGCGATTGCTCTTTCGAAACATTCAATTGTATAGAAATAAAATAAATCTGAAATATAAATCTGCCCTGAAAAGTCGCACAAAGTCGTCCCGAGAAATCTTTAACGTTCATCGGTCTCTTTAAAGTCAACTCTTCAATGTAAACACATAATCGTGCTTTGTAATATCTCCAAAGTAGTCATGCATCTTTACTATTTTATTCCCGTTTGGAAGGCAGCATCACTGTGATTTGTTTTCCAAAAGTTGGAAAACCTCTCTCTTTTTCGTCCAACTGTAGATCAACAAGCCTGTTAAACGCTACCTTATGAATTTGCTTCTTGGGATTGGATTTCCATATACGATGTTGTATCCAGAGTAAAATGGGTATCTTAATTACTAAATTAGCGTATGCCTCGAGTCGTTGAAATAACTTGTTATGATGGACATCATTCTCAAAACCTAATTTTAGCTAAAATCGACAGAGATCAGATTTAGGAACGAATTAAAAAATTAAGCATCTGATTTGAAAAATAGACTGTAAAGACCAGATATGATTATAACGTATGGCCATTACTATGCAGTCTTTAGTGCAATTTTATCAGAATATGAATTTGTTGTTTCCTGAATTTCAATTGGCTACAGTATTGTACAATCAAGATTTTGTGGAGCATATGAATGAGCTTCGCGGTCACGGAGGATTCAATTCAAACCCTACTTGTCAAATTTAACTTTTGTCATTCTGATACATTTTGTACGATAAATTTGATTCATATGTGTAAAGTAATTTCATAGAAGAAAATTCTATTATTGAATTTGATGCTATAAATAGCTTGCCAACACTGTTTTTACCTGATGTACAATTGTTCTAATATAATTTTGAGGAAAGTAATAAGAAATTGATGAAGTTATAGAGACAATCGTTTTAGTTGATTTCCGAATATAATGAGACTCCCAGATATAAGCGAAAAAAATTTTATGAAGTGAATGAGATTATCTATTATACTAGATATATTACTCAAAAACGTTCAAAAATAGCGATATTAGTAAATATAGTATTTCACCAGACTAACAAAGAATTTCGTTGAGTTTGATTGAGTTTCGATAAATTCTTTTTTGCACCGAGATGGCATGTAATGCATGTTGATGCATGTTACTGCCGGCTAGTGTATGGTGTAAAGAAATTGGCGCAGTTTGGTCCTTGGTTCTATTTAGTTCTATTTACGCGGTTTTTGCTGCGTTCTTTAGTTATTGACTGGTCATGACTACACTGGTAACTAATGACTGGTTCACAGTTTACACTCACAAGTCATAGACGACACCAGACGACACTGGTTGACTTCAGATACCCTCAACCTGAGTCTCACCAATTGCGCTTTATAATTATAGTATTAACTGTACAATTAAATATATGATGTGTACAGGTTTACGGGATACAGCTGGACAGTGGTGACTGAACCCCCCTCACCTGTTGCCTGATGCACTCTGGTGGTGCATGCTGTGTATAGAACGATCAAAGCAAGTGTTATGAAAGTATAAACCTTAGTCTTAGTTTCGTATGATCAGCTGTAGTCTTTTTTATTTAAATAAACAAACTGTATCAATATTGACAGATAAAGTATGTCATTACTAAACGTATTAATCTAATATTAAAAAAACTAATTATATCGTACATCAATAATATGATGTCACGTTTTTGGCTGTGTAGTCGTACGATTGTGACTTTATAATATAAGCTACTTTTTTTGGTTTTCAGATACAAATCCAAAATCGGGAGCAAATGTATTCAAAATCTTAGAATGGAGTCATCAAAATGAAACTTTTTAAGCTTATTGTTCATCAGAAAAATTTCAGTGGAGAAGATCTTATTGTTAATCCAAAAGATTATCCTGGAATAAAAACTGGAGATGTTGTTGAAATTTATCATCCTGATGATGAATTCAGTCGTTTACTACTTCAGGTCACTTCTTTTAAAGAGGATCTACAAGGCAGAGAGACAATTAGTGTTGAATATAACATAGCATCTATGTTTCAACTACGGACATTTGGTGATGTATACATGAATGTTGTTAATCCTGATAATGTAGCTTTAGATTCAGTGGAACTAACATTTAAAGATCAATATATGGGTCGAAGTGAAATGTGGAGACTTAAAAATAGTTTGGTATGAATTTATTTAAAATCATTATTAAATAAAGATTTTAACATTATTAAACATAATAATTTTTCTGTAGGTCAACACATGTGTATATATGAATAAAAAAATTGAATTTTGTGGTGGGAGCATAAGATGCCAAGTGTATGAAATGTGGTCACAAGGTGACCGTGTTGCATGTGGTGTTATAACTGATGATACAAAAGTTGTATTTCGTTCATCTACAAGCATGGTCTACCTATTTATTCAAATGAGTTCTGAAATGTGGGATTTTGATATTCATGGTGATCTTTATTTTGAAAAAGCTGTGAACGGTTTTCTTGCAGATTTATTTCAAAAATGGAAAAAAAATGGTAGCAATCATGAAGTAACTATTGTACTTTTTTCAAGAACATTTTATAATGCTGCTAGTCTTGAAGAATTTCCTAATTATATGCGTGAATGCCTTCAACAAGATTATAAAGGAAGATTTTATGAAGATTTTTATAGAGTTGCAGTTCAAAATGAGCGTTATGAAGACTGGAGCAATGTTTTAGTACAGTTAAGAAAATTATTTACTGATTATCAAAAAATTGTATTAGAGTACCATCAAAAGCCAGGTATACTTGTTCCTAAAGCTACAAATTCAACAGCAGCTCAAGGAAATTTTTTAGAAGTTTTAAATATGTCATTAAATGGTATAAATTCTTTTTAATAACTTTCTTATATGTTTACTTTTTTAAATATAACAGTAATAATTTTCAGTTTTTGAGAAACATTATTTGGATCGCAGTTTTGATAGAACTGGTCAGCTTTCAGTTGTTATAACACCAGGTGTTGGTGTTTTTGAAGTAGATAGAGAATTAACAAATGTTACAAAGCAAAGAATTATTGATAATGGAGTTGGTAGTGATTTAGTCTGTGTAGGAGAACAACCTTTACATGCAGTTCCCCTATTGAAGGTTTTTAATAACATTTGTTTTTCCAGCAAAAATGCAATTATTTAAAAAAATCAATCTCTTTAAAATTTCAAAACATTATTTTTCTAGTTCCACAATAAAGATTCATCTATGAATGTACCTGATGATTACAGTATGCCTCACTGGATTAACTTAAGTTTTTATTCTACAAATAAAAAGATTCCAAATTCAACTTTCATTCCTCGTATTAAATTACCACAACGTAGATCAAAGTATTCCAACAATAATGGAAAACTTTTAAATAACAAATCAAGGCTTATACAAGAAGATACTCAAGAGTACTTGCACAATTCATTTTTTGATTATGATGCTTACGATGCTCAAGTTTTTCAGTTACCTCCTATACACAGTTCTAGTTTGCAACGTGCAACAATAAGAACAAAAAAGACTAGTGTCGTGTGCATGGAAACTCACAATAATGCTCAAGCATTGAAGCTTTTAAAAAGAAAAATGTCAGATCCAGATATTCATCATCCACCACCAGAAGTTCATTTACCATCAGTTTCTATAGTTCCCTCCAATGCTTCATCTCGTAGTGCTGCCATATCTATTCCATCTAGAAATGATAGTGGACAATGCAATGAATCTAATGGTGAAGTTAATGGTACAAGGATATTTTTAACTTAAACTATATGTTAAATATAATTGTATTAAAAAGCAAATTACAAATATAAAATAACAAATTTGTATTTTACTTAAATGTAATTTTTTAGGAACGCCAAGAACTTCTTTAAAAAGCGACTTCACAGATAATGAGATTTCACCACCTTTTCGGCCAGTTGTGGGTAGCGCAGGTAGTCCTACCAATTCTATAATACATCAACCAACTAGTGGCATTAGACCAAGTCGTGCCCTTATCAATCCCTTTGATCCGTCACATGTAACTATTAAGTTAACAAGCAATCGCAGGCGCTGGACCCACATATTTCCGAAAGGGCCGACAGGAGTACTTATTCAACAGCATCATTATCAGGCAATTCCTGCAGATGCTCAACAACGGAACTACGAAGCCCAGCAGCGTATCCCTAGTGATACTACTTCCGTTCTTAGTAATTCACCGACTGAACGAAGTTATTCGACTTCAATATCACGATCTGCTTCTCAAAACTGCTTCCATGAACGTACGTACATACTTATTTATTTAGTAATAAAACAAATATTTAAAAATCTTTGAATTACACAATTAATGTGAAATGATAATTATAAGATTCATTTATTAATTTACTTTATTCATGCAAAAAGTTTATTATTCTATAAACTTTTTTTTTAGAATCAAAAAGTAAATTACGTATGAATCTTCCATTAACGAATAATATTAACAAAAGATCAAGTGGCTCAAAATGTTTGACATTGCTGTGGGGTGCCACTGGTGAACAAGAATGGACGCCTGCACTTACAACGGGTTAGTTTATAAAAATATATTACATATTAATTACAATCTAATGCATAAAAAACATCAAACAATGTTTTGGAAGGCCGATGAAGAACACTTCATTTTTATCGTCATAAACTTGAAAGTTTTGTTGAGTGCGTCATGAGAATGGCATGCAACAAAGGAATTAACAGAAAATAATAGAACAATTATATAGAAAACTAATTTTAACATATACATAGAAACTGATTTTAACAAATGCCAAAGTTATATAATGTGTGAAATTTGCTTCTGTATACGTACAAAAACGAATAGAATGTACAAAACAGCAAATATTTTTACATTTCATTATTTAGAAGGTTTTTTCATAACTCATGACGTCCGCTTCTTGTATATCTTCATGCTAATCAACTTCATATGCAACATCATAAATTCGATCTTACAACAGAATTTTTAAACTTTTAACTGTTCCTTTTAGCTAAAGATTTTGAGCTAATTTTTTGTTTGCACATTACAAAAAAAAAGATCATTCTAAATAATGATTTTGGTGTCGATCTACAAAATCTATAAAAGGTCGAGAATATGGCAGAGATTTTTATCAAAATAACAGTTCGATATGCCTTTTTCCAGGTTAATATTTAATATTAAAAAAGGGAATGTGCATAAAATTGCGAAAGCTGCTTAAACTTACAAAACGTAGTTTTAACTCTCCGAAATTTTAGTCTATGTAAAAAATTGCAAAATATTAATAATTTTATAAATTTTTTATTCTTATCTTAACAAATATCATATCAACATGAATTTCATTAAAAATATTTGTATCGAAAATTTAACAAATTTATATTGGTATGTCCATTTTACCTTTTTAAAAAATCTTTTACTTTTAAATGCTTAGTATACTTAAAAAAAAGACTCTGTCACTTTACTCTACAAGTTTACGTGTGATTGAACCGTAAATTTGACATCGGAATATTGTATAATAACAGAAAAAGAGTAAAATACGCTCGACAATACTTTAAAATACATTTATAATCACAAATTTGACGTTTTACACGCGATATAATCTGTTAATACATTTTTAATGTGCATTTCCTTTATTATGATCGTAGAAATAAAGATTTGGCAAAAATCTTTTAGTATCAAAATAAATTAATTGTAAAAAAATAAAAATTCCATTTGTATTTCCATGCTGTGATACGTTCTATTGGGGATGCAACGATGGATGTATTGATGCTTGTTCGATGTACGACTATGATGTTACTTTAAACAGCGATCATAGGTTAGCGCTACACATACATTACCGAGGGTTTAATTCGTTCGGTTATGGTATTATCACTTACATTCATAATAATTTCCACAACTGTCCAGCTTAATTCTTTCATACCTTTTTAACATTTACATATTTTCTATTGGCTGATTGTTTCATTTTTAATGCATGTAGATTTTTTGTTTATTTAAGGAGATGAAAAAATTGTTATGAATATGTACATACTCAAAATATTACATTACTTATTCATATAATGGTAAAGTAATAGTCATTTTATTTATGTTGTATAAGTTTTTAAATAAATATTCATTTTAACTTTATTTATATACGTACAAAATTATGAAGAGATTATTGGTCATTATTAACTTCAACAATCTTTACCTTTATATAATATTTTTAATCTCCTTAAATAAAAATTATTCATCTAATTCTTATACGAATAATAACATCTTCTAAATTTCTTCTATCTAATATATGCGTTCAAATATTTAAATCAGTGTATATTGCATGAGCTTATAATTATATTTCTACTACTTTTATCTTAGAATATATTTGGATAATATTTTTCAAAATCAGCACTTTTCTCACACTTCGTTAGTAGTCATTAATCACTCATCTGATTTATTCTAAGAAAATAAATGGCACGAACTGTATAGCAATAATATGTAAAACTTAGCCGACAATCTAGCCGTCAACTTTTGAATCACATAAAATACTTTCATTTTATTTTAATAAATCGAAATAGGTGTCGACTGGAAATCATTAACGATTTCCGCATGTCTACCTATTACAACTGATTATTTCCCGGACAAGCGTAGTCTGCAAAACGATTACGTTGTGTCAGACTACAATCTGCTACCAGACGACGTAAATGCAGATTTTGCTCAACAACGAGCGATATACAGAAAGCCGCTGTCCACAGCTGAAGTTTTTAAGGAACTTGTTTCGCAACGACTGGCACAGGTAAAAATTGGTACTCCAAATTCTCATATTAAAAAAATCTTTGCGTTAAAAATTGATTATACGTAATATTAGTACAGTTTTCATAAATGTGCAAGTAATAATGTTATTATTCTAAAATATTTGAAAATGTCTGTCTGTAAGTTATGTGTGTTGAACATCGTTTAATAACTCATTTTTAAATTTATACGTAAGTATAAATTCAGTATAATAAAAAATATTTTTATATATTCCAGGGTTTTCAACTTATTATTTTAACTCCAAATAAAAATAAAACTTCAACTCCTGGCTCTAATTCAGTACCTCCTATTAGTTCCGTAATGCGAGGAAGGCAAACTGACTCAGAGCATAAGGAAGAGTATTTATTGAGTATAGGTAGAATATTCCATAAAATTTCTTTATGTGGAAATTCAATTAGCGTGACTAGATATAGACCAAGGTAGATTTTTTATATTGACTGACCTTTTTCATAATATCCAAGCAAATTAATTTTTTTTAATTAGTATTCTATTTATTTTAAAAATCATCAACAAAGTATACAACTAAACTACTAAGACGAATTAATTCATTTTTAGGCATCCGTATCCTCCTTTCAATATTCACTATCGTTATCGGTTTCATGCGCCGCATCACGATACTTATGAAATATCTTGGGTTTCTTTTACAACAGAAAAATTAGAAAACTATAATTGGAACTATTTAGATCACTATATATGTACTAGAGGTGATACAGATTTTGCTTTAGTGGAGGTAGAGTAAAATATTAATTACAATTACGTATTAAATAATTTTTTAATAATTCTACATAAATTGAATTTTACGTATTATTGTCAGATATTATATACAAAACTTACTTTTTCTATATAATTATTTTAGGCCTTGAAGTATTGGAGATTTAGAGTTTTTTTACTTCCTTTGCATAATCAAGCAACAAGAAAGATACTTGAGGGTTCTCCGCATTGTGATATTTATACTGAATCTACATCAGCAGAACAAACTTCATTAATGGATGGTTTTCTGCGCTTTATAGAAGGCTGGCTCAACAAAATTCGACGCCCACATCCAAACAAAAATTGGGTATTTTTGCATTTATTTTATATTTTAATATACAATCACTGTCTTTTTAATTTAAGTACGATATTCTTTATTTGTGCTTTAATTTTTGTAAAGTTTCGTTTTAAACAATTTGTTTCATTTTGAACCCACAGCACTGTGGAAAACATTGCATGAGAAAGCTCGTTAAAGCACTATTTATCAATACTATTTCATATTGCTTATCGAAGAATGACAATAACCTTTGCTGTAGTTATTTACATGCTAATTAAAATTATATTTTTAACAAAATGTAGTACACATTAAGATCTCACGAAATTAGTTGTCTATATCATATAACACAAATGATTAATTTTTAATATTTTATAATTCATTGGGCCATCAAACATAATTTTAAAAAACTTAATTAATAGCTTTCGGTTAATAAATTAATAACCGAATTAATAATAGAACATATACAATCTCTAATGTATGAGGATAACCTTTTTGCTAATGTACAAAATTTATATAATTGAAATTTTGTACAAAAATTTAGATTCAAATGTATAAATTTATTTAAAAAACTTCAGTTCTTAAAAGGAAATTTTTTGTAGGATTTTGAAAGATTTCACATAATGGATAAATATAAAAGAATATGTTTTGTCTTATTTTACAGTTTATTTACTAGTTGCAAAAACTTATGTTTTATGCGTTAATTAAAACAGGCAAATTTGACCTCATATCGTAGGTATACACCTTTCTAGTTATAAATTTAACATTTATATATTTATTGATATGATAATATCATTTTTCTCTCGTCAAAACTTTAATCGAATGACAGTTGATCAAGTTAATTTAATGGGTATCTAAAAATAATTTCTAATGTTACTCAAAAAAACTGTTGTCATTCCATTTAATAAGGCTGAGTGTGCAGGTCGATGAATAAAAAACGAAAGATGCGTGTAGCAGTTTATTCGAGAAATCGGTTTTGGGAATGTTCAGGGGGCCGAGAGTGAGCATAATGTGTTTCAGAGCCCAACAGCTCTTGGTGGAATACCCCCGAGAGATCCTGCCTCCCATCTGACCAGACGCAGGCACAGCACGAGCCTGGTATCCCTCACTAACCAGGTACTTTTCTCGCAGACCCACTCACCATTTTCGCTGGTTACTTGAAAAACAATATTTCTTTGTCCTTTACAATAGATAGCTCCATTGTATATTTTATCATATCGCTTATTGGAAACTGAAGGGAGGGTCGTTAAGGCACATACATTATATAATTATATTATGTAAACACACCTGCATACAGTGCTAAGTTTGTAAATTACGAGAAAATTTACAAGCTGACGCACCCGTCACATTAATTGTTTTTTTATTTTGCTGTTATTTATCTATGTTTATTTTTATTTGTTTGTTTTTTTATATTTTTATTTTTTTGCTTGGTTTATTGCCTTTCATGCCAGACTTCAAAAATTGATTATTGCGTACAAGGTACAGCGATATTATGCTATTGTAGAGATAATCATACACTGTTGATTTAAATGATTTGACGCACAATAATTGTTAAAGTTAGCTCTTCATGTATATCAAGAATATATGTAATGGCTCTTTTTGTAATATTCGGAAATTAAAACGCAAACGTTGATTTTTGAAGCCAAAGAATTTTTGGCCAGCTTTATATGCTATTGCGTGGAACGTCATCGAAACATCGCTAAAAGTAACAATATACCACAATAACAATTAAATTTCATATAACTTTTAAAATAAACATTGGGGAATCGACTTTGTGATGATCTCGGTTGTACATCCTATAAGGCTTTTACGAATGTTCGCCACAGGAAAGTATTAATACACCTTGCATTACTTTAAAAATATAAGCAAGGTTGCTGAAAGTTCATTAAGAATGATCCAAGAGTTGTATTTTTGTTTCCTCGAACTTTTACAGACCAGCCTCGTTGGTAGCTCTCCTTTCCGTGAGCGTCTCGGAAGCAACCGCCTGCCCGAAAAGCCGAGACCAAGGTTTGATATTGCATAGACCAAGTTTTAATTGACAATTTGTAGGATTGCGTATAACTGTTGTGTCTACTAGCTTTCGCTCTTTCTACATTTTTCTCGCAAAACTTATGGTTATAGGCTGTTTAATATTTTATTTTTTTAAATAACAAACTAACCATACCGATATTGCATGTCTTATAAAAGTGCTTCATTATTAGCAATTGAAAATCTTTACTGTGGATTATAACTTTTTAATTCTACCAATTTACATATTTCATTATTCCGAAAGAAAAATATCAACAATTAAGGTTTTTCAGGAATATTAGTATTTCTACAATTATTTATTAAAGTCGTTCAATATTATATCAATGATTTTTATATTGTTACACCAGACTCGATGTCAGTGCAATAGGTCTTAATTTATATTTTTATAACAAATACTATATTTGCAAATCAAAAATTCAATTAAATATTTGAATTTTACAATATTTAAAAAATGTGTAGATGTAATTAAAGTATAACGCGCATTAAACTTGATAGTATTTTTCTATTAGTTGTTTAGTTAATTTATATCAAAATTGCTATTCTTGATTGCTAAGGTATTGCATGTTGTTTTGTATCTATGAATCTGCAGTATACTTTAAATGTGTGAACAAGAATTTTAAAGTATCAGTCAACTTTTTATTGTACTAATAAAGTATATCATAGAAACGTAACTTTTTTACTTGTCAGAAATTACAGGTACATTATTTGTATTATTCAGTTGGTTAACGTACTTTGTGTTGCAAAAAGATACACCATAACTATTTATTTTTTCCATCCCATCTGCATTATTTTTCTGGTTAGTTTTGTCTGTTGGTTTTGGTACTGATTACACTCGATTTTTATAAAACTAGTTAGAATCATGGCTTCTTTTTCTTTTAGATACTTGTCTTTGTGATGAATCGTAAGATGCGATTTACCTTCGACATTCAATTCGCGTATGAAATGATCATTTTTTAAAGAGTACTGCAAAATGACTTAAATTCTATTTTAACGATTTATTAAATAAACTGAAATTTGAGACTTTTATGGCATGGCGAAAAAAACTTATACTTAAAAAATTATTGAACTCTTACTATATAGACGTATACATAGAAACAATTTAAAATCCTTAAAATTTGGATGTGAATAGTTTGTGATGCATACTTTTTGTTTGCTTTATACACTCTATACTGTTTTAATTTTAATTAAAGTAATTGATTCTTACAAGTTTCATTTGAATGTCGAAAATGAATTTTAAAAAGTTAGCATATTTGGTTGAATACTAAGAAATTGCTATAAAAGCTTGCTGTGCTTGATACTGTACTTTTGCAATCTACGCCCGACCATTTAATTGACCGGATTCTACAGTAGGATATTATGCTGATCCAGAATTTAGTTCATGTAATTGCACCTTTGTTAATTTTCAATGTATTGTTTCTTTGGACTTTTTATACAATGTCTGTTATAGTATCATTTTTAATAAAGGTTGTGCGTGAGAGAGTGACGGGGTTCTTTGTACAGGAAAAGCACGTAGTGAATGCTTCTGCGGCTGCTCGCACTTCCCTCGACACTCCTCGCCACATACCAAGCAGGTTTGTTTCTTTATCTTTTTTTTGTTTTTTCTTGTCATCACGCAGGCGATAACAAAGAGGTGAATCGTGAATTAAACCTCTAGTTGAGCTGTTTGAATTACTATCAAGTCGTTTTGTAGTAAACGGCGTACAAGAACCAATCTGAACCAACAGTTACTGCAGTAATAATTACATCAATGTGTAACATATTTAATTTCTTATGCTGCTTTTTGATAATGATTTTCATAAGTGTAGCTAAATAGTGTGTAATTTGGTAGTAATTTACGTAGATGTAAACATGTTGGCAGATTTTTCTTAAAGTATTTGCTTGATTAAATGGGGATTACGCTACTTGCCCTATTAAATTATACGTATATCTGAATCAAAAAATATATAATTACTAAAAATTTGAAAAGTTTTATTAACAAACATATTAAAGAATGTAGTCCATTGAAATCTACAAGAATATGTAGGCCTATTGTATTTAAACATATTAAGTTTTTTATGTAGACTTTAGCATAAATTAGCTTAAACCGAGGCATTATATTCTTATGATACATTTTTAAGAGTTAAAACTGAATACAATCGCACTATTTTTATGTAATTTCCAGATGAGCTATGCTATTTGATACCAATTAATTTTTGTTATTTATTTAATTGGAAATAAAAAAATAAAAATGTTGATAATTTTTGTTTTTTTAACTAATTCTAGTCAAAATTATTTACTGTAACACAATAAGTCTACAAAAATTCGCGAGAAATAACTACGTATTATTTGTTGTAGGTATTTATATTACAAAAAAAAACGATTATTTTCAACTTTCTAAATAATTATTATATTTAAACAATTAGTTTAATCAACAGCAAAAATGCATTTTTTCATTCAGATAAGCCAATATATAAGTTTTAATTAAAGCTTTGACGCTCTAAAACAACTACTACAGTTAGCCGAATTGTGCTTATAAACTTTTTCTGTATAAAATCGTACTTCTATAACAATTAATTTTGAAAACGTAGTCAAGCACTTATTTTTTTACTCATTTCACGTACAAAAGTAGTTCGACGCAACTAAGCGAATCTCCTTTGCTTACTAACTTCGCGAATTTCTAGTCATTTATGAATAATTTCCCATATCGGCTCTTAATCTCGTATATGTGTTGCTTGCTCGGGTGTTTATTGGATGAGCAGATCCGGTTCGAAAGTGATGGACCGCGGGCGAGTATCGCCGGCGAGCGAAGCTACCCTTCCTCTCACGATTGAGCAGCAACAGCTACAGCAGCAGCAGCAGCAACAACAACAACTTGACCATCTTGAAATCAACGATGAAAAGTATGAGCCTTTATACGTTTACAGATGGTATTTTCTATCTTAAATAATGATTATATTGTATATTGTTTTAGTCTAACGATGGAGGTGACCAAAATAAAAAGTAACGCACCGTACAGCGAGATTCTGGAAGGAATGAAGCACCCGCAGAATGGAGTCGGTTTTCTCACTCAACATCCTTCGCTGCCAAGTCAAACTTTTGTTAGCGCAGACGCCATACAATGGCTTAACGGGCACATCGAGGGCGGGCTCTCGTTCAAAGCAGCGATAAACATCATGAAGGTAACTCTTCTTACTTTGAAAAATGTATCTTTTGATCATGATGATTATGACAACCAATTTGTCAACAGGGAATGATTCAAGAAAAACTTATTTGCCATGCATCTGGAGATTTTACGAAGCCATTCATTCTGGGATTTTATTTATACCACATTGTGCAAGACAAAGAATACCAGAAAGGTAAGCTGATCATCATATACGATTAGGTGGTCGCAATAATTTTTATTTGTTTAGTAGGTACCGATTATTCCCCACCACTCGGTGACCTGCATAGTTTCGAAAATGAATGGGTGGAGGTGGAGATGAGGGCACCCAATGGATGGTGCGAATCTCACTCCAATTTCAATGCAACCAATTCATTAACGAATATATCTCAACCAATAACTATTCCTAGCTGTGATACTAATGACGAATCCGATGTTCCTGCTTTCCTTAGAAATGACCTAGATTTATCAAAACTTGCAGACGAACGAGACTGGACAAGTATGCAGAGTTATTTCATTCGTTTAATCATACGATACAAAATTATCTTAAACATAATTAAATGATTAATTATATTCATTACAACTATAATTGATTGACATTTTTATAAATATATTGTTTAACTTTGTTTTTATTAGCACCTATGTACAAGCATACTCATCTTGATATTGACATTAATAATAAAAGTGATCGAATAGAATGGGGTCATCTAAGATATCAATCAATTTTCAAACCTGACCATTCTTATGAATTAGTCGTACAATGGGTCGCAGCTTCAGGTAGCATCGTAGCTGATCTCGTAAGTTCTTAAACGTACTTAATATTTATTACTTCAATTATATTAGCATTAAATTCTGAAATTATTTTCATAAATTATACAGATATTTATTTGGCAAAGAAAGGCACAACTATGTGGAATACAAATGATACCGATTCCAAGTGATTTACTTGCTTTGCCGTTCACTGCGAAAAGTGACCCGTTACGAGGACCTATTTTTATACCATTGGATACCGAGTGCCTTATGACTGGTAAACGATATCTTTTTGAAGGTAAAGCAGTGACTAATATCATACTGGCTAATAAAAATATTTAATGTTATAAAACTTAGTAAATAAGCAAATATATGTATGGCGCATTTTCTGTCAACAGGATTTCGGGAAGATATGTATGCCCAGCGATTGTTCCTCTTTCAAGAATCAATACTTCAGCGTTTTGGCTTTTTGCGTTGCCTCATTGAAGGTAATGAGAACGTTCATCAATATGTTCATGTTACCGGAAATGCTTTTATACTTTTGCCATCAACGATGAGTCACCGACCACGACAACATACTGGGACTAGTGTGATTAGGCGGTGTACTGGTCAAAAAAGATATCCAGTTCACGCCGAACAGCCAAGTCCACACGATGCTTATATTACTCGTCATGTTAGTGGTAAAAATAAGGACGATTATAGCATGGACCGACGAGTGAGTATTATTTAAACATTGATAGATTAATTATAAACTTTTAAGAGAAAACTGCAAAAAAAATCAACTTTCATTATCTAAAGAAATTAAAATTTTGTGATAAAATTTTATTATCATGTAGCATACAATATATCTATAATAACGATTTTAATTAAAATCTTATTAGACATCGCAATTTCTTATTAAATATAAAACTAAAGAATTACAAATGTAGAATTAAATTTACACTTAGTCTTTAATTTTGTGGATGAGAATGTATAATTATCAGTCCAACATATGAATATAACCTTTTTTATATTCTCGTTATAAATTATTCGATAGTTATAAGATTGAAATTTTTTTTTTTCATTGATGATTTTCTTTGAATATGTTACCCATGTTATTGATCATTCATTTCTGATATAAACATACATTTATTAAAAATGTTCTTTTTTCAGATGGGATTCCTGTGGTCATGGAATCATATGTTAAGTCGAAAATGGAAGTATCCGACAACTAGTACCGGCGATGAACTTTTTCAGAAGAAAATTATACAGGATTTCCGGCATTTTTGCTCAAACGGTGATAACCGCTTAAAAAAATTCTGGGAATCATGTTGGGAACTTAAAGAAAAATTCTGTACAAACGCAAAATAATTCGTGGATAATACCGCATTATCTTTACGTCTACAATGCCATACTTTTCTAGTCCTTGTTAAACTAACTTCCCTACTTAATTCGCAAAATATGAATTTATTTCTAAGTAAAGCAGGCAAGACTCGAAATATTTCATTATAATATAAACTAAGCCTAAAAAGCCGTTGTACATGAACTCTATTTTTAACTAGTCGATGTAATGAAGTGTTGTTAATTTTGTTAATTTTATTAGAAAACGTCATTCTTATTATATGTACAAACATAGATGAGGCGTTTTAAAAATAAGTACTGTTTATATTATACCTCGATTAGTCAAGACATTTAAAAAGATAACAACAAACGTTTTGTACTGAAAATATACAATATAATAATTAATAAAAAAAGATATCTCACGCATTACAGTTTTCTTACTTTGAAAACCAATATAAATAATTATAAACAAAACGTTTATATACGTTTAAAAAGTTCTTATAAAGTACATTCTATGCACCTAGTGACTAAACAAGGGATTCATATAAGTTATAAACAAGTTTTTAATAATGCTGCTTTGAAGGTGGAGTAGCAAAATACCTTTTGTTCTTTTTCATGAATGATTTTCTACAAGAAAAAAAGCAATAAATATTATTGTATATTTGAAATTGATTTACTATAAAGATATTATGTTACGTACGATGTACTAAGAGGCGTTTGGAAAAATCCTTTTGATGCCGTACGTTTTAACGTCGTCAATGACTCTGTAGAAGGCGTATGCCTTAATTCTGTAGTTTTTGGAGTTCCAATATCACTAAAATGATCTGGATTGACAAAGTTCGCCCAATAATCTGATGGTATATTTAATAAGCTTTCAACTATCTGAAAAATAAATTTATATTTATACCATTCCAATACAAAATAACGTAATTTAAAATTGATTAAGATAAACTTTATAGGAATAAACTAGATTTTATTCAATAACTTGAATTATAACTTGATTTATAATTTTATTAATTAGTATTAAATTCTTATTAATTTTATTAATATGTTACTGAGAAAGCGAAAATTCGGTAATATATAATTTTCAATATTATGTTAATTTTCTTAAGATTTAAGGCACGAAAGTTAGCACAAAAAAATAAAAAAAGCAAATGTGATTAATGTGTCAAAACATTAATAATTTAAAATATGAAAATCCTGTACTTACTGCTACTTGATTTTTTGTTTCGGAGAGCATAGATGTGGGTGATGGATGTTGGCAACTGTATCCTACTAATGTTGGACCAAACACCTTAGCAAGATTACTTATGGGCATTTTGCATTCAGGTGTACTAGAAACCCTTTGTAAATGCAATACCAAAAAAGCTAACGTGTCTCGATTTGGTTGCGGTAACTCCGAAATAGCTTGATACGTTGCAGCGTCAGCATCCTGCTTATCTCTTATTGCAGATGCCCTAACAAAATCATCCAAAAGGGCGACCGTAATAAGAGGCTCTTTAAGCGTACGCAAGAAATCTTTTAATGTTGAACAAATTGTAGCAATGTCAACTTCTGATAAATTTGGTGCACCTCGCCCTTTCAAAAATTTATCTTTGAGGCATTTAACATCTGCCGTTCCTCCATTGACACGGTATAAACCTTGTTCATTCATGCCTCGAAGTTCGACCTCATTAATACAATGTACTACAATAGATGGAACCATGGGTGGCATTCTTGGTGTATAATCGGCAATTGTTCCCTGAAAAATGTTATATATTGATTAATGTAATTCAAGAAATGGTATTACTGTGAATTAAATTAGCTTGTTAATTAGTGGTGCAAATTAATAGTGTAGATTATTTAAATTAATGCTTGTTTATACTTGTTAATAACGCTTAAAATAATGCTTGTTAATACTTAATAGAAAAAATTACTTAAATTTCTATTTATAAATATTTTATCTGAAATTTGAAGTATAACGTACCGATATGCCGCGAAGAGTGGGTGTATTTCCTGTTGGAATACAAGGAAGCGGTACGAGATCTTTGCACTCCAAATGACATATCGCCCTGCAATCCCTACATTTAATAGCTGCCTTTCCAAAACGAATTCTAAAATTTAAAAATAATGTAAATATTTAGTAAATTAATTAACTTATAGGATTTTTATAAACATGAAACTGAATAGCACCTTTTTCCACAAGGTGTGCATATTTCTGGTTTGATGACATAATTTTTTTCCATAAAATTATGACCCCTTGAAGTTTTAGAATTTATTGTATAACCAGCAATATTTGGACTTGGTTTGAAACAGTTTTCTGAATCAGAATTAGATGTCATAATATCTGCTTTTGGTGCAGAAGGCTGAAAAATTATGCATTAATAATATACTAATATATTTTTTTAGTACTATAATAATAATATTTAACTGATTTATAATAAAAAATTAAGATATAAATTTTAATTTTACCATTGGAAGTAGATCTTGATCTAAATGACTACTTTTGGATCTACTGTTGCGCTCACTGCTTTTTCTCCTTTTCCGTGAACTGTTTTGTGATGAACCATTATGTTGAGGATCCTTATTTTCATCACCAGGTACTGCCTCAATTACCGAGGATGCAGTGATTGCTCCATCTTTTGGCATAACAAGAGTTGTGGTAGCCACTATTCTATCAGAGCTATTTAAATCTATAGCTTTCTGCAGTGCACTGCGACGTCTTTTATGAATTACATATTCACCACTAGGACGATGTTCTTTCCATTCACGCTTTTTGTGATTTTGTTGAAGTATAATACTTGTATCTAAATCATCCTCAGATTTGGAAAAACAGCTTAAGTCACTTAGCAATGAACCAGTGGAGTCCAGCTCCGTTATTGTATTTAGTCTGAAAAAATTAAAAATATATTACATACCAATAATAGAAAATTAGAAATTAACAACTCTGTGAAAGCTTGTATAAACTAAAACCAATGCTACTTACTTTTCCTGAAGATGATCCTTTAAATGGGTAGAATTATGACGTCCATTAAGAGTTGTGTTATTCAAAAACTGTAGCTTTTCTCTTGTTTCATCATTTAAATTTCTACCTCCATCATTTAACAATAAATCTCTTACCATTGCAATTTGTCTTTCCTAAAAATATTAATTTCGTATTTAAATAGTAATTTCTAATAATAATACGCCTATAGTATTATACTAGTCCCATTTTATTATATTTATTGCAAGAATCATAAAATAGAAAACTACATTTTAAATATTAAATTAACTATGTAATTAATTCTTTTGTTTTTACTTACACAAGCATTACGATAATCTTCTGCAGTCCTTCTCCTTTTTTTTTCTTCATCCAATAATCTTCTAGCATGACTTAATTTTCTTTCTAAATCAGCTGCTTCATGATGAGCCTTTTCCAAGGCTGAATGTAAACGTTGACATTCTTGTACAGATGCTAACCATTTTTGTCGCATTTCTTCTTGATTAATTGCAAACTGAAGAAATTCTGTTAAAAAAAAAGATGTTTAATACTTTAATATTCTTTGTTATTAACATTCTAATAATGTCTATCTATTAGCAGTATCTATACTTAATTTTTCTAAATGTTAAATGTAGCATCTAAAAAAATGTATTTTACAATTAACGGAAAATTAAAAAAATTTGTATTGTTCTTAGAAATTTGGAACAGACTTTTCAATACATGAAATTTTTTAATTACCTAGTATTGATTGGAACTTTTTGAAACTTTATAATTAATTTCGTTTGTTGTAATTTTGTAATAGCAAATATGCGATTAAAGTTTTTTGATTTTTATAGTAGCATTACAAATTGCATAATTCAGACTCTAAACTTTTTTCCAATTATGAAATCTGCTTTCAAAAACCTGAATCCCGCATACTTCAGTACAATAAATTAAAACGATAAAACAAAGAAGACTACATCAGAATCGTATATGAAAGAGAAAACGGTGAAATTGAAGTTCGAAATGAGATACTAACCTCCTTCACAAGAGCCATTGACAAGGACATTTGTACATCGAACAAGCTCATCGTGGCTCGCCAAAACGGACAGGTTCGACATTGTCGGCGTTGTGTTAACCGCGTATTCACGAAGATGTCTCAAATGCGGTAGAACAAACGCCTTGAAAAACAGACAATCGCCTCGCGCGCATTCGGCGGGTAGACAAACATCCGTTGACAGAACTGGATTCTGGACTGCTTGGACACTGCTGGAGTGCTGGACAGAACAACGCCGCTAGCTATTTTCGCATATATAACGTTTACCGGACGCCACACGGACGCTGAGACGCATACCTTTTTTAACCTAACCTTCAGTTTTCAAATTGGACCAATCAGGACTGTCGTTACATCCGACATGTTTTTTAGTTGAATGATTCGCCGCTAGGTACCAATATTCAACGAAACATGTTTAAACTGCGAACAGTGTATTTATGCAAGAAATGCTTTTGTTTATATTTTAAATAATATTAAACATTGTAGATTTGTAAAAAATATTACTGAAAAGGAACAGTAAATTATTAAATTGTTAATACCTCGTTACATTTAATTTTAAATAACTGATACAAATAATGAAACTTTTTACTATAAACGTGTACATTTTATTTATACAATTCTAATTTTCAGTGTAATTCAATAACGTTTAATTAATTTGAATATTTATTTAATTGGTTAATTATTCAGAAAATACATCTTGTATGTAACTTTTTTTCATGAAACATATCGATGTAGAAACGTATACAATTTGTACAAATAGGAAGAAAAATGAATTTGTACATTTGGATAAGCACATAGTTCACAAATACAGCATTTGGATAAGGGATTATAGAATAAACATCGCTCAAAACATGAGCTTAAAAATACTTCTTATTGTAATCAAACGTAAAATAATTTATATAAATTTATACAGATAATATTTATTATACTGTATAATTCAACATGTGTTAAATATTTTCGTTTTTGTGTGAGAAACACTTGCACATATTATGGGCAAGTTACTTACTTACATTTTAATTCGGTATTTGCGATATCTATTGAGAATTAAAATTTATTTTAGTTTAATAATCATTCGTGTTATCAAACTTAACTGTCAAGTAATGTTTTGCTTAAAACTAAAATTAGAATATATTGTAAATTTACATTTAAAACTTTTTCTAAACAAATTTTGTATAAATTGTTTCGTTTACTTAAAATCGAGTTAATACATAATAAAATACATAACTAATTTTAACTGTATTTGATTCGAATCCAAATGGTGGTTGTATTTCGAATTAACCTCGGAATGAACTTCTAATATTGCTTTGAATTATCATACGTATGTATATATATATATCACGGTGTTGAATAAGCAAAGAGTTACTCGGGTGAATTCTCGGGTTAATTATAATTTGTATTATTGATTTCTGATATTATACATAAAAGGAAACGTTGCTTGGTACATTACTAAACTTGTTATTGCAAGTCGAAAAGCACATCGTACAGTTTATGTGCAATGACTTCTTTCTACTTGATAAAAAGCACAAACAATTAGCTAAGGATTAATATGAAAAGTAAGATGAAAGAGGAATCCGAAAAAAGGGAGAGTGGGTAATTGGCAAGTGGAGAGAGGAGTAGTCGCGAAGGGATCGAGTGGCGATTAGCAGGAGCTCCCGGGGCCGGCACGCCGGCTAGGCGTGCACGTGCGCGATGCACCGGGCCGCAGAGGCTCGAGCGCGTCGGCGCGCGCAGAAGGCACGGGAGTGCGGCGGGGAGGGAGGCACTCGCACGCCTAGTTGCCCGAGGCCCGAGAGCGGGAGCAGTCGACACGCGCAAGCCGGAGCGCGAGGAGCAGACCGGGTTTTTGGCGGAGGAGTGCCGCAGAGTGACATCCCCGTAGGCCGGAGCGACGTTCGGGCTGCAGCGCTCGGGGAGGCTCGCTGCGGTAAGGTGTCCGCTCGATAATAAGCGGCGAGGTCGCGCACGGGGAGAGAGGCTCGGCTGGGCGCCTTGACCTTGGTCGTCATGCCGGCGGACGCGGAGCTGAGCACGCTCCTCAGCAGGAGGCAGAAGATCAACGAGGACCTGGAGGAGGGCCGCGAGGTCAAGAAGAAGTACAAGCACGTGAACGTCTACGTGGAGTTCCACGAGCTGAGCAGGCGCGAGATCAAGCAGTACGAGCAGACCTTCATCAGGTGAGGCCCTCGCCAGCGCCTCCCGCACCTCCCGCTCTCCCTGTCCCTCGTTCCTTCTTTTTCGCCTTGCCCGCGCGCTCCTTGCGCGGCCTTGCCTCTCTGTATACCTGTGTCTCCTGTGTTATACACCTTCCGTGCCTCCTCTTCTATACTATTTTATTCGGACAATCTGAGCGTCCGAGGCCGAACCGGCCCGGGGAGAGCTTGAGAATTTGAGAGAGGTGCACACGACTCCGCTCTACCTCGATCTTATTCTATAGCGACAGACGGCCAGCCCGATTATCCTCTTATTCAACATGAACTCAAAGATCTTTTCCATTTTGGGCTCGCTTTTAGAATAGATTCGTCCTATAACGTATCGATCTTGTCGACAAACCCGCAGACGATTTTCACTTGTGGTATGTTACATATCATCTATATGCAATGCATAACTTCAAAAATGTTTGTTCTATATAAAATTACGTGAAATATAGTTTAATTACCGATTACATCGCACGTTCTTGTAAATGCTCGTATCTTAATTGGAGTATCGTCATTACGCTGAAATTCAATAATAATATTATACATTATAACCACGAGGCTCTTTAAACACGTACTTATACCTACAAAGTGTTTTGCAATGTATAATATTTACTTTTTCTTACTCAATTTTATACTAGCGATATTTTAAATAACTAAACAAAATTCGCAATTCCCATCCAACCCACACCAACAATTCATTAACCATGTTAAAACTTTATATTTGAAGTATTTGCGTTTGCTTCTATTTAACACACTCGAGACTTAAATATTAAAAAAATACAGCATATCGTTTTCGAATTTTTCAATACATTTATTCTACACACTCTTATTACGTGTAGATAGCGTAGTACAAAATAATCACATAGTTTGCTTGCAACACTCCTAGTGTAAACTCATATTATATATACAAGCAAAACATATATAAAAAGAATTTTTTTAAACAATCCATAATTTTAGTATCTAAGTATTTCTGGCATCTCTTATAACACAAAATAGGGCTTTTCTCTAGCTTCGTTAATTCAACATTCTACTTTAATCATTCAAATTATCTTTTATCATTTAATTCGTTGATTCGAGTTATCATATTAAATTTAATATGAAATAAAACTATAACTATATGACGATATGAACATTTATTACAAGGAATTTATATTAATTACTAATATTTTGTAACTATACCAATGAAAATACAAAAACTATGTTTTCGCTAAATAATGTTCACATATGAAATAAGAAAATGTGTCAAAAATAATAATGGTAAGAACGAAAAGCAGGTTTTTTGTAAAGTTAATTGTAACTTGCGAAAATGCATTGAAAAACTGAAAATCTCCCAAAGCATCATGTAAAAAACTATTGTTAAAATATTCAAAATTGATAATGGCACCTTAAAAAACGGAAGAGCAAGCTTCAGAGTAAGACTTACCTGCCTACTATACATTACGTAATTATAAGTAATAGAAATTAATGTCTTCGCCCGTGCACACATCAAGTTTACATAGCGATATGCGATAAACAGGAAAATAGTGTAGCATGCAGACTTTTAATGACCTTCTTAAGTATCATGTAACTATATAGAGATGAGGTGACGGAGAAAAGGATTGTATATTTTTGAATATAAAATAAAATACGTTATTTTATATAACATGTGTAGTAGCGTACAAATTTAGGTATAAATATACTCAAAGTTTTTCCATATATATATTCATGATATGTTGTTAATATAATATTTTTTAAATGTTTTTGATAAAAGTTATCATAACGTGTGGTGATCCTATACTTATACTATAGAATAATAATTAATTCGAATTCCGATTATAATCACTGTAGTCAAATTCAAATAAATGTATAATATATAATATACATTACATGTAATTTATGAACGTGCGAGTAAATAAGTAAATGTTGATCAAGTCAAATTAAGATTTTTTGTCAGCATTCATTATTGTAATTACAATTTTATGATGTCGATTAGTATAGTAGAACTAACTAAATGACTCTTATAACAGCGAGAATTAACACTCCTGTTTATACGTGGTATTGTTCCATTATATACTTTACATTTGACTGCAAAGATAATTTTTATATGAAAAATGTAAAAATAGTAACGAAATAGTTGCTGCATCTTATACCTAGACTTATTCTTGTCAGTTAGCAAATTGTCCAACGGTACAGTAAGTAATTCCGCTATCCTAGCGATATAATCTTCAAAAATATATGGTGAAGCAATAGAATGATTGTTTCTTGTGAAATTTGAAAGAAATTTATACCTTTCAGTTATGCATTTAAGTGCAATTTAATCCTCAAGGAATCCATAGAAAACGGTTCGACCGTTCCACGTAGAAATTCGTCTACCTATACACTTTTACAAGTTTTGAGTCTAGTATTTTTCCTTGAAACTTCTAAACGTGCTCTGCATAAATTGAATCGTATACTATTCGCTCCTGGAGTTTGTAGTGCGCCGCAAAAGTCACACCGCCTAGATCCGATTTCCTCGAGCTATTGTATAATAGCGCGGAAATCTGACAAAATGATTCTTGGACTGTACCTAACTGTCTGCGTTGGGTCGCATTTTGTGGTCGTATTTATGTAGCAAATAAGACTCTGAGAGTGTCCCACAGTGACAATAACGAATCGTTCGCTAATCTCTAGTATCCTAATTAAAGGTGCGTATTTCCCTCGGTCTTTCCCGTGGTTTCCAAATACTGCATTCGAAAGTCATTGTCGGAGTCTATTTATGACACACTGAATTCAATATGTGATGCCCTATTATCTTAAAACAATAGCCATAAATTGGGTCTTTAAAGAAAAAGCTATACTCCACTAGTACTATATATACAATAACTCTGTTTATGATTATCTGCGCATGTTTCAGGTATATAGAAAGTAGTAATAACTACCATTTAATTTATTTTATGATGCACAAGTGGGATACACTTCAATGAAAAATTAAGCTGCTGACTTATTCCTGGAATCAAATCTTTGGAGCGGCATTCGTAGAAATCCATTTTTGTAGCTTCAAATGAGAAAATTAATGGGATATACTGCATATAACGTTTTGTTGCCCGTTTAAGCAGGTTTAGGGGTATACGTGAGCATGTATCGGAAGAGCGCAGTTATTTAGGCGCGGTCAAAAGTAGTACACCTGCATAGTAATGCAATTCTGATTATATATTATAGTTTAATTCGTATTCCAAACCAGAGACCGAATGTGACTAATGTGCAGATGTCGAGTAAAACGTGGTAGGCTGCGGTGTATTCAAATTATTTATATTAGACCTACTACGTACAACTTGAAAATCTCTACACGATTTGGCACAACCCATCGTGAAAGTCACATTCCTACAACTTCTCAACATAAAATTATTCATAAAGATATCCTATCTTTTTGTTCGTAACCTTGTATTTTTAAGTTTTCTCTCCATCACTTGTAAATGATACAAAATATTTATTGACACAATGCTCAGCGTGATTTTCATCATATAGCATTAACTTTATTTGAAAATATCAATTATTGCAGTTCTACATATAAATATATAAAACTACAGGAAATTGTTATTTTCTACTGACCAATTTCATAAATAGTTGTAAACCTCGTTACAAACTGTCGTATTTTACCTTCACATTTTAAAATAATATCGTTGTAACCATTCATGACTTACAAGAAGCTGTGAATAATATGCGGCAGGCAGCCAAACGTAATAAAATTATATAAATGTTGAGCAAAAAGTTAAACAGTTAGTTGAAAGCATTTCAAAGCCCAACAAAAGTTATAAAAATACTCGTAAAAAACAGAACGATTTTTAAAGTTTTGATGTTTTTAATGCAGATACAATGTGCATTATTATGCATTATTATTTTGTGTCCGCTGCGGTCATTTCGGCGGAGGAAAGATGGTATCCGGTCAGTGGATAAGCTGTGCGTACGGTAGCGGCACCATGGCATTATATCGTCAGGCACGCAAACGCCGACGGAACACGAATGTCTATACGCAAGAGCCTACGGACGTTCCTCTTCTCGAAAGCACAAAGCCGCGCGCGTGTGCATCCTCGTTAAAAAAAAAAATGGCTTGAAACCGCGTTGGAGGCATGTGTGTATACATGAACACCTGGGCGCCGCCGGACTAATCAGTGCAAAAAGGAAAAGGCATCCAGTGACGAGGAGAGAGCCGAGGGCCATTTACGGCGCGCCGTCCGCCCGGGATGATTGCGCATTGCCGTGACGGGAGCGCGTCGTCCCTGCAGCGCCGATAGCACGTGCGCGATGATATACAAGGTCCTTTGTCCCCGCGGCTCGGGAGGAGCGCATAAGGTTCGACGTATTATTTACCCGGTGGGCAAGGGCCTCGATCTTCCTCGAGGCCCGATGATTCATCCGCGTGGCCATCATGTTGTGCGTCACGCGTTTAAGATAAGCGCGCGCAGGCGTTGTTGATAATGGCCACGGGCGCGTTAGGGAGATAAGCGCAAGACTCGCTTGGGTGGAAAAGGCAAACCTGCCGAGGGGCACTCGAGGGCTCGTGCTTTTGACGGCGTGGGATGTAGGTCAGTAAGGGGGGCTGGGCCGACGGGGCTGGGCGCACTGGTCCAAGGGCCGCGCAAGCCTAAAGCAGATATAGGCTTTCCTACGTGACGAGGCCCCCGCTTCCTCGCCGCGCGCGCGCGCGCGCGTCTATCCCCGTTTTTTTTTTTGCACAACGAGCTTTCCGTCCGCGAGGATCGTCGGGGATTGATTCCCGATTCCCCGCGGCATGAGTTACGGTCCGGTTACAGCTCCGCTGGAAAACAACTTTTTCCTCGCGGTTTAATTCTTTCTTTCTTTTTTTTTATCACGGCCTCTAAATAAAATTGTCCTCTTCCGAGGGAAAAAACTGGCGGGACTCACACGTGTATACGTATATACGCACTTTATACACCTCCCTGCGTATATAAGTTAAAAAAGAAAAATAAAGAAATTTATTGATTTTCTTACCGCCAAAGCTGTTATGTATTATTATTACGTCCGGGGGTATAAAGAGAAAAAAAAACACCAGCTGGGGTGTAATTGTCTGCTGACAATACCTCGTTATAGCATCGTTTTCCAATCGCCGATTATATATACCGAGCCAGTGAACGGGGGCCACAGACTGCCGGCCGCGCCTGAGGAAAGGAAAAACGGCCAATAAAACCGCGATAGGTATAAAGTTTACTCCGCGGGCGTATTTTGGAGGAGCCGCGGGGCCCGAAATAGCTGCCGCCCGCTCCTAATAGCCAAAGGGGGGAAGGCGAGCGCGAGGCGGTCACCTGGACCGGGCCGGGGGGTAGGTGGGCTCGGGCCCGTAAGCGGCGCGCCCGGGGACGCATTTAGCGGCGAGTCCCCTGGAACGTAACGGCGCAACCCGAAATACAACTCGGCGGCGTGCGTCCACGCGAGCCGGGCCGGAGGGTCTCGTATATATACCTCCTATAACGCGAGCGGCGGCGCACCGCCTCGTGCGCACTTATGGCTTTGCACCTGCGCCACCTTTTTTTTTTTGTTCACAAGGGGCGCGAGCCACGGGCCAAATTGTCGGGTCGAGGGCTCGTTTGTCGCTCGCGGACGAAAGTTTACGAGGCCGCGAGGGCTTCGATTGGCGAGGGCCTCGATTATTCTAGGAAGCCCGTGTCCCTTTGCCGAACTTGCGCTTGTAACCGTGGCTCCCCGCGCCCCGAGTAATTGCGCCTGCCGGGCGGGCCTTGTGTTTACCTAGGCGCGTGCACCGCGCCTCGCAGTGCACTCGACTGCTTTACGAGGGATGTGCAGCCTGTCATTTTGGGGAGGCCTGCAGTCTGCACGCCCATCAACGAATTAACGTACCCTGGTAATATAGTTGGACGGCCAAGAAACACCCCGTTCTACAGCGATTTACACGATTACGCTCAGCCAGCTGATTACCGATCAATTGCGCACAATATACATATATAGTCCTAAACCCACGACCCGTGCGATAAAACGCATCGGTTACATCGACGTACTCCCCAAGTAGTGGTAAAGCTCGCGGCGGAGGGGGCCTCCCGAGACCCGGCCGAACTGCCTCCTCGGAAGGTCCACGGGATTCTCCGCGGCCCGGGCAGCAGCACCTCGGCTAGTAAAAAGTCGATTTCCACGCCCGGAACAATGGCAGTGCCGCGCGTCAATATCGGCCAATCTGCGGAGTAATGAGATGCGCAGGCCCGGCTCGGTGAAGCGCGTGGGCCGCCTGCGAGCCCGTGCGGCCCAGGAGAGGACGCCCACGCGGTCACACTCGGGGCCCGCGTGGGCAGCCGCCGGATCCGGTCGGATCGGCCCTCCCCGATCGATAAACTCAGCGAGTGCGCTTATGCGCCCGGGTGGGGGAGGCGGCAATTTCGTCTCGAGCCGCGGCAGGAGGAGCTTTTTCCTGCCTCGCGTGGCTCACGCGGGCCTTTGTCCAAGTGAAACTTGCAAAGCGAGCAAAGAGCGTTAACGCTATCGAGGCCAATTTTCAATTGGATGCTGAGAAATGTAATAAGAATTGTTTACTACGCTACTGGGTAAACCGGGGACAGGCATCAGTTTCTTTGATTTGAAAAGTTTGACTCGTGTCTGCCTGGTTTAAGGAATAATTGATGTATCGAACGAGAAAGTATCTAGACAAATAGAAACCACTCTATAAAAAGTACTATCCTGTAGTAAAATACTTTGCAGTTAAACTACGGAAATTTAATTTCCATCAATAAGTTGCGTCAAGTTTTTCCTAAATACCCTTAATAAATATCGATTCACATAAATTTATACCAAGGAATATTAATTAATTGCCAGAAATTCGATTTTCACTTTTTAAAAGTAATCTAAATTATTGGATAACCTACCGAAAATTTCACCATCCGTGGATGAATTGGAGAGAGTTAAATTTGGAAAACTCGAAGATGAGGTACACATGTAATATCGGAGCTTTTCTCAAACGACGGCGCGTAACGCCCGAATGATAAACCCACGCGGAGACGATGACGACAGCCTCCGCGACGCTGACACCTGACACTTGGCCGTACCCACACCGAATCCCCAGGGTCCAGTCGCGCCGCGGCGGCTGACATATAAGGCGTTACTCAAGAGCGCCCGCAGAGCTTACTTAACCCGCCGGAAAGCGGAGAGGGCGATAATACCGATGTGTATATATATATATACATACGCGCCACACGGACCGGCGTCTAAAAGCGTCCGCTTGACACGCACATGCACGGCGTGTCCTCCGCGTGGAAAAGGAAAGCAGCGCGGCGGATTCCCAGGGCGGCGCGGGGGCGAGTGGAAAATAAAAAGGCGCACTTTCACCCGGGCGAGCGCCCCGCGAGGATTACATACGTGCACGCGTGGAGTACGCGGATAGACGGAGGCGCCTCGCTTTCGGCCACTCGGCGAAACGCGACGACTCCCGCGCTCCCCTTTCCTCGATCGGCCAGCGCATTCCGCCCCTTTTTCGAGGCGATTCAGCGGCGGGAGCACGTGCAGTGCACTTGGGTGCCCCCTTGGGTTTTTCGAAAGGCGCGCGCTCGCCGCCGGTCTAACCTTCTTTCATCGCCGTTATTTTTTCTTGTTTGTTTGAATTTTGGTGGGCGAGCGGAGAGTTCGGTAATGGACAGTAGGTGTTTAGGCCACTCCCGTGGGATGTTATTACACACACGCAGCTGTTATGTATATGTGCGCGCGAGTTGAAGGAGGGACGCGGCGCCGTGGACGTTTCCTTTCGACAGTAAGAAATAAAATAATCGGTCTAACCCGGAACAACGTGACGCAGGTAATGAATCGCTGGCGTTCCGTTTGACGAGGCGGATGTATGGTAACGATTCATCAAGCAATTAGGAGGGAGAGTCGGACGAGCCGAGTGCGGTTTTTATGTTACGCTCCTCGTCGGCGCGCTGTCAGGCGCAATCGCCACGTCGAGCGTAGTTTGGGACGCGATAACCGGTTGACATTAAGTTTATCGGCCGCCCGGAAAGGAAAAGCCAGTCTATCGCCACTACCGGGCATTCTTACGTACCGTTCCCGATGCACATCATCATCGCTCGTCCGCGCTTTCAGCGGCAAGTGCGCGATAATCGCTGGGAGAGCCAGCCGCGAGGTCGGCCCTCGCTCGTATCTCTCTCTCTCTCTCTCTCTCTTGCGTACGACGGCAATCGAACTTAACCACGCGTCCGCTGTACAAATCAGTTGGCCATTATTGATGCGCGCTCCGCCGATTGATATCACTTGCCCGGCTTCCTGCACCTCGGCTAATTCACTGCGCTAAGTGAATTAGTAATCTGATTCGCAGACTTGTACCTATGTACATGGAGGCTCGTTCCGTTTTGTTTAATCCGACGTCATTTAAATGGGTACACGGGCGAATGATTAATTTGCAAATCGTTAAACATAAGTTACATATATGTAGAAAAAAATCAATTAAGCTGAAAAACTGGGTATATAAGTTGTACAAGCAAACGTTCTTATATTATCTTAAAATTTATTTACGTTTGTTAGGGAAAAAGAGTAGATTAAGAAACGAGCTTGATATTTGTCATCAACGTCGCAATGATCGACTCAAAGGAACTATTACGTAAGAGGTGCACATGCACAATGTCGCTTGACTTATCTGTATGATGAATGCTTTATTTCGTAACTATACACTTACCTTTTAAGTGATTATGACTCCAAGAATTATTAACTAAGTAACAAGCTATGTAACTCACTAAATCACTGGACATTATTGTTTCTTAGATATTATTATATCTATACATTTATGTATGTACTGTATGATTTTCTAAAGTGATAAAATGATTTCCTACTTCATTTTACCACCACGAAAACATTGTAAAAATAAGAAAAACCGTATAAACTTATTTAATAGAAATTTACATGTTGTTTATTAAATAGATACTGTGCTTTCAGCATGCACCGTGAGAACAACTTTGATGTACCCCAGGCTAGTGCTGACACTACGCCTATGCGAGAAGCCCCACCTTAGAAATACTCTGGAAAGGGTTCAAGACAACGGCGGACAGACGCCTACCGACGCAAGGTCGGAGAAAAGCATTTGACTCATCCTGCGCAGAACTCGAGCGCTCATTGATGGAAATGAACATAACTGTTCAAACAACCGCCATCCCTGTCACCTTTGCAACACGAGGTGTAGGTTTCGCGGCTGTCGCGGAATTCAGTCGTATGTGCACGACTTGGAATACTGACGCAATCACTGAGATCTGCTCAATATTTCAATATTACCGTGTGGAATTATACCTAACCTATTATAAAATGTACCTGGAAAGATACAGTCAGGGGAGATGCCCTCCTATGACGTTACAGCACTTTTCGTTCTAAGCGAAGATATCCGTCAAGTATTGTCTCCTGTTAACCAAGTGCCTCTATCGACATTCAACATCTTGTCATGTATTGGAAAGGTTGAGGGATCTTGCACCTGGCACTCTATGCCTTTGCAAGGCGAGCCAATCAATGCGGAACAGGCGGCCTTATTTTTATACCCGTTCAATATTAGAAACACCTTGGTGCGATTGGCCAACGCTAAGACGCCGGGCGAGTTTAGGGATGGTTTCCATCAGCTCAACCCTATCCCCGGAGCGAACTGATCGTTTATAAATGGGCATTGGATTTTGATGAATCCAGATCAGGTTTGGCCAAATGAATATGGAGCGGATGAGCTACAGCTTGATATCCATGCGTATTGCAACGTATTGACTCGACTGTCTGGAAGGCTCCCTCCTTCTTTCGGACAGTAGACGTAGAAGTTCTGGCGCAGCACAATATCCCGCAATACGATCTGGATGTTATGAATCACCGTTCTACGGTAGTTCAGGTGTGGTCACCTGACTCTGACATCACTGCGATGGAGCTAACAGTCGGAGCTGCTTCTTTGATTGGTGAAACCAGTGAGATTGTCACGCGCTTACAGATCCAGGGAAGAAAGACCGCCCACTTGTCTCCTGGAGTGGGCTTGTATCGATTGGTCAACTCTCCGAGATCACGGACAGCCTAAGCATCTTGGGACTGATGGTATAGCTCGCCTTCTGGCTTTGCACTAATTAGCGCCACCAGATTAAGGGATATTGTTTACCTCAATGGTTTTGAACTAAGAAGCGTCCCCGGAGAGTCCCACTCCGCAAGAGTTTGTTGCGGTTATGCGATGAAAGAGGGGAGAAGGTGAAGGAGTGAAATAATAAACTCTGGAGAAATGGCGAAATTCTTTCTTTTGATTATTGTGAGACACCGAGGCAAAGGCTGGCAAGGCTCAAACAACAGTGCCGCCCTCCGCTCCCGAGCCGCGAGGAAAAGCGCGCCTTAGTTTCCGCGCGGCACTTTTCGGAACCTTCTACCCATGCATCTCGGGGCGAGATTCGCAAGCTTGATCGCCCCTAACTTCCGGAAGTGGCCCCAGGGTCGTGTGCACCCGACCCTGAGCACACCGATCTCCATAACCCAGGAGCCTCGTCGTTCGACCCTCGACTCCGGTCGGAGGCTCCCTAGGAGTTGCTGCGGTCTCGCTTCGGCTAAAAATGCCCCCGCGAATACGCCCGGAAAACAAAATGTGACACTCCAGCTGTGCACGTCGAAACAAACCTCTTTGCGAATCCCACCCGAACCAGCCTTAATCGCATCTGTTAATTGCTTACTATAAAACAAATATGTAGCCGCCCGTACCTTGCCAACCACCGCATCTCCGAGCCTCTTGCCATCTTCATTTTATTTATTTACAATCATTTAATTTTTACAGTATTTAAATTTTAGCAAACAGTTGTAGCGGGCCATTTAATCGGGCCTGGAGCGCCGCGATTCTTTGTTTACCTACTCGCCGCGTCGGCTCCGGCTCGGCCGGTGCGTGCGAGACGTCATCGCTCGCTCCGAAACACACATCGTGTCATCAACGCCGCTCTTGTACGCAACAAATACTATTATATAGTAAAAATAAATATATATAATAATTTTCAATCGCAGTAAATTGATAATTTTTTGCACGGGTTAACAAGTGTAACTCCTCAGCTTACCATCTTATTTAATAAAGATTGTTAATAAATTAGATTGCGTGTGAATCAAAAAATTGTTAAATATAAAAAACCTTTCGAGAAATATTTCCGCATATCTCCTCTTATTTTTTGTGTATACCAGTTCCAGTTTTTTTTCAATTTACATTAATTCCTTTACATAAACATATAATTAATAAGCACTGACGTATATTTGTATTACTCTTTTATAGTGCAATTACGCAGACTAAGTAACAAAATACTGTAGGAAATTTGTTCAAAATACGTATAAATTTTGTTTATATAATTTATAAAAATTTGTATTTAACGTACCGACATATTATAAAGATTAATGTGTGCGTATACCAGTACTAATAAAAATTATGATAAGATATAATAACTTTAAAGAACAAATATGGCAACGTCTGCATCTGAAATATTTATTGATATTGATATTTATATATTTATTATTTAATAAAATGAGAAAAAATTGAAAAAAAATAGTTTTTTGTTATAAAGTTTTGCCAGTGCACGTATCGATATGAAGTTTCGCATAAGAAACTGAGAAAAAAACGTTATTTTTACAAAGTGGCGAGAAAGGGACGGTTCTCCCACGCGTAAGGCGCGCATAACAAACGGTAGTCACATTAATGTAGGCCCTGGTTGCGAAACGATCTTTGAGAATAAGCAGTTGGCGCGTCTGCAACGGAAAAACAGACGTTTCCCTCGGAACAGTCAAGTTATAGGGGCACGCGACCGCTTAGCCTGCGAGGAAGGTGTAATATATATATTGAACGAGCGACGCGGCGCTTGCGTTGCGATCTTATATTACATCGGCTGGCACTCGGCACTGCATAGCGCCGGAAGGATGAATTCACGCGGGAAAAGTCGGCAGAGGCGTGCTGGCATTGTGACACGCTGCCGGTTTTCTACAGGGTGCAACGACCCAGCGTCGGGTTTCGCCACCCGCATTCGGAGACCGGTGTGTATGTGTACCTGCGCCAAGTTTTGGCGTTTTTACCTCTGCTTCCGGGATACAGAAGACGACGAGCGTGTCGTCGTGAGATTGGTGTGCGCTTATTTCGGAATCGTTGTTATGTATACGTACGTGACGATGCTTTATTCGTCATCGTCCGGAACATTCGCATGGTGCATTGGACAAGCGCCGAAGATTATTTACCGAAAAAAAATATATACTGCTTCAAATAAATATTATTCAATGTATATAAATACACAATTTCCATTGTTACTAATTCAAATACTTGATTTAAAACAAATTTTACCTGGTATGGATTACACTGTTTTTTTAGAAAATTTTTTACAAGTGAAAGCTTTTCAAAAATAGCAAATTACTGATTATAATTATGGGCACACTGAATTCCACTTAAGACAGAAAAAGGTTCAATTAAATTTTATAGTTTAAAATGTATGTAAATTTGTAGGTTAAAGGCTATGAAGAGCCTATATATAACAGCAGATGGAGTATGCTCATCTCAGCTCAAAGTTATACAACTATATATCCTAATTTCTTAATGGGTTTGACCGATCTTTAACCGAATTACTTCTGATATTTTAGCTAAGTGGCCTCGTGAAAAACTAGTTAATTTTTTTTCATCAGGAATGTGTGCGATGCGAACGATGCTCCTCATGAAAGTGCAGTATCAACGGTACTCAACCCGCGCTGACAATAAATATTCGTCGAAAATCAGTAGCGCCTCGGCGGTTGAAGCTTTGCGCAATTTTTCTCGCAATTATTACAATTGGGGTAATGGGAGCGGGTCGAGCTCTTTTGAATTTAACTCAATCAGTTTCTAGCCTCGCGGAGTGATACCGCGCGATAAGAGTCCTCTGCTCTCTTGGCGGCTGTGCTTTGCCGCGCGGAAATTGAAGTCAAGGCAATTAAAAGAGAATTAGAGGGGAGCTAGAAGCGCCGCGAGTGAAACGGACGGCAGCTGGCGAGCTTCCTAATGCTTTCTCCCCCGGCATCAATCGCTTTCGCGGCAGCTTTTTGCATAACGGGGAATCCGCGGCATCGCAACGCCGAGAGTAACAAGAGCCGACCGATGAGATAATTGGATATGCGCGCGTGGCTCTTACCTCTTGGACTCGCCCGGCTAATGAGCCGCCGATCTCCCGATCTTTCCGAGCGATCGATCCGTCCGCTTTCGCGGAAGCACCGCCGATGGCGCAAGAATATCACACGAGCACGTGTGAAAAGTCGTCGATTCTACGTTCGCCTCGATCTTTTCTCTGCTACTCGGCTCGCGACGCCGACAAGCTCCTCCACCTTCCTGATTTGCAATCAAATGCTTCTTTATTCTTTTCATGCCTTCTCTGTAAAAACCTTTTCCGTTCGTTTCGCACTTTATCTTACGTAAGAAGCTATGCGGATAATTATAGATATAGGCGAAATGCTCGAAGAAGCTGTAATAATGAAATGGCGTATAATTGATAATGAGTAAGGAAGATCTGCAGCATTATAAAGCATTAAATTAACAAGTGTTTCGTGATAGTTATTTCTTGACAACGATGCGGATTTTTAAGAGCTTATATATCATATTTTAAGGCCTTGACGTGCAAACGACTTATTAAGAAGTTCAAGGTGTTTGATAATTTTTATCTCGTTTTTGCAATTCAATTTCATTGATTTACTATAATAAAGCTAGTTGAATTTCAAACAGATCTAATTGATTTTTCTAACCACAAATAGACTTTGAAGATTATCCAACGCTATATAATAAATTTCTCTTCGAATCGATGAGTTAATTGCTCTCGTAATTAGACGTGATCGTCGTCTCACGCGATGAATTATATTTTTAAGCAGATTGCCCGCCGCGTACATTATACTTTTTCTTCCGTTGTAATGAAAATCACTTAATCACCCGTAATGACGTCATGGCAGGATCAATCTTCTAATTAGGACGCAGATATACATACACGTCCACGTATGCCGAAGGTTGCGCCGATACGTTCCCGGCAATTCTGACTGAAAAAATGTTTTTCTTTCCACAGATTCGACACGGGCCGCGATGGCTTCCTCGACCTCGCCGAGCTCAAGCGCATGATGGAGAAGCTGGGCGCACCCCAGACGCACCTTGGCCTCAAGGCGATGATCCAGGACGTCGACGAGGACGGCGACGGGCGCATCTCGTTCCGCGAGGTCAGTAGCCTGCCCCGCGGTTATTATTACCGCCGCGCCGGAAATATACCCGCGGATTATCCGGCGCGTCCGTTCGGGAAAGCGCTCGTGTTACCCCGCACTTCCATGCCTTTGTGAGCCGGAATCTAATTTCACCGGCGGGGACGCATTGGAAAACTGTCACGTGTGCGGCGAACGCGTCGGGAATTATGCTTTCGTTTTTCACGTACTACGGGGAGCAACGCACTTGCCGGGTGATCGATCATTCCAAACACTCGCGACTGCAGAGGTACACGATGGATTGTACGCTATAGTCGGGTTTAATTGATTCTTAAACGGTTTATCCACGTTCGGGACGACTTGGCTGGATTCCCTTTCAATGGGTATTTTGGAACCGCTTGAAAAGTTAAGGATCATTGATTAGCCATTTGTTCCGCTGCCTGCTCTCGTCGATAAAATGTTAATCAAACGTTTTATAATGAATAGCCTCGCTCCGACATTAGTCGTCATAAAATATTAATCAGTTTTGATGAATTACCCGTACTATGCGCGCGATTTATTCCGATCATTTAAATAAAAAGCCGCGTACACTTATGTGTCGACAAGCCGTAAAGCACACTAAGCGATTCATTGTTCACCGCCGTGCACAACTTACATGTAATAATACCGCAAGTCTTTGTACGTATCCGCTTATATAGTCGACCGCTTGATTATTCACCGGATCGCGTTCGAGAAAGAAAGTGGGATTAGTAACTGTATAATCGCGCTCATTCACTGAATTCGATTTGTCGACGCTCATTTTTTTTTTGTTTTGAGCTGAATTCAATTAAATCCGCGAATGCTAATGACTGCGCACTTACTCACCGCGTGCCGATGACCAATTCGCTTACCGATTTATATCCTTGAATCGCTTGTAAATTAACAAATAAATCTTTTTTTTTTTTTTCGAAGCACGCCGCGCTGTGCCGTCAATTGCCGGCTACCTTGGAGCGGCGTCCGCTCGTCCCCGTGCTTTCACCCGGGGGTAGAGAACAATCCTCGTGTAAAATTCAAGGCCTATCGCCAGATCTCCAATTCGGTATGAGGCGCACTCGCTGCTGGAGAAGTCGCGCGAGCGCGTACGGCGCGCATCCGTTAGGTAGCTTCTTTGAATTGTACTCTTTACTGGCACTGGCTTCAACGGTTGTTCATATACATTGACTACTGTATACAGCATAAATCCGGCAGGTTCTAACGGAATGTACGCGGGCTTCATTTCGATTTTTATTCTCTCTTTTTCCTGGGTTTTTCCCGCGTAGAAAAACAAGGTCGAGTACAAAGTAGAAGTTAGTCAAGGAATTTTGTTTTAAATACCTTTGAACATTTCTAACGCGTACGTGTTACAATTATGATTTTCTTGTGTGTGTCGTGTACGTAAGGCGAAGCTGGCGCACCTAATTAAAAACCCGTTTTACCTGCGTCCATTTCTGGCGCCGATGTTTTGCACTTTCCAACCTAATGGTAATTTATAAGATAATCATGCCCTTCGTGTGCTTTAATCAATTCACTTGCAACTTTATAATCGAGGGCTGTGTTGTTTTACGAGCCGATTAGTAAAATCAGTAAACACTTTAAAAGCATTTTATGTATAATTATCAACCGAATACTTATATTACTTATAGGAAATTTACATATCGACAGATATTTTTGTTCGACTCGAATCTAAATCTAATGCGCTGGATAATATTTTTCTGCGCACAGCAAATGATTTGTAATAGCCATAAATAATTTATTTATGAAGTCTGAAACGTTTACTGGTTTATTATTAAAATGTTTAAATCGAAATTATGCAAAATAATATATATATATGTGTTATACATATCTAGATACATGTGAAGTTAGCATAGTGAAAAATTAATCATAGGAACTAAATAGACCTATAATGATATAAATATGTAAAAGTTCAATGACATAAGTTAATGGGATTCGGTTTTCTTGTTAACGTTTTTAATAATAAATTTCATTGTACGGCTTCATTCGGATCTTTGAGATTTTCACCTTTGTGATTTTATATACGAAGGTATCGCGTTTAACACCGAGGCCTGTACAGAATGGATACTAACGCGCATTTAAAGCAAAGACGGCAAATATACGGTATAGCCAAACGGAATAAATCCTTAGGTTGACGCGCGCCGCACAACGACAATAAAATTGAAAGCATTAAGGCTCTTGGCGTTTGCGGGATGCAAGCTCTGGGCGTCAAGTCGCAATGCGCGGATCTTGGGTGTCCTCAAAGTGAAACAAACGACGCGACGGCCAGCCGCGTCAAATGCCTTATTTATCGGCCAACTATTCGAGATAATGCGCGCGAGATGCCCGCACGAGGCAGCGGCCGGACAAAGTAGTCAGGGGAGGCATCCCTGCGTGGCTTTAACTCCAGGTTTGTGCGTATCGGATAGCCGATCGGCGCGCGTGCCCTTATCGCGTGCGACGCCAACGGGATACTATCGGCCTCCTGCGAGGCTTATCTCCCGGATATACACACACCTGCGGCCGCGCAGTTTTACGCGCGCCTCCCTTCAACGCGAGGCTCGCGTGTACGCGTGAACTATGGGCCTCGTGACTCAGCTCCGCGCCAGCCACGGCAAACACTTTAGTCGTTTTGCGCTAATTTGTACGTACGGTGCCTAGTGGAAGAAATAGGTTTTCGGGGAGCCTTTGGAGAAGCGTACGCGTGATACTTAGCATACTCACGATAATGAGAGCACCGGCCGATCTCGTGATCGATTCCTATTCCGACACGAGTTTACCAATTATTCATTGCTGTGGAACCTTTACACAATGTTTATTGAATTGGTTTTTTTTTCCAATTGCCTTTCGTGCATTCGCCTTGTACAGCACCTGTCCATCCTTTATTCAGTAATTTTTTTCAAATCAACCGTAGAGCATTGAACCCTCGATTTCACCATTATTAGACAAAGACTTTTTTTCGACTTGCGAGTCTAGTCCGCTTAAGCTTTGGGAAAACTCCGAGGAGCAAAGAAGATTTTCATTCTATCGACTCGATGAATCATGTGCGTTAACGAAGGCGCGCGGGGGCGGCCGGCCTCCGCGTCCCGCGATAGCCGATCGCGATATTTGATCGGGCAGTATTATAGTTTCGAGGGATCCTTGCACATACACAAGTACCGCGATATATACCGCGACCTTCTTCAACTTCCGCATGTGGTGCACCGTACAAAGCCGATGCGTCACACAGGCCGCGCGGCGCGCGTTATTTATAATACACACCTCCATGATAAACATATATAAGCATCACGAGAAGTTTGTGCTCATGAGTAGGTCTCGGATGTTTCCGTTTTGCCCTCCTGCCTCCGAGCGGCGGGCGCGCTCGACTTGCGTCCCTGAGCGAGGAATTATTGTACTTTCGGCCAGTATGCGCTTCCGTAAAGGCAGCGCGCGAGCGCGGAGTCAATAAAATAATTGCCCGGGAGCTGGCGAACCTTATATTGAGCTTGAGTTCTCGCCGGGTTTTTGCGGATCACTTTGTACCCAATACAACTGGTACCTCGGCTTGTACGTGTACACGCACGCTCGCAAATACTTTCCGTAACGATTTTGCTGGCTGGCAATTTCGGGTCATTAAAATATTTAAAAGGGTAATATAGCGGCCGCGCCGACAGCAGAATGTACGCGAGCTTTCCTCGATGGCTTCTCGTGTAAATTTGCTGTTATCGTAAATAACGCCCGAGAGAGAGAAAAAAACATACTTTTGCAGCTTGTTATTACACGTATCTATGTACGCATGCGATTAGATTAGAAAACTCAATTTGACCGATTACCTATTGATTTTCGCGGTACTGCGGCTCGGTTGAAGGAACTGTCCGAGGAACTGTCTCATTGCGAATGCATGCGTCACATATTGGCCGGCATAACTACCTGAAAGCCAAACTGCGCTGATTATATCTGTGTGCGTATGTAGACAATTTCCGATTTATTGGAACGAGAGACTATAGACGCGTGCCGGCGCAATTACTCCGAGGGAAAAGAAAATGAGTCACTTTGTAGTCGCAGTCGCACTCCCTGGCACCGCTCGCATAGGCGCCAGTGCAGCTCATCCAGATACGGAAGCAAAGCATGTAGTTAGCATCGGCGCTCGAGGCGCGATTGTTCCTCAGGCCCTTTGTCTCCCGTAGCTCTTGGCTTCGCTAAATCGCATAGTTTTCAGGCGCGAAAGAGGCCCGCGGTTTCCTTTTAGAAAGTAGTCCCCCGCTCATTATGGCCGCAACCCCATTACGGATTATATGCCCCGCTCGCATAGCTGTGCCGATATCCCCGTGTACAGCTACATCGGCTGCCACCGCTGCCGGGGATTATGCAACAATTATGTCGTAAAGATCCTCCCGTGGCTCGCGGAACCATTGTAAAAGTAAAGCAAACAGAAGTGCACGAAGCCGCCCAGGCGCTCGGACCTTCCGCGGCTCTTCGCCTCGTAGTAAAACCGAATAGAAGATCGTTCGGGGAGAAATGCAAAAGCGCTAGCTTCAGAATATGTACTAAAGGATCCACCGTCTTCTCTGTTGCACAGTTCCTTTTGATCTACCGCAAGGCCCGAGCTGGCGAGCTCGAGTCCGACTCAGGCCTCGGACAGCTCGCCCGTCTCACGGAGGTCGACGTCGACGAGGTTGGAGTCACCGGAGCCAAGAACTTCTTCGAAGCTAAGGTATCGCATCAAAAAGTACATTATTTGTTGCACCTGCCCGTAAAGACATTTATGTACACGCAGTTAACGACCTTTAATCGCTTTGCTTATCGCCGGGCCCGGGCTTACTCGACGAAATACGTGATTTATGACACTTATAACAAACGATTCTAATTCAATATATAGCTATACTTTTGGCTACTGATATGAGAAAAAGATTTGGTTAATACTTACATTTATTATCTTTTATGTAGTAAAATCATTTTCTGTGATTCTGTACGTGCTGATCTTGCAAAATATTCATATTACTGGAGAAAAAAACTTTTCCTTTCAAACGAGATTTGTCCTTGTGCACTGTAAAAGAAAGTTAATTGTGTTGTAACGACCTTTGTAGTCATAGCTACAGTTAGCTAGATATCAATCTATGCAAAGTGTTCGAGATCTAGTTGCACTGCCGCGTCGGGCGTGTCGCGAGCGGTCCCGTCATCGCATACATACTCTTGACCATGTACCAATTGAACATTGCAGATCGAGGAGCTGCGAAAATCGAGCAAGTTCGAGAACGAGATCCGCATGGAGCAGGAGGAAAGAAAACGCGAGGAGGAGGAACGCGCCGCGAGGCGCGAGCAGTTCCGACAGAGGGCCGCTATTTTTGGCAACAACTGAGGGAGCCGCGGATGCGCTCGCGGGGCCAATGCCTTAGAGGAATCCCGCGGCTCTGCCTACGCGCCATGGACACCAGACTCGCCACTCCCGACATACCCGCGCGACCCCGATGCACATTTCGACTACGGCTAAGTGACTTTTTTAAGTGGCGATCGCAGGGGAATCCCGTTTTTTTTTTAATCGCTTGGCGGTATTACGATGTATCGCGTGCCGACCCCTCGTTATGGGCTTCGGAAAATCTATTGTTCTTATAAAGGTTTATGTCAAACTTACTCGAGGACAGATGCGGGGAATCCTTTGAAATTCTCTTTCACTTGTTCTGTATATGTATACTTCCGCTGCGGTTGCGTATTGTAGTCAAGCATTGAAAGGGAAAGCCAGAACGAGTTATATTAATGATGTACGTACAAGCGTATATATATATATACACATGTTATATTGTTGTTGCTGATCGTGCTCTTCTTTTTAAAATCATGTATTTAATGAAAAAAATACGCATGTCAAATTTAAATAAAATGTTGTTGATGTAAATGCGTTACAAATATTGTATTCGAAAAATATTTTTCCGAATCATTTTTCTACGAGTTAATTTTTGATCTCACTGTTTCATTTTTGATTATTTTTACTGCCTTTTACAATTTAGTCTATCATGTATATATTTAACAGGAATTCTTAAATATTCTTCCATTAAACATTATGCCTGTCATACATAATGTCACAAAAAATTTTTCAACACATTAAAAATGAATATTTAGTTTTTATTTGTACTTGGGGTTTGCATTGTTGGTTAGTTTAATTTCATTTACATTTTTACCAAATCATCAAACAACTTATACATCAATTTAAAACATTATATTATTATGCGCTAATTACTATGTACACAAAAAGGATTTGAATGAAAATATTATACGAGTCAGCTGAATTTTTCAAATATTCAGAATCAATGCATTTTAAAAATTACAAAAGCGTTCAAAAATGTATGCGTATAGAAACTGTTTGCACCCGCAATTCGTTTTATTAACATATTTTTGGCAAAATTAACGATTTTTGTAGCCTTTTTTAAATCTAATTGTATTCAAATTTTTTGCGAAATAAAAAAAGTATCGCAACCGTTCTACTAGAGTTTGCAGGAGTGTTGTATATAAGAAGATTAAAACATGAGTTGCTGTCAGTATGTAGATTTTAATGATTTTTTTAGATTAATCGTTATTTTAATGATAATAATTACTTGTAAATCGCAAACATCTTATTTCAGAAAATGTATCTATTATTGTGATAATAAAGCCTCATAAAAATAATATTTCCAACTTATGTTGTATATTTTGCTATTTTCCTGATAAAACTTTAGTATTACAATTTAATTTAAAAAATTTTATGTTTAATTTTATATTTTATAAATATAATTTTATATTATATTTTACACTTTCATATTATTTTTTTATGCTGTAAACTTTAACTTATACTTCACTATATTCATATTTTTATGGGTAATTGCCAAAGTACCTAAAATGTCAAAGTGTCCAAAATGCTTTTAATATATCTACATAAAAAAAGAAGTGCTTCATGAAAATGCACTTTAAGCACTTTTATACAACAATAGTAATTTACAGTTGATTGTGTGTGAATGGAAAATTACATCTGTTTTTATATAGTATTTATTAATTGTTACGTTTATTTTGTTTAAAATTTGTTTCTTTTGAAAATTTTTCAAATCTGTCACTTCATTTTTCTTTTCAACTATATAATATAAGTAGACGTTATAGTTTAAACTGCAGTACATCTTTCATTTAAATTGTTACAATGAACTTTTTTATAAATATCGAATAATTTACAAGATCACCCTACAAGCATTTTACTTATATTTTTAAATTTTAGCTTTTGAAAATAAAGTTAATATTTATTATCAATATGCATTAATATTTTTAAAATAACTAAATTTAGAAATGATCACAAAAGAATGAATCATAAACGAATTAAAACATTGTATGAAACAAAGGGAAATAAAAATTTAGAAAGCTTTTAAATGGCGGTAAATCCGTATTCACCCATCAGACGATAACGAGAGTTCGAGAACTTCTAATTTCCAAGCACCTCGAATGGATTTATATTTCTCGATTCCCTTCGATTTTTCATCTCGGAGTTCTCAACTCAACTAGTCATACGCACCTATATACGTGTAACCGTGAGAATATAGCATTCGCGGGCATGACGTGAATTTTCGCACAGTAAAAATTTACACAGAGCAAGAGAAGTGATTTTATAGCAAGGTATCAGTCAAACATTTAAATTTTATTATATATATTGCTCTAAATAAATTTTCGAGTTTCTTATATCGATCTAGACCTAACCTTCTATTGGTACTGTTAGTTTGCCTCGCCCTTTACAATAAGTATCCTTTTTCATTTTTGCAGTCAGAAAAAGGACAACAAAAAGTTTCTAGCGTTTCGTTTTTATCAACACAAGTATTTTTTTAAGTATACAAGTAAAAAGAGAGAGAGAAAGTACATCGAGTGAGCAACTTCGAGAGAAATTCATCTAAAGGTTTGTAAGCAATTGTGACTCTCGTTCATGAATTGTAATTTACTTAAGTGTGACGAGGATAGAGTCACGAATCAAGAGACTGGTAGTTGCTCGCAGTTGCTTATAGCGTCTTCGCAGTCTTGGCATATTTTATTTAATTACGAAATTATCGCAGTTGGATATAAAAGTTAAGGTTAATAATTGTAGATAAAATCTGTACATAAATATTAGATTCACTTTGTCAACCAAAGCATATTTTTCAAGTATTTTGCTTGACTCTTTTATTTAGAGGTTAAGAAACTTTCGAATGCTTTAATCTAAACTTATAAAAGTTAGTTTTTCGGGAAAAGAATTAATTTTGTAATAAAATATTATTTATTAACTTATATTTTTACTGTATATCTGTTTTTATATATTAGTTCGCATAAATAAATGTTTTCTTTTGTGAAATTAACAGAGTGACTGGGCAACTTTCGGGTTGGAATGGCCGGCGCAATGTTGTTCGAGCGAGCGCAGGCGGTGTCTATAACTAATCGTAGTGAGGGAATAAATCTCCTCAATGAGATCGTTTTGGATCCAAACATAGGAATTGCAGAGGATGATGAAGATAGTATTCGAGTCAAAGAACAAGGTATTCTCCAACTGGGTGAGCTCTATAAAAAAGAGGGCAAGGCTAAAGAGTTGGCTGAACTTATAAAAGCAACTAGACCATTTCTGACTCTTATTAGCAAAGCTAAGGCTGCAAAACTTGTTAGATCCCTTGTTGATTTCTTCCTGGACCTTGAAGCTGGTATTGGCATTGAGGTGAATAGAATTTTATTTTATAATTATATCTTAAGATTGAAAAAGCTTTTGATTTTAATACATTTTTAGTAACTGGTATATTAATATTAAATTAATCTTAATAAAATAGTTGTCTATGTTAATATAATGATAACTATCTTTAACTATGTAGTCTATGTTAAATTAATTTAATTACATATTCTGAAATATATTTAATTATTATAATCAATTAATTGATAACAGGTACAATTATGCAAAGAATGTATAGAATGGGCAAAAGAAGAACACCGAACATTTTTGCGACAGAGCCTGGAGGCCAGGTTGATAGCACTATACTTTGACACTAGTATGTTTGCAGAAGCACTTCAACTTGGTTCTGCACTATTGAAAGAGCTAAAAAAACTAGATGATAAACAGTTATTAGTAGAGGTTCAGTTATTGGAAAGTAAGACGTACCATGCTCTAAGTAATCTTGCAAAAGCAAGAGCTGCATTAACCAGTGCTAGAACAACAGCAAATGCTATTTATTGCCCACCAAAAATGCAAGCTGCTTTAGATCTCATGTCAGGTATCTTGCATGCTGCTGATGAAAGAGATTTCAAGACTGCCTACTCCTATTTTTATGAAGCTTTTGAAGGGTATGTACTTAATTTTTAATTAATGTGATTATTTAAGACAATTTTAATTATTATTTTTACAATATCAAAATGATTTATCTGTTATTTTATAAATATTTTGCTAAAAATGTTGTGCTTAGATCCTAATAAAACATTTGCTAAGGATTGTAATTAAATGTATCTTTTTATTGCAGTTATGATAGTGTCGATAGTCCTAAAGCTTTAACAGCATTGAAATATATGTTACTCTCAAAAATTATGCTACGTTCACCTGAAGATGTTCAAACAATTATGTCAGGAAAACTAGCAGTTAAATATGCTGGCAATGATTTAGATGCAATGAAAGCAGTTGCTGAAGCAAGTCATCGACGGTCTCTAGCCGATTTCGAAGCTGCTGTTAAGCAATATCATCAAGAACTGAAAGAAGATGTTATTGTTCGAGCACACCTTGATTCACTTTATGATACAATGTTGGAACAAAATCTTTGTCGAATTGTCGAGCCTTACTCACGCGTACAGGTAATTGTTACATTTATTAAATTTTTCTCATAATTGTAGACTTGAATACTTTTTGAATGAAATGAATTTTGTAAAATATAACTAAAACTGTTTTATAGGTTGGACATATTGCATCATGCATATCTCTTGCGATCTCCCAAGTAGAAAAAAAGTTATCACAAATGATTTTAGACAAAAAATTAAAAGGAGTACTGGATCAAGGTGATGGCGTTTTGATTGTCTTTGAAGATGCACCAAGAGACAAGACATATGAAATAGCACTGGAAACTGTTCACAGTATGGGAAAAGTTGTGGACACACTTTATCAGAAAGCCAAGAAACTCACCTAGCCTTTTGAATTGAACTCTGTATAATTAACCTACTATAATTATTATTACTATTAACGATTATTAATGTTAGATCATGATCAAATCCCTTTGAAGAGTTGCATACTTATTTTGTATTCATAAAGTTTGCAATTTCTTTTAACATTTTCAACGGTTTATCAGTTTCTGTACTTAATCGTTGGAGTAACAAAATCATTTGCCAAAATTCATAATTCATAGAAATTCCGAAAAATGTAGAAAAGGCAGTGCTTTTTGAAAATAATTTTCGCTTTTTAAATTTGATAAACAATGAAATAAATAACCGAGTAAAAAGAAACGATTTATCTTTATTAATCTACATAAAACTTTAAGTAGTAGATTTAAAATTACTTCAAACCTCGTATCGTTATGAATTTGTAATAAATCTGTTTGTCTGGTTTTTGTACATAAAGATGTCAACGTTATAGTTAAAACCTATTTTATTTTAAGATAAAGTTATAAACAGGTTTTTCTAAATGTCAATATCGAACACAAGTCTGTATTCTTGATTATGTATCAAATCTAATTACCTATTATAGAAATTGTTTTTATTCAATATTATTTTAATTATTAAACATCTTTTAATCTATCCTATATTGCAAGTATTACAATTCTAATTTTTGGCACAGAACCTTAGTGTCAAATTGACTAGCAATTTTTTACTTAACGTTTTAGGAGCTCTTTATGGAGATATTCAAAAATATAACTATAAATTTGAATAAATTAATGATCAATATTAAAATTAACAAGCACAATTTAAGGATTTTAATAAATGTCTCATGTCTGCATTATGAAAAGATGATGTCTTTAGCGGAATATAGAAATAAGTGAGTATGATATAATATCACTTTGTATGGCAAACGTGTACAGATATATGGTTACGTTTGAGTAAATTTTTCTCTGAGTTTTTTATAGAATAAAAAGTTAGAATTTAGCTAATCTTGCTCAATGGTATTGGTATGTTTTAATAGATATTAAATTGCATGAATTAGTAGTAAGTTTTGATTTATTTATTCATCAAGAATAGAATGATGAGTATACGGAATAAATAATATTGACGCCAATATTTAATTTTTTTTAGACACCAATGTTTTCAACTGCGAAATATAATAGACATAAATATGTTTTGCATACAAAAATTAATGAATAAATAAAATTAATTCTTTTATGTCTTCATATTAGCTATACAATCACTTAAATATGAATGATTTACTAACACTAAGGATCTGATAAAATTATAAAATTTTATCTAAATCAGATTTTTGGATAAATATTTGGATTGGTTATAAATGATTTTTCCTATTACAGATACATACAAATTCATTTAAATCTATTTAAAAGAAATTAAATTATAATAAAAGTTATTTAAATGATAAATAAACTCTTTAATATGTAAAAAAACATTTTGACACGTGAATATTTGGTCTCAAATAAAATAAATTATTCTGAAAAATAATTTAAAAAAAAAACTAATTGTAAATTTTAATTATACAATATTTAAAACAAATTTAACAAAATTTGTATGATAATTTAGTATTGAGAAAAAAGATAAACGAAATTAAAAGAAATTGAAATATAATTCTATAATAAATTGAATTATAATTGATTCAGTAAAATATTTTTAAATTCAATTATTCATCACACTCTCATAAGAATACCCAGCCTATATTGTTTAGAATCTACTTTTTGAAATTTTAGAAATAAAATCAGCTGTGCAACTCCCCTCTGATACCCTCCGTTCTCTTTGCGGGAGACGAAGAGAGATAGTAATACTCGGGTGCTTGAGTATGACACTCTTTGGTTGTATACATATATACCATTGCACCGTGTCCAGTATTCAGAGTAGTGTATCGTGGTATATCGCAAAAGTCACAGTCAAGAAGAGGTGAAACTTGGTATCTCTCTTTCTCTCTCCTTCCTTCCGCACACATGCATAGACCCATTTGCGCATCTGCGGATAGACGACATGACGTCCGTCAGCGAAAGATAAGTTATAGTAGGGGTAAGTGCAAGTGCCTTTTCTCGGGCGCACGCGAGAAAAAGTAACTCTGTGGGTGATCTCCTTCCCACTCTTTCCTCTTGTAGTCGTTCTCTCTCCCTCTCCTATAGTGAGGGTGACGGCAGGACAGATCGGAAAAGGAGGAGACGGGAGTCGTGCTCGAGACTGGTGACTTCGGGACACGCACAGTCGCACACGCATCGCGGAAAAGATGTGAGAGGGGAAACATAGTACTTTGCAGCCGAGTTCAGTGAAAACACGTACGTGTGGCAGGGGCCCGCGCGCGAGTACGTCTGTCCCACGGTGCTCGAAGGAAAAAAGACAACCGTGGAGATTGAACAAGGTGCAACATCTACTCCAAAATATAGCATAAGGGAGACATCGAGGTCGCGCTCGCAAGAGCGCGACGATAGTGACGACGATTTTCCAGGGTTATACAGGAGCAGGCTGCCTGCAATTCGTCTCGTCCAAGGTAAAAAACCGCAACGTCGTCCTCATGAGTGTGTGTACGAAAGAGATGTAGAAACTTCGGTTGGATGGTTGGATCAGCGGTTGTGGATGGCCAAGAGGATTCAAGCACCTTAACCTAATTTCCGTCAAGTGGGAGGGGACACAATCAGATGAACCCGAAAAGCCTTATTTCTTCTATATTTGTGTCTCTTCTCCTTTTCTAGATATTGGCGGCTCGTACAGCACGAGCAAGCATGACGGATAAATTGTTTAGCGAATAGTGCACAATGCGATAAAAGCCAGCACTTGCAGTTATTCTCTTTCTTTTTTCGCTATTTGCGATTTGATCGAGCACTGCGAGACCCATATGTATGAATGTTTATGAGTTTATGAGTCACTGCTTGCGGCTCACGAGCTCTACTTAGTCAGTAGTCTCACACATCTGGAGAGAGAATGCCAAAGCCTTTGCAATACGAATATTATTACACCTTCAAAATTATTCAAATCGCGTTATAGCGTTTATTTTAAAATTTATGCTTCCTTTTTTTTCAAGTTTGGTAAGGAGTCAAAATGCCAGCGCCACCTCCGCCTCCGCCAGCACCCACGTTTAACCTTGGAGGAGGTTCTGGTGAACAAGGCAGAGGAGCTCTGCTACAGTCCATCAGAGCAGGAAAAACTTTGAAAAAAACAGTAACAGTAGATAAAAGTGCTCCTGCAATAGGTGGTACGTTACTAATTTTTCTTTCGTCCTTTTCCATGGATAATGTTAAAATAAATTTTTATTCTATTTTCTATTGTTATTGTCATACATTGGTTTCCTATATGTTTCAGGAAAAATTCGTGGAGAATCTTCTAGTACATCAACGTCTAATATAAACACAAAAATCTCTACATTAAATTCAAATGTAGGTAACAGTATTAATAATGGAAACCCAATCGGATTGGGTGGCCTATTTTCAGGCGGTATGCCCAAGTTGAAACCTACTGGCATGAGAAGTAATCTTTCTGAACGAGATAATGGTAATCATCCATCAAATATTATTTCTGCTACTTTACCAAGTGTCAAACGTGGTCCACCACCTGTACCACCACCAGCCGCACAAAAGCCACAAATTTTTACTCCAAATGCTCAAGCATTAGAAAGTAGTGTGAATCATAATGTGGAGACTCCTCGAAGTTCCTTTGGTAAGCCAACATTTGCACCAAAACCACCAACATCTACCGTAATACAACAAAAACCTTCACCACCTCCTAAGAAACTTAATCTGACGACAGGCAATTCAGTTTCCAGGTAAAATTTTATATAAAATTATTTTAACAAAATTTTTTTAATTTTATGATGCTATCTCAAGTCAAACAAATGTTTTTTTGACAATTATCTAATTAAAAAAGTACCGTTTAAAACTCAGTTTTAATAGACAGTACTATAATCTGAGCATACGTTATATAGTACAAATTGCAGTTGAATAAGAAATTATTTTGCTGTATACAATGTTTGGCAGAATGAAAGAACTCTTTTGTCATTTGAAAACATTGGATCAAATAGTTTTATAAAATTATTATCAACGAGTTTTAACAGCGGAGAAGATTAATAACGATACCAGATCAAGAAATGATCGAGGCATCGTAGCAAATGGAGAATATATACTTTCAGAGCGCAGAGTATGCGGCTACCGCGCTCGCCACCGGTGTTAGCCCCAACACCATCCTCGCTGCATCAGTCGCAGGACTACCTGAACGAACCTCACCAGAGGATGGGCAGCCGGGTGTTGAGGGCACCAGGTGTTCGACCGCCCTCGCCCCCGACCTCGCGAGCCACTAGCAACAGCAATGGGGCCCCGATCACGAGGGTCGCGCCGCCTCCGCCCTGTCGGGCTCCTTTAATACCACCTCCGCCGCCGCCGTTGCCGCACCGTTCAAGCTCCTCAGTGTCATCATCTCCAGTGGCAACGTCGGCGTCCTCTACGCCAGCCTCGAGGCTCGCACCCTCCGTGCCGCCGCCCCCCACACCCCCGACCCGGGGCCAGTCGCTGCAGCAGCGCAACGGCCAGGCTCTGGGCCCGGCCGAGCTGGAGACGCGCTTCGCCGACTTTTTCCACTCGATCGGGACCTTCCCGGCGCCCGAACCCTTTCGTGCCCTTCCCAAGGTCTACAACAGCAAAACCGGTGAGCAGAACCGGCTGCACTCTTATTTTGTTTTCTCTACTATGAATAAGAGGCGAAATTTTTTTAATTTCGATTTCTGACCCCCTCCATCTTTAACTACTTCATTTCTAACGTTTTTTTGGGTTTGATTTTTTATTAACTTGATTACTACTTATCAGCAAAAAGGTTTAAAGTATAATTAGCGAACTGTTCACGAATTAGTTAAATTGTTTTAATCTAATGCATCCGAGTGTGTTTCATTCTATATTCAAGTAGTATGCATGTACTCCTCTTTTTCTATAATAACCATACTAAATGCGTTACATTTATTATATTTATAATATAATATGAATAACGTCCTTATTTTATGCAATCTTTCCAGTCTGTAAACTATTATTTTTTCACATACTGTATTAAAAAATAATGTCGTAATACCGACGTATAAATTACGCGTTTTCCACGCAAACTATTGCTTTAATCTAATTTAATATTTGCAAACTATTAATTAGTCTAGTCTTTAACTACGATGTAATTTCTATAAACAAGATCACACGTTTTATGTGTTGAAACTAATAGAGAATATAAATATCGTAATATTAAGCAAAATTGGCAACTATTAATAGTTTTACTTTATGAAATATTTGTACCAACATTCTATTTAAAGGATCAATATTTTTTTTTATTTATATTTTTTTTGTACTTTCTGTTGAGAATTGCCCAAAAATATTAATTACATATCAAATTCCTTTAATATTTATTTTTGATTGGATGGTGATTTCTGCTTTTAGATACTTTCATATTATATAATTAGTAGTTAATTGTGTTGTACTTAGTTATGCTTAAATTATAATTGGATACTCCAATAACTTGGATCTCGAATTATAAGAAACATCTATTCTGTAGATTGCAAATATATACAATGTTCTTTTTAAAACTCATTTGTTACAAAAATAGGTAAATCAATTCATTCAAAATATATACTTTTTTTATTTATACTAGTTATTATTTGTATATTTTATTTAATATTTTTTTATTTATAATAAAAAATAGATATTTGCAAAAAAGAAGATTCTTATAAAAAATTGTTTAAAATTATATAATTGATAATGTTTGATTCGATTCAGTTTAATTATTTAATTACATGTGCATTTTCCCACCAATGCATTGTAACCTATGCAGAAAGAGTAATTTTCTGAATTAATTTAGGTAAAGAGGTTAATGCTTCATAGAAACAAATAACGTTGTATTACGACAACAATAATAATGCTGTTTTTAAATACAAAAAAGATATTGCAAACGAAGTTATGAAATTAATACTTAGAATACTACATTGTGATGATTATGAATAATCATTAAATTATTTGTTTCCTGTTATATTTTTTATATTATGTATAATTTGTTATTAAAATATTGATATATCAATGAACAAATAGTAGTTGTAAAGCCAAAACAAAATATTTAAAAAAAAACCTTTGACTGAATCATGAGTAAATGTACAAATGAGTTTTTTAAGCATAAATGATGCACTATCAAAAAAAACTAACTTAAGCTTATAAGCATAATATCAATAATTAACTTAATTGTCATTTTTAACTACTTTATCGTTAAAAATAATTATTAAACCATATTATTATTGTTTTCAAAACTACTGATTCAAACTGATTGAGGCTTAATGGTTTCTTTGCAAAACAAATAATTCAGCAACAAATGCAACAACATACTTATTATTTTTTTTATTTAATAAAACAAAATACCAATATAAGTAGCAGTAACTGTTATTTAAAATAAATTTAAATTAAATAATAATTTTGTAAATTAAACTGACAATTGAAACATAAAACCTTATGAATTCTTCACAGTATTTAAATAAGTGCACTTTTACACTCCGCTTAATCATTTGCAACATATAATATATTGCATAAATATGGCTGTCTAATCCGACTAACAATACATTGCTATTTAATTTTTCTATAATAATGTATAATAATTTTATTTACTGTTAATCAGATTATAAATAAATAAAACGATTTATGTTTTAAGCAATACTGCACAAGAACTTTATTTATTATGTGCATATGTCTGTCGTTTATTTGTTCTACTTTGTTTTCCTTAAGAGATTTCAATAGAATTGTACTATCTATAAAAATTTTCTGTTTGATTATTGGCATCTTTTTCGTTATCATTCTTGTTGGCACTATACAATGAGATTGTTTTTTATTATTTCTGCTTAAAAGTAGATTGAAAGTATAAGGTCCAAATAAACGTAAAATTTCGGCGGATTACGTGAAACTGAATAAAATCTTCTGAGTCTTTTCTCACTGTCAGATATAAATCAATAAAGATAATAAATGCAACTAAATCGAGTAGCTGAATAATGCATGGTAGCTGATCCACATTAACCCAAGCATTAACCGTAGTTCCTGGACATGCGGCATGTTCCGCTCATGTAGTATTTTCTAATTCAATAACATAGAATAAATTGGATGAGTACTGGAGTAGATGAATATACGTAAAGAAAAAATCGTTTCTTGACAAGTTGCAGTGGCAAAGCAACAGGCGCCCGCACCGCCTCTTCGCTCAGTTTCCAATGCCGGTAGTGCTCTTCATTCTCCGAGCACCAGGCAGCAACAACAACAGCAACAACAGCAGCAGCAACAACAGTGGCAACAGCAACAAAATGCTGCTTCGTCAGCTTGCTAAGGAAAAATGCACTCTTGTCTATGCTTTCTATTTTATTGTTGGGGAGAACCGCGCCATCCGGATGAACTTCCTTCGCCTTATTTGTGAAAATATGTTTATTTAAAAGAAACAAAAACCAAGAGAAAGAGACGAGAGTTGCATATATTTATATATAAATAGGTATACATATATACACATAAATAAATATATATATATATATATATATAGTTTGATGGCGTATGTATAAATGCAGTGAATTACTGCGATTCGTTGTGTACATGTGTACGCGTGCGAGTGATGTTTAATGCAAGAGAAATCGAGCAAGAGGAAGATTGCATGTGGTTGCCTGAAATCCGTCGATGAGCTCCATCATCCGAAAAGTGCCCCCTCGCACAAACTTTGTTGAGATTTTGCAGCAAGCCCGCTGATGTGTTGTAGGAATTTCCTTGTGTAGTTCTGACAAGAGCAAGAGCTAGAATTTTTGAATTCAATAAAGCTCACAAGCTGGATTGTGAAGATTGAACTGGGAGGGCAAACTGCGCCAATTCACGAAAAAGAGAAATACATCTTTCAAACTTCACACTCCACATTTAGTGTACCAGGGCTTAAAAGATGCAAAAATTTTAGCTTTGCTTTAATATTATTTCAAGTGTATAGATTGATTACGATAATGAATTGTATCGTAATATGTTCAAATAAATTCAAAAGCGCCAATTAGAAAATTATGAACTAAAAGACTATTATATATTATTTAGGGTTATTTGAAACCCAGACCTTTAGTCAACTGTTTTCCATAAAGATAATAGATATTTGACAAAATCAATGGTAGTAGATTTTCGAGTCACCTGATTTTTCAAAAATGGCTCTTTCCATTTATAACAAGAATGTCTTTCGCACATACTTGAGGTAATGTTTCAAATTAATTAAAAGCATTTAATAATTAAGACTCGCTTTAGACTTAAATTAATAATTTAAAAATCATTATCTTCTTAAATGGATGTTTAAGAAATAAAAGATTGCAGTGCAGTCACAAACTTTTGAAAAACAGGTGTACTCTACAGATGAGTCTACAAAATGCAATAGAAAAAAGTATTTAAAGTAACTTATACTGGTTATAATGATTGAACAGCCTAATTATTTTATTTCACACAATATCATTTTTTATTATGTGCTGTTGAATTGATCATCTGAAATAGTGTAAATATAAAATATTTTGGTACTGTTTTAATATTGATTTCTTCTAAATTAATTTTATACTATAAAGTGCGTTTATTTTTCGACGAAATAAATTGTGATAATTTGCTTCGTTAAAATCACGTAATTTTAACATTTTATGCTCGCATTTATCGCGCATGAATTATAAAAATTGTAAATATTACATATAACAGGATGAAAACACATTTTATTACGATTATTAAGATTTTTTTAAATTAATTTAGTTATAATCATTTTAAAACGAAGTATTAATTTTTAATAACTCAAAAATATAAGGGTAAAAGTTGTAAACATCTTCGATATTTATTTTGGTTTTAACAAATAGTTAGTCAAAAAAGGAAAGCAATAATATACAAGTAAACGTTAAAAGGGAATTTTCTTTTATTGAAAGTACTATTATGAAATAGTTTATTTTCTGTTTACACGTAATAAGTGCCGTAAATAATAATTTTTGTTAAACAGATGCGATATTAGTGAATTGTGATAGAAGTTTTGCAGTTTCTGCGTTAGCGCCATGGAGTACCAAAAGTTCTTCGTTCTTTTTTTTATCAGATAATCATCAGCACCATCGAAAACTTACTATATTAACAAATTTATAAATTAAACTATAAATGAAGATTTTATTGTTTAAATTGTTTTTCTAACACCGCTGATAAAATTTATGTATGAGAGAAAATATTAGCAGTGCAAGAAAAAAGATTTTTCCTATGGAAAGCGTAAATAAAGATTATCAAATAGTTTATATTATATCAATATTTGTAATTGCTAAAATGTAATTATTGCCTGAGAATATAACATGTACATAAAGTTTTGTATAAATAAAAATTACTGTTATTGCTTTCATTGCAAGTAATACATATCGAGAAAATTATTACTGTTTAAATAGTTATTAAAATCATTATATGCAAAACAATTTAAATTTTTTCAAAAAAAGTTATAGAAATTCTTCATTTTTACAATGAAATGAAATCGTAATTAAAATTATATAGAAATCGTTTCCTATGTCTACTTAAATTCTGTACATAGATAGAATCTTTTTTCTGATACTGCAAAAATAAGTGCTTGTATAACCAGATAATGGTATGTCACATATAAGGCACTAATTCTTCTTAGATCCTGTAAGCGCGTACAAAGGAAAAAGAAACTAATACTGAATTATGACGATACACATTGGATGTATGTGCATAAATAATTATTTAATAATTATTATCTTGTAATATTGTTGAAAATATAGTAATTACGTATTTTAAAAAATTAATTGCAGTATGTAGTAATATCTTCGATTTTTATTAAATTAAACATACATAAACGAATGTGTCAATAATAATACGTGAGAAAAGGGTTCACGTTTCGAGTTCTTTCTCAATGATTCGACGATATTCATCAAATCCTCCTTCAATACATTTGACAGAGCCTCCTCCACACACCCAGAGTTCCTCACATACCATTCGAATAAGCCTTTCATCGTGAGATACCAAAATTACTCCAGCCTTAAAAAAGTTATAAGATAAGGTTAAAATTAAAAAAATTGAAATAATTTGAAAATAATTGTGACTATAGATTAAATTCATTCATACTTACTTGGCAATTATTAATGGCTTTCCCAAGAGCTTCGATTGATTCAATGTCAAGGTGATTCGTAGGTTCATCTAACACTAGGAAATTAGGCATAGCTGCACACATTAACGCAAAAGCCACTCTCGACTTTTGACCTCCCGATAACGAATGTATAGTTTGAAGTGCCAAATCACCACTAATACCAAAGCTTCCCAACATCCTACGATATTCCTCAATAGGTTTTCCTGAAAGCAGAAACACATAGTTCAAAATTTTAGATTGATATTTCTATCAGTTGGTAGGCGTAATCAAATTCACACCTGGAAAATGGTTTTGTAACAGTTCAACAGGACAAACTCTTAAGTCGAGTTGATCAACATGATGCTGGCTGAAGTATCCAAATTTAAGATTGCGATGCATGTGAACAGTACCGTGAACGGGGCTGAGTGAATTCGTTATAATTTTAAGAAGTGTCGTCTTTCCCGCGCCATTTTCACCTACGATACAAATACGTGACTGTAGGGTAGCACTCAAGCAGACATTCGTAAAGAGATAGTCGGTTGCATTAGGGTAACGGAAAGAAACTTCGTTGATTTGAAGTATTGGTGGATTTAATGCTTCAACTTCGGGGAAGCGAAGGGTCACCTCGCTTTCTTTCTCCATAGGTTTGAGCTCCGGTCTAAAAATAATAGTAATATTTCTCTACTTAATAATTCAATTAAAGAAAAAAGATTTTCTATTATTAGAATATCAAATTGGTGCAAATAGATAAAATACTCACAATTTTTCTAACATTTTTATCTTGCTTTGAACGCTCGAAGCCCGATTGGCGTTATATCGAAATCGATCGATGAACTCTTGAACGTGAGCTCTTTTGGCCTGTTGAGCTTCGTACTCTCGTTGTTGATTCCTTTCTCGCTCTCCTTTCGTTTTGGAAAACTGTTCATAATTACCATGATACGACTCGATTTTTTGTGATTTCAGGTACAAAATGTCGGTGGGAACCTACATAAAATAAACTTTTTTTTAATAATTGTGAAATTACCCTTTCATTGCAAACAGGCATTTTTCAAATAATATTCAAACAAATTTGCTGAATACGTGTCACAAAATGGCAATAAAGTAAGAAGCGTGAAAAGCGCCAAGTTTGGGATAATTGTCGGCACGTTTAGAAAGGAGAAAGTAACTCACAGTGTCGAGGAAATTGCGATCGTGAGAGACGACAAGCAATGTCGTTGGCCAGGACTGTAGGTACCTTTCCAACCACATGATGGCTTTGATGTCCAACATGTTAGTCGGTTCATCTAGGAGGAGCAGGTCTGGTTTGGAAAAGAGCGCCCGAGCAAGTGCAAGTCTCATACGCCAACCGCCAGAAAATGCCTTGGTTGGCCATGACTGCCGCTCGTCCGAAAAGCCCAAACCCGAAAGTATCGTACTAGCTCTCGCCGGCGCCTTCTCTACTTCCGCCATCTGCATGGCCTCGAACACTTTGGCTATAGATGCCAAACATGATTAATAAATCGGAAAAGATTTATAGTGAATATTATAGATTAAACCAAAATAATTATTTATATTTTAATTTTATCAAATTAAATCTACGTATCATGCATAAATTGCACAAAAAACAATATATAAACTAATATTAATAAATACAATTAATCATTCAAACATAAACAATTATCAATCATAATGAAGGACATATTTGATACTTCTTATTATTTACAGAAAATGGTTTCATATGATAGTCTTTCTGTATATAATATAGTATTGTAAAAAGTATCAAAATGAACTTTGAAAATCTTTAATTTTATTCATACCCAATTCTTCGCCTAACATATCATTTGCTTTTCCGCCTTCCTTTTCAATTGCAGCTTGAAGCTCTGCTTCTCGGCTCAGTAGTTCACTTCGCTCTTGATCAGACTGCAATACAGATTCTAGGGCAGAGGTATCGTCGCCGGCGACTTCCTGTTCGACGTGCAGTACTCGCACATGCGAAGGTATTTGTAATTGTTTACTGAAAACAATGACATTTTGACAATTCACAAAAACGTTAAACAATACTAATATTTAAAAATAGATTTCTAGTTTGTTTCAACTGCAAATATATTATAATAAAGATAACGATGATATATAAATTTTACCTTGATATCATTCGGAGCAATGTGGTTTTACCGAGCCCATTGCGTCCGACCAATCCATATCGCCTTCCAAAGGCTAATGTCAAATCAGCACCTTGTAATAGAACTCTATCTCCATATGCTACATCAAAATTCTCTACCCTAATATCATTAGTCCTATTTGTACCACCCTTTGCTTCCATTCTATTGTCTTTTTTACTGATTACTTGACTAACTGTTGCAGTTTCTAATGAAGGGAGTGCATTATTATTCTTTCCAGTACCTGGTTCACCACTACGGTTTTCTTGTTTCTGTTTCAGTTTGGCTTCTGCTTTTTCTAACTTTTTTGCATCTACTTTCTAAATAATAATATTAATTATTATGATTTGTGATTAGGAAAAATAATCCTTAGTAGCCAACATTTTCAACATGCTAATGCATAAATATTGGTCTAAAAGCTTGAATTTGTTTTAATGTTTAAAAGATAAGCTATCTATTATAAGTAATTTGATTTTGATCATAAATATCTATCTACAATTATTTATTAAAAAATTTGGCCAAGAATATAAAGTATTATAAAGCATTATCTCCTATGGATATTATAAGACAATTTGACAGAGCCAATTTAAAAAATAATTTATAATTTAATAATTAAAATATTTAACTTTCAAACTTCATTATTTATGTACTTATATTACATATTTACCATAGTATCATCACGTGTGGTAACCCATATACTTTTTATATCATCAATCTGATCTCCTAATGTCGACGATAATGATCCCATATGAATAGGTGCATTTAATACTTTGTTTACTCCATTTTTCCGCCTTTCTAATTCACCGCTAGTATCACCTTTTAACATTTCTAACAATCTCTTACATATATATCTGTCAGAAAAAATTCTATTTATTAGATCAAGTATGCATATTGTTAATAGCATAACTAATTAAATAAATGAAAATTTACTGACCTAACCTCGTTTTCTGATTTTTCTTCTACCTCATGCAATACCTCACCAATAGCTTCATAAACTTCATCTGCATCTTCAAAATCATCTTTGGAACTATCAAGTATACCTACAGTAATAATAGGAAATAGTACTCATTTTACATATTTTCATATAAATAGTTAGTATAACATATTAACACTTTATTATAATATAACAATATTGATAACGCAATATAATCTAAATGTACATTCTGGTATAACTAAATATTTTACTTAGATCGTAAATATAAAAAAAATTATCAATAAAGTACCCTATCAAATAACAACATTCAAAGTTTTGGAAATAATAGAACAACAATTGAAATAATTGTTGAACACTATGGATACAATATTATAAATACAGTAGAACAAAAACGTATTAAGATTTTATGTGTTAAGTTTTGAGCTGATACATTATTTAAATATTAATATTATTATATTTGATAACTAACTGTGTTCATGATTTGGAGGTTAATCTCACCTTCCACATATTGGTATAGTTCATCATCTATTGTCGGGAATAAACTCCTGATGTAACTACTGCAAACTGCCATTACAAATACAGAAAAAGAAAAAACTTTCGCGGTAAGCACGAAATCACCTTAATTCTTTCTTACTTTTGAAAATTTTGTCGTTTGTCTGGTTTGCCTCCACGATGGTGGAGAGCAAATGTCAAAAAACTCGGACGGCGTAACTCCTTTCTCTCTCTTTCTCTTTTGTGAGACTGACTGGTTCTCGCGAACGAGAGCGCGACTCATGAAGTCGTGAAGAGCCGTGTGAGTCTCGAATACCGATTGGATCTTTCTATCTGCCTCTCTGCTTATGCTTAGTTTACACCGAAAATTATGATAAACATACCCAATCTTCTTATAACATTTTAGACAAATTACTTTTTAAAAATCACAAGAAAATAAAGAAGTTAAATCATAAAGTAAACATTTTAACTGTTAATCGACTAAATTTTTTCGTTAATACGGTCAGATAGCTGTTACACTTACATTGTAACAAAATTTCGAAAAATATAGATAATTTATGCTAGGTTTTCACTTGACTATTTATGTAGATAAACACTATTTATGTAGATACAATTATTTTGAAAATGTGATTGATTAAACTCTGAAATTTAAAGAAAGTATTCGATGTAAATCGAGAAATAAATTTACTTATTATGGTACCAGATAACGAATGAATATATAAATAATAAGTATTGCCAATAAATAGTAATATACATTTATACTTGGACAAATAATAATTCTCTTTCTCTACATATATTTACTATTTTCTAAAGTCTTCGTCCTCCTCAATGAAGGTCAGACCAACATAATAATTCGATTCTCCATCCCATTGTAAACCATTATAGACTTCAGTGAACAAATTGATTGGCAATTGAAACAATTGTTGAAACAATTTTTAGCTTCTTTTTTTATAATAAATTTACAGAGTATGCCATTTTTAATTATAAGAAGGTTAGGGTGTTCAATTTATATTCTGAAAAATATTTTAAAGTAATAATTATCTAAATATAGTAAAATGCAAGATAAAATGACTTAACACAAATGGGTTGTTTGAAAGTACAAAATTCTGACATATTTTGATAAGAAACAACATTTTTCTTTGCATTCAAATTTTTATTTTAATAATCATTATATTAACCATTTTTATTTATTAACCATTATATTTGGCTATTTAAATAATACTGATTATTGTAGAAGGATTTTGTATAAGATAACAACTTCCAAAACAGTTTTCTGTTTACAAATATTAAAGAAGATTAATGAATATTAGCTATATAAAATGAAATTAATTTTATTTTGTGATATTATTACTTAAAACTATGACTTTTCGAAATAAATGCTAGATTTTAAGAAAATAACACTTTTTCGTAATTTTTTCAGTTTTTTGTTTGTAAAGCTTATTTTTTTACATCGGGGCATGCAGTGTGCTTATTACTAAGAATATTCCGAAGCTAATTGTTCTCGATATAAAATTTCAGTGGAAGAGACAAAAAGACATCTAATGTATATAACCACTGGCCCGTTCGAAAATTATAAAAATAATGATCCTTATAATGACTTGCTTCTAAACTGATGTACGTAACTTTCCTCGCGATTGCCTTTCTCTCTACATCGCCAGGGCTTTTGCTCGCCTAATCATAGACTCAACGTTGCCATGGCGAAAATATCCTTTAACCCATTTTTCTTTTCTCACATATGTACGTCGAGGAATTTTCTCCTAGCAATGATGTTGAACTTCTTCGCTAATCTGCCGAGAAGATAACTCCATGCCGAGCTCCTGTGCTTAACAAAATACTCTTGTTAAGGTTACGTGTGATTTGACAAATCCAATTTTTTCACATCTACCCCAACTTGCATTTTGTATAATACTTGCACTGGACTAGTAAAACTTATTGTAATAATTAAAAATATTGTAATTTATTTAAAATATAATTACTTTATTAAGGAGTAACATGTATTCAATGAAACAACCTTGGAAACAACGCTACTTCAGGGATCGGGGCTTGTTTACGGCGGTGTTTACCACCTGAATTTTTTTCTGAGTGTTTTCATTAGGAAACGAACCCATGATACCGATTATTTTAGGAAAAATTTTTCTCTTCGGTAGGGATTTTCTTACAGATAATTCAAGACATTCCCTTGGCCCACATGCGTATAAGTCTGGCTAGAATTACGAAAGAGTATCACTAATGGTCGATAAACAGTAATGTAGGGATAGGGTTTATCGGTGGCTCGGTAGTGTCACGTACAGTCGTTCGGCATAATACGCAACGGAGCCGCGAAGTCAGCGGCTGCCTATATCCGCTGCCGCGGAGAGACCTAGGTCTCCGCGCTCGTAGCATGGGGTCACCTCCAGTCAGTCTCATGGCATCAGCGGCTCGGATATCTGGGTCCACGCCGAAGACGTTAGGTCAGCAGTTTCAGAGATCCGAGGGTAGGGAGAAGTGGACTCGGAATACAATAAAAGGAAGGAAAGCGTTAGAAAGGGGGCTTTTAGCGTTTTACACTCGGTAAATCCACAGCGTCCGGCTCGACAACGCGAGCCTCTTCCTCCCCGACGTACGAGGATAACACAAATAAGGTCATTCGTCAGGCAGTCAGCCAAGAGAGTTTAGCAGGGGGCACCGATGATAGCAAGCTAGCGCAGGCCTCTTCTCACCACACTAAACTGTTACAAATAACGCTTTATTTCACCAATCTCCCACCTTGTAGAGCGTTCGATTCCCTCCCCCCTCCACCCACGTACGTAACAGTAGATAGAACATACGTTTTTCAATTACTACCATGCGAAGCTCATTTTTTATGCGTAATATCATGGATGATGCATACGTACATCATTGGCGCTCAAGATCGCAGTGCGTTGGACAGCTTTAGTTGCTTTGTCAGTACAGAGCACATAAAGCGTTACGCTTAGATCAGAGCTCACTTAAAGCTGTATATGTATTATTTATTTAATAAATTAGCCGGTTCTCTGCCAATATAGTATTAAATATAATATTTATTAGGTTCCGTCGCTAATGAACTTATAATATTTACAATTGAAAAAACAGAGAATAACCGACCGCTACGTTACCTAGGGAGCGTTGCGTCAGCCCTACCAATAAGGAGTTTGTCCCTTAAACCTTCTCCGTAGGGGCGACTCTGGAAACTATTTCCATGCAAAGTTTGTAGAAGCTCCTTCCTCATACTTGACCAAACGGCTGTAACATTAATGAAATGAAGACAAAATTTATTTTATTTTCTGTAATAATTAAAAATTAATTTTTATTATTAATTCCTGTATCATCTTGATTATTATAAACTATTCTTTTAAATTATAGACTGAGTATAACTTTAAAATTATAGTTTAAAAAAACAACTTCAAAAGTATAGAAGTTTGAAATAAGTTGCGTGATTAAAAGTTTTCATAAGTAATATTCCTACAATATCGTCTATTCCTCTACTTTAAATATTTTATAAAATAATAGTGGGTATATGTGGCTGTTTTATAATACATCCCACCAACAATTGATACGACTCCCCCAGAGTTGAATTTATGAAGTCTGTAATACTGACACAAGAAGCCTTTCATTTATTATTTAAAACTTGCAAAACTACACTTAAACGTACAAGTATATTAATAATAGAGTTATAGCAATTGAATATTATCACAAAGAAAAATATAGATCTACACAAGAGATCCATCAAGCTTTTTAATTTAGTATAAAAGTTATAATCGTGGAGAGCAATCATGGATTCAAAAAATGTATTTAATAGTACATATTACATTTTAAATAAAAGATTTTTAATGCTGTCGTCTCTTTGGCCTTATCAAAATATTTGGATAAAAATATTAATACGAATACTTTTTATTGTAATCACCTTATCAATGATGTTGCCGCAGGTATTAAATATGCAGCTTAATCTGTCTGAATTTACTTAATTTTTTAATACAAAAATCTCTTTTATTTAAATGCAGTTTATATTTATTTTGTCTGTAATAGAAATACCTGTAACAAAAAATGTAAAATAAATAATGTTCTGAATTTTTTTGGTAAAATATAATGAAACTTATAGCTGAATGAGATAAACCAGAGGTCTGTAGGCTTATTTAACTTTAATATATAAATTTTTTAATTTTAAGTTTGGTATAGTATTTCTTTTTAATCGATCAATGAATTTTGTATCGATCAACGCATTAGTTTATACATTTTTAATTAAGCAAAAATTCTTAATAAATTTGAACCGAATTATTTAGACATTGTTCAAGATATAATGTTATTTTCAATAGTATCCAATTACGGATCCCTGAAATATATGGTTAACAAAGTACATGAGAAAATGTACTACCTTTATGTATACATGTAGTACAGAATCCTATAATTGCCTTTCTTTTTACATGTAATTTTCCTATGTATTATGAATATTATTATCCATAAAAATAATTTTGATTTATAGATGATTAGAGGAATTCAAGAGTGTTTGTCGGAGACTCCAAATATCGAAATTATTCTAGAAAATACTTGTGGTATGTGTTTTTTTCTAGGAGTATTATTTAAGTTCATAGCTGCTCAGATTTCTGAAAAAAAGGTAGACCGGTAAAAGTTATTAATTTGAAAATGTTCATAAATTTACTGTTTTACATTCACAATAAATATAAGTTTGTTTTTCTTGTCATTAGCTTCAAAATCTTTATGAAGAAATTATGATAGATTGGAAAATTATTACTGACAAAAGTGAAATAACTATTCTTGAGAATTTTGCAAAATTCGGATATGATCTTAATGTAATTTACTTAGGTAAAATTGTATTCCAAAAGTTATACAAGCATTTTCTGAAAATTGTAATATGTATGTGTGTGTGTATCTGTATGTGTAAATTGACGAAACAGGTATTGTTTCGAACAGTACATGCGTTCTCATAAGATTGCCAGCTATTTAAACAAACCCCTGTTTTGGAAGTTTTTGTACGATAGACTAGCATGCATAGCTTGCTTTAAAACGCCTGTCTTGTTTTAAAGTTTGTCTTTATCCTCTCCACTGTTTAATTATTTAATTCATTCCTTGCATACTTTTCACACCTTAATTTCGAAACCTCCAGATATTTGCATCTTATTGATTATCTTAAAAATTGGTAAATTTCCATTTTTTCCTCGTGGTTTTACCACACTAACTTTTTTAATTTCCTTTTCGTTTTAATTTCGCTTTCATCCCCTGTAGATCCTAATATATTTAACTTCTCTACCCACTCTTGTTTTTCGATAACTTCGTCTTTTTTAGCGCCTTCTTTTCTTGTCTCTATACTTTGCGGGATGAATCCGTGTTACCCTTTTCACTAGCTCTATCTACACCGCCACAGTTTAATCCTGCTCACTGCTCCTTGGTCTCTTCTCTCCACTACTTCCTCCAGCACTTTATTCTCACACCTCTGTCCCAGCACTGAAGCTCGGCACACTAAAGCGATGCCTATAATGAACTAAGCACTTATTTTAGAACGATGTATTTACATTTTAAAGTAATTGAATATATTTATCAAATTTTAGTTTATATATACATCACTGCTATTGGATTTATATTAATACCTAGTTTATTGCCAGCATTATTAAATGTCATCATTACAAAGAAACATTTTAATAGAAAACTTTGCATTTATGCTGAATACTTTATTGATCAGGATAAGTACTTCTTCTATCTAGTTATACATACATTTATTTGTGGTATTACATGTATTACCAACTCAACTGCTATAGATACTACTTTTGTGATGTGCCTACAGCAGGTTCTTGGAATGTTGAATATTATTAGGTAAAATAATAATCTGCATTTCTGTGAATTTGTTATATTAAACTTTAGAAAACGTCTCAAAAAATGTTAATGTAAATAATACGTATAATCGAACTGAAACCATTTCCCTCGAGATATTTTACCTCTTTCTACTTTTTTAACTCCTGTCTTAGACAAATCATCGAGCAAAACATAAGAATTTATGATCTCGGAATTTATATTTATTTTAAATAAACTTTAAATGTCACAAAAATATCTTGTACATCTAACTTTTCTCAATATATTTGCCTCATCACAAAATCTACGATTCCCATTTTTGGGGTAGAAAGAAAATAATTATTCGTAAAGTTAGCATGTATTTACCCACTAGAAATTTCACCAATAAAACTGGCCGAAACAGCCAGTTTTAAGAGACGATTAACTGGTGAGAAACTGGTGGAATGATGATCGGTATTCCTTATTTAAAAATTCGTTTTCATACGAATTATTTTACTAAAGCTAATTAAAATAAATAATATGTGAACGAAAATCACTTTCAACAACTGTGAATGAACCCAAGTATCACTGTCTGTTCAGTCTATGCTTGTCTATACTCTGTAGTGCTACACACTACAGACCAGTATTTAATACTGCAGAACAAGAATGAGGAAATGTCGGTGCTAAACGTGTAGTATAGTAGTATAGTAAACATGTATCCATCGTACGGATAAGGAATCAAAGTAAGGGCTAGGCTAATTTTTATTAATGCCTACTTATCCCATTTTTGACTTGTAACAAACCGTAATGTAAATTGTAGCGTAGCGTGAACCATTACACGAAAAGTTGTTAAACCGCAAATTCAAAGCATTGTCAAAAATTTGTAAATTAGTATTATTAATATTCAATAAATCTAAAACTAAAATGAAATCAATTTTATTTTCTTTATTCTAGAAAAACCTCCTATTTTACAAGCTGAAAAGCTTTTCCGGTTAAAATAAAGAGTGGGCAACGCCTTGGGGAAATCCACAGGCTATCGCCTTGGAGATAATCGCGGCGAGGTAATAATAAAAACGGGTACCTCCTTTCGGCCCTTGCTCCCAGGCTATTAGGCCTAAAAATCGGTAATTAACACGCTCAGTCTTCTATCGAAGGCCGAGTTGCTGTGTCGTATCCCCGACGGAAAACTTTTGATTTCGGCGTAGAGCTCGCGTCTGAATAAAATAATTATTTCGTCGTCGGACGTAACATAACTAAAATATGATAATATAACTTTTTAACAATAATTTGATTATACAGTTATATTAAACTGAGAACTAATACATACAAATATATGTGTAGCTATATCATAACATTTTACAATATTCGAAAAAGAACAAAAAATAAATATTCTTTATATACCAAACAAGCTCATCACTATTCAGTATAGCAAATATTTTAAAACAAAAGAAAAAGGAGTATGCCAATAATATTTTTTAAATCTGCTATAGCCGACAAATTAAAGTTTTTTGTATTTTGATTAAATGTTAACAATATTATGTCTGTATGCAATTTAACATCTACATAATACACAATACATTGTATTTTAGTTACAGACTGACCAATCTTTTTAATATTTTTACAAATCTATCGAAAATGGAAGCAAACAATAATTTAAAATATTTTGAAGAATATGCACACACTACCATTTTAAGCTGTATACGAATTCATAAGAAATCTATCAAGTTCAGTAATTATTATATAAAATTGTTCAAATAATAGTTGATAAATTTGTTCGAATAATAGTTGAAATATTGAAACCTTTACAGACTAACTAATTTAATTCAATCGGCAAATAATAAATCGTTTTTTTTTGTTAGTGTTATTTATTTATTAGGTTTATCAACATTTACGGTTAATGTAAGTAAACAACTTTTGAACACGCATTATTTGGTTATATAGATAACTAATATTACTCATAATATTCAATATTTTGGTTTTATGATTACAGTTAATACGGAATATAAATAATATTATGAACTTTTTAAGGATTTTTACGATGTGGTTAGGAATGATAATATATGTATTTTATATTTTTTGGCCAGGGCAGAAGTTAATCGATACCAATGAAGAAGTTTTTCTTTCAATGTATGTTTGTACATTATTAATAATAAATATTAATTATTTTTTAAATGAATATTACAGTTTTTGAGTATTATTATAGATATATGTGTGGTTGGTACAAATTTCCATTAAAAACTCAGAAATTGATAAATTTTATGCTCCTGCGATTGAAACACCCATGCCGATTAACAGCTGGACCACTGCTTGACATGAACTTTGCAAGCGTTGGATATGTACATGTGAAATTTTTTTCTTATTAATTTAATTACTATCTAAAAATAGATATATGTATATGAATATAATCATCATAAATTTAAAAAGCCATAATTAATATAATTTACATAATTTCTGTACATGTAATCAATTAATGTTCTATATATTGTTTTAGATTTTGAAAACTTCACTATCTTATTTTACTGTTTTAATCTCTGTAAGTTAATTATCAGAAAGTAAATAAACAAACGTGAAAAATAAAACAGGAATACTTGGATTAAACGTCGGCATTAGCCGAATTCGATATACTTTAGTGCAGAATCTTAATGTATAATTTTATGAAATAAATATAGTTTAATTAATTGCCAAAAGAATTATAAAGTGTTTATAAAGTGATGTGGTGCTTTCACCAAAGGAGAATGCTTCCAGGCTGTTACGCGACACCACACCATCAACACCACACATCCCCGCCGTGCGCGCCGCCCTGCATCCTGGCAGGTCCTCATGGTCGCCCCGCAAGAGACTGTGCCAGGCCAGCTCGGGCAACCGGCCGATCGCGGCAGTTAGTGAAATCGGAGGAAGGAGACTTGCTTATGGCAAATAAACGCATACCGAGACACTTTTCATAAGTATATATATTTATTTGCGGCGAGTCACCGATAACGCCGGTCGCGTTATGCTCGTGCTCGCGCCCCGTTCTCTCAATCGCGCTGCATGGTATGAATTAGCCCTACCTGGCCTGAGACCTGGGCGAATGCGAGCTAGAAGCGCGAGCAATGAGTTGCGCCCACCACATGCTTTAATTAATTTTTTGCTGTGTTAAGTGATATTAAGATGTTAATGTTGAGAAGAGAAAGAGGTTTCTGAGGGTCAGAAACAGTAAATTTGCAAGTGTTTGCATTGTTGGGTTGAGTTGGATTTCGTTACAATAGTCTTGATGGTGAATTGGAAGGAGAGTGGAGTGGTAAATAGTTGATATAACAGTTAATAGATCGTAGATATCTTACTTTATTTTAGTGCTTACTACTGGGCAGCTAGAGAGAGTGTCCTTCGTTGCGCTTATCGCAAGGAGTACTTGTAGACTCCCGCCGCTCTTACCTCAGCTTTGTCAGTCGACGGTCGCTCCCCAACGGCGCGCGAGCAGACCCACCGAGTCGATCTGTAGCTGTTTTCTACCCGCGTCTTTCGGATGTGATTTCCCGCGCAATCAAACTCTTTGTTCGCTGGCGGCCGCTTATCAGCGCCCCGTCGACCCCGCGACCCGCGACTTTGAGAGATTAACCTGGTGGTCTCAGGGTGGCCAAAGGCCCCCCTGTGCGCATATGACTCTCATGACCTGGGAGCTATACTCCCCATTGGTGTCGATCTCGTCCCCAGGTCCGCCTTCCCAGCTTCCCCAGTCCGGTTTGGTTTACCGGCCCCACAAGGTGTCAAGCTTCGCGTTCCGTGGTCATGGTCGGGTCAAGATCGGGTTTGGTTTTTTAAATGCTTATCGCATTTTCATACGTTCTTTACGCTCTAGATTCACCGTCTTTCCGAATCGCGTCGCGACATCGCGCTTTCACCGAGGCTTTCACTCTCTATTTCCTCAATGTAATAATTATAGTTACACTAAGGCCACAAATCGTTGTTGATGCGGAAACAAAGCCTCTGACTTACTCCTTGCTTTTTGGAGTAAGGCCTCGAATCGACAGTCCCTTTTAACTGTCGGTAACAAACAGAGACGAGGTCGAGGACAAGGTAGTGATCACTGAGGTTATTATTTTCAAGTGTTCACGCAGTGGATATAGCGAGCAATGAGGTAAACGAGATGGTTGTGACAGAGCCTTCGGGCGGCCTTGCAACAACCGGGGCCGTGTTTATAAACAAGAGCTCGAAGGTCTGTGGTAGCGCAGGCCGGCGGTCAGCTGATAAATTATTTGATCAGCGCCAAAATAAGGCGCCGATCGCCTGATGATTGCCGGCTGCGAACTCCTGCATTAGTTCCGCGAGGCCCTCGCACGATAGCGAGAGTCCCCGCACAAGAACCGCGCCACCCTGCGAGTAAGGGTGAGTACCGCCACCCCGACCACGCCCCGGACAACGCGCGAGGCATGGCAGTTGGGCCGACACTCATCAGCGAAGAGACGAGTCCCGATGTTCCCGAGCCCACCTGCAAGAGGGCGATCCTCCCCCCCTCAAAGCGTGCAACTTCACCAGCAGCCAGGGGAGTGGCGCGGCAACGGTAGCCGCGGGAGGATCCGGCCCGGACGGGGCCGGGCAAATTCTAGGACAGATTCGTGCCCTCCTGCCCAAGGGCGGTCTCGCCGCCCTCTGTAAACAGGTGTAAGGTGCGTTATGTCTCACCTCCAATTTATTTAGTCGGGTTATATTAAATCAAAACGATTGTGGTTCCGATTGGTAAAACATTTATATTTTTACATTTCCGCGTCTTTTACAATGCTTATTATCCGGATCACATACACGCTTCGATTACAAGCCCGCGTTTTCACTCATATGCTCACTCCCGGTCGCGCCTTCCTTAAACCGTACCGAATTCACCTCCCTTGCGTGTGGCACTCAGACTTAATTCTAAATAATTGTCTAACTCAGCAATTTTGTTTAGTGCCCCCCGGGGGGATAATTATTAATATTAAAAATTAAAAAAAAATTATCGCGTAGAGGCAGGCACTCGCGAAGCCGTGGGCCTGCGATGCACCAGGTCCCTGATGCGCGGCCCATGGTCCTCCGGGGCCAGCGGACGTCCCTGAGAAGTGCGACACTTGCTCCATGGCCTTATACAGTCCGCGTGATAGAGGCACGCATGCGGATAGAGGCGCCCGGCTTCGCATACGAAGCACCACGTCACATGCCATATGAATGCAGTCTTTTATTTATAACTCATCGATGCCCTCATGCTATGCGATGCAATCAATAGCCAATCTTTGATTTTGCGCTATGACTTGGGGGATCGAATCGAAAAACGCGTTTGACCGTTTGCACGAGATACGTTATTTGAACTAGAAGTCCCATTTCATCAAGATTAATCACTGGAGATGTACGTGATACGTCTGACGGTTACAAAGGTTAATAAGGGTTGAAAGTTGCGTCTGAGGCAATTGAAAATCCAAAAGGGGAACTGCACTCTATAGCTTGTAGCGTAGCTAAAATGTAGGTTTGCCTCAAAGCTGCCATTAGAGGTGGCAAAACGGAAGCTGTTAAAACAAATCTGAGCCGAAGACGAGGCCGAAGATATAAACTTCAAGGGGGTAGAACATGTACACGGTGAGGGAAAGATTGTCCCTCATAAGTTTTCGCGAGAGTTTTAGTCCATAAATCTTAGAGTTTAGTGAATGTACATAGAAGCTGTATAGATAGAAAGAGTTGCTATGAAATTCTGGAAAAGGGATCCCAGAAGCTCAGTTTGGCACGAGTATCACACTTACAAGACCTAACCTAGACCTATTTTTCGAGTACGTCACTTTCCAGAAGTTTTCCCTTCTTTCGGTGTCATCGCCTGCAGAGTGCACACGATCTCGCATCAACGTGAAAGTGATTAAACAGCGGCCTGACCATCGGCCCTAAACCCGTGCGTACAACCCGACGAATCCCGTAAAGGTCCTTCAGGGCCTGCTGGATTCTCGCTGGGTAGAGCTGTAAATAATAAATTAAATTAAAATTTTTATAAAAAATTTAAATAAAATTTTGTATATTATATGTATAAATACTTATATTTTATATTCTATTTACTAATATAAAGGATTTAGTTAAATAAGAAGACACAAATTTATTTATATAATATTTAATGTTGATTTTAATTAATTAAATTCTATAATACTTTTTTATTTTATTTATTACGATAACAACGATATTCGGATGCTCTTCTACTCTGATACAAACGCTGATGCTATCACGGCTCGCTGATATGCTCGTTCATCGATGCTCAAAGGTGCGCGCCTGACCCAGCCAACAGCGCGTAGTAGCTGTCTGCGCATGCCCCATTTCGATGCACTATCTGGTCACAGAAGTAACACTAGTATCTGCTAGTATCTATGTTCTACAAGTGTACTATGTCTCAGAGTATAATCGTCAGTTATACAATGCAAAAGTTGAATAATCAAGGTTGCCTTAATGGCTGTTAGAAAATTATGATAATGGTGATTTAGTACAATAGCGAGATTGCTGAGAAGATCAAGGTTGATCTAATATGCAGATCCACACACGACTCAAAGTATTTCACGATATACATGCAAATTATCATATAGCTGATTACCACATCAATGTTCACATTTTTCATATTTTATTTTTTGTAGGAATAAAGATATTATTATGATTTTGTATTGAAGATTTTGCAAATAAATCATCATCGCATCATGCGAAAATATAATTCATTAATAATATTACTTCTCGGTAAATGAATAAATTCACATGTAATTCCCTGATTGACAATTAATTATTATCGAAATATAATTAATAAATATGTTTTAACAACAACAATAATTTGTCTTCGTAGCAAATTAACTGAATATGTATGCATTTATAATTATATTTAAATATTATTATTAACTAATAAAGTAATAAATTCTGTTAAACATCTGTTTGACGGATTCAAATACAAAAGTTACTTTTCAACCGTCCTGTATTTATATTAATAATTATTAAATACTTTTATTTATTTTTAAAAAAAATTTTATATAATAAAATTATAAGAATGTGCCCTTATGAATAACATAATATTACCAAAAATTAGTGAAATTATAATTTGTGTATCTTAGAATATTTAACTCTTACAATAAATATTATTTTTTATTACAGAAATACATATATTTTAACAATAACATTAGTATGCGTTTTATTTATTTCTTTACGCTACAAAATATAAGTCATATTAATGACCTTAAATTTTTTATCATTTGAACGTTATTATGTTTTACGTTAATTTTAATACTTATTCAAATAATGACATAAAATTACCGTATTTTTTATATAAATAAAATCTAGTTTAACCAGTTAAATAACGGTAGATTTACGCAAAATACGGAACTACTAATTTTATAACTTTTCCACATATAATTTGACAAATACAACAAAAAATAAATACAATTAACTGTTAAACTAAATACATAACCATAAATTCTTGAAAAGGTCATTGAAAAAAATGCTTTTCTATTAAAAAAGTAGTATTAAAAACAATTGAAAATCCTAACAATGTCATAATATTCTATAAAGAACTGCAATAATAAAGGACTGCAAAACATAATATAAAATACGCTAACAGATTGAGAACGAAAAATATTCATCTATAAGAAAATTAATTAAAAAAAAATTCAGCAGTATTTTTTAATATTATTAACTGATATTTTTTACATGTACATCTAATATTTGTATTCATGCATTAGAACAATGAATCATAACATTAAATATCGCAATATAACTAAACATCTAATATTCGTACACAGTGTTATCCCTGCTAATATACTACATTTATAACATTCACAATTTAATCATATGTATAGCAATTTTAGAATTGTTGATAACATATATGTTTAAATGATATAACTATATACTTTATAGCCCATGCGTCAGTCGTTTTTTGATCAGGCCAAGGATGACTAAACTTCTTCAAGAATTAATACATAAAATTGTTAAAAAATTGAATTCATATTATCTTTCAAAATTACTAGCGATATCGACAAAACTGTAAAAATATTTTTACCACTTCTTACCTCACCTTAAGAATAGAATGGGATAATCCTGAAATTCAAATTAAATGAAATTATTATGAAATATTATGAAATTATATGAAATTATCATTATTATTATTAATATTATTATTATTATTATTATTATTAAATCAATTTATTATGTATATTCGTAATAAATGTTCTCATTTAATGGTTAGTAACTACCCATCACTATACTATAATAAAAGTAGAAACCAAGTATATTTAGCCAGTAACCGGACCTACATGAAACGTTTTTTCAAGCTTTATTAATCCATTTACAGAAACAAATTGTTTGACTACATTGTGGATCTTTCCTAGCTAAATGCTAACGAAATGCCTTATTAAAATCAATCGCATTAAGTTATAGAAAATGTCTAATAAATTTCTATAGTATTACTATAGTAACAATATAGGTATACTGTTTACATAAATTAAAAATAAAAATAATTAAATGATTATAATTATATTAAGAAATTATTGTATAAAAACAATCGTGCAATGTTAATTCGTCAAGAATGATGGTAAGTGAAAGATCTCCAAACACTTAGGGACAACACTTCACTATACATATATGTTACTCGCTTATATATTAACGTACATAATAGATAATTATTAATCCGAATTAAATTATACTACTCGAATAATAATAATTGAAATTAGTATTATTGTTATTATAAGTTTGGAAAAATAAAAAGTTATTATGAACTAAAAAATAACGACAAATACTCACCTTCTCGAGTGACCGAAGGAAACACTATCACTGTTTAGTTACTTCATCTATTTTATACATTCATTTTATACTCATTTCAGGACATGGATAATTGGTAAAGACTTTAGTTCTTTTTTAATTTAAAATGAACAGATTTTCGCAATTTGTAGCTAATGGAATTGTGTTTATATCGGAAAGGACATATAGTTATTTTGTAGCGAGTACTATGCAAAGCATCTTTTGATACTAGAAACTATTTTTGTATCTATTAAAGGTAAGGCATTTTGGGAATGAAAATTAAACACCGAAGTTTTCTCTTTTCGAAGATATTGTTACGCTAAATACGTTATGACTCGTCATTTTAAGTATGTATAAAAATTTTTATATCTTGTTTATGCATCGAAAGATATATGATATTACCTAATTTCAAGTATCTTCAAATTCTAGATACAACAGATACGTTGATTTAGAATCACATAAAGAATGATTTTACGTAAGATATTTTTTAAATTTCTATCTTTGTAAATTCATTTTTAGTTCTTTAAGCTACTCTAAAAGATAAAGTATCTAAATGATAAAATGTAAAATAAATAAGTACAGTATAAAATTTCTTATGAAAATAATTTAAGATAAATAATTTAGTAAATTATAGTATATTTGTTTCACGAAATAAAATTTTGAATATGCACGATGTTTCATTATTGGTTCGGCTCAATTTTAGATGTAGAAAGTTTATACCTTATCAAGGAAATTCAGTAAAAATTTAAATAAATAATCTACAGATCATATTAAAATGAGCGAAATAAAATGGAGATATAATTGTTATTTACTAATAGAAAAAATTAAAAATTTTATAAATATAAGAAGCGACATATATCTGATACGTCTATTCGTAATTGTTCACCAAAATTATTAATTAGGGCCAAGTTAAATTTTATTGTGAAAAATCTATTATAATTGAATTTTTTAAAATAAATTGATAGTATGATATATGTAATCTAACTTTAGCAATAATTAAATTAAATCTTACAGTTTATAAAAAATATTTCCTTTAATGTATAAATGTTTTTATTTTTACAACTAACTATCATAATAAATAGAAAATATTAGAAAAATTGAGTTAAGAATGTTTGGCACCCAGCTGCGACACACAGAGTAATATACGGAAGACGATTGCTGCACACCTTTGTTAGTGGATTACACGCAAATTTCGAACGATCCAGTGATCAGAAACACAATTTAAGTAAATTGCTTGCAAATTGACGGTTTTGCAATTCCGCGACTTATGTGGATAACAAAAAGTAAACAAAATTACCATTCCGTGCGTGTGTGTGCGCGCGCGCGCGCGTTTTTTTATTATAATAAATATTCATTAAGTATTTATATTTTCAAATATTTTGCAGGTATGACCTGTTTCAATTTTGTAGGTATGACCTGGACTTATGGCTTTCATCTTCCCTAATAAGATTAACTTGCAGGTATTGCATGACAAAAAATCATGTTAGATATTTTTATAATGGTATCTATTTTAATTTATTATTTATAATTATATAAAATAAATTTTCTTTGGGCAATAAAAATATTAAACTTTACTTCATTAAATTTATACATTTCCTCTAAAACCAAATTTTAACTTTAAAATATTATTTCACACACGTTGTCATTGTAGTTATATTGAGCTAACTATTCTAACTAATCTAACTACTCTATTCTATTCTATTCTAACGCTTCTATTTTTAAATAGAATTTTTAAATATTTTTAAATAGTAAATCTTTATTTTAATAAAAATATTATTTACTATAATTTACTATTCTATTTATTTTTGATTAAAATTAATAAAAATATGCGAAATATCGTTAAGTTAGAATTCCTATAAAAAATCTGAATATTACTTGGAAATTACTGCTGAATTGCAACAACTGCCGCCAATTATTATCGAACTACATCAACTTTATTATCAAGCCGAACGTTCCTGGTCGCCCACGAATATATATAGTACACGGTTCTTATCGCGAAAATGTCGAAGTGCACGCGGCAAGCACTGCTTGCCAGGTACCCCAGCTTATGACGGTCATTTGCTATAGTTGCGGTGGGCGGTGAAGTCGATTAAAGTGGGGGAATTTTAAGATGACGGTCAAACTACAGCAGTTAGTTTAAAATGCCAGTTACTTGCTACTCTTCGTTCGAAGCAGATTTCTTTTTTATCAGTCACTCGTTTTGTAATAAAGCTTATAAAATACTAAAATTATAAATTTCAATTAATATTTTTTAGATATCAGGCTAAGTACTAGAATTTAAAAACATCCTTTTTTATTTACTTTCAAGCCCAATAAGAGTTACTTTAAATTGTAAAGGTTTTTGTGCAGTTTTAAGTGGAAATACATTTAAAAGAACCAAAAGTGAATTATTGTTTGGAAACAAAACTGGTGATGCATAAAACTCGATCAAAATTTTTTATTATTTGATGATAAAAGATTAGTGATTAGTATTTCCTGGTAAGTTATGTACGAAATGATTATTTTTTTACCTTAAATTCTATTAACAGATGCAAGTATCTGCAATAATACTTTAAATTATTGATAATCGAAATAAAACTAGAACATACAAAAATATTATTAAGTTTGCCCTAACTATAACAAATATTTAATAAAATATTAAGATCAATTTGTTTTTTTTAAATAAAAGTGACTGTAGAATGTCATACTATACAATATGAATAGTTAATTATAATTATTTTTTACTTATTATAAATACAATAGAATAATTTACTACAATTGCAGTTTATTTTCATTTAATGTTTTCCGGAATTATACAAGGTTGACCGTAAATTTGAAATTATTGCTTTCTAAATAGAATTATACAACTTTAATATAATTTTGGTTTTACATGTATTAATGAAATTATTTTCGAGAGTAGAACTAGAAACTCAGCGAGATTTACAAAAAATGAATATTATTTGAAATATAATAATCCTTCATTGTTTTAAAATAAATGCACTCATATAAAATGTGTAAACTATATTAGATAAAATGTTTTATCTAAAAACATGTATAACCTTTAAAACAGCTATCATTTATATCTTTCATTTTATATATGTTAAAGAAATTATGATAACCGAAGTAAAAAGTAGATTTTATACCTCCTGGATTTAAATATGAGGAAATTTTGAAAAACATTATAGAAACAATCCAATAATACTTAGATAAATTATGTAAAATAAATTAATTGAATTTTTAAAAAAATTTATTTTACAATATTTATAAATAAATTTAAATATAAGAATTTTTTTAAGCTCCCATATTATCGAAATTTGAATCGTGATTTAATTTTTATAATAAATATATAAAACTATTAATAAACATTTAAAACATATTTTATACTCTTATATACATTTAAATTATTACTGATTAATACTTAATATAAAGATCACAAGTCTTAATGAACTAATTCCAGAATTGGCTTAGATCTTAGACCTTCATGTAGTAATGCTAGAAAATCCTTGATTTTAATTTTCAAGTATATTTCCTTTCACAATTGATCATTTACAAAATCGAATGGTTTTGTCACAACTGCGAATAAAAAATTTTGATTGTCACTTATTATAAATCATTATACAAGTTTTGTTCTGATTAATAAATATACATAAATCAAATTCATATACGTTAAACCGCAAAATAAATAAGAAAAACTCAACAATATTTTTGAAAATTATATAGCATCTAGATGCAAAGATACAATAAGATAATTACATTATACACAGTTGGTAGAGCTATTATTTACTTTAATCTGACTGATTATCTTTAGTAGTATATAAATCATGGTCAAATAAGAAAAACAACAATTAACATTTTATTTTTTTCAGTCATCGGCATTATTTTAACATAGAAATGAGCAGTAAAGGACGAAATAAAATATTTTTATTTGAAAAATGTTTTAATTAATATCGAATTACTATTTTTAAACAATATTTTTGATAATTGATCTTGACATAAAAATACTACATGATTTAAACAGCATTATTTTGCATAAAATATAACTAACAATTAGTAAAAAATAGTTTATACATTGCTAGTGGTAACACGATTCTCTTATGCGTATAATAATATACTTGTACTTTCGTGTACGTATTTGCGAGAATCGAAATTGTAGGTTTTAAAACAATTGTAATAAGTATACGTTCCATGTTCGATACTGTAATTTAGGGTAACTACTCAACTGGAAAAATTACGAAATCAATTGTAAAGCTCTTCCATTTATAATCTAGTAAGAACTATTAAAACTATTTGTAGACAAATTTATCGGTAGAATTTCTAGCCTAAATTAGTTTTTGAGATTCAACTCTTAATAAAATATTGATTTACGAAGATGTATTATGATACATAGACTATAAAAATCGAATAAAATTTCTACTAAATCCACACATTCACACACAGAAAATAAGCGTATCGTAGAAACTTTTTTCTGAATTTTGCATCAAACACTATAGTTGAATATAAGATCAACCAGAGATTTGTAGGCCTATTGTAGATTACTTGAATCAGCAATTGGATATTTATACTTAAAAACTCAAAAGATAATATGTTTGTTATTTTGGACTTGTGAATTGTTTGATATTCATTTCTAAATCTTTATATATTTTTTATTTCATTTATAACGAAAAAAGTTTTAAAACGTATCAAAATGTTGATACAGATAATCAATAGACCCATCAATTTGTAAATGGTCTTTTTTTTAACTATGTTTTTTAGTATATGTTTCAAAAAAGAATTTTGAATTTCTAATAAAAATTTCTAAAAAATATATTTATTCTTAAAGTTATATTTATACTGTAAGTAGCGAATTAGTGTATACCCCCCTTAAAGAAAGTCATTCAACTTCGATAAGAATAATTTATTGAATAGTAAAATAAATATTATTGTAACATAATACAGAAATAAAATTTTTAATAATGCATCTACCGTCACATATTTACCTTTTATTTAGATTCTTATATATTACATTTTTTTTTAACTTTTTACGCTCTTATAAAAATAATTCTAATTCAACCGTTTATATATTAAAATACAAGCTTTTTATTTTTTAATGGTATGAGGAATACTAATTTTGCTATAACGATTAAATTAATTGGTAAATAAATTGATTATGAAGTTTATACATTTGTGAAGAACATGAACTGTCGCACGAAACCTCTATATTGATTGCTCACTGAGAAATGTTTGTAATAAATGTAATATTTTATTATTTAAGCAGGATTACATTGATATAGTATTTCAGTTACTGGATACAACTTTAATTGAAATCTACAATCTGCCACATAAGAAAGTAATGGTTGATTCAATAAATGGTAAGTTTTACCTATATTTATACTTCGATGTATTTTTTAACCAAGAAACTACAAACGGCATCATTCACGGCGCCATTATATGTATTTCTGCATCTCTACATACTAATAAAACAAATTTCAAGTTGTCTTTGAATCAACAGTTTAAATATGTGCCTGCGGAAGTAATTGATAAGCACATGATTCATTTAATGAGCGCACTATTTCTAAGCAGACTAAATATTATATAAAGACTGTTATTTTAAAAACAAAATAGTATATATTATTTATTTGTTGTATAAAAATACATATTGCTTTAATATATACTAAAGTATAGCTTCTTTACATTGATAGCGCTCAAAAGTAATTATAATTGTGATGTTTCAAACGATGTTCAAAAACTAAATAGCACGGAAGATGAGGATGTGGTAAGTAATTAGATAGGCATTGTTTGAACTATAGATGTTCTCTAGAAGTATTTGAACAAAAAAAAGTTTTGTTTAGCAAGCACGCGGATTTAAAAGGAATTTATTAAAAAGTACTATAACGTACATTTTTTACTTTTTAACTATTGGATGCTTACGACTTATTTTTCATTGGTATCCATATCTACATCTTCATGCAACATATTCAAAATGTTCTTTAAATCAAGCGACAAAAATTCTTATAACCGTAAGTGTATTGATATTTAAATGTTTTTCACGAACATATTTTAATTACATTTAAAAATGGATTAATTTTCAGGATCAATTTCAAGGAAAATATAAATCATATTTTGTCAAGAATGTAAAAATTATATCTGTTAAAACATTTAGGTATATTTAGATTTATATAATTGTTTATCACTTGTAATACTTCAATAAATTAAAATAAATTTATATTAATTTATTATTTAGTGAAGGAATTGAATCTTCATCAATTACGAGCCAAGAAAAAGAATTAGTAGAAAAACTTCAAGGCAAAAATCTTAAAATTAGTTTAGAAAATGGCACCAACACTGAAGTTGCCGAATATAGAGCTATATGGTATAAAAAAAAATGTTATGTGTGGGATCACACCAAATCAGAATTTTCTCAGCTAGTAGGTTTGGATAAGTATGTTTACTGTTCGGATCTTAACAAGACCATAAACTATGGTCTTACACGTGAAGATCAATTTTTACGGTTTGTAAATAATTTATATACAATTTACAACAAGAACGGTTATGCGCGTTTCTAATATATTAATACAAATATAATAATAAATAATAAATAATTTGCTAATAGATCAATAACATTTTTAAACTATATGCATTGATGTACGCTTATATGATATTTATTTAAATAACGTAATTAAAAAGAATGTAGCCGTACTACTAAAAAAAATATTCTATTTAATTTTAAATTATATTTTTTTATTATCAGAGATATTTTTCTTGTATTTTTAGTTTCGCGGAACACAGCAACTTTTACCGCATTTCTCTCTCACTTTCATTCTCTCCTTTTTTTTCTCATTCATCGGGTCACGACGCTCTGAGCAAAGAATGAACGGGAAGAGCTTATCAACTCTTCCTACGAGTTCTGCAATCCCAAGCGTAATGACTTGGTTTGTTTTGACTTTATTGTTGCGTTGAAAGTAATTATGATTATGAATCTATTTTTTGTTATATGTTTACTTGTATCTACAGGTTTTCGGGTTTTTTATTGGTTCTCGATTAATTGTCAATCTGTTATCTTTTCTTCGCTTATTTGTTTCGAAGATAGCTAGATGTTTTTTATATAGTAGTTATTTATTTTATTTGCTAATTCATTATTGACAGAACTGTAAATTTTGATTTTAATTCGTGTAACTTATAATTCTTATCATTTTTGTGGTTATTTATGGTGATGGTGCATCGGATTAAGATGTGTGTGCCTTAACATTGGTTAAATTGTTGTTTATAATGATATTTTCTCATCGTCTACAAAATTAATTTATACCTACTAATTTTTTACTAATTCAAAAATTTTTAATGTAAATATAAACGATAACAAAATACTTATATATGCTAAGATTGCAACCATTATATGTATTATACTTAATAGGAAATATCTCATATGTATTAATTCAGTAATAGAATATGTTCTGAAGTGTGAAACCTATTCTCTCCTTGTACTTAAATCCCTGTAATAATGAATATATTGCTATTAAAAATTACAATATTCGTACTGAATATAAAAATACAGTTTAATGAGATTTACTCCTCCTTTTTAAAAAAATTTTATTTCATTTTGCTTGAAACATTTAAACTTTACAGATTAAAGAGTAGATATTATATATTATCGGATTATCTTTTATTTAGCTGCATTTTTTATCGGGCATAATATAAAATATAATAATTTATACTTTACTACTTTTATAATGTTACACTCAAATACAAACTTTATCACCTCAATCAAAAATTTCCGAGAAAATTTTAAATTTTCATAGCAATATAAATCTTTTGTTGTGGCTATTTCAAGTACAAGTAGGTAGGAGCAACCAGTTTTAATTTATTACCATTAATTATTGTAAATAATTTATGTAACATAAGTTTGTTGCTATTCCTTTTGTCTGGTATACGTATAACTACTATAATATGCTTATGTTAGTTATCTTAAGTTATTTTAAGTACACTAGTACAAAGGTGTAAATTATAATAGCAGATTTTAATAATTATTAAAGTTAATTTTAGATAAATGTAACTGATTTTGTAAGTAGAATCTTCCGTTACCTATTAATTTAATAAAATCTTTTAAATAAATAATCTACTAAATAATCTAATACTCTACTAAGAATCTAATAAACTACTCTTCTATTTTTATAATTTAATATAGTCTTCTGCACTTTTTAGACGAGTTGTTTATGGAAATAACGAAATTCTTGTACCAGTACAATCTATCGGAGTACTTCTCCTTCTCGAAGTTCTAAACCCTTTTTATATATTTCAAGTCTTTACGTTATCCGTATGGATACCTGAAGGATATATTTATTATTCAATTGCAATTGTATGTATGTCCGTTTTTGGAATCACTAGTTCAATTTCACAAACTAGGAAGGTAAGAACAACAATTAAACTTATTTAAAAACTATATACTAACATACTCTATTGTTTTTAAAAATATAATTTTTTTAACATGTACAATAAATGTTGGTTATGATAATATGTAAAGCATAAAATAATGATGAATTTCAATTAATGTAACAAATTCCATTGTTGAAAAGTAATGACAAAATTACAAAATTATCAATTCAAAGTATTGCTATGAATTATATACCTGTATAATAATTAAAGCATTTGTATAATTAATGGAATATTAAACGTGGAGAATGCATTCGAAGATTTTAGTGTGTCATTTCGTGTGTCATAAAAGTTAAATATATACAGTATAAATACATTCCTTCAAAACAGTAATCGTCTAATGATTAATTGACTTTTTATTTATTATGCTGTTTTACATATGCTATTTAATTAAATGCTAAATTTTTAATGTACGTGAGAAATATATTTTTTATAAATTAAAAAAACATTAAAATTACAGAATCAAATAAGTTTACGAGATACAGTTTGTTCTGTAGACACTGTTAATGTATTAAGATATAATGGAGAGTACGAGCAAATTTCAAGCGCAGAACTTGTTCCTGGGGATATAATAGAACTTCCAAAGCATCGAGGAATAGCAGTGTGCGATGCAGTACTATTAAGTGGTACATGCATAGTTAATGAATCTATGCTTACTGGTATTTACTTTTTGAATATGCATTTACTTTTAACGTATATTATAAACAAGTATATGTAAATAATGAATTGATTTAATTCTAGGTGAATCTGTGCCTGTTACAAAAACTCCACTACAATCGCATAAAGTTATTTATGAATCAAAACAATATTCACACAATACACTTTATTGTGGTACAACTATAATCCAAACAAAGTAAAGTATTAAAAATGTTATTTTTAAGCATTATTGTGAGCACCCTAAAATAGTGATTTTATTTAAAACGTTTAATTAACTTAATGTAAAATAATTTTTATCAAAAATTTTAAGAAGCTCACCCATTTATATATTTATTGCAACATTAGTATTGAATAAAATATTTTATATACTCTTAAATTCTTCTGTTATATTTTATGATATTTTCGTTTTCCTTTGTAAAATATTATTATTATTATACTAAATTTTAGAAATTATAAAGAAAAACCAGTACTTGCTAAAGTTATCAGAACTGGTTTGCAAACAAATAAAGGAGCTTTAGTAGCTGCTATATTATATCCGCCGCCAACAGATTTCAAATTTGACCAAGATTCATATAAATTCATTGCAATATTATCCGTAATCGCATTAGGTGGATTTCTTTATACTGTTATATCAAAGGTTAATAAAATTTCATTTTAATTTATTGTTAATTTATTAAAATTATTTATTTATAATATTGCCAAACTAATATTCTGACAGAGTTCTAGGGGTATTTCAGCTATGAGTATAGCTGCCAAGGCTTTAGATATAATTACAATTGTTATTCCTCCAGCTTTACCTGCCGTTATGACAGTGGGAAAATTATACGCACAATCAAGATTAAAAAATAAGCAGATTTATTGCATAAATACAAGAGCAATCAATGTTTCCGGTAGCATTAATTGTATTTGTTTTGACAAGGTATATAGAAAACCTCCTACAATTTTGCAATTTGCAATAATGCTCGTGTCAATTATTAAGATTGAATGATTATTCATACAGTGAACTATTCAAAACTTGACAATTTTTAAAAAACTAAGGGATCATATTGCCATTAACGCGCATAAGTTTGTAAAGTTAATACAAATTTTTTGTATAATTTAAAGCTAATATTTTTTCAGACCGGCACATTGACTGAGGATGGATTAGATATGATGGGAGTTGTATTAAATGAAAACAATATTCTTGGTATCCCAGAGAAAAATATATCGAATATTAAAAATCACCTTTTATTGGAAGGGATGCTGGTATGTCATAGTATTTCTATAATTGATGGCGAATTGGAAGGAGATCCACTTGATATGAAAGTATGTTTTTAAATGATAGTTAAGTTATATTAATTTTAATTTATGATATTAGCAACTATTTATAAGTAACATTATAGAACAAGATAAATAATTTTTATAATACATGATGTATTCGATTTTCTGTTGTTACAATAATAAGACTTATGTAACTGTTTCCCCCTTGTAAAGGATATTTTTAATTTTATTTATCAGCTTACCAACTGTATAAGTCAAAAATAAATATAAAAATATTTATAAAAATAATCACATTTACGAACAAGATTTTTAGGTATATTTCATCCAACCAATTTCTTCATATTACATAAAAATTATAATTATATTTAAATTAAATTATATTTGTAGGAGGTTAAAATTTTGCTCAATCGGAAAGGTTGATATTAAATAATTAAGTGAGTCATTTTACGCTGTCATGTACTCTGCCCAGCTTAGAGTTGAAGTCACGTTTTATAGGATTAGATGGTTCTTTGTAATGCAGTAGAAAAAATATAACTCAATTATTATATGATGCAGAATTAATTGAATTAATAATACTCTGTATATTAATTTTATTTTACTACACAGATGTTCGAAAGTACTGGATGGAGCTTAGAAGAGCCAGAATCGATTGAATCAGAGGAAGACAAACTTCAAACATTGGCAATTATTAAACCACCAAAGAGATCAAATATAAATTCAAATGAATATATCGGTGAACTTTCTGACATACTAATCGTACAGTATTATCATTTTTCGAGCACATTGCAACGTATGTCGACGATCTCTCAAGTTCATGGATCTAATGTATTTCGTATATACACTAAAGGCTCGCCTGAAATGATACTCAATTTAAGCAATCCAGACACTATTCCGAGTAATGTAACAGACACGCTACAAATGTATACAGCTCAAGGATATCGAGTTATTGCTATTGGATTTTCAGAGATTGAACTTGATAAATTTAAGGTAAATTGCAGCTGAAATTTATATATCTATATTTTTTCTGTTTTATTAATTTACAGGAAAAAGTTAATAAGTTGTGAACAAATTGTAATTAATTACCCATACGAATTTATATTACAATTTGTTTCTGTACTTAGAGAAATATTATAGTAATTTTTACCATACTCTCTGTTAAAATAATCACAGACTGATCTAATTGAAGAAATTACTAAACATTAAAAGCATTAGTAAATAGTAATGTGGAATATTTGGGAATTGCGGTAAACGGAAAACACGGTGATATGAAACTGTAAACTTAATATATTTTGCTCACTCAATTACATATCAATATCTACGTTTTTATCTTTTAACGGTCAATAAAAATCTTACTTGCTAAACATCTCCCTTCCGCCTACCACTCATCCACCCACTCCTTCAGCCATCCCCCCTTTACGCATTGCCCTCTTCTTCCTCATTCTCTCTATCTATCTATCTCTCTCTCGTTATCTCCATTCCCACATTCGGCCATTCCTGACTCTTTACCCGTCCCCGGGCAATCCCTCCTACTTTCAATCGATCCTTAAGTACAACATAATCTAGCATTCCCCTCTCGTTTCATTACAATTTCGCGTTATTATTTTTACCACAATTACTAATAAACTAAACGTCATAATTTGTCTTTCGTTCACTCACTCCCACTGTCACGCTTCATTCACTACTGATATCCAGGATTCTATCACTGTCTGTCGGCTTTATCCTTCTCCACACCATGATGCACTTCATTCGTTCTGCTGTTTCAGGTGCCTTTCCTACGCCTCTATTCTGTCATTTCCTTACTTTGCCTGATCTTACACCTTACCCCCGTTCCTAGGTTACTTCTCTTGTCTGCGACGTAATCATCTTTGCCACTATGCTTCAACGTATGGTTAACACCGCCTGCCTCCGGCTGATTGTGCACTTTTTAGTGGGTGCCACCAATACTTCCATCGGTGCTCTCAAGCCTATATGGTTCATCCACAGTTTGTGAACCGAATCTGTTTGGTCGACATCCAGACCTCGACGCACGTCTGAGTATTTTTTAATTTTTCCAGTGGGTATTCTGCTCCATCAACCTTTGTCTCGATGACTGCTCTTCCTAACGAATTATAGTCTCTTCCATCAGCCATGTAAATCCGCTCCGATTTACCCTGCAGTTTCACTCTCTGTAGTTCGCTCGACGCATCCTTACCGAGCTGTCGTTAACTTCGTCCTCTATCGATTTACTTACGGCTTCCAGGCACTTGGTCTCCAGATAGACGATGTAACTTGTCCGGAGTAAGCAAACCCGGCATACCCGCTTCTACATGCTGTCAAAACAAAATTATAAGTCCGATTCGGCTGAAATTTATAACAGTAGCCATATACGAAGATGTACTACATGATCCTCGACACGATCATAAATTTCTTTTGTTAAACTGGCACCATGGAGCGTTGCAGTTAGGTACGAGCCAGCAGAACTAGTTCGGCCCTAAACAGCATATAGGCGAGAGAGAAAGAATCAATTGAGCTTTTGCCGCAGAAATCCTTATAATCCGGAGACCGTAGTTCTTATATAGTAAGGCTTAACCAATTTCTCAATGTAATTGTTTATAAGGCACCAGTATACACCGGGCAGTCCTAAAGTATTACAATATAAAAGGGTAAGGAGTAAATGAGAAAATTCCCTTCTCTGACCGGTAAACTTCTTATTGACAAATAGTACTAGTCGAGAGAACGGAGTGTTCTGATTTTTCTTGGGTTGCGCAATGGCTTTTATAGGGCTTGTCGCTGCTGAAAACTTGCAGCGCCGCAGGTTTCTTGGAAAAATCGCGAGTGCAGGCAAAGGGCTGCGAATGGGGGCTCGATTTTCCATCCTACTAGGCCCTAGCCGCCGATTTTCCGGCGCAGCGGAGGCTGCGCAAGACGCATTTTACATTTGAAACCGGTGATGAGAAAGGGAACATATAGGAGATAGACGTCGGACCCGTAAGGGTATTCTCTTAGGCGTGCGCGTGAGTGAAACGTGGGATAAGTTATGATAAGCAATAAATTCTTTTTAAGTGATAATATGTATAAAAATAAAATGTATATTTTTATAAAAGTTTAAATTCAGATTGTATACGTATAATTATTAATGCTAAAAATAAATTAAATACAGAACTATTAACATTTCAATTTTTTGTTAATCAGATTCAAACCATATTAAGAGAAGATATTGAAAAAAATTTAGAATTTTTAGGCTTAATAATTTTTGAAAATAGACTCAAAAGTCCCACTAGTCAAGTAATTAAAGAATTAAGAGGTGCTGATATGCACATAATTATGATAACAGGTAATATACGCATTATAAAATATATTATACTATTTTTAATATCAGCGTACAATTTAACGTCAATGGTTTATGTCCAATTACAGGTGACAATATTCAAACTGCTCTTAGTGTAGCAAGAGAATGTGGAATATTATCAAATGAGGAAACTGTGATAAATATTACTGCAGTACCGGGCATAAACAAAAATCCTCCCTCTTTACATTTTGAGGAACAAGGATTTGCTTTACAACAGGTGACACGATATTTTTATATTTTAAATATAACTTGATTATACAATAATAAGTATAAGTATTATAAGTATTATAAATATTTTGCAATATTTATAAAGTAATTTATTATCTTTCTGCTGTAATAAAATCATACTTTTACTTATGTAATTATGACATATAAACAATGTAAAAAATGAATATTTTCAATTTTAATATGACATTAAGTAACATTTATATATTTTTATTTAAATAAACATTAAAAAATTTTTTTAATTTATCCTATTTTTAAGTAAAAAATTAAATGATATAATAATTCATTAACACGTCTACACTGTTTGTATTTGGGTAGATAAAAAACATGATCTATAGAGAAAATAATATAATAAAATATTACTTTCTAAGGACTGTAAATTAATTGCTTGCATATTTTTCTATTTTAGAATAAAAAATGTTCTGTTGTAATGACAGAATCACAAGCAGAACTTGGTTTAAAATCTGTAAACTACAGATTTGCCTTAACAGGAAGTACTTGGAAGATTTTACGGGATCACTACTTTGATATACTTCCCAAAATTTGTGTTAAGGGTGCAGTTTTTGCAAGAATGACTAGTGACCAAAAACAACAACTTGTTGTAGAATTAATTCAACTTGGGTATTACGTAGGTGAGAAAAACAATTATTTTTATATACCACATAAGAGTTTTATCATCTTTGTTCCGATTTCATTTTAAATTAAATATCGTAATATTTATACTTAATTGTACAATCTTATATGATTCAAATATTACACCTGCTTGAACATTTAGGTTTAATTTCAAATTTTCCAAGAATGCTGAAAAATTTATTATTGCTTATCTTTTGCATTATAATTTTATATTAGATTGTATTTTCAATATTATGTGTACAGTTATGTGTGGAGACGGTGCCAATGATTGCGGAGCTCTGAGGTCAGCACATGTTGGAATATCGCTTTCTGAAGCTGAGTCGAGGTTATAATATTACAATATTTATAATTCTCAATTAATAACTCTTCATTGCAGAAAAGATCACTAACATATATTAGATTGATGCTTAGAAAAAAAATTAACAAAATAAAAAATCCACTATACTAATCTATTATATGTAATAGTATTAATCACTAAACATATTCTTGTTTTAACGAGTCATCGGCATAAAAGTGTGTTACTTTCAACTACATGTTTTTATCATAAAATTTGCAAAAAAAAAATTAAAATGGTGGCCACTTACTTTTTTCGATTGTCCTCTCATAACTAGACAATTACTTAGAATTAGCCATGGTTTAGAGGCTAGTGAACTAAGCATACAGTAACTACGCTACTTGAGAAATGTGTAACGTGGTGCTTCCTACCCGAGGCCGTCGTGCCCCGCAGCATCCCCACTTCTCCGGGTGGAGGGCGCGCCCGCCTGCCCGTCCTGCAAGGTCGTGGTCATCCCGGACGGGACCAGGGCGGCTAGCCTGACGGCGGTTGACGCGGGAAGGGATCACGGAGGGAGGGCCGTCTCGAAATCACTACTCGGGAGGCTCTTCTGGAGTAAATATCATTTATTCGCGCTCGGGGGGACAATCCCCGCCCGGACGCACAGGGCCACCGAGGGTCCCTCCTCATCCGGGACGCGCTCGGCCGGCTGGGGTTCGATGGATCGCGAGAGCCCTACGTCGCGGCCCCAGGGTATGGTGAGGGCCGCCGCTCGCCCCGTGCCGCGTCTCCTTCTCGAGCACACCCGTGAGTAAGGGAGCACGAACCTGTCCCGGCCGCGCTGTCGGCCCCCGGGTGGTGATGTACGTCGACCGACTCCTCTTGGTCCTGCACCCTGGTCTCGACCCTGGTGTTAGTGGTGGCGGGCTGTTTAAATTCAGAAAAAAAGCTCAGGATTCCGACTGTTTTGAGATAAATTTTTGCTGGAATTTTCCGGATTTCACACATAAAATGTCAGGTTTTCTTAGAGGCTTTCTTTGTCGCATAGTCAAAGAACATCTGCCTTACTGTTGCTACATCATGGATTTTATCTATATTCAAGACAAGGTACCGCAAAATGGTCTTGTAAATCTTAATTTTTTAAATCAAACTGTATGATTACTATTATACAAATTTTATGATAAAAGCATTTAAAAGCAATATATAATTGTATACCGACAATTATAAGAAAAATAAAAATTTTGAATTTCCAATACTATGTAGGAATGACAAAAATCTTAACGTTGTTTCGCACATTAACCATGATAATATTTTAAGTTAATCTTAATTTAGCTTACATAATATATGGATAATTCAATGATAAAAAAATCTTCAAAGGTACCTAAAAAAAATCTGTGAATGAAAATTTTTTTCGCTTAATCGATTTATGAAATAAAATAGCTAGTTTTTAAAATTTTAACCTTGACTTCAATTTGATCTTAAAAATTTGAACTATTTTAAAAACATTTTAGTCTGAAGCAAGGTTTGAAGTCATAAATAGTGCAACTGTTTTTGTAATACCCTACATATTATAAAAGAATGTAGAAAAGAATGTTTTATCTGATAATTAATATTTTAAAATTTCTTCAATAAAAATAAAAATAAAACTTTTCTGATTTATATTTCTATTGTTGATAAAGTAAGTTTGTGAAATATAATTATAAAATTCATATTATATACTTATGCAATAATTTATGATTTCAGTGTTGCCAGCCCATTTACTTCGAGAATTCCGGATATAACATGCGTACCGACAGTAATTCAACAAGGTCGAGCTGCACTTGTCACATCATTTGGCATTTTTAAGTTTATGATCAATTATTCATTAACAGAATTTGCTTCTGCTATTATCCTTTATAGCATTGATTGTAATTTAACCGATCTTGAATATCTATTTATCGATGTTTGTCTTGCTGTAAACTTTGCATTTTTTTTCGGTAAAACACACGCTTATACAGGAAAACTTGTTAAGAAACCACCAATGTCTAGCCTTTTAAGTTTTACACCGTTATTTTCACTTACTGTACATATGCTACTTATTACAATTTTCCAAGCTACTGCCTTTTATGCAGTACAATTGCAACCGTGGTTTGTTTCTTTCACTTTTGTAGAAGAACACAGCTACGCCGGGTATGAAAATTATTCTGTTTTTTGTATATCAATGTTTCAGTATATAATTCTAGCCATTATTTTTTCACGTGGAAAACCATATAGAGAAGCTATTTTTACTAACCACAGTTTTGTGATATCTTTACTAGCAATGATTGGTATCTGTATTTATATAACTCTTAGTCCCGCTCAATGGATTATACATGCGCTTCAACTGATGATGCCACCAATATTTAGTTGGAGACTTATTATTCTTGGATATGCCTTACTTAACTTTATTCTGTGTTTTTTTATTGAGTATTTTATAATTGAGTGGGTAATTGAAGAAAAAATTAAAACTAAGCTTTACAAACCAGAAAAATCGAAAAAACGATATTTGAAAATAAATTATGAACTACAGCAAAATTCGAACTGGCCACCGATGAATAAAAAACAAACAAATGCCGTAAAAATTACATCATATGCAGATAATATTATTATTTCTCAAAATAATATCGATTTAAAATCACGTACTTCCCAACACCAAAGTAACCCAAAACTGTTCAATGAAACCATTCAAAGTGGAAATTCTGTTATTGTGCAGAAAAATAGTTTTGATAATTTAGGATTTGTTGGCGACAATGCGGTAAATTAATAATTATGCTCGCAGAGTTTATTAAATAATCTTGTGTTCAATTCGATAGCATTATTCATATTAAAAATTTGATAAATTGAGCCTTACAGTTATAAAATTAATCTGTAAATGTAACAAAAACTCGAATTAAAATTATCAAACACCGTATTAATATATAACAGCTTAAGATAACAAACACATGTGTGTGTTTGTATATCAAAGAAAATTATTTAATTTGAAGTTTGATCCAAAAATTGATTTAGACTATAAATTATAGCCATATACTGGTCAGAAACTGGATTAAGTTCTTCCGGGCGATTTAATTCTAATTAAATACTTAAAATAGTTAGTTAATCGCAATCTATAGTGAAGTTTAATTTTTATAAAAAAATGTGATTTGATATTATATTACTAAGGAAAACGAAAATATTAATTAAGTTTATAAAAAAAGAGATATTTTATTTAAATAAGTAGGAAGGCATGAGTTTTGCTTACACGTGCGTATCACATTTGCACATATTTCTTATAATGCACATACATTCACAATTAATAACAGCAGTTTAATTACTTTTTAAACAATTTTAAATTATGACAGGTAATGAATATCGATGAAATGAATTGATTGCGACAATGTATATAAAGGTAAAAATTGTAGATAATTAAATGTAATATATAATTATTAATTACTTAAATTACTTTTTTGTGTCGCATTCTCATTACCTTCGTCCACGATGAAAAGAAACCGATAATTTGTATAACCTATTTAGCTAGGAAAGGGGTCGCTTCACTGCCTCTCCTGCCGTGCGACTTGTTGTGGCCCAGGAGATGAGACACTAAGTTAGCTCTCGTGGAGGCAACGATGATAGAGGAGAAAGAAGAAGCGGTACGGGCGAGATCGGGTCGTGCGCGCAACAATAACAAACTAAGCCTGGAGATTCAACTGTCCTTCAATTCTACGAATCTTACCACCGACCTGCTAAAAAATTTGCGCGTCGTCGGTGCACTTATCCCCGCGCGACGACACGCCCGTGATAACAGCCTCGGGCCGCTGCGCGTCACGCTCGAGTACCGCCCGGGCCAATATATACGCCTGTCCGCGCGCGTCGCGAGCTCCGGACATCCGTGACGTCCTTTCCGCGACTCGGTGGTCTTGCACTGGGCGCTCGCGCGGTGTACGCTCCGCTGGGTCGCAGGGACTCCATCGGATAACGCAAGAGAGAAAAGCGAGGCTACCTGAATGAACCCCGCGAATCCCCTCGATGCCGCTGAATCGTGGACCTCTAGTTCGCACTGACTTCGGGAGGGTCGGGAGGCCGGGTCTATGTAGCGCTCCAGGGTACCAGCAATAATGGATCAATCAAGCCGGGGCGCACTACGTCTCGGACCTGTGCGCCGCGTACTACATCTACACGATATATTGTATATTAATGTTCACTCGTTACGCATACTTTATTATTATATTGCAAACTTTAGGATAAAGGGTGTAAGTATAATGTCGTGCTTTATTTATCGATTGCAAAACGCCATCGAATCCGGTAACTATAATTTTGTGTTCTTAAAGGGACTAAAAGGGCTCGCAACTGCGGCCATAACGGACTTAAAAGTCCCGAATATGATGTAATAAGAGGAACACTATAATTCAACCATGGTTAATAGGGAGCCTACATCGGGAGAAATAGCTCAAAGTTTGGTCGCAACCTGTATAGGAAGGTCCTTAATCGAAACGGTAGGTTGTAGAATAGATGATCAGAAGTAAGGAATATCTGTCCTTGTAAACAAAATGACACTGGTGATAAGGAAGGATTTAGGCAACTAGAAAACTAGCATTATACCAAAGCGACTACTGATCCGTGGCGACCTTGTGAGTATTTTGACGGCTTATAGATTTCACACGTAAATAGAACCTGTTCCCGACTACTTGTCTTATCTCGTTGTCGATCTCATGAAGAAATAACCAAGACAAAAACGAAGGAATGGGGCACTTTTAAATAAAATAAGATAGTGAATTCCTAGACAAATAGAAACAGGTCTTGAGGCAATTAATGTCTTTTTGACTTTCACGGGTGCTTCCATTAGATACTTTTTGAAACAGAAGTGATTGTGTATTTTCCGACAAAGCCTCGGATAAAACGGAGTAACAAAACGGTCAAGGCAAAACAGTCAAAGCAAAACAGGCAATGATGTTTATGTATTTTAATGCCATGTATTGCTATTGTACGAGTTCCGTGCTGTAAATAGCAGGGATAAGAAACGCTTTAAAAAGCATTAAATCCTACGTTAATTCCTGAGAAGCGTATAAAATAGGACAAATGAAAAATTTTATTATTTAATTTGCATTAAAGATTATGAAAAGGATAAAGTGCAATAAATATTTCAAAATTTTCCTTTAACGACACAGCTTCACTGTATAATATTCATAGTAAAATTAATGTTGGAAAGAATTTATTTACTACAAAAAACTAAAAACAATGAGAAAGTAACATAAAAAGAAGAAAAACAGAGAAGTACGGAACTTTTATGTTTACGCGAATTGATTGTGCATTTGAAGATTCCAAAAATATTTGTTTTGCTTCTATAAACCTTTTGAAACTTACACATATAAAAAATATTGTTATTATTATTTTATTATTATTATTACAATTATTATTTTTTTATAATTATCTAATATTTTTAATAGAATCAAAACTGTTCAAGTAATGAAGGTAGTATATATATAGAGAAATATTTATTTTTTAACTTTTTGAGATAGAATTCTTTTATTAGAGATTCTAGATGTTCTTTGGGATTAAAAAATAGCTAAAGGAGTCAAAAAAAAATTCAATTTTCATTAGATATTCATGATTATCCCTTCCACCATTATAATAGTTTTAAGTTTCAACGGGGTAACCGATTTCAATCTGAGTGATTTTTTAAGTGGCTTTAATTTTAATCCAAATGCGCTGGTGCAGTCATTTTACCGCATTAAATGTTTAAATTCAAACTGATATTTGAATTTTCAATTTTCTTAGCCAAAACCTATTCAATGTAACAGGCGATTAATTATATCCAAAAATTATAAAACAATATTTATTTTACTATAGGTACGGGTATCAAAAATGTCTTGACTTCAAAATCGTAAATTAAATAATTCTGTAATAAAAAAAATTATACAACCACAAAAAAATACTCTATATGACAGAGATTATATGAGAGATACTCATGTAATACTTTAATATTTTATAGATTACGACGAGATGCCTTCCTAGTTTCCTTTTCAAATTACGAGATTTATTAAAATTGATAACGATTACGTTTTTATTCTTAAAAAAATCTTCTAAAATCTTAAGAAAGGCAAATTATCATATCTATTATTCAAGATACTGCATATTAGAAACACAATCCTAAAACATTCATAAAGGCAGTTACGAAAGATTGAATGCTCTTACTCAAAAGGTAAATAAACACTAATTTTTAAGTCATGTACAAAAATTTGGAAAGTAGTTGAAAGTAACAAAACATAAAGGCAGTATGGAAAAGCATAAATTAAATTCAATTTATATGGTCTAATAGTTTATTAGTTCTACACTAGATAACGAATTTTTGATAGTTAACAATCATTTTAAACGTTTTATATAAAACTAATGCAAGACTGAATTTTTTAAATCTATTTACTAAGTAAAAAATATTTATATTGGAAACATTCCGCGACTACGTTTCCACTGTGAACCAACTCGCCGATTATGATTAGCACGAGTAGATTTGTTTTTATTCTTTTGATTCCTGTTCTCAACAACTTCTTTTGCTTGACCTTGACCTTTAGGATTTCCTAAAAGTATTATAGTATATGAATAATTTACTTTTTTATTTTTAATCTAACTCTATTAATTTTTAATAAATTTTATTTTCTATTTATACCTATAACGTTTTTATTTGAGAGATGATCCATTCTTTTATTTGACCATCTTTCTTCCCTTTTTGCTCTTAATACAGCAGGATCTTGAACAAAGTTATCTGTATTAGCTTGAGGTTCATCATCACTTTCTTCTTCTATATCTTCATTATCATTAACAGTTTGTTTTTGAAGAACCTGAGATATTATTGTTTTTAATATATATGCAAATATACTAAAATGTTGATTGAATGACTTACTCTGGGTATTGTAAATGGCCGAATGTCTGTTTCAAGTATATCATCTTGAGCATTTGAACCAATACCATGGTTATCATCATATGTATCATCATATTCATCATCATAGTCACAAATTATACTATATTTATTATAAATATCTTTTGTTTTTTCAACGTGAGATTTATCATTTAAAAGCTCATTTAAGTTTTTATAAGTATCTTTTCTTTATGAGAAACAACAAACTATTAGTTTGAATTTGTAGAACAGAAAAACAACAATTTTTATATATGTCTGTTAATTTAGAATACCTTTTTCCCTTATGTACTCTTGTAGTATCAATATGATCATTAGTCATAATATCAAATTCGTCATTATCATAGATATTCAACCTTTGAAAACCTAAGGCAGCTTCAGTAGATGATAATTTTTCCTGAAAAAATTCAAGATTAAATGTTAATATATAAAATTAATAAATTGTAAGACATAAAAATGAAAAAATCAAATACTTCTGAATCCGGTGGAATAAGTGGAAGATCATGATCTAATCTTTTTAATTCTAATGGTAGAGTATCTTCGAACACAGCATTTATAACTGCTTCTTTGTTGTAATTGTAATGCTTTAAACATCTCTACACATTATAAAGTTTAAACAATAAATAAAAACCATTCATTTATTACTAGTTAAAATAATTCAATTAATACAAATTAATTTTAGTTTCTTTCTGATATCAAGAAAAACATATGTTATTAAAATTATTTATAAACTACTTTAAACAAATTTTATAAAAATATTGCTAATAAAAATTATAATATATATAAAAATTCATAAATATCAAAATTGAATCTTATATTTTTAATATTATATTACATTTTTTGACATTTTAACTTAATCGTACCTCAATAAATCCTTCACCAAGATCACAAAGAATATCTTTTACTTCTGATATAAGAAATTCTAAATTAACTTCAGGCATTGCTTTTGATATTTCAGAACAATTACTTTCATTATCTATATCTAATACATTATTGTCTTGAATATTACTAGATCTTTGAATGATTTTCTAAAATTTATAATTTTAGTATTGATATATAAAAAATATTATAATATTAAAAATTAGATTATAAGTAAAAAACACAAAATTCATTTTAAGTTCTTACAGGCAATTGCTTATTTGTAGTAGACATAGATGAAACTGATTCATCCAAAAAGGTAAAAATAGAATTCAATATAAACTCACATTTTACTAAATCTCTTATTATGAACATCAAGGAATAATACAACCACAAAATTTATTATAAATTAGTAACTTAATGTATAGAAACTGTATCAATATTTTAATAACAGGTTTAAATTTTAATTGTTAATTTTTATATTGTGTCTTAAAAAATATTGTATATATTATATTTTATAAGTCAATAGAATTTAGAATCATTTTAACCTATTAACAAGTTTAATTTAAAATATGTTGCATTATTTTTTTAAATTACTCATTGATAATTATAAACATAAATCAGTTTTGCCAAAAAGGATACAAATCTGGATAAATATTTGATAACGTTTCAAAATCATCTGATACTGGATACATACTATGATAGTCTATTATAAATTCCTTTTTTGACAATACGTTCATTATATTAGATAAGAAATCCTCCACAGTGTCTCCTAATTCATTAGGTATCTCTCTTTTTATGTAAAAAAAATATTAAATTTTTTATTTTTACATAATAAATAGTTTAAATTCAGCAAAATAATTAAAACATTACCCATCTTTAATGATATTTTCAATATTTTTATAGATAATTTTTCTATAAATATTCAATATTTCTACTCTTACAACATCAAGTCGATATCTCAAATCTGTATACTTTTTAACAGTTTCATCCTTAAATGTTAAGTCATCTAACCTTTTATATATACCTAAGATTGTAGTTTCATAAACTGATGTTATTCTGCAAATAATCAAATTTTAATTTATATATTATTGAAATAAAGAAATCTAATTGAAAACAGAATCTTACTTTGTTATAAAATCTTCTTCGTTAAAATTATCTATAGCAGGAGGATAAATATCTGTAAATATATTAACAGTAGATACTGTATCCAGTAAGTGCAATGTAGCATTTTCTAAATTTGAGAAAGTTATTTCAAAATTTTGACCACCTCTTTCTGAAAGAGGAACTGCTTTACATGTTTGATTAATACTGACAATCTTCAAACCTATTTTCAATATATCTAAACCCCTAAAGAATAAAAGTAAGTTTGTTAAATGCAAACCTATTTTAATTTGAACAACAGGTATTATATTTTGTAACTAATTTACCTGTACAATAAATGAAATAGCTCTTGATAAATCTTGTTCGTAGAGAGGTTGTATTGTAAACACTGATTTTATAATTTTTTCAACAGTTTCCCTGTTATCTCGACCATATTGTTGACAGATGTCCAACAAAATTGGTATTGTGAATATGTGCTTGTCATATAATAATTCAGCATATTTTGAGGAACTAATATATTCACTAGGACTATCTTTCTTAGTAATTAATCTAGCAAAAATGATTAAAACAGTTTGTCGAATTTTATTATAAGTTTCTCTTATATCAAAATCATTTGGAAAATCTTCTAACGTATAAAAAGTTGGTGCTTGTTGCAAAAAACTAACAATAGAATCAATTATACTAGACTTAAAAATAATATTTGACCAGAATCTGCAAATTAAATGTTATTATTTTTAAGCTATATGTTATTGTATTTTAAATATAAGCAACTAAATTAAATTAAAAAATTAATATACTTATAGAATGGTAAATCGAGTAATTTAGACAAATCATTGTAAATATAATTTGCAAGTTCCAACCAATCCTCTTTAGCATCTGAATCAGCTAAATTTGGTGATTCATAGTGAAGATACTGTTTTGAATCAATCCAAAGTTTACTCTGGAATAATATTTTTAACGATTATTTTAACAAACATTATTTGCAATTATTTTATATCAAACTGATAAAGTCTTTAAAGTTTTAATTTTAAAATGAAGTTAATTTTTAATTATTAAAACATAAATAATTATATATAAAGTTAGAGTTATTTTAATTATCAAACATTGTGTTAAAATTTTTTTGATTTTATGTTTATGTAAACATTAATCAAATTATTGTATTTGATTTTGTATCTTACCAGTGCAGGTATTTGAACAACTCTCCCATCATCTCTTTGTATTGACAATTTTAATTCATCTAATGGTTTTTGCTCTGGATTCTTAATTACAAGTACATAAAAAAATTCAATGTTAGTATTTAATAAGTATAATATTCAAAAATTTATCATACTACTGATTTACTGACTGTTCATTAAGAAATTTCTAAATAGAAAACGAAGATACTTATGAATAATTATTTTACCTGGAATGCATTAATTTCATTGTAAGAAATTTCATCCATGGTATTAAATCCTATTTTGAAAGTATAATCTAATAAAAAACATTTAGAGAATAGTGTCAAATTGATTCGTAGTTAGTCAATTAATAATCAGACATTTATAAACGATGATATACTTGAGATGAGTTTAACATATGACACTCGTGACATATATATAGACACTAGTTAGTACTGAATGGTACTGAACTGCAGTCGCTAAATGGCTATACATGCTTTGACAGTATTGGCAATTGATAAGAATATCCATATATGATCTGTATCGTGAACAAAAGTACTCATTCTGACCACACGAGGCGCTGCAGTCCAGTTTTACATCTTGCTAGTGTAATATATAAAGCGAAGTAGCGAATAAAAAATTATAAATTGTTTAAATATTTTAATTCACTATGTGTATACTATACCGTTTGTATTCTATTAATATTAATAGATTATTAAATTGTGATTTGTATCAATAATAAGTTATTGTGTTAATAAATAAAGTTATAAATTAAATTTTTAATAAATTTTCTTATTTCCTATTTTTATTAAAGCGTTGAACAGTTTTCGCATTTTAAATTACAGAGCCCATCACCATCATTATATATATTATGAAAAATACAATATTAAAAATTATTTTCGAGCACGCAGTGCGAAACTTGAAATTTAATTGTTTTCATGACACATAAGAGCCAAGTGCGAGTGCGTGCCTCTAAACGGATAAACAGTAGCCGTCCCAATGGACTTGCTTTTGGTTTTACACAGACGGCAAACTCTTGGCTTAAATAAACCTCGCCAACAGGAGGTGGACCCAGGTGGACCCGCTCTTCGGCACGTTACACCGTGCCGAAAGGAATACGCGGGTTGGCGTACTTTTCCAGGATTATATACTTTTGTTTTTCCATTTTCCCGCAGAATCGATGAGTGCCCAGACAAGACGACAGGACGAGCAGCAGGACCGAGAAGAGCCGTGATAGTGGATGCAGTCGCGTACGGCGGCAAGTGCGCGGCATTCTCGTTTTGTTTAACGAGCTATGCATACACGAGTACAAATTTATAATCTACAAAAATAACAAATCAAGTTTCTCAATATCATTTTAACACCTGCGTGAAACGATCTTCATTCATTCCTCATCTACAATTACTTTTGTTATGCTTCCATGCTTAGTCTTGCGAAGTTAATTTTTACAACGTGTTATAGATCTTATCAAAGCTGATAGAAATATTATAATATGTATTAACAGAGGAACCCAGTCTTTACGATGATTTACTTTTTTTCTACAAATTTGAATCTAGATCTATTTTGTTAAGAAAATTGCGCGTGCGAAACTGTATTTCGTAATGAACGCTGGTTAATCATACAACAATGCAACATTTTTGAATCCTGTACAATCCAGCAACTTCTTGTATGTGTATACGAATCATAAATAAATTTACATGATCAAAATATGAATTTTGTTTAAACTCTCGTCACTATGGCATTTTTATCAAATAAATTGTTAATAACATTTTTAATTTACAAATTAGGAAGAAACACTTTTGAATTTCGTAATTAACAGGCTAAAATACATCCAGGAATCTTTAGTGTTTCTCAGGGCCTCCATCGGCTACAAATTCTGTTTGAATCTCCCGCTAAACCATGTTCCACAGCAAGCAGTCAGCCTCAGTACCCTTGAGTTCACATGATTAGTATGCGTATAAATGTAAAAACATAAATCATTTTACTTTTAGCGTACGAGAAACCCGAGGTGTGTACGCGCGCGAGGAGGAAGGCAGCGAAGAAAAGATTTTTCACAAATACTGGTGATTCGGCTTATCGATTAAGTCCCTATACTGTAACCGTCACACGTGTGGGGTGATCAAAAAGGGTGAGCGAGAGGAGTGTCGAGACAAAAACGGCGGTGTCGACGAATCGGTTAGCCTTGTCGCTTGGCTGTCGGAATCGTTGGGAATCGTATCTGACTGCGGAAGCAGCTCTCGCGACTTGCGAGGGGACCAGTTGAACTTGCCGCTTGTTGCGTGACTGACTCACGGACTACTAGCGCCCTCATCCGGGTCGGGCCGGAAGCACAGTGTCTGCTTGCGCCGAGACTGTTGAGGAGGATACTAGGTCGCCACATTTAAATAGTTGCATACCATAAAATGTTTTTATTAATATATCTTTACAGTTAAAAACATATACAATACAATATTTTATAAAAAAGGTATAATTTGTAACTTGAACAATTCCTGCAGATTTAATTCAACCAAATTACCCATACAGTAAAACAATATTTAAGTGCAAACTTTTCATAAGTCCAACATATATGTACAAATGTTACTTATAAATAAATAAATATACTTAATTAAAAAAATAACCACTTACAAAATAAATATATAAATATAATTCCCATTAAATTAGAGACTATATACATAATACTGCATAATACTATAAAGAAATTTGCAATACACATGCATGCTTTTAATTAAATATATACTTATAATAAAATTTTATATTTAATTCTAAAAGCAACAAGAGGTATTCAGAATAACAAATTTTCTATTTTTTAGTGATTATTTTATTGGTACTGTTAAGCTTAGATAAAATTACTTTGTTCTCACTTATTCAAAGTTGTGTATAAATTGGTAGTTCTTCGGCATTATTAAAATTTCATGTCCAGATTTCGAGAATACCAGTGGCCAATGGCGTTAGGCCTTATATAGCGATATGGACGCCCCCTCGAATCGACCACTCCACTAGGGTTTAGCCACCAGCTAAATACAGGAATTGACGAACGCTGATGTACTTCCGGTAGTTCATTCGGTCTTTTCACAGTAAAATGGCTCCTAAACCGAAGCCCACGGAAAAAGCAGGTAAGTTTTAAATAGATTTAATACGTTTAAAATTTATGAAACTTAAAAACCAGCTGATTAAAGTAATGTACAATTGTCTCTGAATGATTAAAATTATAATACTGCTTAAAAGAATAAAAAAAACTAGGTTATTTTACAGCTGGTTGTATTGCCATGTGGTTAGTTGTTGTACACAGATTTAATTGTGTTTATTTGTTTTGTTACTACATTGCAACTCATGTGTTATAATTTATAAGTTACTTAATTATTTAAATAATGTTAAAGTAATCGAAGTACTTATTTCTAATATTAATGTAACGATAAAACTGCATCGACGTTGAATTTAACCTTAAAATTAAAAATTTAACCAAGCATAATTTTCAATTCTAAAATTGAATTCATTCAACTATTTACATTACTTAGCAGGCAAGTCGGGAGAAAAAAAGACTACAGAGAAAAAAGAGAAGAAGCCTGCATCAGCTTCTACATCAACCTCTAAAGTAAGCAAGCCATCAGAAAAGAAAGTAGCTCCAGCACCTGCAGCTGCAAAGAAAGCAGCAGCAGCAGCAGCAGCAGCAACCGCTGTAAAATCTGCAGCAAAACCAGCATCTAAGCCTGCAGCTAAGCCAGCTCAGAAGACTGCAGCCAAACCTGCAACCGCAAAGCCTAAGAAAAATGTTGCTGCACAAAAGAAAACTCCCAAAGGTGGAAAGCCTGCACAGCCTTTACAAAAGGCTCTTAAGACTCAGAAAAAGGTAAAAAATAACACTTGCAAATTCATTAAATTTTTAATCAAATTGTTCTTGTTTCTTTTAAAATTTTATACTTACATTTATTACATTCAATATATTCTTATGCATTTATATATTCTGTATCTATTTATTAGAACCATTAAATTACTTTTTCTTCTACAAATGATGAAATTATTGTGTGGGAATCTCTTTGAATACCGTGAAAAGCATTATAACAATACTGACAATTATTTAAAGGATCTGCCATTTTAGAAAGTAATATAAATTATAGTAAATAATTTGTTTCTTTTATTTTTAAGATCTTGAAGGGTGTTCATGGATCTCGTGTAAGGAAAATTAGAACATCGGTACATTTCCATCGACCAAAAACCTTCAGGCCAGCAAGGAACCCGAAATATCCAAGGAAATCTGTTCCAAACAGAAGTCGGTAAGTTAAAATAAAAGATATAAGTATTTACTATGTGTGTACTTGAAATGATGATTGTTTTGGGAATCTCTTTGAATTTATTTTGAAAAAATTAAACTTATTCTGACCACTTGATTTTTAAAATTGATATTAGTATGATTAGTAATTATTCTAGATTGTTTATATTTATTTTTATTTCAGAATGGATGCTGTCAACATTATTAAATTTCCATTAACAACAGAAGCAGCAATGAAGAAGATTGAAGATAATAACACACTAGTATTTATTGTACATACACGTGCCAATAAGTACCATATCAAATCTTCTGTTAAGAAGTTATATGATGTAGATGTCTTAAAAGTGAATACTCTCATTAGGCCTGATGGTAAAAAGAAGGCATATGTGCACTTGACAAGAGACTATGATGCTCTTGATGTTGCAAATAAAATTGGTATTATATAAGTGTTAATAGCATACTTGTATAAAAAAACCCCTGTGATGATAATAAATTCAATACAGGTATATTTTTTGTTTCAATAATTGTTGCCTTTATTATCCTTCAGAAATAAACTTGTCCAATAACATTAATAAAAAAATAGAATTAATTTTTAGTTTGTGTACTAACGCAGTATTATTGATGTTACAAAAATCATTCTTTTAAGATGAAATAGTTTAAAATTAAAATTTTGTTTATTTACATAAAATTTTTTTTTAAAAATATTTACAATCCCAAACGTCCAGGAGTTTTTCGATATGAAGCTGGAGTACCGGGTTCCTTCATTCCAGGTGTTAATATTTCTTGCCTAAAAAGTTACATTTTATAAGCATAAAAGAAAATTCAAAATTAACAATGTAGATAAGTGCAAAAATGAAAAAAACTAAAACTTACTTTCTGACTGATGCTTGTTCTCGTTCAAGCTGTTCTTGTGCTCTAGCTTTGATTTCAGCTTCAGCCTCTTTCATCTGACTCTCCATTTCATTAAGATGTTGAAGGGCTTGTTTTTTAGCTCTGCCACTTTTACCTGTCTCTTTGACACTAAAAAACATTGGTCCCAATTCAGCTAACCAATGTCCATCTACTGCAGTTACACATTGCATGTATTCCTTTGCGGTCATCACAAGTTCATGATAAACTACATAATCAGGTGTAAATCCCATTCCAAAGAGTGCTGAGGTAGGATGTAAATGACAAGGCATGCCTGTTCGACAATTGACGTATTCTCCAATACCTTTTAATCTTGCTGCTTGATGGAAATACGCAGAACAAATGCATTTTCTTACTATATCCCATTCTGATCCACAGCTTGACATTTCCATCTTTTGTTGTTTTAGAATTTCCTCGAGTTGTTGTCTAACTTCCCTCACCTGCGAATTTATACAAATTGTCTTTAACATTTTCTTTCTTTTTAATATTTATTAGAACTTAGCTTTGAAGTCTCAATAGTTATTTGGAATCATATTCCAAATTATAAATTAAACAGTATTAAATACATTTTCCATAAAGTTAAGATCGATTCTAAAAATAATAATTACCTTTCTCATTGCTTTGGCGTGAATAAAGTGATCATTGCACCAAGAATTAGAATAACCATTAGTTTTCCACTGATTGTATACGTTAAGAAAAGTTAAATGATCAGACTCAGGTACTTGAAATTTCTCTCTAGCAGAGTCGGAATCTTCTTCACGTCCCTTAGGTCTATAAAATATTGAAGGTACCGATAGCATTGAAACAATGATGAGTATTTCTGAGACACATCCAAGCTTCGAGGCAATTATAAGCATCTGACATTGAGGAGGATCAAGTGGAAATTCGGCCATTTGACGTCCCAACATCGTCAATCGCCCTGTATTGTCCAGTGCACCGAGAATCCATAATTGATAAAGTGAGTTAAGAATATTATCTTGTGGCGGTGGATCCATAAAATGAAAAGCCAGCAAATCTTGTACGCCTAATGATTTTAATAATAGTACTGTATTTGCCAAATTAGTTCTTTGTATTTCAGGTACACCAGTAGTAAGAAGTTCATCGAGAAATTGTCTTTCAGTATACAAGCGGAAACATTGCCCAGGGCCAGTTCTCCCTGCTCTGCCACTTCTCTGATTCGCATTAGCTTGAGATACTGGATAAATTTGTAATGCGTCCATACCTAAAAGTTTATTTGTAATTAAAAAATACATGTATACATACATTCTAGTGTCAATCAACTGCTTAATGCTTACCAATTCTTGGATTGTAAACCTTGAGCTTGCAGTAGCCCGAGTCAACAACAAAAACTATTCCGTCAACTGTTAAAGACGTTTCGGCAATATTAGTTGCGACAACACATTTTCGCAAACCCTCTTTCGCTTGTTGAAATATTTTGGCTTGAAGATCTGAAGGTAACTGGGAATAAATTGGTAAAATTGAGAGTGGAGCTGCTCCCTCGATTTCACCTAGCCGTTCCTTAAGGACCTCGCAAGTCACCTCAATATCTTCCTGACCTGGCATGAAAACTAAAACGTCTCCATGGCGAAATTGTAGATGAATATTCATAACTTGTTTTACAGCTGCTTCAACATAATCTTCGACATGATTTTTACTGAAAATTGTTTCCACAGGAAAAGTACGACCAGGTATTTGAAATGTGGCCGCATTTCCAAAGAAAGACGAGAATTTGCTAGAGTCCATTGTCGCAGATGTAACGATCAATTTAAGATCATGACGACGGGTTACAACCTATTTTTAAAACAATGTTATGAATTGTAGAACAGAATTGTAACATTTATACAAGTTGTACAATACATATAAATATCTAAAATATATTATATACGTCTATATAAAAATGTATAATTACATCTCGAAGTAATCCAAATAAAACGTCAGTAGATAAAGAACGTTCGTGAGCTTCAGTCCATGATAATCACGCTATAGCGATCGAGATCGCCTTCACGTAAACTTTCTCGCAACAAAATACCATCAGTCATATACTTAATGATTGTCTATAAAAAAGCATATCTAAATAAATATTAAATAATCAATAAAATAGTAATCCTATTTTATCAATAAAATATTATAACTATTGTTATTTTCAAATAAAATATAGTGTAATATTGAAAGCGTTAGAAACGAATTTAAACATTAAAAATGTTTAATGAAATATATTAATACAAATTAAGTAACATTGATAAGATAGAGTACTATTATTTGTTTAATAAATTAATTGACATTTGAACATGCCTCTTTAGATGTACAATCTTCAAATCGAATAGCATAACCCACTTTATCACCCAGATTAGAGTCCATTTCATCTGATACTCTTTTAGCAACAGACATGCAAGCAACTCTTCTTGGTTGTGTGCAACCAACCATACCATTTGTGCTGTAACCATCTTCGTGTAAATATTGTGTTAACTGTGTAGTTTTACCTATTGTACGAAAAGTAAGATGCTATTTTAAAATATATTTATGACGAATTTGTGTTAACTTAATAATTCAATTAAAAAGCTAAAAAATTCGTACCACTTCCAGTTTCACCAACAATAATAACAACACTATTTTCTCTAATGACATTAAGAAGCTCTTGTCTTACAGCAAACACAGGTAAACGTCTTCTTTGTTCTTGAATTTGTTTATACTTTCCTTCTACAACAGTTTCATTTGCAATATGGGAAGCATATTTTTGACCAGCTTTAAAATCAGTTTCTTGTCCAGGTGCTTCCTTATCATCTTTTCGAGAATCATGTACTCCCATGATATTTCCAATATTTGTTCCAGCTAGTTCCCAATGTTTCTTTTGTGCACGTCTACGCTCTTTCTGTTCTCTGTAAGCACGAACAAGAATTGAGCCTTTCCTGGCAACTAAAGCCATTGGAGAAGTTGGATCTCTTACTGGTATCACAGGTTCTGGTTGTTTAGTAAAAACAATGCGTCCTGTATAAATTTATAAGTGTTTTTGATTAAGAGTTATAAAAATCTTCTTAATTAGCATAAAAAGTATGATTTAAGTTTATCCAAATTAATGATTTTATTGTTGTATTCTAAAACTTCACATGCAGATATTTTAAAATACTAGCAAAATAGTCCACTAATTCTTTGAAGAAATAATTTTTCCTACCATCTAAAAATGGGGGTACAACATTATGAACCAAGAGATGAACTCTTGCTTCTCCTTCATCATCTATGTCATCATCATGATCTAATGAACTAACAACACCAGAAGTTAACATTCTATTTCGTTCCCACAGTTCATTATCCTTATTTATTTGACGTTGTTGTGCAGACACTCTTTTTTGTTTCCTTGCTTCTAGTTCCATTTCTTTTTTTTCTGTATATTCATCAGAAACATCATGAAAATGTCTACTTTCATCTTCACCAAGGCCATACCACTCACGATCAAGCCTGAAAGTATTCAAATATTGTAAATTTTAAAAAATTCTATATAGTAGTAATATATATCTATTAATATGAATATGTAATTACTTTCTTTGCTCTTGTTCCCATAGCTCTTTATCTTCGCTACTAAGTATTGGCGTAGCACCTGTAATCTTTCGATCTTTAGCCCATGTATTATATTTATAAGAAGGTGTAAATTCACTTCTAATACTATCACGTATGTCTCTGCTGTTGTACAAATTAGGTGTAGGATGGTCCCAACTTGATCTACTTCTTGGTCCATCATCTTCATCATCCTCATCCCATGCAGTTTTGTCTGTTGGATCCTTTAAAAATTTTATAACATAATATATTTGTTTTAAGAAATATAATGACAATCACATCTGAATCGTGTACTTTTTTACCTTTAATTTATATTTTGGAGTTTGAGGTTCATCTTTAAATCTTGGTGTGCGATCTCTTCGACTGCTCCTGTTCCTAGAACTTTCTCCATGTCTGTTTCTATCTCCATATCGATCCCTCTCCCTTTCTTTAACCCTGTCTCGATCTCTTTTCCGTTCTCTATCTCTTGCATTTTTATCTAAACGTTGACGCTTTAATCTAGTTTCTAATTTCTCTCTCGCTGTTCTGCCAACTCCTCCTGTGTACGTTGGAGTCTCTTCAGCGTATGATCTATATTTTCTATCCTTGGTGTTATAAGAATCCGAAGAATTTGTTGACTTACTAGGTTCTTGCGAATTTTCCCTGCGTTTTTTCTCAGCAAGCTTATCAAGACCAAATATAGATATTTGAGGTTTTTTAAACAAATGATCTGAAGGCTTTTTTTTAGCAATAATCAAACCACCAGTTTCAGAATTGTCACTGCCTTCTAACCTGTACAAATCAGAATTATCTTCCATCTTCAATACTTTTTTACACAAAACTATTTAAAATTAATCAAAACATTGCAACATTTTTTCTATTATGACCTGCTCTATTACTATCCTGATTATTTTACATATATGCATTATAAAACTCTTGATTCTTAATAAAAACTTACATTCGTATCAAACATACTTTATTGTTTGTATATAATAAAATAGTATATCACACAATGTAATATTATATGATTAGGTTAACTTTATATGCAAGGATATATATATACATTTGTGTGTATATTCCAGTGTATCCAAAGGATTAAAAAAGTATCTCTTAATTGGTACCCCTGACTTCTATATGTACAAAACTCTGAAGTCTGCATCCGAGCAGCACTGCTGCAGTCTGCAACTCTGCATGTCTCACGGCGACCTCTATGCATTCTATATTTTGTTTTTAAATAATGACTACTTGCTTTATAAAATTAATAAAAACATTAAAAAATTACAAAATATTCATTACAAGTATTAACTGAAAACTTTTATATACAATGTCGATAGACGTTACCGAAATGTTAATGGAGCCACAAATGACAAAAATTTGTGCTCCTATGGTTAGGTACAGTAAGTAAGTATAACAGTGATACAATTCAAATAAAAATTATTCTTTATTGTTTACAATGTTACAATTACAATCATTTTTAGGTTACAATTTCGAAACTTAGTAAGAAACTATAATTGTGACATTTGTTTTACACCAATGATTCTCGCTGATTCATTTGTTCAGTCATCGAAAGCTAGAGATAGTGAATTTACAACATCTGAAAATGATAAGCCTCTCATTGTACAGTTTGCAGCTAAAGATACAAATGATTTTATTGGAGCCACTGAAATGATTGCATGGTGTGTAAAATGTAAAATAAATATTAGTATACATTTTTTTAAAATATGATAAATTTTCTCTAATTGTTAATTTTATAGTTATGCAAATGGTGTTGATCTAAACTGTGGTTGCCCTCAAAAATGGGCATTAAAAGATGGTTATGGTGCTAGTTTGCTAACAAAACCACAATTAGTGAAAGACTTAATTTCTCAAGTTAGAAACAGAATATCAAAGCCATTTAGTGTGTCTGTGAAAATACGCATTCTTAAAGATATAAAAAAAACCATTGAATTATGTCGAGCTATTGAATCAGCAGGTTCATCTTTTTTGACAGTGCATGCTCGAACACCTGAAATGAGAAATGAACCTATAGATTTAGAAAGTTTAAAACTAATAAGAAGTTGTGTAAAGCAACCAGTTATTGCTAATGGAAATGTTCGATCTTTAGAGGATGCAGAAAAATTGTATAAAGAGTCTAAATGTAATGGTGTAATGGTTGCTAGTGCTCTTTTGACTAATCCAGCATTGTTTTCTGGATTTAAAAGTACTCCAATTCAGTGTTTACAGGATTGGCTTGATATTACATCAAACATAGAAACACCATTTTTAACAATGCACCATCATTTCGTTTTCATGTTGGAAAAAGTATTAACGAAAAAGGAAAAATTAGTCTTTAATGTTCTTAGTAATAAGAATAATGTATACACTTTTCTACAAGAAAGATTTAACATAGTCCCTAGGTTAATTTCAAATAAATTTGAATTGACTAAGTGTAAATATGAAATTTTACCACGAAAAATTGTTACTAATAAGAATCTAGAAGATGACTTTAATGTTGATTTACAAAATTTTTTTATTTAGAACCTAATATTTATAAAGTGAAACAGAAAACAGCTCAAAACTATTTTTTATACGCTTACTGTAAATAACAATATTTATTATTAATATTTCATTAATTGTATTAAAGTACTTTCCATACATAATATTAATGCTAAAGTACTTTTTTAAGCACTGAATTAAATACACAAGTTTATGATAATTTAATAGATTTATTTTTTGAATTAAGTGCAATGATACCAATGTGAAGTTTGAAAGCTTTGTTATTCTTATTATAAGTTAATCTCATTTACATTAACTTGTTAGCAATTTAGGTACAATAAATACAACTATTTGGAAGAAAATATTTTCATTTTTGTTGATTTTTGGAGAAAAAAGAATGTTGCTGGTAATACAGAGTTTTTAATTATAAATTTTGATTTAGGAACATATCAATTGTTAATAAAACTATTAATTAATAGTATTTATTGATGTAAATAGTGTACATCTTGCTAATAATGCTTTTCATTTTTATTTATTATAAAAAGTAAGTTAGCTGATACATAATACTAATTAGCTCTGGAATTACATCTCACTGAATAGTCAAGAATATTAGAATAGTTCAATTTGGCACATTGACTACGTGATGTTTCAAATTATCATTTAAGGAGTCTTAACCTGGTAAAAATATATTTATGAAATTTTTGATTTATTCATAGAATACAACTTTATTAAATTGCAATTAATTAATAGACTGAGTATTTAATTTTCACATTAAATACTTTTTTTTTATAATTACTTTATATGTTTTATGTAAGTCCACATAAAAATGTTAGCACTAGAATAAACATATCGTTAAATATTTTGATTTACATAAATGTTTGTGCTAAAAATTTTGACAAATGCAAGAAAATGAGAAAAATACTGACATATTTTTATTTGTAATTTACAAAAATTATACAATATCTAGATATCGAGTAAATGTGCCAAAATGTACACTTCCATTACTTGAGCGCAAATGCAAAAAAGGCATTAAATAATACATGGTTTAATGCATTACATTACATACGATACGGAAATACATTCTTCATCACGTGCAATTCGACTCTTTCGTCCAGCGAGAAGCTTATCCTTATACGAATTATCCTAGCGAGGAATCATCATTGAGTTTACACAATAAACATTTGAAACGTTATCTCTTTTTCACTAGCTCCACTTCTTTGGCTTGTGGACTTGTGACTGACCATATATAATATAAGTTACGTGTATAAATTTTTTTAAATATACTTATAATTAATATCTTTACGCCTTGCACTTTAGAATCTCTTGTAGGTTTATTCATTTCACTGTAATGCAAATAATTGATAAAATCAATTACAAAAAATTATTAAAAAAGAACAGAATGTAATATGTATTACATTAGGTGAATTTAATGCTACAATATAAATACATAAGCTACTATGTAAATTGACCTTTCAAAAAAGACATTTAATTAATTCTAGCACGTTATAATGTAAGTAAGAAAGCACAACAATGAAATTATAAAATAATTCGGTTAAATTGAATAAAATACAATTTTTTTATAGTATTTGGTATTTTACACACTTGTAATAACATACAAGTTGTTGGCGTATAAATAGTATGTAATATATAATATAGTTTGTATGTTATATACATTCTCATTTATATTATAATTTTTAGAAAACTTAAACAAAATATTTCAAAAGGTCAATTATAGGTGTATCAAGTTTTTGTTTATACGATATTAGATAGATTGTTTATATTTTTTTAGAAATCCTAACGAGCACTGGCCAAATATCGGTCATTCATACATCGCATTCACTGGCTCAATTCGATTTTACAATGAAAGAAGTGGTTTAATATCGTAGCGGTTACTATAGTATAAAAACGTAATTTGAAATACATTTTACACATGTTATTAATGGACCTCAAACAGAATTTTCACAAAATAATTATCTTGACCGATTTTCCAAATAAATTTAAAATCTTTTATTTGGTTCATATTTCTATTCGATGGCGCATGAAATTATAAGATTATACGAATTATACAATCATTACAAACTGATTTATGTTTACTTATTTGCTTGAACATAAAATATAGAGATTGCATAAGATGACTTTCACAAATAAATAATAATCGAAAATAAACCATCTAACGAATTTTAGTTACAGACACGAGTATATAATTTATCTATATTTCTAATTCTTTCAATAAACACACATTTTATGCTCTTTGTACACTTATATAAATAGTAAACATAATATACAAAGTTCAGCCTTAAAAAGGACATGACGACATTTATTGAGAGTTAACCATTTTAGCAAGGAATTACGGAAGAAAAATCAGTCGCTAGAGTTTTGAAAATTAATAAAATCTTGCATCGTGAAAAAGGTTTGAATATCGAAGCAATTTACATCAGAGCGTAAAAATGGAATTATCACGTACGTAATTCAATATTTTGAATCAAAGCTTGTTGGTGCTAGTAATATTAATTCAAATACCTAATAATATTAGCAATGTTTCAGTTTCAATTATTTACTTATATTTTTAAAAGTAAAAATCCTTTACGAGTGAGATTTTACACTCTGTGTAAATGCTTCGAGATTCTCGAGCTTCGAGCTCTGTATATATAGACAAGTATGAGTGCATGATTTAAGAAACTCACAGTACTATGTAATAATATTCATGGTTCACGCACAGTTAGACAGTCGCATTCTGATATTCTTTTATTCTAAATTTTGGGTCTTTCTTACTCTCTTTACTTTTTACTGAACTGCTTAACTGCTTAAGATTTACATCTCTACAACTTGTTCGTCCTCGCGCATCTCGAGAGCACTGAGTGAGAGGTTGGTTTATGTTCGCAGTATACCGTGGATTCGCTCGTCTTACGGTCAGCCCTTGGGTACTAATTGACTAGCATCGTTCATCCCTAACTCTCTCACTTTTCTCCCCGTCTCTCTTTCCCTCTCTATCACTCACGCGTGTCGTTAATTGTACCATACTTTTTGTTCAAGGATTTCCCTGGTTATATTTTACAGAATATTAAATTATGTATTTAAAAGTTTTTCATTCTACCCTTGACTTTGAATAAGACTTTTATGTAATTGAACTGCAAGAAATACTTTTTAACTTTAAGTGGAGCTTTACTTTAATAGAAAATGAAAACTGCGAGTTATTTAAAATCATTTAAAATGTATTAAACATTTTAAAATAATTAAGATAGTTTATATTGCACACTGATGTTAAGGGTATTTAGTGATTGAAAATTATGTTGTAATTATTAAAAAAGTAAGATATAAAATTAGTATAATAAACATGTATAATAAAATATTCGTTACAAAGGTGTAAGATTGTTTAACTTTTCTTTAGTTTGTATGTAGCAGTTATAAGCTTATTATTTTCCATTTATTTAAAGTAAGCTTTAAAAAAGTATTTATAAGAATGGACTAAAGTAATATATTTTTGGTTAATAAAGATTATTTTATTTACTGCGATAACATAAAATTTTGTATCAAATGATAACGAATTGAGTCAAGTATGAGAGTTATATAAATAAATCGTAGTTTGATTATTTAATTAAAGGATTGTAATGATTGTGTAGAGTCTTTCTATGGTAATGCAAAGTTTATGCAACAGAAGGTTGTTTTCCGTTCCGAATTCAGTGAAAGAGAGAGAGAGAAAGCGAGCATATAATTAGCCAACTCTGTAAAAGTGGCGGGGATTTTACTTGCCTTGGAGACCGCGCCAGCGCTAGTGCTTCTTCCCCCTTTAATCATAACATTTATATATAACGTCTTATCGTAGCATATCTAAATAAATACAAACAGTGACAATTAAACACTAACTTAAGAACACAGTAAAGGTATTTTACTACTTTACTTTACAGACATAGACTCGTCGTGGTTCGTTCACTTATTATTTGATCAAAGTGTCGAAATTTTCTTTTTATCGAAGTTCCTTTTGTTCTTATACAACGTAGAGCCTACAGTTATTTACTATCATCTACAACGTCGGAGTTTTGTCTTTAAAACTTATTAACGGCTTTTTCGGGAAAGATTACAGAAAGAAAAGCACGAGCTCGAAGTAATTACTCGTACCGGTTCTTCTTGACCTGCACCAAGACTTTGCTAATTTTCAGAGGTCGAATGACTACAGATGACTATTAAACACTTATTTGAAAAGGATCGTAACAGAAAGAAGGAATCGAAAAAATCTTTGCCAATCGAGAGCCGAATGCAAAGTGTAACGGATAGCTTTGTTTAACTCGTAGATGACCGTTTAACTAGTGGTTGATGATCTGCACTCGAAAGTCATAGAAGGAAGTCGAAGGAAAGGGCATTCCTTGATTAACTACGAACGCCGCATACGAGCTTCTTTCGAGGTAGAACGTAAGGATTGAACCGAGTCGAGCGGGCCCCGTTGAATTTGATCATTTGGCTCAAATGATTCAAGGGGCGAGCGAGCGAGTTGTCCTGCCGACTGGCCGATCGGCGGTCAGCTTGAACATCGAACGTAGAGGGCAAAGGAAAGAGGGTCGAAAAGCTCGAAGGATTAATAGACGTGCAGGGTTGTGCGCACGAGTTCGAATTAGCGGGGGCCGCTCTCGGGCGGTAGAGCTCCACCGAAAGCGGAGCGCAGTTAAGTCGCAGAGGGAGGGAATCGGGGGGTCGGGAGTGCGGGGCCGGGCGTAGGCGCAACCGATCTCTGGGGGGGGGAGTCCTCGGTGCAGGGTGCGATCGGGGCGACCGCGGCGACGGATAAAGCTCCGCCCTGCTGGGGGGGGGGCGGGGGGAAAGCTCGTCGGGCGCGAGCCATTGGCGCTCATTATACATATTTACAGAGAGGGGCGGAGGGGCGCGGGGCTCGGGTCTACAATATACAGAAAAATACGTGGGGGCTGGTTGGGGGTGGCAGTCTTGTCGGCTCCTCCTGCTCGGTCGTCTTGTCGGCTCGTCGGGCGGGTCCTCGCGGGGGTTCCCCGGGGCCCTGGCGGGCGGCGCGGGGGGCCCCGTGGATCTTTGGCATTGAGTCTGGCGGCCGGTCAAGCTGCGAGGGGTCGGGCGGGGGCGGGCCGGCTCGGCCCTCGGGTGCAGGCGGGGCTAGGAAGTCATCGGCGAGCGGCGACTGGTGGAGCGCGGGGCCCGGCTTCGCGTTACGTCACCCGGGGGTGCCCGTAAGCGAAGCTGACCTCGCGTCATGGGTAGTCCGGGTGCAGGAGGTTGTACATGACCGCGAAGATGGTGCAGGCCGCGTAGACCCCGAGGGCCACCCACCAGAGGAGCTGCTCGTGCAGCCGCTGCTCGAAGTTCTTGAGGACGAGGAGGCCGATGGTCAGGCCGGCCAGGGCGCCCGTCAGGTGGGCGACGTACGAGACCGGCGGCCCCATCTGCTCGGCGGCGTACCTGTCGTACACGGCGAAGCCCACGTCGGCGCTAGCTGCAACAGAGACACGAGCCAACGGTTAGCCCTCTACCTTGGGAAAGCGGGCGAGAGGAAAAAAGGAAGCGGGGCGAGCCGCGTCGGGGACAAATCGCCCGCGAAACCATTCGAGACCCGGCAAATCTCTCGTTAACGCCGGCTTTTCCCCGCGGCGCCAACCTTATCTCCCGGGCGCTGTTCGCGCGCGGCCTCCCCGGCAATTCCATTGGATTTCCATAGCGAGCAGTTGTTTTTCTCTGCCGCGCGGCGCCTCGTTACGCTCCGGTTGGAGGCTCGCGCGGACACCTGGACAGCCGGACTCTTGCCCATATTCTTTCCGCGGTCCGCGAGCTCGAGTTTTTTGTCCGTCGGGCGCCGAGTCACGAGGCGGAGAAGAGCGGCCTGGAGGGATCGAGCGTGCGCCTGCTTCCGGCGTCCCGCCGCCTTGCCGCCCGGCGAATTAGAACAACCGGCGGCTTTCTCGGGCGGAGGAAGCGAGGAACAATGAGCGCCCGAAGCCCGCGCCCCGGCAGCCTCGGTTGCACTGCACGCGCCGCTCGCGAGTTCTCGTTACAACGCGGGAGGCGCGCCGCCGGGACAATGCCACTGCGCCCCCCGCGAGCTCTCGATTTCCAGTGGCTCTCGGCCGCGCGCCCCGGAGTCTCGGGCTTCGATCGACAAGCCCAACGCCCCAAAATGCAAGCCGCCGCTTGCCACCTCGGGAGATCGGAGTCGGGCCCGAATATGCAGAGCAGAGAGCCTCGCTACGTGAGCTTGTATCTTCCGTTTGGCGCCTCGGTTACCGTCGAATCATTAAAAACCGATACGTTTATTGCCCCACGGACGCATATTATCCCATTCAAAGTGAGCGATAGACCAAAGTCCCTGTCGACTCCGAAAATTTTTTTATGCTACTCGCCCGACTTCTGGCGGGTTTCTCCACCAAATTCCTTCCTCCGACCCAGGTAAATGTCAAATGGATTCTAGATATGAAAAGTCAGATAAGAAATTTAGGTCTCGATTTAGGCAAGGAGCAATTACTGGGATACCAGGCACTTGGGCGTGCTGAGGCGAGCCACAAAAGAGTCTCGACTGTTATCGAAACTTATGCTATTCAAATAAGCTCGGAAATAGTAGATGATTCGACGCGACCTCGTAGACCCTGCAGGTGTTTTCAAAACGAATTTCTATCACGGCATATCATAAAAAAAATACTAGGTCTTAAATTGACTGAATAAAAACAAAAAAATAAAAACACTCAATATCTTCGAGTGTTAACCTGACAGGTACACGCACGAAAAAAACAGTCAAAGAAGTGCATTTCCAGTTTGATAGTCGATTTAAAGCGAACGATTTTTAGTAATCCTTATTTATATGTCAAAATCAAAAATCCACTTGAAGGTATGTTTGTTTTGTTTTTGAAAAATGATTTTGATTGGGAAATAGGAAACACGAGAGAAGGCAGAAAGCATATTTACTGTTTATCCAGAACGCGTGTTGGCATTTTGTAAGCTTTGCACTGCGTAGATCAATGTTTTGGAGCAAAAAAAATTGGAGATCTATGTGGTAAAAGGTTCGGCGATAGTATCTTTTTCCATTACAAGCCCGGCGCGGCGACGTTAACGAACCCCGCGATTTATGTTGGCTGCCGAAATACCGCGAAAAACGCGCGCCCGGGCGCGAGATCGCGCACACGGGCGGCTAATCGGAAAAGCTGCAAGGCCAGCGTGAATAAGGGTCCTTTCTTTATCTTTTAATTAAAAGTTGGCTTGGAGGTAATGGACGCGCTATCGAATCGCTTGATCATTATCAGGGATTTAGCGCTTTGCAGCCGCCACGAGATGATTGGTTGCTCCCTCCGTATCCCTTTCACGCTAAAAAAAATATATATATATATATATCTCCGTCCTGTCGGTGCCGCGATGACGGACTCGAAACTTTTTCATCACCACCCTGTCACTTTTTCCTCCTAATAGGACTTGCCTAAACTCGAGTTCCTCCCGACCCTTCCCCGAAACATTTCCTACATAAGCTTGCATAAGTATATGTGTATAAAAGTAAGAGGAGAGAAAAGAAAAACCTTTGCATAAAGTTCGCAAAAGAAAAGTGTGCAAATTAATTTTTTGTCAATCGCCGATTCGAATCGAGTAAGAGGCCGTTTATCTTGTCGAGGGTGGAACGTCGATCGATACCAAAATTCAGGTAAATACTTCCTTGGTACACGGCTAATGGCGAAGTTTAACGAGGCGGCGGCGCATCGAATATTCCCTTTGGTTTATAATGACCTATCTGGTTGCCGGGCGATGTTGTAACGGCGGACTCGAATCGTGAGAATGGAAACAGAAGGAAACTTGAGTGGAATGCGCTTGCGCGTCGGTTACAGTTGAATGATACTTACCGATAATGAAGATGCCGATAAGACGAACAATGCCGAACTCCATGTTGTTGTAGTTGAGGAGAACGTTGGCGAGGTGGGCGGCGAGGAGGGCATAAACTCCGCCGCTGGCGCCCACGAGATAGACGTCCGTGTCGAAGACGGATGTGCCCAAGGAACCTGAAATCCAAGCGCATCTTGATAATGTACCGTCGATTATGACTATATTGTTGCGAAGGGCCCGTCCACGGCTCGCTAATGAGTCTCTTCTTTGTACCGGCCCTTAACCCCCGCCCTCGGCCGCATCTAGGATTACGTCCAGAATTATATACATAGCCCCAGCAGGCGAGGGAATAATTAGTGCGCGTAAAGAGCGATGGCTAGCAGCAGTGATGTATCTCCGTGCAATAACCCGGAGTAAGCCAACTTCACGGAGAGGGAGAAATCCTAATCTTCGGCATCGTCCATATGGATATAGACGGGGGAACGGTGCTCGAAGGAAAGTAAAGGGAATTGGTTGAAAGGCAAGGAATAGACAATAAAGGCAGATGAGAAGAGGGCAGACTCGTATAAAGTGTGTTTACGCAAAAGGGGATTTACTCCGGTATATCTACACGGGGCGAGCCGCGGAGGCATGAATATAGCCTGCTCTAGGCCGCGGGCGGTAGTTTCTTCCTTTGGCTGCGTGCAAGCAGCCGGGCAGCGAGGCATAGGCGTGGGCCGCGCGGCGGAACGGCCCGCGGAATAAAAGTTATTGAATCAGAGCAGGCCGGTGGGAGCCGCGGATTTGCATTAGCGCGGGGCCAATTATACTCGGGAGGTGGGCCGCCGGCCGCGACGGCTGCGTATCACGTGGGCGTCCCTGGGCCGCGGGGGAAAAGCCGGGCGGGGAATCCCCCGGCTGTGGGAACCGACGGCGCCTGTGTCGCCGATCGATCCCTCGCGGCTCTCTTCGGGCAGTCACTTCCGCTTCCGGCGCCGATCGACCTTGGCCGCTCTTCCCACGGCGAGGGCGGCGACGGGACCTCGCGAATCCAGCTCGGTTTTTTTTTTTCCCCCGCGGCGGAATGAATGCCCGCTCGCGGCCAAAGCCCCTCCGTAACTCTTCGCTAATTGACCGATGAGGAACGCCCCCGGTTGGCCGTCGGTCCCTCCGACCGGATCAAACCGATCATGCTAACTGACAATGGGTTATGTACCTCGGTGTAACCGCCCGAGCGGGGGGAGGACGATAAAAAAAAAAGCCGAGCGGCCCAACCTCCCGATTCGCGGCCCCCAGATTTATCCTCCCTTACTCGCCAGTCGATCAGAAATGCTGCATTTTACGCGCAGTGCCAACGAACGAGCTAATTATTCTAATTGCACAATGCTGAATGATCGAGGAAAAGGACGTAGACACGACGAAATCATTTGATAATGGCCGATACATTGACAATAATCCAATTGCACGTGAAAATCCTTCCTGTGGAGGCAAATGTGCAGACGCACTTTTTATCCCACGAGTATATTTTATATCGTCCGAGGATCGCTCTCGACGCGGTTCACGTTGGAAGAAATATTCCTCTCTGGTTTAAAATTGTATTGTTGTACGCAAATAGAAATTTATTCGATTATAATAAATAAAATGTAATTGGGGTTACCTCGGTACTATATCTAATTGTACAAACTCAGTTTGACGAATGCATTTCAGTGATTTACAAAGTATTTGAGAAGCATCTGGGCGAGGAAAATCCACGTTAACGATATTAAAAGCCTGTAAAAGAAGACGTGCAAGAATATCGTCTCTGAATTAAACGGGAGGTCGAGCCGAGGAGAAGTAGAGGCGACACAGACGGCCCAGGAAATGAACTGGCCGCGCATTCAAAAAAAAAGAACTCTAGTTCGCGCGCGTGTTGTCCCTCTTCACTCGGAATTTCCATGGACTCGGGTATATAATCATTGTAAGAACAGTCGGGCCGTACGGAAATATCGCCGAGCACCTATTTATATCACACTCTGATAATCGCTCCTCGGCGCTATGTAGAATTTTTTTTCCCCACCCCGAGTACATTGACAGGCAGCGGGACTAGCTTATATGGTCGGCCGGTGTTTTCATGTATACCTGGACAAAGCCTCGAATCTCGGGCAAATGGTATTCCCGCGGGCTCGAGGGGGAGGCCGAAAGCCCGGGGCAGTCACCGGCCAAACGTCCCGGCGTCGTGGGGGCGCAAAGCACCCCGGGGGAAGGAGCCAAGGCCGCCCGGGCGCGATCTAATTGTCAGCCGGGGCTTGTGTACGTCGCCTCGCTTCCGCCTCGCGGCAAACTCTTCCATTAGGGCGCGTGGCCGAGGCACTCCCCGCGCTCTATCATGCAGATACCTCGGGGGATAAGGAGGGCCGGATCGAGATCGGCCGCGGAGTGGCAAGTGTCCGAGGGCCCGCGCGCGGCTAAAAATACACTTTCCGACAGTCACGCTTACGCGGCGCCCGCGAGCTAATTGCCGATGCTCGCGTGCCGAGGTTATCGCTCGTTATATATCCACCGCCGCGAGCCCGCTCGAGGAAAAAAGGTAGCGCCTCGCGGCTCCTGCGCGGCCTCCTTTTTCCCAAGGGCAAAATAAAAAGTGCCGCGGGCCCGGCGTACGCTGGGGCAGCTTCCGATGATCGCGCCCCGAGGAGTCGGCCCCCGGCAATGATTGCCGCGGAAAACCGCCCCGGCTCCGTTGTCTCGCGTCCCGTTCTGTTTTCTTTTTTTTCCCCCCCCGGCTCCTCGTTTCATTATCTCCACAGCGGGTTTTCCCGCTCGCCAGCATTGACCTTTTTTTTTTCTTCCTTCGCCCGTCCGCGGTCTGCCCGGTCTGCTTTCCCAGCCCTCGTCAACCCGGGCGACCTCGCGATAACGGTTCACCCGCGGTTTTCTGGACGGGACGGCTTTAATGCGCGCCGGCTGGGCAGGGATCCTGCCTCGCTGGTAATCACCTGATAAGCCGCGAGTGAAGCGATCCTTTCGCGCTAATCGATAAATATACGCGCGGGCTTTTATCGAGAGGGGAAGAAAGGTGTATAGGCGAGGTGCCGCGAGGCGAGGTATATAATTGTCCGCTGGCAAAGGCCCCTTCGTCGTGCCGGAAGCTGTCGGATGCGCTCGGAATGAGGATGCCCGGCTCTTTTGTTCCGATGACCAATTGCCGATATGTATACACTGTGCTCAAACATCGAGGCTTTAAATAAAGCTGCGAGTAACACTTAGCACGTTGCCCCTCTACATTTATACGCGCGTCGGTAGTATTTTTCCTTTTTCTTTTCAAGCCAAGAGAACGAGAATGATGCTTATTAGTAGTAATTATGTATTTAGAGCGGCATTCTAGGTCAAAAGAAATTAAGCTTAAGCGTTTTTCCTTGAAGCTTACATTTAAGAAACAATGACATTAATTGTCATGGGCTGAAGGATGAGAAATAATTATCTCTCCGCCACGCGATAAGAATCGTCTGGGAAATGAGGAAAGTAGGAGGAATCCCAATTCGAAGAAATCGTACTATTCTTTCCAAAGTTTCGCTTAGTATAAACCCCTTACTCTAGACTCTCCGCTCCCGCATTGAAAAAATGAAAAAAATTCCCCAATTGTTCCCCAGCTGCATAATCCATCCAAAAGGCATTGGACGGTGAACGGTTGATTCTGACGCGGAGAGGCTCCTTAGGGCCGAGTGATCGAGCGATTGATTAAAGCGGAGCTCGAAATCCGAAAGGCGGCTTCGTTTGAGGAGCGCGACAACACTTGACGCGGCGAGGGCCCATTGAATATGAATCGGACGCGGTGAGCGACAGGGCGATAGGCTGGGCAAACACGAGCGGCCGAGGCGCCGGGCTTGCGTAAACACCGGCCGTCTCTCGAGCGGCAAAGGAGATAAGCCGCTTTCCCGGGGCGGCCGATTTTACAAAAAAAAAAAAAAGACCCGCGGGCATTATCACTTTCCCGCGCGGGGAGAGCAGAGGCGCGCGTATATCCGGGGCTCGCGGCACTTCTCACCCAGGCCCACTCTCTCCTGGCGCGCGCGTAATTACCCCGATGGCCGATAAGATAGAAGCGCGCGCTAAGCGGGAGGGCGCGTGTGAAGAGGGGCCCGGGAAGGGAAGTCGGGGCCAGTCACCCGCGGCCGATAACGCACCGAAAACGTCCCTCCCAGCCGACAGGTGCGGTCCCACGGGCGCCGATTAATCCGCGCGGGGCGCGGCCGGGTCAGGGACCCCCGGGGGCCGCAGGCACGCGAGATCGCGAGGCTCGCTCGTTAGGGGCGACGGCTCGGCGCATTGTCTCGGCGCGGGCAGATGCCGCGGGAGCCTTGCCCCGTGGACAAAGGCCGATACCCCCGCGGCCGGGTAATATAAGGGCTCGCTGCGCTTCCTCCCCGCGCCGGAAGCCGCGTGGATTACGATTATTAAGCAGGTGGCGCTGCGGCTGATCCCTCGGCGCCCTCGCGAGCCCCACAGAGTTTGACAACTTTCGCCGCGAGGGTTCGGAGACCCGTGGCCCGCCGGGCTTACATTGATCCCCGGGTATTCCTTGCGATGCATTGCGAAGAGCCCGGTGCGCGCGAGGAGAGACTTAGCCTTTCAACGCTTTCGATCGCCTCTAACTCATTGAAGATATAACAATGACTATTTTAATGGCTTGCCAGCTCCTTTCATTTATGATGCTATAATTTTTACGCCACCTTTCTAATGCCATTGAGTCGTAGGTTAGTCATTAATTGCGTTCATTCATTAATTACGATTAATTGATTATTTTAATACCGTCCCTTCGTACCAAATTAAACGTATCGACTGCAGTTATTTTTACCGACTTCTATTTACGGTACGCTTTAATCTTGTAAATTTAATTTGAAATTTATTTGATTCGATTTTTTGTATAATTAAATTTGAACAGAGGTAGAGAGTAAGAGAAAACAGGTAAATTATTAAAATGGAATATTAAAATAAAAAAAAAATTGCTCAAATGCGTTAAGTAACATTTTAATACGTGCATTAATTAATAATTGGACTGTTTCACGTATTTTTTCATAATTTCTCTATACATTATGTGTGCTCGTTGCGCATACTATCTGCATCTGACTGTGTACATTTATACTTTCATATAGCCTTGTAATTTTAAATAATTACCGGAGAAAGTTAAAATTAAAGTATAAAAATATAATAATCGACATTCACGAGCATTAATAATTATCGTTGTTTTCATTTCAAATACAGCACTGGGATTAGTCCTATCGCATTTGAAGCGAGACAGCCGATTGAGCGGAGAGCGCAGGAACGGTTGTCAACGTGACCCGCGCCAAGGAAGACGCCTGCGTGCAGGCTGCATCTGCGCTGCGCCGCGGTATTGGAATTCCGCCGGCATACATTTTCAATTATTAAAATATGAAAATTATCATAATCCCGCGATAACTGACATTCCGGGGACGATAAAGCCACGGGGAGATAAAGTATCCCGACTTAAAGCGTCCCGACGTGATTTTTCGAGGAGGTGAATTTGGGGGCGGGACCAAGGGAGGAATGGAGATTCGGCGGGCTTTATCACGCGAAGCCGCAAACAGCCGCGCATTCTCCATTCACGAGTATATGACATACGCGATGCGAAAAAGAGTCCTGAAACAAAGGCGCGGCTCGCGGGAGCAGCGACTCTCGTGGATCGGGCCTTCCGAAAACACAACGCGAGACCCGGCCATCCTTTAGCTCGCATAGTGTGCACCGTAGTTCATCGAGTAAAATGCTGCCATTAAGGTTTGGACTCGCAAGTGGGGCACACACCGCGTCATCCTCGAGATAAACACGAGCTGTGAGCGGATCCCTTACAGCAATTAATCTAAAAACTTGGCGTTTGCACAGGAGTCCTCGGGAGCAGACACAACAAACAAGATTGAAGCGTAATCGGACGAGCGGGCCAATTGAATAGGACGAGGACAACTTGGGCAATAAGCGAGGATCGAGGGTTTCTCCCCGGATGTTTGCGCCCCGAGGGGTCCCAGGGCGGAGGGCTCGAGGTTTCGTACTTACCGGCGAGGACTCCGGCCATGTAGACCGCGGCGATCCTGAGGCTTCCGTGCACCATCTCGAGCGGCAGGCCCACGACCACCTGTACCCCCAGGTTGAAGAGGAGGTGCAGCCATCTGGAACAGAAAGAACGCGGAGGCGTCAAGCACACGGGCGCACACATGTGTATGTTACAGGGGTACCGAGAGGGCAGCTCGGGGGGCCGAGCCGCAACATTGTTCGGGCGCCGCGGCGCTTATATGCGTCCGCGGAGAGCCAAGTTTACGGGCGCTCGTTTGCGGCCGGGCCGTCGCCGGCGACTCGTGAAAATCGACAAAACTTGCGCCGGCGCTCAAAGCCCAACTTGGGCCCCTGGCTCGAGGGGTAAAGGGAGCGACGTCCACCTGCTCCGAGAGGCCCGCGCCCACGAGGCCGTTACCTCGCGGGACGCCCGCCTGGGAGACAATGTCAAGACTCGCGGGAACTTTCGGACTATATGGACCATCTCGCGGCGCTCTGGCCTCGGGGACGAGCGCGGAATTCCTCCGCGTTGTCAACGCCGAATATCCCTGACGCGTCCAGGGGCTGGACCTCTTGCGCTGGTTCGCAGAGTCTTTTGTTCAAAATACGTATTCAGCCGGTGATAAACGCGATACCTGCTGCCAATTATTTGAGCGTGTACCAGTATTGGATTACCTTTCAGCCCCAGACCGCTTGATTCTCCAGAGGCAACGTACAAGATTTGCCCGTCTTATTTTGGTTTAAGCAAATAAACCGCCGCGGGCGGGTTTAAACAGCCGATGTGTTTATATCAACCTTTAACTTTGCACGCCAAATTCGGTCACGGGGAAAGCGGGATACTCGCTCGGCAGAGCCGGACCTCAGAGCTGCGGCCCGCGAAGTATCCGGGGCCAAATAGTCAGCGGCCCTTTGAGCGTCCTCGGCTAATCGGACGCTTTTTGCGAAGGCTCGTCATGCAAGGTCGACTCAATGCCGTCGCGGCCAAAAGGACGGAGCCTTCGACGAGGATTCGCGCATCAACACGTCCGAGTCGTCGGCATTGGTGATCCTCGGTGTCTCCGCGGGTGCCCCCATCGTTTATCGCGAGTTGTTCACCCGGGGGCTTTCACTCGCGGCCTTTTTTCCTCCTTTGATTGCAATATTCGCTGCTCGCTTTCAAGTATTTCGTTAATTTCGGACTATTGTGGCACCTAATTTAGCGACGTTGAATTATTACACCTAATAATTATGTAGCTTACCCTAATTATTATCGTTCAATCATTAGCATTTAAGCGCATACTAATCTCTATCAAACAGAGCCTTTCAATCATTTATCTAAATTTAATTCGTTGATAGTTCCAATTACCAAACTCTATTAATCTTCTCATTACGTCAATAAATTCGTGTCTTTTTTATGAAAATGGGCGTGCAATACGTAATATGAGAGTTATATGATGTGAAGCTCTAAAGCGGTAAAAATTTTAAATCTTTTCATTTAATATGAACATTGATTCGATAGGAGCTTGGTAAACATTCATGGGGAAATGATACGTATAGACATATTTGTGTATGCGAGAACAAAGGAACAACGCAAAGCCTGAAGGCGCTACAAAAATGAATCGATATTTAATTGATTCTTTCTATATTACTATCATTAGTAGTATATTGTATTGACATGAAAGTTTGACAATTCCAAAACGAAACCAAAATTTAACTACATTTAACGATAAATTTACTTTGTTGTACATGTTCCATGCCTAACGACGATGTTTTAGCAAGTTCGGATAAATGAAGTGTCCGCGGGTAGCGGTTTATTCGCCAATCAGCAGCAGCAGCAGCAGCAGCGGCGGCGGCGGCGGCGGCGGCAGACGGGCTCGGATGCACGTCAGGTATAGGCCGGCAGTCCCGATCCAAGAGTGCGTGACTCCGGAGGGAAAGATCGGCCGTTCGAGTGAAAAGGAAGGAAAGTAATTAGGCGTCGATGGGGATCTTGGCGCTCGGGCCAATGGGATTATTGAGCGCAGCGAGCCGCGGGCACGTAATGGCCCCGGGGAGGCAACACTGCCTAGACAGAGTTTCAATGACAATGGGCGCAAGGCGCGCGCGCGCGCGGGCCGCTTCCGAGGGACGGGCCAGGGCAGGTATAGCGGCCCGCGGCCCCACGTACCGGTGCGTGCCCCGTGTAAATGCAGCCGACGTACGCGCCGGGAAATAGCCAATTTGCATGGGACTATTGATATAAGCGTCGGGGCATGACTGCACCGGCCGCCCGGGGAATTAAGCCCCGCCGAATTCCGGCGTCCTCCCGGGCCCGCCTTTTCCCATTACCGGCCCCGCGATTGCTCGGCGGGTGGTCCAGCCGTAATAATCGCCCCGGGTCAACGGTATCGCTTTTCATTTCGGCTGCCGCTCCGGCATATCGCCCGACCTCCGCGTCCTTCCATCCGCTTCCAGGGTCCTTTTTCTCCTTGCGACCTGGAGGCCCGTCCTGCATTGAAACTTGTAGAAACATACAGGCCGGCTGGAAGATCGATCCCTCGGCAAGCTTATCTCGGCGGTGGGGGGCGAAAGCCGATAAGACTTTGGCGGCCACGTAAGAAAGGACGGGGCGGGTAATTGCACGGGGGAGGAGGAGTATACCTGCTCTCGCGTAAGTGTAGCCTTCGAGCCGGCTGATTTGTCCCTCCGCCGGGGGCCCGGCCGGCCGATCGTAATTCCACGGGACGAGGGCGTGTTTACCGCAGCGGGGGTAGCAGGAGCCCGAGCGCGGCCGTAAATCACGGAGGGCGCGATATCGCGTACTTTCGCGGAATCAAACGCCAGCCGGGAGGAAAATAAGCCGGGCCGGGGGTAGTTACGGGGGGGGCCGGTGGCAATCTGCCTAATTCCCGGGGGCGCGTCGCCGGCCTTCCCGATGACTCACTCGCGCCCGGATCCCCGACCTCCCGCGCTTTATTCGCGAGCCGCGGGAGCCCCGGGTTTTCTCCTTTCGGGGCTCGGCCTCCTTGTTCCGGGGGATGCGGGCCCCAAAGAGATAATAAAGACAAATCGAAAATCGATACGGGGCGTAATGCCCCTTCGTTACTCGTTACACTTAACGAGTGAGAGGGGGGGGGGCAGCGAGCCGCGCCCTTCGCCGACGCGTCGCCCGCTTCCTTGCATATAAGCCTCCTCTGCCGCCCGTGGCATTTTTCTTTTTATTATGCCCCGGGACTAATTGTCCTCCTCTCTTTCCCGGCACGTCTCGCTCCCTCTCGCCAATCTCCCCGGGGCACGAAAGCTTGAGCGGGACGGGCAAATAATAGTGCGCCTGTGCGGAGGAGGCCCTCGGCCGTTTCCATCGGCGGCGTTAACGATCTCGTTAGGACCACCCGAGAATCGGCCATAAGTCTGACCCTTCCGCCCGACTTATCCCGAGTGTTGCTTCGCATTCAACTAATCGAACGCGTGCGCCTCGTTATCTCGTTATCGCCACTCGAGAATAATAAAACATCCCGGCTAGTGAGAGCCGTACATTTTGTTATACAAATACAGCTCGATGCCGCTCTCTAATGGATTGGAAACGGAGAGACGTCATCATTAGAGGTAAGCCACCCGTTAACCGCCTCTCCATTAGCATCCTCTCAATTATTACCTGGCTAATTTATTCCCCCAGGCCACTTTACTATACGCTGCAATTTTTTTCACTCGCAAGTTAGCGACCAGAGTGCTGAAAAAAGTATCGGCTATGTATTATTATTAGCTATAAATTATTTTAATTCTTATTTCTCCACTCGCCTATTTATGCACGTTGTTTCTCCAATGGATTAATTGAATATTAAATTGATACTCAAACAACTCGTGCTTTGTAGATTAAAATGCAAACAATAAATAACATTCATATCGTCCTATTAGAATTAAGTGGTTGCATATTAATCCGTCAAAGTATTCTTTTCACAAATACGATTCGAATTATAACTGTTATTACCCTTTTATTTATGATATAAATCTGATTGTTACGCAAAAGGTAATACCGACTCGATTGGGAAATTTATTCAATCGGTAAAGGTTAATCACAGGAAAAACACGCACAACTATTAATCAATAGAAATACTCCTCGCAATCGGAATCAAAAAGCGAGCCGATGGAATACTTGCATGCACTCGAGTGGGCGAAAAGTTCGCGAAAGGATAAAGCGGCGGCCGTCGAAGACAAATGGAGATGAGGCCGTAGTTATACGGGACGTCGAGTATCCGAATCTTCTTTTCCCCCCGCGAAGGCGATCTCGGACCGGGACGTAATGGCCCGGCTCGTCGCGCATGCATAATCGCAGCTCGGCCGCCGCGGCGGCGACGGCATCATTATTCAAATCTGCCCCGGTCCAGGCTGCCGGATTCACTTCCGGCGGGCCGCCGAGCACATTTGCACGCGTGGCCTCGCTGGCATAACTTCCGCCAAGTTATCCCGGACTTCGTAAGAAACTAAGGATACCGCGAGCGCATTACTACGCCCAGATATGCGCCGCCGGTGGTCCGCACAGCCCATCAGAGCCGGGGGGGGCCCGACCGACAGCGGCATTGTCCGGGAATCTGGAGCCATTAGTAAAAGAGGATCGCCTGCAAAGTGCGGGATCGAGGCGGCACCGACATCCGAACTCCCGGGCCGAATTTCCTATAAATATTTTTAAATAACTCAAGCTCGAGAGCGCCATCCCTAACTAATTCCCTAGCTCCCGGAGGCCGGAATAGGAAAGTGAGAAGCCTGAGCGCGTGATCCTTGTTATTTCGGGATCGCCTCCCGGTCTTCGCATCGCCGTAGATGTTGCATTCGCATCGCCGATTCTCGCGACCCCTCGCATTCGTGAATAGATTTGGATCACGATTTCTCCCCCAAGTTCGGCGGATTTCTTGCACTATCTCCAGTCTTCTGATAAGTAGGATCGCGCGGCACGACTAATAAGACGTTGCTCTATGCCAAAATTGGTCGGGGGAAAGCGAGGGCAAAACCCCGGCGCCGTGCAAGAAGCCAAACCTCCACCCGTGCCTACGCCTTAGACGCGCAGTTCTAATCAAGACTGCTTATTCCCGCGGTTCTGCATTAATGTTATAGGATAACGACGATAATTGTTAAAAATTGTGGAAAGTCCTGAATCAAAGGAAATGTAAATCCATTATATTAAGGAAGTATCGATTAATTAATAAATAATTAGGCCAGAATATAATTATAATTAAATCTCAATAATGAATCAAATATAATACCACTTGCATTATTGTAGTAAATATTTTAATAGGAGATACACAACGAGCATAGCACAACAGAATAGCATATCCATGGTCCACTTTAGTTCCTCAATCCGTTAGCTCGAAAATGTTGTACTTCAACGTTGGCACGCACATATGAAACAGAAGCTCTTGACATTTACCCTTACAGTCTGACATGAAAGATGGCGTGAGAACAGAGGCGTCAAACAGCTATAGGAACGCCCATTCTATCCTACATATATTCAAACGCGGAAAATACTGTTGCTTGAATTCTGAGGCTTTGGTACTGTATCCGAGTTCCCTACCTATCAAAAATAATGGAGGTGTAACGCCATGAGATTTGCTACAGACAAAAAGAGCTTGAAGCACAATAACCAATGCCTTTCCAACATTCGACTTGACGATCGTTCATTACTCCCATCACACACAAATTAGTCGTAATATCCGCTATTATATACGCATTTGTATGTATGTTGGCAACATTGAGATAATATGCATCTGCAAATTATACACATATAGAATCTATCTGAGCTTGTAAAGCAAACGAAAATTGTATACATATTGACTGTAGCCTTTCCAGTTTAAATCGCAAAAAAGAGTAAACAGTAAACCGAAATAGTTTTGAAACCAGTTCTCAATTATTGAAATAAGTCCATGGGGATCCAGAAATAGCAAAACTCGCTAGTAACAAGAATATGGAGAAATAATTAAGTTAAAAATAAAAATAAGAGCCGACTCGCTTATTTAGGAAACAAAGTAGTTTGTTTGGTGCGAGCCCGGAGTGTCAAGTCAAAGAGCCGTGGCCGGTTCTCAAGGCGAATCGGCCTGGGGATCGCGGGTACGGCAGTCCTCAGAAAACATCATCAAAACATTGGTATATATTATGAGCGCGGAGCGCAGGCATTGTACATAGTCTGCGGCTGCACGCGCGAGTAATTGCTTTTACTTATTGACGGCGCGCGGCTTAATGCGAGTGCCGCGGGACCGGTCCCACACCGGTCTTGGAGCACTGCTCCCGCAACCTGCGCGCGCCGCGCGAAACCCAGTCGCGCCTCTCGGCCGCCGCGTGCACCGGCGCGCCCGACGACTTCCGCTCATTAACGCATGCGTGTGCGCCGCGTCCTAGTCGCGCAAACCGCGAGCTGACTCGCGTTCCCACGGGACGAGTGTGAACGAATCCGCCGAACCTAAGTCGAGCATTCCTCGGACATTTGGCCGCGCTTTCCTCCAAACTGCGCGCTCTGTCCTGGACACTGCACACATATACGTTACGAGTCTTCTTTGCATGCAAATCGTTCTTCCGACAACCCTGCAATACTGATTATTTATTATTACAGATTCGTATTTTTTAATTATATTGGATTTCGAATTTGATAAAGAAAATTGTCTGTTGTTTGTATGTCATTGTTTAATGGATGAAATTAACGCTGATCACTGCGCATACTAATTAATCAGAGTACACACTTTGTGCTCAACTTGCACAGAAATACCGAATCAATTGGCCAACGTAAAAGCTTGGACGCATCCTCTCTAGCTGAGTGAATTTAAACTTTGAATAGAATCAAAATTATCATAATAAAGGGAAATGATAAATGAATTCTAATTTGCCATGTAATAAAAAGGCAACTGATCGAATGTTTAACCTAGCGATGAAGAATTAAAATTTAAGTGCCACTCATTTGATTTCTTGCTTTTGATTTAAATATTTTGTCATTTTTACCATATTGATAGTATGATGGATGTTTAAGTTGGAGCGTACTTTTGCAAATCTGAAGTGATTTTTTATGCAATACTTTTCCAATACATTTCCAACATTAATATCCCATATGTTGAAATACGATATTATCTTTGCAAGAAATTTATGTGCATGATAAAGTTGAATTTAAGTGAAAAACGAAAGTCTTATTTATTTTAATATGATGAAGAAAAAATGTAACCAAACCATAGATAAATTATTTATTATTTCTTGACTAAGAGTTTGCATTCTTTTCTGTAATAGTATTCATTATATGATTTAACATTATAAACTAGTATATTACCAGATTGAACCAGGTAATTAATTCTCTTGCAGTATACAATAGAGAACACGCACATTACGCAGAGAGCAAATGCACAAAAGTCGGAATAGTCCACACCTACGCAGTACAGTAACTCTTATCTCCGTGACTTCATGAATAATTAAAAGGGACTCGCACGGAAAACATTTCTTTCTCGCTGCTGTCTTCTCCCTTTACCACATACCACTCACGCTTTTTTCAGGACGTCGTTGGTACCCAAGCAGCTTACCTCGATGGGAAAATATTGCGGGTAGAACTACGTTGCATCCGAAAGCAAAAAAAACTTTTTAATCACAAAAAACCTGACAAATTAGGTCTATCGGACGAGAGACGCACTATAGGGTAGTGTGTATGCTGCTCAAAGGCGGCTAATTGTAAGACAAAAAATATTATGAACTTGGATTCGATAAAGGAAAAGAGGAAGAACATAAGAAGAATAATCTTGCTAATCCGATTGCCTACCCAGCCAAAATTTCAGTTGCTAGCTCGGCCCAATGTACAACTTGAACAAATAACTCCAAGAAGAAAAAGTAGTTCATCTCTTTTAGTCGGATTCATTATAAGTTATCCTATAAGACGGCCCTTTAGTATTATACTTTATTTTATAAATATAGACGAGCGGTTTTCATTTCAAAAGCTGCTCAGGAAGATTTTTGTTATACTAACAACAAGCGAGACAGAACTATGGAGAGTGGAAACTTTAACAAAAGTCGAGGTGAATGAATAATATTATCGAATCGGATGTTGTGATGAACAAAGGTCTCATGCCAGCAATACTAATTGACTATCAAACAATGTAAAATAGAAAAATTGACCTACATTAACCGGAAGAGATTTTCACTCACCTATTGCTGAAATTTTCATTTGGCATCGATCTCAATCTGGCGATAATGAGACTTTTTTTTCCTAAACACGCAACGGGCACTCGGGTATTGTGATGTCAAATTATTTTATTCATTGATAAAAATTGAATCAGGACTCTCGCGTTCTACATGTCAAATATCCGATGAATCGGAGTGTCTCGGAATATCTGTTTTAAACCTAATTATTCATTTTATGTCACAATTGGTGTTAATGGAAAGTTTCGCTTCCATAAAGCAACTACGAAGAAAAGGCAGCCGCGTCGTCACTCGTGCAGTAACAACAGAGCGCTTGCGGAAAACCTCAACGACGAGCATCCATTTTGTCACTTGGTGTACATGCAGCTGCCTGTACGTCATTAGTGAAAACATGAATTTTAATTATTTTGTCTCGCGTTTGTCCGATCACTTCATTGTTTCGCCCCCAGAATAACGTACGTATAATTTACGCTAATGGTCTTTCATAATAAATTATAATCGTATTTTATCGACATATAACGTAATTTCGTCGAGACTACGTTATTTATTAAAAATGCAAGCATCACAAATATAAAGATATAATGGTAGCTGTTACAGTTACAGTTTAAATAACATTAAATTACCAATAAGTAATTTTTTAGTAAAATTAAATAACATTGAATATTACCTTGGCGTGACAGTTGTATTAAGCTTTTCATTTAAATAAAATGATTACTAATGCTGTTACTGCTCACTATTGTGCATATGTATTTGATGAAACAGTAAATTGCGTTTTTTTTATTACAATTGAAGCATACTAGAAATTTATTCTATAGACATTATTGTAATTATTTTTAATTATAAATAATAGCAATAATAATGGCAATAACAGTATAATAATATAATAATAATAAAAATATGTACAATATTTTAAAACCATTTAGATGGTAAATGTTGATGATGCTTACCCAGCGTGAAGAAACATATAGAAGGCGAACCTCCATAGTTCCAATCGTTTGTCTGGTCGGTAAATGAAGACGCTGTCAATAGGAACTGGCCCTGATGGATTCACTTCACCCTTGGCAACGGTATAATAAGTAAAGAACCCCAACTGTAACATAGAGAAAACAAAAAACTTAGTTTTTACAGAACTGATTGAAGCAAGTATTAAAAGTTATCTCTACATTCGACTTTGTTGAATTTTGAACGTTTCATTCTACATGGAATAATTCATGAAATGAATTTCAAAAGGAATGGGTTAACCCGGGTGGTGGGAGGGGGGCAGTGGAGGTGGCAATCAATGTTAGGAGCAAATCATTTTCTCGGGAGCGCGGTAAGAGCGCGCGCATTCAACGAAAGCTGTGCGACGACCAACTCCGCCCGACTACCTGTTGACGCAGTGCAGTGTTTCCCTCCGCAGTGCGCGTCACCGTTAAACTAATATCTCTTTTCTTCCTGAAATAGATCCAGAAATAGTGCCGGCATACAATACTGGGCTATAAAGTGCCAGTGGGTGTACGGCGCTCAATGATACAGCGCCAAGAAAATTATTGTCCCACACGCGCGTACATCACGAGGGCGTGTGCCGTAATATCGCGATGACGCCTAAGTTGGCGATAATGGTTCGCGCGCACCTGAGCCCCGACTGGCCTTTCAGAAGCGGCGGACCGCGCACGTGCTCGACTGCTCTACATCGTTCCGTTCCACTCGTTCGCCGATTCAAAAATGTCATGCAGATATCCTGCCCCGAAAACTATCATCAAAATCAATTCGCATTTCAATTCAAACGCGCAGAGATACAAGTACACGCATTAAATATACAAAAGGAGACTCGCACTAGTTGCTCTGCGGCTTATCGGGAACAGAGGATCGCGTAGCGCGCGGCAGATCGACAGTAACCAGGGACACGCTCCTCGCGCGCTCAGTGGGCCAGGCTATTGGCAGCAGGACGCCGGGGGAACGGATCCCGGAGGTCCGGAAGCTGCGCAGCCTCGATCCTTTGTCGATCGAGGTGGTAGTACATATAGACACCTGGAATACGATAGCGGGTCTCCGCATAGCTATTCGGGTACACCTTGTCCCTCTGCGCGCGAGTGTCGCGGGGCATTGTAACCGGGCGATTTCCCCGAGCGCGGCCGGTCCATTAGGTGCAGATTGCCGATTCCCCGGTTCGATCGGCTTCCATTAGCGCCCGCTCGGCACTTCGCCATTAGTATGTCCGGGCCAGGGGCCCGCAGTTCGCCGCGCCCCCTCGCGGCACTCATTAGCAGTACTTAGCGGTACAGGCGCTCGAATTTGATCAATTATGCAATTACGCGAGCGAAGGGGAGGCTGCCGCGTCGCGTCGTCACGTTACCCTCCGGCCCGCCCACTGGTAGCGTTTCTGTCTCGGCGGTGCCGACGTCTACCAGTGCCCAATAATTCCTCCGCTAGGCAGCGCTCGGGGTAATTAGACTGGCGCGGCACAGGCTTATTTTGCCCAGTTTGACGTCTAAGTGGTGACCCTCAACGCTGTTTGTCTCGTTCACCTCGTTGGCTTTTTAATTGTATTCGCGTTTATTGAATAGTGAAGTTCCCTCTGCTCTGCGTTTTTCCCAGTCGGCATGTATAACTCGATGTGTAAAAAGGAAAGCGCGATTCGATGATTAGAAAGCATAAAAATGTTTTCTTCGCGCAGTTGAAACTGTTCGCAGAGAGCACTACTACGCCGAGAGCCAGTCACTATTCCTTAGCAGGTACACGGATGATAATCTTCGTCGCGCGATAAGTAACGGCGGCCCGTAATCCGACTTGAAAGACTTGGCCCCCAGTTAAGCGAATCCGAGCAAAGTTCGAAAGGAGCTTACTTTCCTAATCCCGATCAAGTGCTGCGTTTAAAACCGGGACGCGGCCGCAAGTTTACCTACATAACGAAGTGGTCGCGCGCCGCTCTCGGTTTACACTCGCATTCACCCGCTACCGAGTGTGCACGCTGTTTGAGTTGGGGCACACACCGCGGAGAAACCCACCGAGGATTCCTAATCTCGCTTCGTTAATATAATGCCATTTTCCCAGAAACCGCACTCGGCTTTCTACACAGTTAACGAACTGAAAAATATATACAAATTATTTTATACCCAATGCAGCTCCGTGACATTTCATGATTTAGTAAATACGAAATTAAATGCAGCCAGATAAATTGTTACCTTCTTGATAAGTACTCAAACAAGCAATTTTTTCGTCTTGGTAATCGACATAATAAAATGGAGGATATTTGTGTCCCATCAGAATCACGCCCGAATACCTTATACATGTTTTATCAGTCGAGCAGGTCTTGAGATAATTGTACAGATTTAGTCTCTACGAGCAGTGGTGAGAAAAAAGCTAGCGTTCACCTGCCACACCCACCATATCTTTTTGACGGCCATACGTCCGACAACGGCGCAAAAGTAGTTATATCTTAGCGATCAAATGGCGTGTGGGCACACCCTTGGCTTATTTTCCCCGTGAGTTTTCATACATCTTTCTTAGCGGGGTACACCTCTGGAATGGATTTCAGTATACCATAAGAGAGTTACGCTCCATAACCATAATTTGACAAGTATAGTTGAAACGGACCTTGAATTAGGGCGTTGTCTTTTTTTTATTACCTTCGCGCGAGATCTAAGTTAGCATTTCGTGGCAACAAGTCAATTTTTATCTTGTATCGAAAAGAATTGCGATCAATTTGGATGACTTCTTTGAAAAGTGTGGCAAACCACAAATCCAAGACAAATCGGTTTATGTAGGCACATGAAACTGATTTGACGAGCGCACAGTATTCGAATTTTATTTGTACGCAAAGTCGCTGCTAACGTCACGGCTCGTCGTTCTCTTTTGCTTTATCGGCAGCTTTCTAACGCCTCCTTTCTCTGGCACGCGCTTTTCATCAGTAGTTGCTGCATACACAGCAGTTTCCCGAGACGATCGTCATGCGAGGAAAGTAGGCGATGCGCGATCGAGCATAGATAAGGAGGAGTCGTAACAACGCCGCTGCAGAAGACTCGCGGAGAAGATGAAGAATCGTATATCGCCTTTTAATGCTGCGTTAAGCAGTAGATGGCAGACTTTACGATGTCGTCCGACTTTGCGCCCTTCCCGCCAACTGCTTAGTTGCCCTTCCTGCCTCTCACCCCCTTCACTTCTCCTACTACCGCAGTTCTTTCGATACAAAAAATGTCAAAAAAAAAAAAGAAGCCGTCGGCCGGAGTCGTCGATGATCGGTTTGGTGAAGGGCCGCCTCAGAGCAATCGGCCTTTTTTAAGCAAGGGGAATGCAGGATGATCAGCGGCAGAGGTAGACCGGGCGGCCGAGGAGGAATCGCGCTCGGCTTTCCTTAAACTTTTTCCCTCGTCGGGCGCAGTTCGATCATTCGATCTTGCAGCGAGTCGTCGTCGTCGTCGTCGAGGTAGCCGACGGCCGGTATGCCTCCGCGGGAAGGCGCTGAGCGGCGATAACGTTGTTAGCCATGGAAATGAAGGCATTCGAAGGCCGCGGGGATGAAGTTTCAGCCGAGTTCTTCCCTCCCGGGAAGCCGGGCAAAAAAGGACCTGCGCATCCGATGCAACTTGTCGAGTTTCCTCGAGCTATGATAAGTCAGTGAATTTTTAAGGCGGAAGCGCGGAGGAAGAGGAGGGGGCGTATGGCCGCGCCTCCTCCCGCTCCCATGCGGAAAGCTTAGTTTTGTGTTGGGCGAGGGAACAAATGTAATTTCTCCCGCCAACTCATTTTTTGCTCCTCTTTCAGGGACGCCGGGAAATTCTTGGCCAACTCCGACGCCCCGGCATGGCCGAGGCGGAAGAGAGAACCCTCCGTTCCCTTTCCAGTTATGAAACTGTTTCGACTTTATATAGATGTATGCATACGAATGTGCAATTAAACTTGGTCACTACTTTTTATCGAATAAAATCGTTGGTGTTTATTATATTTATTTTATTTTTATTGTTGAAATGTTACTATAATTCAGTTTTTGACCTAGACACCGCAGAAAAAAAAATCTTGTGTTGGTAAGAGGATATTAGAGAAGCATGATGATATTATTGCATCACCAGGTACTACAATCAAGTCTTGAGAAAAGCTCCTTACTTTTACTGGAGTATTGGTTTCACGAATCAGGTGATTCACTTTACTTCTCTCCACTCATAATGCCATACACAAATAACAGTAAGGTTGAATTGTGCACACAAGTTTTATATCATAAAATTTTTTGAATTTTTTGATCCTTTTTACTTTTGATTCTCGTGCAATAGATATATGAGATCTTACGATGTCCGTTTTGTATTTTCTAATCGTAAAAGTCGATAGTAGTATGACATAGAAGAGGAAGAAACAAGCCCCGATGCGCTTGGGCTTTAAGTAGTTAGAGTCGTGTTTTCGTCAGGCGTCCAGTGTACCAGAGCGATGAGCAATCATGAAGGTAACATCGGTATAAAAAGTATGGCTTTTAGAGAGACGGCCGTTGCTCCGTGGGCTAATCGATCTTGGGCCGCTGCAGGGTTTCCCCAACTCAGGCACGCGAGCGCTTGTCCGCAAAGCGACCCTCGCAGCCGCACGAGCGGTACACAATGTACAAGCGGAAACACAAAATGCATTGCTTGCGCAGAGTATCGGAGGACTCGAGGAGCTTATCGAGAGGATAAAAGGACACAAGGGCAGCGCCGGGGCTCGAGCGAATCGAGTGAATCGTCCGGGGCCTCGATAGCGATGCACGAATGATGTATATCGGCTGCACAAATGCGCAATTGATCAAAGGCCGAGCGCGCGCGCGCGCGATTACCAAAGTGCACCACCGAGCGGCGGCTTGATTCTCGCTGGGCCGCGTGAATTATCGGCACGTATCGGCCAGTCGGTCGCGGGTAATAATCGCGGGCGGGTTCGAGGGGCCTCGCGAGCCTCGATTGTGTGGGCGCGCCACTTGGCCCGGCGCGCATCATCGTCCCCGGCTCGGCTCATTTGGCCCAAGGGGTGAAATTACGCGAGGCCTGGCTCAGCAGCGAGAGCGAGCGGGCGATTTCCCCGGGAGCCGAATCAGCGGGGGGAGGGCCGACCCCCCCGAAACCCGCGATCGCCATCGGACAGGCCGCCCGCAGCCTCCGTTATCCCCGCGCATCGACCTCGAGAGAGAGCTTTATATTTGCTTTTTTCTTTACACCGGCGTGTCGGAGAAGAAGGCGCAGTTCAAGGAAGGTTCGTTCGCGATCGCTGGGTTATTGGTTATGCAGGAGGGCGGCTCGCGCGCTACGGCGCCGACTAGTCGCCAAGGGAATAAGGACCTGTCTCTCGGCGTGCCTCGGATTAAATGAGCGGAGGCGATGAGGCGCGAGGACAAGGCTTCTATTCGCGGAGACAAACAAGACCGAAGGCTTTTCACGAGATACGTTGCATTCGATAGGGCTTCCACAAGAATTGAAATTAATCTTGATATTGTCATGTCTTGTCTTGAAAATCAAGACAATATCAAGACAACAATATTTATACAAGATCAAGAACACGATCAAGAATTTTCAACCAATAACAATATCTAAATAAGATTTTAATACAAGAATTATCAAGATTTTTGATCTTGTTCTATATGTGAATATTTAAGATCGATTTGCACTTGTTTTTATTTTTGGGCGTCGATATGCATCCTCTCACGTGAAGTGGTGGAACTACCTCGCACGTTCTCTGTTTATTATTTTGACCAGCGCTGAAGGTACTGCGAGTACTTCGGCGAGTGTTTTCTGCGCATGGTTTTTTGTTTACTATTTCGATAAACAAAAACGAATCGTAGTTACTTGTCGTTAGCGAAGATTTTGTTCCAGATTCAGTTCTCATTATTAATCTCATTATTAATTTATTTAAAAAAAATAAAAAGCCATGTGCAAAAGAAAATTCGAAAAAAGTAATTCTCGAAGTAATTTAATTAATTGAAAAACAACCACTGAAATTGGAAAAAAATCTTTATCGGATAGTTTCAAGAAGAATAATTACAATCCATATTTTCGATATGCCACTTTAAATGGTGAGAAGCAGGGCATTTGTTTAATATAGGAAGGAAAATCAAGTTCAGTAATAATAAACCGAAAGAACACAAATACGACAGGAATGAAATTGCATTGAAAAAGCACGTGACCAGATATGTAGAAAATTCGACAAGATCAAGATCAAGACAATATTTCTTGCGTATAAACAAGTCAAGACGATATTTAAAAAAATCTTGTATTATCTTGTATCGTGGAAGCCCTAGACTATTCGATTATTGTATATTTTATTATTCTCTCTAACTCTCTCGTCGAATATCCACTTATTATTATGTAGTTATACTCTAGAAAGCTATACGAGCCAGATCTCGTATACAAATTAACTCGAAGCGGGCGCAGCTTCAATCTTCCGGGACGTTGATTTATCGGGGAATCCCCGTATTTGAGGGCGCAACGAGCGAAAGTTAATATCGGGCGGGACTCGTGGGGAGGAAGAGACCGCGGCGCTCGGCCGCCGGCCGACTACCCGCGTACGCTTTTTGGGGGTAGGGTCGCAGGGGTGGGGGAGGATTTAGTGCGGCCGAAGACGCGGCCGAGATTGGGAGTCGGCTGCGGGAAAAAGCGCCGAATGGCACCGGGGAAAGGAGTCCGGTTAACCCCTTCGGCCGGCTCTCGCTCCTGGGGGACGCGCGCGCGCGGGGATTCCCCGGCGGGGAAAGAAAGCCGGCGCGGTGATTTGGCTCGATCGATTGCATGGTGGCCGGGGACGACGCGGCCTGTGAGGCCGCCGGGCGACTTTCCCCAGGAAGAGCCCTGCCCCGGACGATAGGGCGTCTCTCGCCTTGGTTCTGTCGGCCGGGGCAAACACGGCACCCGCGGGCACTCGATGTATCGCGAGGAGCGCCGCCCGGACTGCTAGCCAAATAGAGGGCGGGCAGGTCGCCCGGAAAAAAAGGTACGCACCGATATCGGTTTAGCCGGTTCGTTTGCCCTTGTCCACTCGACGTCGGCCTGGCCGCGGACGGAAGAGCCTCGGGCGGCCCCCGGCGTGCAACTTTTCCCGCGGCCCGTCATATTTTATCAGCTTTATCCGCGGCGCTTTCCGGACACAGCGCGCCGGGGAAAGGACAAAAAAAAAATCGGCGGCTCGATCTCTGGCAGGTCCGGTGCTCGCGATGCCTTATTCTCCGCGGGCGCGTACGTGGGCGCGGGAGGGAAAAAAGCTCCGGGAAAATCGATGGGCGTAATGTAAGCGAAGGGCCGGAGGGGGGGGGCGCCGCGGCCCCGGCACGCGCAGCCCCCGTCGAACGACCGGCTCCTTTTTTTTTTATTTTTTTTTATTTTTTTTTACGCTCGCCCGCGTTTATTGCCGCTTGGCTACGTGAGGGGCCGCGCGCGCGCTCGCGCGACTCGCTCTCTCGCCGGCTGCAGGGATTTGGGGGGCGCGCCTGCCTCGCGGCCGCCGCCGCCGCTCCTCGGGGCCCAGTAAAAGTCCGCGCGTAAAACGCCGCGCGAATACATGGTTGCACCTTGTCCCGCGGTGGACATACGTGCCACCCTGACGCGGTGCCGCGCTTCGCCTCGCGAGTACATCCTCCGAGGGCATGGCTTGCCCATCGTGGGATATGCAGCCAAGGAGCCGCGGGGGCTCTCGAGTTGGATTTCATTAGGGCCACTATGGGGCCGTCGATGGATGGCTAATTGAGCCCTCGGCACCGAGCGGCCGTTTATACGCGTGGGGGCCCGCGCCGACTCGCATCCTCCTCTCGGCGATCCGTGCGCTCGCGGCCTCGCGTAATTCGCGCTAATGAGTCCGCGCGCGGGCGGGCCCGACGGCCGGCTGGCACGCGACGAGGCGCGCGGGAGCCTCCCCGGAGGGTTCCCCCCCCCCCCTCGTCCGATCATCGACTCTCCCGATCAACTCGCTCCTTGGCGCTGCCGTACACCCACCCGGGGGAAAACTGTCCCACGGCTGGCTCTCGTGTGTGCTCGCGCGCTGGGATTTCCCTGTGTGAAGAAAAAAAGGCAGGCAGGGCCCGCGTGGGCGCAACCCGCGACCCGCGCCGTTTAAGGTACATTATCCCCGGTGCTGTGCATGCGAGGCCCATCCCCGCTAATCTGCCGTAAAAACCCCTCCCCCGGCGGGGCAGATAAGCGCGCGAGCGAGGGCTTCGGCCACGGAAAAGCTCGTCCGAATGGAAAAGCACGGAACGGCCCTGGGCCAGATAGCGCGTCGCGCAGCAAATTGAAGGGGCTGCTCCTTGGCCCAGATGCCACCGGCGATACTCCGCCGGGGGGGGCGGAGGTATACATATACATTCGCCGGCGAAAATCCCGGATCGGAGGCCGAGGGGCGGCCTCGCTGCTCTCTCCGCGGAGCTTAATGCGCGCGATGCCCGATCCCTTCGGCCTGGCCGATCGACTTCCGGGGCCGCCCGGGTCGCGGCCTACTCCGCCCTCGCGACCAGCCGGTGAACCCGTTTTTGTTCTTTTTTTTTACTTTATTTACGCCGCGGCTCGTGCCGAGGTACGTCGAGGGCGCGGCCGCCGCCGGCCGATAGAGCCGCAGAGCCAGTTAACCGCGGCCCATTTACCGAGGGCAAAGCACGCCGGGCTCTCTTTTTATAATTTCCTAATAAGCCGAAACCGCGGGAATTAGCCGGCGGAACGGGGCGGACAAAGTTTCCCGCGGCCCCAATTCTCCGGGGCTAATTTTTAATAAACTTCCTTCCGCTCGATGAAGCCGCCGGGCGGCTCGGCCGCGGCCGCCCCACCCCCGCGTCTGCAGGAGCCGGGCGGAAGGAGCGCCCGGGCGCTCGGGACGCGATTACCTCGATCGCCCGGGGGCTCCTCCTCGGGTTCGCGCCCGCTTATCGGGCCTAATTGCGCGTACCTTCCCCGCCCCGGTTACAAGAGAGCCTCGGTGAGGGACTCCCCCGTCAGCCACCGCTCGCACACTGGTCCACGGCGCTCGGGGAGAGATAGGCGCGCGTGTACCTGTATTACGTTGAAAAAACGCCAAGCTCTGCGCCGAAGGCCACGAAGACGGCGCCCTCCAGCAGTGAACGACGGCGCGGAGAGCCTCCGGCGCGGCAGCCGCTGCTGCATACATTAATCAGTCCAAGGGCCGCGCGACGGCCCAGCGGTCCCTGATCGTCGCGCGGCCTCGCGTATATATATTCAAATTCAAAAATAAATTAAGCAAGCCGCAGCCGGTGGAGAGTGGCGCCCGGCGGGGGGGAGGAGGAGGGTGGTGCGAGGGGGCGGCAGACTTTCCGTTTTTTTTCTTTTTTTTTTTTTTGCCTTTTTCCCCCCCGCGCCACATCGGCGCCCGGCGTTTAGGCGCCGCTGGGGATCAAATATTCCGGATGCGCGGCCCGGCGGCTTTGCATAATTCAAGCTGGCGGGGGTCGGCGGAGATCGGCGCACGCCCCAGACATCCTTTATACACCCGCCGGGGGTCGGATATCCGCGCGCGATCCCTCGGACCGGCCGCGCCCAGGTGGAGCTTGACCGGCGGCGCGCCGTCGCTCGGCTGCCTGTGTGGGCGTCCCGCGTCGCATTCGTCTTATCGACGCGTTGCGGCGGCTTTGCGAAATGTCCCTCGAATACCGGGAATAACAAACTTTGCTCGGAGGCGCGAGCACGGCTTTGTTTCCGAGCGTAGGTTAGAGGATAACAACTTTTACCGTGTAACATCTTCCTACGAAACTTTGGGATGAGCGCATAATCAATCGAAAACTGGATTGAATTTCGTAATGAATATACAGCATGTCATTTCATATCCGTGCTATAATTACTGTATGTAAAAAATTAAAAAATTGTAAACAAATATTGAATTGTACGTTAAATTTGAGAGGATTTTTGTTGAAGCTTGCGTGTCCCGTAGATCTTTCCATCAGGCCAGCTATTGATTTGTAAAAATAACTGTCTGCTACAGGCCGGCCGCGGGCTGCATATTCACTTTAATTAAGAGCCTTTTTCAGAGCGCGGAAAAATTTCGACGGGGGCCCGGGCTCTCCTATCGGCGGATGAGCTACCTGCTCCTCCCCGCGACCCTCCGCGCTCTTACCTTAATTAAACCGTATATAGCCGCTGTAGATTGGCGCGGAACGGCCAATCACCGGCCCTCGGGGTTCCCCGCGCACACGGCTATATCCGCATCGCGGATCATCCCTACCCTTTGTCCCTTCCTCGAGGACCGCGAGACTTTCCCCGCGAGACTTTCGCCGCGGCAATTTGCGGGGCTCCGTCCCCCCGCCGTTTATTTCCCCGGCGGCGCGCGGAGCCGGCCCCGAGATCCGAGGGCGCGATATTCGCGCGGGCGACGACGGATCGAGCGGCCCCCGCGGGAAAAAAAAAAAAAAAAGCGGACCGGGCTCCTCCGTCCTCGGCCTATCTAAACGCACCATCAAATTTATATTTATTCCCGGACCGCGTGCCCTCCCCGCGGGATTGAAAAAGAGCGAGAGAGCCGGCAGCGGATATGGCGGTGGCAGACGCGGGGAGCCCGGGGAAGGGGCGACAAATGGCCCTCGTGATTTCGACTAATCTCGTTCGGAGACCAAATGACTTTCCCTTGACTCGCAGTACCTCGCAAGCTTTTTTTTTAACAACTATTGCCGCATTCACTTTTACCGAGAGAAATCAGTTTTCACTCGTTTTTTTCTTCATACTATCTAGTGAACTAACCATACACTGGTCAATGCAATAAAAGTTACTGAACAAGCAGAATACAGAGGAAGTTTGGAGGATAATGTGTGAAAACCCCTCATTAGTCGCAAAACAACAAGGAGAAAGTGTAGGAAATGAGGGGATTGCCACGAGTAATCAGCTGTCTGCTGCTAATAAATTGAATTAAAATAAAAACATTTATTTCCTTTTTTTTACAGTTTTATTTGCGCCGATCATTTGTTAATTTATTTGTATTCAACAATTGAATAAATAAGTTAACAAACATTGCAAATAATATACTCCTTGTCTCGTTCCGTCAACCACAGTTATACTATATTGTATAATTGATCGTAATTAATGTTTTAGAAGATTCTGAAACCGTGAAAGTATTTGTACTCGTTCCGCTTAATATTTTTTCTTGCATCCAGAAAGGCACCCCTGAAGCTCACGAATACTGATCAATTAAACAGATTTTTAATAACGCATGCTGCAAATATTTCAATATTACATAATAAGTTATCTTTGTTTATACTTTTTCAACCTATTATTTTCTTTTGTGATGTGCATTTTTAAACCGTATTTGAATATAGCTAGTTAACGCGAGCAATAAGTACTTAGTCGATAGAATTTTTAATTGCAATTAAGCGGTAGAAAATAAGCTTGTACAAATAAATAAAAAGTGCAAAACAATTTTTTTGCAAAATAGAACACTGATCAACAGTTATAAGCTGTTGCGGCTATTTGATTGTAAAGTATTTAAACCTCATTAAAAAGGCGATGCAATAAAGAATACATCGACTGGCTGAATTCTAATGATTAATAGTAAAACATCGGAGATTTCACTTGGCGCGATTGCAAATGCTACTGTTTACCGAAACGAAATGAATTTTTTGCAGGGGACGTGCAAGTATTAAGGTAAAAGAGCCAGACAGGACGTGGGAGGAAAGTCGGCACCGGTATCGGAAAGCTGCCGCCTCGGCCCCCAAACTCGTCTCGAGAAAAATGTATTCGAAAGGTAGGCAAATATCCTAGCCGGGGCGGCGTTGCCGCAGTTTTATCTCAGCGACGCGGCCTCCGGACGTCCGGGGCCGCTGCGTGTCACGACTCGCGACCAGGGCAATTTTTAAGCCACGGGCAGCGAGACGCCCGATCGGAGCTGGCCCCGAGGTCGAAGGAGACGCCCACACGCATCGCGGCTCGCGATTGATTTCCCGGTCCGTTGCGAGGTGGCGTTATTCTATCCGACTGGCTCGCGGCCTCATTCGGCCCGCGACAACCTCGTTCCCCTTACGTCCCATCCAATATACACTCCAAGTTTGCCACTGTCCGACTGGGCCGGCAAATCTTAACGGTGTGCATTGCCCGTTTTGTCCGTTCCCCGTCCTCACCCGTCAACGATGCAATTCCACCCAGGCCGACCCTACAGACCAGCCTGACGAGGCACTAAGCGGACGAAGATCCTCGAGGAGGCGGGTCATTTCGCCAAACTCTCCTGGGAGGCGGGGGTGCGCCTGAAACACGGGGTGGTTCCCTTACCGCGATAATCGGCCTCCTCGCGCACCCTTCCACGAGGATGACTCGTGGGTCGCGGTCATATCCTCGACTCGGACCGCCGGGGATTCCCCGAGTTATAAGCCCTCGCTGCACCGAGACTCGCTTGGGAGCCCCAGCGACTCTAACGCACGTAGCCAACCTTCTTATTTTCCGACCCGAAGCCAGTAGCAGTTGGCCGAGCGCGGCCACTTGGCCGGATTGCTTGCGGCGCACATATAGGCTTGATAGACGCGTCGTCGCGCCAACTTTCGCCCGGGCTTCCCCCAGCCGAAGACCGTTCCTCTGGCGTTTTTTTTAACACCCGGACGCTTGTAAACGGCCCAGGTACTCGTAGACATTGCGCCGAAGCTGCATTCGTCGCGGGAATCACTTGGCCGCTGTAAATTTTTATTTACTGGAGCATCGGTTAAAGAAAAAAAAAAAGAAGCGAGGGCAAAGAAGAAAAAAAGAAGAAAAGGCAACAACGCGGTACTGTGTGCCGCAATTCAGGGGCAAACAAATAAATAGTACGGGTAAAAAATAAATAATAAGTGGCGGGGCGCCATTCAAATTATAAATATCCCCCCGTTTCGCGGAGCACTCGGGCTTTGCGCGACGAGCCTGGTACTGCGCATCCGGGCCCCCACTCCCCGCATTCAATGAGCGTGGAATAATCGGAAAATTCGTTCCGATTCAGAGTGCACTCTTTGATCTCGACTGTTAAAGACGAGTCTGCAGGCGCGTATACACAGCCAGGCCTGAAGTTGCTCTTTCAAAGTCCCTGCAACGCAACCCCCCGGCAGCAACTCATTAAATAGCTCAAGAGACAATTATTGTTCCACTTCTGCGTTCGAGGCCAATATCTGCGCTAATGCCAACACTCTTAATGCCGCGGGTCTTATTGAAATAGTCGCTTCTTTGTCTAAAAATGCAGAATACTCAGGACTGCACGGGTATACTAATGGAAATAAGGCCAACTGTCAGGTAAACTTCAAGATACTTCAACAGACTGGTGCCGCTCGAATTAATAATGTTTTACGACTAAAATTATCCCACTAAAATTAGCTTTCAAAAAAGGGTCACTGGACAAATGGCTCCTCTTCGATCCAATAATATGAACTTGATGTGAAAAGACTTGAAGAGCAGACTAACCGAGTAACTTTAAAGCCGACTAAGAATCAATGCGGTGGAGTAATTATTGCTCATTGCTCGAAACAGCAACCGAATCAAAGGACCGGTGCCGAGGCCAACTCACGCACACGATCCAATTGCCAGGAAAATTTCAAGTCCGGCCATTACTCGCTCGGTTAACGGCTAAACGCTTCGGGAAGAAGGTATAGTCCGGCCGAAGAAGCCAGTTTTCTCGCGAAGCCCGTGGCTCGGCCGATCGTCCCCGAGGCGTCCCCCCCGCCTATCGGCAAATTGGAAAAGTTGTCGAAACGGGGCCTTGGGGCCGTAGGCCCGCGCACACTTAGCCCCTGATTAATCAGAGGCGGCCCGCGCGGCAGCTGTCGTAAAAGACTCGCAGGCAGGCGTGAGCCGCGGGCCAACTCAATGGCGCGGGTATCATCCTAATTGAATTCCGCAGCGAGCGACGGGGAAGGCATTATCCCGATTGCCAGGCGCTCCGCTTCGCTTTCAGAGACGAGCGATAAACTGTCCAAGTTCTCCGGGGGATCCGCCGGTGACGGATGCGACTGGGCCGGCCTGACGCGGCCGCCGCCCGCTCGAGCCTCCGAAAAGTACCCCGAACCCCTCGCCAAAAAACATATCCCCCGCGGCGCGTCAAACCGAACCTCCTTACTTTTCCCGCTGTTTTAAAGCTGATCCTCTCGGCGAGGACCTCGTCAAATGTTCGGTCAAATAATCATACTGGCAATTCTACTGGCTATTTATACCGGCGATTTTCAATGCAAACTAATTCGAGAACGCGGCTCAATCCGTCGAGGTATAGGTGTCAAGTGAACAATCAATTAAAGTCACATTAATGAAATAATAGCGAATGATTCTTTCCTTATTCTGCCAATCAAATTACGTTATAAAATATTACGTGCCGTGTAATTTTTTATTATTTAAAGGCGGTTCGCAAACACCGAAGGTTACAGTCTACCATTATAGTGATAGACCGTATAGGACGTCGATAAGTCGAAAAAAGTCGAGGATCGGCCATAGCGAGATGTTCCGGCCGTGCAGCCCCGAAGATTGGCTTATACGCGCAATCGAGGGGCCAATTTGCCAGGGCTGCAGCGAGACGTCTTCATCGGCGTGTTCAGTTTGGATTAGCCCGAAGATCCCCTCGAATTAGAGCGAGGCCGAGGACGAAGGCCAAGCGAGTGGCCTCGCGACTCGTCGCCGATCCCCTTTTCCACCCCGGCAAAGGCTCCGCAGTAAATTCAGCGAGCTCAAGAGATGAACCGGGGATAAGATAAGGGCCAAGCGGCCGAGGGCCGCGGCAGGATTACCCGCGGTCCACCTCCCTTTTGCCCAAGGTACCTCCTGGCTTCTTTTTCGTCGCGCCCCCTTTGCCCCTGTCCTCCTGCCCGCGTCCGTTGCCCCGCCGGTGGATCTGGGGTGCGTTTTGCGCGTACGGGAAACGACTCGCGGCCAACATCCAACGCGCCCCCTGCGCAAGGGATGTTTTTTCTTTTTTTTTTCCAATCGTGCGAGAACGAAGGACGCGGAGGAGCAAAGCGAGGAATGAATCGCGGGCTTTCTTTCCCCTCCCGGGTGGGGCCCGGGCGAGACCTCGAGGCTTAATTCCGGGAAATTGCACGGTAAATTTCGCGCGGCGCCCGGCCAAGGTGTTCGAGAGAGGCCCGCCCTCGATTGCCTCGATAAGGCGCCGCGAGCCCAAGGAGGCAGGTTGAGCGCCGGGGACCGATAGCCGCCGGCCCTCCACCCTCCCACGCGCGTTTATTCGACGTGTACACTGGCGTGTTATGTGCACAAGGCCAAGGCAAACTGACTCGAAGCGTGCGCATTATGTATGCATGTGTACATTGCGTTTCCATGCGAACGACTTGCTCGTACAGGCCGACTTTACAGCTTTTCTCCTGATTCGAGCGTGGTTGATTTTTTTTTTTTGCGCTACCGTTGTCGTCCACTGATTGACGCTCCGAGGCTGCACGAGGTCATGTGTCGATCGAGATTAGTCGGTGACATTCAGGAAAGTACAGCCATCCACTAGGCTACTACAAAAGGGGCATCGCAAGCTCTGCGTCGGAAAGTGGACGATGTTTTTTTCCCCGAGGCCGATTATTCCCCGCGAGCAGAAACTCGAGGGCCGGTCGAACCTTTTCAAAGCTAATGAACTGGGAAACTTTGGGATCCCGCCTAAAGTTCGAGGGATGAGCGTGCCCGGGGCAATTTTTCATAAATTGAACGTAGTTAATTGTTACTTCGAATACACTAAGCTTTTAAAGGCTGCAGGGCAGCACTTGGTCGAAAGGCCCCGAGGCTCTCCGGGGAGAGCGAACGGCCGGTGTACCAGGTTACCGCGATCTCCGCCGATATACAGCCCCGCCAGCTTAACGGGGTTGACCGTCCGTTGTATGCGCGCCTCGGGTAGCGGGGGAGTTAACCGAATTAAGGGCGGGCGCGAGGGGCACAAAATAAAAGTAAAAAAAAAAAAGCGTCCGCGTCCGGGGAGCAGGCGTAGGCGAAAGGGGGAGAAACCAACTGGCGCTTGCTCCATGTATAATTGAAAGAGTTTGGGGTGGCAGGGCGTACACAGAGGGCCCGCGGACAGCTTCAATTGCCAGGAGTCGAAGACGGAATTTTCGTGTAACTACTGCCTTTACCTGGACTTTCTCTTTCGCCTCCCCCCCCCCCCAGATCGACCCACCCGTCTGCTGTTTCTCCTCGTCGAAATTCAACTTTGGACTCCCCGAGCGCAATCCATGCAAAATCTGATTCGTTCATTTATCGGGACGAGAAGAACTTACGGGGAGAAGTTCTGTACTCCTCTGATTCGACAGATGGAGCTTTCAACTTGGTCGTGCAAGCCTGGCGCGCAAAATCTCCAGGCGCGGCTCTTCCGCAGCGGCCTTGGATTAATTAAGTGACTGATTGGAATATTATATTACTTACCGATTCCTCGCTACGACTTTCAAAAGAAATACGCCACGCGATAGCTCGTCAGCTATACAGCGCTCATACCTATTCTTTTCCGATGCAAAGTTTATATTCTCTAGTGCTTACCTGAAACAGACAGAAAATGCAACATTAAAATTTAAATATTGATTGTCGAACTCAATTATTGAATCTTATAGACATTGTTATTAATGGAGTATTAGCACTTAGCGATATGGTGGGGAGAATATCTTAAAAAGTAAATGGAGCTTAAAAGTGCATTACAAACTGAGAGCAAGTATCTTTTCCGCTATAATTATTCACGACGTTTTAGTAAAATTTTATGAAAAATGTTTTATAAATGTTTGAACAATTATTCTTTAAAGTAGCTAAGATATTTTTTGGTGTAAATTGTAAAATCCTTTTGGTAGAACAGTTATAATGACGACCATTATTACTTTGTATTAATTTAAAACGTATAAAGTGCTAGGAATATAATAAACATGCATTGCAACAATTTTGTATCAAAAGAAATTCAAGAAAAATCAAAGACCTCAATACAGCCATTTGTAAAGAAGATGTCATGAATTGATGTGCTTATTGACATATTTTAGTCGTAAAGGAAAAGTTACTCAACCGCGTAATACAAGTACACGTATAATTCTCTTCAAGCAGCGCATAAAAACGTGACTATAAGAAAAAAAAAACAAAAAGAACCCACGGAGTGAAACTATTGTGCGCATCTACGCGTCAAAGAAATTGGGCGGCCTTGAAAAGGTCTGGCCTCGCGGGGCGCGAGGCTACCGAGGCGATGAAAGTGCGCTGTAAATGGGGAAAAAAAAAGGAGGACACGCCGCGCGAGCAGCTGCCCCGGGCGCCGAAGCCCGCGGCCGAGGGCGCGGCTCTCCTCTACCTGTCGCGACTCCCTCTCCCCCCGGGGCTGACGCGCTATCGCCCAGCCGCCCTTAATATGCACACACAAAGCCGGCCTTGTGTCCCCGCCGCGGGACAAAGCCGACGAATCGACGTCATCGGCGACAATATGCACCCGCGGCGGCCGGGGGCCTCCGGACATAATGTCCCTTGCCCGCGTGTCCTTTTACCCCCGGGGTCCGGGGAAGTTTGGACGCGTGCGCGGAATCGAGGATGGCCCGGCCAGTTGGATGTGACGGCTTGCTTTGACCATCGAGGCTTCCTCTGATTCGGCTACCCCCTTAGGTTACGCAATCATTCGATTGTGCATATAGGGCGTAGGATGGCCATAGCCCACCGATAATTGGCCAGCGACCAGCAGTTAATTCTAATCGAAAAGTGTTGGATTAAATGTTGGTTTCACGAAGTCAGGTTTATATTAGCGCGCTTATAGCTTAGGAGTTTTTCATTTAAATCTTGGCTTGTTAAAAAGTTCGGAGGATTTTGAAGTCTTGATGAAGGTCGTAACAACGTTAAAGTTTAAAAAGGGCCCGGGGTTGAGATTCTGTTGCGGAGAAAAAGCCAGGATTAGCCTACGATGAATTGTAAAAATACTCATATTGTCAGGATATAGTTCCCTCTCGACAATTTTCACATTTGACACGCCCAGTAACTGTATTTCCAAGGGTCCCCTTTCTTACGTGGCACGCGCCTCACTGTCGCGCCCAGACGTCTCTAAACAGCCGGTAAGGCTTGAAAAGCACGCAAATTGCACGCTTGTTACAAGCTCATCCTCTAGACGATACGTTGCATTGCAGCAACAACGCGCATCAAGTACAATTTTCCTCCACGGGAGTCTTTGATTGTCAAGACGCGCCGGGCGACTGTCCCCGGGATGAGGCCGCCCTCTGGACAAAGCCGCCCACGTATATCGAACACCCGGGGGCGGCGAGCGCCAGACTCGGGGAAGACGGCTCGCAAAGTGCGCCGTTCGCGGGGGGGGGCGAAAGTGAAAGCGGCGCCGGGGCTCTCCGCACCGAGGGACAGGAGTCCCACCCCCGCCGCGTGTGTGCCCCGGCTCCTCGCGCTGTGAGCTCGTTTCATTGCGAGGCCAGCGGCGCCCGCGGACGAACACCTGACGGCGAGCCGCGCCCGCTCCTCGATCTCGCCTGCCTTGACGGCTAGGCTTCTTTTTTTTTTTATCCGCCTCGCAGCTGTCGGAATTATATACGGAGAAGTTTTTCCCCTTGGGACATTCGCGATATTGCGTTTAACGGAGCCCCAGTGCATGAATTATTTTTCCTCGCTCTTATTTACTGCCGGGCGAGCTCTTTGGCCACAAAAGTAGCGCTGCGGTGAATAGCAATTACGTAATGTATATGCATCCTGTGTGCTTCATTGCTCCATTAGTTAATGATACTACTGACGTTGTATAATATACCGTGATACAATGGTGGCGCGTAATAATGCAATATAGCCTGTCCTTATGCATGTGTCTCTTTGAATACCCTGCGTCTTTATAACCTTGGCATTTTATTTTGTACTTTACAGTCACATTAACCGTATTGCTTGTGGCTGACCCACCGTGTACTTACGATAGACTACAACCTATTAATTTGCTTACATTAATTAAATTCATTGGTAAAGGATCAAAAATAGTTTAGACACAAATATTTCATTTAAAATTGGGGTAATTTTGTAGATTAAGATTTTTGATATAAATGTAGCAATATTTTACTTTACTAAGGATTATGTTAATTTCCAACAAAGTCTTTGCCATGATGCATTCGCAGAAAAGAATATAAGCTTAAACCTCCAGTTAATCAATCCGTTGATAAATCCAATCTAATTAATGTGAAAGGGCGTTGTCGCTTTGAAGTGGGATTCATTACGGCGTAGATACTTGACAAGGCACTGCGTCAAAGGGCGGCCAGGGCGCCTAGGCAGTGTAATAATTTTGGAACAAAAGCAGGGCGTTATGCGGCGCGCGGGAGTCGAAAAGTACCAGCGGGTTAGCGGTATCGGCGAGTGTCAAACGTCACTCCCTGGATAAGTAATTAGTCGGGGCAGCCGCGCGTACGCAGATGGAGGCCGGGGTGGTAGGGGGCTTCGCGCGCGTGCAATTAATGGGGTGGGAGGTTGCCGGGCGGCCGGGTGGCCGGCGTATATATAGAGCCTAGCCTGGCGTATATAATGGAGCGAAATTGCGCGAAAGCGCTGTTTAGTTATGGTGCGGTAGGGCGCCAGCCAACAAAGCGCCCGCCGATGAAGGACCCCGTGCGAATTTCAACGGGCCGTGATCCCCGGATTTTTGATGGCTCGTTAATTGGGACGGATTCGCGAGGCTCGGGCGCGCGCGCGCGCTATCGGCCCTCTCGGCAATTCATCCGGCGCTTTATCGAAGCCCGCGTTATCGGTCCTCGGCCCGTTACGTTTTCCCCGGTCCAAAGCAGCCCATGATGCCCAACCCGTGTCAACGGCCCGGAGAAAGTGTAGCCACTGCCATTGAACAGGGATTCAATGGGAAACTCGTTGACGGCACGCAGTTGATTCTCGGAGGCGGGGTGAAAGCCGTAATGGGGAGGACAGGGGGTGGCGGGTCGGCCACGGCCGGCGATGTATATCCAGCCCGTGGGTCCGAGCGCAGAGGAGCGCGACTCCTCGTCCCACCTGAGGCCCGTGCACTGGGAAGGGACGACGCCTTACTGGGAATAAAGCCCCGCGGGCTTGGGCGTCAGCGGAGGATATTGGCCCAGGCTCCTTTGCTCCCCGTGTGGCCAATAGGTCGCAATCAAGAGGAGAGGAGGCAATCGGCTTGTGGTCGCGCGGCCCGCGTGGCGCTTCACTTAACAATCGCAGGAGAAGAGCCGCGCACCCGGTGATCTAGCCCTTCTCCCAGGCGGCCCGGAAGCCTCCTCGGCCGATTCACGGGCTCGGGACACTCGCTGACCCGCTCCCGGCTGCTCGCGCTTATCGCCGACTCATCGCTGACCTTACCTCCAGGCCCCCCGTGGGATCCGTTCCCGCGGGAAGTCGCCCACTCGAATCACGCTTTAAGTCGCGCTAATGAGTCCCAGGGGCGCGGCCCGCTCGCATTCGCAATATGGCCTGGCCTGCGACCGTTATACCCAACTGCGCGGCCCGTCCTCCTCGCCCTGGGCGCGTCCAACACCTGGGGGTCGTTGCGCACCTGCGCGGGGGGCGTGGGGGATATCGCGAGGGAGGGCGGCCCTCCTGCCCCCGGGGCACTCGGCTCTCTGCGCCGCGCAATTAGACGCTACTGTAATTATTGGACACGAGCCGGCCGTCCCGCGTGCGGAGGCCGAGCTTAACGCGAGGATTGGCGGGTGCATGGGGCCGGGCCCCCGGGCCCAAAGGAGACTACAGCTGTTACCTCCGCCCGGGAATTATTTTCGATTGGCCTACTGTCGCACACGAGCGGCCGCTGTATCAAGAGTACTTTTTATTCGGGAATCACCGCCCTGGAGGTTCGGGCAAACCGTGCACGTGCTGAAAATGCCCCCGACAAATTGAGCCTTTTTAATAACTGTTCCCTCGACAATTGATGGAAATATCGATTGGCATGAATTCTTCAAAAGCCTCTGAAAAACCTTTCTTCCGCGATAAAAAGCTAGTGGGATGGTTATCCTTTGATGCTTTCCGCGATTCTGTGAAATGGAAAGAAAACAAGCAGGGAGGGTTGATTAATAGAGGAAAAATAAAAAAAAATTAAAGAATCTCAACATCTGCGGAACATTGTGTTTGACAACTTGGTACACACGAGTTGCTGGGAAATCCCTTTGAAATCGAAGTCGGGTAAGAAGAGTACACGCTGCACGCGCCGAGGTATATACGCACCAGGGATAAGCCGGGGCTTCTCGAAAAAATCTCGGAGATGCAGGCAAAGCTCCGATCCCCGACGCGACGCACAAGATAACCAAGGGCTTACAACGCTCAAGTACACATTGACAAAAGCAGACTCGTTCCGCGGCTCCGCGACCGCGCTTCATCTGGCTTTCCGCGCGGTAAAGCAGTCGGCTCGGCAAGCGGCCGGCGACTTAGCAGGTGGCCAGGCCGTCTATCGATTCCCGGGGCTTCCCCTAATGCGACGATAACAGCGGAGCCGGGCGACGCGACGGGGATCAGGGGGCACTTGGCGAGCCGATTGATTCCCGGGCGAGAGACGCCCGGTGGAGCGCGCGATATCCCAAGGCGGGAAGAAGAAGCGGAAAGCGGGCCCCGGCGGCGTCGGCGGGCCCCACAAGGGGGTTCAGTGGCCCCGTCGCCGGCCACCTGCCCCCGCGGGGGAGTCTCGGCGCCTCGCGTGCCGGCGCCGCCCAGCCGGAACGACTCCCGCCCTCGACCCCTCGAATTGTCTCGCCCCGGGCTGCCGGCCGATCGATCCGCCCGGCTTTCCCAGCCCGGCCGGCGGCTCCCCTAACCGACTCTGCCCTGTGCGTGACCGCGGGCTCTTCCGGCCCGACGATGGCGGCCAGGTCGCCCGCGCCGAGGCTCCGGGGGGCCCGACTACTGCCCTCCTCCTCGTCCCACAGTCGCCCGCGAATCCTCGGGAGTCGCGCGCCCTAGCCCCGAACCCCAGCGCCGCGAGATAAGGAGGAGAGCGCCGAGACTCGGCCCGCCCCTCGCGAAAAGTAAGGGCGACGCGCGCCGCTCGAGATACGCGGGTAAAAGCCAGGCCACAGTTTACCCCGGCTCTGGTAATATCCGGCCGACCGAGTTCCCGCCGAGGTTGCCGCGCCCCTTATCTCTCGCCTAATGCCCGCGCGCGCCTTCCCCAGCCGAGGAGTCCGCCGGATCCGGGGACTTATCTCCCGCGGCGAAACTCCGCCAATTGCCCAGAAGCCCGGGACGATTCGCGCCCACCCGATACACTGCTGCACCTAGCCGGCGTGTCTTTTTCCCCCCCGCCTGCCGCCCGCCAGCCCTCGCGACCCCCCAATGCGCGCACGCGATGCCGCACCACCAGGACGTCCCCTCCCCCCGTCAGAAGGTACCGTCGACCGAATCCTCCCCAAAGACCTCCACCGATCCTCGTCCTATCCCTTTTACGCGGACGTCGTGCAAACGACTGGCTGTGCTCTGGGGGGACACGCGGTATAAGTACCCTGTGCACCCAACTGAAATTACTAGAGTCGCCCGAGCATCGCTCGTCGCTGTAACAACAGTTTGAACAACGCGCCAGCGCCTCTTGCCTTTGGGCTTTCTCAAATTTCAGCTAGTACACCGAGGAAAGAAACAACTCCACTCCAGATTATATGGCCGTGCGCTCGATCTTCGGATCGTTGCCTTCGACTCGTCGCTTTATTTGCAAGATAGAAAGGGGACCCCGAGCAAGAGATCTCGAACAAAACAAACAATACACACACAGCAAACACATACACACGAGTTTTCCCTTCTCTACTTCACCCCGTGATAATTCACGCCGTATCGTTTGGGCAGTGAGTTATTCTCTCGGCTTGCCTCGATACTCTTACACGAGTAAAATAAGAGCCAACGAACAAAAAGATACGAGAAGGGAGTGGGCGGTCAGGCCAAGGATAAGGAGGCTTCGCGAAAAAACGACCCTGGACCTTCGGGATTATCGATTTGTAAGAAATAATATGCTAGTTAAAATGGACGTGAAGACGAATTAATTGCGGCAATAAGGAAATTTTAATTATTTCAGCATATTACGCTCTTGCTCATTTCTACTTACAAAGTCTAATTTTTATATCTGAAGAACTCAATGTTATTAGTGAAATAATTTTTACATCCATATAACTATCTACCTGTCTACCTCTTTCCCGTAGAAAATCTGCATTACCTTTTCAAAAGTTCGATTTCCCGTTAGAAATGAAAAGGAGATTCCAACCAAATTGAAAATTTCTCGTCAAAATGTAAGCGGTAATCAAAGTTCGATTTCCACTATAGGAAAAATGCCGTTTATATAAAGGAATTAATAACTTGAGTTATTATTGAAAAATTGTCCAAATTTCTTAAGAGCTTCTTTAAACTGGCGTTACTTAATTGAAAAGAATTAAATGACTTAGAACGATACGTTACCACGTTAAGCAACGAAGAACTAATGTGTATAACGGTCGAAATCGAATGGCTCTGTACATGTGCGCATCAAGAGAGAAAGAGACAAAGAAAACTCGTAGAATCCGGTCGACCAGCGAGACAACAAAAATCTTTGGCCAAAGTAGCAACCCAATGTCAACAATCATTCCTGTCGACTTCCTCCAGGATGGCGGATCAAGGTATCTACTGGCGACGGTACCGGCGTCTGAGTTACGACTGCCTGACAAGACATTCGTTCAAAGAGCATCAACTGAAGATCACTGGTGATACGGACAACTGGGCCCAGGCTGTCGTCTGATGAAAAAAAATTGAATCCTACTGCGCACTGCGCAAGAGTTATTTCTTGTGAGTCAAACAATGTGTGAGGAAATATCCGACATCTATAATTTTGAGGAAATATGAGTAAATAAAATAGTTTTTACATATTACTTAATATCCAAAGTTCTCCTGAGCAACTTTGTCGTACGTGCCGCGGGCCACTCCAATCTATACAATCGGCGCGACTGCAGTAGCCGGTCGCGAGCAGATTTTGCGACGGTGTCAGTCGGCCATCGTCGGCGTGAGCGCCTAATCAACGCGCAGAGGAAAAAGGGAAGATGTTCCCAGGGCGGCAAGGCCCGCTACCTCGTGCGCATTTCCCCTTGAAGGAAAAGCACGAGGATGACAGAGCCATAAACAGTCGACTGCTCGGCGGATCTCCAATATAAGCGAAAGTTAACACTTTTTGGAATTATGGTCGATACGTTACCAGTGCGCGCATAAGTCCGCAGGGATAACTTTTGCTCCCTCGGTCTCCAGAAGAGCAGAAAGGAGCACACCGTAAAGTACCTGTCCAACTGGCATCGGGCGGGAGGGGGGGGGGGCAGATGTACGGTGCGGGGGCCGCGTTCCGCGCGAAGGATCACCGGATTCCCCTTTGCGGTGGGTAGACCCTGGGAGGTCGGGTAGGTATATAGCCTGTGCCCGCGGCCCCTAAAACCCCTCCGAACCGCCGCGAGGCTTGCTTTACAGCGCCGGGCGCCGGGACACACCGAGGCAGAGGGAGCCGCGAGCGATAAAACCCGCGACGCCACCCCCGCCCGGATCGCAGGACCCCGGAGCATTCCCCGGCCGACTTGCTCTCCTCTCGCTCTTTTCCCAGGCGACGGGGCTTGCGTTGGGCGCGAGGGCCGGGGTCTCCGGCGAGCTACGTAAATACCGGAGTCAATAGTCTCGCGCGGAGGCCGGGACTTTTCGGGGATGCGCGGCAGGAATAATATTTTGCCGGCAGAACTGCGCGGCTTGGCCGCCGGGGAGAAGCTAGCCGAGGGCCGCAAACTTTTATGTAAATGGCGCCCGGCTCGGTGCTTAAGCTCCGAAAGTAGAGCCAGCCTCGGCATTATCATTTAGCCGCTGGCCCTCTCTTCATGGCCAATGGAAATGAATGGGCCAGAGCCACGCCGTGCCGAAACAATTCACTTGGCTCTTACTGGCCGCTGCCTCGCGAGCCACCCTCGCACATTCTTTTGCTCGTTTTTTTTATTTGTTTGTTTTTCCTAGCAGCTTTCTGCTCGGCCGGTGGTTATAGGCGCGACGGAGCCGCCACCTGATAATGCCCGGACCTGTCCCTGCAATGTTGGATGGTGCATCCGCTGATGGAATGGATTGACCCGCGTCGAAATCCACTTAAGCGACAGGTTTAATTTTACAAAACAAATGAATTATTTCTCGCGGAGGCACACGGGCCGAAAACTACGCGGTACTAGCGTCCAGAGTCCCTTTATTGTACTTCAACGTTACAATGAAATTTGAAAATTAAACATTATTGCAGTAGGAACTCGTTAAAGTTTCGCAATAAAAGGTCGTGAAATTCTGAGGGTGAGGACGCGTTCGAGCGAGGCACGCATGCAGCGGACGAATGTCAGCTTTACCGACAAATCTTCGTAATTCACGGGCGCCCGGCGAATAATACGCCCGACACTTTTATACCGCCGGGTGAGTATATTGCGCACTTTGCGAAGAGCGGGTAAACGCGCTTTAAAGGGCTGTTTCGAATTACGTCGCTTCAGGGTTATCATTCTGCCCGGGAATGTAAAAACTCAACGAGGAGCGAGGGGGAAATTCTGCGGGATACCCAATGAATATTGGCTCTGCCACGTGACTCCGCTGAAATTCCTCCTGCAGCAAAAGACAAGCGGAGATTTAATGAGATTAATGAAATATTATTTAATTTTCCATTTTGCTTTGCGAAAAGGCAAAAAAAAAAACGAAACGAGAGAGAGAGAGAGAGAGAGGTTGACCTGCAGGCACTGGGCACACACGTTGCGGGAAATATTATTCGGAACATTTGTTTTCCTTAAAATTAAATAATAAAAAGAACAGGGATGTTTTTAATCAGTTGGGAAGATAAAGCGGAAAAGGCTCTGAAGAGTTAGGAAAGAAAAAGTACTGGCAAATGAAAGGGAAAATGGCAGACGCATTAATTAAAACTCGGATACAGACTGCGGGGGAGAAGACGATCGTGACTGCGCGGCGCCCCGGCTAAACAGCGCTTGCTCGACTATATAAATCTTGGGGTGGAAGAATAAATCGTATCGATTATCGAACGTCGACGGACGGGCGGGGGAGAGAGGCGCTAAGGCCACATCAGCGACACTGACGGCGGGGTAAAAAAATCGACCGAGGAAAGGGAAGGCGCGGCGCCGAGGAGAGACAGGTGTGAAAAGCCCGGGGACGCGGCCGATAAATCGCCATTAGGTCGGGCGAGCCGACCTCGGGGCCGCGGCAGCCTGGCCGGCTAATTGCCAATAATCGACCGGCCGCTCAATATGGATGAGGCGCGGGCGGGCGGGCTGCGGTCCCCCGCGGGCCCGGGAATCCCGCGGCTTGATGAATGACGGCCCTCCGCGCGTATATATATATATATAGCCGCGGGGACACGCGGCCCCTGATTTATCGCGCGAGGCCTCGTTAGCAGCGCCGCCTCGCGGCTCGGCCGGTCCATCGCGAGAAACACAGGGGAGGGGAGAGGCCCAGATTGCCGGGTCGCCGCAGCTGCCTTGAGAGCCCCTCCATTATACATGGGAGCGCGGGATTCAATCGACGGGGAGGCCCGGCCCTCTCCCCCTAACGCGAATCCGATAACTTTTACTGCCGGCCGCTCCCTCGCTCCCCGACTCGTCTCCGACTCGCCGCCGGGGTTGACGCCGTCTCTCCCGCCCGGGGATTATTTCACTTGCCAAAGCAGCTGACTTGATCGAGCTGCTTGCGCCCATACGCTTTTTCATTTGATTTCAGTTGCGGCCAAGATTTACTCACCGAACCCACGTGTGTATATACGTACTTGCAAGGTACCAATCACTCGTATTCGCATCATCTTTGTTAACATCCATAATTATCCGGCTTTCGAATAGAAGATCATTCAATGCTGGATGTGCAATAAATGATCGCAGTCAATTGACGCGTCCTTTTTGTAGAGCGATTTTTCAATTTTTTCTTTTTTTTTTTTTTCATCAAAAACGATAAATTGCGGCAAATGAATTAGTTGGCCTCTTTGGCAGGCTTTTTGCTTCTGCATTCGAAAGTGCAGGCGCGCTTAGGATTCAATGGCGGACTCACCTCGACAAGAGTGATGAGAATGATGAAAAGGGGCGGCGGCCGGCAGGTGTAGTGGTCGGCGTAGTACTTGCGATCGCGCTCCTCCGTCAGGAACTCGTCGCCGATCATGCGCACCATCCTGAAAGCACAAGGGACGATTACGAAATTGTTAATTGATATTGAGCTGGAGGCTCTTTGTTCCCGGGATCCCGATCGCCAGTTGCCAACGGGAGTGAGCTCAAACTTGCGCGGATGCAACTTGCATAACTGTCATTTAGCCGGTTTTAGCGGGCCGAATTATTAATGCGGCGTATCGGGGCTTATAGGTGGAAATTGTATCGTAACGACGCTACATTACACTCGTGCAGCTATCGCGGGGAGTTAAGATTTTTGCACGAGGTGCATAATTGATCGTCATCGAGAAAAATCAAAACGAGCAATCCCATTTGTAATTATAATCGACTGCAGCTCGCATGAATATTTGAAAGCGCACTTTACAGTAATACAGGTTGTTGGGTGGACTCGTTAGTAAATGGCGATAATTATTCGAAAGGGCGCGTAAACCGAACGCTGATGATGGCTATTTTGTACGTATTGCCATCGTCGCGCTGGATTACAAATTACGTTGACTTTTCAAAAATTTAATTAAAAATCCAATGATATTGTCGCAGGATGTGCACAGGAGATTACTACCGGCGGCCAAGTCGGAGCGCAAGCGTTGAAGGGGGAAAAAAATGACCGGCGCTTATAACCCCCGATATAATGCATCAATACGGCAAATGAATATATATATACACACACACGTGGTAGGGGCTGGGCGACGATTTAGCGGGCGGGCTCGGTCGTCGGCCGATCATTGGCGAATAATCGAGCCCGCCGGCTCGCTCCTTGTTTTAGCCGCGAGTCGTAAAGCGGCCCGACAGCCCCGCGGTCACGCGAACGACCTGCCCGTGGGCGGGTTGACGCTTTCGCCCAGATGAGTCATTACTTTCCCATCTGTGTAAAAGCCCCCCCCGGATGATGGGTTTATAAGGCGGGATAAACAAGGGGGCGGCCGGGGAGTTAATTGCCCCGCTGTCCCCGGAAAACTCGGGCGGGGAAAGACGCCGCGGAATAATCGGCGGCAGGCGGATATATGTATATATGGGCCATCGATCGGCCCCGGGAGCCTATGGTCGCGCGGTCCCCGGGTGCAGCTATGGCCACTCGTCGCCGGGAAAAAATGTCCGAGACGATTGTCGATTCCGCGACGAAGTTGAATATTCGGGGCCCTGTGCAGCCCCAGGGGCACAGCTCGAGTGGCCCACCGCGGCGTAATAAAGCTTCCAAGGGCTGCACCAAGAGGTCGAGAGAGAGAGAGAGAGCTGGGAATCGATCTACATTGCCGCGGCTCCGTTTGGTGCGTCGCCGTCGCGCTCGACTGCGCGAATTTGGATAAAAAAGAGAGAGACGAGCCGGGGTCTAATGGATCCCGGGGTGCGTGCCTGGCCTGGCCATTGGATTTAATCGCGAGGGCGCCTAATGCGCCCTTCCCCGGCAAACGGCCGCGGGCCCGGGGAAAATTGAGAAGTAGTAAAAAGTTGGCGGCAACATCCGCACGAACGACCTTAAGAGAATGCACCATGAATTTTCCATAGCACTTGGATTCCCGGACAAAAGTGAGCGCCGGGGTGGGTTTGCGGCCGGGCTCGGGAGGGTGGGGGGTGGGGGACGCCCCTGCGCCGGGGTGCGCGCACTCACACTTCCCAGGAGATCGAATTTCGCGGCTCGAGGACGCGGGGAGAAAATGAATAAAGGGAGGCGGCGGCGCTGTTGGCGGGGAATGGAATCGGCGCGCTCGGCTGTCTGGCGCGTGTCTCGACTTCTTATTGTTTGCCCAGGGCGCCGCCGCCGCCGACGTCGCCGGCCCGCATAAACGCACTCCCGAGGAAAGGATATATACCCCGCGAGCCGCCCTTGGGGCCGGCGTCGGGCTCGCGGGCCTGTGAAATTGCGAGGGGCGAGGAGTTCCCTCCCGTCGGCTGAGTGAATCGGCCCGGGCGTCCGCGCCGCTGGCCCGCCGCCGCCTGCCAATCGGCCCGTGCGCTGCTTTTTTTTTCCCCGGGACCCTGTAACCTTCGAATTGCCTTTTTCCTACCTCCGGCCTGCGCCTTTAATACAATGCGCTGGATAATCTCGTGGGGGGCGGGTGGCGATCGATGGTTTTCGGAGCGGCCGAAGGGAAAAGGTCTCGGTGAAGCCGATCGGCCTCTCCTATTTGCGCCCCGCTACTCATTTGCATTCCCGGGGCGGCGCGGGGGGTAAGTTCCTCGGCGGGCCCCCCAAGCGATTACGGAAGCCAACGAAGCGAGGGGGCGCGAAAGAAAGACTCGGCGGGTTAGGGGGGGGCGCAATCGGCGTTGGAAGCGTTCGCGCACGAGTGGAGATCGGCGGCCAAGTGCGCCTCGCGCCCTCTCGTCGCTTCGACCTTCGCTCCAGCCCCTTCGGTACGGCCTTCTTTCGCGGGCTCGCGGCCCTCGGCGACGACACAATGGCCGCGGGGGCGCGAGCCACGTGAATCGATAAGAGGCCCCTCCCCCCTCCGCCGAATGTACGTGGACCTTTCGAGAGCTGGGACACTCGCCTACTTCCTGTCGTCCCGTGCGCGGGGCGCCGCTTCCCCTGGTGGTGGCGCTATAACTACCGATCGTATCGGTCGGGCGCGCCACCTTCGCGTCGATCACTGATCGGCGTTTCAGCCGCGGCCCACGCGTACCCCGGTTACCCGTGGACGGCGGCCCCTAACTGCCGCCCCGAGATAAGCGAGATCGGCCGATTGGTCAATTAACGCACGCGGTGGCCCCCGGGATATCGGCGCCGATCGAGCTCCCGGGGGCGCGCGCACGTGCCAAGCACCAAATATGCCGATACAAAGCGCAGATATCGCCGCGATCTGCGGGAAGAAAAGAAAAAAAAACCACGTACGCCGGCCGTGCGTGGGAGAGGAGGAGGCGTTCGCCCGGGTGTATATCGCCTGCGAGTGGCCAACTCGGGGGAAAAGTACTCGATCGGCCCGGGCTAATTGCCAGAGAAATTGGCCTGCTTACTTGGCCTGGCCTCGGGCGATCCGATCGATAAGATCGCCTCCTTATCTCATGGGCAAAGAGGCAACCTCGAAGCTCAAAGGGGCTCCATTGGCCGGGGAGTGGACATTGGAGATCGAGCGGTCGATTATACCCGGCGGCAGAGGCCAATCCCGCGGATGGAGGGCTTTGTTTTTCCTCCCATATCCAGGGTATGTACATATATATATATCCCTCGCGCGCGCGAGACCCAATGGTCCAGATAATATACACGCAACGGCGGACGCTCCTCCGAGAGCCGCGGCGGAGGACTCGCGCTCTCGCGGTATGATAATTCGGCAAGAAGGAGGCAATGGGAGAAAATGAGCGGCGGTGCCGCACGGAAACTCATCGGCGCGTGCGGGGACGCGGGATAATGCGAGGCGAGGAGAGCGGCCGCGGCGGCGCCGGGGACATGTACATATATATACACTCGGCCCCGGCCCTCATTACCATTGCACGCGCTTCCGAGAAAAGAGAGGAACCGTCGGCGGCGGTGGCACCGCCGCGCGAGAGAGTGAAAATGCAGAGCCGGGCCCGCGGCGGCGGCGGCGGCGGCGGCGGCCGCTTTTCCTTTTGTCCGCGGAAAGGAGTCGGTTTTTGCCGGCGCGCTCAGCCCCGGCACTTGAGCACTTTCATTATTCATTGTGTTCGAACGGTGCCGAGGTGACGCCTAATGAAAAAGCACCTCGGGGGGCGGAGACTCTCTCGGTTACAAGTATAATTTGAACTTATTGGACGGTGCTTTATACGCGCGCTCTCTCCCACGGTAAGCGAAAAACGGCCTCGCGCTCCTCGGGCGCGGGACGTCGCGTCGTCAGCGTTGACCCTTTCGAGCTTCGGATGACGCGCGCGCACTCCTGGCAGTTCCATTTGGACCGTCCGCGTCTCCTCCCGGATATCCAACGAAACCGCCCGTCACCGCGATCCAATTCAAATGGCCCTTAGTATCTCTTAATATATAACGGGCTGCCCGACAAGCCAACTAGCGGCTGGCCTAAGCGCAGGGGGCCACCGCGGCAGGCGGCCGAGGACAGGCTCAAAGGGTCGGGGGAATTTCCTCGAAAAGTCCAACTGGAGGAAATTTTGTGGAATTGGGGAGGGCGCGGCAGGCACAATGAAATTTGGGCCGTGCCCTACTGGCAGGGCGGGCAATCAAAGTCAATTACTCGTTCCGGCGCGAGGCCGAGTATTAGCACGCGCCAGCCTCCTGCGCGGCCGGATACGCGCCGGAGCGCCGGGTATAGGGAAGTGCGTCCTCGAATCGAGGCCGCCCTCTCTCTCTCTCTCTCTCTGCGCGAGGAGAGAACCTTTGGCAAGCGGCCTCCGGCGGGGTAGAGGCTCCAGCCCTTAGCCAAGCTTTGCGGCGGCGGGGAAAAGCTCGCTGCGGAGCCTCGCGGCCGATCAAAGGAGGAGCCCGGCCCTCTCCCTGGGCACCTGTCCCCGCGACTATCGCGAGCGCCGTCCGCCGGGTTTCTCCTTTATCGGCGCATAGGCGACCGGCACAAAGCCTGGCCTTGTGTGGGGGACCGGCGGCGCTTCCGCCGACCGGCGGAGATAGCGCACGCAGGAGGCCGCTATGCGCCCGGCGGTCCACCTGCGCGCCGCGTGGGCGCGCCCGGCTTATCATCGGGGCACCTGGCCCGACGCCACCTGCCGGCCTCTAGCCGAGCGCCAACTAATTTCCCGGCCGAGCGGCCGCGCCCGGCCCATCAAAGCCCGCCGCCTCGCTGGAGGTCCCGGGCGATCCTCACCCGGAGCCACGAAGGACAAGTCGACCAAGTGTCGGCGAGCACGACTCGGTGCCGCTGCAAGCAAATTCTCTGCGGGTGACATTTGCAAAGCGATTTGCTACGAGCCCAGCTGGATTAGGCCGGCGATTGTCCGCAGGGTTCCTGGCTACTCGTACGTCGTCATCCTGCTAATGTGCCGGAGCTGGTAGCCGCGCCTTCTTTTCGATTAGTTATACGAGCCATGTATACCAGTCATTTGCGATGATTCCATATAGAAAAGCTCTTTTCAAAATTAAAACCTCCCAATCGATATACCATTCGTTATTCCGACTCAATTTGCATCCTTGCCGTTCGCATTTTTTTTCCTTCGAATCCGCAGAATTATGCGGAAACAAATAACGTAAGGGCGGAAGCATAACGACTTCCTTGACGACTGGCCGCGCGCGAATCAACCTGCGAGACCTAATGCCATACAATTGATACAATTGCACGTGTTTCCACATTCAATTTTAGTATACAAACCAGGAGGCATTTGAAATCAAACAATTGCCCCGCGATTACCAGCGCAAAATCTGTGTATAATTCTCGCTCGACTGAAAGAGGCACGCATGACATTAGCGGAGTATTAGCGGACGCGCTTTCCGGCCTGCCTCGGCGCCCGCGCATCGGCATTAATTCAAGCCCGCGCGCTCGCGCCGTCCGCCGGAGCTGCGACAAAAAAAAAAAATTAAAACAAAAAGAACGCAAGCCAGAGGGGAATTGCCGCGGTGAATATATATTCCGTTTAATCAGGCTCCCCTGGAGCGCATTCACGCGTTTGAAAACATCATAATGAAGCGGCGGGGCGCGGCGCGCATCGTCGTCCGGTCCTCCAGTGTCGAGTGAACCTCCGAGCTTTCGCGGTGGCACCGGCCGTTTTCAAAGCTTTGACAACCAACCGACGCTTACCTAGGCTATATCTTCTCTCTATTATCTCCTTTTTTTTTCCCCCTCTCTTTTCTAGTGCCGCCACTTTCCGCCTAATTGTTCCTTCATTCGCGCTGCTTTTATCAACTGTCTTGCGTCGTCGGTTAAAAGAATGTCGATTCGATGATTCGTGCACTCTTGTTCCCGGGACGAATAGCTCTTCCAAAGCTTTGCCTTTTGTAATTATGCACTCTAGACCCGGCTAATACATTAAAGAGCATATGAGCTCTTTGCGTACAATTTGCCATGTTATTATTGTACATATCAACGCTTGTGCAGAATACGAGTTCTCATCATGTGCGCGTTATTTAATATCGTGCATCTGCAATTATTATACAGGTAATTAGCGTGGAAAAATAGCTATTAATGCTAAAGAGGGAAAAGTACGACATAAGGTGATTAAGGTTAACTAGGAATTACAAGTTCTAAGTAATCGATGTTGCGAATTAGCATGAACGTGTATTGGCAAATTTCCGAATTACAGAGAGAAGCTGGCGGCGCTGACTAAACTTATATCGAGTTTCCCTCATAGCCGACGCCTATACTTTGACATCTGGCTTCTTACGCAATTAAGGAAGTATTTGGACACCTCTTAAGGCGAGTTTCGCAGTATAAGCTCACAGACTGTTAGTCAAACAGTTCCCCTCGGTTAGGACACACCTCCTCGAGTCTCGGTCGAAACTTATTTACAATATATTAAGATTATACTACTGATAACTCGTTCATCCAGTTTGATACTTTAGCCCACGATACTAAAATTACAGATCCCGCCTAGCTTTTCCCGTGCGGAGCTCACACTTTGTACATACAGTTATCCAGCGGTTCCGAAACTTTCTACGCGATACAAAAAGATTCGTGCATTTTTCAAGAAGCCTCGGGCGCGGCCAGCGCGCCCGGGGGCGGCAATTGATCGCGTGCAGTATTTAGGAAGCGAATTGGGACCGCGGCAGCATCGAGGGGCGAGACGAGGGGCATCGGCAGAGCAGCCGATTGCCCCCGCACAAAGCCCCACCTGGAGCGCCGCGCCCTCCGTCTCGTCGGATTAATTAGCAGGACGCGTTTGTAATACTCGGCAGCAGTTCCGCGGATGGGGGCCGCGAGATTACCACTGGGATCGACCGCGAGAGTAGACGGCGTATTTGCGTGCGCGAGCTTCAATGGCGCTCGAGTGGTTATTGGTTTATCCGTCACGGGCCCGCGGCCCGGCTAACTAACAAGCGCCGCGGCCCCGCAACTGCGGATAGCGCCAACCCCCGGCCGATCATGCGGGGAGGGGGGGGGGGGATAGCCGCGCCCTTTTGATCCAATTTATTCGGGGTGCTTCCGATGGCAGAGAGGGCGCACCGGGGCTCTCGGTAAACGAGCCCCGCGGCCGGCGATTCATTCGCCGCGGATCGGGATCCGACACTTGGCGCGCGCTCCGGCGAGACATCCTCCGCTCGGCTTCGACAACGAGATCGCATCTTCCCGCGGGCCGCCCCTCGTTAGCGTGGCAATCGCCGTCCACGCGCCGCGAGTACTCGTAAGAAGCGCCCTCGAACTTACGCGTATATATGACTCTAGCCGGCCAGTGCGCAATGCGGATGTGACGGGATACCTGGCCCGAACAGGTAAATCGCAACTCCGTCATTTCGATTGATTAGAAACAGAATTGTTGGTCATTTTAGTGTTAAGCGTCCGTCGGTTGTGGTCTGAACAGTGGATGTCAAGCGTCTGTCTGCACTTCGACCGTTACTACTAACCACGTTATTACTCTATTATTTAGCCAACGATGCACCAACGACACTCTTTTCGAACTTGGACAATTTTGCTCTGAGTAAATTCTTATGTGATGTAAGAAATTAATTTCAATTTTATTTAACATTGGAAAAAATGAAAAAACTCATCTGCTTTCTTGAATAGTGTAGATTGTAATATATGTAATAACTACCATTTCGCGACACATTTCTTTGCTTATATATGGCAAAAGCGGCATCTTCAAAACGGAAGGTTGACTCGCCAGTTTGAACCAGATAAGATCTCCAAGACCAATGGATTTAATCACGGGGTCGATAATTCATCCTATATTCCTAGCTCGACCTATAAAAGTGCTCCGTGAGTTTCCAATTCCACTGTGTGCAGTATTTGTCTATTCGGTTCCATGTCCCACTCAGAAATGGTTAATGCATCGAATGACTGGATGGGCGTCCATTTCAACAACCTGCATTCCGTGAAGATCCCGCCCATGCGAGGATTTATTTAATCAGCAAAAACAGATATCGGAAAAGCGGTCGCATGCCGAAGAGCCGGCCGAGACTTACTGTCTTGATCGTTAAAAATGAACCAACCTTAAGAGCAACCTGATTAAAGCCACCGATTTTTCCAGCATTACATAAAGGTACAATAATCGTTTCCAAAATCATGAACAGAGAGTCGAAAAAGCTTGACTGTCGTCAGACGCTTTAGGAAACGAGCGGGTTTGCAAAGAGAAAAGTGGGCACAAGCTCATCGCCATCCTATCCTTACTAGCATATCACCTAAACACATATTTGTCCCGGCGCTTAAACGCGGCGTTTGAATATCGCGAGACAGCGGCCCGCGAGTCTTGCTGATTCTTGGGCGGCCGCCCGCAGGATACTGCGCGCGGCTGCTCTCTCGACGGAGGCTGTGCGCGGAAAAACAATCCGAAACAACAAGGCGAGGCCCTTATTATTTTTTTTGTTTACAAGCGATGAGGAGCGACAGGCGCCGGGGAGAATCAGGGAGTCGACCGGCCTCGCCGTCGTCCGACGCCCCCGACAAGGGAACGCGGGCGATTTTCACGCGCGGTATAGGTCAGCGGGCAAGTCGGCATGGGGACATGGGAGGAGCACACGCCCCGGCGAGTATTGAACGGGCGCGTCGCCGGTGCACACCGAGATCTATACGGACTGCGCGGGCTTGGCTCTCCAACTTTTTACCCGGCGACGCGCCGTCCTGGCGCCCGTCGGCGCCCCAGATCCGTCCCGGGGCCACCTCCCCGGGAGATGCACGAGCCGCCCCGAAAAAGGCTGCGCCCCGTGAAAAATACCCCGACGGTTTGCTCGCGGGTACCGACGAATCACTCATGCGCCGGGTACTATTATCACTGCGAGTATGGACGCCGGCGCGGTGGTTGTTATTCGACAAAAGAGCGGCGGTAACTTATTGGCCAAATGGAACTGCACCGCGAGGCTGCGAGTGCGTTGTAAGTCCTGCGACTTGAGTGCACGCAAGCAGAGATTGTATCCCGGCGCCTATTACTCGTCAATTACTTTGGACGCGGGATGCTTCTCGTGTATGTGCATATCTAATGCAATATGTTCAGCGTGTAGAAACTGTAAAAGGGTTGTACTGTTGCTTATGCAGACGCTAGCTTCGTATTATATGTATAATGAATTGTAATTATTAGCTATATTATATTAAAATATTCGATCTAGATAAGTCAAATTATTATATGTATTATATAAGCGTCTAAAAGAAATATATAAATTTTAATAAAACAGGGAAATGAAGCAAAATTTACTGAATACTTGAATAATAATTATTGTAAGTTGTTGAACGTAAAAAGAGTATATTACGCCACAACAGACGTTTTATCAATGATATAAAAATATTTTGTGCGTCGCGTTATTGATAATATTTGTAGTTTACTTATTACGTCCCAAACCTTAAATAACCTTAAATTAAAATCTTAAAATTAATGTATAAGTCAGTTACAAGTGTAACTGAAATTTCAGTTTTTCGTATCTAAAATAAAATTAATGTACAAATTCATAAACATTCGTGTAAAAAGTTTGTAAATATTTACGAAAATAATACATATAATTTGGTTACAAAGATTGAAACTTCAATAGCGGTAATGGCTTCTCGAAATATACCTATTTCAATGATATTTAAAAGTTTTGGAAGACGTATACTGTACGTAGTTATATGCATATAAGAACTTGCCTTCAGCCCGCTACCGTGCGCTTTAGATTATAAACATTAGTACGTTCCGATACTTTTATCCCCACCCTCTCACTCTTTCTCTCTTTCGATGGACTTGAAAGCGTGCGCGATCGTGTTTTGTATTGACACTTGTAGACCCCGTTGGATTTTGTAGTGAAAAATTGTAACGGTAAGATTCAACTGCAGACTGCAGCTGCTATTTTTCAAAATTAATTACATAAAAGCACAAAAGGCATCATTTACAAGGATTCAGTAATATCCCAGGTGTCATACAAAACTAAGTAATATTTTTGTTCTAATTTTTATTGGTTATGTAATATTAAAAAAACTAATTTTACTGCTTGAAGCTATTGTGTATTTTAACATAATAGTATGTGCATATTAATAAAATTTAAATATTGTAGAACAACCTTTGTACGATATGAATGCATTATCGACAGTAGTCATTGGACAACAAATTATCATAGTGTCAAAACGCTCTTCAAGGTATTCTATAATTACTTTCCTAGGATATTTTATATTCGGATATTGTAATACACCCGAAGCAGAAAAAACGTTGGAATTCATACCAAGATATATTTATAAATTAATAATAAACCTGATTATGAGACTTTTAACAAATTTTACTCATTTTCGTAGAGTCTTTTTCAAAGTCAATCCTAAAATTGGAGCTAAAAGTGTTTACTTTGGATTAATTTTATTCATTATAAGAAATGCAAATAAATTATTTTTGAACCTGAGAAAATTTTTTTTTATTCAAATAATATTTTTTTGAATCGAATAAATTTATTTTACTTAACCATCAACTCATTTTGATAAAATACATTTTATTTGATTCAAAGAAGTACTTGTGGCTAACTATTTAGCTGAATCATATAAGAAGCCTACCAATTTTTCCCCAATGAAGAAGTAGTGCATCAAAACAAAAATTTTATTACACACATTAAATTTAAGATATATAGTGCATGAATTTTAATGTTTGCGCATTAATCTTTATTTAGTTACGTTTATGAAAGTAGCTTCCATTGCACTTACATTAAATTTCATGCAACTTTTTTTAACAGTGCTCACTCGAAAAATGCAAAATTGGGTTTCGCCAACGCAAATTCTCCGTTTTAATAAAAGAACGACGAGGCAATTGCCTTGATTACCTTTTGGCACTTAAAACTTTATTAAATTTTATCGAGCATACCGAGCGCACAGCTTAGGGTTATATAGGAAGCGGTCACGCCCTAAAGAGATTTGCAGGAAGAGCGAGCCGCGGCTACAAGGCCAATATATATATCGGGGGGGGGATTGAAAAGCAATAGAGAAAGGGCGCGCGCGCGCCGCGACCTCGGGTGCAACAAAACCCGAAGGCGGCACTTAAATCTAATCGGGGCCGCAGTCCCGCGGCGCCGCGCCTGATGAGAAGAAGCGGAGGCGCGAAGGCCGAGGCTACGGGAGAGCCGCCCGGGGCGGCGCCAGCGCGTCAAAGTGAATCCTTATCAGGCCGGCAAATCAAATTGCGATCGGCCGCCGGCGTGTTTCGGCCCGCGGCCTTTCCCTCCCCGGCTCTCTTTCGCCCGGCGGTATGCGCCGCCCCCCCCCCCCCGATAAAAGCCGGCCCTAAACTTTCATCGGCCGCGCTAACGCACGCCTCGTAAATCCTCCCGGGGGGGTCGCGCGCCCGATACTTTCCGACTGTTGCGGGGGCCGGCGTACAAAAGACCCGGCGCGGCTCGACGTCACCGCGAGATATTGCGCCCGAACAGGAGCTACGGATTCCCCATCAAGCCCTGGGAAACCAATGCTCGTGTGCATTGCGCGGGCTATTATGCCCGCTCGCTAATGTAGAATTTCAAATGTTTTCCAGGGATGTACGGCTCTGCCCGGGCGGAGCCAGTTCCCCGCGGGCTATCGATACTGCACGGCATACAAATTACCTGCAAATAGACTGTGCCGTAATACTCCACTAAAATATTCATACATTTTCTTCGCCGTTCAGGGGTTTATTGTCGAAAATGAACAATTTATTTGTCGTTTAACTTTGTCGTGCTCTTAATCCATCCGTTGACGCGCAAAATCAAAAAGTCTTGTTTTTTTTTTCGCGGACTTTATTCCCTGAGAATTTGTACCGCGGAAAAAAAAAGCACCGATTAACCAATGGTTAATTATTTAATAATCGCACCTACTTGAATGTGACGCACTGCATAAAATACACGTCTAGTAAGGCAAATGGATTTTTCAATAATTATGTGTTATAGAATCTGATAAAGATATTGTCTTATACTGAACGTCAAAATGTCCTGAAAATTTTACTTTATCTCATTTAAAGTTGTTCTATTTAAATTTAAATGAGCGAACTCACTTAAAATTTAATACAATTATTAAGTATTTTTATACACGTTTCCGAGAAGTATCACACAAGACCAAGCACGAGACTCGTAACGTTTACTCTTATTAATAACTTGATAATAAAAAGGAATAAAGCATTGATTAAAATCGCGGCTTTTCGTCATCATGCTTATATAGATATAATGCAACCTTGATTTTGAAAGTAAATCAATAAACACGATACTTATCAAAAATTTAACACCACAATATCCCGTAATCGTTGCAATACACTTGATAATTGGCAATTTTTCGAGAAAGTTACGTTTAATTTTAGCACAAGGATTCCAACATAATAAATCACTAGTTTTATAACCACATATGGGAGTTTATACACAGAAAAATGAAATAAAAGGATCATCTACGTGCTCGGATTCTCACTGAATTTAGTACTGAAGAGTCCAATAAACTTAACGACGATTCTAAAATTTAAGGAAAAGGTGAACTCTTATCGTTTATAAAGGAGCGGGCCGTATCAATTTGTGGCAAATTTTGACTACGGTCAGTCATTTGTCTTTGGCGGTATAAAATCGCATCTAATAACTATTGCGCACCCTTCCGCTTTGGGGCAAATGGAAACAAAGCAGATAGTAGATACTGAGGCTGGGCACGGGACGAGAGAGCCTGAGATCTCTTCCAAATGACACGGAGATAAAGTTTTGGTATTGTAAAAAAGCAATTGGCTGGCACACCTTTGGCCCTATCGTTCGATCGGAAGCCGGACTATGCAAACACGCGGGCAAGTTCGTTTGGGTCTTCCATCGGCGGACTGGTGCAATCCGTCATTTTTCACGCGGCGCGATCCCGGTCCCAAGGACTCGGCGGCTCTCGGCCGGGAAAATTAGCAATCAATCGGCCGGCCCGGCGCTTAGCTTAATCCGCGGCGGTATCGGCCCGCTCGGCGGCAAAGTACATCCGAAACCCCGAAGGAAGCGAGGAATCCCAAGGAAGCAAAAACGAGGCGGCGGCAGCGGCAGCACGCATATACGGCTGCGGCCGGTGCTGCGGTGGCGGCGCGCCAGGCCTCGTACAAGGCGGCGGCCAAAAAAAAAAGGGGGAAAAAAGCGGGGAGGAAAGATTAGAGGAGCAAAAGGGATCAATGGGAGGGAGAAAAAGCGGAGGAGCCGGCGGGGCGGTGCATCCGTGGGCTCGGTCACGGTGCGACCTTGCGCCTCGGGGCCGCGGGCCGCGGGCAAAAAGGGACCTCGGGCGCGCACGTGGGACCGCGGGCTGATCGCTCGGGCGGGGGGGGGAGGTGTCGATCGATCCCCGGCCGCGGGGGCAATTATCGGCAAGTGGCAAAGCAGGTGGCGCGCCGGCTCTCACATGATGGAGGTGTGCTGGGCCCGGGGCGGCTCGCCGGCGGCGGCAGCGGCGGCGGCGGCGGCCGGGGCGCAGGCGGCGGGGTCCAGGCCGCCCGACTGCAGCTGGGCGCTCGTGGCGACGCTCGTCCGCGTCGCCGGCTTCGCCTCCTTCAGCATCTTCCCGGCGGCGAGGTTCGCCTGGACGCACATGATGAGGGGCTTCTTCCGCATGGGGGCGGCGGCCGCCTCCTCCTCCTCCTCCTCTTGTCCGCTCGCGGTGGTGGCCTCTCACTCGCGCGGGGGCCGACGACTCTGAGCTCTCGGGCCCTCGCGGGTGGGCATAGCGCGCTCTCTCCTCTCGCGGCCGACTCTCGCTGGCGCTCGCCGCGGGCTCACTGCCGGCCGCGGGCGCCGCCGGCTCCCGGCCGCCCGCCGAGGGAGGAGGCGCGCCCCGGCCCCGTGGGATTGGCCGGGCCGCGGGGGTGGGGGCCGCCCCGGGCCAATCCCGGCCCGCCGCCCGCCGAGCCGCCGCGCTCCCGCCGGGGCCGCCGCGGACGGCCGGGCACTCGGCCGCCGAGCGCGGCCCCGGCAGGAGCTCTGCCGCCCAGTCAGTGCCGGGCGAGTGCCGCCGCCGCCGCCGCCGCGTGTCGTCTGTCGCCGTTTCCATCGCACCTCGCCTTTTGATGGCTTAGCCCCCGATGTGCCCAGCAAAGCAAAGCGACCAGGATACGGAGGGAGATTGGGAGATGTTGCGGAGCGTCGTGCAGCCGCATCAACCGTACTTTTGCTTTTACCGCATTCCAATTGATTAGGATTTGTATCCGAAGCCAACGAGTGTGACGTGTGGTTTGTTTTTCCATTTTTCCCGGCAAAGTTGATTTGGTCGAACAGCGGCGCAATGAAAGAACTGCACGACTCGCGAGAAATTCGATAACTCCTTTCGAGGGGAGTTTACAGCCCGAGTAAATATGAATTTGCCGAGAAAGGAAGAACATGGGAGTGTATCGACAGAGTATCCGGAAGGCGGGCGAGCGCCGGCGACGGAATAAGGCTTACGCGCCGGGTGAAAAGGAAAGCGAGGCGCACTCGTGATCCCCGGCCGACGAGGGCCAAAGCCTTGAAAGCGGAAGCGGCGCACGCGGGACCCCCACCCCCTACCCTCGCAGGCGTATCCCCCCGAGGAGAGAGAGAAAAAAAGAAAAAAAAAAAAAGCGAGCCTCGGCACAGGTGAGCGGCGGGCACGGGAGGAAGCGGCTGCACGAGGTGGCCGGATCGATTGCCGGGAGGCACGGGGCCCGAGGGGCGATCGCGCGGAATTCGCCGAAGCCCCCGGGCGACAGGTAGGCGCGCTTCCGGGGCCCGGGGGCCTTCCGCGCTCTTTTAAACCCGGCCTACGTGGGCGAGGCCGGCACGCACGCACCCTTTGTGCGCCGCACGCGCCGCCCCTCCCACGCGCCTTTTTACCGGCCGCGCGATCGCCCGGGGAAACTCGGCCGGGAATTAGCCGGCCGCGCGGACCTGACTCTATCGCCATTGTCCCATCACGTACGCCCTGGAATTCGCCCTCGCAGCCCGGCTCTCCGGGGCGACCCTGCCGCCGCCGCCGTCGCCCGTCTCTCTCTCTCTCTCTCTCTGTCGGGCCGCCCGCGCCGCCGGGGGCTAGACTTGTGGGCTTATATTTATGGCTCGAAACCGCTCCTTTGGCTCAATGAATCGGCCGCGCGCGCGGGAATCCCATTCGGCGCGCGAGTCGCCGGCTCGACCGTTAAGCTCCCTTTTCCGCGCCATTTTTATCCGGCATTCAGCTGTCGCGGCCCCTTAAATCCTTGTTTTATTACACGCGAATTATTGATGGACCGCGCGGCCCAGCGCCAAAGTCCTTTCGTCGCTCGCATACGGGACTGGCGCAGGCTTTTCGTCGGCCGGCCGACTCCTTCGTTTGCTAATTCGATTTGACGAGGCCAATGGAACTGCGGCCCACCTTTTATTGGCCAATTACAATTGCCGGGAAAAGGGGAAAAAAGCGCAGCCGAGCAACCCGAGCCGCCGTAAAGATAACCAAAGTCGTTAACGACGCTTCAATGTAAATCGAGAAATATTGCTCTCCACTCAAAACTGTGGGGACGGAGAAATTTTAATGGGAATTTAATTGCTACGAGACAAGGCGTCCGACTATACGGTCATCGGCAAACGATCATTGCAATATTCCTTTATTTGACGGCCGGTATAGAATCTTCTCGATAAAATTGAATTAATATTAACGTAATTGCTCCTATGAAATTGTATCGTCGTGGATAAAGTATTAGGTGCCATTGATAATTTGCGCTTTCTGTTTTTTTTCCATTTACTGGATATAGGGACAGAAAATATTCTACCAAGTACTATTGCCCTCGCTTTCCAAGTCCATATGCTATTGAATTTTTTACCCTCCGCTCGATTCGATTACAATAAAGCTAGGGGCAATTAAAATGACAAATATTAAAGGCACGGGAGGTGTGCACATGAAACGAAGGGTCGTGGCTCAGGATTAGGACGAGAGCGGACCTCCTAGACACAGGAGGTTAAGCACCTTTTTGGAGTAAAAATCAAACCTATTAGCCGACTGTCCAGTAACGTCCGGTACACTTTCTAGATCACCAGGGTCGTTTCCGACTAGCAAATCGCAAAAGAATTTTTGTTCACGGGTTTCTTCGCAGGTACTTTTGACCAACTTTTTGCAATTTAAAATATGAACGTCATTCAAAATGTTCAACTAGTTAATTCGTATCACAGAGTTAATCCAGTAATCCAGCAAAAAAATAAGAGATGGATTTTTTAACGAGTCGAAAAACGTTCCGAGATTTGAATTTTCCTTAGCTGCTAATTACACGATCGAATTTTTAATTGTTCGTAATTTTCTCCGTCTGTCTTCTCGCTGCGGCATTCCAATTGCTTTGTAATTTTAAAGGTTTTAGCATGAGATGAAAAATGTGCGATTGTTTGGCCCCCTGCGCCCAGGGCCGGAAAATCTGGCGGCCTTGACTGGCCGGGCCCGGGGAGACAGCGGCTCCCCGGCAGGTGGCTCTCGCTCGCCCCCGGGGAAAGCCGCGGCGCCCGCGATGAATCATTCGCCAAGGCACCTCGGAGGCTTTCAACTGCCTCGGCTCGCTTCTTCTAAGATCACTTTTGCTTTCGGCGCCCCAGCGGATATGTATATACGACCGAGACCGCGGGACCCTCCCGTCGCCCGCGCAATTACCCACTCAGCCGCGCCCTTTTCCCCGCGAATCCGGTTTGCGGAAGGCTCGACAGAGCCGGGAGAGCCGCCGGGGCGAAGATTCCACTGCTCGATGGGAATTAGCCGCCGCTCGCTTGTCAAGGCCGCCGGAAATCAGGGCGATCGCGCACCCGGAATCCAAGGCGTTAATGCGTCGAGCGCGGGCGGCAGGTGCACTATCCTTCCCCTTCCTTTTTTTTTTCTGCGCCGCTCCGCCTCCTTTCGCCTTTTTATCCGGGTTAACGCGACCTCGCGTGTCTCCACACTTGCACTCCCTTTCCGGCTCAATCGCACACCTCGCCAATCTCTTCATTGGCCATAGGAAGGTCGTTAAAAAGCTATTGCTCGGACTTATTGCGACTGTTACCCTGGCTCTTTAAAACTAGTCCGCCCTCATACTCAGCTGTTGCTTTAATAATTCACTCTAATTTACATACGTTACATATAAACTTCCTTTGAATTTCTTTCTTATCTATGCGAATCATGCGATATCAATTTTAATGTCAATATACCACCTACTTTTTTTACTCTGCCGGTATATATTACAAAACTTTTTATACTACTGTATTTACAATCAAACTTATAATACATTGCTGCGTGGAATAAATAGTTCGGCTTACCTTTTGAAAAGTGGTGGATCGTGGATTAAAAGATGGAAGTCGTTCTCCGAACAAACTTCCCGATCTCGATGATGCACTGCACATTTAAAGCTCCGAGTGCGTTTGCCACTCATCTATTAACAAGCAAGTTAATACACAAATTAAAGTAACGGCAAAAACTATTAGTGAAAATATATACTCAATTACCGATATTACACAAATGTACAATTGATTCGATAAACAAAGCTGCATATACTACAAACAATAGATATGAACACTTGGACCTTCGTAAACATTTTATCATACTTTTCACAGAATCGCGTGGCTTTTACATCCCAAGTAAAAGAAGAACTTTTGATTCTTATTCAACTAATCAAAGCATCATTGGGAGTGCTCGTGATTGGCCGTACAAGTTTCGTCAATGTGGTAAACGCGCGGGCTAAGCCGGGCACGAGGCGCGGCCCCTTTTTCGGCATCTACGCGCAAGGGGCAGGAACAAGCACGAGTTTCGACTCCCCCCCGCAGCAACTCGTGCGCGGAGCTCCGGTGGGATGAGCCCCATTGGCCCGAGGACCGTGAGGCAGTACGTATAACCGCCTCCGGGCCGGCCGCTCGCGCCCTCCCGACCCCCGCCGGCTTTGGATATTTGGATCGGCTTTCGGTAACGCGGTTAGGCGAACGCGAATTTCTATACGGCCCGGGCCGGCGCGCCGGCAAGTTGAAACGTTCGCCCGGGCTTGCCTACGTGCGACCCATCCGGCCTGCACCAGAACCCGATAATCCTACGAGCAAGTTTGAGATTCGCTCGGTGGTTGTGTAATGGCCCACGATCTTCATGGCCCAATTAGGGTAAAAATCGTCGAGAGCGTCGACTCGCTTTCATTTGATTACGATAATTTATTGACGTGCAGTGAGATTTGTCTGCGACATTTTGTTCATTTCATGTACAAACCACCATTTTTCAATCATTTTTTACGGTGTATTTTAATGGGCAACGAGACTTTTCGAGAAAAATCAAAATATTTGCTATTTGCCCTTTTCTATACTATTAATTTATAAAAGTAAATAACAGGTATAAGCAAATGGTTAGTAAAATAACATATCATTGGATTTGAAGAGATTTGCAACAATATCATCTTTGAATGATGTAAACAGTTTAATATTGCATGACAATTAAAACTAATTCTTTTTCCGCTAACTTGGCTTGCTTAAAGTATTTTATAGTAAACCCAAGATTTTTATTGAATCGAAATCATTTTTTTCATTATATTGTTTTGTATTGGAACATAAATTACTTACGATAGAGTTGTATATGCAATTACAGCTGAGTTGTGCAAATCATATTTAGGACAAAATGAAGGTTTTTTATTTTAAAAATAACATTAAGTAATGATAATCTTTAAAGCTTACCTCAGCCCATAACAGTTTAATGAAACAGTGTCTAGACAAAATTTTTCAATACTTTATCTTGACTGAACGATCTCTTATTATATTTTACATAACAATTTCAACTATTAAGATTCAAATGTTAAAAATAAGAACCTGAGATTTTAAATCTAGATTGCTAATTTTCTTCCCTTTGTCATCAATAATTTTTATAAATATACTTTTTAATAATGAACTACCCTGCTGATATCTAAGCTTGTATTGTGCATTATAGTCTAGAAAGATAAGTATAGGTAGGTGCCATGAAATAAAGAGTATGGATACGATTGTGCGCACTGATTGACTGAGCCTTGCTAATAACAAAATTTAAACTGAGTAAACTGAGGAATGCATACTATTATTAGCATTGAAGTTTTATTTATAGAATCAAGTAAATTACAAAAACTCTCGCTAATAAGGCATCAAATAAAATGACAAAAGCCTATAGTAATTAGTCATGATTCAGCGGAAAACTGGCACTCCATGTTTCTTTTTAGTATGTGCCTGAGTAACGACGGCAGACTGCAACAGCTTAAGTAAATCTTGGCAAGAACAGCGTCGGATTCGGCGAGGTGTGCTATTTTAACATTTATCAATAAAGCTCATCAATCCCAATTCGTATTGAGAAACCGTAGGGTCCTCGCAGATACTGCGCCCTCCAGCTACCTCTGAACTCTGAAGTCAAATAAAATATCTACCTCTTACTGACATTACGATTTTTCGTGCCAAATTGAAAATAATGAATATGTTAAGACTTTCGTAATCTATAGAATATATATTGCTGAAATAAAGAAAAAGAAGTTTCAATTCGAACCCAATTTAATCTCAAGCGAGTGTGTTTGATTTTACTGTTTTTTTTACAATAATATGCCCTTATAAGTACCAGTGGTTATATGACACAAGTGTATTCTACCATTTAGAAAAAGTTAAAAAATGTATATTTATTATTCGCAAGAGCTAAGATAGGGCGGAGACACGGAGCGACGCGACGCTACGAGGGTTCGCGGGCCAGCGAAGCCGCCAATGTGATGGAGTCCCTTGCTCCCGTGCATGAGTGTCCAGGCCACTAGATGCGGATGCATTATGCCGCGTTTGTGGTCTGAGGTGGATGCCTACTCTGATTATCACTATTCACGTGACACACGTTTTGATTCCTGTACCGAAAATAGCCGGAAATACAAGCATTCTGCGGCGCCAGAAGGAAATCGAGCTTGGCGTTAATTCTGCTGTAAATCACGTTAAAACGTAAATAGTATTGACCCGATTTTCACAAAAATACTGCATGCTAAAGCTTCAGATAATTATTAATGAATGAAAAATCATTGATTAAAGTACGGTATTGTTATAAGCATTATATATGTTTGGATAATTACGACTAACAAAGAATATTTGAAGCTCAAAGGTACAGAGCATCAAGGATACTTTGATATTTGCGTGACCACCGCAATTACTTAATAGCAGCGCTAGGGATGATGCTAACTTTTATGTTAGCAACCTTCTGCTTCGGCAGTCTTTCAGACAACGCGCTACAGAGAATTTCGGAGGAGTATACGTGTCAGGCCGCAGGAGCGCGATGCAACAAAGTGCATGCGGAAGAAAACCGCGAGATGTTGGTACTTGCCGAAGTATTGTCTATCCTTCCGCTGCGGAGAAAACAAAAGACCGCAGCTGGAATGCGTACATACACACGTGTAGGTACAGGGGCGGCAGAGGCGGCAGGGCCAGGCCCGGCCCTGCTAACGCGGACAATTGAATCTCATGGGCAGGTCCGTGCACGCGCTAAAAGCAGCTGAAGGAAGTGATCCCCAAAGTCCGGGAGCGCAATTGTTAGGCGGCCGAGGAGAAGATGCGGAGCAGGGAGAAATTACGGTGGCCAGCGAGCCGAGCGCGGCTCTCCACGCAAGGCTTCCCCTCCCGCTTTTACGATGATCAGATTCTTTGGAGGCAGCTTCATGATGCATTTTTCAAAAAGTCCATTTTGTGCCTCGTTGCTCTATACTTGATTACGGGATCGACCGGCCCGTTCTTCCTTCCTTTTCTTGCTGCCCTGCGCTTTAATTTCATTTTACGCGATTACAAATTGATTTAAGATTAAACAAGTCACTGTCACTGTAATATTGTTATAATTGATAATATTGGAAGAAGACGCAAATGAAAGTTATTCTGAACTGTACTCGCTAAATCTCCTGATCGATATCAGGTACAGATAAAGCCATACGCTTCTAGTTATAAGGCTGCTTCTGCAAGTAGGATTATAGTTTGATTAAGTACGGAACTTATATATTAGAAACTGCAGAACTACAAAAAATAAAAAGTATATAGAAATTTCTGATGACAAAGCTTTTCCTGTCGGTGAAATGAATGTCTCCGCAACATAAATTATTAAATATGAACGCGTACTAGGAGTGCATTTTAAAATTAAAACGGTTTGTTAAAATATATATACATGAGGGTGTAAAATCCCAAATATAATTGTATCCCCAACTATTAGGCAATGAAAGCGTCACTGCAGAGAAAAAAAAGAGTAATTCTGTACATGCAATTGTGCTCATTCTATTCTTAAACCTGTCCTTATTTCAAAGCGTACTTGGGCTATGAAGCAAACGATCCTGCAGGCTAATCCGTGTACCTGCGAAGTCTGTTGCCATCCCACTTTATTTTACAATTCAATATTCATTTTTCTACAGAAGCGTCAATATGTTTTTTAATCTATTTTTACTTTCCAAATTTTAACACTATACTTTTAATGCCATCACAAGAAGTAGAACCAGAAAAAGCAAATACAATAGACGTGGACTCTAATAACATTCTCGACAGACCTCATTTTGATGTTTACATTTATCTCATATTCCACCATTATACTATCGATAAAATAGATGTACTCACCGAAGATAAAATTAGGTATGCACTTACTATACAAACTCATTCACAACGATTTTACGGTATTTTACGGGTCGAAGGAAATTAGTCGTCATGGAGAGGGGAGTCAACAAGGCTGGATGAGTCGAGGGATCATTAAAGTGGAACGAGCTACGATCCCAACGTCGCCAGGACCTTCAAAGCCAAAGGGAGATTCCGGATAGCCCTTGGCACGCGCACGAGTGTAAACATGTATATTTTGTATCCGCAACTCTTGCAAGTCATTTACATAGTGGCGACGAGAGCTTACAGTTTTCCGAAGCACCTATAGGAAAACAATCTATTTTAATAATAATTTATTGATTTTTTTAGAATAAATTGAATTACTTCAATGAACGCAGACGAAGAATTGTTAACAAATTTCGAAATAAATACTATTAAGTTAAATTTTGTATCAAAATGTATTTGTTTTAAAATTTAAGTTACAATTGTAATCCAATTTTTTAAATGTATTTAACTCTTCGTCGTATTGAGTTTCTTCTCTAAAAGGGCAATTATTTAATGCATATAAATGATTTCACTAAAGTTAAATCGACTCTTATCAATATCAATTTACATGTCCGAACAATTATTATTTTTTTTTAGTCGCACTACCTTACATCTAAATAATTTCTTTATGAAAAGTTTTACCAATATCCTGGCTTGTAAAACTAAGAATAATCAGTTCTATTTACTAATTAATGAATAATTGTTCTATGACATAACAGAAGACAGCTGATACTTTTATTTTTGAAATAATTTAATTATTTAAAATTTACAATTGTATAGAGTGAATCTTTTCGGATATGAACCGTTGACATGAAGCTACTAGTCTTTTACTCCGATCTCTATTTTTATTTGTGTAATCCACAAAGTTTAGTATAATCTAACTTGACTGGGACACAATTGTTATCGCGTAGTTTCATGAACTAGGCTTGCGCACTTTCCCTTTTTTCTTCTAACCTTCCCTCTCGAAAAAGATTCTTAGAAACACAGCCTCGAATCCTCCAAATATACAAGCTCTCAATACGCCTGCAAAGGGAATTTGGACAAATGGGGAAAAGCAAGATAGCGTCACCAGATTCCGTGGAAAAGTTTCTCCCCCCCATGGAATCTTGTCACTGTCAACCGTTACGGTGTGTTGGCTATCCGCACGGGTTATCATATTTGACAGTCACGCGGGCTCAAAGCTGCGTACGGGAAATACCGGCGGGGTGGGGGAGGTTCGGTTGGAGGAGGCACGTCGCTGCGGGGGCAGGCCGAGGCGCAATTTCCGCCTTCGAGTCGGGGGCGCGCCTCGTCCGAGGGGCGAGCCGCGGAAATTGCCACCTGCGATTATCGAGGAAAAAAAAAAAAAAATGTGCCCCGGCCGTATAACTGGCGCGCGTCCCCGCGGCCCTCGAGTCTCGGGGCTCTAGGGCTCACGTGGGCCGTTCGACTGGACGCGCATATATAGTGGAAAGCGAACGGGGCCGTGTGGTACAGAGCTAGGGGACGGGGCGCGCTTGCGGCGGGCGCGGCTGGACTTGCTTGCGGACCGGCCAGCCCTTTGGGGCGTTAATCGCGTTCAATCGCAGAAGTGCCTTTGTGGAAAAGATTTTTTTCTTTTCAACTTTTACCAATCTTTTGGAATATTATTTTGTTTCGTTGAAAGTTCTGTGGATTTATTAATCTTCTATAATAACGTTAGTAAGTGAACTTGTCCGAATGCAGCAGCATTGGAAATGGAGTTGTAGGACACGACATACCAAAGCGTATGCTAATCGATGAATTAATTCGAAAGAATAACGCAGTCGGCGCAGATAACCGAATTTACGAAAATTCATCCTCAGCGAGTGAGAAGTGGAAAAGGAATAGGAGAGTGTCGCAAAGGCATTATACAACAAGCCTAATCTGTGGCCCATTGTCCTTTAATGTCGCGACAGAAGTTTCAGGGCATCTCGCAAAGTTTTTCGTGCGCACGCAGTGGAATGGCGAAAAAGCTGGAATTTCCATACAATGGGGGAAAATTCACTCCGGCGCAGGCGTAATGGCTTGTGTAAGAGTTTAACGTCCGCGGGCCGCGGTTATAACTCTCGGCGCCGAAATTTCCGTAAAATCTTGGCATTGTTCACCGGTGAATTGGTGTGAAAGTGCGGTTTTATCGTGTAGCGGGTCGGCCGGGATGAAAGCCAGGGAGATTAACATCGACAAGAATAATTTGATAACGCCCTGGGATTCTGCGGGGGACTCGAGGGAGAAAACTACGCGGAGGCGCGAAAAATCCGAGGAGCCTGAGAAAATCGACAAGCCGAGCACGCGCGCCCCTCTCGCCCGGGGATACTCGTGTGTGGGCGGGAGGCACGGGATCGTCGCGCGCCTTCGGGAAAGTAAGAGAAAAGCCGCCGGCGAACGGGGCTTCCGATGCCGGCCGGCGTTTAAAGTCGAACGGAAGAGCGAGTCGGCGCAGGAGCCGCCGCCGGCACGTCCCGGGTGCCTCCGGTAAGACTAGCCAGTACGTATACATATACACGCGCAGTCCTCCGAGCCAAATGACCAAGGCCAGCGGCATTGAGCTCGCGCTAGCGGAATGCCAAACGCCGTTTAATGCTTTTCCTCCATTTTTTTTTTCTTTTCTCCGGGTCCTATAACATTTGCGAGTCCAAGAGCTGGCTAACGAATCGGCGCTTGTACCGGGGAGGCGCGCAGTTTTTCGGGAAAAAAGAAAAAAAAACCCTCGCTCGGGGGGACGCGGTTTGATCGCGATGCTATACGGGTCAAAAAGCGGCGGGAAACTTTGGGGGAAACTAAGCGGAGCGTATACGGCGTGTCTTTGAAGGAGGCTCCTCTGCGGGAGGAGCGCTTTGATGGACCGAGGGCTTTCCCGACGACTACGTAGGCGCGTCGACGATATATATATATATATACGTAACTTCGCTCGGGGATGAGGCCGCGTCGATCTTCGGGAGGGCGAGTAACGAGACGGGGGCGACGTTTCATCCGCGCCGAGGTGCACTTAGGGGGTCGGCACGCGGTTCGCTTGCCTAGCAGTAGCCCGGTTGGCTCTGCGAATAGATTTCCTCTGTTTCATCTCAGCCGAGCGAAAGCCTGGGCGTTCGAGTATTTCCCGTGGCCCCAGTGAAATCATCCGCCATTTTCCGCAGGCGTCCTGACGTGTACAGGTGTCGATTTCCGCCACTAAGAGCTTGCGGACGCGTGGAAAAGTCGCCCGGAGAAAGGTCGGGATTGTATATAAGGGTCCGTATTATCGGGACATTTTCCTCGCGGGGCGGACAAAAGCGCGTCCGTGCGGTATGCCGGGCACGTGACCCTGTGAATTTCCAGGCGGGCCCTCGCGCATCTAATGAATAGCTAATGGCATCGATCACCTGGGAGGCGATATGGCCTCGGCGGCCCTTAATCCCCGGAGCACTTGCCGCCCGCGCGTATAATTAGAGGAGGAGCTACGGCCCGACGTTTTCCCCCCGACGTTTGCCCGAGTGATTACTTTTCTAACGACGTTTGCCGATCGGGCCAAACAAGTGCGTCCGCGCGCTTCCCCCCCGGGTAACGGGGATTTAGGGGCCGGCTCGTCGTTACGTCACTGTAAGGAAAACTACTACCCAAGCGGGCTGGCATCGAGATAACGAGAGCGTGCGCCCGGCCCCGCGTCATTAATTAAGTAACTGATCGATCAATTGTTAAATAATTGAGGGCAGGTCCTTTATATAAGAAATAAATTCCCGGTAGGTGGGTATAGGCCGGTATCCCGCGGGCAGATCGCCTCGGGGCCCGAGGGCCGAACCTTAATCTCCATCTGGGCTGCTTCATTTTAATGACTTAATTGTCAAGTGCAATAAGAGTAACCGGGCAAGCCAAGCGTAAAACGCTTAGATGGGACAATTGACTTTCAACTAGGGCCCGCGCGAGTAATTAAACTCATTACGCATTTACGGGGCGGGCGGGCCGCTCCTCCTCGGATGGATATCCATCGTCCCCGCGGCCCTCGAGAGCGCATGTAAATGCCGCTGATTAATTTCGAGGAAAGCCCCGGCAGAAATCTAACGAGGTCGCCCGGGAGGAAAGAAGGAGACAGCCGATCAGCTGGCGCGCGCGACTCTCCGCCCGCCCGCGAGGTGATTAAGCACGCGCCGACGGGGGCGCCCTTTTTTTACCGTCTGCGCCGCGGGCGCGTATATATCGGCGGCGGGGCCTTCCGGGCGCGCGCCTCCTTTTCAAGGCGGGAGATGCTCTCCTCCCACTCGAGTCCCCCCCCCCCCCTCCCCCTCGTTTGACGACTCGCCCGGCCACGAGGCTCGTATACTTTTCCTCGGCCCCCGGGGGTGTTTGCTTCCGCGCTATTAGGGGGATTAGCCGGCGCTTCGGCGCGCCTTCCCCGAACTGGAGTTACGAGCATCGCGATGCGCCGGGATTAATTACCGGGCACGCGGTACCCCCGGTGAGCCGGGCACCGTCGATGGACCCGTCGCGGGAGACGCAACCGTGAAAAGGGACAGGAAAAAAAAAAAGAAGGCCCGCGGCCCGCTTACGAACACGGGAATTTCATTCGGGCGATATCGGGCGGGCCGGGCGGATTTACGGGGATTACCGGCCCCGCCCCCGGAGTGGGTAATAACGCGGCAATGAAACCCACCGGCCCCCCTCTTTTATCCCCGCGCCGTAAAGCACATCTCCGCGGGCGCGCAAACCTCGCTGCCGGGACGATTGAAATGGGCCGCCGGCGTCGCTGGCTCGTTGCTGCCCTTCCCGGGGCTTTCGCCTTGTGTGCCGCTTGCCCTATGAAAATTCATTAGGATCGGATCCGCGCGTTCCACGCGGCTGTACCTGCGGTTGTCACTGTAGCGGATTCAAAAAAAAAAAAGCTACATTTGTGTCCTTAGTTTACGCGTGTGCGGCGGGAAGGATTTAAATGCCCAGCGGGGCAATGTTTACGTGTTTTAAAGGGCCGGGAGAGGTCCAAGGCCGAGACGGCTGCCCGACGTAAACAGAGCGGGCGAGCATCCGCCGGCGATTTCGGAGTAGACGAAAATGTAAATATCCTGCCAATTGCCATTTGAGCTTAAAGCTACTGTTACCGACAAATATGCATTTGAGTTCTTTGGAGCATTGGCGCATCGACGAGTACGCGCAACTTTGCTAGAATCCAGGATCCTATAGTGTCCGGAGTCGGTGTTACGTGGGGTCCAAGTATTCGGCTGCACGATCGCCCTTGGAATTAATATAGGGAAGCCTGCAAACCACGCCAGCGCGGTTTCCCGGAAAAAAGGGCCAACCACAAGTTGACAGTTGCGGGGAGTCGCGTCGCGACACTCGGACCCTCTATAGTATCAGGGAGGCACCGCGGCAGAGGGTCGCCGCGGGGAAAGGTGGGGGAAGGAGCTGGCCGAATGCGCGCCAGTGTGGCGCAGTAGCGGGGGCGGCCAGTGGTACAGGGCCCAGTGCGTGTGCCCAACTGCTCGACGAGCAAATCAATTTTAGAGTCCGCCGCGGCAACTCAAAATCAAATGTATGAAATTCGAATTTTTTATTAACCTGTCGAATTCTGCTACGGGCCTATTACAGCGGGTTCTTGACAGGACATAACTCGTGTGAATCGAAATCGTTGTACAACTGTTTGTTGAATCCTTATACGTATTACTGAACGAGGAGAAAAGTATCGTAGCTATACCTATCGAGATTAATAAGCCGAAAAGAATTAAACTCGATGGGATTCGTTGTGTTTGAAGTTTTTTAGTTGTATAAGGTCCTTGGGATTCGCACTCGAGTTGGCGGGGAGATAATTTGAAAATCGAACAAAATATCGCAGTGCGATGCTCTCTGTAGCGCTTGTGGGCGCATGATATTGTAGCCGTGGGAAATTTATTCTAGCGAGTTATTGGAATAACAAGCGGCTTAGATCGCTGAGCTGCCGGAAAAAGAACGGCGGCAGTAAGGAAATAAGGCTAAGCCCGAGAATGAAGAATAATATTCTATAAGGTCTTATTCCATTGTCTTTAGGAGCGGTAACAGCCGTAAAAGAGCTTTACGAGTGTGCCGGGCGGAGAGCCGAGGCGGCGCCGAGCTTTCGCGCGAGCGCCGCGAGCAGACCTCGCGCCGCGGCCCTGAGCCCCGGGGCTTGCCACGAGCCACCAGCGCAGGATCGGGGAATCCCCGGCCACCTTGCGGGCGGAGCTATGGCGCGCACTCGGCGGCGCCGCGGCCTCTTTCAATATTATACCATAGCCGCCTCGAAAAGTGATCAATTACGGCCCCGGACTCCCCCGGCCAGGGGGTCGCGCGGCGGAGGGACAATCGCGGCTAACGACGGGGCTCGGCCCGGGGATCTCATTAAAAGACGGGGCCGGGAGGGGCGCATAGCGCGAATAACGAAGGATCCAATTGTCGGGGGCCGCGGACCCCCGCCCCCCCCCCCGCGGACGTGCGCCGCGGGGAAATTAGCCGGCGTCACGTCGGCACTTGCCCCCCTCCCGACGACGAGGAGGAGGCATCGATCCTCCGCCGGTGCGGCATTGTAAGCAAAAAGCCCCGTCGTCGTCCGGGGCTCGGGACAGCCCGATAACGACCTCGTCCCCGGGCCCTCGCGGCGCCCGCCTCCCTTTTTCCGGCTGCCATACCCCGCCCGGGAGCGCCGCTTTTCATTTTGGATTTAATTAAGAGCCCCGCGCCCTCGGGAGGATATGGGCCCCATTCCGAGGGGAGATCGCCGGGGGCACGCGTGGCCTCCTCGAGTTTTCGAGGCGGCGCTCAGCCCGGAGCCAATTGGCCGCGCGCTCGAGCGGAACGAGCCTCGCGGCGGCTGTCGCCACTCGCCGGAAGCGCTCAACTTTCCTCCGAGTGTCGCCCGGCCCGAGGGCGCCGCCGAGGCGACCCAAGGGTTTACGAGAGTCGCTCGGTGAGGAAATCCCTGCCAAGCCGACGCGGCCGTGTACAGGGCCGGAGGTCCGCCGGGAATCAGCGGGGAGCTTTTCCTCTAATGCACAAGGCGGCTCGCGGCTGAAAAGGCCATCGGCCCGCTGAAAAAAAACAAGGGGGGTGGCGCGATAGGTCCCGGGCCAGCCATTGATTGGGCTGTTCGGCAACGCGCCGCGCAATCCGCCTCGCCGCAGGAAATTAGTAATTTGGACCGGGCGACACCGGCCGCGAGAGCCAGTCGGCGCCGAGCCCTTTCCGGAATTCCGATATCCGCATCGGGATTTTTCCATTGAATTTCCCGGGCGCCCGAGAGCCTCGCTCCCGAGCTCACCCCCCGGCGCCTCAATTGATTTTAATCTATTTTTTTTTTTTGCCTCGGAGAAAAAAAAAGCCCCCAGCCTTTCCAAGTCATTTTCACCGGATGCTTTCGCTTGCGGGATGGCCGGCGGCTACAGAGCGCTGCGCAAAAAGGGCCAAATTAATCAAGAGACGCGGAATACGGTGAAAATCCCAATCGGCCGCTGTACCGGATAGCTCTCACTCGCCAATTACATTTTCCAAGCTTGGCATTGATAGCCTACTCGATTCCGGCCTGAGTCTACCTGGTTACCGAGTCTTAAGCCTCCATAACTGCGCGACGTTACAACTGTTCATGCGATTGGAGGAAGGGATGCCTGGACCAACTTTCAACGCCGAGGACTTTATTGCGCAAATGAGGGCAGGCTGAAAAAGATCAGGAAGGTGTGCGGCGGCCTCGTCGTCGAAAACGTAATGGCCGGGAGCTACGAATCGATCGTCCTTTGCGCGCGCTCTTCAAGCCACGGGTCAAAACCATCAAACGCGGACCTAGTCAAATACGGCCTCTGATGGCAAACGCTCCTTCCTTTAATCTGGCGCTCACTCTTATACGGACTGCCAAGAAGTTGTCACCAGTCGCCTACTACCAGACTACGCTTGATACCATTACTGCGGCTTCTAGTTTTCATTACATTCCTTCACAACCTATATAGCGAGTTACCTTCTTATTCCTGACCGACTTCATGCCGTGGTATCGCGTTCACTAAACAGCTTAACTATACATCACAACGACTGACCTCGTGCATTCCACCCTTTATCCTTTAAATGTAATATTTAAGTCTTCATTCGAGCACAGATAATGGGTCTTATAAGTGTACCATATTTTATGAAAACTTCGCTAATGAAATGATCATTCGCCATCATTTTTTATTTGTCATACAAAAAGTAATCAAGAAAAATCACTGTTATTGTTGCGAAACATAAATTGAAACTTAATCTTGTAATGCATTTAAATAAACTTTAATGGTTTCATTGAATCTGCTGCATTTATTATTTGTAATCGGACATGAGTTATTAATTTTGTTTAGCTTGGATTTGGTTCAAAAATGAACAATAAAACTTTGACGTTAAAATCCAATAAACTAATTTTTCCTTTAAATGCATACACAAACATTTAAAAGAGTCATAAATTGAAAAGTTTCTTTAGATGATGCTTCATTTTCTGTACTTGTCAACATAATTGAAGAATATAACGTAACTTTTTAATTTTTTTCTGGTAAAACTCAGTTACTTTTCCCAGCTATTTGATGTTATTAAGTTCAGAAGCATCTGCTAAAAAAATATTTTACGCGATAAAATAGCCAAATTTCGTTGCCCTACACATATATTTTGGATTACACTTTTTATAGTTTACAATCTTGTATTGTAAAAAAACTACTAAGGTGTACTTTATTACTAGCCTTATTAAGAACCTCCATCAAACTTGTGATATATTAAACAAAAATTTGATCTATCGTACCGTTATTAAAAAAGAAAATTTTTTCTAAACTTTGAATTTGATTAAGAAGTTTGTCCGTTTAAGAAGTTTGTGCAAAATGATTACTCAGAAATTGGTCTGCTTAATAAAAAATTTTGTGAATTAGATCATTGATTGGTCAACTGTAACGTAGTAGACCATAGAACGTAGAAGCACCGTTCAAAGTGAACCATAAACACAAAGACGCAGGTGGGTGAGCTAGACTGACGCTCCGACTGTAACGTAAAGAAGAACGGTCTATAACCATCCGTAGCAGTTACCGGGAAGCATTCGAATGGGCTGCTTTCCTTTAATACAATCACTCAACAACATGGAATAACTCTGCCGTCTCAATTTCAGAGCCACTACATCGGCATAAACCAAGGGGTAAACGGCGGGGGCGCGGCCGGCCCGGCAAATAGAGAAGCAATCGGAAGGCGCAGCAGCTAAGAGCAGGCCCCGAAGGCGCGCATATCGCGCGCGCGAGGTGTAAGGGATCCGACCGAGGGGGGGAGAAAAAAATAGATTGTAAGAGAAATAATGACTTCACAAAACAGTGCTCCCGAATCCAATTTCGAGCGAGCACCGATGCGAATAAATCGACGGTCACGCGAGCGAGCAGCAGCAGCAGCCGCCCGTCTCAATCCGAGGAGCAGGTGCTCTCCTTTTCTTTTTTTTTTCCGCTACGGCTCCTTCGCGAGTATTAAACTGCGTAGGAAACCCACGGGCCGGTCGACCTTCCCACCCTCCCGGCGCGACCACTGGCTGCACGCCCCCTCATTTTAATAATCGCGCGAAACCGCCTCGATGTTTCCTCAAAGTCCGCTTTCATTCCCTCGGCTTCGTGTCGCGGCAGTCCATCGGTTGACGGGGCCGGCCGAGCACATTAAATCACAACCCTTTTACTCGGTCGGCCCTACTTTGAGCGGTTAACAGGGAGTCCTCAAAGGGACTCGCCGCTCCCGGCTAATTCACATTTCGGATTATTTCATTGCGGCCTTTGTGGAAGGCTCGCTGAGAGGAAGTGCGCGGCGATCTGCCGCAGGGCGGCTCAGCTGTTGATGCGCCAATTTCTCCGAGCGGCGGAGGGCCCGGAGGACTCCAGGGGGAAGCTGCGGCCACTGCCGGCGCCTCCTCGTCAAACTTTGCCGCTCATAAGAGTTGGTCGACGAGGGAAAGAGCCAGCGCAACCGCACTTCTTACTCGTTACACCTAACTACCTTACTCGAGTCGACTCAACTCCTTCTCCTGGCGCTCGCTTCGCTTTCATCTCTCGCCAGTCCGATTAATATTTCTCGACAAAGGCTCTTTATATAGGTTGAATCGTATAGTTGCTCGTAGCTTGAATTTTTTAAAACGCTTGGAGTGACGATCATTCGTGGATAGATTAAAAACAGAATTTTTTAAATCAAAAGATATTTTATTAAACGAAAACATTGCATTATTGAGAGTATAGGTTTGATATTTTCACTGCGAAGGCGACCGCTTATATCTTCTATTTCTCTTTCTATTGATTTTTAACTGTATGATCAAAACCTTACCAACATGGAGACGTTTCGAATGTTCTTTTTTTAGGATTGGAGTGAAAAGGATAGGTAAATAAAATTTACACTTCAATTTCGAGCCACAATAATTATAATTTATTGGCTCTAATAGGGGAAAGCCATTGGCATAAAAACGAATGTTTGATATACAGGAGAGATAAAGATAAGAGGTAGAGTGAATGAGTTTCTCGGAATCAGGGCAGCACTCCTCGATTAACCACTATATAAAAATATTTAAATACGTATATGTGAGCGTATCAATAATTTATTCTTTAAACTATTGGACACCACATTCAAACTGTTGAACACTATATCCAAATTGTAATTCTTTAAATTATTGGACACCACATCCATCAGCACAATTAAAATTACAAAAAGTAAATTTTCCGAACATATCTCAACTGAGCAATGAACCGCGAGTAACTGCTGCAATTATATGCAACAAAATTCGATTGGAGCCTGGCTGCCCTCTCCGTCTCATATAGGGCTAAAAAAAAACCTTTGTAAAGGCTCCAAAATATCAAAGGCAAAAAAAGCTTCAAACGTAATGCACGATTCCCTTAAAAATAGAATAGAAATACCAATATTTTGAATAAAAAATTGATTAAGCTTACAAGTTGGTAAAAATCAATGTAAAAATAGTTATATGCGTAAAAGAATCTAAACTGATTTTTGCAAAGTGATCAGTAGTCCAACAGTAATCTGACCTGTCGTCTATGAGTATCTTTAAATAGTTTCTTAGTTTAATTATAAATAATTATAATGTTTAAATATAATAGAAAATTATGTAAAATAATATAATAACAATTATTCTTGAACTACCAACTGTGATAAATATTTTTTTATTCTTTCACATTGAGGGAATGCATTAATTTTTATATTACTGTATAATTCTTCTTTGTGCGACCTTTATGAAAGTAGATTTTACTCGAGCTTTCATTACATTTACATTAAATTTAATGTAACTTTTTTAAGAGTATTTCTCCGCTAAAATTGTTGATTTAATAATTTTACATTTGATATAAGGATAAGATTTCTTTAATTCAAAAGACTTATTCATCGAATAAAATGTTTTTGATGAAATAATAACGCTCATCGTTTATTAGAATAAAAATTTTTCCACCCGTAATCTACACTTTTCCAGTTTTAAATCCACAATCTTATATTAACAATAGATGCAGTTGCAATAATATATAAAGAAATAATTTATTAACTTAAACCATTTTTTAATTAGAAGACGATTGGAAATGTAGTTTTCATCGGTTTAAAAATACACTTCATTATCCCGAATTCAAGAAACAACGATATCAACGATTCAGCTATTGTATCAAAAATTTTCAATATTCCAATTTTGAATACATTTCGAAAGATGATGCGAATAAACAACAGCTAACGATGGATAGATTGAGAAAGGGTGGACAAAAACTAAAATATTGGCGCCAGTGCTGATAACACTGGAGATTCGGACAGCGCAGTCAACGGAAGGAGACAGGCAGACGAATGAATCGAGAACAAAGGCGTGGCTGCTCTCGCGGAACGGCAGCGAGTATTCAAAGAAGCTGGATGCCCTAGTGGCAGGGCGAGCGGCTCCTCCGTCACCTCGCGGAATGGAAAAAGTTGGCCGGTGTCGCCAGGCGCCAAGGGAAGAGCGTCGCCAGGTCGAATAGGCGGAGGCCAGGCCAAAGAGGTGGGCGGGAAATTTATGCGAACGGCCCATTGAAAATACGCTGTCAGAAGTTTTACCGGCGCTCTGGGCGCGATCGCTTCGCTAAATGACACCCGCAGATTCGTCCAAATTACCTATATACGCACTCGGCCGGTTGCTCGCGTCTTCGACACACCTCGATGGTCTTATGGCTACCGTTCTATAAGCGTGTGCCGTCGAGCCACTCATTTATAAATAATGCATGAAATATAACCGCTATATATCTGTTGGTGGAATCGCAGCCACACGGACCGCTTCTTATCGGCCTTCGCTTCTCATATTTAACAGATCGTCCGTATGGTCCGCGGTTTGCTCTTGATTGTTTTATAAATGATGGACTCTTATTTCGGCAGTCAATTTTGTAGATATGACGGCCATTTAAACATACATAGTTATACTTCAATTATTTTCCCAAGTCACGCAAGACTTATGAACAGCTCCGTTCGTAGTTTTTTAACTTAAACTTTCTTACTTCATTTTTACAATATTTCGCATAAACATAATTAAAGGAAATACTGCCAAAATAGTATATTTGATATATTTCACCATTTGAAATACATAATAATAACAATTATTCTATAAAATTTTACAGCATTGATAATATAAATTTTCATTAGTATTAGTGTAATTTTTGTTACAGTACTTGCTCAGTGTAATGATTTATTTTTTTAAAAAATTGTATTTTAAAATCGATAGAGTTTATAATAATTATACTCATGTATGTTATAGAAATGTATTATAACCTCAAATAAACAGATTATCAGCATATGTTAGAAAATAAGTTATATTTTAATATAAGTTATTGCGTGCACCTTAGTTGAGTAAATTATTTTGATTTTTATCAGGAATATATTAATGTATGAGAACCTGGCAAGCGATGAAGCTATTGAAATATTTGATTAGTATAAATAATCTTTAAAAAATATTTAAAAAATGTTAATTGTCTTTATTCTCGCAAAACATAAACTGTTACGCTTTTGTAATATATGTATTGATTAGCACTAACCACAATTAGAGGCACTATAGAAAAGGTATATTATAGAAAATTCTACATACACGAGTTTACGTTATACGAAGTCAAATAATAGCACGACGTAATAGCCTACATTCTTTAAAATTATATATATAGCCTTTGAATATAGAATATTTTTTTTCAGTTGATAATTGTTAAAAAAGCAAACTTTATGAAACATAAGTACAGGTGCATGCGATGATATTTTCAAATTAGAAACGAACATTTATGCAAGTATCAAGTAATCGCTTACAAGAATACATTGTTTAAAAATTTATAATTTGACTGCTACACGGATGCAAGCCACCTTCATATATTTAAATATTCTAACAATTAAAAGCAGACAAATAGTAAAAAAAATGGGCTGTGCTTCGTATAGACGCGTCGCGGCATCGGTACAAATTATAGGATTGGAAGGATTGCTCGAACAGAGTCGCGAGTACATTAGCCTTTGTCGCTTGAAGCGGTGCATGATTCACGAAAGAGGAAAAGGTTCCATTGTGACTGAGGAATCCGTTAGGTCCGTTATTCGAAGCAAGTGATTAGATTGTTCTTTGGGCGTACGGGCCGCGAATGAAAAATAGAAGCTACGAATCGCCTATAATGCCTCGGCATTTGCATAGTGCCGGGCGGCCAGGGGGAAGGGAGATTCGGACGCTCGGGCGGCGCATTGAATTTCCTCCGCGAAAGCAGCCCAAGGAGGCGCCCCCCCCCCCTCGCGGTGTCCGCAGTCATTGGGGGGGGATGCTAATCCGCCGCGCGCACCATTCATGAATAATAATCAATAGGGGGCGGCCAACAGCACAATGCGAAATTAAGAAAGACGCCGCGGCCAAATAAATTCCTGATTACGGGCCCCCCGGTTTTGGCATTCTCGACTGGCGGCCGCGCGAAAGTCGCGCGTTTCGGCAGGTCCCGGGCGGCTTAAACAGTCGCTTGGCGTCGTCTCGCATTTAGGCAGTCGCGGCGCTGTTGCACCTCTGGCGCCTCCCGGCGCGCCCTAACGACTCGTGGCGGCCGGCGTGGCAATTAAGCCGCCTGTCCGCCGGGGGCTATCCCTTCCCCCCACCGACCGAATCTACCCACGCTGTGCTGCTCCGATGATTTCGCTCGAATCGCATTTTGCGTACTGACAGTTATTCGAAATTGCCACGTGAGTAGCATTTTTGAGAGCTGACTCGTTTTACACGATCCTCTCGATAATTTCTACTGGTAATTGGTGCTCGTCGGAAATTCCGAATATCAAGAATATTTTGTAAGAGGATTTTTCAGGCATATAATATTCGTATTTCCACGTATGCAGAAACAAATGAACCGTTCGGTGATAAAATACCATTGGCAATTAGCCGCATAAAATATTAATTAAATCGGTGGATATACTCATTGATGCGATTCTCCATTAAAGCTCACTGCATTCTTCTGAATGTCAAGGATTGAATAACCCAATATTTCACTGGACGATTCAACGGAAATCCGTGGATGAAAATAAAAGCTCCACCCATTGACTCAATTTCATTTTTTTTTTTTGCAAAGACTGCACCCTACCAATAAAATTTAGATGAAAATAATAATTAATTAAAGTGCATTCAATGAATCCGCAAATAACTCTTGTAAAAGACACTGCGATATAAAAATTAACAGTTCCAATTCATTCTCTAGGACGTGAATCTCTGTCGCCAGAAGTGACTTTCGCGTGGAATGAAATAGGACGAGAGCGTCGTTAATCCGTGAACGATGACAGAAGAATTTCTAACCCTCGTGAAATTGGCCGAAGAGAAATCCCGAAGTACGGGAGCGAGTCGCGCAATCACGTTTTGGCCATCTGACTCACGGAGGCGTGATCTCACCTCGTATCTCATTCTGGTTACACCTATCTTCCTGTGCTATGCCCGGCGCTCGAGGTGAGTTGTACGTGCGCGGGGTGACCTGGAAAATCTCTCCGCCTTTATTATTTCCTTTTTTTGCCTTCCTTTTCCTTCTCATCCTCCTCTTCCTATGACTTGGGTGTGTGCCCACTGAAAGATAATACCTTCTCGATACCAAATATTTGCGGTTAAATCGTAAAGTAAGCTTCGTTCCGTCACTGGATATCGCGAGGGACTGTGTACTTTCTCACCTTTGTTCATAAAGCAAGTCACTTTAAAGTTAATAGTTAAGAAAAATAAACAGCGACGCATACGTTGCCCATGATCTTCATGATATAAAAAGATTTTAATTTTCGATTGCTATCTTCCAAAATATTTAACTTACTAACTTTCATTATATTTTTATTTCATGAATCAATTCGTGCAGATAAATCGCTAAATGCATCAACAAGTACCAATCATTTAAAATGTATTGTTAAAAATTTGCATTCTGTTGTATTCATTTTTGGACGGATAATCAATGGATGTGTAAATGCATATCGTAGTAACACTTATATACTGTTAAATCCGATCCGCATTTTTGCATAAAATAAGTTGTTTCAAAAGTCATTCATTGTTTTATTAAAAGTTTGCAATAAAAATCATGAACAGTATAAGTTTAGGCCACTATAATGTTATTAACACATACGAGGAATACATAGGAAATTAAATCATGATTTCGTGAAAAAAATAGTGTATTTTGTAACTAATGGATATGTGAAACCCTAGTCATATTTATGTTAGACATTTATTTCATCATGATATTCACATTTCACTATTGTGTAAATAAAGAAAAGAAAGGATTAACGTGAGTAAAAAAAACTGAATTTAATTAATTTTGTTTAAAATTTTCCTAGACCTTATGTTTTTTCATGTTAAATAAAATAATTAGCGTAAACTTCTCTTAATAATTATTACCTGTAATATCATGATATCTTAGTTGAAATTTTCAACAACCTGTTGCTGATCGCAGTACATTGTCAATATAAGATACTAATCAAATTTAATCACCTACTGTTACACTTCAATGTATATGTATATGATATTAGTTTTATTAGTACGAAATGAAACAGATATAATTACCTTTGATTGGAATATTCATATGTGCGCTTGTAATGAATATGTGGTTTAAATAAAAAAAGCATTCTTTAAATCAATTTTTTTACTGCGTTACTTGTTGAAATAACCATTCCTTGACCAATTGATCAAAAGTAAACTTTGCAACAAAGATTTTTCATCGGTTATATTTATAAATAAACAATTACCGTTATAAACAGTTTGGCTCGCAGCGCGAAAATCTCGAAACTGTCGGATTTAACCGAGCCATTATTGTATGTACCAATTTGGCGCGGGTGATCGGAAGCAGGCAATGCTACAAGGGTTACACTTTAATAATGTAAATTTTGCACCGAACGGAACTGCATTCACAGCTTCAAGAGCAATGGATCTACAATTTTGGACTTCCGGTTATTTTCGGAGTCGCCTCCCAAAATATCGGCAAAGTAAACTGGCGCGCGCGAGAAATATACGTTCCCAGAGATATCCGCGCCCTTCAGCTGCAGATTTGAAAAATGCAAGATATCTTTTCTTTAGAGGCCAGACTCAGTATCGTATACCTTGTATCGGCTATGACCAGTGCATCTTAAGTATTGAGTAAAGGTTTTATTATCGGATTTATTATTATTGTACGGCATTTCAAACCGACAGAATAGCGGATTATATATATTATTATATATTATTACCTTCTATGTACAGGGAAATGGAAAAAATACACATTTGACCCAACGCATTGAATCAGCGTCACGATGTACGATTGCACGAGAATAACTTTAATTATTACTCAATGGAATAAGTATAAGTTACAAGATAACCTTTTATCGTTTAAACAGTAAAATCTTTTAATGTTCCTAAAACATTAAAGGTATTATGAAGAAATTTGATCAGTCGGGGATAGGATTAGCTCGGTCGATAGACCTGTCACGAAAGATTAAACCAACGAGAATAAGGTGAAATCGTTTGGTAGTGATAGCCGAGCGGCAGTAGAGCGGGACTAGCGCTCACGCCTCCGCCCGAGTATGTGTACAGCCGAGTAAATTGCCAAATGGCGTTTAGACGGAGCCACTCCCTCTTTCCGTCCGCAGCGAGTCGGCGGAATTATTCAGGATGCGCGGGCTCGAGCGGGCGGATAAACAGGGCGCGCGGCCCAGCATCCGGGCCGGCAGAGTCCCCGGCTGCAGGGACAATATTGACGCGGCGCGGGCCTCTTCTTTGCTCGAGGAGTGCGCGGGCCCGGGCGAAATCCGGCTAATGGCCGGCCGCCGATTCGCCAGGGCGGGTTCAATTAGTCAAAAGTAATTGTCGATGCCGAGGGCCGGCGCACTGCGTCATCTTAGCCTCGCGCGCCGCGTAGATTAGCTCGGGAGGCCGCTCGTACGTCAGGCGGAGAGGGTTTCCCCCGGAGCGCCGCGCTCCGGCCTCCCCGCGGCGAGATTAAAGAGGGAGGGGCGGCCGGCGGGTGGGGCAGGCTGCGGGGGTGGCCACGGCGCGGCTTACTCTCCCGAGCTCTCGGGCGGCCTTGCGCCACCTGAACGAAACGACGCTCGCGCCCCTCCGGCCTCCACCTACCAAATTAACTTTTACTACCATCTTCCCAATTAATTTAGAGGCATGCGCGCGGCCACCTAATTGCGCGCATAAATTACCAATGCGCCCGAGATTAGCTGCGATTTTCGCCCGCGTCTTGGCTCGGCTCGCCCCAACCTTACCGCCTTGCCGCCTTGCCGCCTCCGCGGCGCGATCGTTAAAAATACAAGGGGGGTCGCGGCCATACCTCCTTCTGCGATGAACTCTTGGGACATAAGTTTTCCACTTCTGCGGAGTTGGGAGAAAAAGAAAAGCCCGGTTCGCTATACAGTCATAGCAACTGCTGATTGTCCAGTCGAGATCTTCCGCCACCGTTTTACTTTCATACTTGCTTGATTATTACCTTCAATTTATCACGCTTAACAATGGCAGCGGCGGAGGCCCGTCGGTCGGCTTATAAATTCAATACAGCTGTAGCCATAAACGGCAAGTACCAAAGTTATAATTTGGAAGAAAAAAAATGTTGAAATCTCATTCTTTATTTTTTCAATTAAACTTACTCGGTTATACCACCTTTTCCCTAAGTTCACAATTTTGGAGCACTCAAAAGTGCTTACTTCGAGTTTATTATTTCATTTGCCACGGTCCTTGTTAAGAAACTCATTTGTAAGACTCATTCATTAGATTTTCCTTGACTCTGCATTTTAATTCCATTTCGATCAAAAGGTACGCTTAATCAAGTTAGGACGCTTTTATTAATAATCACATAATTGTCTTTGAAAGGGTATCTTTACAGTCGCAATTTCTTTTTGATGTTGCGCTCCGAGGGGACCTGCCAAGAGAGCGGCTCACTAGGAAGGTGTGTTTAAGGGATGAGTCGCCCGTTTGGTAGTCTTGACATCCGCTGGGCCGTGCACACCACACTCGCTGGGATTTTTCGCACGCGAGGAGGGCACTCCCATCTGCTCATGTATGCGCGTGCGATGAAATATTGCTCGGCGATGAAACAAGCTGGAGACTGCTCGTTAAGGACACGGGATGCTGGCCATTCTATTTTTCCCACTCCTGTTACCTTTTTTGCACTTACCCAGGATCGGCGCTTATTTATTTCAGGTGTGCGGAGCCCGCATATAACAAGGAGATCCTCAAGTGCCGAAACTTGCTCGCTTGGATTTCTTCGAAGCCATGTAGGCCAATTTAATAAGTGTACCTTACGGTTAACATTATTTCTGCATTTAGCTATAAATTAATTTTACATATGACGTGGAGCGAGATGTATTTTATCGAGGCCCATTTCAACAAGCTACGTTATTTTTGTTACAGCTCATATTTCAATGCATTGATGAATGACTATTTTTATTTTTATTGTCAGTCTCCAAGCTAACGATATGTAAATCTCCGAGAGAATATTTGTCCAATTACGTAAAAACCGACGTAAAAATAAGAATAAATTGAAAAGGATCAATGTGCTCACGTCATTTGTTTTTACATGTAACTTATGCACCACTATTTTATTGATGCTATTATTAGTTATTTATTAATAAGTATTTCATACGTTACGAATTTTATTTTTCGAATTTTAATTTTGCATTATTGCTTTTAATATTGTTTTCAGTTAATATACTATTCAATTGAACATTACAATACTTTTTAATTACTTTGGTTCTTTCTTCGCAAGATATAAATAATATTTTTGATACATAAGTGCCAAATATTGAATCGAACCTAACTTAATTTATAGGTTATATTATTGCAGCATGATTTTACAGTTTACCATAAAAATTCTTTTTTATCGGTAAAAATTATGGTATCGATATTTATTGGTGTTTAAAAAATTGGTTAGTTAACAAAATCCGCTAATTTTTTTTACAGAATGTGTAAATAAAATGCCGTAAGCGTGCATAAGCCTAACCGTAATGCATAATCCTATGCCAGGAGAATATGTCCGCTACTTTTTTCCGAATTCGAAATCCACGGAACGTGTACGTGTCATCGTGCGGACATGGACGCGAAAAGGGCAGTCATTTTACCTCCTTCCTTCATGAGCAGCTAATGAGGGTATCGAGGAGGTAGTCGAGTCACGAATTGATAACAGTCGGAATTTGACCACGGGTCACTCAAATTTAGGCTCCCGATTGAACTATTCACTCGCAAGGTAGCTGAGGACCTGAGACTCGTTTTCCATCTCGCGCATACTCGTTTTCAGCCAGGCTACCTTCACGCCAAGCGGGTAGATGTCTGTTAGCATATATAGGACGGATAGTTCCACGAGTACGTCTTTAGTACTACAGGTTTGTCGCATGGAAAGTCTCGTGCCGTTATATGCAGCGAATGCCGCACTCCAGATTTTTCGGTACGCGAAACTGCTGCTCGTGCCAACGGCAGGAGTCGTTTTCTATAATTAAAACCTACCTATCATTCCAATTCCTTGGCACGCTGGTTTTCACACTCATTTTTCGATAAACGCAACAACGTAAAAGTCGCAATTTTATAGACATATTAAAATGGTTTAAAATAAAGAGCTCAACTGTTTAATTTTTTTCTGTAAAGTGCAGTAATTGTTATTGAATTGTTCAGTCTGTGGTCAGTTTAGTAGACGGTACGATAAAAATTACTGGAACATTTCTCTCAGTGTATAAAACATGGACCATTCTTTCTGCCTTGTCTCCGGTCTTTTTCAGTACTCAATACAAAATTACGTCGCATCTCCACCTCCCAGTACTTCATTAATCATCCGTTTGCCTCGACACGCTTAGAAACGTATGCACCGGAACGAACTTGTGCCTGCTTCCTTTTTCTTCTACGTTCTGAGCCTTGCTCTGAGTTTTCATTTCGTTACTTTGTGTGAAAAGTAATTTAAATTTATTATCACTTTAGAATATTTCACCGTCGACCATCTATCTGACATTCAACATGTATTGCGGAAAGTACTTTATAATTTAAATTAATTAATAGTCTTCGGTGACATATAAATATTAGCCACGAGATTCCAAATTTATTTAATTAATTAAACGAGTAATTTAAATAAATTAATCATATATGCTTTTAAGAAAGTAAGATTCTTATATATTCAATTATTTATAATAAAAAATTTTGAAAGTTATTTGTGTTAATCAGTATGTAATCATTATACCGAAGAAGATGGTACAAATTATTATACCATTTTTTTCAGTGTACCTATAATATAAGAGTATATGTAACGTATTATTATTACCTATATTATTTTTATCAATTAGAGTGAATATAGGAAATATAATTTTATTGATTGTTATATGCAATTTAACTTTTGTAATACTTTATGCTACTGGCAAAAAGTCATTTTAAAACAGGAGTAAATGTACATAAAATATAGAGTGTATAATTGTATAGTATTGATATAATTTCGCTTCATTCAAGCAATAGACTAACGATTATTTAGACGTGCATAGTTATAGTTGGCTAATAATAATTTTTGTTAAAAAGAATTCCAAAAATGAATCAATTGATTTTTATTATTATATTAACATGAACTTATTAAATATTAAGAATTGTAAATATATTTCATCTAAAGAAATGTGCAAACATCCGCGCACACAAATATACATATATCTCAAGTTATGTATAATAACAATTATAATTATTTTAGTAACTTTAGGTAAGGCCAAAGTAATTTTTACTATTAAATATAGTAATTTTTCATTATTTGACGAGTATATCCTCGCATTACTAGCCAGTACAATAATTTTTCCAAAAAAAGTTTCTTCGTGTATGTAAAAAACGGACGATTGTTGCATTAAAGAAATTCTTTACGATTTCTAGTTTCACTAATCCGAGAATTGGTTTAAACGGATTGTCAAACGGATTTACTTCTGGACTCTTTCAATCCCGGGAGCAACGAAATTTCAGGCTTGATCTCGTTTTCTCACAGGAGCTCTTTCCACGACAAGTTGGTTTCCGCGGGGAATTTACGTGGCGTGACGACAGTGTCCGGTACGCCCGGTCCGAGAGCAAGTTTGACCAAAGCCAAGCCCTCCGTTCTATCAGCGGTAGGCAGGCCAGCGAGTAAAGAAGTGTATTGGGTCAGTTTCTTGTCACATTTTACGTGCGCCTCGTTCCCCGGGAAAGTGGTGCTGCCGCGCGGCTGGGATACTGCAGCCGGTCTTAGGATTTGCAGGAATCCTAAGGCGTCGCGTCGGTTTTCGCGCGAGGGCGAGATCGTCCGAGCCAGCGGCTCTCCACCTCGAGTCGCTACTCCCAATTTTTCCGCGCCTGGCTTATTTGTCGGCTTATTTTGCCCGAGGCGGCGATCTGCTCGACCCCAAAGCTACACCTTCGTCGATCGAAAAAATAAGCCGATATTTAATAACAATGGAAGGATTGAATGGGTTTTGTCGAATCCTATTGTAAGACCTCAAGCAGAGCTCTATTTTCTTGATAATGAAAGATATCAATTTCTAAGGTATAACAGGCTTTTAGTAGTAAATCGTTTAAAACTATTGAAACGAAAATGGAATATACATAAAATTGCTCATTTAAATATTTAATTTTATCTCTACATATTTTTTTTGTTACTACCTGTGTCTTCGCGCAACTATTAATTTTTAAAAAAACTTTACCGATTATTTTGTTCTGGATGAATTTTGTTCGTAAATTGTTAGAAAACAAAGAATCTCAAATAGATATAGTAAGAACTTGTTAAAAAGTTAATAAGGGGTCAGTGTAAGCAGCAACAATAATATAACTAATCTGCCAATAACATTGATTCAATTGTGCGGTAGTAAGTTATTGAAGAAATTTAAAAAATCTAGCAAAAAATCGCTAAAAGGTAGATCGTACTAGATTCTACATACATTGTAAAAAATTTTGAACTAAAATTTTTTTATGCTTTCATTACTAGTACAGTTATTAGTCTTAGTAGCAGTAGTCTACTGGAAATGATCCGAGTGTGAAAATGTTGCGTGCAATGTCCACCTTGCAGATTAAGCCAATATTCTATGCCTCTACCTTTTTGTCAGGACATCCGATTCGCTTCCAATGTAGCCTCCCCGGAGAAGTTCCTATTATCTGTAAGACAAGCTCCTCGCTGATAATGTCGGTAATGTCCCTATCTAAAGCAATGGCTACTCTCTGTTTTTCTATATTTCAATCAATGGCTAATCACCTAATGCTGTTTCGCAATTTCGCCCAGACCGACACTGATCAACCAAGGGAAAATCTAGAATTCTGTGCAGGAAAGTTTAGATAATTCTAGGAAAAAAACACACCTCGGAACAGTGAAGACCCTGGATTCTTTTGTCAGTGGAAAACACTCAGAAAAACATCCGGGTAATTTCATCGGGAATAGAATCCCTGCGGAGTTCTTTCTTTATGCTTAGCAAATTAACTTCGGCCAATGCTATAGACATTTGTTATTATCTGTATCTATTATTTTAATGTCTGTTTAATTTTTAATTGTTTATAAGGGTAAATGTATGCTTAAAATATTCTTACTTCTTCCCAAAAATGTTCTATTCTGTCAATACTAGAAAACATGTTTGAACAAAAGCAGGACAACAAAGAACAGGTGAAAGAACATACCGAAATTGACTGTAATTCTCCCAGAATCCGTTAAAGGCAGCGGCCCCCTCGATCAACCCACGGATGTCATATTGCAATCAGAAAAAAGAAAAAGTTTGAAGCCTCGGGAGATCAAAGCTTACATTGCCACGCCTTCACCGTCGACTAATTTAAACATTTGTCTCTATAAATCCAACTTGACGTATAAACACTCGACACGACTTCTCAACATTCTATTTCCTCCGATCAGCTATATTTACATGATAATGTGTTAGTTTCTCGGTGGGTTTGAATAAATCATGTATTGAATTATTAATTAATTATTAATTATTTGTTTATTTAATTATATTCTCAATTTTTTTTGTTTTAATCGTGAAAGTATATCTTTTTCCGATTAAAAGATTTTGTTACGTATTAGCGTGCAAAGGAATATTTGACGTCGCAGATTGTTTGGACTTTAAATATAATATTGAGCCTGTCGGAAAATCCTAAGGAAATTTACACTTTGTTCGTATCAGAATTTCGGCTAACTATTATATTTTCGAAGAAAATATGTAACTGGAAGAAGGACCTGAAAGGGAGAATCGGGCAGCGATAAGAATTTTGGGTCGAAGGTTATACTCGCAATGGTCAAGAAGTTTTCTTGATTTGATTGTAGACCAAAGAAATATCTGTATCATTCGAGTATGAGAATTAAATAAATACCTTTTCAATATTAGAAATATGTTTTTGTTTTCGTTCTAATTTGATGTTTTGATCACCCTTCCTTCACAAATTAGTTTAATTCATCCATTTATATTTTATATACTTTATATAATCTATATTAACTTGATAATGAGAAATAGATTGTTTATGTATTGGCTGCAAATTATACAATAAACTTAAAAATCCGGATAATATATGCCTTAGTTGTCTTTTGAGTCGATGGTGATTCCATCATGAGCTGCTAAAATAGAGCCTAATCTCCGAACATACATATCTTCAATTGGCAAGGCTTTAAATTTCGAATTCCTTGAAGTCCGCTACGTGATAGGAAAAGCACATGTCAGAGGACAAACTTGGCGGGTATCGATCTCTGCTATATAGCTGCGTGCACGTTTTGTGTAGTCAGTTGTGTAGAGTCTTTTCGAGCAGTTCTATTGTTTCCTCGAAAGCTTAATTACACCCTTTTATTACTACCTTGTCTCTTCTATTAAGGTTTTCAAGCGACGTCCGCAATTATTAATCTTTATGCTGTCTTTTATTCTGTTCTTGAATCTCTCCTGACACACAACATGTGCCACGTAAATATAACTGATTAATTGAACAAGCAGCAGCAAATGCAATAAGTATCGATCCTCTTTTACCTTCCAAAGCTAATTCCAAAGCAAAATCCGAGGAGACGGGCGCGAGGTGTAGACAGTCCGAACAAGGTGAAGTCGAGCCGAAGCGGAAGAGCGCAGGCCGCGAGGCTGCAACTAATCGGCGCAGTGGCCCAGTGGGCGAAGGCGCGATCGCTCTGGGGCCGAGCTCGAGCCACTGGTCCGCGGCCCGCAGACGCTCGGCCAGACGGCGCGGGGTTATTTATAGGCCGGCGAGATGCCGGCGCCAAGCGAGGGACCCCCGGCGACGGGCCTGGCGCGCGCACAAGCCGCGCTTCCGAGTCTCACGGGCGCAGGTGGCTCCTCCTCCGAAGGCCGGCCCCGTGCTTTCCCCGTCGAAAGCGGAGCGTGACGGCTCTTCTGCCGCTCGGACTGTCCCGGCCGTGCGTTATGTTTTCCCCATCAGGGGTCAGCCCGGGGATACGGCAGGCGCCGGGAGGGGGGGAAAAAAAATCAACAAAAACGAATATCTGTAGGGCAAAGGGACAAAGTTAACCCGCAATCAACGACCTTGTAAACGCGCGCGGCCGGGAATTATTTGTTGTCGGTATACGTCCTGCCCGGCTGAAATACGGGAAAATGGCAGAGGCTGTGTACAATCGTCTCGACAATCCTCGGTAATAACGCGGGCGCGTTTTTTTTTTCGGGCCGTGTGCTTCAGCGAACAATTCCCAATCGCCTGTCAAACATTCCGGCGAAAAGTCAACTGATTTATCCGACCCGTCCCTGCCGTCTGCTCCCGCACACTCCGGGGGAGTATTTTAACTCCCTTTCGGCCGGTAATACCGCCGCGCGCCACCCGGGGATTCCTTCGATTTTGCACGCGTTCGAGTCCCACTCACGCCTCGCCTTTTCACCTCGTTCAAGCGAAACAGCGATTAGCCGGGAAAAAAAAAGAAGTCGGGAACCGCCGGAAGCCTGCGTTATATGTGGCGTAATGGGCGCGCGGCCCGGTTTAATCGACCGGCCGGGAACATCCGCTGCAGTTTGCCGCGGGTTTTGCGGCCCTGGGCCGACGTCTCCTGCGTGTATATAAATCCGAGTCGCGAGTCGACCCGTGGCTGAAGGGCCTCGGACCAAGGCTTTAATAACGATTATAAAATCAGTTACCTTGATTTAGGGAGATTAAAGGCAAACCTCCCGAGCTGCGCGCGCCCCCGGCTTCCTACAGTACCCCGGAACTCGTGTTAACCTTGCCCTTCCTGGGTCTCTCTTCCGCGCCGCATGTAACGAATGGTTTCCTAACACGCGTCCTCGCCGCTCGGTTAGTTTACGTGGCTCGGCGGATATTACGCGTCTTAGGGCGTCTTATTCAAAATTACTATTGCGAACGCACTCGCGGAGTGTGCCATTATATTCTGCACCGAGTGGAAGAATTCACTGAACGGACCGAGTATATATATATATACGGTGGCAACTGTCAATTTGGTATTGGCAATCCACATTCGACGAGAGATATTCATGCCCGTGCACAACCCAACAAAGACTGCATGTTGATTGAGAAAGAAATTTTGATTACACTGGTAACAACGTCTGTTGACTTTCATAAAAATAAATGCAATTTGTAATGGTTTGGAGGTTACAGACGCGTACATCGCCCAAATAAAAAAAATCATTCTCTTTCTGCTTTTTACTCGATAACTAAATGAGGAAGATGTAGAATAGGTTTTTAATGCAGAAATGTCTTTTATTGAATGTCAAATTAGAGGTACATGCAGTACACCGTAAAGCCTTAAATTGTTTCTAACAAGTTTACTAGATTAGCTACAGCAGGCGACGAGGACCCAATTTGAGAATCCACATAAGATAACTCCGGTAAGTTGATAGACAAGTTGTAAATGACGGGAACGTAGCAGCAAATAGAGACAATTATTACGACTGTTCTAACAGTGTTTAGCGAACGAACTTACACTAAGTTGTTGCAGCTACAGTAGTTACATAATATGTCAAAAAAAAGAAGCAATCAAAGACTTTCGTTTAATTTAGCTCGATGACATTATGTATACTGTTCAATTGTACGCGCGTCATTTTTTAATTACAGAGCATCTAAACAATAAAAAATTATTACTGTAAAAAGTAGCAAAAATGATGTTTTTGTTTCTTTCAAAAGCGCATGAGCGAGACAAAAGTTATGTTCAATTTAATATTATAAATAATTAGTGAAGATTGTTCAAGAGGAATCGGTTATCAGAAATATAATAGGAGCAAATCTACTTAGATGCTTTAAGTGTAAATTGGTAAGATTAATTCGTGACACGGTCTAGAGTATTTTCCGATCCGCTGACATAATGCAATGCAATCAGTAGCGGAGGAGGTCGAAGAGCAGAGAAGGCGTTGAGCGCTACCCGGATCAATTAGTCCGGGCGAACGCCCCAAGCAAGCCGCCCATTAGTTCCTCGGCGCTTGAATAAATAGGGAAACTCGTTTGCTCGTGAGCTGGCGCATGAGCGCAGCCGATTGAAAGCCGGCTTGCGGCAGCCCGAGGATTTCCACGCAACCGCGAAAATAAGCTGGCGCGGCTCTCTTCGCGGGCGGCGCTCCCGGTAAGCCATCGGAACGGCCGGGCGCGTCGGCAGGGAAATTACCTCGCCAATCACAAGCCCACTCCCCGTGAAATTTGAGGCCGCTGGAAAACTCATTGTCCGGGGCCATCGCTAATCCTTGATTTATTCCGATCGAACGCTCTGCCAGCGGCTCCCTTCCGCCTTCCTTCGATCTTTCCAAGCGGCGGCCCCGAGCTCGGCTTTCTTTTTTCCCACTGGCCTGCCCTCCGCTCCTGGGCCGAGGCCGCCCGAGAGATGTTTGATCAGCGGCACCGCGAAAGCGTGACCGAGATCCCCGAGCCGATGGCCCCGCCGCCGATTGTCTCCCCCCGCGCCTCGGAATGGAGTTAATAACCAAGTTGGCGCTTTTTCGCGGGTAACGACTTTATACCTCGGGGCTTGTGTCTGATCAGCGGCGCCCGCCACCGACCTGCCGATGCAACGACTTTAATTAACGACTCCTCGACTTGTAAATGGAGCCCACCGTTCCTTATGAAATTATTATGTACTCTTCGGGGGTTTTTTTTTTATTATTGACAGCTCTTGCTTTGCTGTGTCAACCGCGATGTAAGCGATCATAAATAATCTAATCACAGTACCGTGTGTCTTCCCTCCTAAAGTGACGAACAAAGGACATCTTGCGAGTGTATGTAACATCTAATAATTTATGGGGGAAATCAAGTAGAGAAACGATGTACTTGCCGCGCGGTTCGACTGGCGATGTTATTTAGAGCAGCTTGTACGTGCGCGAGCAAACTGCTCGGCACGATTCATCACCAAAGATCGTGACGGGTCCCATCTAGTACCCTCTATCAAGCCCGTGATGAGGTGACGCTTCAATTTCTGAGGTTAAATGATCACGCTTTCAACCTCTAAATGAACGTGATAATAATTACCCCTGCCTTCTATGTCAAGTTCTACGTGCCTTGTACGTGTAAAATATAAGCGTATAGATTGAAGAGTACTGTAATTCAACAGTTTAGATACGATGCATTTCAAAACTCTTGAAACGACTGCGTCAACTTAATATAGTTTATGTTAAAGCTGTACACCAAAACTAATAAGCCAAAAATGTTAAAGTGTAAAACGGCGTAATTACGCTGGAAAATCGTGTGCATTGAACATCTGTTCAAATTTTAATTATGAAATTGTACCCGCATCGCGTACCTTTCCAACACAATAATGTTCGATTAATAATTAATACATGACATATAATAATAAACATTTAACAAATAAACGTTTTTAATGTTTTTTGAATAAATTTTATAATTATTTAATTTGTGCTTATATTAATCATTTAATTCAAAACGAGCATAAATATACTTATGATTATTCTATTTTTTAAATAATTAATTATTTTTTATACTTCGAAGTGAAGAATCGATGCATAAAACTCACTAAATACAGTATACAATATGGAACAGATTGTAGGTCGACCGGGTTATGTTAATATCGAAGTTAATATTAATTCTTATAGCTATTTATGCTTCAAATGATTTTCACCTTATGTGCCTGCTTGATTTAATTTACACTATTGTCTACATATTAAAATCGATAAATATTTTTATATTTATAATACAGTTATAGTTCTAATCTTTTAACTGTATTAACTAAATTGTGTTTTGTGGTGTGTCTATTGGATTATTGATTATTTTAAAAGAAGTTTAAATACAAAGCATAATTGTTTATTAAAAACGAGTTTTTCATAGAGAAAGGGAAGTGAAAAACAGGTATCGTGCCTCCTTTATCGGTGTCCTCAAGGGGACGCATCAATATTAGTTAGGCGGTACAGGGGAAAAACTTTCCGTAAAGGGACCATTGTATCTGCGCACATCTTAACGGAAATCATGACCTTGGCTGTTGCACATAGAAATATACGCTAGCCCGATACCGGAGCATTGCTGTGATCGGACCGAGATCGGACTCGTAAAACTATATTATCTTATTATTATGTTCACAATTAACAGTTCATTACATCTATCGGTGCTTCTCTTCCTCTGGATTCTGTTAGTCAGACCTAAATTTGACACTGTGTATATACATTGAACATACGTCTCTCTTAAAAAAGTCCGGTGAATACACGCAACTTCGAGCTGCAACAATTACTGACGACATAAATCCCCGCGTTGTTCCAAGAATCTCCTGACCTTGCTATTATTTCCGACTTCGCCGCGATTGAAACAAATCGCTGTAATTTCATGATCCCCTTAGAAATCCGTAGTTTGAGCTGTGCGGCTAATGCCGATCAGCTGTCAATGTATGTAGGGCTCGAGCAGTTAAGGGGACCGCCTGTGGAGCTCGGGGAACACATTGCAGTGACTAAGGGGGGCATTAACGAGGATCGCCACCCTATAGATCGATCACGGAAGACTTCGGTGAGCCATTCACGAGGATTCGGACACATTTCCTTGGCTCGCGAAGCGTGCCGCTGGAATGGCTGCCTCGTCAAAATTTCGGCGCAGCAGAGTCCTCATTAAATGAATAGAATAGCGGGTATGCACTCAGTTGGAGCACGCGAGCTACTGCCATTACAAGAACAGGGAATGCTATAGATTAAGAGAATCAATAAAATTTGTCTGACGTATTGATGAAATTACTTCTTTCCTGATGAGTGCTCATAATCATTGTAGGAGACGACGCCATTCGATAGCGGTTTGTTAAAATGGCGCACATCGTTCACAAGATAACGTAGTAAAACGACTCCACTACCAATTATCTAATTGATTTCCTATCCACTAATCTCGGCGCCACGGCGAAGCAGCAAGTTATTCTGGCACGTGCTCGCCCTCTATCGCATCAAAATGAGCAAGTGCCTGCAGAGTTGCGTAAATCTCTGGAAAACAAAGAGCACGAAGCTTCGTATATCGGAAGTCGAGGTTGTCGGTGCGCATGCAATTTCGATTGCGATGCACTGTAGATAGAGGGAGTGGGCAAAAAAGTATGCCGAGGAGTACGCACACAGCAGATTGATAGAGAGAAACAAAAGCGCCGACAAGGCGAGAGAGGCTATGTACCAGTAGGAAGCTGAAGGCGAACGTTGACCGTTGGCACTGAGCGTGCACTCACCCGCGCAACAAAGATATGAAAATAAAGCAGGCGCCCCAATCATCCTAACGCGTTAGGTGTGAAATAATTTTTTTCTAAGTTTCTACGAGTGCGTGCGTAAGTAGTAGATTTCTATTTTCGGTCTCGAGATTCTAATCAATTTTAATAAAAACGAGTATAACTGACACTCAGTAGACAGATCGGCTACCGCTCTATTATATTAAACAACAAGCGTATACAAGAACCATGGAATCGAACATATAGCCAATAATATATAAAAAATTATTTATTTAAATTCATTTATTTATAATTCGACATTCGTTATTGTTAATTTAGATCGATTTTGTATTCTTAGCGAAAACTGACCTATAATTAACATAAGTTTCGGCTTTCGCTTCATAAAAATTTATAGTCTTTTTTTAATACTACAGACAAAGTCCTTTTTTAAATCTAGGATATAAACGTAAAACGTATTCCAAGTATTTTTCCATTAGTCCGAATAGTTGGCCACAAAGTATTCGACCGATCCCAGAGTGAAACTTAAAGGGGAGCAATTTCGATCAGAATTTGCCTGCACAAAGATAATACAAGGTGTTCAGTGAGTCTTTTCTTGTAAATTCTGATACGAATAAATACTAATTCAATCTTTTTTGCGGAGGAATCTCTTTGATTCGCAAGACTGGCCCAACTTCTGCAAGCCGGCATGCCAAAAATAACACTAGTTTGCCCGATTAAGTAGTGCACTTGGAAAGACTCGCTTGTCTGCGACCACACATCCGCAAGGCGAGCCTTACGTACTTACGCTCCAGCTGAACAATGTCGTATCCGACCTATAATCGGCTGCATCCGTACGTTATAATAAGTTTCTATATATTCAAGGTCCCCGTGAAGACCAAAGCTCGCTAAAACGAATGACTGTCATTGGCCTTGGCACGATATTCGTTCATCTGTTCTTTTTACTGCTCTTTTTGTAAACACGCACGGTCCGCTAGCTGGCTCTCGTGACTTTGAGCATTCGAAAACCTGGTTTAAATACGCGTACAGAAAAAAATTGACTGTATCTTCACATGATGCTTCTGATACACTTACCTGAAACAAAGAAAACATTTCCGTTAATGTTGTTTTATGGTCAAAATTAAATTGGTTGAATAAAATGTACATCGTTTGAAAAGCGCAATAGTACTTTTTTAGACTGGTGAGTGAAAAGTCTACAACATAAAGCATATCGCAGCTTGGAAGGAGTAAATATAATAAATGGCCTTGCGCCTACACGAGCCTTATGGAGTTACATAACATTGTCGTCGATTAATTAAAAGGGCTTGACTGAGGTTTCGACTCGGATCCACGAGAGGGACAAAGAGCGTGCAAAGTAATAAATTAAGAGCCGGGCCGAGACACGGGGAGTTGGGCTGCATCGCATGCAGTCTCCGGCACTCTTGCTTTCTTCGCGAGCGGCGGCGGGAGAGCCGGAGGGAGCAGACAGGGGATCCGGCGCAAGTTCGCGGGGGTTCGCGTGGCGACTCTGCCGCCAGGAATAGCTCGGCGCGAGAGCGTCTGGGATGCTTGCTCTTGACTCTCCTTCCCGCACGGGCTCTCAGCTGTCCTCCTCGGACTTCACCGCGCCGTGCGAGTTGCGACTCGTCTGGGACGCGCACGTACTCGCGCGGTCCTACGCAGCTTCCGCGTCCCGCCGACTCATCCCGGCTCGTATGCCCGTCTCGATACCCGCCGCTTCATTGAGGAAATCGTCGGGAGTAATAGACGGACCGCGGCTTCCAGCTCGATATTGTACTTGTGAGCGACGTGGGCGCGAAGAGCTTAATGCACGATATAAGGCCGCCTCGGAGGTAAGGATCAGAAAGAGGGTGTGCAGACGCCAGTAAAACCAACTGCCTCAAGCGGAAAAGTCGGAGGCGGATGACCTCCTGAAGACGAGCCCGAAGACGAGTCGGTAGCGAATCCGGCGCCCTTCGCACGTCATTTCCCGCGGACTGGCACCGCGCAGCCTCCGGACTGTCGGCTCCCTCGGCTCTCCTGTAGCGGCAGGCGGCGGCACGGCTGCACTCGGTGTTCTTTTATTTCGCGCGCGTGCCAGGCCCGAGGCCTTCGCCGGCTTCGTCTCGACTATTTCCTGTCACATTTTCCACCGGAATAGAACGCGCGCCGCGAGCGATCGTCGACCGCATTTCTCGCGGCCTCGTTCGGTAGACTCGCCCCGACGATTCCTGGAAGTATCAGCTGTTTGGTCTCTCCGGTCTTATTGAGTCTGGCGCGCTCGCGCCTCTTCTTATCCTCAGCCCGTCGCGCAGACTCGGAACGCCAGCACTCTATATACACAAGGGCAAATCTGCGGACCCCCGTCTGATCCAGTCTGCACGGCAGTCTCGAACTGTCGCGTGGCTGCGAAAAAGCTTCTAAAAAGCTCTAGCAACTTCACGACGCGTTTCTTCTTCAACTTCGGGCTGTTGATTAGGTTGTAAACATGGAGACTTCCGAGGAATCGCCCATGCGGTTTTTTTGTTCTCAAAGCAAGCATACTATTTTCGAGATGTTTTACAAATAATGCAAAAAAGTCTCTGAAAAATCGGAACTTTTTGATGTATTTATTATCGCAGGCCAATTTGGTATTAGTGGCATGAATTATCTGCAAAATTTTTTGCTGAAATATTTACAATTCGTGATTGGACTCTTACGATTTCACTGTTTCCTTTCAGTGTATACTTAGATGAGGAATTCTCTCTTTCTATTACTTTAACTTTTTACTAAATTTCATCGCACTTCACTCTCCTTTTACGTTACTCAATAATAATAAACTCATATTAGTATCGATATTGATATTAGTATAAAAAGTTTTAAATTCCATTTGATTCGTATTTAATCGAAAACTCTATTTTAATTGCTGCATTTATGTGCTTTTATTTGGTAAATATTGTAAAATACTGTTTTAATACTAAATGCATACTTCGAATGAAAAGTGTTTATAATGGCCATGACGAAATTACTCACTTAACTAAGGACAAGTAAATATCATTGATATGAACAAGTGATATAAATAACTGATTCAGCTATCCCTGCCAAAATCTGTATGCTATATATAGATTCCATATTCTTTACGTCAGTGACATTGTAGCAGATATCGTGAGAACGTTATAGATCTCCAGGCATGAAAAAAAACCGCAACAGATTCGCAAGGTCATTCAATAGTGAAGAAAAGCGCGCAAGGATCACATAAGACAAAAGCACTTGCTCCTGTCCGACCAGGCGAAGAAAAAGGGCGTGCTTTCAGTACAGTTCCCCGCGATCGGATATATCCGATGATTAACGGTTCAATCGCCTTGGAAGAGTTGACATTCCCTCCGTGTAGTAATACCGTCGTCGCGTCGGCGCCTATAGACACCGTAGTGAAATTCTTTCTGTTGACTACGTGACGAGGTGCACTTAAAAATATAACTCGTGATTTCTCGTCGTTGATTCGGGACTATATAGCGCAACGAGGCGGCTTGCTGCTCCTCTGACGCGTGCACTTTTATCTCGCGGCGGAAAACGGGAGCGTTAGTTCGCATTTTTCCTCTCGTTCTCTCTATCTCTCTTTTTTTTTTCTCCCATTTGCAGAGTCACGGGCGAGTTGGCAATTATCGTTCTATTGCACGTTGCCGTGCCACCGCGCCGCTGCGAGACCGTCGCGCGAATTCCCCCTAAGCGCCGCGGCCAATTTAATAAAGCGTTTTTCAGTTCGCTCGTCGTCTATCGAAGTTCCGGGCATTTTTTTATTTGCACAAAAAGCGCCCCCGATGCACTTTTCCCCAATTTTTCCTGCGAATGCTGATGTCGCACGATTTAACGTGAAATTGCATCCTTTTGTTGTCTTCCTTACATACACTGAAAGCGTTAACACAATTGGCCGATCGGAATTGAACAAAGTTTTACATTGAGAACGACGTTTCCCAGCCAAAATACACGTGTCTTGTGGCCCGTGCGTGTAATCTTGATACTTGTGCTAAAGCAAGATGTCAAAGGACGAAAACCGATGTCTGAGAAATGCATAAATTTCGAGCTGTTTTGTTATTTGCGTACTATGCATAGAGAATCGATCGCAGAGTATGCATACATCGCAATAGATAACCGACCCGTCGCGAGGATACGTCAGGAGCATTCGCGTAGCAAGCCAGGCAGGACATAACGCGGATTTATATATTATACCTAATACTAATTCTTTATAAAAGGAAGGTCATCCTGCAGTGTATTATCTGTTAAGTAACTAACTGACCTAGCTACCGGGTCTTTATAGTGCGTATACTATACATACATATCCCTAAGTGCACATAATAAATTCATTTTTATTTTCTTTGAATGTAAAACTATAGTTTATAATAGATTATAATACATTGAAAGTTTTGTGTACATGCCAAATGAAATGAAATGCGTTCTTAAGTTAATTGCATCTAAAATTTAGCACCTGAATCAATTAAAAGTAATACTCGTATTCACTATTACATTTACGGGCATTAATATGACTCCTCGAAAAGTATTCCGAGAAATATTTATTTCATAATCCTAATATATATTTTTTAGATTAATTTTTTCCTCTTTCCACATATTTATTGGTATAATTTTCCAAAAAATGAATGGCAGTTTTCAATATAATTTTAATTAAAAATGCTGGACATTTTACTAAAAATGATTTTTTTTTGCCGAAGAACATGGATATCTAGTAATATGAAGTTGTGCGTGGATCAGTTTAAAGCAAATATTTCGTTCGTACATTTTCTTTCGGATTTTGTCGTGTTTACTTATCCGCAAACCTAAAATTTACCTAAAGTCCATAAGGAAGCTGTTGAAGCGTTTGTTTGAATGCGTTATACGGCACCGGCCGCTCTTGGCCCGGCGATTGTTCCGACCGCAAAAGCTGCGGCAAATGATGCTCAGGGTGGGCGGGCAAACAAGCGGACAAGGACGCTTGGTAGTTTCAGTTTTCATTCGGCCGCGTTCGGCGACGCGAACGAGGGACTTGGGACGCCCGGGGGGAAAAGGGCAGACGACGACGGCCGTCCCGCGATCTAGTGAGTTCTGGCCGACGGCTGTCGATCCCCACGAATCCTGTCAAGTCACAGTTGCATGGCGGTGGCGGGAGCGCGGCACACCTGGGGGTAATGCGGGGGATGCGGCGCCTCGAAGCCCTTGCCTTCAATATACGTCACCCAAAGCTGCGCGGCATAATATTACTAAATTTCGTAGGACAGGTGTATAAGAGAAGCTTCCTTCAAAATTATAGTAGTTCATATAAATAGCTTGTTGGATAATAGTTTAAGAAAGAATGTTTAAAGATGAGATTATCTACAGTTCCTTTTTTCTTTCAATTACTACGCATTCAAGTGCTAAAAGGAATAATATTCATCCTTTATTGGCTTTTAAGTTGCGATAGGGTTCCGTAAGCTGCTTAAAAATTATACAAAATCACGAAACACGAAAGATTATACATATTCCAGTGGATTCGAGGTATTGTTTGTTAAGACCGCAAAGCACCCAACAACTCCAGCGCACTCTTATATAGGCAAATCCAGTTACTCCGCGATCCGCGAGGGCCGACGTAAGCACGCGAGTTCGACGCCTGCGTATACCTACACCCGAGCGAATTGTTTGCTCCGCTCGGAACCTGGCGCTTACGCCGGCTGCGATCGCGGGCCGCTCGTCATTACCGGCGGGGCCCGGGACGGGGCGCGCGCACATACGCGGCCTGTCGCCCGGGGCTTTTTCCCCGGCCTCCCCGGAGAACTAATTTCCTCGCGAGCGGTATTAAACGGCGAGGCGGGAAAAAAAAGCGAAGGGGGTGGGGCCGGTGGCAGGCGCGCGGGGGAGTCAGCAAAATCTTTTGGCCGATTCGTTTCGCCGGCCGGCGGGCGTAATTTATGCTCTTTCATATTCGAGCCCGAGGCTCAGGCAGCCACCCCCGTTTCTCCTCTAGCGCGCGGCCCTACGAGTCCGAATTTATGCCCGGGCATATCTCGCAGCGAGGCGCACAATGCCGCCGGTGGTGTGGGGGTGGGGTGGGGGGGGCGCTCGACTTTGTCGCCGGGAATCCGAGAGCCCGCGAGTCCGGCCTACATTTTTGCCGGCGATCGCCCCTGAGTTATTTAATCGCCCCCGATCTCGCTCGCCTTTGCAGATATATATTTCTTCTCTTTCACACCTCGGGCCCGCTTTATATTGTGGGCGCGGTCGCTTTAGGAATCCTATCGGCACTCCCGCATTCGCTCGCGCTTTCGTCTTTTTTTCCTCGACGCCCCGGCTGATTTATCATTTTCAATAAATGCGAATTTGCTCCATTTGAGAGAATCATTGAATTTTAATCTCAAACCGGCCATCGCCGGCAATTCCATTCTTATTCCTCTATTAATGTCACTTCCACTGTCGGTTGCTCGATCTACTTCAATTCATTAATTAATAAATTAAGTTAATATACGGCTATGACCAATTTATTTATCGACGCTCATTGATCATTAAATTTATGCGTCAATTCTAAAAACTATTCGTTAATCCAGAATAAGTATTACACCGTGTGCCGCAATTAGTATACAGCCGCTCGTGTAGATGCTCGCTTTTTTACAAGCGCCTATTTTTTTATTCTCAGCTGTAAACTAGTGTCTTTTCCGCATCCTGAATTTAAGAGGTATTTTATCGCGGGTTTTTTATAAAGCCGTTTCTCAAACCGGCCCGGAAAATCATTGTCATAACCATTTTCAGCGGAGAGGACTAGCCCGGCTTATTATTTCTGCATGGTGATCAAGTGAAAATAAGATTAGCGCGGGAGTTCCTCGACGTAATTGCATTTACACGCCGGCAGCCACTAGCGTCATTGCAATTAGGCATCGCTCGGCGCGGCGAGCCCCAGGAAACACAATCGTTCACGGGGGCTTGGCCACACGGTGCGCCGTCGCGTCCCCACGGCACCCACCCCTCGGGAGGCTAAGGTACGCGTCGGGCCTCGCGCGCGGCCAAACAATTAGCCGGAGCCTGAAATAACGAGGGCGCGGCCGAGGGTTTCTCCGAGGCCGGCAACTTGGCCCGGGCCCGCTTATAATGAAATTGCCCAACTTTAACTAGCGGAGCCGGCGAGCCGCGGCCCCCGGCCACTTAGCGCGCCCGCGACAGTTTCGCTGGCCGCGCGCAAACGACCTAACGAAATAAAAGCCGCGGGCCTGACCCCGCGGCCCCCGGCCACGCGCCGGCTCTCGCTTTCATTACACGCGCCCGCGGTTACGGCCCCGGCCGCTTTTTCGACCCGCGCGCTCCAACATGGCGGCGAGGTTCTTCCGCCGACCGCTCGTCGCACCCGGGATGGAGGTCCGCGCGCGTCTTCGGATTTTGAAAGGGGCACACGGGGCGAAGCGGTTTCGCCGAGTTTTATCTTTCGACGCGTGAATCACCGCGGGTATGTGTATAGATCTTTCGCGCGCCATCTTGTATTGTCACCTGCCGCCACGCCATTATGTGCACAATCGCGCGGGACGCAGAAAAATTCGGGAGGCACTTTCGACTGTGTCAATTGGTAGAAGGTGAGACGGCAACGCGCGCGCTAAAAGCCTTCGCGATAGCCTACGTTATATACCTGCAATTATTTGTCCTTGTTCCTCGCTAAAATTAGTAGAGTTTTGTTTCAACCCCAACGATTTTGCGTGTGTATAAATTAAGACGATGCAGTTTAATCCCTTTCGTTTAATTGACTCAACGGGAAACAACATCCGCCTCACTGTAAGGTTAAATGTAAAAGAATAAAGAGTCATTAGTTTATTAAGACTTTGGTCGCATCCACTGAATCCCCGGGCAAATGAAAAGAAAGCTCTTGGCAGTTAATCCGAAAACGAGACGACCGGAACTCCCATTTTGCTCTCGCTCCGACCGGACGTCCCGGTCATTGCGTGGAATGCGCAAAGACGCAGCTTTCATCCGTCGCGCCACTTGAGCCTCATCAGCGGCGCTCGGCCGCAGTCCGCGCCTCCCTCGACCTATATATGCAAGCGCTCGTTGCCCTCCCCTTCCGACCTTTCTCTTGCACTTATCTCTCCTCGCCTCCTCTCCTTATTCCTCCCGCACAATTATTCGCCGCAACGGCTTGTCAATTAATTGCGTGCTTTTGCGGCCCCTTTTCGCAAACGCGGCCAGAGCAGTGGCGCGCATCCAAAGTGCCCTCGCGTGCAAGTGAACTCGACGAGGGGGTGGGGGGAAAAAAAAAGAAAAAAATGGAACTTTTATCAAAGTCGAACGAAAAAGCGAAGGGGATGCTAATTAAGTGAAGCCATAAAAGCTCAAATACGCTAAGCCGGGAAAAATAAACAGGCGCGCGCGGCCGGCACAAAGTTATTAGAAGCAACAAAGAACCTCAAATCTCATTATTTAAGTAAGCGGGAAAAAGTTTTCTCCCAGCCCCTTACGACCCTCCCCCCCACCCCTCGCCCACTCGCCCAATCATTTCTCTTTCCCTCTCTTTATCTGTCCCTCTATATAATCAGAACGATGACATTAAGGTTATACCTCGTTTCGTTCTTGTCGTACTTTTTTCTCTTAAAATATTGCGGTCGCGGGACAGGTAAAAATAAAGCGGAAGGGCAAAGCTCGGATAGGAAAGCGAGAAAGAGAGAAGGGTGGAGAAGTAGTGGTGGTGGTGGTGGTGGGGTAGGTATAAAAACGGGAGCGAGTTAAAAGGCCGAGATAAAAGAGGAGGGCGAAAATCCGGCTTACAACGGAAAATTAATGCCCCCGCGGTACATGGACGAGGGATCGAGGGGGAGAAAGTCGGCGAGAGGGTAGCGAGGAGAAAGCGTCGCACCGAGTCTTAAACACTCGCGGGCCCTCGCGTACACAAAATGAAACTCGCCAGAAGTCTCGGAATGAAAAGCTTTCGGGCGGCGGCGCCGCCACGAGGAGGGAAAACGACCTCGATGATAAATGCCCCGGCAGATATTGTGTTTCGCCGTTGCGCCACTTACCCCCCTACCCACAACCTTCAGCCGGGGGTAATGCTCTTCCCGCGCTAGCTCCACCTCATTTTTTCCCTAATACTGCATACTGCGGATTTTTTCAGGTTCACCGAATATTTTGCCGCTTTGCGAGCCTCATCACCGTGTGAAAAATAACAGTTTTTCCGCGAGTCCGATTGCAGTTTGCTTGTTTGGAGAACGAGTCTCGGGCATAACTTATAACTGCACATGGATATTTTTCCCTAGCAAATTGTTGACTTTAATTCGATTTCAACACATTACTTTAAATAACATCTTGATAATTAAAATCATGAAACTATGGATTATTCCTGTAACAGTGAAATTCGCGTGGCATTAGTAAAGCATGTAAGTGTTCAATTAGTGTCGCCGGAAATTGGGCGTATAAGCAGAATTCCGAGAATTGTTGGCGATCGTGTGATAGTAAATACTTACATTCGCGGAATGACGGGAATCTATGGTATCAAATAGCGTTCAGTGTGCAGCCAACACAGAAAAATGGTTGAATTTAGTTTGAAGGCGGATCAACATCACGCGATATTCGCGCTACTCTCGGTACCGCAAGTAGCGTGACAAAGCAGATAGGACTACACCAGCGAGATATTACGAGATCAGTACATTTGGATTGTACAGGGTGTCTATAAGGTATATAGATAAATGCGTAGATAAAAGATAAACTATAGATTTAGATACTTTAAGTAAAATTATTATCAAGATTACAACATTTTTCAAGCATACTGTTTCGTTGTACTGAAAAAATTATTTTTCTCGTCATAGCTGCCTAACGAAAGTCTTATTTATGAATCCATTAGTATACAAGCGATCCAGAATTCGAATCTCGATCCAAATGTGGTTACGGTTTATAATATTTAAGGAAACATAACAAATGTATTTAAAAAATTTTTGGAATGTATTTCATGTATAAGGAAATGTAACTCATGTATAATATTTATCGACTGATTATTAAATTTGTGAAAAAAGCACAAAGAAATTATAAGGGCGCGTTACTTAGTAATTGAGTTTGAGCCTTAATTTGCTTGATTATAATAAGTAGGTCAGATATATCTGAATCCTGTAGTCGGACTAGAATATCGGTATATTAGAGCCAGTATTTACGAATGTGGCAAGATCATGGTCAAAATTTTTCTAATTTTATAAAAATCTTTATAGTATATATCTCCTATTGGATAGAAACGTAGTAATATTTAACCCGTTACTTCTATTAATATAGATAGATATGTAGATTCGTAAAGCAACCGAAATGATTAACTACAAGTTTCTCTCTACATTGTCTGCACACACTGTCTTAGGTGTGTGTGACCGATTGTGTTACCAAGTGAATATTTTTTGAATTATTAAAATGATTTTAAGGAGCGAAGCTTTTGATTTTACGACTATAATGATTAATTGTTTGAACTGCGTGAAATATGTTCAATGTAATTAGTTGATCAAAGTTTGTAATTCGTTTGCAGCTCCGATTCGCGGAACATTGGACGTAAATGTTCGCGTTTCGCCCGCCAAGACCTACTAATGATTCAATCATATTATACAAAGTTTTGAAAGGTCGTAATGGCATTACGAGTCTCCTTGGTGTCACTCAACAGTTTGCCAGAATAAACTCGGCAATAGGAAGCAGCAAATACGTCATCTTGTTAACGGGATAGCAATTCGCAGGAAATATACTTTGGAATATTCTTAGCGCGACTCGAAGCGCGAAAGGTAATCTGATTAATTATATGAAGGTGCGCGCAAACAAGCGGCGAAGCGCGAAATGGAAGGAGCGCCGCCGTTTGAAATTAACATAAGACTCAGCCGGGAGTCGCGATGAGGCCCCCCGCGGCACACGGCTCCTCTGCCATTGGGTTTTTCCGCCGACCCGGGGATTGCGGGGCTCCCGCGATTTCAAAAGAACCGGCAGGCTAGAGACAGTGGCGCCCTCTCTCTCCCCCCCCTCCCCCCGCGCGCTAATTAATATCCGACCCCCGCGTTGATCCCCGCGGGGGCTCAATTGGCATCGGCGCGAGGCTGACGAGCCAGCTCCTGCCGTTGGGGAAAAACGCCCGCGTTGCTTAATTAATTCGGAGGCGGAGCGAGGCAGCGGCGGTGGCTCCGAGCGGAGATGCACCGCGAGGCCCGTTATATCGCGCTAATGAGATTCCGGGGCCGCGTTGCCAGCCGGCTTTCGGCATAAACGCCATGGGCCGCCGGTGCCGCGGCCCGGCCCGCCCCTTACCGATAATTAACGTTAAAGCGAGCAAATCTGAAACGTAATCTTCCTGCTCTGCCGTTCGCTCTCCCTCTCTGAAAAGGCCACCTGCGGCACGCGAGAAACGGCCCTGCGTCTAACGGCTCGTTCCCTCGAATGCCTGCACGCGCGTGCGCGTATAATCTCGGGGGCGTCCCGGGCCGCTGGAGCCAGGTGACCGGCAGGCGCGGGCAAGTAGTCAAAGGCCACGGGGGCCCGGCCGTCTTGCGGCCAAAGGGCTTGCGCCGGCTCATTTTCCACGGTGGTCGCGCGGCGGCCTCCCACGCGCGCCCGGCCCATTCATCAGCCGGCCTGTCTCCGGTCATTAAGCCCGCGCGCCTCGCCCGCCTGATTTTCAATGGCTGCCGCGGGCTCGTCCCGCCCCTGGCGCGTTCTGCCAACCTCCGAATAATCTATGTGCCCCGCGCTAGGGGACCCACCTTGACCGCCCGCTCCCTCTGCAAATAACGCCTTGTTTTGCTCAAGGTCTTAGCTTGATAACGGCTCTGTGGGGTGTGTGGGGGCCTCGCGCCGGCCGTCCGGAATGAAGCGCCCGGGACCAGCGAGTTTGAATAGCGGAGGGAGTCGAGGCCGCGCTCGGCTTTGCACCCCCGAAATTCCCCGGAATGCCGAGTGACGGGCGGCCAACGCATCGTTCCGTTACGCCCGATTGAACTGCCGGCGGCCCCGCCGCGATTCAGATCGCGAGCATTTCACCTTCCCTTTGACTTTCGTCCGCTGACGGTACGCGAGAGATTCCGAAATATGTTCTTCAGAGGTGCGGAAGTGTGAAGTAGCGCCATTGGTTCCATGTCGAATCGTAGGGACTGTTATGCTTAGGCCGACAATTATCACAAGTCTATTTGCGTATCAGCTGTATCGTTATGCCGGCCAATAAACTGTGCCAACTACTCGAATGCCGTGATCATGATAAATGAAGACGAAAGACTTACGATTCAATTTGATCACCACCGTTTAAGTCTGTTATAAAATCGTGTTTATCGAAGAAAGAGATTGTTCAGCTATCTCCTCGACTCCCATCATTTGATTATTTTATTTGCTGGAAACTTCTTTTCCGCTCTTTACTCTTTCTTGTTTACGGTACGAGTGGGTGAACACTAAAATTTCGACTCACGTACTGACCCGGCGCAAAAATAAATTCGCGCAAACAGTCGACGCAGAAGAACAAAAACGACTACTTGCTTTGAGTGAAAAGAGATAATATAACTTTTTCTGCACTCTACTTATGCACCACAAAACGATTTACTCTTTATTTCTTCATTTATTGTTGAAAGTTAAACTTTGTCTTTCCAAAACAAATACTTTTATACTTGTCAACCAGTTATGTTACTGCATTATTATTGCTGACATAACACCTCATTCGTTATTAAATGATTTATAAGTCACATGTCGAATATAATTCAAGCTTCGTAAAAAGTTTAAATAAACTAATGTTATGGATAGATTACAAAAGTCATTATTACCAAAACAAATAATATTTACTTGTACGCAATCAGGACTAAATGGTTTAATGATAATATTGTGAGTTTTATTAGATAAAATTACACAACTCTGATTAGAGACATTCCCCATTAATTATATTTTAGTGAGGAATCGTACAAAATAGAGAACTAGCTAGAGTCCATTAAAGAGATTCAATTAACAGTATAATACAATAATTCACTGCAATACATACGAAATATATTTCTGCAAACTGTACGAAAATGAACAGTCGTTTTTTATTCGGTTTTAAGAAACCTTTTCAGATACAGTTCTTATTCGTTTCAAATTGACAGATTGTCAAACCTCTTCTCAATTGTATTTTGGAAAAAAAATGTTATTTAATTAACTCAATCTAAAGCAACAAGGATTTAATATTAGATTTCCTCGTACTTATACGTCTGTCTATAGCTTTCAAGTAACTCTCCTTCCCGATTAAGACGGTGCAGCAGCTCGCACACGAATGTACAAGCAGCTCGAAGGGGACGATGAGGACAGTTAAATCACTGCAAACTCGCGAGCTATCTCACTCGAGGCAGTCGAGCGTCTAATCGGCCCAAGCGGCAGGCGACACGCGCCCAGGATACATATACCTGTCGCCCGGATCGAGATTTGCGCATTGACGTGCCGCCGGCACCTGGAGCCGATCGACACCGGAGCCGACGTCCGTCAATCACCGCTCATTTTCCGGGCCGGCTCGGAAGCGGGGGCTGCGCCTCCTGACCGACGCCAGGCGGACGGATATAATGAGCGCCGGCAGGCAGCGCTGCTCCGTCAAGATAGGCCCGCGGCAGTTTATAACGAAGGCCTAAGCGGATTCCCGTCACTCACCCCGGATTGGCGCATCTCCCCGGAGGCTGCGATACCCCGGCGCACCTTTCGCCCGCGGCCCCGAAGTGGCGCCCCTCCCCGAGTGGGCGCGGAAGTTATCGTCGGCCCTTTATCAAAGTCGGCGGTCAGCCTCCTTTTATTTCCCCCCCGCCGGGCCCATTCGTCTTTGGGTATATAGGTTTTCGAAAGACCGAAAACGCGCCAATGCGGATTATCAACAGCTTCCCTTCCCCCCCCCAAAAAAAAAGATTAATGTGCCAAATTGAAAATCCGCAGGCGGGAGGGGCGTAAAGCAGTGCGGCGCGACTTAAAAGCTCGGGCTGCGGCTCGAACTTAAAATTCGAATCGCGCCGGTCGCCGCCGCGGGCGAAGTAGCCGAGGAGAGGGGCTTGGAAGCTTTTACGAAAGGAGCCGCGGCCTCGCGACGCGACGAGGAATAATTTTGGAAAAAGTGCCAGGAATACCGTCTTATCAATGCAAATGGGACAGGGCGCCGGCCGGAAATTTATTCGCGCGACGCTCTCTCCGCGGGAAATTGGATGAAAGAAGAGGCGCGACTCGGCCGCCTCGCCCAGGTGGCCCGCGCTAAACTAAAGGGTTGTAAGTAAATTGTAAGGCGACGCTTCTGCGTAATCCACAGGCGAAACCCTGCAAAGTCCCCCATAAAATCCTCTCTGCCCGTCGCTGCCTCTCGCTTCGCGGCTCTCAAGTGTCGCGCGGAACGCCTGCAGCTACGGGGCTTGCACCGCTCCCCACACCTGCGCCTCTTTCTATGCCGACCCGCATCCCTCGTCTATTTTTTCTCGCCTAGCTTTTTAAACTAATCCCTAAAAAACCATCGCGCAAAAAGTCAGCTTTCAACTCGCATTCTTTATCAATGGAAATCTCCAAAATCAACGTAAAAACATCAAATAATTATCTAATATAATTTGATTATCAATTATTAATGTAGTATTAGTTCAACTTTATGAATTCGTTGCTTGATTCTGAAACGATTGCTAACTTACTGAACACTTACAATAATTTCGTTTTTTAAAGATAGAAAATTGGTCAATTTTTTGACCATCAATACGGCCAAATATTTTACCTTCGTCTGATTTAAATATCGCCTAAACATAAGCTATCAATTCTTTCAAACTTTTACCGGCAAAATGTTTTTGAGATCTTGTTTTTAAAATTTCCTCCAGTCTTTGAGGTCAATCCTAAGTGAAAACCTCGATTCCAACCCCTATATTTACTATGCATTTAACGTATCAAGATTATCAACTAGTTGTAGTTTCTCTGAATAACCTAATATAACATATCACATGGTTGCTAATGAAAGCATTGTATTAAAACATTTTGAAAGACTGTAAGAAGAGCTTTTTACATATTTTATTTTTTATTGTGTTTGTGATGTATTGAATTTATTTAATACGTACTCTGCATAATCCAGTTTTCAAATCATAACACAAAAAATTCTCTCAGAATGAAAATCTCGGTTGAATTATAAGCAGCTTACATGCATTAGTAAGCTATAAAGAATCTTTCTATGGAACTTTAAAAAGTAAACGCTAAAGTACATGCCTTTCTCAAAATTTAAATAATATTCGAATTTAAATATAAAATGTTCAGGTATTGAAAGAAGATATAACATAAGATACTGCTGAGACGATTAATAACCTTTGAACATTGACATCGGTCTGTTTTCATTTTTCACGAGATAAAAAAATGTGGAAAAAAGGTGTTGTCGAAGCATCAATCTTTATACTACACAAGATCACCCTGTACGTGGATTATTCGTAAAAAAATCCAGCGTATGAATGTTTAAAATTCTGAACTCGGGGAACATAAATGATTCCCCTAGGTTACAGGGACTCTCGTCTCCTCTCTTCCTATTCCTCTTCACGCTCTTTCCCCTCGGTCGAATAAAAAAGCCATTCATAAAACACAATCCCTCTTTACGGCCACAATGGAAACACCTTTGAAGGCTCTTAAGGATCGAGTATAAAAGAAATATCGCTTCTTATTCCAGCGTTTATCGGAGCCCGCGCGTCAGTCGGCTACCGGGTTTGCGCACGCGCGCCCGTGCAGACAAAAACAAAAGACCTGAAAAATTAGATAGACGAGCGACTTCCTCTTGGACCCCTTACCCTCGGAGCTCGAACCTTTTCTTCCTTCCGCCCGATCGGCCAGAAGCGTATCGTGTGCCGTAATGAATTTCGATTTCCGCGAGTTTCTCTATCCGTCTTTCGCCTCCCCCGTTGCATTGGACTTTCACGGCACGTACAATGCGTGGAACATGCCGATGAAGATCTAAAAAGAGAGGAGAGAGAGCAAGTTGAGGGCTGAGTTCCTCTGTGTCTCTGTCCCAGTAAAGCGGGGAGGGATACGCAGAGAGGATAAAGGAGAAATAAGAGAATCTGCAGCATAAAGTAGCTCTCCGACATTTCAAGCTACTCTGATCACGCTTCTATGTTGTCGCTGCTGCTTCTGCTGTTTATTCAGATTACCGAACTAATCTCATCGCTCGAAGCTACTCTGAACTCGATGAAACGAATTAGCAAATGTACAAACAAGAGGAGTTTTGCGGATTAATTTATAAATGTAGAAATCTTTCTAGCTGTAAATAAATCCAATACAATTCAAACTGAAATAAAAAGTATAGTATAGTAATAAAAGTAAGTAAGATTTTTCTGATGTGACAGCCAACGAAAATATTTCAATAAAACTTGCAGCTCTGCGTATAAATAGAGTTAATTAGAAGTAAATTTTAGTGTTCGTTTAGTATATAATTATATTAAGAAAAAAAGAAAGAATAAAAAGAGTAAAATATTCGAGCAAAAAACTATATTGTGTATACAATCGTTGGTAATCACCGAAGATGAGTAGTATTCGAACAAAATTTTTCGCGACTGGATTCTGCTTTTAATTCTGACTGGAAACCCTATTGAAACCCGAAAATAGACTAAATGACGTATTCTCACTGAATTAGGCAAAAATTCGACTTGCAAACCCAACATTTACATTTGTTAAGTAAAAAAAGAAACAAGAGAGAGATCATTTTAAGACAAACGGACAAATGCAGCAGATTAAACATAAAACAAAAAACGCTAAATTTATTACTCTATTACTCTAATCAGTATAATAAGTTATTACATTAAATTTTTTAATTAATAATTATTAATAATATTTAATAATTCTTCACTTGCATGGGAGATGACTCAGAAAATAAAAAGAATAAACAGATCTATCTATCTTTCTTTTGCATGTAAAGATTGTATTTGGAAGTTGAATTAGAATTCATCCTGATTTCTATAAAAGCTGCAGTCTATTGTTTATCATGTACTCGTATACGTGTTACTAAACCTAACATTGGAATTGTGATCTTGTACAAAAGAAATTGTATACAAACGCATTTATATACGAGTATATCATGTAAAGGATATATAGGATTTTTAAATTCATAATTTAGTTAATCAGATATAGATCAAATGCATTTTGACATATTCAAGTTGTCTATAAAAATATAGAGTAAAAATATACAATTATGTAATAACGAGCATAATAAAAATTTATAATGTCAATGTTTATTGCTTTTGTATTAAAACTACATACGTACTATTACGAGAATAACTGTTACGTAAAGTCTTGTAAAGTAATTAAAATCCTTTTCATATCTTTATTATTATAATTTTTGAAAGTTTCAAATAAATTGTTGTTTTCAAAATTTAAACCAGATTACACACGAGAGTATTTCAATCTTAATGTCAAATAAAAAGACAGAGGCTTTTGAAATTTATTGTCCTCTGAGATTCTTTTATTTTATATGCGACAGAAAGTCAATAACGCGTATAAGCGGGTGCTATGTCGGTGGTAGCGAGTGCGCGTCTTGAAAAGGTAGATTGTGTCAGTAGAGGAAACTAAGATAGAAAAAGAGTAAGTCAGGTGTCGTGGGAGAAGAGGGGCAGGCAATGATAGATAATGCAACAGAGGAACATCAACTGGATAAAAAAGAGAGAGCTGCACTTAGAAAAGATCTGGAGAAATTAGTGTGTTTTTAAATAGATTAAAATTATATTTATAAGTGTAAATGAAAAATACCGTTTGTTAATTGGTATTGCAAGAAACATTATTAAAGCAAGAAAATCAACGATAGGATCAGGATAACTTAATCAAGAAAAAATCGTTTTACTGTTTATATCGAGGTTGTTTGATTAGTTTCTTTTTAATATTTATTCAATTTCACAGTTTACATAATATATAGAATGAATATTACTTAGTCATTATTTTTTCAAGGAATAAAGAAACTTAAAAACTCTGTAGGACATAAAAGTATAATTGGTTTAATGAAGTTCTATTCATTTAAGAAATAACGCAAAAAATTTAATTAAAGTTTGTACAAAGCTAGATTAGAGCATAAAAATGTTCAGATCAAGTTTTCAAAGTATTCATGGATTTAAAAACAGGAAACTAAATTTTAAAGCGTTTGCCGCGGTTTGAAAAGAAATGATAACTATTTTTAACACTTTATAGTTATAATATCTCACTAACAAAGGTTATTGTGTCTAATTTTAATGAATTAAAGACATACTTACGTTAGGTATTTGTAGTATCGTTTAAATAACTGGTCAAATAAAAACATTGTTTGTAAGATTAAAAATAACAATAGGATGATAAAGTGTAGGCATTTCACTTATAGCTAATAGAGTTTAGCTGATAGAAATCTTAAACGAACGAGATGTTATAGTTCTGCAGAAAGGTCAATGGGACAATAGCAATAATGAACCGTTGTTTACTGTCAGTAGTCATAGGTAGACTCGCGAAATAGTGAAACTTGAAGAAAGTGAGAAGGAAAGAGAGGCGCGGCGCCGAGGAGATTTGTCATCGGCCGACCTCATTAGGCACTTTCCACAATGGTTCTTCCGGCGCTGGGATGCCTCCGTCTTTCTCGCTCTAACGCGCACGCCCTTGCAGATAAAGAAAAGTGAGGGAGAGTGACAAGGACATGCGCCTACTTTACGTGCCGAGCCCCGAGTACGCCGGGCCCACGGCAATGCCGCGCAATTACGCCTTATTGTATCTCCCGTGCCGCAGGCCCGCGTGACGTCGAATTTCGCATTTGAGAAACTTAACGGGTGCTTAGGAGGAGCCGCATAAATGGCCTGGATTAATTTACTTGATGAGGATGTACAATTTTGCATTCTTTTTATCCCTTGTCCGCCGCACTTGTCTCCTCCTCGGGCTTCCTTTTTATTCCCACACCACACCTCGAGTCCGCCCTACCAAGGAAACTGAATAATAAAAATAATTGCCGTCGAGACTAATGATTATGCTCTCTTATTTTCGGGAAAGCGTAAATTTAAGGGGTAATTAGTTTACGCTTCTTGACGTAGCCTTGCACTGGCTTGTCTTTTGAATTCTCTTCTGTGGGCCATTGTACCTTTTTGAATAGACTTAGAGTGTAGAGGCACAGGGGCACAGCTACCATTTATTATAAATTCATGCATGCTGGGACACTGTTTCGTACTGGATATCACTGTTCCCAGAATCTCGATTAAAATAAACTCAAAGGTAATAAATATTAATATTACTTTTAGTTTGCTATACGCATTATTATAATAGTAAGTGAACTGCATAAGTACCCTCGAACGACACCAATAAACATTTGCAGAAATATACATAAGATATTCATTTTCTATCGTAATACATTATTTCAATATGTATTTCCCTCTTTCGTTGATACGTATTGATATCAAAATTAGATATCAATGCTTAACAGTTCACGTAACGCGTGCCTAACGCTGCACGTTCGACTAAGAATACTCGTGCTTGTCGCTAATATCTCATGAGGTAAGGAAGCAAAGCCCTTCAGGCAAGTGGCGCTCTAACTTCTTGAAAGTCTGCGCCAAGTTATAATCGAAGCCGGTTTAATAGAGTTTGCCGATGGAACTGGTAATTAGGATGCAGCCGAAGAGGATCGCTTAGTGCTCTTATAACTAACTGTTAGGTATCGAATAAATCTGATAAACGAGAATATTGCCGAATTTCAAATACTGTGGGAGAGTCAAACTTTCCATTGTACCATAAGCTGTTATAAGTAACTTATGTGATTCATTGGAGCATTTATAAAAATTTCAAATGTAATTTTAAAACAAAGCTTAATATTTTCCAACAATAAATACAGTTGTTAAAATTGTTGCGCTCATTGTGTATAATGTATTCTATCAGTATGGCTTGCTTATGTTTTGTGAATACAAGTACCGAGAAGAAAATTAAACGACCAACATGAGCTGACGCATATACCATCATTTAGTAACAGCTTAACAATGATTGATTAAACGGCAAGGCAAAGCTGCAATAATTTATTTATTTATTATTTAATAATTATTTTTATGTAAAAATATAAATTGAAGATTAAATTCATTTATAAATATTTTTTTTATTTTTGTTTACATTTTCAAAAGTTTAATAACATTATCTCAATACGTCAACTGTTTATAACAAATGCAGAAATACAGAAGTTAACACTGCCTAGAGGATATGTTTACGCTCATTGTATTTCAGGTTAGTATTTGATAAATTACAAAAAATTACAAATTGAATCTGCTCAAATGGTGCAAACTGATAAAAGCTTGTCATTACTTACAGTAACTTTATTTTACAAGATATAATAATAGAACGTTAAAAGTTTCCTGAAACATTTAACACATTATACGTTTATGAACTGCCTGCTTTGACTTAAGTACAATCGTTTGCAAGCACCGAGGAGTTTTAAGAAAAAAAGACGAAACATATAGCATATACCCCAACTGGCTGTGCAAGAAATTTAATAATAACTACAAGGTCGGCTTGGTTCCGAAGTTTGATACATTCTACTTTAATAGCATTCATCCTGTCCGCAGAGAATAAGTTATTTATTAGCTTCGAAAAGTTCGGATTGCTCTCGACACTGGCTTTGCTTTTCCCCTTTGCTTGCTCGCGAGAGCCCCCGCCTAATCACACAGTGCACTTGGCGGCGATTAAACCAGTCCGCCGAGTCTAACGGAAAACGGCAAGGGAAAATACGCGCTGCCGTCGTCGCGAGGCTCGAAGGCCGTCGCCCCACCCCGAGAAGTAGCAGCTTCCCCCGATCGGCCTCCGATTCCCCGCCGACGATTAACGGCTCTTAACGCGCCCACGCCCCGCTCGCCCAACAATGGTCGAACGGTTTCTTTTCCAGGGCGGTTCCTAATCAGTCGGCGGGCAGATCCCCGTATCCGCGGGTTGATTTATACTCCCCGGCAATTAATAGTGGCTTCGCAGTCGATATGTACGCGCGTGCCGGGCCTCGCGCGCCCCGAGGGCGGGGCTTTGTGCGGCAGCCACGCGCCGTGGCGCACTCGAGATTTGCATCTTTATGACTGACGTGTAATTGCCTCATTAATGTACGTCGCGAACTGATTAATATTCCTGAGAGTGAATTATGCGCCGGAGTGAAGTTAAGTCGGGCCCCGCGTTTTCCCCTTCTATATATCTACACGTATATACGCGCGTATTCCCGCGCGGGTCGCACGCCACTGCCGCGGGCGTTGTTTTGGAATTTGGTTAGTTAAGCCGATTTCCCGGGGCTTTATCCCGTATAATTTGTGTTCCAAGCCCTTCAATCGGCCGTCCAGTAAAACTGCTCTCGAGGCACCCACAACTTTCACAGCCTTTCAATAATTAGTTACTTTCCACCAGATCGGTAATCGCGTGCGTCCGGGCGTGTGCCGCTCGTTCCTCTTAGACAAGCTATCCATTCGAACGTATGTAGTTGAGCAAGCCGCATTGTTTATCCGCTCTTACGCGCATATTGTGCTACATGATCGATGCTTCCACTTTGTCTAAAATTTCATTTCTAGGAAAAGATTGCTGTGCACGTAATCCTTGTACTCGCGCCGAGTACAAGTGATGGATCCCGCGTGTCTCCCAAACTTCACGAGGGCGCAGATGGAGATGCGCGAGTATCATTGAGCCGGCCCTCACGAGCCCACAATTTAAGGGATCGGCAGGCGTTCCGAGGCGTCATGGACCACATGGAGCACAAGGCCCCGATCGCGAGGACGCGCGGATGCGACCTGCCCGCGATCATCGTAAAACCTCGGTGAAATTCCGCTCAAGCGCATACGGCTGCAGGCGAGCGGCGATCAAGCGCGTTTTACGCCCCCCACGCTTGCGCGCACGCGCGTCCGTCGATCCGACTTGGCTCCACTAAGTTTGCCCGGGGTAACTAAAACCGCGACCCGGGCAGCGGCGCCGATAAGAACAGAGGCGGACGCGGGCGGTTGAAAAGCCGGCAGGAAGTTTGCCGGGGTCAAAAGGTGGATACGCGGGCGACGCTGCGCCGTGGGCCGGACTGCCGATCAGCCCCCATATATATCTGGTCTCCTCGCGGCGGGGCCCTGCATAGGGCCGGCCCTCGCTTCATCGGCCCGCCGCGGATTAACGGCCGGCTCAGGAGCGCCGGGAAGTTTTGATGCCCGGCCCCGCGGGCCGCCATTGTCGCCGCCGCGGGATTCCATTATCTCGATTATACGGGCGGGGTGGGGAGTCGTCGGCGCCGAGCCGAGGGAGCGACTCGCGAGTTCCGCCCGCGCCTAAACCCATTAGCATTCATAGTGCAAAGTTGCCGGGTGTTAAATCCACTCGCGCGCCCCGTTTCTTCGCGCCCCGCCGACAAACGACTTGTACGCCGCTCGGCATACGCCGCCGCCGCGTCTGCCCCCGCGATTACGCCCCACTCCGCCGCCGACGACGACGACGACGGCGACGCGCCGGCCGCTCATTGTGCAGCCCCCGCCGTTCGGACAATTTACGATCCGCATTAGTAGCCGCCCGAGTACTTTTACTGCGCCCGGATAAACTGCGCGACCCGTCCGGGGCTTCTTCCCGACTTGGCCGCCTCATGGAAATCTCTCTGATTTTACTAACAGCCCGGACAATTCGAACGACCCGAGCGATCCCCTACCGTTATTTGGATTTATCGACCGCCGGTGATTGATTAGCGCGGACTGCTTTTCGAGCCAAGCCGATCTTCCATTTCTCGGAATTCAGGGATCTTGCATTGCAATTTTAGAGAATAACTGCTTGATTATTACTGCTTCTAAAAAACCGACAACTCTCCAGATGCTTCATACTACTTTTCTACCAACTTGGATCATTCATTTTTTAAATATTTGATGAGACAATTTTTCTATTTGGCAAAGAGTGGTTTCAGCATTAAAAAGTTTGATTTATATAATTAAAGAATTATTAATACGAGGACGTATAATGGCGTTATTTTTAAAAACAGGACAAGCGTCATCGTAAGTTTTAAGCGTTTTTTCGATATAATTTGGATAAATAATAATCCATATAATATCTAACTAGCCACTTATTAGCTACTCATTTTTTAGTTAGGATTACGTTTATTTGATAACTACAGTTTCAACCTCAAAAACAGCACGATTTCTACTGTTCTATACACCGCCGTATTTCTATCGTTCGTGTCGCTAGTGACGTCCAAAATCACTGAGTCGCTTCAATTTTTATGTTAATGTGCACGACAGTTCAAAACAATTAAAGAGCTGAAAGGCACCCATTATTAGCCGCCACTGCATAACCTCGATGAGATAAATTAACTTTTTATGCATGTATATACATGAATAGATTGCACGATTTGCATGAGAACGCGCGAATAAAATTCTCGCGCAAAAACCTTTTAAAACTTGGGATGGAGCCGGGGAAAAAAGGAAAGGGGTGGCTGCCCGCGTGCGCCCCCCAAAAAAAAACGACCCTGGTAAACTTTTGCAAATTGGCAATTCGAACCCTATTTAATATAGGGCAAACAACTGTATATACCCGGAATGCTATTTACTGCCGCATGAATTTATGCAAAAACGTGAGAAAAATTTGCATAACAAATGTCCACTGACGCACACGCACTCTATCTCTTTACGCGAATCCACTTTTCTCGCTGAATGGAAAGAGACGGACCGTGAAGACTGGACAAACTTGGTAGGGTGCAATTTTACACGCAAAAAATGATCATAAAGCTCGGCATGAGGGGAAAGGAAAGGTAACCCACAGTTTGATCCCTAGCAGATACATTAACTACAATAACCAAAATGCTGTAACATTCTCAATAACTAATGTTAATTGAAAAAAGAAAAATACATAGCTTCCGGTTTAGTTGATACCGTTCACATTGTTTCCATACTTTTATATGTAGCAGTTTTCAGTGAAGTTGGCAAATTTTTTCAGCATAACATATACTTTAATATTTTTAAATATTATGTTTACTTAATTTTATATTGAAAATCGGCTCAGGATTTTTTCCCGCGAAACAAAAGTCGCGAGGAGTGAGGCGCACCATTCAGGGAACTGTAGCAATGACTTCGGGCCCTCCGAAGGCGAGAGGGTTCGCAGTGGGAGTCGCCCTCGATGCATAAAAGGGGGCCGAGATGAGAGCATATACCGAAGCATATGCAGAAGCCCGCACAGAAAATATTTTATTGTGAATCAAGTAAACATTATTTTAACATCTTTGCATCGTCCTCACTTTTTTTTCAACTTCACTAATGTTTCATTTTTTTTTCCTTTCCTATAATTTACATGATCATTAGTGCGTTACTTAAAAAAGGTACATGTAAAGCTTGATGTAAAGCTTGCTTCCATTTTGTGCTCCTTTTTTACGCGGTCGACTATCATAATATATATCTTTGTAATGTTTAAGATACATCTTGCAGTAAAACTGTGTTTACCATTTCCATTTTTGTAGATGACAATTGTATTACATTGAATAAATGTTAACGGACATATTAACTTGTTTAAACTGAATATTATAGTTTGTGCATGCAAACGAAATTAAGTTTTTTAACACAGCGTACTGTTGTTAATAAAACTATAATATTTTTAACAGAAACAACTATTAATGAATTTAAATATAATGAGTTGGACCGTCCGCGTTGCCATCACCACTGCCTCGGAGAAATTTCATACTTGTGGGCGGCCAGACCCACTGAGTCTATGTGTGCGCCCGCGCCGGTCGGACGAAGCCCAAACTGCGGCGACGCGAGAGAAAATTACGCGCGCAAGTGAGACGAGTGACGAGCCTCGGGGGAAATTCCCCAAGTTTGCTTAATGGAATTATAAAGAGGGCGGGACGCGCGCGGTGGGTGGGAAAAGAGGGAGAAGGCGCGGATACCGGGGGTTCATGACTGCCCTCTATTTTGTAAATTTGACGAAATTCTATTTGAAATTGTAATCCGTGTACTAATGACGTAGGAGACAAAAATCGCCTTGTTGAAAATCTTCATAAATAATAAAATGTCGTAAATTTTGGTTAAACTTATTTTTTTTATCCTGTATAATAAAATTTTAGGAATCATGCATTTACACATATGTTTAAATGTTTTTAAATCGCTTTTATTAAACTAATTGATGACGATTATTTTTTATTAATTATTAATCATATATTATGAAGTACATTATTGACACAATTAAAAATAATAAATAATAATTTTAAACTCATTATCAGATTTATAATTTTATAATAAGACACGATACAAAGAAATTAATTTTAATACAATTAAATAAATTGATTGCAGTTTAATTATTGTCTTTATACAAAATCAATCAGTGTATCTGATGATCAACTAAAAATATAAGGAAAGATAAGATAACTATAAAAAGAAACGACGAATTTAAAATACGCTGTTGGGAATGCAAAACGGGATAATCTCATCTCTGAAAGAGATGGCTAAGTGTGTTTTAAGAAAAGGATACATTCATTCTGAGAAGCCCACTCGAAAATCTAACCAAGATAGAATGATAACGAGAGCTTGGCAGATTTGCAGAAAGTAGTATAAATAGCTTAATACTGACGGGAGGTTAATTTCCTTGTGCAAGACATCCTTCACAAATCGTCCTCGTGCTGGGTCAAGTGGTCATGCTTCTTTTAGTCCTGAATACTCGTTAAGCTGACGTTACCCGTAACGTATTATTTTTTAAGACATGTTAAACCTACTAAATATATTTTGATTGAAAGTATTTCATCAAAGTCGTAGACGTTATCGTTTAAATTTATTGAAAATTTAGTTTAACTTTTTTATTTTAATTCTACACATAATATTAAAAAGAAGTTTATAAAGATTGTTTTATTTTTATTCATGAAATAATTAAATCATACATATTAACTTTACGATTACTTGAATCATCTTCAATCATATTTTGCTATTTATACCGAATAACTTCTATAGATACTCATACATCTGATAAGTATTTTTTGTTCGTACAAATCCTATTCAATATTAAAAAGCACCTTTATCTGTCATATCAGCCTCAACGAACTTCCTCCTCATCCTAAAATTCATTACATTGTTCCTTTATAGTAACGTTAAGTCTTTTATGCAAGAGCCAACGAGGGAAATGTATTCGGAGATAGATGGGGTTAGTCTTCATAGTGCTTCCGATCAATAGTCGAGGCACCTTCGCAATGTCTTGTTCACCTGCCGCCAGGTACTTCTCATGTATATTTTTATCGTGAAACGAAACCTAGCTTAGGTTCTCAGTATAGCAAGGGTATGATGATGTAATGGTGATGAGCTAGCTAAGTTACATCATCGACTTAAAATGCCTGTTGGAATTATCTGCATTATTAATAAATTTTGTAAGCACTATTTTCATACGACCCCCACAAACATGCCAAATATCAAAAGTAACTTCACACTATCCATTAAACTTAGAAATTTGAAATTTATTATTCAAACCATTTTTAATTTTTTTTCAAAGCATAAATTTAAAGAGTTGAAGGCTGCATTAGATTTGAAGTTTCACTATTCCCTTTATCTTATTACAACTGCATCAAATTATCCGCAAGCAAAAACGAAAGGAGTTCCAATCTCTTGTGACTCTCCCATGAACTTCTACCGTAAGTTCACATCTTGTGACACTAGATACGAAAGAAAACTTCTCCTTCATTGCCTGCCAAATTCGATTTTGATTTACCACGGCGTTTGGAATTTGCAAGCGAAGCAGCATTCAGTCGCTGCAATTTATAAATTCCGCAAGGAAATGACTCGTGCACGTCATGCAACGCTGCATCTTCCTTATACTATATTAATTTCCAAAGCATTTTGCATGCCTGTGCGGGCTTTAGACTTTCTCAGAATACAAGTATATAGTGCAGCAGTTACATGAACATCTCTAACTACTAACCTCGGTGTATTTTTAAAGGTTAACATCTACAAATCTCATTAGAGGTTGAGAAGTCACTTTCTCTTTCGAGTACCACTATTGATACTGATGTTACTACTATATCAATGAATGCTTGCTAACGCTCGAAAAAAAAATTTCTTTTTAAAATCTACTTATTTTTATAACTAATTATAATGTGTATCGTAAATATATTTCGCTTCTATGAACTATGTAACAAATCTATTTGTAACATATATTCTGATAATTATTGATCACAGATTATATTTATATCATTTGATAATTTTTCCATCAAAGAAGAATCAAATTAACAATAGAATATTTGATGAGATTTCAATCAAATGACACCTTTATGAGTACAAAAATCAATGACATCAATATATTTACTCGGCTATACACAACATAATAGTTACTTTTGGAACAAATTCCATAAATTGATGCAAACATAATGTTTTGGGTGAACCAAAGTATTTAAAATTGAAAGTAATCGCTGCAAACATAGTTTATAAAATTTATTTACGAAGTTAGTAACAAGTTACGTCCCATAAACTCAACATTTATTTCCCCGCAACAATTAGTCTGCGAGAATGAGACTGAGCATAAGAATAATGGAGACACTGACACCGCTTGGGCCATGAAGGTAATTCGCCAGTCGTTGTTTCACGGTCTCGCTCTCCTGGACCTTGAATATAAGTTGCACATGTTCCCTTATAGTTCTCAGACTGGCACTCATGGGTTCATTAAAGCGCGTGTCGGCGCAAGTATAAGCTTGTCGCTCGAAGCCTATGAATAGGCCGAGCGTTGGCAAGCTCCCGTACACTAGCACCAAGTGGTGCGTCAACGAACAATGAAAGAGTCGTAGCAGCTGGACCAAAAGAGAAGTATCAACTAGCGCGATGTGTCCACGCGTTCCGTCTAGGTCAGCGTCGCCCGTTTTCCGCTATCAATTAGTGTTGCTAATGACGTGGCTGTCTTTTCAATTTATCGTTTAAACGTGACGGTAAATACGTACCCTGCAATAAGAAGTCACTGCTTGCATTGGAATTAGGGGAGGTGAATCGACAGTTCCGGTTGCACGCAAACAATCTTAAGTGGCGGATTATCCTTTTCCACATTTCCCATTTCGTTCGGATTCAAAGGCAATTTCATGTACAAAGTTTCATAACGCCAAGGCAACGCACACGAGAGGCAGGCAACGAACTCGTAATTGGGACTCCAGCGTTGGCGGTGCAGCGCTATTTCGGCATGCTTTGTCCAAAAGTTTTCGATACCCAAGACACACAGCCATAGGGAGCGAGCGATGAAGGGGGGCACGACCGCGCCGTCCTCCATACCAAGACTTTCTATCCTCATCGAAGGCAATCGAACGCGCGAGGGGGGGACAGGAATAAAAATCAAAGGGACCCGACCGCACGTCCCCGCCCGACACTCTTTACGGTGGTTCGCCGAAAGCCCGGTGTGCGCAGTCAGTCCAAGTGGCCATTTCTTCGAGGCCAGTGCGCTAATAATTCCGCAGGTCGGCCCTATCCCGACAATTGATTCGTTTACAAAGATCGCACGTTCGCCGCGTCGAATCGCATCCCTGATGAACGCGCGTCGCGCGTGCAAATATGCTGCCGAGTACAAACGGCGTCGCCGACCGGCTCCCTGCCTATAAGGCTATATTCGCACCCCACGTGCTCGCCTCTGTCGTCACGCGCCTCGTATCAATAAAAAATGCAGGCGCCGACAACTCGATAAAACGCTCCGCTTAGGAAAAACTTTTTGGCGCGGAAATTATCGATGAGATGTCCGAGGAAAGGCCAATCAATTTTTTCGCCTTGCCAATGGATTTTAATGTCATTGCGGCATTGAATTCCTTTATTTTATGCAATTATGATCGTGAATTTAAAAAGTTTATTTTGTAGCATTGAAAAGGACTCGTTTTTATTTTACCTCTCTTTAAACAATTTTTGTCCAGCTAATGATTTTGTATTTGTATTTTTGTATTAGCAGTTTAATCGTAAGGATTTAGGGTTCATTTCATTAATGCAATGACCATGCAGCTATGCAAGGATGGCGCTCTACCCCGAGAGAAGTGCTATTAGAATTTTTTTATCATGCTTGTGCATCTGAATCCGCGTGTGCAACAATTACTATTTTCGGGATGCGGACAGTTCTTCTTTGAACAAAAAACCTCTTTATCTCCAATTGTCAGGGTGTAAGAGAGCGGAGAAAAAGCGACCCAAGGATTTCCATCCAATCTGCGGCTAGGAATCCCTTTGTCTTGGGAAAATATCGCAGGATCCAAGTAGGAGCCGCAGATGATGATCTCCCTCGTAGGAGCACAGCTCGTCTGGGCGTAATGCGATAATCCGAGCGCCTAATTATGAAACGAAGTTCATTCGAGTTCCGGGCCAGAAATTATCATGCTAATGGCTGGCGGTTGAACGCGGCCCGGCGCGTCTGGCGGGCCCCGCCTTTTTTTTTCCCCCCCGCCGGCAGCCGAGCTTATTAAAGCCCGAGCGCGCGGGCGACATTCTCCCCGGCGCGTTAAAGCGCTCGGTTACGCGAGCCGACGCGGCGCACATACCGAGAGCCCGCGAGCTGTAATTGTCCCCGGGCGCGGCGGCGGAATTCGGGCCCCGGGCGACGCGGGGATAAACAGGGGCCGAAACGCGCGCAATTACCCTGACGACTGCCTTCCTTTTTTTTTCCCTCCCCCCCCAGATATTAAGCCCGCGCGAGCGCCGGCGCGGTTTTACACGCGGCGCCTCCTTAGGTCGGGGCCGCTGTTACTTTCGTTCGTTAACGGCGCGTCTGCCGTTTAATTGCGCCGGCGCTCCCCGCCCGATATATATCCCGGGCCCGCGCGCCCCCGCCCCGCCCAAAGCAGCCTCTCCCATGAATTTTGATTATACGCGCGCACTCGTCCGGCCGAATTATTATTGCGAGCGTAGAGCGCTCGCGGGCGTGCGGTGCGTTTCAGAATCCGCGCGCGGGGGACTTGGAGGGCACGTTGATTAAATCTTTGTTAATTAACTTGTGACGTGGACTCCGTATTGGTACCCGGATTAATTCGCAGTGCTGCTTTTCGTTTCATTTCTTGTCAACGATACATCTGCCTAATAACGCCAACTTGCCCATCCCACGACAGAGACGCACTTTTTTCTCATATGTTTTAAGCTTTTTAAAGCTCCTTGTATTCGATGAGTATTTTTCAATTATTCAATTTTCATCTAGGTTTATAGAAATATTACCTCTAATAACATACCAATATTAATTTTGTTTATTTTCATAAATATTCCCCGGCGCTAGAAGCCAGTTACTAACTATGCGGAAGATCCGACGCGTCCGATTTCCCTGACCCACATAGACGACGTTGTGTTAGATCGAAGACAAAGTAGACGGTTACAACAATTGCGAAGGGCATAGGAAGTTACTATTATGACAATAGAAGCACCTACCGCTCGTCATTGCGTAGTTATATTTGCATTGAGTCCGGAAATAACTTCTGTAAATCCCCCCCTGACTTATTAATAAAATCTTTTCTTATTAAAGCATTAAGCTTAACATTCTTTAAGAGTTTTAAAGAATTATAAATCAAGTATGCAATCGCAAATTTTGATGCACACGTCAATGCCTTGGCGGCGCCCCAATTGGTTTGGTATGGTGGTGGAACTTGTGTGCGTCAAGCTACGCTTGAAAGATATTTAAGGATTCTATACGTGAACGATAGTCCGTTCGTACATGTAGGACACCTCGCTGGATCCATATCATAATAAACTCTATAATTCATTAGCCCAATTCTGAAGCCTGAGAGCCGAACGAACCCTCGACGAAGCTTTTGTCGTTTAGCACAAGAATAAGGCAGAATGAAGCTTGACAAATAATTTGAGTAATATATTAATTGGATTTATTGCAAGTGCGCGTACATCGATTGACGTTCCCTCTTGAATAATAAATAAATAAGAAACTAACGAGTAAGTTTATTAATTGACGTTTGCTTCATTAAATTAACGTATAAAGTGAGGTATAACAATAAAATCAATTGTTTTTACACGGTCCGCATTTGTACTTTGGCGCATAAAACGGCTCCGCGTCCCAGTGGATTTCATTATGAGCTTTTCCATTCTCGAGCGCCCGAAGTTATTCTGCAAACGGCGCTCCCGTCATGCAATGGTAAATTGTGTCGACCAGTCTGCTACGATCTCGTCCTTTCTACCGTCCCAACTCCCCGAAAGCGCGCCCTTTTATCGGCCAAAGCTCACTATTTCAAACTGTAACGGTGTGGACACTCTTGTTTCTTCTGGCAATTTCCAAGCACCGAGCCGATGTACTTTTTGCGCTGCCGTGTGCTGCGACGGTATATTTTTTTCCTTAACGCGCGCTTATGTCGCGTGCAATCTCATTGTTACAATTCTTTTTAAAGCGGCCAAGCGAGCTTACAAATGAAAATCATTTACACGGGAATAGATTAAAAAAATGTTTAATTAAATGAAATCCAGAAATTATTACATAGTTTAGTAAGAAACAAATAACCTCGAGCAAAGTATATAGCTTGGTCTGCTGTTTGAAATTCACCCAGAATTCTCTGGGAAAATTCCCGAGTTAACCATTTTTGGTGGGTTATGCTGCAAAAGTTGGTTCAATAATTTCTACCACGGATCACTGTAATATAATACAATATAAATATTAATATTATACTGGATGTTCTTCCATTAATCATCTACGTAAAAAATACAGTATTAATATATTATAATGGGTCTTCTGCCTTCATAATTATCTACGTAAAAAAAATGAAAATGTGCAATAAGCTCAGCAACGAACTTTTTTGTAACGTTTCCCGTGGAAGTAATACTTAATACTTAAACATTTGCATCGACAGAAATGACATTACAAAAGACACGTACAATTAAGTAATAATATTCAAGAGGAAAATGAAGTCCGCTGAAGGTGCAGGGCCTCGGGGATATACTCGCGTCGTTTACTTTGCCCGATAGTTATGGTAATGTAATTGATGTTACAAGAGCGAACTGCACCGCCGGTCCCCGGGCCGTTTAGCAGAGCAAAGGCTGCCGCTCATTAGCGGCGGCGAGCGCGCACGTATGTCCCTCACGGGCGGCGCAGGCGTCGCCCGACTGCCGCGTCGCGGCAAGAGACGCACCCGCGCGAAATAGAGCCAAAGGAAAATTGGCCTTTTTGGCCGCGGTAATTGCTTGTTTCGTTTTAACAAGCGCGGGCGCGATGCGGTTTACGGCCGCGGAAAGAGCCCGGGCTCGCGCTTAATTAAAAATCCGGCCCCGCGGATCTTAGATAACAAGGCCGACGGCGACGTATACAGCCCCGGTGACCTTGCGGGAAACTGGGCCGGAGTCGGGGGGGACGGCTGCAGCGAGTCCCGGCGATCGCGGGAGGCCGCCGGGAGGTAGTCTCGATGAAAGCGCGAATTTATATCCGCGACCTGTTGTGCAAAGCTTGAAGCCGGGCTAATTGGAGGCTACGACTGCCGGCCGAGTTTTCTCGACCCCGGGCTTTAGCGACTGCGCGCGCGCGCGCGACGTCTTCTCATCTGGTATCGTGTCAATCCTTTCGCGGTTGTGGCTCTTGTGCAACGGCTGCGTCATCCAAAGTGCGCGGACTCCTCGGCTTAACGAGGGTCAGAAAAAATACCGTACGCGCGATCGCTAATGCCAAAGGATGGAGGAATCATTGGAGCTTCCTCTCGGGTTTCCTGCGTGACCGAGTGGCATGACTACGTGGGCCGTAAAGGGCATAGCCGAGTCAGAGGCTCCGGCGCGTCGCCGGAAAGGAGTAATGAATAAATCTGTGGGGAAAATCACCAGATGATTTCATTAGCGGCAATCCGACAAGTGCGTATTATATTGTGGAAAGCTGATTCAGATTTCCCCGCGGCTACGCTCTGGCTTGTTATCTATTATAGTTCTTGATAAGTCATTGTCCGTGTCGTATCCCACGATTCTGCTTCTCGATTCTTGGAAAGGCCGCGTCGAAGATCCGATGAACAATGCGATGAAACGCACAGAATGTATATGAGAGTTCGCATGCACTTGCACGTGCTAGAAATAACAAGAGTTCAAAGGCGTCTTCCGCTAAATGAGGTAAACAATAATAAAAGTACTGCTGATCCGTCGGTCGAAAAAGGGCAAGAGCCTGTCCAAGTCGGAGATGGCCCGAGCCTCGGGGCGGAAGAATAAAGCGACCGTGCCCAAGATACAAAGGAGGAGAATCAATGAGGAGGACAAGGGCAAGCGCTTCTCTGCCAAGCCACAAAAAAGCCCAAAAAGTGAAGATGGGCGAGGAGGGCCGCATATACGTGTGGACATGTCCTGCACGCACGTACAGCCAGCGGCCCGGTGAGTCATCCGCGCGCACAGCCACGCGGCCGGCTCTCATTGAGCACTCATTGACAGGCCGGGCCGCGGACACATTTTGAAACCCTGGACGAAAGCTCGCCGGCTACGAGGAAGTCCGAGGAGCTTGCGCGACGCGGCTGCCGATTCCAAGGCGCCCCCAGTCCGGGGAGACGAGAAGCCGACACCCGCCGAGACCGCACCCGCGCACAGACGCCCCGACTTCCGGTCATTTTCACAAGTTATTTTCGACCTTTGGCCTCTCGGTGTCCGTCAATTAAGGGGTTCGCTCGTGGGAGTTCCGCGAAGTCGGACGCGTCCTGTTTCGGATTAGAACTTTCGCCGAGTCGGTGAAAGGGGCAGCGCGCGGCTGCTTTCCGGGTGCCATCGTTACGTTTTTCACCCTAAAAATATGCCGGCGAGATCGATATACGCTCAATGTCAAAAGTTCTGATTAAATTTTTAAAGAAATTACGAATCAGCACGAGGTTGAACTAATCGGAATTCATATGTTTCAGGACGTACACTGTTTATTTCCTTGCTTCAAGTTTATTGCATCTTCAGCAGCAAATATCCTCTCAACTACTTTATCTATCAATGTACAAGAGCAATCGAAGAGCTTGCGACAGAAAAGAAATACGTCGCTATCAAAAGTTACGGAACCGTTCATATTTTTCTTCTCTTCTGCACAGTCTCCTAACTTGAAAGAGTAAGAAATTGAAAGGTCGACGAAATATTATACGATTTTGTATACAATATCTAGGGAGCTTTAGCCCTTTTCATCCACTGGGATCATACCTTTCCAATTCATTTGAATTTATCTAACATAAATTGAAAAGTGAAGAGGACAAATCTTCGGTTATCATTTGCAAATTATTCGCGGCACGCGAGGCGTTCGAGAGAATTGAAAAGAAAACCGGGCTGGCGCGAGGGGAGAGCACACGCATCGCCTCGTTGAAGCTGCAGACGTCGGTAGCCGGGATGAGGAGAGGCGCAGACAGATCCGTATACGATATGCACCGCCAGTTGAAAAGCGCCTCTGTACGCGCGCAACTTTGAAAAGGGTCCGGGAGCCTCCGTCGTACGTGCGCGACCTGGTAACTCACCCTACCCCCCGCGCAACTTCGCCTCTCCCGCTCCTTTTCCCTGGGGAAATGAGACGCATTTGAAGGCCCAGTACGTAGGATGTGTTTACCTCCTATTTACTTTAAGCTCGTCTGTTTATAACGTTAATGAAGGTCCGCTGCTTCATTTCGCAAACCAAAGTCTCGCATGCTGTTGTCAAGTACCTTTTGTATACAGCCATGTCGGGACTGTTCACTTTCAACTGCATACAATAAGGCGCTTTCTTATAAGACTAATGACCGTTGACCGTAAGCTTCCTACGTCAGAATGTTTAATATAACGAGACCAAAATTAATGCAAGGTATAAAAAAAATTTCTATTCTTATATGTAATATCCTGTTTTAAAAATCCTGTTTGCCACGGCCTATTAAATATAAAAAGAATTATTCAAAGTAAGAAAGTCAAACCGATGAAATAAGTTTTTTATATGATTTTGTACTGATTTTACTTAGCATTTTACGAAATAGTGTTGAAATTTACTTAATAATACAATTAATAATATTAATTAATAATATTAAAAAATACGCTAGATTCAATATTATTTATATTATTATTTCAATTTTTGACAAAACATTTGACTTTGTTCTTTTGTTTGTAACTTGGATTGTAATAAACATCTATTAAACAATGTTTCTTTCGTTTAATATTTTTAATTTAAAAAAATTCTTTTCGTGAACATAGTTTCTTTGTGATGAAGGCATTCAAAAGTAATATAAAAAGAAAATCACTTTTCAGTTGTTATAAATTATAATAATCTTTTGTATATAATACGATGAATAAGCGAGCAACTAAAACACGATTACGTATGTTTCTAATGCTGTAGAACCACAAAGAAGAATTTTTTTGGCAAAAGCTACTGAAGAAATGGTGTCGTCAATTCAAAGATAAGAATCTGCATTCTCTCGCTGCAGACGAGGGAGACGTCAACGGGTTCCCCAACATTTTCTCAGCGTCACTTCCCTTTTAGCTTGACAGGCCAGATTACGTGGAGGCATGCGCACGCCTGCATCCACGCGGCATGCACAAGTCAAAAGGTGCGCAACGACTGCGCGGAGAGTTGTAGTGGCTCGGTTGCGGTGCAGAAGCGCAATGCAGGAACGCACGTCAAACAGTAATCAGCGGCGGCAAACACCCGCGGTGGTAAATACATTGACGTCGTGTACGCGGGCGCTTCAGCGTTCCATTTTTGTGCTTCGAATACGGAAACGCAACACGAACACGAAACCAGGAGACGTTTACAAAACTAACATGCAGCATAATCAACACCATTTCTCGAGCTATCTCCACTAATTTGGCTTGCTTTATTGAATGGTTATAAATTGCTTTATCGAAACTGGTAATAGTTTAATACGATAGAAGTTTAAAATATAATTAAATATGATGCTTTAAAAACTGTTACTACATAGTTTTAAATGTACAATACGTTTTTTTTAAACAAAGACCAAAGACTTCACATCTTTTATATTCTGGTAGAAAATAAAAGCATGAAAATAAAACAGGTTAAAACTCGATTAAATAATAATACTTATATAAAATATAATTAATAAATAATTTGTTGCAATCATTGATACGAGGGAATAGTAGTTGTAATAATCCTTAAAGCAACACTTAAATCGTAAAATATAAATATAGGTATATTACCTGTATCTAATGCAACCATCACACATCTCACGTGTATTGTGTAAAGTGTAAGTAGCGGTTGCTGTTTTAAGCTGCTTATTAGCTTAATAATTAGCTCAAAATCAAGATAAGCTTCTATCAGAATAAATATAATTTTGAATAAAGAGTAAATAATCAAATTTTAAACGAAATGATAGACTCAATAAAATAATTAATATCGTTTTCGAACAAGTAATGGGTTATGTTTATTTATTTTTAGATTATAAAATATAATTTAGTCGTATGAACGTACATAATTAAGAACAAAACCTTCGCAATATAAATAAATATATACATGCGACCAAGAATACTTCAAGCTAATTATATTATTGGATTGAAAGGTCTAATAAATGAAAAAAAATACTTAAAGTTTAATACCAAGAATATTATAGTTAAACTTAAATGTTCATGTTTAAAAATTATTTTTAACAAAACGAGGGAACGGATTCAAATGTTTAAGTTTTTCTTTCGAGTTTTTATTCATCAACACGATGCCATCTGAAAGACTCAAGCGGAGCATACAGCATAATTTCCACATAGTGAATCTCCTTTAGCTTGACGACGACGAACAGCGGGAGAAGCAGTGAGAATTACAAAAACCCATTGCATTGTTGTCGAGGTAGCGCAAATTTTTCTCCGGGCAGATTTCTCTACCAGCCCGTTTTGCTTTAATGCGCATCTTTTTTTAGACTTCTGCGGCCCCCGAATACATCCGAGTGGGTTACGTATAAAAAAGGCGCGTAAGCTTCCAAGTGGAGGGTAAAAACGATGAAGCGGATTTATGGAGGAGGGTATAAATTGGATTTGTGCCGTGCTGACTTTCAGCGTGTTTGTCTGCTCTTGAATTTACATACGTGGAATAAATCTGCGGCGCTCTCGCACCCCCTACATAGTTCCATAATACCAAGTCTATATAGTTTAATCTTATGTTAAACAGTTCAAACGACCAATGAATTTCGTTTAACATACAGCTTTTCGTTCTACTAAAAACCCAATATTGCTTCAGTGAATCTGTCCTATTGTACGTTTTTCCCCGTACATCTTTTTAAGAGTAATTGCCTCGATTATCGTGGTAGAGTGATTTTCGAACAAGGTTCCCGCGCTAAAAACCTTGTAGATAAATTAATCGTCTACACGAATAATCCTCAATACAAATTCTCTAAGATTAAAAGAATTAAAGCGTACATCGTTTGATCCTTCACTGTTCGAGTACTTATGGTCATTAAGGATATCACCCTAGCAATAAATTGTATAATCCTTCTTCTCAATTGAATTTTTCGATCTAATATATCTAATAGATGATATATGATACTATGAAATAATCAATAATTCTACATTCTGGCATATTTTTCATTATTTCTGGGACAAGAAAATACATTTTTTAGTTCAGAAAACATAACGCTCTCTATTTCACATTTGATGCTTCACAAGCGTTATTTACACTTATAAGGTAACTATCCAGAAATAACTTTACGAAATCATCACTGGCGTGACAATAAAATGCCCAGTAGTAGTTGACAAGCACATTCAAGATTACTGCGTCTGATTTGTAAATACGATACGAATTCTGTAACACTCTGCCATAGGGACGTAATGAAAAGGTGGTTCATATGCCGCCGAATAGCTCTCATAAAGGGCCGCATCCAACTTGTTAGTGTTTTACAGTTTTTTTGATCCAGTACAATGCATCTGTAAACGACGGGTCAGAAGGAGCAAAGATGTCAAAGTATTTTTATTGATACAATTAATTGATACAATGATTTATACTGCAGTTATACTGTAGAATAACGGTATATTTTTCATTCGGCGCTATTCTACATTTTGATTTTCCTTTAAGCAAAAATGTGGATGTTCAAGTGTACTCGGCCTCATGGAGACTTGACCAGGTGGCCATATAGATTCAGCGGAATCACGACTAACGACTGCGGAGTAGGCAATATTGGTATTCCCTAGTCCCCAATGTGTGATTTCTCGCAATTCGAGGAGGAAGTTTCGAAATCGTACCGAAATCGCACCGGGCGGGGCGACGTTGCTCTCGTGAGCGGTTTACAGGCTGCTCTCGGTGCGCGCACCTTATCAATACTGCATGAGAACCGAGACCCCGTTCAACCCTCGGTTCGACCTCTTCTCTGTCCAGCCCCTAGTCCCTTGGTTGCCTCTCTTTTGCTCCCCTGCACCTATGGTGACGCACTCTGTCGACAAACACGTGCACACGTGTGTATTCATCGAGTTTATGTCCCCCGCTTTGCAATGCGGATTGTGCAGTACTGTTTTCGACCACTACATCGACAATGAGATTTAGTTTGATCGGTGTCAAAGTTACTCGGGTCCCTATGTTGATGGCGGCGGATGCGTGTTCGCGTTGCCGGACGTGTCAACCATTTAGTAGGAATTCTCGTGGAAATCACAACGACAGGCTCGGGAAATAAAAAATAAACGAGACTTTTCATGAAGCTACAGTTGTTCACCTACAGTGTCTCTTGTTGCGCAAATAATGTTACAATCGATCCCACAATTTTCAATTGAATTTCATTCTGTACTGTTGAAACAAAAAATTGATTTAATAAATTTAAAAAAAAACTTAATTTGTCAAAGAATCGATCAGAAACACAATGTGCGTTATAAATATGCAAAACAATGTAAATGAGCTACATTGAAATAATAAAAAAACTTAACAGTTTGATCGTAGTTTTGTATTAAAAATCACAGGAAATTCTTGTGCAGGAGGACAGAATTAATTAATTTGCCCAAAACTACCGAAACACCGGACGGAATTCGTGGAGAGGGAGATAGGTTTCAGTTAGTAAATCATTTCTCGTATACAAACACTTACAATCGATGGAACTTTAATGAATCGTACAGACGTTCAACTTGCTTGTGCAAGCGCGTGAGCACGTATACATAACCGGCTCTTTTGGTAGATAGAAACTCTTAGGTACATTCTAGTCGTCTGAAGGATCGTTCCGAAAGCAAACGATGCACGAACACATTCGAGCTTCGCACGACACGAATTCCAACTCTCGGACAAGTTGGCGCTTTAATTATGGAGGAAATAAGCAAGGCTAGCCCTTGGTCGAGCTTTTGAGTGCAATAAATCCCCGACGACTTGCAACAGCAGCGGGAAAGTTTTTTGCCCGCACTCACAATGCTTTCGCAGGCTGGCGCGTGTCAAACTCACGCACGGAGGATCGGCTTGGGCCGTTTGTGCTCGGTAGCTGCCGCGTAACGCGTCGATGCCCCGCGGATTTTTCCCTTCCCCCTGGCAATCCTTGCAAAGCGTTGGCGGACTGTTAAATGCTATCCATCGCAAGGGTCTCAGAAGCTAATAGCGTATTGTACTGGTGACCGCGAGAAGCTAGGCGCGCACGGTCATTAAAATGGGCGAGGCCGCCGGGCTAGAGTGGTAAAGCTGTCAAAGAAAATGGGGGCCGAAACACAAAGATGGGAAAAAAGGGGAAAAGGTTGAGAGCGCATTATGCGTCTGGGTGCGCGGTCGCGATAAGTGCACCGACTTCAAAGCTCCCGCGGGGGACGATGCACTAGCGGGGCGAGTCCCTAATTACAACGTCGGAATAACGCTCCGCGGGGTTGGGCTAGGCCTCCATTAACTCCACCCTGAAACGACGCCCTCAAAAATCTTTGACCATTGTTGTACCCACGGGCATGTCTTTGGCCGCGCATCGGCGATGCGTGAGCCTCAGACTTGGCGCATCTCTGCCCAGCGACCGGACTTGACTCTTTGTCATCAATGTTTTCTTTGCGGCTCTGTCGTGTAAATTAGAGCTATCCCAGATTAAAACGACAACTGGACTGTAAAACTAAAGGCGCGCATCCTATATACTGACAGTTGTACGACTGCGGAATGACGAAGAGTGAGCTTTTATAGGAGTGGATATAAAATTATATCCATTCTTTCAATGGCCTGCAGTCCATGGAATAGAGCTGCGGCGCCTGGGGAGAGGCTCACGAGGACTGTGAGGTAGTGCCAGTTGGCTCTGGCCCCGGGCGCCCGAGCGACGCGACGCGCCCCCCCGCAAAGCTGTCCCGAAGCCGCCGGAGCTTGGCTAGCGAGCGCACCTCCGCGACTCCCGCCAGAATCAGGATCCTGCGACTCACCGATACGTCATTGTCGTCGGATTGCGGCATTGGGTTTTTTCGCGCGATCGAAGGCGCCGCAATTGAGATACAGTCGATAATTACAGAGTTATAACCAGAATTGACAGGTAGTATTTGAATGACGGATATTCCTGGCATTAATTTCATGCACATATTCTTAAAAGAATACCTCGGTGACGTGTGTACACTACATAATAATAGATAATAATAATAATATGGATATAATAATAACAAAATAGATTAAATCCTTTGACTTATTAAAAGGATAAAACTGTTGGCAGAGTTTGTTTGTTGCATTTTTTTCCAAATTGCACAAAAGATCTACAAATTCGAAGGCAAGACGTGCATCCTCCGGTTGGTACTTCCTTCTGTCTTTGTAGCGATTACAGCTCGTGTAGCGGAGCCACACGGCGGTAGGAGCACAGGCGCCGGAAAATTAAACCGAGGTGGGAGCGCCGCGTAGAAAGCCACTGAAAGGCAGTAAAAACGGGTCGTCGAGCGTCGTCGGGTGGTAGCCGCTCGCGGTTCATTGGGCCGCCGAGTGTCGCGCGGCCATTAATCATCGGCCGAGGAGGCCCCCCCGGCCCTGTAATTCCTGCGGCCGCGTACATCGCCTCGAGCCTCGGAAGCCGGGCGGAGGCCCTGCCTCGCAACCGCCGAGGTCGTCGGCCCTGCTAATCAGGAACTCCCGGGGGCGTTGCGCGCGCGCGGCCCCGCGGATTCGACGAGGCCGCCCGGGCGTTATATCGATCAACGGGAAAGGGGGGGACGAGTCCGCCAGCCGGACGGCCCTCCTCGCGACGTGGCGCCCCGGGGCCCCGGCCTGCGCCAGCCTCGCCCCGAGATAAAGAAGATCCTCCGGGCGAAAGAGACGTTTTCATTTGTCATTGCGAGACAGCGGCTCGGAAATTCGGCCCGCGCCAGCAACTCGAGCGACGGCCGCGCCGTGGCCCCCCTCGCCCCCGCGGCGCCCAGCCTCTTTGTCTCTCGCGGTATATAGCCAGTCCAAAAACCCACGTCAGGGTAATAAAGTTCAAGTGCCGACTGTTGCGAAAAAGGCTACTTTGCGATAACTCTTGGGCTTACTACCGACGACCGCTGACGGACTCGATAAGACCTTCGAGGCTCAGATTATTTCGCTATGTTCGTCATTGAATATAAGCTGACCAATCGTCAAACTGACGCCCGCTAATGCCACATAGTGACAACAGGAAAAATTGGGCTGTCGTTCAATGAATAGTTCTGCGGTGATGTATACCAACGCGAAAATGTGTTCTGATTCACAGCGTCGATTAAACATACATATTGGATGCGCAAGTAAGCTATTTTGATGACTATTTTGATGGGCTTGACATCTTCTACACAATCATGCTTCAAACGGATAAAGACAGTTTTGACAATTCTGATAACAATAAAACATCCAGTTTTTATTGTAAAACTGTAAAGGAATACGGAATTTGTATTGCGAACACGTACCATTGGTATTTTCAGGTTAATATAGACGTTTTGTTAAAATTCGCTGTAATGTCGTAAAATTCTCGTCTTATTTTCCACGAGGGAAATCGAATTCGGAACTCGATTCGGAATACACTAGTATTACTCCAAATCGAGCCAAATCTATCTTTTAAATATTTTAAGGCAGAATACTTTTGTTACACAACTAAGGTGAAGCTTCACCTATTAAATTGTAAGTTCAATTACTTACAGCGCCGCTAAAAAACCAGCTGAAAAAACAAATTATAATAACTATAATTTCACAGGTAATAATTATTTTAAAACAGACAATAAAACGTACTTTTTAATGCTTAGATTTTAGTTACAATATATTTTACAAAACGAGTAACTTTTTAGATATAAATAATTAGAGTATATTAATAGACTTTGACTTCGAAGATTTTATTAGAATGAGTCTCCGGTATGTAAATAATTGAAGCTATGCATTGATAGAATAGTCCTCATTAAAAACTAGTGTTGGACGAAGGATATAATAATTAAACTATTAAATAAATTATAATAATTTTATAATTTCCGTCGTCACCGGAAATAAACGTATAGATCGGAATATAACATATGCACATTTAATATAAAAATAATAAAAATATATAATAGTCTAATAAATGATAGTCTAAGTATTTTTTCTATTTATATAGAATTTTTAATTAACAACAACAATACAATAAAAAAAATACTAAAGAAGTCAGCGATACTATATGTTCTCTCGCATATTCTTTTGAAAAAATATTGTTCTACTTGTATTACAGATCTTATTTAAATTCTTACAAAATAAAGTTATTTAATAATTAAATTGGAATTTGGAAGTACAGCTTGAATGCTAAAGTAACACTGGTAGAAAATTCAGCATATTATATGACCGGATGATTATAATTATGAGCATGTTATGCTCAAAGCTTGACACATCCCTTCAAACATTCCTAATAAATAAACATTTGTAAATGAAATACAATAAATAGTAATTATAGTTGATATAATAAGAATACACAATAATATTTGCACACCTTTATATTGCTTTAAAATTAAATGTATAAAAAGTAAGTGTATCTATTATATTCTCATACCTATATTTACTCGGTCATTCTTTCATTTATGTATTTATGTGTATTTTGCACGGTGGTACATTGTTAAAAAAATTACATTAAATTTAATGTAAATCTAATTAAAACTATCTACTTAAATGTAACGAAAAGACAATTATTTTATTATTATTGGTATAGTATAAGAATAATTTTCATTATATTATTTCATAACTTTATATTATATTTAAACATAATAAGAAATGGTTCATTAAAAAACAATAATTTAAATAAATTTTTTTAATAGTGAGTTTTTAACAGTAATCAAATAAAATGGAACCAAACTAAAAGCACGTTTACTTTAAAAAATTTAAGCAATGAAAGTGGATCAACTCAATAAACTATAATAACTTAATAATGTGTATTCATTTATTAAAAGTGTATGTTAATTTAAAAATCAGTTACTTGTATCAACAAACTTCAATAATAACTTTAATGGCGTAATTATAAATTCAATTGTCCAGTACAACGATATTAGAAAGTAACAAAAAATACAGATACATATATACTTCGCACATCTAAAGTTCAGTATAATTTTTGTTAAAAAATGTAGGTCGCAGGAATAATGGGCATTAAATAAAGCTTGAAATGGTTATCTAATATAAAATTCTTAAAATAAATACATTTTTTTAATGATAAAATTTTCGTAAAATTTCCTAGAAGGGAAGGAGCTTATGTAGCTCTCAAATGAAAAAGGCTTTCTTGGCCTTTGAAGTATAAAGAGTCAGAGATTTTCATAGGAGATCAGTGACGACCCAATTTCTCTCTCACATGTTAGCAGTAAAGAGTGCCTGGAAGCTTAGACCTAAAGTGATCTAAATCCTAATCACTTGTCGCCTCCTTTCCTTCTCTTTCCCGCTTTTTCTACTTACTTCCCTTTGCCACTCCATTTCCGCCTCGGGCCTTTCACGAGGTGCGCGAGAAACATGGAAAAAGTCTACGAACTATGTTTAGATCGCGGGATTGATTTCTCGCGTCAAACGTTAAATCCCGAGGAATAAAAAATGAAATAAAAAATGTAAAAATAGAGTTTGGGTACTGCTGGTGCAAGCCCAGTACGATTGACACATTTATACGTCTGAATTGGTAAGTGCTTACAGTTTATTAAACTATTTTTAAAATACAGGTCTGCGCGTTAAAGTAGCTTTTAGTGATCGACATCATGTCCAATTTCGATATTCTTCAATTTTTCTTATATTTGATCTAAGAAATTTCAGAATGGTGATTAAACCGTAATTACAATACTAATTTTAGTTCGTTCCCGCGTCACCCATTACACACTACTGCCCTATTGATACATTGACGGTAGGCTTATCACACTTTCGCTCTCATTTCTAAATATTTTTGATCCATTACTAATATTTTTTTCATCCTACTTTTCTTCAAGAAAAAATTCTATAATTTTTCACAGCAATACCTTTTACAGGTATGTTATTCGAATCATGACATTGTTAATGTTTCCGTTAATAGTCGCTGAAGCGACCTTTAGATATCACTTTTACTGTAATTCCTCGTATAATTCAGTCTCAACGCTTTCAAGACAAGAAAACACGATCAAAGATAGCAGGAATTTCTTTGAAAGCTTATTATGTAAGTACTTGTACTAAGTTAAAGAATTAAAGCAAATTAATGTAGAAAGATTATCATGCTCGTTATAATGCATAATTTATAGATCGTGCTCAGAAATAATTGGAGAAGACGGTGCAAAGGCCGAGGCCGGGGCATAACAGTGGAAGGCATGGTATGAAAGACGAGCTGGAAGCCCATGGAAAATACCGAAGAAAATATCGGTTCCCTGTAATGAAAGGCCGATGGCAAATGCTGCGGAAAGCCGAATCATTTAATTGAAGCCTGGCGCCTTTGATTCACGCCCGCGCTCGTTTGCCGCGATCCAACGATTGGCCGCTTGGGCGCCGACAGGGACTCGCCGTTTAATTAAAACGCCGCCGTGGCAGGGGTTCGACGGATGCGGTCGCCTGCCCTGGCACAAGAGACTCAGCGAGCAATTAGCGCGACGCATAAATTCTTTTGTCGCGCGCGGGCTTGTCACGCTTGGTGGAGGCGGGAGGAGGAAAAAAAATAGAGGCCGGCGCGTTTTTTGTCTACAAGCGCGCACGTGCGTCCGCCCCGGCGCGTAAAAGTAGCCGCGCGACCCGGAGAGGCGGCCGTATAAATATCAGGGGGGGGGGGGGTCGAGGTGTCCCGTACCCCTCCGACGACTTGTTATGACTGGTTACGCGGAACTATCGTGCGGATACGCGCGCCGGTGGGCCCGGCTTACCTCCGATCCCAGGAAAGGCATCGCGCGTTATTTTGGAGCCGGCGGATACCGCGGCCCGGGAGTAAAAGAAAGCCCGGGTGTCGCGCCAAATTGCACGGCTTGCGAGCGGACCGCGAGAGCCTCTTTGTCCCACTCGCGTGTTTACATGCACAGGCGAGATGGCGCGCGTCTGTGTCGAAAGCATTCTTTCGTTATTTATCTGCCTGGAGCTGGCCGTGCTTTCCTTGGCCCGCGCCCGTCCCCGGGAGCCGCGCTAAAAGCTCCCTCGGCTCTTTACGACTCCCTATTTCTTTTGATCCCTCTAATCATTCTGCGAAAGTATTTATCGCTTGTATTACCGATCATTCGGCGTAGCGCATGAACCGAGGATCAAAGCGTGACTCCAAGTGCCAAAAAATACCGCCGAGTTCATTAACACTTCATTTAAAGCCTCTTTTTAAAAATATGTAAATAAATACCATTTATTTTATTCCCAGCTAAATATATAAATATACAAGAATGAAAAGAATTCTTTGGAAAAATCCTCGATCATTGGTTACAGTTTCATGGTGTGAAGATACTGTATTTAGTTGACTCGTTGCGAGAATCGTAATATATTTTATGCAATCGCTGATAAATGGTCTACTCAACGAATTTAAACAAGTTTATTTACAATTAATAGATCAATGCAATTTTTATTCAACAATAATATTAAAATTAATTTAAAAATAATAATTCTTTAATCGTTAATTTAAATTTGAATAAATTTGTTTTCAAATAATCTGTCATGTTAAAACTTAGTTATTTATTTGTGCATGATATACATATGTGATATTTTAAGCGAGATATTCAGTCGAGTTTTAAGTTATTATTAAGGCGGAGTTAAGTTATTAAGTTATTATTATAAAGGTTTTTATCAAAATTGATTGATATTGATAATTGTTTCTCAAAAATTTTAACCATGGCAACTATAATTATTTATTTGTAGAAAAAATGACTTTTGTGCGATTACTGCTCCAACATTGTTACATTCACCCTGTATAGACGAGAAAATTAATGTTTTTGATTCAATACGAAATTCTTTATAAATGCAAATGTTAAATATTCTTCACATTATGAATTATAAGTAAGCAAAGCTTAAAAAAAATAATATAAAAAGAATTAATTACAAAAACATTAACCTATTAAATATTTAGTAGGAAAGAAACAGATAGGAAAAGAAACAGTTTCGACCAAGTCTGATAGCTCGATCAGAGAGAGTATACGACGTGAAAATAGAAGGTTTTGTTGAAATCGAATTAATAATATATACATGGCATCCGATATTTAAGTTGTAGAAAAACTTTTATATTTAACTATCACCGAGTTACAGACTGTCTAGAGTATCTGCACCTGTACCGAGAGATCGTGAACCTCGGCGAAGCGGACAATAAAACAGAACAGGTAATAAGCAAATGGTTCAGATATCTTGCCACAATGAAAATAAAGAGAGATAAATCAGCATCGCGACATAGCTTAAGCGGTGTTGGTCGAAGCTAGGCAAGCGAGCGGACAAGTGGGTACAGAGTTTGTACTAGCAGGAAAAAGTATACAGAGGGTCTGGAATCTGACCGTTAAAAAAATTAAATTCTTCTACGGGATTTGTTCTCGGGCGTCTGTACCGCTGGCTTCAATTTTTTTTTGGCGATTGCGCCGAGTAAGAGCCTTCGTCGCAAAGCGTCAGTCGCGCTTCGGGCCTTTGGAGTCCTACATGAACCCCTTGCCGGCTGTGTCCCCGGCTTAATGAAGTAGCGCGCGGTGCTACCGCGGCCCGAAGTTTCGGCGCCCGCTCGGACAGGCGCCGCGGAGGCCGGGGCTTACGTCCATCCGAAGGAAGGCCGTCCGCCCGCGGCTCGTTTCGCGGGGAAAAGCGCAATAGCGGGAGATGCTATCGGGGCGGTTTAACGAGCGCTTCCTGCGCGAGCGCGGGCGCGTCTCCTTTCCCACTGTCGATCAATTATGAAAATCCCCGGGGGCTTTTGTTCGCCGGCGGTGCAAAACACCTGCCGCGCTCCTCCGCGTTTATCGCGGGGAGGGATAGGTGTGCGAGGAGCCCCATCATCGCTCGCCACAGTTGTTGGGCCCATTGGAAAGCATGGCTGGGTCGCCGCGGATCCTACCGACGAGCCAATTTTCAGAAGTTCCGAAATCCAGCCGCGTATAATATACTGACATAATATGGCGCGTTGGGATTGTCAGTCGGGGATTGAGACCGATGCTCGAGTCTTCAGCCTCTCCTGCCCAGTTCATTATAAATACGACACAATTACTTATTACGGTTGGTGCCCGTGTATATAAGCGCCGCAGCAAGAATAACTTGATTGCGGTGTACCATTAAGTATTGTTTAAGGAACGTATACGACTTAATGGTCCTACAGCTTTAAGCGTTTCTAAATTACCTCGATGATTTATTTCAAGAGAAAGAGATTAACTTTTATTACGCCCTGTTTACTATCTTATTGAGGAAATAAAGAGGTTGAAGATGGTTTTTAGTCCATCAACCAACATTTGAAATACTAACTATATTACAGGAAAAGGTTACGTGCAAATAAAAAAGGTAATTCAAGAGTATATCCTGTAAAATATCTAAAAATATATTGGATTCACTTACTTTCAATTTTTTCGTTCTAATTACTTGAACCGTTGCTAAATTTACATTATATATGTTCGGTACCCCAAGTCGCAAATAGAATTTATGAATACATGTAGTTATATATAGTTAATCCACAAGTTAATTTTACTACTCGGTAGATCATCACCCGCGCGCCATGCACGTCAGTTTTTCCGGGCTAACCTAACAATCGGACAATACACCTCGCGGGTATCGATGGAACGGAGCTCATTCGGCATAGGCAGAAACAATAATATGCTTGTGTTTAAGGTCTTCTCCCCCTTCGAACTGTCTCCAACTTGATAGTGTATTTCTCACACATTCAAGACCGACTGAGAATCAGGGGAGTGGGGGAGGACCGAGGGGTGAGGGCTTTAGCGTATTTAGTAAAAGTTCAGTTGAGATTCAGACCTCAAATCGAGCGGTGGTTTTCGGCAACGAGCCTTCATTAAAACAGTCGAATTACCTTTGAGTAATTTCCCGCGCTATCGATCGAAAGGAGAGTGATGGTGACTGTGCAAGTGTCCGTTATACGTGTGCAGTGATACACCCTCGTACGTGAAGCGGGATTCATGACGAGGTGGTTTAACGTTCGATAACATTACACACTCTCGCACGTGAAGCGGGATTTCACGACGAATCGATTTATTACGTGAAACACTCATACACTCTCGTACACGAAGCGGGATTTCATGACGAGCTAACTTTAACACGTCATATTCATATACGTATTTGTGGTTTTTTTATGCCGCTAAGGCTTTTTCCCCACGAGAGCCAATAAACAAAATATCTTTGGCTCAAACCAGTGTTGTTTATTTTCACACCTTACCCTTAAGAAAAAAAGTCTTATAATCGGAAAGGAAATACGAAACAACTCCATACATAGTATAACAGTTTTTGGTAATATATTACTATATTATCTTGACAACACTTTGTACATTTTCATAGGGCTTCTATTAAAATGAAGTTATATTCTGATAGTACATTCTATCAGGAGATTTAATTTAAGGGCAAATGTAAAATTGTAGAAAATGAAGAAATGTACAGCGACAAGCTAAAGAGCGTATTCGAAAGAAGACCGCAGAGCAGACAGTGCAATAACGCACCTGCCTATTAGCGTAGTTTAATTTCTTCATGTCGTCAGGGTCTACTTAACGCGACATACAGCGTTCCAAATAACAAACGCACTTTAAGAGCGCGCATAACCAGTACACTGTGTAGCCTTTTTGAAAGAGCGGCCAGCATAATAACAGTAACGCGAGCACTCGATCCAAGAAGGACGCGTGCACTTGGATTTTGCCACGGCCGCTCGCCCCGCCTGCAAGTGACACTACACGTCGAGCGCACTGTGTGGCCGCGACGAAGGCACCTCCGCCCGAGTCAAATGCCAAGAATTTACGCGTGGAAGAAGGAAAAAAAAAAAAAAGAAGCGACCTCGCGACCCGTTCCCCCCCTCACCCCGGAGAAAGTCGAGCCGGCCTCTCGCGCGGGCCGATCTGCCCGCGCGGTAATTGCCTTTATTAAAATGTTACGCGTTCTAGTTCTCGCGTGTGCGCGGGGGGGAGGAGGAGGCGCGAGGGGCCCCCGGCCAGCCGAGCGTGCCGCCCGGCCAACGAGCCGCCGGCTCTTTCTTTCCTCCGGGCGCACGGGCGCGTGTCCGCGGCGCGCTGATACGCCCCAGGAGATGCGCGGCCGGTTCGTTACGGGGAAAGAGGAGCCGCGCGGGGCCGTTGTGCCGATCGTCGCGCGTACCGACCGAGGGCAATCGGGGGGGTAACCTCGCCCCCCTCTTTTGAAAGAGGCGGGCCGGGAGCCGGGGACACCGGGAGGTAAGCACGCGAAAGCTCCGCGGTAATACCCACTCGGGCTTAAGCCGAGGTAAGCTTGAATATCTTACATGCGCCGCTGCTTGGGGCTCAATGCGGTGCGTGCAATTTTAATAGCTTTGTACCGGATGGCTAGGGTTTTTCGGCTTGCTGGGCTGAACGTACAGTCGAAGCTTTCGGAGCCAATAGAGAGAGCAAGCTGGTCAAATTGAAAAATACCGTACAAAATGGAGATCTGTTGCTTTGTATGCATAAGTGATTACTTTGGTTATTCTTGACAGTTGCGACAAGAGAATACAGAATTACCTGTGCTAAGTTAAAACGTACCGCTGCACTAATAATATATATCACATCGACCGAGTGCAACAAGTATTTTGTTTTTTGCAATAAGAACGTTTATGATTTCTTCAGTTGTATTCAAAGCAGTATTATGTATAATGCTCATATGATATATGTGTATATAATTATAAATTTATATATACATTTATATATACGTCATTTTATGAAAGTATTTCAAGTGCGCTTGAGGAGTAAATTATTCGAGGCCTGTCCATAAAAAATTAAAGTTAAGGTATAAGTGAAAGCGTAGAGCCGGCAACTATTGCAGTGCGACTATTCAGTTACCCGTCCTACATCTCATGCTTAATTTCGATAAAAATCTAGAATCTTGGAAAATCTGTCTTCTTTACATAGGATCACAGGAGAAGCAATTCATGCTCTTTATTTAAAACCAAGATCGATTATTTTTTTCTTGTGTCAATTATAGTTTCCCATATTATCAATTGAACGAAGATAAAAATATCTCAGGAGCATAAAATAACCGCTTAAATCCCGAGATAAAAATATAAAAATAAACTGCATTGTCAGATAACTGTACTTACAATGGCATGCGTATCGTTTTATGTAATCGCGAGCTTTACGCGTACGCGATTTTACCTCACTCGTCGGGATATATGCGTTTGTCGGTCAGCCCGAGGTCGATACGGCGCGCCGCGGCTGGACCCTCCGGAGGCGTACCGCGAGAAAGTGCAGGAGCCAGGGCCGGCGCCGGTTGACGGCTCAGCGGGCAGATCCTCCCGTGTTCTTGGCGCCGCCGGTTAATTAAGCCGGTCGCGCTCGCAGGGGGCACGAGCACTCGGTGCGCCGCGGCCCCCTTTTTTTTTTCTTTCTCGCCGCCGTTCCGCGCCCATATCGGCCAATTAATCCCGGGTTTTTCCCGCGATCGCCGGCCTAGAAACGGGTTTTTGCGCCGGGCCGAGGATTTACGGAATGCCGGGGGTTCGCGCGCGGAAAAACCCGGGGATTTATCGAGTCCCTTTGCCCGGGGATATATTCCGCGGGCCTCCGCGCTTACCTGCGCCTCGGGCGGGAGTACTCCGTATTAACACGGCGACGCGTTGCACCTTTGCTCCTCGGGGGCCTTTTTTGGAAACTCACCTGGAACAGAAACAATTGCAATGTATAGTGGGCCGATAACGAGCAGCGCGCGTTAATCGCCTGAGCGCATTGAATTGGTGCCCTGCTTATTGGGGCTTATATACGGGCGGACGATGCACCTGACAGCACTCGTATATGTACGTTGCGCAACGCTGAAAATCGGCCGATGCCTCGAGGCGTCAGGGAAACGCGTGCAGCTTGCACACGTCCGTCCAAGCACCTCGCTTAAACTCCATGCTTTCATGGTTTCTTTTTTTTTATTTTTTCCTTTTTTTTTTTTATCTTAATGTCGAGGCTAGAGCGAGGTGGGAACGCAACAACGGCAGATAGCATCTCGCTCGGGGAGGGGAGATAAGGTCAAATGGCGGCGGAAGCGAGGCGGCTCGCGGGAAAGCCGTATAGCGGCCCTTGTCATAAGGCGCGGGTTTTACGAGTTTTTGTTTCGACAGGGGGAGCCGGTGCTCGGCTCCTTTCCGCGGCCCTTCAGACGCGCCCTCGGGCCGTCGATCCCCGCGCGGCTCCCCGTATCTCGCCTCCGGGGCTTTATGTCGGCCCACGCGGCATTATCAAGCGGAGGTCGCGCCGCTCGCATTAGCATAGCCTACGGAGCGGGTGTATTATGTACTAGTAGGAAAATCGCGAGGGTCCTTTGTCGCGGCCGAGGCAAATTAACCCGTCGCTCAGCGACAAGCTTGCCTAAAGGCGGCAGAGAGAGAGAAAAAAGTCGTCGAGGAAGGAAGTCAGCGGCGTAGATGAGTATCGCTGATTCTCGGTGTAAACTGCGGGAGCCGTGGGCGCCGCGTGCCGCCGAGGAAAGCGCCTCGTTACGCCCGGCCCCCGGAGACCAGCCTGGGCGCACCCAAGGACCTCGCGTTAAACTGCCGCGCTGCACTTTGATCCCCGATGGAATTTTCTCCACGAGACGATCCCGGACGGGCACGCGTACCCCGGCTGGAGATCTCGCGGCGCGCGTCGGCGTGCCGGAAGCCGCGCTGCAGGCCCGTTCCGCCGGGGCGAGCTTTACGAGTGCAGGTGGAGGGCCGGCCTCCGCGAGAGTATACATATAGAGATCGGCGAGCCGCGGACGCGCCGTCGACGGCCTCGCGCTTCGTTCCCGCGGGAGGAATGAAATCGAACGGGGCATTCGGTGCTCAGGTGTGGTCGGCTTAATTGCGCCTCGCCGGCCGACCTTGATCCGCTTTTCCCACGCCGGGAATTTTAACGAAGGATGCTTCCTCCTTTTTTTTTTTTTTCCTTCCTCCAGTTTTTCTTTTCTCTCTCTCTCTTTTTTTTTCTTTTACGCCACACGCGGCTAATTAAATTTGCCCGCGCACTTTACGAGCGCATCAATTGCGCGCCACGGAGGTTATATGCGCGCGGCCTTCCCCCCCCCCTCCTCCTCCTCTAACGCGCCACCACTAAATTACGCGCTTTATACGTGTGTATATGCGCGCGCGTGCAGAACACACGGCGGCGGGTGGAGTACGCGTGTATATGCGTGTATCGCAACGGCCGGAGAATTCGATTAGCCGGCCCGGCCGGCCTTCCACTCCTCGATTATATGCCTTCATTAACATTCTTCCGGCGGCCGGGCGGCCGCGCCGACGCCGCGGCTACAGAGTATACGTCCGCGGCCGGCCGATTGTCCGGGGGGCCCGCGCAACGAGCCTCTAATTGCGCGGCGAACGGCCCACTTAACAAATCCTCGCGGGCGCCCCATTAAACCGCGGGGCCCCGATACGATCGGCCCGCCGGTCCTTGCGCCGGAGGAATTAACATCGGCCCTCCACCGATTCTTCCCGGCTAATTTTCACCCCGTTCTGGACCGAAGGGGTATCTCGAGCGACTCTGCACCCGGCTTCGAATACGGCTTTCCTTTTTCCCCAGCTGACCATTCACTTGACCGAGGAGTTGGGAAAAAAGCGGCTTCGGTTCATATACGCTGCGTGCCAGTTACTCCTGTCAGGCTTATACGTCAGTAGCCACGGAGCTTGCGACCTCGAGAGCAGGTCCTCTCGCGCCCGGGTCCATCGGCAGAGCAAACCCAGGGAGCGGCGCGTCATCTCCGGCCGCGGGAAAAGGGCCTCGGGAGCGCCGGGGGGCCTTCCCATGGCGGCGGGCCCCGGCTAATGGCCCCGGGCCGGTTTTTGCGCGCGGCGGCCGCGCGGGTGGCGCGCTCCCGAGTCGAATCGTCGGCCTGTGGGAAGCTGGTGAAAAATCGGCCTGGCAGAGGAGGAAAGAGAAAAAAAAATCGGGCCGTCCCGCAGGCCTCCTCGAAGGCGCGCCGGTTGACACGGCCGACTACTCGACCCTCGGCTAATGCTCGCTAAGCGCTGGGGGAGTCCCTCCTCTCCGCGTTCTAGGGGGACGTTGGCGACCCTGTTTCGGTTTAGGCTTATGGCCCCCCCCCGGCTTCAAAGTCGGGAGCCTCTTCACTCCGCGGTTGCACGGCTTTCAAACTGCGAGCCTCCCGCAAAGTCCTTTGATACAACAAGGGGTCAGCGTGACTCGAATCCATCTATCACCCGCGTATCGAGGCTCCCACAGTTTGACCAATCTACTTCTTATCTAACCACGGTCATTTGCATACGCGTACAGTCTATTCTTATGGTGTGCCAGTCAAAAAAATCACTTTTCATCCTCAACTTTAAGCCCTAATCTATCAACTGATTCGGATTCATTTGCATGTGTTAATCAAGTGATCGATATCAGCGTTGTACCGCTCTGCCCACAAACTGCTTCTATTATTACGTTACGCGATAACTTAAAAATAAAACACGACTACGTAAACGCATCTATCGACGCACGCGATATATCGTTCGCAGTACGCAAAAGCCGTAGCAAGAACCGCGAGGAGCCAAGTCGCGGGATTAACCACGTGACCTGCTCCGAAATCGAAACAGCCAATCAGTGCCCTGTGCGGCCGAGCTATAACGACGCGGATCCACGAGTTTGGAAGTCCGCGCAGTCAGTCCGCCTCCGCCTCGCCTGAGACTAAGTCAACCTTGAGACTGAGAACTGTGCCCTTCGCACGGGTAAAAGGAGCCCCGCCGCCTTGCTTTCGCTCGGAGCGGACGCCCTACGTCCGTCTCGTGCATACGAGGGACAGGTTATGCTAGCTACGGCCTGTCGCGGGGAGAGTCTCGATTAGACGTCGCGTCCGCTGCGCGTATTTCTAGTTTTTTTTTTTATCACCTATCAATCGCGAAGGATCGTCACGTGTATTTTTTTTAAATAACCAAACGGCACCCGCTCTCCTGTGCAATCGCTCATTTTACATTTAAATAACTACCCCTGTTTATTTGGGGCTACCTCTTCCTCCACAATTTCCTCGGGAGCACCTGAGTTGAGGGGGCAGCAAAGAGTCGAGCGCGTACGATTTTATCATTTGCCCGGCGAGCGGCGGCAGTATCAATGGCATAATGTACAATTAATTAGAGTTAATTATATATTTCATATATTACAAGGCAATGAATATTTTGATTTTAAAAATTATTTTTGCTTATACGGTCTGCTCATACAATGCAGTTCAACTCTCGTTAAAAATTTCACGATTTATTGTTTATTGTTCATATTTATACTCAACATTTTATTAATATCCTAAATATCCTGTATATAGGCGCAAATTAAAAAAAAATTACGTGGACTTTAAAAAGAATTCACGGAATGTTTTAATATAGTGTGCAAGAATTTTGATTCGCGGTAATAAAATATTAGCTTTGTGACGTAATAATTACAAAAAATTCTATAGCAGCAATGTTTTAAGGTACATAAGGTAAAGGTAAGTATACGCATTTTAATACCGGGCAATCGTGGTATTTTTCCAATATTCAGGAAAACGAAACACGGCGCGTATTGGGCATTGCCGCGCCGGGAGAAGTAAGCGGTATAGAGCCGGGCGTCCTACCGGACTCGAGCACTATCTACTTAGGCGCTGGTGGGCTGGCGCGATCGGCAATCGCGGCCCCGAGGAAACCAGAGTGGAAAGCGCCGATCGAGTGCCGGGCGATTCTCATTACGGGATCGTGAGATCGCCGGGCAATTAAACCGAGCGGCGGAATAAAAAGGCCCGCGGGAATGCGGCGATGATTCGCGTACTTAGCCCCGGAGCGGCGTCCGCGAGGCTCGCGGGGACGACACGGCTTGGCGGTTCGCCTGGGAATCGCCGCGAACGGGCCGATGATCGCCGGCTAATCCGCCGGCGCAAAGGATCTCCCCTCCCTACCCCTGTCTCGGCCGGCCCCGCGACGGCTTTAATCAAACTTGAGCCGTCGCTCCGAAAATTGAATCGACGGCTCTCCTGATGACTTTTTCCTCTCCGCGGTGTACTTTGCCAGGCGCAACTTTTCTAGCGTAATAAAACTTTATCAATTACACACTTTGCCGGCCGGTTTTTGAAGCCGGCGCTTGATCCCCACACTTTAACTCGAGCTCGGCTTTTTCCTCGCGCCTCCGTCGACTGCCCACGAATAAATTAACGGCGCAAATACGCGCGCGTCTCCGCTTGGGAGGGAGCGACCGGTGAATATAATACCGGCACCATAACGAGCGACTCTGGAAGATTCTTTAGATAGGGTGATTAAGGGCGCCCCGGTAGGCTAAACCGCCTATTTCGAACCATCTCGAGAAAGTCGGCTGCGCCTCCGTTTATTTCTCCCTTGGGAACGCGGCCGAGTTTCCGCTTGGAGGCGGCTGCCTCGAGCGCACTCGGCGCGGGCCCGGGGCCGAATTATCGGCGCGCCAATCGGTTCGCCCGCCGCGAGCTAACGAACCTAATTCCTAGAGGAGCAGCCCTTGCGCGAGCCTCCTCCTCGCGCCAGATGCGATAATAACCTTTCACCCCGGCGAGAAATGATTGGCAATCAAACTTGCCGGTATATACACGAGTCGCCAAGAGCTGTCCCGGGGAAGAAAGAAAAAAAAATGGCGGTGCGGATGCAGGAGGCCGGCGGAAAGAGGCGCTGGCTCGCTAATAATCGCCCGCTCGAGATCCTCCGCGCAATTACACTCTGCCGCGGTATCTCGGGCGCGGCTCGCCGAGTTCCTCGTATTTTCACGAGGTTATATATATATATGTGTGTGTGCCGGCGAGGCCGCATTGCTCGCGCGCCCCCTTATCGAGGCATTCGAATCGTGGGGGGGCAGGTTGACTTTCAATTTAAAAGCCGGGGGCTTGATTTTGCCGCGGGGCGCGGGGCCGCAGTTAAAACAGGAATGCGCCCGCCGCGGCTCGTTTGCCCGGACCGAGTGATAACCGCGCGCGTTTAATACCCCGAAGGAGGAAGAAAGGGAAAAAAAAAAAGAATAATAATAACGCGCCCGGGGTATTTAGGCGGATCGCGGACGTCTCGGCACGGCGAGAGGTGGTCGCGAGGGGGCGGATATACACACAACGGAGGCCGCGCCATCGATCGCTCCCCGAAAAACGGCCGGCCGGGGGAGAAAAAGCGGGCGCGTCCGGTTGATTGTGCTCCCCGCGGCGGATAAGGGCCGGCGGGCTTGGTGGTGGGGGGGAGGGGCCGGCGGCGACCTTGCTCACGGGCGAGGTCGCGCGGCCAGCTGATTGTTGGCCCGGGGGACTTCAGAGGGGCCGCCATGACCGAGCGGATCCGAGCGGGGATCATCAGCGGCGGCCACCTCCCGCCGCGCAAATGCGCCCCGTTACGGCGACAGTTGCCGCCCGCTCGCGATGGATGCCGCTGTCCAAGCGCCCCCGGGATCCTTTGTGTGATCCCGAGTGTCCGCCGCGGCTACCGCCGAGGGAACTTTCTCGCTCGCCCGCGAGTCGGCCCGCTTTTTTTTTTGTCCACCTCCGAGGCTCTTGTTGCGCTACGCGTGCGGGTTCCTAAGAGTGCGGGGCCGCAACCGAAGGGCGCTTGCCAAGTTGCCTAATGAACTTAATTGAAAGGCATTCCGGACTTTACGGGCAAACTTGTCCACGATGATCGATTTTCGCCGTCCGCGATGAGCGTTCGAGCGGGGAAATTGTTGGCCGACACCCGGGCTCCCGGTAATATCGTTAATTCGCGAATGAACTTTGACAAAGTTTGAAAATTCATAATCAGTTTCAAATTATTCCTAGGGTGTTTAATTGATTGTTCGCTGGAGCCAACGCAAGTGCGTTAATATAAGTTACCTCAAATTCAGTCCGGAATTTTCACCCTGCCCCAATGGCAAATGCAATTAAAACCTGCTCCCAAAGGATATTTGCATACAAAATTCCAAAACAGAATTTATTATTCAAATTTGTCACAGGCCTCATGCGCATTGCGAGATGTGAACACGGACCTTTACCCTCTCTCCACTTGACAAATATTTCAATTTGTCTTTCTCTACCCTGCAAACAAGTCAAACTTTAAATTGCTTCCTCTGCCTAGAAGCTTTGTCATAATAAAAGAACTTTTTAATCAAATATGGTGTTGTTACGTGTTTTCTTCGGATAGTTGGGCTAAAAAATACTTTTGTAAATAATTTACAAGAAATTCTATACGCGTATCGCGTACTAATATTTATCCCACAATCTATACTACAACATCCTTGACTAAAATACTTCAAAACTTATAAGCTATAGATATACAAATTTGCTTACATTTAAATAATAATGTTTGTTTCGTTCATTTGTTATATATAAAAACCCCGACAAGAATGTAACATGTCTTCAATTGGTGTTTATCTTGAAGTTGTGTATATTCTTCCTCTTAAAAGGTAAACAGAAGGTCGTAATTGCCCAAAAGCATTTTAGCTTGTTCATGGAAACCTTCTGGCTCATAATTTGTGTGATGCTGCATTTTACCCCGAAAACAAAATACTGAATGTTCACTGATTAAAGGGACAGACTTAAAACAACGATCAAATCGTCTTTATCTTTGACGTAAAAATTAACGTCTTTTTCCTTGATGAGAATGACAAGTTTGATCCTGTATAATACAAGTTTTTGCATCATACAAGTGCAACAAAATTAAAAATATATCCCCACGGCCTCGGGGATTGCGTTTGATTAAACTAGCGAGGCCTTCTCGAGATTCCATCAACTTGAGGAGAGAATAAAGGTCTATTTCGTTATTGTACAAAAGCAACAAACAAAAGACGTAGGAAACGTGAAAGAACGACGCGAAAGTCTGATTGATCAGGAATCATATTTTCCTTCGCCTCATAACTGGACGGAACGTCGACGCGCGGCGACGATCGATAACGGTCATCTCCTCTCCCAAGTGCTTCCCACCACTGCACCTGCACAGCGACGACGCGAGACCTGCAATCGAAGGACATTAGTGGCCTGGCGCTCTTGCCCGGGGAGGGGGGGTGAATCAGCGCGCGACTCCTGGCGGGCATCAATCTTTGGAATAATTTGTACGGGCCGTTCGTTAGGCTGCCTCCTCGGCCCATCTGTCGCTCGCGTCCTTTGAGCCGGTCCGCGTCTCCCGGCCGACTATACACGTGCCTCGACATTATCGCGCAATTTGCGAGCCGGCGCTGCAGCCTAGGCCCGCCGCCGAGCCAAGGTCAGGCTTTCAGGGACCCGCTCGGCCGGCCAGGCCCTCCTCAATAACGCCCAATGACGCGATGGATTTCTTCAATAATGCTCATTGTTGCCAGCCGCAAGCGGCAGCCCGGGGGCTTTTTAATCTCTTCGCGCCTTCCTTCTTTTTTTCCCGTCTGGGTAAACAGTTTCGCCTGCAGAATAATCCTCTTGGAATTCTGCACCGGGAAGAAGTCGTAACGGGCCGGGTATTCACGATGCGTGCCGCCACCGCCGCAGCCGCGCGCCAATCGTGATTGATTGCTTTCGTTTTGGAAAGTAAACTTTATTTAACCATTGGAGACATTAAGCATCTTCAGCTCGTGACCTAGGCGCAACAATTTTTATGTCAAGGGAATACAAGTTAAACAATGCACAGACGATTAATACAGTTCTAAATAAATAAACCGGGTAATATGAACAATAAAGTCCATGTCTTACTTTTCTAGAACAATACTGACATATTTTTATTTGACATATATTCAGGTAAACACATTATTCAAGTTCAAATAAAATAACAAGTAATAATCATTACTTAGAGGTAACGATAAGTTTAGTGTAGGATGGAATCGACTTATATAATCTTTATATAACTGAGAGGGAGAAGAACTACATTGTAATGGTAGCTCCTATTTCGTAATATGCAAGACTTTATTAAATTCACGACAAAAAAGGTGTTTTCAATATATTCTTCTTTAAAATAGTATTAGCGCGCTCTATTTCATAATACAGTCATACATATAATTTAATATGCTTATATTCAAATATAGTTACATCACTCAATTTCTTTTAAAAATTCAATTACAGTGACATACTTCTTCGAACAAGTATTAGCTATATAATTTTTTTTCATTTATTTATTAAAGTCACATTCCCGTAGATGAGCATTAACGATACATGTAATAGATAATAATTACGTTAAAAAAAGTTTAATGTCTATATAAAATTATTCTAATTTAAAATATCCAAAAATTTTATAGCGTTAATACATAATAGCTGTCTATATTAGTATGTCTAATAAAAAATCTGGTCATTATTTTTTGGTTATTCGGCTTAATTTTAGAGCAGGGCTTCTGTGAGAGGTGTCAGGTTTTATTTGTCAAAAGTTGTTGTTTAGTGATTCTTCTTTCCATTAATTAGTTCCTGTTTTTAAATTTTTATACTTTATTTGTCTCAATAAATCTTTTTTAAATAGTGTGAGTTTAACACTATTGTGAGATAAGTTGATTGTTAATTTAGTTGCTTCTATTATCCGCTAATTTTCAATTCTATTGTGTTGTGTGAGACAAAAGTAATTTACCATTTTATTGAATTAAAACATTAATAATTTTATGGGATGTAACATTGTCTTTTTTTGTATTTTATTAATAAATCGATGAAGATGCCATTACTTATATGAATTATCGTCTTATTATTGGCTATTTGTTGTTCTTCTACTGTTTTTAATAAAAGTAATCCCATTGCCATATATGATGTAATCCATGGAGGTAGTTCATAGTTAGGAAGAATTGAAGGTACACCAGTGGCAGTTTCATTTTGATAAAAGGCTGTATGAATACGTTGAAATTCTAGATAATTATAATTTCGATCAATTTGTTTCTCTCTGGAATCTGCTGTTATTTTAAATTGGGATTCACGTAGCTAGTTGTACTACGGTCTAAAATTTAAATTTACTTTAACGATAGAGTAATCAATAGCTAAGTAATATTACTTCTTGAACATTTATGGAGCCTCACACCGTTCTGCTACTGCAGCTGCTTTTGCTAATCCATTAGTCTCATTCACTTTACATCCAACTAAATAAAATTTTGAATCAACGGTAAAATATTTATTTTATTTTATTATACACGATTATTTTAACCAGATGATAATTACAAAGACATGAGTAAAATATAACCGTAAAAGTTTTCTCTGTAGCTACTTAAACTACTAAGTTAAAATTACGTTTTAACTATGTATATACTTTGTAAACAAAAACCGTAACAAGACGAAGAACCGAAAACAACCGAAACACTACAGGAATGACCTAAACTAGCCAGACGATCTTCTCATAGATATTCTGCCTCATCGAGGCACGTGTTCGCGCTGCGCACATCCCACTTCAAACTTTTGGCCTATTAATCTACATTGTACCGCAGACAGAAACAGGCATATTCAAATGTAGCCCTCGGGCTTGGCTGCGGCGGTTTCTCCATCATGCGCACATTCGCGCATTTAAGCTTCAGATCGGCCGTCACCGCTAGGTAATACGCGGCTCAACGGGAGGCGCGCTTGACGCTACCGATATTCCCGAGGCTAATTAATTGACTGGCTCTCGAGGGCGCGCGAAACAGTTGCAAACTTCGCAGGGCTAGAATTTATGCGCCACGTACACGCTCGTCATGAACATTGCACATGCGTTCTATGTCCCACTCTCGCGAGGGATTATCGAATTCGAGATTGATTTGGCTTTAATCATCTTGAGTACGCTCGTGTAATTTTTCTCTCGTGTTATTTCGGTGGAATTCGCGCAATCGAACAGAGGTGAAATGCTGTCAGATAGCATATAAGTTTATATTTTTGTCCGTGTCTCTTTTATGTATGCGTGTAAATTCTAAAATTAATGAATCTAGAATTAACTGGCGCGAATAGAATCGCGTTTTTAATAACTATGAAGTTATTAAATTTCATTTTTGTGTAGAATCACGAGATTTGCTATTTTTATAAATAAGATGTAAATAAAGTTTTAAATTATAAAGTTATCATTTACCTATAAGAAGATTGCAGAAGAATTAGTCATTTTAATAAACATACATTATACTATTTACTTTTAACAAATCATCGGCCAGGTGGTTCCTTTGTATCAGTAAAAAATTCGGAAGAATTCTTCGCAGATAATTAACCACGTTTATTATCAGTCTTACAATCAAATGGAATAATGAAATTAATCTAAAAGTATAATTAAAATCATAGAAAAGAGGAACCAGTTTTTAAAACAAAAGATACTTTATGTTAGCTGTGTAGGTCGTAGTAGTATAATTTTTTTGGTCGTGGAAGGCCAAAATTGACTTTAACCATAAATCTTACTGAAAATGAATTTATTAAAAATCCAAAGTCTACACTCTTCTACCGCAGGGAAAAGTATTTTCATTATATTCTTGGGTAATTCAAATTCACTGTATCTACGAATCTATACCTTTAACTCTTTGCCTTTAAAGATTTAAATAAATTTTCCCATGTTCTAATTAAAAAAATGATCCTCACATGATTTTCTCTTGGATTCATAATTCATCCCCTCTTATACGAGCTTTAAAGTCACCGAAAAAGATACGTACATTGCGTGTCTCTCGATCTACGCCGTTGTTATACATCAATGTAGTGGATTAAGAGTAAGCTGAAGTTGGCGTTGAAAGATCCTTCTTAAGGCTTACGCGATAAATATAAAAGGCAAGCGCCAGTTAAATCAAACGAGGGGCATTAAAAAGAACGGAAAGGGAGATTCCGGCGTGCGCGCGTACAAAGTTAAGCGGCGGATTATAAGCTAGGGAAAGACGAGCCTCGGGGGCGTCTGGGGAATCTATTCGCCGGCAAATGAATCCCGAAATAAAGCAAAGAGGGGCAGCCGTGAGGCATCAGCGGCTTCTGCGCGGGGGGAATCCCCTAACGAAAAGAGCGCGGGCATTAAAAGAGCAGGCTCGCAGGCGGTGGCCGACCTCGTGTCGGCCGCGCACGCGCGCGGGCCTTTTGCAGAGGCGCGAGCCGCATTATAATGGCTCTGCGCGAAAATTAAAACGGATTTCATTTAGTGGAGGGGTGGAGGGGGGGGGACGACGGCCTCGAACTTGAACTCCGCGGGTACGCCACTCGAGTTTCGCTCCCAACGAGCCTCGCCGCTCTCTCTCTCTCTCTATCCCCCTCTTGAGTCTCTCAGCCCACCCTACCCTTTATCCTCTTTCGTACCCTCGCCTCGCTCTGCTCCGGCTCTCCTGCTTTTATCTCTCTGCGCCAAGTCCGATTGTTTCGGACGCCTTACAACCTCTTCGTTTCCCTCGTTTGCAAGTGAATCTAGCAAAGATTAATCCGTAAACCCGAGACTTTCTCACTAGTCCTATATTTACAAACTCGTGCTTGGCGGATTTTCGGTTCAAGAATATTTTTTATCCGCTTTATAATGTCTCTTGATCTGCATGCGATTATTTGAAGGGCATGTTAATAAAATTTTAATCTTAATATATACATTTATCTAAAAGTTTATTAAAACTTATTATTTATCTAAAAGTATTTATCTTTATTAAGACTTTAATGCTGATTCCTTTGGTATGTCTACGTTCAATTCCAATTAATTATTAACAAGTTTTTTTAATTTTTTTGTGCACTTTGTAATTATTTTGTAGCTCAATATTGTAATTTCAACCGTAAGAACTATGCATATCTCGTAACACTGCCGATTGAAGATATAATAAAGTTACATTCGCCGTAACTATTTATCAGATCTATTTTATACTTCAATGACTAGTCCAATAAAATAAAACTGGACATGGGTGAAAATAAATTAAAATGTAGTGGAGGATAAATTATTTTAAGAAAAGAATATACTTAAACAGTTAATCGCCTTAAAAGAAATTTTAATGACTTCTCAGGTATTAATTAGTTGAAAAACGGAGATCCCGATTTTTCTATTTGTAAGTAGAACGATAAGGTAGAAATCACGTAAAATTATTACGATTATATTTTAACACAATATATGTACAATTTTTAATCTTTATATATGACGCTTGTAAAATGTACCAATCTACACGAAAAAAATAAATGCAGGATAATGCAAACATTTAAAATGCTAATAATTTTTTTCTTTGACAAATAAATTCAAGGTCTTTATATTCTGAAAATTATTACGTAGAAATTTTAATTATGTAATTATATTATGCATGAAAGAATAACATGTATGTATATATTTACAATTATAATTTTCCATTCTTCTTACTTGTTATAGTTTGAAAATCATTAGCATAGCGAAAATGCGTATAGCTGACTTTGATTACGAATGATTATGGTTGGTAATCGAATAGTGTTCGATCCTGCGAAACTACTGAAACAGCAGGAAAGAGCTCAGTTACGAAATGTAATTCACATATACGGATTGTATCAGTACATTAACCAATACAATATACTCGTTTTTGTTCCATTATTTGTGTGCGAGTGTATTGTTTTAGTATAATAGAATATTTACCCGTGCGCAACATTAAAACGTCAACGTGTCTAAGGCAGAGTCTACCTGAAAATCTAATAGGTGAATCGAATAACAGATCCAGAGTGATACGTAACGTATAGTGAATAATACTAGGTAATCTGTGCTAATAAATACGTTGATATGCGAATACGAATTTACTTATTGTGGTGTGTTACAATTTCAATTGCAACATTATGTGATGTCAATTATATAAATAGTCGTACTAAATTTTACATTAAATACTTACACAAATAAATAAAATGAAATTAGAAACGAGCATCGAGTTATTTAATTACAGTTTGAAAAAAGGTAATAGGATCTAGAACGTATGTCGTATTAAGAGATAATTTCATTAAAATTGTTCATCTGTAAATATCTAAATCTCTATATATCATCCTTAGTTATAATTATAATTATAATATTATTATACTTTTTGTAAAATATTCTTGGCTACAATTCGCATTTATTAAAAACAATTTATACAGCATAAAAAGTAAATATTTTAAATAGATGTTGATATAAGAATTTTATTAAATTAACTTGGAAAAAATAAAATTTATTTTAAATATGAAATAATCCCTTGTAATCAAGTAGTAAATTAATAGTATTATAGCACAAAATTAAAATATTATACAAAAAAAAATACCATATTAATTTAATATTAATTCTTTGATTGTGTTACAAAGATACATAATCATGCTTCTTCGAACATATATTTAATTGTTTTTAAGCTCAATTATCCCGTTAATATTAAATGTTAATTATTATTCCAAAATTACAAAAGGATTAACAGTTTTCTGGTTTTATTAATTGATTTTTGAAAAAGGATATAATAAAATGTATGTTTTGTAATTATATAATCTTTAGGATAGGTCAAGAATTAAGTCAACAGCATCAACGTCATAAACATCTGCTTGGTGTGTAAGTAAAGGAAGAACATAATGGGAGTTTTGTAAAAGCGAGTAAATGGTGTATTGGTTGTGCCATGTACAGCATGTACATCTTGCAATTAAACGCAAGTTTCGAAATGGGAATTGAGGCGAAGCCCGAAAATGGTTGTACTTGGAGTGCTTTGAATAGATATGGTACTCGGGTAATATTGATTCGATTGCAAATACAGATAAAGGGGATGTTTTGACGTTTGGTACATAAATAGGAAAATAAAACGTGAAAGTTAATAAATCTCAGGGTAAATACATGCTCGTCGGAGCGGAGAGTAAAAATTGGGTGGCGTGTAGGTTAAATCCGCGGGGTAGATTATAAAGACGCGGTTGCGAGCGAGGTTGACGAGCGCGGGCAAAAGAAGCCGATAGCGTAATTAAATTTCGTAGCCGGTAAAAGTAGAAGGAGCGAGCGAGAGAGAGAGAGAGAGAGGGAGGGAGGAGGAGGGGGATAAGCGGAGCAGGGGTCGGGTGGGAGGGCAGGTGGAGCGGCAGGTCTCGTGGAAACAGGTGTACGAGATAGCGCTGGCCGAGATAGTTAGTCCCACTCGGCGGAGGTTAATGATTCGCGTTTACGGCGGCGGCGCTCCCTCGGCTCTCCGCGCTTTTGCTTTGCTCGGCCCCTTCGCCCCCCCCCCTCCCCTCGCGCGCATACTTATAATCTCGCTCGATTACGCTCCGCGGCGGCGGCGGCGGCGGCGGCGGCGCGCAATGCCAAGGCCACGGCGAGATTGGCGCTACCGCGCGCCTCGGCCGCGTCCCGCTGCCGGCTAATAGAGGGCGCCGGTACATGTGCGCCGGGCCCCAAGCCGCTCATTGAATTATCCCTTACAAGATAATCCGGGAACAAACGAGCGCGCGGGCCGGCCGCGTGCAAAAAAGCGCGCGGCAGTCGGCCCGGCCCGAGAGTGCGTCGAATCAATTAGGCGGCCGGGCTTTTTCCCAGGTGGCACGCCGCCGCCGCCGCCGCCGCCGCCGCCGCGTCAAATTACGATGATTGGGGGGCGCCCGGCGCGCTAATCACCCGCCGCCCCTCCCCCAAATGGCCCTCGTAAAAATTTCATTGGGCCCCCTGATTCCGGGGCGAAATTACACCCGCGCGGACGCCCGGGTATCCTGTATATCTATAGGGGGACCCCCGGGGGAAGGTTAATCCCCGGAGGGACGAAAAGCCGCGGGGGAGGCTAAGTGCAGCCGGTGAAATTGCCGCGCGTTGAGACGCTCGGCCCGTCAAAGGGAGCCGCGAGCCGCGCCTCCGCCGAGCGAGTGCCTCCCGGTGCAGCCCGCTGATACCGCTATCGATCCCTAATTTGATAAAGCCCGCCCGCGCGGGGATTAACGAGCGAGACGCTTTAATTAACTAATTACGCCGGCCCTCGGCCTCCTCCGCGGGCCGGCTCTTTTTTTCCCCCCGCCCGCGCCCTCGGGGCCCCGCGCAGCCGGTCAATCACCGCGGCGGCCCGATAACTCCCTGCCCCGATAACAAAGGAGCCTCTCCGGGCCCGAGACAACCAGGGAAGCTGGAGCCGGGGCGGCGTGTTTACGGGGCCGCTTGCCGGTAATAAAGTTACGATCGGCGTAACGAGCGCGGCTCGTTAGGGCTGGACCACCCAGGGCCCCCCCCGGCTCCGACACCTGCCGCGGACCGGCGTCTCGCGGCTCCGCACAGGTGCGCCGGCCACGTGCCTCGAGGACAATGCCTTCCCCGCGCGCATCCTCCACGCCCCCATTGTCGGCCGATTACACGCGCGAGATGAAGAGGCCTCCTCGAGTAAGCGGCCGTCCGCCGGCTCGTCAACGCGCCCCGCTGGCTAATTCCCCCCGCACCCGCGCTAATTTATCGAGCGGCTCGTGTCCGGGTCCTTGTCGAGAGAGGCACCACCGGCTCCCTTGTCGTCGTGCTCTCGAGGACTCCCCGGAGCCGACTTCCGATGCGCGCGCTCGGAAGCTGCGCGGGTAGGGCCGAGAGGGTATGCGACGGGCACTCGCCGCTTCGCCGCGCCCGATGCAATCTCCTTTTTTCCAGGGCCGCCTTCACCTTGTGAATTCCACTTTTGACAGAGACAATCGTATAGAAAACCTAAAAAGTCTTCAACTTCTATATAAAGATACGTTGCTGCCTTGTTGTACTGTACCTGCTCTTGCTATTTATTAATCAAATATATTTCACGTGTTACATATTCTATTATAATACGTCTTGTACGTATTGTTTTATTTTATTTGAAAGAGTAAAATTTATAAAAAATGAAATTTTGCCGTCTGAAAAAGTGCAATAAAACATCCGAGCAAACAATTCATTCTATGAATTGGAATTTGATATTAGTACAGCTGTTATAAACTTTTATTCGCGCGCGTACACCTATCTATACAATAATCTTAAAAATAAATCTATTTAATTTTACTTTACTACTAATATTATATTATTGCTGTGTGTTATACCTTTGAACATTTTTTAAGTATAGGCTTGTACAAATGTCTATATATAGAGGATTTGATAAAAATAAAAAGATTATAATAAAAACTTATTATATAGATAATAAGTGTAATATAAATCAAAATAATGTGAAAGAAATTATTAGATTACTCGTATACGTGTGACGTAACTGAATAAGTATAACTTTTTTTGTACAATATATTCTTCTTTGAATTCCTGCAGGCAGTGTAACTATACTTTTCTCAGCCGACGTCGTAAACTTCGCCTCGAAAATTCATTCGGTTACTTACGCCGGTGATGCAACTCCATTATCGAGACGTCAACGCGCCCTGCCCTTTCAACTCCCCTCTGCTTTTCCGATTTTTATTCCGTCTCCCACCTACACCGCGCGCCGCGAGATTCCTTGTGCGCAACGTCTTCCGAAATGGAAATCAGCCACAAGAACGTGGCGCGCGAGCGACTGCCGAAGCGGCAGATCAGCAACTGGAAGGTGTGGAGAAAAAGGAAATCACGAATTCGCTCTCCTTACCCGGTAACGAATCTATTGTTTGGCATGCTGAGGAATTGTGACGGAGGCGACGGGGAAAGACCGACGTGCTCACCGACGCGATCAGGGGAAGCGTCCCGTCCAAAATCCAATTCCATTGCTAGTGCTGCGCTCAGCATAGATATTTCATATTTCTTGTATTCTACTGCTGCTATAAGCATGTACATGGCATAATGCATAGAGTTTAAATATTATTTTCCTTTTTTATTACTAGTTTAATAAAAGAAAACACCAAAAAATTTATGTAGAGATATTATATAATATACATGTATATTCGTCAAATCTTCTTGGTTATTTACATTTTATTATTTACACGACTGAGATCATTCTAATTTGAAAATTGTTTTCAAATCTGTGTCTTTTTTGTACATCCGTTAACGAACGTTTATTAATAAAATTATTTTATGCCAAGTGTGGTCTATTAAAAATAAAATTATACATGTGTCTGGAAATTTTTGTATCAATATTTATTCTTTTTTATATTTAGATATACGAACAGTATGCATGGTTATAAAAAAGAAGCAGTAAGGAATAGTTGTGTACGAGAAGCATTAGATGGTATTTTTTACTTGATACCAAGCGTCAAGTTCCTTTAATCACAATAGCGCATTGGGTATTCTGTTCAATTAAAGATATACTGAATTCGATTGATGTAGAGTCTTGGATTTAATTGAATTACATTGAAGACTTCCTATAAATCTTTGCTCTAATTTATGTATTATTCTATTGAGATTACTTTAAAAGTTAAAATTATCGTGTGTAGACTCGTATTAAAATTTAATAGTAGGCTCTAGATAACATGAGATAATACGAAAATAATAAATATTAAAATTGTAGTTGTTAATTTTATTCTAATTCTTATAGCAGTGTCAATATGTTTTAGTATTAAACATACTGCATAAGTTAATCAAGACTAATAAATTATAAATAGTTTTATTTAGGATGATTATAGTAAGAACTAAGGTAATCTAAAAGTTAAGTCGTATAGTTATTTCTGCTAATATTTTAATAAAGAATGAATTAAAAAGTACGTAAATGTGAAACTATTTTGTTCGAATATTGAAGAATTAAAGTAATACAAGTAAGATCTTGGTAGACATGAAAGTAAAAATCGGTCAAAGAAAGCAAAAATAAACTTTGTAATTGGTGTTATTGAAGGGAAATCGGATACCATGGATCGGATACATCATATACCTACGGATAATATGAGAAAATACAATGTTGCCTTTAATCACATGACTATACCTTTAATAACAGTGAAAAGCTACACAAGAGGTAGCAAAATTATACAGCTACGGTGGTGATCTTGTATGCTCATGTCTCCTCATTGCGTCGTCGCGCCTACCTGATTTTCAAGCAAGGACTTCCTATTGTCATTAAATTGTAGTATTGTGGCAACCTCTGACAAGAAAGAACGTTTAACCTTGAAGACCAGCCATTTGACTGACTTTCATTACGTTTCTAGCTTGGCGAGTGACATTATACAAGGCGTTACAAATATTTTATTACATGACAATGTTATAGATGGAAAGCATCGGAGAATGTTTTAAAGGCGCTTATGCCAAAGAAACGAGTAGAAATAAAGCACCGACTATAACACTAGATCGAACCTTGCGCCCACAAAGTGGATGTAAATTTGGCTTGGACCATTGTATAAAATGAGAAATTGCTTGTGTATCGATATAACGATTGTTGGACTGAGACTGAGTTTCGATTGCACGGGCTATCACAAGATATCACTTTACAACTTAAACATTGGTGATAATGCGCGCACAACCCGGTACATAACAGCCGAGCGCTTCAAGCATAATGCCGTTTCGTAATAAACTTAGTAGTGCCTCCACGGCTGCAGACTGCGGAAGGCAAAAGTAAGTAGGACGCGTAGGTGCCCTGCAGCGGGAAGTTCCGCGGGTTAACGAGCAGCGGTAGAGCTGTCCCGCCGCGGAAAAGTTTATTAACTAGCCGGGCCGATAAAGCCGGGAGGCTCGCGAGGGCCACCCGCGCCGTCCGCTATCTCCCCCGCCAAACTCGACCGAGCATTTCAGGGAGGGGGAGGCGGCGCGCGCCGCATTATCTTAGCGGGAAAAGCGCGTGCCGTAATACCCGCGCGGGAGATAAAGGGCGGAGGGGCTGCCCGAGAAGGCGCGCGTCATAAATCCGCGGGCGGAACGACTCGCCTTAACATCTTTATTCGCCGAGGCATCGGCCGAGTGTGTGTACATACCTCGCGGGAGAGCCGGCGAGTTCGGTGAGGGGCCGCGGGTTTCGCCCCCCCCCCCTTCCTGTGGCATCGCATGCCGGAGCGTCGATTGTTGCGGGAGGTATGCGCCCCGCGTGGCTGACGCGTCCGACCCGCGGAGGCTCTCTATTAGGCGGCGGGTGGCCTCGCACCGGGTGCCTCGGGCCCGAATGCCGGACGGGGAAAAAGCCGAATTGCGCCGATTCGCGGAATGCGGAGGTATGAGAGCGACAGGCTCGCCGCCGCGGGCCTGCCCGGCTCGATGGAGACCTAGTTTTTCTTCGGATAACCCGGGGGGGAGGGGAGGTGGAGCCAACGATGGCGGCGAGAGCTGCAATTTCGCCGAGGATATAACCGATTGATATATATATATAAGTCAAGAGGCGTTCGCGGCGTTTTTTCGTGCTTGCATCTGTAGGGCACTGCGCATCGGCGGGCCCGGTGCTCAAGTATATATATATATACAGGAGATCGAGCGATCGTCGTCCGCGGGGACTTTGAGCGCTCGGGTGCCGAGGCAGAAAAACGAGCGAGTCCGGGCTCAAGCTCTTGGCTCAATGTCAATTGGCCCTCCGGAGCATAATGCCTCCCCCGCGCTCACAGGGATAATCTTCCAATTTTTCCAAGCTTTTCAACTTCACTTCCCATGATTTGGCCAAGTTTTTTCCCCGATAGTCGAGTCGTAACGCTTGCCATCTCTATAATGAGCAGTGCCCCGAGGAGAGGTGGCCTGCGGTTTTATGGGCGAGGGCTCATTAAGCCGCGCATCGCTCTCCTTTCGCAGGCGGCTCTCCCCCGGCCCGGCGGCACTTGGTTGCACGGGGCATAAATTGAATTTGGGCGTAGGCTTTGCGGGCCGCGGCGCACCTTTGTCCTCCTCTCCCCCCCCCCCCCCCGCCGTCTAATAAGGGACGGACGGCCAGCGAGGCTCCATAACGCCGCTCTGCCCGAGTGGCTTTCTCCCCCTGGGGCCTGGCGCGCGCGCGCTCCGCCGAGTGTAAAATCCGAGCCGCGAGTCGCAAGAGCCAATGCCGCGATCAAACGGAATTACCTAATTACCCATCGGCGGGCCCCGATCGTTGTCCCCCGGGCCAAGGACGCGACCCTTGCGGGGCCCGGGCCTTCTTTTGCCCCCGTCGCCCACCCCATTGTGCAGCCGCTCGCTGCCGCCGAGGCTGCCGCTTGGTAAACTTTTACGAGGGCAATGCGCGTCTTGAGCAGATGTTCTCCGTGCGTCGGGCGCCTTTCACGTGTCACGCCGGTCCGTTGCACATATAACGCTAAGTCAGGTTATCACCTCGCTCTGCCTAATTAAATAAACTTTTTCAACCGACAAGGACGTCAGCGTATCGGTTAGTTTGTGTTTTATGCGCCCATGGTGATAATCTTGCGACGAGTTTAATTGCATCGAGGGGTTCGTCTTAAAAATTCAAGGCTCCTTTTGATTCGCACATTATTAAAACTCATCAATTTTTTATATGGGATAATCTCAAACCTTTTTTAAACGAGCCTTGTCGTAGTATTTCAAATATTATATAAAAATTGTTACTCGCCAATATTGCCCTAGATATTGGCTAGAAAACGAGGCCAATTAAGCACAGTTTATGACCATAATCTCGTGAAACCTTTTATCCCGCTGAATTGAATTATGGTGCAATTTAAACAGATTGCAGTACGTGATCCTCGGGTCAATGCGAAATCGTTTAAAAAATATGCAGCTGTACAAAAAACTCGCCCACTTTGTTGTTAAATTTTCTCTTTCAAAGTATTCCATTGAATATAAAGTATAGCGAGGCGTCGGAATGAATTTGGTGTCACACCACCGGATAAACGCCCGCGGAATCCCTTAGACTGCACTGTATAATAGACGCTTATCGCATTGCGTGAAAGTCGTGAAAGTTTGAGCCTGCACTCAAAGCCAATACAAAGTCAATGGGCAGAATAACAGTTTGCCCAACAGGACGCCTACGCGCAAACGGTCGAAACAATTACCGGACAGAGATATCGCGGCGGGTGCGAGGATCTCCGCTGAACCGACTGGGCGGACTGATCAAATAATTTGAATAAAAAGCCACGGAAAACAATGCGGATGAATCGAAAAGCGGCTTGGGAGTTGCAGGGGGCGAGATAGCCGGGGCGGGGCGGGCGGGGCCAGGGCCATTATCGCGGAGCAAATCATCGGCTTGGGCGATTGCTCGGCGCGGGGGCGCGAGGGGCCGTAAAGCAGGGCCGGCGCGGGCGCCGCGGCCTCGCGGTCGCCCCGGTAACGAATGGGGCGCGCTCGCGGCGAGTAACGCGTGCGGAGACATACGGCCCAGTCGATAAAGGAGGATAAAGGGGCAGGCGGCAGACACGGGGGCCGGGGCAGACTCCTCCGAGATACACAGAAAAGTGGTGATTTACTCCCGGGCGAAATGTGGCCCCTCCCGCCCTTCCTTCTTCTTTTTTTTTTCATCATCTGCCGGCGGGGGGAGCCGGCGAACGAGGCGGAACGATCTAATAACTCGGGCCTGCGGGGAGGGCGCCGCCGCGGCCCTCGCCCCGATGTCCGTGTGGTCCTCTTTCGCCAACTGCACAAAGGCCTCGCGCAACGAGCCCAACGACTTAATAAAAGGCCCGCGAGGCCGGCCCGGCCCAATTTGAATATTGAGCGTACTTTTGTTTGCCCGAGAGCCGCCGCCGCCGCCGCCGCCGCCGCGCCGGCCCCGATGGGCCGACGGGGCTCCTCCACCCATATACAGTGGCTCGGCCGGCTCCTCCTGCGCCCAGCCTCCCGCCGCACCTCCTACCTGCATGACTCTCCCCGCCGATCCTTTTTTCGCCGGGCCCTAATTGCAAGGCTTTCTTCTTTACACTGGACGGTGTTATTCCGCAGACGGCCTCTCGTGTTTTTACCGGATTCTCCGGCGTATCGCTCTTATTTTCTTGACTTTTACACGAAAGTCCCTCGGGACGCTCTTCAAACAATACATCGCGCACTAATCTCTATCTGCTTTTTCTCCAACCGCATTTTCACCTCCGGCCTATGGCCAAACTCATCCAGGTTTTTGCTTCGATTATTCTGCACGTTATTCTCCCCGGAATACAAATTTTCCAGCCAGGATATACACACTTATTGTTTCGTGTCCTCCAACTGTATACTTACTGCTACTTAGTTATCACTCCAAATTTTATTTTCTTTCGAAGAGAAAATTTACCAAATTTCATTATAAAGCAACAAACAATTATATTGTTTGAAAACAAAAACACTTCAAAGAACACTTATCGCCGAAGATTGAATAACGCTTTCTCGGACACTTCTTCATTTGCCTATCGTAACGAAATTCATATAACAATTTCACTTTTGTCATTGTTCAATTTTAGCTTATGCAAAGGAAAAAACCTAATCTATTAAGTGAATAATTGAATTCAGAAACACTTGGATCGTGTTTACTTCAAACATTAACAAATGTTTATGGTAACTAATATACTCTATAATTATGTACTCTTGTCTTTTTCTTCTTAACCATATTTTTTATTATTATATGGGTGATAAACGTGTTTTTAATGAGATACGTTCGAGAAGTATTCGCAAAAAAATTATGAATTATTGACAAATCAGGCTTGTATACATTTTTTGAGTATTTCAACAATGTATGCATTAATGATATACGTTAGACAATCGTAAAAATTATCAATTTTAATGATTTACTTTTAAATAAATAACTTCTATAATGCCATTATTAGAAATTAACAGTCATTATAAGTCAATCGAATTAGAAATAAAACAAAAAAATTCGATATGTTATTGAAATAAAATTTTTACAATGATCAGTATATAAACCACTTATTAAGTTTCATTCGATTGAAACACTTGCGTCAACTATTGACAATATACTTAATACAGATACAGCTTTATTATTTCAACAACTGCTATGTAAACAATTTATCTTTACAGTACCATATAAAACATTCCTGCTACCACATATTACACCATAGATATTCAAAATGAGTTACCTAGTATTTTTTATTATAAATTTATTAACGATTATATGGCTACAGTGTGGTGAGATTTTTATTTAATACAGTTATTATTATTGCAATTATATACTTTTTGTTAATATTCATCTTTCAATACTTTAAACAAGCTTGCATTTTATTTATTATTATATTAAATTAAGGGGTAGTTGAAGGGATTGTTGGAGGAGAGAATGCTGCGGTAAATCAATTCCAACATGCAGTTTCGATTCAAACAAATAATAAGCACCTTTGCAGTGGTGGACTAATTACAAAACAGCATGTAGTGTCAGCTGCGCAGTGTTTCATTAATATCGAAGGAATGTTCCTAAATAAAAAATATACGGTTGTTGCTGAAGTTATCAATCTCAATTTGGATTATCGTTTTGGAATGCAGCTAGATTTGGAAATGATATTTGTTCCTAGAGATTATAAACCGAAAGTCAAAACGTACGATAGGACCACCGGATCACCTAATTCTATGGAAACATCAGACGTTGCTGTATTAAAGGTAAATAGTTAAACTTGTAGAAAAAGATACTCTTTAAAAACTCACAAAAGTAATCTTACAGTGAGTTATTTGTACAACTCAGAAATTAAATGAATGTCATTAAATAGATTATTAAGATTATTAGTTAATAATAATATTAACATATTATTATAATATTATTATTAATTTTATAAATTATTAATTGTTAAATATTATAACTGATCTAAAACTGGTATGAGTTATAGTCTTTAATTTTCGATTGATTGTTGTTTCATGGAATTATGGCCAATTAAGAATTGAAACAAGTTTCTATAGACAAGAAACAACCCTGGTGGAATAAGAAAATATTTTTAAAGTAGAAACTACCTAGTTTTAACGAGTACTAGGTAGAATCGTGGTAGTGTCATTGCCAGAATATATATACCAAGGTAACGTTTTTCAGAACCTATATAGTGCTTAAAAACTATAGTAGCTAAAACTACCGCTTTTATAGATACAAACTAGTTAAAATTCTAGAGTCTACTTTATAGCTTATCATCATCTGTCATACATTTTATATTGTATATTAGAATATAATAATTATGTCATTAATATTTATACAATTTAGAAAAGTGAATATTATTGTATATTGTACTTATTTATTAAAAATTAATTTTAACAAGTACAAATTTTATTACAAAAATAAATATTCAAAATATTTATTCAGTATTTTTTATAGAGTATATTTTGACGATTTTTTCGAGCGTGAAACTACTCCAGTCTATGAAAAATAGTCAGATTTCTACCAGGGAAGTGTTATACCCTTTGCGTTTTCCAAAAATGCAATAAATTTCGAAACAAGCTGCATATCTATATGTAGTAAATTTACGATTTTTTATAAAAATAACATGGCTTAAATTAAACAATGTATTTTATTAAAGTTAAAGCAGCCATTGAGATTGGATGAGGAACTTCTGCTAAAATTACCTATTAGGATTCCAAGACATTTTCCAACATATTATCAAACAACACCTATAGCACTTGGCTTTGGAGTTGATTCTCCAGATAGTGAAGAATTTACTAGTAAAACATTGAAATATTTTGAAACAAAGGTTATAAGCCAAGCATCATGTAACAACCATTTTAGACTTCCACTCTCTAAGTATCATCTTTGTACTTATGTGTATTATAATTACAAATATGCTCTTATGGAGGCACCTACAGGCACATGCAAGGTAATTTTCTTTAAATTTTAAGTAATGTACAAAACTAAGACACACAAATATAATTTTAATAAAATTTTAATATTAATATAAATTAATAGGGTGACATTGGTAGCTCACTTGTGCTTGATAATACCATAATTGGAATATTAATTTGGAACCGTCCAGATTGCAATGAACTTCGTGGACCTGCAATCTATACACGAATTTCATCTTATGTACCAATTATAAATGATATTGTTAATGATAAAACAAAATTTAATGTTCGAGTGGCAAAGTATTTCAAGAAAAATCAAGAAGAAGGTACATCGCGCTTAATGGATGACGTTGATTTAATCGAAATCTTTCCTTCAGTGCCGACACCTCAAATGAGACAGAACTAACCTGGGTAGTATTTATCGATTTAAAAAAAGATCAGCATATTATCATTCAAAATTTGATCTGATCTATGATAAATTAATAACTACTAACATGTTCCGTCAGTTACTGATCAACTTTGTTGCATATTCATTGCACAAGGATTTATGACTGCCTTGATGACAGATTACTTATACAAAAAGAGGTTTACTCGGGATTATAATGTACCTGCAAATAGTTACCGACTATTTTTATTAATTAGATGAGATTCGAAATCGAACTCGAAGCCAGTGGAATACGAACCCGACACACCGAAATAGCCATAGAGAGGCTCCGAAAAAGTATTTGACCTCAAAAGTCGCTTAACGAGGAATTTATATAATATCGTATCAACCAGGTAATCTTTGTCTGTATTAGAATTCTATCCACTATTGTTTTTTCGGAAAATATGTATGGATATGGACGAGGACAAAAATCGGCCAGTAAGAAACCCCGCTCTAGGGCAGTCTTTTCCGAGGTTTTTAACTGTCCTCTTCATGGAGATGTGCTCAAAGGTGTACGTAATTCGCCTTGTATGCCCTCGTGATATCTTTAGGGAAAGGCAGCCAGCCAGATCTACTTATATTAGCGGGTAACATATTAAAGCATCGCGAAATACCTTGTTTATGTATTACGGAGTCCGTGCGGAAAATTGGACGATTGTTGTGGCTAACGTGATCACCGACCCGCGGTTGCAGCGCGCGACGGACAAAGGACCGCGAGACGAGCCACGAGGCTTATCCGCGCAAAACAAGCGAAGCGCGCCCCTTCGATTTGATCTATTGCAACAAGCAAAACTGCTACACACTTTGTTTTATTTTGACATCCAATAAACATATATATTTTAAATCCACTTAAAGCATTTCAATTCTGTGTCGTCTCTTTTAATCTCTCCCAATCAAATTCCCGATATGCATCAATATTTATGACGAGTAACACATTGATTTACTGATCTATACATTTAATGGAAATTTATTTCCCGATAGTCTCATATAATTTTAATAGTGGTTTCGTACAATTAAACAATCAAAATTTCTTTATTTATTAAATATTAATAGTAACGTGTCAAGAATGTGTATAATATTATGGATGTATAAACGTAAGAAATCCTTACTGCAGTTAATACAAAAAAAGAAACCGATTTTTAAAAAGTAAATAACAAGCACAATTTTTTAATTTAATAATTAATGAGTAGAATAGTATACACTAAATATTTACTATAATAAAATATGAATATTTTAGCTTTAGTACGATTTAATAATGCGTATACAAAATTCTTTGCCAAAGAAAATGAGTGTGCATTTGACGGCTCGTTTGAAGGATCGTTGGTAACGTATTCGGAGATTGTTAACGTATTTTGTGTACTGTTACGCTACGACGAGTGGCAGCAACCTCGTTGGAATAAAGTAATTAGCTTTAATTTCAGGGTAAGGGCAGATTTGGCTCGGGCGCAATTTCTTACCTTAATTTGGCAATTAGCCTCGCGCGCACGCCTATTGATCAGAGCCGACACTCGTTACATGCAGCCACCGACCACCGAACTGCTCCTTACTGATTCTTACCATCGCAGTATCGGAATGTGAGCCCCTCCAAAAGAGAACGAAGGTGTATGGATCGGCACCCATATCAATTCTCACTGTCTCTCCCTTCTTGTTTCTTCCACGTTCGTTTTTTATACTCTTCCTACTCGCTTTAACCTTTTCTCTTATGCATCCTTCGAATTAAATTTCGGGTGGGAAACAGGCAGGTCATTTACGTACAACTTTTAGACGAGAGTTGCTTGATCAGTTCCTTTTTTCACTCGGCTTCCCATGTTTTTCTTTATTTATCATTCTCTTAACCTTCTTGTTCAATTTAGAGAGCAATATTATGTATAGCGTTAAATGAAAAAGAAATTGTGTTTTATAATAAGGCAGAGATTTTTGTAGAAATACTTGTTTATATGTTCATATTTTATAATTTTAATATTTTTTGCACAATTTTTAAAATAACACGTATATAAATATTAAATTATGGTAAAGTTCTAGATATATTATTTTTAAAATTTACACGAATAACTTAATACAATAGTAGATAATATTGTATGTATTGCTAAATATAAACTGTTACATAATTTTTTTAAAAAACGTTCGTTCATTTTTGGTGTTAGTTACTGTTATAATTATAACGAAAATCAATATTTAAATAACATTATTTTATTAACATAAACTTTTCTTATATTTAATAAATATGTTGGGGCTGGCTCTAATCTTGCTACCTAAAGAATCACCAAAAAATTTTGATTATCTGCAAGGAATGCATATAATCGCGGATAATGGTTTAAATAAAACATAAATTACAATCACGAAAAAATAGAACACGAGTTATAATAGTAGTGAAATTTAGAACAATAGTAGTTAAATTTATTAATGAATAATTGGATCTGCATAAAATATTATTCAATAATCATATTGTGAGCGACTGATTTCATACATGCGATATCGCACTCTTGGTGATGTGTGTAATAAAAACTAAGATATAAATCAGCCAGACTTGTGTGCAACCTGTTCTTGGATAATACATTCAAACCCAGACTAAATAATGTGGTCGAGATGAAATACAATGAAATATACTCTATGCTTAACAGCTGAAAACGAGTAAATTCGAGGATGAAATGATTTCGGGAATAGTAGAGAAGATGAGCAAATGCAGGTTTTCATAAACGCTAAAAATCTTAGAGTTTTGCTATTAATTCTACCAAGATACTTGTCGAGAATGCTAATGAATTGGAATATATTTATATCAAGCCACATCTACTGTCCAACAGGATGACTTCGGTTTTTATTAAGTTCACAAAGTAGGATTGTTTGAGGCAGCTCACAGAGGAATATTGCAAGCAACCGCTGTAAGTGATCAACGCTCTTAGAATTGAAATTGCGCTTCATGAACATCTCTAAATGAAAATGAAAATGCATTCGATAAAATTAAACTAATCAATTAAAAGTTGTTCATTTTTTAAGTGAAAGCTTGAGAATCCGAAGAATTGACGTACGACCGGAGAATCCTTGACCCAGCAGCCTACCGCATCAATCTGAAGCAGCTTCTCTGCTGTCTGATTTATGCTCTCGGAGCTTTTCCCTCGGACCGCGTGCAGCCCAACTACAATTCCATCCATCGAGTTGAAAATTCTTCAAGCTATGAAAACTCGGGAAAGCCGAAATTCCACAGTGGCAGGGAAAGGCTGCCGTGTACACGGTGCAGGGACTGCAGCTAGGCGAGATAGGAGAAGGGCAGGGTGCAAGGCCGAGGGTCGCGGGACTTTATCGCGGGAATAAAGCGCCGATAGGTCGAATAAATTGGATCCACTTCCAGAGCTGTGTGTATATAGCACACGGCCCCGACAGTCCATTCGACTTTACACGCTCCTGCGCGCTTTCCCATCTGCTCCCTCTCCATTGTCATAGAGGGACGCGCCCACTCGAGCAGAGTGGAACTTAGGAGTGAGCTGCAGTGTACAGAGGGTGGCGGACGCCGCTCCGGCACCGGGACAACAAGGCCACGCCGCCGCCGGCGAGGTATTCCTCCCCCGGGAGGCCGGCGCGCCGCCTCTCCGAGAGAGAGAGAGAGGGAAATCCCGCAGTGTCCCTCCGCGGGCGCGGCGCTATTTCAAGGCTGACTGCTCGTGCAAAGTGAAAAAGTTTCCGAGGCGCGGCTCCCTTGCTGCCGACATTTATTCCCATTACCAGCGGACCGGGGGATTTTCCGGGCGGCCCTCCCCGCGAGCACACGCACCCGCGGCCGCCGCCGGTAACACAGGGCCCGGCCCGCAATCCGCTCTGACCCGATTTCCGGCTGCCGCGTCTTTGCCCGCGTTGACGGGACGCCGAGGCCGGGTGGATCCGGGCGACGCGACCAGGCAGCGCCTCCGATAGTTTTAATGGAGTTCTCCTTTGGCGCCCCGCGAGAACGCATCCAACTGGCTATTGGCTTTGTTCCCCAGGAAAATGAACCTCTCAACCTAATTCAATTTAGCTCCCAAGAGTCATCACACGCACCCGCCTCCTTTCCAATGCCTTCTGTCTGCAAATTGCGATCACTTGGTGCTCTCGGCATCGACCGACCGCTGGAACGAGCCGCCTCGGACTTCCCACCTCCAACTTCACGCTCTCTATTTAATTAACTTTATGTCGGTGTCATTGGAAAGCGGCCTAACTGCCTTTTATTTTGGATAATGGTTACGCGCGTTAATATTTATATAGGTAAAGCTGTATGAAATGGATGAATACTTGCAATAGTTTATCATAAACACAATTATCAATACACTTTTTAAACGACATCGCTAGCCTATATCGCGTCTTTAGTACAAAAATTACAATTATACAATCAATTCTCAGCTTCGCTGTAGACATTTTTGCACTTCTTTCTGTAATAGATACTCAAATTAGTAAATTAAGTTTTTTTAAATTATCTTGGTAGTTTAAATACGAGAGATTACGTCAGTTTTAAACAATCATCCTGTCTCTAGCTTGAGTTTCATTTTATTTAGGATAATAACGTCTCGCCGTTTGAAAATCAATATATACTTCCACAGGCGATATTGTTCCCTGCACCAACCATCTTCTCTATCTGTCTATCTCTTTATCTATATACAACGACATATGTGTCGCTTCTTTTCTTATTTTACCTTTCCTCATCCACTGGCTGGGTGAAATCGACTCGTTTAGAGCGGAAGACCGAAAGAGATAAGAACAATTATTCGGAGCCTTTTAGCCTTCACTTTGTATCTCCTTAAACTCGAAAAAAAAACACAGAAAACAAGAAATTAGTTACGTCAGGAACGCTTGCCGAGGCGCTAGATCTATTTCCCAATACCAATAAAAGTATAATAGTCACACGTATTTTTATGAATTTTTTGAACGCATATCCAATAATTTCATGGAAAACACTAGTTAAATTTTTTTAGTTTGTAATGGTTCATAGAATGTGGGTAACGATTATAATATATATCAAGTAGAGTTATGAACAATAATTAATGCAATTTGATGCGATATTTATAATACACGAACCTTTACATAATTAATATAAAACCCTTTCAGTATGTTTATGTAATTTATTTCCATGGATACAAATTAGCATTTAAATTTTAACAATAGCAGGTAACTTCTGCAACTTGTATGATACGGATTTAAATGCAACGCATTTTTATTCCGTTATTTTGATACGTTAAAGCTTTTATCCATTTGAATAATTTTAAATCTTCTGACATATTTCTTGGATTTCATCCCTTTATGTAGATAATACCAAGAATATGTTGTTGTAAGTTATTGTGAGCATGTATGAATATGAAATTACTCTCTTTTATAAATACCGACAAATTTGCAACATTAATTTTAAAACGTTATTCTAAATCAATTTATTATTCATCAATAGCTCATAATTGAATTAAACATTAACGTAGGGAAATCTGTTTTTAAATTTGAATTTGATAAATAAATTACAAGGCCTAGTCCTACGCCCTCGATAAACCCGCCCGAATGCATCGAGTTCAACGAGACTTTGATTTTGCAAAGAGGAATCACGGGGATGGACTCGGCCGAGGGCCAAGGCCCGCCCAAGAGTAAGAATTTAATTTGGGAATTCATTTGCATCGAAAGAGAGAGAATGAGAGAGAGAAAATTATCCGGGCGCACACGCGTGGACCCTCCACCGCGATCTGTCCGATACCCTCTTAGCGCGGCGTTTCTCTCTCCACGGCGTTTCTCTCCATACGGTCCACGGGTCCGCCGCTGCGCTCAGATTAAGTTTTCAATAACTAACCGATAGCGCGCACAAGGGAATCTGCGTGATTTGCGTTCAATCCGTTGATACAGTACCACGTAGAATTGTGTTAATTGTGTATAAGGTATATACTACATATTAATTTTTTCCTACGTCACTTTTACATCATGTATCAATGATTTGCAAGAATTACATAAAATTGTAGTTTTTTTATTCTCTCTGTACGTCAATATTATGTATCTATGCAATATTTATATACAATATGTAAGAGATATATACCTACTTAGAGATATATACATGTGTAGAATCTGAGGTGTCTATAGAGTATAATTTAGCTAGAATATTAGTATAATGTACATTGTATCGGGAAATGCTTTAGATTTTAGACTATTTATGTATCGACGAAAGGAAAAAATATACAATACTCTAAAACACTTGAGAAGATATCTTAAGTCCTCAATCAATCAGATTGAACATATTTATGCTGGATCTAAGTATAAACAAGATCATGAATCATAATCGGTATTCGCGCGAACGGCGTTGCAAAGACTCGCGGATTTTGATTCGTCGAGTCCGCCTACAATCGAATATCACGTTTGGGTTCTTGTGATTGGTCCTCAGACTGACCACTATATTATCTCTGGGCATACACTACCGCAAGTTTCATCAGAGGTCTTGATCAAATAGACACACTACCTCGCATACTACTCGTAAATTGGAATGTAGGCAATAAATAAAATTGTAATGTATGCACTGCAGATGACTTTTATTTCTTAAAATAAGACTTAATGTAGAAGATCGAAACTAAATTTCATCATATATAGATCTTGTCACGCTTGGATTATACTAGTTCGCGAAACACAAGTCGTCCTAATACCGCGTAGAGATGCATATGATATCATATTTTTTCAACGAATGATCTATTTGTTTAACAAAGACAAGACATCAAATAAAGAAGATATTAGACGTATTAACAGAGCGTCCTAGTTTATATATACATTACAATGAAACATCTGAGAATACATCGTATTATTAATTCATTCGCATATTTACTATTCAAGTGTAACGGACAAAAATGTTTATATAAAAACACATTATTATTTATTTATATATTTAGTATAATTTATTTAATTGTAAGACTGAACGGAGTTAAAAAATAAACAAATTCATATATATATATAAATTGTAATAAAATAGGGCAAAGTAAAAGCGTTCATTATTTTTAATTAATTTTAATTATAATTTTAAATTATTTTATTCGCGATTAGTTTAATTTACACTAGATTGGTGCTCAATTATTATCTAATAAATGGGCGGGATTTCCATCCCAGCCAAGCTGTGTGCGAAGGCCCTTTTCAGGGACGTGGGCCACGTCGCCAAGTCGCTTCATTAGGCATTTTTGGCATTGAGGAAAGCTGGCAAATCCCTACCTTGATTAAAAATATAGTTTAGTTTTATAGAAAATTACAAAAATAGTATATCACGAGGGGGGAAGGCGTTCGCGGCTCGCGATTCGGGAGTCATGCGTCTAGCGGCCGCAAGTTTCACGAAAAGAGGAATGAGGTTGGGAGTGGGCCGAAGCCGCTCGAGACTCGGTCGAGAGTCCGCGGGGGGTAGGCCCATTCGCGCCTAGAGAGCAAAAGGGGGAGGCGTGAAGGGGAGTGCCGGTCCTCCCCGTATGTGAGAGATGCCGGGTAATGATGTACAGTTTTCGGTACAGTTCGACAATTGTCGAATTTTGTTGCCAAGTATAAATTGCTAACTATTCGTATGTTAATTAAAATTTTGGCATCTCGTTGAACGTTTCTCTTCCAGTTACTATTTGCGATTTAATTCGCAGCAGCGCAAGGCAAAATACGAATTAAGCCGGAAAGTCGGATCCCCGGCGGGTTCGTAGCTTTAATCGTAGATTAGGTAAATTTGAGGTCTGCTCGTCGAGTCGTTATTGGTCTCGCGGAGCTTGACTCCTTGAGAGAAGGACCGAGCTTACTCGCGGAAGAAGGAAGTTCTCTCGGAGCGTTTCGGACATTGCGACTCGATGGCAGCCACAGCTGACGATATCACGAGGGCGCATCCTCCCTTCCTGCCTGGGTAACAACCGCCGGTCCATGGGAAACTATATACGCATTACACCTGCGGCCATCGCATAATTTGTCACGCTCTCCGGATCCTTGTGCGCGTCTCATTTGGAGGCGGGGGCGTACATGACAAGGAGGCAAGTGGCCCAAACAGATCCTCCCCTTTCGGCCGGTGTTCTTCGCGCTCGGTTTACTTCGGCCGAGGCGAGCGGCGGCCCGGCTTCTCGGAAAGCGCGCAGTCAAAGTACGGGCGCGCGAGGTAAATAAAGAGAGGCGAGCCTGCCCTGGGGGCCTGAATTTATAACCGCGGGAGCGCCGCGCGGCGGCCCGTCAATTGACTTGTTGCGCCGCTACCTCGCGCCGTTGGGGCCGCCGGCTTCTTATTTGCCATTTGATTCGGCGGCGGGGCGCGCGCCCACGCGCCCGCCTCCATTCATATTCATTGCGCGGCTGCTGCTTCTTTCCAGCCGTCTCCCTCTCTCTTTCTCTCGCGCTCGCGCGCCCCCTCGCCCCTTATGGTGTATGAGCTGCCCGGTGAGCTGCTGCCTCCTTCTTGCGTAAACCATACCGCAACGAAAATTATCTTCCGCTTTTGACTCGCTTGCGGATGTCATTTAGCTGTAACTCTGTTATTATTAAATTAGTTACTGCGCTGGTAAGCTTGTTTTTCATCCGAGTTCCTTCCGAGGTTGCTAATTTTTGATAATTTCTCTTCTTTTACACATTGTCGTTGTTGTGAAACAGTTTACAAAATTTTGTATTAAACTAACATTTTGCGGTGATTCATTGGCTAGCTTTGCCTCCTCGGTACACTGCCAAATAATCGAGTAATCCTATAACTTCACACTTCCAAATGAAGCAATTAACAAGCACTCTGTTAACAATAGCACAACTGAGCAATACTTTTTTTACTTTAATGTAGAAAGTTCATGCGTGGAACAAGCGTACGTACACCGCGTTTCTTTTTTCTGAAAAAAGTTGGGACGATGGCCCGCGAATAGAAGAACCCACTTCCGGGCGAATGCAGCGGGCGCGTAAAAATCGGGACAGCCATTAGGCGACGGGAACCGCGGAAAAATCCGGAGCGGCTGGGGCCGACCGAATTCTCTCGGCCACTGCAATATCTAAACGAGGGCGCGCGGAAAACACGCGGACGCGACGCGGAATGTGTGTTAGACACAACAGAATCTGTCTTCCGTCGATGCGTCTTACGGTCGTATACAAAGAGCTCGATATCACGGCAGTAGGAGAACGGTTATAGTTGAACGTGTGGAACTGTTTAGTTAATAAGAGTATTGTTCGCGTCATTTTAATCTCTTGAATTATATGCACCAGTTAATTTGAACGGCGTTTAATGTTGAAAAGCCGACAATCCGCTCTTGCTGATTATAAAGATTGTTCATTGTCTCTTACTCCGCAGGATTTTTCTCGGTTGCCAAAAGCACCTGCGTATTTTGGCGGCTTGCTCGCCCGTGCAGTTTCCCCATGCTTTCGAATAACCGCATAATATTGGGATGCGTCGAATGTTATTTCCACTGAAACGCTCTATTAAATATAAGTCATGATTTTATGAATGGATACGTATACGTTTTCCATTGTTCCAAGGTTTATCATTTGTTTTATACCGTGCTTGTGTTCATTGACTGAAGCAGAAGCAAAAAAATGATGCGGTGGTAGTTAGTCTATGTCTGTGCATGTGAAAAATTGGTCAGTTGAACGACTGATAAATTAGGGCAAGAGAGGGTGGGAGCGGTGGGGAACTATGAAAGGAGGTACATGAAAGCGAAAGGCTAATAAAGAGCGAGAGTTAGGAGAGTATTCGGCAAGGTGGCGCAGGGGTAGCATGGAGGGAGAGCCGCATAGGAGGAGATTTTGTTTATCAGGCCCATCGAGATCCTGGGTGGTATATATCGCGTGGTAAATCCGGGCTGGTGGCGCGCGGCCTCCTGCGATTCGAATGAAGGTGTTAGGTGTGCGCCTGGCACCACAAGAATGCCCGGGCAAGAGAGACAGAGGAGCGGGAAGAAAGAGAGCGAGGGGAAGGCACTCGGGCGAATCGTGAGAAGCGAGAGACGGGCGCGGGGTTAAAAGGCCCCCTTGGTATGCAGGCGTGGGCGGAGTGGGCGCGAGGCCGACCCGGCCCTCGGCTCATACAGATATGTATATATATATATGTGTGTGTGTGTGTGTATTCCCCCTTTACGCTCCGCGGGCCCTTCCTCCTTTTAATTTCAGCGCGTGTTCGGGGCGACGGGGGCCCGACATGGATAACCTCCTCCTTATCCCCAGCGAGCTCTTCGTTAGCCGCGGCTTGGCCCTACCGGCGCATCTATTGGAAGCGCGTTCCTGGCTTTCCGCGAGAGGCCGCCGGCCCCTCGATCCCTATTATCCCAGTGACGATCGACGCCTCACGACGGCACCGTCGCCCGACATCCATCGAATCGGAAAGGGCAACGTTCGATTTGATTACGTACATATGCTAGTTGAAAAGCCATCTCACTAACTATTTATCTCGAAAATATGCCGGTGTGACGGCTGGTATCAAGTCATTACTTAGCCAAATATACATTATATCCTATCGCTTGCACAGGTCCAGTAGAGGGTTTTATTTCTGTTGACAAGCTATATACCCTGGCCTACATAGGCGGATTAAATTGAATGAAATATATGCAATACGTATTTGATGGGCCGTTACATAGCCGCTCGTCGGTCAATCCAACGGATTTTCAACAGACGCGTTTCTCATTAAGATACGTTGCGCTGTGGTAGGAGAAGAATAAAAAAAAACGGGGTCGAATACAGTCGCGTTGACCTTAACAAGTATAACCCGATCCAGCAAGCCTTCGCCTGGAAGCAAATGTTCGCCGAGCTCCGGAGACGATCCCGCGGCAGAAGTTGTCCAGACAAAAAGAAGCCGAGGAATAAGCAACGCGTGTACCGAGTAGGGCCAATTGCCTCGTCTCGGTCCGCGGCCGGCCGCAGTTACCGGAACCCGGGTGGCGGTAACGGCCGCGGCGATAAAATGAATTTCCACGGGCCGAGGGCACATCAGCCGGCGCATTAATGGGCCTCCGGGCCGGCTCGCGCCTCCTCTCCGGCCGCCGAGGCAACTGGCCGAGCAATATCGGAAAGCCATAAATATCGGCGGCCGGAGACGCGAGGCTCCGCTGCGATATCCCTCGCAACCCACACCCGAATATCCTTACTGCGGCCCGCGGCCAGTTTGCCCTGGCCTTTTTTTTTTTGCATTTATTAACGGGACGCGGGAGCCGCGTAAGTGGGCAGCCCACCAAGCCAATCGGCCACTCGAATTGATGTAGATATAAGGCAGGGAAAATCGATGCGATTCGCTCCTGTGATATGCCCACCGTCAAATTGTCTCGGAGGGCACGAAGGAGCGAGCCTCGCGTAGGCTTTACCAGTGCGCTTTATACACTCGGGACGAACGGCCATCCTTACCTCAAACAAAACAAGTCGATCGTTAATTTTGAATGCGCTCAAGCGTGTGCCTTACGGACGTTCCATCTTCAATTTTTTTGAAATTTATGTGAGCATATTGAATTTGAAAAATTCCGTCCGATATATGGGCTTGGATATTCTACGTACAGGAAGAGTCCTGCGCTGTACTCTCCCCTAAAATATGCGGTCAATTTTATCTTTTTCCTTTTAAATAATAACGGTACTTTCAATTTTAACTTCCAAAATATTTCAAGTTTGAATATTCCATGTAAAACAATGTCCACTGAGAGAAAAATCTATTAACGACTATCTATCCCGGCTCAGTAATCCAAAAAGAATAAAACTTGATAGGACTCGTTTTCTAACTTTTTATGGATTCATTACCCCATGAACAATAATATTCCTACATAAGTTAGGTTATCGCTTCCTAAAAAGTTACGGAATGAATCCTAACGAATTTTATCGTTTTCGGTTTAGTAATCCAGGACATTTGAGATATATTATACTAGACTTTTCACTTATAATTCAATAAACTGATTGTAGATTAGTCAAATTGGGGAGCACCAAATTTTCTAATAAAAATTGCCATTATTTTATCAAAATTGATTATATTGCCCGATAATTCTAACTGGAAAGCTTATAGTTACATCGAGAGTTACATCTTATATTTGACCAATCACTTTACAAGAGAGGGTTTATTTTACGTACGTCGTGCGCGTAACTAAAAAATTGTTCTCAATATACGAATATTCCGAGAGTGTAGCATTGTTTAAATCAATATACGAAAAGGGTTTTTCATCCAATCAGAAGGTCAGATTGAAACGCGCATTAGAATATTGATCGAAACAATTGGGAAAGTGGAGGTTTTGTAGGGGCGAAAGCGCGACAGGCGGTTGACAGGTGATATGACAGGAGGCGGTGCGCGGCGCCGGTCGGCCCTCGCGCTTGCTCCCCGGGTTGCTCCTGGCAGCGCGGCAAACTCGATAATCCCTTTGGCTGCTCCCCGCGCGGGCCGAGCCGCCGCGGGAATTTCCATAAGACGCACGGGGGCTCCTCGACGCCCTACGGCCCCGTCGACAATGGGAATCCGGGGCTGCTTTGCATTCCGTCGGGCCGTCGACGCGAGGTCGGCCCGGTGGCTCTTCGCCGCGGTCGATCGGCCGGCCTCCACCGGCGCTTACGTAAGCCCCGGACACCCCGGGAATCGGGCGGCTGGGCGGATCTGCCGCGGGGGCTAGGGTCACGTGGATCCCGGGCGAACGATTCGCCGGGCGATCGCGCTGCCGAACGACGAGCCGGGAACGTCGCTCCGGGGAGCCCTTCCTCACCGGCGGCGCCTCGTGCCGAGCCTCGTGCGCCCCGGGGAACCGTCGGCCCGCAGCCGTCGGCTAGACTGCCCCCCCCACCTCCCGGATACAAACTATATTCCGCCGGCCGCCTATTCCGCGAGGATCCATTTCTTTCTTTTCTGTTTTTCTTCCGACTGGACTGCGCAGTCTCTCCTCGCGAGGGCACGCGCACTTACGCCGCCGATGGAATTCCGCAGGGGGCCCGGGCCGCGCCTGGAAGCTGCGAGTAAACAAAGATCGTAAAAGTCAGCCGGTGGCCGGGGCTCGTTATAACCGAGGGCTTTATAAAATACCGCGCGGCGATCCGGCGGGCCGATAGCCGGTGGGGCCACCGCCTCGGCCTCGCCCGCCCGAATAATCCGACCTAACCCCTGCCGGCGCTATTTATCGGCCGACCCTGCGATCAATCGATCCCGACGCGCGATCCACGCCAAGGTGCGTGGATTTCAAGCCGGCCAACAGTAAAAGTGTCCGCGCTCCAATTATTCCGGGCGTCTTGCCTTACAGACTCCCCGCCTCGACTTTGGTTTCACTCGCGTATATATACGTCCCCTCCCGCTTGCGCGCGCGCGCTCGACACGCATATATATCAAGGAGGGCCTCGCGCGCGACTTCCGCGAAACAATCCCCCTCTGCGTTCCCGTTTTGTTTACCTCCGGCCGGCCGGACGGCTCTTAATCGATCCGCCGGATAATAAATTCGCGGGCCGCGCGACCCGCTGTGATTTATGCGGAAACGGTAGAGAGAGAGAGGACGGACCTTTCGATTTCGTCGGCTGGCAACTGGCCGGGCAGTATGACGAATAAAGCCGTCGGGCCGTCGATACACAAACGCCCCGGGGCCGCGGCTCCTCCCCGGTTTAATGACAAAACTGTGTTAAGATAATCAAGTGCATCAATCACGGTTCCTCCTTTTTTTTTTTCCTCCTCTCTTCCTTTTCTCTCTCCTTCTTTTTTTTTCCCCCCCCTTTATATCCCCGGCAGGCCCACAAAGGTGGCCGGGGGCCCCGGCGCGGGACGTGGGACAAAAAAGGAAGGCGATTAATCGGGCTCCGCCCGGGAACCGGCCGCCCGCCGACGCCCTCCCACGGGGAAAAAATGCGCGAGGCCCGAAAACGCCGGCGCTCGTCAAAGCGCCCGGTGATCGAACCTCGCGCGCCCTCGGATTATATCCACCCGCGGCTGCCGTTGACCGGCCTTTTTTTTTTATTACCGTTCCTCCGTTTTTTTTTTCCCGGAATAGCCCAGCCGGCGAGACGGGCGCCGCCCACGCGTGCCCAGGAGGCTTCGCCGAGTGTCGCCGGTCCATTAGCCGGCACCGAGGCCTAGCTTGACGCGCCCGCGGCGCGATCGCCCCTAATTACGCACCGCGGCGCCGAACAGCCATCGCGAGGCGACGGGCGGACCCCCGCCCGATATATTGGTCCGCTGCTCCGGTTGACGCGCTCTGGTACTCGTCGCTCTCTCGCCCGAGGTCTTCGTCAAAAAAAAAAAAAAACCGAGCACCATCCACTGTGCGCCTTTCCTCCGCTGGATTATTTTACGAGCGCTCCTCGAGGTCCCAATTAATTATTTATTAGGCTTAAAAGCCCAATCTCATTGATGCTCCTACTTCTTTGTAATAGCCGTTACTTTTAATGGGATGTAGTCTCAGTTCTCTCGGCTAAAGAATCGATTAACTCTCGACCTACACCTTCCTTTATTTCCATTCATTTATTATACTTCCATTATACGTTTTTACAAACGAATTCGGCTAATAAATTTGTTTTTCAATCCGCTAGTTAACTAATAATAGAAGTTGTTATTGATTCTTGTCTTGTTTAGAAAATACGATTAGATTAAGTTATAATTCCGAGTTTCTATTCGTTTAAAAAACAAGGAAAAGAAACCTAGTCTTCTATAAAAACAAAACGTGACTCTATAAACAATTTTCGAAAACTTATTAAGCTCTAATAGGATGGTTTATATTATATACTGCACGTATATTTATATAGGCTATGTAATCACCGACAGTCCATGGGCAAAAAATGACATAAATGTAAATTTTATTTTATTTGGTAATAAATTCTGCCTCTCTTAAGTTTCAAAGAATACAGTCTTAAAGATAATTATATGACTTGCATCCATCCATTCCTTTCAGGCTTTATATAAGCCTGAGAGTAAAACGGCCTGACAGACTGTTTATGGTACAGCGCGCGTTGTCAAATTATTGTCATTTCCTCGAATGACGTTCGTTTTGTCATTCTATTGATAATCAAATGTCTCTAAACAAAAAAGCGACTACGCAACCGCTTTATTTGCACTTTACAAGAGCGGCCTTGAAAGCGACAGGCCCTGCCGCGAAGCCGGCACGCACTCCGTGGAATCCCGGGCGAATCGGTGCGCCGCGAATCAATCGCGTCTCGAGCCGCGGCGCCGGCGTGAGAATGCCGCGCGCGTGCCGCCCTCCTCCCCCCTCCGCCCGCATGTTTAGAAAGCGCCCCCCCCCCCGGAAAAGGCGGTATAATCGAAACAAAAGGAAAGGAGGACGCGCGCGCCTCGTGTCCTGCGCGGACGATAACGAAATTTTAAGTCGACACGCGCATCGAGGATGGGCCGGCGTGTGCGCCCCCTCGGGCGCGGCCTTACACCCGTCACCTCGATTCCCCCGCCGCCTGTTACAATATACCATTGTGGCGCGGGAAGCCGCCGTCTTATTTTTCATTCCGCTTGCGCGCTGGGCCTTTTTCGGGATGGGCCATTCAATCTGGACAAGTGACATTGTCGCCGGTGAATAAAATTCATTAGCATAACTTCAATCGAGTGAAAAAAAAAAAAATCTTATTCGCTTTAGACAATTATCTTGATTATACGTTACGACTTTGAACTAAGCCAGTCACTCGGTTTTTTTTTTTTTTTTGGCATTCTAGATACACTCGAGTGTTTGCTCTGGGCGCTTATGTATATACCTCTGTGCTCGTCAGAGAAATCGGCACGGCTAATAAGCTTGGACGCCGCGAAGCACCGCGAGGACGCGAGAGCTAGTTTTGTTCAAAAGGTATATATAGTTATAATTAAGCCATGTTCGTCATACGGAAAGTATACGCCTACCAGGCAACAGTAGCAACCAGGGTATTCCCAACCTCGCAATCTTGTTCACCCAAAGGCTGACAACATAAACAGGCCGAAGAAAAACACTAGACGCTCGCGCGCGACCCACCAATCGGAAGGAACGCCCGAAGCCCCCGCTATAATAAATAGCCGCGGGGCGATCCGGCGTAAATCTGGTTAGAGGGCCAACCCACCGGGGGGTTTTCTTCCCCCGGGGCCGTCCGCGGGCTTAAATCGGCCGTTGCGCGACCATTGGGCGCAACGTCCCTTTTTCCCGGGGCTTTGCGGCGGCGCGCCTCTGCGGTGGCCGGCGTCTGTGCCCTCGCGCGGAAAATCCACGGCGCTCATTAGGGCGCTCCTCCGCCGGGGCCCCGTCTGCGGCCGGCTTTTTCCCGCCGGACCCTTTGCCAACATCTCGCCGCAAGCCATTATAGTCATACGGTTTAATTAGTTTGGCCGGCGGGGGCCGCGATCGTGGGATTCCCCGGGACTCGCCAGACGGACGGCCAAACGGAGCGAGTGGACTCGCTGGGCCGCGTCGGGCGGAGACTTTAATAACCTTTGCTTTCGATCGCGCGGCTCGCGAGGCTGCCGGGCCGATCTGCGATCCGGGAAGTATCCGCAATCCGCCCCAAATTCCAACGCGTTTTGTGGTAAGTGTTTTGTGGCTGTCAAGTCTGTGGTGAGAGATTGGGGTGATAAGCATTATAAGTCTTATAGATAAGTTTACTCGATTTCTTGCACAGTAGCCTCTGTATCGACTTTTCTGCAATGAGATAAGAGCATAATTATTCACGGTTTATTTAGAAAACGTAATTATTTCATCTGTATCAAGTATAACATTTTTCACTTATCTTCAATAATCACAAAATTATGTAATTAAATATCGCATTAAACACATTTTTACTGTAATTTTCTTATTGTTATATTCTGTCACTCAGAAAGATATTATAGTAACAATTTTTTTTAACCATTTTTTTATTTTCTTTCTATTTATGCGTTAAAAATTTCTATCAGAATTTCTAGGTGGAATTTCTAGAGATTATCAATTAAAGCATATTAATCTCAGAGAGTATTTAACGTTTAGCTGGAAGGTAAGTTTCAAATGCATGGCTCGCAATCGTTTGAAGCAATTGAGACACAGTCGAGGATCCGCAAGGATCCTAACCCAAGAGTGCACCTTGTGCATCTAGACGAGTGAACCCACGGGTGTTATCCGACCAATAGCGGTGTTTGCAAATACTCCCGAAATGTATAGACATGGTATTCGACTCGTTCAACGTTCCCATCGCATTCAGCGTATACACGTATATATATTATGCTGCCGTCACAAGCGACTACATTTATCCTTTTACAACGTCAATGTTTGTTTTATTTGTTATTTTGTTTTCTACCTATAGAAATATAAAAAATATTGTTAATTTGTATTGTGAAATTTGAAACGAGTTTCAAAGTATTTTTAATACATAATAATACTATTTTTCTGCATCATAGTTATTACTCCATTAATAATTGTGTTCCATCTTTCCCTGTGAGTTATGGTTAAATTAATATCAATGCATCTGCAGACGAACAAAACATTTCACTAGTTATTTTGATAAGTGCTATTCTTCTATTTCTCAATTTTATTTAGTTCGAAATAGCTTTGTAAATGGTTTATCTCGAATTTCCAGTTACTATATACTGCGAAGCAGTAATAGAATTCAACACACCTTTATCAAATAATGCTACGTTTATATACCAGCTATGTAAATAGGACAATGTATAGAATTCCAGAGATGAATTCTCTTCTCTTGGATTCAATTACTAAAATTTTATTTCGCCTTTTCTGGCTAATATTTTAAACTGTTTACAGATTATTTCTAAATTTATATTGCAATAAAAGTATTTTGTAAAATCTTCAAATCATTCTGTACATTTTTAACGTGCATAGAGCTTATGACATATCAAATAATGTTACATCTGACAGAAATTTATTCATAGGGAAATATTTATATTTCACAAATGATTGACTGGACAGCAAAAGATTCTATTTTAATTTAAAAGTACAGCGCATAATTATTAAATAGAACCGAACAGAATAGAGGTCAAAATCCGTTGTATGTACCAAATATAGGTAAGTGAATTTGATGAATTTCTGGCGAATTTTTTGAAGGATCTTCTCGCTAGTTTGTTAATTGAACTCTGGTGAAAATTTCTGTCAGCCACATAATTGTAATCATGTCTTATCGAACATTTTTGAACAAGTTTCGACGAGTGGCGTAAAATGGGATTGAAATAGCGCGATAAAGGACTGCCCTATGATAAGAGCCCACGATTTGATGCTCCATAAAATCCCTCGCTCGCAGCGAGATAGGGAGATGTTAATCCTCCGAGGGCAGGAGCTAATAGGGAAACAAAAGATTTCCCTCCTCATTGGCGCGATCCTGTTTGCCGGGGCTTCGAGCGGGCGCGGCGCCGTCCACCGGGGAGTCAATGCCTCGGCGCAGCATCTCGAGGGCGCGGCGGGCTATTTCGGGTGAGGCCCGGCGAGGCCCGCGCGGATAAAGCCGAGCCTCCGCCGCGGCAATCTCTGCCGATAAGATCATGCGGGCTCCGACGCGGCGGCTGCTGCGGCGAAATGAGGCGCGCGCCTAAACGAGGGCCGCGGGGGCGAAGTAGGTTAGCCCGGCAGCGGCCGTACCCTACCCGGGCACACGCGTCCTCCCCCCCCCCCCGGCCGCTAACGAAGGCCCTTTGCGGGGGCGCCGATGGCTATCGGCCCCGAGAGCCCACGCGCCCCGCCGGAAGTAATCGCTTTAGCGCGGGGCTTAATGCCCGCGCACGCGAGACGCGCGCCGCCCACGCGCCCATTGTCTTTGGCAGCCGGGGCCCTCCCCGGGACGCGAGGCGCGCACGCGAGGACGATGAGTCGCGGGATGATCGGCCCTCCCCCCGATCGATTGCCTCGCCGATCGTTATTATGCCCATTTGCGCTTTTTTTTTCTTAGTTCCGCGCCGGGGTTCGCGAGTCGGGGCCCGCGTATAGACGGCCCGGGGCACCTCCGGCCCTTCCGGTTGCCGTCGACGGCTCGGCCGACTTCCCGGTGACATCTGCGCCTCGGCCCCTCGTCGCGGCCTTCAACTTTAATTCACTGCCAGTCACTTCAATATTGATCCCGAGATTATAACTCTTTCGAGCTTAAGCGCGGATTTTGTTACACCCTTAACACGTATAAGCCCGAGTTATCCGCAAACAATTATCGACGTTCTCAAAATTGAAAAACTTTTACTCCCGCGGCCTCGAGCGTATTAAAACTTGGTTATATTTTACCACGCACACGCGCGCGCGCCTGTGTATTCGCGGATTATTTTACGATAGCTAGGATTAAGAGTACAAATTCATGGCCGCAGCCTGGATTTCACTATAAGCCATCGATAAAGTTCGATTAAACTTTACCAATGATTTACTTGATACATAGTTCAGGGGTTAAACTTCCTTGTTTAACGATACGCGACGTAGTAAAAATACTCCCAAGTACAACGTTGCAGAAAACTATTTGGCACTGCTCGGGCACGATGTACAATGTGCGAATGGGAGACTATCTAACTGGATCATCGTTATACAAGTAAAAGGGACGACCGCGCCGCCGACGAGCCATACAATCCCAGCTGTTTTTTCACGCTGGCCTGTAGCGTGCCTTTAGAAATTCGGTGACCTACAGCCTTTCAATACTTCGCCCCGGTGCAACTTATCCAGCGCACGCATTTGCAAAAATACCCGCTCGCACCGGCCGGGCACTAAGAAGCGATGCCCGGGTAACTCATTAGGAATGTAGATTGGCAGGGCGAGGACGTCGGCCGGGCTAACTGGAGCGACGGCGATCGGCCCGAGGGCTGAGGGCGGGGTCAAGGACCCCGGGGCGGCGGCGCGCCGGCGATAAATCCCGCCGGTAAAAAAGGGCGCGGCGTCATCGGCCGATAGGCCGGCGACGCCGGCGCGCGCGCGCGCCTTATTTATCCGGCCCTCGGCGCGCGGGGCTCCCACGAGGGCCCGGGAGGCGTGAGTCACGCGCCGGTTCCGCGGCTCGGCCCACGCGCCGCCCCGGCCCACGAGGCCCCGCGGCTACCCGCGGCGCATGTAGGCAGCGGAAGTCCCGCCGCCAGACTCGCCCCCACCTCCTCACCTGCCGCCGGGCCCACGTGAGCCGGAGGCCTGCGACGCCGCCCGGAACCCGAGCCGGAACCTCTTCCGCCCGAGGACCCGCGCCGGCGCTCCTGCGCCCTCTGCATTCTTTTTTTCCCCGGGGAAAATTGCCCGAGCCGCGATCAAAGCACGACTATACTGTTTAGAGTGAAACGTCACTTTGGTAAATGCAATGCTTTTGCAACTTGTTTTAGAGTAACCAGTGCCATTTGTATTACTATTATTCCGAGTGTGTATATATAAGAAATCGAATAATCTTTCTTTTACTGCTTTCAATTTTTCCTTTTTCACACTGCTTATCTTGCAGTTAATTGTTATTATTGCAATTAAAATTAATGTCGGAAAGAAAGGATTGGTAGAACAAAAGAAACGCAATAATACACGCGGTATAAAGCGCTTGTGTACTTAATGATAATACGCGTAATTGAGAGCGTATAGTAATTGAAAACGAAGACATTTCTTTCTAATGTTGAGAAAACGTAAAGCCTTTTCTTTCATTTATAGACAGCAGCTCTCTCCAAGAGCAGTTTATTGCCCATTTATTGCTCGAGTATATCACGCTATTTCCACACTTGTTTTTCTCTTGCAATTAACGTAATTTTCTAACAAACAAAACACCCAAAACTTATTTACAAGCTGCTTAGACGTTAGATTCTTTCTACTAAACGGTTCAATTGGTCACGAATCACAGAGTTTGGACGAGGACTGATCGCTCGCGAGATAATGGACCAATAGGCGTGTGCAGCAGCACAAGGTACGCTTGTCTCGGCTATCTCGACTTCCGATCCCCCGCGTGCGAAAGATGAGCGTTATATTATAAAGCGCGCGTATAAACATGCGCCAGATCTCCCGAGGTTGTTCTCCCCCTTGACCCAGCTCTCGGCCGGCGCTCGTCCTATGAGGCCCTTCCCCCGACGCTCCCTTTCACTTTCGCGAGGCTTCGGGAGCGAGGGCGCGCGAGTCCGTCTGCCACCGGAGCGCCGCGCGCATATATCGGCAGGTATACATCTACGTGCCGGGCTTCTCCCCTGGGCGTACGCGCTCGAGATATTTCGAGAGAAATTGCACCTATTGCCGCAATTGGGTATTTGCGCCAGGTGCAATCGCCGCCGCGTGTATACGTCGGCTGCGGCCGTCCTCCTCGTGAATTCTTTACACTCGACTTAAGGCAAGGCTAACGGTCGGCTGGCGAGGGGGTAACATTATATTGTCGCCTGGGTGTGCAACAATTCTCGCCCGAGGATATTTAGTTTTATAGTTCGGTTTATGCAGGCGGGCCGAGGTGTAGGAGCGGCAAAATTATTGCCATTCTCTATACACTATGATCGAATTCCTTTTCAAGAATGCAATCAACTTCCATCGACCATCGATCATGATGCAATTTCTGAGCTTCTTGTGATGCACGCTCTCGAGAATATTTGCTCCAGTTATAAAACAAGATTTAATCGCGAGTTTAAAAAGATATATTGTTTTATGCTTTTATAAAATCAATTTAAGCGCGTATCTTATGAGAGTCAAACACAATCTTATTTAATAAAAATAGTTGAGTGTTAACGTGATCTCGGAAGCGACTTTCTCAAATGAATAATTAAAACCAGATGGAATTCCAGACGATATGTTCCTGTCATTCGAGTTTCCGCCCAACAATAAATGGCATTAAACCATTCAAATACACGTAAAAAATTTAATCGATATTTTATTTATGTAACATCTAACAAAGTCACGAGCATTTATTCGTAATTCTATTTATTCATACCGAGTAATAAAAGTTGCCTCAAATTTATAGTTCTATCAATGAATAACCAAGTCAATACATGCTCGTTATAGGGATACTTTTATCTGGTAACGTGGATCTCCTATGAAGAAAATTAGTTCTTCCGTCACTAGGTCACTCAAACGTTACCCTATTAAACTACGTTTTACAATAACATTTATCTAACGGTTTTCTTTTTATTTATCAAAGAAACAAAAAAGAACAATAAAAAGGAAAAATAGAAGTAAAAGAGTAATATGTGCATCTTTCGTATTTCTGCATTGTAGTTGTATAATAGTCATAACTCATTTCGAAAAATAAAGCATATATAAAGCAAATGTAAATATAATCCTCGATAAAATCACCATATTATATTTCTTCAATAACATTATAAATATACAGTTTGACCAAAAGTATTTCTTAATAGATATTTCCGAGTCGTATATGATTATAAAGATAATCTAGGAGCATCCTGATTTCACAACTTATCTGCAGATCGAGCAGCAGATTTTATCAGCGCAAAGTGCAGGAACGTGTTCTTCGCCTGCTTCTTACACTTGGATGCAGTTTTACGCGCTTGTAAATTCGCGCATAATATATGGAAAATTTAATTGAAAACATTGTCGCATTAGTAGATCATTACGTTTAATTGTTCAACCAACTCAAGCTCAATTGCTCCGCACAGCAAAGCAAAGCAAAAGAAACCGCCATGTATTGTGCCCTGTTTTCCTTTTTAATAATCCATTAATAATTTAGTGAATAATTGCATTTTAAAATATTTTTTAAACGAATCGGTCTCTTCAAATATTTTATACTTTATAATAATTCCATTATTTCTATCAATATAAATCGTTGAACGATTTTTTTATCATAATTATATTAATTTATGTTATACTTTCATGCTTATATATCATACCTTTATATTTCTTATTTTGTATTTAAAATTTAAAGTCGCATATTGTCAGAAACACAATGAGCGTGCCTAATATTATGTAAAATATAATTTAAATCCTGGAATCTGCACAATGTGCAAACTGTATAAATTACAGCGTAAATTTGTACAAACTAGTGAGTAAATAGATTTAACTAAGGAAGAGTAAATGGTCCTAAATGGAGACCTTTAAAAATTTAAAATCCCGAGCGTTTGTTTGTGTCTCGTCTCTCGAACGAAACCACGTTGGCTCAGCGCGGGCGGGGCTGAAGCTGAATATAAGACTGCTATGGCTCAAAAGGTAAATAAAGCGACTCGCACTTGCTCAGAAAATGCGAATTAAAAATAAACTGTATCGTAGGCGATATTGGTCGAGATTTTTTCCGCGAAATACAGGTGGCCGAGAGTGAGGGGCACAGTTCTGAGAACTGTAGCCGCAACTACGGGCTCTCCAAAGGCACACGAGGGGTCCTGAAGGGGGAGTCATGCTCGATACGTAGAGGGGCCAAAAATCAAATGTTTCCACAAATGAATATCATAAATGCCATACGTGCATAAAACTAACTACGAGAATTGAATTGAATAATGTTCAGAATCTTAGTTGTACATACATACATACCAGGATCGTTTATTTTCCTCCATTCAATGAAGCCTACGAATATCATAACGCGGTGGAAATTCATTGACACACGACCGAGTACGCGTCTATACTTACTACCGATGCTGCTCTATATTAAATCTATTATAGACTTTGCCTATACAAGCCATTAATAGAAATTCAACTAGTTTGTGCAATCTCTGTTAACCAGATGGAGCCTTAAACTAATAATATTAACGAATTATTCTAATAATAGTTATTGTAAATCGAAACCGTATTACAATATAACATAGCTAACATACATGTATATGTCTTGGAATATTTAAAGCTTTTATTTAATTAGAAATGTGATCACGGAAACTGATTTAGTCTACAAATTGTATCGATAAATACCACCTGCAATTTCCAATAAAATCGACTATTTTTAAACTTGATATGCGATATCTGTATTTGACTAGGATATCCTTTATTCATAAATGTTTCATATTTTATTTCTTGTAACTTTAAATCAGTTTCTCATTATTCCACGTAAACTCTTAAAAGTTCTGGTTATGCCAAGGCTCAATTCAATTTATTTGTTTTATGACAACAAAAGTAAATCCATGTAACGAATCAAGGCACAAAAGCAAAGTGCAATTTTGTACAGTTTGTCAGATTGATTATATAATACCACACATGAATTGTATGATATTACATTAACGAATTGGAAAGCCCGATCTCGGTGACAAAGGCCGTGCAATTGAAAAACTACCGCGAAAGCTAGCCCCAGAGGTAGGCCACCTCGTCCGGTTCCGGGCGCGAGCACATATTATATTGACAAAACCGGCGCGGCGAAGGTGAAACATTTGGTGGGATGTGCGCGGCGCACAAAGCCACTGCGGGGCTTTGTTTTTGTCAGGGGCGTCCTCGGCTTTTTGGGAGGAAGGCCACGGGCAGACATTCGATAGGCGAATTTAATGATGCTCCCACTTCCGGGAGATTTGTCCACGAGGGTCCGCTTGATGAATCGGCCGGCCGCGGGCCGCGCAACTGCCGTTCGGCCATTCCCGTTTTTCACGGTGCGCGCGCCGCTTCTCGTCGCGCGCTGAAAGGGGGAAAAAAAAAACGACAGGCCGCGCCGCTTTAAATCTCCCCGGTGGCGTTTCGCCGGGCTGTTGTTGCAGCAATTAGGGGCGGCGCCCCCGCGTATAATTCGGCCGGGGCTTTGTCCGCGCGTCGCGGTGACGATTATCAGGGCGCTTCCCGCGCTAAACCCCGGCTGCGGGTGATTTATATAAAAAGTCCGGCGGAACAATCGAACGCGCGGGCATTGAGGCCGCGCTTCGGCCCGGGCCTTTGTCGAGCTGTACCGCCATGAAAAATGAAGCTCATCGCGCCATTAGGCAAATACGCGGGCGCGCCGAGGGCGTCTGTGTTTTATTGTCCTTTTCCGCGCGCCCGGTGGTATAATGCTCGGGCCGCGAGGCTTGACCAATATTCTAATGAAGCGTTTTCACTCGGCGGGCCGCGACAGCATCGGGCTGCCTCCGTTTCGCGGGGCCGCGCCGCCATAAATCGCCGGATTATCGATGCAGCTCCCGGGGGCCGGGGGGTCAAAATCTAAGAGGGTAAATGATGGCCCGGATCGACGAGCCGCTCCCGCCGCGGGATAAAGTTCAGAGGTCACGCGGCCCCGGCCCAACAAATTCAAAACGCGCCGGAAGAAGCTGGAGGGCCCGCGAGGATTTATAGGGACATGCAAATTTCGCGATATTTCACGCGGGGCCGATGGACGCGCCCGGGGAAAACCCGCGAGCTTCATCGTCCGGCAGGGCAAGGGGGCCAAAAATCTCCCTCCCCGGAGGCAAGTTATACGTGCGCATCCATTTCCATCTTTGGTCATTTGAACCACTGGACCGGCCGAGGCTCTTTTCTATGCGGATCATTCGAGCAACGCATTAAGGAAGTAAGTAGGCCAAGCCCCCAGCAAGTGAAAAGTAGTTGTGGCTTGCAGTCTTTTCACGCCTGTTTTACCACCGCTTTCTAAGCGTATTGTAACGTAATTATAATGTAAAATAATGTTCATTTTTTATAGTTCACAAGTCAATATGTACAAAAATTTAATACAATTTTATCATAATTCATTTAGTGGATTCGAACGTATGCCTTCAAAATTAAAATAGGACGTATGCTTTATTAATCCACTCGGTTACCGCACTATTTTTTTATATGCTAAGACTTGTACATGGTTAATAGAAACAAAAACAGATTATATTTATGATTAATTTTTGAATTTTGTTTAATTTTGTCAAATAAGGAATAACTAATTTTTATTAAAAGATGAGATAAATAAATATTATTTAAATAAATAATTTATAACAAATATGAAATGTTTTTTTATTGCATAAACATTCATAAAGACGAATAATGTTTGTAACCCTTGAAATACTCTTCGATCTGGGCGAATATTCTTTAGTGATCGTTACTCGACATATTATTCGACACACACTGACACGTTTTTCGACATATTGAATTGTTTCAAGAGATCTATATTCATACTATAGATTGCCCTTTTGAGAACTACTCGAAATAATATCAAAGCTCGTTCCAACATTGGTATAAATAATTAACCCTCGTATACCTTCGTACATTCACCATTTTATACAAACTATGTATTAAAGATCGTTTGACGAAACTATTCTTTATGCGAGCATTTTTATGCGACTCAAACATTCCAGCTACAGGAAGCCGCTTTCCTACGTCACTCTTTCGTCACTCTTATACTCCTGCTGCTCCACTCGAAGCAATCCAAAGTGAAAGCTTAAAGGCTCACTTTAAACTTATATGGAAGAGGTGAACTTAAATTCAGAAGCTCGGCGGATATATTCTTCAAACAATTCGCAAGACAATAAAAAAAGGCGGCGACACGATCGATGCTTATACAACAAATAAAACAGCCGGGGCCCGAGGTATAGTGCACACACCGCGAGTGCGGTGGCGAATTCGCGGGGGCATTTATAACGCGAATAATTCGACGAGTCGGCCAGTTTGAAAAGTGCGCGCGACACGCGGCCAACCGCGGCTTTAATTAATGCGCGCGCTTGGCAAAAACAGATTGCGCGGCGATAAATCGGACGCGCCGCCGAGGCATCGCGAGGCCACCGTGAAAAATAAAAGCGCCCCCTCCCACGGGGCGGCGGGGAAAAAAATGTTCGATCTCTCGGCGCGCGCGCCCGTTAATACTCGAGTCTTTCTCGCGCCTGCCAAAATCCGACGAGTACATACACGAGCGAGTGTCGTTGGGCGCGCGGCCCATTTTGATCCGCTTCCTTTGGCCGGGAGTTGGCGCCGAGGTAGCACTCAAACAGCCAGGAAATGTGTATTTGTGCGCGCGGCGCGAGATTTTCACCCCTCGGCTTCCCCGCGCCCTCTTCATGGGTGTTTCAACGTCGACTGCTCGGTCGAGTGGCCTCGGAGTATTTTTCTCGCATTCTGTTTACATGAGCGCATGTATAAAAGGTAGTTTTTATGAACAAACTTTTTACTGTAAAGCTTGTCTGGCGTTGGGAAAAAATTGTAAATATTCCTTCGTTTTATTGCTTTCAAAATGAAAATCTATTGACAGTATCGAAAGGCATCGGTATAAATTTACTGTTTTATTTTCTACATGAAAAATTCAATCTCTATTCGACCAGATTCGATATCTATCCATTTCTACATGTACGAATAAATGATTTTTAGTTTTTCAAGACAAAAATAATTGCAAGGTATTGGTTTAGGTTGGTTGCAAATTTATATCATTATGTACGATTCACTAGTGATAGAATAATTCAAAATTTTACGCTTTATACCACTATGTAGTCAAATATTAAATAAATTTTTAAAATAAAGTAATACCCACTTACAGAAAAGATCGATTGTGTCAACTATATGCATAGTATACACATTTTTTCCATTTAGATAACTGTTTTCTAGTTTGCCTAGATAAACATATAGCTCAAAAGGTGATTGTAAGTACTGCAAAATGCGTGTGTCATTTATATAACGGGTATTAGAGAGCGGAGTCAGAGAATCACTCCCCACAGTTAGTGGTCGGGTTGTATGCAGATGGATAAACGCAGGCTATATTATATTATGCTGTATGAGGGGTTATACGCGTACAAGAGCAGGCGAATATAGCCGACCTTTTCTACAAATATTTTTCTTTATGGCTTATTATGGGTAACGCTATAGATTTCGTTTTCCACGAATGCGAACTGAATAAGGCAGCTGTTCGTTTCGGGTAAAAATCTTTTATTTAATTTAAAATAAAAAGACGTAAAACAGTACAAAAATTTTTATGTCTCATTTTTCTATCATTACAATTATAAGCCTATGAATTGCTAGCTCATCTGACTCAACTATAAGTTTTAATACATACTTCAGTGAAAATTTTCAAGTAATAAAATATTTCTTGTCACGGATATGTAATTTATCCTATACAATGATATAAGCTTCTTGAATTGAGATAAAGGCGGCGTACATAGATAATTACATGTATCAATGCCTTGAGAATCTCGCGGCAAGCTCTGTTGGTCGAACATTTTGCTTCTTGTGGATAAATTGATCGAAGCATTTTAAGATCGAGTGTATCCGCGCGAAGAATGATGGAATCCCGCCGCGCGGTCCCGGGCGCTCCCCCGCACACGGATTACGGCGTATACCGACTGCCTGCAGTTGCCGCAGCGGCGGGGACCCGCTTTTTTTCCCCTCGGCGGGTCCCCCCCCCCCCCCAACCCCGCTTTCTGATAAATTAGACCGGCGGCTTCCGCGCGGGCCGTTTATAAAGCGCTGTAGCCCGGAGATTAGGTGGCGGCCGCGGCGCTCGTGCGCACGAGTGTTTTCGGAAAGGCGGCGGCCGTGGGTGGGAAGGGCACCCGTATTATTCACGGACGGGGGATAAGTGCGGAAACGAGATTATGCCGGGGAATTTATGCCGCGAGAGGGGGAGTGCTGGTGCCCAGGCTCCGGGGATCGGTAGCTAAATTATGCCGCGCGATTCGCTGCAGCCGGGGCTCCGGGGTGGGTGGGGGGGCGGAAGTGACGGAGGCGCCCGGGCGGCCCACCCCCTGCCCGGCTAGTTGACACGCGCACGGCCCACTGACGCCCGATAACCGCCCGAAGAGCATTAACTTTTTTTTTTTTTCGGCGGACTGCATTTTTCTTCTCGACCGCGTCGTTGCAGCTTCGGCAGATAAATTCCGGCGGAACAGACTATAAGCGAAAGTGGCTAAACGCTATCGCCTCGGAAATGCCGCGCCGACGAGGTTTTTTCGTGCATTGTCTGGATATGAATCTGCGGTTATTTTACGAAACTGTGTACAGTGTACACTATCGTTTCGGCGGTTCGGTAGTTTCATTAAAATTTTATGCAGTTTTGAAATTGTCGCGATTCTTCCTACCTAATAGACCATTCAATAAGTTACTATAGGAAAGTTGTGTAATGAAATTACTTTGACAATTTTAACAGATTATGTTTTATTAAAATAATGCAGTCAAGTTGATTCTTCCATCTGCGCCTGGACTTATTAATCTACATAAGTTAAAGAAATAGTTCGCGTTCAAATTGATTGCCAGTTCAAATTAATGAACAATTATGATCATTTTTTAATACTGATAATTTTTTATTTTCTCTTGATATCAATGTTATATAAATTCGTATAAATATCTCCGCATTTTACGAGCATAAAGCTTGTACTCTGCGGATGCCGCCGAGCTTAATATAGAAGCTTCATGACCCTAGTAGATCATATCGGAAAATGGCTCTTTAAAATTCGCAGGAGGCGGGGCACGAGGAGAACGGCTCTGGTGGTCGGACGAACCCGGCTCGTATTGACACAGCGGCATCGAAAAAGATACGAAATTACAGCGGAGCCGTCTAGAACTAAGTGGTGGGCTGTTAGGGGCAGTCATGCAATCGCGACGACCACGGACATGGTCACTGTTCCGATAGTCACGTGGTCGTGCCACGAAGGAAAAGGGCCAACTGCACCCTCGACCCGCCTCGTCGCGACAATTGCAGAGCCGACGACTACGTGCTCTCCCGTTATACTGGCTTGCGTTTACGCTCGGCCGCGGGCACATCCAGCTGTGCCGAACAATCGGTCTTCTAGGTGATTGGTAATCGCGGCCGCTCCAATAACACGTATATCTGGAAATAAGAACAGCGTGGCTTCCAGATACTACATCTATGTTATTACATACGTGTGCGTGCTTTTTGGGTTTCTATTAAGCGGTCGAGCTTGATTCCAATGTCGGTCGTCCACGCACGATACACTTTCCGGAGATAATCGAGCATTTTCGAATATCGCAGATCGCGTTGCAGTGGGATTAAAGCAGCCACCCTGACGTCCAGGTTTAACAACCGGCCGCCTCGCGGTAAACGATCACGCGCGAGTAAAAATCCAAGTTTTCCCAGGAGGAAATTCGACGTTCATCCTCTTCAATGATGGTGGGGTGGGCATCGAGGAGTCGGACAATTACAGGGAGTACGATCCGGCTATCGAGCGCGCGGGAGGGGGGATCGCGGGGGGAGGAGGTCGCGGCTTCTACGGCTCCGCCCAGGCCACTCGTAAATACGTTATACGAGATAAAACGTCCGCTCGGAAAGCTTCTCCACCGCCACCCACCCGCCCCCCCAACTATCTATTTCTGCGCGGCGGTCGCGAGATCTCGGACTTTTCGAATGGTCGACAAACTTTCATGAGCGACGGCGGGTCGGGGAGGGGGACGGGGCGGAAGGACGAGGCGCGGCTCCTGTCGGGCGCCGGCCGCCAGCGCGTCGGTCGAGGGACATGCGGAAACGGCCCCCAACCCTCGCTATCAAATGTCACGTCTGTTTATATTATGGGACGCGTATCTATTCTTATGTTTTCGATCTTCCCGATGGATGTCGTCGCCTATACAACCAAGCAGTGGGCGTCCCTTGGTTCAAACGTTAACCACTTTTTAGACAGATTGATTGAAAAGGCTTTGGCTAAAAGGATAATTAAAACCACTTGAATTCTTTGCCGTTGTATTACAAAGTCAACTGCTTGGAAATGCTGTTTTACTCAAGTTATTATAAAAATTTATTTTGTCACGCGTTTGTATCCTCAACAACTACTAATATAGTACATCTAGTATATCTAGTACAAATGTTCAATAAAATGTTTGTTATATGAAACACGTAAAACTCGATGGGAATCAAATCCTTAAAAATCTAAATCAATTATTTGTAAAAAAAATACGTATCAAGTTTTTATCCGTTGAAGATCCTACCACGAAGCACGTATTCCTTCCTATATTCAATTACGCTGGATTCACTAGCTTGTTAGCAAGTTTTTAGCAAATAAATCAAGTTAATTATTACCACCTGATCCGGTTCCACACAAATTAATTTTCTACTACGTGCAAGCATCTCTGTAGAATATTAAAGCTTACAGGGTACACATATAACTACAAATTTGCCATAATCTACAGAAAGATCAAAAAGGTAATTGACGGTATAATTTAATAATTCCTTCGATATCAATAAAGTACCAACAAACATGTTCATTGCGAAAGATGGGCATCTCTGCATCTGTATCAAATCAAGGATATGGTCGCAATTCGCAACGTATTATCGAGTTGGCAGTATACACTTGTCCCGAGACTCGTCTTGCTATGTAAAATCGAACGGACACGTATAGGCTTGCATGAGAATCGTTTCTCCGCTGCATATTGACGCGAGGCGAAAGTCTGCCGCGCATCTTTTGGCAACGGAGCGAGTAGGCGGGCGAGCCCTGCGGAGGAGGCCGCTCCCTACGACCCGAGAGTAAATCGCACTTCCGCGATTGCACGATCAATCAAACTGGTAAATTTCGGGAGATGGCGTCCCTCGTTAGAGGTGCATCGACCGAGGCCGGGAGTGGGGGTGTCCGACTTTGGCGTTTGACGGCTACCGCGGCAGCTAATTAGAAATCGATGGGTGCCCGCCCACGATTCCTAATGAGATGCGCGGCTCATTAATCAAGCTGTAGGAAAGCGACTTTGGCGTTTAAAGTGGACCGGCTCCTCGGCGGGGCGACGCGACGGCCCGAAGCCGCGTGATTCGGCGCGAGTAATAGCGGAGGAACGACTGCCTCGGACTGGAATACCCGCGTAGATCGATGAGGGCCGATAGGCAAACGCCGCGGAAAAGGATGCCACGGAATGTGGATAGTGGCTTGGCGAGGGCCGAGAGATTCATGGGGTGGGACGGAAACGATGGCTACACTGTTTTAAGTGAGTATAAATCATCGGCTCGCGATCGAGATCTGTGCGTCCGGTCTGCTTACTTTGTTTCCAACAAATGCCTTGATAAGACTCTACCAACCATTGGCGAACATCGTTGTATAAAAGGACTTGTTGCAAAATATTCAATAGAATAATTTTCCATATAATAATTCACATAATTCGTTAATAAATTTAAGATATTTATCAAACTGTACTTATATGCATAAGAATTAAAAGCAGGCACTTTATCAAATCAATACTAAAATCATAACTCATTTAATTGCAATAATGTAGTAACAATTCTATTATCTTCTAATTTAAAACATTCAAAATTAATAAATTTGTTTAAATTTATAAATTCAAAATATCAGTGTTAATAGCAACTTTAATATTTTTTGTTCTTTTTTATAGTGTAAAACGAGTATTAAAGTTTTTGCAAGAAACAAATTAAGATTTGTGTTTTTACTATACTTTAAATAAAGATAATAACGTCTAAAACAAATTCATATTTAAATTAAAATTGATAATTTACATAATAAATTATCAGAATAAATCTCCTGTATTCGGGTTAGTTAGTGTCCTTTTAGGAAATAAAATCTTAGTGTTACGTCTACCTCGTAAGATGTACCAACGAGATTAATTTTCCTTGTCTAGATTAGTGTCTGACTAAGAAAAAATTTTATTGCTGATTTATTTATACGATTAAGTCATTTAATAATGATTAATTATTCTCGTCGAAAACTGTAGCAATCAAAAGAACTGGTATTAAATTTATCATGAGTTACAGCTCATGATAATTGTTTATCATAAAACAAATACCTTATTTTACATAATCATAATTATTTTTAATGGTACTTATAACTATAATCGCCCTAAAATTTCTGCTCATCACTATTATAAGATTTAGAACTGGAGCACTGTATCGATTTTCGGTCATACATTTTCGACTTGAGTCTGTATCTTTTTTCTTTCTTGTAATCTTTTTAGTAAGCATTTTTCTTTTGACGAACTATTCGACAAATAAGCTCATTTTCTTCTACGCTTAATTTTTATTGCTATATATAAGATGAGGTGGTTAGTTCGACACAAAGCACAATAATGAAGCACAGCAAATACGGATGACGAGGAAGAGGCTCGTAATATAAAAAACTGTAACGTTTCTTTCCCCCAGCAATTAAAATTAAAATATAAATTAAATGATTAAATAATTTTATAAGAAGTATAAATAACTTCACAAGTTTATATTTAGAAAATTTCTTGATATCATAGTTATCGAAATCTTTTACAACATTATATTAGAAAATATATCTATGTATTTTATACTTATTCTCCTGTATAATTCAGGATATATAAGGTGGGAAGTTTAAAAAGAACTGCAAAATTCGATTCAAAGACCAGGAAGCTTGGCGTCGACAAAAAAAGTCGCAGCCCAGAAGAAGCGAGAAGAGAAAAAGAAGTAGGGCAAAAAAGATGAAAGGCCTCATCTGGTGCGGAGGTAACTGCAAATTCGACTATATATTGGAGTTAGACGTTGGATACGATAGCGTTCTCTGCATAATACAGATAATTGACACGCGAGAAAAAACCTTTCCCATGTGGTATAAAATTAACAAACCAAAGTGGGAAAGATGCGGGGTGGGACGATATTTTGATCAAAATATCTCATGCAGCAGGACTTACTTACCGTGGATCGTACCCTCATCCAACTGTTATTAGTACAAACGTGAGAAGCATCAAGAAGTAGCTCCACATTCTCTGAAAGGGAGGAGGGAAAAGGTTGATCGAGGGATTTGCGCTAAACTGGAGGACGGTAGGGTGCTAGAGCGTGGAATCGATTTGCCGTCGGTCAGGCGCCGGGCCAGCCCGGGCAGCCCACCGATCCCCCAATTTCCCCGCGGAGGTGATATGCCATTCAGGCGGTCTCTATAACGAAAACGAGCTTATCAGGGGCCGAGAGCCCGGCTGATCGGCTGCTGCGCCCGGCCCAAGTGAGATAAAGCCCGAGCGTCGGCTCGTTGTATCGCGAGAGCGCGCCTGAGGACGAAAGGGCTCGTTTGGCGGCTGGGGGGCCGTGACGCGGCCAATCAATTAACGCGGGGAAGCCCCGGGGTTCGCTCGCTCGACAGTTGCGCCAGCTTCCGGGGCGGATATGCCCCACAGAGGAGTACGCCCGCGGCGAGATTTCTGCCACGGGCCGGCGAGCGTCTTTTGCGCAAGCCGCGGCTACCGGCCGCTTTGTCCGGCGGCCGCACACCGCGCCGATCGGATCCGCCGGTACAATGAGCCGCCGCGCGGCCTCGTCGCCGGCGCCGACCCACTTTTCGAGGACCGCTGCAGCTCGGGCGCTTCTCCGACCGGCGCACGAGTTCCTTCCGGCTTTTGTCTGCCGTCTTCCGGGTGCGAGCCGCGAGTCAAGGGATCGCCACCGTCTTCCGGTACGCAGAATTGCCGATCGGACTCTCCTCCCTCAAACCGCGAAACCTCGAGCAGCTTTTCTTCCGCCTTTCAACACGTATCCATGTTACGTGTCAACAATGTTTCACTAATCACATAAACCAGGGATCCATTGATTTTTAAATATTAATATTTCAAAATTTTAAACTTGGCTACTCTCTCTCTACTATACTGTTATTATCATATAATCTAATCGAGTTGTCTACGATTATAATAAAAAGGCGATTTAATATTTAAAAAAAATGAAGATAAAGCTGTACGTGATTCTATTGACTTCAGAATTTCAAAATTTAAAACTCGAATCGGGGTCGATAGGCAAGATTTGATTAAAACTTTTGTGGCTTTAGTAATACCTCTAGTTGTATTGTCAAACTTAAAAACACAATTAATTTGCTGCATTGCGTTTAAATATAGATTTAGTATTTACGTACAAGTGAAAGCCCATGACAGATACACTATAATTATTTTATTTGATTGCAATTATTTTTATAGATATTGTAAAGCTTGATTAAATGATATTTAATAACATGCAGAAAAATGAGATATTTAACGTATTAATCGATTCTTGTAATTAATTTAGCTGGGCCAGTTTCTGTGTAAATTAAATCAGTTTTTGATAAAGTTCTTGCTTCATAAAATTGATATCGCTATTCAAATTTACGTTGCATCTATTGCACACAACACTGAGCGAGATAGCCGTACTCTAATGGATTCATTCTCAAATTCCACAACGCGTATATTCGCAGATTGGAGTTGAAATGAATTTTCGAAAATCGATCGGTAACGCTAAAGGAACGCCTGGACGCGTGGGCGCGTTTCATTACATTTTGAATACAAAACGTTAAAAGCAAAGCTGCACATTTGTGCTGGAATTCCGAGCTGCAACATTTCGGAATCCTATGGCAATTGTTTAATGGCTTCTGGATGCGTTTATCTCTATAAATTCCCATCGGTATGGCCGGATCGAGGCAGTTGGGCTTTAAGTTGATTACAGAGAAATAATCTTCGAAACTAATGGAAATCGCACAAACGACGCAACAAATCAGAATTATCGCCGCACTTCCCAAGCGGCCGGCCGTAACTGCATCATGCGGTATTGCAACGACCCGCGGCATAAGGTGCGCCCGCGTGCCGTTCAACTGGTCCGCCCGACGGCGCCGCTGTCCGCGCGGCCCAATACGTATATCCGTTTTTTTTTTTTTCTGAACGACCGCGCAGGTGAAGGTTGCGGGTGACCGAGCCGCACGGCGATATCGCCCCGGGCCCGCGGACAGCCGGCCTGCCGCGCCGCCAGGAACATCTGTGCGCCTCGCGAGCGGCTGCCTCCCGGGTAAAAAGCCATCCCCGAAAATCGATCATCCGCCCGCGGACGCACACAGGCGGCGCGCGACACTCGCCCGCGAATTAAAGGACGCGGCGGGCCGCGTTTAAAGGTCCCGGGCGCACATTGTCCACTCGGGCTTCGTCCGCGCAGCTGCCTGTTGATTGGGCTTCCACCGGCGCAGAGGCTGGGCGGGAAAAGAAAAAAGACCGGCGGCGGAGAGCGAGAGTCGGCCGGCAAAAAAACCCCGGGCTCGGCTCCACGCGCGCGTCTGTGTGTATATATACGCGCATTTGCTATTCGCGCGGCGCGCGCCGGATGTCCGGTCCGCCGCGCGCACGTGAAACTGTACGCGTGCTCCGGCCTGCAGTCGGCCTCCCGCCCCGCGCTCTTTTCCGCTATTCCTTGGTAATGTTTATGCCGGAATGTTCCGCGCCCACGGAATTCCTCGTGGCGGCTCGTCGTGACGGCAGCCCGGCTTTCCTTCGATGTCATTGAATTTCAATTTTTTTCGTCGGATAAATATCTGAACGAATATTTTATTAGTGGCATGCCAGCAATGGACAACTTATTTTACATCTTTTCGCAACAAAACTTATCTTATTTTTCCTTGTATTCTTATTTTATTTGCCATATTCTAATCAAAGTTACGGCATTTGGATAATCAGATAATTGACTCTTGTATTAAAATTATTCTAATTTGAGCAGCTCCGCCAATTTTATTTTAAAATCTTTCAAAATTAACGACATAAGAATAAGAATTTATAAACAACCATACACGTTTTGTAATCGATTGAAAATGTCGTATAAAAATATTCTACTTTATATAATCGTAACTTTAAATTTATGTGAATTATATATATAAACATTGTAAAATTTGAATGTAATAAGCTTAAACTGTGTAATATTTAAGCTGTATGAATAATATTGTTTATATTAAACACTTACTGAAAATGATGTCGAAAATATATAGATGTCAGAACACTCACCTGCAAGAAAAAAATTTTTTATGACAATCATTTTAATCATTTATTTATGAAACAAACAGAAAAATGTCGATATACTAATAAAATGTTGTTAAAGTTTCAAACAGACCTTTATTTAAAAATATTTGTTTTAAATTGTATTCTTTTAACAACCAATTCATTGTTAACAAGAAATACCATAACATCAAATGGTACTAATGCTAGGGAGCTAATATTTTGTGTAATTTATTAAATGAAATATAGTAATAATATATTGTAAAGCATTATGACATGTTAAGTAGACAATGTGTATGGTTTTCAGTATAATACTAAACATTCTAACAAACGTATTTTCATCACAGTTGAATATCTAGTAGAATGATTAATAGTTTCATCATTATTTATTTACACGAGCTGTAATAACATTGTAACTGTAAGAGTTATTTTTGCGACCTCCTCCTATAATTATATATACAGTACATCAAGTATAACATGCATTATTAAATTAATTCATATTATGAACATAACTAGTAAATTAATAGTAAATTATTTTTTTACTAGTTAAAAAATTCACAGTAAAATTCATTTACCATTCAATTAATAATAACTGTACATATTTTTTGAAACTTAAAGTTAGCTAACAGTTTTAGTTCAAACACATATTTTGACACGTACTTCTTTTAATTTTTAACAATCATTTATTCTCTTATAATAAGTCTCTTAATGAAGAATTGCTGATTAAAATTTTTCTCTATAAAACAGCTGTGGATTATTTAATCGATAATAGTGTCAAAATACGATACGCTCAGCCGAAAGATCATGAAAAAGTCATGATAATTTTACGACAAGAGTACAAAAAAATAATCGCGACTCTCGCTCAGTTGTCGATCAGTTCGTCTAAAGTAGCACGTACTCTGCTCAGTAATGCAGAGACACGCAAGTACGCACTTACACTCGTTGACATGCATGTTCATATAGAATGCCCAGCTTCCGCTCTGTCACCGAACGCTTCCATTCATTCATCGACTGAAAGGGAGAAAGGTGGAGAATCAGAAAGTTCGAAGCAAAAAGAAGAGTTATAAGCTACTTCATTTTGACAGCTACATAAATAATTTAAGAGGAGCTTGCTAAGACTGGGTCTTTTTAAATTCGATTTTAATGTGCATATTCTTTTAACGCTTCAAAGTATAAAGGCGTCAGAAACATAGTCTTTCGGTAATATCGCTTTAATTTATTATATCTGCAATTACTTAACACCTTATAACACACAATTATATGGATTACCATTTGCATATATTAGTAAGTAATAAAATATTATATTTGAATTAAAAGGAAATTTCATTCTATTAAAAAAGTAGAAAGAATTTTCAAAATCTCATTATATGTTACAAGCGTAGTATCAGATATCATAAACTCTATCTAGCAATTTTAACGTTGACTTAAAGAAGAATTTTTAAGACGCTACTTACTTTATCGTTTTTCAAATTATGACATTCCAACCAAAGTATAAGAATAAGTACAAAAAGTACAATCAATCTACATACTATATTGATTCAGTACTGCATGACTAAATACCAATTTTAAGTACATTAATCTTGGAAATTAAGTAGAAAGAGAAAATTAATTAACGATGAAAAATTAAGATGAAGATAAATATTAATACGAAATAATTGTGATACTTTTTCAAATTTTTAATTTAATATAAATTGCAGGGGGGATTTTTGAAAATTTCTTTTTTATTGTAGGTATTAAAAAATTTGCTGCTTGAAAATTACCAATTTAGAGCTCACATCGGCATCCATAATCAATTTAAAGAAGATGAATGGATAACTGTATTTGGCGATCCCTTTACTAAAACAGGGTATAATCGATGGACTATAGGACCTCCGAAAATTTCGAAGGCAAAATGTGGGGTGTTGTTTCAGGTTGGTAAATGGCTTGTAATTCCTTGCCATGTTAAGCACTCCTATTTTGGCGAAATTCCTAGAATGTCGACGTCATACTCATAAAATAAAATAATTTATATGAAATCATAGCAAATTTTCTGTATATCTGCACGAACCTCTTCCATTCTACTGCTTGTGCATAAAATCAACAATAATATTTGAATGTACGATTAACTTATTTGTATATTTAATACATAATTAATCATTTTTAACATATATTTAATATTGTTTATCAGGTTACAACCAAAAGTTTCTATTGTTTTTCTGTTACATAAAACGTCTATGTATATTTATTCAACTGAACTTAATTTAAGATATAATAAAACTATAAATCGTGAGGAAAATTACGCGAGTAAATAAGTCTGATTAATACTTGATAAGTGCGACTACTGCCTAAAAACATTAATCACTTTTATTTCAGAAAATAATCTCAGTATATGAGAGCAACAGTTGAGCAGTATCTTGTGCAACGTCGGCATCATGAAGACTGCTGCGCTGAGTATTATTGTGATCATTTATTTTCTATCAGTATTTACTTTAGATTTTGTGAAATGTGAAGAAACGAACAATGAAACTATTAGTGAAACCACAACTGAACCAACTGAATTCATCAGAACATTACAGAAAATCATTACAAAATTGGAACTGTCAAAACAAAAAATAAGCAGAACGCTCAATGAAACAGTGAGGGCTGATTTGAAATCTCGCCATGATATTCTGATTGGAAAAGGTTATCGGTTTACACCTGGAATGGGATATCATAAACTATATTTAATGAGAATGACATGGTACAATGCTTTACAATTTTGTCAAAATGAAAATGCTCATTTAGCTGTTATAGATTCAGCTGCTGAGGGAACCGTAAGTAATGTGTTACAATACTTTATAGGGCTTTAGTGGTGATATAATTACATACGTACTTGTACGAGATAAATACGAACAACGGGTATATGTGAGCTTATGCGAACTATTCGAAATATTGTTTTTATAAACGCTGTGTTTGATAGAAGTATGAAAGGCGTTTCTATGCGACATACCGAGCGACATACATTTTAACATAATTGCTTGATCGCATTTATATTTTGTAGGTTTTGGCAGATATCGTTAAAGAATATTTAATAACGTCATCTAACGGCGCTTATATTGGCATGCACGACTATTGTAAAGATGGATCTTGGATAACCGTTTTCTTCGACTTGGTTAAGAACATAGACTACATTCATTGGCAAGGAGAGTCCCCGAATTTTATAAAAAATACGGATGTTCCCAACTGCGCAGCGATTAGTGAAAATGGCGAGCTTTCTAGCTTCCCGTGCAGCACAAAACAGTCGTTCATTTGCGAAGTAAAATTGCACAAATAAATTTTTGATGAAACTCCAGAGTTGTTTGACCCTAATAACTTCTCATACTAAAACTCTATTGCATTATATCGTATAAGATTATGTTTGCACCAATAAACTTGGGCATGTTTACTATTTATAAACAACCTTGGTCTATTATTAACAGTTGTTGCTTTTTCGCAAGCTTTGCAGACATTCCAACGAACGCACGGTAGGTTTGCGGCTGAAAACAGCTGAACGCGCGTCGGATGACCTTGACAAGAGAAGAGCCATCGAAGTCTATCGATAACCTTTAGCGCGCATAACCCGAGATAGCGGAGAATTTGGTGGAGCGCGTCGAAGGCGGATAAGCCGGAGGCACTAGGCGCCTATCAGCGGGGCAGCGTACGCGCGAGACACAGTGACCTTGAACTTGTAAAAAACGAGGCTGCTCGTCCCCTCCACGCTGGCGTACGCCGCGCGACCAAAGGAGAGTCCGAAAAGCCAGACCCGCGGGTGATTGGGGAGGCGGGCCGAGCCGGCACGCGGCCTCATATGTACGCCGGGCTTCCCTCGAGGCCGCGGGGCTTCGGCCTCCCCCCGGGCGATCGCAGCGCAATGGCCGCGTGGCCGATCGAGAGCCGGCTGCCGGTCGGAGGAAGGAGTCGCGTTAACGACCGCCGGCGATCCACAATAAAGCGGCCGTTAGGGGCGTGAGCGGACGAGGGCTCACGCATCGAGTACCCCGCGCCCCCTCGTAGGCAGGTAGGCTAATTGTTGCAGAGCCATCATCATCGGTCAAGGAGGGCCCGCTCGAGGGTCTACCCCGCGCGAGACTACGCGTTACTTTCGTGGAAAGACGGGCCGCGGGCGCACCTGTGCAGTCCCGACGCGCGCCGGCCACTTTGGATTCTCTTCCGCCGTCGCGCGATATATGCAGATGAGAGGTGAGGCAGAGGGCCGGCTCCCGAAAGCCGCGCGCCTCCTCGGCTTTGTATGCTCCCCGTACATCGACACAAAGGCCCCCCGTTCACAATTGCCGCGGCGGTCGGCAAACGAGGCGCCCGGATACACTGTACACGAGGTGTCCCATGGTTGTTGGCTCGCGTGCCGGGACGGCGTGCCCGAAGCCTCCCCAATCGGTGGGCGACAACAACCGGCTAAGCAGCCCCGCGGAAATTCCGCTCGAGCGGCGCCTTAATCGGCTGTAAAGCCTCGGGGCTAACGCGCTCTTCACGCCGAGCGCTCCCGCTAATTCCTCGCGGCGCCCGGGAAAAAACGCCCCGCCCGTGGGAAAGGCCGAGGGCCCGATAAAGCCCGGCTTTTTTTACGCCCCCTCGCGGTAGCCGAGCCCCCGCCGACACCGAATATTCGCGCCGGCCGCCGGGAGCCTCGAGGTGCCGCCGACCCCTTGCGCTCTAAGCACCTGCTGCCTACTGATACTGGCTCTCCAGTATTCCAACGGAGTCTTTTAGTCTTCTTGCTTCTGGCTTCCGGCTGTGTCTTATCCTTCCACCTCTGACCGCCCGCCGAAGCGTCCGTCTGATCTGATACTAAATTCATACGTTAGATTAGATCAAATAATTGAATTACACAAGCGGAGATTTGAAGTAGATTCAAAGGATAAACTGACCAGAAGACTATCCACGCATTGGTCTGAATCAGGTTATAACTACACGCACAAAAAAAACAACGGGCGAACGGTGCACTGGGTCTTCTCAGGTAAACCGGCTCTCCACAGGCTGCGGCCGCACGCGAGCCTACAGGGCTCCGCATTTTGGCGCCGCTGGCTCCTGGGCCTCTAAAAATCCATTGGCGCTCGACCGGCAACAATGTCATCCCGACTCTTCTGATCGGCCGCGGTACACTTGACCGGCGAATTAGAACCGAGGCGGCCTGGCCACCTGTCGGCCACGCGCCCACACCTGCGTCCAGCCATCCGCTACCAGCCCTCAATGAGGTCGCCCTGATGGACCCATCAGAGAATGCCCGGCTTCAGCCGCCGATCGATTAATTGCCTCGCCCGCCAGTTCTTCCCCTCCCCCTCGGCATCATTTCCCAACTTCCCCGAAGCCGACGCCCACACCGGTCAAATCAATGACCCTCGATTATTTTTCTGTGTACATTATTGCTGAATCGCTTGTAGCGGGTCGAGGTTTGGCCTCGCTTCTTTGACCTGCCCCCAGATCCGCCCTTCAGCCCGGACTCGGACCTCGCAACGGCTTCCACTCATTTTCTCGATCAATTTTTTTTAGACTTTAACAATTTCAGAAAATGTCGTAATCTTCGTTATCATATTTTGGAAAAAAACTAAAACGTTGTAACAATGTAATTATTCTCAAACTGTATAGAATAGAAAGAATACAGTTGGAAAATTTATTTACCAATGTATTCCTTGTGTAACAGGATTTTTACGTAAAACTGTACTTTCGGGCACTATGAGGGGAAATGACACGAGTGAAATCAAGAAATAGAAAATTACATAGGGGGCAAATAATTAACATGTAACAAGTGTGCACTTTGAGTAAGGAATTTGATGTAATTTTCGTAAAAGTGGGAAATTTCCTTCATAGATGTCCTTTTAGATAAGGTCTTTTTAGTCAGCGGTAACGCATAATAACAGGGCAAGTATAATGCCGAGTTACCACAGTTATACTCGGAACTTATGACAACGCAGAGTAAAAGTCTTCTCAGTCTTCTCTACAGTCGACCAACAGTCTACTTCAATTATGTGCATTGCGCCATTATAACAATGTAAATGAATTCACCAAGTTACTCAAGTAATAAGCACTCAAATTAGAATTGCAGGAGCAATTAAAAAGTATTGCTTTAACTATATCATGATTTAATTGACGTTATTTAAGAAAAGCGGAGACTTCCAAGTTTAATTAATACCTTTGAACTAGCATGCTCCAAGTACTAATTATAGTCTTCTAAAAACGTATTTATTAGACTTTTTAATCTGTTTTTTCCTATCCTGCATATTTCTTATAAATTATTTTACAATAAGCAACTTTTTAGCTCGCTTTTTAGTCAATGACTAAATTATATGACCTAGATTATGACGCGATAAAAAAATCATGTTGAATATAAATTTCAAGTGCAGCGTTATTTTTAATGAAAACAGCTCCTCCATTGTAAAATCATTCGTTAAATATTACACATACAACTTGCATAACGTTAATTATTTCTAGAGGTTATTTAATTTAAAATTGTTAATCGACATCACATGCCTTTCGCGAATACCTTAATTCGATATAAATTAGAAGCGGGAAGTAACGAGTAACACAGTACTTAGGAAAGTAAATGAAATTGTTTAATACATAATAGAATGAGTCGCAAGGCGAAGCTCGATTCGAACCGCGAGTCGAACTGCAGTCCAAGCTCAAGCCCAGCTGTCGGCAAGAAATAATAAATGGGCTAATTTAAATGTCGAAGGATCAATCCGGGCAAGATTGTAGGCTACAAGATAGACGAAGCGAGTGCCCAGCGCGGAACCGACGAGTCGACCCGATGAAACTTTCACAAGGGCACCTACAATCGTACTTCCGCGGCGTGAATTCGTAGGAGCAATCCGACTACATCAGCCGAGCTCGGGCCGAGCTGTCCGCGCGGCGGCAGAGTAATGACCCCTGGGGGATCGCGCCTCGGACCGTCCGGCTGGCGCCACAGGCCTATTATCCAATGTCCCCCAGGGGCCGCGCGGAAATTGCCCGCGATGGGATAATCGGCGCGGCTGGCCTCCGTTCCGCGAAGCGCGGCGCGCCGATTCGATCGGCCGCCGGGCGAATATCACGGGGCCCCCGCGGCTCCGTGGGAGCCGCCCCCGGGAGAGCAGCCGCCGGCCCCTCTGCAACCGGACCGACACTCCGAGGATTGGCGAGGACCTGTTGTTTGGCCCCCGCGGACGACAGGGCGCCCGTCAAGGGCATTCTTCGCAGAGTCAACAGTTTGTCCTTGTAGCAATTAATTGTGGGCAAACAGGCCGCCGGCCCGCCGCCGCCTCGAATGTATATACCATTTCCTTATCGACCTGAAAGACCTCGTCGTAATAATTATGTTGTTACACCAAACATTGGGCGACACGACCCTGGGGCACGGCCAGATGACGTCTTCGGCTAATTTGTTTATTTTTCGAGGATCTGCTCCTCCGCACCCAACTTGCCAGATTTTCACTAATAACTTTGAAAAGAAAAGCGTATTCCTATTCAAGTACTTCAATGATATTATTTATTTAAAGTCTTAAAATGAAATGGTTCATTTCATTTATTATTTATAATAACATCAATTATGCAACAACAATCTGTTTTGAAAAATCAAGTTTAGTATAACTACGCGCGCAGTGCGTTCAAGCGTTATTTACTGCAGCTTCCGGTTGCGAACAGATTTCAGAAGCGCGCCAATCTCCCGTCGTCGCTCTTTGGGTTTGACCTAGCAGCCCTCTAGCCTACCTAACTCACTCACGCCCAACGACCAAGTACTTGCCCTCGCCGCCAGCGTTAGCCGCTTTTCGGCTAACTGGAGCAAACACGGGAGATGTCACGTACGCCCCTCGTTACGTCCACCTTCCCAGGGCATCGACGGCTAATACCTCGCTAACGAAGAATTTCACTTTTAAACAAAAAGAAATTTCACTTTTAACACAAAAGGAGGAGGTGCAAAGCACCATCCGTGGCGGCTAATCTAAGCCTCCTTCATTTCCCACTCACGGCCGAGAAATGTATTTGATCGGAAATCGTACCAGCAAATCAAAAGTATAGCTGTCAAACATTAACCGCATCAATGTAAATAAACCACCTTATAAAACTATCTTTGGAAAATCGGTGGCTAAATAATCAAGATCTTAATTTCAATTAGTATCGTAATTAATAGGGAAAAATAATTCGTATAATAGTTAACGGCCAAGGCAATTTATGAGTCGAGGTAAGCTCTAAATTTGCAAGTGCGGCATTATATGTAGATGTAATGGTTCTGCCGAGGGTTCTGCGCAAGTTTCGAGCGATGAACAGTGGTGCGATATCTATGCGCAGCGAACCATAGATCCTTGTATGAATAACTTTTACCGATTGAACTTAAAAGTTGTAAAAGTACGCACATAGGGGCGCTGCGCTATCAACCCGCATAAGTCACGATAAAAACTTTTTTTTCTCGCAACGAGTTAAGGCCCATATATTTTTTTCCGCGCTGTAACAACATGACAAAAGAAGCGCGGCCTCGGCATTGGCCAGAAAGTACAGCGAGAGCTCAAAGCCGGGCTCCAAGAAGCGACCAAGGCCAACGGAATCACCCGATTGCGCCTACACGTACATACATACATCGGCGAGTCCGTGGAAAGCGTCGGTCAGTGGGTCGAGAGCGCGGCGCTCGTCTGTCGCTCAACGACCACCGACACACGGACGCCCCCGTGACAAAAGCCGAGGGCGGGCGGCCTCGAATCCCGGGCCGTTTAATGAAAGTCCAATCTGCGGGGGCATCGGTCGGCCATTAGGGGAATTCGGCCGGCACAAAGCCCGCCGGGCGTAATTCATCCGCCGGCCGCGGTTTTATATATGAAAGCGCCGGCCGATATTCGCCCGCGGGCTCCGCTCCCCCCCCGCTAATATATCCCTCGGCCCTTCGCCCGAGTAATTAACGCTCGCGCCTCCCGTACTTTTACAGGTAACGCGGGCGCCGAGGATACGAACGAGTCGACCCGCCCGATATTGCGCGCCGGCCGACCTCCCGGGGGCATCCCCGGCCTCTCCTGGCGCACTCGTCGCGGAAGCCCGTCCCTTTCCTCGTCAGAGTTTCGCTTTTCCCAACAACTTTATGGATCCAGCGCTCGGCTGCGTTGCACAAAGGGCCGGCCGCTCAATCGACCCGACCGCCACATAACGATCAGCCCTTTTCAAACGTTATTCCTGCGACTCCCCCTACTTATGGGCACTCTATAGATGTAAACCTCGTTCACAACTCGGTTAAATGACGATATACTGCTTTTTGAAGTAGTTGCTGGACTAATTTTTTTAAGCTTTTTTCATTCGTGCATCGTTACGTGATACCACTTTGCTGTAGTCTTGCGTAAACTCAAGTAATAAATCTGGTATATATGAATTTTAAATTAAAAGCATGCTTTTCCTGTGGAAAAAAATAGTTTATGAATATATTACAAGTATTATGTTACTGTATTATTCTTGATATTTCGTTCAGTTGTTTCCGAGGTTGTTTCATTCGATATTAATGTTATCTGCGAATAAAGACGAGGAATTAACAAAATCTCGAACAAAATCTTGTTTTGTACACGAAGAAACTTGTTTTATTAATTGAATAATTATCGTCCAAGCTATTGAAAATTAAAAAAACTGAATGCAATATACTGTTTCTTAACTTTTGTATCATGCATTACAGAATACATACTTTACTTATTTTTTTTGTAATACTATCGTTTTAGTATTTCGGTATCTGTACATAATATTTTATAAAATGTAATATACACATAGTGCCAATGTGTTCATGTAACGATGTAATATAATGCGGTGGAAAAAAAATTTTCACGTTACGGTCTTTATAAAAGAGAAGTTCAAGACAAAAAATGTTTAATTCTAACGAATTTGAAATATATAATTTAAAATTAAAATTTTCCCTCTGCTTAATTGTAATCCGCCCAACATTTACTATGTCACCAGCGAAAATTCCTAAATTTCGAAAACATCCCCAACATAACACGATTAATATTAAAATTTACAGTATATTTTTGAATTTAATATTAAAAACTCCTATGAAATCCTTATCAGTATAAAACTGTGCATTAATTATAAGTTTATGTGAAACGTCAAAAACATAAATTCGTTATTAAATTGACTAATCGAAGAATATTGATAACGTGTAATTTAATTGTCATAAATATTTACTTCTTATTTATTCATTGAGTTTATTTATTGAGGGCGAGTTGGCTACTCGGCCGCGGCGCTCCCTTCAATCTGACGCGCGAGCCCGCCTTTGTCCGGCGCGGCCTCCCTTCCGGCATATCCCGCGGTCGCCGGCGACACCCGCACCTCGCGAGGACCTCCGCCGGGAGCGGCCGGCTGCAGTCGCGCCTCTCTTTGTTTCCACGGGGCCGCAGACCGAAAAAGGCGGGGGTCGCGTCGCGTGTGGGAACGCGGGCCAAAGGGGGACGCGGGGAGGAATATGAAAAAAGGTAAAAAAGAAAAAAAAAAGGGCGAGGGGCCCCCGCGATAAGCGCTCCGAGTCATCCTCGGCTTCCGCGGGGGCCTCCGCGGCGAACCCCGGGCCCGGGCATTCAATGCTGATCCCCGGACAAATTGCGCCCGGGACAAAGGCCCCGAGGAGGAGGTGGGGGCGGGGGCCCCGGGCGGCTCATCTCCTCGGGGCCGCGCGCGCGCGCGCCAGGGCGGATTACCCGCGGCAAGCGGCCGGCGCGCAGCCTCACTTTTAATGCCACCTCCCACTCGGCCGAACCTCCATTCGACGGCTCCCTTTTAATCGCTCGCCTCTTCTTACAACTTTATTCCCCTGTTATATTAAATTCTTCCCCGCTCAAATTACGCCCTCCTCTTATTATCCCGCCCGAAATTAAACCGCGTACACCTTACTTTCTCGGGAGAGGCTTGCTCCCGGGGATTTCGTGGAAGCCTCCCCGGCATTGTCCACTGCCGCTCACAAACGTGCCTCCCGAAAGAAGGCACATTCTATTCGCCTGCTTCTAAATTGCTCCTATCGCTAATCTCGTTACATCACTGACACTTTTCTCGACTTTCGTCGTTCTTTCAACTTATATAGTCTTTCCAGAATTTCTTCATTAATCGGTTCATTCTAAAGGGAGCATTTTAATCAGGCCATTCGAAAGCAACGCCCAATCGACTTTTTTCATGCAAATCGATACTCATATGATCGGAGCTCCACTTTTCTCTCAAAGCTAACAGTTGAATTAGACATTCTTAAAGGTAGACTTCACGTTAAAATTTACTTTTCGCGCAATCGCTGTTATAATGTTACTATATTTTATATCTGTATAACTGGCGATTATTTTATTCTCCTGTAATTTACTTAACTTTATTCGATTCATTTTTTAAATAATTGTAAAAAAAATTATAGATTTTAATATTAAGGATAAATCCATGATTTAATTGTAAAAATTAACGTATAAACTAAATTTAAGATATGTATATTAATATTTTGTATTTTACAAATAGCTAAGAAATATGCGATTTAACGCGAGTCACTTGTTTATTGTTCTGCGTAAACGCTCAAGTTACCTCAATCTAATATGGGTAATTTTTTGGTAAAAAATTCATTCGGTTTTTTTTAGTTTACACTGAAGCTGGAAGATGAAACTTGTCGATCATCCAACTGATTAAGCGCTTATAAATAATCAGTAGAGTTTATAAAAATTGGTAGAGCTGCACCGCGGGACTGGATTTCCTCGCGGGCGGAACAATAACCATAGCTCCGAATGGCAAAGAGGAAAAAAGTGGCAATTATTTTTTTCCCGGCAGACAGAAAAGGAGAGAAGGGGGGAGGAAAAAAAAAGTGCGCTTCCCTCGATCCGCGGAGGAGCGGCAACGAAATTTTTCTCTCGGCTCCTCTTGCCGGAGCCGGTCGGGGCCGGCCTGAGCGTCGGCTGAGAAACCGGGCCGGGCCCCACTATCGAGCGGCGCATCGGCCGGCCGCGGCAGATTTTTCAATCAAGCCACCGGGCCCCGGGCCCCTAATGAGGGGCAGGTGGGAGGAGGGCCGCGCCGATGGGGTATCTTAGCACCTCGGGCCGGGGCGCGCCGCGGGGGATAATCTCCCAATTGGCCCCCGGCCGGCATCAGATGGCCCGGGCGATTAGTCTCCCCGGCGGCGGCGCGGCCATTGTTGCCGGCCACCCGCGCAGCAGCTGCGGCCCAGGCCGATCTCCATAATCGGCGGCGGGCCCGCGCCCGGGCTTTCCCTCCGGGATATCGCCCTGTCACAACATTGGGGCCGCGGGGGCGAGCGCGCGCGCGCCGCGCCCACAGTCTTCTGGTATTAATATTAATTTGTGTCGTTGCGCGGCCTTTGAGCGGCACCTCGCCCCCCTCCCCTCCCCTGGCAAGCGCCCCGCTAAGCCCCACTATTTCCTGAGTTATGACTCACCAGGAGCCCCCGAGTTTCCGAGGCGCCCTCGGATCTTTGTTTACTTTACAACTAATTTATTCCGAACTTTCAGCCTACCCTTTTCTCGCCAGGCTTAGGCGATAAATTTGCATTTTTACCATTTATCCTTATTGGGAATTTTAATAGTCTAGCCGCGCACTTGCTCCTTTTCATTTTAGATGTAATCGCAATATTTTTACTTTACTGTCATCATCATGTATACTGGTACAAGCTGGTCGAAGGGGCCTCCTGCATGTGCAACATAGTAGTACACTGAGAGACCTTTTACTGCACTTTACGGTACAAATTGCAATTTACTTTATCCAAATTTACTATTTACCAAAATGCAGTGTATCCAAAATTAATATACCTACAATGATCTTACATACGTTAAATAATGGCAATTTTTGTAAAAAACTACTTTTGATTAGACATGTCTATCCCCAGATTATCTAAATCTCATCTATTTGATAAATAGAGAGGAAAAAATCCTCAACTAACAACAACTCATAATGTCTTTCATAAAACCTAATGGTTTATTGGATCATTTTATAATTCAAAGGTGTGATGGATCGGAAGCCCTAATGAAGCCATAACTTGTGACTACGTATCTACGTCAGCGCCAAGTATGTCACAGATAACCTTGTATACTTTTGATACGATTACATAGATTTGATTACTCTTATAAGTAACTGAAAAAAACATTTATTTGAAACTGACCAATGTTATACGGAAACTGCAAAATTAGCAAAAAGCAGCGCGTGTGATCTATATGCATAAAAAACATTGAAAAGAGCAGACAACAAAAACGCATGCAGGAGCGCGAAGGGTAGGGATATAAAAGTAAGCCAAGTATGTGGGTAGGTAAATGCAGAGAAATGAAAATAACGGACACATAGAGCACGGGGGGGAAAAAATTGGGAAAAAATTTCATAACGGCGAGAAGGGAAAAGAGAGTCGCATAACTCAGTAAATCAGAGGCGTAACTGGCACAAAGTAGCGTAACGCGTACAGTCTCGGGAAAAATAAATCCGGCAAAATTTATGCTCCAGTGTGGAATTCATTTATTTAATTCGAAAGCGCGCGCAATCTGAATTGCAAGAAATCGGCCGACCGCGAAGATGTAATCCGATGATGTAGATTTTCCAGAAACGAGTACGAAATGAGCATTGACCAGAGGAGCGACAACGAGTGCAGAAGGTGCCCCGACCTGACGACGCAGAGAGCGGGGAGCTTGCGATCACCGCGGACCTTAGACGCGGGGCGATCGGTCCATCTGGCGGGGAGGCTGGGGCGCACGTGTCTGCGGCCCGGCGACTCGCGCCCTCATTATGCAGGCGCGTCTCGTCGCGGGCCTCCTTACTCGGATTCCTCGCTCTCGGCCATTATATCCCGCGGGCGGCATAAAAAGTGCAGGCTGCGCGGGAGCCTTTGTTCGCGGGATCGCGCCGAGTCGTCCCCGTCGCCGCGGCGAATCCGGCCCTACTCTCCCGTCGCGTGACGCTAATGTCCGGTGCCCCCGGGGGAGGAGATTCGGGTCCATTCTTCTCCCGGGCGGGCGATAGACGCGAGGCTTCCGCGCGAGTAGTCCAGGGCGCCGACGTGGCCCCGGGGCAACGGACATAGTCCCCGCGTCCGTGCACGGCAGCTTCCGCGGGTCGCGTGTCGACGCGATGCTTCTGTTTGCTCGGGGGATCCCGGCGAGGGGGGGGGGGGAGCCGCAGGGGAGAGGAGGACCCGCGCGCGCGCGTGCCCGTGTGTAAGCCAGCGCGCGCGCGTGCAGCTTCCGAAAGATCCCGGCTTTCCCCGATCGCCCGGGATTCCGCGGTCTCGAGTGCGTCGCCGACGGATCGCGTCCCTCCGGCTCCCCGGCTTTTTTCCCTTTTCTCCCATTCTTGTAGGAATTCGCCTTATGGAAAGAGATTTAGAGTTTCACGGATCGGTAAACTACGAGTCGATCGCTCGCGTTTCGCCTCGCTGCGGCTGCTGCATTGCTATGTACCACATAGTCAAATCTTTCCCGCTCCGCGAATATTCTGAATCTTCTCGAACGTGGCGTATAAATCGATTACGAAATATTTGTAATAAATAATATTCCGGTGCTTCCGACATTTTACGAATAAATCTCATCGTTTTTTAAACTCTATTTATTGTTTGAAAACAAGTTGCAGCGTATTGTCGAATTATATCGTAGGTCGAATGGTCAGATGGTTGATCAGCTTGTAACGTTGTGTTACAACTGACTACGGATTTCGATCATTTTTATTTCATTTATATTTCACAGGTTAATTTGATTAGGAGCACGATAAGAGTAAGAAACGAAAAGTAAAAAAGAGAAAGTATTTATTTTCCATAAGACTTTTAAAAACTCTAATTGAAATTAACGTTCCAAAGATCTCAAGAATGAAAAATTAAATCCAGCTTTAATAAGTATGAAATCTCAAAGTTTGCTATTGGATCGATTGTCTTTTTCAATCAATGTACATAATTGCTTTTGATTCGTCCGAGGCTAACCCAGTTCGTGTAACGAAGAAATTCCAAGTCGGTTTGAAACTCGGTTTAAAGAACGATTGTAAAAATTTGAAATTCCCCGACAAATCCTTGTATACAAGCGGTCGGATATATCTATAGAATCGAAATAAACACAGTGAGAGAGAAGTCGTGTAAATCAGCAAACGAACGGGTGAATCTTTCATTGGTAAGGAGGCGAACGCACGCGCGGGATGAACTGGAATTCAATAATTTAATACGGGTGTTTATAGTACTTTTAACGGCGGCCGCAGTTGGCGCGCATAAACCCTTCAGGGGCGGCGCGCCCATGATATATAGCGGCAATTAATTCGAATCGTTGCATAGTAAGCGCGCTTATCTTCATTTTGCAAAAGCGCGTCGCGCCCGGCGGAAGGAGGAGGAGGAGACGGAGGAGGAGGAGGAGGAGGAGGGGCGCAATAATCTTTGGGACGGCAATAATCTCGCGTGCCGCCGAGGCGGAGGAAAGGACCCGTTACCGATCGCGCCGCCGAGGAGCCGCCCCTCCCGGCCCTCCTCCTCCTCCTCCTCCTCCTGGCGCGCTCCTTTATTTGCCCAACGTCAAGATGAAATACGCGCTCGACCGAAAACACTCGGGCCCGCCGCCATCCGCGGTGATTTGATTGCAAAAAGGCGGCGGCGGCGAGATAGCATCGCGGAGGCCGCGCCCGCGACGCGACTCTCCCTCCCCCCCCTTACCCGCGGCCCTCGTGCAGGAGGCGCGCCAGTGCGCCGACAGGCCGAGACAACCCCCCGCGCCCTCTGCCCGCTGCAATCGCAGATCAATAATAAATATTCCATTGGCCCCGATTGCACCGCGGCGCTTGCCGGGCTTTGCTTCATTATCGCATTCTAATTGATTTTAGCACTTTGCTATTTGTAACGCGAGAGAGAGAGAGCGGATCTCCTGGTTTTCAGCATTAAACACAGTTATAATTTAACCGGTGCGAATCGGCTACGAATTTAAAATCGTGCGACCTACATCGTCGCTCGTCCCGCTCTGCCTGCTGGAAGATACCTTTTGTGTATCATGTATCTTATCCCAGTGCAGTCGTCGAAACCTTGGCTGTTGCCTGCGGTCTAAAACCTCACTAATCCGACATCGTGTAACTTTGTAACGTAGGATACACGGGGGGTTATAGGACCAGGCGACATAACGGCCCGGGCGAGAAAGACGCGTGCAATATCTATGTGAAAATGCCTACGAAGAATTTCTACCGGCGCAGGAGTATTCGATTAGGCTGCATTTCATGCATGGCAATCGCTCGCGAATGCAGCCGTGTCTCGAGATCGTTGTGTTGCGCCGAGGCGAAGTGCGCGTGTAATGTACCTGCTGTTCGGGGCGTCGTTACCGTAAAACAAGAGTCGAAAAGAGGAGAGACAAGACGACTGTGCGCCGACTGTTATCGGCTAGACTGACGCTGTAGCCAAGCGAGTAACGTGTGCGCGCAAACCGCGGGCACGTGTGCAGCCGATGATCCCGTGCATGTGTATACCTCGCCGTCCCGTAACTTGGCACTCGGCTGTGCGTAATCGCAAGGAAAGCCGCTACTAAGCACGAATTCTCCGCGACTATCTAATATTTGCCCGCATTCGGAGTGACTCGGAGCTAAACCGGATTGCCACTATGTCCCTGGCACAACGTCGGCCTGCACGGGTGTCGGGCCCCTCCTTGCCATAATCTCTTGGGCGTATGGCTTTCTATATGTATATCCGTCGTTAATTTAGACGTTACTTATATTCACCGCGCACAGCTCGACTAAAACTCCGGCAATCCTAGCTGAAATAATGTGTGCATTTTACAACTGCGTCGCACCGAGAGAAAAATCTTCCTTGTTAGCGAGTATCGTAAAAAGTTAGTAACAATTTAAAAACACGACGAACGTTACTGTATACCGAGTAATAATCAGTCCCTAAACTGTTGGACCTGGACCTCTTTAAAATGTTATCGTTTTCTTTCCGTTAAACATTGAATAATGTCAACCATAGAAAAGGATAAATGTTTCCCTCGGAACAATGGCGCGCGGTCTAATTATAGTAGCGCACTTTTATCAATGCAACCGGCATTGTTACAGTTTCGCTAACAACGTGCCACAGTGGCAAAAAGTGGATTAAAGTGGCGTTCTCGGTAACGCAAAAAAAAAAAAGAAAAAATAAAACGAAAAACTGCGAATCCGCGCGGGATAATAACCGACAAGACAATCGGCATTCGAATTCGCGAGGCCGAATCCGCGCGAGGCAAACAGACGACAACTGTACCGCGCGGCCGCCCTCAAAGGCCGCCCTCATGCGCGAGGGCGAACCCGGCAAGGTTTTCCCCGGGGCCCCAATAACAGGGCGGCAATGCGCATTGTGCCCTCCTCCGCGGCCGCCTGCGATTGACAACTGCGCGCGTATACATGTATACGCGCAACTTGGCTGGCCGTCAGTGAGTTTTACTTGGCGCGTATATAACGAGCTGCTGGCGAGGGCCGGCGTTACTGTCGGCTAGTTCCCGGGGCGTAATCCACGTAGTTGCGCGGCACTTGCCGGGCGCGCGCCTCTGTGCCCGCGACAGCTGCTCGTCACGCCGTGAAAGGGCCGCCTTACGGGGGACGCGCCGCGCGTGCCGATCGATTCCTCGAGAGTAGGCGGCGATAGGTCGATATTATCGGGCTTGTCCGCGATTTTTTATGCGGAGGCCGTAGAGGTGAAGGGAGCCGTGTGTCTCGGGGTGGAGGTTCCATTACGCGCCCCGGACAATGGGAAAAAGAGGGGGACAGGGCGCATGCAAATTGCAAGCGACTTACCGAGGGCTGTGTATATGCCGATGAGTGGACGGAGCCGTCCGTTTGGTAGCCGGTTATTACCTGCACGATACGGCGCACTCCTCACGCACGGACCGTAATCGCCTTTGGCACCGGGGAAGACGGACAATCTGCCGAGGCGATCGGTACTTTGTCGCTTCTCTCCCGGTTTCTCGGGATCCTAGACGCCGTTGTCACGTGGGTAAGACGGCCCTCCGGCCAGGCGACGCGTGTCTGCCCAAGGCACGCGTCCACACTCATCGCGAGCAGTCCCGCCGATACAAGGGGAAACTGCTAAGCTGTACAAGTCACCAACTAATTCACTAGCTCATACACGCGTACACGCTTATATGCATAACAGGCTTTTTGCATTTTCTAATCAACCTTATATGTGCTGCTTCGTAATATCCGTAAAGCTCTCCGACGCTTAGATAGGCCCTGTGATAAGCTTCAGGTAATTGCGAGGGTAATGCCGAGTAATTACTCTTATAAACCAAATGGATGTAAATCGATCGAGAAACGCTAGTTACTGTTTAAAATTTAAAAACACTGCTCGCCACTATTACAGATTGAATCAACAATAATTAAAGTGCACTAGCCAGTACACTCGGTTATGAATATAAGTAGAGGAAACCAGGAAATATATTACTAGCTTTGAATGAAAGCATAGAAAATTGTGAAAACTTCTCTAATTCACTACACACGTCAATGGGTAAAATAGCTCCATCTAATATTGAAGGGCAGCAGGCTTTCAATTCAGGCAAATGCTATTCCCTGATTAGAGATTTCTAAAGAGCCATCCATCGTAATCAGTCTCGCTTTTATAATTGAATCTCCTACATAACTATATTCACAGAAATAATTGTTTATCCAAATGACGGGACGTAGTTAGTTAATCACTTGGACGTTAGACCACGCTTGGGTGATAATATGTGCCACGTAATTTTAACCGTCGCGGTTAAAACCGATTATATTCTATGGCTCAACGCATCTCCACTCGGCATATGGATATCGAATATTCAAACGGATAAAGGAAAAAGCTAGAATACCATGGGGAAAAGGACAGTTCTATCGTGAATCCCTGGAACTTCAATGGAATGACATTGTCGTTGTCCATTCATGCATGGTATGAGCGCGATGTTCCCATCGGACTGGTGAATTAGCTTCGATTGATCTCGCACATATCCATGGATAAGTGCGTGAGTCTTGGCGTGGGTACGCGAATTGTGCGGAACACATTGCTTTCTCATTCCTTGCAGGTATTAGAATTCTCCTCTCATGCTCCAAAACATCCAAGGCAAAATTTTGCCTTTTTTTACCGTTGATTGAATTACCTTATGCTTATTTTCATTTTTATGTGCTACAAGGTAATCATTATTATATCTAATTCATAATTGTAATCTTTTTTCGTAATATTCGCTTGACAAGCTTTTTCTTTAAAGCAATACACAATTAATTTATGTAAATAAGTACAGTGGTACAATGTATATCGACACGCATAATTGTCTTTGTTGTATGTGCATGGTGCGACTCGCTAATTTATACAGGACATTTGATGATCGCGACGCCAGTGTCATCGCGTCCGCACGAAAAGGGTTCGTGGAATCTGACACTAGGATATGGAGTGCGCGGTTATTGGGGATGAATCCGTCGCCTGTTGGCAACTCAGATCAGCCCTTGCGCCCCTCAATGACCCTGCGAGGGCGAGGGTGCAGGGGCTGGATGTCTCACTCGCGGCATAGTCAGCTGTGGCTGACGGTTACTGGATTCCCACGCAATGGCGTCTTCGCAAGGACTCGGATGCATATTGGGGTTAGTCTCCGCAAGTCGAGATCGCGCGTCATGTCGCGGCAACGTGTCACAATCGGAAGAAGATTGCACGTCACCGAGCGAGTTATAACAAATGGATTGTTGTTCGCGAATGCGATCATTTGCATATTTACACCCTCGCGTCAACATGGTGACCTCTACCTACACTAACTACAACTCATTTGTACTTGTCTTTCTTGTTTAGCGATATGCAATACATGGCAATTATGCAAACTAATTCTATTACAAAACCGACAATAACCATAAACGCGCTACCTTTAATGTATGAGACTCGTGTCCTGTCTGTACGAATCGGTAACGACAACAAGTTGGGCTATGCAGACCAGATGAAGTTAGCTATGAGATAATTGTATCATCTTGTCGTTAAATTAAAAATATTGTTAAATTAAATATTGTTTATTAAATATTATTGAATAACATGCTATTCGTATGTTGATGGATTTTACTACTATTTTAATGGAATTCATATAATTCCTACGGGAACATCTCGTAATATTTTTTATGCTGATATCTGTCAATAAAAAGATTCCGATGAAAAAGATCCAGAAAAAAATTACCGATTTTATGGTCATTCTTGTTTGTACATAAAAGTATATATGTCCTACAAGAATATGTCCATTTATAATTTACTGTTATTAAAACATATCGTGTTAATAAAACGTGAATTAACAAGATTTACTTTCGACAAGTGTGGACTTGGTTTGTATGCAGCAAAATTAAATTAGTATTGCAGAAAATATTTATGATTTTCAGGCTCACTATACTTGATTGATCGAACAAGCGACTTTTACAAGGTCGATCAATTCGCCCTAAGTAGAAGTCGTTGCATGCGAGTAGCAATCGCGGGGGCACGTGGGCTGTTCCGTTGAATCGGAAGCGCCCGCGGCTGGCGGTCACTCGGTGTCGTTGCGTTTGCTCAGGTGAAGCACGGACTCTCGGCTCTCGGCATTTGGCCCATGAAACTCGCTGCAAACCCTTCGCTCAGAGGAAGGGAACAGCGTCCTTCGAGCTACTTGTCGCACGCCGCAGCCGAATCTGTTAGCCGTAAGACTCAAGCCCCTCGCTTGTCTCAGCCCGAAAGAGTTTATGCAAGCTCTATGATAACACCTTTAGTTGAAATCTGCCAGTGTGGCAATTGAATAAACTGTTGATAACGGCATGGAAGGAGTATTGAAAGCTCCTCGAGCTTAACCGGAAAGCTAAAGCGCTTATCTCATCGTCACAACAATTCTCCGCAAAGCTTGCTTGTTATTAACCGACGCGTAAAACTGGATGCGGCCAAAAAGAGCATCCGAGATAATAGCTGAGTGATTATAAATTTAATCAAAGTTTGAATAAACCGAGGGCGGGAACAGGAGTTCCTCGGGGTCGGCGCGATCAGCAGAGCGATCGGGAGGGGGAAGGGGGCCGAGCTTTAAGGATGGGCTAAAAGGCGAAAGCAGTGGGGCGAAAAGCAGGTCAGGCTCGATGCATTAGAGGGCGGCCCGGCTCGGCCCCCGTCTCCGAGGCCGCGGCGAAAAGTTTTTTAGTTAAAATGCATTCGTCCGGGGTAAATATTTGCGGAGGCGGGGGCGAGGCGGGCTGTATCTCCCGGCGGGCAGCCGCGGCCGCGCAAACGCCCGGAGAAAATTATTCATGAGAGGTGCCAGGGGTGCAACAAGACGAAATGGGATTCCCGCGGCAGGTTGAACAAGGCCGGAGATAGGAATCGGTGCTAATGCTCGGGCCGGCGGCCCGCGGCTTCGCGGAAGGCCCCGCCGAGAGCGCTAACGCCGCGGCCCCCCCGCGATCCTATCGGCCCGCGGGGGAGGGGCGCGGATCGGCCCAATTGCGGAGGGGCCGCCGCCCGGGGCCCTTATCGCCGGGATCGCCGGCCGAGGCGCGCATTAGCATGGGCCGCACGAGGGCCGGGCTCTCCCGGCATCTACAAGGGCTATCTGCGCCGGCGCGCGCTTCGGGGAAGCGGCCTCCCGACCTCCTCAAATTGAGACGTCGGCTGCCGGCGTCGCGCGAGCGCGCCCTCGGCTCGCACGCGTGCCCCGCCCGCGGCCGGGGCACTCAATTACGCGCACATGCATTAAAAGCCGGCTCGTCCTTTTTTCGAGCCCCCACCCCGAGGCCCGGGGAGGGTGGGGGGGCAGATAGGCATCGCCGCTCGAGCTTTCACCGGTTGCCGGCGGCCCGGGGAAGCGGGACGTCCGCCGCCGCCGCCGCCTCCTCGTGGGCCCCGCGGCCCGAGGGCGCCCCGGTGAAATATGTATCGGCCCCCCGAGCGAGGACGTGACGAAACGGGAAGCGCTGAAAAGGCGCCAGCTTCGTATTCATCCCGGCTCCTTCGACCACCTGCACGCCGCCCCCACCTTTGCACCTTTTCCACCGCGGGTGCGACGCCGGACTGGCCTGCGCACCAAATTTCTTACTTTCTTTCGAGCTCGCTCTTACTCACGATCACCCCACTGATTCGGGTGCAGATAGAGCCAAGGCTCTGCTCGCACATGTTGTGCGCAGCCACACAGGAAAAGTTGACAGGCCACTCTCCTCCACTCGCTGCCAAAGCCACTGGTGAAGAGGACGGTCGGCAAGGGAAAAACTAGCGCTTGACCCTTGTCGACAAAATTACGGAATGCACTATTATTTGAGAGCAGTACTGATTCCTGAATTCCTGTTGCAACGAACGAGTTCCATTGTACGGAAATACTGCTCGTATGCTCCTAATTCTCCTGTTCTCGCGAGAATAATATTCAAGGTATATTATCTATTCGTTACTTAAGCAAAAGTGGCTAAATCCTTTTCGAAAGAAAATACTTGCGGCTTGAAAAGCGGTCTTGAAAAGGAATTCTTTCTTGAATAATCTAGGGAATATGGGTCATGCATAATAAGACCCTTCGAATTTGCTACCACTCCCCCTCTATTATATCAATGAAATAGTTATACACTCGGTTGGCTTCACAGAATTTGGACAATCTATTCCAGTTAAACGACTCCGCAACAAATGCGTTCAAAAAGGATCGGAAAGTTGCGCATCTTGCTTTGCTCGCAAGCCACGAATTAGGCTCGAGTTTTCATTTAACAACAATTAAAAGTGCAATAACGAACCGCGCAGCTCGGCCCGCGAGCACTTTAGAAATGATCAATATTTGCCGAGCTTAACTCTCCCGTGAAATGAAGAGTTCTGCCCCGGACATAAGGGGGGCGCAGACAGGACTAGCGCCTGTATAGGTATATATCTCCGCCGGCGGCCGCCCGGGATACGACGCAGAGGCAATATGCTTAACGCCGCGTAAAAAGTTTTGTATTGCGGAGCGCAAGTCTGCGCCCCGGACTCCACCGGGGACTCGGCCGACCGTGAGAAAAAACGAGAGGCGTCGCCTTTCGCAAGGCGGAATATTGGGAGGCCAGGGACGACGGCGACGCGGCCAAGGATGCACCCCGACCGTCCGGAGATGGGCGCCGGCCCGGCTGATGTAACTAGACGTCCATCTGCACAGTTGTACACATGCATGCCCGCGAGGAGAGGTATTGTAATGCGTAATGCCGGAGCAGGTTTCCAGGAGCGCAATATTTTTTTTCCTTCAGATTGCTGGGGTTACCACTTTTTTCCTTCTCGTTATACGTCCATTGCAGAAATACCTGTTGCTTCAATATCGCATATAAGAATATTGGAAAATCCTTTCATTGCGAGTCTTATGGAGAGTTTTTTCATGGACTTTCGTTGGACGTATAATAGAATTGCGATGATTTATTACGTGCTCTCCTTAGTCCTCGATGAATTTATTCTAAAACGAAATAATACACGACGCTCTAAATGGCCCGTCGCAAAACAAATAGATAAATTGAATTAAGTATACAATGGTGAAAACTTGCTACTACAGAATAGTAGTATTTACTACAATCTGTGAAAAAGTACCAGAGATTCCAAGATTTTACGAATTAACGCGATCGCGGGGTAAAGCTTTATGAAACATTGTTTGCCAAAAATGATCCCACGGGATTCTTTGTGTAGATGCACAGTGGCACCAGACTCGTACTCACGCAGACGGGGTAGTACTTTGCCAACTAGTCGCGCGCGTCCTTCCCGTATCGGCTTTCATACTCACGCAGGGAGGGCAACGCGTAAAAGACGCGGGCGTCCCTGCGAGTAGTGCTCGTATCGGCCGCTTAGGTGCCCACACTCGCTCGCTCGGATATATATATAAAATGCCATTGTACGCGGCCGGCGGGCGCGGCGCGCAACGTGAGAAAATGTCCCGGACACGCCCCCAAATTATTAGCTATACGTATTCAAATGATCGGGGGGGGGGCGTGGGCGGGGCGCAATTTTTACGGGCTCTTTCTTCCCCCCGCGGCCCCGCTTATCGGCTTTACGCGGCGCGCGCCCATGAGCCATTGTGCGGATACGGCCGCGCGCGACTCCGCCGGTCAAGTCGAATTTATCGAGGGATTTTTCACCGGGGCTCCGCGGCCCGATGCCCCCCGGCATTCGGGGGCCCCTTCGACAAACGCCGGCGAGCGGCTGGACGCAGGAAGCCGGAAAGCACGGGGAGACCCTGACCAGCTGACAAATAAGCCCGGGCCCGCTCGAACATAATTATCGGGGCGTGGCGCGGCCCAATTTTTCCGAGGGGCCCGCGGCCGCCTTTTTTTCCCAACCGCCACGCGACCGCAGCCCCACCTTCCCACAGCGGGAAATGATTTTTCCACCTCTGGGGCTCGGGGGGCGGATGTCCCGGCTGCGCTTACTCATCGACCACCGCGTGCCGATAGCGATTCTTTTTTTTTTTCTCCTCGAGACCTCCCAAGACTCGGAGTGAGCCGCTCGGCGAGTAGGTGCCGGCTGACCGCCCGTCAAACGCCCCGGCCGCCTTCGACGAATGATTATTGATTGAGCTTCGTTGGGAAACTCTCTGCCGACTGCTACCATTTTCGGTCTGCACTTCATCATATTTTGATGCATCGAGGGCATTTTTTGCTGGACAACTACTCGAAACTCATTATGGTTTGTTGGAATAGCGAGTGTAAACAGAGATAAATTTTACAGTAACGTTTACCATACTCTTTGCCGTAAAATGATTGCAGGCTAGTCAATTTCAAGAAATTAAGCCAAACTTTCTATTTAACGTTATCCGACGATGTAGTAAACAGTAATAATTAGAAAGCTTGCTAATTTCTAGAATTTGACTGGTTTGTAATCATTTTACGGTAATGAGTATGGTACACATTACTATCAGATTTCTCTTAGTCTGTAAACCTAATATATTATTGATACAATGTCTTGAGCGAGCCCAGTTTTGTTTTATTTTCTGTAATTAAATAAATGTTTTTAATGCACAAAAACATACGCGTATTATAAATTGACTTTTGTACCATCGTTTGTATTTGGGTTTGTCGTCGATACTGCAGTTAAATATATATAATTATGAGACAGCTCTACAGCTTGTTTAATTTGATTATCCAATCCAAACGATACTTATTATCCATTCGTTTATTGATTATTACTTATCAATTATTTTATCAGTAGGTAGTGTACAACTAATAATTAGCGAATGTCGCAATTGTTGTTTAATCACAGGCTTCACTGGGCTGCAAAATTATTTTGATTGTTGGCGAGGATAGAGATACCGAGACTGCAGAGAAGGGGAGGTTTATCTTCTTGCGGGTTCGGGGGCTCAATATCGCTAGTAAAAAGAAATTCAAAGGCAACTTTTTTTTTCTCTCAGAGTGTAAAGTATAGAAATCAGCGGAACAATACAAGAGATACGTCGACGGGCAGTTGGGTGGCAGGTATACACATTGCACCTAGGATTGATAGACGGAAGAACGTCGGGTGGTTCATTAGTACGTGGCGGGTGGGTGCAGGGCTCGGCGCCAGGCCGGGCCACCCTGGGGGAGCGGCTCGAATGCCGGCTTGGCCCTAAATCATAACCCGGGTGAGGATTTCGGCGTCTCATTGTCGGGGGGGGCCTGGGAGTGGCCCCGGGGCTCATCAGCGCCTCCTCGGGGCATCGGGCGAATCATCCCCCGGGCGCGCCCCGCGAGAGGCAAAGGCGCCGTGGCGCGTGGGCGGCCCGAGAGCGAAAGCCCGGAGAAAGGAGCGATTTCACGCGGGGAGCCGGCGGCGAATGAGAAGCTAATCGCTTTCCCCCGGGGGCCGGCTGCTGCGCCGCGGCTTTGTTTCCCGGCGCCCGCGAGATGTATACAGGAGCTCCCGTGGCGGACTACTTGGGCCCATTGTTCGGCCCGGCGTTTCCGATCGCCCGGGATGGTCCATCGGGAGCCCGTCCGCTGGAGGACCGGCTCGCCCGTTACGTCTCCATGTCCTCCGGCTGTGATCGGCTCCGCGCCGCGCGGTCCGTGTGCCAGGGTAAGATCGGCAGCTGTCCACTATTACCAGATCGCCGCTTCGCTTACACACTTTGTCCGCGCATACACCGTTGTCTTTTGCTTTTTTTTCTTGTTTTACACGAACGCCTCCAACGCGCGAGTATCGACCACCTGTTTACCATAAATCTATACCCACTTGGCCTGCACTGGAGCAATATGTAACAACGCTTCGAGACTATCTTTCTCAAAATATGTATAATTTTCCAATAACGTGTTTCCATACTGAAAGAAAGACTTCACACTAGAAAAGTATATTTTGGTATATTGGATGCATAGGTGAATTCTATTTAAAAAATATCGAGTAGCGGGCGAATTATTTAAATACTCGATATCTATTTAATTGAAAAAAAGTCTTGTAAAAGAAATATCAGTTGTACAATTCAAATTTCAAATCCCGCGGCTTGAATTTCATTCAAGTTCCAATTCTATTTTAAATCTGTCGATCACTAATTTAAAAATCGAAGTTTATACATGCAATATGTATAAATGGCAATTAAATACATTGTTTCAATAGTTACCATTTAAACATTATATTGGTAAAATGTATCGATTTTCCTCCCGAATAGACTAACATATGGATGCAATAGAGTTAGTTGTAATTCAATTATCAAGTGTACTCAATGTAGTTAATATAATGCTAGGAATAATCACATTAATCCACAGTGGCGGTTTTCCATTTTTTCAAACTGACCAGCAATTAAATTCAACAATCTTACTGCGGAATCATTCAAAGCGGAAGCTGTTGATGACGCATCCTCGCTTAAGAGCACTTGGCACCAAGCTTGGCACTCTGACAAATGGCCAAGATTTTTAAATTACGCTTGCGTCATCGGGATTTGCCGCGTACAGATTTTAGTCCGAAAGCCAATTTAGGTTCAAGCACCATCTAAACTCGCAGCTAAGGGCACCTGTAGATAAACCAAACTACTCGACTACGACTACCTCGCCTTTAAGCTCCGCCTTTGAATTTGGCAATCGCACACGGGAAGGAGTCGCGAGAGTCACAGATAATAGACGAATCTATAAATGAATGATTATCTTATTACCGCCCGGCTATACATAACGTATATAACCTATACTGATTAGTAAAAATAGGAATGTATTTCGGATCAGAAATAAAGATATAGATTATAGACGATATTTTATTTTTAATTTTATTAAAAAAGATTATTTGTATCGGATAATTAAGAATCCTTATATACAAATACATATAGAGGTATATCAAATATTTTGTTTTAATATGATTTCATTTTGTAAATTACAACCATCAAATAAATGAATATCAAATGTAAAATGGAAATATCAATTTAAAATAAAAGAAAAAAGTTTTAAAAAACCTGACGTTTCTCCATTTTTAAAACAACGAATTGTATTTTTAATACCGGAAGAGGGTATTATCCCTCTAACGGTCTAAAATTTAGGCAGTCAGAGAAATGATAAAGTAGCGTCGACGTAATTTGAATTTCGGCTTAGTTTTACCACCTTTGCTTCATTTGTCAATTTTTAATTTTCAGTTACATTGAAAATTAAAATTTATAATTTCCAGGGCGGTATTTTTCTCTCGTTAAATTTACCGAATTACTTGTGTAGAATTATTTGTCCATTTAATGATATTTATAACCACTTGGCGTTTATCGCGGATCGAAATAACAACAGGCTGCAGCCATCGAGCGTAATCTCTAATCATCGAGGCGGCCCTCGGTTTACATCAGCTCCTCGCGCGATGGAGGCGTCCATAATGAGTATAACGTTGAAAGTCGCGAAGGTCGGAAGCCGGCGTACGGGGCGCACGAGGCGTGGCCCGAGGCGCAGGAGATTGGGTGGGCGGCTCGTTAGAGGGCCGAGGAAGGGAGTAACGGCTCGGCAGCAGCAGGGCTCGGTGTCAACTCTCGCGCTAGGTCGTTAATTAGGCCGATAGTGTACCCTCCGGCCGGTACTTTATCTCCCCTGAGCCAGCTCAGGCCCCGGGCCAGCTGCGCCCCGCCCGAGATCCCCCCCCGATAATTCAATTATTAATCACGCGCCGCCCTTGAGGCCGGCGCTAGCCGCCCCGTCGGCGTAGGACCGAGCGGCAAAGTCCGATCCGGAGCCGGGGCGCGGTCTCCAGTTCCGGCCTCTGGACCGGGGAATCCTCCGCGGGCCGGGGCAGCCCCCGCGGGCGAGACAGGCGGCCGCGCCGGTCAGGTGGCGGCGCGCGGCCCACGGCGCACCTGGATACCGGACGCGGCAGATGCGCGAGGCTGCCGCAGCCGCCCAGCAGCACCGCCGCAAACGGGGGCACGCCCTGGCCCGGCTTTCGCGCCCGCGAGCTAATTATGACAATTGATGCAGCGGCGGCGACGCGCGGCCCGGGCTCAATTACCCGGCTCGCGTAAGCCGCAATAAGGCGCCCGCGGCGCGCATTGTTCGCGTTATGCACATGCACCAGCGGCGGCGGCGGTGGCACAAAAACCGAGGGGAGGGGAGAGAACGGGGCCGTATAATCAAGGCGGCGTGGCGCGTGCCGGCCCGGGGCCCCGAGGCGTACCTGTGCCGCCACCTGACGGGCAACTGTCGGCGCGCTCGGGCCCACCTCGGGCCCCCTTGCCCCCTCTCCTCGAGCCTCGAGGCCCGGCCTCCTAGCGTTTCGGGGAAGGGCCCCGGCGAGCCGCAGAAAGAGATGAGCCCGCGCGGAGGGGGACATGCGCGCGCCCGTGCCCGTGCTAATTACCGGCTCTGAGTTATGGAAATTATACGGCTCCGGGCCGGTCTGTCCGCTCCTCTCCTGGCCCCCCCCCTCCCCCCTCCTTCCACCACCGCACCCTCTTCGGCTTCTCCTCGGTCCCTTTATATCGCCGCGGCTCTCCTTGCGGGGAGAGCGCGGCTGCTGCACCCAGCGCCGGGACAAGCCGAGCGCCCCCGCAGCAGCCGAATTAGCCCCGGCATTTTTAGATCGGACCTCGAGGGCGCCCAACTTGCGCCGACGACTCGCCCCGGCTCACGAGTATCTCTCCGCCGAACCCGACCGAGCGCGCAATTATTTTTCTTTGTCCTTCCTATCCCACTTCCGCCCGTCCGCTTTGATCGATTTTCTTCTTATTCTTAATTACGGTTTTCATTCCGGGACCCGTCCCGTACATAATCGACCGAGTGCGCGAGCCGACGCAGCATCGAATTTATTCATTGAGCTAGAATAATTGAGTCCGATAGTCTGCTCTTTCCAGAGGCGCCTAACAGAGAACTTGATTACAGAATTCACGCTGCATATACTAAAAAATAAGTTTATTACGGTCTCGAAACAATCCGGTTTTTTTATTTTTGTCCTGATCTTTCAAAAATAAAAACAAAGGTAAATTAGTCTTGTCTGCGAAAAAGTTTAGATTTTTATATTATTATTTCAATCCGCTTTTAGTTCTGTACATTCAGCAAAATAACTTCGTTATTTCGATTGCACACTGCCTCTGTCATGTCCAAAATAGATGAACAAAATATACTTAATTAAAGTTATAGTTTGGTTGGCTTTAAAATGTTTTCGCACGTTAATAAGATGGTATTTATCAGTTTTAGAAAGGACTAATGCCTCGCTATAAAACACGAATTATTGAGAACACAAAATATATATCTGAAACGCATATTGCGTAGAATTAATAAGACCTCGTTTAAAAAAGAGTCAGTTTGTAGTGGCAATAGTTATACGTCGGTCTTGGAAAATGTTTCTTCGTCGGTTTCTTCAAATAACCTCTGAGCAGTAACTCGAGACACAATGATCCAATTTACAACAGTACTAACTCAAATTGGACGACAAAGACCAAGAATCCGTGTATGAAAGACTCGCTGGCCGCCAGCTCACAAAACAGGAAGGAACAACTAAGCATAAAAGCGATCCTCGCGTCCTTATACTTGGTTTGAGAAAAATTTTGTCACGCTGAGTAAGGGCAAGTCGACGAATAAACAAACGTCATCTATACTCGTTTAAAAAACATGGTAGCACGTTCTGTATGTTTACCGATGCATATCTCGCACGTCCAAGTGCAAATATTTTGATATGTGGCCTCGATTGGCTAATTATTGATGGTCATCATAAACGGAACCGTGGCTAACGGATGGCCGCCGATAAGTCTGAGTCGGCACCGGCGACTAAGCGGCTCCTCCTCGGGATCGAATTTCCAGGGCAGCGAAGCTGGCCGAGCGACAAAAGCCGGGAGGGCCTGTCCTTTCGGGACCACCTGGAGGAAGCGAGCAAATGGGGCGCACCCGCGAGTATATGCGTTGCACGGGGAAAGCCAAGGGGACGTGGCCGACGCGAGCGGAATCAAGGGACGGATGTCGTGGTCACCTTTCCCCTGGTCAGATATACACACACGCGTTTCCCGTTTTTTTTTCCGCCCTGTTCTTCTCCTCGCTCGCCCTTCGGTTAATAGTCCGCTTGGTCCGCTTGAGTGAAAGTACTCGTATACGGTAGAGGGACTCGACGCCTGGGAGCCGCGGCGACCTGCATTTTTACCTCGATTTCCACTTCTTTCAGCGGCTGTTGCCCGGGGTATTGACACATCTCATCTGGGATCTGATCTCGGGGGAAAAAAGCACGGGAATTGGTTTTAGAAGTAGTTATACGCGTTTGATGGAGTCTTTTCATTCCTTTGATTTCGTTTTCATGAAAACAGTACAGTTCGACAACAAACGTCAAAGCTTGTATATAGAGCGACCTCAAGCGCGCAAGGGGCCAGTGGTCCGCAGAGGGGAATAAAGAAGGGTTGACAAAGGAGCGCGCAAAACAAAAGACGGGAGCAAGTACATGCACGGGCAAAGGCACGCGGCGAAGGAGCCAGGCAACCGAGGTCAAATTTCAAAGTTTGACACGGCGCGCGATATGACATAATGAAAAACGCGCAGACCCTGGAGTCGCGCACGCGCGTTTCTATGGAGCTGCAGCGGCGCCCAAGAAAGAAAACGTTTGCGGGCCAGTAACCAGCTTTGTGCGACGCGGACTTTGTACGGCCGCCTCGTGGCCTAAGTACAAAAATCGCACAGCCGAATTGTCGCGGCAATTATAAAGCCTCGATGCTGGCTTTGTCTGATATTAATTATATCTCAGAATTCTTTCCTCGAAAAAATTGTAGTTTACATAATGGGAGTCCGGCGAGCCTTTACCAATGGCTAGCGACGCGAAAAACTAGGTCTTATCGTCAAAGATAATTAACCCGTATATGTCGTACTCCACGAATCGCACGCACACACACAACACATATATGTTGCTGGTTGACAAAGACCAACTGCGAACTGCAATTAATCTTAATAGTGCTTGTTTCTTTCTTCTCTCTATAGTTATACGCAGGAAACCTTTGTAATGCTAGTATTCAGTGGATTTACGCTGTATTGAATTATTATCATACACTACCTTACATTTGGTGCTTTTATGAATTAGCACGTTTCCAAAGCAATCAACCATTTAAAAAAAATGATACAAAATGTCTGAATGACTGGATTATATAATTCGAGCAACTGTCATTTTTCATCCGAAATTGAAGCAGCTCACATGTGGATGCTAATAGGAGATTGTTCTTTCTTTTACGACCCCCATGAAACTTTTGCTAATGCTTCTTCGATAAAGTGACCCCACGGACCGAATGACCACGAGTCAGGTGGATTTACCAAAGTTTTTACCGTGTAGCCATAGACTAAATCCCCGCCGTGCTACTGCAGGGTAGTAGCCGGGAAGGAGAAAGTGATCCGGGTAAATCGGTACGCGTTGGCCCCTGCGCGGGCGTATCCCCTGACAAACAGCCTCTTGCCGACTACTTAGGATGTAGTAGTATGCGCGCTATACCGAGGGGCGGTCGGGAGCCCCCCAGCTGCTTCCTTCCACTTCCCATCCCTCCGCCTCCTCCGGTTGGCGCGGGCGGCTGCTTCTCTTCCACGGCTGGGCTTCCACTGGACCTCGTCATCTCGGCGCAACATTACATTACGCCACCCCATCGCCCGTTTATACTACTCCCGAGGGATAATTTAATAGGCTGCACGCGCGAGCGCCTCGCCGGCGCGTCGCCATAATGAGATCGGCAGTGTTTCTCTCCGCGCCCAGCCTTCGTCCCACGTGCCCTTTTATCGGATTTTGCGAGTTCCAGCGCCTTTCTAGAAAGTGCAGTGAGCTGCTGCTGCGTGCTAGACGCGCGCTCATGATTAACGCCAATTAATTTCGCGACGTACCTTCTTGACTTTGGTCCAGCGAGGCAAAAATTCAACACGGTACTTTTAAAGGAGTGGCATTAAGTAAAATTCGAGTAATCCGACACCATTGATATCAAGGGGATTTCGAGGGAGCGAAGGACCGCTCGTGAGAATAGACGAAAGTTGCTGACCCCGTTGAACATGGAATCTATTGTAATCCGATCAAGGGAGAGTGAAAGAGAACTAGGTAGATCGATAGAGGAATATAATAGATGAGAAAAAACAATAAACCAATGCGCACACGTATGTGCACTCTCTGCACCCTCGACTGTGCTCGCGTCGTCTATGTCTCCGCGGCTCTCGCGCGATATTATCTGCTATCGGATTCCGAGGGGGGTAAATGGAAACCCCTAGTCCCCGTCGATGGCTTATGCAGGGCACCGCGCGTACGAGCGCGTATGCGAGAAAAGCACGAAGAGGAAGTGAAGGGCGCGCGTCTCGTCGGCTAACCGGTGAAATAAGAGACCGGAAGCATATGGAGATGCCGCATTGTTTGTCCGGGCTTTATTCGGTACACGGCCACGGAACTGTTCTTCTCTTTCTTTCTCTCGATTTCTTTCTAATGCCACACTCACCTTTACTCTCGACACGCACTCCACGGTATTACGAATATACCGAGTAATCTTTCTATTTGCTTTAGGAAGTTTTCTTGATCCTCGATACCAATCGAAGCCGCTAGATGCGCGTTTGGTTTAACTGAATATCTGATTTATATTTAAACGTAGTTGATTTATTTGCAAGTGATGTAATATTTTTTGCTGAATAATTAAGTAATTAATTAAATTCATATGACTATGCAAACTTGTAACTTATTCATTTTTAATACACTTAGTTACTTTACATATTAATTTATTTAATATAAATACTTTAGATTTAAACCATTTAATATAATTGTTGAAAAACTAACAAGATTTTAATTTACAACAATGTACTTGTTATTATGTATAGTTTATAAATATCATGTAAATAAAAATAATATTTTATTTTTTTCTTTATATTTTAGTTTATTTTAATGAGATAGTAGATTTGAATAAATTAAAAATTCGTCTCGAATAGTGCTTTGAGTTATTGAAGAGAAATATATCAGTCTTCGTTGTCATTGTTTCTTATCATTTTAATCATCAAGTATTAAACAACAAAGTAACTTACGAGTATAGCTCTGCAATAGTAAATAAACAAGAAATCGCGTATTTGTGCAGATGGACGTTTAGAAAATAGATTCGAGAGAATGGAAGTACAGAAAAGCAAATCCGAACCGCATCCAATGAAAGAATCAATATGTGTGATAGGGTGACACCAATTCCCCTTTATTTTGCGTCAGCTTGCAGTCTTCCCGTCTTCCCCATCAGCCGGCTAGGATCCAAAGGAAATAAAGGAAATCCTTTCTTCATCCTCCCGCGCGTCGCGAGAATCGGGCCAGTTGTTACAGTCAGCGCGGGGCTGCTCGATCATCCGCCCGGGACCACTTCCCCCCCTCTTCGAACCCTATCGCTCATCCACAAAAATGCGCCCCTCTCTCTCTCTCTCTCTTCTCTCTGTGTGTGCGACGAGCACGTTGGCGAGGAACCGGTGGAACACGCCCACCCCCCCTGGGGACCCTCATCAAAGTGCACGCGGCGGCGCGACAACACGCGCCTACTCTCATATACATGCATAAGAGGGCAGACAAGCGTGCCCGAGCAATTGGACGACCCGTGACGGCGCGTGCTGCACGCGTCCAAAGGATCGGGAAAAGCGGGGGGTAGGGGGGGGGGGGGCAGTGGCCGCGCGGGCTTCCTGCGGCTGCTGCCGTCGACGCGGCGCCGCTCGGAAAAGGCCTCTCCCGAGCGAAGAGGCAGCTGGCCTCGGGGCCAAAGAGTATATAGCTGGCAGATTGCACGCAACCCCGCCTAGGCGCCTGGCTCTCCCCCGCGCGGCCAGATACACAATGCATCTTCCCCTCGCAAACCCGTTGTCGGCAGGCCGCGGCGCGATTCCTGTTGTGCCCGGCCAGACTACGCACAAGTCCACTGGGCAGCTCGGCTCGATGAGCCAGCAGAAGACGACTCAGGCTGCGCCCCGCCCGACGCATTTAAATACATATTGTTTTATAAGTTTATGGGCCAAACAGGAACCTCCCTCGGAATTCGGCGGATGCGCTTATGGTTTATGCATTACGGTCGATCGAAATCGACTGGCACAAAGCAAACATTTCCCTTTTATCTTTCTGTCCTGTACGCGTAAATGCACATTTGCATCAAATATTGTATTCGCTTGGGATGTATTGCAGAAGCGTATTGTAGATATTTGCTGTGAACTGGATGGATACGTTACACGAGCTCCATCGGTTCATCTTCATGTATAGCATACCAAAAAAACGCTTGGCCCTATTAATTACAGCTCAGAGCTTTTTAGGTGGAATCATTCCTCTAAAAAGTAGTTCCACTTCTCAAATCTGTATAGCGTTGAAAACACACGACTGAGTAAAAAATGTCAGAGGCAGTGTAGAGGACGGCTTCCCAATATAGCCCAACACGGTCGACTTAAGAACCCTGTAGGCATATCTGGTTACTAAGTACAAGAGGAAAAACGAGATAGATAAATAGATAGAGATGCAGAAGGGGCGGGGGGGAAAGGGACGTGCTTCCTCCACTCACCTGGCGAGTTCCCTTGCGTAAGGGTTGCGGGTGTAGCCATATATCCGTTAACTCTCAAGAGGAAGAGGGAGAGAGAGAGAGACACACACACACACACAAGGGAATAAAAGAGATGGAAGGGGGATAGGGCAAGGGGCGCGTGCCTGTCAAAAGCGACACCCCCAAGGCGACGCCCTTTTATGCTGCGGAAGCGATGCACGGGTCTCGTTCACGTAGCACTCGGGCCCAAAACGATTACCCAATCCTCCAGCGGTGATTCCGATTACGCGCTCCTACTACGCCCCGCTGTGCGTAATGCATCTAAACCCCTTTCTTCATGCCGAATTACGCACTCGGATTTCCAGAGTCATTCATCTTACCGCAGGTCGGTTGTTAGATTGATTGCGGCCTTGTTTTTTTTTTCAACTGAACCGTCAAGTGGTTAATGAGCCTCATTAGTAGCAAGTGTCTAAAAAAAACTTTTTCCCCTCGGGTCAATAATAGTTTGGGTAAGAAGCATTTTTTCATCCTTCTTTCTGTAGAACAGACTTGCTGATAGGCTAAATTGAGAAGGAAAATAATTTTTATACCGAAGATGAGTAAATCGATTTTGCGAGATTATTAATATTGATGAATTGATAAAACAACATATTACTAATAATCGCAATCGTAATTCAATTTAATCTTAAAAATACCTCGCCTCTTATCCACGTGAGGCGTAGGTCTATAGATAGTAAGGAATTCAGCAGGATATACCTAGCCAAGACAATGTAAGAAGATAAAGTACGACCTAGCGAATCCGTATTGGCCTTAGGGCCTGCAAATGGGTTGGCTATGCGGCACATTAAGGGCAGCTTTGTCAACGGATGTGTGCAGGACCAAGGGCCATCTCCTTCCGACTCGGTCGGTGTGTATTGCGCGAAATGGTCGTTGAAATTGGAAATCAGTGAGAAAACCGCCGCGCCGTTATCGGCAATCTCGCTCTGGCTCCTTCTCACTCGACAGAGGAAGCATTCGGCAACCAACTGCTGCGCTGCTTAACCGTCCGGAAATTCATAAAGGAGATTGATCTTTGTACGTTGCCGACCGCCACAGGAAATCGTGTAGCCACGGCGCGGGCAGCCTTGTGTGCACGAGTCCCATGCACGCCTACATTGTACACGCCTAATTCTGAATTTGCTCGTCTATAGCGCGCGAGGCGCGGAAACCGTTGCCAACGCATTTACTGATAAATTAATGCTCCACTGGAGATCGCGTTTGTCATCGCTGTCCGGTATTCGGAGTGAGGAAATTAGCTAACGCTTCCGAATATTGAACGTTATTTACGCGTATGCAGATGAAAATGGGGTTTGAACGCATTGGCTATTACATGCAGTTGTTAAAAATTCAGAGTTGCAACAATATTTCCTGATAAATAGAAGGTTTTGACGAAAAGTTTCATTGTCCTGCGCATGTTTTATTAAACCAAGATGCGCATGGAGGTAACATCGTCCTGTCTCTTTCACGTTTTCTGTGATATATCAAATGATTTTAACAAACGTAACAGAATTTAAATTGTATATATATCCAATTATTCTCGGCGCAACCATAATAAGTGGTTGGGCCGTGTTAAAAAGTTTCTGCTTGGAAAAACATTATTTATTAATCTCTTCTATAATTTGTATAGATTCATTTTAAGTCATGATAATTATGCTTTAAACTCTGTAGTGCCAGATAGTGTTATAACTCAAGGGTCAATAAATAAAATTGGACTAATCTCTCTCTGTATGTGAGGATGTATGTTATAAGATTGAATACGAGCGATAAAATAAACTTTGTTTCGCATTTGAAGGCGCGCCCGGGAGGCTAAAATAGCAATGAGGATTGAGGAAAGAGGGAAAAAGGCAGCGGAGGGAGGATAAAAAAGAGAGGGTCGAGGTAGGAACTGGTCCGTGGCACAATACTCGCGATTCTCCTATGAAGTGGAAATTCTTTGAAGACAGGCCGATAACTTTTCAAGCGTTATCTAGCGGGGCCGGGTCAAGTCGAAAAGAATAATATCCCAGGGGAGCGGCGTAATTCCACTGCGCTTACGTCAGCCGTGAAAGTTTCGGCCAGTTCCGGCATTGTCGGTGGCCAAGTGGAAGTGGCCCCCGTATAAAAATCGTCGCCGCGGGGGCGGAGCGCCGCTCGGTGGGAACTGTTTCGCGGCCTCCGCGCCGCGCGGTCCAGCCCAAAGTTAAGCGAGGCTCGCGGACTTCGCCCCCGCTGTCTCCTACCCCGGCGAATAATCCCGGGGGCCCTGTGCCCTGCGGCCAATTCCCACCAACAAATTACCGCTTCGGCCGGGCGGCCGGACAACTCCGCGCGCGCGCGCGCACCCATCGCTCGGCAAACATTTTCCATTCGGCGGCTGCAGTCCGCGCGGCTTAATCACCGGCCTCTCGAAGGACCATCGAGGCCGGGAGAAAAAAAAAATGCATCCCCGGGCTGGGGGGGAACAAAAAAAAAACGAAAAAAGAGCGAACGCTTTCCAAGCGAATGGGAGCATGAAAATAAAAAAAAAAAAGGGCTTCATCTGCCCGGGCCCTTGCCGTTTGCCCGCGTAATATACGCGCCGGGCTGACCGCGGAGCGAAGCCGCTTCCCGGGCGTGCATCATTTGCCCCGAGTTGATGAAGCATAAAACTTTGGCCGGCGCGCGATCCGAAACGCCGGCATTCCTATCGATTCCCGATATTAATCGCCGGCCGTGAAGATTCGGGGCCGCCTACCTTAATTAGTCCCGGGCGGCCAGTGCCGCTGGGGAAGAAGAGGCAAGTCGTTACGCCGCGGCGAGCCATTAGCCATTTGGAATTGTGGCCGCACCGCGGAGGCGCACACCACCGACGCACCCTACATCCGCACACACGCGGGCGTGCGCGCGTGGATACGCCCGCGTCGGGGTGGCAAGTGCATATATACACACACACACACACACATTGGCCAATGCGCCGAACTGGCAATCTACGAAGCCGGGCGATTCCCCCGATGGGCCTGCGCCGCGCTTTTTCTGCCGATACGGGCCAAAGGAGACGCGTAGCGAACGAGACACTTTCCGGGATAGCTCGCCTAAACGGAAGCCGTTGCACGGAGCCGGAGTATAGCGCCAAGTCTGCGAAAATCGGGGGGATTTCTCGGGACTGCTTTTCTTCGTCTACCCGGGTTAATAAGAGTTTCATACGAGCGACCCTTGGCGTTTGCCGGATACACACAGAGCGAGTATACTTTCAGGGGAAAGTTGATAAAAGTCTTAATAACAAAGGGGGGGGGGGCAGCACTTTAACGGCCTTGCTCGATCTGCCCTCTTCCTGTGTATAAGTGTTTTTGACGACGTCTGCCGCGCGAGTATCAGCCGACTATGAGAGCTCCTTCTATTGTTGACTTGTTGTGGGCGTGAACTTCTAACTCGAAAGATCAGGGCTTTAATTTTGGGCTTGTTCCGCCGAGCAGCGCAGCGGGAAAGCCTCCATTTTGCGTCTAATAACAAAATTTCAGTTTGAAACTCATGCTAATTCAATATGCGATAAAACTTGTTCTTGTTACGTAGAATTTTAAGCAAATAACTTTTTTCATTACTACTTTATTATTTGAAAATAAAAAGGAGATATTAACTGCTTAATACTCGAAGAAGAATCTTAATATAGTGTCATAAATACACGCATTACAATGTTCTCTTTCATTTAGTAAAGTGCTACCGCGTTTAAAGGGAATTTGATCATAGCCTCAGATAGGAAATTACCTGCATAAAGCTCATCGCGGAGTGTTATGAGCTCGGCTCCACCGGCGGCTCCGCGATCATCGGGGCCCCCGATAGCGTAGATTGCGGCAAAACGCGAGCGATAATTAGAAAGTGAAGAGACGGACGGGGGGAAAAAAGCGGGAGATTACCGAGTCGAGAGGATTACCGAGTACGTCGCTCCTCGTGCAAGCGCGCCGAGGGACGCAGGGAGGGTGCCTCCTATTCGGCACGGCTGTATGCCCCCCGCGCGATCGGCGCTCCACACAACTGCCAGTGGAGGCTGCACACTCGCGCTGAAAAATCCAATTGGGCAAGGGTGGAGGAGGAGAGAAAAAAAAAAGGGCGGCCGGGGCCTTTCAGCCGCGGCGGCGGCGGCGGCGGCTGCACAAAGCCCCGGGAATGATTCCGCGAGAAAGCGGAAGGCCGGCGGGCCTGCCGCTGCGCACAAAAGTGGCCCCCCACCCCTCCCCTTCTTTGCCGGCGGAATCGTGGAAATATCCGAGTGTTCCCCCGGCCGCGCGCGGGGGATGTGTGGCAAAGGCGCCGGGCGGGGGCGGAGGGCGCATAGCAGCACGCGCCCCCGGCCGGCTGCACCGGCCCCGGGGATCAAAGGGGTGGTGGTGGTGGTGGTGGGGGGGCGGCGGCTTGCGGGCGGCGCGCGCCCCATCCGTTTATTGAAATGGCACTCGCAGCTGTTTACCGGGCGCACAAAGCCGGGGCGCGCGCGCGCGCGACTCACCCGCGGCAGCTTTGTCCCCTCCCCGCCCCCGCGTGCATGCATCTAGGCCGGCTGACTCGGCGGCCGCTTCCGCCCTCCTGCGAGGCCCCGCCGGCTTATAACCCGCCCCGGTTGCGGTCCGATTGCCCGTCTCTCCGCATCGGGACTCTGCACCTTGGACCGATTTGTTGTTTTTTCGCCCTCTTATGGGCGCGGAGGACGACGGGGAGGCTGCGCGCCCTACCTGCCTGCCCCACGGGCAATCCCGCATTCTCCAGAAAGTCCCGCTGCACTTCGCTCGCTCGACCTTCGCTCGGTCTCCTGGCTTCGGTCCTCCTTCATCTATACAGGCTACTTTTATCGCTGATACATGTCCATTGTATTCATTGTATTGGACAGCGCGCAAATATTGCTTTACACGATATTTTTCGAATGTATTGCATACGTTATTCTAGGAATTTTTAGCAAGATTCTCTTATGAAATGATCATATACTTGGATTATCAACTTTAAGAAACCAGTATTATTGTCTAACAGTTTTTATTAGGAAATTTGGTCATCTCTCCGAGTTGATAGGTCGATAACGATTCTTTTACTAAAGACAGTAATAAATATTACTATATCATTTCTCTTGGAGAGCGTTAAAATAAATAAAATTCCTACCTTTACAACATATTTTACAAAAAATAATTACAATTAAATAAATTAATCCTTTACAAACTTCTAATATTGCATAAATCTATTTTTAAATTTTGTAAAACTCTACATTCTTCATCTCCGATAGTATGGGGAGGAATAATACGCTAAACTAATATTGCAAGTTTTATAATACGTTAATGATATTTCATGTTACAAATAAATATTTTTTCAAATGTATAGAAAACGAACTTGTAATAAACAAAAAAACAAATATATTTATTTCAAGCATAAAAAATATAACTTACAAAAGTTCAGAGATGTACTTGTATCCAGAAAAATATTTTCAATTAAAAAAATTGATTAATTTAATTAAAATGTATTTTATTTAAGATAACAAATACAATTTTGAATTGAAAATAATATAAAAACATTTTCGAAAATATTTTGTAGAAATTTTACAAATTTAAATGTATTTTTTATACGTTAAGCGTGTTAAATAATGCGGAAGGAGCGTGTGCTTCTCAAATTACACACTAAATGTATTACTATTATACAATTTGATTTCCAGTGCATATTCACTACCCATAGTGGGCCTCTCATTCACAGGCATCAATTTTTAGCTAGTACAAAGAGTGACTGTAAAACAATGAAATTTGAAGCTTAACAGTGCTTGATCTACTTTGATTGAATGAAGCACTCGATTAGGCATTCATCAGAGTTAAATTATGGATTGCTACATCTGAGTATAGCTCGAGCACAAAATAAAATAACGTGCAAACATACATCCTGAATGATATAATTAAACTAATTTAAATTGCGAGAATTCTGATATAAATGATCAATACTTGCGCGCATTGTTCGTAAAAATATTAGAATTTTTTAAAATATTTAAAGTTTAAGTAAGTATTGTGTACATAAAAAGATGAGTTTTTGTCGCAGTTATAGTAATTCTAATTTTGAGTCATTTGTTCATTCCGCAGCTTCGTTTCTCATATAGTATAGCGAGGCGTATAATGCATCTCCAGTGAGAGCTTTGCTCCTTTTTTTTCTCCTCTAATTATCGTTTGACACATAACCTTGAAAGGTGACAGATGAGCTAGCACGAAATATTGGGTAGTAGCAACAATTGGGTGCGCGATTCGTACACGGATTACAAAGATCAAGTACACTGGCGCAGAGGCAAGGAGAGGCAGTCGACATGGAGATTTACGCGCGAACGTCGATAGGCGCGCGGGCCACGAGCAGAGACACAAGGCCGAGCAGGAGGATAAACCCGTGAGCCGGTCGGCCGGTAAAACTGCCCCGGTTTGTATAATCAAGGGAAAAATGTGACCGCGGGAGCATAAGTTAATCGCGGGCGCGCGCGTCGTTAGAGCGACCGCACTGCAACCCAACGCGCCGGCCGAGTCTTCGTAATTTCTCTCAAACTTTGTATCAAATGTGTCCCGGAGGGGGGGGGGAAGGGCGACGTTTCGTGTGTCCGCGAGGGTAAAGCCGATCCCTCGAGGCGGACTCTTCGGGGGCGGGGAAGAAGCGGGCGAGTGCAAGTGCACCGGTGCGGAGGCCGGCGGCGGCGTCCCGTGGCAAGGCGCCGCCGGCTTTGTAAGCCGAGCCCCCGGCTGTCGCGCGCGCGTAAATTAATCCAAAGGCCATTGGGCCGGCGTCGAAGGAGACGCCGACGGCCCAGCCTCTCTTTTTCCCGGGTTTCGGCCAGGGTGGAGCGCCCGAGGGAGGACACCGGGGGCCGGGCGCACGCGTCCCGGGAGCAGATGCCCCCGGGGCGCACGTGACCGGAAAAAAAAAAAGAGCGCGTCGGGGCCCGGTCCAATCAGCGAGGGCTCGGCGCCCGGGGCCCGCGCAGATGTCCGGCCGCGAGTCGGGCGCAGGCTCCGCAGCCGCCGCCGCCGCCGCAGCAGCAGCCCGCATAATGTCCCCGCTAATGCCGCCTCCTAAATAAGCCCTCGCTCGGCTCCGGCCACTTACGCGCCGGTGGAAGTGCGCTCGGCTGCCGCTTCCGAGGCCTTCCTCCTTTTTTTCCCCCCGGGGAGGCGCGTGCGCGCCCGCCCCACCCCCGCCCCCAGATCCATCCTGCGCCTCCAGGATCCAAGAAGCTTGAGTAATTAGTTGTGTACAAGGAGGAGGAGACTGGGGAAATAAACTATCGCCCTTATACCGAGGACCCCGTATAGAGTTACGGGTTATATATGCCACTCTCTGCCCTCTTGTCTTATGTGCCCAACAAATACACTTTTTCTTGTTGTAGTCTTCCAAGGAAAGTATCCTATGCGACTCCGAACTTCCCGTCTGCAAGATTGATAGCTTTTTATAGTCAACGTGTTACTTAAATCCAGCCTTAAATAGGTACAATCATTAAAACTCGAGACCATGTGTACAAATAGAACCTCTGCAGTACTGTATACGTATAGGCCTTGGTGCTTGTAAATATTTTATTTAATTAGGAATAGTAAGTTAATAAGACACGTACCTCTTTTAAACTAACAATTGAATTTTAATATTTTGAATTTCACTGTTTACATAGTTAAATAAAAATAATTGAAATTGGAGAGCTGCTTTTTATAGTTTGCACTCTGAGGTGCACGTGATAATTGACCTTTTAGAGTACATGTGAAAATGACGATTCACTAGAGACATGTGTTGCTAACGCGATTTGTGAAATGCTTCCAATATGTGAAACGTTCCTTGAACAGTTGTGTTGTATACAGTTTTCGCATATGCGTGCGTACGTATGTACCGAAACAGCTGAGTAGATGACGTGAGGAGCATGGCGGACAAAGCAGAGGGCCTAATGTATTCATTTCTCGGAACTGGAATGTAGATTAAACATTTCTCTACGAAGAGTAGAAATATTTAAGAAATTCCCATTTTTACAAGCCTCGGCACAAATTAAAAAAATATTTAAAGAAAGCATAAACAGAACAATAGAAGGGTGTGTTATATTAATATATTAAAGTAATAACAAGCGTGGAGGGCACAGGTTAATAAATATGGAGTGTGGAAAGAAAGTAGATGGAAATAAACGAGTAAAGAATGTAGTTTAATCCATGAATGAATTGTACAGTGATATTCTTTGTTCGCGGCAAGCGCGGGCAAAAAAGAGCATTTCTTTCTTCGAGCAAAGCTCCATATAGAAAAGATGGTGTCAAGCACGTTAAGGAGTTCTGGACGGAGTTAATTCAAGAATGGATCTTCAAACAAGCCATCAGGGTTTTTTGCTCCCGGGAGAGGCGAGCGACATCCTTTTGGAGCGGCCAACCGGTTGCGCGCGAGGAGCATAGGATCTTTACGAGGCCGAAAATTATGCGCGGCGCGCACAATAAAAAGGATAACGGAGCGGCGGGCCCTCGGCGGACACATATACGCTGGGGGGCAAAGAAGGGCGCGGCCCAGCGGCGCTTTGAAACTAGACGCGGGCCCTCGGGGGCTCGGGCGCGCGCGCGCGAAAAAGCCGAGGGGGCCGCGGGGGAGGCGCCGCCGAGGCCTTTCATCGGAGCCGCTTAGCGCGCCCGGGAAGGGGCCGAGGCGATGCGCCCGCAAAAAAACGGCCCCGTCGCCCCGGGCTCGCGCCTCCCGCGCCTCCTCCCAAATCGAGCGAGGATCCGCGGCGAATCGGCCGTGGGAGCGCGGGCAGGTACGCAGCCGGGCTAATCCCCGGGAGCGGGCCCGGGGCACGCGCGCCCACCACCTCTCCCAGGAGGAGCCGCGGCCGGCGTCAGGTGCGCCCAAGGCCGCCGCCCACCCCCCATTAAAAACATAAATTTGGTGCCCGGGCGCACAAAGGCCGCAGCTCCGGGGAGCAGGCCCCAACGGCCGCTCCGTGATTCCCAGGGAGCCGGGCCGATTTCCCCGGCCCCGGGGGACCGGCCCTCTGGCCCCGCGGCTCCACCAGGAAGCGCTCGCTTGTCGGTGAACAAGGGGAGGGTCACCTGTGCCCGCGGCCTCCCGCCCGATAAGCCCCGCCGCGGCCTGGCCGCTTTGTCCGGGCGCCGGAGATAAACTCGAGCACCAGGTGCGCCTCCTACGCGGAGGAGGAGCCGCCGGGGAATCGGGTTACGGCCGCCGGCAGCCGGCTCGGCAAGGCAGACGGCCCGGAGGCAGGCGCCAGCGGGCGGCGGCCCTCGCCGTTTATTTTCGGCCGGTTCCGGAGGGGCAGGCTTCGAGTGCGTGCCGCCCGAGCCACCTACGCCGCCGCACACCGAGATTCCGAGCGGTATCTCGCCGGGCTCCGCGGCGGGGCCCCTCTCCTCTATAAATTCCGGGGGTGGCTCCCGGCGAATCGTCCGAGGAACCGCCTCTAACAAATTCATGGGGAAAGAATTCAATTGACGCTGCGCAGCTCCAAGGCCCGCGCCCTGACCCTCGCCGATCGCCCAACCCCTCCTGCCTCCTCTCAAGTATTAAACAGACGCCTACTTTTACATTCGATCGCTTTACGTTCTGTTTTTTTCCGAATAAATTTGCCCATTTGCTCGGTGCTTTGCCTCCGGAACATGCTTAAACGATACGCGAACAGGACAGTCTGTATGTAACGTGTCTGCATTACCATTCGTACAATGTAATCATTGTAGAGAGTATAACGAATAGAACAAAATACTTACGGTGTTCCAAGGATTATATTTTTCAATATCACGAGTACAACACAATGAACAAGAATATTATAATAACGATTAACTACGTATTGTTGCTTATATTACGTAAAATTGTAAATTACCGAAACAAACTTAATATTTTAATAAGAAATCGTAATAACTCTATAAAAATTTGAACGGTTGGGAGACATTCTCAATTTAAAATTAATTTGTATTATGGAGTAAAATTTATAGAAAATGCGTTTTAACTATTTCTATTTCATTCACACTCACTTTTTATAAAAATTTAGTAACATAATTGAGGCAATTCTTAAAATTGATTTAGGCCTATATTAAAAGCTTGGTAGAAATTAAACAGATTTTGAATTTTTATCACAAATTGTTTGCTTTTATAAAGTAATAAACATCATAATTTCATTAAAATGATATTGTTACATGTTACTCATTGTTATGGATTTCCGAAACGGCATAGCTTTTGTACAGCGCTACACGTTCACATAAACGAGGTTACTGGCAAACAAGTTTACTTCGTTCCCTTTACGAACGATTTATTACCTATCGATTGAATTATTGTTATAACATTATATTTGAGAAGAACTTAAACGCATTTTTTGAAAGCATTTTAAATGCAATCTCTAAATTCCGTTCATGGCTAGAGTGTTTCAATAGATATTTGGCCAAATAATAAATGGCCCGACCAAGTCCATACACGCTCTCCCTTCGCTTCTCTTACACAAATTGTCAACTGCGGGGACAAAGCGACCTCGACTTATCGCTTTGCCTTTAGCAGACGATACAGAAAAGGAGAGCGAGAGCGAGGGGACGAAAGCCGGGCGGAGGGCCGATGGGCAGTGGGAGAGAGGAAGCCCAAGGAGGGCCTAACGATTGCAGGCGTGGGGTCCGAGTCCTTTGTCCGCGCGCCGCTCCAAATTATGTCGAGCGGACCCGGGAATCATCACCCCGACTGGTAATTGCCGCGAGGGCTGTTTGTTTTGTGTCGGCGGCCTGGGAGCCGGCCGGGCGCCGCGAGGCCGATGCCGGCAGATTGGCCGCGCGCGCGCAAACCTCCCGCGATAACAATGTTGCCAAAATGGCCCGATAAATGAGCGGGGAAGGCCGCGGCCTCCCTTCCGGGAATTCAATTCAATTTAAAAGTCAATTCGGCAGTCGTCGCGTCAATCGGCCCCGGAACTTGGATTTCTGTTGTACGCGGGGGCCGCCCCGGTCCCTTTGCCGTCCGAGCTTTGCTCACGCACAGCCCCCGGCGACCATTTCGCGCCCCTGCAAATAAAATTAAATTTACTTAGCTTTTATCCACCGCGTACGAGCCATCTGATGTTTACGTCGTATACACACAGTCGCGCAATGCGAGCGTAGACGCTGAAACGAGGTTAAAATTTAGTTAAATTTTAGGCTCGACGTGCAATTGCAATTTCACACCTATTTCTGGCTCGACGTTTTCCCTTTGATCGTTCGTTATTTTATCTATAGTTTGAATTTTTCCTTGCTTTTGCTTTTAGAGAAGTCGCGCGGCATGCGGGCGCAAGTGGAAACGCGACGATTTCACGTCCGCAAATGAGAAGCTATACAATTAAGTTTATCCACTAACCGATTGGTAGGAGTCTTACCCTCGGGCTTATGATACCTTCTGTATTCGTCCACTGTTTAAATCAATACAGATAATGTCGAATGCATAAACTTTAATGGCAGGCATATTGAATTTCAGTAGAGATATAAAGCTTGTAATACATAAAAATTTTGTAACGCGTTCTCCTTTTATAGTTTTTGCTCTACTCGCAGTAGAGATGCGCGTGTCTACAATAACAAATGTAGACAAATGAAAATTTAATTTTTGAAAGTTGTTAATATTCTAGTCGAGTCCAGCTAAGAGTCCATTAGTAATGTCGCGCTTATCACTTAGGAGTACGTCCCGCGATAAAATATACACTGTGGAGCTTCAACAAAAACTTACTTAATTTTTTTTACGTTTAAATATAATACAAAAAAGGGTAAAGAACGTTCTCCATTCTTTTGGATTGAGACGAGAATGCATTAATTTTAAAGTTTGCTAGTGTTTTCTTCCGTTACACGTTGTGAAAGCAGCTTTCAGAAGATTTACATGACATTTAATGTAACAATTTGAAAGAGTGCGGGAGCTGCCTTTTCACACAACCCCCGGATAATACGATAAAACTGACGCGAGCGAAGCGCACAGGCGTAAAAAGCCACGCAGACTTTCACGCAAAGACTTGGGGGGGAAAAAGGAAGCGGGAAAGTTGGGCGTCCCCTGCAATGCGTTGCGTACACGCATTGTCCGGGGTAGCCGAGCCAAACACCGACGGGCCTGTCGCGTGAGACGCGGGGGCGCTCGCGTCTGCGGCTCGCGGCTCCAAACCGCCGTTGGGGCCTCGCGGGGGCACTCGGCGACGCGGGAGGCCGGATACCCCGGGACACCTGGGGCTGTATGTATGGGCGCGCGGTTACCGGGCGGCGCTCGCGTTTGATTTTTCTGAAAGCCGCCGGCGATCGGCTCCCCCCTGGGCGCCGCCCTTCCGCCTCCTCCCCCCCACCGGCGCTGGGCCGCCTTTTCGGGCGCATTATGTCGGCCCGCCCCTCGGGAGGGAAAAGTTACCGTTTTCGGAGACACGGAGGCGCGCCCCGTGCGAGGCTCGAGGAATTCCAGCTCCTTGCCGGGGGCCCGCCGACTAACTCGAGACTAATCTGCCTTTTCAAACGCTGCCTACTATGTTTTCGGGACGATTCGCTTTGCGTAATCGTGTTTACTCGAGCTTCTGACGTATTGATCAACGCGGCTGTGGGACTAGTTCCTCATCCTATGCCATTGCGCGCCTGGGATCTTCTCCTTTCGAGTAATAACCCGACGATTAGTCACATCTTCATCGAGGAATCTTGTGTGATCAATAATTCTCACAGCGACTAAAATGGTATTATACACTTTCTTTTCGAACAAAATACGTATTTAACCGCAATTCAGGTTTTATCCAAACTTTTTAATCTTTTAATACACGTACTATTAATTCTTATTTATAATATATTTCAAAAATTATGGTATTTCTTTTAGTACCTGCAATTCGTACCGTATATTACTGAAATCACAATTAAAATTATAATTATATGTGTTTTGTATAAATTCATAAGAATAATAAACATTAATTGAAACAGTTTAAACAATTTACAATCATTTAAATTGTATAAATCAATTAGATTGTGAATGTAATATATGCAGAAAAGTTGAATGGCTACTACAGTGCGCGCTACACAAACGCATATCAGCGAACCTTGTACATATTTTTATGGTTCTTATTAATATTCATATACTGTACCATGAATGGTACTGTATAAAGATGACAGTACCTCGCATTAAATTCGTTTCGCATTATTATGAATATTTAAGTGATTCCTCTTTAATTTTAAAGCATTTAAAAGTATTTTAATGTATAACATAATTTAATTACAAAAAAAAGTTTGTGAATATTCTGGAAATACTCGGTAATGGCGGTTACCTTTACCTTTTTATAAATTTGCAATTTTTCTAGATATTATATTTTTCGTTGAATAATTTTGTAGACATATTATTATATCTTTTTATAAAATTCTTAGTACAATATCTTTTTAATTGGACCAATTTTAAAACAATTTTATAGCTCATTTTATTATTGATGTACATGCACTTATTATTATCTTCATCTAGAAACTCATCTTGAAATCAATTAGATGCCCAATTGAGTAGAGTAATTTAGTTAGCCGAGAATCAGTAAGCCGATCTGTAATAAATTACGTCATATAATATTTATTTCTTATTATTTACTTTTAGTTTACATTTAATCGAGTAAAACTGGAATAACTAAAGCTTATTTACACACTAAAATGTATGTACAATGATTAAATACAACATTATATGTAAAAGTTGTAGATTACTTACTCTAGCAAATATGCAAGTAGCAAATGAGAATTGGGATTATAATTGAACAAGTAGTGTCTATTTAAAAGTGGAATAATCGTCTTAAAATTCAAAGATCAGAGAAAAGCAGGCGTAGTGTATACACACTAAGAACAACTAAGGATTTCGATTTGTAATTGCACGTGTAAAAAAGAAACAAGCGAGAGAGAGAGAGAGAGAAGATAGGGGGTAGGCTCAATAGTCCGTAAAAGATAAAGGGAAAACCCCTATATAAGGCGAAGCGAACGCACGGCGGTACGGCAAGGAGTCGTTTGTAGGTTTGTCGCATTATATTTGCTTTGGCTCGTAAAATCGGTTTACCTGGGCGTTGGGCGCGCACGGGACCGTCGGACGTGCTCGGGGCACAAGGGACGGAAGAAGGATGAGAAATGCCACTTAGCAGATCATAATGGAAGATCGGGCCCTGCTTATTGGGCGGTCCGCTTATTAGCGGGCCAAGGAAAGCCGGTGCGCGTTTTTGCAAAAACGAGAAAGATCCCCAACTGCCCCCCATCACTCCCTCTCTCTCTCTCTCTCTCGCTTTCTCCCTCGTTGGGGCGGCAGACGCAACGACAGCAGCTCGCTTTGATGGCTTTATCGACCCTCCAGGGGCCTCCGTCCCGCGCCCGGCTTTAGCCCTCGTGAGCCCCTCCGTGCGTGTGTACTTATATATACTTGTTACGGGAGTCGCCTTCTTCCGAATAAAGCCACGAGGGCACGGGTATATAGAGGCGCGGGGCCCCGGTGCACGGGCGCATAGCGAGCGGCGGCCACTAAGAAATTGCGTCAACGCGGCGGGCTCTTTCATACCGCACGTTTGCGCGCGGGGAACTTTGGTGTGTCATGCGTGCACTGCACAAATGCCTCGGCGAGGCGTCGCCCAACGAGGCCCAGGGGCTCATTCTTCTCTCGAGATTCGGGGAAAATCCAATCGTTACGGGATATTCTTTGATGCCGCTTTAAAAGTTGCGTCTCCAAATTCCATTGAGGATTTAATGGCCGACTTCATCTGTCCTCCTGATGCACTTATTACAATCGAATTACCCAAGGCCCTACACATCACGTATAAATCATTAATTGTTGACTTTTCATTGAAACTGAAGGTAATAAAGTTAATTAGTATGGTTTACGCTTATGTTTCAAATTAGTTAATAATTTCTCTAAACTAAAGTTAGCTAAGCTGTCGCTCTTTAGCAATATCGCGTTATATACCGTAATAAACAATCATATTAATGTATAAAATCAACTAGCTACAAACAAATTTACTATATTACATGTTAGTTTAATCGAGTTTAATTTATGTTACATGTTTGAACTCCCAAACACTAATATTATTAGATATTAATTAACATAGAGATAATTCTCAGTATAGTATTATAATTTAAAATTTATACGAATTAGCAACTTAATAATCTTAAATAGTGTGTAATGTACACACAGTGTGTGTTAATAATCTTTAATAGTGTGTAATAAATGATGAACTGCGCAAGTGAGCCGAAGACCATATTTGCACCTCGATTTGCACTAACATGCAAATACATCTGTTGTAAGGTCCAATCGGATTTTCGCAGACTTTTTTATATTGCATTAATTATTCTATTGTCAGATTATTGACTGGATTAACGCGGTAAAAAAATAATAAAGAAACGAGAAGAATCTATGCCACGCTCGTTTATGTTCTTAAATGCCCCGTATGTTACAATTGTTACTACATTAAGAAAAATCTTATAAAAACTTTTATTATATTTCTGAATAAATTGAGGACAGGCTTTCAAACAAGTGTGATTATTTAACTTAACATTCCTACAGGTGTATTAATTTTTGAGATGCACCAAATTTTAGGTATAGTGATCACAATTTTTATTGTAAAGTCTAATAAATTGTTTAAATTGACAAGTCTATTCCCAGTTTATTCAAAAGTACAGTAAAAGTTCTTAACCTCTCTCGGCGTATAAATTATCACAATAAGGTTGTAAATCGAAGGCGAAGGGAGCCAACATTAGTTACTTTATATACTACAAAACAACTAAATTAGTTTCGTAGATTCAGCAACCGGTTTTTGTAATTCTTGAAGAAAAGATTTGTTCAAGTGGAGTAATATTTTATTTATGTCCTGTATAGAGCCGGCATTTTGTTCCTCTACAGCGAATGGAAATTTTAGCATAGCTCTTAGAAGTAACGTTCATTGAGGTTTCGAATGTCTATATATAGCTTGGCATCCTCCCTTTTGAAAATAAACAGCGGCAAAAGTTCTCGGGAGGCATTGTTTAGATCGCGTCGGTCTCCCGTACACAGGTTCACGCACTACAAAGTGCCTGCCGAGAGTCAATTGCACCGGACCGCGTGTATACGTATCGGCGTGTACACAAAACGGTCAAGCGGCCCCCGAGTTGTCCTTTGCACCTTGCCGCGAATTGGCCAAAGGAGCGCATTGATCGGGCCGTTTTAAAGGTTGCACCGACACCGCGGGGGGTTGGCGGCGTACACAGGCGCCCGCGCAACAACGGCATTGACTCCGGCCGGCGAAAGGAGCCGCGCAAACAGTCGTGCGCGGCTCGCGCGCTTCCGCCGGGGGCGGCTGTTTGCACGCGGCCGCGGGACCTGTCCCCGGGCGGTCCCCGGCACAAAGCGATCGCGCACCGCCGCCGCCGACTTATCCGACCGACGCCTCGCTATCCAAACTGGGGGGGGGCTCGGTGTGGCAGAGGGCGAAAATTGCACCTCGCGCGGCCGCGAAAACCGATGCGCTTTGTCCCTCGGCCGCAGGGCGTTTTTCCATGGCGCCCGTGTCAAAGTCAGCGAACTGCGCCGACTGCGCGCACTCGCTCTCTTTTTCTCCCATTTTCTCCCGATTCCAACGAAAACAGTTTTTTTTTTTTAAGGATTTGAATGGTACGGCGCGACCTAGAGTGAATCCTGCTCGACTTTCTTCCATGTGGTGATTTTTCTTCCAGTCTGTTTGTTACGGGCAGAAACAACAATAGAGTTTGGTATTTGCGATGTTATGTTAAATCACGTCGTTCGATATCGCGATCGATAAAATCAAAAACAAATATTTCTTTGTGCTCCTCGCAAAGAAATATACGTGTCCATCTATTTCACGCTAATTAACATAACTGCCGTATAAGTTTGGCTTATGAAGAATGTGCAGTTTTTAGGACGTGCAAGCAGCCTCGAGAAGCCATTGCAGGTTTTTCGAGGCCGTGTCCTCCCTGCGCATCTTTGCGAAATTAGCGATTCTTCTTCCAGGTGCACGCGCACCTGCTGCACATATGGGGAACGCATTACAGAGCTTATTTATGTGGTAAGTGGCGTATTGTTTCAGCATTAGCATTTAATATTTAATTATTGGTTATTGCGCATAATAGAACAGATATAAATAATCCAAGCACATGCTGTACGATAAATAGTCACGTCATATGTGAATATACGTTCGTTTGAAGAGTCGCCTGGGCAAAAAGTAATAAAGAGAAAAACGTATTAAAATATTCGATTAGTTTTGAGTAAGCGATCGAAAAATACGAAAAACTCGTGAATGGGATAAATGTCAAGGAGAGTTTGTAGGCGCTCTCTGTTTACATAGCAAAGGTTGATTCGATAAGAATTTGATTGACACATTCAGCGTATCACGTGGATTAGTTTTGGGTATATTTTTACCTCTATTCCAGGAATCTGCACTAGGAACGTTTCACAAATGCAGCAATAAAGTTGGCAGCAGAGCCCGCTGGAAAACCCGATAAAAAATATCTCTTTCAAAGGCGAAAGCATTTCATAATTATTATTCTCTGGAGAGACGGTGCATTTCCTATCGCTCGTACACGGATGATCCGACTCAACAAGCTTTTGAAGCATGTAACCTACGAATACGAATAGCCTCCAGTGGCACAGCTGCTATGACTCTCCGAGGGAACCTCGCAAATCCGTCGAGTAAATATAGTGTCGAGAGAGAGGGGAAAAAAAAGGCGAGGGGGGCATTTGATAGAGAAATAGGGCAGAGTCGTACCTCTGGCGCCGGGAGATCCAGCGGTCGGGTTCCGGGGCGCTGAGCCGCGGGCCCGGCGGCCCCATCGGCCCGCGATCGCCAGCCACTTGCACACTTCGGCGCGTACGACTCGAGGGCGCGCGATCGTAAAAAATCAAAGGACGCGGCCCGCACAAAGGGAAACGAGAGCCCGAGGACAGGTCGACTCGCGGAGGATTCGGGCGGCCGCGCGTACACGCGGGAGCCGCGGGTACACGCGCCGCTGTCGAGTTATTATCGATAGGTCGCGGTTGGAGCCGGGCGGCGGCAGGTGGCGCCAGCCGGCGCGGCTCCCCCCCGTTCCCGAAGGGCCGCCAGGGGCCGCCACCGGCCGGGGAGCTTTCGCGTCCACTGATAAGGCGGAGCTTTGACGTTGCCCGCCGGGCCCTCGGTAACGCGGGTAGGACCGCCGGCCTGCCGACCGAGTCGCACCCATCGATCCCGCTCGGCTATTCCGAGACGAGTGGCCCAGCTCGGGTCGCGGGCGCCACCGCCATCTCCCCCCCTCCCCCCTCGCTAATTGACTCTGATCGTCCGTCGCTCGACGCGCGGGTGTACCTTTGCATCGCGCTCCAAAGCAAACTGCACTGGCCACGGAATCCCCAAGGTCGAACTAGCCGAGGGCGCGACGACTCCTGCGAAGCCGTACAACTCGTTCGATTGGCCCGTCTCGAAGGAGGGGCCGCGCGCGCTCTCGGGTGAAAAGGTAAATTGTCGCCGGCTTATAAATGGTCCCGGGCGGAACCCTGGAAAGCCAGATGACAATCTGGCGGCGCGCGAGTCCTGGGCGGGCACGCAGGATCGAAAGTGAAACGCGGCCCCCTTTGCCTTGGCCGGGGTGTAGGGGGGGGGGGCGCGTTAACGAGCCCTCGGGCGTCCCGTGCACTTGCGCGCCGGCCCCAAGCGGTGCCTCGAAAGAAAAAAAAAAGGGACGGCGATAGGGCCGCCGGGAAAAAGGAAGCCCGGGCCGCCGGGGATGCCCGGGTAATTAAGAGCGACCTGTCGCCGATATAAACTGGACGAGAGGCCCGTGTCGCCGGGCGATCGCGGGCCCGAGATAGCCGCGGGCGCTCAGCCTCCGACGCCTCTTCCCCCCGCGGCTCCTCGCAGCCCGATGAAAGAGAAAGCCAGAGGGGCAGGGGGGGGGGGGCGCCCCCGAATGCTAAATAGCGCCCCGGCCCCGATGGACCGCCTTCGCTTATAGTCCGATGCGCCGCCGATCGCCCGGGCGCTTTTACCTCCCGAGCCCCGCGCGCCCCGTAACGTTTCAATCGCCCCGCGCCTTATACGCGCTAGGAGACGCAAGCCGAGCCTGCGTATATCGACCCTCCTAATTGTTTTGGCGCGCCCGAGCGCTTGCCGCTAGACCTGAGAGTCCGTTTTTTTTTCGAAAGATAACGACCGATGTGTATCGAGCCACTTGACTGCTTGTTGTTCTTTAGCGCACGGCGCACTTGGTCGTACGGATGCCAGCCAACTCTAGTAATGGTAGATTTCAACGAAAAGTAGGTAGATCGGTTGTTTTTCACTCCCTTTATTATGCGACAATTGAAAAAACGTGATTTGCCACTTGTCTGTATGCACTCGTTAGTATATGCACTCGCGGTGCACCATCGGCGCGCTCGGTTACGTCAGGACCTCCAAATGTTTAGCGACAAAGGAGAAGGGTGGAAGGGGCTCGAGAAAAATGAAATAAAAGGTCGATTGCTACTTGACTAAATGATTTCTCGGAAGGAATCACAATGGCTAATTAAAGGCGAGAAAAGGCTAGGAATTTTACGAGATTGAGAAAAAGCAGCGACACGTTACGTAGCGAAATAAAGATATTCCTCGAGAAATCGAATGAATAAAACATGCGCGCAGTTAAAATTTGGACGAGTCTCCGGACGATCGGCGACGAGTGGAATGGTATTATTTTTAGAGCGGGCCGGCGGAGCCTGGCAAGAGGGCCGGCCTCTCGCCAGAGGAAGAGAAGAAGAAATTCAAAGTGCGCATCTAAACATGGTTTCCTTATCTAATGCAGATATTGATTAATGAATTACTCTCGTAAAGCACGACACGGATCCCCCTTGTTATTTAAAAAATTCCGTAATAAATTCCTGGGGGCCGACTGGCTTCCTCGGCCTCGGCCCCGGCCTCCCCCCCCCCCTCAGTCCTCCCGCACACGAGGGCAAGAGGCGAGGCTGCCGGCCTCGGAAGGGGGTCGAGGTATGCGGCCCGCTTGTCCTCCTCCTTTCCCTTATCTCAAGCGGTTCGAGATTGGGCATGTTTTGTTTCTATCGTCCCTAATTAGGTGCCGTTTAAAAGGCTCGGCCTAACGAATCGACCGGTTCTCCCCTCGCGGCCCGCCCCACGTACACGCGGACGACGCACCCTGGCGGCGGCGGGCGCGCCCGCGGCCCCGCCGGGAGGCGCAATCCAGCCGGACGTATAGAGGCACCGCGGCCCAACGTCGCGCCCCTTTTTTTTTTTTGTTGTCCCCCCGTCTCCCCCCGCGAGGGGCTAGGGCCGACCTTGGGGAAGGCCTCGCGCTGCGCGTCCCGGGTGGCGCAAGGGCCGATAAGGGCCTGATTTATACCGGGGCGGGCCCCCGGTAGCGCGGCCCTCTTTCTCTCTCCCGCTGCGTGTGTCGCGGCGCCCGGAGGGACCCGCCCGGCGTATCGATCCGCCCGCGGATAACGAGATATTCAAGAATGCTTTTAGGCGGCGGCTCGCGCGGCCAACCTCGCACCCGAGGCCCTAACGGACGCTCCGTGTCGGCCTCGCCGCCCGAGCCTCCCCCCCCTGCCTTACCTTTCCTCTCCATATGGACGCCCCTCGGCCGAATCCTACGCAAGGACGCGCCGCTGCTTTTTCCTATTATACGCGCGTGTGTCACAGCGGAGATCAGCTGACAAATTCGACTTTGCCGGCATTTGCCGAATCCGAGGTCGCCTGGGTACGCCCCGACGAAAACACTCGTCCCTCCTGAGAGGTTACATCGCGATCCGGTGATCGGGCTTCGATCCCGGTGTAGTCTTTCTCATCGACGCAACTGCCACCACTAACATCTTATCTTTTACTTTCTTTACCACGCATCGCTGTACTGGCTGTCGTTGAATAACACCCAAGTCCCGGTATCAACAGAAGGACGTTAAATAAACAATTCAAAAGACTGCATGCTCTTTTCTTCATATCTACTTAACAACTTGCGTATTTTAACCTACATTTTTCACCGCTGTCAATTGTTTATATTGTTCTTCAATTTTTCGACAACTATCTGCACTACAGTCACGCTATCGTTGCCCGTGTGTCACGACCTTTAAACCTCACTTTATGTTCAATTGTTTTTAGTGTTAATATTTTATGAATACAACTAACGTTCAGATCGGTGTCAGTGTTTTACATACATTATAGATGTAATCGACGTGTTTTATTTTTTTCCACAGAATCGAGCGTTATACTTTTTTACGTATTATAAAATTTCTCGAAAATCATTGTTAAATATTCAAGTGTAAATTGATACAGTGAGAGAAAATTTATTTCAGTCAAAGTCAGGCTGTTCACAGAAGAATGTGACTTTAATAAGAATCAAATGGACAGGTATTAATAGTTCATCTTTCGATCATTTACACAAGGTTTTTGAAAAAATTTCAATGTATACGTATCTTTTACTAGATATTCCAACATTATCCACAAGTCTAATGACAGATCACTTACTGAATAGTATTACAATTTCCTTTATTATTAAAAAACGATATTTTACAAAAATGTTTGAAAAATAGTTATACCTATATATTTAATACTAAATTTGTTTATCAAATTGGTTTTAACGACAAGATATTTGGCAATATTAACTGTCATGTATTGACTGTTAGTAACTATTTTTTTTAAACAAAAAGAAAACAAATTTGCAGAATGTACGGTGAAAAAGCGCAGTTTAAAGAAAATACGGTTTGACCAAATAAATACTTTTTCTCAACGTAAGGATTATTATTCTTCGAGGTATGCGAATAACTATGTTTAAAAGATAAATATATTTTATATATATTTATATCGGTTGATCGGTCGGCTCGCCGTGTAGGACAATTCAGGGTATCTATATAGTTTCTAGATTTCTCTTAAGGTATATAGACAGGCTATTAATGCAGGCAGTTTATGCGAGTGTCAGGGCTATTATACGGCGACGAGGAGCGCGATGATATGAAAAATTATCGGCTTTTGGCACGACAAGACGATCGGGCGACGAGAGGACGGTGGGAACGTCGCGATTTTTCTCCGAGCGTCGTCGTCGCCGTCTCCTTCCTCTGTCACTCGCGCTTCTTTTTTTTTTCATTATTTTTCTTGGGCTTCTTCTTCGTTTTATCTTGGCGAACACGCCCCGTGAAAAGAGTTCTTGTACGGGCCGATAACGAAAGGGGCCTTGTTTTTATCTATAAATAATCGTGACTCGAATGTTAACAAGCGATGGTCGAAATTGAAATCACTGTCGGTTTGATAGCGGACTCTTCAGAAGCCGAGGAATCTCGTCCCGGGCGTGGGAACTGGTACCGGGTGACAGGCTGCGACGCGGCCCTCCTCGGCACGCCCCTCCACCCGGCCCCCGGTGAATAATACACACCCGCCGAGGAAAAGACGCAAAAGCTTGCGCGCATCGAGCGGTCCCATCTGTACAGAGAGCAAGCCCGACGGTCCATGTATCCGGGCCGCTTGGAAGACCGGCTGAACCCTGCGGCCAGCTCCGGGGCAAAGGTACACGCATATCCGCACGCCGGGCCCGAAGGAATCGGCACGGGGCGATCGGACAATGCGCCGGCGCCAGTATTAATGCCGGGGACGCGGCGGGGAGGCGGATCGGTGACTGGGCGAGATCGGCCGATGAGCAGCGTCATTGCCAGGGGATCGCGTTTGGGCGTTAGCGGGTGCCACCACAGCTGGCGCCGCGGGCTTCCTTCACCCTGCCAACCGCCCACACGCGCCTCGCGTTGGACCGAGGGAAGGATTCTGCCAGCGGTGGGAGGGAACGAGCGAACGAGTATGGTCGGCTCGCGAAGATGACGCGGCCGCGCGAGTGCAACAGGCAAGCCTTGGTTGGGCGAGGAAGAAAAATCGATCTAAAAACCGACTGCTGAGGTTACAGCTATATATCGGTTCGACATTCTTGGCACCGTGCGACACGAGCCACAGCGGATGATTGTCCAAAATACGGCTTAGAAGTGAACGGTTTTGGTGGTCGATCGGCGGCTAGTGTATTCCTATAAGCTGCGAGCTTTCGAAGGCCGTTAGCCGGGCAGCCTGCAGTGGCTAGACGGCCGCAGCTTCGCCTCGAGGCCGAAAGCCTAATTATTCGGGCGTCGAAGGAGCTCGGTCGGTCAGGCGGCGGCGAATCGAGGCCGCGATCGAGGCCTGGCAGGCGCTCAAGGATCGGCCGCCGGCCGATAAGGAGGACGGGGCGAAAAAGCGCGCGATAATCCTCGCAGGCGGGTGGGTGGGGGGGTGGCGGCCCGCTGCGCCGGGAATATAAGCCACGCGGAGCCCTGTGCGTGTGTGTGCGCGGGGAGGGGGAGGAGGAGGAGCGAGCCGGGCGAGGTACACGCGTACGTGTCGGGGCGTGAAGGGTCCGAAGGGTCCTGGGAACGGGCCTCGGCGCCCGGGCGGGAGGGCCGCCGCTCCTCTGGATATGGTAATGCGAGCCGGCCGGGCCGTGTCGCCGGCGCCACCTCCGGACCCGCCCCGATCCTGACGCACGACGACGCGCGCCGAGGGGACAATTAATGGCACCCGAGGCGGTATTCCGAATCAGATTCGCCGCCGATAAAGGGACGGCGCGAGAGCTTTTTAATGATAATGAATGCGCTCGGCCGGCGCGGCTCTCGCGGCCCCGGCCCTGCGCCTCGCCCGCCCCCCCCTGCCCCTTTCGACTAATCGATAGCCTGTCGATTCCCGATCCCGCGCCCCCGACTCTCTTTGCCTACGTCAATGCCAGCTCAATTCCTTCATTTTAATGCAACTTCAATCGGCCAAAACAATTTGTGCAAATGCAAGGACATTTATCGCAACTCTTCACCGTAGGTTGGAGCGCACTGCGATTCGACGTCTTTGCCAGTTTAACGTTTGTTTCATTTAGTGAAATAGCCGAATCGGCTAATATTTAGCTTGTACTTCATTGAGACGTTTACCAGTGTGATCTATACAGTTATTTGGCGTTTTAAAGCCAGCAGAGTGTCAATGATTCATACGAAAAATAGGCGGAACGGATAGCGTTTTTCAATAGGCTTTATCTGATTTTACATAATTTACATGATTTCTCGGATTCGGCATCGATTGAAATACTATCGCTTAAATAGAATCGTTTTATTTGGTAAGGTTAAGAGAATGTATTTCTTGACTGAAAGGTTTACAATTAAATTTTGAATCGAATTGAATTTTGGAATATATCAAAGTAAATTAGCGGGCCTCTTTACTATAGGACGTATTGTCGAGGTACACGCGTTCTGATGCAATTCTATATATAACCTTTGATTCAATTAACCCGACAAGTTATTGGGGATAAAGTGTTTTTTCTACCGTGCAGTGACTTTTGTAGAAAAGCAATCGAGTAAAGTGAATCGATATCGCCCAATTAATACAGCGCACTCTGAGGTGCTATCGGAGATTGGTTAGCCCGATTGCAGTTGACGGTATACACAAGGGTTGAAGCGCGTCGACCTCTAAATTTTCCGCAATGGACATTGCTCGGGAAGCGGTTGAGCCGGTGAGTCATAAAACATGTACAAAGGAGGCTCATCAAGAAAGGTGCATCAATCAGGGGAAGCGGGCGGAGGAAGCCTCTCGGCGCGTAATTAATGGAACCGGCCAACTTTGTAACGAGCGGCCCCGTATAATAATCCCGCGGCGAGACACAAAGGTTCCCTCGGACGTCTTCCTCCAAGTGTGTACATACTTGTAAAACTACATAGACAGATAGATATATATATATATACACGCATGATGGATAGGGCCCCGGTGGCTTCCGGTCGGCACGGGAGATTTTGAAAGCGCGCGGGCCGCGCGCCGCCCGTAATTAAAGAGCGTAAACAAGGGCCGGGGGAGGGCCGGCGAAATCGGCGGACCCGTGGACGGGGCAAAGTGGGACCACCGAGGTGGGCGAGCCGCCCGCTTCCCAGGCCGCCCTCATCGGCTTCCCCCCGCGCGGCAACTTTTCCACCGCGGCGAGGCGGGAGTGGGCCCGCGCGATAGCGGGCTTTTCCCCCCCCCGGGGGCGAGCGGGTGACACGTCGGCCCAATCGGTTATCGCTTTTCGGAAGAGGGCCGGGGGTATAACGAGTCTCGGAAGGCCCAAATTGCCGGGGCGCGAGGTTTGATTGGCAAGTGTAAATATGGGTCGGGCCCCGGGGACAAAGGCCCCGGCGGAAAGCCATTAGGGGGGAGTGGGCCGGGCGCCGAGGGGGCCTAGCTCGCCTCCCGAAAAACAAACCGGCAATCATCGTCCCGGGGCGCACGCAGAGGCCCCGGGATGTGAGAGAGCCGCCGCCGGCGAATGATCCTCTCGAGGGTATCCTCCCACCCGGGATATCTACGGCGCCCGCGCGGATAGGTGTAATATCGATATTGGCCGAGGCGGCGCGCGTGCCTCGCGGAGGCGTCGTCGACCTCCCGCCGCCCGCCGAAAATTAACGCCGAATTAGTGACGCGCCGCTTTTTTTTTTTATTATCATCGTCGTCGTCGTCGTCCGCCCTTGCCGGGCGCCGGCTTTGTCCCGGGGGTCTCTTCCATTTTTGGCGCCTGGGCCGCCCGCCCGGCTCGATGTATCCCCCGGCTTCGCCGAACTCATTATTGTATTGGGACTTATTGTGACAGGTCGTTAGGGGAGGGGGCAGAGCGACATGTAGCACCCATGCCGCCGAGGCTTTACGCTCCCGGGGCCTCTTTTTACGAGGGCCGCCGGCATAACTGAATATTAATCGGCGATACGCCGCCGCCCGGATTCGTAACTCCTCGCTAACTCTTCCCACCTCTCCCCGACCGCTTTAATCTTTCCCTCCACTGCTTATTTACATTCCGCTTTTACATTTTCACTCCTCCCCGCTTACGGTAGAAAGTATAAATCAAAATATTAACATTTTCACGTGGACGCCTCTATGAATATATGAATTATCCCGCGTTACTCTGCTTCTCATGCTTGTGGGCGATTTCGTCTTTTTCAAATGTCACGCCAGCCTCGTCAAACGCTCGGGAAACATAGCAATTTACCACGTCTTTTGCTCCAGATGCCTCGCCAACTGCCTTTTTATGTCCATTTTTCTTAACGAGAAAGATCGATACAGAACATTTTCTGTTATTTTATCCCAAGGTGTTGTGTACTTTTTATTGAGTAAGGATGTCTTCTTACCTTACTGCCGCGACAAAGTCAAAATTCCTCTTATATTTTTCTCGGAAAAAAAATTAGTTAGGATGGCTCTCTAATCCAATGGATTCTGTAACTTTGGAGCTACCGTAGTCGCTCAAAAATGTTGCAACTCTTGCTAATTATCATGATTTTATAACTGCTATTCTAATATTTACGACTTAACGATATTATTAAGTCCATCATTTTACTTATTCGGTTATATCGCGACACGAGAGAGTATAATTATTAATACTATGCATGTTTTATTCATATGGACAGTTTAATATCTAAAAAAATTTACAGTGGAATTATCTAAAAAAAAAAGAAAGCTTGATACTTGCAGTCACCTTTGTAAAATGAATTTTACTAGTTATATAATAATATTGTATTACAAATTCACATTTTCCAACAAATATATAAGTTTGCATTTAATAAAACAATATTTCAAGGATAATGAAATATTTGCAACGGCTTGTTTTACAACCGGTGATTTATTAAGAATCGAAAGAAAAAAAAACTGCTCGAGAGTGAGCTGTACTGCACGCTAGTTTCTCCTAACAATTCCTTTTGTGGCTTCGCGCGTAAATCCCCAGAGTTGAGAAGGTTCCACATGTCGCGCGACATTTATACGCACAGTACTTACAACGAGACTTACAAGTTTGACGAAAAGTACACGAAGATTTACTCGGGCGTGTGCGCCGAAAGCGGGCCGGACATGCACGCGCGCACAATCGGATCAGTGGCCTATACATATACTCGGAAGGTGCGAAAAAAAAAAAAACGATCGGATGGAGCGAAGGCTATGTCCGGGTACTTTGGTCCACGCCGCATTGACGCGCTCCTGCGGGCACTAAAGGTAGCGCGCGTTAATCTGCGGGCTCTGCGGACAGGTAAACCAGATAAACGGATCAGCCGGGGTAAGGAGGAGCGGACGTGGCCCGGGCCGCTCTCCCACGGCCTGACCGCGGGAGAAAAGCGCGTAAGCAGATCGGCACAAAGGCGCGCGACGCACTCCTTTTTTTTTTTTTTGCCCCCTTTCCTCGGAAGGACATGCCCCGGTCTAATCCCGCGCTCGCGGCGCTCCGTCCGGAAAATTGGCCACTAATCTGCCGGTGGGCCGGTAAATAGCTTCTCGTTTTTCAGCCGGCCGCGCATTGTCAAGGTCCCCGGGCTCCTTAAATAATCACCCGGCCGAGCGGATGAAAGGGACCAGCGTCCCGCGCGCCCACCAGCTTCCGAGAGAATCCCCCTTTCTCTGTTTGTGGGTTTTAAATACCGAAGGGGTAAGCGGTCTTGCCTCTCTGACCGCTTTCTCTATCCTTGCGCGAGTGGCAGGCCTGGAAAAGACGCTTGCATAAACGCCTGCGCCCGGTACCCTCTTCCACCGATATTCTCAAGCGCATACTCGTATATTTCTGCATTATGCATGCGCAGGCTGGAGCTTTACAGCTTCTCACGAAGAAGCCTCGATACATCCGCGGCGTCCAGAAATACACCGCTGGATCGACCGCGAAAGCGATCCGCCTCCGGAGCTCTCCTACACCGGTGCTAACCGGCATCCGGCGACTCGCGGGCGGTCGAGGGCACACAGGCTCCGGTTAGATTCGGCCGGCCGCTAGCTCGCGGGGATTCGCCCGCAATCAGGAGGGCCACGGGTAAAAAGTTCGAGGGTCCACGGCGCCGCCAGGGGACCACCTTGTTTGCGCTCGTAAATCAAGGCTCGTTCTCGCGGCTCGGCGCCCGCGGGGGCACAGTTCGCGCAGCGCTGCGGTAGGTTTCGCTCATAACGAGATCAACCATCGACCGTCTCCGTTCGCTCGTTTCCCGGAACACCTGTCCCTCCGACCCCCTCGAATGCAAGGCTCCTGCTTGCGCGCGCCCCGCTGCCAATCACTGTGCGTGCGCTTCCTATTTGTTTTATGCAAGCTCCGCAGGCGTATTACTCATTCTCGCGCACAGCGACGTGTAATTATACCCACAGCCACCTGCTTATTCATTAAGTCATCTACACTTCTCGTTAGTCGTCCAACTTTCAGTTGGCTCTCCTAATTATTTTTATACGTGTTCTCCTGTATACGAATAGAAAGACTCTTCGATGATTTTTATTGAATTTAATTTTACAAATTGTAGTCTATATCAATGTATTTTGTTAAAAAATTTACGTTGCTTTATATGTCTACAATAATCCATAGTATTTTTATATTTTATAAACTTAATAAGAATTAAAATCTTTATTTACTCGTGTGTTAATAATACTTGAAAATAAAAGTAATTTTTGTTTGTAAATTGAAACAATATTGTACATATACTTCAAATCAATCATGAATCATGATATGAAGTTTTTTAATTATAATTTCAATTGTACCTAAATAATAGTAAGAATAATAATAAAGCATAATTAAATTATTTTATTGAAACTCTGTATTTATACAATAAAGATTTTATTTTGATCAATACTTGCATTGTAAACTTATATCTTTTAACATTTTAATCATAATTTATACTTGTATGATGTGTAAAAACATTTCTTGCGTTAAATCCATTCGTAAATAAAAAACAATTAATAAAACTTTTTAATACAGAGCCTGTCAAAATTCAATAAATTGTTTTCGTGTTAAATTCATTGTACTAAAAGTATTGTGAAATATTCGTTGAAATATTTGTTGCATGTGTAGCTGTTTTCTCAATTATTAAACAATTTTATTGTAAAATTTATTGTATTGAATAATAATTCTTTAATTATTTCGGTGCGCGTTGAATTTCAATTCGTTTTCTTATTTTGTTATGTATTACAATTGTACATTATCTATTAAAGATATGATGATCTTTATTCACTTTGTCTTTTAATATACACGGATTATTAAAGATTAACATTTTGTTATAGACAACGAATCGATATCAATTTAGCAAATGTACAAATAAAATCTAGAATTCAATTGGTCATTGAAATATCAAACTACTTCATAAATCTCGAGAAGAATTATTTCAGCTAGACGAGAAGACAAAAAGAGAAAACAATAAAGAAGAGGGGAAAAAGCACTTAATACCCCATCAGTAGGCTTCTTATGGCTCTGTTCGTCTGTCGAACCGCAAGACGTTGGCAGTAATTGGGATGGATTTCCATCGCGGTGCTACAAATAGCTGAAACAATTTTCCGCCACTCAATGTCACTTGTTCATTCCAGTGCGAAGAGAGTCCGAGAGAAAGAGAGGAAAAAAGATGCCAAAGAGCACGAAAGGAAAGGGGCGATAGAGGCTCCAAAATATGTCAGCTGAGCCCATGGACAAAGGCCATGGGCTATGTCCCTCTCGTTCTCTCCCCTTTTTTCTATCTCAGCCAGACTCGAGATCAGCAATTTATTTTTCTGTAGATTTTTATCTGTTACTTTTTGGTCGCTTGTATTGTATTCGACAAATTCCTCGTCGTTGAGCATTTTTCCAGTATGTAACAAGTAAGCGGACAATACTGTTGGTAGAAGAATGACTAAAATAATGAAGACAATCTCTCCGTACACTCGCGATGGTTCTCGTGAATTTACGGCGGCTCATTGCTTTCTTTCGTAAGCCCTTTGTTAACATTTTCTTGCAATGACTAGCTTGATTAGTTAAGATCGAGTGATTCAAGACTAATGTGGCAGTTTTTAACCATATAAGTAACGAGATAAGTAATGTAGTTTAAAAAAGGTTAAAAATTAAATCGCTTTATGCCAAATAATGAGCAAGTGTTATGTTCATCGAACTATTAAGATTATATACCTCAGTAAAAATATCATCATTCTTTTTTTGTAAAATTAGTTTAATATTGTTTTCATTTTTCTTTATGTACAAACTATTTTTAAGATTAATTGTATTAATAAAATAACATTTTGTGTATAACAAAAGTTTGATTTTGGAAAATATATTATATTGATAGTAAAATTTTATGTATAAAGTCACAAATGTCGGTGATTCTGAGAACGCGATAATAATACGTCCTCGAATACGTCTCTATTATCAAAGTCAGCGCTTGGGTCACGGTCATTGATTTTGTTGGGAATTCAAATTTTCCGTTCGCGTGAACAAATCAGCGTTTCTTCATTGTTTTGTCCAAAGTAGACTTTTTACTTGAATGTCGCTATGGTTGTATACCCCAGAGTTTGGATTATCTCAGTTAATTCGAGGTTGTTTGATCTCACACGAGAATAAATATCAAGAAATGCAACCTCCGGTTCCTTGAGAGAGAATTAGACGCTATTTGGAATTGTTTAATGCGTATAGATTGGTGATCTCGGTCGAAGCGCTGACTTTATAACCTTCACCTTGAAGATAGCTTACTACTCCATCTCATAGTTGTACTGTTTACATTAAGAATGTTTTTATCGTTATTTTCTATCGCTATTATTCGTGTCCCCTATACATTTATTTTATTCGATAAATTATTAATTTTTACTAAAATGCATGGTAATTTCGTTAGTACGTATCATATAATGAGCGCTATTTAAAATTTATAGCTGTAAGCGGAAACATATAGTTTTATAGTTTTGTTTTTCAATTTTATTATGTACTCAATGAAGGACGTTCGTTCGAAGGAAACACCCATTTTAAATTCTTCCCCTAAATTCGCAAACCAAAACAGAAGTGTAGCTATAAACGAGAAGGAATATTGTAAATTGGCATGCAGATTGACGGGTGAAAACTAAGAAATCCTGGCGCGGCGGTTGGAGTTACTCTATAACGTCTTTATGATTCGGTCGAGGATTTGGCAGCTGACAGTGATTTCGAGGATACAGACCGGTTTCATAGAGAAAATGCAAGCGTGAAGTGTCCCGCATCACTCTTTATTATCTAAATGATTTCCTACAGATATCCGACGATGGAGCGAATAGAATTGTTAGTGGCAGTTCGGAGCGCGGTTCGGAGGTATAGCAATTGCAACCTGATGTTATTGCGTAAGTACAAACGAAGCATGTCACATCGATCACGATTTGTAAGTCTTGCGAGGCAGAAGCACCTTCTGTCCACCTAATACAATGGAAAAGTATATAAGAAGAGGAACACTTGAGTTAAAAAACAATAATAAATTCTAATTTAATTATAGACGATGATGCAGTGAAGGTTCATCAATAAAAAAAGTAATAATTCAAATGTTAATGTAACAATCGACTACGTGTTAAATTATATGCAACGCTCCTTGTTATTATGCATCCATCAAATTAATTTGTTAACCGCTATTGCAATTATGCACCAAAATTCGTGGTTACACAGAAGCAAATATTCTGCAGTATCAATATAAAAAAAAACAAAACAAAAAAATTCTTTAATTACATTCGAGTTGGATAGAATAAAAAAATATAAACTGTAATATATGCAGAAACATGCATCATTTCTGCGTGAATCATTATTATATATATGAGAAGAACCACCATCTTATGTTATTATAGATAATTTATTCTTGTGCAAATGCTTGTTTAATTTGCTTTGCCTGAATTGAGAATCCTATAGTACTACATATATTCAATATATTATATCTGCTTGGAAAACTATTTCAATTCAAGGGTTGGGTGGCGAGTGATACATAGACGTATAAATGGTTGCCATGCGCACAGGCGCCTGTGAATACCAATAGTAAATCGCCGCTAAACTGTACTAAATTGTTTCTACTAGACAGTTTATGAAACTACTAATAGTACTACTTAACTTTTATACAATTAATATGTTGTAAATAATAATATTTGTATAATTAACCAAAAAATTTTATTGACAATTTATAAATGCTATATGAACTCTATTTCTGATTCTGTTTTTGACTCTATGAGGTACAAGAATAATATATTGTCACATAAAATAAAAAATTTATTTGAACGAATTAATATTTATCTCACTAAGAGAACACATGGGTTAATCAAACAGTGTACAGTAGAACTTTACTCACCACATTAACGAAGTCCTGGAACGTTATGGCCTCTGCGCGTGATTCCTTTGCTCTTAGTAAGAGAATGTCCCTTTTATTAACTGGTATCTCCACCAACCATTCAGGACTTTTCAAAGCTATTAAGAAATCCTCGATTGGAATCTCACCGAAACCTTCAGGATCATACTAAAATGAAAAAGATACATCCTTCCTTAAAATCTGTTCGTAAAATCTCTATAAAACGTTGAAACATCATCTAACAAACACCTGCACATCTTTTTTAAGTTTAAAATTTATATTTAATAAAGAGTGAGAACCCATAAATTAAAACCATAAACTGGCCAGAAACTAGATTAAATTTCTAGCCGAGTTTCCCACAGTAATTTTTGGTAAAGTATTACCTTATCAAACAGCAATCTCCATTTCTGAAAAAGATAAAAACAATACTTTATAATTGTGAATATCAATAAATAACCATGTAAAAGTTTAGTTATACGTTCAGACACGCGCGCGTACACACAAGTAAATCAATTAGAAAAATTGATTATTTGATAATTGATAATTTGTAAAAATGAAGTAATATATCTAATCTAATTCAAAAAGGGCAAAATTTTACTTTTTAGGTTGGATTTAATATAAAAATTACTAAAAGACTCTATAAGATTTTCTATACTAATTTAATAATATTCAAAAATGGAAATGTATCGGCCCAACTTACGTCGTTAAGGAGTTCCCTGCGGTACTCGGATTCGTCGATATCCGATGCAAGATCTGTATGATCGGTAACGTAGCCATCGCAGTGACCGCTATTGGCTTCGCTGTTAGCGTATTCCTGTTCTATAGTACCGGTGATAGTTGGTATCGAGGCTAAGCTTGCCAACAGCATTATCACTTAAGACATTTTCACCGGGTGAACCTTCTCATTATCATCTGCTAAACCTAGAAACTTAAGATAAGTATGATATTTATCGAGTAGGTTAAAGCGTTAACATTAAGTGTATAATTAGGTAATAGTTTTAATTCGTTTATTTGAGAAAAAATGAAAAAATAATTGTCTGGATTAACCATGCAAATTATTTTTTTAAAAATATACTTGTGTACATACATGCAATATTTTGTAAAGTCTAACCCGCACTATCACTCTATACATTGTTTTCATTATTAATTTAAATTATATATATATTGTTGTTTAATTTTGAACCGTATAATGAACTGTATATGTAATCTGACCAAACTATTAAAGATAAACTAATTTTCAAATATCTTTTATATCTTGTAGAAGACGGTGTATTAATTTTTGTCATTTTAAACAGTGAATTTTAGACCGAGAGAAATGTTGTAATATTATTTATCACAATGTATATAGTAAATTCATCATATGCCGATCAATTTGATAATTTGTACCATTCTTTACAATAAAAATATGAAGTAGCGATAGAATAAGCGTCAATTATATTATCTGGACACGAATATATGATATGAACGTGACAGCGAATATACAAGATGAGTATGCAATTATATATAATCTATCAAATTTTGTTATCATTTAACTGTATGTATGAAGAAAATAACAAAGTATAAATAATTTAATTTAATTTATTTTTACCAATTTGAAATATCTGAATAATAACAATTTTCTATATTTAAAATTACACTTTTATAAATTTTCATTAGTTGCTCGATTAGTTGTCTTATAAAAATTAGTATATGTTCATTTTATCGTCAAACTACGGATATACAGTGTATTAATTTTACGAGGCATTTTAGTAAATATTTGTCAAGCTCATTGTATTATGTTCTATATTGTTCTGCAGTGAAGTAGTAATTGATCTCGATAAACTTATAAAGTCTCGAATTAAGTTTGAATTGAAAACATTGCTTTTGAAAGTTTTATATTTTCACAATGATGTGAAAATTATTAAATTAATTTATCTAGGTCACTTTTGAAGCTTGTTGAATAAAATAAGATATGGTCTTGTACAATAATTAGATCTAATAAATCGAGTAATCAATAGCTGTGTAAATATATGACAATACAAAAGCTTGTATAGAACTTTTGAATTTAAAGTAATCATAATATACTAATTTTACTCCAGGCTATTATTTTATGATTAATATTATATGAACACTATAATTACGAACACAAAAGGCTATAGATGCTATGCTTTTGTGATGCTGGAACAAACAGGCTAAGATTTTTGTATTTATTATTCATGTGTTTGCCTGTTTATTTATGTATGTATCTTCAAAAAATTGTTACAAATTTCAGGCTAAGCTTATCTTTAATATTGTTAAATCTTCAGTATAATATTCAGTATTGACTAAGGATATGTATATAAGCTGAATTTTCTGCCAGGGAAAGATGTACATGGCTATTCGCGAGAATGTATCCTTGTATACATGTAAAAGAAAATTGCGGGAGTGTATCGACCGTTGAACGTCGAGTATACAGGAGATTGAAGTTGCGATTCAGCCTGCAGGGTAACATTAAAGGGGCAGGCAATGGCTATGGTGCGACGAGTCGACGAAGACCGAGGCGGCGTGTGGTGGATATAGCGGCCAGCGAAGCCTCGCTAGAATCTAAAGCAGAAGTTGAAGTGTGCCACCCTTGAACCATGCAAATTCGCTGGCGTTTTAGCATCTAGTCTTCAAAGAATTGCAATGTAATCTGGATAATTATAGTAAATTATGATTGTAAAATATATATATTTCTCTTGCAGAGAAATTTTGCATTATTTTTAACCAAGAGTCCTTTTTGATTTAAAAAGAAAACGTATGATTTTCCAAGTTGGCCCTAAAGGTTCAACTGCTGCAAGTGTATTTAACAGAGCTTCAGTTTAGGGAGTCTAGTACTCGTCTCCATGGCGATGATTCGCGTCGCACAGCAGGACGAGGCAACTATAGAAGGGACTAAGAACAGGGGGATATTTCCTTTTCTTTTCTTCATCACTCTAATCCGGCGTACTTTTGTCGCTACCCCACGTGCACGCATGGGACTCTTGTATAGAGTCATTGACCATCGAGTATTGAGATTAGTAGCGTGTACATATAAAAGGGACGTCTTGTGATTACCCACGAGTGACGATAGTTCCATGTTAAAATCGAAAAAGGCTCTATCATAATACAGACGCGTACGAGAATGGCACATAGTATGCGTTGGCTGTATATTGGGGTGGTTGACCTCCGCGGTTACGCAATCTCTCTTTTCCTCACCGCTTTCGCGCGACGCTTTTTACCTTCGTGGTCACAAGGCGATAGAAGAGTACCCCGTCTTAGATAGAAATGGTGTTTGCAGACGGGCGGCTGCGGTTTTGGCGATTATTGATGTTATGTACACTGCGGTTACTTGCACTATAGAGACTTTCGTATTGAATTATAATTAAAAATTTGTTTTGATTACTCACAGAATTAAAGTAAATACAACTTTTCAAATTGTTTAAAACTATTGTTTATGATTTATAGAGGCGCGATAACAGGACTTTTGTAAAGAATTTTTTTAAATTGCGATGCAAATTCATTACTACAGTTATTTCTTCAAAGAAAATCGTTATTTTTAATCTGAGTTTTAATCTAAATTATTTACAAGTATATTTATTTGAGTAAAAATATTAAATTATGTTGTTAAATAAAAGTAGTTGCAGGTTAATTTGTACACTATTAGTATCTTTTGGTAGTTTTGTTGCAGTTTTATCCAAGAATTTTGTACAACTCAATTTGTAATTATATTAAGAACATTCTTAAGTAATTTTTTTACAAAACTAATAATTAGAATTTGTAAATTTTCTGAAGTCGCGGATTTTACTTTCTATTCATCGTTTTGTTACAGAGCATGTTATTGATCTACTTGATTAATTGAGTAGAGATCGACATTTCTAAAAAATTAAGTGCTTAGTCACGATGAACATTTTACAATAATCATAAGGCTGCCCTCTTTCTGTTGTGACGGTCTTTGAGTGAACTTTACGTACAATAATAAGCCGATATATTAGTTAGATGCAATAATATGCATCGGTTATTTTCACACCGCACTTTATTTTAAGTTAAGTAACAAGATTGTTTTTAATAATTTTGTTAATACGTAATATTTTGACATGTATACCATTGTCATACTAATAAATATAACAAAGAATGAAATTAACAGAGTTATTGGCCAGACAAATAACGTCACTGCTCTGATCGATAAATTCTGGAAATCTGGTAGTAAGCCAACTTTAAATAATAATTTAACTTTATACTATTTTCTTAAAAACAACACAATTATTTATTTTGGTATTTAAGTACAAGATTAATATCAGATGGAAGTAATTTTTAATTTTGCTTTCAAAGTAACCATTCCCTGGGTTATTTAAAAACATAAATAAAGTTTTAAAGTATATTAAAGAGAAAAAACTATTATAAATAAATGTCCGATTAAATAAATTAATTTTAATATAATGTTTATACCATTTTTGGCTGACCACACATGGGTCAGTTCTACTTAATCGAATATTTATATGCTTAGATTTAATGAATTTTAAGTTTATATTCACAGCTAGAAATTTTACTCTTAGTTCTTTTTACATTCAATAAAAACTTGTATTAGAATGATCCTTTCTTAGTTAATAGAACAATGCCGGCTTGAACGTTTCTTGAAAAGAAAAATACTTTTAAAGTATGAGTATGAAGTACCGAAGGCAGGAACGAGTAAGCAATTCCGCACGACTGTAAACAGCATAGGCGAGTCGCGCATACTAGCATTGGTAGGTGGCTCCGGTTTTTGCCTCCGTCGAATAAGCGAACACACAAGTGCCCTGGCCTGGAAGCCCGCAGCGATAACTCGTTGTATCTTTTAACCGAATTTTATTGAATACAACTATGACAAGTCTTGCGGCAGGACAGAGCTCTGAAGTGGGAGGGGGAGTTGCTCTACACCATATAGTGTACGTTCTACTTCCACGACTTATCCTCGCTATTGAAAAATATCCGGCTATTTTAATACTGTATACCTTACATATAACTGGTTTATTTTTTAAATAAAATAAACGATAATAATTTAAACAGTAGACACTAATTAAAGAGAAGGCTTTAGAAGCTGACAAGAGCGTTGTTCACGTACGTATGATATATGTAACAAGTTGAATTGAGCTAGTAATGGAAAGGTGCTCGTTCAAGGCAACATCATACAAGCACCTAATTACAATGAAGCGCTTCGGTTACGTCAGGAAGCCTATACATGAGAGTTGCGAGATTAACCAAGGACGTAAATCGAAAACCTGTCCGCGTGTGTAGGTAACGATCAGCAGGCCACTAAACACTGCACGTCGGCATCGCCGTATATATATTGGATTCTAGTGTTTCCCCCGGATTGCGGGCCAGTTCGAAAAATTCGATTGCAGCGGCGACTACGAGGCGGGCACTCGTCGCGACAGGATATACGACCTCAATTCGCGATATTTCCGCGGGACCTCACCGCACTGCGAACCTGCAACCACGATCGCACCCACGTACACGTATACAGAGGGGCGCGTGTGCGATCGTTTCCCCGGAGTCACGCGACCCTCCTGCATGCCGGCTCAACGACTGCGGTATATATGTGCAGTTCCCCCCGTCACATACATGTACAGAGCGTACCGCTGTCAGAGAAATTTCTTTAACATAACAGCCGTTTATTAAAAAATCGAAGTCAAAAGATTTTTAAAGGAAGTCATTGAAGGGTTTATTGGTCCGTAAAAAAATACCGGTTCAGATTATTGTAGAAATTGCTTAAAGTTCAATGCTTGATAGCTACTGTATACGAACGACCATTATAAAGTTTAACGGAATCGAATTTATATCAGGGACATTTAGTACAGTTTTTTATGATCAATTACTGGATTGAAGTTAAATTTAATAATTAGCTATTTTCTTGATGTCTTGAAATCTTTTAGACTTTATACATCAGTGGTATAAATACTATATTGCTATTCAACTAATAAAAGATTCTCGATTATATAATAATGATAATATTATTTCTTTAAAGTCGATGGGTTAGTTTCATATTTACTGAAATTATTATATATTAGTTCAATTGGTAGAGTTGCGAAATACTAAATTATTATACGAGACTTCTCAAGCTTTACAGTATAATCAATTTAGAAAATACAGAGGAAAAACAGAAAAGTGCATGTAGGGATTTCGGCTGTAGCTATGAACAAAAGTTTATTGCGTAAGAAAATGATCCCTCAACATAGTTTAAAATTTTTTAATATAGTATTAAAATCGAATTATGTTCTAATGTGTATTTATATGTATTTACAAAGAAAAGTAATGAAGAGATAACGAGCACAAGTTTAAAACGAACCATCTGTATTTTGCAGGAAATAATTAATTTAATTAATATTAATTTAGTTTACAAATTAAGAAGTAATGAATAATTTAGATAAAAATAATTTATAGATAATATCACAATAGAAATACTTTAGTTTAACATAACGAGGACAAAAAAGTCATGCTTTAATATTAAGATAAATCGTGTTTTTAAGGTGGCTTAATTATTGGGTTTTTCCTATGAATTTGTCATTATTCAAATTTCAACAAAACATAGCTTATGTATCCAACTTAAGGATGACACAAAAAATACAGTTCGTTGATCAATTATCAGATCAATGATAAAACATTTCATGAAACGCAAAACAATTACACGTATTTAACTGTGATAATGTATACACACATTTCATACAGATTATTTCAATACCTTCAAGGAGCAAAGGTAAAAGAGAAAAAAGAGCAAGTAGGGATCTTTTGTGTCCTCTTTTGTCACACCAAAGAAGAAACCTGCATTACTTCGAATTGAAATAAAAAATTTTTCGGTCATAATTATTCAAAGATCTCGAAAAAAAAATGATGGTTCAACGAAATGCTTGTATTCCCACTTGAAATGACACTCTATAATTAACACAGGAACCCGTGATTGGCATTGACAGTTTGGCTTTTGATATTTACGGCTTGGTATTTTGACGAAGACGTTGATCAGTGAATGTCCTAGCGTGCGTGCATGTTTTGCTCGCGGGAATCGATGCAATTGGCCGCGGCGAGGCGCTCGAGACCGTAGCCAGCGGCGGAGGAAGGGCGCAGCTGGACCGGGCCCCGGCGCGCACGTGCCGCTCAGCTGGGGTGCGGGGGCGCTGTGGCGGCGATCCGGCGCACGCCCCCCCGTGCGGCTCCCCTCGCGCGGGGTCGCGGAGCCGGCCGGCGGCCCTCGGCGCGCTCGATCAGGGCCGCTGCACCGGCGGCTCGCGCACTCGCCGGCTCGGGGCGCTCGTCCCCGGGGCTCCCATAGCCCGGGCGCTCGGGCGGATCGATGGCCGAGCACGTGGGCCCGGGGTGCGCGCGTGTGCATGCGGCCGTCCACGCGGCCGCCACGAGACTGGCTCGGGGAGGCGCGCGCCCGCCCGGAGCCACCCCTGCGCGGCCCCCTGCGCCCAGCCCCCGCAAAGTAACCCCCCCGGAGCCCCCGAGGAGCCCGGGCTCTACCGCTCGCTTTTTACTCGCGAGCCCCTCCGCGAGCCCCTCGCCGAGCCCCCGACTAACTGACTCGCGGCGGGGCTCCGCCGGTGCCGCGGACCGTCTCCGACCGAGGCGGCTCCTGGCTTTTCCGCCGAAACGCTGGCCGTCGCGAATTCAAAGGGCGCTTCTGGACCGGTACGGATGCTGTCGCGTTTCCAATTCGGAAAAGCACGAGGCCCCGTACACGTACTCTTCACGCATTGGGATAATAAGATTACTTCGCCACTCTAAGGAAGTTATGCAACCCAAAGGTGTTATGATCAAAAAGAATTATAGAGCGTATGTTAGAGTTATCCTCGATTTCGTCCGCTAATAACCTTTCTCTTGTTCAATTAAAGAATATATATACTGCGCTGTTATCGGCGCTGTTACGTATAAATCACTCAATCGTCGCTAATTTAGATTAAACATTAACAATACTTAGAAGTCTAATAACATTTTATAGTACTTAATTTAACACCTGTATTAATTTTGAATTTGAATTAAACTTATGTAGATAACTTGATAACAGGATTTTTTGTATAAGAATTGGTTTAACGTGGTACAGAATACATACGCATAAAATGTTTATAAAGTTCGACAAGTAAAGATGTTTTAATTTTTTAAATTGCTAAAGTATAACATTCTTTAATTTTCAATATGCAACATTGTCACGGTTTGTTTATCGTGTTAAATTTGTTGACCATTCTGTGCCTTACGATCCGTACGTATAAAATGCACATTGATACTCTTTTATTGAATAATAGTCCTTAAATAATCTACTGTTAACACCTATTAACCTAATAATTAAAATACAGGAAATGTTGAAGGAATTATCGGTGGTTACCCCGTTATTGACGAATACTACAAATACGCAGTGTCGGTCCAAGCCAATAATAAACACGTTTGCGGCGGTGTTATAATTGACAAAGAATTTGTACTTACAGTCGCGCATTGTGTTCTAAATCATGCTAATGTATTTATCAAAAAAAAATTCACTGTTTTTGCACGTGGCACCCACCTACAATTCAATCATCCGCCCGCTATTGTATTGGATGTACTTAGAGTTTACGTGCCTTCAATGTACAAAGCCTCTAGAGAAGAAATAAGCTATCGTGTTTATTACCCTGAGGCAGACATTGCCGTACTGAAAGTAAATCATTTTTTTATTAATAGATTGCATAATTGGTATTAAACATTCATAATAATTGTGTATTTGAATATTCAAACAATCACAATTTATTTGTTTTCCAGTTAAAAACTCCGTTACCTATACCTGAAGATGATAATTTGATGCAATTAACGTTACCTAAAAAATTCCATGGATCATTTAAGACATATTACAATGAAGAAGTAACTATATCTGGATATGGTACTGATACGCTTGATCTAACAGAAGATACTAATAGTCGAGCTAGTAAAAAGAAAAAATTTTCCATGGCTATGAAATATATTAATGCGACAATTAATCATCAAAACCTTTGTAGAGGATTTTATGGAAATTCAATCAATAGAAATTACCTTTGCGCTCATGTCAAACAAAATTCTGAAGACGTTCCCGAAGGAGTTTGTTACGTAAGTACATTTTTATTTTCTATTACAAGTATGATACGTTTAATATTGAGAAAATTATGAAAAATTATAAGTTTACCCCTTACCCTATAAATAATTTATTATTAGGGCGATGATGGTGGTGCACTGGTTTATCAAGATATTGTAGTCGGAATATTAGCAATACCAAGAAAAAACTGTAACGAACAAGTTATTCCAGCACTTTATACGAGAGTTTCATCACTTCTACCTTTTATTAATCAAGCAAAGCTTAATTCCATTGATTCCAATATTCGTGTTGCAGTTCACAGGACAATTGCACCAACAGATAATCAAAATTCTAATTCCATTGAGGAATTGATGGAGATTACATCAGTGAATGCACAATAGATGCATTTTTTAACCTTATTTAAATTAGTCAGAAGATTCTTTTAAAATACAATCAATTTTATCATAGTCATTAATTGAATTTCAAATACAAACAACTTAGCGCATTCTAATTTAGATATTTATCTGTATGGATTATGTTTTATATTGTACAATTTTATATCTTAAATATTTATATACAATGGTAACAAAGTTAGTGAGGTATATAATATAATATAAAAATAAAAAGAATAACGAAACTAACTTTAACTATTTAATTCGTTTTATAAATAAAATTATTATACAGATACTATGTTTTGATGCACTCTATCTTAATTAACAGTAATGTTATGTAAAATAATAGTAATATTTATTATATAGTATATTTTTTTTTATTTGGCGAATCTGTCTCCAGTTTACTCAAAAGTGTATAGTAAAAATTCTTACAACACAAAAATTGTCTAATTTTAATTTTAATTCTACAGTCCTTCCGTATCAAAGAATAATTAAATAAGATAATATTTTATTATATGTTTCAAAAGTTTAAGCGAATTAATGAAAAATCATGAAAAACCACATATACAATACTTAGAATCAATAAAAGTAAATTAATTATAATAATTAGAAAATCTTCATGATCTACATGATGCATCGATTACAATTTCTACATAGTAGAATATAGTAAAGTAGTGTACATATAGTCAGATGATTCGAAATCTCTCGCACCCTCCAACGCAGTTGTGAGCCCATGGACGTCAGATGCGTCGCTGCGACAATGAAAATCCAAGCGCTGGACCCCGTGCAGCAGTCCGCTTTTCTTTCTCGGATTTCTCGCCCCTAAGCAATGACTGCATCGCGCACCAACTACAATTTCCCATATATAGCGGCTCGATACTGAGCCACGCTTGCTCCCCACTCCACCATATTGTACTTCTCCGCATTTAAACCGAACCCGTATCTCTTCGTGTAGTAGAGCTTTAAAATTTATTGTACTGGCCAAAAAGGTGTAAAAAGCGCTACTCACGGCCAACGTAACGAATCGCAAGCTCGAGTACTTATCTTTACACATACGGCAATGAATGTACGCAACGATATGCACGTCACCCTTGATACATTCGCATCGCGTGAGTGATCTCCGAAGATAATGAATGCTCTTGAGAGATATAATAGCTTGCTTAGAAGCAAGGTTTTAATACAAGAGATTGTCGTAAACAAAATTTGTTGACTTTCAACTACAAATGAATCGATCAGTAAATTCCGAAATCTGCAGGATATTTCACACTGAGTCAAACTAGTAAACGTACTTTTATACGAACTGTATGTATATAGGCTGACGCCTTCGTGCATTTCTCTCCTATATACACGTTTCGCGCACGCACACGACTCCCTTCCCCTCGAGTGACCCTTATGCGCGTTCAATGCTTTTCCTGCATATATACAAACCCGGCCAATGAGAACGAAATCGAGATGTGAGTCGGCATAACGTACATGTGCGAGTACATAGTATATTGCTATTACATTCTTACGCAACCTCCTAGCTTCTCTCTCTCTCTCAACCTCTCTTTCACTGACGTATTTCTACTTGCTTGAATCCCATTTTTAGTATTATTACGCGGCTAGACTCTCTTCCATCTTCTTACTCTCCTGATATTAAGTGAACGTAGTACTGCTTCTTTTACATTATGGAACAAAGATACGGTCAAATATTATCGATTATTCACTTTTAATTTCATTTATATCAATTTTGGACAATAGAGATTTCCTATTTTTTAAGGTTGTGGAAATATTGTCCGACTGAAGTTTATATAACGTAGTGAAATCGTGTTATATTAATCTATTTATATAGTTCAAATTGTTAGTTGTTCATTTTTTGGGTAAATTGTATAATATTAATGCAAAGAAATCTTACATCTACTGTAGAAAAAGTTATACATGATAAACATTTTGATAAATATAAATATATCTACGATCATCGTGAAAGATAAGAAATTCGCGTCTACTACACCCGTGATTGATTAGATTATTGCTCTACCATTTAGCTGTACCTTCATATAAAACTGTAAAACTGGAAATTAGAGCATTAGGAACATAAATATGTCACCTGTATTGTATTTGTATCGTATCTTTTATTAGTATAGTTATGGAGATGCAATCTCAGAAACTTTGCATATTCGTCAATCTGCAGTTTTGTCTAGAATATATTTTCTACGTAGCGATTTAAACTTGACATTTCGATTAAAAAATGCAACTAAAATAAAGCACAAGGCTCATTTCTTGAAAAGACTCTTAAAAGACAGAGCGATGTAGAAATATAATGACATGAATTTTCGCGCGCTTATCTATTTTTCAAATTTTCATTTGAACATGATAATTTATGAAAACTTATTTAAATCATTAAATATATATATCAGTAAATAATAAATTATTGCACTTCTAATATTTTGCATGCAAAATAGTACTGTATAGATGTGGAATAAAGAGAAACATTGCTAATAAATTTTCAATGAAAGTCTTTGATGTAGTAAATCCTATTATTGGATTTAGATCTAATATCTATAATTTCATAGAAAGTGAAATATGTATAAACTTTTACTAATGTCGTAGTTTTTTAAATAACATTTATTAATAAAGTGATAAATCTTGAATGATTTTTATGATTTAAAATAGTAGCATACGTATTTTACACTAAGAGAAGCAGTTGTTTGTTTAATTTTACTACATTTCTATCTAATTATGGGGATAAGCTTGCGACTTTTAAGATTTATATAATATCTTGAAGAAATCATAGAAAAATATGTAGTAAAAATTAATATACTATAGTAATTTCTATCTTTGTAGTTATATTTCTACAGTATATTCCGAAAATTCTTATAATGATACATGATTATGCCCCCCCAATAAACAGAAATACAGTAAAATTTATTTCAGCGTACATTGTATTTGTATTGATATTTTGAAAAATAAAAGTTAATATGAGAAATAAAAATATTGATGTATTTTGATTAAATGTGAGAGTTTTATAAAACGCATTGTATAAATCTACCCAATATCTTATATTTGAGCATAATATGTAAAATTAAAGTGAAGTATAATAATATGTAAGGAGCGAGACAAATAATTAAAAAAATGAAACAATATATAAATGTAGCATAGCATTCAGTTTAATTACAAATCTAAAATTTTAGGTATTTTAGGTATTAAAATGTAAGAGAAAAGATGTTGTCATTTTTGAGTTTGTAGTACGTGTCCATTTTCATCAATTTTTAAACATGTTTAAAAAGTTTTCATGATTCTCTATAATACCTAAGCAAACGTTAAACAAGTAATGGCGATGTAGAGGGCAGTTATACGTCAATGATACTTGTATGTCAAGACAATGCATGCGTGTATCCAATTATTTGTTTTGCGAAACAGAAAAATTGGTTGACAGGGGAAATCGCGGAAAAACGAAGTTTTTATCAATTTATACGTACTATTAAAGACCAGTTTAACAAGATTAATATTAGTTTATAATAAAATAAAGGCTAATTTTCATTTTTTTGTCAAATTACACGAGAAGTTATACAGAGAACGAAGATATGGATAAACATATTATGATTGTGACACTGGATCCGCAAAATCATTAAATTTAGATTAGTATTCATTATTTGTAAGAAAAAAATAATAAATGGTGATTTAAAAATGATTGGAATGTAACAGATTAAAAATGGTTGTTCATCGTCAATATTTCCTAATATTATAAATTATGTTTGGATTTTTTTAACCGTATACGAAACCAATTCATTTATTGAGGTAGAAATCTTCAGTTCTTTAAGTTTTAAGGAATTTATTTGTTTTCGCTTTAAAAATTCTTAAAAATAATATTATAGTATTTTATTTTATTTTTTATTTCTAAACTGACTAAATATTTTTTAATTTCATAAAATCGGGGTCTCTCTCGGCACTCGGAGCCCTATTGACTCTAGTCTATTGAGTCTTTTGGTATAGACGGCACCACTATTATGACTAATTTTTATTTTTGATTCAATAGTGTTTTATTTATACAAGATGTCGACGCTACAAATGTTTACAGAAGAAATTTTGTGTATACGAGTAGGCCATTAATTCAGATAATAATGCAGACTATAATAAGAATTTATAATTGTTGCATATTAATGAGGACGGGTAGTTGTTGCGAAGAGATAGTGAGTTACAGTTATAGGAATTAAATATTATTATATATATAAATTTATATGCAAAGCATAAAAATTAAAAGGAGTAAGTATAATCTCGATTGATTTATCAGTCAATTATATTATTTTACGTAGGTAAGAAGTATGAGAGCATGAGTATATTTGCTCGAGTATTTATTACGGAATATAATAGTCCTTTTTGATAATTTGGAATAAGAGACAAAATGTAAAATAATTAAACTCTGAGAACATTTTTCAAATATTAATATATTATTAATAAATCTACGATGGACGCAAGCGTAAGATTTCTGAAATATTTATAAAATACAGTCAATATATATATATAATAATATATTTGAGTACTACCTTTTTTTAATCTAAAAGAATATTTTTAATGCACACGTATTTGTATTTTAAATCCAGATGAAATAATATTTTATGGTAATTTATAATTTATGAATTTATAATGGTTTGACAATTATCTTATTACTTTAGTCGTCTTGTATAATACGTATTACGCTATATGACCGAATATTAATAGCAATGACTTGTGAATCTTCTACTATAAAGCGATAATAACATATTTATCCTTTATCTAAGCTTACATATATGCATATATCACGTGAGGTTGTGATTTGCTATTTATGATTCTACTCCACATCGTTCTAGTCACTACGATCGTTCGAATGGTTACTAAAAAGAGCGGAATTTCGTTATCCTTTCTGATTCATTTTTTGATTAATTATTTAATAAGTTTAAATAAATTTTATTAGATTTTGTTTCAATGTTATGTAAATATTATTAAATATTTTTGATCTAGTGAAATTTCCTCTTTTTTTATTGACTGTTGGCAACACATCTAACTTGAAAGTTTAGCTATAACTACTCATCAGGGTTTAGTCGTGGACGGAAGAAGCCATGAAATTGAGGTTAAGTCCTTCGTTTTTAGTATATTTTAGAATAAGGACGTAATTCGTTGATATCTTTTAATAGTTCTAAATTATTAAAATTATTACCACATGTCCTGGTAACATTGTGAAATAATATAAAACCATCAAAAGCCTCATCTTAGAACTCGTTGCAGACATAGACGGAATTCTCAAAAACAGCTGGGTCCAGGATCTACCTTTGAAGATGAGATGACAATGCCATTACAATCTGATCGGCTTTTAGAGGTAAAAGCACGAAATTCAAAAACCGAAAGAATGCTCTCTCGAGACTGGAGACAAGCATTACGTACACCACACATTTACAGGGTTGGAAACAGCACCCTTCGAGTACAAAGTCATTTTGTGGTTTTTATCCTATTTCTCTTCCTAGTCGTTTTCTTTTACTATGGCTATCCTTTAATGACCAGCTTAGTTTGTTCTCCCTCAATACAACATAATCTGCCTCCTTGTCAATATTACTTTTATAATAAAACTTATCCACTAACAACTCCAATTAAACAATTTACTGGTGTATCGTATGCGATATCTATTGTTAGTGATCTGGACACTGAATCTAAAAGTGCAAACAAACCAAATACATGGGAAAGTTACCTGAAAAAAGGTCATCTCACTTGGATGCCATCAAGAAATGTTATATCAGTTAAATGGGACGATGAGTTAATAGTTCTTTCATCTACACTAAGTCAAAAGGGAAGAGGAATGGAACTTTCAGAGCTGATTACATTTGATGGAAGGCTATTGACTTTCGACGATCGAACAGGCACTGTTTATTTTTTTGATGGAGATAAAGTTTATCCATGGATAATACTAATGGATGGAAATGGAAAAAATGCAAAAGGTTTATTAATTTATTAGGTTTGCCTTGTAAAAGTAACTTAAGTTTTTTAATTAAATTTTTACAATATTTTTAGGTTTTAAATCAGAGTGGGCAGCTGTAAAAGACGAACAATTGTATGTTGGAAGTATGGGTAAAGAATGGACATCACCATCTGGAGAATTTATAAATAATGATCCTCAGTGGGTTAAAGTTATTTCACCACATGGAGAAGTACGCTCACAAAATTGGATATCTCATTATAAACGCCTTAGATCACTATTAGGCATTGAATTTCCAGGTATACATTTAAAACTTCTACTTATATGCGTTAAACACATGTTTAAATAAGCTATATATTATAGGCTACATGATCCATGAATCTGGAGCTTGGAGTAGTGTTCACCATAAATGGTTCTTCCTTCCAAGAAGATGTTCACAAGAGACATATAATGAAACCAAAGATGAAACAATGAGTTGTAATGTTTTAATATCAGCAGATGAAACGTTTGTTAATATTGAAGTAAGTATTAATTTAAATTGTTAATAAGAGTAATATCTCTAAAAAGCCTCTAAATTATTTAAAATATACATTTAAATAGATAACACACATTGGATCTGTTATACCAATCAGGGGATTTTCAAGTTTTAAATTCCTGCCTGGTTCAAAAGATTCTATAATAGTTGCTTTGAAGACTGAAGAATACCAAGGAGAGACTGCTACATATATCACAGCCTTTAACATCAATGGTCAAATCATTATGCCTGATATGAAAATATCAGATAAAAAATTTGAAGGATTAGACTTTGTATGACATCTTTCATTACTCATCAAATAGTACTATTTAATTTTGTACAGATTGTAAATAATTGTACAAAGGTGATCTACTTTAAAATTCTTTTTCACCATATTAATTTTAAAATTTTATATAAGTAGATAGTTTTGATAATTCTGTTGAACAGAAATAATTGCAATATGATTTTATAATATTTTAGCTTTATAAATTTTTTGAAGATCAGTTGTAAAATATATTCCAATAGTAATTTTTATTAATTTTCCTAGTCTAGTATAAAATCATTTAAGCAATTGAAGTTTGTTAAAAAAGTTTATCATAAACTGAATCTTATTGAAATTTGTATTATCTGTAAAAATTATAACGATACTAGTATCATTATTGACTCATTACATTGTAATGTTTTGTAGTGAATATTAATTAACAGATCATAATTTATCTTAGCATAAAACTATATTTTTATATTAAAATCAATTAAGTCCTGCCTAAACAATTTAAAAATAATGATGGAAGTGGTTAAAAGAAATTTTAGTTAATTTAAAAAAATTGTTCAGGTGATGTTAAATCTATATAAAAAAATTGCCATATTACAAGAAATAAGACATGTTTAACTGGCATTCAATTTAAAAAGATTTAAATGTAAATTCTGACACTTTTGAAGCATCTGAATACTCTTTGAAATGTTAAACATAAAGTACTTATTATTGATTTTATTTGAATAAAATAAAAATTTTTATCAGAAGTGTATCAAGTTTTATTTGTATTTTTAGGTAAATTAAATTTTTAAGGTAATTTTTATTAAATTTTATGAGTTGAAATAAAGTTTTAATTAATAGATATACAAATGTGCAATTTAATTTTAAGAACATTAAAAATAACGATCTAAGAAAATCAGACAACCTAATTCACATAATAAATATGTGGATTTAAATACATGCATTTAAAATGTCAACGAGCTATTGTAATTTTAAATACTTTTGTAGCTATTTTATTTGTTCAAATATTTTTGATATTTATTGATGTTAAATTGTAGTTTTGAAAACAATCCAAAAAAAGCTTTTTTATTTTCATAAAATTTTTAATACTTGACATTGTTAGTAAAAAATACTTGATTAAAATACTAATGTATCATAAAATAAATGAAGCTCATTTTGCCTATGATTTGAAATTTTTTTAAACCCTATACAAAAATCTTTTGATTATAACATTTATTTTTTATTTGAGTATTTTTTTGGCAGTTGTTGTGGAATTTCAATTAATATCAATATTTCAAAAATATCTAAAGTCATGGTACAATAATCATTATACATTCATGTAAATTCTTGGCTTTCGACATTTTAGAAAATAACAATTTGTTTATATGTAGAGTTTCGTAGATAAAAATAGCAATAAAGTGCGCGAGTCTGTAAACATCCGTAAAAATTCTTTTATGAAGATAAACATTGAAATTAATGAATTTTAATTACCGTTTCGTTCATTTTTTGCATAATTAATTTTACAATGACTAAAATTAATGCTTTATTTATATAACATGTCATTTTTGGTATTCAAGGTGACTTACTAAAAATTTGAATTAACAAAGACATTCATCAAATGAAACAATAGCTTAATATTGATTAATGTTTTGACGGAATACTAAATATTTCACATTTAGGATAATTATTATATGGATGTATAGATTAAAAGAAAGCCGATACGATCAATGTCGTTGAACACAAGCGCAAATGTAAGACACTCAAACATCGTACGCATAAAAAGTGCAGTAGATGCGAGTGACGCGAGAAGTGCAATTTGCAAGTGCAGCCCTCGGCCCTGTCACGTAATCGAGATGGCCAGTGCAGGCGAGAGCATCGCGGGGGACGTCCTAATAGTCTGCGCGCGGCGACGGCGCTCTGGCCTCAGGGTCGCGCTCGTATTTGCAAGCTAAAATCAATAAGATTCGAGAAGCACAACTTACACGGCGCGAGTGTGCGGCAACGAGAGCGGCACACTGCGGCGCCGTTGTCCGGAGCTAGTCTGCCTCGTGCAGCGCGCGCTGCCTTGCGCTCTTTCCCTCGCTTCCTTTTTCTGCATGTCAATTCGATTTTTCGTCCTTGCTATATGCACTGTTCATTGAGGGCGGGGGAAACGCCTCACACGAGCTCTGTCAATGGCCGAGGTTAATACCGCAGTGTTGTTTGAGAACGCGCCACCGATAGGTCGTTTTGTCAAGAGAGTGAGTTTCTTTAGTTGTTTATAACATTGATTCATTGGAATTTTGAATTTGGAGCTTCAACCGTTGGCTCAGTAGGTCGCTCCATATCAGAATATTACGAAATTGAAATTCTGTTGGATACTTATTTTAACAGTTGTTTGAATATTACGTAAATTGTATATTCTAAAATTGTATAATTAAATTAATTTAATTAAATAGAGAAAAATTTAAATTCAGTTTTATATTATCTAAAGATAACTTAAAATATATACGAGTAATTTGTGGTATTGTAATTTGCAATAAATTAATATTATTTACAATTAGCTTTATGTTTATATAATTCGGTACGCGCTGTTTTTATCGCAATCGGCAAACGTAACTTCATGTGTATACATATTAGCACTTGGTTCTTAGTACAGTGATATAGTTGTTTTTAAACTTTTGATTGTATTAGTCACAAAGCTTCTTTCACATGTAAAATAGTTTTACGACACTACATAATGATTTCTAACGTGAAATTTTTATAAATAGACATGCGTGCACGTCTATAAAAAATGTATGTGCGGTGTAACAGGAAAATTAATTTATAATAAGAATCCAATGAAATTTGGAATAAATTTCTGACGCTGGTTCAATAACGCTCCACAAATATCGTTAAAATAACGTATAAAATTTTGACGGATTACGCTATAGAAGATAATAAAAGTGAAGAAAGTAGTGCAATAAAAATTGAAGATGCTAATTTGTTATCGTTTAACATGAAAATAATTTGATATTACTTAAGCGTATTTAAGAAAAAGAGACGATAACGCATGCGTTGATAAACGAACTTGAGAAGTATCGCTTGTTCTTAATGTAAATTTTGCTTTCTTACGATTTATCGATGTATTTTAAACTTTGCACGTACGAAAATCGCGGCAACGCGATAATCTTCGGACTCGGGCCAAAAGTAAAAAGTAAAAAAAAAAAGTAGCATCGTGTTAGTAACAAGCGACTTTGACGAAGATACGAAAATATCGCGATCTTTAAGAATGCCCAAGCGTTAATGCGCCATTGGAGATGCAGGCGACTAATTAGCAATTGTTAGCCGCGGCGGATAATGGCGGGCGAGATAGCGAAGATAGTCGGAAAAGAGCGCGGAAAAGTAACTGTTTTGCAGGATGGCCGGATGCGGGAGGGGGAAGCGGCGGGAGCGAGGGCGAGCCGGCGGCGCAGCGGCGGGCGGGCGGCTGTGAGCTCGGAGTCGCCAGTCTGCCCCCGGCGAGTGCGCGGACCGCTGAGGAGCGGGCGCGGGCTCTAGTCCCCCTCCCCCGGGAGGAGCGCCACGTGGGCGGTGCCGGGGGATGCTGGCCGGCGGCGGGTGAGGCGATGGCCCAGGGCGAGCGGGCGGCCGCGAGGCGCGGCATCTCCCTCCTCCTGAACAACCGGCTCGAGGAGGCGGAGGCGCTCTTCGGCCGCCACCCGCGCAGCTTCCACGCGAAGGCCGGCCGGAGCTTCGTCCTCTTCATGGTAAGAAGGCCCGGGGGCCGCCCGCGAGCCCCGGCTCTCACTCTCCTTTTGCGCAGAACGCCCTGATGACCTTCGAGGAGGACAAGCTCCAGCAGGCCGTCCACCTGCTCAGGGAGATGGAGAGGGAGTGCGCCGGCGACATTGGCTGGCTCAAGTCCATGAGGACGAGGGTCTTCGGGGCCGAGACCTCCAGCGTACGTATTCACTGCTTGCGCCCGTGGTGTGTGCGCACACGCGCTACTCGAGCCTTGACGCTACAACGTTCTTTACATTTGCGTTCAACTCTTTATCTTTGACTTGCAAAGACTACTGTTTACACTCTTTTCTTTGAAACGAAACATTTCGGAGTACTCGTTGCAGTTAGCGATTTAAGGCCATTTAAGCATCTATATGGACGTCTAATTAAATCCGTGTAATAAATACATGCAGTGTTGAATAAACGCCCGCGCGACCTGTGGTATATGCCACATGTGCGAGTGCAGTCAAGTTAAACTTCTGATTCGATCTAGAAACTAATTGGAAATTCAACAGCGTTACACTGCCAACATAACCTGATGAACTTTCTAATTGGAGCCCACTATATTCAATATCGTTACATGTTTCAAATAATTAAGGTTTGCACCATGCCGAGTGTAGGTACTTCTACGCCAATTATTATTATTTATTCCAAATATACAACAAAAACCAACAGATTATCATTAATAGAGAAATAAGACCGTTGCGAAGCATTACTGTTGCCTTTTTTTGAAGTTTGATCCCAATAAAAGATGCCTGAAATGAATGAAATAACGTTGCGGGTTGTTCGGCGAAGCACTGCACAGAGGCCGGTGTTGATCCGGGTTATATAGATCGATAAGTGACCGCAATCGGCCGCGCGAGGCACGCGAGAGCCGTTGAGGAATCGACCCACTCGAAGTGCCAGAGGCTTTTAACCGATCTCCCGAACCTAGAGCGAGTACGTGGAGAGGCTGGAGCGGCAGGTGGTCCTGGCGGACTCGCAGGTCTGCGCGGCCCTCCTCACCCTCCTGCAGCAGGAGATCACGGGCTACGTGCGGGGCGGCTGGATGCTGCGCAAGGCCTGGAGGGTCTACCAGCACGCGTACAACCAGATCCTCCAGCTGCACCGGCGCACCTTCGGCGAGTGCCCTTCCGGTGAGCAGCGAGCCGCGCCCAACGCCGGCTAATAATAAACCCTCGCCGGCGCCCTCCCACCTCCTTTTCCCGCGCGGCGATCGAACGGCGCCCGCGGGGAGCCGCCCACGTGTTACCCGTCCGCGAGACTACAGCTGCGCCGCGGTGACGTTGCAGGTTTCCACTCGATATGCGGGACGCCCGGCGGGAGCGAGGGTCCGGCCTTCCCGCAGAGCCCCTCCTCCGAGTGGTCGATACCCTCGTGCAACGGCTCCTCCTCGGCCCAGGCTCCCGGCGAGGTGCCGCCCTCGCCCTCGGGCCTGCGCAGCTCGCTCTCCGTGCTCTTCTCCCTCGCAGGCATCACCTCCGACCAGCAGACACCGTAATTATTCTTTCTTCAAAAGCAGTAGGGAGAACACTACCCGTAGGCCAAGATGCCTCGGGAATCGCTCGGGAGTACCCGAACTTTTTCTTGACATGTAAACTTGACACGTTTACGACTGAATTACCTTTCGATAGTCTCATTTTTCAATGCAGCCTCAAATATCCATGTCCATACAAATATCACACAAAACTTCATTTATGCATATCTCGTGTACAAAAGAAACTATATCGATTCTCAAAGGTAAATAATACTCCTTTTTTTTTATTTTGAGCATACAGTAGCTTTTTTGAATTTTAACAACATGTATCCTAAAATAAAAAGAGTTTAGCTTTAATCCACCCGAAAAGTAGTCGTTACATTGTTCATGATAGTATTATTTTATAAAAATTGATTTTTAGAAACGGTAAATAGTAATTAGCTGTTATTCAATCAATACACTAAACACCGAACGAGCATAGAATATTAATGCCGCTCATTTTAAAGAAGGTCATTTTGTGGTATTTCAATATCATATTACTTTATTTATTTTTTTATTGATATAGATATAAATGAATACGTTATAACCGATCTGCTTTTAACTACACCAAAATGTATTAATAACACAAATGTAAAGATAATCTAATTATAAACTTAATTATGCGGTCATTTAATTTAATTACGAAAATGCAAGGTATAGTATTTTTATTTAATATTATACAGATTATAAAGACGTACTCTGCGTTTTAAAGCATGTACTTGCATAATGTACTTGCGAAATTCTTTGAGCTTGAAAACAGATCGATAATCCGACATATCTCGCACATTTCATTTATTTAACGAGAGGAAATTGTTTCATTAGAATTTAATGTGTTTTAATGTATTTTGTAAGAATATGACTATGTGTTACAATTTTGTACGATCCTTAATCCCACAGTTTTGTTGAACCGGCCGAAGTAACGAGGTTAATGTCTGCGGTCAGCTTCGGTTATGGCATCTTTCAGTTGTGCGTCAGCTTACTACCGCCATCCCTGCTAAAGGTCATTCACTTTTTCGGCTTCGAAGGAGATAGGAAGGCCGGCCTCACGGCTCTCATGTACTCGCGATTGAGTGAGGACATGCGAGCACCCCTTGCCACGTATGCTAATTTAATGTGCTTATACTTTTCTCTATCCTACACAGATTTACTTTCTGTTTATAAGAACTATTATCAAGTATTATGTAATGATCCAAGTCTATATCGAAAAAAAAATAATTATCTGAAACAAATTGTTTTACAGATTAGCGCTATTATGGTACCATACTATTGTACGTCCATTTTTCGCTCTCGACGGCTCGAATGTCAAGGCTGGCGTTGAAGCAGCTAAGGAATTAATTTCAGAATCACAACCCGAATTTGAATACTCTGCTCTATTTTTATTCTTCACGGGCCGAATTGAACGTTTGCAGGTAATTGATTTTTTAATCACTTATAACATTATTTTAAAGAGTTGCATAAACAGAATAGAGTCTTTTTACTACTGCACAAGGAAATTAATTGATCGCGCTCAATTGTTCTAATTTTCAAGTCGAATGTCAGTGGCGCATTACGCGCATATGAGAGGGCCGTGGAGCTCTCGACACAGCGAGAAGTAAAACTTCTTTGCTTACACGAAGTCGCCTGGTGCCATCTAATTCGCCTTAATTATGAAGATGCCTGCAGCTCCTTGACCAAATTGCAGGAAGAGTCTCGTTGGTCTAAGAGCTTCTATGCTTATCTTGCTGCTGGTACGGACCCGAATTTTGACCCAGTTTCTTCTTACTATATATTATAAGCTTGATTATTTTCTCGGCACGTATCTCTTTATCTCTGTTATGTAGTCTAATATTTTGCTAGTTACCTAACACTCTAATTGTTTGCTTACTCGCACTTTTTTTATTTTTAATGCTAGGAAAATTCTACACCTATTATATAATACTATAATATATATGCATGATAATTACATAATTATTATTATTGGATGATAACGCGTTAAATTTCCATTATGAATTGGTTAACTTTATATTAGAATTTTCTATAAGTCGATATTAATTTCATACCGCACTTTTTCAGTGTGTTCTGGTGCAAAAGGTGATTTCGACAATTTACTACTTACGTATAAAAAGCTAGCTCATTTCTTGGCTGGAAATACAAGAGAAACGCAGCTTGGGCTATTTATTATCAGGAGAGCATCAAAGCTCGTTGATGAAAAAATTAATCGGATGTACACAGCCTCTTATTATAAATTACTCGTTTATGAGCTACTTTATCTTTGGAACGCATTACCGTCCTGCTCGACCGAATCGCTTCGTAATATTTTAGTGGGTGCGTATAATTTGTTTACATATTATTCATGACAATTTACAGCTAATAATTTTTTATTCGTTATGGTATAGCACACTTAAACAAATATCGTCTTGGTCTTGAGAATGTTTATCTTGGATACTATTTTAATATATATTCGTTTAATTATTAAGAAAACATTTACATTAATTAAAAATAAAAAAATATTTATATGGCATGGACGCAACAGGAAATCGTATAAAAGTATCTAGATTTTCTCTTTGATAAAGTTAATAAAAGTTAATTTATTAATTTTTACAAGATTTGGCAAAACTTTGATTAACGTGAAATTCGATGTAAATTTAAACAATAAGAAAGAAACAAAAACTAATTTTTATTTTTATTTGATATAAGTTCAGATTTATATGTAATATACAGATTTTAAAATATATTACACAAGTACAATTTTTCTAAGAAAAAAATAAAGTATTCAAATTTTAAATATTTTTGTGTTCAAAAAGAACCATCTTTTATCTTATTTCGAAATATGATTTGAAGAATTAAGATAAAGACCTCTAAAGAGTCACATGTCATATGTTTTCGATTAATAGTTCTCGGTTTTTTGTGATGGTATAATGTAACATATATATGTATCTATTAAATATGAATATTTACAGTTATTGATCAAATTTAAAAACAGAAATCTGTAGCTTACAATGAGATCTATACAATAATATTAAAAAAGCGTGTTTGTAATATATAATCTAAATCATTTATGTCAATGTTTCAGAGTGCAATAATAGTCGTTCCGAGGAACCGATGGATGGATTGACAGATTTAATTGAAGGAACTGCGTATTCTTATTTGGGAGATCGAGAGGCTTCTGTACGGTGTTATCGCAATTGTTTGAGACGACGATTACCCTCCAAAGATTCTCTGGATCAACATGTGAGCGCTTTCGCACTGTATGAGCTGGGGAATACGCTTTGTACTGGAAGTGTAAGTTTACATATGAAGCTTGTAATTATGTTTACTGGGTGCATCGATTTGAAGTTTTAATTTGTCAAATTTTTCATTTTGTAGAGTGTCGAAGAAGGACGATGTATTCTACAAAGAGCACTGTCTCAATATAAAGATTACGATTTTGAGAGCCGTCTAAATGTTCGAATTCACACGGCATTAAAGAAAGTGTCTTAATTTAGTGATGTAACTTTTAAAAATTTAAAATATATTTTGTGTAAACGAGTGTGCTAATTAAGTGTAATGTTAATCAAATTTAATCGTGATATTAGTGTAGTGCTTATGTTAAGAAGCACGAGTTACCGCAGATAATACTTTTAAAGATAAGCTACCAGTTTTTATAAATCTCTAGGATGAGTGATAAAATAATAAATTTTTAATGTATACACCTATACAGTTTGAGATGATAAATCTGCGATAGCAATAAATGAAAAAGATCCTGGGACTCTATTTTAGTAAATGGCACATAACTATCCTTCCATATATATATATAAAATTCCGTTTCCAAATATTGTACAAGGCTATGTTCTTCATGAGCATACTTTATTGCCGCGGCACACGTAAAAGCATATGCGCTTAATCATATAAGAGTCCATATGTTATCTAGTATACTCTAAAGCTAATTTAACGCATTTTATGAAGCTCCTGTGACACATATTATTTTTATAAATACATTAATTTTATTTATTTTACCAATTTGTAATAAAGTATAACTTTCTTCAAACCCCTAGATGTATAAAAAATATTTTTTATCCGCCTACAAAAGTATATTAACCATGATTGAAATTTTTGAAAGAATTGGAGTAATAAAATAGAACATGCAATTAAAAACTAAACATGTTATGTATGCTATTATTCAGTTTGTTAATAAAAAAGCTTTAATTATCGTTACAGACTGCAGAAATAGTAAGATTTTATACAAATAATATTATATATTTTTCTTTATCGTGATTGTAATGAAGGCGGTTATTTTGACATATAAACAAATCAATCTCGCGTTTAAAAAAGGCAAAAATAAATTTGTTGGTTAATGATTGTTAGGTTCAAGATATAATGACTTATGAAAATGCGTGCTTTACCGCAGGAAATTGTCCTTTACAAGCAAACTACTGTAGACAAGACCCATGGTATTTTAAGTTTATTAAACCTTTCTTTTCATTTGTGCTGTCAGTGATGTTAGGTGAGTCACTAAATTATTGCCGTCATTATAATTTTGTCATTAATACGATTATTATTTTACTGTGATTTTTTAGCACTATCTATGTCTCATTTATGTGAAAAATATTCGGCTACTAATGCATTTCAGTTAATAAGGACTGATTTAAGTTCATTAAGAGTAAACCTAAATTCAATATCGGTATAACAATATCATTCTTTGATTATGTATGTAGAAAAAAAAATTATATGATCAAACTGAGTTACAATGCTTTTCTTAGAAAGAAGTAAGAGTGTTAATGGAGTCAAGGGAAGAATTTAAAAATAAAATAAAAGAAATTGCATGTGTAATTCCCAAACTATCAGAAGCAGTTTTACAACTTAGAAGTGAAGTTTCAGAGGGTAAATAAAAGAAAAATGTAATTTTGGATTAATAATTTGAATAAATAAATACGCATGTGTACATATATTTGAAAATACAGGGATGTTAAAAACATTTTCGCCCGAAAACGTTAAGCAAATGGTAAACAAAGAATTACAGATTTATGATGCCGATAAAACTGGAAAAATGGACTTTGCTCTTGAATCGTCAGGTGATCTCAATGCTACAGTTTTCCTTTCTGATATTCATTGGATTGATTTATGTAGGTGGCTCAATTGTCACCGTAAGAGATACTGAAAGTTACACTCCAGATGGACCAATTTTCAAATTGTTTGGTGTTCCACTTTGTCAACAAGCACATCATCCTAGAGCAATTATTCAGGTTTTTTGTAATTATATTATATATTTTAGAAGAAAAAAGTTTTTGGCATTTCGTTATATATATATATCGAAATGTCAAAAACTCTTTTCTATATATATATATATAAAGCGGATTAATAGAATTGAAAAATAATAAGTATTTAGTTATGATTCATATTTCTATGCATCGTAAAAGTTCATAGCTCCTTTATTTTTAGTTTAAATAATATTCAACTTTTATTTTTTTGTAAATAATATAAAATAAATATTTAATTTAATTTTGTAAAGATAGGATAATAGTTTTGTTAGGGTCATATATAACTAAAAAATAAAATGAATCAACTTTAATATAAATTTATGAAAATATACGTACTTTCAACATAACACGTGTTTTGTATATTTATCTGTGTGACAGACTGGTGTACTCCCTGGTCAATGTTGGTCTTTTAAGGGTAGTCAAGGTTCTGTGGTAATTGAATTATTAGGATTTGTGTATATATCTGGATTTAGCCTTGAACACATACGTCCATCCAACACGCCAACTGGAGAAACATCAAATGCTCCCAAAGATTTTTCAATTTGGGTTAGTTTTTGAATACTTTTGAATACCTTTTCTTTTTCTTTACTTAAACATCGAACAAAATTAATAAAATTGTATTGACCAGGGTTTAAAAGATGTCAATGATAAAAACCCACATAATTTTGGTAAATATACTTACGATAATACTGGACCCATGATTCAATCTTTTGATGTCCAAGTAAATATTACAAATTTTATAATATGTTTTAATTAAAGTATTTCAAATCGTATTTATCATAACAATCATATCTGGTATAATTTAAAAATTTCTGAATAATTAATTTGTATTAAAACTTCAAATTTCTATTTATTTTTAGAATCAAATAGCAGAGTCTTATAATAAAGTTGAATTGAAGATTCATAATAATAATGGTAATCCGGTTTACACATGCATTTACAGAATCCGAGTTCATGGAATGCTTGATTCAAGAAAAATCGGAAAATAGTTATTGATACAAATCTATTGATTTAATTTTTAGCTATATTAAATATATTAGTAAGTATAGATCATTGCTGACTAAAACAATGTATATTCAAATAATTTTTGATAAGTATGTTTAGTATATACAGGTATAAATATGCCATTTAGAATAAAGAATATTTATTTATAATTGTATTACTATTTTTGTAGATTAGGTTATCATTAAAAACAAATAGTCATCAACATAAGTCCACTTAGTATATTTTCTTTGTACATTCTTACAATCAATCAATTATTTCACTTATTTTTATCTTCTGCGCGAAGTTACGCATCACGGATTTTTATCCAATTATTCATTTTCGCAATTTCAGTACTGCAATCTCTTGTACCTCAATTTTACGCATTTAATGAACTGTTGAACTCTTCGAGGTCAATAAAATCTCAAGAGTTTAATTTATGTTCTTAATAGTTCTCTCTTTGTAATATATTTGGATTACACGTTAAACGAAGCTACAGATATTTTTTCTTTTTCTGCTACATGTACTGAAAATATTGCGCGAACTGCGACGCTGATGATGCTGCTTTTTGGCAGAATCTTTTTTCAATGTATATATATTTATATTTTTTAACTTGTTTATTTACCATTTTATCATATTAATTTAACCAACGTTATTTTTTTAATTTTTAAAACCCAGCTTCATGGATATAATATATGCGATATATGAACAAAAGTGCAGTATTCTTTTGCTCTTAGTTATAATGTAATTGTTATACGTATTCTTTACAGCACATATTACATCTACACTGTGAATTGTTTTTATCGCTTCATAGATTTTTTTTATTTTCTTTTTCACTGTTTTCTGAAGAACATATGCAATACATCTTATATTTTTAATCTCACAACTTCTTTCTTTACTTATTTTATTATATGCAAAAAGGATGCACCCTACATGTTATTAGTATTAATTTATTTTTTAGTAGTTATAATTGTTTATTACATTTATTTTTTCTGTGTGTATTACACTTATACATGCTAACTACGTAAAATATAAGGAATTGAAGAAAACAAGATGAACAGTATAGAAAATGGCTTTCAATACGCCATATCAGATGCATAAGTACATATTCATGATGATGTACAATACCTACATACACTTCAGCTAACGTATAATAAAACTGCATTAGAGCGCCCAATTTTTTTTTATATTAGATAATTCGGAGGTCAGTCGTCTAACGCTATCGATATATCGAGATTCGGACGTGGTGCCAAGTAATTAATTATAATCAGCTCTTGATATTTATCTAAGAATGAAGCATAATTTACAGACCAATAACAATATTTTGAATAAATAAATATTATATAATTTGCTTTTGTAATAAATTTTACATACGATCCCGATCCTCACATTAGTTGATAATTTTTAAAAAAATGATTGTCAAAATATTTTATTAAAATTTTACGACTTCAGTGTTACTAAAGCGCTTTAAAAAAAATGTTATAGCTTATTTGAGTGTTAAGTTACAATATTATTATCAAATATATGGTTTTGTAATTCACTTTATTGATCTGTAGGTATTAAATGAATTTAATTAAAAAGCACATTTTGTCTATAAATATGTTCAATTGTTTTAAGCCGTTTGAAAACCATTCGATGAACTTTCATTGTGTTTTCGCACTTATTGGGACTTCATTTAGTTTAAAATAACTAACAAATTTTTCTACTTTTTACATATACTTTCTTTAATAAACGTTAAAATTAATTGTAATCATATGATTACTTTGTTGATCTATCGATTGATTAAAAAAATATTTACAAAATATTTACATTCTCTCATAAAATTCAATTATGAAATAAATTATATGTATGTTACACAATATAATAAGATTTATGTGCCGATCCACACAATGGTTGTTAAATTATCTTATGAAAAGTTATTTGTTCTACATAAAATGTAACTTAGTATAAGTATTTTAGTTTTTAATGCATAACATTTTTTAATTTATAATATCGGTTAGTTTTTTCCAAATTTAATAAGTTTCAAGTTGTAAATTTCGCGCAACTAGACTGTATATAGTGAAGACATCATATTTATAATTTAACCATCTTAATTTTTTGGCCTCAACCGAATTACGATTTCTATATATGAAATCTAACTCAGTGGCACCACTACCGAGCGAAGTTTCGTCAACGTTGGTGAAGGCATAGAGTTTCCTTTATACTCGATTATTGTTAAGTACGCTATATATAGTATCAAAATAAATCACACCAAGTGTATAGAATAGAATATCGTACATGTATGTACATAGAACTTTCTATTCTTGACGTTAGATAGCTCTTTCGTTTCTTTCTTTTTTGCATTCAGACTTCCTTTTATTAAACATAATTATGCTAATATACTTGTGTATGCTGCCTGTTAATTTTTTTTATTAATTTTCGCTGTAAAATCTCCATTTTTCTTAATATTAGGAAATACACTATAATTAAAATATATCACAGATGTTAATAAAAAATTCTCTACGAATTCAAAGCAGAGTACAATGGAGAATTTTTTAACTAATCGGCTCGACAAAGGGCCAGAAAGTGTATAACAACAAAAGTTATATATTCTTAAGAAGTTTTGACAGAGTAACGCCCCTACAACATCAAAGTCTCGGAAGTATTTTTCCTTCATGTAAAGTTGTAAAATTTTAGAAAAGTCTCAAAAATGTTGTAGAAAAGTGAGAGCGTGATGTTCAATATTTAGTATTATGAATGCTGAAAATAAATAATTTTTTTCAAATAAATTTTTCATAAATTGCGTTTTGTATAATAAAAAACTAAAATACAACACAGATTGTCGAGAATCGCTATTTTTTGCTAGAGCTTATAAAATAAAATTTGAAGGTTCTCCAAATATCTTTATAGAAAATAGTTATTTATTACAGAATATAAAGAAAACTGTCGCGAGATTTTACCTTTGAAGTTGTATTTTACTTTTTCGATTTTAGAAAATGTTCAAGGACAACTTAGGTTTGCTTATTTGATTTACTTTGCAGAAAATCATTCCCGAGACTCCGAGCGTTCTCACAAGTAATGAATGCCGCATGAAAAAAATGTATACAAAGTTATTTACGACGAGATCGTCTGCTTAAATTAAGTTTACTACATAAAGGCGTTATTACTCGTACCTATATTGTGCTTCGCATTGAGAAAAACTTTGAATTATGAAATTTAATTAATTAGTTAAAATTAGTAAATTTCATTATTTATATTTTTAAATAATTTTTTTATGAATAAAAGTTAATTATAATCTTGTGTAACTATATTATGTAACTATATTATAATATTCATTTGCAAAACATATGAAATGTTATTATTCCATACTAATTCGAAAAAAAGTTTGTCTCTCAAAGTCAGAAAAATTAATCACTAATATTTGTATAGCAAAAGTTTTTCTCGGCTTCAGGACAACCGACAATCATTTTATTCTATATTCAAATAAATATATTTTTGTAACAATCAACACGCAGAATCGATTGATTAATACCATCAAATGTATCTACAATATAATCGTTTACATAGTTTATTAAACTTCCACTTGTTTACTTGCTGTACACTTTTATATTTTTTCACTTGTATTTTCATGTAAATTTGTTCACTAATGCTTGTACTAAATTTAATTAAGCTTTTCTAGTATTTCTAGTTATAGTACATTATTACGATATTCCAATATGGTTTAAAATAGTATTAATTTATAATTTATTGGAATGATTTCGAATAAAAAATATAAATGATCGTACATAAATTTTAATTTGATACCTATGTCAGAATATAGCATTTTTATAAGTTATTAATGCATGAATAGTATTACGTTAAGAAATTAGGGCATATTTGACACTTGTACTATATCTTAAAATATAAGATAAGCTTATACATTGACTTCTTTAAATTGAAATGAAGCATGTCTTCACTTTTTAAATGTTTTGAAGTATTAATATTTATCCTTATTTACCATTGGCGTTTTTCACCGAGAGTTAACAATAATAGTTTAGTTTATAGATTGTCATAAACGTGGCCACAGTACGTTACGCTTATGTAGAAATATCATAACATTGTTTTTTAAAATGTCAGAGGATGTTTTTTTCTGGTATATTTACTTTTCAATTTGTGTTAAAATATTTATGTAATGTTTCTATTATGTTGATTTAGTTATTTTGAAGATGAATAGCAATTCTTATTGTAAGATAAATATCGATACTCATAAAATAATCTTGGTTTGAGTTGACAATACAATTTACATTAATGCTCGAATCTTTAACAAAACATGATTCATATGTTAAAGTAATGATATAATTGGTAATTCTCACAAAAACAATAGTTGACCAGTTGCAATATTTTTAATAAGAAATCTCGATAAGCTCAAACTTTTTAAGAATTAAAAAAACTTTTAATTCTGAAGTTTACAGGATGCCTTTGTTTTCTTTAATTATTATATTATGTGTTATAAAGAGAATATTATAATACAATATTGAAAACTTAAATCTTTAAATTATTATATTTCTTTTGTATTTCATGCTATGACATTATGGCATACATCACAGTGAATCTGTGTAAATTTTGAATTTTGTAAGCAGTATTAAAAACAATTTTTGTCTATATACATATGTATTATATGGAAATTATTATTTCCGTAAGAATTACTGAGACAAAAATCTTTGTTAACAAATTTATGAAATAAGAATGATCATAAAATTAGTTTTATGAACAAAATGGCTTTTTGATTTTTGCATTTCGCAATTTCTCCCTAAATAATGCGATAGTGACGAAAGAAGATGTGTATATCTGTGTTTATATAACAACTATATTGTCATGTACTACAGTCTTTCGAATATTCCATGAGTGGGTTAGGATAGCAAAGGATTTATTCAAGATCTTTATGAATTACTTTTTCTTTTTGAATTGGTCCTTGAATCAGTAACGGATTTCGCTAAGAAGACATCTTTATAAAGAACTACAACTTAATTCATAAGTTTTTGTATAGAGATCGTCTTAGTTAAGCTCGAGAATATTAAAATCTATCCAAAAATTCACTGATTAATCTTTATATTCATCATTTACATTCATAATTAATCAGTGAACTGGACGTAAAATAATGACAGAACTATTATCAATAGCCAACTTTTATAAAACTGGATACTTTCAATTTTCAATTGGAATTAAAATTAGTTATATCAGTTACTATACAATAAGTTGAATATTTATATTGAAATGATGCAAAGCTAAAATAACGAATCATGTTCATAAACTATCATTAAAAAAAGACACGCATATCGCGATAATATACATTTTGCAATTAGCATTGACAATCTATAGTTAAACTTAGGTAAGACTGTATCCATTGCAAGTATACAAGCCATTGATAAATAAATGGCCAGTTAGAAAACTGTTGCCCTCGAACCTGAATTACGTTCTCGCGTGACTCGAGATCTTGTACAAGCTACGCGGATAAAAGTGTTTGGACTAGTGCGTGATGACAGTGGCAGCAATTATACAGTTTGATTCGTTGATGGTCAGGATCACGGGCCTTACACCGCCATCCAGGTTTAGACGAGCGGGTCGGCCTGATTGCTACGTCTGCGCTCGTCTTCGGTCTGCTCCCCACCAGGGGTCAACTCCGGCTCACCGACGAGGATGTGCAGCTCGTTGGTGCTGGGTCCCGAGGCGGCGTTCACGTAACGCGGCTTCTCTTCTGCCGCGGCGATGCTCACCTCGCGAAGCTGCGAGAGGCTAGTGGGGGCTGCTCGAAGCCTCGAGGGCCTCCGCTCGTTTATCACCGACTGCACGTCCAGGTCCTCTGGCTCCGGCTCCGACTCCTCGCGGCGCTGCGCCTGGACGCCGCCGACCCCATAGCCCGAAAGTGTGCTCATCGATCTCGAGCCGCTGCAATTCCAATTGCAATGAATTCTACCGCTTGATTCAAAGAGGGACCGTAATGCGGATTAATCAACCGATTGGAAACATTATAATTTCATTTATCAAGTTACTATGGAGAATAACTGTAATTCTTCAAAAATAAATATTGCTATTTATATTTAGCTGCTACATTAAGAAAATACTATTGCATTGATTAATTGGTGTACCTTATGAACACAAACATTTTGGGGAGCAACTTAACTCTAGGTAATTATTATCTTATCAGACCATCAATCTGCCCTAGTTTGTGGCAATCCTAATTTTATCCTGTTATTTTTATACACAAAAGCGATATGATATATTTTATACTTCATACCTGTGTATAACACTTTTTCGATATCTTTTTTGGCGAATTAACAGTTGTATAGCGAGTATGAGTTTATCTGCATATGATAAATGAATCTAGATATTCTAAACAAATTTTATAAAGATTTTCTCATGTTCCATTTACATGATAGCCACATAAAAATATTTGCATTAAATTAAACGGTTGGGGAACTCACCTGGACACGATGGGACTGGTGTCGGAGGAAAACAGCTCGGGAGTCGGTATGCGAGCCTTGGCCGAGCCGAGCTCTGTCACAGGACAGAGGTAATTCTTCTGTTTGAGACTGTTGCTGGTATCGCCGGAAGTCGTCGAGTTACAGGATGGCCTGCGTAGCTGGATCGACTCCACGGACGACGGCCGCGAGGGGGGACTGACAGTGAGGAAAGATCGGTTCTCCGAAGCATCGGGACCATGAATCGCAAGGTGTTTAGTGCTTCCATAGGGGGTTAAAGCCGATGGTGAAGTTGCACCGCCACTTAAGAAGCCACCGTGGTTGGGTAAGATGCGCGGGACGCTAAGATTACTCGGGGGCTTGCGTATCAGCTCAGCGACCTCGAAGTGCATGGGTGGCGTGGAGAACATACCGCCGTGCTGGTGTTGCGAATGAAAAGTTTGTCGACGCTTCACCTTGAACTTGGATGGCTTGTTGTTCGCGCGCTGTTGGTACAGCGAACGACGACTATCGTCCATTGTTGATACGGACGCATCTATAGAGTTCCGAATGACACAAAACAACGGAAATTAGTCTATAGCAATATCAAATTATCTCTGACCACGAGACTGAAATAACACTATATTTCTAACATTTTGACATTAACTTTTGCAAATACTTGTTAGTTTTGAATGCAGTAAACCAATTTTGCAGCTTGTTTAGTAGCTTATCATAATACAATCTCTAGCATTTTAAACATTTAATAAGATAAATTTACTTAAATTCAAAATAAAAACATAATCTGTAATTAACGGTAATTTATTTATTAAAATAGCGATGGAAATAGTTTAACCGTTTATATTTTAGTATTTTGATTTTTCTATAAATCTTTTAAGCTTTACAGTCATTATGAAAGAAATATATTTTTATCACAGTATAATAATATTTTATATAAATTTATTAAAAATTAATATTTTAAAGTGATTACACTTGCAACATGTATGTGCATGCCTGTGTGAATATGCGCCTTTTTGAAATTCAGCAATACAATGAAGAAATTTAATAAAGTTGTATCGAATAAAGGTAGTGACTGAGTTTAATAAACAGAACATTATGGTTTGAATAAAAAAAGTTGAATTGAACTAATACTTATCGAAGGGTGCTTCGATTGCAATTTAAGGTATCTCTGCAAATAGTGCAGTAGTGTTAAACCTGATACAATCAATCATAGCTGATATAGGAATGGATTTTGATACAGCAGATATAGAAATTTAGTTAAAATAATTAATATAAATAGATAATTGTTCTTAATCAAGTACATTAATATATAAGCATAAACTGATCATCTTCAGATGATTACAATGTGAGTTACAAGAATATTCACTTGAATATATATTAAATAAATTAGTTTAACAAATAACTTTTTTAAATCTTGTATAGTGATAAGTTTAACTATGCAATTTTTTTGATAAATATTATATTTTCATGTAAAAAAAATTCACGTTATGTGAATTGAAAATAGATATACTTTATTAACAATTTAATTATTAAAATTATTCACATAATTAATCCTTACTATCCATTTAATTAGGTTCATTAAATCTGCATTTCATATACATCTATTATATACGTGTATGTATTACTTTTATTGTGATTTGTTGGGTTAAAATAAAAATCGTGATAATAAGGTGATAAAATAGAATAGGATTATTGCCAATGTTACCTCCTATAAGATCGGAATAAGATAGAAATTTAAAAAAATAAAAATCTATCATCGAAGTTGAATAACCATGTGTTGTTAAAACAAAATCTGCTGCAAAAGAAAAATTACCCTAATATTTATGTTTAAAAAAGTAACTAAGAATATAAGTATAAAAATTAAGAAAATTTCTGTAAAATTCATTATAAACAAAAATTAGGCAAGCGTTGTATAATTCAATAACATTAATAATGTTATTAAATATAATAGAGGGATATTTATAAAATACCTTCGGTAGTCTTCTCTTTCTCAGCAGGCGGATTGTAGATGAAGTTGGAAGGGAGAGATCGAACTTTGGACAATCCTGTGCGGACCTCAGAGAATTCGTCCGATCCCTCGCCATCGACTTCTGCCTCCTCCTCTTCTACCAGAAGTTCCTCCAGCGGTTCCTTTCCTTTCCGCTTGCTGGGTTCTTCCTCTTCCTCCTCCTCGTCTTCTTCCTCTCGCACTTCAAGTAGTTCCTCTTGTTCGGCGGCAAACTCGCGCTCGAGTTGCGTTTCCATATCAAGTTCATCTTCCATCTGCAATAATGATGTAAACTTGTTTCATGTTGCCAAACATTATTGTGCAAGTTATTGTCGCATAAATAACAATGTATAAATGGATTAGAAAATTGGCGATACCAAATTAAATATAATTCATGAGAATATTTTTTTAAATGATATCAATTTCCGTAATATTTATTATTTGATTGATAATTAATTGGATGTAATTCGAGATGGGATTACATTATTGTTGTTGAAGGTCCACAATTTTTTTACATATATTTGGTTATCTTTCTTCAATTTTTGTGTATCATTATTTATGTAAATGTATTTATATACATATTGATTGGATTTCCTGTACTTATTTCTATATCTTCTACAGTACCTACATGACAGAATTAGTTTCGTATATACTAAGAATACTATTCCATTAATATATTCCTATTATACTAATACTATTCAAAAGTATGTAAACTAGAACTATAAAAAAAACACTGCCATATTGTTTTATATTTCAATTAAATTCAATCAATTTGGTCCGTTTAATGAAAGTATATATTATACAAGCTTATATTTTTCATTTGATATCAGCATTCTGCAGAAAGATCTTACCTATTAACTAAGTACTCATTACTTACTTGTTTGTGACTCTCCTCGAGGTGCTTCATGAGGACGGCTACGACAACATTAACAAGGACGAACTGGGCCATAAGAACAAAGATAACAAAGAATATCGGGGCGATAATGCTGCTAACACAGCAATTCTTCACGCAGTCCGCGGCGTCGTCACAATTATCCCGCAACGTATCCTTCATTATACCATTCCAGTTATCACCGGTGGCTACCCTGAATAAGGTGAGGAAAGCCATGCCGAAGTTGCTGAAGTGGGCGTGTTCCCCAAGCCCTTGACATGGCATCTCATCACTGCATTCTGGAAGCAATTTCAAATGCGATTTTTAAGGAGAATAGGCTTATTTTGTTTAATAATGAAGGATTATCTGGACTTCAGTTACTGGAAGTACATGTTTCACGAAAATCAATTTGTCTTGTGCTTAGTAATGATATGTTTGTAATGAAGGTCATACTTCTTAAATCAATGGCACAAATAGTATGTTATTAGACTACTTTTAAACTCTTTACTGCATAGTACTGTATAATACTAACAAGTTTATAATATTTTTAAACATTTTTATATAGACTTTAGCTTTGTTAAATATTATGATCATAAAAAACTCCTATATAAAATTGAATCTGTTACAATACCTTGAAATTGTAAAAACTGTTTTAAAATAGGTTACTTATGTATTTATAGAATTATTTGATTTATATAATTTTTGTGCCATTACATACCTAATCGTCCAAATAGTTCAACTCCGAGAGCAGCAAAAATAAAGAATAATAGGAAGAACAGTAACCCAAGGTTTCCAACCTGTGGTAATGCTTGCATTACTGTATCTAATAGTGCTCGAATGCCTTTAGCCATTTTTAGCAGCTTTAACACTGAAACATGAATAGCCGTTTAATATTTAATTAAGACAGAAAAGTTCGCATAAAACAGACCTCTTGCTATTCTTAGGACTCTCATAACACGTATGATAGTCGGATTTATCGGGATTATTTTTGACTCTACTTCCTCCAGTACGATGCCCACCACCGAAAGTATAACAATGCCGATATCCAGTTGATTCCATCTATAAAAAGGCAGTCGTTAAAGGCATCTGACCTAGAGCAAATTGTTTTGGAAGGATCATTAAGTTAAATTGCACGTGTTTACGAACTTGTCCTTTAGATAGAGATGGATTCCGAGGGCGACCAGCTTCATGAAGGATTCGAGGATAAAAACAGCCGTAAAGAAATAGTTAAATATTTTCAATGTGTAGGTCAAGGCTTTCGGCATCATATAAAACTCCATCGCCATTGTAACAACGTTTAAGCCGATTACAGCGGCTATCGCAAGATCGAAATATTTCGAAGTGACGACATTGTGAACAAACAGACGCGACTTTGAATAATTAGTGTAATAAGGCGGTTCGTGCATTTCTGAAACCCCAAGGACAATTATTGCGGTTTTACTGATCATTATTAATCGAATTTTGTAGAGAAAATAAAAATGGACATACTTCTTCTTTTCTTCTCCATTTGCAATGCACGTTTAGCAGCTCTTCGTACTCTTTCCTCCTTCTCTTGTTCTTCTCTGCATCTGTGGAAATTTTCGACGACCACGCCGACGAACATATTGAGTACGAAAAATCCGACTAACAATATGAAAGCGATAAAGTAGAGCAGTCTCCATTCTGAATAATTCTCTATAGGCTAAAGGGATTCAAAAGTGAAGGACAATTAAATGTCAAGGTCTTACAAAGAGAAACAGTTAAAACAATACAACATGTGCAATGCCTCTTGCTTGTATATGTACCTGCTGATCAACTCCAACAGCGTCGAGGCCCGTGTACATGATGTTGACCCATCCGTCGCGCGACGAGAGGACAAAGAGCGACATAAGAGCCTTGCCGAGATCATCGAAGTTGTACTTTCTATTGAGCCAGACGTTACGCTTGTCAGAGAGACACTCGGTCTTGTTGCGCACGTTCTTGATCTCGGGACCATCACAGTAATAAAAAGCACCCTTGAACAATTGCACGCCGAGTATTCCGAAGATAACAAAGAACGTGCAGCATATGAGGACAATGTTTCCGATCGGCCGGAGCGATGATAGAAGCGTTTGCACGACGAGCTTGAGCCCCGGTGCGCGGTTTATCACTCGCAGCGGCCGCAACGATCGCAGCAACCGAAACACCTGTTCGCAAAGTCTACTCGTTAAGCCTCGGTCTCTGCTTTACCCGAGGTCAGGGCCCCCGCTTGTTACGATTCACCGATTAATTTCATAGCGTTTCGGACTGAAATTGTTTTTCTGCCGTAATGGATATTTTTGTAGGCGAATCTAGGAGCCGTCGCGAATAATAAATTACAATCGTGCAGGTAGATAATAGTTTCGACTACCTATGCTTCCCGAAACGATGAATGTGGGCGTGACCTCGAGGTAGAGTGTTATATACAGAACAATGGTTCTCCGAAACGCGATATCGGATTAATCCAAGGGGAATATCTCACCCTCAATATGCCAAATATCCGGGGGCTGCTCGAAGAAAGAAGTGACATGCCGAGGTCGATTATAGATATTACTACAAGCGACCCATCCATTATGTTCCATCCCGATGTGAAGTAAGCGTCCGGGCCATAAAGCATCCCTGCGGCGACTACCTACAAATCGACCGAATAATTGCTGCCTGAGTAAGCGGAAAAAGCTCTTTCGGTGCTTATAGAAAGTTTGGCAGTCTCGACAAATGAGCCAGTTCGATGGAATTCTGATGCTGTACCAATATCTTTTTGAGATGAACTGTGTGCACTATTTAAGAGCAGTCTCAAATAGTTGCAGTATTTCAAATCAAATTTCCAATGGCTTTAAGTATCGAACTACGGGTATATAATTAACACTGCGGTTCTTTATATAAAAGTACTTTAAGTTTTTTCTTGTACATGATCAATCAACCAAGGGATTATGACAATGTGAACGTTACTAATCCCAATAAAGGATAATTGAGAGATTTCCATATGTCGGCGTGTCATTTTCAACTGCTATTTACATTTTATGCATATAGATACAGATTTTATGGTATAAATATTAATATGAATGTTAAAACAGAAAATAAAATTTATACAACGAGCGACAATAATTAAAAATGAAAAAAGTTGTAAATAATTAACCTTGACAAACATTTCTACAGCGAATACAGCGGTAAAAATGTAGTTAGCACTGGCGAGGAAAACCCTCTCTCGACTGTCGGGCGGAATATTGGGTCGCTCCATCGCTAGCGTGATGCAGTTCAAGCCGATAAAGAGGAGAACAACGTTGTCGAACCACTTCTGTTCGACGAACCAGTAGCAGAACACGCGAAACCTGCAATCAAAGTGTTCCGTCCGTGATTACCGCCGCGAAGAGCCGATAGTCCACGCGCGTCACACGCTCTCGTACGAACCTGTTGTTTCGAGGGAAAAGGTAGAGCGAGAAGTCGTCGCGCTCCTTGAGGCATCCCTTGGGCTCAAAGAACATAAAGATCTTCTTGATGCGCTCGGCGCTACCGACGCTCCCGCGGCCTGCGGAGGAGGACGTCTGCTCGGGTGGGCCCTCGCTCCCCACCTCGGGCTCCTCCTCGGGGAGGCGTTTGATGCGTGGCAGCGGCCCGATGTCGAGGCCCAGGTTGTTCAGCGTCCTCGGGACTTCCTCGTACGCGTGAATTTTGCGTGACTGCGATCCCGCCTGCTGCGAACTACGCCGCGACAGGTCCTCCGTCCAGCGCATCTGTGCAACCGAGCGGAGCTTGCGTTGAACGCTATGCATGTATACATAAGTAATTATTGCGTGAACAAGTTTACGCACTTGATTCGATGTGGGCGTAAAGCGGTGAATGGACGATCTCCGGCTCCTAATCGAATTGTGCGGACTAAGGCTACAAATGTTGGTTGTCATGGCAGTTGTGCGATTATTCGGAATATCACGATGAGTATCGTTTCTTATGGAACCATGAAGGTAACCCCCGTTATAGTTGGTGTGATCCCCGCAACTTCTAAAATTGGTGCACATTTTACTTTAAGGAATATTTTACACATTTTTTTCAAATTATTTGCATCAATTTATGGCATGCAATATTATTTATGACGAAGAATATTGTATGAATGTTCTACGGTTTGATTTTTTTGACAATACATAAAGTGCTAAAAGCTGAAAGTAGGAGATCTGGCTATTAAATAACGAGGCGCATATACTATTATGAAAAAGAGTTTCATTGTAAATATTATTCTAGAATCAAATTTCCCCTTCAATGTACTCCCCTACTCTTACCAAACATTGATCCATTTGTTTTTTTATTGATCAAACCAAAGCTGACAAATTTAATAACTTCGTTTACTTTTGCTTTACCTTTTCTGTTGACTCGAATTGAGTTTGAGCACTAGTTTTTAAGTTCATGAATTGCCGCTTTGTTCTTCACGTTTAATTTATTACGTAAAATTTTTTTGACAATTTCTTCATCGGCGTTTACAGTCTAAGCAATTATCCGAAAGATTATGCGATGATCTCTGCGTATAATTTATTTGATTTTGATCACTGTTTGCGGAAATGCAACAAATGCAAATCGAGCTAAACATTGGCCATTATCGAACTTCAGAAAATCGCTATCTCAATCGAAAACATGTACGTGAGATAGCAAATTCTCACCATAGGCCTATTTTAACAACTATAGAACTCAACAAGAACTCGACAACTATAGCACATACAAAATGATTTTATTTTAAAAATTATCCTACATTCAAATGAGCCTCTTTCATTTACACTCATCCAACGTTAAATATAGTTCCAATTGACACTTCTAGTTATCTATAGCAATGCATTTTCACCACCCCGTTTTCTACTCTTTTAGAACGCCTTTATATGAGCGAATTTTTGATATTTAATAGCCAGACCACATATTTAACTGTACAAAAACTATGATTTGGTTGGCAAGTAAAGACAAATGCGCAAAAAGCAAACTTACAAAGATTTGCGACCGACGCTACTTCTACCATTATTAAGGACCATAGTTCTTCCTAAAGATTCCTCCTCCCACTGCGACCATCTCTTTCTTCTTAAAGAGGGCCTCGAAAGGCGCCAAGAATACCCTCTTTGAATCCTAGGTGGACTTTCCAAAATAATAAAATATGCAGTAGGGAACATTTGAGTTTATAGTTAGTCAATTTTCTATGATTTACATAATACAAAATTAAAAAAGTGTCCTAATATTTGAGAAGGATGCATTACAGATTAATAATTTGTTAATCGTTAATGATATTAGATTTAAATAAAAAATGAACCAAAATTAATAGATTATATTTAAAGTTATTTTCATAAATCCTACATAATTAGTAGCATTTTACGATCATATAAGTGATCTAATATTAGAAAAAGTTTTTTTCTAAAACATTTCAAGATACGATTATACGTATATATAAAAAAAATTTACAGTTGTAAAGATTTTAGGTTACTAATTTATAAAAATTAAAATTGTGTATAATATATAATAATTAACTGTCAAATAAAATAATAAATATATTTATCTAGATTTTTATTGTACTATACAGGTTACCAATTAGTCTGTCTTAATCGAGTTCTTAATTAAATCATCAATAGAACCATGCATTGATAAAATTTAGAAATAATTAAATTCAATAATATTTCAATTATACCTTGAAGTGGAACATTCTCTTGGTAGTGTTGAATTGACACCGGCATTAACAAGACTAATTCGTCTTGAAGATTGACAAGCTAAATTATTCGATTGTACTTTATTGTTGCTGTCTCGGGGTGGTTTAAGAAAACCAGAATAAATACTGCATTGACTCTGTTTTTAAAACATGATTAAATAATATTAAGTATATCTAATATTATACATACAATAGTAATATAAAAAAACAATTGGAATTTTCAGTGATGAGTTTCGTTCACTTTTATTATTGAAAATTCAGTGCGACTTTTCATAACAAAAAATGTCAAATATGTTTATTGTATATATATATATATATATATGTATTAAAACAAAGTAAAAAGATTCTGCATGCATCGTTAAAAAATTAAATTTATTTTTATACTATTAGTTATTAATTAAAAATAACTGAATTACAGTTGCGTCAATTGTAAAAGTTTGGTGATAAAAATTGAAAATTCAATACATACTTAAATGTATAATATAAAAAGCAGCTCGTTTGGCTGCTCATTTTTAAAGATTTGTTCAGTTTTTAGATGGTCAAGGTAATTTTTAATAAAAAAAACTTAGCTTTTATCAGAAATCTCATTTTAAGTTTCAAATAACGATGTGGACATAAGTAAGTTCTGTCTACATCGTATTGAAATATCCAGATTCGATCGCAAGTGATGATATTTTGAAGCGTTAATAAAACTAAAAAGTAAAAATAATAAATAAAACTTACAGATGATCGATCTATGGATTCAATCGAAAGGGTCGTTGGGTAGATAGCCCGGAAGTTGAGATCCCGACAGGTAGTATCGAGAGTAGTATTGGGCGAGTCCTGCGGTGTGGCAGCGGTGTGCGTGATAATAGGAGGCTGGTTGCCGTGGCCACCGCACCCAACCCCCATCATCTTGCTCTCCTTTTGGATATTGCACTTCAGTTCGTCGAGAGCGTGATGCTGCTTCCACGCGTGTTGAATATGTTTTTCCTTACTATAATTATCTTTGAACTTCCGCAACTCCTCGCAACTCTGCCAAGAATTCTTATGATCCTTGAAAGAATACATAGACAGAAATAACCCATAGGTTACCCATATTACGTCAGCGCAATACCCGAGCGAGGGATGTAACCTCGAAGCGTTGAGGCGGGTCAGCGCGCGTTTGTTTTAACGGAGAGGGGCTGTGCCAGCGCGCCGGTAGGCAGGCGGGAGGAATGTACGTCGGAAAGGGAACAACAAGGGACGATCGGAAAATGATATCGGCTGTGGGGGGAGTTTTCCGAGGGAGATTTGGCAAGTTGAGTTGAAAAGGAACCGTGCGCGAGGAGGGGTCGCATTTGCGCGCGCTCGCAACCGGACCTGGGGACACCAGGCGCTGGGGCCCGGTGTTCCCTCTAGCGAAGATGACCCCGTGTCCGACCGGCAGCGAGCGGCGCCGTTAAGAGCGGGCGACTCATTCCCTCGAGGGGGAACTGTGCGCGGGGAAGGGCGAGTTCCTCCCCGTGGTCCTGGAGCCGAATTTCTGGGGGAAGGAGCAACGAGACCCCACTTTAGCATACATCGAGGTACGCTACGTTAGCCGCGATGCGGGTATAGGTCTGGGCGTGAAGCGCGCGGAATGTGCGGGTCCGCGTGACGCCTACGCCGAACCGGGACGGCAACATCGCGAGAAACGCGACTGTGTTGTTGACTCGTCGAAGCTTAGCTTGAAAGGAGCGGGCAACGTCACCGTAAAACCCTTTATGATCTTAGTGAATTTAACCGGCATTCCCTTACTCCCCTTGGCCGAATCCTCAACAATTAATATACTTATAATTCGTTTTATTTAATAAGTTGTATCAGGAACATCATTCTATAATTTAAAATGGAAATATAGATACAACGGGATTTTGTATACCTGTGTAAAAGTGTCACTATCAGAAACAGAATGAGACCGTGAGATTCTGGAGGATCCTTCATCGCTGCCTAATCCAGCTTCTTTAGCCACAAGTTTAGCTAATTCTCTTTGTTCTCGTTCTCGTCTCTCATTTCTCTGCACAAAAAATAGTATTAAAAATGAAGATATTTAAAAATGAAAACTGTCTATTATAGTGCAATGTGAATGAAAATAATTGTTCAACAAAAGAATAATGATAAACTATAATAAAATTATTTTTTTTTAAATAATAATAGTATAATATGGAGTTTACCTCGGAAGAAAAGCCCTCGACTAATATAGCAACCAGTAGGTTGAACAGCACGTAGTTACCGAAAGTCATTAAAGCTACGAAGTAAAGAGCTGCCCAGTGAGACGTTTTCTGCATGCCGTTAAACAGAACGACATTCCAATCTTCCTGTGTTAGTATCTAAATAAACGAAACACGAGAAAAACGCAATGCAAGAATTAAAATAACTCATTCTTACGGCAAAGCTCAATTTGTCTACCATTTTGTGCTCCGCTCTTGTATATAACTGTCTCTTTATTTACTAATTTATTAAATTGTTTGATCGTTAATTTAATTGCAGACGCTTTTAAAGTAGAATCTCATTTACTTTCCTCTAATGTTATTGTAACAGTTCAAATGATCTTAAAATACACATTAAAATTAATACGTAAAATACAATGCAGAACGCTTAAAAAAAGTATAACGATAAAACAATAATAAAATCCTCCATTTTTATAGGAATTTGATTCATTTTCAGACAAAATCCTAGTTTTGTAAGATTACTGTAAGATGTTTGAAAGTATAAAAAATAATAATTATTCAAATGAATTTAATAATTTTAAAATACATGGATTACATTCACTACAAGTAATTAGTTATTTTTAATATGTTACAGAGTATCATTCTACAAAGTAATGTGTTTGATTTTGATATTATGTAATCATACAAAAAATGTTTTAAAAAATTATATTTTGTAGTTTTAAATAATATATAAATATAATTTAAAGTAAATAATTTTTTGTCTTATTTAGTATTAGATCATATTCTTTGGGCTTAATTTTTTTATTATCATATTTTTAACTATATTATTTACTTACGGCTTAAATTTAAAAAGATAGATAACTGTTTCATATTTACAACGAGTTGCACAAGAAACTAGACAAATCGAACTTAAGCTACCAGTAAGCGCATAGTCTCTGAAGAAAGTCGAGATTGAAAGATACGCAAGAAATTTATAAGCATTATACTTTTCGTCAAAATTATTTTCTGAAATATATAAAAATATTTAATGGCTAAAATTCGAACGTAGAAAAAGATAATTATGATTTAATATCGATGAGTAAAATTAAGCACGATAAAGCATTTATTTACAAAGCAAGATACATAATAAATGTTTGTATAAAAATAACCATTCAAGTAATAAAATAGAAAGTGTATAATATATAGTAGGTGAAATTTCAGTTGCGATCTTGTGACAAAAAGAATCAATATTAACAGCACAGAAAATGAATATAAAAACACATACGATAAATTCTGTGTAATGAAATTTTAGTTGCAACAAAACAATAAAAAAGCTCGCGATTTGTACAATAATTGACGACACAGTGGATTTGAGTTCCGCTTTCTGTAAACTATGTCAAATGTACGCATAAAACATAAATGATATAGTTGCAAATAATCTAGTTATTTTTTTGAAATAAATCATATCATTTCTGGATTTCGAAAATAAAAATTAAATATTATTTTAGGTTCAAATTAAATTATATTCGTTTTAAAAATTATTAATATTTTGTTAGAAAAGTAGAGTAGTTGTTTTTTCTATAACTATAATAAAATACATTCATTGTAAATATTCCCTGATGACAATTAATACATCTATGTTATTTATTAAGTATTTGGAACAAATGTTAAAATGGATAAAGGGAGTGAGAAAAAGTGTAAGAGAAAGATATAGAGAGAAAGAGAAAGAAAAGAACCAGAGTGACTGAGATGTAAGGGAACAGTGGTACCTGAAAGACGGTTACAAGTGCCCAGATGATGTCGTTGAAATGTTTTCGATCACAGCGACATAAGGGGTGGCGTGAAACCACTTCAGCACAGGTGCAGGGCCGACTCCGGTCCGCCCACATGCAAAACTTACCCCCGAACAGGTACATCCCTAGGATGCTGCAACCGAGACACACAATTCCCCAGGGCCTAAAGTACACAACTTTTTCTTCTCGGAACTCGGTGCACGTCCGCGTACTTATTTTTGTACACTATTGGAGCCCGCCCGTAAAGCTTCGACGACCGCGACTTTATTTTATTTATTGTATTTAATTTTATACTATCTATTCAAATATTTAGTATGTCAAATATATATACTTGTTTATATACAATCTGTCTTATAATTCCTTGTCTCCAGCTGTACCACGGGATAGCTGAGGAAATTCTAAACATTATTTTTTACGATCGCGAAACTGTTAGATGCACCTCCGCGAAGATACCAGTGTTTAAAAAATGGTAAAAATCCAGCCTCCGCGACCGAAAAGTGCGGCTTATTCGCCGCAGTGCAGCCAATGATAGTAGCGGACAATTTCGGCATTCGACAAATCGGCACGTGTCTAAGGCTGGAGGGCGGGGCCAGGCACGTTGCTTGCCTTGCAGTCCCGATAGCTGCGCCCTACTCTCTCGCATTGACTATTTCCTCTACTCTCGTTGACTCCGCTGCGGCGAGAATGCCGCCCTTTTCGGCCGTGGAGACTGGATTTCTATCATTTTTTAAGCACCTGTATTTTCGCTGGGGTGCATCTGACAGTTTCGCAACCGCAAAAAAAAATGTTTCGAATTGCCTCAGCTATCGCGTCGTATAGCTGGAGACAAGGTATTAAAAGACACCTTGAACAAAACTCACACTTGATATTTATTTGTATTTTGGAAAGTTATCAAACTGATATAAGTGAAAATTTACGTATATATTCGATTGATTTTTGAAAAAAAGTAAAGTAAAAATGGTAGATATCCGCAAAGAAAACAGATTTAATATACAGGTCATTTTCAATCAGCAGTAATTGTATATTTTATATTTATGTACATAGCCTGCAAAAATGTAAAAAACACTAAATTACGTCGAAGAGAATAACATTTAGCAGAAAACGTTAAATATATACGTTTTAGAATTTTTCTTAGTTTTAAAATATGGTGACTTTGAATTTGGTATTGTTAAAAACATTTTTTGTTGATGTGGATTTGCCAAAATGAAAAAATTTAATCAAGTTATAACTAACTGATATTGAATGGTGCACTTTCAGTATATTAAACCGGTCATTTTTGGAAGTTTCATAAAAGAGTCAAAAAACGGATAGGGTACTTCTGATGTTAAGGAGAATCATCCAGAGCGAAAAGCTTATAAGTTACCCGTCTCTGAGGCAATCACTGAGATGCCTTTGTACTCCATCTCTATTCTTTTGCTTAAGCGAACGATATGGTGCTTTTAGTACAATGTTAGGCAATTATTAGTGCTTGTCTAAAGTAAATCTTAATCATTCATGGATATAGGTAGTTTCCTCCTATAATAATAGTTCATAATAAATGGTGATTAGCAGTCACATGGAGTATCTATATCATAGTCAAGGTCATGATCAACACTATATTTAGAAGCAAAATACAATTTTTTGCTCCTTCCAAATTCATAGCGAAAACTAGGGATTTCCTCATCAGAAAACGACTTTATGTTGATATAACCATCAAAGTCACCATCAAAGCCAAGTTTAATGTCGCCATTTGAAAGCTATTAAAAAAGTCGAAAATTTTCGTATTTGACATTTTCGCTCAAATTTCACTTCTTACGAATTATTTAGAACTTTCCACGCTTTTGTAGTACAGGATGTAATAAATCTCTCAGTAAACATTATCATACTTTTTTGTGCATAAATAACTAAATTAGAAGAAATTTTCAATAATTTTTTAATGTTATGTTTATAATATATGAGATAACAATGAATATTTTGGAAACATAATACGTTATAATTATTAGCTTCGGCTATGACAATTCGATCACTTTTCATTGAAATAAGTTAACAGTTATTAAACCTTAATGTAATACCATTTTCTTTGTATTGAAGAAAGATTCGATCTAAACAAATTTTAACTAGAAAAATGAAATTAATAACTACAATAAAATAAAATTTAAGTTTGTTTTATAAATATGCAATATCAGAGAACAAAAAATTTTTCAAAATAACTCGGTGCACACCGTAAAATGATAATGAAAATTCCCTGTACCATCTATAGACTCTATAGATATATGTAAGTAATTAATGCAAAATGATGCTATTGTAAAACTTTCTCAAAATTAGAATACAAAATGTTACAAAAGCATGATTACTGTTGGTGCGCAAAGTCAACGGACGAGCTCCGCAAAAGTTGCATAAAGCGAAAAAATTACTAATAAAATAGCGATGTCGATTTCGCTCAAAAGCACGAAAAAATCACATTCTGCAAAATCGGCATATTCAAGTATGTATAATATATATATATATATGATAAGAAAACGTATAAATACCAATTGTGTAACAAGAAAAATAAAAACAAATACAACTGAGTGTATAATTACAATATGCATAATATTTGGCATGTATTTTATTTTCTTTTATAGGTTTACTCAAAATATTAACCATTATTATATTTCATCAATACTGCAGAAGACATTCCTCTTACTATAAAAATAAAATCATGCGATTATTTGAGTTATGTGAACAGAAGAGTCCGAGTACCATTGCTTGCAGAATGTTGAGTTATGTGTTAGGTCATATAACGATTAATCAACTGAATACTCTTTTCACGTCAAAATATTGTTTATATAAGAAGTATTGTTTGTATAATATTACTATAGTTATAGTTTGCCGGAAAGTTTCATTGCTTATTCAATAATGTTGTAACTTTTAACAACTACTGTAAAGGACTAAATGTAATTTTTACATGTATATAAATCACCATTATAAATATCATAAAATAAATGGCTTATATATTTATTTTTCATAAATATTCAGATTTTCCAATTGCTAAAATCTTTTAATTTTAGCGTGATCAATACGTATACTCTCCCTGAAATTAAAAACTGTAATAAAAAAAGTATTATTCATCGAAAAAGTATAAATTTAAGATAAAGTTATTACAAATTTTGGGTTTTCAGTTGATATTTTCGTAAAATGACTATTAATACATCTTATGGTTCTATCATGAAGTGGATAAGGGATTCGAACAGAATACAATTAGACTATAATTATTTAATATTAAAATTAAGGCTGAATAATATAAAAGGTTCATTGTCCACTGTTTAAAAAAATTAATAAATACCTACTTTTTTCTGTTATACGAATTGTTGTAGGAATACAATAATATGTGTGATGTGAAGTATACAATAGGTCCTTTTCTATTTATTTTTATTGCCACGTTTAAACTGTGTAAAAATTGCTGCTATATTATAGTTGTTTACATTTTTACTAGCTACATTACCTAAATATGTAAGACAACTATCTACCGAATACAGTTGCGAGTAATTTTTTTTAAATAATTTTAATTTCATTCTAATAAAATACAACAAACATTATAGATTTCAATGTATTACTAAAGGATAACATGGTGATGTAAATGTTTAAAGTGCTATATCGAAATATGTATAAATTTTTTTTCGTAAACTTTACTCTATAGTTTTACTGTACACATAATTTCTCTATTTTATTTTCGTAAATTTTTGTTATTGGCGAGATTCTTGACATTTGTTTATTGTTGTCGAACTGATATCGTCTTAGTATATAATATACTTTCTATATTCTTATAGTGTACTATGTTGTTACATGTCCATTTTGTAATGTACCATAGATGCACATTATATCGGTATCTGCTGATTGAATTGAGAATATTCTAGTATTCACTCTATTGTGAAAGACTCAGAAATGTTTTTAAAAATATACTAATAATTTGTAATTCATTAAAATAGATCAGGCTTTGACGACGTTTGCAGTACAATTTACATCGACATAAAGGGCGAAAGGCTCTCACTATCATGCAAAGCTCTAAAATGTAACGAATTGTTGCGAAACAACTATCTACGTATTGGAGGTATAATATTGAAGATTGTGCTGTGTTAATCGAGTAGTTTGTATAGTTTTTTTGTATTAATAAAAGACATATTTAAAAAATGTCCAAGAAAATTTTTTATAATTATAAATGAGCATGATTTATGCAACACACAAAACTGAAAACTGGTATACTATATAGAATATGACCATCACAATATTATTAGTGTTTTTATTATTCTCTTTTATTACTACTTATCGTTATTGTTTAACACTAAAACTAAATTCACTCATCATGTTCTAATCCTTATAAACCGCGGCCTTTATTATCGTAAGTAGAATTCAGACAATGATTCACAAGTTGTATCGATATTTTAGTTATAGCATAGGATATTCTCCGAACAGTGAATATTCGGGGATTTGCAAGTATTAGTAATGTTTACATCGATAAACAAGTTATAATTATAACTAATAGGCGCAGTGAATCGAACCAACATTTTATCATGTTAAGAAAATATTACAAAAATTCATCAGTATCTTGAAGAAAGGTGGAAAAAGTTAAAAACTTGCTTCGATGACGATTGTGAAGAACCTTGAAATTCATATGCATAGCATTTGTATCAATGAAATATTAGTTAATTTAGTTGTGTAGGATAAACAGGACAAATAGAAAGTGAAATATGTAGAGCCTATCTGAAACAGCCAAAAAAGGTAAAAAACAGTATCGATAATCAAAACTGTATTTCTTCTGAATTTATAAAATACTATAAAAATAATATTGTTAATCTGCCTAAAAAATTATATTTCTTGTTTGTGCGGGATGGAGTGAAAATTAAATGAATTCGTATACCTGACTATTGTGATCGTCGCTCTCGAGAAGTTTAAAATAATTACAAATTTTTCACAAATTTTTCAGTGAAAGTGGCTGGCCGTCATTATTTTCAATTAATTTTAATTATAATTTAAAATTATTTTATTCGCGATTAGTTTATAATTTAGGCTAGATTGAAGTTTAATTATTATATAATAAATGAGCGGGATTTGCATCCCAGCCGAGCTGTGTGTGAAGGCCCTTTTCAGGGACATAGGCCACGTCGCCAAGGCGCTTCGTGAAGGCTTTAAAGCCTCCTATAGAATCTGAGTCGGAGTGTACGGGACTGTAAGTCCCGCGGCCTTCTTTTTAGCAATGAAGGAAGGCAATATCTTAATAGGAGGGAAGGCGTTCGCGGCTCGTGGCTCGGGTGTCACGAGTCTAGCGGCCGCGAGTTCCATGAAAAGGGGGATGGGGGAAAACGATTTCAGATTCGAATTGAAGCAGAAGCCGAAGCCCGAATAATTATTGAAAATAATTTAAATATTTATTTACAACCATTCCTTATCCTCAAGAAGAACAAACGCACACAATATTCTTTATTACATATTTAATAACAAAATATTATTAGTAATCAAAAGTATATATGGGCGTTCATAAAACTAGAATTGCTGAGGAAAAAGAGAGAAAGCATAAGGAAGCATTACGTGAGAAATAAATTGTGAAGGGGATGCTGTGAAGAACTGTTGATTAAGGGAACCACAGAAAATTGGAGAGTTTCTGAAATGAGAATTCTGAGAGATTTTCTTAAATGTACCCTGAACAAAGTTTCAACCTTACTCGCTTACGATATATTACTATAGCTAAAGTATTGATAAATATTAAATTTATAAAAATTAATTTATTAAAAATAATAATGGAAATATATGTATAATATTTAACATATTTTAATGGACATTTTAATAATCTTATATTTAATAAGAAATTATTATTTTTTCATTTTAATGTAATTTCAAAACAATATTAGTCTTATAAGAATGAAGCTTTTACAGTATTAAGTTTAATAATAGTATATACTTTCAATTTAATTGAAAATACATGATTTAAATATGTTAATCAAATAAGAGTTTGAATCTACACTGTAGCAAAAATGGTTCGTCTCTTATTATACATGGTAATTAATGTTAGATGTATAATTGTCGCAGACGATTGAATTTTCTGTATTAAACTAACGGTTCGTGCATAAAGCGTAACGTGCGCTCTATGAACATTGATACGATAAATATATATATCATGACTTTTGTATAGCATATGCAACACACAATATTGTTAAAAGAAAAAACATGTTTAAACAGCAGTGATTTGAAATTAAGAAGCGCACAATGAAACGAGGCTTGTCTCCGCATGTCTAATAGTTGTCCTTTACTTTTATATGAAATTGCTGATAACTAGAAAATGTAGACAAACACACGCACGCAGATGCACAAAAGTGTATTTTGTGAAAAATGCAAGACGTGAACCTTAATAAGCTTTAAGCAGCGAGAAACATTAAAAATAGAATCATCTGCTCGTTATGCATAAAAACTTATAATAATAAATGCAAATGATTTTCTCCTTAAAGCAAAAATTTCGGCAAAAGTAGTTTTTTTATGTAAAGCCACTTAATTAATTGCATGTAAATACGAGAACATAGCAAATATATACTCATTTATGCATGTAGACGTTGATTGTGGATGCGAAGCACTCATATGTTAAGGTTAATCTTTGCTATCAGAAGCATTAAATAGCATGCTTTCTCATAATTGTTTCTTAAATGTATAGTTATTAATTTTTTACAAATGCGTTTGAATAAAAAAAAATTATATAAACAAGTATAGTGGCGGTTTGGTTATAAGCGAATAAAAACATTATATACCATCAGGAAATCGTAGCCTCTTTTTTTCTATTAATCTTTTTCTTTCTCTCTCTATCTTTCTCTCACTCCCTAACTTCTTATTGGCATAGGAAGACACATACCAAGAGACTAATACGTTACCTTCGCCTCTTCATTTCGTTATTTGTTTTTAACTTATTAATGTAAATATAAACTTAATTTGCACAACAATATTATTGTAATAAAACTGTTTTTTGTAAAAAATATTGATCAATTTTAAAAGATACAATTTAAATATGAAAAAGTTTCAAGGGTTAAAACTAAGAAGCAATAATATTTAAAAATTCTCTCTTTTCTTGCGTTCCAAAAATTACAGTATACGAATTTGTATTCATTCGTAGCATTACATTTTATTTATCTTTAAACATTAAAGTAGAAAATTAAATGCGAAAAGCTTATTGAAATCAATTATTTACGTTAAATGGTTTTTGTTTTTGAAAAATTAGCCTGTAAGTACCTGAAACACCGTCACTATAGCCCAGAGTAACGAGTCAAAGTTTTTTCTATCACATTCGACGTCAGAGCCGCCATTCATCGTTTCACAGAATTTGCAACCAAACAGGTTCATCCCGAGTATACTACAACACAATGAAACGTGCGATGTACTTCTTTATTCATTCGGGGTGTCCTTTTTTCGACTAAAATCAGTAGAGTTTTAAAGATCAGTATCATATTTTTGTTTTTTTTTTGCTCAGTTCTTTATCATGCAGGCGAAGCATTTGATCACAAGAGGGTTTATTTCATTTGAATTATTTTTTGCAGGCAAACAGTACCTCTTTAGATTTACATTTACCAAAATCCATTGCGAACCACAATATTTATAAAACCTTCTTTATCGAAAACTTGTGTTCGTACCTGTTTTTATTTTCGCCATAATTACAAGTTTAATTATTCAGTATTGGCATTGCATAAAACTGTTAAGACAATAAACAATTAAAACATACATTTGTTAAAACAGATGGAATTATCATCAAATTTTAAACCGCAATTCGAAAATAAGAAACCCCAATAATAATGAAATCGATAAACAGTAATCAATACCAAGTCAGAACTTTTTATAGAATGCTAAAGTAAAGTTAATAATCGACTAGCATAAATCGGAAAATGATCGCACGACTATCTAAATGTTCACAAGCTCAAACCTGCAAATGAATATTGTTAATAAAATAATCTTAATGTTTAAATATTAAGAAAATTTGAATGAAAAAAATTAAGCGTGAGCTGCTTTATGATAAACTAAGAGAGAAAAAAGTAATATACGTAAATAATTGTATTAAAGGCTATTTCATCAAACATAGAACATGTCTTCATAAAACATAGATTGTGTAAAATATATAAATACAATTCTACATGATTTAAAAAGTATATTTTACTAAATCTTTCAAAAAATCATAAACACGTGATATTCGTCAAATAAATAATATGAAATCAGTAACAAATGAATTAAACGAAAAAGTTATAACGGATACTTGCAAGCTCTCTAATATCGACTATTACACCGAGGCATTATAATCAAGACATAGTGGCCTGCATCCTCTTGCAGAAATTTGCGCTGCACGCATAATTTTTCGAGAAAGAGCTTTTCTTTTAATTCTTCTATGTTGAGCAATTTTTTTAGTAAATTTTTATTTCATCTCATTTAATGATATATTTACAATTTTTTTAAATTTTGTGTATTATTTAATTTTAAAAAAGACATTTTAAGGTGTTGTTGTATATTTGCTAAGAAGATCAAATTAAATTTTGTTTTCCAATTCTGAATTTAAAAATACATTATTACTTATTTACTAGATTTTACATAAAAAAATTCTATATAAATTTGGTTTCAGTATAAAATCCAATTTTTTATTTGAAGTGCATACTTATTATGTAGCACTAAATAGATGTAAATCGACTTAATATCGAGCTTACAACAGGTGTAACTTTTTTGCTAAGTTTTCTTTATTTAAATTATTTAATTGTTATTCTCAATAATATAATAAGACATAAGCTTTTTCTCGAAAATAAATTCATTCAATTTTAATATAGCAGAAGGGTATAGAACTAGTGTAAGATACTCGAAATATTATGCGAATAATAAGAAAGTTGTACACATAATTTAATAGTAGCCGTGTATCAGATTTGTCGCTTTCCAGCATATAAAAGCACCATGCATACACGTATAAGTATCTAATAAATATATAGTATAGTAGTTATATATTTGATATTTCAAGCCATAACGTGATGGAAGAAATGCGCGGTGTCAAAACTGCTGGCACTTATGCGCACGAAATATTTTTCTTATTTTCTCAGGCGACCAACAACATTATTATTAATAGTCACATACTGTCAGTCTCGTGTCAAAGTAAAATTATTCGAAACATTGTAACATCATTTTTTGTCCTTTTTTCTTGTCATTTTCGTTACATAGCAGCGTTATATTCTCGCTTTCTTGATTGTATCTCCCGCATCTACGTTTTACAAATAATTTTTAGCGAAACATGAAACGTGTTTCTTTACTTTCAATGTTTTATCAACAATATGACTAGATTTGTTAACAAAATTTCTCGCAAAGCAATCTAAAAAATATAACGATATATAGGTGCCTAAAACAAACAATGATAGCTGAAAAAGTTCTGTATGTACTGTATAAAACATTTGATTTCGTTTCAAATTTCAAAGTTCCTGCAACTTCCCTTGTTTACATTATCCAAAGTTTTGCTTCCTAATTTGTTAAATTGAGGCATTGTAACAAAGAGCCTTTCTTACCTATAATTGTCTTCAATTGCTTAAGTAGACCCTATTACTATAGCCTTGTTTTCCTACAACTTAACGTAGCAAATTCAAAGTTAATTGTTTAGAAAAAAGCTGTGATAGGTGAAAATAATCAAATGCTTGGATATTTTTTCGATATTCGCGATCCTTGCTAGACTTTCTAATAGCGGAAATTTTGTTAAATTTACACTATATAGTTTCATTTAAGAATTTCAATTTTTATGAGGTATGAGCAAATGTGAGATAATAACGAAAAATGTACGTATACTCGGCTTACCTGAAAATAAAGATGAAGAGTACTAAAAGGGAAAAAAATATGGCAACGTTATCCATCGTACGTAGCATAACGAACAGTTGCCTTCGTAGATTCGGCATAAAGCGCACAAGCTTTAATATCCTTAACAAGCGAAACGTTCGAAGCACGCTTAAACCCGAGCTCCCGCTACTTCCAACGCCCCTTTCCTCTACGAATGACTGGCATAGTTCAACAACGCTATATTTAAAAAGATAAAACAGAAAAATGGTGGAAATTTGTTTAATTATTTCTCTACCCTTGTGATAAAATTTAGAAATGGGGATATGTAATAACAGGATACCTTAAAACAACAACAATGCCATCGAAGACGTTGAAACCATTGCTGATATACCCAAAGGGCCCCTCAGCAGTTATTTTCAAAAACATTTCGACAGCGAAGACGGCAGAAAAGACGATATTACTTATCTCGACGATGACCGTCAGCTCTTCCGGCTACCAATGTAAAGAGATATTATTGCAAGCCATCCAAAATATGCATTCTTTATAAAAATATTATAACGGCATTGGAATATTAGATATTTTTATATCTTATTATTTATAAATATTAATTCATATAAAAATCGTTAATATACAAAGTACTTTTTTCTATTATCTTCTGTAAGATAGTTTCCAAGCAAAGTACTACGGAAAGTGTCTGTGTCTCTACCTATCCTATTGCAATAAGCGTGAAAAATGATGATATTGTTTCTAACAGACGCGAGTCTTGCACGCTTATCGGGGCTCTTTTTTTAATCACAAGGTTTGTGCATAGTCGAACATACGTTATTTATGCCAGTTAGATAAGTTGAAGCCGACTGACCTGATTATGATACTCGATACCCATGCTGAGGGTATTGATGAGAATGGCAAAGAGTATGCCCTGCTGGAAGTACTTGTGATCTACGAGCTTCTTGGTCCAGCGACGCAGGCAGCGTACGGTACAGAGGCAACAGCTGCCACTTGCTTTGATAAGCCTGCGGATGCGAGAACGCCTCCACCTGCTCTCGACACCGTCCCCGTGGCCGCCCTCAGGCCACTGATCGTTTTGCATGTCACAGCAGCAGGAGCATATTTCGGCCTCTTCCTGCCCGAACCACTGCGAGCGCTCCTCCAGTGTTAGGTTCCGCTCGTTTATTCCTGTGCCCAAACGATTACAGGCTTTCGTATACTACCCTCGTTTCATTTTTATAGTCCATTAAGTTACTTTACTAAATTATTCGATGTATCCGGGCTTACGTATATAACTCTTTTTGTCAACTATCTATAAATGTCTTTCAAGAATCTAAATAGGCACTTACAAATAAAATACTTAAACAGTTATAAATTTCCCTAGTAGGGAATTTCAAATATTTAACATCCGATCAATTGTAGTAGGAACGAAGATAGATCAGAATAGAATTGGAAATGGGCTGTCCAATGGACGAGGTGAGAAGAGAAAAAGGTACCTCAACGCTTCTTCGCACTACGAATACACGGTTGGCATATAGGCTAACATGTCGAACTATATGATAACCAAAGAAATCAGTTTCGACATTTAATGTTTCTTTATCTTTCTAATACTTTTTTATAACCTTTAGATAAATATATAAATCCATGGTACATAAAAACATTTTCATGCATTTATTTCAAATAAAATTTCCAAGTTCCTTTAGCCGTTCACAATGCAGGAAAATGTTTTTCCCGATGTATTTATCCTTGCATTATTAGTTATTTCATATTAGTAGCTCGATATTTTTATAAATATCATATAATATTATATTTATATTTAATTAATCTATAGCAATTATGAGGAGTAAGGGGTACGCACTAATTATCTATCTCGAGATTAACATGTCGTCATAACGAATCGTGGTTGAAGATGTATATACAAACAACAGGGCGCATGCTAAACTTAACATATTTTTATTATAAACTGCATGTAGCAAATCCAGAACGTGATTTATTCCCGCGAATAGCATTTAAAACCACAGTCAAAGAACTCCATTGTTTTATGTTAAATAATTATAGAAAATTCTATTTATGTCATATGCTTATACAAATAGTACTACGTGCTCCTTCGCTTGATAAGGGCTGAAAATAAATAAATACACATAAATAAACCAGCTTATTGAGTCCGTTGCTACTCGTCTTCAACGAGGACTACCGATCGTTAATGTCGATTGTCGGTGTAGTGAACCCAATACCTTTTTGCTTTTACTTTTTAATTATATGTATTACTTATTTATGTAACAATTTCGTATTTGTTTGTAACCTATTTTGAGAATATCTGCATAGATTAAAGCGTGAAAATATGTCGAAATTCGCTTTAAAAGGCTTTGTTTGTACCGACTTCGAAAAGGTACTTGACTTCGAAGGTCGCCTTTGATATAATATGTAATGACATGGGAAATCAACACTTTATAACTATTTCCTAGAAAATGTGTGCAGACGTGTGTGCAGCAATGCGTGCCGTGTGCGAAGAGAGCCAGAACCAATATCACGTGTTGAAAAATCCACTGCATGAGTCTTTCTCGTCAATTTCCACTACGCGGTATTTGGGACCGCGTCGAGAGTCAGATCAGCATGCGGTTCTATTATCTCGTAGGTGCGACTCTAGGTGTGATTCGTGGATACAGGGATAAGGGGCCCGGGGATCAACCACCCGTCCTAATGCAAGTAGATGAGTTGGTGCAATTCTGTGCCTCGTGTCCCCCTGAGGGGAAGGCCTCGAAGAAGGTGAACTCGTAGAAAGATGCGATTCTTTCTACAGATAGTCTTGTGAAATGTTTGAGAAGAACGACTAGGTACCCGAATATTCAAATGTTAAATTGTCGTGTTATTTTACAATTTGTTTATGAAAGTCATATCCCGCGAAACCGAGTGTGATGGAGAAAGTTGCAAGGCCGATCAGCGCAAACTGGGGATCAGCGAAGTGCTACATGGCGTGATCTCGGGGTCTATGAAGCCCTGCAAAGCGTAAGCACGACATTACTGTTAGGCTTGCGAGGCACTCTCGTGTATTTAACGCGCAGCTAAGATAAATATAAGTATACAACATTAAACTGCCGGTTGCTCGCCGATTAAAACGCGAGCGCAACTTCCTTATGATGACGCTATAATAAAGTTTTTTGTGTTCATTTATAGTGGTTGGGTTGAAACCTATTTATCTCCGTACTATACTCTCCTGTTGCATAACAATAGCCTTCCCTGTTTTAGATTCGCTTACATTATAGTCAGCGGGTATCCGTCGGCAGATGTGTATACATAGTCACGTAATTATTTTTAAAAACAATTTAAAAAATGCGTTACCGAGTGCACGTAACTGTAACAAGATTGTGAGTAGAATTGTCGCAGCACTGCAGATTATCAGGATGCTAACTAGTGTTGGTATTGTTCTGACTTAAGCCTCAATTTGACATACGGGCTGCCGACTTCTTTCAGGATCTATCTCCCTTGATAAAAGATAAGAGTACGTAGTAAATAGAAAATGGGGTAAACTACTTATAAAAAAGGAACGCGTTGCTGTATAGTTTAAGGTAACTGTCAATGTCGACATAATGCTGAATACAATAAAACCCATCTCGAGATAGCAGTGGCTATTATCAGATATAATACTAGCCAATTAATAAGTAGAGAAATTATTTAATAATTATAAATTATTTGTGGGTTAGGCGCGTATCATGCAGTTTATAATATTATATATACGCGCGTCAAAGTGGTGGCCTGGTTGTATGCGAAATCTATCGTAAGCTCATTCTGTATAAAATACCTCTAAAAGATGATAATATAAACTATGCAACTATATATCCGAGCTTACGAAAAATGCTTTCTTTCCTCCCACCTCCTGATTCCCCTTATTCAATCGATTTAGAGCCATTACAAACTAAATTATCTCTTAAATTTTATTTTATATTCGGCAAAAAATGAGTAATAATGATTCAAGATTCATTAAAAATAAAACATTTTATAAGAAAAGGAATGCATTTAGAGTAATATAATGTCGTTTTATTTAAAAAGCATTGTGATGTCTAGAGTAAAGTGCCGGGCGACTTTTTTCTCCATATTTGATGTACGTACTGCAGCCCACTTTGTGCGCGTCAATATAAGCGACCTTTACCTTCACCTTAAAGGGACTGTAGTTTACAGCCCCGAGAAAGAGTTAGCAACCACACCAAAAGTCAAATTTTGTCCTTTGGGACCTGACCCGACGAAAACCTCTCTTTGTTCTGTTCTCGCCAAAGATAGACTTAACATTGCTTTTACTACTTACGCTTCCACGCGTTTGGCTACCTTCGACTTCTGAGGATAGTCTAAATCTCACCTTAACCAAATACCGCGCTATGTTACTAATGCAAGCAAATCTTGCTTCCAAGTTCAAAAGTAGGATAGAAATATAAAGGGACATTATATGGTGACAAATCCAATAAGTTCGCTGCTATTCACGTACGCACAAAAAAATCAAAACGTCATGAAACAGACCTATCTGTAAAAGCGTTTCGTCTACTTTTGCAAATATTTTTAATCAAAATAGTTTCTCACTTTGAGGTAACTAACATTACTATTCTATGAAAACTGATCCTAAATAGTTTGAGTTGTACATGCAGTTTACAAAGTTTAGCATAAAAAATAAAAAACTATTATCGAAAAATTTAGATTCCGTTTTGTCTTTCAAGAAAAAAAATGTTAGATCTCTGGAAAGTATAATAATGCGCACTGCATTTTACAACATAAAATTTGTAAGATGTATAATGGACCTCACGTCATCAGCAAGTAATAAAAACATAAGATAAAATGCTATCTCACAAAAGAGAAAATATTAGACTTTAAATTAATCGAGTAATTAAACTAACTTAATAATTGCTCTATATATTTCCAGAGATGTGTGAAACACTATTTTGCAACGGTATAACATAATCATAATTCTTTTCCAGAGTACGCGACTTAAGTGAAACTACCTGACGCGTACGTATTTTAGTGGGACTCACCTTTCGTAAGCGAATTCAAGAAGGAGTCGAGGGCCAATTGACCGGTGGGTAGGGCTGCGCTCAAAGCACCACTCAATGCGAGGAGTTCTTGGCATGTCATCGCCTCACCACTAGCGAGATCCACCTGCAAGAGCAAACAAACAAAGATGGGGGGCGAGACGCCGTTTAATCGTTAAATTTCGAATAATTTTTTTTTGCCTTCTGGAGCGTACGAGAACTTCTAAAATGCTATTATAGATGTGCAACATTAGCTATTTACTTGCAATGTGTACTTTCGACGAACATATAGTTTTATTGTATTATAAAAATTTAACCATTAAGATTATCACATGAATATATTAACAAATTTATTAACACAAATGAATATCATACTTTAGCCACTAGTAAGATGAACGTCGTCTATATATATATAAAAGAAATAGACAATGTGAACATAGACTTACTTTGAATCCAAGTAACACATGAAACATTACATCACATATGTAACATAGAAGTAAGATACAGACTTTCCACTCAAATTTTTGTGTAAAATGAGTGTATTAATGTATTGCTATTACTTATATAAAATGTAACAAACATTTAGTGATGAAGATTTTATATTATGTTGCATTATAGGTGTTAGTGAAGAATTTGACACCTAGTTTGTATTACAGGAAATAAATCGGGTAACCAATCGTATTTGTTAATACAATTTTTCTAAACTTGATAGATATTGATATAGCTATCTGAAGAATTATATATTTTGCGACTCAATGAAAGGAAGTGAGTTTCAAAAAATGCCTGTACGAAACTATAGAAACAGATGCAAAAATAACTTAATTAATTATATAAAGGTATTTTATATTAAAACCAAGTATACTAAACTATAGGCATATAATAACTTAAAATTATAGCAAAATATGCCGATATAATTGTTAAACACAAAATGTTGAATGAAACACAAATATGACTAATAATATATGAACACGAAAATTCGAATGGATCGTCTGAAATATTTATAAAAAAGTTCATGCATTACGTATATATATTAATGATAATAATTAAATCTAGAATACAGAAAAATATAAATATATAAATTAAAAATATTAACCTAAAGATTAAAATTTAAAGCAAATACACCAAATTCGTGATATAAATAAAAATAAAAAGCGTTTATAGCCATTTCATGTTCAAATTTAATCGAATAAACATTGTAGTAGACTGCTTTGCAAGTCTGTTTACAGATTATTTCTTGAGTTTGGAAGATGTAAGAAGAGGAGTAAGTTAGAATAAACTGCTGATATTACAGCATAATCTAAGTAAATTATTATTTAGCACTTTGAATACAATTAAAAGTTTTGTATTTTAATTAGATTTATTTATGATTAATAAGTATAAATGTCATCTAAAATGTCGATACACAATCTCAATAATATCTTATATAAATGGTAAAAAAGACAATAAAAACACTACTTAAAGTGCTTCGTAACGAACACTTGTGTGCAGTGCAGGAAGAAATCACGAGTTATCAAAAAACAAAGATAAAACACTGTATACAAAATTCGAAAAAGTGCAGAGTATTTAATCGATACTGCCGGAGTCATACGAAGTGGGTTTAAAGCAAATATAAAGTATATAAAAGAAGGCTCACACAAGGTACAATATATTGGGACATGGTACGTATCAATATGTCAGTGAAAGGATTAAAAAATTTCGTGGACATACTTGAAGCTTATTAGGCTGAGGCGTCGACCAAAGATTGCCGTCGCCGGTTTGAGTCATTTTCTCGCTGGAGCAAATGTTTCGCTCGCCAGCTGCTATGATCGAGCCCGGTAACGCATTAACGCTACTTCCATGAAGGAGAACGACCTCGCTGAACATCACGCTACTTCGCCGACGGTGGTGAGCGCAAGGCGGGCTCAAAAGCGCGTTGTGCGCCTGTTGCACGAGAAATAAGGTTTTCCCCCTCGCATACACTTTCTTTCCAATAGTTTCTCATTGTTACGCAAAGAGTATTTTATAAGTTAAAAAAAAGAACCTTCCAGTTACTCTCTTTCGTTTTAAACGGTAGGGATAAGTACAAGTATTTAAACGAGAAGGCTGTTTTCCGATTATTGACCTGGTTTGGAATAATTGAATGACTGAGAGTGTTTGTTCAAATGGATGTATTTTTGTGATTATTGACAATTCAAATCCATTCTATTGCCGTTATCAACACGAAAATTTGAGCAGATCGGTCATATAAAATGAAGTAAAGCGTAATAGGAAGATAAATCAATACCATGTCTATCATACATAAGGAAATCTGTTCTTATTACATGATTCTCGATAAGCTCGAAATATAATTCTAAAAGATACCCCAGGTTCTGAATTCAACTTTGATATTGATTTATGATTATGTAAAACTATTCACAAGAAACATTATCCTGACATGCATCATTTTGAATGACATGATTTTTTCTATTTCAGACATAATTATTTTAATGATTGTATTATTTTGTTAAGTGAAATTATGTTATTAACAATCATGGAAAATGCTTTGAATATGTACAGCAAATTTGAAAGACATTTAATTATTTCTGTTCAAACAAAGTTTTATTAAATTTGTAACAGGTTGTTCGTATACATGCAGTGTACAACTTATAAGTTAGAATAGTTTAAACAAAATTATTTATAAAACAAGTTGGAATATTATAATTAATATACAAAGAGAAAATGGAAGTATATATTAGATTGAATTTGCTCGAGAATTTACCTCAAATTTTGTTGATCAATCGGTATTATATTAACTTAAAGAAGAATAATAATGATTGATTTTGTCCGTTTATCTGTTTTCTAATCTCCTTATTCATAATTATATTCTCCATTCTTACGGTAATGTTGGTAAAGATTAACAAAACCAATACATGATCTACTTTTAACTATTATATATTGATATGATTATATTTATTAGATATTGTAGTTTGTCGATAGTATTGGTTGTACTGCTTTGATATCAATACTTTATTTATATTTTTTCAATGAAAAGCTCAAGGCTTTAGAAAATAGATTTTAATAAAATTTTCAAAAGATAAATAATACTCAAAACGAAATTCAATATCAGTAATCTATTAAGTAAACTTTAAGACCGAACCTAAAATATCAATAGATTTATGCAGCAATAATTGTCTTTTTATACATCAAGTTTGAGTTTTTTTTCAAATACTAAACTACCATGATTACTGTATTTCATTTTTTAACATTAGAAACATAATTTCAAATTTCATCATAATTTGTTTTCTAAAGGCTTAAAGGCTGTTACATTGTAATTGATTATTATGTTTTCAGGAATTTGTATAGTAGAGCATTGAGAATGACAAATCACAACTAGGTATATTCTTTTGTTACCTTATTCTTTTAAAGGATTTTCCTTATCTGAATATGTGCATATGAAATATGTATATAATTAGCGGCGAATAATTAGTTAGATGAATACCAATAAAAAGTAACGTATGAATGATATATATGTGAAACATACTCGGCGCTGCCGTCTAAAGTAGAAAAAATCCATGTCTACACTGATCGTCAACAGAAAGATGCACATGGAAATTTAGACTCAGGGAGTGGACAGCAACATTACCGACGGCGGGGCAAAGGCTGTGGTACGTACCTCGATAGCGGTGATGTTGCCCTCACTACCATTGGATCCAGAAAATGTACGATGGAGGCTGGATCGTTGCCCATACAATGCCATCGGTTGTTCTGCCTCGGAGACTTCAGGACTGGCACGCGGAGCCGCGGACAGTCCACTTGTTCCGACAAACTCCTCCGTTCCTCCGCCAAGGTTACCTTCGGACTCAAGAGCAGCAAGCAGTCGCGGGCAGCGGCTGTGGTGTAGCTTTCCGTCTGATTTACGGATTTATTTTTTATTTTATCTACTCTTTCATTTTTTTTAATTTATGGTTTATAATGTTTCGTTCGACTCTCATTGTCTATACCTGCTGCTTAGAAGCAGAATCACTATATTTTCTATCTTATAATCATACAACCTACAATGAAACCTGTACTCAAACCTGTATTTATCTATATTAAGTAATGTCAATGTGTCGAGAAACTTTCTTTTACTTGGTTGAGATTGTTACATGATAACTGAACAATCATACAAACTTTGGTATAAGATATATATTAGTAATTTATACCAAGAAGTCATAACCTTGAATAACCCTGTTCTTTACTTATAGTCACGCGGAATGTCCGCACTGCTAAGGCGTCCGTCTATATTATAATTTATTATTATCGCAAAGTTAAGAGTCAAAATTATTTAAAAGTTTCACGGCGTATAAATGTACTTGCTTATAATATTAACCTATGATGCCGTTGTCGCGCGTTATAGACCCACCTGCTAAACGTGTCGACCTCAGGAGATTTGTACGCACTTGACCATGTGGGTCTTTTAATAAATTTTGCTCTCGCTTATGTTGCCTACTGTATAAAAACAGTCGATACTTCTTCATCAGTCTCCGTTTGCCTCGTCTCCAAAGGTGAGCAATGTATCTGAGGATTTTAAACAACATTTTCGGCTTAAAAAATCCATAGTTTTTGCACAAGATTTCATTTTCCTTATAATACAATGTATATTTAATCGGTTGATTTATTTAGTAACGAAATGTCGCGACAGATCCATTAGATGCATTTCATTGTGATTAAAATGCACACAAAACCAAACGAAAGAGCAATGCAATTTATACGGGCTAACTGAAGGGAACTCTTTTGTAAATTGGAAAGTGAAAAAAAGCACAACAGTGGGTTACTCACTTGACTATCTCCGCGTAACACGTGGTTGGCTCCGACGTATTAGTAGAAGAGGCAAGAGTGCTGGTCGAATGGAAACGAGCGCGCTCTAATCGCATCCTCTCCATTTCCCGCTTCTTCGTTTCCGAGAATTGAGTCGCTATTACGACAAGGCAGAGGTTGATCATGAAAAATGAACCGATCTGTAACCAAATTACACGAAGGCTTTATACTTCGCCAATAAGGGAAGAAACCACGTTTTGATTGCCAATTTACTTTTCCATTTGCATGGAAATAATTAATTTTTAACTGATACATTAAAACGAATTTTAAATCATTTTATCTCGTACTTTGTCGAAACAGACGTAAAAGTGTATTACAATCTTGCAAGTTATTGCAACAATAAAAAGTGTTTCTAAAATATTGAGGAATACTAAACAGTTTGGAAAATTAAATGAGTCTACGAGTGTTCATTATTCTAGAAACTACCTTAGTTGGAAAATGTAAAGAAAGCACTCTAGGTTGTACCGAGTACAATATCTCAAGTGGAAACTTACGACAATCAAAAGGACAAAATAAATCCAGTCCCAGAAGGAGTGTGCGTCTTGTACGTAGTACATGATGTCCGTCCATCCCTCCAGACTTATCACCTGTACAGACGTAGAAAGTGTGAGGCGTACAAGAAGCGTAAGGGTATGAGTCAAGTGGGGACTCGTGGAGCGGAAATAATTGTTCTTAACCTTGGCGTGAGAAGTAGCTCAGCTCTTTAAAGCGAGTACACCGTCGCGCTCCCGTATTCAAGGTACACTAGGGGATGATCAGGTGAAGTGGGAAAGGGCAGGGATAAGGAGGATAAAGTCTCTTTTCTTCATACTTACGAGAAATATGGCAACCCAAGCAAGGCCAATGTTGTCAAAAGATATTGTGCCTTGGAAGGGATTGTTCCCGTGACCTCTGCATTCGGTGTAGTAATAGTTCCAGTTGACGCATGTATCATTGGTGATGAATGTGGCATTATTATTAGGCAGTGCTGTGTGATTGCATTCAACGTTACCTGCAGGGAAACGATGTATTTCAAATTTTTTAACGCTATATGCATACTAAATTTTGTGAATATCAAAATTTTCAATATGTTAGATGAGAATGTAAAAGTTTATCATGTATATGAATGCACAGTTAATATACTAATAATTTAAAAACAAGAATTTATGTTGTCTGCATGTATAATTGTAGTATATTAAGTAAATCCAAAAAAAGAAGAATAATATCGATTAGAATAGATTGTAAAATCAAGCAGGAGATAATGTTTAGAAGAATGTTAACAAAAGACTAATGTTACATACCAATTTTGAGAGGTGGTAAATTACTGCAGCTGTGCATACCGCTATCATCTGGCTTCGAACAGATGTAATCTTGGCCCTGATATTCAAAATACTTTTCCAGGTCGCTGCAAAGAAAACATTCAAAGTCGTTAATGTAATGGTGGCTCTGCCTCTCGTCGTTAAAGTAGTTTCTCCAACGACGCGAAGCAATCTAAAATTTATATGAATTCGAGTGTATATATATATGTGTGTATATATATATTCACGGATGCACTCGGTCTCATTGCATGCTGCCACGTGTAAGTGACGTACGATACATGAGTACACGTATACATGAGTGTCGGATGCCTCTAGTTATGTGCACGTTCGATGAAAAACATTGAGAGATGATGACTCATATTCAGTATACGATGATTTGAAAATTGAATAAACATGTGCAAATATGCGTGCACTTGGAAAGGTAATGATTATGATGATAGTAATGGTAATGGTAATGAAAGTGATGGCCGAGAAAATAAACGCAAACAGTAACAGCCTCGAATTTTTTAACTAAGTTAAATAACACGTATTCATCTATGCAGTGTATATTTTATGCAGTTTTATCTTTTATACGCTAAGCGTAATTTAAAAACTATTGACTTAGTTTGCAGAAAGTTTCATACTAGTCACTATAAGTGGCATATTACAAGTCTTATTGAATTGAGTAGCGGAATATGATTGGGTTTAGTACGAAGATCCGGGAGAAGGTGAGAGAGATATTGCAATAGGTGTTTTTTCGCAAATTGTTCGTTTAATATCATTATTATTTGATCAATCGAATAGCATATTCTGTTAGACAATTTATTTTTCGTGATATAACGTTAATAAAAATTACGAAATTGCAGTATTTTATTAAGTCTCAATTTCATTTACGAGAAAATCTATAGATCTATAAAAATCTAAATAAATAATTTTCTATTCATAACGAGCTTACTTTTTTGCCTGAATTTCAGAGTCTTCATAATTTAAAAATTGTACTCACCTTTAATAATATCGACTAAGCATGCAAGAAAGCTAATTCTAAGAGATCTCTATATAATTCAAAGTTAATATAGATTTTAAATATTTGAAGTATAAGCTCCAGTTGGTCCCTGACATTCTTTTAAAAAGGCGTTCAATGTGTCAAGTGCCTCGTTTATTTAACTAAATAGTGTAAAATTAGCTGGACGGTAGAACTATTCGTTGCAATTTTAATAAACTGCATATAAAATAAAAGTATTTCATAATATCACATCTTCATTATTCATGGGCTAATCTACTATTTACGTGAAAGTATTTCAATCGAATGAGTATATCAACAATTCTTGAATAATACAAGGTTTATTTAAAATGAATAATTTATTATATAATGTCAAAAATTATAATAATAATATGTATAAAAACAAAAAGCTTACATCCTACTGGTAGATTACTTTGGAATTATATGCACATGTTATAAATAAATCAGTTATAGTCCTAAAATGGTCAATTGTAACTTTACTCGTGAAATTTTTATAAATACTTGATCCCACGGTTGTATATCAATTGCTAACAGAATGTGCGATTTCACATGGTATTATTCACAGTTGTACACTCGATAAAGTTACTCTAAATTTCTTTTATTTTAATCTAAGAATGAAGCTGAAGAAGAAAAGACAGTACAGGAAGTAAGATTGTCTGCTAATTTACGGAAGAATGGTGAGATTTTTCTAAAAGAGCTACAGGCGCACTTTCAAGCATGCCCCAGTGGTGCGTGAAAGCCTCGTTCGTGACGGACGTCGCCGCGCCTCTCAAATCTCTCCCGCGTGCAAGCTCTGCTATAAGCTCATGGCCGTTGATCCACTAATCCAACACGCGCGGCTCGTCTGAGCGCGGGCATTGTCGCAGCGCACAGCAAGGCTGCCGGGTGCAACGTCCGCGGGGCGCCGCAAGCTCGCCCCGCGGTCACATAAGCGGGCCCTCGCGGCGGCGCGCAAAGCCGAGTCCTCCGGGAAGCTACGTACATATATGTGTGTATACACACACATGTGTGTTTGCGTGCCCACACGGCTCGCGCGAGCTAGGTCAAGATCTAAGGCCGCGGCTCGGCCCGCGACGCGCCCGCGTTATCGGCCGAGTGTGCACGTGAGCGGCCGGGTATGCGGTTGCCTTTTCGGACGGATTGACCCGGGGCTCCGTGTGCAGCGCGCCACCTTCCCTATCGGGACTGGACGCGTGTAGTAGCGCTCGTTTACGCGCTGAGTGTCAGGTGTCGCGGTTACACACCGAGCGTTAACCAATTGTCTACGGGGATAGCGGTTTACAGCGAGATACCGTGTACGCCAATATACTTTCAGCGGTTATCCAAACCTTGTCATTACCGCTTATTGATCAACAGCGAATTATTAGTTCTGTAAGCCTTTTAGGTGCAATTACAATTATCGGGCTATAATGCTTGCTTGCTTTACAATTCAGTTTGCAAAGTTGATTTGCTGCGCAATAATAGCAGAATTTATATCGGGAAATCGTTTCATTGCAAATGTACTTCTGATTTTGTAATAATCGTCAAAATATACCGTTAAATTCAATATTCATCGCGCGTTACTATTTAAGTTTAGATATTTGAATGATTCATTGAATAAAAGCAAATCAATTTTATGCGAACTGGAAGTTGAAATAATTTAATCATGTTATTTTCAATCCACCGAGTAGTTAAGTAATTGTGGTCTTGTTTATTCGATGTACGAGTATAGACAATTTACATTGATCTGAAAGCTTGTGTAACGTTTCACTTCTGTGTAAAATATATTGATTAATTATCAACTACAGAAAATTTCTTCAGTTATACAAAACGTAAATCCATGTTAAACGACTCGTCAAACTTTTAGTCCCAATTAATGTAATAGCAATTTCCTATGGTAAACATGACTATCTATCGACGAAGATGATAATGTGTTCGACGAGTGCTTAATGACGAAAAAAAAAGAGTTCAGTCTCGATCTACACCCTTTTAGCAAAGATAAGCTTTTCGCGCCTGACACTCCGTGTATATACATTCGGGCTGGTCATCGCAATCACTTGATAGAGAAAAATAAAAAGAAACATTATGGGAGAAAGAGGGAAAATAAAAGAATGGAGAGGATGAAAGGAAGATTAAGAGAGGCAGGTAAAAAGGAGAGCGTCCGTAAAAATGTCAAGATTAATTCAATTCAACGTCGCTCGGTATAACTTTGTGAATTCTATTCGCGAACGGATTCATCTTGTGCGGCTCACGCCATTTTTGAGGGTATAATACAGTCGTAAGCTACAAAAATTTCATCATACAGAGCTTCTGTCCTATTTCGCGTCGAGAAAGATTGCAAATTCTAATAAAGCGCGCGTACACAATAAGCGGCAATTCTCCGTACACGAGAAATTGCTATAATGAAAAGGTTATTTTATCCGACTTCGCTTAATTCCCAGCTTTGTCGAAATCTACACGCGGACGCAATATTCAGCAGTTTGTATCAACGTGATAGACGATACAAGTCGAGATTGGGATAAATTTGTTATCGCTCTATTCATGGATATTTCGATTATTGATTTCATCGAGTACCTTTATAATCCTTCCTGTTATTGGACGTATTATTGAAGATCTACTATTTTAAGACGTAACTTTTACAATCATGACGATTAAATTTCTGTCATTATTTATACTTTGAATGCATGACGGGATTCAGTCGAGAGAGATGCGTATGTTACATACCGGACACCAACATCATTAACTGTATCAGGCTCTTTATTCAGTTAATATATCTAAATTAGTACAAGTAAATTAAAAAAAACTACATAAAAACTAAGAGAGAAACGAACATTCTTAATGTTTTCCATTGAATAGAAACGTTAAATAGAAGAAAAGCACATGAGAGCCATATATATACGTTGATAAACAATATTGAATATAAAAATACAGAATACACAGTGCACAATGTACACATTAAACACTGATTCATGCATCGGAAAAGGAAACATTAGTAAAGACACGATGAATATTTTTACAACGTCACACTCGATTTTCTAAAAGGCTGATTTTTACATGAATTTTAACCGAATCAGCTAGCTGTAGTTATCAATTTTACTTCCAACGTAATAATATGACGAAAAAAAGCATGATTTTGCAGTTCCAAGTATAGAAACATTCAAGCATTGCTTTTCTTCTTTATTTTTCGTTTCGTGCGCCCGTATCGCGGCGAATAAAAAAAATTGAACCGGCGAACCAAATACAAAGGAAGCCGACGCATAAACTGGGTAAACTGTATACAACAAAAGGAAGTTAAGCGAGCGAACGAGATACCGAATTAAAGGTGAGAATTTACTGCGCGATACCTTACATCTCAAAAGGATTCTTCCTAAATCGGCCGAACTTGGTCCCGCGCTCTCTACGGCTCCGCGCCCCGAGCATACAATGACAGAAAGGCAGAGAGATAGACAGACAGACAGAGTGAGCAAGAGAGTCAGAGGAATCGCCGAGTACGAACAGGTGGCGTACAGTATGTACACATATATATATTTATAAATTTGAGGTCAGATATATATCGCATGCTTTAAATGTATAGAGAACGACTAACAGTGTTGGGTATATCGAGTTACTTTCTCAGCGGCAGGTATCTGCAGGCGGGGGAAAGATTCTGCCGCGAAAAGCGCGGCACGCGACAACTGCACAACAGGCTGTATGTACAAGTCTAGGTATATGTAGTAAAGAGGAAGGAGGGGTGCAATCGAGCAAACGTCACAGGTGCCTCGGGCCGGTAATTGTCCCTCGGCGGCGGGGCTGTGCGGGCGCCGTCATTATTCTCCCCCCGTTGGCCGAGTGCCGTGATTACAATAGCGCCCGCAGTAGCGAGAGTCGGCGTCCGCGCGGGCACCGATCGATCCCGCGGCCCGCGCGGGCTCTTCTGCCGGCCCGATGAATAAACAAGCGCGCCGCCGAATTAGGTGGCCGGAGGAAGCTCTGCCCAACGCCGGAAGCTCTCGTCGTCTCGAGAGCGGGGGAACTCGGAGCCGCGGGGCGCGCGCGTTGACGTAAAATGATTTTGATTGCATTGCCTGGACTGGCTGGACGAACAGGTGGCCTCGCCGATAACGCCTGGCGCCGCCCACGCCCTGCTCAATGGAAATCTACCGAGCGCCTTTGTAATCGGATTGTTTTCTGGCCTTTCCAGAGGATGCGCGTTGTTTCCAGTTGAAATCGCGGATTTTTTACAAAGATCCTCTAGACTGGGCTGCGACTTCGATAGGATTATCGCATTCAAAGAAAAGTACAACAATGCCAGCGTATAAAGCTATACAATGCGAGTAAATAAAAGAAACCTTGCGTCGCATGAATACTCGATCGATCATATTTTTTTAGCCCAACTATTCGACTAAGAGCAATGCCATTTCTACTAAACTATGCGACAAAAAATGTGTACAACTTTAATTTAATTAATAATATCGAGATATTGTTGTAAAAATAATAACATACTACCGCTTAAACATTAAAACTAATTCAGCATAAGACAAGTTTTAATGCAGCAAGGGCAGAATATGTAACCTGTTTTCTTTGTTTCCTTCAAAGTTTTAATTCAATTTAACTTAATTCAATGAATTTTCTGGAGAGCATTTTTTCCAGTCAAAAACTGGTTCCTTTACCACTGAACAGTACATCATTAAGCAATTAGTTGAAACGTGGGGCGGCTCTTATCAACGATTATGTACAAAATAATTACCATATAATTGTATTAACTTTAAATGCAGGTAAGTAAGTAATAAGTAAGTGCCAAAAAATACGAGCATTAAATAGAATTATATTCGCTTTTATCTCATGTATTAGGAGTATCGAGAATTCATTTGACGTTCTTTATCATGTACATAAATAATATTACTAGCTTATTTGCGTTTACAAATGAAGAAATCAGATTTTATAAATGTTCCAACTTGACAGTGAATGGGTATATAAGTAAATAGGAGGGAGGCGTATAAGATTGTATGGAAGATAAGGGCGCATGTACATGTGAAGATAAGCAGGTTGCGTATAACTCCGTAATTGTACATAAAGAACCCGTTTCATACTTTCTCCCATAATTCGGTTAATTAATCAATATATACCGATGCACAAATTGTACATACTTACACGCAATCCTGAATGACAAGTCATCAAAATCATTTTTCTCAACGCGCGTACATACATAACGCGTCGAAAACGCGAGGGTGCATATGCACGAGTTAGCCTGGAAATGCAGAGACACCGGGCGATTGACGCCATTAGATAACCGACATTACGCAACGGCTTCGTGCTCCCACCCTCCGAAATCCAGTGCACGGGTTCCCCAGGGCAAGCCGGAAAAGCGCTCTCTCGATAAAGCCCCACGCGCAATATCCCGATACCTTTGTCCCGGAAAATCGATGCAGAGAGCGCCGCGTGATAAGTTTCAACGGCGACTCGACTCGGAATTCGGATAGGGGCAAGAAGAAAACAAAAAGAAAAAAAGGGCGGAAACGGAACAAAAAAAAAAAAAGGAGCCCGATCGAGGCGCCGGCGAGCACAAAGCCCGGGCGGACAAGCGATCGCGGGAGGCGCGCGTCACGCGGCCCGAGCGATCGAGCGGAAAACACGCGGGCCGTGCACGCGTAGAGCTCGGCCCCTTTCGGAAAAGCCGAGTGCGTTCGAGTTCCCTCGGCGCCAAAGCCATTACAAGTGTCCCTCGCGCGCTCGCTCGCGTCCTTTAGCGTTTCTCTAATAACACTAAACAAACAGCAGGGGAAATATAGTTTGTACGGCCGTACGTTGGGTCTATAGCGTACGTCCGTTCGATTGCCAGGGTGCGGTATACAAGTGCACGATGCAGATACGCGCCCAACACTGCACAGCTAACGTCAACACTCTCATATGCAAATTATATTATTGTTTTGATGAATATATATAAACACAATCACACACGCACGCACGCACGCACGTATACATATTGATATACACGTATAGTTATATGCACATGTATATATATGAACAGACAGATACAGAGGTGACGAATAATGCGTATTTATGTGTGTATATATATATATAGATGTAAGAAATGCACAGCACATGATCACCTAGGGAGAGCTTACTAAATGCGTGATCGAACGGAGTACTCGTCCGAGAGTAACCTGCAACAGCGAAACAATAGCCGGTCACTGCCCCCCTTATTCTTGGGACTGAATATATACTTACTGCTACTTTTCTATATTTCTATGTCTATCCTATAGTTCATATTATTTCGCTTACATACATAAAGATAGTTATTTCTACAAATGACATTGTGTCGACTTTAAAACATGTGTATTTTATTCAAAAGCCGGCTCGTCGTTTCCGCGTAAGTATTGCATTGCTACACTAACAGTTGCGCGAGGGTCATTTGGCGAAAAGACTCTTTTTTTTTTTTTTTTGAACTCGCACAGAGGCCTTCTTACTTTTTTTTTTTTCACAATCGGAAAACAACTCTCGTGGATTATGCATTTGGGCCCTCGAGTCTCCGCCTCACTTGGCTGATCCGCTGCTCCGGCCTCGGCGATCCTCCCGCAGCTTCCGACTTACTTGCGATGCGTGGGCCGCGCCCTCAAAGAACCGGCCCGAATCAGCAGCCGAGCCCGCGTTACATTCGACAAGAGGACCCGCGGTATAATCCTGTATCGAGCGAGACTCGGTTGACCCGACCCCGCTTTGTACACAAGCGCCCCGCGAGACGCGGCAAGCCCATTGGCGCAGACACGTATCGCGGGCCGAACGTTCCGTCGCCCTCGAAAAATCCGCATCGACCCACTGGCCTGAAAGAGCCGGCGCACTACCGCGATAACCGGCCCGCGGATCCTAATTGTCGGAAAATGGAGGCTGCGGCCCCGATCCGCGGAGTAATGAGTCTGCCACTCGGGATCCAACCGCTGATTGAGAGTCGCACGCGCCATGCGTGGGACTCTGCTCTTCTGCGTTGCGCGGATTACTGCGACCTACGCCCTCGGAGACGGCCATTTTTTTTTTTTTTCCTTTTATACTTGTACGCTCTCAAGGCTTTAAAGAGAGTGTAATAGCCGGCGCGTCATTACGCCAGCGACGCGGAGAGGGTTATATTTTTCGAATAGGCTTTGCACAATTTACTATATTCGAGCCGTCGCGTTTTCCCCTCGCGGCGCACCGGCTGCACACACGCGCCGCGGGTATTAACGTTCCTGGTTATTTTTGTTAAACTAGTGTAAACAGAGACGCCTTGTTTTTTCAGCGCTCTTTATTTGGCAGACTTGCCCTACCCGCGGCGCATAAGGAAACTCCCGGCGTTTTTTTACCTCTTGGAGGCGTTCGGTTACGCCTCGTTACCGATTCAACCAGAACGTCCAATGTCAGCCGTGACATGATTTATCAGTCGACGACCTGAAACTGGCCGAGCCCGCGCCCCGACCTTCGCCACTGAAACTCGATAGGCGAATCACGTGATCCTCGATGTCCGTCCGTCGAGGAGACAGCCCGCGACTTGGTCCTCCGTCCGTTAACCCGCCTCCCCCCCTCCGCCCGAGAACTCGTGCGCGCGGCAAGAGCTCCCTCCGATAAGCGTTCTTTCCAAGCACCGTTTCCGTCTTGTGTCTTCCTCCTTCTCGTTTTCATCAAGTTAGCCATTTCAAAATATCACGGGCGTCGGGGATTGGTTGAAGTCGAGGTTGAAGTTACGTGCGCATCGATCTGGTACCTTCATGGGAAATGCTCGTTCTCGTGTGTCAAAGCCAATGCGTGCGCCAGGTCATGAGTGCCGAAAATTATTAGCTCTAAGGATTCTGCCGTAGAAAAGCTCTTCTCGGTCAAATATGTACAAAATTAAACAACGACCTTCAATTAATCCTCCTTAATTTCAATTATCCCTCATTTTATTAATTGCATTATTATTCATATTATTAAATGCATTAAAAGTGGACGTTTCTTTCAAACAATATCTGTTAAATTTACTATAGTAACCTTGAAAACAGAATTTATACTTAATTTTTTAATAAATTGTTTTATATACTATAAATATAACGTGAAAATAAACTATTACTATCCAATTCAAAACAATTTTTTACACGAATTCTATATAAATACATAATTCTATAAAGTACTAACGTAAAAACGGTTCTATGTAAAGACAAGTCAATATTGGGTGGATAGGAGGTAACTAACGAGATGTCAAACGAGAGAAGAAACAAAAGCACGTTTACGTTATGTGGGAAGAAGATTGCGTGTTCAACGTACAATATTGTGAACGAAGTTCTTAAGAAATTTGTTATTAATCATTGGTGATTATATTTTACTTTGTTATATTGTAAACTGTTTTTATTAGAATTTGAACAAATAAATTATTATGTAAGCTCATTATTTTAGCGCTTTTATTGTTTTCAAGACCTATACAAATAAGTTTCTGTATTCTAAACGAACTTAGCATCAAACTTTTTCAGTCACATTATCGCAACTTTTTATCAAATATTAAAGGTGCATAAATAATTATGTAATTTTTACTAATGATTAATTAATCTATGTCGCAGGTTGAACAAATTTATTGAATTTATTATTTATTATTTCACCGTAAAAATAAAACTTGACTTGTGTAATTGTATTTTTAACTTTAATTTCTAAAAATCAATCCTATCAATTTACAAAATTTCTATACGTTAATTAATAATATTAAATAATATACGACGTTTTTCAGATAATATATAAGATTTACGAACACTTTAAAAGAAAAAAACTTAAAATAAAATCTATACTAAATCTTGCGTCGATAAAATATTTTATAGGAAATTAACTATAACCAATAAAAGCGCTAAGAGAATTTCTCAAGAAAAAAAGGAAAGGATGTATCTATAAATTACTTGGGACTGACATGTATTACAGACGACACAAAGTACGTGTTAAAACCATGTCACTGTGTATACTCAAAAAATTAAAAATAAAATAACAAACGAGAAACTTTGCATTTGATATTACGCAAGTCAATCATCGATCATTACATGTTAAACAAGACAAAAATATATATTTGTATATATACCGTTTATATAAAAGTATATGTATTTTATGTATATGCGAAATATGTATAAGAATAGTAAACAAGGAAAGGCGCGGGTGGCCTTGACTCACTCTGGGTACTTGATGTTGGGCAGGGCCTTGAGGAAGCATCGCTGCCTCAATATCCCCTCCCACAACTGGACCCCGACGATCCCGAAGATGAAGAAGACGAAGAAGCAGAGCAGCAGCACGTTGCCCAGCATCGGCAGGGTGTCGAGCAGCAGCATCACGAGTATCCTCATGCCTGCAGGGACAAAGCCTCGCGATAAGGAGCGCCGCGGCCGCAGGATCCCGCGGGTCCACTGGGCGTGCACACACACACACACACACGGCGACGTGGCCGGGCGGCGCGCAACACGAGCGCGCCCGCGCGCACAATGGCGTCAATCAAAGTGACAAGAGGCAATTGCGGCCGGGGAGGATGCCGCAGAGTCGCCGCCCCGGATGCTGCGCGCCGTTTACCGACCCTCGCAGCCTTTGCCTCACGCGATTAAGCGGGCTCCTCTTTGACGCGGCAATCGCCCCCGGGCAGGCCCCAGTCAACCGAGTGCGCTGACCGCGTATATGTACACCGAAAGTCGGCCCTCGGTCATTCAAAGGCCGCCTGGCCTCGCGCGAGGCCTCCGCTGGCTCGCGTTTTTCCCCCCTTTCGCACGAGTCGTTTAATCGTCTATTAGGGCACGCGGGGATCCGCCGCGTGTATGTAGGACTCCAATTGTGCGAGGTGGACTGCTTTGACGAGGGCGAGCGCGGCATTGTACGCCCGCGCTGCCCTGGAACGTCGCATGTACGCGATTGTCGACTGGACTAATAGCTATGCCCCGCGCGTACTAAAAATCAATGATTGTCGACTCACTCGGTATTCTGTTGATAGCTCTCAGTGGACGCAACACCCTTATCGTGCGGATGGCTGACAAATTCATATTTTCCACGTTCAGGCAATACTCTAGCGCTCTGAAAATACATTTGGAGACTAAACACCGTGTTTACGAGCTACGGTATCAAATGATAAAGTCTCGCCGCAACATGTCGTGCAATTATGTGAAACAATGTCAATTTCAAAGGTAGATAATTGTATTATATGGTAATGGCACTTTTTACATGCGTAATATAATGTTTATTTTTATACACTCACCCTGCAAGGACTATAAAGAAGTCTAATCTATTCCACGAGTCTGCGAGGTAGGTTCCTTTTCCGTAGATACCCATCGCCACCATTTTGATCGTCATTTCCAGCGCGAAAAAGGCGAAGATGACGTCATCGAATGTCTATTAATTAGAACAAACAATTTTCGTTGAATAATTAAATTGTATGCAATATATTCCTTAATATTAGTTAATAAACGCTTTGAGCCTGTCATGGTGCAAGAAAAATGTTCCCTAATATTTACTCTGACATAAACGTTTTCCGAGTTTTCACAATATCAACAATGCGAATCGATTTATTATATCCGATTTCGTACAAATTATACACACTTGGTCGTTTAGTTATTCTCCTAGCAACCTTTTCTATATGCAGTTTTAAAGGTGACTAAGATGACACGATTTACTATCATTGATCAATGATACAAATCTTTTGATTTGAGATTTGTGACACAAGTTGTGATATCTTTATAACAGCAATTGACAATTATTAAAAACATGTTAAACTGTTTGACGGCAATCGTAGGCGTAAGTATTAAAAGAAAAAATCATGAAATTAAAACGAGGCAATGAAGAGCTCGTATGCAAGCGAATAGTTGGCAAACATCGATCGCGAGCGGTCCTAAAGACAAGCGTAACTGATAGTAAACGAGAGATACATATACACCTCGGCCGGACGAATTTTATACCGCCAAAAGAAATCTCGGGATTCGCCTTGCGTAGGCTAAAAATAATTCCATCGTAAACCGAGCGATCGATTCTCATTACCACGCCGATACAAAGCCACTCTTCCAAAACCTCTTCAATGCTCAGCTGATGTAAAGACTCCATATATATATAGAAATATGTAACATATTGCACTCTTGAGGTGTTATAATTAACACAAGGTCGAGATCTTTTTATCATTTTACTTTATTTCCGATAGATGTATGTTATATAAAATATTGGCGTTATAAATTTATTATCAACGTATAAAACAATCGTTTCAAAATAAGAATTGCAGTAAATTAAATATTTTGAATTCAATGCAAATATTTGCCAAAAGCGAATTTTAAAGAATTCAATTGATCATTGTCCTGTTTGCACATCCGTTTTGATTTACAACAAAGTAAAAGTATGTAGCTTCCTATACATTCAGTGGGCGAATGAAATGGAGTATTTTTCTTAGAAACTATGCGAGTCGAGTAAGTTTATCTTGACTAAAAATAGTGATGACTAACTTCACGAGTCGTGTTCAGCACGATTGACTTGTCGGAGAGTCGAAAAGGGATCGAGAAGCAATGACATTGATGATGCAACTTCTTTTTTCTCAGAGGGTTTAAATAACTGTAGATAAACATTCGTCAATTTTTTTGAATTGTTTCGAGAACTGCAGTACTTCTATTCAAACTCGACGAAAGATTTTTTTCACAATTCTGTCAGCTATCGTCTCAGGTTCATTCATCTGTTTTTACGGTCGCGTGGCAAGTCTATTTGAAATTCTGGGTAAAGCAAAAGAAAAGCATGCAAAGATGATTCACGCGGTTGTGGACTTGGCACATCGACGACAGAGAAAAACCAGCACCTTGTTTCCGCTTTGATTTTAGCAAGATCTGAGTTTAACGACGCGTATATGAGCACGCTAGGGTCTGTATATTATGGGAAAGTGCTTGATTACATTTATTTCTTAGTAAACGACCGTCGAATGTTTATATGAAAAAAATTACAAACCGTGCATATTTTAAATGTCATAAAAAAATTGACACGAATACTGATATAAAGTCTTAAGAATATTTAATACTAAAATATAAAGAAATAAAACAAACTATGAAAAAATAACCATAATTTGATAAAATTAATTATATAAGGGATTTATGGAAAATGCGTAGATACTGCAATATTGTCAGATTTTTAAAAATTATCTAACTTATGATAAAACGATGTGTACTGCATAAGTTTCAAGATAAATTTCTGGTATTGTCGACTACAAACGCCTTATTTTGAAGATAACATTTTTTAGAATCTCTTACTTGCGTATTAAGATTAAATTACATTTGCAATAAATTACAATAAATTATAAGGATAAGACATGTCTGGGTTTAAAACTTCATTTTTCTATTAAAAATAAACTAAGATAATAATCGGATTATAAAAAAATATGACGGTAACTATTTTGAATGAATTACATAAAAATAATTGGCACGTAACTAAATTAAAATGATACCTACAAGGTCTAGCCTTTAACGAACTCATAACAGACTCATGCTTATGATGAAGGATGTTTTTATAAATTATTTATCATCAATTGAATGCACCCCTTTCATATACTCTTCCCTATTAAACATCGTTTCATTCTACACTTCCAGTTATCTAACGGTATTCGACCCTCCCACCCTTTCTCTAGGACATCTGCGTGCGCGGTCTCGTTATTTTATAGTGAGACCTCGTATTGCAAGTTAAAGATTGCTATCATTGATTATATGTTTGCACGTAAATTAGTAACTAAACAAACGATAGGTTATAATATATTGAAAAAAAAGATCGTAAATATTTATTATTTAAATTTGTGCGCATATTTAAACCGTTGTTAAGTAGTATAGAAAATTAAAAAAGGTGTAAAATCATATGTATTAATATTATATTACAAAATTGATTGAGTTTAAAACGATATGTTTAATAATGTAAAATAACCTGAATCATAAAACATTGTTTTGTGTGAAATGAAAAGAATACGATAGAAAGTATTTTGAAGTGAAAGATACAAATTACATAAAAATTTATCTTTAAAGATTTATCTTTACTTTTAACGATAAAGCTTGCGTGAGCTCTTGCCTTATGTAAGTATACAAGATTCCTAAAATTATACCATCAACAAGGTTCTCTCTCTGTGATAAACATAAAATGATGTGACCTATAAGATTAACGTGAAAACTTGAAGAGAATCTACGATTAGACTTTAGATTGAGTAGGTAATATGAAGTATCTATGCTCGATAAAAGACTAGAAAATAAAGAATTGCGAATTTCATTCATAATTTTGAAATGTTAATTCACGCAGTATCTGATCGACGTTAACCTAGATTTCGTAAATATCTAATTTGAAATCATGCAGGGCTAGCCTTCCTTAATCCTATCAACTAAAAGCTAATTTAAATAGACAGCAACCTATCGATAGATATTTCTTAATTTATATTTCTTATTTATTTCTTATTTTATTATCTTGCTAAAATAATTTTACCAACTCAATAATACTTTACCATAAAAACAATAAAGTGCATATCTTTAATTATATACATATTAGAAATGAATGGTATTTGAATACCGCCAGATTATTTGCATTAGTACAAGTAATAAATCTTTTTCAAGCAAGTAAGTCAATATTTTATTTAATATATAAACTAAAGTGCAACATTTGTCTAAAGTTTATACATATTACACATTGAAGGACTTTTCTATATGTAAATTATAAATAAATCTTGTAAAAATCAATATTTTATAGACATAAATTATTGTATTTAATATAGGTATTTATATACTGTAAATGTTAAGAAACATTGTTGTTTTTATGCAACTTGATAACATAATAATTCATCTAAAAAGTAATTATAGACTAATATTTATAGCAATTATTTTTCTTCTGTAAATGCAAAGAATCTGTTTTGATGCTTCGTATTTGCATGCATGAGATTTTCAATAAGATATAGTAAGATAGATTATAGTACTCTCAGCAAATTTTAATTACCTTATATTTAACCCGTTTAGGCGAAATTCTAATTTGTCGATATTTTTTTATGTTTATAGCAAAAATTAACGAGCTATCGATGAACTCATTAATTAATACAATTTGAACAATTATCTTTACAATGTGCTAATAAAGCGCGGGTGCGGCATGCACACATACACAAACAATTTAAAAGCATTTTTGTAATTGCAAAGTTGAGAATTGACTTAGGAACATGAATTAAATGACTTCTCAAAGAATAGTCACCTTTATTGTGAATTCGCTTTTTAATTATTTTAGACTTTTTATGTAAGTTATTGCTTATAATAAAGTAAAGAATAAAAATAGATTACCTGCAGTATTTTACAGCGATTCGTAACACATTGATCGTCGACGCATGGCTGATACATCCCAAGGGTGATGCAGTTAAGTAGGATCACCATCATGCTTATCCTTTCAAACCACGTGTCAATTGCATCGTCTGAGTTAAGGATCATCGTTTAAGCCAATGTAGGAAAAAGCTAGGTACTGTACCTAACTAGCTTTCAAACCCAGGCATTGAACAATATGAATAGAAACCCAGGATCTCAGGATACCCAGGAAGTCAGGAACTTGGTATTACGTGCTTGAGCTCATTATTAAATTCCCTCTTTCGGTTGAGCGAACGCGCCGTTGGCTGCTTATAAATAAAAAAGAAGAGAGAAAGAAAGAGGAATGAAATCCAGGCGTAAGCGCGCGAGGCAATCGATCGAGGAGGGTAAAAGCACGAAGATACGGCGCCTCCATCCGACAATCAATACTACGAGATAGTTGCCAAGTGACAGTGACCCAGATAATGAATTTTGCATTACGCAGACGTTGCGTACTCTTCTTTCATCCACCCACATCCCTCTCCCTTGCTCTCTTTCACCGAGCGACATGCATATTTTATTGGGCGATTCGGTGCGTCCATCCAGCCCCGCCCTTTTGATTACATTTAGTTATTCACGAGGAACGGGCGCGTTGAATTTTTCCCCGTGATTCCAGCCGCTGTATGGCCAATCTATATACACTATTTCGTTAATGTACGAGTTGTGAGATATTCCTGTGTCTAGACGATTATTTAAACACGTTTTAAATGTTCAGTACGTTCACCGCATGCTTAGTCAGTACAATATTCCGGATACTAATACTAATTCATTAATATAGATATTTTATATATACGTACGAAGTGAATAGTTTCACGATTCCATACTAAAAAGAAGATTTAGTTTTTTTCATTCATTGCATGTACTTCCATTATACCATTGCTAATTCAAATAATTGAGATTGCTTTATGTCTAAAATTTGTACTGTAGAATTTTTATCTGGGCTAGAGGTTGCATTTGTACTCCCAGAGTGCGAAAATGCAATAAAAAGGGAATTATTGATCGGGAATCTATTTAATTTTACTAAGCGAGAGAAAAAAATTACTTATTGATGCATAATGGTAATGCAGTATAAAACAAGTGACAAGAATAAAAGAGGATCGACTGAATTTCACTTTATTATGTATTGAAAAATGTCACATAAATGAAGAATTAATATTATAAGTATGATATATATAGAGCATACATTAACTGCAGTACTTAACTGTAATATTGTCAACAATATTATATAATAATAAAATAAACTTTAATAGGTTAGATAAATATAAAATAAATTCTATCAACAATAAGTTGTTATAACATTTATAAAAATTATTTTTCAAAATGTTATCAAAGTAATACTAGTAGTAATTTTAATGAAAATTTTAAAAGGCGGGGCAAATATTTTAATGTAAAAGTATGTAGCTTAAACGAATTATAAAATTTTATGACCGTATGAATGAGATTTTAAGAGATGAAATCATAAATAAAGCCACGCTATATTGGTAAACTGCATTCGCATAGGAGATTATGTTTTGAAGAGGATATATATAGCACTAGTTGGAGGGAAGCAGAGCTTCCAATTAAATTAACCGAAGCGATCCTATTCAAAGGTGTAATTGTCCTGATTAGTAAACAAACGCTTGACTTTGTACGTCAATGTTCTCTGGACATTATTCAAATTTGATAACATTTAGTATTAAATTTAAAATCAAGATATTTTCAGATAATTTAAGATTGTTATTTCAGACGAACATGACATTAATTTCTCTGCGACTGGTTTTCATATTTTATTGATTTTAAAATGAACACCAAGACCCTTTAACATGTATTTTAAATAATATATATTTGTTACGAATATTTACATTATAAGGTACAATTACGTAGTCACAATGTACTTCATGTGATTAAATTTCAGAAATTCTTATATAGAGGTAAATAACACGTATGATTATATTGATAGACATATGTAAATGTGCATAAAATTATGCCATTCATAAAATTAGTCTAAATTAGATAAAATTGAATTTTGTAAGAAAATTTGTTAAGAAAAATATGAAGGATCATTAGAACCAGTGGAACAATCTACGTGTGATCAGACAGGGCGTAATAAAGAAAAAGTAGCTTATCAATTAGCATACTTCCCAGTGGCGATTAAAATGATTTTAATTGAACAGGGAACCTCCAATCTACTCATACAATGTTCGTATCGGATTTATTTGAAATCTCGTACGCGATTTCCCGATGTCGGCCGAGAGCAAACTCCGATAGGATGAAAGCGAGGAGAACCGGCGGCGCAATGTGTGGTTAGCAGGTGTCGAAGGGCATCGCGGGGCGCGAAAAGCCTAACGGCTTTCTACGCAATTGACTTCCGTGTGGCCGCGCTCGAGTCATAAAGTCCGGGCGAGGCTCGGGGCTAGCGAGCCGCACGCGATGCCTTCTTCTCCGACACGCGAGACGTCTGCGAGGGTGGAACAGGTGTGCGCGATAGGGGCCGGCTTTGTTCGCCGGGCGAGCGAAGAGACGGCGGACGCGGCCAAGGGCCGAGAGCGGTGACGAGGCGCCCGCAGGCCTAATGGCGCCTCCGACCCCCCCCTTTGTCCAGATAGCCCTCCCCCCTCGATGTCGCCCTATGGCCCATTATGACGCTCCTTTTCCCTCGCAGCCGGGCTAGGTCAGCCCCGGCGGTGGCGCGGGAGCCCCCGGCTGACCTGCACCGCGCGGCTTCTATTTTGAGCTCGTGCTCGTTCCCGAAAACCGGCCTAATTGGGAGACCGGCAAAAGCACCGCGTCGGCAAAGGTAGGCCGCTCGCCCTCCTGCAAAGTTCAATTCGATTAAAGGATCGATCGAGCCACAGAGGCGCATCGGAATATTTCTCGCGGGCTGCTTGCGGCCGTCCGCCGAGGAAAATACAAAGTGGCACAGTTTTCAACCGAGTGCTTCAGCGGAGAAATTGCCTTTCCGACAAAAAGAAACCGCTTTATGTAATTACCAAGTTGCTAAAGTGTGCAGTCAAGTTTTACGGGAGCATTTAAAAATAATAGAAAATGTCGGACTTTTTTCTTAGTCGTGCAAATGAAAGAAGTTTGCCGCTTGATAAAAAAACAAGTGTAAACAGGTGAAACTAGTAAGAGCACTGGCAATAACAACTTTAAAATTGTTATTCTTCAACATTTAATGATATCAAATCTTGTTACTATTCTAACTCTTTATAATAATAAAGTTGCACGTTGGCACAATCAACTTATTTATCAACATAGTCAACCATTCAATTACAGTCATCTCTTGTTATCTTCGATTCGCAGAATTTGCAAAAATTACTTTCAATAAAGCTTAACTCGACTTTCCGAATATCGTGGCTTTGGTAATCTTCAAAATGAAAATGGTATTGATTCATCTGCTTCATAAACACATTCACGTGGGAAATCAAAACGTTTATAAATAAAATACCAATCAAGCTGCTCATCATCTCTGTTTGACCGAAATATTGCAATAATCTCGTTTTGATCTTTGAATAGGTGGAATGTTCGACGTTAAAAGCTATTTTCAAAATTTAAAGTACATTTAAAAAGCATATACTTGCAACAGACGTGGGTTAGTTTGAAACACCTGTTTTACAGTTATAGATAATTCATAAACGAGGAAACGAACGAGGTGATAGTATTTACTTCAGCATTCATGCGACACGTCTATTGTTGTTGTAAGGGGTACATGCTAAATACACTTCTATAAATATCGTTTGCGTAGATATAAAGGTTGTTTATACAAAATAGAGCTCATAATTTAAGGGGTTATTATAAACTTAGTTTATTAGTTACATGAGAGTCCTGATAAAAAATTAACTACAATGTTGTCGAAATGTGATAGCTTCTACGTTTATCCAATAAATCTTGAATTACTAAAATTGACTTCTGAATCCAATAAGGCCGTAAAACATAAAATAATCATTATACATTAAGTAACGTATATTATATATACGTTTTTGTGTATCTACAATTTTCATTACACGTCACTTGGTTTTGAATAATTTCATCACAGTGAAATATTTTATTCAAATTAAAATTGCCATCTCACGGGTCCTGTTAAAATCCGTAGGGATAAAACTTTCCAATCGGGCCGACTTTTTAATCGAAGAAATTCTTTAACGCTGTTAGAGAAGTATAGAGCCAGTCACACTGGACTGGGGTGCGGGGAACGCATCCTGCACCACGGGAATCACGAACAAGTTAAGACAATGCGTCATGTGAAGGTTAATCTTGCAACAAGCAATGCGCAAGGAGCTCAGCCGAGAGGTCTTCCTGAGTGCCGTTTGAAGGCGACCGCCGACGGACGATATGACTCTACTTAAATTAGATACCCGCTTATATATATATATGTATATTGCAGAAAGAATTCAAATATACGAGCGCATATGTAATGAAAAGGAAGTATTTTTCTTTCTGTGGAAACCTCCAAATTCCTCTTCCTATTAATACCATCACCAACAGAATACAAGCGCACGGTAGATAGTGCAATATGAGGCTTCATATAGACGATATATCTGCAGTAAGCTTTCACCGTGAGCTTCATCGACATGCATTTCTATAGTACACAAGTATAGTTTATTCCTGCACGTATAGATATCGAATTCTGCACAAACAGGCAAAACACATGCAACATTTTTGCTTATGTAACTTAAAAATACAGAAAAATACGAATAAAAACATCAGAGCTTAATTGAAACCAAACTCTTCACTTATTCCTAGAAATTGTCAAATTTGTAGCGCAACAATTTTAAGAAAAACATTACGAAATAATATTGCATCATTTTTTGTTACTTGCAAAAGAAACTTACAATGCACCGATGTGTATAGCAGAAAGAACAAGAATAGATATAGATACATTACGAGTAGATACATTAGAAGTAGATACAGTACGTTCAATGCCGACTGCGCAAAAAATTATTAGATATTTGCAAAATTTTTTAATTTAGAGATAACTTGGATAAAAATACTTTTCTTGTAGCCATATCGAACTCAGGCAAATATTGATACACAGGTATGAAACATAAAACGGCAAAAAATTCAGTTAATTGAAAGGAATCGTTATTCGTTGTTTGAATAGGAAACCATGAGAGAACCGTCTACGTTATGTCGATTTGTATGTAAACGATGCACAATAGTTGTGCTACGTAAAAGCGGTAGTCGGTCGAACCGATGGCGAGTGCGGGCCGTCGGCCCTTAGCCTGCCTCGCAGTGACAACGAGAGGAGTGGGAGGCGGCGGCGGCGATCGAGGTGGCGCGAATGAATTAATCACGCTGAAATTGGCAGTCGGTTCCCTCGCGATCGAGAGCAGGCCGCAGAATCGATCGCGGGCCGCGAGCTTCCGTAACGCGTGCAGGTGCGCGCGGGGCCGAGAGTCGGGCGGAAGAGAAGGGAAGGCGGGCCGACGGAGCCGTGGGCCGCGTCGACGAGCGGACACTCAGCGGACACACAGCGGGAAAAACGCCCGGGAAACGGGGGCGTGGGGCGTTTTTTCCATTTCCCACTTGGAACTGGCTCGCCTCGTCAAAACAATGGGGAATTTGGAGAGAGTGCCGCGACTGCCTCGGGACAAATGGAGTCGCGCGCATCGATGGCATCCGCGCCAACCAACCGGAGTTTGAGTAACGCCCTTGCACGCGGCAGCGAATCGAACGCATATATATGCACGGAGGCGCCGAGTGCACTCGTTCGCTCTCTATGTCCCGCGCCCGTGATCCGGACGAGATAAATGCTTGATTGCCACGCGAAGCAGTGCTTGCTTCGCATGGAAGAGCTCGCTATATAATTGATAAAACGAAGGAACGCACACGTGTACGAACACATGCGAGGAGAGTGTAAACACCCACGTAATACAGGCGGGGGGGGAGAAGCAGTGAGAGGCTGGCCCTCGCTTTTGCAGCCGTTTGGGAAAAGGGAGAAAAGACGAGAAAAGGCGGAGGCCCGACAAATGTTGTAAGCGCGCGACACAGAGGGAAAAGTAAGCGCGGCGGCTGGCCCGCGCTGCGCCCAACAAAGCCGCGTGTTTAAGAATAGAGCGGGGGAAGGCCGCGGAGCCGCGGGACAAAGCCGCGCGAGGAAGAGGGGAAATTCGGCGGGCGCCGGCGGCTTAAAGAGAGGCCGCCGCTCGCGGGATCGGGCAAAGAGGGAAGGACAGGAACGCCCGCGAGGCCGTGGAAAAGCGCGCGCGAGGAGCCCGCGCCCGATCAATAAGCAGCTGGGCCGCCCGCTTTGTCCCGCGCTTCTTGCCGCCCGCCCCCTAGCCCCCGGGTCTTCGCGCGGCCCCTGCCGATCTCCTCCGGCCAATACCGCGGCCCTCTTTAAGTGGGGTGAATCAATTGGGGAAAGGCGTGCGACGAAAGGGTTGGTGGTCGTCGAGCAGGGGATTGTCGCGTACCGCGCGCACCTTTCCGCAGCCTGGATATCGCTTCGAGGCAGGGTCGCCCTTTGCAAATCATCGACACGGAAGCTCGGAGTTGATTCACGAGGCGGGATCCCGTCGCGGCCTCCTCCCTTTTATCTTTCCACGCCCTTCGTGAACCGTTGATTTTCCACTGGACTGTATCTGCACTCGCTAAGCCGGCTGAGCACGGGAAGTTTGTGCGCCTGCATAGCCGCTCAATTAGTCTAACGGTTATCGTCCCTCGTTTTGCATCAGATTTACGCGTCGAATGAAAAAAGCTCTCGGATTCAAAAGTTCTCTGGGGACCGACTTTCCGAATAATTTGTTAGAAACAGTATCTTCTTCGAACGCGAACAACTCGATATAATAACTCGATGCAAAGTTGGAAGCATGCCAATTAGCAATAAATTTTTAGATATTCTGTGCAAGATACACAAGTATATTTATTTGTCGTTGCAAAACTCAATTTTTCTCTAATTTCTTTAATTTGTCGATCAAAATGGTACACTTCTAGATTACATGGACAATGCATCAAAAATATTACAATTTAAATAGAAATGTTCATTGATTTTCTGTTTGTTTTCACTGGGAAACTTCAAACAGACAGTACTGCGTAGTTAATCATTTTAATTTATAAAACGTATTTCAAGTTTTACTTCCTATTTTAATTTTATTTGATTGTTATGTATTTGAGCTTTATATAGGTCTTATTGAGGCAAATATTCATTTTAAATAAGAAATAAAGTCAAGCAGAATAATTTTTCAGTTTTGGCCAAAGTAATCTCATGTTTTTCTAAAATTCCAAACTTCAAAATTAAATTTTTTAAAGTTTTCGCTACTAAACAAACTTTCTAAAACTATTTAATCTTATTTTGTTTACTTTTATCAAGTATAATACCGTAACACAATGAATTAGCTCAAAGAAAAATCTAATTTAAACATTTTATCATCCCTTTTTTGAAATTTTGATTTAATAAGTAAATTTTAAAATTAGAGATATGTTTGATCGCGATTATATAGGAAACGATTATAGCTCTATAAATTAAGTAGTATTGTAAGACAAATGAAATGCATTTTCATTAATAACGATAATAAGCACTGCATGGCATTCTTATATAATCAAAAAGATTATAAGTGGTTAAATAACAGTAAATTACCTATATTTACTTTTAAACCATTTATGAAACCATTTAAATTTAAATTTAAATTATTTCAATTATTATAGTTTGCAAGCAATTCTTTGATAAACATATATATTGCAAGCTGAATAAGTAATTTATGCAAAGTACAGGATATAAAATTCACTTGACAAAAATTTTTCAAATCTAAATAATAAAATTGTTTTAAAGTTGACTATAACTAATAATAGTAGTCTTGTTCAAGAGCAGAAATTTTTTTTATCTAATTTAATATTTTTGAGTGAAACAAGAACAGTATTCTTCTGAATTGAGATTTCCGGGTGTGAAGTAGACATTTTATTATATAAAATTTTAGTTTTATATAAACTTTAGCTTTACATAAACTAGTTTATATAAACTTTAGTTTTCCCAGAGGCATTCTCGCATGAACTTCCTCAAAATGCATGTCACCGACAAGCAATAAGATCCTCCCCGAAAGTATAAGCGAATAGAATGTAGAGGAGCTTTGTAAAGCTTTATGGATCCAACGGAGAAATTTTACAGAGGGGTGGATTAATACCAGCGCTAGGAATAGACGAGTTCACGAATAGGACAAATTCATATAGGAAAAAAAGCACTAAAAAAGTAGAATTGAGAAGGCTTGAAAACAAAAAAAAACCTACACACCATTAGTAAAAAAACAGTTTATTTTAATTTATTGCTGTATTTGATTTTCATATCTTAATATTGATAACAAATGTTGATATTTAAGTAGTTAACAGCAAAAGGGACTGTAATCCTGAGGTCATTCCAAACAGAATTACATGAAAAGAATCCAAAGAACAATTTTTCCGACGAATTGCGCTCACATCTCGTGGTCTAAGTGGGCTCGCACGGGGCCGGCCCACCGCTACTCTTCGCCCCAGATTCTCGGAGACGCACCTCGCGCTCGCGCGCGCCGACCGCGAATCGATCCACGCGTTTTCAGCAAATCCGCTGGCCTCAGGCGCGGGCATCGACGCCAGAGGCTGCGGCGCCCCGGTCGACTCCATTCCTAAGGACTCATGGGACTTCGCGAATTCTATGGAATATATTATATCTTCTGCAGTTTGGTTTTATTCAGCGCCAACCCCCGATGTAATTGTTAATAATAAATCCTGTCTATTCACAATGTTTAAAACATCGTAAAATTATTCTAGACTTCGGTCGGTGTCAAAATGAATTGGCGAACTTAATGGTGTGTAATGGTTTTGTAAAAATTTCTTTATAGTAATATTTATTCTATTATTATCATATATGCAATATCTATTATATAATTTTTATAACTCAAAAAAGCACGAACTAGTAGAAAAAATATAAATCGTTCTACATTAAAAAAATTCTCGTTTTACAAGAGGTACACTTGAATGTGCTTGCATAATTTTAAAATGTCTATAATAAAACTTTTATAATGGACGTAATCTGGAGACAGCCAATTATTTTGCTCAGCTATATATAAAAACTTTTGTTGTTTGAGCTATAATATAAATTTAGTTTAATATTTAGTTATTCTAGATACGTGAGAAATTCAAAGAATGTATAATTGTATACGCAATATTTCAACATATAAATTTGTAATTTGTGAACTATTATACGTATGAGATAAATAAAATATCGAAATTATAATAATTAGGCTTATATATGCATCAAGGTATATTCGAGAAAGTTTCGATGGGATCGTAGATATAGTATTTGATTTTGTATAATTCCGATTGGCAGATTCTAATTTTAACTTATTCGTAATATTTACGAAACTAACAATTATTTCCAGGTTCAACTAGCTTTATTCTGCGAGCCAAAGCAAGAACCATGAAACGTTTTAGTGCAAAATATCGAAATATAAATCACCGTTTAAATAACTTCAAGAAATAGGTTTCTATTTTCGTATTTGTGTTTTATACTTTTAAGAGACATCTATTCAGTGATAAAATGTAGCTTTAGCGAATAATAAAAAATTATAATACTTTAGCCTAATTCTGGTCGTGCTAGAGCTAAAAAACTCGCAGAATCAAAATTGTGCTTTTCAAAACTATTTGGTAATAGCAATTCGCACCTTCTAACCGGGTGAAAGGTCTAACGACCGCGAAAAGCACGCTCGATTACACCGGTGTACGGCCGAAGCCGTTCTAAATGATGGCTCGACGAAAAAAGGGAACGAAAAGCCATGGCTCACGTAAGCACGAAAGCCCCGCTCCACAGTTTCCGCGAGATAATTGACTCGTTCGGGCTGACCAAAGGCGAAAAAAGGGCCAAAAAATGGAAGCCCCGGCCAATTTCTGCAGGGCAATTTCCACACGGCTTGATTGTCAATCAAGGGCGAAATTGTTTCGATGGTCCGATGACTTAGGCCCTCGGCCGGGCTATCGGATTATCGGCTTAATTGATGCGCCGGCCTCGATTATAAGCGGCGTCGCCGTAGTGGGACCCGCGCGTCACTGGGGCCAAAGGAGATAAATTTCCCGGGCCTCGGGGGGAGGCTACGGGAATCGCCGCCTCTGCGGCCAAAGCAGCCTGCGCGATTTGTCGATCTTTACCGCATGTAAATTTGACGACGCGGCCGATTGACGGGGGCGCGCACGAGCCCTTCATTGGACTACAATAAATTGTCGACCGGCTTGTGGCCGTTGTACATTTTATACGTTTTCCCCCGCAGCCTGAAATCAAATGACGATATTACGTATTGACATTTGTCTACTGGATGGGGAGGACGAGGAAACGGGATAAAAGAATGGCATATGCCTACGGACGGCGCTGCAAACGATGCGGAAACAGGACGCGCATTCTTTGTCCATCGAGCATTCTTGTTCGTTGCCATCGTAATTTTAAGGGAATTGAAGCTATTTATCCGATTCGAATCAATATTTTCACTCACGTGACTTATTTTCTTCTCGTACGTCCAATGTAATTAATTTTTGTCAGATTTGAAACGCAATATTGCATAGGAAATTTGAATTGATTGATAGTACTAGAGCCAGTTATGTTATGATACTTTTATACTCCAAACGTATGAGACGTCATATTTAAAATAAAACTTAAAATTTACAATTAACTTTTAACTCGTTATTCACTAATTTGATATCACCAGTTTACAAATTGTTATTAAATTTTCATAAATTTTATATATTCAACTCAAGCGAAAATTCATAAATCATTGCAATCAATTTTTTAGCAGTTAATCGACAGTTGCTGGCGAGTTTTTTAAATTAATGGACAGAATGTAGTAAAAAAGCCAGAAGCCTCGCTACCTCTCGAGCGTAACTGATAATTTAATGGTGAGAAATTGCTGAAAAAATCTAATTACAGCGCCAATGATTAAAAAGCGGGAAATATTTCAATGATTTTTAAAAACCTTTTAGATAAATAAAATAATAATTACTAATTTATTCTATGTTTAAAGTATTATGATACTGTAGTACTATCATATTTCAGTTACAATATTAAATTAAATATTCCTTTTACAGACCCGTCACAGTTTTACTTGGGTTCATTCGATAGTAAGCTACAATGGTCTAAAGTGATTTGAATTTGTTTACCATAATTTGTACCATATGAACATGCACTGTGAAAAAAAATGAATGACAGCTGCAGTAATTGGCCGATATGTACAATTTTGAGTTTTGTAACGATTTATGAGATAGCAGGAGAGGCAATTTTCGTTCCAGTGTGGCAGGCATATTATGTTCAATTTTGGATGAGGTTACAGGCAAGCAGCGAGTCAAAAGCTCGTCACTTCGTCGTGAAATCTCATTGGGCTTAGATTCGTCCAAGAATGCGCGACGCGGATTTTTAGATCTAGTCCTGCGCTCAAAGCTTGATTTTTTATTTTTGCCTTCATAAGCAGTCTCTTAGTCCATTGGGATCGAGTGTACAGACGATATCAGTAGATCATCTCAGCAAAGCCTTAAATAGGATCGACAAAAATACAAAAAAAAATATTGTCGTAAAGCGGATATATGTTAATTAATTAAATTAAATTTTAGGTATCGATTGATGTAATGCTTGCATGTACTGTGAAACAGCTGATATGTATTTTATGTAGTTTTTTGCATTGTTGCAAAAGCTCTCGATTGTAAGTCTATTGTTTTATACTACTTTATCGTTGCTTACTCTATTATAATATATTTAATAGTATATATAAACTCTTAGTCTTATACAATGATAGTATGTTTTGTATATTTTATGATTTGTTTAATATTTTATTAGACTATTTCATTAAAAATGTTATTGATTATGATTATGCATATAATTAAATAATCATAAGTAATTGTAGAATAGAGGTAAATTCTCTATTAAATATTCTTTAAGAATTCTGAATAATTTAATATTATTAAGCAACATTCTTAATCAGGTATTTCGATCGAACTTTTAAATAATGTATTAATTTGTTATGAAATATCTTTGTCGAACGGAATTTATAATGAAAGTCGGTTAATTATACAATTGCATGTAAATCAATGGAAATGGAGTACGATGTTTATTATTTCTCTAGTCTTGCGATAAATCATCCATTAGCATGTATTCTAAGTAATTGTAACGAATATACCGCACTCGAGGCTCCATGTGCCAAGTTTTAAATTGACTTTATTTCGCATTTAATAGATGAGGAATTTAGCAAAAAAAAATAGAAAAATGATCGTCGGATATTGCGGATAAAGCAAAACGTTGAAGCGCCACAATGATTTTTCTCGCTTATAGTTCACTGGAAACAATTCGAGACAGTGTACTGCAGAGGTCAATATAATATCCGAGCATCTGCCAAATATTCACTCCTCTGATTTGACTCGAGTGAAAAAAAACGACTTTTACATTCAGCGAGAAACGTTGCAGGATAGCTACATTTCAAATTTACTACCGCAGTCGCAAGGATTAGCAAAAGCTGCAGTCGGAGCTAGGAGCAATAAGAGACGCGGGAAAGTTTATTTGAACGTCGAAGATCTAGGGCAGAGCGAAAGTTTATCATCGGCCATCGGGATTTTGGGAGGGCGATAAATAGCGGGATATAGAGACGCCTTAGGGAGCCATCCGAAATGTAGATTCGCCGCGGGAAAAGCTTGACCACCGCGAGCGCCGATCGAAGCTCGGATCGGTGCAGCCGCGGGCTCTAAAAATACACGGGCCGGAAGCGAGCGCGGCCGCGCCCTATCAGCTTTTTTCGCGGCGGGCGCACTGAAAATATCGGTCCCGAAATAGCGCGGCGTAACGGCCCTCGACTCGTGCACACATTCGCGCGAGGGTCCGCAGGCCCGAGAAGGCGCCTAAAATTGATTAGCGGCCGCTTGGCCCGCCTACGCCTCGACTCGCGACTGCGCGGATCTTCGAGGCGGGCCTCCGATATCACCTGGGCGGCCTCGTCGGCCCGTCCCCCTTTCGCCGCGGGCCAGCGCGCGCCCAATTTGCGAGGATCCGTCTTTATCGGACCGATTAAGGGGTCGGGCGGGGAGGGCGCCGGAGGAAAGAGGCCTTCGGTCCGCCCGCTTCTCCCTGATTTCCCCTGGTGCATGTCCACTGGCGCTCAAACTTTGCGCCCGATTTCCTGCGAGGCTATGTATATAATGCGGCACTTCCTTCTCGGTCAGCGGTCACGGCAAAACCTCCACGGCGTCTTGATCGAGGGCATTATTCAACCAGTTTGTTCCTCAGCCTGATTAGGACGCACGGGGAGAAAAAATCATCTGGGTTACAAAGCCGAAACCGAGCAAACAAACCCCCCCGGTTATTTATACCGTCTGTATTAACATTGGTAAAGGTGGGCATTTAGTCCACTGTCTAATTAGAATCATCCCTTGGCTGAGGTATGACCGCGAAGGTTGGCAGGGTGAGGCAGCCCTCGAACCACGCGCTTCCGTTTCCGGGTACGCGCACTTATTTATCTACAAATTGGCGCGCGAGTGGATTGTCGGGTCGAGCCCTAGTCGACAAGGATTCGCGCTCCCGAGGCGCGCCAACAACTCACCCGCGGCGCCTTTCAAACTTTTCCCCGAGCGTGCGCTCTGACCCAGAAAACTCGGGGAGCCGAGAGACCGTTATATTATGGCTTCGACCTAGCCAAGCCGAGTCACATCTTATTGGTGCATGTAAGTGACTGCAGCGGCCCCGGAAAAGCTTTCCACTCGACTACGCTCCCTATAGCTACTTAACCATGTTCAATGATGTCATGCTTATATATATATATATATGCTTTATCGCGGCAAAGAGCTGTTTGATAACAACTCCGAGGGGAAAAATCTAACCGATAAAACGCCTCCTGGCAATTTTAGTATAACGTGAACAGGTTCGATTTCGTTTGAACGCCATTTTTTTTTCAATAATCAAGTGCTTTAAATGATACCCGCGCTATTGCTCAGTTATTCATGAGCTAAATAATTCTACGGGGACATTTCCACGAAGCTATATATACCCTCTTTTGTACCGTCTAACTTCTAACACATTTGTTTACATTCGGGAGACTAACGACCACTACTTCGCTAGTAAAATCTGTCACTATAATACAGACATCGATGCATTTTTAGTATTTCCAATTTGCGTTACTCAGCAAAATTCAAGGCACGTGTAAGAACTTGAAAAGTGTCCAAAAATATCTTTCAAATCCTTCTGTTTCGCACGTATCCAATGTTCCAGGATTCTTTCGCAATAATTAACAATTAAACAGAGTGGCTGGATGGCTCTCGATCGCGCGCTTGACTTCCAAGGGACAAAATACCTTGCATCAAAATGCCCGATGCATATATTAAAAAAGCGCGCGATCACGTTCGCACGTATCCACTCTCGAGGGCAAGGGTTAGCGGAGCGGCCTCGGAATTTCTCGAATGAAAAAGGCGAAAGAACAAGTGCCAACGTCGGCAACTTTCACCCAGGGCTTAATTTGTATCCATTTTTGGAACTATCGAGTGTCAATCAATAAGTAAGAATAAACAGGAGTTTTAGCAGGCTACGAAAATAGTTCGAGCGAGCAGCTCCTAAACTTTATTTACTCCTTCCTTTGAGAATGAATATTTAACGCATCGAGTAACGTATTTACTACGTATTTATTAAAACTACGATTATACTTAGATTGTTATCCGGTGCTTCCTTTGTAAATCAACTGAAGTTTACAGGTGCATTAGACTCTTTGTCAAAGTATTAAATACCAACTTGTTAAATGTTCTCCTTTCGAAATTCACTTATACCAAGTAGCTAAAGTACCTCACGCAGTAAAGAAAGTTAACAAATTAGGGTACTTCGAGTAGCGCTTGAACTACCTTACGCATCTAACGCATGTAATTATTTAAAAGTCTACAATTTTCAATAAATCTGAGTAGCTCGTAAAAAGTTGTTTTCAATTACACGAGTTTATTGAATGCACGTCGTTTGGCAGCGAACGCTTTCAACCGATTAAATACAAAATGAATACAGTTTTCGAATTTCATCTTTTGATCTCGAGTAATTACGAGCCGCAGTTGTAAATTTCTGGCGATTCAACAAAACAATGAAATGCCGCGAGTCTCCGCTTCCACGTTACATGCCCACTGGGCTAAATGGCTCTACCGGCCCGGCTAACGCTATTCAGCATCGGCAAAGAGATTAACGCGCAAACGAGTAAAATAGAAAAGTGGCCAAAAAGCAAAAAAAAGGCGCGGTGCGTACGAGATTCGAATAAAAAAAAAAAAGAGAAGGTATCGCTCTTCGCGGGGGGAAACCGAGCCAGTCGTCTACGCATAGCCATCGATTTTTCCTCATTCAGCCCCGCGCGGAGTGCATATATCCGCGACGCTTAAGCGAAGTGCGGGCAGCCCGACGCTCGCCGCGCTCACCTCTAATTAGAGTGAAGAACGTGCTCACGCGAAAACCGCTAATGCCACCCGCGCCCGAACAATAACGAGCACCGGAGACCCTGACTCACTTTCAACTTTCTGGTTATCCCCGCTGAAGGGATGGCGGGGAAGGCTTAAAAACTCACGGAGGCCTTTTATTTATTTTTTTTTTTGTCCCCGGGTCCTCCCGTCGCGCTTTTTGGCCCCGCGCGCGCAAAGGGATTTGCGCGCGAGTTCCGTATTCTCCCGTCCCGCTGTACATGCATATTTCTCGGGATGCTTCCATTATACGCGCAGAGTTGGGAACTACTTATTCTTTTATGCTATTCCCGCTTTACTAATTGAGTTCTTTTTTCCCCCCCACTGGCAGCTTGTCCTACGCCGGGCTTGTTAATTATTTCATTACGTTATGGAATCAATAAAGCGAAGATTACTGTAATTTCAAACAATAGGTATTTTACTTGTTAAACTATTCAATCAAGAATTGTAAAGTTTTCGAATCAGTTTATCATAAAGAGATTCAGAGGTAATTAATTAAGTATTCATTATTTTATTCTAAATATAGACGAATGCCGAACAGACGCAATTTCTAAAGGCAAAGCATGACCTACTTTTATACAAAAATTGTGTTTCTTTAATTATTTTTTTTTTGTTACAATTATATTAATTTACTAATTAAGTGTGTTATTTGCTAACGATATAAATAAATCGCTTTAGAAATTAGCCAAGCTCCTCATAAATCTGATTCAACATTTTGAATTATTGTAAATCTGTACATTATTTCGAGTCTCTTTATACAGTGCTTTGAAAAATTGAATCAAAATATGTTAGCTAAACAAACGATAATATTCATGCTAGTACTTGTGCTCCGCGTGCAGATGCATTAGCTTTTCGCTTATAGACTAGAGATAGAGTTTAACAGATTACTTTAACAAAATTATAATTCATATAGATTTATTAAAAAAAATAATATAGGGTGATGCATAAATTTAAATTGATTGCTCATAAAATCTATTGATACGGATGCACGAAAGCTTATAATAAGATTATATTTCCTGAACTAAATCAATGTAAAAATCTATAACTATAGAAAAGGAACCGAGAGCAAAGAATCTTGAAAACTTTCCTCTTAACTTAGTCATGCAGAGATTCGGCGGTATTAGAAAAGTCTGATAGAGGTTCAGTTTTCGAAAGTCTTTACAACAATCGGTTTGTAGGCTGTAAGTAAAATTCGTCTCCTCTTCTGTAAAATTGAAAAAATCTATTTAGTTTACGAACTTGAAATAAAGTTAGTAAATCTTTTACTAAACAAAATGTTCTTACGAACTGTTTTGAAAAATCAAAGTTGATAAATCTAAATATTTATATGCATTGATATACTCAGTTGGACATTTCGGTATTACGTTAAAGTGAAATAATAGAACATTCATTTGATTAGTATTAATTAATGTTACAGATATTGTGTGGATAGATTGATGTTGTAAAGCAAACTCGTTACAATTTGACTAGGGGCCGTAATCAATTTAGACATAATTAATTATTTCATTTTATGAGATAGTGATAATTAGTAGGTACAGCGGTGCATTTATACGGACTGATAAATACGAGAACGTTATTGCACGAGCAGCCAAGTAGTAGAAAGCACGAATGGTGAGCCATCGAAGGACTTGGTCGGCCCGCGTTCCGTACAACCTTACCTGGGACCAAAGTGTGAAAAGGAGGGTAAATGGAGCCGCGTGGAAAGGCGACGCGATAACGGCCCTCCGGAGGTTATAATTCCACGAGAGCACGGCTCCGAGCGAAAGAATGCAGAAAAAAGGATATGGGTTGGTGATGAGTGCGAGACACCAGTTGCGCGGGCGCGTATCCTGGTCGAGGTAGCGCAGGGCCACGGGGACGAAGCCCGGGTAGGGCAGGTCCGGGGCGTCGTCATCCTCGTCCCCGTCGTCCTCCTCGTCGGCCGGGCTGGCCTGGGCCGCCGCGGCCTCCTCGTCGTCCTCCAGGTCGCTGAGCTCGTTGACGTCGCTGTCGCTGCCCAGGTGGTCGCAGGCCTCGTGGACGCTGGTCCGCGTGGCCGAGCGGTAGCGGTAGCCCTGCGGGTGGTAGTGCAGCGACATCCTCGGGCGGCGCGCCCGGGCGCGGGCGGCGGGGCTCGGGCCCGTCGTCAGGCCCCGCGGGTGGCCCTCGGCCCCCCGGGCCGCGGCATCGGCCCTCAGGCCGCGGAGGCCCCCGGGGCCATCGCACCTCCTGTGGCTCGCGCGTCGCCCGCCGCTGGGACTCGGGACACTGCTCTCGGCAAGCCGCCGCAAGCGCCGATGGAGCCCGGCGCAGCCTCGACCGGTCACTGGGCGCCTGCCCGCTCGCGCCCGCCCGCGGAGCACCAGACCGGGGGCCAGGGGACGCATGCGCCCCGCGGACGCGCCGCTCAAACCTCGCCCCGAGGACCAGCCGCGGCCCGCGGACTCGCGCCCGCCAATCGACACCTGCCCAGGCCTCCCTCCCGCTCGCCCTGCCCCTACGGCCCCGGTGCCCGTCTCCATCCTCCTACGCTTTGCCATGCACTCACCCTCGACCACCTGCCACCGATTCTGCTTTATGTCTTTGCTGTTCTTTCGTTTTTCACTTTTTCACTTCCTCTTTTTATAAATTTACTATTTTAAATTTTTTCCGCGAGAAGAATTTTAAAGGTTGAAGCATTATATCGATGATTTATTATCACAACAGCTGCAGTCATTCAAACGCAAAATTCACCCACCAAAGCGTTACTTCCGTGATAGCTAGTAGTTTTTTAGATTAAAATAATTTCATTGTAATTTCTTTATACAAATAAGTATCAACTTTTTGAAAGTGTGAACAAAATACTCTGTAACCCCTTTATAATTAAATTCAGAATAAAATAATAATGTATGTATAAATTCTTATATATGATTGTTATATAACGATTTATTCGATTAAAACTTTAATTTAGAACGTGAGCAGGTCAAACATATTAAACGTATATAAATATATTATCCGTTATAATTATTGAATTTACGTATAAGTCAATTTGTTATTACTAAAAGATGTAATAATAGACTTAATCTAATGAGATATACTAGAGGTTACATAAATTTACAAAAATTCGACATATTTAGTTTTTTGAAAATTTTTGTAAAAAATTTAATTTATTTTAATATAAAACGTTTTTCAACCTCAATACATTTTTAAGTATCGTGACTTAAAATAAACATTTTAAGTAAATTTTAACAAAGTAAAATGATTTACAAACATTTGATACTTTGTTTATAAAATGTATTGTTTTACACAATTCTAGAAAACCTAATAAAACTGAGCAAAAGTAACTATCAAGTAAAGTCTAGTAACAATCATTAGAACAATTTTAATTTACTAGTACTATGATTGAATACATTTAAATTTGTATTTAAATAAGAAAAACTAAAAGTTTTATAAACAAATTTAAAATTAATATATAAATCTGTCAAACATATATGTATGTATATTTATATATAAATATATATAAATTTTTTTATACGTAAATTTTAGGTTTAGGCGTAGACTTTCTCTTGAACCTACTAATGAATTTTCTTCCATAAAGGCTTAAAATGTAGATTTTTAATATGCAATTAAACTATAGTTTTGTTTCCAATCAATTAAAACTCTTTCTATTTTTCATTTCACTTAAAACGAAACAAATTTCCATTTTTTGTCATCTTTATAATATTTTTTTAATTAAACCAGTTCTTTTATATTTTAATGTTCAGATTCATTAAGAATAAAGCTACATGTCGATTGCACATTAAATATCTATATTTTAAGCCTTTATGGAACAAAATTTATTTAATTGGTTCAAGTTGAAGTTTACGCCAAACCTAAATTTTTGAAACATTTTCATGTAGAAAAATTAAAGTTTAAATCGATATTCTATCAAAAAAACTATTAAATAAACATAAATTATAATACTTTTTACGAGCCTATATACATAAGTCTTGTTGACGACTTTTTTTAATATTTAATGTTTGTTGAGAAAATTTGATAGTATATCTCTATAATAAACAATGGTTAAAGATACTATACGTTTATTTCACTGATCCGACATTTAATGACAAGTTTACCGAACATACTCAGCTATAAGGAGTCGCTCTAAGTATTCCAGAAAGCAAAAGTTATTTCTAACTGTTCTAGAAAGTAATTGATGATTAGCTCAAAAAACTGAAGTATAAACTATGTGAAACGTTCCCTGAACGTATGCTTTGTGAGTATGCTCTATCTCACTGAAATGCTTCACAAGCTATTTATATTCTTAGTTATAGTTAATATTAACTAAATATAAAATATACATAGCAATTTACATTGTCATAAAATATATACAGACCGACTTAAATTTACTACTTATTTTCCTCCTACTGTACATAATTATAAACATCTTCAGAAAAACAATATATTATTATGAAAATTAAAGTATATTTAAAAAAAGAAGAATAATGAGATAAGAAAAGGGCATGGGAAAATATTAAATAGAGATGTTTGAAATGCAGCTCCTGACAAGATATCTATGCAATCACTAGCTTGTTTCAATTTAGTTTGTTGTATTTGATTGTTTTTATTCCAATTATAAATAAATTTTATATTAGAGGATTATCAAGCTATATATAATTACTTTGCTAACTAGTGTATTTTATTGCTTTGCTTACATAGCGATTGAAAAATAAATTTTATTTTTTCATTGCTTCAAAAAGAATCGCTTTCTTGTCTAATTAGTAGATAAATACAGTAATATAGAAAATACAGAAGATAGCTTATTGCCCGACCCTCAAAATCTATTCTTGTAAATCCTCCAAGGATATTTTTAAATTAAAAATGTAGCGGTTATAAAAACCTATTTAAATCTTAAAAATTAGGAATTATTTAAGAAAATAAAAATGTTTAGGAAATATTAAGTTAAATACATGGATAATTATTTAGTTTTTATGAAAGAGTTAAAACTTGTTTTTTATTTTCAACATTATAAAATTCAGCTTTTGCAAATTTACCAAAGTTTGATACACTTTAATACTGTAGAGACATACACAACAGAGAATAAGAAATAATAATTAAAAATTAACAAATTAAGTTGTAAATTTAAACATCTCATATATTTAAAAATATACAGAAATTAATTAGTGATCATTCATTTATAACGTACTTAAGTCTAATAAATAAATCAAACATTAAAGTTCAATACATAAAGTTTTTTAAACAACATGTATCCTCATTTAAAGAACTGCTTTAAAAGCAAATTTTTTAACATTCCTTCCAACAATACAATATATAAACATAAGTATATAAATAATAAATTTATATAAGTAAAAAAAAATAAATTTTGATAAGTTTCTTTGAAACATACACAGTCCCATTATCATTGAATCTTTCAATAGTACAGCAACAGATTTAATGAAAAACATTTTTCATTTTCTATAATTTTAAGATTTTCAGTATTACAGCTGTCACTAATATTAAGAAGATATATGTCTTCTGTCAAGTAATAATGTTAATTCTTCTGCATTTGTAACAGGCAATGAACATGCACGGTGATGACAGACATAGGCAGTTGCAGCACCATGCTGTTGTTTCATGTTGCAAGTTATTTCATTTTTTCGATGTAGAACATTCTCTGAATTATTTTTATCAACTAAAATTATAATTTTTCCAGGAATTAATTTTTCTCTTACAACCCTCAAAAGTTTTTTAGTATCCTCATTCTCTTTTTCACCAACTATGTATATCTGGAATAACATTATTACTTATAAAACAGAAAATATTATTGCTTACTATACAGATTAAATAAAAAATTATCTATTTTAAAAATGCTTAATTATTAAACAAGTTTAAAAACATTTCATTTTTTAATATGATAAAAATGTATTTATTTGCATAAATAATTGCATGTATGTATTACCTGTGTTGTCGAATCTATGTGATTTACTAATGCTGTGACCAATTCTGGACAAGCTATTGGCAATTGTACCAAAGTGTCTTGAACAGATTTTAAAAGTTTACTAACTTTATCAGATAATTCTGTACGATCTAAATATGCTGCTAATTTAACCAAATTTGAACAAGCAACAGAATTTCCAGATGGTTCGGCCCCATCTTGATCTACAATAATATTATTTAAAAAAAAATTTAATGCATAATTGTTTCTAAATTATTAAAAATTTTAAATATAAAACTAATTGAAGTATTTTTTTTACTTTTTTACTATAATGTAGAGAATTTTTGAAAAGAATTAATAAAAAAGTTTTGTTTGTGATATCTATGCTTAACAGCTTTAAAAATATAATAAAAATACAATTAAAAATAATTTGATGTAATTTTATACCATCCTTAAGGCGCAATATTAGAGAGCTATTGTCTTCTATTGTAGAAAAATAACCACCATCCTTATCATCCCAAAATAAATTGTCTTGAATATCTTGTAGTTCTTCCGCAAATTCGAGCCAATGAGCATTGAATGTAATTTCATATAAATCAAGTAACCCCTGGATTACAAATGCATAATCAACTTGAAATCCTTTTATTGGAACACTAGTTTGTAATATTTGATCTCCTTCCCCTCGATAACAACTGCGAAGTAATATTTTATTTTCCTTATCATAAAGATATTGTTCAATAAATTTAGCTACATCTTCAGCATAGTCCATACACTTAGGATCATTTAAGGCAGATGCTACGTGTGATAAGCCACTAATCATTAGACCTACAAAATTAGAAACATCTTATGTGTATAAACATAGACAAATTAAAAATTAAAACTTTTAGTCTATACCATTCCAAGCAGTAATAATTTTGTAATCTAAGTGTGGCCTTGGTCTTTTCTTACGTTCTTCAAATAATTTATCTAGAGATTCTTGGAGGTAAGATTTTACAATATCAATACTAAGGTTAAAATGTTCTGCTGTTTCGTGATTGCTGCCAGAAATTATTAGAACATTTTTCCCTGTTAATTCCTCATGAGGATCCTGCATTATACAATCATTAACATTAGAACTTTTAATTTGAGTAATTTAATTTTAATTAGCTAACCTGTTTTGGTTCAACGTTTCCTGCTGGTTTTACATTAAAATGATAACAAAATATATCTGATAATTTTATATTTTCATTTTCTAATATCTTTTTATTTAAGAGATTTTGAATTTCATCATAACTCCAAACATAAAATGCTCCTTCTTTTTTTAATGTAGATTCATGAGTTGGAAAAGAATCTGCATCTTCTGCGCTATAAAACCCACCTCTCTTAAAATACAAATTTAAAAGCTTTATAAAAATATATCAGATTTTTATTATTAATTTTACCATGGGAAAAACTTACTGGATGCCGTAAATCACGAACAACATAAGTTACAATATCTTTAGCAACTTCAGCAAAAAAAGGATCGTTTGAGGCCAAATAAGCTTCAGCATATGAACGAAGCAATTGTCCTTGATCATACAACATTTTTTCAAAATGTGGTACATGCCATTTTCCATCAACTGAATATCTTGCAAATCCCTTTTATTAAATTAGAAAAATAATATTTTTAATATAATTTAAAGTAGCAGTATTTAAAGTAATGTTAAAAAAATATTATCATTTATGGAAAAATGTTTACTTGTCCAACATGGTCATGAATGCCTCCATTGGCCATTTTAGTTAAAGTGTGTATGCACATGTTTAGGCATTGTTTGCCCATGTCTCCTGCTGGATCTCTTGCATGCATTAAAAATAATAAATTGAAATTAACAGGTTGAGGAAATTTAGGTGCTCTTGAAAATCCACCAAATCTTGGTTCAAATCGATCAATTAATTGTTTTACACAAATATAAGCACAATCTAACTCTAGATTATCATCCTTAAAATATATTACAGATTAGTAGCTATATTTTTAAATTTAATAAAATGAGTAACTGTTAATGACAATTACCTTATCTTCTATTTTGGATTCTACCGCTTGTTTAAGTAACCCAAGAATTTTTGATCCAGATTTTAAAAATTCTTGTTTATTTTCTATCCACTATAAAAATAAAATAAAAATATTCATGATATCGTTTTATAATTGCTTGCACAATAAAAGCAATGAATAAAAAAGTTTTTTTTAAAGAAGTTCACAACTATCTTGTACCTTTAATGCAATACCTTCTAATATTCTTGTGAAACCTGGTTGACCATATTTATCATGTGGAGGAAAATAAGTACCTCCAGAAACTGGAATTAAACTTGGAGTAAGAAAAACACTCATGGGCCATCCACCATGTCCTGAAATAGACTAGTACAGTAATTAATACGATTAGTAAGACTAAATCAAAAACTAATATTCAGTTTTAAATTATTAATTTAAGATTACTTGAATAAAAGTCATGTACACTTTATCAATGTCCGGTCTTTCTTCTCTATCTACTTTGATATTGATAAAATATCTGTTCATGATTTTTGCAACATCAGGATTTTCAAATGATTCTTTTTCCATGACATGACACCAGTGGCAAGTTGAATAACCTACAGATAAGAATATCAATTTATCTTCCCTTCGAGCCTTTTCTATAGCTTCTTCTCCCCATGGATACCAATCCACAGGATTTGTAGCATGTTGCAAAAGATACGGGGACTTTTCAAAAGCCAATTTGTTTTGTTTTTTATCTTGTTCATTTTTAACATCACTTGACGTTGAAGCCATTTTTTTATGTAACAATGTAGGACCTACAGAAATCTGCTTTATACTGGAAACAGATTTTAAATTAAGCAATTATACGTACTATAAATAAATTATATAATATAATTAAAAAAGAAAATGAAATCTTAGATATATCAAAAGTATGTAGTTAGAAATGGTAATATGACACAGATATAAAATCTTTATCATCATTCGTGAATAAAATATTACTTACTTAATATTGCAATCAACAAAGGTACTTCCTCTTCCACTGCTGTTTAAGTAGTTTTTTGAAAATTCAGAAACCATCCGAAACCTTTGAATATAACATCGTCCCCAAATCATAACATGTGTTAAATATTAAACAGGCGTGGTTCAATAATTATCAATACTGTAAAGTATAAGAATTAATTAATATTATAATCCTCAATAAGAATAACCCAATTCAATTTGTCACTTCAAATTATAGTAAAATAATCAAATTACTATTATTTTATTAATAAAGCTTAATTTTAACTTAAATTTTACAATTACATAAATACAAATATTTTCCGGATTGATTAACCGTTAAATATATGAATGTATTTATCTTCAACGTTTTATAACCACACATATACGATACGTAATTTGCTTGCATTAACTACATTATTGTATAAATTTCTCAATATCGACACAATTAAACAAACTAATCACATATGGCTTAACACTTTTTCGATGTTTTTAATAAAATCAGTACAGTGAATAAGTAATAGAAATGTTCACATGTATGAAAAATAAGCTAAAAAACCGCAGTAATACAGGTAAATATAAGAATGTCATTTGCTAATAAAGGCCAAAAATAAATCCCCTCTCCCCACAGTATAGTAACTGTCTGACAAACTAAAATTTTAATTTTAAAGAATCTAAAAAATGGTTATTAAAAAATAATCAGATGGACTTTTCAAAATTATTTTTACTAAAAATATAGTCGCATCGATCTAAAATAGCAGTTTTCAAAGTGTATAATTGCGATGATGAACAATACATCAATAAATTTAATATTTTTAAAATAAGATTAGAATGTAAATTATCTTTAAAGATTAATCGTTAATTTATTAGAGTATAAAATTACTTTATTTTTCACATTTTTTTTTATATTAATAGTTAAGAATTTACGAACTACGATATCATCACTGAAGTATTCCAATTAAAGCATAAAGCTGAATACCAGAGGTCGCGTCAGTATCATTCAAATTCAAAAACCTAAAAATAAATATCACATTCTTTCACATTAAAAAATTTCTTTTATTAAAAAATTGTTTAAAAATGTTAAAAAAATTTAATATCATTTATTTAAAAGAAGTTAATAATTATTAGAAGTTTTAAATATGCATATTTATTTTAATAATGATATAGCCTTTCGATTAATATTTAAATCCACGTTACATTTGTATAAACACAAAAGCTTATTTTCTAGAATATAATATTTGTGATATTATTATTTTATAAATATTTAATATTTCAGACGATATATATTTTATATTTATATATTAAACCAAACAATTTAGCATTCGATTATATTAGCTGTACTACATGAACAATTGATATATTTATAATAATGATTTGCTGAGTATATTATAATGTTTTTTTATAAAAATATAGTTTATTACCGCACGTCAAAGATGCTAAGTGGTATCACTGTCTTAAATATGCGATGGACGACCCTTTGTATACAAGGCCCAGAATCCAATAAATTTCTCGATAAAGAGTAGGATGCTAACGTTAATTTATATTTCTATTTTTTAAATTAGTTATGAAACGAATTATTACATCACATTGAGTGCATACGCAGAGCCTCGTATAATCGTAAAATGTAGTCGTGTAACAGGTATAATCGACGGTGTCGCTCACGCTCACAGTGGATGAGTAACAAGCTAATCCGTGATCCACGATCCACCGTAGTACCACCAACCTGACTGCTGCTTGTACTCCTACTGCCGTACGAAAATCAATAATAGTCTCATAGATATGATAATTTAATAATTATTGGATTGCTATGTCTAAAAGTAAAATAAATGTATTTAAAACATAAAACTTTGTTTTTTTTTGAAGGAAATCTAGATTTCCAGCTTTACAAGTTTTTTACAGATTTCTTTTAAATCAATATCATCACCCTTAGAGTAATTCTCATTCAATATGATTCAGGAACGGTAACGTTTTTTCCATATAGCCCTCAAAAATTCTTTTTCGACATTACTCAATATTTTCGTCGATTTGCCCGAGAAGAATTTTTTTTGAGTTTAGAGAATGTAAGCTAGAAACAACTCGGTACTAAATCAGGCAATTACGGTATACTTGGTTGCCTAAATCTTGAATTATGTGTAACAAACTGAGAATTAATACGAATTAGACAAAAATAATTTAAATAAAAGGTGTGTCTGTAAAGGTTTAACTCTGTAGTACTGTAGCAATATTCAGGTTACAACCATGTAGTATTAGTCTTAGTCTATCAGCAAAGACGATCATGCATCTTGATATGCATTTAACAGTAACTCCGCTTTGGGCATCTGCATCAATTTACAGTCCAACGTATTGTGCTTCTACTAAAACCGATTTTTGTTGACTATACATTATTTATTGTGTCCCGTGTACGACGGCTGAAGCAGCTTCCGAATAGTATCGATACGCCTGAGTACAAATGGACTTTGGTTTTCCAAGGGTGCATTTCTCCACATCCAAGCCGCTCTGAGGGTTTGGAATAAGATTGTCAGGTGAGCGAAGATGCAACAATAATGTCATCGAGATACGCGCGAGCGAAGGGTAAGTCTCGCAGCAAGTGGTCCATTGCCCGCTGGAGAGATTGAGCGGCGTTACGCAATCCGAGCGACGAGCAGATGAATTCGTATAACCCAAACGAGGTCGTGATTGCCGTCTTCTGAAGCTAGATCCTGAAAATCGGTAAGAAGTTGGTCAAAGGGGCCTTTGGCGATGTGAGTCGATGACGGCCAGGAAGGTTTTGCTGTGTGTTTGGTGGGATTGGGAGGGAATCATCCACTATGAGCTGCTCCCATAAGGCTAGACGCTTAATTCTACCATCTATTGTGAACACCTGGACCGCTTGAAGCAGGTGATCGACCAGAAACGTCCAGAATTGGCCAACAGGAAGGGTGTAGTGTTCCACTAGGACAACGCCAGACCACACACTTAGCTGATGACTCGTCAGAAGCTACGGGAGCTCGGATGGGAGATTTTATCGCATCCACCATGTAGCCCGGACATAGCGCCAAGTGATTACCACCTGTTCCTGTCCATGACGAACGCCCTCGGTGGTGTAAAGTTGAACTCAAAAGAGGCTTGTGAAAAGTGGCTGTCCGAGTTCTTCGCAAATAAGGAGGGGGGCTTCTACGAGGGGGGTATTACAAAGTTGCTGTCTAGATGGAAACAGATGATCGAACAAAACGGTGCATATTTGAACTACATCCGATCACTGTAACACTTTTTATAAAGCATTGAATAAGCGTCCAAGGCGGGAAGAATGCCTAGAGGCCGGTGCCCAGCACCACCAGGGGCCGGCAGCTAGGCGCTAACGCATAGGCACGTGGAAGGCCGACCAGCCCAGGGCCCTCGCGGCCCTAACAGTGACAGCCGGTGAACTCCGGTGGCCCGCCCGGGTCGAGGCGAGGGCCACCAAGCTGTCAAAATTGCCTTTACTATCAACATGTGCAGTCAATATTATACTGTGATAGAAGATTTGATTCACAATTACACTCATGTGTTACTATTTATTATGTCTGCGAAGAGCGGGGAACATTAACCTTCGAGCCAGGTTGCCATGTGCCACGCAAAGACGCGAGCTTACCTGGTCATACTCCGCGTGGGCTGCGGGATGTAGAAGCCGAGCTCAGAACGAGGGGGGAACAAGTAGCGTGCGGGAACAGCGTGAGAGGGCCGAGTGACCGAGAGCGCGTCGAGCACCGCGAGAACGGCTATAGCGTGACGAGCGCGGAAATTGCTCAGAAGCTTTCGCCAAGAGCACACGACGTCGATACAGTCATACCTGTATTGTTTGTCGACTCTGTTCAATAAATTATTTAAAAAGTTTTGTCTATAGTCTATCAGTATTACTCTTGATGCCCCGCAGATACAGATTAAGTGTTTTATTAAGACATCTAAAGTTGTAAGCGCAAGGGTATCTTTTAAAGGATACATTCATTACTGATTATTTATTGGCCTTAGTATATCCATTGCTAGTTTGTCAAATACAGTGACAGAGGAATCGGTGACTTTTATAGGTCATCGGGTCTTTATTCATACTTATTTACATTTTTATCATGGAAGGCATAGTTGGATACTAGCGTGAATGTCTCGTTTCAATATTTTAGATACTTAGAAAATAAACTGATATATTATAAGCTATGTTTAAACTGCTTGTCTGCTACCAACAGCTACCAGCATGGACAAATACCCAGCAGCTGTTTTTAAAATCTGCAAATAAATTAAATGTATGTATGTTACAAGTTTGAAATATTTAAGTAATTAAAACGCACTTTACAATACGATTCCATTGATAGATTAATAACTTTCCCTGCTGTCAACTGTCGTGGATTTAATGACACAATCATAATTGGAATTAAATCATACAAAATAGTTTTATCGGAAACTAATGTGTACCATTTATTATTGTATACGCTGTGATATATCGCAGTGCTCTGAAACTCACAATATAAATGTTATGAGTATACACTGAGTGATATTTTAATTAGGATTTCCTATAAATAAATTATAGAATTCTTAATTTTATCATACGTATATATAACTTTATATAAATTATTTTCTCGATAATTTTATATACAATACTATTCTAACATGAAATCGCATTCATTTTCTATTAAACATTCAGTTCAATCTATTCGTCTAAAAATATTAGTGCAAAATATCTGGCATCAAAGGGAAGTATCATATATCATTCTTTGACTAGATGATATTAACCAATGCCTACAAAACATACTATTTTTCGTTGTATCTAAAGTATTATGTGTAGAACTAATGTTATTGCACGTAATGAAACAAGATTACCATCTAATCCGATAGTGAAACGGGATTGCAGGTTATTAACTCTATAAGGTTATTTTTTAACGAGGACTCGCGGTGCAGGTTAAATCTGGAGGTGTTGTGTAGGTATAAAGCAATCAATCTTATTTAAGTATCACAATACTTATGGATTCTAAGAAATTAAATGTTATTTCAACTTCAAATCATTATTATATTTAATTTTTTCGGCTAATCAGACTACTCTTTGCCGTTCAATTCAAAATAGCTATTTATATATATTTATAATCTTTTTCATAATTTATAATTATTATTCTTTGAATTATTCCTTGAAATTTCTTTTACCTGAGTTACAAGAGTTTCACTAGCATAACAATGAAGTAATGTGTGAGACATAAGACTGAACAAAGTCGCTAAAAGAGTAAGAATTTGAAGAGAATTGGTTTGTGTTTCGATATTACTTCCAAGTATCTATAAACATTTAATATTGTTAAAAATGGAAAATTTTGTTTAAAAAAATAAGTTTTTAAAGATACTTTAAAAACTTACATTTAAGATGTGGAAATCCTAAACAAATAAACATAACGGTCATACAAAACATTTGAGTAACTACAACAAAACTAAACACTTTTTCAACAGCTGTAACCATTCTGAAAAATAAAATAATAACATTAATTATCTACTTATTAGCTATAGATATTTGTTTTTAGTATGTTCTAAACTAATTTAATGTTAAGTATGCAATCTGCTGCTTCTTAATCGAGCATATTAAATTTAATTCTCGAAAGAAATTTGAGTAGTATAAAAGGTATATAAGTCTTACTAAAAGTTTGGAGTGCAATACAAAGTGCTTGATAAAGTGGCATTAGCGTTAAAAATAAAGACAAATAGAAAAATAAAACTTATTTATAAATTTATACTAGACATTTATTACTCAATTATGTAGATTCAGTGTTATGCGCTTATTAATTAGGACATATTGATTATACATGCACGCATTAATCGTGAGTGCCATTATTATAGTTTAAAAGTTCCAGATCTGACCTTACAGTTCCAGAGAATCGCAAAGTGCAATCCATATTTTCCAACAAATTTTAACAATTAAAGTCATTTTAGAGTATTGTTTATTGGGAAAACAGGTGATCAAGAAGCTTGATAATTTTAACAGCAATTTTCTTATTCCAGTCTTGGAAAGATAAATGAAATAATTAATATTATTTGTATGAGCATAAATATATAAATGATGAATGATACTTGCGTAGATCTTTTAAGATAAGTACCGCGATATAATAGAAAATATCAAAATCTAGTGATCCATACACGGTATAGCCGAAAACTACATAAAATATCGAATATTGTTAGCATGTAATAGTTTAGTTTTATAGAAAATTACAAAAATAATATATTACGAGGGGGGAAGGCGTTCGCGACTCGTGGCTCGGGACTCTCGCATCTAGCGACAGTCCCGAGAAAAGAGGGATGAGGGAGAGAGCGGACCGAAGGTGCTCGAGACTTGGCTGAGAGAGGGAGAGTCCGCGGGGGGAAGGCCCAGTCGCACCGTGAGAGAAAAAGGGGGAAGTGGGCCGAAGGCGCTCGGGACTCGGTAAAAAGGGCCGGAAGTCTGCAGGGGGAAAGCTCTGTCGCGCCGAGTGTGCGCGAGCCGCCTTTTTCTCCGCGCTAGCCGATAACCGCCCGAATTGCCTTCAACGCAATTCGCCAATCGGTGGCCGCCTCTGGCATAGTCGAGGACTGCAGGTCTGTGGCAGATTCGGATGCCGCGCGGGTCTCGGCAGGACAGATTCGAACGGACCTCCGCCAGCTCTCGACGGCGAGGAGCTCTCGGCCTTTAGCCTACCACCCTCGGAGAGACAGAGTCCTCGTGCGCCCTTTCGCACAGGCAAAAAGACGCGCTACCTTCGCACCGGGCGGACGACCGTCCGCTGGTGCATAAAAGCGGCAGACCCTGAGCACGCGCCCTTTTGCGTCGATCGTCTGTCGCCCGGGGACACGTCGCTCAGTACAGACTCGGGCTAAACGCCGCGCCGCGAACCCCGACCGACGGACTACCCCGTGAGCTACCTGCTCGCTAGCCCTAGATCTTTAGCGTAAATTAATATTGTAAATTACTTATTTCACTAGTAACCTCTCCCCGTCTGATTTTAGTTTGTATTTTCCTATTTTTTATATAATCGAAAAATAATATTATATCCATCTGAGTTGCAGTCTCAGGTGCGAAGACAATTTCTATCACACTTAAATCGAGAAATGCTAGCAACAGAATTGTGAAGGATGTCATCTGATTATTTTGATCTACTCAGCTAATTTCTCTCATAAATCATTTACTCCGTATACATCAATCGCTTTGCATCTACTAGCAACTGCATCAAGCTCGGCATCAAATCTAAAAATATAGTAGAGCTATTGACCTCAAAAGATCCACGTGCAACAGAATTGTCTATATACATAAATTAAAGAATTTTCACTGTTGCTAAGTCCGAAAAAGTCCCTCGCAGCTTTCTCTCAGCATTTGAGAGAATTTCTATTTCTAATAATAATATAAATAGGATGATCATCTCACTGGATTAGATGGTCCCAAATTAGATTAGTCGGATTGGATCAGATTACCTCCAATCAGTACCAAACTGATTTTTAACTCGTGTACCTAACTCATTTAACGATTCCGATTAACCTCTTAGGGATAATTCATGAAAAAAGTCTGTTGTCCTGTGTATAAGACAGGAATAAAATCATTTTTTGTTCAAAGTGCTTATTATTGTGAAAAATAGACCATTAAATATAGTGATTTTAAATTGCATATATAGTTCCAACTTTTTATACTTATAGTTACTATTTAATTGAACACTTAAAATATTTTATACGTGGTGGAGTGCGTGTGGAGAATACTTTATACACGAGCAGTAATATATTTTGAATTTCGTATTTATTTATAAATGAATCATATCTAAACATACGCCGAGACACACACACACACACAAAATAAATTACTGAAAGAGCTTACGTCATTAAATGTACATGTCTATCAATAAGAATGTTAAATTGTTGATGAACTATTTTGTTATTTGGAGATTTTGAACTGTCATGATGTTTTATTATAAGTTTCTCAAATTTAGTTGCCAAAATTCGAAATTGTCCACTCGAATGAAATACCAAAGCTGCGAAGTAATTATCTGGAATTGATATGGCCATCCCAATGAATAGACCAGCTATGAATTGGGATGCATAAGTGATCTCCAACAAAGGACTTTTTGAGTAATCGTATGGGTAATAGGACTGAGCGATCATTGCATATTTGCCATAATCTGTAATATTAGAGATCATACGAATACTAAAGCCCAAGTGTGGCGGTATGACAAATCCTGAGTACGAAGCAGCTAAAATAATATACCCAAAAATAGTAAAGATTCTGGCTCGATTAGCCTGTTTCCTCATTTCTTTATATTCCCAAACGTTCATTTGCCGAATCCAATCTTTGGTTGCAGATTGAACCACAGGCTGCAAAACTTTCTTGAAGGAAATATTTAATCAGTTTTTCTGATCATTTTTATGATGTATATGATATTTTATAATAAAATACATAAAAAATCCATCTATTCTTGATAGAAATTAGATTAATTTTTATGATGATTCAACATTGATATTTGCTACATAAATGAGAGAAAGATAGATAGATCTATTTGTTGTCTTTATTACGTGTTCTCACTTCTAAGCTAAGTAAATGCAATTGACAGCGTGTAATTAAATGTATTTTTAAATACGATATTAATAATTATTAATTGAATTCATTTCAGTTAGAATTCAAAGAATTCAGCGACAGAACAAAAAATTTTGACTGAAATGTATAAGACAAAAATCGAATTCGATTTCTAGCAGGACCTGATCATGTACGAGTACGTTCTCAAATCAGACTTTCTGTTATTGGGTTTTGAAATAATTTGTACAAAATTTGCCATAACATTTAAATTGTTTTTAAATTCTATTTACTAGCTTCTGATTTGTGAAATATTTTTGTACAATTTTTTGTTTACATTACTTTAATAATTAGGCATTTAAAGAATATTTTTTTAAGAAAAAGCCAGTAAGAACATTTGTATTGGAACTTCAAACTAGGAATTTGAATTGGTGATTTTTAAATAAAAACATTTGCAATTCTATTCAAAATAAAATAAATATATTAATGTCATTATAATTAAAATTTAAATGTTATTTAAAATTAAAGGTACGTATCCTCTGTCTCTCTTGAAGCATTGTCTGGGGAAACCGAGGGGGAAACTGCACCTCCCAGATAGTACAGCTTTTTTAAGCCTCAGCTTTCGCCGAATAGCTCGGTCTGACTTGCGTCAGTAATGAAAAGGGATAGCTAAGCCATTCTTTTTTATTTTTGGTTTTAGTGTGGGAAAAGAATTTTTTATTAAGAATATTTTCAGGGTCAATTCGGGTCAAGAGAGAGGTCAATAGGGCATCAACGCTCTTGCAATCAAGAACTTCGTGGAGTCAACGCCCAATACAAAGGCGGATGATTTCAACGCTCCTCAGGAGAGGAACGGATTCCCTACATCAACGCCTTGCGAAGAAGACGGATTGGGAGAACGGAAAACCTTCCTGTACTGGCGTGCGAGTACCCAAAAGAGGAAAAAGAGACGATTCAGAGGCGGATGGGGACGTCCTCAAAGAGAAAGACTCCCGCCCTGTTTTAGTAAAAAATTATGCACTCTTTTTCCTTTCTTTAATAATTATCGTTTAAATATTAATATTACAAAAATTACAATGTCAAATTCTTATATCTAGAAAAATTCTGATCATGTATACCTTTTTGCGGTTAGAAAATCGGTAATAATTAGGCGAGAATATAAAAATTATGATTAATATTGCTAATTATAGCTGTTGTTCTCACCTAGTACAATTTAGTAGAATAGTAAAAACAGTGTTCTGTGTTTTTATCCTTCTATTAGTATAAGTTCAGTTGATAATTTATCATTTGCAAATAAATAGATTTTCTTGGTTCTTTTATTATAATTTTTATATTATAACTTAGATTTTTTAATTATTTAATTGGACAGATAGCCGATAAGTACATGAGTATCGAGAAGGATTATTTATTATAAATCAAAAAATGTGATATATTAAATAAATTCCTTAGGAATATACGAGTTATCAATTAAACCTCGTTGCATTTTAACTTTAAGATAATTTTACGTTATTTATTAATTGTTTTTTTATCTTTAATAATCTAATAGTTTTGCTATTTGCTTTTTATTAAAGAAATTTGGCTCTCCTTGCTACTCTTTAAAATTATAATATTTTATTAAAAATTTCATATTTTATGAAATGACGGGGAAATTACTCCTTGATCCAGCAGTCGCGATTATTATTTATTAATTGCAATTTTTAAATATTTTCTTTTAATGATTCGGGCCCATGTTTTTCAAAAGGGTTGGTCGCAGATCAGTCGGAGGCGCGAGAGGCAATACAAAAATGACCTTGCAAGAGAAACATCGTTTTTCGAACAGGTACGTTATGAAGGACGTAACAATAGCAAAAGTTAATGTGACCTTTACCAAAAACCATGTTTAGAATGTTAAGTTTAAGGAAAAGTATACGTACAATTACAAATATAATAAAATAACAAAATAATATTTCACTTATTCCTAAAAAATTAAGTGTTTTATGATAAACATTAATGCTTTCAACAATAACTTGTAAAATGTGTAAAATATATATTACCTTGCCTCCTACTCCATATAAAATATAGTTTTATACAAGACGTGAAAGAAGAACAACTTGTTAATAAATTATCAACGATAAGAGGTAGGTGATTACTGACCATGTATAAAGCATACATTTGTGGTAAGAAGATGAAAAAAAATATGCATGTTATCATTATAGGCACTCGCAAATATTTCCTAGGAGAAGATTTATTATGATCGTCATCAGGCCATATACCCATTAAAGCAAGACTCAGACGATTTAAATTTAGGGCCCATTTAAAATCTAAAATTAGATTTTCTTTATTTATTATAAGGAAATATATTCTAATTTAAAAAGCAATACTTAGTTACCTTGTAAACCACCTTGGTAAAGATCAGAACCTATTAAAGTTTTATCCATATCGGAATCTTCAAAAATAATGTAATTTTTTAATTTATATTCAATTTTAAAAGCATTATTATTTTTAATAAATTTTCATTTTCTAATTCCCTAAAAGATAAAATTTAATTTAAGAAAAAAGAGTATTTCACGAATCACTAGACTCAGTTCTTCACAGTTCGACAAAATAGATAACAATACCAAGTCTGTAAAAATAGGGAGAGGGAATATGGGGTGGGGTTAGTATCGAACCCAGGAGAATAATAGGTGATTGTGCATATTTTACGAAGAAGGGTTATCTGGGGAGCTGTGCAAGTTTTACAGGTAATATTCATCTGAATATTTAAAGGGGGGTCACTTCGCATATTAAATATGCGTACGTAAGCTTTCATTGTGAAGTAAATTAGAGGGTTTGTAACGTAGTCGAGACTACATCGCGTATAACAGTTCCTTTTTACAGAAATATAATAGTAGAGTAAGTGAGAGAAAAAGTAATAATTAATAGGTGTTTTTCGCATTTTGAAAATGTGCTTAAATGAAAATTATAAAAAGTTTATGAATGTTTATAATTTTCAGCCTAATCTGTATTTATTTGTTAATTATTTGTATTTTGTTATTTTATTTTGTTTGTATTAGTTTCTAATTAGCTCTTAGTTTTCTTATTAATAAATAATAATAATAGTAATAAGTTAAATTAAATATGATATTTTTGTCACTTAATCTAAAGTTGATTATATATTATAAACTTTTGCTTCAACGATTAAATTAATTTAAAAGGATGACAAATAAATTGATATATAATAATTACATAAAATTGAAGTAACAAATCAACTCGCGTTAATTAAAAATTACTGGAAAAATGCTGGTGTGTGCGAATAAGAATATAGCGCGAGTCTCTGCACCAGAATGCGAATATTTGTGACGGAGCCTTTGCGTGATCCTTTGCGGGCCGTCTATTTAAACAAAGGCGTCAGATTCCGTAGCCGCGCGGGCTGGCGGCAGCGAGCGGTCAGCGCCGATATTTAGCGTCGATCGCCCGATGACAGCCACACACAGTCAGGTCAAGCACCGACATCCGCCCTGGATGGTCGTCCGTTTCGCGCGCATTAAACTGCTCTGATAAGAGCAAGCCACAACGCTCAAATCTGCCCCTTTCGGAGCATCTCTCTCTCTCTCATCTTCCGCCGATGGTAAACGCGTTCCGCGAGCGGTTCTCCGCATAGTGTCTGTTAGAGTATTAGCCGCCCGGTGGACGTACCGCGGCGGCTTACATCCGTCACTGAAGTCAACGCCCATCACGCTCCTGCACCCCACCGTCGCAGCTAGACGGTCCATCAACTTCGCAGGGATAGACGCCACGCAGCCTTCACAGTCTTCACTTCCTGAGGGAAACCCCCAGGACTGCGATCTGACGGGCTACCTGCGCACGCTCTACTCAACGCAATAGGTATGCTCCAGGCACAAATCCGCGAGCTAGGAGCCCGCGTTACCGTCCTCTCGCGACAGCCCTCCCCCCCAATGCGGTCCCCACTCCCCAATCTCCCGCACCACACGACACGGACATGCAGTCGGATGATAATATTCCCTATACCCTAGTTCCGATCAAACGTCGGAAGAGCTCTCGCGCTTCTCTCACCCCGTCGCCACTCCCCACTAACACTAATATTAACGAATCTTTCTTTGCCTCCTCCACTTCGTCCGATGAAGCATCCCCGGGCCCTGCACCCAAGACGCGCCCACTCCCACCATCATCATTCGCAACTCGCAAGCCGCGATATCAACATGCGGCGCGCGGTCAACACCACCAACAGGGTCAAGCTGTATCCCGCCTCAGTCCCCGAGTTTCGTGCGACCACCAAGCTGCTTGACAGCAAAAAGCTCGAATATACCACCCACCAGCTAGCGGACGACCGCAAACTTATTGTCGTCATCCAAGGAGTCAACGAGGGCTTCTCGGATGACGATATCAAGGACGAGCTTGAGAAGCGCAAGCTGCCAGTCTTGTCGGTCGACCGTAGGCTCAAAAATTTGGCCCCTCGTCGCCGTCACCCTCGATCCCGCAAGCAACGCAGCAAAAACCATGATTGACCTCAAGTCACCAGGTGAGCTCTCAGTGACGGTTGAGCCCAAGCGGAGGTCAAACCTTATCCCTCAATGCCCTCAGTGCTAAGGTTACGGCCACACCGCCAACTATTCCCGGGCCGCCTGGGTCTGCGCTTTCTCAGGAAAAATCACTGGCGCCTTTATCGGTCTGAAGCCCTTCTTCGGCAACAAAAAGGTCTCCGCGAAAACCAAACTACGGGCTTTCAAAGCCATTATTCTAAGCATTGCCACATACACTATCCCCATTTGGGGACCAGCCCCTGCTTGCCGACTTAAAATCCTCGAAGGTACCTTTATGAGACTGCTCCGCGCAGCTCTAAACTACCCCTGGTTTATCCGGAACAACCAAGTCCTCCGTGAAACTAACCTCTCCTCCCTCTCCGATACAGCCGTTAAACGGGCTATTACTCTCCGAAACTCTCTAGTCGACCACCCCAACCCCGGGATCCAGGCCCTACTAGAGTTCTTACCCAAGTCTTTCGATTTGGTATCCCATCCGTCAAAGCTGGCCTCCTGGATCTACCTCCGCGCCTCGCTACATAGCGTCGGCACCCCACTTATTTTGTTCCCCCTTCACCCCTAGAACCACCCCCCCCCCCATTTTCTCTCGGAAGGAGTTTTTAGTCGGTAAAAATCCGACACTATCCGATCGGCTCCCTTCCGGCGGCGATGTGAGCCCTTCGGGAGGGTGTCTTTTGAAGATTTCAGCCACCCAGTGGCTTGCCAAAACAAAAGGAACATTGGTCTACCTGTCTTTTAATCGAGTAGCTATTCGTTTTTGAATGGCGCAAATCGGACCATTATTAATATTTAATTTTTATACATTATTTTGTTTTATATCTTTCTATTGCGTGTGAGGTCTTTGGAAAGAGAAAATCATTTTCTGTTAAGCTGCGCCTGTAGTTTTTATATAATGTTACATTTATTGCAAAGAAAAAGGTTTCTTTAAAAATTAATACACTTATGAAAGGCCTTTATTTGGACCTGCTTCGGAAGTGTGAAAAGGGCATTGGCGGTGCATGTGCATCGGACCGGTCGTAAACGCAGCGGGCGGTATCGGCGCCTGGTTTAGTCTGCAGTTCTTAATTATAATATACTTAAAATATATAATTGTTGCCCAGGACGTAACACCTACAAACATAAAAATAAATAATTAAATTTTAAGCCACTTCATATTTTGGAAAAAAGTAATATTTTGATCAAATTTGTTCTAAAATTTATATCTACAAGGTAATCCTGAGAGCAATCCGGTACACCTGTTGATTTTAGAAAAGCTTAATAAAGCGGATTTTGATTTGATATTCTTGCGGGACTATTTTTTTCGGCATGGCCGTATGCGCACGTGAACAGCTACAGCCAGAGTCCTTATACAAAGAATTTTTCTAGACTATCTATAAGGATAAATTAGTATTTATACTTAGCTTAGTTTTGTATTTTTCAGTAAAATATGCCATATTCGGAAGAGGATTTAAAAAATAAGCTACAAAAAGAACTAAAACCATCACATTTAGTAAGTATTAAAAGTTGCATTTGGAACACAACCTCACTTTCATAGCAATTTATAAACTCCTGTATTGATAATACAAAATTCCAAAGAAAAGGTTAAGACATTTAAAAAAAACAATTTGCAATAATAAGATAATTAAGCTATAAATTGAATTTCTGATGAATTGAATATAAACTGGATATAGTTTTTTTTTAATTTTGATAATTATATTATGAAGCTATAACTAGAACACAGACAATAGAAATAGACAATTAAAATTCAAAAGATCTGAAGTACTAGATTCTGTTAAATTATAGATTTGTTTTGAATAGAATAAATCTGAATAGATTAATTTTAGATATATTTTCGTTCGATAAGTTATAGAGATATATAGCTAATAGTTTGTGTGGTATTATTAATATTTTTGCTTTTAATATGCTATCTTTATTTATTAAAGATATCTTTTCTATGTATATTTTAATATAGTTAAATTTTTAATGTTTTTATTTAATATATAATACATAAATAAGAATATCCAATGTTTATTATAAGTATGTTATTCATATTAATTTTTAAATTCGGATACTTGCATAAAATATTTTAAATATAAAAAAGTTGTATATCACAATATAAAAAATCTAAAACTGATTCATTGTTAATAGTTATAATTTACATAGATGGTTATAAAAGATATACAATGTATAATGTATATGTATAATGTATTTGTCATACATTATATATTTACATGAAAATGTTCTGTATATTCCAATTTATTAATATTAATAAATCTATTTTGCTTTTTCAAATAAATACAAATTTAATCCTGTTAAAAATAACTTCTTTTTATATATATTCAATATTCCATTTGTGAATGTTTTAGGTAGTTGAAGATAACTCAGACGGTTGTGGAGCTAAGTTCTCGGTTGTAATAGTATCAACTGAATTTGAAGGCAAGTCTCTCCTTCAAAGGCACAGGTAAATGTTTAGCTTTTATATTTTTAACTATATTCCTTTTAAATGAAATTTATATTTTATAATTTAACCATTACCAGATAAGGATATTTTTGTAAATCAAAAATATGTTTTATCATCAATGTTTTATAAATAAGTTATTTTTCTAATCAATGTTAATTTAAAAATGAAAATTTACAAAGTATTTTTCTGAATTATTTTTCTCTAAAATTTATTTATCTTTGAATTCACTTTTTAATAATAAATTAATAGAATTTAAAATAAATGTTTAGTGTACACATTGGTATGAGAGGACACTCAGTATCCCTCTGTTCATAACTCAAAGTCTAAGTATAATATAAGTGATAATTTAAAATTAAAATAATATAATATTATAATTAATCAACAATTCATTGATAAACTAAAAGCAATAAAACTTAATTTTTATTTAAAACATTCTTGGTATTTTTTTTTAAATTGTCCATACTTGTAATTATAATTTAATCATGTAAATTAAACAATAATTTATAAAAATGTCATAAACATATTTAATGGATTAATTTTAGATTGGTCAATAACATATTAGCAGCAGAACTTAAGGAAATTCATGCATTTTCACAAAAGACTTTAACACCTACTCAATGGAAAGAGATGAGTGAAAAGCAACAAAATTAAAAAAATTAAAAACTATCGAATTTAACAATGGCTTCATTTACAATTTCTGCACCAGGAAAAGTGATACTCTTTGGCGAACATGCAGTTGTTTATAATAAAACGGCTGTGGCTGCCAGTTTAAATCGTCGAAGTAGTTTCAACTTTGTTGAATTACCGTTAGAAAAATTTATACATGTTATAATGCCAAAGATCGATATCCGCATGGAAATTTCCCTGGATTATGTAGCAAAAGTTCTCCTTGAATGTAAATATGATGGACTGAAGCCCAACGATCATGAAAAGTTTTATACAATCATTCGCAAGCTTACCGAAACTGTTTGTGATTTCAAAAATGAACAGCAAAGAGCAAGTTTAGAATGTTTTTTCTATGCCCTTGGGCAAGTGGTGCTAGAGGAAAATTTAAAATTGGGTGCTTTCACAGCAAAAATTGATACTGAACTATCGATCGGTGCAGGTACTGGCAGTTCAGCCTCCTTTTCAGTTTGCCTTGTTGCTGGTTTTTTACATTGGAGTCACCTACAAAATAATTCTGAAGCAACAACCGACTTCAACTCAGTATCCTTAGAAAAAATCTCCCGACTCGCCTTTAATTGTGAAAAAATAATGCATGGCTCACCTTCTGGTATTGACAATTCAATTTGTACCTATGGGTCATTCATCGCGTTTCAGAAAGATATATGGCCTAAAGTTATCTTCCCTTTGGAAAATGCTGCATTGTCTCCAAATATTAAAATATTGCTCGTTGATACAAAAGTGCCCCGTACCACCAAATTGTTGGTCAGTAATTTAGCTGCCTTAATTGCGGAATATCCTGAAATCTTCAATAATATTTTAGAAGCTATTAATAAACTATCTAAAGAGGCTATAGATATTATAAGACAAATATCTAGTATACCTGAAAATAGTACTCAATTATTGCTTGATGCCTATGGAAAATTATCGGTAAGACTTAATGGTATTATGTACGAGTGCGTGTGTGTGTATATATATATATATATATGAATTTAATTTCTTCAGGTTTTAGTAGACATTAACCAAGGACTTTTGAGCAGTTGTCAAGTCTCACATTCTTCTTTAAATCTTATTTGTATGATAGCTCGAAGCCATGGATTTTCAGCTAAATTAACAGGAGCAGGTGGAGGAGGATTTGCATATGTATTAATTCCACCCAATGCAAGTACAAGTCAAATTGAAAAATTAAGCTTTGAATTGATTTCAAAAGGTTTTTCAGTAACAGAAACACAGTTAGGAGCTACAGGTGTAAGATTAGAGGTATAATATCATTAAAATGATTTATTAAGGATTTTTGTTTTAAGCTTTTATTTCATTGAACAAATTATCATTTTAAAATAATATTAAAAATGATAGATTAGTGTTCTATGGAAAAATTAAATTTTACAAAAATAAATATATAGTTAATAATCTGAAAATTAAAATATTTATTCTTTTATTTTTGTATACAAAAAAATTTTCGGTACAAATACTTTATGCCTTAGAAATTATTAGTTATATACGGCTTAGTTTTAGCAATTATTTTTAGATTTTATTCTACGTTGAAGAGTATAGAGAATATTGTATTTAAGATTTTAAGCTGTACATTTTATATCGTTTTTTAATCCTATTTTTAAAAATCAATCTTATATGAAATCTAATTTGTTTTACGAAAATCGTATAACAACTTTTTGTTTATTAAATAAAAATATTTTTTTAAATGTAGACTTATAAAGAATTTTAATAAAGAAGAATATTAAATAGTCTTCATGTTAGTCTCTAATATTTTATATTATTAATAGTTACTTGCCAGTCCTTTCTTGCCTAAATGTATGAGTTGTATTCATTAATAACATATATTTTCTTAATTTGTATATTTTTCAATAATATTATAAAATATTATTTAGTTGTCATATAAATATGAAATCATAAATGACTTCAAGCTATTTTAAACTTCTTAACAAAAGTTACATTTAATATTTAAATGATTATAAATTAAACTTAATATTTAACATTATTTAACAATGTCATAAAAAATACAGCAAAGTATTAGTTCTTGACTAGCTATTTTTTTGTAATGAAATTTGTTTAATATACAACTTAATTTTTGATAACTAACTTTACAGAAATTAATTAAGTATTGCCTAGAATTGCATTTGGTCTTCTTTGTGTTAATGAAGCACTATTTAGTATTGCACTGTCAGTTTCAGTTATATGGTCAGTGACACTGTCCTCATCAAAATCATTATTAGCATGAGTTAGAGTTCGTTCTTGAGACTTAGCTTCTGATAACCACTCATAAACTTCATGAATGTACATTTTCCGCTGAAGAACTTCTCTTGTTCGTGGTCTTGATCCTATGAATGCCATTGTAGTCTACAAAAATGATGTATTTAGTGAAAACAAAAAATATACATTTCTTATATTTATTTTATGTTATTTTATATTATTTTATATTTTTTATATATTTATGCTCCCATTATGGTGCTTATTAATGACAGAATCATGTGGAATATGATAAACAAAGCACCTAAGAAGATTCAATTGTGAGGATCCAATCAAAACCACCAAAATTCGAGCCTGACACTCTACTGAATGAACCACAGCAGGACTCAAGCTAACACTGTTTTCTGGAATCCTGAGTTCTTTTCCCAGTGAAAGGCCCTCAGAAAAAAATCCAGGACAAAATTTCACCAGGAAACGAACCACGACCCATATTTATTTCATCATTTAATTTTTCTATTTACTTACCCCAGCAGGTAAAAATATTCGAATTTGATCCATTAATTCAACATCTTGTATACTGGATTGTAATTCATCATATTTTAGTTCAATTTCTTCATGTAACATTTTTTCTTCTGCAAAAATGATAGGACAGATTTAATAAAAATTTTTTTAAATTTTATACTTGTTTAATAATATTAATTTTACCATCTCGTTTTGTGGTTGATTTTTTATATTGAATTCTAAAGCGAAATGCTTCTAGAAAACTTGATACAACTATGGTCAAAACTATCATAGTTATCAAATAAAAAATCATAAAATATGCTCTTGTGTACATTCCTACAGTGACTGCATAAGCATTCATTAATACGAACCAATTATTAACAACAGTAAGCTCAAATAATGTTATACCACTGGCAATTAAATTATCAAACGTATTTAAATAATAATATCCTAAGCTTATACTCCCATTCGCCGAATATTTATAAAAATCTTCTACAGTTGTATTCCTGAAAAGAAAAGATTTTCTTTATAATTTTAAATGCTATAAAAACATTAATTATAAAACAGTCAATTAAAAATCAAATTAAAAAAAGTAACAATTTATAATTAAATATGAACAAATTTATCAAAATATATAGTTGATTTAATGACATACTTGCAACAATTTTTCATATCATATCCAGCAAAAAGTTCCATTCCGATGATTGCAAAGAAATAATAAAGTACTAGCATAACTATAGCAGTAGAACACATTAAGGGAGAAAGAATCACTAATGTACCAAAGACGTCACGATATCGTTTTTTGATTTTAAAAAGTCGTAGCATTCGTAATGGTCGAAAAACGACGAAAAATACAGCACTTGGAAATAAAGTTAATCCACATGCTGCCACTAATATCATTATTGAGGTACCAAGATCAAATAGATTCCAACCGGAACTTAAATAACGTCTTACTCCAAGCCCTAGGACTTTTGTAAGCGCTTCAGCTGCAAATACTGTAACAAAATTTAATAAGCTTTTTATTTATTAATTTATAAATAAGTTGCCTTTTAAATTAAAACAAATACATTCATTCTAATCAACCATTCATAAACAATTCTCTTTCAATCTTTTAATAATCTAATATTTAAACAATTGCTTTTTTAATTTTAATGTCTAAATTAAGTAATAATAAAAAATATTAATACTATAAAATCAATTAAAGTTTGTCAAACAATGGTAAAAAACTTCCAGTTTGCAGATATATTCTTTATGAAGTTTTAAAAGATATGAATGAAAAGGTGAATAAATTAATGTGTAATATCTGCATTTAAACAACATCCATAAAAGTTAGATTTTCTATTAATATAACTTTGTGAAATCATTACACTTAAGGTAATCTGCTACTTGGCAAAATTCATCAGAAATAAAAAATCATAAAAAATTGTTATAAAGTTCAAATTAATAAATAGATAAATGATAGCAATTTTTTTATTGATAATTACTTCATTTTACTGCAATTTTATAAAAGAACTAAATAAAAATTTATAAGCATACAACAAAACTCACAGAATGCTTAATATTTTACTCACAGCCACCAAAAAGCAGTGTATCCCAGCATGCTGCAAATAAGTGAGCAGATTTTTCTCGGTCTATTTCTGGTTGGAGTAAACGACAAATCATAGAAATTCCATTACCAATAATAACCGTATCTGAAATTATTTTAAAAATAAATTTATTAACAAATTACCTAAATTTTTATTAATTTATAATTTTTGAACTTACAAACAACGCTTTCAAAATATGGCCAAGTAATAGCAGCATTTGCTCCTTGGCAAAGAATTTGTATTGGTGGCCATGCTGTATGGTACCAAGGAACACTAGAATATTGAGGCTCCCATGTTAATACAGTAGCATCATAAATATTCAGAAATTCATCAGATGATAAAGTTCCATTCCCCGATACATTTAAATAACGGAACATTAAAAGAATATCTTTTATTGCTGAAATGTACAAAAATTAATAGTTAATTATCATTAACGCTTTGTATGATTATAGTGGGCATTACTATACATACATTTTTGAGGCGCATAATAACGCATTAAACCTTCAAACTGTTTAAAACGCATTTGTTCGGGATTTTGTTTAGATACAAGAAGTTTAAAAGCATGTTGACAGGCTTTTCGTTTGTGTAGAAATAGTTTTTTAAATTTATGGCGTTCAGCTGTAGTAAACGTTTCGTTAACAACAGCAAGCATAAGATTCATCATGACATACAGCATGGTAGAAACATAGGATACAAAATAAATTGCGTACCATTTGTTTTTTGAAAATGACTGCATCATAACATCTGGAAAACTAATATTTATATTTTAATATATATTTTAATAAATCAACAAGTATTTGTTTAAAAACCTACATAATGCTTACTTTGCTGTTGTAAGCAAAACGAAAAGACTAACAAAACTATCTTGTAAGGTCGTGAAGTTTCTGTTCATTTCAAAGAACATGTAATATCCTAGAACCATATACGTTAAAATAAAGAAAAGTAGAAGACCCAGCATATCCAAAATAGGAGGAAGGGTTTGTAAAATTTGTCTGATAAATCTTCTAACACCTCCACAGTATTTGGTATCAACTAAAAAAATTGGACGTAATGCACGAGTCACTCTAAAATGTGATGATTGTCGAACTAGGACGATAAGCGCTTCAATGAACATAATAAAAAGCGTGATGCACTGCAAAATTAATTTTTAAATGATTAATTAATTCTAAAATATAAGTATAATAGAATATTTTAATATGAATGAAATTGCTTATTCTTATTGTATTAATCTGATTTACCCAGCCTAAATTTTCATTTGATAGTTTACTTTTCACCCAATTTCAATCTTTAATCAATTTTAATCTTAGTTATTATTAATTTACTATCTACATTTTTCAATAATTAAGCTATTTGTAGTCTGTCCAATATATTAATTCCTAATATAAATATTTAATTTTTATTCTTAATTGTTTATTGGTAATTCTTCAGAATGTTATTGTGATTATAATTTAAAATTGTATTAAAAAGTTAAAATTTAATAAATTTAATTTTAAAATAGAACCTTTCAAAAGTAGTCCCTTTAAGTTCAAAATAAAAATTAAAACATCTCAAGTGGTACAGAAAAAGTGATATCTAAAGTTCATTAATTTAACATGTGGAAAATAGGTGCATCCCAATCTCTTAATCAGCTGTTTACTTATATATGTGCATTTACAAACCAAAATTTGGATATCAAAAAATATCTAATTTAAAAAGATATTTTATATACCTTTAACATTGTCCTCTTGTGTTTTAACATTGTTCCCCAACCAATCCATCTTAACTTTAATGCTAATTCGATACTAATTGTTATAAGAGCTAAAAGTTCTATTGAACTATGAGCCCATACTGGAAGCTGAAACAAGAAATATTCAATAAAATATAATAATTTTTGCTAAATGTTATAAAAATGTTGAATTAAATGGTACAAACTTGGAAAAAAGGCACGGCTGGTTCTTCAACAAAAGCCAAACCTAAAAGTATTAAAGATGTCAAAAGATCAAGTCCATAATACCAACTATTATGAACTAATAGATATGATGGCAAATCTTCTGGGTGCTTTGGATGTGAATCAAACTTCTCATTATTTCTACCTTCCTGTATTAAGAATAATTGTCAAATACACCAAATGAATTTTAATTATATTCTAATAATGATCAAAGTAATTCTATTAAAGATCATTACCTCTAAAAAAATTGAAGCTTCATGATAATTCATTTCCCAGTACATATCAGGGTCAAAAGCGATTCCAGGATTACGGGATAAGGATGTATTTTCACAAAGTATTTCTGAATCCATTGTAGGTAAAGTATTATGACCCATTTCATTAGGAGTATCCAAATTTCTTCGAAAAGGAATATGTATCTGGCTGCCTGAGGAAGGGCAAGACAACATTGATCCATATTCTAAAAAATATTAAAAGCAAGCTGTGCCTATAAACAGTGCATGCAAAGTGCCTGTTTCATTTCTTAAGCATGTGTATCACTTATTAAGTTAAAAATATATGTTTATATAAAATCAAAGTTATTAACATTTTAATATTAATAAACGAAATAGATAGGATTAGAAGTTAACACAAACATATATTAATGAAAATTATTAATCTCTAATTGTATGTAAACAGTGCATTAAGACACTATCAAATCTTAATAATATATATAATATTAATTCTTTTATTGCTATAATGTGTTTCAATAAATTTTAGATAGTCCAGCTTGTGCAAATACATTATAAATGTATATTGTATCTATTGAAATAATTTAAATGAAAATTGTATTAAAAAATGCAAGACATTGTTTGATATTCATTTTCATGCAAATATCAATCAGCTGATTACTAATAGGCAGTAAATATTAAACAGATGAGTAAAGAATTAAATTTACCTTTATAACAATATGATAGATATACAAAAATATTTGAGAATATAAATATTGTAAATATACCAAGTGCAAACTATAAATACAAAGTGTAGCTTATATTATAAAAATAAAAAAATCAAACTAACTAGGACTACTATCCTGTGCGACATTATCGCCTCCACTTGTGTGAAATTTGTTCCAAGACTCAACATCGTCTTCGAACCGTTGATAAGCATCTTGCCCATCCTCTTGAACTTGGCTGCCCATTTGTGATAGGCTAATAAGTAATAATTGTGTAACAGCTGGAGTGGTGTGAGACTACTGTAAATTTACGATATACTCCAGGAATCCTACGAGGAAGGACTCTACGTCCTCGTCCTCATGTCCTCGGCGCACCTCGGCGTTGATACCGATACTACCAAGCAATTGCTATATACAAACTCACACACACATTTACATTCAACTCTTGCATCGTGACTTGTCATGTATTAAAGAACTGACTGGAAATGACGACACAAAACTTTGACAAAATATTTTTTACATTATAAAGATATCATATTGTGTCATCAGCAGAGAATACAGAATATACTCTCTTAGTACATATAGAAATAGAAAGGCGAAATAAAAGGCTAGTTTTGGCGTATTTAGTTTTTCATTTTCGGTGAATTCAAAACTTGGAGGCTATCTGGCTGACGAACAATCTACCTTTCTGTGTCCTATTATAACCATGTATAATTTTCCTGAATTTTCCTATTTTCGAATATCAACCCAGATCCAGTATTCCAATGCCCAGACAAATCAATAATAATAAACTAAAAACCATATGTTAAATACAAGAGTCACACTAGAGCGTATATTAAAAATTTATATACATACCACAAATTCAAGTCTAAATTTACCAGAGCCATGACCAAAATATTACCACTATTAGAAAATCTTACAGAACTCGGAAAAAATAACTCTAGCTTAGATATAAACAACGGAATATTAATGTTTAAAATGCTAATCAGCTTCCATATGAGGCGATGCAGCAAAAAGCAATATTTTGAACATATAGAAAACCCAAAACCGAGTACTAAAAGCCATAAATAATGCCCCAGGATACAAAAGAATGTCATGGATCAAGCACAGATTCACTCTGAACTAGGAATAGAATAAACAAATACATAAACAAAACAACCAGCAGCTTCTACAAAAAACGCAATCTTCGCCCTATAATATAATAAAAATGATAAAACTTTATAAAATTATATATCAAGATACAACAAGCTACATCTTTATCATGTAACAGGCGGCAGCGCGCTGTTGGCATGTATGTTAATAATAATATGCCTTGATCCTTATAGAATTTTAAACCAATAAACTGTATCAAACTAATCAAAAATTTCTTACAGCTAAATTAAAAGAAATTAAATTACTATTCATAACTTTTCCCCCCAGCAGAGATTTTTTACGCAATTTTTTAGCAGCATCCAGCCAAACTGCCAAGCCCCTATCCTAAACATGACCGTGTGAACACGTTTACTACAAACGATGCACCACACCTCCTTCCCACTACCTCCCCTTCCTTCCTTTAAATGCCCAGACCAATTTAGGTGTTTAAGTTAGCATAAACGCAACAAAAGAACTGAAACGAAAATCAGTGAAGCTCCTAAATGCTTTTTGCTTTTAGCGTCTTACAAAAAAAGCCTTCCAGCATTATTTTTACCAATGGAAATAATAAGTGAAATGGTGCGTTGCGAAAGGACGGGAATACGCTCGGAAATACGTTAAACTGTTCCTTATAAGCAGTCTCGTTATTTAATAAACAGACCATGTAGTAATCGGAGTAGTATTTGGAGATTTAATTAAAACTTCAGGTTACTTAATATGGGCAGGAAACTATTAGATCGTGTTACAAATGCTGTGTTTCAGACAGTTGCTGAGATTATAACCATTAGGATTGAATTAGTGAATAAGGAATATTGCTTGAGAAATTTGTTAATCTCATCGATTTATTTGCTTCACAGCGTATAGAAGTGTTCATACTTTCAATATTGCTATGTAAAAAAAAGAAGTAGAATACAGGAGACGTAACAACCATTTGTTTGATTATTGAATTCGATGCCAGTTTCAGGCCTCTCAGAGGCGACCACAAAAAAATGTTGAAGGCAAAGGACTCGTTCAGAAACAATGATCTGATGCTCCGAGCTCTTTGGTGGCGGGAAAAAAAGCTGCACGGGCACTTACGCTCTGACCTTTGGACGAGCAACATTTTGTTCAGATTCTTTGTATTCAATATGATTTTTCACGGTCTCTTCGCAATGAACTTTCCCACTAACTACTAAGCAAAACAGTGTGCCATACAAACGCCTTTTATTAGAACTGTTCGTCATAAAACTTATTTGACAGTATTTACATATTTTCATCATAAAATTAGTAAATTTTCATTTTAAAAATAAACCTTGTCATTGTCCAATTAAATTCTGTACTATTTTTAGATGAAAAAATATTAACTATTCAAATCTTACTAAATATATAATATATTAGTTATATGTATTAATGCATTATATCATAGTTTATATCTAACAAAATAAATATAAAGGTGGCAGAATATGATGATAAGAAGGTATAAAAGAATTATCTTAGGCTAAATAATTATACTGTATATTTCATTACGAATACATAATACTTAAATAATATAGCAACAAACATGAAATTTTCATATGTACAGATAATTATATTTTTTTCATTTGTGTAGCATATTGCTGATGCATTATCTTATACTTTGTGAAGTTTATGTAAAAGTAAATCTTAATTTATTAATTGCATATTTATATATACTTCCATACTATATGAAAATATATATTTATTTCTTTTTTAATTTAAAAATATTTAACATCATCTTTGTAAAATATAACAATTTCCTCGACTCTTGCTGTTTCAAAACTAATAATTAGAAACTAAGTTTTCACTTAATGAATACATGACATTTACATCACTATATAATATTTAATGAAGAATTATTTTCATAGTAATTCATTTTATTTCCCCTTACAATTTATTAGAAAATTAGAATAATCGTATTTTGTCAATTAAATTATATTTACAGAATTTATAGAAGTATTAATATAATTTTGTGTAAGAGTAAATATTTAATTTAATGAATATTATTTTGGAATTATGATTATTTTAGTAATATCATACTTGTTATTATAAATGTAGTTTTTATAACATGGTTGAGTCAAATGATATCTATTATTTGCGATTTCTCTAGAAGATGAATTTTTACTGATTTTTTAATCATAATTTAGAAAAATTTGTAATTATAGATTATTTTCAGAGATATAAAAGATTTTTATTGTAAGCGATTGAAGTTATAAGTGTTTATTACAAACATAATAAAATCAAATTCACAATTATTATTTATCATTCCATGCATTCAAATATTAATATAATCTACATTATACCCTTACTTTTTTGCCTTCTACAACTTTCTTAATATTTTTTTATGAAATCAATAGTGCCTATAGCCTGCAGTCGCGAAAATCTCTCACACAATGTTTATTCCTATTAAACTTAATTTTATATATTATAAATCTCTTTTCTTAAAAATTAAAGTTAATGCTCTAATCGCACTTCCAAATGCAATGTCGGCCCAAGAAGTTGCGAAACGTTAAAAAAAGTTTAATTCGAGAGAGAAACGGGCGACTTTGCCTAAGGAATCGACTAATCTAAACTGGCTGACTTCAATGATAGCGAAGTAACAAAGGAAATAGTAAAAACGATTGCTCGCTATCCTTGGCAAAATCGTCTAAATTAAAAATTACTTTAGAATATTTTAATATATATTCATATATACGGAAAACATCGATCAAACCTCATTTATTTCAAATCTGGTTTATGTTAATTCAATTTTTAATACATCGACTCATTGTGTATAATGTCATGGACAATTATGATTTAAATTATTTATATATTTTTAGAACTGCAGGAGTGTCGAATTGAACAAAAATTAAATTAGGTTTGATTGATCAAGATAATTTTCCTTTTTGTAAACAAATAGAAATAAACGCATAACAAATATTTGTATCATAAACATCGAACTTCCACAATAATAAATATAAGTTTAATATTAAATATAAATTGACTAATTTTGGTTTCACATGCGCAACCCATCAACCAATTGATTCATTCAACGCTCAACATCTCCCCGATCCGAACTGCAGCGATCTTGAAAGCAAAGCTCCGTTGCTTTCTTTCTTTGTCAATTATCACATTGCATTTAGCCTTTCTTATGATCGACTGCCTATATTTATTCAGTTAATTTCTGAGAGGATCTAAACTTTCTAAAGAGAAATCATCAGTTCCAATCGATAACCCTCGACTGAATCCATCCTATAAAAAATATTGTAATATTAAATAAATGATAAACTGATTTAGATCAATCCATATGGCACATTGTTTGATTAATGCATATTACTGACCTTCATTTCTAGTAGCCGTTTATCCAATAAACCAATTGCATTTTCTAGTTCTTGATGCGTGGGAGAATGAACAGTAGAAGCTCCAAATTCACCCATTTCAAATGGATCTTTGAAGTCACTTTTAATCAAATTTGGTGCTGGATTAAACGGTACACTGCCAAATAAGTCTTCCTTCATTCCATTTTGCCTCCTTGAATCCTTTGCTTTAGGCGGCGGGGCCACTTTAATTTAATACATATAATTATAAAAATGTATTGTATTCTGCGTAATGCACTAGCATGTACATAATGTAAATAAAGACGTAAATTATAAAATTATAGATTTCAAAAATTAATCTTAATGTATGTAAGTTAATTTCTGAAAAATGTCAAAGAATTACCCGTAATTAAAATAAAAATATTTTTACATTATTTTTACAGCACTTACATAAGGGTGGAGAATTTAATCCGTTCGTCTGAGTGAATATAGTTCCTGCTGTAATTTGCCCATTAGATGAATTATTGTTCGAAAGATGATTTGAAACTCCATTGGAAGAAGTTTCGAAAGCGCGTGGGTTAAAATCTTCCTCATCGAATTCGTCTATCAGAAGTCCTTCTACTTTTGAACCACTGGATGTATGTTGCGGTGATGAAGGCTCGCTTCTGAAACATTGAACAATTTTATAATGATTTATTGATCATAAATATTTACTAAATCATGAATATTTTATATAATTTAATTATTGAAAATTAAGAATAAAAATAATATTTAGTTCGTTAAAAATGTTGATATTAATTTTTATCTTATTGCTATTAGCATCTAAGAATAAAACCAATTATTTTCAAAATTGAAGTACGTATTATCTTATTTATGCTATCATAAAAATAATTTTTTTAGCATTTTCCAAACATGTTTTAACTTAACATTAAATATTAAAACTAAAATAATAAATAATAAAGACTTTTAATTTTACCCTATAAAATTATCATCAAAAGACTTTTCAAAACTTCTTGGCGGAACTGGTGGAGGTTGTTGAGTTCCATTGGAAGCATTTCCATTAGTATCAGCATTTGAATTTATGAACATTTTTCCCGCACTGCCATTAACTCGAGGAATACTATCTGTTATAGTCGTTATAGGTGTCGTGGAGGACGAATTATCAGGAACATGAAGAATATCAGGGATATCTTGCTGAACGAGGTAAGCATTTATATCGGCCTAAAAATATATTTATTTTTGAATAGAAATGGAAGTATTTTCAATAGATAAGAAAATAGTTTTTAGGTCGAAAAGCACTCTAACTATACAGTAGTATAACAAACTATAAAATACGCATTAAATACCTATTTTTAGCTTAGTAGAACGACAAACACAGATACTAAATATATTCTACTTAAATAGTGTTCAGGAAATGACTATATAATAAATAATTTTTTTAAATTTAATTCTTGTAATAGCTCTGATAGATATTTACTACCTACGTTTTACATTTTTCCGTTTAGAAATAAAATAAACAAATGAATAACTATTCCGATCAACATGGTAGAAAATACGATACAAAATAAACTATTAGCTATCTATAAATATATGTTATGATTTAATTGATTCAATGTTCAGCCTCTCTACTTATGTTGAATTTAGTTTTGGTATGCTGTCGACATAATTTTTTTCATTTTACTATAAATTTATATCGTGTTTGTTTTATCGTGGATTAAGACCATAAATTTATTTGATTATATTCCTAATTTAACTGTATTTAATAGTATCATTTTTCGATACCTTCCTAAACCAATACGTAAATGAAATATCCCAAAATCATACATAAATGAAACAGATCTAACCGAGCCTTTGATGTTGGAAATGTCTTGGAGGCGCTGGCGATAAACATTGTTCTCGTGTTCGAGTCGTTTGATCTTCTGCTGAAGCACCATAGCACGCCTTTGCGTCTCGAGATCCTTGCCTGAGGTCTCAAGAAAACGCCTATAAGCCAAATCAAAGGCTTGACCAATAGTAAGCGTTATCTCTTCAGCAAGTTTCTCGCTCACGAAGACGAAACACGTATGCCGCTCAGCATCCTCCTCTTTGGCTATAAAACTGAAGAACTTTTTCTCACCCTTGTCATCTGCACAGTATGAAATCCGGTGAAGGGGATACTGATGCATAATTCGCTGTAAATATAAAAGTTTATTACATTTTACGTCGTCATATAAAAAAGCTATAAATTTTATATTTTATATTATTATAGAGATAACGTATTAATCTCAGTTTTAACTATGATATAACGGATGTTAAGCCAAATCTTTATAGACATTTTCTGATAGAAAAGTTGCACAATTAGCAAACTAACGGTATTAACTTAAATAAGCTATTAACATCAAATATTTTAAACAATTCTTGGTCAATTCAAGTGTTCAATAGACACTTTCTTTAAATAATGTGTTTGACTTGACTATACTATTTTGAATATAATTAATTAAACATTATATTTGATTTATTTAAGTATAAATATTAAAAAAGAATTTTATATAAATAATAAATTGAAATAGGTTATAGTACAAGCTGGCTTTAATTAAAAATTAGGTTATTTCAAAATTAAAAATGCTTACTGTACTCTTATCTATACAATACATTTATAGCTGTAACTAATATTCATTAGCTTGGTTTTGTAATTTTTTTTTAAATAATGAAACTTTTTTTCTAATACATTACATTAAACTGTTGAAAGATAGAATAAAACTAACTAAGTCTGTTTTATTTTTATTAAAAAATAAATTTATGTTTATCTTTTAGAATGTGCATAAATTAAAGAAAGTTATCGCTTACTTAATAAATTATAAAGATTGTAGTCGTAAAAGTCTTATGAAGTAGTTAAATATGCATACCTTTGGAGATGTTTTAGTTTTTGGCTCTTGAATGGCGACACCATCAATACTAATAGTTAGTTCAACCTTTGGTGTCTTTGATCCCTCGCTTTTCTTGATTTGTTGATTAAATTTAAGCTTACAGATTGCATCTTTAACGACTTCAATACCTTTTGGCTGATCTACTTCAGTGCTGCCGAGATACTGCAATAATAAGTAGTTCTTTCTTATTTTATCGATGAAAATGCTTTTATAAGATCATGCTTGGTTAATAATTTAATTTTAATTAATTTATTAGCGTAACGTGCGTTTAAAATTTATATATTTTTTAAATTTATAATTATATTTTATTTCATAAGTCAGAGCACATCATAGTGAGTGGGTGACCAATTAATGCAGTAAAAGACTTGACTGTTTGTTCATCGAATGACATTATTATCCGTATTTATGTATTAATAATGTATAGAGCTACATTATGAACTTAGTGCAGCAAATAAGATAACAGAAATTACAAAAATAGTCCCAACATAGGGATTGAAGCGATATTAACAATTAAGCCAGTTGTATAAATCGACAAATATAGATAACAGAAATCGGCGGAAACAGCTGAACTGCACTAGTGTTCAGATTGAACAACGCTTACAGCAACGCTTTCAATTAAAGATTGTACAGATTTAAATCTTTCTATATAGGCAACCATATCCGATACTAACACTAAACGCAATCCCGCAAGCAACGGTTGCGTCAAGTTGCCAAGAAAAAAATTTACGATGGAGCAATAACGAAAGATCATGGAAGTAAATATGAAATCCGAAACAGTCCGAATCTCGGTTCGATGTCAAGTGCATATATGTCGGCGCATACAGTGTCACTAGAGCGCTGCGCCTGTTGGATATGAGATGGATGGACACTGTGGCTTGTCACCGCACTGCTCGATTTTACGCGCTTCTACTATCTATATTAATGAATATGTAGATGCATGTACGAAGGATTAATGTGTGTGTGTATGTATATATATATAAAAAAAGTAGTTAATAAAATAAAATACAGATATATTATACTCAACATATACACGCATTCACTTTCTAAAACGTGCACTCAAGATTTGGAAAGTACAGATCGACAGTCAAACGATAATATCAAAGCGAGAAAGGGACCAATGGGTATAGAACATAGAAGAAAAGAGAACGAAAGAGACAAGTTATGTGGCAATCAGTATTAGAGACACGGATGGTATGAACGACGTATTATATAAAGTCTCCACAGCAACTTACACATCACATTAATGCCTTATTGTTCACTTTGCTTATCATCAAAATCGCAGCCACGTAAATTTTCTCTTTATATTAAGCTGCTTTTTCTTCTACAAGCTTTTTAAAATTACAAACAATGAATTACATACAAGTATCTTCATGTACGATTGTATACTAATCGATAATTCATTATTTTTAATAATAGACTACGACAAAAGATTATTACACGGAAAAAGCGGTTGATTTTAGAATACATTTAGTTAACTTCTCGAATGGTTATACTTACTTCATATTTAATATTAGATTTGTACTATGATCCCTCATTAATTTACAGAATAAAGTTGGAACACCGATTCGAAGCGTTTGTATTATAATTGATTATTTACAGAAAACAACTAGAATTGTATTTTGTATTCATTTTTGTAAGAAAACACTATACTATACATATGATAGAAATCTATATATCAAATTCTGATAAAAGAATTACGTAAATGTTTTACTCTAAAGTCATAATCTCTGTTTTAATACGTTTTTCTAGTGTAGGGTCCATTAACAAAAAGTTACCGAGAAATGATGTACTGGTTCTATAAGTAACGGATTCAAATCCAGAGTATATTAAAATATGTAATGATTAGTATAGGTTTAGTTATAAAAATACAACAAATCTTTTGTCTCTCCCAGTTGTTGCTTTCAAATGTGCAACAGAATCAAAAAAAATTATACAGAAAAGTTGTTTATCTCCTACTTCTTATTTAACTATGTTTAGAGAAAATAGCAAATTGGAAAAAGTGTCTAAGGGCTTGCGCTATACTTATCTGCATATGGAACATGGTTGAATTTGTTCTGATACATACCTTGACTAGGTAAGCGATGTGTCCTTTTTGAAGAGCATCCGGTGGGTGGATCCAGTTTCTGCCGGTGCCTGTAACAATCGAAAATTGCACTACATTACATCGTTCTTGTTTTGCAACGAGCTGTCTGTGCGCAGAACATCGCGCGTGCCCTCGTAATTGACCTTATTATCTTATTGCGCACACGTGCACTTTCAATTTATAACTATACAGAACAGCTACAAAATTATAATTTGTAAATAGTCAGTTTCTAATTATAATATTCTGGATATTATATTATATTCTATATCATTAAATTGACTATAAACTAAAATTCCATTATTATATACTGTATGTTCACGCACATCTTCATCTACATTTAAAAAGGATTTAATAAGTCTTTTATTTCTGTATATAAATTTACAATTTCATGAGTGAATGAGAAATATATTGATGTTACAAATCAACAAAATAGCATAAGTCTTTGAATAAACTTGATTTTGCTTTTAAGTACATCAAATATATTAATGACGAACATCAGAAATAATAATTGTCAACTGTTTTAAGCAATTTATAAACAATTAATAATCAAAAAATATATGGTGACAATTAATTATCTGATTATGTAAAATTTTTATTTAAAACTAAAACTCACCTCCATTTTTACTTGGCTGATTTTTATTATTTGCTGAATTTTGTGCCCACTTTAAGAGTGTGGAATTCCTCATGTTGCAGCTTTTATCTTTACGATCAAGTAGCAATTACTGTAAAAATATAAAATATGGAACGTGTTAAAATTACAAATTCTAATGAAGAAATTAAAAAAGATAAAAATATATAACTTAGATCATAAAATCATACGAATGTAATCATCGATGTAAACTATCAATATTGCGTAAAATAACTAATATTTTTAAGATATATTTTTAAATACATATTGTATAATGTTCTGGGCATATAAGTAAATTTTAATGAATGTTGTACGGAGATCAAATAATTAAAAAATTAATATTAATATATAAAACGCGGATGTATGCACACACACGAATACACATACTTCACCCCTGCATGCACAAAAATTTCATATACGAAAACACAAACTTATTATAAGAGGGTAATTTGAAAAAATTTGAGCCATTTTTCCAATTTTAGCTTTATAGTAACTGCATTGTACATATTTTACTTTATTTTAAGATAATACTTGAAAAAAACTTTTGCAAATTTCGCTCAACTAAAAATTCAAATACATCTTAATAAAACAATTATATAAGATTTTTAAATAAAAAATTTTTTTGATTCAAATTTTTGAAATTCTAATAGTGAATATAGTGTACATTACACTCTCTTATGCCCCTTTGATAGGTTACAAGTAAAAATATTCGAATGAGAAAATTATTATTATTTTTTGTTGCAGCATACGTATTTTTAATATATACACATTCTCAAACATTAATAATGTTTCCACAATTATTGCTATATAATTTCTCTTAAATCAATCAAACCATTAAACTAATGCTTTCACTGAATATTTAAAACTATTTACTACTTTTCATAATTCTATGATCAGTATTAGTAACTATTATTTAGAAGAAACAATTCATATCAGGTCGAGTATTATATCTAAAAGAATAATAAAATTATGATAAAAAAAGTTTTTGAAAAAAAATGGCTTGAAGATGTTTAAACATATTCTGTAAACCTGCTAATTTGATCACGCAATATGTTAATTATCATTATCATAAGCTCATTAAATGCATTATTTTTATTAAGTATTGTTGTTTTTAATAAATAATTAAATTTAGAAATGGTTAATTCGAATCATAAAAACTATGTAACAAACTGGCTGAAAAGTTGGTAGGATGGCAAATAGATGGAGTTACTGTGATTAAATCCATTTAATTTTTAGTTATAGAACTAACCTTGAAAAGATACATCATGAATTTGACGGTTGCTAAATAATTGCTTTATGAGATATAACATTGAGAGACAATATTTATTGTTGTGAGAAAATGTATAAAAAAGGAAACATTGCTTTTATCGAACAAAATACTGTTGCAGCTAAGACTTAGATTGATAAACATTAATCAAATTTTTTACCAGAAAAATCAATCGTTGAGAAATGTTTGTAACGAAATTAAATGAGCGCCAAAGGTGATGCACACACTAAACGTTCGTAAAAAGTTGTTATCGATGAAAACATAAAAGAAGGCCATAAAATAATTATGAACGATGGTAAAATGAAGTTGATCGAGTTAGCAGATACTTCAAAGATATCAAAGGATCGTGTTAGACATACATGCAAGATATTTGGACCTGCGAATGCCGAATGCAGAGTGGATGCTGCACGACGTGCTTACGATCGATCAAAAGCAACACATGATTCGGAGCAATGTTTAATGTTTAATGGATAAAATTACAAAAAAATGAACTCATTTAAAGAAAAAAGTGCTGTTTTCTCAAGACAACGCGTCGTGTCTCAAAAAATGTCAAAAATACTTAAATTAAATTTCGAATTGCTTTTTCATTCACCATATTTTTTAGATTGAAAAATTGTAGGACCGATATAATCGTTGTATCAGTTTCAAAGAAAACTATATGTTGGTAATAAAATCGAATTTTACAAAACAAATGGGTTTTACTATATTAGATTAAGAGCTTTCCAACCGATCTCTATTATATTAGTGTACATCTACAAATTTTACATAATTAGTATCCGTATATGATTAATAAATATATATTTTTATTATAAATAAATAAGTGCTTAATAAAAGATAAAAAATCATGGAAAACATCGATCAAATATATAGATGCTTTGCTAAAACAGAGCTTTGATGCAATGAAAATGATGGAGATATTCTATGGATCATCCTAAAAAACGCAATTATAATACGACCTACTTTATTCTCTATCGCGTCCTCGAACAGTTACAATTTTTGTACGCTCCTGCTTACTAATAATACAACTTTGAATCATTAAAAATTATTATTCTGTTGAAAGTGCAGTGCAGCAAAAATGAATGCATACTGTAACATACATTCTTGAAACATTCTTGCTACTGTTGGTACACAAGAGAAAATTACTATAATTTTAATACATATTAACTGTATGCGGTGAAAATTGCAACTATGTATACGCTTCAAATAAATTTCACGATCTGCAGCATATTATGTATTTATTCTTTAAACATAGAGTCAATTTATTTTAAGAAACCTTTACTCAATATTTCAAACATATTTATAGTTTAATTTGACATGGAAAATATAAAACAATCAAATGATCACACTTAAAAAAATATTAAAATATTATGATACAACATTATTGTCATCATCACAATTATAAAAACCCTATTTTCAAAACTGTTAACATTACAAAGCAATTCATGTATTTTAAATAATAAAAAAAATAATAAGCTGATATGACAGTATCTTCCTAGGCCAAATTTCCAATTACATGATGGCAATTTGAAGAGTATAAGTCAGGAGTGAGTGCATCGGAGAATCATGTTTCTTTGCACAAAGTAGAGTCAGCTGAACCGGCCACGGTACTGCGTGTGTCGAGCGGTCAGCCTTGAGGTGCCGCGAAGGCTAAATCCTTTCGCGTTTCGTCATCGCGAATGCGCACGAGCGCGGAATCGCACCGAAAGATCTCTGGTCACCTCCTGTAAACTTGCCAGTATAACTTATACGTTATACATGTATTGTTCACTATTACACATGCCCGCACATACTTTTAACCAATATTTTCAATTGATATATATATATTTTTTTAATCAACCCAAACCATACATATGCATAGCCGAAGAGTTGGAAAGACGAGTACAATAATAGTATAATTCCGCCACGTCGATCGTGCGGATTTTTTAAATATTGGTATTTTAATGCAGTATATACATTTTATAACTAAACAGAAACTACTTACAGGAAAAAAAAATGAAGCTTATGACCAATTTTGCAAGAAAGTATAAGGTAAATTTTAATTGATTTCCGCTAGAAAATAACATGTTTTAAAAGGGTAAACATTATATTTTTTTATCTAATATTTTTGTATGATGGAGTGCACATTATTCGGGGCAAATGATAATTTCAGCAGAGAAATTAAGACAATAAAAAGATCAGATTAAAAAACACTGGATTATAGCTATATATATTTCTAAGGCAGTATAGCTGCGAATACTACTGTAATTCCATGACTCTTTTGTCTCAGATGTAAACTATCTATTCCGTAGGATGCACAAACTTCTTGGTAAAAAGAAGATTGTCAGAAAGGCCGTTGACTTTCGGGTGGTTGTACTCCAGCGTCCTTGTTATAATTCATCGCACACTTAGCACGCGCTTCAAACTCCCGGTACATGGTGAGGAAAAAGTTCGCTGCCTGCAATGCGTGACAGGATCATTCTTGCACGACGGCACTTGTGTGCGCTCTTGCGAATCGCAAACGGACTCGAAAAACGAAAAACATTTAGGTTACTATTAAAATACAACCTATTAAGAGAACAAGATAAATCTTTAAAGCCAAGCTTGGCACGGACACAGTGAAGATGCTACAAGCGCAGAATTACAAACAAAGAGTAAATATTAACTAAGTTGGGATTACGAAAAATATGGGACATTATCTTTGTGATGCACTCTAAATTTTTAAAATGCAAAAAGGTTGTCGATAATTAAGATTAAAGTTTTGTAGCATAGCATTTTATTCAATTATAATTCCTATTAAATTATTTTGAGTATAATATATTTAATCAACATATATTTCGCAGATATTAGTCATACAGAAATGCTAATACGTATACTTAAGAGTTATTATTAATTGGTCAACAATTATTGATGATGTGATTAATCGTTGAATTTCAGTAAAAGCATAATTTTTCTAAAGATCTTCGCTAAAAAAGTTTTTTCCTCAATTAATAATAGTAATATGTTATTGACATCAAATTTAATTTTTGTAAAATTTTTTTATAGAATAGTTCATTCTACACAAAGATTACTACTTTTATACAATCGTTTTGTTATTAGCATTATAAGAATAATTGTTTGAGAAATTATGCATGTCATTATTTGTGATTTTTATTTTAATTTTCTGTTATTAATGTACATTAAAGATGTCATTGCGTTTAATTGTGCATCTTAAGTAGAAAGAGATATGTACAATATACGCGAAATAAAGAAGATTGACTCTCATTTCCTGTTTAAACTTAAAAAATCTGTACGAAAACTGTGTTATAAGAAAATTAAATAGTTGTGCAAAAATTAACAATAAATTATAGTTGAATATAAAAATATAGCAATAAAAAATCTGTAGACTTGTTCAACTCTGATATATAAATTCTTTATAAATTTGGCTTGACACAGATTTTTTCATTAGATTAAGGAAGTTTTACTGAGGGGTTAACATTAATTCTCTACTGGCAGTATAAATGTTTGTAACAGTCAAATATATTATAATTTTTACTTAATTCGTCGTTTTTATTTAATATGTATTGAAAAAAACGTGAAAAAATTTTTCAGTCTGTTACAAACTCAAAATTCTGCAAAATTAATACATAAAAAAACAAATGCCTCGAAATTCCTTAATCATGTTGATTATAATATATTTTTTAGAAACAAAATTTCGAATTTTTGTAATTTCGAAACAATATATTTTTCGTGTTATAGATACAAGTGTTATATTACAAGGGTAAGTAGTATACTCCTAGTCAGCCAAAAGATTTTGACTGTAGGTACTTTCAACGTGGAATTTAGGTGCATAATTTTTATCTAAATTAAAATCTAAGAATAAAAGTTCTAAATCAATACATCAGAGTTGAATGAGTTTTCATACTTTTAGTAAGTCTTATGCTTTTATTTGTAACATGCTTAACATTAAAGCAAGAAAAGTTTATAATCGTAATAATCATATAATCATAATAAATCTCTTGCTATAAAATTCCGCAATATCCTGTTTAGAATATTTTTGTAGAAACAAACGTTAAAAAGGAGTTGTGTAGAAAAGATTGGTCAAAGTGTACTCTTTGAATTGAAATGGTCGCAGAGGCACGATGTGGGGGGAAAAGCAGAAAATGCAGTGGGCATGCAACGCGCATGAGTTTAATGGTGCTAATTCTGCGAGTACGCATCTCGGCGAATAAATAGGTGATAATGGAGGTAAAGCGGAGGTTGAAAGTGGGCGTTGTCCCCGAGGCTATCGGCACGTGCCTGTCCTTGATTGGAGGATTAACGGGCTGCCGCATGGGTCGCAGGGTACTTTGAAACGTAACAACATGACAAGAGCGTATCAGCGGCGGCGGCGGCGGCGCGCGGGAGATGCGAGGACGGCTAAATTGGGCGTAAATTTGTCTAGCGAGAAGCGCATCCGTCGCGCGACACGCCGCCGAGACACAGATGCGCGCGAGCAGCGGGCCGGGCTTTTGACCGTATCCAGCTGGCGGTCCAGCAATGCTCAAGTGAGATGAATTGGAACGGAGCGGCGGGGTGAGAGCACGTGTCCCCCGAGCGGAGCGTCAATTTGGCTCCGGGGTGTCGGGCTCGTTGCGCGCCTACCTTTATCAAGCAATCTGCGGGCGAGGGCCGAGACGGGCCGCGGGGCACAGGTGACCGACTATACACCCAGACGTACTTCCGCCGAGGACAAAGCCCCGGTCAAATGGACCATTGCCGGGCAGATGAGCCCGTATATATTAATAGACGGCCGGGTAGAGATGATATTGTCGGCCTACTGCCGGCCGACTCGGGCCCCATCGCCGAGGTTTCCGGTGGCCGCAGGAGCCGGCGGAGGAGGACCGAGGGCCGACGGTCCCGGCCTCGTTCCGTGCACCGCGGCCGATTGCGCGGCGATGACGCGGCCCGGTGTCTGTTTTCCTTTTCGCGCTCCGGCGAGACATACGGCGCTGCGGGCATTGTGCCCATTGTGCGCGCGGCCCGCGAGGAGCACTGATATATCTCGGGAGCGAGCCGTGCGAACGAGGGGCGTGAGCGGCGCCGACGAAAAGACCCGCGCGGCCGCTCGCCGAGGTGAACGCACCTTTTCACTCGACCGAGCCGCGCTGCGCCATTCGCCTCGGGTGCCACATAATCTGCAATCCCTCGTGTGCCTTGCTCCGCCGCGCGATCGAGCTCTCCTGCGCGGGCCCTGTGCCCGCCTCCGAGGGCCGTACGCAAAGACGGCCGAAGAGCCGAGTCGGGCTGAATGGCCTCCGATGACAGTCGCTCGATGGATTAACACCTGCCGCTCTTCTTGTTTTATTGCCATCCGAGTCGTTAATCGCGGATCGTTTGGTTAAACAATGCCGCAGCTGCTGGGGAATGGATATGCGAATAATTTTACTCCGAGTGCGCCGACGGCAAGGCTGACGAGTCGGTACTTTTCCACGAGCACAAAGCATCATCGATGAAGCAGCGGCGAGAGTAGCGGTAGAAGCATGACAAAACAGTTATGTAAATGGGCTCTATAACTCAATGAATATATACACACCTCTATATATATATATGCATATATATATACATCTATATATGTATATTGAGAGTGAGTGCCGCGCGGAACGCAAGCGGCGTCGCGAGATTATCAGTGGAAGGTCTTTCTGATTAACTTATACACATACACGTTAAATGTAGAGGCTGCGAGGAATTTTTCCGGATAAAGACAATTGCGAATTCCCGCACGCGAGCTGCGCGCATCCTCGAGGAGAATCTTGGGATTAGCGCATTAGTCGCAGGCATTATAGTTTCAACTCGCTGATTAACCGGCAGCGTGTAACGCGAGCTGGCCGACAGCGGCGTTAGCTTATGCCTCCTCAAAACCTTTATCGTGCGCCGAGACTCGCGTGCCGGGGAGTCCAAGTGAGCCGCGTAAAAAACCGAGCGTCCCCTTATCGAGGATCGTGGTGTTAATCCGGCCGCGAGACCGGCACTCGGACACGCTCTTACGATACATATGTACATACCGCGTGTATATGTGTATACATTGGAACGCCCATGAGTTGTCGGTGTGTCTTGTGCAGGGGCTCGCGCGCCTGTGTACTGACAGCCTCCTCCAGAGCAGGCGTGCGCACCGCGGTAATGAGTGGTAATCAGGCGAACTGGGAGACGAAAGCCTGGCGGCTGGAGTCGCGCCTCGGGGGGCGTAAAAGGGGCCACTCGGGCCGGCCCGCGGACTTCCTCTTTCTTCCTCGATACGTGTGTACGCGGCCAGTCCACTTGGGGGATCATCTCTATATGACTCTCGGCTATTATGTCTTTGATTCGAAACTTTGACTCGCTTTGATTGCCATTCTTATATACAATATATAAACACGTTATTTGGTGTAGCGCGGAACTTCAGCGAGGCGCGAGCCAAGTGCAAAACAATGCGGAATTCTGGCCATTATTATAGAAACTGCTTCATTACTTCAAGGATTTGCTCATTGCACATCATCTTCTCTCCATTTATGTTTATCTTATACTTTCCAATTCTGTCATCATGATTTTGCACTGTGCGTCGAAACGCGTGCTTATCGGCATATGTTTTTTAACATTCCTTGCGTGCAAGAACTTAATAAGCGCGAAACAAATATAGCATAGCACTAGAAAATTACTCAGTTATGTCAAACTAATAAGTTAACCACTGATAAAAAAGAATTTATCTATATGTATATGTTGCATGCCCCCGAGCTTTTCGTCAAGTACACTATTATTATCACATTATGAACGCGAACCACTATTCATTTCAACGTGTAATAAATTATTTTTTCAATTTTACCTTGCGAAGAGTATAATAACCTTGATCGGTATTTTTATGATTTTATTAAACGATGGACAAAGTTTTATGTACTGCATACGTTTGGATATTATCTGCGGCCTATTTTTTCAAAAACAATACCCGAGACAATGCCTTACAACAAGTGATAATCATTTACATGCGTCCCGCAAATTTATTACCCAACTTTATTTATGTACATTAACATTAAATTTTTGCAATAAAAAATCTAAAAGAAATTACTATAGTAATAGCAATAAAAATTGCAATTTATTTGCGTCATTATCACTTAAGAACAAGGAGTGAAATAGAATAATAATTACACTCACATCACCAAATTAATCGAATTTTTCGCTAATGTTATAATTGCAATTTAAGTAACTACATTTTAAACTTATATGGTCATTCAAGAGCTCAAAGACTGATTGTTTTGATGTAGTTTAATGAGCTCTCGAATGAGCTGCCTTCATATTTATAAGTAGGTCTGTTTGTTTAAAATTCAATAAAGCTTTGCTGTGCGATCGTATCGACTGAATAATATATACAAGAATCATAAAGATGCAAGGACACGATTAATTATAAATGTATACTTTCTCTCATTTGATTGGGGTTAAAATATTCACATAAATAGAATTGAAGAGTGTATAATTTACTTGATCAGAATATTGATCACTTTTATATAGGTCGCAAGCCATCGATACATTTTTAATGCTTACAGCATTAAGCACCTCATAACGAGCATAAGCATACAACAGATCTTGCACGGAGAGAGACGCAGATTAATGTAGCTTCGCCATTCTTGTCATTTTGAATAGGTAATGCTCATACAACTTTTATGATCTGCAATTAAAGGGAAATATTTCATCCTCGATACATTCGGTTGTTGGTTGCCGAGAAAAATGTAAGTTGATAAAACAAAAAGCCGAGGAAAAAGCTCACAAAGACACAAACTCTGCACGAATTTCGCCTCTATAATGCGCTGGAGTCACGTGTCGGCTAGCGCAAGCGATTATGCAAGGGACACGCACCGAAACTTGCAACTCATCCGCCAATACTGCGGACGTGCTGCGCAATTAGCTTCTATGTCCCCGGTTTGACTGTCAATAGGCAGCCTTCGCCACGAAAGAAGGGAAATACACTACAGCTGCTCGACCACAGGAAATATGAGCGCGCCCAGGCAGGAGGTAAACAATTACCTACGAGATAAAGGAACCTACCTCGCGGTGATCGCTCAAATATAAAAGTTTTAACGATCGTTCAGATTTCTTTTAGCACTCCTGTGAAAATCGAGACTATTGCATCAGGACATCGCTCCTGTGCTGCACATACGAACAGCCAGTCTAAATAAATTCGTTGAACACGCGCAAGCATTCTATTTACCGTTATTATTAAACCTATTCAAAGAATAACCCTAGTTAAGAATCTAAGTGCAAAGATTGAGGAAGAATAAACGTAATAATGCTTCTTTCATAGTACCATACTTAAATATCAATTAGTGACGTAGCAATAGAATTAAATTAATACAAATATAATGCAGTTATAAGGAAATAAAAACAAAGAGTTTACAAAGATTTTCATTTTCAATTCAAATTTTATATGGAAATTATTCTTCGTACTCAAGCTTTGTATATATGCACATAGTATTTAATAGGATCTACTGGTAGATAAAAATCTAGCACATGATAACTAACCCGCGTCGTACGCTCCACATACCAATATATGTTCATCTAGTTAAAGAGGTTTTTCTTTTCTCTACATGTCGCACAAGTTGGAATATCTCGTTATACTTTGTGCCGATGCGCAATTAATTATACAATGATACTATTGTAGAAATTTTGCGCAACAATCAAGATAGAAAAGTTTTACTCTGTGGATGCTGATATAGCAGCATAGAGAGTGGCGCTGGTATAAAGGGGCATAAAAAAAGACGCAATGCAAAAAACAATGTAGCATAAAAAGGAAGTCTCAACATTCCAATAAGCTGCACTCGGTTAATAATCGAGAATGCTTACTATGTATATTGCGATTCATTTACGCATAAATAATAGTCACGCGCGTCCCCGAAGATTGGACCGCTAATCCGGAGTATGGGGATACGTCATCAACACAGACGGACAGATGCTCATCTTCGCGATTTATTACATCGAAGGGCAAATGTTTATATGCAAATCGTCATTCATTCTACTTGACTTCGATCTGACATTCTGACAGACATTCCTTCGTCATTTCATTGAACGTATATACGCATACTTGGAGAAAAAATCATCTTATACAAATAATGTATGTGTTAATACATTTTCATCATAATTTATTGTCGATAAATGTTCGTTGATATTGTGCACTACAAAATATTACAAAATATTCGTTTATCAATTTTAAGAGAGACAATGATATAATGCATAAATTGTACGCGAGTCTCATTATTACCCAAGTTGAAAAATAACTCAAGGTAAAGCGGTACTCGTACCAACGGCATTCTTATACTTCGAAAGAAGCGTTAGAGCCGCGCATCTTAGACTAGACGCCGGTTCTAGTCTGACGTCCTTCCTAGTATGGTAAGATAGTAAAGTGGTATAGTAAAGACAATGGAGAGTTTACTATTGTGGTTTATGCATATATCAATAGATTTTTCAAACAAAAATCGAGATAGTTTGAATTCGGATTACTGTAATATGTAATGAATCGTCAACAAGTTTTAACATAAATTAATTTTCAGTATATACTGATACCCACAAACTTGCCCATAGATCGAGCCGTAGATTTAACGGACTGTTCTCGATTCGGTTATAGGCAGCACAATGACTGAATTTCCTGACAAACAAAGGAAGAAATTGAATACTATAATTTTTTATTCTAAATATTTAGCAATATATTTGCATAATAATTATACTTTATTAGTCTATTTAACATCCCTTCTTTTAATTATTTTCATTAAATGTCCAAAAGTTATTAATTTAAATTTATGAAAGTTTTGCAGTAGAAGTTTACAAATCCATCATTACTTTAATCACAATAAATAAATTAATATCAATATTTTCTGTTTCAATTAAAATATCAAAAGCATGATTAACATATTCTTCCTAAATCTATATACAGGTGCCTTTGCTATAATTCTTTTTAAAAAATACTTTATATAACAACACTTTAACACAACAGCTCCTGTGTTTAAACAAGAATACAGTATTCAAACCGAACATTAAATAAATCGCATAATTGAATTGTTTACAATTTCTAACAGCATAAATTTGAAAAAATCTGCCATAAATATTTGAATATTTTCAAAAAAAGGCTACTTAATTTGAGTGTATAACATTTGTTCGACTCTTCGGCAAGGAAAAATAAAAAACGAAGTTTGCTTTGATAATAATGATGGGTTTCGAAGCTTCAATTCTCCTTGTATTGGGGTAAAAGTCTTCGCGCAGCGTATACAATTTTAAAAAGTGCAGCCATTAAATTTGAAATATTAGGTACAACGAATGAAAGGCGTACACCGTGTGCTTAAATGCGGTACTAAAAATTCAAAAATTACAGATCGTTTAATGTAGTATGCGGAACATGCACAGACTATCCTATTGGCTAATGCATCAAACTTATTTATGTCTGCATAGCATTAAAAATTGTTGTTAGTAGATGACTAGAGTTATATCGAGTTGTATAAAGTTATCCAAATCCCTATAATGTTGAATACACGTGTACTTACACTAGTGAATCTTTCGTAATTTGTACAATGAATATTCACCTGTATATTAAAAATTCGTTATTCTTTGTTTTTGGTGATATTTTAGTATGAGCATTGCAAGGTATCAATTATAATTATGAATAAAACCCTAAAACAAAAGTAAAATTCTAAGTTTAGCTAATTTACCCTACAAGCGTACGCTTATCGGCAAGGTGCTCGTCCCAGAAAGATTGGGTCTTAGCCAGAGACAATACAATGTAAGAAGTTGATTGATGCTTTTGCAAGGGCAGACAGTGTGTCAGTTAGATGCACAGAACTGTATAGAACTTCCATCTGGATTTTTTGTTTTAACGAAAAAAACACAAACTTTTAAAACTACAGATATTATTAAAAATAATGCGGATTTAACACAAGAAACTGCATAGTAGATAATTTATAAATATATAAACCTGTTATCTAATGCAACATACTATATCGCATATATAGTAAGTTTAGAAATATAATAAGTACAAATTCGTAAAGATAACCTAATAAAGCAATTTTAATGAAGCAATTCAATTTTCGGAAAATATTTCATTATGCTTGAACTTTGCGATTTTAAAGCAGCAAAATGTTATCATTGAAAGAAGTTAGTGGTAAATGTGTCATAGTAATAAGTCTGATCAGCCTCGTACAGACATTCGGAGTGCCTGTTTAAGTATCAATTTGTGACAAGCAACGCAATTACAAATCGGATCATGCTCTCTCCTACCTCTTTCCTGTCTCACTTACTTCCGCTTCCATTGGGGAATACAAGCTGAGGTTTTCGAGCCCCACAAAACATTCTGACTTGACTATATTACTGCCCGATTCTTGCGGTAAGTAGGTTACTTTTACTTATTTCAATGATTGTAATCTACTCTATATTTTTCTTCATGCTACCGAATAACTGTGTGTCCAAAACAATGCATAGATTTAGATATGTTATCAATTATACTGAAAAAATGGTACAAATTTAGCAAAATGATTCAAAATCATTATAGCTCTTATTTAAGATAATACTTTAACCACATAATTATAAAAATAAATATGTAGATGCAGTTTATACTCGGTCAAGAACATAATTTTAAATATCAACTGCATAGAATAGCTATACGAATACCAATATGTTTCAATTGTATTTTAACCAGATTTATATATGGATTTTTAACTGTGGATCAAATTCATTTTCTCGTTGAAACTTAATAAACTGATTTTTTGCTTTTAACAAGAGGACGACATCAAGAATAATGTTTAAATCTTCATTTAAAAGCTGAATTTTTCTATTAACAAATCTATTGCTTAAAATTTCAACTGCAAATAGCTATATTGAAAATATGGATAAAAATCTGAATGAGTATAGTTGATATCTAGTAATAAAATATAATAATATAAATATACACAGCTTATATTGTTTAGATACAAATTATAATAACTATATATTTTCGACTTGAACACGTACAAAGATATTAATTAATAATAAATGGCAAGGGTAGAAAAAGAAATAAAGGTTTTATATTATATTACTGCTTTTTAACATATCTTAATTGAAAACATTAAAAATAAATAAATACGAAAACATATTTTAACGATAAACCCGCTTATTGTTGTAGGTACAAATAGTGTAAATAAGCGATAAAAAAATACTTAAGCATGTAATCAAAAGTTCCATTCTGTTATCCTAGTTCTTCGACTTAACTCGTGCTGTATTTAAATAGAAATTATGATGACTACTGCACTTCAGTGTTTATCACTGTTGCATCGACGTGCGTATGCAAATTAATCTCGAAGATACTTCAAGGCAATATTTTTCATTTTATCATTTTATTTATTATTCATATACTAATTTTTGTTTCTACTTAGTGAACGTGTCGACTGATAGATATATAATCTTAACCAAAAATTGATTAGATGTGCAAGAAAATTATATAGATGTTATGTCGTTTTCATTTTTACCAATATACCGCTAATCCCTTTTTATACTCTAAAGCTAAAAACCTGTAAGCATCTATTTGGTTGAATTTTTTGCAACCAATTATAGAAAATATTTCATATATTTACGTATGGATAAAAGCATATCAAGGTACTGATTTTTCGCTCGGTTATCTTAATTCTAATGGATGACCCTATCGAATCTGTAGTTATATGTGTTCATCTGCAAAAAAATCTATGATTGATTTAGGAACGCTTTATCGCTTAATAGTTTAAAAAAGACATATCAAAGCGCGCTTTGATTTTTATTATATTTTATTTATTCAGTGCATGGTAACTAAGATGGTAACAGAAATCTAATAATACATTCGATAGACGTTTAATTTTAGATTGAATGGCATACAGTGCTTCATCTGTGATTTTGTTTCTTGACGAACTATGATTTTTGCAATGTATTTCTTTGTTAATTATGACTTGACACATGTAGCGATAATTTTATTTATTTAATATATTATATATATTTCTGTTAATTATCTACTTTATCTATTCTTCTGGTAAACATATATTGTCTTTCTGATATTCCGTGTTTAAGATGCACTCGGAGCAACCTCCTATCCAAAATTAAAAATCATTCACTGTTTGTCGCTTCAAGAGTGCTTATGGAGCACGTTCGCGAAAGAGGCATTGTTATTCTTTTAACTTGTTCCTATCCGAAGAACACGTCTTAATAATGAGTGAATGTTTGTATGTGAATCAATTTATTTTTCATTCAATTGATTTCATTTTCATTGTATTTTACCAATTGTGGGTTTAGTTGAATGATTGTGAATTAACTGTTATTAATTGATAGATATTTTATGTTACTTTTACTATTTGTCACTGGCATATTTATTTATGTATGTATGATCTTGATTACCGAGGATCTTCGCGTTAAGCTAGTGCGTTCTCTACCATCTTTGTTAATTTTAATTATCACAATGTTGTTTATTTAGATCCGTCCCTAGAGTTGAGAACAGAACTTGGACTGCGGACAAACTTTCTGTACGTGGTATATGACGGATGCTAAGTGGTTAGCACATGTTACACCCTACATACATAGAGTGGGTTGGGTGATAATGGTAGGTTGAAAAGAATAATTTATATATGTATTTAGAAATTTATAAGTGGCGGCGCTTAATCTGCAGTATATGGCATACTGTGATTTTTCGTGATACTATATAGAATAAGTAGACTCATGATGGATGCTGTCGTTATTTTCATTTTACATTGTGCAATGTTTTGTAAAACTAACAAGTAATAAAATATCAATATCTATCTATCTATCTGTTTGTATATCTATTTAATTCAATTTGGCTCGGGCAACTTTTCTAAGCAGACTTTGTAGATAACAAAATTAAAAAGCTCGCATATGCTTGTACGCTGGACGGGTAGGGGAACTTTCCAATGCAATAATTCTTGGAGATCGAGTTAGAGATCGAACGACCTCACAAACGTTTTCCTTTAATGTAACAAGATGTCGCTTGCTCCTCGGCTAATTCAATACATATCAACAAGAGGAAGGTTATCGACAGGTTGTAGAAAATCCGAGGAAATATCCCGTGTGGGCGTTTATACGTATCAGCATCTGGGATCCGTCAGCGAGTTACGACAGAGAATTAAATAACCAAGGGGAAAGAATGAACTGGTGGCGCCGAGAGAAATGGAATTTCAATTAGGATGTGAGAGCGGAAGAAAGGGTACATTAGTCGGGTGAGGAGGAGCACCGCGATATTTCCTCCATGCGGATACGTTATATACGCACGGTCAATTAGAGAATATTCTGCTGTCACTTTCTCCACTTTTAAAGCGCCACGAGATGTAATGGGCGCGCGGCCAGGTGCGCTTAGACGAAAAGGATCGGCAACCGCTGGAGCGTGCAGGGAATTTCCTCGGCTAGTGGCGCGAGATTCGACTGAGCCCACGCACTCGATCGGTGAAAGTGCCCACGGGTCTTTGTCAGCGACGGCGCGTCGAATGACTTTGGCCCTGATTTCCTCTCTCGCTGGCGCCGATCGACGCCCATAGGCGTTACATATCGAGCGCGCGGCCGCATTGAAAACGCAGTACAGCCGACCGCCGACCGATCGGATCCGCGCGAAAATGGCGAAGCCGAGGGAAAAGGGGACGCGGCGCTCGAGCGCAAAAAGAAAAAAAAAAAAGAGCCGTTTATCGATCTTGTAACGGCGCGTCGCGGATCGAGGCGGGGATCGTTAACAGGAACGCGAGTCCTTGGGCGGTATTTGCTCTTTTTTTATTATGATCCGCGCGTGGAGCGGCGGGTGACGCAAGACCGAGCGTCCAGCAATGCATCGCCGCGGCTTCGGTTGCGACAGACGGATCGGCTCGTGCTCCCGGCGTCGGCGCAGCGCGGCGCGACGAAAGCCTCCTTTTTTTTTTTTTGGACCCGCGGACCGTGACGCGCGCGCCCGGAGACTCGCGGTGCTCGCCCAAACTCGCGGCTCCGCGGAATGCCGAACACGAACCACTTGCAGCTTCCTCGGCTTTTCTCCGCCCGGTGCCTACTGCTTACGTTCGATGCAAAACGTCCTCTCGCCGTTACTTGTTAGTCGTTACTCGAGCTTCTACCTTCGATCCTGTTTCGCGACGCCGCCCATCTCGTACAGCTCGCCGCTTTCTCCACTATTATTATTTGTTCCAGAAAGATTGCGCAGCCGAGTCATGTACTGGTCAATTTCATCGAATAAACGAATTCCAGTAATAAAAAGTGTAATTCTACAATGTTTTCACTTGTGTATTTGTTATAAAGTCTATTGCAAAGAATTCATATAATTCCCCACGCTAATTCACTAGTCACTATAGTTAATATAAATATTTCTAACAAGAAATATATCGTTATTATAGAAAAACGTATAAAAAAAGTTTTGCAAAAAGCGTATTAAACAGTAGATTGTAAGTCCCTGGTCGGATTCGAAAATATTCGAAAATAGTAAATAATATATTTCTTGTTAAAAATATTTATAGTATATTTGTAGTATAATAATATTTGCCTTGTTAAGTTCAGTTTATCGACCACACAACAATCATGCTTAAGATTTATAGATTTTATTTGAACGGAATCATATGATAGGCATATACTTTTCAGAAAGTAACAATTAACTCTAAGCACTGATATTAATATGGGTATTGCACTATCAAGAATTTAGACATTTTTCTAATGGATCGAAATTACAGTTTGATTGATATAGAATCAATGTAATTGAAATTTGTTAAAAAAAGGATAAAATTGTAGGACGGAAGATTGGTATGGAAAGTAGAATGAATAACGTGTAATCATGAAATTACATGTCGAATGAAAGGATAATGATTTTCTCATGAGGCATATGCTTTTAAAAGGTTATTTATAGCGACGCATGCATAGGTGTTACGATGTCGCTTAATCGAGGTGTCAAATTGAAAATACGATATGCGAGGAGAAAACGATTAAAGAAATACCACTGTGAAACGAGTGGGCGTCAAAGAAGTACATTATGTCAATGATAATCAGTAGTAAGAGAAAAGGGGAGCATTTGTGACGAAAGAGTCGGATTGGAAGATTTAAAAGGTTGTTGAAAACGGTAAGGGGATGGTAGGAGAGAGCAGGAGAATCGCGAGCGATCGCGAGATGCCGGTCGAGTGATAGACGCGGAGGAAGCAGCAAGAAGGAAAAGGGGTGAGTGTATGCAGCGGCGGCGACTCGGGAGCTTTTAGCTTGGTTCGCGCGCCGGTTCGCAAGGCCAAAAAAGAAACTAGAAGTGGAGCGGCCGGACCAGTTGGCAGGCGGACAGAGCCGCTATGTAGCCGCGTGCGCGGGTCGGAGCGAGCCTCGGGAGGAGTTGGGAGTCCGGGTAAGGCGATCGGCTCGCTCGCGGCGGCTCGGGGCTCCCGTGGGTAAACTCCTCGCGGGGAAACTGTACATCGCGGGTCCTTATTGCGCTCGGCGCTCGGCCTCTGTACAGTTAGCCGGGGCTCCGGCGACACTCTGAACTCGGGAGTCTGCGCGAGCGCCTTGGCAATTGCCGCGGCCGCCTTTTTCTAGGTTAACCCGGCGCGGCCCCGTAGGCAAGGCCGTGCGAAACGGCTCGTGTGCGATTGCCTCGGCGCGCTGCACCGGCCGACTCGCCAATGCCGCGGGAGACTAGGCCCACGGGCCGCTTTCGATCGCTCGGCTAGTTGTCCGCATCCTCTTTCGGCTTTCTCCTACCTCGCCACCGCGCGTGTTTCACTTCTCGAGATATCGCGCCCGGCACAATGCCGCCCGCGGATGCAGCGGAGACAAGTTTTCCGGCACGCAGTTGTTGCGCGCGGCCGATGGCGATCGGTCAAACCGGCCACTCGTCCGCGGGAGGCCGATCAACCGATCGGCGCACTCGGACGGGCAGTTGGTTAGAAAACCGAAAGAAGGGCAGAGAGAGAGAGAGCAGAGTTTCGGCGGAGACGTAGGCTTAACTGCGCAAAAAAAAAAAAAAAGGAATCGGTCCGAGTACAGGACGCGTACGCAACGGGAGCGAGAGGTTTCTCTCGCGGCTGGAAACTCGCGCGGGTCCGACTGGTAAATCGGTAATACGTCACACCGGCAGAGGAAGAAAGGCGCGAGAGGAGCGAAGAAAAGAGTCGGGCGCAGGTGTGGGCGCCGCCGGGGGGCGGGGACGGGGGAAACGCATTTTTCCCGCTCGGCGCCGTCGCGAGAAATCCTTTCTCTCCGGGGGGGCATCGGGCCGCGATCGCCGGGCGGCTCTGGCGGACGATCGCGCGGGGGGCCGAGGCAACTCGGGGCCACGTGCGAGGGCTCCCCCCCCCCCCCCCGAAGGTAAACAGCTCGGCGGGAGGGCGGCCCTCGGGGCAGGCGTCACTCACCGGTCGGGGCGCCTCGGCCCTGGCGGTCTGCCGCTCCTCGGGGGCCCAGCGCATCGGCCCGCCTCGTCCCGGAGAAAGCGCCGGTGCCGGCGCGCCCTGTCCGCTCTCGGGGCCCTCGGGCTGCCTGCGCGGTTCCTGCGTCCTGCCGAGTCGCGGCTCCCGAGCTCTCTCGACTGCCTCGTCCCTCCTTCGCGCGGCCACTGCCCGCGGCGCGAGTCCGCGGCTCCGCGCGACCGACGAGGGGGCCCCCGAGGCCGGCCGAGCGCGCCCGAGGCCGCCCGAGGAGCGGCCGACCCGGGCCCGCTCCCGCGCCCAAGCCAGTGCGCACTTAGCGGCCCGCGGCACCTGACTGCGCCCGCCGCCGCCCACCGCTGGGCCAGACCTCCTCCCCGCCCTTACCCCCCTCGCACTTTCCATTTCCTCCTCTCCCCCATTAGCTCCCTAATCGGCCCCGCTGCCTTGCCCCACGGCCCTGTTACTCCTCGCTTGGAAGAACCGACCCGGCTGCCCACCTGCCCTTGCCTCGAGCGCCACTTGCACCCGGGGTTGCACCAAATGCCAAGGGAGATCCCAAGGGGCGAGGCACCGGCCGAGACATCGGCAAAACCACCGTCGGTTGGCCAACACCGGGCCCAAAGAACCAATGAACCATTGAGTGTGAAAGCGCCAACGGAACCATACTCGGTTAAAGTTTTTTTTTTTTTTTTTTTTGTAACAAATCCCTTCCCCCCGTCTCGAGTCGATCTTCGACCTCGGCCGGCAGACTTCGGGACAATGCTCGAGAGACACGCGCTCGCCGCGGCTCTCACGAGCACCGGCTGGCTTTTGTACTCCGTCCACCTAGAGCCACACACGCTGCGTGCAAAAAACTGCCACAGCCGCACGCATGCGCGCCGTACGTGCCTGCGCATCTACGCGTACGACCGCGCGCATCTATGCGTACATCCGGAGCAACAATATTGGCCGCGGCTCTTATGTTCCAATACGAACCGCGGCGGCCCGAGGCTCTCGGCTTTTTCACTTTCCCGAGCCACGCTCGCGCGAACCTTCGCTTTCTTTTCCCTCTGTATGTAAAGAGTTTCACGTTGCGTGCGGGCGCACGGAGATGCAGCAGCCACCCGTCCCTCCATCGCCGCCGGTTCCACGTACCCACCTGTCGCTGCCTAGCGGGGCCTATCCGAGCCTAGCGGGGCCAAGCTGCACGCGGATTCTGCACTTGCGCGGCCTGCGCCTCTGTATCTATATATATGTATACTCCTGTCGCTCCCGCACGCGTTGGCATCTCGTCAAGTCCACCTCATTTGCGTTCACCGGATGCTTACAACTTTCGGCTGTTGGCCACAAGCACCTTACCGCACCTTACGTAAAAAGCCTCCTCCATCCTACAAGCAGTCTCTGGGACCATCGATGAAACGCCAACAAAGCTATTCATCTTATATAGGATCAAAATTTTTAAATTTTCATATTTCAATTATTATTAGTTATTATCGATAATTGTTATACAACAATAACCATTGCCTTCCCTACTCGAATCATTTATTCAATTCAGACATATAGATTGTTTGCATACACACTGATTTAAAATATGAAGTAAAATACAGATAATTGATCAAAATTCAAAATAAAATATATAAAATGAATTCATTCTCTCGAAAGATTTCTAGACGTTACACTCCGGCTTTGAAAATGCCGCAGGTTACTCTTATTAGTAAAGATTTAAACCAGATTTAACTAATTTACTTACATAATTAAAATTTATGTATGGTCCTTATCACTTTTTGGGTTTTCAATATTAATTTAATAAAATTTTAGTTATGTTTCAAAATATTGTTCATATCTTCGGGAATTCTTATTGAATTTACAGCTCAATTTTACAGATTTAATATTCAATTTAATGTACACGTTAACCATAAAAAGTCGACAATTTCACTAGATAACAAAGCTGGCGACATTAAACTTTAAAAATAATTGAGCTTAAAATTTCTATCACAGTACAAAAGAATCTAAATTAAATGGTGAAAGTGATCTGTGCACTCTATTTCCTACATGAGAATTCAATCTTTTAAAGTCTATGATCCTTTTTCTAATAATACATAAACTGTGAATGACAAAAGTTCCAAAAAATTCAAGTTGAATGACTTTGCATCACGTGTACAGCCAGCTTGTATACGGTAATATCGCAAATGCCTTAAAACCATCAAATAATATATGATTAAAGATATAACTTCTCTGTATTCGTGGTTTATTTTTTAAATAAAACTAACACTTTAAACAAATGTCATGCATATATTGCTGGATAATAAATAATAATGACTAATAATTAATAATTAAATAATAAATAATAATTATTTTTTAAATAAATAACGTCGCGCACGCATGATAAGAAAGTATTACTAATTTCAATAATACATTCACCGAAGAATACTTTCACATTTATAAGAACAGCATCGATGAAAATTTCGCAAGATAACAGAATAAAAATAATGATCAATTTCCCAACTAATTCTTACGACTATTACTAATTCGACTTAAATATTCCATGTCCATTCAATATGTCTGTACTCCAATTTTGGGAAAAATATACAAACACGTATATTTTGTATTTATAGTTTAAAGAAAAAATACCTTCGTAATCAACCATTTTACGATACACTTAAGTAAAACACAATAATTCTCATCTAAAACTGTTTTACGTAACATTTCTGCAATTTAAATTGTCTAATCAACATTGTTATGAATCGCGTCAATTTTTTTAAATATAAATCATGATTCGCTTCGTCGTGCGTTAAATACCTGTGGTCTCAGTATTATTGTTCAATCATATACTGTTATTATTATTTTTGTTCAGAGTTAATCGAAGAGAATATCTTACATTCAGCGGTGAGAGTTTCTCCGGCAGACTAAAACTTTCCCGGACGCTTCGCGATTTGTTTATATTTCTCGCTTAGCTAGGTCGTTAGCATAGCGAAAGTGACGTCAAGAAGGAGCTGACGGACTGCACGCATGACTCTGATATGCTAAAATCTATATATGACATGATATTTCGAATTGAGTCAATCATATACGATATGTAATATTTTCACAGACGGTTCATACCTGTATAAAACATTCGATAAAACACTTATGGGTGAGTTTCAAGGTATTTTTTATTTTGATGATACATCGATGAAAACAAAATAAGTTTGTTATTTATGATGTATTATATGAGTTTATACATTCCAACGTAACCCAAGGTTAATTGACACGTAAATAATTATTTTATACAAAAACAAGCGTATTTGTAAAAGATTTGCATAGTTTTATGCTAGTAAAGAATTGAACCGTTGATTGTATTCTTTTTAACCTTTTCAAGAGATTCTGTAATCTATATTAAATATTATTAATTGAATTTATATATAATAAAAAAGTATAAATATAATAACGATAATGAAAGTAAAATAATTTTGTTAGTAAACTCTTGTATACATTATTAAGTTTATTTTGATTTCTAATTTTTCTTTTCACCTCTTTCCCGTATTAACTGCATAAGAGTTCGAAGCTCAGTTCGAGATTGAGTTTAGAAGTAGCTTTTCGGACTAGGATATATACTAAGAATATGGTAAAAAAATCAATAAAAAGTATGCAACCGTGATATTTATATAAAATTTGAGCATGATAGATAGAGTTTCACTTAAAACAGTTAATATTAATTTTAAAAAAGAAAGCATTTGAGTCTAGGTATATGCCTCCTTATAAATCTACAGAAAATGCTGTCTCGTGTTATTTCCATAGAATGAAAATTTAAAACGAGTTGTATTACATCTTTAAATAGGATAACAATTTGTCGATAATAAAACAAACGTGTTTTTATATAACTTCTATAATTGAGTCTTAAAGAAAATTAAATCTTGAAGTAGTTTGTATAAAGTCTATAATAATTTTTAATGCACACTTATGCAATTAAAAAATTAGAAACAAGACTTTAATGTAAACTAGTTAAACAAGTCTGTCCTGAACTAATCTCAAGACAGAAGTCAAGTTCAGCTTTATAATAAATATATAGCTTTAGCTATAGCTTTATTTTACTGATAATTCTTATTAACTTTTTTTCAAAAGGTATATACTTTATTTTGATAATAACGTTTTTTAAATATAAATAAAAATATATACAAGCTATAATATATAATAAATGAACAAGGCATACAACCTTACAGAAAATGAAATAAACTTTCAATGTTCATAAACATCGTTGGCGAATATGATTTCGATATATTTTTAAATGAAACTGTATAAATATCATTTATAAAATACGTGATTTCATGGACTTTAATCATAACAAGTGCGTAATCCACATGTAGATTTCGTACTTTACTGTGCCTTTTCCATGCGCAAGCTTCTGACACATGAATAAACGAGTTTTATACGCTTATGATTCAGTCTGAAGTCCAAACGCGTAAAAAACCGGTTTTTTCGTACGGAAACTTTTGCCTCGGGTTTTACCATCTCTTTCTCTTCGCATCATTTAATCAAATATATATCTGTTTATACATTACAGTATGCGAGAGTCAAATATTACTCAATCGTGTTTTGTCTATGATGGGCTTGATGGTAAACCCAGATCAAGAATATCGCTCGATCATTATGGATTTTATAAAAATCATAACATTATAATTAAAATATATTAATTAGTATACAACATGACATGGAACGTTTTGTATTTTATTATATAACGTATGAATTAACATATGAATTTTAGAACCAATTGAAACATTTTTATACAAAACATTTACCTAATTGTTTTTAATTAATAACTTAATATATAAGCATTTAAGCTTAAACTATAATTGAATTAAATAAAATATTTATTATAAAAATTGCGATGACGTTTTAATAATTTAAAAAAAAATTACAATTTTACTATAATTTTGTTTGGTAAAATTCTTATTACCGCTTATTATTACTAACTATTGGAATTTTGTAATTGAATTTGCTCGACTATACATATATGTATAATCGTGAGAGAAAATACTATACTGCGCACACGCGAAAGTTGGGAAAGTATATGCATTTATGATTTATAATAAATATAATTCGCTTCTAAATTCGCACGATTGCGCATTTGTATTCTTATTTACACATAATTAAAAATGAAAAAAATTATTCTTTATTTATTATAGAATTGAATTTTCAATTTTGAATTAAATGCAAATTCTTTGCGTTAAAAATGATTTCTTTATTATATATATATTTAAATCTGAGAATTAATAATAGTAATTATTTTGACCAAATATAAATACGTAATGAAAACTATTTTGGTTTTCTTCCTGCTTTTTAAATCATAGATATCCAACAGGCTGTTCTCTTAGAGGGCAGAAGGGTGAGCGAAGTTAGAATAATTTTATTTCACTTTGGAACAGTAGATTTTATCTTTTTTGGAGATGATCATATGATAATTCAATAATAACTATCCTTATGTATATGTATCATTGATTTATACATATGCTAAAAAATAGCTATTACAATTTTTTGTGATTCCTTTAAAGATTTTTACATTTTACCATTTAAATTTTGATAAAAGTGTCATTCACTTAAGCATTAATACAGCGTTTTCGCGATAACTCTATCACCAAGAGCATATCCGTTGACTAGCACGTATATACACCCCGAAGTACATCCGTCATCCATCAAAGCCACAACACTACATCTTGAATATATTGTTTCCATCCTAAATACAGGTGTATATTCTGTACTTCCGAATATTGTTGAGTGAAAGCTCAATAACTTTGCAATTCAATCATTATACTAGTTGAATATTATCAATTTTACAAATAAGATTACAATAACCTAATGCTTACACTAATTGACTGTTACTACAATTATGTACTGCATATTATAATACTACTTTGAGGACTTAATTATAATCTACAGCGAATATAATTTTTATTTCAAATAGTTTTTTTACTATATTTTTAGTTAGAAAATAATTAGAATAATCTTTTCTACCATCGGTCTAAAAAAAGGTATCTTATTATTTTTAATATGAGTATAATTAAATTTTAGGATCAAAATGAATCAAATTTTATAATTGTGAAATTGATAAGGATAATAAGTATTTTTATCGTGATTTTATCATGTTAAAGCACAAGGTATTGTTCAGACGATTTTTTACCTTTTTTATGAAAATAATCAAGCTCAAGCCACACGTGACAATAATACTTTTTATATTTCATGTCAATAAGAGTAATATTCATGTATCATAATAATAGTTCATGTTTTTTAATCTTGAACTCTACTGTGAATTGATACAATAAACTTTAAATCGAGAAAAAAAATTAAAACATCCAATTACATGACTAATTTACGTATCATAGTATTTCAACCAATTCTAATCTCCTCAAAATATCAGGAACAACATACCAATTTACACAGAGAATTAAAAAAACTAGCACCCTAAAATTTGTATGGATTCCCTCTCACATGTTGGAATTATCGACAAGAAGACAACGGATAATTTAGCTCGAGATTTAGCTAAATCAGTCTTAATTCAAATTATCGATTTATTTCTTAAAATGACTTTTATTGATATCAGAGAACTAAAAAATTACTGTTAATGATTATACTGCTATTATATTTCTAGTACCGACATCACTACAGGAACAATACAATTTTTAAAAACTTTTATAGGCAGCTTTCCAAGAAAAAATTTACCGAGATTTATTGTTATCCGGATTAATCGGATCAGATAAGATCATAAGAGTCTAAGCGCCAGCTCCTTCAAGCTCGAATTGATTATTAATAACTATAGATGGAACGAGATACTAACCGCATAACGATTACTAAGAGTGTGAACCAGTTAATTTGGCGAGCAGTTCGAGGAACAGTTCTATAAGAGTTCTAAAATATCGTGTAGTTTCTTAATAGTAGGGCAGACGTAAAGCCATGTTGAAGTACCGTAACCGAGCGGGAAGAAGAGCGTTCGGTGGTATATACGGGTCGAACGCACGGCGAGAAACAAAGCATCGTCGCTCATGAAAATAAAGGCATACCAGAGGTGGGAGCGGGTGGGAGTTGCGTCTAACTTCGAATAACGTGGACAAACATCCGATGACGCATCAGGAAGCTCTCACGAATGAGAGTATGTGAATGCTCATGGTATACACAAACCCACACACAAACGCGCGCGCATACGCTCGCACGTATACCATGTGTGACACCTTGCTACAGGCTGCACCGTAAAGGGTTATTGTTACAGTCTCTGGTACAGCGGTAATCCTGCCTAATCCCTACTTACGGCCTCTGCTTTTTGATCACGCTTCTAACTAGGACAACCGAGAGGATAAACTCTCTATAATCGTGCATATAGATTGATGCCTCGATTTATGCAGCATCTCCTCGCCAGACAGTCCTTTTTGTAGGTGATCCCTTGCCTACGTTATTCTAGAGCGGAGTCAAGGATATTATGACCGGTTACAGGTTATGACTATCCGCAATTCAAAAGGAGAGCCTTCTCACTGACGAACCAGTGGATCCTATCTAGCATAAGACTAACTGTGCGCGTTAGCGAGAAACAGCTGTAAATAGCGCACACACATTTGAATAAGTGTTCGTACGAAATCCTCGACGAAATCTCACAAATATAACCGAGAATGTTTTTGTTGCGTAATAGTTTTTCTTGTATTATAAAATAATCGATTCTAATTAATACAATTGAATTCATTTTTTTCTATTGTCTCTCCATGTACCTATCTTCGTATCTATTTCATGTACCGCTCGTATTGCTGTATTCATCCAAATCATTCGCGAAAGGAAGTGCATACTTTCCTTAGGACTTTCTCTTGGCTTCTACATACACAGTCGTGTCAAGCTGCCGGTTCATGCAGGTGGTTGAGAGCGACAATTTTGAGTTTACCCCTTCAAGTTTGATGGTTCCAGATTACAGAAATATTTTTTGCTAAAGTTATGCCATTTTTTTCGTACCATGTTCAACAGTATTAAGAAGCTTTACGGGCTGCTAATATATAACAACAAAACCATGGTTAAAACGAGGTTGAAGTGATTCAACCATGGTTTCGTTAGCTCACGCTGGAAGGATAAAAAAATTTGAAAACAGAGGCGATCGCGGCAGCCGAGGCGAAATGGACCGCGTTACCGACTTATTTGCTTCCTTCCTTTGCTTATAATAGCACTCCTGCTTCGACATATCGCGACGTCTCGGTAGGTTTTGTGGCGCAAACAAACTGCGCCCGCTATGCTAGCTGTCACGCTCAGTGCTCGAATATAATGAGGGACGAGCCGACAAAGTTTGGTTCTCGGTTCTCAAAACCTCGCCACAAGAGATCTCCGCAACCGTGGAGAGAACAGGCTTCTCGCATTTCTTCTCCTTATTCTTTTCGCACTCGTCTGCAGGATTTCAAAGCCAGTGACTTTCGCACGATTCTTGCGAAACAAAAGGAATTTTTTGCTATTATTCGCTCGCGAGAGTTTTTATGATTCGAAAAATCATTGTTTATATGCTGGTAATTTCCTGACGGATATATTTTTTCATTGTTCAACCTACATAACCAAAAGATGAATCCAAGATGTAATCTTTTTTCTCGTATGATGCAGTGTGAACTGGAATATATATACGTAATACATAGAATAATTAACTTTTTTCCCGATATAAAGAACCGTACTAGCAATAAATGTACGCGCTCGCAATAACAATCATTCATATTATAACATTAGAATACTACATAATGTAACAATTCAAGGAATTGATCGAACCTCGAACATTATTCAATAATTCATCATCGACACAAAGTAAGTACCGACTGGAAAAATTAATTTACCGTACTTGAGTAGCATCCATCATAAGAGCACAACTCAGATGCTTTTTCACTTATTGAGACAGTTTCGGTCGAGGTTTCGGCTCCCTTTATGTGCAGGTAAGTTATACAAGAGTGGCAAACAATTACGCTGTGTGACTGTTGTGTACTATCGTCTGTGTGCGTGTGTACGTGCGCGAGCGCGTGCGCATACATTCCTGGCAAAAAACTCCAATAATTCAAATTTAGTTTAATAGATTACTAAAGGCTGCATAATCAAGAAAAAAAACTGGTTCCAATATGATTTCTGACTACGAATATTGGTTGTTTTCCATATATGTACAAGAAATTCACAGGTATTTGAACGTATCAAACACTTTACTGCATAACATGCATTAAGTAAGAAAACATAAGGAATCTAAAATTTGTCAAAATATTTCTGTATCTTAAAATAAAACGATTCTATTTAATGATACCATTACTTATTAAATATACTGTTATAACTCTGAATTATCGCAGAATAATTGCCTAAATGGCCTAAAATAAGCTGGTATTGTAATATTAAATATTAAAATATATAATTTAACAATAACAAAAATCAAATATATAATGTAACATAAGAGTCAAATACATTCGTTTTATTTTCACATATACAAAAATATCTGGCCAAGAGAAATTGTAGCGTACCGTTAGATGTAAGATTGCAAGGCAGTGAGGGCTGTTCATCATCATGCATGAGAAAAGAGAGTGGGCGCTTTCTGCGATATGAAAACTTATCCGGTTCGCCAACGTGCGCTAGCTTTTTTCACTCTGTGCAATATACATGTGCATATATAGAACATTATTTTATCTTCTTTTCCTCTTTTATTCGTGCATTGAAGTCATACGATGATATTGCATACATCAGGAATGACTAACATTCTGTTAATGTGAACATTCTAATTTATTTAAAACATAGTTAATACCAGTGGAACAATGTCATTTATCAAATCGGAAATATAAGAGATACCTTGCCGTACCCGGAACGTATCTACTTACGTACGTTTCTTGCATAAAAATGAACTTGTTTAATTTCTATAACAGTAATTTTATAATTTTGTAATGTATAGTAACATTTTTTGCTGTATAATAAAATATAATATATTTTCTGCTACTTCGAACTATACATTGTATTTAATCGACTTAATTGTTATAAAATCATTACAGTTCACCTTATTAATTATGAAATTGTATATAAGATATACTGCATCATATTCGTACCAGATTATTTAACAATAAAGTATAATTATCATAGTTCAAATCTATGTTTACATACTTATGAACTTTAAACAGTTACATGAATTGTTAAAAAAAATTATACTATATTGTAACATTGAAGATTTATCCTTGATTATCGCAACTATATGTAATTGTGCTTTAAGAGTTTACATTCAAAACTATGCAACGTATTATTGTCAGTAAAAATCTTATATATTCTTATTTTTAAAAAATTCACTGTATTTAGTTAAGAATTAAAACAATTATTATGAGCAGTGAATAATATTATTTTTCTTCAAAGTACAAGAAAAAATGTCTAATGCGTTTACACTAATTACAAATAAATATGATATATATTGTTTAATTCCTAATGTTTTTGGGTTCATTTTAATTATAACTTTTTAAATATCATTTTCTCTAAAATAATTAAGCGTAAAAAACTTATTAAGTGTATAAATATACTTTCAGCTGTAATTGTTTAAAAAAAAACATGTTCAAAATACTTTCTATCGAATTCAATAATTTCAATATCGAATAACATATTTAATATAGCGGCATGCAATTTCTGCGAATACTAAACAGTTATACTACAGTTATATAGCAATTCCAGAGACTGAGATAAATGTTACACTTAAATCTTTACCAATATCGTCCAATATTAACTGCTCTATGCAGAATGATTAATCGAATAAAAATTATACCCTACGTTTTATAGCAAAAATTTCCACGTAGTTTTAATAATTTTTAGTAAAATAAAGGCATTTATCACCAAACAGTGTGGACCAATTCGTAATCATCAATATCTTGTACAGTATGGTAAAAGTTACTGTATAACACTTCTCTCATAGTGTGTTTGTAGAGCTGCATAATATAGGTTAGTCGCAGGTGCAGGTCGGAACCGAAACCGAATCATTCTCTCAACAATTCACTCGGCAACAATTCAAGAGCGGGTTACTACAGCTCAAGTCGATTCTGACGCTCGAGCAGCTCTGTGGTGTACAGAATTTCGACGGCGCGAATGCACGTGCGCACTTTCATGCTCGGCGCGGAAGAAAGAAAGTCGGACTTGTGAAAAGTCGGCGCCCGCGTGGAGCTAAGCGTTTTCACAACGGCGTGCCGTCGCAAGTCGTAAAATCGCAGCTTCGCTCGCATCTGATATCTTAGCATGCCAAGGGCCCAAATATAAAAGTCGCACTCCCGCTCGCGAAGAGAAGTTGAGAGTGCAGCCAAGCGTAACTCGTGGCTCTCGCAAGGCCTTTGCACTTTGTTCCACTGTAGATGCATGTCGTGCACTCGCATATGTAATATACATTTAGATCGCTAAATGTGCGATATAACGCGGCTTACTTGTAACGCCTATTTTTAACCGATTTCCTAATGTAAATTCAATTGCATCTGTCATTCTCTATCAGTCGTGCAATAAAGTATTTTGGATCCCGAGTTGGATCCTTTACTCTAGTTCAATTATTCAATAATTCAATAAAATCGCCGAGCTGTTATTTTTCCGATGGAAACGTAGCTTTACAGTAAACCTACAATGGTTAATATCATAGATTATTATTGAAACCGAATTTTTTTGTACAAATAAAATAGAAAATGAAAGGCAAAGATAATTTATATTTTATTTTGACAAATTTTCTATATTGATAAATCGCATTTTTGAGTATAATATAACATAGCAGTACAAATACTTGCACTATTTTATACTTTCTCTTTTCGAAAGTGAGAAGAGAAGATTTTTTAATAAAAACAAGGCTATGGTTAACCCTAGGTTATACAGTTATTCATATATAAGCAGTTTTTGTTTGCTAACAATGTATAATAATTATTAACAACTGTACCAACGATTAATCACACAACATAAAATGATACAAAAATGCTTATATTATTGAAAGTAAAATCAAAAGTATTATTAATCAATAATATTTTAAATGAAAAGGAGACTTAAGGAGGATATTTAAAATATGTCACTATAATACAAAATATAGCATATCTTTCTAATAATTCGCTGAAATAAACAGTATGTTGGTATCGGTAGTAAGGGATTGCGAGAGGGTTGGAGTCGAATGCACATGTTCATCGAGGGCTTAGCACAAGTAGTTTACGTCGCGAGATTTTGCAACACAATGCAAAAGTGAATCGAATTAGATTTTTATCGTATCATTTCAACTTGATAGCCTGCTGAATTGGAAAGGTTTCTCTTGGGGGTATGTAATAGACGAATTATTTGACGACGATCTAGACGGCTAATCTAAATTAGTTATTTATAATTGCTTGTGTACAGTATATGGTATTCGTATAATAAAAGTAGTCGCAAAGTTATGGAAATACTCTAAAGGAAAATTGTCATTAAATGTTGAAGGATGTATTGAATAGCTGAAAAATTATAATCATTGAATGGATAAAGTCTGAACGTCTTTGGAGATTGAAGGTTTCATAATAGGCAGTAATAAAAGCAAATAATTATATAGATAAAAAGAGAGAGAAACTTTGCTTACTCGAGAGAAAGTTAAGAAATACACAGCTGAAATTGCAAAAAGCGACTTGACGGTCTGCAAGCGCTGCACGAGTGTAACACTGCACAAGGTGCTTCTTAAAAACCAATCTTACTTGATCATAGCTGTATCTCGAGTCGAGTCGGGGGAGTTTTTGGAGGCGCATTTGGCCGATTGGAAGGGGGCAGATTTGAGGAAAGAGGCGAGACGGACATAACCGAAAGGGCCACTTGGCCGTTCGTCAGCAGCACTCTTCACTCGGAGAAGTAAAGTCTCAAAGGCGTAATGATAAGGTTCGAGTGGCGAGGTTAGAGGGGAAGGAATACTAAACGAGAGCGAGGGCGCCGCGAGTACGTCGTAAAAAGCGGGGCCGAATCGGATCGGGAGGAGGCAGGTAGGGAGCGATGCCGATTGCCGAGCGGCGTGGGCGAACGGCGGTGCGGGCATAGAGCGAGGAGAAAGCTCACCTTCTCCGGCGGGCGGCGAGCGCAGGCTTCGAGGGAGAAAAGCGAGAAAAGGCCCTGGGACCGAGGCTGGCACTCCCTGTCCGCGTCCGCGGGAGCGGCGCAGGTCGCTCGGGCTCCCTCGGCAAGGCGCCTCGAGGCTCCGGGAGAATGGCCGCAGCCAGCCGGCGCGGCGCGACACAAAGGGCCCCGCGGGAGCTCGGCAACTCGCTGCTGTGCTCTTGGCGACTGTCGGGGGGCCGCTCGGAGCGCCGGCCGCTCGCTGCACTGGGACCTCGGGCTGGACTGCGCGATGCCGCGACTGGCGAGTGCATGCACACGGCGCGGGCCACTGTCGCGCGAGGCCCGAGGCCGCGCGGCCGGGCGAAAGCCGAGGCTCCTCCAGCAGACGCCGAGCCGCCATCCCCGCTCTCTCCCTCCGCCGCCCCTCCCCGAGCGCCGATGCCGCGCGGCCCGCCGAGCCCCTTTCATTTCCCTGCCTATTCCTATTATTAGACGCGTCGCACTCGCGCGCGCCGCGCCCTCGCCAACTTCGAGTGCATGTGCTCTGTGGCCCAGTCCACCTAGGCGGCCGTCCGGCAGACCGGGGACCGGGCCGCCCTCCGCGCGCCCACCGCTCGTATCCACCCATCTCGATCTTTTCTTTCGATATTCATTGTGCATCGATATGTTTATATGCACTGCGGCGCTCGCCTTTCCCAACCATATTACATCGTTTCCAATTGCCTTATTTCTGTCCTACGAATTGACAATCGCTAATGGTACAAGTGCCATTTCCCCTCCCACCCAATGGCCCTGCAACATCCCTACCCCCTACCACCTGCCTACAATCCCGATTTCTATCCACTCCGCTCGAGACTGCACTTCCATTTCACGGTGTCAACCTTTATTAAGACTTGTTTCCTTTCGATTATTCTTATCGTTTCCTCTTAAAGACTTGTATTCTCTATAACTGATAAAACTTACCTCGAAAGCTACAGCAAACTCTATTCACTAGCTCGCATTAGGCGATACTCTACATCCCAAGGAAATTTCGTGCGAAATAGATATTATATGTATCTTGTATTATATACACATATGTATACATATACCATGCAATAATAAATATACTATGCTCAGTTTCAAGTCGTGAGAAAATTATATTCGCGAACAGCTTCAATCTCATCCTCCCATCGGAAAATCTATGTATTACAACGTATGTATTATAAACCTGCAACCTTTTAAACGCATCATTTAGTGATATCCGATTTAAAATTGGAATTTATACAATTTGCATCAAGCCTCGTCTCTTATTACGCTTAACGCTCGGCTCGATTTTCGATACATTTATTCATTGAGGTACGTCCAAATTTATCATACAAGCTTGAAACTTTCTTTATTTTAGTCTAATATTATAAAATTGATTTTAATATTTTTTTTTAATAATAATACTTTGATTATTTAAGTACCAATGTATAATAGTTTATTAGATGTGCAGCAGTTTCATTTTCTAAATGTGTATTAATAACGTTAATAGCTGTAGAATATGAACAATGAAACTCATTAATCTTCAAATAGTAAAATATTCAGCAACTTCATCTAATATTCTAATTCAATCATACAATACAAGAATGTGATTCACATTCACCGCTCAACTAAGTTTAACGCATGCGTATTGATAACGTGTGATGTTCTGAAAACTCACATATATACGTATGTTTATATGTATACATTAAATCAAAATTAGTTTTTTCTATTGATCCCATAACTTATGTAATATTACAGTTATATTTATTTTTATTTATTACATAGTCCACCAACTGCCAATTGCAAACAAACACAACGAAAATCCGCCCTAAAAGTATAAGATTTAGTGATTTAATGAGTCAAATAGATGTTATAGTCTTTGTTTGTTAAAATTGCACAGAAGAAGCAAATCCAAAATCACATTACCCAAGTTAGTTCATCCTATCCAGGCTAATGCAAGTAGAACAACATGGCTACCTAATATCATGCATGTCAAACTCAGCAGCAGACCACATAGCAGACGATGCAGCCTATACAGGTGGCATTTATAGAAGGAAAAGAATTACTTGTAAATAGGATATAGGAGAAATAAGAAAAATCATTGTGACATCGGCGTAGAAGCAAGTTGCAAGCCAACTTGCGAAAAATCACCTGATTACAATGAACAACCGGTCACAAGCTCAACTTGCTCCCGCTGCCGAGGATGTCGATCGTCTTGATGACGCGGTTGACCCGAGAGTTCAGGTAACCTATTCAATGAAATTCTTCCTTTGTAATTCTTTTTCTTCTTGGCTTTCTCTCTTTATATAACTATATAACATAGTTATCTGTTATGCCCTCTCCGAAACTAATCGAATAAGTACCGACCTTATAGACTAAGAAATTTCTTTGACATAATTATATTTAGTTTACATTGCCCTTTTTGCCGTTCACCCTTCGTGTATATTATCAGAATTTGTTTATGTATATGCGCTTGTTCAACAAGACATTTCACGCATAATGAAAATAAAATTCTTATTTTACATTTAAATCTTCAAAACCTTTTAGTTTATGAATCATGCTAATTTAAGATTGTAGTCAGATCCTACTTATTTTGTATTTTCTGATCTATACATAATTAAAATACATTTATCCTCAATATAAAAATTATGAATAATTTCTAACGCTTATATGTAAATTGTATAAAATATTTCAATTATTAAAATCTATAAAATTTACATCTTCATATTAGACCCATTTTCATATATTAAATTCTGTAGTAATAAGATATAGGTTTTTTAATGCATGTATACAATTTTTAATTCTGAAAATTTATTTACCATTTATCATTCTATTGATTGCTCATTTACTAATTCTATAAAATACAATCATGAAGTCTTATAAAATCTATTTTCAGATTGAATTAGAACGCCTTAATACAGCCACTGATGACATCAACAAGCTTGAAGTGGACTTGGATGTAAGTTATAAAATAAATGCAAATCAAAATAACTGTTAATGTATTGGTTAAGAAAATAAAATTTAATTTATTATTCTTAATATTTAATTTTTTATTTCTTATATATATAGCACAAGAAATATTCTTATATTATATTTAATAATTACTTTTTAGGATGCTAGAGCTACATTTAGAGAATTATTATGTGAATCAACATTTAAAATAGATTCTTTAGCAAAGAAACTTGGTACTTGTATAGAAAAATCACGCCCCTATTACGATGCTAGGTTTAAAGCAAAAGAGGTAATGTTTAATTAATGGGAAAAAAATTATTTACTAATCGTCTTAATAACTTTAAATAGGCTTTGACTGAAACTCAAAAGGCTGCTATAAGATTTGAACGAGCAAATAGCCAACATGCAGCTGCAAAAGAAATGGTTTACTTAGCTGAAGAAGGTCTAAGAACTGAAGGAAGATGTTTTGACCATGCTTGGCAGGTAAATAAGAAGTATAACATATTACTTGTATATTGGTATATCTTCTTTTCAAAAACTTTATTAAAAATGTTTTTTATTCTAAATTTAATATTTATTTATTAAAAATTTCAATAGGAAATGTTAAACCATGCTACATCAAGAGTTAATGAATCAGAGCATGAAAGGGCAATTTGTGAAGTGGAACATAGGCGTACAACAGCTTTGTATCATAAAGCTGAACATGATGTACACAGGCTACAAAGAGAACTTAAGCGTGCCATTACTAAATCAAGGTACTAACTGAAAGTTTGCAGAATATGATTTTAATATGTTGAACTTCAAGTTTTGCATGTATTATTTACTATGCTTCATATATTTTTCCTAGTCAAAATGAAAAGTATGTACAGATGTAAAAAATTACATTTAAAATAGAAGATATATTTGTTTGTAATAGAACAGAAATATTGAAATTAATAAAATGGATACACTTGTACATTTGTATATACTTTCATACAGAAAAAATTTTTTTATGTAATTTAACAATTTTTTTGCACTAAATTACATTATATACATTAGTTTTTGCTAAATAGCATTAAAATGTATCGTATATTAAAATAATATATATAAAATATGTGCATCTGGATTTTTGCACAAAAAGCTACATATTAATATCCTTTTATAAGAATGCATTTTGCCTGCATATTATTTTATTTATACCCTAGGTATATATAACATTATTTATTTTTTGTTTGATGCTGATTTTAATTCTTTTATTTAATAAAAATATTTAATTTTTGTTTTTTGCATTCAATGAGACTATTTGTTATTTGACGTGTTCATGTTGGCAGTATGGGTGCACGTCGCAGTTTGCTCTTGATAAACAATATTGCCTATAGGCACAACTTGCTCATGTTGTAAGTAGATTAGATTCTTTTTATTTTAATCCTTTTTCATTTTTTTCCCTTTTAATTGTGTTTGCACGAATGCGATTTCTTTTTCAATTATTTTATAAAATATTGAACATTTAATATGTAATATTTTACTGCTTTCACAAATAAAAAACGATATAAAAAAATATTTTTGAGATAAAAATAATTTTGAGAAAGTATTTTATTTTATATTAGACCCTATTATGAAATGAAAGCTCATTTTAATCAAGTTTTGGAAGAACAAAAATTAAAAGTAAGCGCACTTGAGAAATCGGTTGCAGAGGCGAAAATGACATATGCCGAAGCTTTAAGAAACTTAGAAAGGATAAGTGATGAAATTCATAAGGTAAAAATTATAACGTTTCTATTTGAAATTGAAAAAGTAAGCAAATAATTAATGTTTATTTGTTGTACATTGTTGTAGACTAGACGATACGATGACTCTAACAATTATACTAAACAAGTAGAAGATACAATAAATCCTTCTTCGAATCCATCCAAAACAAATTCATCTGATTCTAGTATAACAGAATCACCAGATAGTACTGATTATACAAGCGATGAGTATTTACGTTTGCCAGAAAAAATTAGTGCAGGGATCAGCTCTTCATCAAAGGTTAATAGAAAATTTATTTTTTATTTAATAATAAAAGAGTGACCAACAATTTAACATTTTTTTAAATTCAAAGATGGAGAATATTTTTCCTTCAGAGTATTTGGGAATAACTTCAATAGAACCTAGACGCTATATAAAGCGTGATAGACCTCGAAGTATCGCTGCCACTGATGCAAAATATGTAATGGATATTCAAAACCATACAAGTGCTTCTACTTCTAGTATATCAAATAATGTAAAAGCCCTAACACCTAATGAAAAGAAAGTTACAATAATATCGCCTAAAAATGAAGTAGAATGTAATGTAGTTCAAAATGGAGATGAATGGACTGAAATTAGTTTAAACAACTCTCCAGAGGAAGTTTATTACAATAATGAGACTTACTCCGATGAAGAGGATCAGATTCCATACAAACCCTTAGGAACAGATTTAAGCCCTGAGTCAAATATTGTAATAAATAAGTCATCTAATAGCAATGATAGAAGTAAAAAATTAGTCTCGCAAAAATCCTTACCTATCATGATTGAAAAGAATGAAATAAGTTTAATTGAAAATAAAAAGACCCAAGTTACAAGAAGCCCATCATTTAAAAAAAAAGGAAAATTGGATAGTTGTTTAGCGACATGGATATCACGTAATTCTTTAACTAGTGAAATAAGCACAGGTAGTTCCGGTAAAGTATAACCATTAACTTAAATAATCACAATATACTTAATTATAGTATATTTTAGGATATTTAAATTTATGTTCAAATTGCACAGAACTTAGTATTTAATTTTTATTACTTTTTTCAGCTAACTCAAGTCGAAGACAATCTTTAGATATGTTATGGAATTCTGGTACAGGAGAGCGAGTCAAGGAATTACTTAATCAAGGAATGATGATGCTTAATATATCAAATATAACGGAACGACGATCCAGTGAATTAAAAATATCAGAAAGTGATAAAGGTTTAGACAAATTTGACAAAATAGAGAAAATAGAATTTAAGGGTAAAAAGGTTCCGAGTCCCTTAGACAGAACATTGAATTATTTAAATACAGAAGAAGAAACATCAGATAATGAAAGTCTAGCAAGGTAATATAATAAAACTTCAATTTTTGTTTTTGTTATTTATTAAATCAGATTTAATCTTTTTGCGAGATTACTCTACAGTTTATATATAATCATTCTTTAATTTTTCTTTTTAGTGTTGAAATGCTTACAGAAGATCAAATATCTTCTTTAATGAGGGAACCTGATATAAATCAAGTTTGTCAAGACATATTGGGTACACCTTTAGTCGAAGTTTGTCCTCTGTTACAACAACTTCAGCAACATCAATAGCGTTTATTAGTTAAAAGCTATTGTGGATAGGCTAAAGAAAAAAACTAAAAAATATTTGAAAACGTAAGAATTACGTTGTGCAACGAAGTAGGGTACTGCATTCTGAAAGAGTTTAGATCTCTATCACTTTGCCAATTCTTCCTTGTTAAATTTAAATTATAGTATATTAGACATTCTTTAAAGTCTTGTGCATAATATTATATGTAAATGATATACCGTGATTATGCAAGTCTAAAACTTGTAATATTACCAATTGTGAACAAGCCATTGTATTATATCGATAAGTGCTTTATAGTTGTTTATAAATTGTCTTTCATTTTTCTGTTTCGTTAATATTTACTAATTTGAGTTCATTGTATAGATTAATAGGTAAATAGGTAAGTTTTGCTATTTTTACGTAAATGCATTTTATTGCTTAATAAGAGTCAGAACTCGATTCTATTTAGTAAGTTTTGCTTATGTTAATAATAAATTGTAACCATTGTTAAATTTATATTATTTATTGAATTTGATTTATAATTTTTATAGAGTTTGTTACATACCATTGCGGTATTTGTTTAATTTTGCTAGTCAATAAATTGTAATATAGATTTTAATCATTAAAAAAGCAATACCAATATAAGCGTTAAACGAAAGATAATAAAGGAAAATATTAATTCAATTACTTTTTTAAATCATAATTCATTTTAATCAATTACGTTTTAAAAAGTCAGTATTAATACATTATAATTTTTGACAAATCAATACAAAAACGTAAAATGTTTAAATTACAAAAACATGTACACAAAGTTTGGTAATTATATCCGATCATTATCAGAGTAGTTCCTAATTTTTCCTGTGATATTTAATCAGAATGTTTCATTAGAATTTTTGATTTTCTAACTTATATATTCTACACATATAAATCTTTTGCAAAGCAATATTATAAATTTGCAAAATTATTGTCTCAACTCATAATTATAGCAAATAGAAACTAATAGATGTTAACAATGTGTGCTGTAAAATTAGTTAACAAAGTACAAAGTGCTTCATAAATAAATAAATTTTTTACAAACAGTTTTAAGGGCTAGTATTGTAAGAGATATATTATCTACAAGTAGAAAAACTAGTTGCCAATTAAAGTTTTTGTTATACAAATTTATTAAGAATTTTTGTTATATATTAAAACTACCATACATTTAAAAGACTAAATGAAAATGAAAAATATGTTGCTATTTCAATAATACAGTTGCACAAATACAAATTAATATTAATTTTTGATTATTACTAATTATTGTACAAAAAGTAATTTAAAATAAACGCTCATTGAAAAATGTATTACAAAAAAACTTTATAATTCAAAATCATTATTTAAATTCTTATGCAAAAACATAGTATTAAAATGTGAATATGATTAAGTGAACTTAAATCAAATATTATGACTAGAATGACTCAAATTGCTTAAAACTATACTATTTTATTGTTTATAAAACAATAAAAGTGAATCGTCATTTTAAATAACATTTATATTTAGTCAATTAAAATTATCTAAGAACCAAAGTAGAAATGTAACTTGTTATGAATGAAAAATGGTAAATGTGAATGTATAATATTGTATATGTATCTGTAACTATAATGTATATATAATCTTCATTAAAATATTCATTAAAAAAAATGGTACATAACTCTTACTTAATATGAAGTAATATATACAAATAACATAAAAATAAAAAAATTTTTAATGCAATACTCAAATGCATATATATATATATATATATATATAATTATCTGTTTACTTTTTATCAGTAATATGATGTAATTTACTTAAAAATGTAATGTCAAAAACAAAATGAGAATTTATAATTGACAATTAAGGAGTTATTTAAAAAAAAGAATGTTTCGATTTAATCAATTTTATTAAAATTATTTAATTTAAGTTTTTACAGCATTTTCTGCAAAAAAGTTATTTAAAATTAAAAAGACATCCAGAATTCTATGCAATAAACATTTTATTGATAAATCCATCTCCAATAAATCAATGTAAATAGAATTTCATATTATTTTTTTCTAATATTAAATATAAACATTATTCATAAAATCTATGTTAGAGCAAATAAATTTTTATAATACATTTTGTATGTTACATAATCTAGCTGAACCAATGTACATGCAAGGTAATTGAGTTCTTGTTGACAATCTGTTTAACTTAAAGAAAGGTATGGTTCTTTTTAACATCTTGTTTTCTGTAGATGAAATATAACTGGATGTATTCCAACAATTCAGTAATTTTTTTTGTTTATTATGCTGTAAGTTAGATGTTTATGATATAAGAATAGAGAATTTATTTCAGTTGTGTTTTATGGATGATCATAGACATACATTGATATTTTTATATGATGAGTTATCAGAAATGAGAGAATCATCAGTGATCCTTGAAGATATCAAACTGCTTGCTTGATGACTTGTATGTTTATATGCCTGACGATTGTATCTAAGCATTGAATGCCTCATAAATGTATCTTCTTCAAACTATAATTGTGAAATCATAATATATATAAAATTATTTATGTAAGATATATATTTTACATAAATTGCATAATACGAATATGATTTATTACAAATAATTGAAGAACAGTTCATTGATTCGTAATATTAAACTGTTTAAAAGTGAATCGGTTATAAGTAAATAAAAAAATTTACCTAATTCTGGAAAAAACCCTAACATTATAGTGAATTGAACTTATTTGATTTAAAAATTTATTTAGTATTACTTTAATCTTAAAAATAAAAATTATAAATGACCATTAATAAAAATATATTTCATAAAATGAATTAAATAAGGACGAAGATAATACAGTCAATTTTGTAATAATTAATTATAATTTAGTATACCTATAAATAGAGTTTATTTTCCAGTTAAGAACAAAATAGACAATATATAGATACACAACAATTATTCCAATAAATACTGCTAGATATAAATTAAACTAATTATAGCTATATTTATATAAATGCTTTTAGTTCGAATAAAATGGTGAGAACGATGCAGTTAGATAAATATCCGAATATCATTAATCTGCTTTATTATTTTTAACATGAAGATACAAAATAAATTTTTTTTTAACTGAAAAATAAACTGGATCATTCCAAAAATTCAAATGAGTATAAGTGAAATGTAGGTCATTAGCAGCATTTTTACAGTTGTATATATTTTAAAAATAATTTTTATAACTCTATCATTTTATAGGATAAACTATTAAATAATCGTACATACATATACATAATAATATTCATATCGCACATACATTTTTAGTAAACTAAAATTATAAGTAAGCAATTTTTTTTTTAAATTCTACCTGCACTACTAAACAGATAGTATTTCAAAGTTTTGTGGTATCTAATTTAGTTCAATAAGATCTTGCTTTTATACTATAAACATTAATATAAATTTTGGAAAGTTTGTTTTTTCACTTTTGAATCAAAAAAATTTGAATTATTTAATTGAATAATAGATCGTATTTATAGTTGCATTACTGTATCTTATTTTTAATAGAAGGTGATTTTTTGATATTTTATCATATAAAACATTTCTAATTACTACTTGACTCAATCAGAGTATTACATCATGCAATAAGAAACGTTCATTTGTACATCTAAACTAGTTTTCGATGACTAGCTAGCACTACTCTTTTTAAATATATAAATTGTAATATATAAGATCGTTCAGAATCTTGCTATTGAAAATCCATTTTTGCAGTAATCTTAGTTTTAGCTCACATTTTTAAGGGCAGAACATCTAAGAATCTTTTTTTCTGTCCGTCCTTTATCATTTTCTAAAGGCGTCGAAAATAATAAATGTCCTTCAATCGAATCGCGGTTGTTAGACAAATCCATCTCTTCCGTAAAATAAAGGCCTCCTAATTTGGTAGTCATTATTGTACCAGGACGTAATTCATTTTCGGAGTCCAAAGATATTGTTTGCTAATTGAAGTTAAATATTAATTATAAAGAGTGATTGAGCGTGGTCGCTATTTTTAGCTATGAAATGTCAACTATATATTTTAATTCATCGTTTATTTTTATTAATAACAGATTCAGTATATCATATTTTGAAAGCGCGTGCAAAATTTATCTTTAATATTTTTTCTTATATACGTGCACAATTGCTTTAATTTATAATTGGTTAATGATTATACGCATTTATTCATGTATATCTAATGAATATTGGCCATAATGTATTGCTTTCTTTAAGGAAAACCGTACACATTAAAAAAATTTAAAAATATGTTCATAGAAATTTCATAGCTACAGTTGCACCATTAATAGTTAAAAAAATATATTATTAAATTATATTTTACATTTTGAGGCCCATAAGGTAAGTCCTTGAATAAGTAAGTCGGGTTGACATCATCATTGGAATCAGTTTCAGAATAGGACAAACTTGGATCACTACTGAAAGTATTTATAAACTTTTTATCAAATGCCGAATTGAAGCCAGGAGTAGCTGGATAATAACTCCATAATTGTGCAAGCTTTTCCCTCTTCTCCATCGAAATATGTTGGTTATTTTTTAAACGTTCGATAATTTTTAGTTTATTAGTACGAACCAACGTTTTTTTAAACTTTAATAGGCTTTGATCGTTAGAATAATTAACGAAATCTGATCGATTGCAAGTTTCTTTCAGATTGTCTACATAGAGTGTATCAAAATTTGTAACTTCAATTCCTTTGTTATATATGTCTAATTCATCTTCTGTATTTGGACTTGACATTGTTTTTTTTATTTAGTACAGAAATCAAAAATTCTAAGAGTTTGACTGTCGAATTAGTATTAATTAATTATATAAAAATATTCTTATTTATCCTTTCATTTAAAAAATATATTTAAAAGTATACGCATACAATGAAACCACTTTTTATTTTTAAAGATGGACAATAAAATTTTCATACCATTATTATTACTTATCAATACTCAACGCTGAGAAACCACTAAGAATACAAACTGATGAAATCTATATAGCAATAAGGAAATAAAAAAATATATAATTGATTAATTTACGTACTGACAGCATATTCAGCTGTTACCATACACTTTTAATTATTAAACTGTAGGCATTAGAAATACTATACATGTATAATACATTATAATACTAATAACAATATAGTACATTACTCGCTATAATTTTCAGAAAAATTAATCAATAATAATAGAGGACATTTTGTGGGAATTTCCATTTTCATAATATACTCAAGGTCATTGGAAGAATCAAAAAGAAAATATAAACTTGTTAATAAACGTCTGTTAATAAAAAAATTATTAAAAAATGAATAAAGGAGTACAAAAATATCTATATAATATTAATAATCATATATATATATATATTAAAAATATTCTATACCAGCATGTAAGAAAATATATTCTACAAAATACTCAATATACTTTTTCGCATGCAAATATTTTTTTTGTTTTAGGAAATTGATATCATTATTATTGTAATCATCACATACGATACGATAATATGATTATGCTTTGCAAGTTGATCTCACAATAAAATAAATATTTAGAAAAACAATTCTATTAACATTTTATTCTTTTTTTGATATAATATTTAAATTTTTTTATACTATTTGCACTGTTGTAGAATTAAAATTAGCGCGGTTTGAGTGGTTTTGAGAAAATAAAATTCTCAAATATATATACCAATACTTCATTTACAAACATATTAGCACTATTTTTATTGCTCGATCAGGTTCGCTTGAGAAAATGCAGTCGGAAGTAAAGTATTTTGAGTACTCCTTACAAAAAAATAAACAATCTGAATTTTTTATCATTAAAATGTAAATATCCTAATAATTATCGATCCTAATAATAATACTCCAAATATATAAAATATTAAATGTTCTTAATGCATATATTATAAACTATTGTTGAGTGCTTTGATACTGACATCTATAGTCTATCTCTAAGTTTATTTCAACTCTATTTGTGTTTATTCTACATTAAATAATAAAATTTGATTACAATTTTGGCTAGTAATTTCACAAATGTCTACCTAATTACAAGTACGAAAAATGTTTCTGAGGTCTTGTTGATTACTCCTGTTTAACTCCTGGTGCTGGTAAGTCAATTACCTATATAAATTACAAGAATCTGCAACATGATTTGTATTATCCCAACTCATATTAATGTTACCAAATTGTGTTGTTAACATTTACATTTAATTTTCATTAATCAATAATTAATGTAAAATTTAGGAAATGTGGTTATTAAAATATTTTTACCTTATAATGAATAGAAACATTGCATCATGTATACTTTCTCAATAAGAACCATTATTAACTTTAATAATAAATAATTCACATATTCAGCTCAAATTTTTTACTGATGATGTTAATATAAAACTTGTTTTTAACTCAAGTTATTTATTTTACACCATGTTAATATTTATTAGTCAGCAAATGATAAAGAACGTTTAAAATCAATGAGACTTTTAGATTTATTATTTCAAAAATATTGCATTAGGACAATCTACATTTTTCTAGTCTATATAGGTCAATTACAGAAAAGATAGGTGTTAGGCAAATATATCTTTTAATACAACCATGTCTATTTCAGTGTGTATATCCATAAATTCAAAGTTAGTGACTTAAAACTAATCATTTGAATAATTTTATAATTTTTTTACAAATTAAAATCAAATAATATTAGGAATCTTTGTAGTGTTGAGGTAAATATTAAAAGTAACACCATTATTTTTAATGGAGATATAAATTCATGATGATATATTCTCCGTGTAAGAAAATGTAATATAATAAAATTTAATTTACAACAAAATTATAAAGAATTATAGTTTGTATGCTACTCAATCTTCAAACATTATTCAGCTGTAGTTTATAATTTTCCCAGATCTGACAGTGCCTCGTAATCAGCTGAAAAAAGTATTATATGTTTAATCTTTAAATAATAGTTTTGTGTTCTAAAGTTATCAATAATTCACTATTTTTCTCTAAGTTGATATATAAATTGTATATAGTACATTCGAGAGTAACTTGAAGAATAGTAGAGTAACATAGTATGTAACAACATACAAGAATCTATTATTAAAAATGTATTTTTTAATATAAACTTTATCTTTTAAAAATGTTTTTATATGCTTTAATAACATAATTTTTTAATATAAATGTGCATGAATGGCAATAAAATATTATTGTGGTTAAATACCTATTTGTGCAAGTCTTTTTTCCTCTGCAAGTTTAGCTTCTCGTTTTGGTCTGTCTGCTTCTTCTTGCGCTCTAATAGCAGCTGCTTTCTTACTGAACCTTTTGTGGTTGATGATGCCATACACAATGCCAAGTGACAAGAAAGTCCATCTTCCAAACTTATATTAGAAAAAAAGAAATAATTTTAAAATCATTAAAGAATTAACATTAAAAAGAAATTAAAATTAAAATTAAGAATTAAACAAGTAAAGTTAAAACCATTAACAGAAATGGATAATAATTGATAATTAATACTGTAGTCATTTTATATATATAATATTTGTAATATTATACAAATAAATTCACAATTGAGTATTACTACTTGACTAAAATGAAACAAGGTTAAGGTGCTCAAATAAAATCTAATATTAAGATGCTGCATGATGGTTCGTAACACAGTTTCTCAATTATCATAATTTTTAGATAATTATAATACAGTTTTTGAATAATTAGTTTTCACTACTTTTTTTTAGAAAATTAGAACTTTGCGAGAAAATTATGTAATCAGCTTAACATAATCAAATAATATTCTAAAGTGAAAATTTAAAAAAAATAGTCTTTAATTAAATTTTATGTTTAACAATGAAATCGGATTAAATACCTTTATTAAAGGTGAGACACGGACGGGTTGTGGATTCAGTTGTACAGCCGACATTTTTGATATTGTTCAATTTTGCGTTACACACTTGCTTTGATCTAGAACCCGGTCACCATTGATCTTACTGTTATATCTGCTATTCTGCTCAGGGCCTGGGACCCTGGGTGGGTCAGACTGGATTGGACCCTCTAGTCGGTAATAAATGTACCTCTATAACCATTAAAGAGTAAACTGAGAAATTCAAACCCCATCACATTAATCGGTAAAACAGGTTAGTCGTATGTACGCGCAGCTGTTTAGACGAAACCAGATATCTACTTTACCGGCACTGTATTTGTACGATACATTCTCTATTTCAGAGGCACTTTATATACTTTATTTTTCAAAAGACAATATTCAAGTAAATTTTTAAGTGATCATATTCAGAATTGTATCTAATTTCGAATAAAATATTAGATAGTCTTATGCTAATTTTCTGAACTTATTTGACATTAGAAATAAAATATTTTTATTCTAAAAATTGAGAATTGAGCTTTTTATACTTCTATTTTTAGATTATAACATTATAGTGTCAACGCTTTGCATTCACTAATAAAATTAATTAAAGAGATTTTGGTACACTGATGAGTACTCCTGGGGTCGAACTTGCTCACCTAGGACTCGACGGATGATTTACCTTCATGCAGAATGCGCGCTGGTCTTGGCCCTGAGAACGGCAGGCGCATTCCTACGAGGTCTTCAGCAGTACGAATTAATCAAAAGGATAGTTTTCAAAGCGGTTCCTGAAGCTACTGAAGTTTTGTTATTCATTTATTGTTAAATAAATATTATTATTTGAGCCTCTTTGTGCAATTTGCTCTTACGTCCAGGTCCTTACTACGGGATAGCCGCTTGGGGATAAACGTCATGCAACATTCAATATTATAAAAAAGTCCCAAAAACTTTAAATTACATGATTTTACAAGTTATTTACTATTCTTTCGGTAATGTTAATAAGATTTATTTTTATGGAAATAAAAATATTTTTTTCTTTATTTTCTTTCATTTAGTTTATCAAGAACAAATATACAGTTTTTTCAGATGCACTTAAACTTATATAGTAGAGTGATAAAAAGGTTTGATCATCTTACAAGTGTAAATAAAATAAAACAATATTTCTTGAAAATAAATTTCAAGTATTTGTATTTGTTATTTTTTTCTATTCAATACTCTTCAGCACCTTCTCCCTCACCTTCAGTAGAATCCATGCCAACCTCTTCATAGTCTTTTTCTAAAGCAGCTAAATCTTCACGAGCTTCAGAGAATTCTCCTTCTTCCATGCCCTCGCCGACATACCAGTGAACAAAAGCTCTTTTGGCATACATTAAATCAAATTTGTTATCAAGTCTTGCCCAGGCCTCAGCAATAGCAGTTGTATTAGACAACATACACACTGCACGTTGAACTTTTGCAAGATCTCCTCCAGGAACAACAGTTGGAGGCTGATAATTTATACCAACCTAAAATATTTTTTAATAATCATTACTATTATTAAACACAAAACTCTACACTTTTGTATACAATCAGTATCAAAATATTACCTTAAAACCAGTTGGACACCAGTCAACAAATTGGATGCTTCTTTTTGTCTTAATGGTGGCAATCGCTGCATTCACATCTTTTGGTACAACATCTCCTCTATACAACATGCAACAAGCCATATATTTTCCACGACGTGGATCACATTTAACCATCTGATTTGCAGGTTCAAAGCAAGAATTTGTAATCTCAGCAACTGAAAGTTGTTCGTGATAGGCCTTTTCTGCTGAAATAACTGGAGCATATGTAACCAAAGGGAAGTGAATTCTTGGATAAGGAACCAAATTCGTCTGAAACTCAGTGAGATCAACGTTCAGTGCTCCATCGAAGCGAAGCGAGGCAGTAATGGATGATACGATTTGTCCAATTAGACGATTCAAATTTGTGTAAGTTGGTCGTTCAATGTCTAAGTTACGGCGACAGATATCATAAATAGCTTCATTATCAACCATGAAAGCACAATCAGAATGTTCTAGAGTTGTATGAGTAGTAAGAATGGAATTGTATGGTTCAACAACAGCAGTAGAAACTTGGGGAGCAGGGTAAATAGCAAATTCAAGTTTTGATTTTTTGCCATAATCAACTGAGAGTCTTTCCATAAGAAGGGATGTGAATCCAGAACCAGTGCCACCTCCAAATGAATGGAAAATCAAAAAACCTTGGAGTCCAGTGCATTGATCAGCTAATTTTCGAACTCTGTCGAGTACAGAATCTACAATTTCTTTTCCAATAGTGTAATGACCTCGAGCATAATTATTAGCAGCATCTTCCTTTCCTGTAATTAATTGCTCAGGATGAAAAAGTTGGCGGTATGTTCCAGTTCGAACTTCATCTGCAATAAAGAATAAATTAATAAAATTAACATAATTAAAAAAAATTGCTTCCTATAAATTTTCATTGCCTACCAACTACTGTTGGTTCCAAGTCAATGAAAACTGCTCGAGGAACATGTTTTCCAGCTCCAGTTTCACAGAAGAAAGTGTTAAAGCTATCATCTCCACCTCCAACTGTTTTATCTGATGGCATCTGACCATCAGGCTGAATGCCATGCTCCAAACAATAAAGTTCCCAGCAAGCATTTCCAATTTGTACTCCAGCTTGTCCCACATGGATTGAAATACATTCACGCTAAACATATCAAATAATCTTTAATTGTTATAAATATTTTAATTATATAATAATAACATATTTATATCTGCTGTGATATTTATAAAGTGATATTATAAATTACTTTAACATTATATATTATTTGTTCGAGTAACAATTTACATATTGAAAATGTTAATAATAAAAAAATTTTAATGTAATTAGTTCTAAAACAACATTTTTCAAATACAATAAAATGTTTATATAATGTTTTATGCAAATATTCCAACTTAACAATTTTATCTTCTTAAAGAAATATCTGAAAATAACATCCTCTTTGAACCAAGGTCTTTAAATTTAAAAGTAAAATATAACTTTAAACAAGAAAGTGTAAGGTAATTTTTAATTTTAGGGTGCTAATCAATGCGAAATGAAACTTATGATTCATTTGGGACTTTACCTATCATCAACAGTCCCGTTTGAATTGAACAATTCTATTGACCTTGTTCTACACGTGCATAGTCGAATCCATGCACGCGTCCATAATTTTTAGAGAATCGAATTTAGACGATCCCCATATATTGTTGTACATGTGTATTTTATAATAATTTTTATAAAAGCATTCAAATAACCCATTATTTAGAACAGAATTTGAATACTTTATATCTACAATAAACTAGATGGATGATTACATAGATGGTAAGTTTGGTAAATTTACTCGTGTATAAAATTATCGTAGAACCGTTGATACCGCTTTTTCTGTTTTGATGCTCATGAATTAGTAGTTTTGATAATAGTAATAAGTAATTCTGAATATTCACTTACCATTTTAATAGAATTTAGTTATTTTTGATTTGATGTAAAAAATCGAACAAGATAAAGGTAGTAGTAAAAGTCGATTGTCAGTGGAAGCAAGTAATGTAACTTCCTCGAACACCAACTAACCAATGACTGCAGAGCATGCAGAGCGGACTCACGCAGCGGAGTGCGGACTAACTATATTGAAATAACTATGCGAGTCTACAACTGACTGACCGCCCGCATGTATTCTATAGAATCCAGATACAGTAATTTAATATAGTAACAGCTGATTGTGATAGAGGCAGACTGAGTCTGGAGTAGACTGTTCAATATAGGGATCGTATAAGGGTCTGTTGTATAGGTATATTGCCGCAGGTAGAGACGGGACTATACACTGAGTCGGAGGGTTGTAATACAGCGATATATACCTCTAAAATATGTAAAATGATCGAAAATAAAATAAAAGCTTTTCATGTTCTATCTTAAGAATCTCACAGTTTGTAATAAATAATAAATTGTATTGATATAATGTATTGCATCTTCAATTTATTTTGTTTGAATTATAACATGAATTTAGCTTGCACGGAACTCGGCACGGAACCCATAGATTTAAATAGAATTTATGCATAAATGAGGAAATTGTTTTTATAATGATAATATCAGATTATTTCTTTTTTAATTAAATTAAAGAATGCTATGGGTGCAATATTACTTCCTATAAAAGTTCTTCGTGATACAAAAGTTATCTGAGTTATGTAAGATGAAATATTAAAATAAAAGATTACAATAGCATAATCCTAATTAATTATAACAAAATATAAATTAAGATGTACTAATTTAAAAATTAGCCAACAAGTGTATCAATAAAATATTTCTGTATTTATTTTTCAATCATTATACTTATACTATTTTTATTTAAAAAAATATATTAAACTTTATTCATGTTTTAATTGTGCAAACTGTAAGATATGAAATACTTTAATAAATACAAGTTTATTGATACAAATAAAAGTTTTCTTGAAATTTATGTTTTTTAAATATCGTACACTATAATAACAAATTTGTTTTTAATTCAAATAAAACTGACATTTATTTTTATTTAGAATTTTATTCATCAACAATTGATAAAATACATGAAGATATATCACCATAAGATTTTTATAAAAATTACGTTTCAAAAGATGTACCAGTAATTTTACGAGATGGAGTAAAACATTGAAAAGCAATAGAAAAATGAAATGTTTTATATTTTAAACAAAAAATGGATTATGAACTGGTAGATTCAACTGCAACTGTAACACCTACTGGTAATGCAGATGCTGTAGATGAAAAAAAATATCTGATTCCATGTAATAAAGAATTCTTTATTTTACTAGAAAGACGATGCATGGAAATGAACAGTCTTTTGGATATATTAGAAAATCCAAAAGAAGATAGTGTATTTTATATAAAAAATTTATATTAGAATAAAAATTGGTATTTTTAAGAGTTTTGTTATCTTTAAGGAGATATTTACCACCTTTTATGAGCAACAGAAGCATTTGATATTTTAACAAAAGCATTTAAAAATTTAATATCAAACCGAAAGACATTAATTTTTGGATAGGGGATCAGAGACCAGTAACTTCAAGTCAATAAATTTAAATTATTAGGTTTTTTAATTTTAAAAAATATAAAATTTGATTATAGATATTTTTTATAACATAAATAGAGTACAGTAACAATTAATAATTTATAGTTCTATTAAATTAAATGTTGTAAATGTTATTTTACTATTTTCTTTAAAAACAAGTACATGTAATTAGTTCTAATAAATTATTTTGATTATTTTTATATATGATTCTAAAATTATTCGTTTTATTTGTTAAGAGTTCATAAGGATCCGTATGAAAATATATACTGGGTAATTCTGGAAGAAAAATAATTTATCTTGAATCAACCAATAGCTCTACTAGGGATTCCATACAAAAATTATCCACCAGATGTTTATCATGAAACTGAGCCAAGAAAATGGATAACTATACCTATTAATTCCAAAGAAAAGTTAAATTTGTCAGAGTCACCCTGTAATGACGTTAACAAAGAAAATAGCTGTGCTCTTATTTTATGGACTAATATTGATTCACTAGATGATGATTATAAAAGGTTAATGTAATGTTTAGGTTAGAACTATTAAATATTGTAAATAATAAATTATAAGTTTTTATTACTATTTGCTCAGAAATATCCAATTAGTAAAAATTCTCAAAAGATAAATTTTAAATTAAAGAAAGGTGATATTCTTTATTTACCTTCAATGTGGTTTCATCATGTAAAATAATCACATGGTTGCATTGCTATAAATTACTGCTATCATATGGTATAACATAAAATATGTTTATTACAAGGCTTTGGATGTATTGTGTGAATAATAAAAAGTAATATTTTACTCCACTTAGATGACTTTCTTTTAAACTTAAATTATTTTTAAGGAAATATTAGTAATATTTCATTAAGAAAGGAATTAGCTATTTAACTATTCAATTTTTCAATCAGAAACAAAAATTGTAACACAGTAATATTTAAATAGCACGTTTTTAATAATTAATTTAAAGATATTACATACCTCTGAGCAGTAAAGCTCCTGTTACTGTTTTTACTCAAAAAACTAAAATTAAATTTATACTATGATACACAAATATTGTTAAAATAAAAGAATAAAATTCAACTTAGTATATTGTTAGTAAACATGCATAAAGTTATGTTAAAGAATCTTGTCACATTTTAAACTGAATATTTGTCTAAAAGAAAAGTGATACATAAATAAAAGAATAAAATATCAATTACTAAATTGAACCATTTACATTTAAAATTCTTTAACTACATACTTCAAGCATACTTGATATATTACGTTTACTAAGATGTTATTCAAAATTATTCATTTTTAAATTAAGCTGCTGCATCGCGCATTTTCAAAGTTAAGCATATAAAATAAACATTTAATCATTTTAAATATGTTTTTTAGTATTCTCTTGTAAATAGATATAATTGTATGTACCAATACAATAATTATTTTCATGTTCACTTACATTCCATTCTAATATTTAATCAATCATTAAAATATTGTTTAATATTTTAGTCGAACTAAAAACATTATAATTAAAAATTGAATGTACTAAAACTGAATTCATTTTGTTAAAATTACGTTAGACTAGCCTAACCAATTATTACATCAAGTATTTTTTCATCAATCGATTTCGTCATCTTGATCGTCCATCAGTCTGCTAGAAGATCGTCGGTGTGTTCTTTTTGGAAGTTGAGTTTCACACATTTTTCGATTTTCTAAGTATCGGCGATAATTATTTTCACGTTTCTTTCTTTGTTCTTCAGCCTGCTGCCTTAATTTTTCAGGATTCATGTGAGTTGTAACCATATGTCTGGTCAATGAACTTGAAAATTTATAAGTAATGCCACAAACATTACATGATAAAATTTCTTCATTTGCTCCTTGCTAAAATATTTACGTAAACATTTAATTAATTTCATATAATTTTTGTAATAAACTTAATTCTAAATTGTTATACATTTTTTCATTTTAATTGCTTTAAAATTTTTTATTTTAATTGTTTGAACACATATTTCAATTATTTTTAGCTTTTGACATTTGTATCCTGCAACACATTTTTTTATTTTTTTACAAATAATTTAATACTTTCTTTAATATTTTGTTAATACTGTATTCAAGATAATCATTATCAAAAAAATAAGTAATATAAAGTTCATTGCTATTTATAAAATTAATTTAAATTTATAGTTTACTTACATTCAACTTATTATTTTAATTAAAGAATTATATATTGTTTTCTTGCATTTTTAAAAAATAATTTATTATTATTACCTGCTGATGAACCATCATATGACGTTGTAAGTTGTTTAATCGATTGAATTCACGACCACAAACCTCACAATCAAATTTTCTATCTGGATCGTGATTTTTTCTATGGATTGTCAAATCTGTAATGTTTGTAAAACACTTTTGGCATATATCACAAATATGTGTTTTTTCACCGGCTAAATGCGATTGTTCATGTTTTATAAGACTGCTTTTATCTGAAAATCTTCGTCCACAATAAATACATGGCAATGGCTGAGAATCAGGATTGTGCATAGATAAATGCTTTCTAAGAGTATTAGCTGTAGGAAAAGATCTGTGACACTCCAGACATTGAAATGGTCGGTTTTCCGTGTGAATTTTTCGGTGACGCGTCAAAGAATTTTGATCTGTAAATCTGCACAGAAATTAATTAATTTAGAAGTTTTGATAAATGTTCTATTCAATATAACTATTAGAATATAATCCTAATTTTAAATCATTTTTTAGTGTCTATATTGTAAATGATATCATTTTATTATAATTTATACAACTGAAGTAAAAAAATAAATTTGCATGATTCAAAAATATCATAATTGTTATAAAAATTTATATGGCAAACATTAATATAATGTAAATGTAATTTTAAAAATACATCTCTATTGCAATAATTTAATTTTTTGAAATAAAAATATATTTAAATATGCTTAAAAATACCTTTTAGGACATAAATCACATGGAAAATTTCTTGTTGTGATATCTTCTTCTCTAGCATGTTTTAATCTATTATGTTTTAGAAGTTGTAAAGAAGATTTAAATGTTTTATTACATTGATTGCATTTTGATTCAGCTGGAGTTGGTATTATTACTTGAGTTCTTTTTTGTCCATTCTCATCTTCTGATATTATTAATGATATTGTTACAGTACTATCATCAGTTTCAGCATGCTGAGATTGATTTATTGCCCGCTAAATTTTATAGATTAATATCATAGTTTCTATAAAAAAAATTATGTAAGAAAACAGAAAAATGAAATTCACCTTTTTACAACTATACGATTTGACATCCATATCAGGAAGTACATAATTATCTGCTTCTATCTGTTCTTCTTGGATCTGATTGGTATCTTCTTGACTATCCTGTTCATCACTGCTATTTTCAGCTATAGCATAATTTCCATCTGGAGTAAGGTAAACAGGCTGCAGTTGTCCATTATCATTTTTAAAATATAATTGACCATCTTCATCCTCATGCAAAAATATTTGATCTTGTTCTGACTAAAGAAAATAATCAAAATTTAATGTTTTCTTAAACATACTTTAGTATAATTTTTATTAATCGTTTACCTCTTCCTGTTGATCTATATTTTGGCTAGATTGTTCCCATTCTTGACCATCTTGCTCCATTGGTTCTTCGTTAACGTATTGATATTGTTCTCCTTCAACTGATTCAACATATTCACAATCTCCATTATTTACTGCATAGTAAATTGTTCCATCTTCAGCTGTATTGTCATTGGCATACTGTTGCACCTTAAAAGGATAATTTTTTAAATTAAAGTTAATTATTATTTTCTATAACAAACAATATTTTGAAGTATAGATAAATACCTCTACAAATTCCACATCAGACCTACTATCTTCTGTTGATCTAGCTTGTTTTTTTGAACCTAGTACTGTATAAACTAGATTATTTTCAGAATTTTGAACAATTTCTTGTTCATTGCAATATTCTTCCTCTACACTATCTTCTTGATTTGCAATATGTTCATAGGATTCTTGAATTCTAGAGTTTTCAACATCCTCTTCATTTTCAATCACTTCAGTATTTTCTCCATTATTGTATGTTGAATAATCATTTTCTTTTTGAGAATTAGATGATCCAATTTCTTCATCTTGTTCCACAAGATTACTTTGTTCTTCTTGTTCATATTCATCATCCTCCCAATCAGCTGATGCATCATAATGAATATGACTATTAGATTTTTCTTGATTACTAATAGATTGTTGAGTAGAATATATAATTTGCTGCAAGTAATATTAATAATTATAATGTTTTTTTAAATAAATTAGATTTATATTTTTTAATTTTTGCAAAATTCATTTTTATGCATTATCTCATAAGTTTTTTGCAATATCAATCTAAATAAATCTAGATTTAAATCAAGACTTTTAAAGATACTGATGCTGTATGTGTAATTAGTAATCAGTTTTATGTCTAGAAACATTAAAAATATTATAGTTTATGAAGTTTAAAAATTATATAACAGTATAATAAATTTAAGCATAAAAATATTATTTAATGCTATTAAGATGACTTCAGCATTGATTGAATTTTTTATTTGATTTAACTGATTATTGTTGTAAAATGCTTAAAAATGATCATTAAACTGGACTTATGATACTAATCTTAAAATGAGAAGAATTTACTCTTTTTTGCATCTATGCAACCTTCCCTGCGCTACAAGTGCACTGGATACAATACTTTTGTTCTCATTTTTAATTTTTTTAATCAATTACTGATACTTTTTAAACCTACTTTATCTTCAATAAAAATATCATAATTTTGTATTTTTTGGAATCAAGTATATTTTTATAAAAGTAAAATTTGAGTTATGATTGAATCTAAAAAAGATTTTATAAAAACTGAATACTTTCTAACATTCTACTCTAAAATTTCATTAATAAACTTACTTTTTTGTCTGAATTTGAATTTTAAATGCTTAAATTTAATGAAAATCTATATTTTTAATATGAGTTACAAAAGCCACTTTAATTTTGTTATCAAGTATGCATAACCAATTTTATTATTCAAATGCTTAATAATTTGCTTATTAATATTTTAAATACATGAATTTACTTAATATTAATAGTAGAACTGTATAAATGTAATATTTGAAACTCAACAATTACCAATATTAATCTTTTATTAACTATAAACATACTGAAGATATAAATAAAAATCTTTATTCTACCAGATAATTAGTTAATATCATTCAGATATATGTACTTCCATATGGAAGTAAAAACAAAAATTAATTTTTTTGTAATGATTAATAATCCAAAGCATTCAAGAAGCCTGAAATCTTTTTTACTCACTGTTTCATTATTCTTAGCATTGGTCTTTTTAGATAGGGATGTATTATTAGTTCTTTCTGAAATATGCTCTTCTATTTCTTCCTCTTCCTCAATTTGTTCAACTTCTTCAACTTCTTCAAATTGTTCTACTTCACCATTGTCATCAACTTCTTCAATTTCTTCTATGATTTCAACAATTTCTTCAATTTCACCATCATTACACTCTCTTTCAGATTCCAAAATAATTTCTTCTTCTTCAATGGCTTGTTCTACTACATCATTTATGTTTGATTGAACTTCCATTTTTATTGATTATAAATTGTTTTACAAAATATTTAATTTTGTTTTATTAAGAATAAATTCATTTTTTTATACTTAATAAATAAAAAATGCTAAAACAAATAAAATAGTTATAAATACATATCCAAAATGGATAATATTTATTATATAGAGTTGAAAATTATATAAATTACAGTAGAAAATACTATTGTTCTGAATGTAAATTATGGGCTGCTAATATTATAATAAAAATCAGAGGAATCAAGATTTAAGATAAAGTATGATTTGGAATTATAACTTCATTTTTATATTAGTAAAGTATGGTAATTTAATATTTCTGTATGATTTACAAAAATTTTTCAAGGCTTGAAATAAATAAAATGTATAATCAAGCTGTATAAAATAATAATATATTAGATATACAAAATCAAAGATGCAAAGGAACTACTCAGGCGTGGACAACGATCTACTTCAAAAATTATTGGTATTAACCTCTCATGTTGATATCGGTATTATTTTGCTCCATTCCTATTTCAAACACCGTAATTTTCAGTGAAAATATCACCTACAGTAACGAAAACTCATTACGCTTTTAATATTCGTTGTTTTCGAATGTTTGAAAGGCAATGTATACGATGAAAATCAGTCGGTATGCAAATACCTCCTTTACGGACTTATCAACGGACAGCAAAATGGCCACAAGAATCAAGCGATCAAAGTAAGAGCAGAGAGACGCGCGCGCAACGCAACTCATGGAATTGGGACTGATTGGAACCGTAAGAAAACGGGTAGAAACAGGCATACTCGAAGGGACGCAGGCGTTGGCATTGGTCGACATCAGTCGACATTACAGGGAATACAGAGAATGCAACTGCATCATGTATACGTGGGTGATACTGATGCTTACAAAAATGGTGGTTGGGATGCATACGAGAATTCATATTGTGGCCATCATGTTCGACCAATTTAAAACAATTATATTTAATGAAAAACATTTTATATTAATATATTAAAAATGTTTAGTTTTTATTAAAACTTTCAAAATCGATATTTGGATATATTAATTTGCAAAATAACGTAATCGATTAACGAATAAATTCTGCAATACTTAAGTCATCATTTTCATTTATTTAATATTTAATAAACAATATTAATTTAGATTCGATTGTATTAAATTTGTATATTATTTCGTAATAGATATAGATTGATTTAAATTATGTTCTATAGAGAGTTTTAACCATTTTATTTATTTAGCAGCAGTTTAGTATTTTATAAGAAGAGTAAGTAAAGTAGACTTACGCTGATAGAATATTAAACTTTAAAGTATAACTAACATTTTGATATAATACGGATCGATGATATATGTCATCATCTGTCATATTTTTAACAATATTTGAAATTACTACCTTTAAAAATGAAAGTTCGTATATATTGATAAACATTGTTGACATTATAGTGATAGTTCAATTAGACATTTTTTAAATCTGCCGCTAATTTCTGATACTGTATGTAAAGATAAACAGAGAGATCGCCGTCCGCCGATGTGCACCGATGTCATGACTGCATGCATATATATATAAAGGATAGAATAGGGCCTAACCGCGTAGTTATGCGCACCCACGCGGTCAAAAAAATAACTTAACGCACTTTAGGAATAATGAAGATATAAAGTATAAAAACTGAATGGAAAAAAAGATGGGAGAAGTGCAAATACTATCCATGACTCATGAATCTCACCCATGTGGAAAGCGCTCTTTGTGTGTGGGTATGCACGAATTGGTTGCTAACCTGTGTTTGTGGATTGATAGTAACGTAATCGATTTTCTGGTTCTCTTCGACACCTTTTTTTAATTCTGATAAACCAGTGAGAGATGAAAAATCTTTAAAAAGCACTCAATCGATCACTCTCTTGATGGATACCGATCGGACGGATAGTATCGACTTTTTGACCTATGAAAAGACACCTCCAGAGTAGCTGTAGCTAGCCTGTAGAAATTGATGGAAGCAATTTAAGAGGAAACAGGCGGTGATTAGTTAATTGTGGAACGTCATGACCACCCTCTTTCCACAAACATAGATCTAGGAGACGGCTTACAAGGCAGGATAACCATAGGTCGAAAGATTTAGGAGAAAATTTAAGGAATGCCTGGACTAGCACGAGAATTGCGAAGGGCTACGCAGGGTGCTTGACGGTTATGATGGCGAGAGAAGATCCCGTCTCCTAGAGGATTTGAATGTTTCAAACAAATCAGGAACAATTTAACGCCACGTGAATCAGTCTCATAAATGTACCCGGTGAAGTTTGAGTTTATCTGCGCAAGCATTTCCCTTAATGGGCAACGCGTTAAACGCGATTCTGAGAGTAATATAGCTTTGTGTGCTCAAAGAGACTTGAAGAGACTTTTTTGTTATTAAAAAGGGTTTTTATTCAACAAAGATGCTATTGATCTTGTTCCGCGTGGCACTAATTTGCGGATGCCAGGAGAGCTTAGGGTTGAACCTGATGCCCGAATATTTAACCGAGGGTCTTCAAGGGGTTTTGTAATCTTTAATCTGCGGATTCGGGTTGAGAGTTACCGCCGCAAGGACTCGAGAAAGTCTTGGATTTCTAGGGTTTTGTTTTATACGTTTTTGTAAAGGAAATGACACAACTAGCCATCTCAGTTAAATATGACAGTAATGATTTAGGGCTCAGACACTATTTTTGGGTTGGGAAGAACGAATACATTCAATAAAGCCTTAACAAGCGGGACCACCCTAGAGAGCGAAACAACAATTTATGTAGACATAAGATGGGTACGCTGATAGTATGCTGAGGAAGGGTCGCATAGAAATATGGTCTCCAGTAATAAGGAGTATTAGCAGCGATTCTTGTGAATTTCAAAATTACAAGTTTTGCCAACGATTTGCAAAACCAATGTTGGGGCTTTTAATAACCCCAGAAGGTAGCGCGGTAGCCCAATAAAATGTCATTTTCACAGGTTTTCATTGACAAAATTATAATTATTACATTTATTAATTTATTTATTAGATTAAAAACATTAGATTTATCATAAAATAATTAAAACTTAAATAAAAATATTGTAAAATTTTTTAGATTCTGATCAAAGTTAGATACAACAAAAAAAATCAATATTTTTGTTAGTATTTCCTGAACTTTAACGGAAATATTTACTAATAAACGTATCTTATGTACATTATTAAATCTTAGTTTGCGATTGTCAAATCACAACGATCATATCGTAATTTTAAAGATTGAGTAATCAACCTTTTTGTCTTAGAGATTTTAATAATTTCGTGGTAGTCGTCAACTGTAGTGGGACTTTAACGTCATTAGAAGTTACATGGTAAGTTCTGGTCTGTAATGCTTTACCCATAAATTTGGGCGAGACGCGCTCGCGCTTTTTAGGCTTTTTAGCATTTAATAGCATGTCAATGTCTTTCGAAGACGGAGTGTCGGCCGCAGAATGGAAAAGGAAGGAAGAGGAGGGTAGGGGGGCCATCCCGTATAAGGTAAATAAAGAATTCCAAATCCATACCAAGAGGAAAGAAGTTTCAATTAGTTGCTGCGATGTTGCAGAGTTTGAAGGATAGAAGGATAATTGCTTTAAAAAATTATTATTTTAATTATTAGTCTTGTTTGTACTTACATTGCCGAACGTTTCTATTAAGGAGTCGCATAAAGTACGTGTAAAAAAAATTTAGAAAGGGGTAGGGAAATCCCACGGCGAGTCGAGATGTTGGACGCATGTTGACCAGTAGACCAAGCATTATAGACTTTTTTTGTAAAAAAATCTAAACAGTTAGCGGACTGTGCAATATCGTTCGGAATAGTCTGTACATCATTAAAATAAAAAATGTAACAGCCAATTTTACTGACGCTATTTGTTATTAACGATTTTATGCAAAAAAAAAGCATTTTTTTTGTTTTTTGCCTATAATTCAAAATAATACTCAGCAATTAAAATGCTATATGGAACGTATTTATAGATAATACAAATACAAACAATTCTAAATTTAAAGCAACCCGATCGGATAATTAGAAGCGGAGAAAATTCGAAAATAGTAGACATTTTTTGTTTTTTTATAAAAATTCGTATCTTTCTTAATTATAAAGCTGGAGAGGTGTTTTTTCGGGAATAAGTAGCTATTAATGCACTCTTATTGTGTGCGTAAAATAGTTTCTGTCAGTTTATAGATTTCTACGCAAAAATATTTAAAATTTTTTTTCTGCTGCTAAATTGCAAAATGCTTCACTCACTGGGACATTATTTAATTACAATTTTTAAAACAGATTTGAAAAATTGAAGTTTTGCTACTACAATTGAACATTTCGCTTTTTGGTTTAGTGCTTTGAAAACCGATCAAAAATAATTGTGAAGTTGACAGTTTTCGGTCTCGTGCGGGAAATCTTTCCAGTGGTGGGGGAAGAGTTGAGGGGAGCCGCGCACGGGCAGCGCGTACTGCATATACCATGAACAAAATACGTTGCCCGTCTATATTACTATACACATTACAACGCTTCCCCTCCGCTCTTCCCCCACCGCTTGGTCTACAGGCCTTGCAAAGCACGGCGTGTCAAAGGGACGGTAATGAGGAGAAGCGATTTAATTGTAAATTAAACCAAGATCTTCTCTTTTTACTTGTATTTTGTCTTGTTTTTGCATCATATATAGAGAACTCAAAATTAATTAACATATTATTTAAATTTATGCATTATAAAAGTTTTTAAAAGGTTTTTTACAATGTACCGACTTGCGTCAATATGCAAAAAATTGAAAAAGTGAAAAGTTTTATAGTTAAGACGTTCTTTAAAGTCATTATACAAATTAAAGACAAAATTTTGTCAAAACTGTAGAAACCCATTTTATAAAGAAAGGTAATTCTTAAGTGTATAGCACAATATATTTCTACAAAAATGTTTTTGTGATTATAAATATAAAAATATATTTGTTACTTTGTGAAGTAATTAAAATAATTAATTTCAAATATAAAACGTATATTAACATCTTATAATTTAGATATCGTAAACAAATTTATAATTTACGAGTAGCAAATTTTGCGTATATTAAAAACTTACATTATGTAACTTCTTTTATCAAAATTGTTGGTTAATTATTAATTGGATAATTTTCTTAATATGAATCAAAAACAGTTTGATTCTTTTATTTGATTTGGTATAATAAGAAAAATATCTATTTTGGTTTTTGATAAAAATCGTAAAATTGTATCGAATCATGTGCGTTAATTAGTACATCTATATTACTCGTCTACAAAAAATGATTATAATGCGTTATGCTTTATTTAATATATGCAGTTAGGATCCTACAGTCTGCATGTTCCACGAAATCACTATGGCCTTGATAGGTCTCAAATGTAGAAAATATTTGGTAGTAGACATTAACTTCAAAAAACATGACATTTTTGGCTGAAAATGGCCTCTAGGAGTCCCGAATCCCGATCAATCTTAATCAAACGAAGCTTATAAAGAACAGTTGTCAGAGAATTGATACCGGAGTGGCTACAATTAAATATCAACAAACTGATGAATATTTAATTTATATATATGTTTTCATGCTTTTTATTCATCGATGAGTGAAAATGGCTACTCTTATGAATGGTACTGAATAATCAATACATTTTTTGTAACTCGAACTATAAATGATTATGATCCGATTATTGCACTCTTACTGATACAGGATTTTAATATATAAAAAGATATCTTTTTAAACATAATTCAGTAAATTTCGTCGTGTCGTCTGCTTCAGGTATGAGGCATGGAAGTACGGAAATATGCATGTAACTCTCTGCTTTGTGTGTTCCCTCTTCTTATCTCTTCTCATTCGATCAGATTCGATCTTTTTCTGAATTCTCAATACATGTCACCTTGTGCATATTTCTTGTTCAGAAAGTTAGTGGGAAGTAGGCAGTAACATCGGTAACATTGAACCACATAGCGAATGAGTGAATATAGTAAACTGTCAACCTTGCTGTTCTCATTCTGTCAGCTATGTTTTAACTCGTATATATTTGTGAATTATGTTCATGTTACTTTTATTATAACAGGAAAATATAAAGGTATGAGAATTGATCTCATTGCGTTATATATGCTTAACCAATTTATTATTTTGTGTATCTTTGAAAATTCAAATGAGGTGATAAGTGAACAATAAAATGAAAAATAAGTCATTGTTTCTTTTAACTGAAATATTTCCATTTTTATGATTTGTAATCTGTAACATGTACAGTAAAAAAGTTATAATAAGGAAATAATTTAATTATTGTAAGGGAAATATTTATTTGTATTGATGTAGAAACTCATAACCTCCAATACGTGACATCTCATACATATTCCTATCAGTTATATTTATCAAATTTATATTTGTCCAAAAGTTAATTAATTTTTGAGCCAATAAACTTTGATTTCATAGAAAAAAAATAATGAATGATAATCATGGAGCATCCTGAGATGCAATATTGTGTTAAGGAGTTAGACCTTACTTTGCAACCTCGAATTGCTCCAAGATACAAGACTTGGTTACCACTTGCAACACAACAGGTATAATTAAACCATCATTTTATGACCATTTGCTTATTAATGATAATAGTAAACTTTGAATAATGTGGATATGATTGTAAAAAGTAAAATTAATAACTTTTAAGAAATTATTGTTGATATTATTTTAATGTTTATTTTAATCATTCAGAACTTTTTAAATATTAGTTGAATAAAAGTATTCAAAAAATAAGAAATTATTGTTCATAAAATAAAATTTTGCAGCTTCGTCTTCGAAATTTGATTCAAATTGTTGGACATAAACTTAAAATACATGAAAAAGAAAGCAGTTTATTTTATTACACCTTACATAGAACAAGTATGTCATCTCCTTTGTATACAAGTGAATCAATTGACAATACTAGTCCAAGATGGGCTATTTTAGAAGTGCCTACCTTGCATGGTACTGGACATGCTAATGCAAGTGGTATGTTTTATAACATGTAGTTATAAATTAAATTATTACAATAAATATTAAGTAATTCGAATTTTAAAAAAATTATTTTTTTTATCCAGAAATTATACTAAGACTGTGGAAGAAAACTGTCAAGGTTAACTGTTCACCAGATATTACAATATTTACATGGGGAATTTCATTCACTGGACTAGAATATATTGGACCAAAGCTTCCAAATGATTTAGATTCTATTCTCCAAAACAATTCTCTTATTTTTCATCTTCATGGTGGTTTCTTTGTGCCACCATTTTGTCTCATAAATGATCCTGATTCTAAAAAATTTCTTGCTATTAGTGTTAATATATCTGAAGTAAGAGACAGTTATACAGTTAATAAATTAAGTAGCTTAAGAAGGAAAATGCAAGATTTAAAACTACAAGCTGATTCAGTACAAAACCTAAGAGAACGTATTGCTTCTGGTGATAGTCTATCAATTCCTAAATATCCACAATCAACTTTAAATAGATTATTGCAACCAAGAAAAATGAATAGAGAAAAGAAAGCTGAGATCTTAAGGATACGTAAGGATTTGGAAGTAGCTAAATTTAGAACAAAATTATTGGAGCAAGAAAGAATCAGAAAAATGGGAGAAATTCGAACATTAAATCAATGCCATTCTGATTTAATGGAAGAAAATCAAGACCATGGTACTAATAAATGTAGTAGTAAAATTACATAAAATTGAATATATACTAAAATAATTTTTATTACAGTATCTGATTTAATGAATAAATATCGAGAGTTAAATAAAGATATTGAAAGGTTACACGAATGGCGACAAAATCATATAGATTGTAGAGAAACTTATATTCAGACAACAGCTCGACTTGCTCAAAGAAGAAGAGAAATCATTGCTGAACTAAGTTTTATCTACCCTATTATTCAAGTAAATAGTGATTAATAAATAATCATATTATTTTTTGATATTATACTAATAATACTATTTTGTCATTTATAGTTCAATTTTGGAATCTTTATTGAAAAAATTATTTATTTGAAATAAGAAATAAAAACATGAGAAATTTAAAAATATTAAAGTTTAGTTTTAGTAAAACATAACTATTTAGTATAATCCCAAAATTGAAAAAAAATAATTAAATTATTTTTCAGCATTATTAACATAATAATAATGTATATGCAAAATATATATTCATTTCAATATCTTATGTATAGGAACAAGATAATAAGTATTCAATTAATAATGTGCATTTGCCAGATAGTGAAAATTTAGATACTTCAAATGATACTCAAGTAGCAGTTGCACTTGGATTTGTTGCTCATACAACACAAATGATTGCTAACTTCTTTAATGTGCCTACAAGATATCCAATTACACATTATGGTTCTCGTAGCAAAATTATTGACCATGTTAATGAAAATTTACCAGATCCAGAACGACAGTACGTTATATTTATGCATAATTATTATCATTTATTTATATTTTGTCTTTTTTTTTTAAATAATATTGTACCAAATCTTATAATTAAGCAAATTAATGTATAGATTAAACACAATTTTCTTTTTTGGTAAAGTATGGCACAAAATTAAATTGCAAACATTTAATAAGCTTCTATGAAAGTTTAGAATATTTCAAAAGATATTCATATAATCTTTCTAAAATAGGGAAATGTCTGCATTATTTTAACACCAAAAATATTTAAGCCTATTTAAAAAAATATTGCAATGATAATTCAAAATGGAAACTATTCTGTTTTCTATAATTTTCCAGAAAGATTTCAATTACTAAATCTCTTGTTAAGCTTATTGGAGCCTTTGTAAAGGTCCTTGTTGAAAAGATTAGACAAATCTTCACATTAACTAAAATATTTGAGTTGTAACATTTTTTATTCATTGAAATAATGTTTCAATTTAAAATTGTATAACAAATGACAATCGCAAATTTTAACATATTTATTATTTATATTCATATGTTGTTAAAATTATTTTTAAATATTCATGATTACAAAAAAAATTATTAAAAATGATAAATTTTTTAAATCATTTGACAACATATAGATTAAAATATTTTTAAGATTTTTCATTTCTATAATATAAACCTAATCTGAATCTAAAATAATAATAACTTTTTTTTACATTTTAAAAATATAATTGTAAAAAATGTCCATATTGAAAAAAAAGTAGTTCAAGTTTACTGCTACAAGATTTAAGAAAAAAATATAAATAAAAATGTTCATCTAATTCTAAAGTATGATATTGAGGTGATTATTAATTAACAAATTACAGAAAAGAATAATTAATATTACCATATCAATTTGTTTATAATTAGTAATGTTATAATTTCACAGATTTATTAGAATTTTAAAACAAGTTACAGCTATACTTTAAAGATTAAAATAATTAATAAAAAAAATATTTTTCAGCTTTCCACTATTTGCTCGAAGCAAAGATAAATTACAATTCCATTATGCAGTATATTTGTTAAATAAAAATATATCACAGTTAAGGTGGTACTGTGGACTTCCTACAGCAGATTTGCGAGCAACATTACCAAATCTTTCAGGTTTAATTAATTTTAAGTCATGTCTTAAGTAAGTAGTTAGCTTTGTTTTATTTTAATAATGCAAATCTTACATTTTTGTTAAAAAATTATTATATTTGTAGCTTGGATAACTCTAAAAGAACATTTTCTGGCTCATCATTAGATGTAGATATAGGGAATAATAAAAGTATCATACCGCTTACACCACCAGTGCATAAAGCTTTGTTTGAAAAATGTCATAGAACAACACGATCAATGACCCATTTTAAAGAAATTAAGACTTTTCTTGGTGCTTCCCTTGATCAAGGATTAAACCAACCTTTAATTCAATCACAAGTTTTAAGTAATCAGTTTAAGAGGATATGCAAATCAGAGGAAAGTGCAATGGATTATAAAGCTTTTCCTTCACCTAGAAATGTATGTAATATAAATAGCGATGAAACTTTAAGTGACAATGTTTTTGATACAATGAGAGAACCAAGAAATGAAGTTTATGGTAATAGTAATAATAGTCAAGGAAACAGTATAACACTAATAGAAAGTGATATTGAAATAATGGTGCCAATGTCAGTATCAAAACCAAATTCTAACTCAAATTGTATTGAAAATGTAGTCATTACTAGGCAAAGGAGTTCTAATTCAGTCAGTAGTTGCGAAATGGCATTAAGTAGCAGTTTAATAGAAGGAGAAGAAAGTTCTAATGGTAATTCTTCAACTAAAACTGAAGATAACTCTGATGGTATATTTGTTTGTCAACAAAATTTCAAAAGTTGCACAGAAAATAAAAATGATCAAGTAAATAAAAAATTTGGTGATGAAGATTTAATAAATAAATCTAAAGTAGATGTAAATGATACATGTGATACAGAGCTGTATTCAAAAAAAGCAATTGGTAATTCTTTGGACAATGCAGAAGTTTGTGAAAGTAAAAAAACTAATGTTGACACAAAACCATTTGAGGAAGAAAGGTATTTTTATAAACTGAAAATAAGTTAATTTTTCTGTTCATTATTTCTTTAATTTCTTGTAAATTTTTGGTTTTGTTTTTTTAATTTTTTGTTATAATTTTTTTTTCTTCTCATTATTCCAGTCTGACTGCAGAATCTTTTCAGGCAAGATCAAGAAACTCTTGAAAATCAGACTACAAGTAGATCTGCAGATATTACCAAAGAATTTGAAGATGAGCAAGTCTGTGATTCAATGGTAGAATGTTTTTTTATACGTAACTTATTACTTTGAATAATAGCAACTCAGAATATTTTTTCACATGGGCTAAAAATATACCATTAATAATTTATAAGATTTTGAACATATTGCAATTTAAAAAGACTTTTAAATAGAATGTTTTTATTGCATTATCTATATGTTATAAAAATCTTAGCATAATGAAAATTAAGTATTATTAAAATACATTAAGAATCAAAGAATTATTTACAGTTAGTCTTTCAAAGAAGTATTCTTTGTGATTTTCCCAATGAATGGAATGATTTTGGAAATTGTTTATTTTTAAAATGATGCTAATTTTTATAATAAACATAACAAATTTTCTTTTAGTTACAAGATAAGATAAATTCAAGAGTATCTATGTGTGAAGTAAATGATAAAATAAATGATTTTACTTCATCAATAGAATATATAGATTCTGTGAGACGAAGTTCAGAGAATGTGTTTGCACGTACTGAAGCCTTAGCCAATAAGACTACCAGCTTTAAAGTAATGAAACCACGCTTATAAATAAATATATTGAAGCATACATACTGATGCAAAAACTTTCCCTTTTCGTACTATTTTCATGACTAAAGATTTTCATAGAAAATTAGTACGTCATGTTTTGTTACATTAATGATTTATAACAGAAATTATAATAATTCATTATAAGTATGCCAAATGTACATATTGTATATAAAAATGGAAAAATTGGTAATAGACTGATGTCTTTAAGTAAATAATTGATAATTTAAGTATAAATAAAAATAAATGAGTTCTATTCTAGATGATTAAGAAAATAAAATTGATTAATGTTGATTTTTAATTAAATATGGTATAAAAAAATTATCTACAACATTTTTTATTTATGAATGTTTTTATATTTATCCTCCTTTATACTTTTGAATTATTAGAAATATTTAATGAAAGAATAAAACTAGAGGTTTCAGGCTGTGTAAATTTTGTACTAACTTCCCAGAGTTGCTGAGCTGTTTCTGAATCTAATTTTTTCTTAGATGTATAAATTTTACAATCTCGATATAAATTACCATTTTGATTAATTAAAGTAGGATCTGTGGCACAATGTAATATAGTTTGTGCACCCTGGAAATATTATATTTGTTATTTTTAATGCATTAGATTAATTGATTTAAAATAAATATAGCACTTTACTTGATTAGCAGTTCGCAGAAATAATAAAGCTACAGGAGAAAAGAGAATGTAGTGAAACCAACTTCTTTTTACATGTCTAAAAAGTCCAGTATAAGCAAATCCTGGGCAAACCATATAAACAGAAACACCAGTGTTTTCAACTCGTTTAGCAAGCTCACTACCAAAGTAAGCATTGGCTAACTTAGAATTACAATATCCTGGATTCATACGACCTTTTATTGGAAGGCCTTTTTCACCATTTAAATTTGTAAAATCAATAACACCAGATTCTAACAGTTTTGATGTAACAATAACCACTCTGAAAATTATGTAATTTGTCTTAAAGGTACTTTCCATTACTTTATTACTTTTTTTATTATGAAAAATACAAAATCTCTTACCTGCTAGGAGCAGATTTTTTTAGCCTCTCTAACAATAAATTTGTAAGCAAAAAATGTCCTAAATGATTAACTCCTAAATGTATTTCAAAACCTTCTTTAGTTACATTTTTATCTTTATTTTGTAATGGTACATAAACACCAGCATTATTAATTAGTACATGAATTTCTGGAAAACTTTTTAAAACTTCTGCAGCAAAATGTTTGATAGATGCTATTGAGGCCAGATCAAGCTCCATAGGTACCTAAATATAAAAAACATTTAAAATTATGTAAATAATATTTAAAAAATTAAGTAATAAAGAAAATAAAAAATTATTAAGAAATTAAATTTAAATACTTTTAGCAAAACTAATATTTTATATTGAATAAAATAATTTAAAAGATCGAATAATAGACTTTTAATATAAAAATATTTACTAGTTCAGCTCCAGTTGCACTATTGCCTATCTCTTCAATGGTATCATTAGCAGATTTTAAATTTCTACATGCTATAATTACTGTTGCTTTTCTTTTAGCGAGTTCCTTAACAACTTCTTTGCCAATACCAGAATTTCCACCAGTTACAATAAAAATACGACCCTCTAAATTACTTGAATTTTTGCATCTGCCCCATGAATATTCTCTACATTTTCTTAATAATCCAGCAATGAAAACAATTGGTAAAATAATGTAACATAAAGTTGAAACCATTTTATATTTTGGTCAAAACCTTGATGTCCACTGATTATTTACTACGTATAACAAATTAATATCATGATTAAATTTCACAAGTATGCATTTTTAAATTTATGTATGATAAATATTATAAAATTTATTATTTCATCATAGTAAACAATTTATTATTATTATTTATTATTAATTATCATTATTTTTCAATAATTTGCTAATCAATTATAAATATAATACTGTAATATATAATAATAATCGCATTAAACATGTATAGCTTTATATATTGATTTGTACTGTGAATTTGTATTGTTTACAAAAAATAATGTTCTATAAATTAATATTTAGGAAAAATGAAGCATTGTTTTTATTTTTGATATCTAATGTAATGGAAATACACTAACATGAATTGATATTGGTCGTGCATTAACCTTACGCATTATTGTATATTCGTAAGCAATACAATCTGAATAGTTGCCTTCTAAAATATAATATTATGTAGTAACTGTTTAAGTCGTAGATTCAACTATAAATTTAGTAATTTTTATATCTTTATAATTTATTATTCAACCCCGTTTTCTTTGTTCAGCGCTAAACGTGAAAATACTGCTGACATGTAAACTCATCATAAACCATAACTACATATATATATATATATATATATATATATACACAGTATTCGCTATAGCCTAGATGGCCAAAATCAATATACACTATTTCAGCGTTATTGAAAGTGGACTAACTAAAATTATAAGTACGCAATGTTGGCAATACTGCAGAAGTTTAGCCCAAATCTATAAGTTCGCAATTCGCATTGCGATTCGAATTTCACCAGGACATCAAATACCGCCGAGCGGTAAATACACTAACCGGCATCCGCATATACCCGATGTCGCAGACTTTTGCGACTTCACTCCTCTCGGACGATATTCTCTTTGATGAGCTTAATTGGAAATTTTTGATTAAACAACCATCCCATCCAATTGCGAAGGGTATTTTCGACCTTCACATCCTGGGCGGCCTTGCCGGAAAAATAAACTCACCCTGTAGTGCAAAAATTACTTGCAGTTTGGCCATATGGTAAATTACTGCCACGCAATGGGTTTTTACCTTCTGCGCCAAAGATCGTCATATCGCGAGATGTCCGATGGGCACGGCAATGTGAACCCTTCGGGAAGGTGTCCTTTGTAAGATATCAACCAACCAGTGACTTGACACAAAAAAAAAGAGAAAAAAGCGATTTGGATTTCAGGAGTACGCATAAAGCATAAGAAGACGAGTTGATAAAACAGCATAGCACCACCTGCCTGTAGATGCTGCAAGAAAACTCGTTGGGCTGTAGCTGTACAGAGTGCAGACACTCCTTAACATGACAATCGAGCGGAATACCCTAATACTCTCCCCATCATCGCACTCAAAAATTAACGCATCAGAGATCAAAATAGACCTCCCGACAAATCTCCCTCCAGCACGCCAACGATTTGCAGCCAGATGCACCCGCGTGAGTCGTCGACAATGGCGGCAGTGGCGGCCCTCGACCTCGCCGCTAAATCAGCAAGATCAATCTTCGATCGAAAAACACAGAGGACTCGCTTAAATGGAAAGACAAAGTCGTCCCGCAACGTTGACAATACCAACGGTTGGATATGCACTTTCTGCGTACATGCACATATCGAACTAAAGAAAGGGCAAACGTTAAATCCCGATGCGCTAACTGCGGAGGCGAGCATTATTACCGGTAGTATTCAAAGGCACCCAAGTCTTCGAACAAATCCTTCTCATCAATCGACAACAAATCTTCAAAAGACACTGTCCCAAAGGGCATACGTTGACCAAACACTCTTTTATCGCAAACCAAGAAATCCACCCCACATTCGAATTCCATGTAGGAATCGACCAAATTGCATGGTTTTCATTGGTGAAATTGAACTACAAGCTCACCTGGCATCTATCAGCGACACACGTAATAAAATAAAAGGCGTGCATGTGGACCTAAGACCTCTTTTCTCCAATAAAAAGGTTTCTGTAAGAACTAAACTACGAACCTTCATTACGAAGCCCGTAAAAATATTCAAAACTAAAATTAAACTTTTACTATACAAAAATTTCACCGTAAATAATATTAATAATTATTATGTAAAATATAATAATAAAAGTACACAAATTAAAAAAATTTTATTCATGATTTTGGAGGTCGATAACCTTCTGATTGATTCTAATCATGTACAGTTTACTACTTTAATTCGAAACAAATATCTTTCTTATTTAACATTTTAATTGTCACAAATAATTTATATGAATTGTAATAAATTAAATAACGTATAAATACAAAAAAAAGTTAATTTCTGAGTAGAAGTATAAAACGTAGCACATTGAATATGATCTCAAATTTATGAAAAGTTATACCCGAATTACAACTTCTGATATTCGTATTACTATTTCCATTTTAGTCATATTATTTTATTATTTAAAAAACGTTTTATATATATCTTGAAAATGTAACAAATAAATAATAAATAATTATAAATTATGAAACATAAATATCAAATTAAAAAGTAAGATACATTCTATACTTGCATTAACAGTTGCTCGATTAAATTTTGTATTACACATTTATATTTACTTACCAATTTTGCACTTAAATTTTCCTATAGTTGGAATTTAGTCAATAAGAAAAAATACCTTATTAATTTGTGTTTGTTTATCTGCTTCTTGAATATTAACATGCAAATATTTAATAAAAAGTTGCTGTAATCTTATATAAACTAATCTTCTCTCCAATGATTATTCTTGAAAAATATCACAAAATATCCATGTATTAAAATTAAGTAATATGATAAAAAATTGCTTTGAAACATTATGTATCTGACAATAAATAATTAATAAAATGCTACTGTTTGAAATTTCAAATTGACGACGATTCAACGTGGAGCTACACATTGTGTTCTTCATGGTATTAAGATAGAAAAAAGAACTTCATGAGCATGCCAGTTCTAATTAATAACCCAGGCAACTGTCAGCGTAAAAGTTAAGAATGCATTATGTGATGGAAGAATGAATTGAATGTATGAAAATGGAAGTCTGATCGGTCGTTTACACATACTATATAACATTATCTTATTACTTTATAATGCCATATTTTATCAATCTATTCGAACAAAAATTATACAATATATAACACCAAAATAAATACAATATTTTGTTCAGATACCGACGCCAGTTCCATTGAACAGATTTGCTAGAGATAAAAACAAAATCAGTTATACTTTTAAATGTTATGAGTAAACACTTGATAGTGCGTCAATAAATACATATTTGAAAAAAATAATGGAAACGAATATGTTGAAATGTATAATTTTATTTCATAAATTTTATGTTACAAAATAAATCAACTATATGTTTTCTAAAGAATAATAATATAAGAGAGAGATGTTCTTCATAGCAGCTTTATAGAACAAGTTACAGTAAACCTATACATAAATAATACTTATTTTTTATTGTTAATAAATAAATAAGGAAAACATGTACCTAGACAGATCTGTACTCCACAATCGTCAAGTTATTTTTTTAAATCGTCTAAACGAACCACGACAAGTCATCATTAGTCAAAGTGAGTTACATACCCAAATAGAAACAGTTAAATAGATCTAATAACGAAGAGAATACAATGAAGGAAAAGTTTTTTTTCATACAATCAATGCTTTGACTTTAGAATTAAATTAATTTAGTGTACATTTGTTTGTTAATTAGCGAATTATTATTAGTTTTTCGGATAACATTCAGTACTGACTGATTACATTGGCAGCTAAATATGTGTGTTTTCTCGGTGTATTTTGGACGAATTCAAAATGTGAAAATTGTGTTAGGCGCAGAATAGCATGCGCAAATATCGAATACCCACAAAATCGATCTAATACATGCTAGATTTGTTTAATAAAGATTTCAAACGAAGAAGGTAGCGAAATGGACGAGGCAAAGTGGGAAAGGAGCGAGGCTGCAGCCGGCGAGTCTCTCTTCGAGGTCCGCGCTTTGGGCGTAAAAGGCGGCGCGGCTCTCAGCTAGCATCACTTTCGACAGTAGCGTCGTTGAGTACTCAATATCTCTCACAGTTTAGCAGAGCAAGATGAGCGACGCAGCGGCAGTAGCAGCACCCGTAGAGGCGGCGGCGTCGCCAAAGAAGCCCGCAGCCAAGAAGACGGCGGCGAAAAAGCCAATGAAGCCACGCACCCACCCTCCGGTAGCCGAAATGGTCCTGGCGGCGGTAACGGCCCTCAAGGACAAGAAGGGATCTTCCCTCCAGGCCATCAAGAAGTACATGGCCGGCACCTACAAGGTGGACGTGGACAAGCAATCGACCTTCATTAAGAAGTACCTCAAGTCGGCCGTCGAGAAGAAGGTCTTGGTGCAGGCCAAGGGCACCGGCGCTTCCGGCAGATTCAAGTTGGGCGGCAAGCCCGAGGTTGAGAAGAAGGCGGTGAAGAAGCCTGTGAAGAAGCCGGCGACCGCGAAAAAGCCCGCGGCCAAGAAAACTACTGCCGCTAAAAAGCCAGTAGCAGCGAAGAAAGCCGCCTCGCCCAAAAAGAAGGCTCCGGCCAAGCCTAAAGTTGCCAAGGCTGTTAAGCCCAAGTCTCCGGCTAAGGCCAAGAAGGCAAAGGCTCCAGCTAAGGCCAAGACTCCAAAACCCAAGAAGGTGGCCGCTGCTAAACCCAAAGTTGCCAAGCCGGCCAAAAAATAAATTTGCCTGGCATTAACAGCTCGGTCTTTTTAAAGACCACCATCCAACCCAACAAACGGCCCTTTTAAGGGCCACCAATCATTCAAAACGTAGAAAAATATTCAAAAGTATTTAAATCAATCAATCATTTCTTGCATATTTTTGTAATAACTTTCGTTCTATAATCTTTGTAAAATAACAAGATTAAGAGCCTCGTACTTGTTTTATTTGTATATTTCATTTCATAATACCTCATTAACCAAAATAATTATAAATTAAGTTATCTCTAATTTTACTTTACTAAAATCGACAAAACTACCATTCTACAAATTTTATTTTTAAAGTTGTATTTGTTTAAAAATAATTATAATGATGCTGAGGAGTAGCAAAACGACCAATAATTAAGAAACAGTGTTTGCTTAAGAAGTTTATCTAGTTTTAACATGACGCCGCAGACATTGTTGATACTAATTTTGCGCGGCAAGTTTTTCCCCGAATTCCGACTAGTACGCCGAAGGCGTGTCAACCCGGCAACTAATTCGTGCTCTCACTGCTTCAATTCCCGCCAACTCGATGCACGTAACCTCTATTCTTCAACTATTTCGAATTTTAACGTTCACTACTCGATTTTTTAGTATGATAGGAAATAAAAACCGCAGGTTTTCAGGATTTGGTAGTATCAGCTCTGCTCGTCATAAGGCTTTGTTTGTTTTGCCTCACATTCAACTTGATGTTTATTGGAAAGTCTCGTTTGATCACGAATAACCTACGTTCATGCATTCAGTATTTTTGTTTCTGAAAATTACGATGAAAACGTTTTACTTTTCGAGTTAGCCTGGAAGAACATTATTCGAATGAGATTTCCTTGCCTATTATATATTTTTCGTATTTAGTATATTTTTAGTTTTTATGTTATGGATTTGAAAACTTTTGTTTTCATTGTTTACTCTCCTTTATTATTATGGATTTCTTAATTTGATAAATTAATCAATAAATGAAAGGTTATAAACAGAAGTATATAATTTGTTATATAAGATTTTTGCAGGACTATGATAAGAAATTCAAACGTAAAAATGTTTTATGGCCCTGAAAAGGGCCGATTGGTATGTGGAATGGGGCTGGAAAGCTTAAGCACGCTCTCCACGAATGCGTCTAGCCAACTGGATATCTTTAGGCATGATGGTGACGCGCTTAGCATGAATAGCGCACAAGTTGGTGTCTTCAAAGAGGCCGACGAGGTAGGCCTCACTGGCTTCCTGGAGGGCCATGACGGCGGAGCTTTGGAAACGCAGGTCGGTCTTAAAGTCCTGAGCGATTTCACGGACGAGGCGCTGGAACGGCAGCTTACGGATGAGCAGCTCAGTGCTCTTTTGGTAACGCCTAATTTCTCGCAGAGCGACGGTTCCAGGCCTGTAGCGATGAGGTTTCTTCACTCCTCCGGTGGCCGGAGCACTTTTCCGGGCAGCTTTCGTTGCTAGCTGTTTACGAGGAGCCTTGCCTCCGGTTGACTTGCGGGCAGTTTGCTTGGTACGAGCCATGGCAGAGTTGGTATACTAAGGTTGACGATGCGAATCCAACGACGGTCAAACAGAGAATATTTTTTTTCAAGCCGACCGCCGTACATTTATACGCTCCGAGCCGAGGAACTCGCCATCTGGCGGGAGGTGGTAGAGCCGGTGGAGGGGGAACTCTCAGTCGGATCGTCTGCGCAGAGTGGGGGAAAGCCTAGTGGCCGAGGGAATAAAAGGGGCGAGACGAAATTTTTCAGCATCACTTCGTTTTTTCGTCTTGCTTGGTGTACTTGCTCTGCTTGAAAGATGACTGGCCGAGGAAAGGGAGGAAAGGGATTGGGAAAAGGAGGAGCCAAGCGGCATCGTAAAGTATTGCGTGATAACATCCAGGGTATCACCAAACCAGCCATCCGACGACTCGCTAGACGTGGTGGAGTCAAGCGTATCTCGGGGCTCATCTACGAGGAGACTCGTGGCGTCCTCAAGGTGTTCCTTGAGAACGTAATTCGTGACGCCGTCACTTACACTGAACACGCCAAGAGGAAGACCGTTACCGCCATGGACGTCGTCTATGCGCTCAAGAGGCAAGGCCGCACTCTTTACGGATTCGGCGGTTAAACATCGAACATTTATCCTACACTATATACACAATCGGCCCTTTTCAGGGCCACCAAATATTTTAACGTTTAGCTAATTATTCAAAAATGTATTGGCTTATGAAACAATTTGATGAAAATGGCTTGACTTAAGCATACTTCTCTTACCCACTAGGAGTCTATTAAATCCATAATTTAATACTTGAAACACTTGGCTCAAATACTTGATTAATTTAAACACTTATAAATGCTCATAGTTAATTGTGGGTAAAAGCGACATATGAGTCGGATACAAGAAAGAGCAAGGGGTAGCGGGCGAATATTTAACATCTAGGCGAGCTGGGGCTGCTCGAGGTCTAAAGGACACATGCAGTTCAGGGCCCAAACTGAAGGGGCCTGTAAAAGACATAGTAGAGAAACGGAGGCAGAATTGTAGCTGTCGAGACGAGTGTACGTAAGGAATAATTGTATCTACCAGAGAATTAATTAAAGCTGTATTTATTAGGGTTAATAGTGTACCCCACCTATTTCCATCCTACATTAATTTGAAATTTGTTGAGCTTCGATTTTTGTTAAGAGTAATGTTCGGAAAACAATCGATTATTATTAAAATACATTATAAATTAAAAAAAAAAAAAAAAAAAATCCTCCCCGGCGGGGAATCGAACCCCGGTCTCCCGCGTGACAGGCGGGGATACTGACCACTATACTACCGAGGACATGATTGCCGTACGACTTTGTTACATTCAAAAAATTATTATGAGATGCTAGAAGCACTCATATAATATGATTTTAATATTTTTATATTCGAATAAGATAATTCAGTTTACATTTTAATTCATTACGAAGAACTGATTAGTTGATAATATCTTATCCTGTATGTTAATTGTTTTGCAGATAGATAGACCTTAATAGAATCATAAAGGCACATTCTAAAGTAAGGCACCCCGAATTAATACCTACTCCGACTCATAGAGTCGCTGCGATCGAATTTCACGTCTTGCTGTGACGTTATAGCCAAGCAGCGAATCGTCGATAACACAATCGTTGCGATAGTAACACTCCGGTGGTTAATTAAATATTGAAAGGAACATTATTTTACATAGGTTCAACTTATCTTTTCTTTAACAATTTCATGAAGTATAAATAACGATTTTCTGTAATAATCAATGTCAATAATTGATTTTTAGCAAAACAATAATATGTTATTGCAAATTATTGTAAATGTTATTGCGTGAAGCTGAATAACAATTTTATAAGTATAAAAAATTATAAATTGTCTCATCAATATTTAATTTGATATAAATTTTATTTTGTTTCAATTTCGAATTACTGATTAAATTATATGAGAAATTACAAGTCTTGGAAATAAAATTGAAAATCAGATTAGAACAGAAATATATTCTTTCATGGATACAAGAGTATTTTTTATCCTACTGATAGGAATAAAAAAAACTGTAAAGATTGTTCAATTTTAAGGTTTTTATAAGAATATAAAGGCTCTTTTAATTATTAATAAATAATTATTATCTTAATAACCATTGAATATTATTTGTAAAAGTAATTCGTTTTATAAACTACGAATACACCGAGTAAGTTATCTACTGTATTTGTATTACATTTATGAATATCGTAATTATATTTGTATTTATATTTATATTAATACTATATCTTTATTTATAAAAATTAATTATTACGTTAAGAAATTATGTTATAAATTAATTCTTTAATAGGTTCCTCACTACCCAAGAAGTAATCAGTAAAATATAATGTTAATATAATATATAATGGTATAATATAAATAAATTTATTATTTATCATTTATAAAAAATATTTGTATAAGCAATATTTAATATAGTTATTAAAACAAGAAAGTATAGTTTATTAACAATACATTTATAACCTCGTTATAAGACTTGAAGTCTGATACATATTAGATATATTAGGTTATATATCATTTGAGTTTAAGAATAAGGATTTTGTTTCAATATAAACATTTTAAATTAAAAAAAGTAAAAGGTTGCAATATAAAGTATAAGTACTGTTCGTTTTAATATTTAGTTTACCACCCGAATGTTACCATCCCAGCAATTTTGTTATCAACGATTCGTTGCTTGGCTATATGTGAAATAGTTTCTATAGTTTCACGGCAAGACGTGAAACTTGATCGCAACGCTGCATGAAACGGGATGGATACTACTCGGAGTGCCTTTCTTGAGGAGAGACACTCTCTCGTAGAATTTTAGATTTCTAAAAAAAATTCTTTCGCTCTACAGATGGCAGCACGTGAGTTACTGTTGCCAAGCGATGATGTTGCGCGATTTCTCTGCAAATTCAGCAGAGTAATTTAGATGTTTAACTTCTAACTTAAGTTCAATAAACGTATTGAGATACATAATTACAATATTTTGATAATATTACGTGATAATCTTTTGAAAGAAAATTGATAGATTGAAAAACATTACATTTTTTATTCTTTTAATAAAGTCAGTAGTCTAAGCCGAAATCTTAGTGAGTAAAATAGTAAATTAGGAGCATCTTAATATTATTTCACGAAATCTGCATAACAGACATAACTCGGTTTTTTCACACATAGAATTGTCGAGTATTGTGCTATAGTAAAGTTCATTTATAATCATTTTGAACTTTCATTATTTTAGTTAAACTGGAAATGCAAGATTTGCTTTTATTTTTCGATACATGAATATATTCAGTATACGATTCCTTTTTGGCATACAAAAGAATCAGAGGAGACGCATTCTGTAATTAATAAAATGAGCATAGTTAGGTAGGGATGAAATAGTAGGCATAATTCGGGCGTTTTCATCGTTATACTTACTTTGAATTGTCTGAACAGTTATAATTATTTTATACAATTATTTTTCATTGACAAATTTTCTTTAATGTTAAAAATTGTTTTGGTTTCAATAAATTAGTTGTCAAACGTTTTATATATTGGTGGCCCTGAAAAGGGCCGATTGTTTAACGAAGTGGGTAATTCAATTTACTTAGAGCTTGTGTATTTAGTGACGGCTTTAGTTCCTTCACTAACGGCGTGTTTGGCCAACTCGCCAGGAAGCAGGAGCCTGACGGCGGTTTGGATTTCCCGAGAGGTGATCGTCGAGCGTTTGTTGTAATGGGCCAAACGGGATGCTTCTCCGGCGATACGCTCAAAGATGTCGTTCACGAAGCTGTTCATTATGCTCATTGCCTTGGAGGAAACACCAGTGTCAGGGTGTACCTGTTTCAATACCTTGTAGATGTAAATAGCGTACGACTGCTTCCTGGCCTTCTTGCGCTTTTTCTTGTCGCCTTTGGTAATATTCTTTACCGCCTTACCGGCTTTCTTGACTGCTTTACCACTAGTTTTAGGAGCCATGGTAGTAAGATAGGTTGAGAATCTGTGTTACAGAACTGCACAAGGATACGTCCCAAGAAGGAATGGCGACGAACTTGAGTTGCTACCTTTTATGAACGACTGCGCAGCTGCTCCGAACCAATGAGGTTCCACTGCCCCACCGGTCGTCACCAATCTATCGATTCTTCCCCCTCCATCCGTCGGAGCAGCTGCGTCGACGCGCATAAAAGGCAATTTTGGGGGTTAAGCCGCATTACTACCTTCGTTTCCTTCGTACAAGTTAGTTCTACTTAATTCAGCTCATCATGTCTGGACGTGGCAAAGGTGGTGGCAAGATCAAGGGAAAGTCAAAGACTCGTTCCACCAGGGCTGGACTTCAGTTTCCCGTTGGACGTATTCATCGACTCCTTCGTAAAGGCAACTACGCCGAGCGAGTAGGAGCTGGTGCTCCGGTCTATCTTGCAGCCGTTATGGAATACTTGGCTGCTGAAGTTCTCGAGTTGGCTGGCAATGCTGCTCGTGATAACAAAAAGACCAGGATCATCCCACGTCATCTCCAGTTGGCCATTCGCAACGACGAAGAGTTAAACAAATTGCTCTCAGGAGTAACCATTGCCCAAGGTGGTGTCCTCCCTAACATCCAAGCTGTTCTCTTACCCAAAAAAACCGAGAAGAGCGCTTAAATCGCAACTATATCATCGAACAATCGGCCCTTTTCAGGGCCACAAACTTTTTCAAAACGTTAAACAGCTGTTTTAATACATAAAAAATAAAAATATTTGGTATCATGTGGAGGTGCACAAAAATCCTTTATTTTTTCAAAATAATGAACAGGAAATATAACTAAAAGAATAAAATATTTTATTTTTTAAAGCACTGTCGGAAGCCGTTCACGGTTCTCGCACAATGGGGCTACCAAAGCTGTATGGAATCCTGCCTTGAATATCTGTCGCCGACTAGCGGTAGCCAAACAAAAAAATTATGTTTAAAAAAATTTTTACATTACTTAGTCAAGAGTGATACAGATTATTATTAAATGTTTTCATGCATAAAACAATATTAATGTAAAAATAATCCTATATAGTGTTCTCAAAACAGTCACACAATTTGCAGCTGTAACTAAGGTTCACAATCCTAACAAAGAAAAAAATATTTTAATTTAAGGACACCTTTATTCTAACACTTGAATGGTCGTAGGTTTTTTTCATAATTAATGTCTAATGTCTACAACTAATGTGATTGTTATAACATGATCATATATTGTCGAGTGTATTATTGTTGGTTCTGTATTGCAACAAGTTGATTTTGAATACACGGTTTCTAGTCTACTCATAATTATAGAGGCTCGCATCATTGATCCCATCAAGTAGGGCCTAAATTAAACGGAAAATAGTGTCATCTTCTCGGAGCATATCCAAGGGAGGCTATGCTGTGTTGTGTTATGTGTGGCTACACAACCATCTGCTCGAGCGAATCGCACGAAACAGCTATAATTTAAGCCCTTCCAAAATAATATCCGTGAATCGGTTGAAGAGATAGTCTACTTTAAACCTAATATTTTCCAAAATTTGTAGATGAGAGTTGAATGGTCATGCTGACCCTTAATATGTTTAATGGCTCATTTGTTGGTCAAAAGATGTTTCTTTGCATATTTTAGTTTTGTGTATTTCTTGATGACAGCAGTTGTCAATACTGAGTATTTGAAAATAATGGTCTGCTACTCAGCTAAATATTATATGATGTACAGTATGTGACTGTAGTTGTTCACGTATGCAAACTGCAGAGTACATGATTGCTGATTCTTAACAAAAATTGGCAACAATGGTAGATATAGAACCATATATAACCATATGCGTCGATGTAAGTATTCTTGTAAGATAAAATTAATTTGGTAATATTCCGAGTGAGGTCATTGGTTATTTTCATTATATTGTAGTTTTCCAAGCCTATGTAATGAAGACTGCAATCATGAGATTGTAGATCTTTTGAGTACCAGTTTATTTAATCACGACTAGAAAGTTTTCAAGATTTTATAGAATTTTTATTGAAATCAATTTGAACTATTAGAAATAGCATAACACAAAAAGTATAGTGAAATAAATGGAAAATGTACATACAACTTTGCTTCAAATGATTTTATACATAGCATAATAAGTATCAAAATAAGAAAGTAATAAATTTTTCCAAACTTCATGAAAACACATTTTTTAAATACAAGGTAATTCATTATTAATCTTTAATTGTTAGGCATTATGAATACTGTTGCATCAAAAGTTAGAGTTTTGTTTAAAGGAGGTAAGTTATTTAATATCTATTAATATACTGTTTACTGAGTAGCAATATTTTTATCTTTCCACTGCAAAATTATTTATATATAACATTTTTATTTTTAGGTTTTACAAATACTATAAATATATTTAAAATGACATCTATTATGAAACATAAATGTTACAATACTTTAGCCATTACAGAACCGTCACCATCGGTTTTTCATGTTCAATTGAACAGAGCGGATAAATTAAATGCTCTTAACAATACTATGTGGCTGTATGTTTATTTAATTTATAAAGTAAATAGTTTTAATTAATAGTATTTTTATTTAATTTAATAATACTATTTTTTAGAGAAATTGGAGAATGCTTTAATGAACTCTCAAATAAACCTGATTGTAGAGTTGTAATTTTATCAGGATCAGGAAAAATGTTTTGTGCAGGTAGAATTTTTGTTATTCAAATTAAGTATTAATCCATTTAATTTAACTATGTAATTAATATTTGTATTATACTTTCAGGAATAGATTTAATGGATGCTACAAAGTTATTTCAAGATATATCAAGTGAATCTGACATTGCCAGAAAGTGCAAAATATTAGAAAAAAAAATTAAACAATATCAAGATTCCTTTACTGCTATAGAACAGGTAAATTTGTTATCATAAACATGTGTATGTACATATATATTCATACATACATATGCATATGTATATTATAAAGCATCAGTTTATTCATTTACACAAAATAAACTATTAATGATAGACATCTTGTATAAAGAAATAAAATTTTAATAATTTTATTATTATACTTGAGTTAAAATCATGTCAATTGTTAATGAATTAAAAATGAATGGTATAATATTTTAGTGTACAAAACCAGTAATTGCTGCTATACATGGAGCATGTATAGGTGGTGCCTTAGATATGATTTGTTCAGCAGATATACGTTATTGTTCATCTGATGCTTGGTTTCAAATCAAAGAAGTTGATTTAGGCATGACTGCTGATGTTGGAACACTTCAAAGATTACCAAAAATTATTGGTTCTGAATGTTTAGTTAAAGAACTTGCTTACACTGGCCGAAAAATGTTAGCATCTGAAGCTCTTCAGATTGGTTTTATAAATGAAATTTTAATTAATCAAGACAGGTATGTTGATTATATAAAGTTTTAATAGTTAGAAGAATGATTTATTAAAATTTAATTTAATATGCTAATATAAAATAATTTTTTATAAGCTTAATGAATAAAGTTCTTGAAGTTGCAAAATTAATTGCCAGTAAGAGTCCTGTAGCTGTTCAAGGAACCAAGCTAAGCTTAAACTATTCAAGAGATCATACTGTTGGTGAAGGTCTTAATCATATAGTATGTGTTACAAACTAGAGTTCAATTATTCAACCTATAAAATATGATTACTTTAATGAATTAAAACTAATATATTTATTTCTTATAGTTAATGAGAAATCAAGTTATGTTACAAAGTGAGGATTTTATTAACGCAGCTACAGCAATAGCAACAAAAAATGACACGCCAATTTTTTCCAAATTATAACATCTTAAATGTGATACACAATTATTTAGTATTTAAGAAAAGAGTAAGCAAAACAAATTTGACATAAAAAAAATTTTTACTGATTTTTGTACGAATAAGAAAATTTTTTATAGATATAATATTTTTAAATAAACTATTGTAAATTTTTAATAATAAAGATAGTTTTTAATATTCATTTATTTAATATTATTTCTTTATTCTTAGTTATTAAAAAGAATTATAAAATAATTAATTAAAATCTTTTTTTAAAATTGGTTTAAAAATTTTAGTCAATATAAATTTATATGATTTGCGATACAAATTATGTAAAATATAAAATACAAATTATTATTTTAGATTCATTTGATATAATTTTTTACATATTTTTTTACATGGACAATAAATTGAATGCCATTATGTTTTTATCAATACTTTAAAAACATTTGTATAAATTGTACAAATAATAAATCACTGCTGAAATATTTCTATTTATATAAAATTTAATTTGTGTTAATAAATATTTATGAATATTTTTTAATTCGTATTTATTCATATTAATGTAGTAATAAAGCGTTTATAAACATTAATTCGAAATCTTTTATTTTACGCTTGATATTAATCCTCGTAGCCTTGTAAAATTTGGCGTTTCTTTCAATATTAAAAGGAAACAATATTTCCAGGGATGCAATGTTCTAGCCAAGGATATACGGCGGCATACGTATTCAGTTTTACCCCGTACAAGCTTTATCATTATTGTGGTTTTATCTATTTAAAAAATTTGAAAAAAAGTTTTATGTTACAAATGTCTTCAAAATCATAATTGAAATTAGGTAAAAATGATACCTTCAGAAAAATCTGTTTTGTTAACTTAAAAATAAGAATCATATTTTTAGATTTCTTTTTTTATTCAATCGACTTGCCTGCAGAATATAAAAAAGTTGTGATTAATTAGATTTTTAATAACATTACCATAAGTATCGATAATAGGAATTGTTATATCCATCATACATTATATTAATTGGAAATAACTTATTATAACTTAATTAATTTGGTTAAATGAAGCAGAATTTAGGGTCATGTTCAAATAGCCGCCCAATTAGAAAACAAATAACTTTGCTACTCTATGCACATTGTGCACTGATCTGCTAGTTGCGCCAGCCAGAATAGGTCTCTATAGTTGGTGCAGGTTGTTTATGTGACTAGAGCAGATCACGTTTTTATTCAAGTTTACTGCAAAATTGTGAACCTTTTCGAAACTTTAGTTCAAAGATTTTCTATATTTTGTATTCAATTATTAAATTTTCACAGAGGTATTAAGACATAAAAATGATGTATAACCGTCGGTAAATATAATAAAATTAGATATACTATTTTAACATACTTTTATTTGAAGTTAAATAGAAAATTTAAAATCTTTAAAATGTGTGGAATATTTTGCATCTTAAATTATGTCAATGATAATCACGTATATTCAAAGCTTCAAGAAATTCCTGAGGTATTTACAAAATTAAATAGTGTAAATATAATAATATAAGAGTATTTATCATTTATTTTCATAAATATTAGTTTTATAATATATGTATGATAAAGAAACACAGTAAAATAAATATTTACAAACAAAGCAATTTTTTCATAGTGGACATTGTGCAAAGATGTAATAATAGCACGGGGACCAGACTGTTTTAATGCAATCGAAAGTTTTTCAGAAAAATGGCAAGCTAATTTTTTTGCAAGTGTATTGTGGATGCAAGGCTTAAAACCAGTTTCACAACCACTTGTTGATAATAATAGTAATGTACTCCTGTGGAATGGAGATGTATTTTGTGGTAACATGGTATAACTATTTGATTAATTTTCTAAAATGCATAATTATGCAATATAATTATCATGTGTATATCAATAATATAATATAATGTATCATAATTTTAATAATTATTAATAAATTAACAATATACATTTTATAGTTTAAGAATAACACTTGTGACAGTGAAGTAATATTATCAGCTCTAGAAACTTCAACGGATATTCCATCAACTTTAAAAGAAATTAAAGGACCATTCAGTATAATTTATTATCAAAAATCTTCAAAAAAATTATATTTTGGAAGAGATAAGTTTGGAAGGCACAGTTTGTTAATTAAAATAAGTGAAAATTGTGAAAGTATTCTTCTCACTTCTGTAGCTTCTAAAGCTATTATTAATATAATGGAATTACCAGCAATAGGAATATTTATTGCAGATCTAAGCAATAAAAAAGTAGAATTAACATGCGTTCCATGGTTTCAACTTAATCAGCGACGAATAGAATTGATAGACAGTATAAAAAAAAACTTTAAAATTAATTTAAATATTAAAGAGGCCTTTTATGTTAAATTGGAAAAGTTATCTTTTATTAAAACGCCTGATTCCGTACAAGGTTTTTTGAAATATTTAAAAAATATTGATGATAATAAATCTCCTGATGAAGTAATAGAAATGTTATTATTGGAAAAATCTGTTATTCAAACTGTAAATAATTTGTTGGAATTATTAAATCAATCTATTAGAAGAAGAGTTAAAATTATTCCAAGTTTTTGTAGAAATTGTACAAAGTTGGATTTTGAAAACATTACAAATTGTCAACATGCAAAAATTGGTCTTCTATTTTCAGGAGGATTAGATTCTGCAATTTTAGCTGTTATTGCACATAATAATATTGAAGCAGAAGAAGCAATAGATTTAATCAATGTTGCTTTTGAGAAAAAAAGTAAATCTAATTATGAAGTTCCAGACAGAATAACAGGACGACAAACATTTAATGAGCTATCACAAATATGTCCAGGAAGAAAATTTAATTTTATTGAAGTAAGAATTATAAATTGCCTGTATAATAAATTGTTAGATGATAATTTAAAACCAATCAAATTAAATAAAATATTTTACAGGTGGATGTATCACAAGAAGAATTACAAAGATATAGATCAACTAGGATATCAGATTTAGCTTATCCATGTGCTACTGTACTTGATGAGAGTTTGGCATGTGCTGTTTGGTTCGCTAGTAAAGGAAAAGGAAAACTTTACCCAGAACAGCAATTATATGAATCAAGTTCTCGGGTACTTTTACTTGGGATGGGTGCTGATGAACAATTTGGTGGTTATATGAGGCATAGAACAATTTTAAAACGTAAAGGCTGGGACGCATTAACAGAAGACTTAAATCTTGAATTTGATCGAATATCAGAAAGAAATTTAGGCAGAGATAATCGAATGGTATCTGATCATGGCAGACAACCAAGGCTACCTTATTTGGATGAGGATCTTGTTAATTTTATTCAAAAACTTGCTCCTTGGGAAAGGTAAAATAATAATATTCATAGCTTAAATAGAATTTTCTTTAAATGAATTAATATTAGTATTTTTATTTAGTATTTTTTACTATTCCGTAAACAAACTTTAGATTAAGTTTAGAATAGTTTTTATAAATATGATTTATTATAATTCAATATTTTGTAAACTCAATTTTATTAACTTACGTTTTAGAATAATGTATATACAATAGTATTTAGTTTTAAAGAAATGTTTTTTTTATTAGATGTTGTCCAGTAGAAAAACTTCCACCAGGTTTAGGAGATAAATTGTTATTACGTTTATTGGCGCGAAAGATTAAATTATGTCAAGCAGCTAAATATCCCAAACGAGCATTCCAGTTTGGTTCACGTATTGCCGATGGAAAAGAAAATGCAAAAAATTTATCTAAGCATCTGTAGTTATACGTTTTTTTTTATAGAAAGCTTGCTTGTAATAATTTGTGTCTATTATCATATATTTTAGATCTCGTCTTCAATTACAATAATCAATGTTATTCTTGACTAAATATTTAAAAAAATATTCACGTTTGTAAATTATAAGATAATATTTCATATTAAAAAAAGTTTATTTCTCTGTAATAAGGAATTTTACAGAATGCTCATATCCAAACACTTAATTTCCTACATTTTTTTATAATTAAGATGTGTAGTTGCAAATGTGATTAAAATTAATTAGTTAAAAAATATTATTATACAAAAAACGTACAATTAACGATCTGTTCTAATCTGCTTTGATACGCATTTATTTGAAATCAAAATATAAATATGGGAATTCTCAAGCATTTTTAATGCCTATACTCTCTTTAGATATATTTATAAAGGAACACATGAAAATGTCATTTTAAATTTTAATAAATAATTGTGGACGAAGTAGAACTTTGAAAAGACACCTTACTGCAAAGTTATTATCAATTTATACTTTACTTTCATACAATTTTTCGTAAAATTTAATATAAATATCAATTAATTATAGAGAGGATAATGTGTGTGGGTCGAGTAGATAATAGACATCCTGTTTGATAGGAACCTTTGCAAGCAAACAGATAAGACTTGATGAAACTCAGTTCCTTTTGATCCAAATGAATGGAATGAAGTCTAAATTGTGAAAATTACTATTGTTTAAATTGTATGGATTTGAAATGAATTTAAATTTTTTTCTTTGTATTATCATTGCTGGGGTAAACTAAATTATTTATTAATATGAATGATGAATATAATTTTATAAAAAGTATACAAAATAATTTTTGCAATCAAGGGTTTATGTACAGCACAAATTATTGATGTTGGTGGCGTTTGGGAAGTAAAATGTCCGCGAGAATGTTCCTGTGAACTTCTTCGTTACGCAGATTTACCGCTTCACCAATGGATTAATTCTACAAATGATTTCAAGGTATATAATTTAAAAAAAAATAATTAAATAGAGATCGAATATCATTCACTACTTCAGGTATTTTATCATATGCTACATAGTTATTATAATAGCTTTTTTATAAATCGCTTTTATAAAATAAACTATTTATAAAAAATCTGCAGTAAATTGAATAGTAAAAAGAATTTTTTCTAGACTATTGTAGCTACTTAAATTGAAGTTAAACATTTGTTAAACATTTGTAGGATGGTTCTTTTAACCGGATAGATAACGATCATCCTTTAGCAAACGAACTTCTAAAAGTGGCAACATGCATAGTTACAGAAAATCCAAAAGATTTATTGGTGCAATTACCTGAGGACTTACAAGTAACATATTGATTTTTTATTTTCGTATCTAATTATGCAAATATACATAAACTATGTTTCAGATTTTTACAATTTTAGAATCAGGTTCGGGAGATACAGAAATAGTTTTACAATCCACTGATATGCAACGATTTACCGATTTGTTATCTTTGGATATTCAAGGAATGGATAAAACAAATCAATTAAAAATCGATAACATTTCAGAAAATAAAAAAAATAAAACAGGAATAATTCTATCGGCTGATACACTTCTCCCTCTAGGGGCAACATTATTGTTTTTAAATTTGGAACGTATAACATTGACGAGATTGAGCAAGATCGATAAAAGTAAAGCAAATCTTGTTGTTAAGCCTATGAATCCTCCAAAAGATATTGATAATGACAATGGAAACCAGACAGGTCATAGATTGATTTTTTTAAGTCAACAAATGGGTAGTAAAAATGATGATAAAGAAATTCTACCTTATGATATTTATAAGCAAGAAATGGAGGGTTATCGAGAGTCACTTGGACTTTTTGCAGGCTTAAGTTCATTAACTCATCTTAGAGTTTATGATTGTTCCTTAAAAGATATATCATGGCATATGTTTGATGGTCTTGATAGTTTGCAGTACTTATCATTACAAAAAAATGATTTGAAGTTTATTCCTGAATTTTGTTTCTATGGAACTCCGAATCTAAAATTGTTATCTCTAGCCAATAATCAATTATTGACATTAAGAAGTGTAGATTTAGCAGGATTGTTAATTTTAGAAAAACTTGATCTGACCAGTAATAATTTAACTCATTTGTCAGAATTATCATTTCCACCATTTCCAGCACTTTTGTCTGCCGATTTTCGAGAAAATCCTCTAGATTCTATATTACCGAGGTATAAAAAAATTTTAAATATAAAAAGAGCATATAATACATATTTTTTTAAAGAATATAAAATACAAATTTTTATTTTAATTGTAGTACTTTTGAGGTAATGAACAAAACTATTCAACTAGAAGTAGGAGGATACAATGCAAAACTTAAATTGGAAAAAAATGCATTCTTGGGATTAAAAAATGTGCAGATTTTACATATTTATAATCTTGAAATTCCTGTCCTAGAACGGTACATATTACAAGGATTGCCGTCATTGATAGAATTAAAATTAAGAGGAAATATCTCTAACATTGCATTTGATGCATTCTTGGATCTTATAAATATCGTCGATCTAGATTTAAGTCATTGTTCTATTTCAAAAATATCAATGGATGCTTTCTATGGTTTAGAAAACGTTAAATGTATTGATCTTTCATACAATAATTTAGAATATATACCACCAGGACTGTTTTCTATTCAACAGCAGCCAAAGCTCAAAGAAATAATTCTTACTAAAAATAAATTACTAAGATTACCTCCAAACTTTTTCAAAAGTTTACGCCTGTCAAACAAACAATTTCAGATACAAAATATTAGACTAGATGGAAATCCTTGGGATTGTAGTTGTGATATGACTACTTGGAACCCACATTTGGTAAAAATATGTTTTTGTTTTTAATATTACTAATGTATAAGATAATAATTCAAAAATTGTTCAAATAGGTAAACAGAGTAAAGGAAACTGCACCTCGATGTTTCACTCCTAAAAGTTTACGGAACTGGGGAGTATTTTATGCATTGCGTAAAGGTGGATTAGAATGCAAATGGTCAAAACGTAGACTTAGAAGAAAACTGTTTAAAATTGATGCAGTAGAAAATCATGTAACAAGTTAATTACATTTATTCTTATTAAGTAATAACTAATTATTGATTAAAAAATGTGTATTCCAAAATTAAAAATGATTTAAAATTCAAAAATAAATTGCATTTTTTAATAATGTTTATAAATATTTAGAAAATAAATAAATAAATCTTTAATTGTAACGAGGCTATAAAGAATTAATTTTACATTTAATTTTAAATTGTTCATAGTTCGTAATAATAATACTATATTTATTCATTTATGAGCAGCCGAATTTTGAATGGTGATAATGAAATATTTATCTATACGTAAATTTTATTTTAAATTATAGTATTACAGATACGTAATGCCTGTTTAAGAATTAAGTAAATAATAAATTCTTTATACAAGAATCAATATACCAATTTGTAATGAGTTTGCGCTTCTTAATATGTTCATAATACATTTGAATTATTAATGTTGGCAACATTGAGGTATTGAATGCACGTATTTGGTTGGCAACTATTGTTTTTATACAGCTTAATATATACGGATGTATAATGCCACGATATTCCCTGGCACACGCATGTACACACATACACATACATATGTGGTTTGGCCAATGGAAATGACCGTTGCTAGATTTAAATTTAAACCTGTACGTAACGGTTGAGTTAGATTTACGCCGTTTAGTCTGTGGGATAACATTTGTGTTTTTTACTGGCCATCAGCATAAGTTTTTGAATTAAAGTTATTAACACGCAATAAAAGTAAAGTCATTTAGTAGTTTATTTCAAAAGAATTTTCTATTGAGCGACTTTTTCAACGCAATCGTGGGGTCGTATCCTGGAAAACTGATCGACGTTGAAAGTGGTAAGTTTTACTTGTCACATCGAAGTATTTTTATTAATTTTTTAAGTAATTTTTAAATATGTAACATTCTTTTGTTGGTGTTATTTGTATAACAGTAAATCTGTACAAATGTGTTTAATGAAAAATGAAATATCCAGTATTCTTTTTAAGAATATTATGATTATTTAAGTTTAAAAAATTATTTATAATTACAATTTTTAAAACAGAAATTTTTAGAATATGTTTAATATTATTCTTCAGATTATGTTAATTCTTCAAATAACACAGAGGTAAATTCTTCATTATTGTACAAAGAGTGTACAAAACATACTTCAGAAAATTATCATTTGGATTCTATTAAATTAACAAAAATTCTAACGTCTTCGATGGATGATTTGGATGCTCCACAATGGGCAGATCTTTGTGGCCCCAGTCCTCAAGTCTGTTCATTGGATAATTATTTTTTGCGGAGAAATAATGAACTCAAACATGAATATAGAGATAGAATAGATTCAGAATCTCCTTATAACTTGACTTCAAAAAAAATAGATCAAAGTAATGAATACTCTTCAGAAAATGAAAGTATTTTTCAAAAAACGCCAGTAAGAATAATGACTAAATGTAAAAAAAGTGCTAGTTCTAAAAAAAGTAAAGTAAAGGAAACTACTTCTGAAAATATTTTGATGGAGGCTATGAGTAATTTAAAATTGTCTTTTAAACACATGGGAAATGATAAATCATTTAATAAATCATGCTTAATCGATTCTCCAGCATTTAAAACTCCAACTAATAGAGTTACTAGATCAATGTGTGCACATGCTGTTAATTTACCAAAAGATTGTGTTGAATTAAAGGAAGATGCATCTACTGTGTGTAATAAAGGAGATTTGAAACAAGAAAGCAAAGAAAATATTAGTTTAGGAAAAGAGGGTCATGAGAAGAGTAATTCTAGTGCTAGTTTAATGCATGAGGAATCCTCACAAATTAATCTTGAAGTTACTGCAACTAGTACAGAACATGAAATTTCTCATGAAAAATCTGATGCAGATGGGAAAATAGAATTGGAGCAAGTTATTGTAAGTAATGAAAAAATTGAAGTTGATCAAACTGCAAAAAGCAAAATTGTAACAAAATTTGTGTCTGTAAATAATTCAAAACCAAAGATAACGACTTTAACTGGAAATGCTAGGCAAAGGTTAATAAAACGCCGAATGAGTATTACAAATCAGCGTCGTTTAAGTATTTTAAAACCAGCAATATCAAATAAATTTGTAAGCATGGCAGAGGCTATTACCAAATTTCAACGAGCAACACCACAACGTTTTCATACAGCTACTAATGTTAAGACCACTCGAACAGAACAATTGAGAAGAAAGTCATTGAAACTAACTAAAGCGATATCTCCAGCACTTACTTGTAAAAGTAGGAGTCGTCCAGTTACAGCATTAAGTGCTGAAGAAAGAGAAAGATTAGAATTGGAAAAAATACGTAAAAATCAAATAAAAGCTAATCCAGTACGCAAAGATATTTTACAAAAACCTGCTCCACTCAAAAAAGTTGTAAAGAAAATGATTACTAACCCAGAACCTTTTAATTTAACTGAAACAAAAAAAGGACAACCTCCTGCAAAACAAAATCAAGAAATTAAGCGCAGTCATCAAATCTATACAAAAACTGTACCTTCAATAGTTAGCACTGATGACAAAGGAATTGTTGTTAAGGTAATATTAAAATTTTTTAAATTATTGAACAATAAACATTTGTTTTTTTTGTTTATATAAAAATATATGTATTTTATGAGTTATTTATCATCATATAATATTACTTTTTAAGGATGAAGAAGTAACAGGTTTTGGAATCCCATTAGGACCATGCAAACTGAAGAAGAAAAACACAAAAGTAATGCCATTTAGTTTTGAATCTAGAAATAAAGAATTACAAATTAAAAAGGTTGAAAAACTAAAAATGATTCAACAAACCCAACAAAATCAGATAAATAATCAGTTTCATGCTAGACCAGTACCAGCAGCAGTAAAAACACCCATAAATAGACTTCGACATAACAGTGATTCTGGTACCATTAGTAAATTTAAAGTACCATTGAGTAGGTCACTTAGTTTTGAGGAAAGACATAAACAGTTACAGAAAAAAAAGAACGATAAAATTAAGCAATTGCTTGATGAAGAGAAAAAAGCGCGAACTTTTAAAGCCCAAAAGGTTCCAGAGTTTAAGCCAGTTATAATAAGAGGAAGATCAAAAGATAACTTAAAAAAATCATCAGAAAATGTATCTATATTGCAGAATAAGAGCAAAACAAATACTACTGTAAAGTCAATAAATTTTGCAAAGAAACCAATATCAATCCCTTTTGTAGCACCAAAAAAAAATTCACCAATTTCAATTACTAAAACAAATCAAGAAAATGATAATCAAGGTACCGTACCAAAAATTTTACAACCAAAATGTAAGTTTTCACAAAAAAGTGTAGCTGTTCTATCTGAGCTCAACACAGATAAACGAGCAAAACAGCGAAAGCAATTTGACGATTTAATTAAAATCAAGGAAAGAAGAGAAGAAGAACTAAAGAAAAAATTAGAGGACGAAAAAATGGAGCAAGAAAAGGCAGAAAAAATAGAATTAAGGAAGATGACTGAAACTAAAGCCAGGCCCATGCCCGTCTATAAACCTATGCAAATTCTTAAATCAAATAAACTATTAACTGATGCTCATAGTCCAGCCTGGGCAAAACGGAAAGGTTCGATTCATTGACAAAGTGGTTAACTCTTTAGGTTCTACTAAATTTAAGGCATTTTATGATATAATGTATCATCAACGTTAATTTTATGAAAAATATAGTTGTCGAAGTTTCGTCTTTATTTTATGTGCTTATATACTGTAAAGAAAACACTGTGAAGAATATATAGCTTTGCTAACGATAAATATGTATTGTTTAGGTTAATAAAAAATCAATTCTTTTTTTAGTAAATATGAATTGTTTAATAAAGAGCTTTTATAACACGATTTTGTCAAATTCAACAAATGCTATTTGACGCGTATCTGAAGATTTCACGAGATTTTTGAACAAGAATATACACGTTTTTCTTTGTCTTTTAAACAATAATTGAGGCTCACAAAACAAATGTGTCTTAAATTTGTGTCGTTAATTATTTATCATGCAAAAATTGCATACATTTTAAACCCTGATAAAACGCGCTGAATCAAATATACCTCGTACACTCACATTCGCATTATGATACAAAAAATTTTATAATACAGATGAAATACATTAAAAATCGACTTGAAAAACATATTTGGTGAGAAAACAAGAAAATCACCATAATTAAAATACAATTGTTATTAATTTTAAGTTAATGTCTATAGAGATATAATTACAAATAAAAGAATTCATTTAAAGAGTTTTTCCCGCATTAATATTGTGTCTCATGGATTAGGCCGCATTTAAAATTTACAAGAATGTAGCTTATGGTACAAATGCAAAATCTACCATTGGATGGAATTCTTTAGTAATCAATTATTCTTTTTAATTTCGCTTCGATAATCGTTGTAAGCACTGTGATATATTAATATTCTTTTTATTTTAAGTTTCAAGCACAGTTTCAGTTTCAACGATGCCCGAGACAATAAAAAATGTAAACAATAAAAACTATAAAGTCTGTTTTCTTTTTATAAACCTCGAGAACACACAGTCGTAGTCGTTTGTGAATAAATATATCTATAAAAAGATTTGTAGAACATTATCAGCATAGCTATAAGTAAGGAAAAAAAAGGAAAAAGTAGGAAACAGGAAAATGAGAATTAAATTCGCAATTAGTCTTCGGAGAGGTAAAGATTTCTTCACCTTATTCTCGCATAGAAATTCGAGTCCATTTAGACTCACACACATCTTCCTGCTTATCATGCGCTTTTTTTCATTTTTGTTTATTTACATGTTACGTAGTATAAACTCGGTATGCGAGCACATAGAGAACTATCAAAGTTCCTTTAAAAGTGTTGATTTCGCATTTTTTAGTTTATCTAGACGTCGCTGCAAGTGGGAATTAGCTGTTTCCAGTTCTTCAACTCGACCCTGTGATTCTCTAACCTAAATGATGAAAAATTTAAATATAGAATTAAAAATAAATTTTTCTATTTTAAAATTTAATTAAGAGAAATATGTTTGTATTAATTTAAAAAATCCAAAAAATTAGATAATAATTGTGGATACACAGCCAGAAATAACTGTATGCATATCATGTTTAACTTTGATGTAATGAAAAATTAGTTATATTATAATTAGAATTACAATTCGAAATATTATTTAAAATATTTAATTACTTCTCTTTGTAATTTTCTCTTTTCAACTTTCAGCTCATCTTCTGCCTTTTCAGAAGCTTCAGCTGCTGATTTGTAACGAATCACTTGACTCTCCAACCTGGCTACAGTAGCTTGAAGAGTTGACATATCTTGTTCTGCTTTTTGTAATTTAAATTTATAATCTGCCAAAAGCTTATTTGCTTCTCTTTGAGCATCTTCTGAATCTGACAACCCTTTAAAAAATTATATTCATTATAATACTTTAAATTATAAAAAAAAAATGAATTAAAATGTATTTACCTAACACTGAACCTGAAGATCGTTCAGGCCTCATTCGGTTTCTAGCTTCTTCTAATTCTAACCTGAGGTGTCTAATCTCATCCTGAAGTTCTTTTTTTTCAGATGCGAATTTTCTCAGCCGAACATCTGAATAAAAACATTATAATTACTAAATGTTTTACTTGATTTAAAAATTTTTTACTTCAACTACACGATAAATGCTATATATATAATAAAAATATTTATTAAATAACCATTACTAAAATAATTGAAATAACCATTACTGTAAATATAAAAAATAAAAGAAAATTTTAATATAGGATATTTTTATGCAGATACTTCAATTTCACCTAATAACAGTAATTTTAATTATAATGGTTTCTCTTGCTAAGAACATAAAGTATTCATTTACACTATCCCAGCAGATTTAACACAAACACATTAATTTTATTTTTAAAAATAAATTTCAAAAGAGTTTGTACCTACATGTCTATTTACAATTGAATTGTTGTACATATACATTTAAAGTAACAAATACCAAATATATTCCTTTTTTAAAACCTGGTTAGTATTATTTTAACGATAGAATATAAATTTAATTTTAATTACATTATTTTAGAATTTCATGTTGTATAAAGAAAATAAATTTTTATGTAAAATGAATACAGAATAATAAAACAGCTTTCAGAAATAGTTTTGTAGATATTCTGTTGTAATGTAGACATACCTAGAGAGCCTTCTCCAGCATTTTGTAACAATTCTGCTGCTTCTGTACTGACTAGCACTCTTTTTCTACAAACAGGTCCATTTTCTTTTTGTGCTTCTTCTTCACTGCCCTCATCTTCCACAATGACTAAGCCATTTTCCTGTATTAGAGTGTCTCTTTCTAAAAGTTGAGATCTACAAATATCCAGATCTTCTTTTAATCTTTGACTGAGTCGTTTTGATTGATCTGCTTCTCGATTTTTTTCTCTAAGTTCACGTCGTAATTGAGCACTCATTTCTTCAAGTTCTTCTAACTTATCCTTCAATAAATCAACTTGATATCCATAGGAAGACTTTTCATTATCTAATTGTGCATTTGCTATCATAGCTTTCCTAAATTTTTCTTCAAATTCTTTCAGTTCTAGCTACAGATTAAAATAACAAAATAAATCAATTTAATTTCTAATAATATTAAAACAACAAAAATATTAAAATATATAACAAATTAAATATATTATTTAACAATTATTAATAAAAAATGTTGATTTCATCATAATTCATACTCGAAGATCTCTGCCAAGTCCAGCATCTTCTAAAGAATCTTCAGAAGATCGTCTACTTGATTGAAAATTATTGGAATTAGCAAGCAGACGCGAAGCTCTAATTGGATCTGGTGTTACCCTCATTGTTCTGTTTGCATCAGCTATGGGAAACATTGAAAAAATTAAATTATTAAAGTTGTCTTTTCTAAGGTCTTTTATAGTTAACAATAATTATTTACAATATTATTGAAAATAATATCATACCTGTACACATATCGAAAACTCTATCAGCATTCTCTTCAGCTTCTTTCTGTTGCCTTTCCAATTCCCTCATTCGTATCTCTCGTGCCTCTGCTCGGGCTTGTCTTCTTGCAGCTAATCTGGCTTCAGCCTACAATTGTGAATAATATTTAGAACATTTTTTTACAGTAACTAATGTTATTTTATCAACAAAACAAATTCCTTTACAGATGAATAAATAAAATAAATAGATAAACAAATAACTCAAACAGACAAAAACAAAAAATAAACACAAATTTGAAAACATGCACCACATATGAATGTTCGGTGTACCTCTTTAGCAATTTGATCTAATGCTTGATCTTCTGCTGAATGCCTAGTGGCAGTTCGCCTTCTTCCAGCTACAGATGTCTCCATTTTTACTGAACTGGGTAGTATTCTGCTAATTTTTCCTCCACCCTTTTTTATTAAACCCAAAGACACACTTGTCTTACAAAATATCAGCTTCTGTTACACCATTGTAGGACAGCACACTAATGACGAACACAAACATGAAACTCCAATTTTAAACCAAAAAACCATATAATAAAAGAGAAAGATCCCCGAATGTTTTTTAACAATAAAACTTAACAAACTGTTATTAAATAAATTAAAAATAAAATATTTAATATCAATACCGATTCTTATCAGCATTAATGATAACTAAAGATCGCAAAATTATAGAATAATTAACAGATAAACTTGCAAGCGATAAAATATGAGCAGGTAAGCGTAATAGTTAACTTGAGACGATTAAGAACGACGCGTTAAAAAGAGTTGAAAACACGGTGTCGACTCGTTAAGCTCAATTGAGAACGAGGGCTCGTTTTTTATTCTCTCGTGTCGGTATTAGGCGAATTGAAAAGGGTCAAAGAGAGAAGCGGGATACCGGGGCTACAGGAAAGAGACAGAGAACAACGCAAAGTAGAGAAAATTAGAGAGCGAGAGAAAGAGAGACAGAAAAGGGACAGAGAACGATTGCCAAATAAAGCTCGCATTCAAGGAAAACTTGCCATCAATGCTCACCTGCGCGAGAGTACTAAGCAAGAAAAAAAGAGAGGAAAGATGCGACAACTGTGATGGAAAGCGTGTCTATATATGTTATGTGCGAGCTCGATGAAGGTAGAAAAAAGAAAATGGAGACCCATGTATTATTTTCGCAGACTCTCTCCACTCTGCAAAGTATAGCAAATCGTGGAAAACCATCCACGTGGACATAACGATGACGACGTGCATCTCTTGAGGGCTGGTGTTAGAACTTAAGATGAAGAAAAGATAGAAAAAAAGAGAGAGATAGAAAGAGGAAGAAGCAGGCTCATGAGGACGAACTACGTGACGAGGTTATACCTAGATTTCTCTCCTCTCTGCCACCTCCACACCACTCCACACACCTTTTTTGCTCTTCTCCGATAATCTTCTTTCCTTTCAAGAACTCTCCTCTAGCCGGCAACAAGCAGCAGCAGCCTAATCATTCTTTCCATCTCTCCGTTGGTCCCTCAGAAGCGCATCCTCCTCTTCCTCATTCGCGCGGCGCACTGATGTAACGTTAGCCACGGCGGAGGGGAACCTGTCGTTATTGCTCCGTCGGCTCCCGCAGCTTTTCCTCTCGTCACGCGCGATCCAGTGGTCAGCCGCGTTCTCGTAAAATGTTTTTAACGACAGCAGCGGCACTCGAGTAAGGAGATTAGCGGACTCGTACACACTGTCGCGTGAAACGTTCTAGGAGAGACGGACACTCACAAGATCACGTACGCTGAACGCATCATAAACTCTTCGGAGCACACGGGAGAGGCCACACCGAGAGAGAAGACATAAAAATAAACTGCGACACTATAAATACGATCGATGGAAATCGGAGGACGAGTAATTCCGGCGCCTCGTGACACTGGACTCACACATCTGCATCTATCTGCGACGATCTACCAATTTTTAGATTCGCGATAGCGAGTGAATTACTAACTGCCCAGTTCCCAAGTCCTGAATCCAAGGCTCGCGAATCACGATTCACGATATACGTATATATACTTATGCTACTAGCAACTGCTGACTAGTGACATATAATATAGATTCTTTCTATATAATACATACGACAATATTACAGGGCAAGAGAAATAGAGCTAAATGCAGAACTATGGAAATTTTTTCTGCAACCTATGCGCATTCACATTTATAATCGTATAGACACTCCAGCTAGTATGTATAGTGGCACTGGAGCCACTAGTAACTATATTCTGCTACATTCTATACATATATATTTTTATACCTATTTAATCTATTTCCCCTCTTCTGCTTATATACATACGTCTTGTTTTCAGCACCTTTCAAACCCGTCTTCTCATTGATTACGCTAAAGCTACATTTGTCAAGTATTTTTTTAATTTATTATTCATGTTATTTTGTAGATTAGGGTAGATGTTCGTGGAGAAGAATTGTAATAAAAAGAATTATAATTATTCGTTTGCAAATTTATGATCGAAGAAATTTATTTTGATGTGAAGTTTTAATTTTAATAGAGCGCATTGGAATTGTACTATACATATTGTATATGGAATTACTATAATTTAGATTTTGTACATAAATTTCATCAAATACTTTAAACATTTCATTACGCTAAAATAAATGAAGGAAAGATGCTAAAATATCCAATTCAATTATTACATAATTATAAAATGGTCGAAATTAAGAATGTTTAATTAAGACTAATACATGCATAATTCAAATTGAATTTTTTGACAAAAAGAGGCTTTATAATATGTAATATAAAAGAATATATGATTAATTGATTATTCTCACGCAAAATTGAGTACGGTATAGGCGCTGATCAGTTAACTTTTTATCCTGTAGCTTCAGTTAAGTGGTAGTAAAACTGTAAAATATGTTTAACTTTACCTGTTTTTACCTAAAAGCTCGACATTGTATAAAAGTATCTTGTAAATTTAAATCCCGTAAAATTTTAATTATTAAATATGTAAACTGTTCGTCTAACCTTTTATACATTTTTGCATAGTATTGAAATTAGTAAAATTACATAACATTTACATATATATTAATATTGTTTTTTGAAATAATTTTATTTTTAAGTGCGTATCTTTAAAGCTGAAATGATATAGAGCATTATTGTTGTAAAATCGTGATGGAATGCGTAGGCAAGCTTTAAAGTAAGTTGCTGAAACTCACCCCTCATAGGCGGCATGCTATTTTATCAGAGTTGTGCGAGAACAGATGTGACAGATAAATTGGTAATTGATTTAATATCTTTATTTATTTTCATTATTTTATACAAATTTAAATATACAAAAAATCTCCTGAGTAATATATTCAACAAACTCAGACGTATTTTGCTAAGAAATGTGTGCTCATTCCATCTGACACCTATCACGTGTCTAACTGACCAATCAAAACTCGAATACTGTGCCCTTAAGTTGATTGTTGAGCTTCAAGGATCCGTTCCGACCTCGGTCTCAACATATTACTGAAAGTAGCCTAGATAAGGGTATGAACCAGTAGTTTGTTATCGACGGAAAAATTAAAATTATAAACAACCTGGTTTACTTGACTACAAACTTTATCTTTCGAGCTTTATCTATATAAGGCCTTCAGTTTAGACCTCTATTAACCACAAAACCAAGGCTCTTCATAGCATCGGAGTACGGAAAGATTACCAGATCTTCCAAATTAATATTCGAAGAGATCTATGCGAGTACAGAACAATGTCTGAAATCTTTAATGAATTCAGCTTATGAGAACCGCAGCTTTTGTATTCATGCGGTTATTAGTTTTTTGCTTACTTAAAAACCGGCATTATCTGTCGAATACGTCAAATACAAGTACGCAATGTTGTGATGTCATGTATATACAGCTGAAAATCTATGGATCTATTAATTTTCAGTACAAATTATTTAAACAGCAATTTAATGCTTTGATTTAAATAATAGTATGCAAAGGAAAACTCATTAGATCTAAATTTTTGAAGATATTATAGTAATACATATGATCAATTACTGCTGGTACATCTCATACATGATATTTGCATGAAATAATTAGTGTGAATTAATTATTAGAGTAAATTAAATTTATCAACTTTCACTTAAAAAGATATAAAATATTTATTTTAGTTAAATTTATTCCAAAAAGTTTTGGATTCATACAAATATTATTTCGTTTTTGTTTCAAATAGTATCAATAAACCTTTATAATGATTTATAATGATAAAACTGGCAAGACAAAAATTTATACATACAGAGACCGAGACAGAGACTCGTGTACATTGCTTGAAACATTGTTTCATTTGAAAAATTGTATTTCTTTTCCAAAGGCTATATATTTTTCAAGTTTCAATTTTTTATCAACTGCTCAATTATAGTGACAAAGTAAAAAATGTTTGTTTAACGTTTTTAGTGAACTAAAAATTTTCTTAAATTTATTAATTAAAATTTTTTCTGTTTTAATGAATACTTCGTTAGTGTTCGTTAGTGTGTTTTAAACCATTTAAAAATAAAATAAATGATTTAAGATATAATACATGATAAAATTGACAAAGGTCAGGTGTATTCAAGCTGTTTAGTGTTTATCTAAAGTAGCTATGATATAGACCATAGTCAAGTTACCCCGGTCTCCACCGGCTATACGGTATACAACCGGCCACCCTCCGGCATAGGTCTTTACACATATATAAATCACCAGATGCTATATGCCAATCAGCAAAGTCAACGTAAGCTTCGAGTGACAAACAAATTTTTATAGTTTGTTACAAGATTCTGACTAACGCTGTAAATGTTAAAAGTATAATTTGAATATATTATATGTAACTTTTACATTTATTACTTTGAAAATGTTTATTTTAATACAACGATTTTAGAGAAAATATGAGTATTTATAAATTATGACAATATGAACTTCGTAAAATTTAAAGATGTTTTAGCTTGTAGTGCATCAATATGTACAATTTTGCAGTTTCTCTCTGGAATGTAAGTCCCATTATAATTTTAAGCTAACATAACCTTGAAAATTAAAACTGCAAAATAAATAAAAATGAAAATATAATATTGATTCTTATTTTGTCAGGTTGGTGTGTAAAAAATTTGTTAAAAACAAATCAACTGGTGATACTTCTGGATTAGCATTTGTTACCTGTTTTATGTCGTATGATTAAACAAATTTAATCAGGATTGTTATAAAAAGCCATTGTAATTAATTATTATAAATTTTTAGGTGTAGCTTATGGTTATTATATGGCATATTAATTCAAGATAAATCAGTTATGATTGTCAATATATTTGGATCATCTTTACAACTCTTTTACACATTGGCTTATTATGTCTTTTCAGTTAAAAAGCACATAATAATAAAGCAACTATTGCTAGCTTTAACTTTTACTGGTTCAATTTATTTATATTGGCTTAGTGCAGAAGATGTTGCATTAGTCACAAAACGAGTTGGACTTATTAGTTGTGCAATAACTATTTTATTTTTTGCTTCACCATTGACTATGCTTGTAAGATATTAACTTACTTTATTAACAATTATCATCATAAAATGGTTTTAATCTATAAAATTAATAAATATAGGTTTAAAAAAAGTTTGTTTTTTTTATAGGCTCATGTTATAAGAGTAAGAAGTGCTGAAAGTTTACCATTTCCAGTAATTATAACTTCATTTATTACATCAAGTCAATGGTTTTTATATGGCTATATTATTGATGATGTTTTTATTCAAACACCTAATCTACTTGGATGTATATTAAGTGCATTTCAACTCACACTTTTCATGTTCTTTCCAAACAGAAAATCAAATAATGAACTTTTAATATAATTCAGATAAATTAATAGGAAGGTACTTAATTTTAGTAAAATATCATTTTACAAACTGTAGAAACATTAGTAATATGTCTAAATCAACATTTGTAAATTTGTGATATATGAATTTTATAAGCGTGATTATTTGTACATATGATAAAAAATTATAAAAAATGCAAATTTAATATGTATTTTTTCACAATTTAAATATAAGAAACAATTTTAAAAATTCACTCTATTATTATTGCCTTAAAAATAATTTACTTTTTCTTTATTTAATTCACAGTTTTCATTTATGATACTTAATTCATATTTAATTTAATGTTGTTTCTTAAAAATTTCTTTTTCATTTTTATTCTTTGATAAGATGATGAATTAACGATCAAATGTATAAAAAATGCAAGTGATGATATACATAAAATATCAATGATCATATTGTATTGTTCAATCGGTAATGTAGAGTAAAAAACGCGCGAACAAGGTGGTTGTGTGTGTGAACAGAAATTAATTGATGTGTCCGATATTTCTCTTATTAAAATGTAAAAAAATCAGTTTATTTGTTTAAAAAACAATCGTAATGATTTTTTTGTATATCATTAACAGAAAGAAATTGTTTGACAGAGTTGTTACCATTTTTGGAACGAAGAAATCATCATTTGATTAAGTTCCTAACCTCTATAATATTATTATTTATCTCTTTTTCCGTTTAGTAATTGATCCATACATGTATATTGTTATTGCAAAAGTTCTACAATTGCGTCGAAATCGCCAAAATGCTCGAAGGTCTTGTTGCTTGGGTACTCAACAATTACCTAGGCAAATACGTCGAGAACTTAAATACTGACCAACTAAGCATTGCACTCTTATCAGGTAAAACATATATTTTTTGATAACAGAATTACAATACTTTGATTATATTCACTAGTAATTTCTTTTCACATTTATGAATTTACGTATGATTGAATTAGTAAAATATCTTGATATAGTTTTATTTTCGAAGCTAGAGTATTTTTTATTATTATGAAATGATCTCATTTAGCCATGTATTTTAGTAGATATTTTAATGTTTTGTTGATATTTGTCTGCATAACATTAAATTAGTTTTAGATTTGATAAATAATTGTAATATTTAAAATTGATTATTTAAAAATTAATAAAATAATTTTTATAATATAATTTTAAATTTATTACACCATAACATTGCACTAATAATACATAGGTTGTGGAGGATGTTTTTCAAAATTTGACTTTTAGAGCACAAGTAAGAATTAATTATAAATAAAATTAATTATAAATAATGTTTTTTAAAAAAATAGTTTTTGTACTTTAACTTATATTACAATAACAAAAAATCTTTAAATTACAACAAATAATAGTAATTGTACAGTCATTTTGTTAATAGAAATATAAAATTAGAACAAGATGATTAAATTATTAAACAGTGTGAATTTATTATAAATTAGATATATTCACTTATTTTTCTCTTTTCTATCTAATACATACCTATCACATAATAATAATACAGATATCTATAAGTATTTTGTCATTTTCATTTTCTATTGTCATTTTATTGTATACAGTGTGCTAAACCTTATGCAGTATGAATGTTTATAGTTATTAATTTCTGTTTCAAGATAATGGTCACTTTGTTTATAAACATGTTTGATAATTTTAGGAGCAGTTGAACTTGAAAATTTACCATTAAAAAAAGAAGCTTTAAGACACATTGGTTTACCCGTTGAAATTAAAGCTGGTTTCATTGGTAAAGTTCGATTACAGGTTCCTGTTAGACAAATAAGCACAGCATCATGGGTGATAGTAATAGAACAACTTTATTTAGTAGCTGGACCTATAAATTTAGAAGAAGTGTGTATTATTTATATTATATGGTATTAAAATTTTTAATTAGTTAATAAAACTCTATTTATGTATCATGTAGTACGACAGCGAAGCGGAGGAACATGCTATTGTGGATTATAAGCTAAATCGTTTGGAGGCTCTTGAAGCTAGATGGCGAACAGAATCTGAGCAAGGCCCTGGATACTATGCTGCTAGTTATAGTACTTGGGTAAATTACGGTACTTCACTAGTCACAAATATTATAGAAAATTTACAATTAAACATAAAGGATGTTCATTTACGCTATGAAGATACAGTAACTTTTTCCAATGGTTAGTTTATAAAATTAATTTTAATTGTACTTAATTTATAAAAGATTTATTTTATTTAATGTAATTTATATTTTTATGAAGACTGTGGAATAGCGTTTGGCATAACAATAGGTGGTTTGACTGCTCAAAGCTGTGATGCTAGTTGGATTCCTGGGTCAACTTCATGGAACTTAACAGATGCATCTTTCAAATTAATGGAATTAGATGGTTTATCTGTATATTGGAATCAATTGAAAAAAGATCAAATGTTCCATAATTTAGAACTTGGAGATTTAGCAGTAAATTCTAAGTTTAATAAAACATTAAATGTTACTACAATAATATATATTTATAATATTTTATTTATGGTAACATTTTTAGATAGCCATGAGTGAATCAAAGAAACAAAGCAGGTGCTACATTTTATCACCAGTCAGTGCAAAAGCCCATGTTAAAAGAGACAGATCAGAAAGACCACTACGTTCTCCTAATAAACCAAGAATAATAGTAGATCTTTCATTGGATCAAGTACCACTGTCAATCACAAATGTAAGCAAATATTACAATTATTAGTAAACATAAAAATTTATGAATTATAAATAACTTATACTAACTTATTATAATTACTTATTTATTATATACTTATTAGTTATAAATATTTAATGTTCATTTTTAATAGGTGCAATACGAACAAATTGTAAAATGCATACAAAATTTAGATGAAATTGATAGGCAAAGACGACAACGAAGATGTAGACCAAATGCATCTGTGAGTGAAACACCTCGAGAATGGTGGAGGTATGCAGCCTGCTGTTATGTTGGAAGAAAAACTTTTATTTCAAAAATGAATTGGAATGATATTATTGAACTCGGTAAAAATAACGTTATCTATGTTGATGCTTGTGTTAAACTTTTATCAAATCCAACATCAAGTTTGCCACCAAATGTGAAAAAATTAAAAGATCAAATGGAGATTGATCTTAGCTTCGATAAATTAAAAGTCCTACGAGAATTAGGTAAATATGTTTTAAAATAACCATTTTAAATGACGTAATAAAATTTCTTTATTTTTGAAGTATGAACTCAGATTTCTATAAAAATATTCACTGTTTTAATTTTAAAATATTTTATTGTTATAATTCTTTTTAAAATATTTTTTACACATTTTATTTTGTTCATTAAATCTTGGATATAACAAGTTGCAATTATAATTATACAAGTTTGATTTTAATATTGTGAATTAATCTTAATTACTTGATATTTAACTATGCTCAGCAATGACGAAAGTAAGATCTCCAAAACCACCACCAAACGTTTCGAGTTCATCCACTACACCTCAAGCTCAGGGCATATTAGTCCAGTGGTTTCCACAGTGGTGGGGCTGGCAATCTGGTAAAACATCAAACAATAACAACAGTACTTTACCATCACCAGGATCGTCGACCTTTGATGGTGAACTCCTTGATGTATTAGCTGATACGATCGACAATGACACTCTTCTTCGCCGTGATACTGTCTTTGGACTGTTCAATTTTGCTCTATCGAAGGGAGCAATTTCACTATGTATTGATTTAAAAGGAGAATCAGGTGAATAAAAATTTGTAATAGTTTTAGGATTATGTGAAGTTATTCTTACACTAGTAATTGTAAATACGCTTGTATTAATTAATCTTGTATAAAAAAGTTTATCTTTGGTTTAAGTTTTTTTATCGATCAAATTTTTAAAAAGATATGAGGAAAAAATGTATACTAAAACAACATAAAATATATCACTAAATTAATTTTTTTTTGTAAATATAACAGAAAATTTAATTTTTCAGAAAAAACGGCTGTAACAAAGACGGTCATGGAGTTGCAATTCGAAAGAGTTCACTTAAGCTATGAATCACGACCGCGTTCAGGTTCACACAAATTTTCTATAAGTCTTGGTGCTCTCTTTTTGCATGATTATTTCACAGATAATTCAACCTTCCCTATACTCATTCAAACTCAAACTGTGGGAACTTTGGGTTCGTCTTCGCATTTACGTAGCTCAGATCGATTGAACAATCAACTACCACAATCTCTTTTTGAACTTGTGTACGAAAAGAAACCACTGCATCTAAACGTCGATCATTCACTTCTCGTAAATTCACGATCCCTTGATGTCGTCTACAATCCTTTGGCAATGAGATGGCTTATAGATTTCCTATGCGAGCCGCACAGATCGGATGACAGCAACAATCAACGATTACAAGCAATGAAACGTAGAACTCGACGTCAGCTAATGAAGAATTGGGAACAAATATTAGAAGGCGATTCTGTAATTAGATCTTCTTGGGATCTGCAGCTAAACATTTCTGCACCTCAGATTTTGTTAGTAGAAAAGTTCACCGATACGAGTGCTGCAGTAGTGGTTGTAGATTTTGGCAGATTACATTTGTCGAATAACGCAACGGCAGCGGCTACAATAACAAATCCGAGATATCTTGTATCACCTACAAATGAAATTAATAAAGCAGATGATGAAGAAGAAAACGAGATGTTTGAAACACCTTGTTCAACTCCACCGGGCAGCGAGGAAAGTGGTTCTGTTCCAGAGATTCAGGGTTTGTCCGAATCCGTGCTTCACAATAAACTTTACGATCATTACACTGTTGATTTATCTGATCTTCAAATACTCGTTGGAAAAGCAAAAGATAATTGGAAGCATGCAAGGACGAGAGGAATGTCGAGTCTTCACGTATTAGAAAGGTTTGTCAAATCAGTTTCTTAAAAGAGGAATATACTATTTAGTTTCAATGTACAGATATTACAATAGAAATATTTAATTAATAATCAGTACTTTCTTAAACAGCAAAAATTATTATTATATTTTAAGTAACGTTTGCTTTTAATAGATTCAATATATCATTGCAAATAGAGAGGAGAGTTCTGACAACAGCTGATCCTCACTTTCCTTCAGTGACAGTTTCCGGTAATTTACCAAGATTGGTTGTACATGTCAATGAACAAAAGGTTGAGTCTATAAGATCAATGTACCATTTATTATGGAGTTTGTCAAGTAATTCTCCAATTGCGACAACAACCAATGGGATTTATGCACATGAAGTACCCAAAAGCCCAAAGAAAGAGGAGAGTAATGATAAAAGTCTAAATCATGCAATGATGATACAATTTATAGTTGATCAAATGACATTCGAGTTACAGTCTAGAGGGCGAAGTGTAGCCGAACTTCAAGTAATTTTTTTAATTTAGTTTTTTATTTGTTACATTAATATGTGGCCATGTATATGTTGATTTAAGATAGATTTAATAATTATTGTGGATTGAATATTTCGAAATCTTTATACCTGCATTACATTGTTGTTATAAGTTGTTCTTCTTGCAAAAATATAATACAGTAATAATTAAAATTTAAAAAATTTCTAGGTATCAGGTGTACAAGTAGCTCTGAGTAAACGCCCAGCAGACTTGAGTGCTTCGCTCTCCGTACACGGTCTCTTACTCGTAGATGCTCTCCAAGAATTTGGACCTGACTTTGAGTTACTAGTGGCCAGTCACAAGCACGTTGGCATGGATAGTGTTTCCGGTAGTTTGCGCGATTCCGAACCAACCTCACCTGTATCCCCTGTATCTCCAGGCTCGCCCGACCCTGCCCAACCTCGTCGTCTCACTTCCCCCGTCGCTTTGAACCACGCCTTATCCACCCTGGCACATCACGATCCTAAAACGCCGTTCTCACTGAGGACAGGTTCCTCTATAACTCTCGAGCACTTAGACTCTGAGGCCCTGATCGTCATCGAGGTGATGTTTGTAGACGAGCCCTTCGAGAATTTACGAGTGGCTAACATTCAGTTCAACAATTTGGATATTATAGCAAATCAAGAAACAATCGTTGAACTTATGGGTTTTGCGAGAAGATTATTCCCCTCCAAGAAAAACAAATCAAGAAAGATGGAGCGGTATGAGTCTTTGACGAGTTTAACCGTCGAAGGAAAGGCAACAAGAACTGAAGTTACCTTTGATTTCCACAGACTGAACGTGTTGCTTTTAAGAGCTGTCATGCAAGATAGTCATTTAGTAAGTTTTTTCAATTTCAAAAATTATTAACGCTTATTTTTAATAACGTTGTTTAAACTTGTATGCTTAGAACATTCTTTATCTATAAATTATGGAAGCTGTTAATATCAAATTGTTTGGAATAAAACTAATATGAATGCGTCGGTTTCGTTTAGGTGGGTCAAAAGATTGCCACAGCAACAATGTCCGACGCACGAATACAGGCGACCATAGCCGTGAACAATTCGATCTCAGGTTCACTGGGTGGCCTACAAATCCTTGATCAGACTCTTACTGGTAAGACTCATCAACGCATAATTAGTGTGGGTCGTGATCCTATAGCAGAAGCGCCGAATGGATCTCGGCACCGGTCCCTCGATCAGTTTGCTAGTATGAGCGGTGCTTCGGCGGACCAACCTGAGGCCTTTCGCTTCCTAGCGAATCGCAGTTCTCGTCAGAATCCAGATGCCGATGCTCCGGAGACGTTCGTTGATATCAGTGTGCGCATCGGTAGCGTTTGGTATACCCACGCGCCCCACCTCATATCCGAATTGCGCTCTTGTGCCGACGAATTCAAGCAGTACCTGAGCAATCTAGCTAGGCATATTGGTGCGGCTGCAACGGATATGGCTATTGGCCTGGTTAACGCCGAGGAGTGGACAATACCTCAGCGTAAAAGACTGCCGAGCATTTCCATTGACGGAATGGAGTTTTCGGCAAACCTAGTGTTCAAACTTGACTTAGTCCTCGACAGTCCAGTTTTGGTGATACCTAGATCTTCGCAAAGCCCTCAGGTCTTCGTGGCACATCTCGGCACTATGTCCCTGCAGCATGAACCTCCAACATTTGGTTTAACCAAACAGAGGATCAACCTTGAAGTCAAGGATATGAACCTTCACTCGCTTGATGTCTCAACGAAGATAAACCAGGTATAATAGAAATGCCATAAGAATTTAATCTTTATGTGAATATAATTTTAGAATTCGTCGTACGTGATAAAGCTCATATGTAATTATCATTTAGGATTTAAGTTTTATTCAAATTTAAAATATTTGTTCTAATTGTTTTAAAATATTGAACTAATATTTTATTATTTATTTAGACGGGTCAAGGCAATCTACCCCTAAGAGCCGAGGATATGTACTCATGTAAAGAAAATGGAAAGCCCATATTGCATGACACCTTATTAAAAGTGACCCTTGAAAGGGATATTGGAAGTCGTAGCCAGAGTCCTGAATTTCTGTTTGAAACAGAAAACTCACGAGGTACGGTAGAGGTTCGTGGAATTGTGGTAACTCCACTTAGAGTTTCTTTATCTCGAGGACAATATGAGCAACTTATGGATACGATTCATAGACTCTTCTCAGTTCATACTGCTGCAACCGAGCCAGTCATTCCAAAACAGCAAACGTTATTGAAGACGAACATTCAATACGCTGGTGGAAAGTAAGTTATCTAAAAAGCGTCTTTTTTTTCAATTAATAGATTTTTTTAATTTTAATGCTCATATTTAACAGCGAGAACGGCAATTTATCTTATTCGGAAAAATTTGATTTGCCTATAAAAGTTCTCTTTGAGCTTCCTATTCTAAGCATTGAATTACGTCAAGAAGGTAGACTTGAACAGCCTTTGGTTGAGCTCTCTATGAGAGATTTTTGCGCCAAATATGAAAAGCTTCAACGAGGAGAATCTACGACTCAAGTAGCCCTCCGTTCCCTACTAATGGAAGACCTATTATGTCCTGTGGGCTCTCGTCATCGCTATATGATGCAATCCTCTGCTCCTTCTAAAGTCAGGCTTTTATCAGGTACGATGATTAAAATGTTTTAATTGTAATGAAGAATATTTTTATAACAACCATAAAATATTCACAGGTGTATCGCGCTCTTGCCCGGATCTTTTGTACAGTCGCATGCTCAGAACCTCCACATCAATTCGAGGCAGTCTACCCGATCGTCTTGAGACGGACACCTTATACGGAGCTGTGCCTGCACATTGGCGACGACAGCCGATATCCCTGATGGAGACTCCTAACACGCCACCTCCATCTCCAGGAGCAGCAACACTCGAAGAAAATCTCGTCTTGATCAGCATCACCATGCGCGAGCCCGAGAGCGACGATGCGTCTCAAGTCCATCACAAAAACGTCAGTGTCGATTTCAACTGTCTCGATCTTATAGTCAGTGTCGAATCTTGGATGGTAGTTCTTGACTTTCTGGGCATTGGCTCTCCAAGTTCGGATCTCGTGTTGAACACCGATGCTCCCAGTTCGTTAGCAATGGACAAAATTGATGGCCAATTGCCACACGAGCTGCCCGTTTACTCCGAAATTGAAATTGAAATCAACTCTCTAACGCTCGTTCTTACACAGCCCGAGCGCGAGATCGCCCGTGCCAATATATCCAACGCCAACATGCACATAGTTAAGACTGAAAGTACAAACAAGGTATCGGGCTCCCTTGGCTCCATGTCTCTCCTCGACTTGACGCCACACGGCAGATTCTACCGAGAGCGCTTCCTCTCTTCGGGCAGGAAGGCCTTGAACTTCCAATACTCCAGCTACGTCGACTCGGAGAAACGCCCTTACGATGCCCAATTGAAGTTACAGATGTCGGCGGTGCACTATGTGCATACGCAGCGCTTCGTAGCTGAGCTTCAGGCATTTTTCGCTCACTTCTCTCAGTTACGAACCGTCATGGCGAATTTGCGGGCCGGCGGAAGTGCTGTAATAAACGTCAACAAGAGAAGCACTAGATTGTCTTTGGTACTACATGCTGGAGCTCCTGTTATCCTGTTGCCCGTGAGTTCAAGATCCGAGGAGATGATATTGTTGGATCTTGGCGAACTCTCAGCGCGTAACAGTTTTGTATTCTCTAACGTTAATTCCGACTGCTTACTAGACACTATGAATCTAGACTTAGTTAACATGGACGTATATGCAGCAAAGAGATTTGGTAATAGTGATACTAATGTCTCTACCGAAGACGAAGACAGCTTGTTGATTGGTGGATTCGTTGTCAAGAAAATAGGACCTTCATTACTTACGGAAAAGTGTCACCTAAAACTTCGAATCGAAAGAAACTTAGACACGTATCTGAGCCGGAATATACCGGACGTAAGCATTCACGGAACATTATCCACGATGGACTGTGCACTGGATCCCTCACAGTACATGCTTATTAGAGGTTTACTATCCTATAACATTGGCGAGAATCTGGACGATCTACGAGCTTTCATGCAGCAGACTATCGAATATTCAATGCCAAAGATAGACTTTGATGATAAAGCGTGGACGTCATCTTATATTAGTCTAGAACTAGTCAATGTTACTCTTAAACTGCATCCGCACCATGGCATAGCCGCTCTCGCCTGCGTAAATTTCATCAAATCCAAACTGATTCTGGATTCATTGAGCGATGGCTCACAAGACATCGATCTTGTCTCTAGGGAGATTTTAGTTATGGACACACGATTCCAAGATGAACCAGTTAACAGGCGCTCCAATGTTTTTACAAGCATATTGCAGCCACTGAGTGAGAGCTCGTCATCGGACGATCGCGTTCAGGCAGAAGTACATCATCGAAAGCGTAAGAACTGCTCGGCTACAACGATTCTTCTACATAGTATGCGTCTGACAGCCATTCTTGATTGGTGGGAAGCCGTGAGAGATTTTCTCATTCTTAATTCACCTAAGCCAGAGCCTGTGCAGATTGGAATGGCGCCTGTTGTTACATCTCAGGAGAACGAAGTCAGTCATCAAAATACCTTACCTTTTGAATTGAAACTGAATATCACAGATTCGGAGCTGGTTATTGTCGAGGACACGTCTATGTGGGATACAAATGCTGTGATTCTTAAAAGCACAGCCGTTCTCGCTTACAGATCCAATCCGCAGAATGGAGAGAAGCCAATGAGCTGCAATCTTTCACATTGCGAGCTTTTCTCTTGTATTTTAGGATTAGGTAAGTGGGAATTCAATATTACTGTAATCTAGTTATTATTTATTATTATAGCAAGAATGTTGTAACTTGTTATGATTTAATAATTTCAAGACCTAATAGAACATATGCCCTTTGCGACAAGTTGCTTTTTTACACAAGTATATAAAAATGAATTTGTAACGATTAATCAATAAAAACTTTTTATTTCCACACATTAGAGGAGGACACAGCATTGTCCATCATTGACCCGGTAGGTGCAAGTCTCGAGCTGACGCAGGAAAAATGCTTGGAGATTCATCTTCAACCATTGAGCGTTAGACTTAGCTATCACGATGTGAACATGTTTTCGCGAATGTTGAGGTCCCTGCCGAAGCAGACTCTCTTGGCTAAACAGAAGTTATCAGTAAGCGGTGAACAGCCAGCTAATGCTAAAAGTCATGTAATCAAGCTCTCAGCTCTGGGCTTCACTGAAATCGATTGCGAAACAGCTCTTGACAAATGTAATGGCCATCTCGACGACGCAGCGCTTTGGTTAACTCAAAATGCCATACCAAATACTGAGAACGTTGTTAACAGTGAAGATTTCCCGTTAAGGGTAATATAGATTTTTCATAAAAAACTTACTACAATATTGTATAAGTCTTTTTTAATTAAATTTCTTTGCAATTTTATTTTAAACTGAATATAAATTTAAGGCACATATTTACTTTATGACCGTATTTTAATGTAGGAGATTGTTTTGGAAACAGCATGTCTAAAGATTTGCATCATCGACGACTGTAGAGATGCGGATGTACCGTTATTGGAAACAACATTTCTTGATTTGTCATTGAGGCAAGAATACTGTGGTCCTGGCGAAGTATCATCTACTTTTGGTGTATACTATTATAATCGCGTACTCAGCGGTTGGGAACCATTTATTGAGCAGTGGCGTGCTTCTGTACAGTGGGAACAAACTCTTTCTAGTTCACTGAGTCCCAAGCGGCTTAGGATCCGAGTGGATTCCCAGGACTCGGTAGACGTTAATATCACTTCCACTCTTGTAGAGCTTGTTACATTAGTCAAAGAGAACTGGACTCAAGATTATTATTTGCTTTCCGATAACAATAAAAGTATACAAATATAATTGATTGTCATTAGAATTAATGAATATTAAATATTCAATAACTACTTGTTAATTACTGATTCTTATTATTTATTACAGATAATAAAAACTATAGAAGGAGGTCGCCTTTTGTTCCGTTTGCTTTAAAAAATGAAATTGGCTCAAAAATTTGGTTTAAGACTTTAATTGCTACAGCTGAAGATGATAAAATTATAGATAGAGAATCTTTCAGAAACAACGCTCTTCAAAAAGATGATACTTGGCTAGAAGTCGCAGTTGGCGATACTGTACCATTCACATTTGAAAACCGAGGAAAATTAAGGCATCATAGTACTCATATAATTAGAAGACATCAAATAGCAATAATTGTTGAAGGTTGGAAGGTGGTGGATCCAGTTACTGTGGATCGAGTAGGCATATACTTTCGACATGCACATGTTGACTTTAAAGGATCCGAGGTATTTTAAATACTATAATTCCTACAAAGTATTAATTTGTAATTGTAATCATTAAATATTTTTTATATTTCTAGATGATATCAACAAAAGCTAGAATTGTCTTTAATGTAGAATTAGAGGGATCAGCAAGAAAGTTAGTAACTGTCAGATCAGCTTTACAAGTTGTCAATAAATTAAGCTATAAGATTGATTTAAAATTGGAAAAACAATTGGGTTATTATGGTTGTAAGTATACAATAAGTAATTCCATTCACAGATAAATGATTTTAAATAAATTAGATTTGTTATGCTTTTCTTTTATATAATGCATTCAACAGATCTTTAAATGTAGTCAATCGATTAATGTTATTTTTATAAAATATTTTAAGATTCTCCAACATATTCATCTACTTTTGGCAGCAGAATTTTACAAGTTCCAGCACAGTCAAAGATTTCGATACCATTAACTCATACAGATGTGCAAATGTATTTAAAACCTTTGCACCCAATTAACCCATATCAATATTGTATTGAACCCATCGACTGGACATCCGTTAAAAAACCTTCCGAAGTTGTAGAAATACAAAGTACTTGCAAGACGAATCAACAAAATCTATTCAGAATCTGTGTAGCTATAAAGAGACATAATTATCCAAGAGATAGTTTACAAACTTTCCCAGGGCATACTATATCCATTCTTGCTCCTATCACTCTAACAAATCTTTTACCGCACGAATTACTGTACTCTGTAGGTTCGGAAAATGGTAGAATTTTAGCAGGAGAATCTGCTGATTTACATAGCTCAAATTTGAGTGATCAATTAGAAATAAAGATACAGCTTGATGGATATCCAGGGGCTGGAATCGTTAGTTAAATATTTTCAATTAGTTAAACGTTTAATATAGCCATTTTACAATTTGTTGACCATATTATATATTTGTTCTAGTTAAATTTGCCTCAAAATAGTAGTTCATTCACTGGAAGAATGCGCCTCTCCGATTCTTCGGGTAGGATTTTATTTATTCATGCAACAGTACTAGTGGAGAAAGGTTCTGGTATGAGAATAAATATTACTGCTCCATATTGGATAATTAACAAGACAGGTCTCCCACTTGTATTTAAACAAGAAGGTGCCAGCTGTGAGTTTGCTGGTCAATTTGAAGAACATGAAAAAGCTAAGTCTTTGACACCTCTGCTTTTTTCATTCAATGATGTAGAAATAATTGGAACTCTCGCTGTGCGAGTAGGTACAGGTGTTCATCCTAATGGTTCACCTCAGTGGTGTCAGCATTTCCAGTTACGACCAGGAGTACAGGTAAAATTTCGATTTTAATAAACAAACGAATTAGACAATATAAAAAATTGATAACGTTTATTATTTGGTTTAGGTCCATAGGTTAAGAGTTCAATTACGCGACGGTAGACCAGACATTGTTTATTTAATTGGTATCGCCACACGAGCTGCAAGAGGACGATATGCAGCAACCACTGTTGTAACTTTATCCCCAAGATATCAATTACATAATAAATCTTCATGTGTATTAGAACTCGCACAAAAATGTTTCACAACTACGGTTGTATGTATAATTTTCTTTACTTTGACATAATTACTTCAATGATACAAATTTATTCATCAAATTCAATTTAATATCCAGACACACTCAGACGCGCAAGCAACTTATATAACTGCTACGCTAAACTGTCACATGCCTTTTCATTGGCCACGTCTCGATAAAGACGAACTACTCTGTGTACGTATGGTTGATGTTCCAAATTGCTCATGGTCTGGAGGAATAATATTACAAGGAAACCATTCACTTACAATTAATGTTAGAGATACTTCTGGACAAATGTACTTCCTAAGAGTTGATGTTGTTCTTCAAGAGAGTACATATTTTATAGTATTCACAGATGCTGATACTATGCCACCACCTATAAGGGTTGATAATTTTTCCGAAGTTCCTTTAATAATCAATCAAGTTAGTTATTTTTAAATTTTCTAAAACATTTATAATTGATTATATATTATTTAATAAATTTAATATGATTTAAGGCTTCTGTGCCAGATAACTTGCAATGGACTGTGCGTCCACATTGCTCAGTACCCTATGCATTTGATGAACCAACCCTATCAGCTGGTCTTGTAGTAACAGCTCCTGGTGGGGTAACAGCGTCGTATGATTTAAATGTACTTGCAGAGTGTAGAGGACTGACATATGAAAATTTTATTTACATAGCTTTTACGGGTTAATACATTAAAACAAAATTTCAAAACTAAAAAATGAAAAGTTTAATTGTTTCAAACCTTTTTAACGAGTATTCTCATTTTAAGGAACCTTTAAAACTGATGGTGATCTTGGAACTGGTGAAAATAATTTAGATCCATTAGATGTCGAAACGCAACGTTTAGTTTTAGAAGCTGGACCTGGAGGATGGGTTGCACTTCGCAGAAAGCAATATGGAGCTAGATCACAATTATGGCGAATGACTGGTGAAGGCCAATTACAGCATGAAGGTGCAGTAAGATTAGATTCATTATTTATTATTTATCATTATTTGTTATTCACTCAGATTTACTATAATTCATATGAGTCTAAAATAATAATTATTTTGTGGGGAAAAATATAGAAGCTTCTTGTTTTTTAAATTATTTAGACCTGAAAGACTTGTTTCAATTCTTTGCATATGATAAGTCTTGTAGTCATATATTGGTTAGAAAATGCTTTTAAAAAAATTTGGATGATGCAATTTGTACTCTCCTGTGGAGAATGTTTGTTTTAAAAGACACTCGTCGATAAGTCGCTTGAATCAAATACCATTTAAAAAAAATATTCATCAAAATATTAAGTCAAATACCATTTTTCAAAAAAAATATTTTTTGTAATTTATGTTAATGCTAATTGAATTAATTTCGTTTTATTTTTTTTAGGTTCTAGCCCACCCCGTGATAAGCACAGTCGAATACCAGATACGGTATTAGTTCTTGATATAGCTGGTACTGCTCCACAACCATTTACTTATTGTCCATTAGCATTGAGGAGACCGGATCCTAGGCGCAGATCCACTCAAACATGGCGCTTTATGGACGATGGACGATTATGCTGTGCGCACGCTAATATGTGTGTACAGTCCAAAGACGGATTTATGGGTTTACAAGAAGGTATTAATGATCATACATAATTTATTATATGAGGACTGTTTGAAGCATGAATTTCTCCTTAATTCTCTTTTTTGTTAAAAAGTAGATCATCTTAAAAATACTTAAAAGTACAATAAATTATACAGAGAAGTAACAATTCCTTTAATTCTGATGCAATCAACCTAATCATTGCAGTGCAATAATTCTGTTTTTTATTTTATTTTTCATGTGCATATTCATTTTATTATTTCGTGTTTTGTTATACATTTCCTCAACAAAATTTAAAACTATTATCTTAGTACTGACGTTTAATGTACATGCATTATAAATAAATGATAAAATCGTAATATTTTTACTTTAAAATTTTGTGTATATCAATCAAACTATCGCTACTTCCGCAAAATAAAGAACATATGAGAAAACTCTAAAACTACTGAATGTTACAGGCGGCAGAGTCGCCCATTGGCAAATGTGTACGTATATATACGGAATTTATGGTATAATAGTGCCATATAATTTTTACCTTTCTTTTTCCCTCTTAATTAGTAATTTAATAAATTTGAGCGTCAAGTACTAATTTACTTTTATCTATAAACAAATTTAATCACATTTTTCACATTCATTAGCTTTTAGAAACACATTTACAACCATGCACGTATCTGCTATAAATTAGTTGCTGCAATAAACTATAACATTTTGTAACTTAATAATATAGTAATACTGATACAAAATATGTATTTATTTACATTGTATATAATCTTTGAACTGGGTTTTTTAGGCTTCAATAAAATTAAATGTACACGCTACTATGAAACTACATGTATATGAATAGATTTAAAAAACAATTCGATCCTGTCAAATTGTTTAAAATAATTTATAAATTTTTCTTGTATTGATCACAAGACGAAATTTAATTAAACAATCGAAAACTTATTAACGTATCAATAAATGCTATTGAACTATTTCTAGGGAGCGAGGCAGTTCTAGGACCACAAACACATTGCAGTCCACCTCCGATTGAACAAAAAGTGGGAAGACAACGGCTTCGACCTGGCTCTGGATACTTGTCTGTACGAGTAACAACGGATGGACCAACCAGAGTTTTACAAATTTTGGATATCAAAGAAAGAGTTAGAATTATAATTGAATATACTATAAGAGTAGAATATTATTTTTAATTGAGTAAATGTTCTCTTTAATATGGTTTGGGCAATTTATTTCAATACAACATTTGCGCTATAAGTATAGTTCTAAAAGTTGAGGGGAATCATGAAATTTCACTTAAACTTTGATGTTTTAGATAGATTTCAATATATTTAAAAAGTTTATCATTTAGATTGATTTTTTCCAATATTTACAAAATTTTTATTTTACTTTTCTTTAATAGAAGAAGATGTTTGCGCTACTTGAAGAGCGAGATTGGTCTAACATTTCAATAACTCAACGGCCCAACCAAGTTCAAACAGAGATTATCAATGCTGACGCTCGTGAGCTTCATTTAAGCGTAGATTTGCCTGTTGGGCTGGGGTTGTCGATTGTGTCACGTCGGCCTGCCGAAGAACTTATATTCTCGCGCTTTGCAGGAATTACTCTAGATTTTGTGAATACGCCCGCGAGTCAAAGCCTTGAATTAAGCGTTCGTGACGTACAAATTGATAATCAGCTTTTTGACTCTCAATGTTCATCTGTGCTTTATATATCCAGGTAAAAGCTCAAAATTTGTGTTAATGAGTTATCACCTAACTTTTTTTTCAAACTGAAGTATAAAATATAAAAATTAAAGTAAAACAAAATAATTTTTATTATAGAAATTCACGAAATGAAAATGATTCAAAGCCTGCAATTCATGTAGCAGCAGAGAAATTGCCTTCGAAAAATCAGAATGCAGAAATCTATAAACACCTTGTAGTAAGCGTAAAACCAGTGTGTGTTCATCTCGAGGAGCGTCTTATTCTTAAACTGGTTGCCTTTGTTGGAGCCGGTTTTCTGGAACAAGAAGCACCGGTTGACGAGAATGATTTTAATGCCAAGCGTTTTATATCAAATGTCTCTGCTGCACATGCTAAACGCTACTATTTCGCGATCTTAAAACTGGTGCCCAGTCAGGTGGAACTTAGTGTCCTTACCACAACGAAGTTACCGCCACACCTTCAAGCTGTCAAACGTAAACTTGGATTAACTCTTATAAAGTTCGAGGATGCAACGATTGAGTTAGAACCTTTTATTAGGAAACATCCATTTGAAAGCAGCCAATTTCTTGTACATTCAATAATCAAGCATTATAAGGATGTAAGAGCGAGTTTTGGTCTTAATTATTATTCTTGATCTAAATTTAATTTGATTTATTTTTCATTTTTTGAGTAAATAATATGTATGCTTTAGGAACTCAAATGGCAAGCAGCAATCATTTTAGGATCGGTAGACTTTTTGGGTAGTCCACTAGGTTTTGTTAATGATGTAACTGAAGGTGTATCAAGTTTTATAAAAGGAGGAAGTGTCAAAACGCTTGTCAAAAATGTTACTCATGGATTTTCTAGTTCTGCAGCAAAATTAACAGAATCTCTTTCTGATGGATTTGGTCGAGTTATCATGGACGAAAGATATGAAGAGACAAGACAGAAAATAAGATCTAATACTATTGGAAGTAAGGATCATTTAGTTGCGGGCGTTAAAGGATTGGGATTAGGATTATTAGGTGGTATGTTTAGTATTTTTACGCAAACATACGATGGCGCTGCAAATGAAGGTTTTCCAGTAAGTTTGTGTAATGACATAAATATAATAAATCAAATTATTGACTTTGCAAGCAATTCAATATTTGCTATTTATTCGTAGGGATTTTTTTCGGGACTTGGAAAAGGTATTGTAGGAACAGTAACAAAACCTGCAGTTGGAATTCTAGATTTTGCATCAGAAAGTGCTACCGCTTTACGAGAAAGTAGCAGAAGGTATATTTTGATTCCGATACAATTTCAGTTCATATAATATTTTTAATCTGTTTTTCTTTGTTGCAGTGCTCATAGGCAGATACCAAAGCGTGATCGGCTTCCGCGAGTAGCAAGTGGGCCTGCTGGCTTATTACCAAGTTATAATTCACAGCAAACGGAGGGTCAAGAGTTACTTCACAGTATAAACAATCGAGATTACTCTGAATTATTTGTCGCTTACGAGTGTTTACGAAGTGGCTCGGATAATCTTAAAGTGCTTGTATCAAACGAACGTGTTATAGTTATATCTGGAGGTAGTAAAGGTATTGTTACAGAGGTCAGCTTGGCAGACCTATTACATTGTCAACCAACACATCGCCTCGAAAGCAACAGTACAACACTGCATTACATTGAACTTACATCGAGAGCAGAGTCTGCAGGCGCTGTACATTTTGATGGACCAGAGATTTTGAGAAGGCCTAAAGTACGCTGTGATAATGAAGACATTGCTAAATGGGTATGTTTACATTACCTTATAATGTTATAAAATTATTATGGATAAACAGTTTTTACACATAACTTAGCACAGATTATGTAATAATATTTAATATTTCTTTATTTATTATAGGTTTCTAGACAAATAAATTATGCCAAAGGAATGCACGAAGAACGACGTTTAACACTAACGTCATCTGATAACATGCTTGATGATATACAAAGTTACAAATAAGTAGAGAAAATTATAGTTTTATTCAAGTGAAAAAGTTTTTGTACACTTGGGTAAATTATTTTTGTTGTTTTAGAATATTTTAATGTTATTGTTGTAGCGAAAAATAGATTGGTTAAATTTTATTACTTATATTTAATGGTTAAATAATTGATTATAAGACTGACGCTACAAACAAACAATGAGTGTCACAAAATTTGAGTGCCATTTTTGTTATGCGCATTTACATACACACGCATGCGAGTGCTTGACACTCTTTTGACCAACTTGAGTGATTTATGTATATATTGTACAGTGTGAATCCGTTATCGTTAAAAAATTGATAAATGCGAGAAGTTTAATCTGCCTTATTCAAAGTACCTAATTATTCAATGTACACATACACCAAAGTTATTTAATTTCTGTATATTAAATAATGTCGTATTTTATCACACAACTACAATTCGATTGTATATATATGGTACAGACATTTTAAAAAATAACCAGGATTCTTAATGGAGTAATGTAATTATTATATTTGTTGTACTGTAAATTAAAGGTGCTTTTTATTAATAAAAGAAGTCTTGAATATTTTGAAGATTGTGTTATTAATTTATATTCTAATATATACATTGGTACTGTAGAAAATGGATAAACGTCATAATTGGCGATGTTAAAATTTGCGTAACTTTCCCTTTTTACTAATTAAGATTTCTGATTAATTATTAAATATACATTATTACCCAAAACGGATAATAAATATTTTGAAAGTAAAATATGATTTTCCCTCGCTACTTTTAGAAGGTAATACGGTACTTTTTGATACATTCTTTTGAAATATTTCATATTAATCACAGTTTTTACACAAAACAAATCAATTCTTTCTTGAATTAAAGGCTAGCATAGACTTAGTATTTCTAATGTTTAAGACCGTACAGTTGTTTCTCGATTAATATCAAAGATAAAAGCCATCTGTCTCATCCTATATTTATGCCCTTTTCTTCAGAGTATCCTGTATAGAATGACTGAAGATCTTTACGTGGTACCCCGCCAGAAACATAATTGAAATCAATCGCGAGCTTCGTGTATCGAGTCGTGCATAACTTAGCATGGACGAGCGACTAAAAACACATTAGGAAGCACAAATTATTCTCATTCCAGCTCAGCTATTTGGAGTTCGGACTCCTCGTTTCCAATAGTGAATGACAATCCTACGTATTCCTACGCTTTAGTCCCACATATCTTCTTCCCTGTACTCAATGAGGTAGTGTAGTCACGTTAAAATTAAAGTAAAAGCATGGTCTTCAAATATTTTCATATATCAATAACGTGCAAAAGATGACGTAACATACATAAATTTAAACTGATTATTTTTAAATTATGACAAGCTGCGGAGAGACTCCCTGTAAGGCAAAATCGCACAATTTTCAAAAGTTTGTAAAATATTTGAGTCTTATATACTCTCCATCAAATACAGTTATCTTAATCGAGTGAATTTTCCAGCGAATAGGCAGACTGGTTATTCTCGAAAACAAAACACTCAAACTGCTCTTCTAAGAATCACAAAAGATGCAAGAAAAGTAAGAGACAACAAAATGATCATGTTTTCATTCTAGTCATATTTTTCGACCTCTTCGAAGTATTTGACATGATTCCTGATAATCAACGTAAATTAAAAAATTAAGCTGGATAACTGCAGAAAGTATAGTTGATAGATAGCGAAAGAATTAGTTAACTCATTATTATAGTGCTAAGTATCCTTCACAGAAGTGTTCCCAATTATTATTTAATTATTAATCCCTTTTATTTTTTAATTTTCGTATTATTCGAGTTACCTGGAATCCTCTAATTTTATATGTATGTGTTATTTTTATAGATAATTTCTAAATTTACTTAGGCTACCCTCGTAAGAACATACAAGTTGCTGCTGTTAGTTATTCAAGTTGATGCTTAAATCATGGATTGAAACTTAATATTACAATAAACCGAGACTAAAACGAAGGTTATGTACTCTTGGATATGTGTTATCTATTAACATCAAGATCTAGATCCTATAAATATTTATAATAAGCCAATTTTCTATGAATCTCATGTACTTAACTTTGACCTCTGGGTGATGTCATCGTTAAATTGGGGCTAGCATGTTTGATCCTTATCACGGTGTGCTGCCTAATTTGCGCTTTGAAAACAAAGCTGTCCTTTACTCAAAGAACTAATTGAAAGGCTCATTTTTTTGCATCTAAAGTTTAGATTATGCTTAGGCACTGTATTATGACAGATAAAATCAGGAAGTTAGGGTTTATTGAATGCTTGTTTGCATCTTGTCTATTAGTTGATACTGATAATAAGTTTGAGGCCTACAGGCTCAATCTTGGTTGATTCTCAGCTATGAGAGGCACAGATAATTTTTATCGCATTCTTAGCTTTCCACTTTTTCTCTTAGTTGTGATCCCAGTACTTCTTGATTTGTATTCAGTTGATTAATACTTAATATTTAATTGTACTCAATTTATTGCTTATACCTTGTAAAAAATATTTTTAGAATTAAATTATTATTATTTGTTTGCATTATTTTTTATAAGTTTTGAAAAATACCCACATTATGTATTTATTTTATATTCCTTTTATCGCAGTGCACTTAATTACTTATATGTTAAAGATAAATACAATACATTTGAAGTAAAAAGCATATTAAAAAAAATTGAAGTTATAACATTACTTAGTATTTAAATATTACTTTTGACAGTGGTTCATTATTTATTTCGACATATACAAATCTCAAAATGTATAATAAATGTATGTATCTTCTCGAATATCTTATACCGCAAGTATTTTAATTATGCAAAAATCATAGCAAATTCATAGTTACACTATCTTAACTTTCTCTAAGGTACAGCTGATCTATACATATGCTCAATTGAATAGTTGTTATTCTCTTTTTATTTTCAAATTCGCGGATGACAGATCTGGAATTCAAATTTTCAATACATTTTAAATATATTTTAATAATAATAATATTTTTTAACGCACTAGGTATTCTTGATCCTAGATAGTTTTGCATAGTCGTACATATAGTGTACGAAAAACAAATATCAAGGGTGTTTTTAAAAATAGCCAAATGTTATTTTAGTGTCCCGCAGATTTATATTTAATGCTTAACTTTTTAGTTTAAAATTAGCTTTCTAAATTTTTCGTAACTGCTGATTTCAAGTTTTACCTGTTTCACATTTTATTTCTGTAATTGGCATCATATGAATTACTATTATTATGAACAAAATATTAAACTATTAATTATTAATCTAGAAGCAACTCAAAACGTTAACATAATCATGTTATTAAATATGTTTAATATTATATACATTATGTAATTTCATTTTTTAAATATTAAGCAATATACTTATTACTTTAAATATTTTCATTTGTTTCAAAATAAAATTAAATAAAAATGTTATAATTTGGATAACAAATGCAGCGTAACTATCATACATTATTAAACATTTGGAGCTTTAATATAGAACTTTGATAATATATTTTAATAGAAAAAATCACGAGCAAGTTGAAAACTTTTTATAAGCACTTCCTTCGTATCGAAGGCGCCGTGGCTTAGTTGGTTAAAGCGCCTGTCTAGTAAACAGGAGATCGGGGGTTCGAATCCCCCCGGGGCCTAGAGTGGTGTTTTTTTTCTGCTACTTGTTTTTTATTTTAATCAATTGTGCCGCACTTTAGTCATGAGTTTGAACATCATGTATCTATTAACAATATTTAATCAAATGTTATAGTAACGATGATTGTCGCAAGAGTACACGAGACGAGGATAAAGAAGCCGAAATATCTTGCCGCCTCATTTCTTATTCACTAAAACAGCTGGTTAAAAATTATAAATGTGTTACCCAATACAATGTATAACATGTAAATAAACGGTATTCGTGGATGACATTATACTAAGATTCACCATAGACTTTAAGTGATTCGAAAGGCGGTTTTAATAAATAACTGTAAACTGGCCCGTAAATATCTTCGATAGTGTAGTACTGACATTCAAGTGTTTATAGTAGTAACTATAATTGTAATAAAATTCTCATATAATTAGAAAAAATAAATATTTTAAATATTCAGCTTTTATAAAGTTTGTAATTTTAACAATAAACATTTTTTCTTTATTTTATTAGGCCTTTGCACTAGCAACGGTCTTATTGAATAAAAACAAAAAGTACTTCAATTGAATAAGGAAACAAAAGGTAACTTTTTATAATCCGAGATGATACGGTAGCAGTTCATCTTAAATTCTTTTAATAAAGTATATTTCAATTCGAAGTCAAACTCGGATAAACTAGAAGACTGTAAACGCATTCAACTTTAATATACAAGTTCTTTAAACAAATGTTATAAACGTGAGAAAAACTGTTTTCATTTTAAAATAAATAAAAACAAAAAAGGTTTGAAGTCATTAAAAAAAACAACGGTTCTATTGTACATTCAATTGTGCATTAAATACCTGCATTTTAAGTCTTTACAAAATTCATTGGTCGGGCCAAGAAAATGTCTACGCCAAACCTAATATTTTTCAAAATTTTTATGTTAAAGCTAAATACATTTACAGGCCTTTTAGTTTATCTCGTGTAAACGAGGACAAGTGTAACTAAGGGTAACTTCCCCCCTAAAAATTAGCCTATCTTTGTTATTATTTCAAAATTGGGTTAGTAAGGACACAAATTCCAGAAATCTAAAATCGAAATCCATTTACAAAACTATTTAGTATTTTTTTAAATAAAGAATTCTTATTAACATTGAGATTACAAAAACATATGTTGAATATATATTTAAAACCTCTTTTAAAGATTATATTATAATTAATAGACTACGTTTATGCGTGTTATTTACTAGTAATATTATCTTTCTCATAAATATGATGGCTTGTTGACAAATTTCACATATTGTTCAGGCGTAAAATTACATGTCTCATGTACAAACAGTAAAGAGATAGGATTTAACAAATCACACTTATTATGTCTTTATAAATACTGTTGTAATAAAAGAAATTTATTATTAAATTAAAAAATGTGATTATATCACTGATTTTGCCATTTAAACATAAAGGGAGAAAAAAAATTCGACGAGGATGGGATTCGAACCCACGCGTGCAGAGCACATTGGATTAGCAGTCCAACGCCTTAACCACTCGGCCACCTCGTCTTCTTGTTGTGTCATTTGTAAATGTTCATTATAAAGCAAGATTTTCTTTATAATAACGTCTTAGTCAATTTAAAACAATGTAATTATTTTTTTATGATTAATTAATTTTTTCAATTTATCTATTATTTTTAATTTTATTTAGAAAACAGTGCAGCGATATGATATTAAAATATTATTACGAGTACAATAATATTAAGTAATTTAATTACATCATGTATTGACTTGTGCAAATAAATTAATTAAATTATTTAAGGAAGTATAATACTCCCACGTAGCTGATGCATTATTGTGTATTATTATATTATTATTAGTACTTCTTTATTATATTTTAAAAACGAGAACTTGTCTAAGTATTTTTTTCTCTTTGTTAATACTTATTATAGTTTGAAAGAATGTAGAACAATAATAAGTATAGTTGATGAAAAAACTGAATAGAAATTTGATTGACGCTCTTATAGGTGACCCTCTTAATAGGATATCTATCTATCGCTAGAGTTATCTCTATATATGTATGTAATCATATCGGTATTGAGCAAAAGTACAGCTACGGTAATAAATATACAATGTAAATATATAATATGAGCTTTTAAGTAAACTAATAAAAACTGTAAAATTCATTCACTTTTTAAAAGATTCATATTTCTCTTCTTTCTCAATATTTTCAGTCGTGTAACTTTGTAAAAACGTTGTGGATATCTATAACTTAGTATGAATATTCAATTTATGATAAAAATGTAATTTTTCATTTGTTTCAAAATAAAATTAAATAAAAATTTTATAATTTGGATAACAAATGCAGTGTAACTATTATACATTATTAAAAATTTGGTGCTATGGTGGTGTGACAACTGTAATTTGAAAGACAAATTTAAAAAATTATTTATTTAATTATACTATGTTACAAAATATTCATTTCGGTGTATCTAAGTGCACAAAACTAGAAAACGGATCATTTCGATTGATTAGTATTGTTTTGATTTTAAAGTATTATTAAGTTAAAATATGCCCTTGGCGATCTATCATTATACTGCCTTTTCAGCACTGATTGATAATTACTATTGTAAACGTTTGCTAACGTATGTTAGGCATATGATTAAAATGAGCTGCAGTATATCTGGGTTATTGTAGAAGAAACCTTGAACTAACTCAGTAAAAATAAACAATAGTTTAAGTGAATATAATTAAATATTCTGAAATAAATTAAAAATAATCAAATGAGTAAGTCAAAGTAATCGATGTACAGTGTTTTCTGCAAGAGTTGACTTCGTGCTTCTATACTTACAAGGTTTTATCATTGTAGCATATACGTACTGTTTATCTTGTCAAGGATATATCCCGACAATTTCAAAACAACTCTATTATTTTCAAAGAAACTAATTAGAAAGTTTAAACCCTTGATTTTTAAAATAATTTTAGTTCTAGTTTCTTGATAATTTATTGTGCAATAATCGCGTCTAAAAAATTTAGAATTATTGTCAGTTTCATAAATCAGAAAATTGAGGCTTTGAAAGTTTGACTGAAACAAGTCATTAAGTTAAAGATAACCTTCTACAGTGACCAGTAGTTGAATAACTAACTACTTATACAATCTAGTTATGTTGCATTTACTCAAAAACTTGGTAAAGGTATGGACGAAATATCGTATTCTCCCGTTTACAACAAAAAAACTTTACAGATTTTGGAAGAACAATTTAATAGAATTAAAGGTAAAAATATTTTTAATTAAAAGTTCTAAAATGCATTTGCATAAAATTATATTAAATAAATAACTAATAAATAAGGTTACTAGTTGCCACTTGTACAGTACATAAAACAATTAATGTTTATGTAATGTTTATCGTTCAATTTTCTTATCACATTTGATAGATGAATGCTACGTAGATCATGCTGGTGCCACTTTGTATGCTGATGATCAGATTAAAAAATCATTCAATGATTTATCATTATCATTTTACACCAATCCACATTCCTATGGTATAAATGGAAAGATTACGGAAGAAACTGTTGACAACATTCGTTGCATGTATGATTATTATTTAATATGACATTTACATTATCTATAAGTGCTTTGATTAGTATTTTAGATCACTTCCATACAAATCAAGATGAATATAATGTTATTTTTACATCTGGAGCTACTGCTTCATTAAAACTTGTAGCAGAAACATTTAATTTTAAAAATGAACAAATAGAAACCAGTACTGAATTTGGAAGTTTTGTATACCTACAAGACAACCATACCTCTGTTCTAGGTATGCGAGATCTTTCAGTTGAAAGAGAAGCTAAAGTTATATGCATTAGCCATGAATGTGCATTTAAAATTTTACAGCAGACTTCAAATATTGAAAATGAGTCTGTTAATAACTGTAAAACTAATTCATTATTTGTTTATTCTGCTCAGTGTAATTTCTCAGGATTTAAATATCCTTTGAATTGGATTGAAAAAATAAAAAATGGGTCTCTTAATTCATACATAGGAAATGAAACAAACTGGTTTACATTTCTCGATGCTGCTTCATTTGCAGCAACTAATGATCTTGATCTGTCTGTTATTAAACCTGACTTTGTATGTCTTTCATTTTATAAACTGTTTGGTTATCCTACTGGAATAGGAGCTCTTTTAGTAAAGAATGATAGTGCACATACTTTAAAAAAAACTTATTATGGAGGTGGTACAGTTGATGTCGTATTAAGTTCCAAAATTCATCATGTAAAGAAAATGTCTCTTCATGATAGGTACATATTGCAATAAAAACATTATAAATATTAAATAATCATGTATATTGTTATAATATATAATTCTTAGGTTTGAAGATGGTACTATTTCATTTTTATCAATAGTGTCTTTGCAACATGGGTTTAAAATTTTATCTGATATTTCAATGGATCAAATTTCAGAACATGTTTTTTCATTAGCTAGATATTTACATCATTCGTTACTTTATTTGCACCATGAAAATGGAAATTCAGTTGTTGAGTTGTATTCAGACACAGACTATGAAAATAAAAATTTACAAGGTGGAATTGTTTCATTCAATGTTTTAAGAGATAATGGAGAATATGTGGGTTATATGGAAGTTATCAATATGGCTGCTTTATACAAAATACACTTAAGAACAGGCTGTTTTTGTAATCCAGGAGCTTGTCAACGTCACTTGAATCTTTCTGATGATGAAATTTTAAAGAACTATGACAGTGGATATACTTGTGGTGGGACTAAGGATATTATTGACAGCAAACCAACTGGTGCAGTAAGAATATCTTTTGGATATATGTCATCAATAAAAGATGTAGAAATTATTTTGAAAATGTTCAAGACATGTTTCGTTAGTGGTAAAAGTATTATGAAATGTCCATTGTGGTGGTCAGATTATAAGTTAAAAGTCATAAAAAAATATGCAACTAATGTAGTTCAAAATACTCCAAGTAAATTATGTGCTAACACAAACAAAAACAATGTTAAAACAAAAGAGTTTTCAATTTCAGAAAATAATAGTATTATTCAATGCAATAGGAATGTACAGCATTTAAAGTTGTCTAAAATGTTTATTTATCCTGTAAAATCTTGTGGTGGTTTTGAAATAAAAAATTCTTGGGAATTAACGTCTAAGGGTTTAAAATATGACAGAGAATGGATGATTATAACTTCTACAGGGGTTTGTTTAACTCAAAAGCAAGATACCAAACTTTGCCTTATTACCCCAGTAATAGATTTAAAGCAAAATGAATTAAATCTACAATTTCCAGGTTATTATTTTTTAAAAATATTATTCAATAATTTAAATATGTATTTAATAAATTTGAGTATTTATTTTAGGCATGCCATCAATACAAGTTCCATTAATTCCTTCTCGAAATGAAAACATTAATATCACAATATGCAAAGGAAAAATATGTGGGCACAGAGTAGAAGGAATAGATTGTGGCGCAGATGTTTCTGAATGGTTAAGTTTAGCTTTAGGAAGACCAAATTTAAGACTAATAAGACAAACTGAATCAAACTTATCAAAAAGTAATAATCAAAATTTAGACTTTCTTAAATAAATTATATTTACAAATTTTATATTTATAGAAACAAATCAACCAGATTTATCTTTTGCTAGCCAAAGCCAATATTTGCTAATAAATGAAGCTAGTGTATTGTGGCTATCTGACAGGATTTCTGAGAATTCAGAATTCAATAAAAACACAATGTTGCATAGATTTCGAGGAAATTTCTATATTGACGATTGTACACCTTTTGAAGAAACAAAATGGAAAACAATTCAAATAGGAAGTTGTTTTTTTAAGGTGATTAAGCTCTATTTTTGAAAATAGTCTGATAGTAAAATTCTGTATTTAATATATCTTATCAAAGAATATTTTTACATAACTGTAGGTTCAAGGAAAGTGCACAAGATGTCAAATGATATGTATTGATCAATTCTCTGGAGAAAAGACTGTAGAGCCATTGCGTACACTGGCAGAGAATTTTCACGGGCAACTTACTTTTGGAATATATCTTGTAAAGATAACCGAAGAAAACAAAATTTTAAAAGTAGGAGATGAAATATATTGTAGATAATCAAAATAATTTTCTACATCGTGGAAAATAAATATGATAGAATTACTGTGACATGTGCAACTGTTTAAGAAGAATAAGAAGTTCAAATGTGCAATAAACATAAATATAAAAGCATGGCTAAAAGACAAGATTAATATATAAATACAAAAAATGTATTATTTTTTTATTAAAAGAATAAGGATTGACAATGTGAATAAATTAGTATTATTTTCAAATAAAAATTTATAAAAATTATTATTATAATTTTGTACACAATAAGGACCTTAAATAATTACCTTCTGCAAATATAATATTGTAAATAATTAGGAAATCAAGCAATCTATTGGTTGTTGTTTTATTGAAGTTATTAGTTCACCTTTTGTAGATACATTTTGAACTAACTGAGCTACATCATCAAAGTCTGGAAAAGCCATAGTTTGAAGTTTTGAATAAACTAACTCGTCGTTAATATGTATTTCAAAGGATGCTGTAAATTGTCTAATTTATAATAATTTTCAATACCATTTACATTGTAAACATTTAAAGTAAATTAACCTTGTCTTCCAGGTACTCCTGAAATTGAAGCATCTGGTACTACTTCTTGAATTTTTTTAGCCATATCGATAAATTGTTTGATGTGTCCACAAGTTGCGCTAATAAAAGAATTATATTTTTTAACTATATACATTGTAATACAGATTACAAACAGTAGATTATGGATTATTATGGCAGATTTGTAGGTTAGATAATACTAACGATAATTATAAATTTAGATATGTATAGTTTTTAATATAAGAAACAATTAATAATTTTACCAATATTCAACATTTATTTTGACTGGAAAATACCCAACCATAGGATGACGATACAAAAATATTTCCTGCAATTTCCAGCAGTAAGAGTCTTTACCGGTCGTTGTGTAAGTAATTATGTAAGAGTTGGCGAATATAACTAAATACGACCGAGATAGAATAAATCTAAATCTAAGCAAATAATAGTTTAAAGAAAAGCACTCTTTATAGGTAGTTCGAGCGGGAACAGGAATTTGAAAGCCGACCGTGGATAGGGTATGACACTGCTACAGTGGCTGCTAAAATGCGGAATCGTATAAGTGGAGAACTGCGGTATAGTCGTGTACTTCACTGCTTTGGTCAGGCAATCTATCAATATCTAATGTTTTTTTTTGTTAAGTTTCGAAAACTAAACTATTCATTTAATATAAAAAGGATAATTGAGTGCGTTACCACAAAAATTTTTTTTAGTCCAGATATGATGTTTTTCCTAACTGTTAAGTCTCCGGGTAAGTCTTTTGCTTTGACCCTCGCTTTGACCCCTGTTTTAATCAGCATTGAATCTCGCTTTAAATAAGGCCTATGCATAAGGCTGCAGATAAAATAATTCTAAAAATATTTTATTGACATATCTTCATTACATTACATACGTAATTTCATTGATTTTCTTGATTGATTCGCGAAATAGCATTTTAAAAAGTTGTTAGGATTTAAAGCATATGGGAAGCAGTGATGCCTGAAAACCAAAACTTTTCGCGGCTTCGCAGAGCGCCTCTGCGCCGATAGGCGGAGAGTTAGCGCACAATTTGAAATAGGAAGCGCTGGACAGGATAAAGAAGGAATACGCGACTGCACGGCGCGCTATAAATTGTGCCACATTAATATTATTAAATGTAAATAAATACTACCTAACAATAAATTTTGTTACAAAATAATTAATATTTGTATAAATATGTATGTAAGTCATATGCTTGCGTAAGTCCCAACATGCTATAAAAAGTCATTAACTGCTGATTATGTGGTAATCCAAACTGTAAACTATTACATACACTGTATACTATACACGTATACTAAATACTTGTGCACATACACTAACACTTGTATTTTACAAATATGAGCATTTAATAATTAATTTATGTCTTTATACGTATTTCAAATTTTGAATTTATTAAAAATATATGATCCAAAACTAATTTAGCTCCTTTAAAAATTTTAAATTAGTAATAACTAGCTAAAATTAGTTAAAACTACATCAATGATTATACTAGGGATAAAATATTATGAACGAAATCGTATACAAAATATTATAATTAAAAATACAGTAAATTAAACATATGTACGTAGTTTATTTTAATCATATTTAAACATATTAATTTCACGTACAGATTGAATTTAGATCTAGATTAGACTTGACTTCTCGAAATTATATATAAATGATGCATTTATATTCGAGATTTATTTTTTATAAAGATAGTTGACAATTGACAGCTTACTCAGAATTTAATGTAGTGGCATACCGCATAAGTATGATCAATCTTACCGTGTCTAATACTCACCTGCATGTATACAACAGTGAAGAGGGGCGACAAAAACAAAAAATATATAATAGAGATAGGATCAGGAACTTGTACCAAGGACCCGAGTTACTAATAAGTTGCTATCGAATGACGTGTACAAAGAAGCGGATAAAGCGACACTTGAAATCCCTAGAGGTTTTAATCAGGAGGTGCCCTTGCTCGTCACAATATAATATCAAGCTGTGGCTGAACGATATGTTTAAGTAATCCTCTCTCTAAATTTGCAGCGTCCTCGTTTCAATGTATATTTTTGATTGAAAACAGTTAACACTAGTAGAGTTGTATGAGAATGTCCGATTGAATTGGGCGAGAAACGAGGCGAGAAATCGCCTGGAGTGGGCAAATAGTTGAAAAATAGATCGAGGCCGCGATGGCCCGGAAATCCCGCGCGAAACATAAAGTTTCGGTTTCTAAAGAATTTCCAATCGCTCGTTTATAAGAGAGGCGCGGGAACTTTCGCCGCGCTTTCATGGGAGTTGGATGAAAGTTTTCAAGTCCCTTTGCCCAACTCTGTCGCGCCCTTCTTTTCGATTATTACCCAGGGAGGGGAGTTATTTACGTACGCCCGTACTTCTGTAAGGGCCTCCGTAGCACCCGGGCTATTTACGAGGTAGAGCAAAGGCGTGGGAGAGGCCTCCAAGTGCACGCGAGAGGAAGTGAGACAATGCCAGTAAGAGTTGGTCCCGGCAAAATATCGAATCGATGAAACGGGCGCGCGCGCGCGCGCTTCGGCTCAATGCTCATTCGCACGCGATTGATGCGCTCTTTAAAAGCCGTTCGATGCCCACGCGCGGCTCCGCAAACTGGCTGCAGTCCTCGCTGCACAACTGACTAGCTTTTCCTGTAATAATATTTAAGAGTTTTATATGATGCCATAACTGTGTGTGTGTGTGTGTGTTCATATGTGGTAACGGTAGCCGTTTTTAAAGCCTCATTCAACGTCTGTATATTTCAATTGTTTTTCTCTCTTTACTGCATTTATGATACTGTGTCTCAATAGAAATACCACTTCAGTTAAAAATTTTAATTGAAGAATTTGGAAACTTGTTCAAATGCTTATGCATTGAGAATTCCATGAACAATTGAAATAATCTATAAAAGAATTTGACTTATATAATAGTGCGATAAAACCTACGACGGACGTATTCCTCGAATATACGCATCCAGTCTTTTCCAGTCCATTGTATTACATCTTCTTCAAGGAAATCCATTGTCATATTCAAGAATAACGATTCATTATTTGACTGGTTTTTTATATTATGAAGCTGTAACATCCTATTTAATCGGGATGTGACATTTTTAATTAGGATTATTTAAGAGAGAAAACTAGTAATGAGTATCTACCAGGTCTAGCAAGCGTGGGACAATAGACTTTGATAGAATTCATTTCATATAACCTTGTCAGGACCGAGATAGGGATTAATTATGTAAGCTACATGTTATTATAATTTCCATAAAAAGTAAAAAGTTCGTAAAAAGTTGGTTCATACGAGTCCTCTCCTATTTTCGAGCCAACATTTACTTAGCTCGGCATATAACATGTAACCTATACTACGTTTTTCTCGCAGTCTAATCACCTAAAAATGACAACTATCCTTTACTTCCTTGGAAGTAGAAATATCCAAATAAAATTTGATCGTATTATTAATGAACATATGCGCACATAAAGTTGTGCGTGCGTCAAATTGCAATGGCCGTTATCGATTAGGACCGCGTGCACGGGAGCATGAATCAGGGCGCGAATGACGTTAAGAAAAACAAGTGAAAAAAAAAAATTGAAATTGATAGTCAAATTTTAGCCTGCACGTATCCGCCCGTTAATTTTCTGTCGGGTGTAGCGCTAGCATGGACTGCAAGGTATCTAAGCGGTAAACATTGAAAAGAAGTGCAGTGGGTGCGGGCCGCGCGGGCAAATCCTCTGGCGCATCTATAGTGCAGCGTTTGCCGGTCTCATCAAGGGGCTGCGCGCTACAGTGCGAAACCGCAATGGGCTCGTCGCGCGCGAAAAGCTCTTGGCGCCCGGGCGCCAGACAGGCTAGCGGTCGAATTACCTATATGTCGCCTCCCCGCTCGCGTGACCCGCAATTTCTCGAGCGCCCGGGGAGAGGCGCGAGGCGAGCCTAAATAAAGATTCATTCCGGCTGATTGGAAAGGATGAAGCCGCAGAGCCGCGCGGATGGGGATAATGGAGCGGAAATAAGGAGGCGAGGGCCTCGAGTACACACTGACACGTCGCGGCTCCCGGCTAACTTCCTCCGTGTCGAACCTATTACTCGCGGATGCGAGGCACAGGGGCGGGGCCCGCGGAACTGCCGCGAGCACGCGCTCAGCCGGCGGTGCGAGGGAGTGGAAACACTTTCAGCGGGCGCCGTTAACGTCTGCAAGACAAACAAATCGCGGTTTCCTCTCGAATCATCCGCGCCTCGCGTAATTTCCGCTTTATTTCCACCCTTATTTATTCTACTTCATTCTCGGGGCTATTCTCCTTCTTTCTCCTTTTTTCCCCCCTAGTCGCGATGCGCAACTTGAAAGGAGGGCAAATGTTACTCGACTCTTTTGATCGTCTACTTCGAGGTCTGCTTGTTCTTCGGAATACGTTTACAATTATATATTAATTTGCTAAATATTTAAGTGCTTGTGATGTAGTAAATCATGTCATCAAAATCACCAAATTTTAGATTAGTAGGCTTGCTGAATAGCTCGTATGTATTCGACGACATATAATATTTGTTATATTGGTTCGTATCAAATTCTGAACAATTTTTCATTTTATTGATTCATATAGCGAAAAAAAATTCATCAGTCCGAAATAGCATAAAACCAGCATGATAATATTTCGCTCTTGAAAATTCATCTAACGGTTCAAACTGCTGTTTACGTCAAAGTCAAAATATTGAATTTATAGGACAAGATAGGAAGTTTGTGAATATGACTTTAACAGATATTAGAAAAATACTTTTGGTGAAATGGTAAATGAATCATGCAGTAAAATTAAATATTAAACTTTTTACTAAATTTTATAGTAAACACTCGTTTTTCCAGTTTTTATAATGTAATTATGATGGTAAGAAATTGTAGAAAAAAATGTTAAATATTCAACTACAATATAACTGTTTACATAACATTATCCTATTGTTGCGTAATATATTTAAAGCATAATAATTCGCGGTGAATAACGCCAGTTGATGTATGTGCTGAATGCCGTTAAGTACATGGCTAACGAAATTTCCAAGTCCATTTTTTTTATCAAGTGGAAGATTCCATCGAAGGCGTTGATGAATGTAGGATCTGCGGAGAAGTAAATTAAATTTACTTTTCTTACAGATAGCTCACGTAGAATGCACGCGCCGCGTCATTATCGCCTATCGCTAACACAGCCTATTAGTTTATCGTTGTTGTGTATGTGTTTTTCAAGATGAGTTGCGGATTCAAATAAATATAAATTTATTTTCAATAAGTATTTGGACTTGGGCTTATGCTTCGGCGACCAATTCGAATTTCCAAATTCTCTCCCGTGACCTTTAGGCCCTCCCCTCTTTCTCACTACTCATTTCGTCCCTCATATTTTCATGCGCCCGCGAGTGCCTTCGGCCTGCATCCCCCCTCCCCTTTTACTCTTTCGGCCCGACTGGGCCTTCCCCCCGAGGACTTTGTCATCTGGACCGAGTGTCGAGCGCCTTCGCCTCCCCCCCCCATCAATCCCGTTTTCACGGAACTCGCTGTAGCTATAGACGCGTGAGTCCGAGCCGCGAGCCGCGAACGCCTTCCTTCATTTTAATATATTGCCCGCGCAGTTTTCTAAAAAACTAATATAATATTTTAAATCAAGGGAGGGATTTGTCAGCTTTCCTCAATACCAAAAACGAGGTCCGACACTCTGACTCAGATCCTAGGAGGCTTCGGCTTTAAGCATCCAAGAAGCGCTTTGGCGTCGTGGCCCAAGCGAGGACCCAAGCCCTCAAAAGAGCCTTCACACAACTCGGCTTCAATTCCCATCTAATCTACAACTAAAGTAGTATCGCGTATAAAAATAATATTACGCGACCGACAACCACTTCCTCTCTGCCCTTTAATTTTACAATTTTTATATACATATATAAACATGAATTAGTTTATTTTTTAACTCCGTTCAGTTCTACAATTAAATAAATGATACTAAATAATATAAATAAACAATAAGTTTTAATACAATAATAATAAGTTGAATATGAGTCAATAACGAGTTTCTATATAAATATTTCTATCCGTTACAATCACTTTTCAAATAGTTTTTCGACTTTTCTGTTTCCAATGAACTAACAATTTTAAATATTTGTCGAGATTTGGCAAAATTTGTGAACAGACAAATCCAGGACGAAATGGAACAATGTTTAAATTTACCTGAGCGCCGAGTTTATGAAGGCGGACAGAAAAACTTAGTAGCGGATACCTACCGAGCTATTTCCAAACTATCCTTTACAATAGCTGTATTTTTTATACAATGTTTGGTTCGAAGTAGAATTTAACTTGAACTGTTTATTGAACTTTCAAGGCTTAAAGTTTAATGTGCTTTTAGCGCTCCGCTAAAAGGATAGGAATAGGGAAAACCGCCCTTTAAGATAACGAGACTAAACCTTTTCGTATTGTTTTAAATTAAAATATTTTATGCGAGGAAAAATTCTTAAGCGTTGCATTGAAAGAAAGAATACAAAGTTTCGATTTATACGTAGTATCTTTATAATTTATAAATTGGTTTCTGTTGGTTATTTTGAATGTTATACATTGGACGTCTTGATTGATGACGATTTTTCTATTTCATTAAAGATAATAAATAACAAAAAATGCACGAGCGTGAAAAGTTAGCGGATGCCGACGTAAACAGAGTATACCAGGCAAGAAAGTAGGTTGTAAAAAACGGACCTTATACCGTCTCGTATATTTTATACATGGATATTGTAAGCGGCGACAATGTTCAATTTCCATTTAGTAAGATTTAGCTAAAACGCGGGATAAGATGAGCGAAGTGTATAGAATTGAAAGGACGAACTTGTCTCTCGCTTATCAGGACCCCGAATTCTGATTATACCCGAGATTGTATAAACCGTAAAAAGTAAGTCAAGTGGCGCGGACGGAATCCGAAAAAGAACTCGGACAGACACACACACATACATATATAGATGGAGGAGGAGGCGAAGTTGAGTTTGAAAATTGATGAAAAGCCCCCCACTCGTCCCAGCGGGTGAGTAGTTATCAAAAGGCTAAGTGGCTGTCCGCCCCTCGGCGCATAATCCGCTAATGGAGGGGCGCGCGAGGCGCGAAGAGCCGCTCGGATGTCTTAAAGGGCGCGGCCTTGGCACTGTTTGCCCGGGGCCTGTTTACCCGGGCGGGCCGCCGCGGCTCGGATGTATAAGCAGCCGAGCTCGCCCGGAATTCGCGCGGCTGTCGGATAAAATGGAATTACGCCTGGCGAGTGGCCCCCGTCCAAGCCCCGCGGTCTCCCCCTCTCCCCACCCCCTGATTTATAACTTCCGCGCGCGATGCATCCCCGGCCGGAGGCTGGGGCGCGCCTGCGCCCTGGCCGCCCGCGCGCTATAGATTTGTACAGGGGCGCAGGTGCGCCGCGGCGGCCGCCGCCCCGGCGCCTTCGCGGGCCACTCGCTCTTTTCCGCCTTGGGAAACGGCCCAGGCTCCGATTGCCGATGCGCGGCTCGGATTCGGCATAATGCGACCAGGCCTGTGCCCCGGTAGATTTACGCGTGCCTGCCTCGGAGCCCGCGGGATTTCAGGGCGGTTTTGTAGGAGTTGTTTGTTCTAAGTGTTTTCTAAATCCCATTCGATTTTGCGTTAGTCGAACCGATAAGATAATTGCCGTTGGCAAACGGCAATTTTGACGACTCGTTAGAAAATTGTATCCTCGGGTGCACGTAGGTTTACCACTTGAACCCAACAAACGTGTGCAATGGCACGTTTCGGGCATACACGGTAAAGTGAAGTATCATTAATGAGATCCCTCTACAATGGGATATTTACTTGGTTATTCGGGATTCAAAGATATTTCACAGTATCACGTGTACTGCCGACTGGCAAACGAAACAAAATCCTCCTCAAATTTCAGATGTACGCTATTCTTATGTATACAATCGAGGCTACCAATCAGGCCTAATAGCGCTGACTAACAATGATATACTTATTACAGCCGTAGATGAAAATAACAAGAGGTAATAAAGCAGCGTACTATAATACCGCACAGTGTAAAGAATACTCGTGATTATATACAGCTTCCTCGCAGACTCGGCGGGGTTTATCGAGCATTTGAAATATACCTCGCGCGCGGGCGGTACAACTATAGGCGCAGCTGGTAAATATGGAAAATAGCGAGGGACTTCTTGCGCGTGTGGGATGCGGGGGCCGGGCGGTATATATACGATCCCCGGCCGGCTGCGGCGGAACTCCGTCGTCCGAAATAGACGCGGGGGCTGCTGCGGGCCGCTGCGAAAAATGCGGTTTATATTCGGCAAGTGCGTATAACAAAACAAAAAGGGGGGGGGGCCGGGGGAGGAAAAAAGGCACGCTTGGAAAATGGCTGGCGCGCGAAATGAGTAGCGCGCTCGGTCGAGTCCACGAGACCGGGTATACAGTCGCGCATAGAGAGCGCGGGAGAGAAAAAGCAGCAGCGGGACAGGAAAAAAAAAAAAATAGGGAGAGAGAGAGAGGACACAACGGCGCTCAAAAGAGCGCACACGTGGCTTCGGCAGTTGCATTGGATTTGCCGCGGCCGCGCATTAACGCACTGGCGAGTTAGCGGAGCTTCGGTTTCCAGCCGAGGGACGCGCATGTACAGGGCCCCGGCGCCTGCGGCCGATGCGTCGGTCGCCAATCAGGTGGTTAAATGCCCTCTGGTTTGGTTTCCACCGGTGCACGGAGACGTGGATTAGGGCATCGGCGCAGGGCGAACCGCAAAAGAAATCATGTTCGAGCCGGAAAAGGGTGAAACTCGGGAAAGTCTCGGCGGGACTCGCGGTAATCTCTCGTGGGTCGATCGATGCGCCACACCGAGGGCACACAATGCCATCTATCCGGCAACAATTAAGGGCCTCCTCCCCTGGAAGGCTTCCGCGGAGCCGGGGAAACAACAAAAGGGGCGCGCCGTGGCTGGGAAGAGGGCCGCAACGGCGGGACGTGCGCGCACCTCCGGCAAAGAGGGAAAACCTCGGGGCGGTTCAAAGCCGGCGCCCGGCGCTTGTTATACTCCCCGGCGAGGAGCTTTCATTTCGAATTCAGATTCAATCGCGCGGAGAGCGCCGCTGCCGGGGAGCAAAAAAAAAAAAGGGGCGGCCGCCCGGCCTCAATTAGGTTATACCCGTCGGGGCGCGGCCGGCCCGTCACTCCTCCTTCCTTCCCCGCGGAAAAATCCCCCGCGGGCGGAGCGCGCCGATCGCCGGCCGATTATTGTTTCGCCCGCGGTCGTCGAGCGCGCGGGTTCACCCGGGCGCCCGGGGAATCCCCGGCAAAATCTCGAGCGCCGGCCACTTGGACGGTCTTTTATCCTCCCGCTAAGCCTCGATCGATCCCCCGGCGGGAAATATACCGCGGGCGGTCCTCCCGGCGCGGCAGCCAGGGCCGATGGGGCCGCGCGCGTCGCGGCCCAGCTCTCCGGGTTCTTTACGTCTCCGGGGGAGGGGGCGTGTCTGGGCGATTTGATTGACCGAGCGGCCCGGGGTTCAGTCGCGCCGCTGCGACGGTTTAGGAGGCTGCGCGCGCTCGCCAGATCGCCCCGTGTATGCATATAAGCCTCGTTAGGTTTTTAAACGAATCCGCGTGCGGGGGATAAAGCCTCCGAGTTATGGACCGGGGCTGCCGCCGCGCACTGGCTTGCATCGCCGCCCGCGCCGCCTCCGGATTATCTTTCCAGTTAGCGTCGCCTGCTCTCTCGCATAATATTATCGGATACTTTTTACTTTGCGCGCTTATCTACTTCTTGGATAAATAATCACTGTGACTTTGCTATCTTTCTGCTTGGAAATTCCTTGAACCTCGTAGGCATTTTGCTTACAAGTCCTACGCAATTTTCTAATGTAGCCTCTAATATTCTCCTGTAAACTTGTTTTGAATATCTAACACGTGAAGATTTTACGTATTAGAGGTGTGTATTACAGCGTTGCAACATGTGATGTAGACACGAGGAGAATATTGACTAACGATACGTTGCACTTTCCCACCGAATTTTCGTATCGCTATTTTTTAACATCATTTTTATAGCTAATACTAGCTGCATGCTAGAGAAATAGTTAAAGATTGGTTCCCAATTCCACCAGAGCTTATTTGAATTCGCATTTATCCTTTATGAATGCTTTTTGTCCACCTTTTCGTGGCTCGGAAAAATTCTGAAGAAAATTCAGAGAAAGCAGTATAGGAGAATCCGAACTTCCGATTAGATTACATGCACGTGGTGAGCTTAGAATCTCGTTAAACGTCCGTATTGTATCCTCGGATTCGATTCTGCACTAAGATTGCCTTGAACGCGATGATACGGCTATCCCAAATGGAGGCGTTTCCCCGGTTTGTACAACTCAACGGGCGGCGAGTCCCAATCGACTACTTTTCCCGATTTTCGCAACGCTCGGCGTTTATATAGGCCGCGCGGCCTGGTTCGGGACAATGCGCGCGGCTGCCTCCTACAGTTAAGATCTCATGAATCCAATAACTCGGCATTAAGATACATTGCGCCTTGCCGCCCGCGTATATATACGAGGCCGGGGAAAAGGAAAGACGGGCGCACAAAGCCGCGAGACATTTCAATGGGAACCTTGATTTTGATTTATCCCGCCGCATCTTCATCCGCTTTCGCGGTCCGCGGATTTCCATTTATGGATTTCTGATGATATCCCGCGCGCGCAGCACCGAGACGCCGGCTTCGTGTACAGGCGTAGGTACGTGCATACCGCGTGTACATCGGAATGTCGCACCAACCTTTGTGGATGTTCTCGCGAGCGAGTTATGCACACTTTGGAGATTAAATTTTCGGCTAATCGAATTAGAAGGCGGCCCGCGTTCGTTCCGCTTGGATCCCTCTAGCCGCTATCGTCGATTCTGCACCGCAACTGCGCACGTTTTTCTCCGATATATAATTAGTAGTGTATTATTCTCTGAACGAAGGGTTTTCCCGCAGGTAGGCTGGTGCGCACTTCAAATAACTCCATTGTTTGACCTCCATTTTTTCCACTCAGATCCCGATTTCTGTTATTGCCAGTTTCGTGAAATGTGCATTGTTATATATCCCACTCGAACCCTTTTCACTCTTTTTACATTGCCTTTATTTGAAGCGGAGAACAATTTTCGTAAATCCTATTGTTTTCTAGGACATTCTGTAATTTTTTGATTATCTTGTTTTGACAATACTGTTTGTAATGAAGTTGCATTTTCAATTTAACATCATAGCTCAAATTATATATATTTCAATAATGATTTATCCGTGTAATGTCCTCTGTTAGTTTCAACAAGTAATGTACTTAAACTACATGCGTTCATGTATCGATGTTAACCAACCTTATAATAATATAGATTATTAACTTATAATACATATAAATAATAATTGTAATAAAAGAGCTTTTAGAAATAGAAATGATTTAAGGACACTAATGCAAAAAATTATTTATTTTGCAGTAAATTTTCTTAAAATTCGAATTTAAATAATATTTGAAATATATTTTAAGTTAGCCATTGCCCATTGTGTAATAACTTTGAGCCTCGTTGTGAATTCTTCATTAAAAATAAAATAATTAATTTAGTAAACAATTAATTAATTTTAGCATAGTCATGCTGGTTTCAACTTTTTATAATTTTTTATTTTCCATCCACATTCAGCTTTCATTTACATACAAAAACATCATTTTTATTTTTTCATAATTGAATTAAAAACATAATTTAATAATTTAGATATGCTAGTTTAAGAATATAGATGCATTAATTGTATAAAAGAGCTTGGTTCGTGTAAAAATTATAAATTACAACAAAGCCAGTTGAAAGCGACTTTCTACGAGAATTTATACAATAATTTGTACAAGCTTTGTTCAAATATTTTCCCTCAAGGTCGCGATAAACACAAGAGGAAGAATTTATTGACTTCAAGTAAAGAGATAGTTTATAGCTCTAGTCTCAAGAGGAGCATGAGGCGAAAAGTCGACTCACGCATTAGATTTCAGAGAGTGTCGCTCACTGAGTTTTTTCCTCCTTCTCCACTTTTTTTCTGCAAAGCAAACAACTAAGTCGGCTCGAAGTCGTTATTGATGCCCTGCAGCGAGGCACGAACGTGACTCAGCTTCCAAAAGCGTTTGCAAAAAACCTTTTATCACGAGTATTTTACCAAGCGTAACTACTATTCCCTTTTAAAGCTTTGAACTTTATAATCGTTGCGTCGAATTAACGGTTATGCTTAAAATTTTAATTTATCACTGGAAATTATACTTTATCATCATAATTATAAAAGCTCAAATTGTCATATTTTGAAAGTTTCCTTTGAATAAGAGACTTAATTTTTGAAGTGCAAAAGACGCAAACATCACAACGGTCATCACGTACAAAACTTGCAATTGAAATGACCTGGCCGCTTATTTCTACGGTCAAAATGCATTGCGTGCTCTTTACGCGTCATCCATACAAATGTATTTTCAGACAATGTTAGTAAGTAAATGTTAGAATGAAACCATGATAGAACGTTGAGGAAAACGAGGACAATTACATGCGATAACAATGTCAGGTGAATTTGTGGAAGTTTGCAAGCGATGTTTTGACGAAATAATTGACTGCTCGAAAAATAGAACTGGAAATGGTTGAGTGTACCTTTGGATTAACAAGCGATATCGATTTTCCTTTTTGCAAGCTTAAATTAGAATCATTTGTGAGAGGTATCTGGGACAAAAGCTCCGGGAGGACAGTAGCAGCCAGCTCTAGCCGCTCCGCTAGCAATTGTCCGATTTTATAAATACGATTCGTAAAAAGAGATAAGCTCGAGCTCAGGCGGCGGGGTCTCCAGTCGTTGAAATCAGGACGCGGGCGAGGCGGGCGAGGCGGGCGAGAGTCCCGGGGCAGGGGAGGCGGCGGCAAATCGGGTGCAGGTCCCACACTGGCCGTTATATCCAAGAGAGCAGTTCGTTCCAGATGAAAGGACTCCGTCCGCGCGGGCGGCCCGATACGACTACGGGGAATTTTAATTTCGCGGGAGGCCACGGCCTTGTTGTGTACATCCGCGCGGGGACTTCCGGCGCGGCCAGGGCGCGGCACGTGCACGCGCTCGATCGGCGCCCGGTCCTCCGCTAGAGGGCGCCTGACGACCGGCCCTCGTAATCGCCCCCTTCCGCGACACGCGGCCCTCGCGGCTTATAATAAGCCCCGGCGCAAAAGGAGGACCCGCGGCCAGACATAATATCTCCCGGCGATGCATGTGCGACGCAAGGCCAGTGCGCAGCTGCAGCTGGCCGGGCCGAGGAGTCGCGGCCGCGGCCTCCTCCTTTTCGGACGCTTCCACCTTCTTCCAGACTGGCATATACATCTTGGGCGCTTATCTGGCGCGCGCGGGCCCGAGCATTATCGGACGGCCCGCGCATACCGCAGCCGGGCAGCTGTGGCCGAGCGGGCCGAGGGCTCGGCTCCGCTGGACCGCCAACGACTGATTTATTAAGCGGACGCCTCGCGAAATCGCGGGCAAACGCGCTCTTTGATCCTCCACGGGATGCCGCAGGCCGTAGCTCCGAGCCCCGTAAGCGCCTCGAGCTTCCAAGTGCCACTATATAAGCGCTCGATCGCGGAGGATTCTCGGTAGACCTTGTCGGTCGCAAGGCTTTGTTGGGAGACCCTTACTTACGAATCACCAGATACACCACTTTTTTATTTAGGTGTATACTCTTTAGATCGTAACACGATGACTATTTCAAACGCGTCTCTCTCTGTACCGTTTACACCAAAGCGCGTTGAATAAAGCGTGCTATTAGCGTTATTAATCATACATTAATGTATTTGATACACGTCCATAATAACCTGAGCGGTAAGCTCTGATCTAAAATTTGAATTTGTGGAAAATCATAGTCGTTCTATACTCTCTCTTGGTTATAACAGCTTCCGTCAGTGGTAATTGCAATTCGATGAACTTTGTTGGTCTCATGGTTCAAATTTACTAATTGTATAATATTTTCTACTATAAATTTGTACAAATATTAAAAATGATCAGGATTGGTTGTAGTTTATTACATAAAATAAACGCATATTTGTTTTGTTTATACTCCATAATATGTCACTCTAAAATTGTAATTGCAAACTCAATCGATATTACAAGTACATTAATATTAATTATCTACGAATGTTCGTATATCTCTTCAATACCATAATTGCATATACTTAATAATATATGTAGTCAAAGTCAGCCATGCTAGAACTATTAAGTGTGTCACTGTCATGTTATGTAAAACAAGACTACGGTACTTTGCGGTTTGTATAGGGCTCGGGAGAGCGTAAGCTCTGAAAAAAGTGCTATTTAACTTCAATGGATTATGGCAAGTTTGCACAGCGTCGAGTTCGCGGAAATGAAAGAGTCACAGACACGCGTCGATGCATTTTTTAACAGGTCGACAACGCACAGTTTTTGTTATCGGTCGAGCAAAAACATGAGGTTTTGTTCAGGCATTTGCAAGCTTTTTAGTGCAGTGCAGGCGTCGCTTGCAGTTTTTGCAAATATCGTCAAGTGCGAGGATAACGAGGCGGCCGCAGCAAAGTTTCCGAGTGCTTGTAACAAGCCGCACGCGTATATATACCCTTTCTCATTCAAGAGTCGCGCTTCAGACTCCAGTGCAAGCAGCGAGCGGAAGTGCAACGCGTAAGCCGTGGCCCACTCGCGGCTCTACTCGGCTACACCCAGTTAAAGAGCGGCAATGGCAAATAAAGATGGCCGGATGTACCGGGTAATATTGCCGGATGTGATTGTCGCGCCCGGGCGGGGCTGCCATAGTGGCTCCGCACAATGCCCGCCAGAGAGAGACAGAGAGAGAGAGAGAGAGACGGCGAGACACCTGGCGCGGGGCTTATCTGCGCACGAGCGAGTCAAAGAGGGGGACAGAGCGAGGGAGTCGCAATTCAAATTTCCCGCCCGGAATTGTCGCCGGGCCGGCCGCGCGGCCGCCTGCATCTGGCGCGACGCCAAAAAGCGACGCGCCGGCGTCGTCGGGCCGCGGGGAGCAGTGCGACCAATACACCGGGGATAATGCGTTTTGACGCCTCTTCGCCCGATCGCTTGTTTATAAGCGGTGCGAGTGTCGTTATTTTCAATTAATGCCCTTGCGAGCGCGCCCCCGCCCTCGCGCATTCTACTCTCCGCTCTCTCGATGTATTTATTTAGCCTGTAATGCTGCGGGGACTAAGAGCCTGCGGATGCGGTGCAATTTTTCATTCCGTTACGATTAGTCATGGAATGTGGCGAGCGGACAGGGACCCAATACAGGTACAAACGCTCCTCAGAATGAATGGGCTCGTGCGTTTTCCGCGATTATCTATTATCGCAGACTCCGGCAAGATATATTTATTAGGAGGAGCAGATGTTTTCTTTTATCACTGAGTGTGTATGCGCCGATAAGAACACTTCGTACAGAGTCGCGGAATAATATTTCTTTTCGCAAATATAAGCTACGCAATAAAGCTCAGAGCAAATAACGAATAAAGACTGCGGAAATGATGAAAAAAACTGCAAACATGTTCGAAGTAGAACGCGTATTTGACATTTCGGTATATTTACATATTGAATTCAGTCTTCCAAATTGATACAAAATTATATCACCATTATGAACCCAATATTCGAATTAATATAAACCAGGCAGGATCATAGAATAAAATATAAAGAGAAAGGATATTATTTATCAGATTTCGAATTTGTGTATAAAGATACTATAAACTTCTACGTCATTTTTTTAAATATTATAGGTATTATGTATTTGAGCGATTACCTTAATTATTTTAATTTGTGCTTAAACGAGTGTGAATTTAAATAATTACTTTGCACATATTCAATATCACTGTTGTGTATGTTTTTAAGATGATGAGGAGTAGGTATTTAAATAAAACAATATTTAAATAGTTTTCATCAATAATCTAAGCGATGATCTATACGCTACTGCGGCCAAATCGAATTTAAATCGTTCTCCCCCGCGACCGTTAGGCTCTCCCCCCTTTCTCGCTACCCATTTCCCGGCATCCCTCACATTCGGGGAGGCCCCGCGAGCGCCTTTGGCCCATTCCCCGCTTCATCTCTCTTTTGGAGAAACTCGCCGCCGCCAGACGCGTGACTCCCGGCCGCGCGTCGCAAATCCGCATATATATATATACATGGATTTGTTTATTTTTTAACTCCGCTGAGTTTAACAAATTAAATAAATAATGCTAAATACATAAATAAATAATAATGAGTTTCTCTATAAATATTTGTGTCCATTACAATCAGGATCATAGAGGTTTTAGAACATAATTATAAAATAATATAGATTATATAATGATTTTCAAAATATTCACAGCTGACGATTTGAATTAATTGAAAAATATGTATTTTAAATATTTATTCAGTATAGGGTACTCTTGTAAGATATAGGTATATCCAATAATGTATATTCATTGTTTTGAAAAATAAACACATTTCTCATGTACATTGTGTACAAATCCATATAAAATATAAAAATTTGACTTTATAATGTAGGACAGAAAATAGAAATGTAGATTGAGAAACATATTTTCTAGTACTCGTTCAGAAAGAATTTTTTTCAATTCTTCAAATGGATGCACCAACTGTCTAGGTAAATAAAGTTGATTATTTTCGCTGCTGCTTTGCTATGGAAGTTTGCTGAGGAAATTTAGAATGAAAACGTGAAAAATAGCACCGCTTCATAAAAAATGTTCTCAAATGTCTTACTTTTCAAAATTAAAGTATCCGAAACATTGTACATATTGGCATACACAGAAAAGTTGTCCGTTAAATTTTTCACAAATACATGAAAATTATCTGTTTCTCTCAAAGCTTATAAATATGTAAACAAAAATTTTAATTGTTTATAAATTTTTATTCTAAAGCAGAATTATTGATATTTATAGTTTTTTTAAATAGTATAGTTTGTATAAAATATTATAGAAATATGTGGATTTGTCTGCATTATAGATGAACCATTATTACAGCATTATTAGATCATTTTTGATTGACGCAGCAATAACTATAAAAACTCATTATTTACTTAAATAAATAATGTTAAATATATAAGTAAACAATAAGTTTTAATATATTTTATTTAATTTATGAAATTCATCGGAGTTAAAAAATAAACAAAGTTCATGTATATACATATGTACTAAAAATTGTAAAATAAAAGGGCAGAGTGAAAGTGGCTGGCGGTCATTATTTTTAATTAATTTTAATTTTTCATTTAAAATTTAGTTTAGTTTAGATTAGATTGGGGTTCGATTATTATGTAATAAATGGTCGCTTCGTGGAGGCTTAAAGCCGAAGCCTCCTAGAATCTGAGTCGTAATGTCGGGCCTTGTTTTTGGCATTGAGGAAAGCTGGCAAATATCTCTTTGATTTAAAAATATTACATTAGTTTGTCGTCGCTCAATAGGCGAATGCTGGAAGTAAAGCGCGGCTTCTCCCTTCACTCAGGAGTACCCAAGGAGACAGGGTGATGGGGGTAGCCAAATAAGTAAACTATTTTTGTATTTAAACTAAATACAAGAGGCGGCTAGCGTTTCCTGCCCCTTTTATGGGCGACGGGGCTCCTTTTGCCTGTGCGAATGGTGGACTTTGCCTCGATGGGGGCGGCTGCCAACTGAGCTGCGCGGGCCTCCGAACTGCGCTCCGGCTGCACTTCCCCCACGCAGCGCGTTGATCGGCTCCGCGTCACGTGGAGCGCCTCCGCGATGTCACTGCGTACGTCAAGTTTTATAGAAAACTGCGCGGGCAATATATTAATACGAGGGAAGGCGTTCGCGACTTGTGGCTCGGGACTCGAGCGTCTAGCGTTAGAGCAAAAGGGTGCAGGGGGGGGGGGGAGTGAAAGGCCATCGTTGCGCTCGCGCGGCCTTCCCGAATGTGAGGGATGCCGGGAAATGAGTTGCAAGAAAGCAGAGAGGGCCTATCGGTCGCGGGGAAGATCGATTTAAATTCGATTTGACCGTTGAAGCATATACCGAAGACCAAATACTTATTGAAAATAATTTGATATTTATTTAAATCCATTCTTTATCCTTAAAAAGAAAGACACACACAACAATGAGTTTATGTAAAATCTCAATTATATATTCAATTCTAGTATACATCTTAAATAAGAATTATTTACGAAAAATAGGAAGAGATTTTCTCATAATTTATATTAAAATATTTTTTGTTTGAGATAAATTGCATATAAAATATGAAAATAAGTGTAATCCGCTTTTAATGATTCCGAGAACGATTCATAATTCTGACGGTTATTGAGTGTAAACTAATCTATTTCGATGGCCCATTATGGCAAAATTAACGATGTTGAAATTTATTGTTTGCCGATAATTTAATGTAATGTACACATATTACGTTGTACGTGTTTAGCTTTAGAATCTGGCACGCTTTTGTTTCTGCAAGCAGGTTACGGCTTTGGTACCCTTTTCCACTTGCGGGCCCTTCGAGCTTACCAATTCGGCAGGAAAGCAAGGACAGCGTAGCGAGAAGTTCCATCGATCCGTGTAACACGACTACAGCCCTTGTACAGGTATTGAAGTCATGTGGACTGCAAAGTTTGCGGCCCGCGGAATCATTTCGCTTTTCAAAATATATGTACGTTTACTTTCTTGCTTATTATTCGCTGAATTGAGGTTGAAGCTTCTTTAACGTTCGCTTGCGTTAATTTGCGTGGTTAATAAACATATCATTGTATAATCATAGAATTCAGTTAAAATAAGTGTTATGTAGAAACAAATATGATATCAATCTAATAACGCTACAAATGATGTTGCATATATGATTATAAAAAACAAATACATAAGGTGTGCATATATCTGTATATTACTTGACCCGCAGTAACATGAATTTGTCATTATAAACCATTATGATTTATGGGTATATCGATGATTAGATTGACCATAAAAACAGGTTATCTGTAGCCAATCCAAATCGCGGAATATTGTAAAAACTGTTATTTAATTATTTCGTCCTATAAGCTTTATATTGAACAAGTGTTTATGCTTCAAAGCCCTGCTCTGTCGACCTGGAAATTTAATATCTTCAATGAGAGGTGGGCGGATTTTAATAAACGAAAAGGAAAAAGAACAGCAAGTACATTCGCGAATGGCGGCGCGGCGCCCGAGCGGCCGTATAATTTCTCTCTTATTTTTCAGGGGCGCAGCGTTTCAAATTCAATTAAGCCCCATAACCGCGCCCGGATGCCGTGCGCCCCGCGGCCCGACTTTTTACAAAGGCACGGGTAAATCCCGCTGCTCCTCCGCGGCGGATCAAACAGGGCCGACTGCTGTCGCGAGTCGAGCAGCCGGAAAATTTACACGTTCGCTCGATCTGATTGAGCCCCTTTCTCAGGCGGGCTTACGCGCGGCCTCGCGATTATTCCCCCGCGAGGAATACCGCGGCCCGGTCCCCGGTATATATACGGCGCAGCCTCCGGACACCGGGCGTAAGCCCGGATTAGCCAGGGCGTAAATCGCGAGATGATCTTCGGGGCGAGTTCCCCGGGGGTAAAAAAAAGAGCGATCCGCCGGGCCGAAGAACACAGTCGGCCGCTAATTTCCGAAGCGGCCGGCCGCGCGTCGTTAAATAGCGATTAGCTCGGGCGGGGCTCGTGCACGGCCGAGTCGGCCAAGTCTCGTTATCCGCGGGTCAGGAGTTATCTCGCGCGCGCGTCTGCGGCCGCCGCGGCCCGGCTTTTATGATGATTAAGTAACGTTAACCCGGAAGAGCGGCAGGGCCCCGGCGACGAGGGCTGCCCTCGCCCGCCCGACTCCACTGATTGCCCGGGAGATCCCGGCGCCGAGTGCCGGTGGGTACTCCCTCCCCCTCGGCGTATGATCCCGCGAAACGATCCGCGCGCGCTGCATCAGCCCTCGATCATTTTCGCGCGCGGCGTGCGCGCTTCTCCGAGATGGCTCTTCCGCCGGGGAGCGAGCCGCGGAGGAGGCTTTCCAAAATGTTGGAAGAACTTCATTGGATATTATGCGGGATTGTGGCCTGAGAGGTTTAAGTATCAAGTACCTGGACAATTTCCTAATAGAGCTGAATTTGAGGTTAAGGTCGAGTTTGCTTTGGGTTAACAATCGGCTTGACGCCTTGGTCTCGATGTTGCTCCTTTACCACGTTTATTAAAATTAATAATGCTGTGTAATATGCTACTAATTTCGATTTTTTATACACTTTTAAATATCAATTTCTCATACCAACTTCCCTCGTATTTCATGTGCTCGATTTCGCTTAAAATTGCTCGTCAGGCGGAACTTTAATAAGGAATTCCCAAACTTTCTATACGAGTTAAATCATTTATTTTAACCTGTATCTCATCTCCTAGAATGTATGCGTCTCATCGAACTCTCGCCCGAACAGCGAGTTGCTTCTCAACAATTAAAATTAAAAGTTCTCTGTGCGGCTGCTCAAAATATTCATGCATCTCGTATAGTCTCACCAAATGATATACTTGAGCTAACATACTTATTACCTTTTGTTTAGGTCATGCGAAGAATCGTACTCGAGTGTCCAAATATTGCATAGAAACATTGTACTAAGTTGTAATTGCTTAATTACGGAATAAGTAGTACTTATCGGAAATAACCACTTAAATCATAGTCAATTTTCAGTTGATGTTAAATTATCGTTAATATCATTATATGTACAAGACTTTGAAAAGCAGATACATGTAATAACTAATATCGTTGGTATAATAATTCAACATTGTACATTGCTAAACTAATTAATTAAACTTCCCAGGTAAATGTCTCTTGAAAGTCTATGCATCAAATTTGATCGTAAATAAGCATGAAAAGTTAGGAACAATTATATACTAGTAGAGAAATTCTTGTTCATGGAGGTTGAGTGGAGATCGAGGGGCCGCTCACTTCGCACTCTTTCGAAAAAGTACAAAGAGTATACGAGAGTTCGAAAAGGTGTACTCCGAATTTGTACTTCGGACCTAAATCGGTGGAAGGGGGCAGTGGAATGGGGAGCCCGTCCTGCGAACGAGCGGGCCAGTGGTGGGGGGAGTTTGAAGAGTATACAAGAGGACACGGATGATTTCGGGAGTACATTAAGATTTCAGAGTGCACGACTCTCAAGTCTCACGGCCCTCACACATGCTCGCACGCATCAAAAGATTAGAAAATATAAATAATTATTCTTAAAAGTTAAAAAATTAATTAAATAATAATTATAAATTAATATTAAAGATGCGTGCGACCATATGTGAGGGCCGTGAGACTTGAGAGTCGTGTACTCTTTGAAAAATCAATGTACTCCCGAACTCCTCCCTGTCCTCTCGTATACTCTTTGAAGTCCCCCCACCACTGGCCCGTTCGTTCGCAAGACGGGCTCCCCATTCCACTGCCCCCTTCCATCGATTTGCTTCCGGAATTCATTGGAAATTTATCGAGAATGATTTCGGAAAAATCTGGGGAGTTCAGAAGAGTACAGGATAGGATTACGGAGTTTTATTTCCTGTACTCAGAGTGAGCGGCCCATTGGTGAGGGTACAATATCTTTGAAATGGACTAACACTAAGAGCTTGCTAAGAGGAGTGAGGACGTTGGAAAAAGGAGGTTTAATTAGGAGGAAATTATCTGAATATTTTTTAAATGCGAGCGTCTGCCAATGTTTCGGTGTGCGTTTAAAAAAATTCTTCCGAGCCGCGCTCTCTCTCCCCTTCAAAACAAAAACATTGTGCACGGACCTTTAAATTTTGAAAAATCTTTAAATCGCTTCGTTTTTATGTACATCTATTTTGTCGCTACATCTTACAAAAAAGACAGGATTAAATTACTTTATTCTAAATAAATTTAGTGTTCGCGTGCTTATAGTTTGTATTTATAACAATCTTGTATTAAAATAGGATTCTCTAGGCATAATTATGTATGGTTGTGGCCTTTATTATTAATTCTTCTATGACAATTTTATTTCGGTTATTTCAAGATGTTTGTTTTATCATAATGTACATTCATAAATATGTATAACCAATCAAGGTCAAATTTCAAGTATATGATAAGATACAATTATGTGCATATAAAGACAAAAATCCTTTTAATAGTACATTAATCTGCAGCACAATTCATGGCAATGTTTATGGATATACATTCATAAATTCGTTTCTCCTCAAATTGCGATAATAAATCAAAATATTTTTTTAAACTTGAAAACTGAAAATCCATGCCATTCACTCATAATATTAAATTAATAGAATACTGTTCATTTATTCTTGTATAAATATGTTGACGCAGAAAGAATTTTGTACGTGAAATAAATCCTATCCTTTCATGATACAAGTTTCACTGCAGTGTACCAATTGAAATGGTGAAATAAACTGCAACAATTTTTTTCAGTGCAGCTGTCGATTTAGCGCTCGACAATCAGCTAATAAAAATATGGGCATGAAGCGACGAAGAAGTAAATTAATTGAAGTCGCATCGACAGCAAAACTGTCTACGTGTATACGCAGCTGGGCTGAAGGAGGGCGGGTGCGTGAGCGGCAAGCTCTCGTCGGACAATGGCCCGGCGAAATTCCATGCACATGTTTTTCAAGCAAATTTCATCAGTGCACCGTTAAGCGCGTCGACCCGTAAATCACCGACATCGAGAGTGCATCAAAGCCAATAAATCCCGGCGGCGGCCCTCGGCCCCGCGGGCATCCAATTTCCCCGGCTGAAAAGAAAAGACATTAAAACGGGCTGCCGGGGCGCCTCCGCCGCCCCACCGCCATTCACTTACAAGCTCGGCGCGCATCACCGCGGCCTTTTTAATTCAAGGGGACGCCGCTCGCCAGTAAACTTCGAGGATATGACCGCCTGGGTCATTGCACCCCGCTGAAGTATCGGGAGCGGCCTGTAAAAAGAACTTTCCTTTGAGGGGTGCGCTATCTCCGACGCGGCTAATTATCCGGCGCGGGCCCGCGTGTCGGATCGCCTTCGGCGATCGAGCCGCATTCGTCAACTGCGCGGAAATCACACGGATATTCCAATCAAGGCGAGAAGCTCCACGGATGCAGGAAACTGCGATGTCAATAAAAGTGCTTATTATATCTATAAAAGCGCTATACGTATGAAATGCGAAATGGTGAGTTGCCTTGAGACGTCCCAGGGAAAAGATTATTGGATCTGCAATACGGTTTTAGTTTTTTCTTTTTTTTTGCTGCGCGGATTATTTCATGAGACATGGCTCAAAATATTCCGCGTTATAAGAAGTATCATAAAATTAATCTGACAATATAATATTTATTCCAGGAAAAACTGTTCACCGTATCCACACATTGATAATGCATACGCGACGTTCTAGTTTCCAACGTGGAAGATAAAATGTAGCTGACGTCGCTTTCGCTCAGTTACCTCAGCTGCGGAGAAATCAAATCTGCGGCAAAGCTGCATCTTCTGTTAAATCTGCAAGGCAGCTATTATTGTCAACGCAGGATCGTCTCTTTGATCTAAATACAACATTGATCATCGTTCGATTTATACGTCTTTCAGATACGAGGTCTCATGTAACTACGTAGCTATTTATGGAAAAGTTTACATCTTAAAAATCATTCGTTCTTCTTATCCGTCAAAGCAATGCTATTCTTTACAGTAAGAGTCATTGGGTGCTAAATTAGACGAGTACCACGCGTGTTCGAGCACAGAAATACTTCTAGACTCGCTTCTAGAAGCTTCACAGACAGCGCGCCGGATAGCGGTATGGCCAACAGATCTTGACAGTTTCTTTTTCGTCGTTTAGACTTTCAGCAATCATAAGAATGCTCATACGACGATTTCTCATTGCAAGGTTGAAACACAGACAGGTCAACTTGGACGTTGGTAACCATCTATCCGTTGCTCGTATTTTTCCTCACGCATTGTTATCGGCAGAAGAAAAGATCGAGTTTCGAAGAAATTCCTTCATCATAAGTTTTACTTTAGCTCGGCGATGGATTCCTTATAATTTAAACCAATCAGCAAGTAAATTTCTCATTAGGTTGCAATTAAGTCACTCTCGATCCGCAATTATATTCCTCCTCTATTCGCTCTCATTAGATATGAACATAGAAAAGCGCAATTACGGGTGAAGTGGTAGAGTGGCGGCGAAGGAGACCGACGACATAATATCATCCTTTTCATCCAGCATCCTCCAAGTCCTCTCTACCTCTCTCTTTCGTTCTCTCTCTCTCTCTCTCTCTCTCTCTCTTGCATCCCGCCAAGAATAGTCCCGACAATTTCAAAGTCAACTCGACTAAAAGTAGCTTTCCGTCCGAGCAAGCAGGAGGACTCGACTCCGGTAAGTCGATGTGGCACAATTAAGGGAAGGAGTCAGAGGCAAAGGACCGATATAGACTAGGAGGAAGGTCCATAGAAGTGGTTGCCGCCATAAGGAGGTTAACGAGAGAGGCCGGACCGTGTAAGCCCACTCCATAAAGGTGTAAAAAGTAAGTGTCGGGAAGGCGGCGGCCGACTGCTTCTCTTTCTCCCGAGCTTCCCATAGGGGCGACGCACGGGGGAAAAGAAAGCGCTCCTTTGAGAGCATGCCTTATACCGGCCGGCCATGTTATATATATAGGGTGCTGCGAGCGCCCCTTACATTGCGCGGGAGGAATTACGCGCCGGTTGAGGAAATATTTGCGAAAGAATTAAATTGGCCTTCAGAAGTCGGCCGCAGCTACGCGCGGATTTTCTGCCGCGGTTGATCGGCCCAAGAGCCCCGGCCGCTTTGCCGTTTGATCTCCGTCCACTAGAGTGATTTTGCCCTCGCGGCAATACCGCCGTGCGATGCGGAGGGACTATACGAAATTATTCGCCTCCTCTGCCGCGGCCGCCTTCGCTCTGTGCCGGTGCGACGGAAGCCCCGCCGATGAGGCCTTAATGATATTCAACCAGTTGTGCACTGCGTCTGGTCAATCTTCAGTGACAGGGGCTCCAGCTGTTGATGAAGTTTGTTTTCCAGGCAAATTGTACAATGCGTTTCTCGGCGTGCTGCATTTCTCTTTTCTCGTGAGAAACTTCCACCCCTCAACTGGAGCAGCGTCCACGGGGACTTTCTGCGCGGGATTCGTTATATTTGACGATTCTGGCTTGCAATTAAAAGGCGCTGTACGAGTTTATTAGTTGAGCGTACAAGAAAAACTTGCTGCGTTCTTCAGCCATGATTATTCTACAACTTGCCCCACAGCCTTTGATGACAAATTTAATTATAACGTTTTCTTGCGAATTGACGGAATAAATACAATAAATTGAATATTCTCGTCTCCTGCGGATGAATGAAATGCAATAACAGTAGAGCACTCAAAGACACAGATGAGATGGTCGTGAGATGGAGTTTTTTGACATACGAACGAAAGGATATTCAAATAATAGAAAACTTAACTCTACGAGCGTAAATCAAGAAAGAAGGGCCAACTTTATTCTTTTGCCCTACAAGGATACTGACTAAATTATGATTTTTTTCAAGAAATGATGTGCTATACAATTTTAGTAAATGTTTTACGAGCTCGCGCTGTATATAACTCATAGGCATTATAATTCTGTCGTGGTTAACGAATGGATATTTTGTCATTTCATTCGTATTCCTGGAGGTGCATTTTTGTTATACGAAATTGCACAAAAAATGATAACGAGCCCGTGGAGACTATTTCTGTACTACACATAGTCTCTTTCTCGCTCGCTTCTTTCTTCAGCCGGAGGTTCAGCCATCGTCGCAGCAAAAGTTTCTTACTATAACGAAGCAATGAACCTATTATTCATATTACGGAGAATTAGCGGTACAATTTCAAGTTAGGAAAGTACTCTAATGAATTGCAGTCCTTGTGCGAAATGAAAGACGCCCCCGGCTGTTTTATAAATTCGCCATCCTTGTCCTGGTGTTCGCTAACGCGCACATAATTTTCCGGACCAAGTTCCCATATTTCTATAGTAGATGTTCAAATATTACACGTCCTATCTTACGCACAATCCGTCAGCCATCTGTTTCAGTATATCAGAGAATCGACCTCGTTATTCTAAATTATTCGTACCAATCGAATTTTCATAAAAACCGATATTTAGTTGTGAAAAGGAATATTCTTTTTGCAGAATTTGTATTTATATTTACCGAAATTATTCAATTGTAAGTAATTCCATATATTCATGGGGAAAAATGATTCATGAATATTTATGCGTATGGTTTGTTTTTGAATGAACATAAAAGGTCACAAAAAATAGCGCATGTTCAAGTTTATTGTTCATAAAGTTTCATTATATGCAATAAAAGAACTTAAAACTATGTAGTAAAAGTATGCAAAACATTCAAAATGCATAAAAATTGTTAAGAGACCGGATGTGGTTTAAAACAGATCACTTAAAACTTGGGAAAGATTGACGTTCTCTAATTGTAGTCCATTCCATAGATGCGTACCTTTAACACGGAAAGAGTTTAAACCCACGTTTGTACACATCCATGGAATGGTAAGCTCCTGAAAGTCACCCTTAGCAGATAAAGAAGAAGAATTGCGAGTGAACAGATCCGTCAAGTAGAATGAAACATTCATTCTAATGATATTAAATATAAGTAAACGTGTATGTACTTCCGACATAGCCCGACGTAAAATTTTCATTTAAAAGAGATTAAACATTGATCAAAATTGTTCTTTAGTTTCAAGATCTTCTTAAATACATTTTCATCGTCACTGACTATTTTCGTTGAAAGGAAAACTATTCCACGATATCAAGACGATTCAGAGTATCGCGAGGCGCAAGCCATTCTAAAATCTGCGTTCGTGGACTAATTTAAGACGTGGAAGTACCAATGATGAAGAATAGCACCAATACGGAGATACGAACGTAGAATAAATTCTTTAAGGACACATCGTATTTGAAAGAATAAATATAGAATTTTCATTTTATATAATCTTTTAAAATTTGTTCGTGTACCTTTTCAAGGCAAAAATTTTTTGATAACTTGAGAGTGTATGCGAAGAAAAGTTAAAGCAAATTAAGAGGGTGTGTGTGAACAAAAAGGACTATATTTTCAACCCATTATTTGACGCTAGAAATTAGAATCCTTCGATATCTGCACTAGTCGACTGATTAAATTAAATTATTATTAAGCGTAATTGTTATTACAACAATTTAATGGTAACAGTTTCTTTTTGTCGCAGTCTGAGTGTTACTTTTTTAGATAGGTATTTCTAGTTTCTTACGATGGATTAAAAGTACTCTTTATCATCTATTCGTATCCCGAATATCACCTTCTCCGTCTTGCTTTAAAGTTGACATTTTCAAGTTTTGCTCTCCAAAGAAGTTGACAGTTTTGATTATTTGACAAATTAGTTGTAAATGCACCGAGAAAAGTAAAGTTACTAATAGTAAATACTCTGATAGTAAAACTTTAATGTAGAAGTTACATCTTTATCTTGTTACGTATATTAAAAAGAAAATTTTGAAATTGGCTTTTAGTTTTAAAAAACAAGTTATTTTCACGTAAATTTTTAAATTACAGGTCTATTTATAAATTATTATGAATAACATGAATATTCATTATTTAATTATAAATCTTTCAGTGAACCAACAGATCCATACATAATCATTTGTATTTGGCGATATAGTTATATAGTGATGTACACAATTGCGAAAATTTATCCGTTATAATGATGCTTAAATACGATTTTGATTGTATCTATAGCATATTTGTGTTAGGCGTATATATGATTGAGCGTTTCGAAAGCTGTCTCGTATGGAATGCAGATCATAAACTAAAAGTGCTTATGTCGATATTGGTACAATATTAGTTTCGATATATAGTTGCATTTGTTCGAAAAAGGCACAAGAGTCCTTCAACGGGGCGGAAAATCAAGCGAGAGTGTAGAATCAATTTTTTTCTGCAGCTATATCTTCAAGATAATTAATTTGTACATTTTCTAAAGAACACAGTTTTTCAAAATAGTTTCAACAATTCAAACATCTTGTTCATATCAATAAAAGTTGATCAATATTCAATATTTGAGCAATTTTGCGCTGCTCGACCCAATTCGAAGTAGATGCTAAATGCAACCTCCGATGAAATACGGCCTGAAACGAGTCGCAGTGAACATTTGAAAGCCGATTAGCCAAACGTGAATCTGACAAACGAAAAGAGATGCGGTTTTGAGCATTCGCCAGAAAATCGCGCGCGCACCCAAGCGCTTCGTGAAACAACGATCGCGGATGCACCGCGTGACAACTGCCGCGCAACTCCCACTGCGGGAGTAGAACGTCACGGGTGGAAGGAAAAAAGCACTTCCTCCTCGAGTCCCCGTTCGCCCGCCGCGGGATTCCCCGGATTCGGGAGGCGCCGACGAGGAAAGTGGCGGGCCCGTCCCAAGTAGACTCGGGAGTGGCCCTTAGGACCGCCGCCGTCGCGGGAGAAAACACACTTCCCCTGTGTTTTTCGCGGATGTCGAGGGACGCGCTTTTACCGCGGCCAAGCGGTTGCCTCGCCCGAGATCGCGAAGGACAGCCGCGCCCGCGCGGCTTTAAGGTCGCGTCGCGACGTTAACCTCTTCCCCGGGCGCGCTTTAAATGCGAATAAACGGGGCTCCCGGGGGAGCCGGTTCACGCGTCCTGGCTGGACGGCACCTTCGCCGGGTATTATGCAGGCTCGTGAGCCCCCGTTAAACTGCCGTTAAAGCGCCGTCTTTGGTTGGATCGCGGCCGAGGTCACAAATATGACGGGCCCTTGCCACTTCTTATCTTATCGGCGCTTTTAGTTTCCGCGCTTGTTTCAAAGCACTGTTTGTGAGTACAGCTTTGTTTACAGGTGCGCTGGTGGCTTTACAGCTACGCAGCTTTGCGTGCGGGTGCAACTCTTCCGTGTTAGGTTAGGTGAAATCGATTACTCGAGCTCATCTACATATTTTGAAGTGACATTATGGCAAACGGATTCGGGGGTATCTCTCGACTAATCTAGATCTAATTTCGTGCAAAAGCTAACTCCTTGCGATACGTCGACTGAAGACGCGCCTTGACTTCGCGTAAATAGAGAAATTATGCCCGTCTCCCTTGGGGCTAAATAAATTTTGCCATAAGCAAATTATCAAAGTTTCCTCATAACATGAGGCAGCGTCGCGGAGAAGGGATGCGAACTGTTCAGAGGTTGACGACACCACACAATTTAATCAGGCCGTCATTATTGAGATGGGATTCTTGGTTAGGTTGGAGTCAAGAGCACAGATTAAACTATAGCTATGCTATCCCATTTCCTTCGCAACGTGTCAATGATGTAATTTATTCAGAATAAGAACTCTTACATTAAAATTGATTAAGATACTAGTCAAGTTTAGCAAATACTATTATCATTAGCTTCGAAACTTTAAATCGTATTGATGCTATATGCTATACGTATATATCATTATCATATTAAATTCGAGTTTAATTTCAATTTAAAATATTTAAAAAATTAATAAAACTCTAAATAATTATTTGTGAATCGATTTCAAATCTTTATAGTCAAAGTTTAATAACTGCTCATGAATATTTTTTATTTTGGGTACACCTTACTGTTTTTTACAATTTAAAGAACAATTTTGCACTTATGCAATTGATTTAATATTTGTCTAAAGCTTATTTATTTTAACAAATTCAGAGAAGGCGATGTGATTCCTTCGAGGCTAAATTAAGTTGGCTCTTTGCCGAAGGATTGCAAAAATATTTCACACTATCTCTTGGCATCTATTCTATTTTGTTATTCGCGCCCTACTACTCTATTAACATTGACTCGTACTTGCAAGTAATATGTCTCGATACTATTGAGCTTGTTATATTATTTTATTGGTGATTATCACATAATAGTTGTTGATTCATTTTTACCTACAACTCATTTGTCGAGACCTGCGATACAATAATACGAGCTCGCAACAATAATTATAATTGTTTGATAAAGCAAAAACTTCTCTATAATAATAATATTTCAATAAACTTTAAAATAGTATTTGTTTTGAGTTCACATATGAGATGCAAAAAAAGGAAAGCAAAATAAAATTTGAATAAAATGTATTAACTTCCGATAATTTGATATCCTCAATAAGTTTTAATAATATTATTTGAAATTCATGAAAGATCAAGAATAATTTAATTTTGATAACAAGATAATAAGGTTCATTAAAGGGAGTTTACATTCATCCTTGGTTTGTAGTTGAAATAGCTATAAAATAAAATAATATAAAAAATTCTGAGAATTTTCTGAAAAAATGTTGAAAAGTATATTTAAATTTATAGTTAAATGGACAAGCTAAAATTCTATAGGGTCATTTGATATACTAGTAACAGTTGCAGGAAACCGAGTAAAAATACAAAGCGTAATATTGTACATTTAAAAGTTTGAAACAGTAAACGTCCATTAAGGCGTAGCGTTTTTACTACACTTGCGATTCATGAGAACTGCCGAGGGCAGAAACATTAAAGCTTGAAAAAAGGTAAACATAGCTGCAAGGAATTGGAAGGTGCAACAACGGGCGAGGGACGTACAGGTCAAAATCCGGCAATGGGTAACAAGCGCTCGGCGCGATGGGATCCGCTGGAAGCTTGGAAAAAATGGCCGGCCACTTTTCAAATGCGCTATCGTCCTGTTTCGAGTTTTCGCCCGAGCCTCCACAATCAGGTGCTGATGAAAAATAGCGAGGGCGGGCGGGCTCGGCGGGAGGGCGGGTGGGGCGCGACACCCGCTTTATCCCCGGGCGCGGCCCGATTTCTCCAGCGGCTCTGTGCCCCCCCCACCCCCCACCCCCGGAGGAAAATCCACATCGGCGCGCGCAACAGAACACTTTTATCTACGGCAGCTGGGGGCCCGGGTGCAGTTGAACGCGTGCCAAAAGGATTGGAAGGGCAAAGCGAAGAGAAAGAGCGGGTAAAGGGGGGCAGCGGGGGCGGCGGGCAATTGAGGGTGGGGGTGGGGGGTGGGGGATCGCAGCCGCGACGCCGCCGTCCATTCTTCCCCGAGGCCGGCGCGGGGAGCACTTTACCCGGGGCGCACGTCATCTCCGCGCCGCCGCCGATAATTGTCGCGACCGCGCCCGGAGCTTTTAAGGCGATTACCCCGCGCGGGCGCCTTCAATTTTTCCCCGGGAGGGCCGAGATTTTTCTCGTATAATGCCGGCGGGGGCGGGGCGGCCTCCTCAAAGGGAGCCGCCCGGGGGCTAAGTCGGCCCCGAGCCGGCCAAATCCGCTCGTTTATTGCACCCACTCAGCGGTAACGAAGTTCGCCGCGTGTGTACGTGCGCCGGCCGGGCTTTCTTTGCGCCCTGGGGCCGGGGCGCGGCCCCGACCGCCCACTTTGTCACCGCGTTAGTTCCTCGTTCTCGGCCCGGGGCCGGCTTCCACGGGGCGAGAGTGCGTCGCCGACACTTTGCGATACCGGGGCAATTAAGTTCTGCTTACACGCACGGCCCCCACTCCCCCCCGGGGCCCCTTTCGCTTTTCATCCGCTAATGACTCGTCCATTTTTCTCGGCCGCGCGACATTTTCAACCGCACACTGCCCAGGAGCCTTTTATAATTTCTTTTTACTGCGATCGGTCTTGCGCTTCCCGAAGCAATGGCCTGTACAACAGTCGTACTGCCGTGTATGTCACGACGCCCGCCGCGATATATTCTTTTTACGCGCTACTTCAACCGGTGAATACTCGCTACGGAGACATTCTGCGAGGGGATTATCAAATATACTTGAATTCATCACATCCGCAGATTAAGTAACGTATGTTGCACGAATGATCGTTCGTAATTGTATTTTATTCATCAAATGATTAAGTTGCGACCAGATATTACAACTCATGCGATTGTCTTTTGGTTTTTAACTAGTTTGATACGTACCCGTGACCTGTTTTATGCAGAACTTTAGTAGTTGATAAACTCAAGAGAGGAAGACTTCTGCGAGGGAATGCATGCAGTGCGAGCTGTAGGTCGTACTCGGACCCTCGTATGTGGGTACTATCGGCGGCTTCTACCTCGTATTTTGGAATTATGTCGGCTGCAGACTGGACCATCGCACAATATCGAATACTACGGATGGCATCGGACTTGCGGCGCAACCAAAGTTGGCAATGCACGGGAACAAGGGATAGCAGCATAAATATTGGTGGAGCATCTTTTACCACTGCGTCGAGGCACTCCTTAAGGCGCCTCTGCATAGCTGTCAATTCTATTATTGACCGAGACTCGGCGTACCGAGCCTTTTATCGACTACGCTGTCGGGTTATAGAAATAAATCATGCATTTATAAGTATTCAAATGTCGCCAAACTTATAAGTGCATGTATTTTGGCTTGTGAAATAATTTTTATGCAATTCACCATTCAAATTTAATAGAACGATAACTTATTGGAGATGATAACTATAACTAACTAGCTAACTATAACTAACTTACTTATACACTCTTATTATCTTATAATCGAGATATAAACTTAGATCCATGCTGGAAACATATTTATGCACATCATGCATTATTATGTATTAGCCTGTACTTCACAGGCGATTCAGCCGCATGGGGAAAGAGAGTAACAGCATGTAATAATTAGACAAACTCAATTTGACCATTGGGAAAACAACTTGAGCACGGTCACAAAGGGCAAATTAGCCGAGGCAAAATAGGATGTCTATTCCACGAGACTTAATCACCAGAAGATCATAATCCCAATAGAACAAGAATAACAAGAGCGGCAAAAAGTTATCTTGTTATATATATTAGGTAATATGAGGTGGAGAAGCGGTGCTAGGCTCCGAGCGTTGGACCGCGCAATAAATCACTGGGTGAAAAAGTATTTACGAAGCCGTGGGCCCAATGGAGGTCGCGGGCTCCTCCGCGGGCCAAATGGCGCAGGAGTACACCAGCTCAGCGTCCTCGCGGTCGCGCGGCCGCCCCGAAAAAAGCCTGCGCGATAGCGGCCCGCGCGAGTCATTAATAAGGGTTACTTAGCGGCTCCTCGTCCGCTTTATTTTTCTCCATCTGGGACCGCTTTGTTCGGCGGCTTTTGTCGCCCGCGCGGGCCGCTGTAGGGGGCGCGAGTCTCATCGGACACCTTTGTGCGCGCGCGCGCGCGTTACAAAGACGAATTGCTCCCCGGCGGCACCGCCGCAACTTCCGCCGCGGCAAACACGCACGCGCTCGAGCGATCGCTCTCTTCTCCCAGGGCGAGGCGCTTCTTTCCCCCGCTGCAGCCGCCCCGACACGCGAGGGCCGTGGGGATCATCCGCCAGACGCTTGCCCGTCTTGCTCCACTTATCGGCGAGCGCCTTATCAGCAGGAATGCATCTTCCCCTGGATTTCCCCCCGCGCGTTTCTTTGAGCCCCGGCTTCCATTATATAACGGCTCAATGCGATAATTTAAAAAGTGGATTTGGCAGCTTGAGTAGCGATTAATTTCTGACTGGGGCATGGCTTTGCTGCACCAAATAGAAAATAATCTCCTGCACTTGATAGGCTTTTCTTTCAAAGTCTACCTTATCTTTCTTCTTTCGTGGATGGTGTGTGTTTTTTCTCATTCGCTTCATTGTTTCTTTTTCACTCGATCGCTTTTTTGATCTAGTGTCTGTGTGAGAATCGATCGATTCAGTTTTGCGTAGAATACATTTGTTATTAAAGTCTAGCATAACTAACACCCGAGCATTCGCATCTAGAAGATCCTTGATCCAGATTTTCCTTTGATCTCCGAGCAGGTACCACCGTGACCCGGGGCACAGATTTGCTCGCTATCAAAGGACGTCGTATTCTATCAAGATTTAGTTTTTTTAAATATATTCCCTCTCAGCAAATTAGGTTCAACAAAAGCTAACTTAATTTAACCTTACCGTCTGTCCTTCCAGAGTAATTGAGTACTTTCATTATTCTTAGGAATTTCACTTGGATCAGTCGCGAATAGTTTACACTACTTCTAAAAAAACTTCTCCAAATTTTTAGGTACAGTGATATGATATCACAGGACAGTCTTCGTGCAAGTTAGATTAGGATTAAATTGCATTTGCATACCCTTAACCCCTAAAAGTTATAATATTAAAGTAGTAAATAATAAATATTGCCGGCTTTAATCGACTTAGCGGAACAAATTTCGTAAAGAGCTTGGCAGGTGCTCCCGTCAGCAATAAAGCTGGCACATAACGTGCGTATGCAGATTACGGAGATTTTCCATCACCGAACGTTTGTAATGATCAATTATTAATTAATCAACGAATAGTTTAATAGATGGATAATTAAGCGTTGCACTTGTAGAAATATATAAATTCAACGTTCATTAACTAAAAGTTTAACTGGTATAATTAATTAATTCGCATAAATTCAACGTTGTGCACTCTACTGTACTAGCAGTAGTTTGATAGCAACATCAAAATATAGAGTCTCTATTGAACTTTATGTAAAAGTGTTTGCTAAAACAAGGGTCCCCAGGGCAAACGGTACATCGACTATTGCAAGACCTGCCCTTAATTATTCCGAAACTTCGCTCTGTACCATGTAAATATCTCCCATCATATTCAGTTGCCGTATATACCGCCGATGATTCTCGTATTGTCTTGGGAAGTCAGACCAATGCTCTCTAGGACCTGTGGAAACGTTTTAAAAATGACAGGCTAGCCCGCGGGACCTATATATTATAGCGAACGCTGCCGCGGTGCTTGGCTGGTGAAACGCCCGCGTAATGAACTCCGGCTAGGGTGGTTGGAGGTTTTTCTTTGCAGCGCGGCGACCCGCAACCGGCCGTCTAAACAGACGTCAGAGCCTTGCGCGCAACTCGTCTTTCTTTAACAGCGGCCGCATTACAGTAAGCTACGTGTATAACGAGGGAAAATCTTTATTCGCGCCTTGGTAGCCGGAACTTTGTACTGTGCTCAAGGACTTCACGTTCCCCGCAATTCCTGGCCTGTAATTCCAAAAGAGGACAGGTGTTAAGATTAATGGCGTGTTCTTGGATTAATTAAAACAAACACCGTGAATAAAATTTAAAATTTCAAGAGTGGAAATTTAAGCCACATTAATGTTACTGTGTGTCTTTTTAAGATGACAAGGAGTGCATTTAAATAAAAACAATATTAAATAATTTTCAATAGTAACATGGGCTTCGGGGATCATACGATCTCCACTCCAGTCATAAAACCTCCACGAAGCGCATTGGCGACGTGGCCCAAGGCCCTAAAAAGAGCTTTCATACGCAGTTCGACTGGGATGCAAATCCCGCCCATTTATTATTTAAAAACATCAATGCAACCCCAATCTAATCTAAAACTAAACTAGCATCGTGTATAAAAATAATATTACGCGACCGCCAGTCACTTTCATTCCGTCCTTTTATTTTACAATTTTCATATATACATAAGTATATACATGAATTTATTTACAAATTAAATAAATAATAATTAAATAAATAGTAATATAAAAAAATAGTAGCAAATTTTTATTTAAATTTTTGTGTATTACAGTTATGCCTTAATAATGTTGCCTCTACAAAGTAGTTTTGGTCAAGTAGACAGAAATATAATTAAAAGTATAGTAAACCGATGTTAAATATTTTATGAATTCTAACCTCTTGCATATTTAATCGATTCAAACAAAAGCATGAATATCATTTAAATGGATCTTGCAAACCTTGCGTATTTGAATTCAAAGGATTTTAAAAACTCGAAGAATCTTAAATTATTTGAAGGTGTGCCTTAATTTAACACCGAATATTTATTTGTAAGATAGGCGCTGAAATGCAGGTGGCAATTCTTCTTCCAATGGTTGCGCTCTCTTCCGTCTCGCGGATCCCAATTCTCTACGGCGATATTGAGTGAATACCTCGCTCCAGACAACCATACACATGCTCGTGCAGACACAAAGAAATGCGGAACTTTATATTTCGCTTCGACTGCTCCTGTCGATGAAATTTTCTAGGAGATGCTCCGAAGTCCCCTATTATTGTCCACCGGTCCTCGCGACGCTAACCCTATAGACCCCGGCACTTGGACGCGGCCGCGTATAAGCGCCGAGATTCGCGAATCTTCCGTGGCGGCCGCTAGAGCGTCGAAGTTTAGAGGCCCGCTAACTGAGTACCACGGCAGATGTGCCCATCCCGTGTTCTGGGAATTACTTTCCCTCGGGATTTATCGCCGATGTAGCGAGCTTCACTGGGATGGCCGCGCGCATCAATGTGCAGACGCAACTTCTTGTCGATTTGCCGCTCGGCGGTTTGGACACAGGCGCGGTTTACGACGCTTTCGCGCAGCTCTGCCAAGCTAGACATCTCGGCTATATGGTTTAAGAGATTGGGGCCCTTCCTGCAGCATCGATTCCCGCTCCGATCGTTCGACTTGGAGCGATTCCTTGTTTGTCGCCCCTCTTCCAAACAGGCATTAAACGCTTACTCTACAGCATGTTGAAATGTCGAGCTTACTTGTCGTGGGAAGTGAATCGGACCGCTCGCTGATAACGTAGGGGAATATTGAGAGATACTTCAATATTCCTTGTTTATCATCCAAGCTTACTAAAATGCGTTTCGTTTATATGTACGCTTATAAAAAGAAGTTTAGGTTTTTTTCTGCTAGAAAATTGCAGAATACTTTTAAATTGATTGGCAATAGTTCATTTCAAAGTTAATTTCAACACAGTTGGAAGAATATGATAAAAAATACAACGTGAAGGGGATGTCGGAACAGAGGGAGAGGAATGTGAGAATCAAAATGCAGTTAATTTCTTAATTCAAAACAAATCGAAAGATATACGCGGAACGCGCCAACAGAATACAGTCCCGCCGTTTCGAATCGCTCTGCGTAAGCTTCCCCCGTCGTCGCGTCGTCGCCTTACTACACTGCAGGTGTGCAGATCAAGTATTAGTGGATCGGTGCACGCGACAGATCCGCAGCACTAGGGGAGTGCTCGTGACCTGCCCCTCTTTTGCACCAGCGGACGCCTGTCCGCTCCGTGCGAAGGAAGGGCGGCTCCGTATATGCCTATATGTGCGAAGGGCACACTGGGGGAGAGCGGATCCCACTTGGTGTAGGTGCAGTTTGCTCCGGTTAGCTCGGAAGCTCGATGAACAGTGACCCCGAGGCGTTTGCGACTCCAACTGATCGCGGCGATTCGCCCCTCCGCCGGCCCTCGAATCACGTCGCTGATTGGTGCTGGAGTGCAAGGGAGCGACGTCGGTTTTAAACGGTTGAACGCTCGCGAAGCCGCGCGAATTCTACTCTTGCCGAATTCGCGGAGACATATGCCGGGGAAAAAGGCGCAAGGTGGCGCCTGCGTCAAATGTATCATTCGTAATCCATACAATTTATTTGTATCATTATATGATATTAGACAAATAACAAGACTAAGATCGAGGCTAAGGTTCGCTTTGATATTTCTCATTTCATTGTAAAAACTATAGCGTGCAAATCGCTACGTCTGCTGTTGGGTTACGCGAAGGTGACTGATATAAGTATGAAAAATAAAGAAAGAAAGAGAAAATGACCGTAAGGGGTATTAGAGGCCCGCAGGGGAGGTCACAGGCAGCAGTCGGCCATTCAGCGTCGAAATGTTACGGTCAAATAAGGGGAAGGAGGATTACGCCAAGTAACTGCTCGTGCCATCCACGAAAAGGGCAAAGCAATGAAAAAAAGGGGAAAAATAGGAGAGGGTCGCGGAAAACGCGAATTTTTAGTTCATGTCTTGTATTCTCTCTTTCTGTCCTTCTATAAGTGTACGCCTAGGCGCCTCGAGTCAGTTATTATATACCCTGAGTTTTAAAGCAGATTGGATTATAATTGATCGAATTATTCATGTTACTTGATTTCAATAATTGCGTCAATCTTTTTATAATCTACATCACATACTATACATAATATTAAATTCTTTAAACATTATGAAAGATATAATTATCAAATGTCACGTAATATATGTATAAATTCATATTGTATGACAATAATATCCTGCAGTAAATATATTTATTACATTATAATAATCTTAATCAACAGGCAATAGGTTGCCGAAACTGACAAGTTGCGAACTCTGATTTCTGCGATGATACTGATTCTGCTCATGCGTTGGAAATTCAAGCAACGGATGCGCGGAGTGTTACATCATGATATCACTGTAGCCTATAGTTATCATTGTAGAATGTCGATCCTACTATTATACTATCCGCAACTGTAAAATGATTACTGTAGTAGGTGTAACTTCAACATTTAGTCAATACTTTTCAATTCACAAAATTAATTGGAACTCGTCACGCTGCCCAAATGCACGATAACCAATCGATGGAAAAGAAGATACTTTTTTCATTAATTATTTATAGTCGCATCAACTTTTTTGTTACTAGATATAAAATGTTATATTATATTAATGATTATTTTCTTATATTTAATGGCTATTATTTTTATTCTTTGCTTTATTTAATTTTTTTATTCTATACTTTTTTTATTTATTCATAGGGAAATTTTGCACTCTTCGATGTCTGCTTATTATTTGATGTTTGAAGATGCCTACACCCTCGTGCCAAACAGCAAACGTGTAAGTAAATGTTATCTAGAGAGTAGCTTTAGAGCTGCGAATTTATTACAGATGATCTTTTAGGCTCTTAAAAGAAATCAATATTATTTAATAAAGGTAGAAGTAGCTATTAATTAGAGTTTTACTACAGTGTAATCGTTATCTTTGAGCTTCATTCGATCTAAAATCACGATTGATAATTTTTAAGTTGTGTACTTGACAAACTTTTTAACAAAAATGAACCAAACTTTAACTTAGTTACAATCAATTTCAGTGGAGTAATTTTAAGCCATGTTGAATTATTATATGAGCGTTGCGGCGACCGAATTATTACGAACTTGCTTTCCATTTGGTTTATGTACGTATAGGGTATATGCTGCAGAGTAAATGAGAATGACTCGGGGGTAGAGTAGTCCAAACGTGGGCAATTTCGATTTGGCATCTCACTCGGTACCGGTTCTAGCGACGGTAAACCACTGGCTCTACACCTCGTTCCACCTCCTAGTACGAACGATATAGATTCACATATACGACAAGAACAGAGCTTATGGGCGAAGTAAGGTAATATCAAACATATAATCATATCTGTAACGGGATGTTTCGGGCCGAGGATTTTTATTTTTGCATTGCATTGATGAAAAATATTGTATATAACTGAAACAGATAACTTAATCCATTGCTTTGTTTTAAAAACATTGTATAAATTTATTAAAGATATTTCAAACATTATTAACGCTAGGATTATGTCGAGAAAGCACCGTATAAACGCATTAAACTAAAATATTCCACAAAACTATCATTTAATTATTTAATAAAAAGCATATATTATATAATCGATTAGATTATAAAATAAATGTCCTATGAAATTTAATAACTCAATTATATGTTCAATTTTGTCGCCTGCGTGCAGCAGAGGCGAAAGATGAGAGAGACAAGAACGACGAGGTGGGAGAGGTATAGAATAAACTAACTTTCATTTTAACGCGAAGGGGTTGCGAGACACATGTAGGTTTACACACTTATATGACTAATTTATTCTACACTCGTTCAGTCTACTACGTACGCTCGGCCCAAAAGCTTGGAGTATGCAGAACAAGCGACGACCGGAGTCCCTTGCGATGCATCGCACTGGGTAGGAAGAGACTCGAGAAGTGATATGTAATGACCACGAGGATGACCTGGTTGCCGCTGGGCATACTACTGGCCGGCTCAAAAGGAGTCAGCATATAATGTGGCCCGACGTCCCTGGCGATGCGGTACATCATCCACGAAGCGTATGCTCGGGAACAATGTTGGAACAGTTGTCCCGTGAGATAGAGACTCTGGGAGGAAGTGTAAGAGGTTCGTCCGGAGGCTGATTGCATTCTATGCATAAAACCGATCACTGGACGAAGCTAACGATGTGGGATGTGCAATCGCTTGAAGGGCATACGATTAGCAAGTGTCATAAACTTATAAAAAATCGGAAAAAATTAACATGTAATATCACAGGGGTTTCCTACACTCGAATAGGTGTTATCCCGACGAGGCCCGAAAGTGTCTACTCGACGTGGGCGTCGGGCGAGTTAGTCGGCCAGTTTTACGCTCGGTTTTACGGCTTTATTACCTCAGCTAGGAGGCTATAGTTCGAGTGTCTGCTAACCCCCAGAACTCGTTACCTGGAGGCGACGCAAAGGCGTAAAGAGGAATGGATGTGCGGCGTATGCGACAGGCGGTCGTTATTTTATTAAAATGGAATTCATTTTATCATTTTTTTGTGTTATAACAGAATTCTGATCATTGTTTATTAGAAATTTATAATTTAACATAAATTAATCGTGTATATAACATAGAGATTTATACTTTTAGTTTCTTTATAATCTACAATATATTACAAAAGACGAGATACGGTTCATACATTATTTTCATAACAGTAATCACTGCTACTTCGCTAGGTATCTATAGAGAGGTATTTAATTAATGAGATATATAAAACGTGTAACGGAAAGGTAAGAAAAAGATTATTAATAACAAGTATAAATATAGTTGAGTATGGTTTTAATTCAAGAATAGTAAAAGATAACAGAAATTTGTAAAAAAATACGTTACGAAAGGTAGCTGATTGGGCTTACTTTTGCCTTAAATGATTAATTTGTTTTCAGATCATGCTGAATTCGTGCTCGCTATCGCCTGTCTCTCGATCACTCCAAAGAGTTCTTGTACTCGGCATTTCCGAATTTCCTTATAGAAGGGGCTGCGAGAGTCGTCCATACGAGTTGCGTGATTGTCATGCGGTCAATCTTTATAACAAGAACTTAGCTCCCTGTGACTTTTGACGACTCCTATGCCTAACCGATCAAGCAGTTTAATTCACCAACCCCTTATGTATTCGGGCAAATATCCCGACCCCAAATGTGGCTCTCCCTTCATTTGCTCGCTTTACTATCGGTTCCCTAGTATATCTCTGGAGATCGGGTATAGCTAGTGATCATCCAAATACTTACATAATATTCATACATTCCCTTCATAGAGATCTTCATTATTGTTTGGTCATAATGATTCTGAAAATGATGGCTTACAATAAATTTCTACCTATATATAGATGTAGACCTATATGTAGTAATCTTATGTTTCATTGGTTTTTGTTATTTGAGACTCAATTTCATTAATGTATTGAGATAGAATCTGATCAATTTTCTACTAGAGTTTCATATATAATAGACAAACGGTTGATGCGACCGAATGAGGCTATAAATAAACGAATGATACTCTATTTTACTGTTGATTTCCACAAAATAACTTTTCATTTTTCCAACTAACAAGTATTTCGAATAAGTATTTCAATTTTTCATTTGTCATTATATTTTGTAAGAATGCTAATTGTTATCATTTCGATTCAATCAATGTAGTGTATTGAATTTTTAGAATCAAAAAAGCCTTATATAAAACTCGATTAGATATAAATGTGATCAATGCTCTTCGAGTTATGGAGACAAACCTACATTGTTTTTATTTTTAACTTTTCTGAGTTTGATTTGTTTTAACACTATGTAACATTTAATTACAGGGTCATATTTGGAAACATCGTATTACATTACCAGTGTCAATCAAACAAGAAATTTTACTCCTTTTATATCTTTAATGATTTTCTAACGGATAGAACATAAGGAATGGGTATAATTAATTATTTAAAGATCGGTAATTGTATATTGAATAATATTTTTATTTATTTCAAAGTTGAAACACACAAAGATACAAAAGAAATCGTAACAATTTTATTTTTTCTTACCTCTCGAGTCGAGTGATGATATAATAATGAGCACGTCTCAGCTGGTCTGCATATCATGAGTCCTTGAGTCACGTTTGATCGCTGCTCGCTCTCTTCCTTCCAGATTACTCGAGAAGTAAATCGGGAAATAAAGCTCACTTACTGCCAACGTTCCACGTTTCCGAAATTCCCTGAGCTTACACGATGGAATGCAAGCGTCTTGGGACCACGACACCTGAACGATCACTCAGAACTTGAATTTCCACGTATACTTTGTAACTAAGAGTAAGCTTAATGATACGTTTGGGTGTCCCATAGTGCATGGCATTTCTTCAATCAAAAAAAGACGCTTTTTCTCGATCGTTAGAATTTGACGATCGTGATCGACGTAAATACAAAATGTTACAATGTATAAAATAATTATGATTTTTTGAGTGACAAATGTTATAATGGTTAATTATATGTTTAATTAATTTTTAAGTATATTTTTTAAAAAAGTTACATTAAATTTAATATAGATGTAGAGACAGTTACTTTCATAAACATAACAAAAAGAAGAATTATGCACTAGCATTAAAATAGTATTTGCTCAATCTAAAAGGTTAAATTTCATTTAAAAGAAATTAACTATAATAAGCAAATGATTACCGTTGGGCTGTAGATCACTTTGAAAAAATTTATTTCGATTATTTTATATATGCTTTTCAAGGCATGTGCATAATACACAAAATATACAACCAAGGGTACACCTACAATAAGACTATAAGAAGAAATTGGGTCACAATATTTACATGTATATTAGAATCTTCATACTTTTACTGAAATTTGATGTACATGTCATTAAAGTTCGGGCATTTTACATTAATTTTCTCCAACTTGAAAGCTCATTAAATTCTTTGTAAAAAATATTGAAATTTCTATAAAGCTTGAAAAGTAATTTTGCATTACATTTGGATTTTTTTCAAAGTGTAAAATGTTGTGTAAGGCAATACAAGAATTTTATATCTTTATGTACAACCACAAACACATTACTATTTAAAACGCAATACTTTTCATTGTACTGAATCAAATGCTATTACATTCTAGTTACATTTTTTAAAATTGTTATAATACGTCTTTTTATATTGAGATATTTTCTTGTATTAAAAGATCTATAATTAACTTTGTTGTTATATTAAACCATTAATTTAACGTTGGAACGCTTTATGGTTCTTCAATTTTTTATATTGCTAAGGGAAAATATTTCTTTTTCATTTTGATGAATTTTTATGCAAAACGAGGTTACTATGTTGTAGTAAGCTTTCCCAGCAAGTTTATATAACATACACTATGTGCTTGTGATTTCCGATGGGGCCCCAATGAGTTCCGTTCATTTTTCAAGAAGGCAGAGAGTCGTTAGTCGTAAATTATTCATCGCGCAGCTCGAATGTTTCTTATTCAATTTTGTCTGCATCATTTTCTCATAAGCTCTGGCAATCAAAGGTCTAAAGGAAAAAATTAAAAGTTTTTAAATCAGTGCGTGCACAAATTAAAAAAAAACTTCTAACGCCACTTTGATGTATTTAAATCGAAAGAGTTTTCTACTTGCAATATGATGCACATAATTTGTATTTACTGTCAAAAATTGAATAGGACTTTTGAAGTATTTATTTTGGAGAAACAGCGGGACTACATTTTGGAAGAGTATAAAAGTTGACGTTCATGGACATGATGTATCAAACATTTTCATTTTTTCAATGCGATAACACATGAAATAAAATAGTGAATAAAAATTCCGAGGCAAATTCATTGAAATTCGATGAAATTTTGTACCGAATGGGTTAATAGGAATATTAGTACACGAGATTTATCTGGCTCAGCCGAACTAACAGCAGTCTATTGACCGCGGTGATATTTATGCAGGGAGAGTAGTCGGCCGCGACCGTGTGTATAAAAAGGATGGAAGAGCAGCGATGGGATTTACGCGGCGCCATTTACCATTTATAACGGCTCTAATTCCTCGGGCAAGCGCGCCGGCGTCGATCGTATTTTCGGATTAATGCGCAGCGCAAGCCACCGTAGGCGCCTCCAGCTTCCCGCCTTGATCCAACCACGCAAAAAATAGAAGAGGAGGAGGCCCGCTGGACGCGGGGGGCGGGGGCCACGCGAAGTTTACACGCGGCAGAACAATGCGGGGTCTCGGGGGGGTTGCCGCGGGCAACTGTGTGCGAGGGAGGATCGGGATCTATTTGCGCGTTGCCGAGCCGCGCGGCCTCCTCGCGGCTCTTGCCAAAGTGCTGGACAAACATAGTCCCCCATAGCCGTAGGTCGAATTCTTCACTGGACTCCGAGGACTTTCAATTTAAGTAATATACTCGTCGAGGGCCCGGTGCTAATTCGGAAGGCCAACAATGCAGGCCGGCTCCTCGTGCAGGCGAGAGGCTAAAACCGCGGGCTAGACTCGAGATTCGGAAGCAATTTACGGGGAAAATCCATACATTGCATACACGCGTCGCCGGGGCGAGCGGGCGAAATATATAAAGCGGGCCCCCCGTTTCGCCGAGCGCACGCAGGGATGAATCGCGGAGCCAGCGAAATCCCAACTTTATCGCCGGATCGGTGGGTGGCGCGCGGGACGCGAGCCGCAGCGTCCCACGTCCCCCGCGATCGCCCAACTTTCCTCATTAAGTTTTACCTTCTCTTTCCGCGGGGCCGTTTGTCACGCAGGGAGTCGGGCCCTTGTGCGCGGGACCCGCCGGGGGAGCTGTCACCGACCTGTCACCCTTGGCTCAACGCATGGCGAGGCCCGTCACCTGCACGCCGGGATGCGATCACGGGGCTTTGTGCCTCTGAACTTTTGTTGTAAAACCAGGAAGTCATCGGTGAAAGGGCAAAGCGATCCTGTCGCCAGCGGGGCCGGCCCTATTGACGGGTATCATAATCTGCCGCGCGAGCTTTCGAGCTTCGCAGGCCGTGGAGGCCGCGCAATTTCCAGACGGCCGATTTACCGGGCGCACCGTGTACATATATACCCTTCTTTCTTTCGGCGCGCGGTAACACTGCGGTAATTGCGAGAGCTCGCGGCTGTGCGGCGCCAAGCAGCGAACGCGCGCCCGGACCTCTGGGAAATTAAAATTGTGGCTTTGTCACGGCTCGAGTGCACGCGGCCCGTTTGCAGATCCGGCCCCGCGATAAAGTTGCCCGGCTAATTACCCTTATTGAAGTGTCTGTTATTTCATAATAACCTTGATTAACCCAATAAAGATTGCGCGCTCACCGACAGTTTCCTACACGCGATTATTACATTGCCCATGATAATATACGGTAAGCTTCAATTTTCGCGCTGCGCCACTGCAAACTTGTTATTTATTTTAAGATCATTTATCACTGCTTCCCTATGGACTATCCTATATACTTATTGTTTACACAGCTATTTAAATAAATTTTCTTTTTAATATGACACTTTATTCGTATCATTTTAACTTATCTGTTTTCACATTAAATCAAGGGTTATTATATCGTCATATTATTTGTATGAAAAAATAATGTAAATCTTCTATTAAAGCAGGGATTAAAATAATAACGCGAGCTCGACAATTTTTTTAATACATTATATATATTCTACATAAATTTCCAAATGTTGCACAAAATAATACTAGATGTATAGCTTGCAGGTAAAATTATATAGCGTACACGGAGATAAAAAGACAGCAATGAGTATACCTACTTCGATTATGTAAGCTGATTTGTACCCAAATTCTCTACTTGCACTAAATATTTGTATGAAGAATATTATAATATCGTTATCAGCGATTTAAAATCTTTTTTCTATCATAAAATAGTATGGTCGAATAAAATTAATCAAGGATTTACAGGTCCATTGTCTTTAAACATATTATGTTACGTAACGCCAAAAGAAAGAGGCAGTTGCAAATCAAACTCTGTTAACTGGTGTTGACACAAATCACTTTATTGACAAGCAAATTCACTAAAGCCACTATCAGACAATCGGATTGTTGTGGGGAGCTTGGAAAAATTCACGGAATTATAAAACGTTTCCGAAGGTGCGGGTCGAAACCGACACCAACACCGAACGAACCTCGACATGATTGTGCAGGAATTCAACAGACATCAGCCACGGCTCGAAACCCGCAACGACATACAGAGGTGTGTGTAAATCTGTTATATATATTATTTCATTCATAATGAATGCAATAACAATATTTTGATATTAATGTTGTGTGTGTGTGTGTTTTCTTCTTCAGGATAAGGAGTGGATTTAAATATATATAAAGTTGTTTCCAAAAATATTTGGGCTTCGGTTTTTGCTTCGGCGGCCAATTCGAATCTCCAAATTCTCCCCCGCAACCGTTACGCCCTCCTCCTTTCTCACTACTCATTTCGTCCCTCGTATTCTCATGCGCCCGCGAGTGCCTTCGGCCTGCATCCCCCCTCCCCTTTTACTCTTTCGGCCCGACTGGGCCTTCCTCCCTCGCTTCCTCCCGAGGACTTTGTCCTCTCGACCGAGTGTCGAGCGCCTTCGCACCCCCCCTCAATCCCATTTTCACGGATCTCGCTGTAGCTATAGACGCGTGAGTCCGAGCCGCGAACCGCAAACGCCTTCCCTCATTTTAATACATTGCCCGCGCAGTTTTCTACGAAACTAATATAATATTTTAAATCAAGGAAGGAATCTGCCAACTTTCCTCAATATCAAAATCGAGGCCGGACACTCCGACTCAGATTCTAGGAGGCTTCGGCTTTAAGCCTCCATGAAGCGACCATTTATTACATAATAATTGAACCTCAATCTAATCTAAACTAAACTAAATTTTAAATGAAAAATTAAAATTAATTAAAAATAATGACCGCCAGTCACTTTCACTTTGCCCTTTTCTATCATAATTTTTATACATACATGTATACATTAATTTATTTATTTTTCAACTCCGCTGAGTTTTACAATTTTAATAAATAACAATTAAATAAATATCAATATAAAAAAAACAATAAATTTCTACTTAAATATTTGTGAATTACAGTTATGCCATCAAAGAAGGTTTGGTCAAGTAGAAAGAAATATAAACTGATATAAACCGATGTTAAATATTTTATGAATTCTAACTTCTTGCATATTTAATCGATTCAAACAAAAGCATGAATATTATTTAAATGGATCTCGCAAACCTTGCGTACTTTGCGTACTTTGGTGAGTTTTATTAATTTTCGCTGAGTTTTATAAATTAAATAAATAATACTAAATAATATAGATAAATAATCATGAGTCTCTATATAAATATTTTAATATATAATTTAAGCGTTTATTTCATTCTGATCTAAATAAATAGAAAGATCTAATAATTAGTATCAAACAATACCACTAAACATTTCCAGATTAAACATCCGGTAATAGTCATTATTACTAGAATTTGAATCTTTATAATTTACATAATGACAAAAAATTAATTTGGGTGAAACAAAAATGAATAGAAAATTTTTTTTGTGATTTTTTAATTTCCGGTAGTGTATACAGTAAAGCATTCAAATGTGAGTGTCGCGATACGCGACGGAGCCGCGAAGCCAGCGGCTCGTACATCTGCTGCCGCGGAGAGACTCGGGGCCTCGCGCTCGTAGCATAGGGCCGCCTTCAGCAGAGCCGCAACGATCTCGCGACATCAGCGCCTTGGATATCCGACGATCGAGGATGACGTTAGGTCGGCAGATTTGGAGGTCCGCGGCTAGGGAGAAGCGGACCCAGGATGCAATAAAAGGGAGGAAAACCGGTCAGTCTAGAGCTGCTCTTCTTCCCCGACGTACGAGGATAACACGCATGACGTCGTTCGTCAAGCAGTCAGTCGAGAGAGTTATCAAGCTAGCGCGGGTGCATCTACCTATCAAGAACGTGAGCCATGCGGGGCTTTACTCCAACAGTCTTCCCACCTTGTCGAGTGTTCGACTCCCACCCTCTCCAGCCGCGCACCCGTAGACGTATCATGAGCTTTCAATTTATCAGGTAAAGTTTCTCAAGAGTTTTATTTTGATAAATATAAATTTAAAAAAAAAATTAATTATCAGCTTTTATTTTTGTAATTAAATACTGATTTTGTAAAAATCTTTTATTTGCTTTGAAATTGAGAATATCTAATAAAATTTTGATGAAAGTACAATTTTGAATTGGAAATAGAAGTTCTAGCTACCATCGGAATCCAAATAGGAAATGGAGATTGAAATTTTAATTGTGGTAATTTTAAATAAAGTTTATGATAGGAAACTTAAATTTAGTTTAAAATAGACGATTTTGTCAAAGTTCGTATTGTTATAATGAATTCGCATTTTAATTGGGATCTATACTCTATCTAAAATTTAATATATTTAATTATTAAAAGTTAAATGTACTTATTATACATGCAAAATATATGCATGCAAGTTTCTGAGCTTCTTCTAAAATTTTTAAAATCCTTAAGTTAATAAGTCTTGAAGGACCAGTTTATAATTAATACAAAACAACAGGGTTTCGTTGTAATAATTACAAAATGATCGGTCATACTGAAAGTCAAGTAATCCTTGTTGCAGAAATGATTTCTTTAAAAACCTCGCGAAAAGAAATATTTTTTCCCGATTGTAAATTTAGCAGTTTTAACTGTATCAGCGAAATTTGTAGAAGAGTTAGTCAAAGTTAAGGTTAAGGAAAGTTAGTAAAATCCATGAAAGCATGAAATCTGTTTGAGATATCATATTTCAATATGGATATATAGATGTGACAAGGGAAGTAAGGGTGATGTTCTTAACCGTACTCTTAACGTGCGCAGGTATTATTAGCATATTTCTGAAATAATTTTATAGTTTACAATTTACACAATGATAGAAAAATACATTATTAAATTAGAAATTTTGCAAATATTATTGATACTTGATATACTTTACAATCTAGCTGAGAAGTGCTTAAAATTAAAAAGAATGAGATTTTTAATCTTCTATAATATGATACGAGATGTTAGGTCTCCCGCGAGGTCTCCCGTCTCTGTATGAAAATTTGCCATCATTATAATATTCATAATATTCATCATAATTCATATAATCATGATGATATTCTCTATCATTGACAGTTAGTACGTTTGTGAAATATTCTATTCTATGTATGCGAGACTGGACATAGTGCGAGACATACCGCCGAGGCTACCGCAGCTATCGCGTGGTAACTGCTGTCCAACATTTTGTAGTTTTTTTCATCTATCACATATCAATAAAAATACAATAATAATAAAGTTTCATCACTATTAAATTCCAAAGAACTGTCACTTTTTTGTACATTAAAATCAGTATCGGTCTGATCTGTCGACACCTTTTCAAAAGCCTTTATCACCTTCTTTTGCGAATTCCCGACTTCAAATTTAAAGAAAAATGAAACTGATTCTAAATCTTAGAGTATTTATTAAATTTAAAATTTTGTATGCGTATCTATGTGAATACACGTTCTTTAGTTTATTTTTATCGAATAAGACAGAAGAATTTATTATTAGTTTTTATAATCATATTTGTATATAAATTTGTGTCGATAATATGATGTCCAGGCTAATTGTAAGCTGATTATATACGAGTACACCATATTTTGCGGATTTATTTTTTTACAGATTTTGTGTGCTGTAATGTATCATAATCAAGATGATAAGAGATACTACAACGGAGTGCATCTTGACTACTTTCTATTGATCCTACAACGGTATATAGCAAAAATTACTTATAGAATATTACTAGAATATTCGCTACTTTTTATCGTGAACAGTGTTAATTATAATTTTCCCTTAATAACAAATGCTCTATTTGCTTTGTATTGTTGCGATTGGCACTTTTTTAATTGGCAAGCGTGTGTTATTTAACAGAATAGGCAATATATTCAGCCTTCGATTCAGCCTTCGTGCAATTACGATAGCCCGCGCGTGAGCAATATCAAAGTGAAAAATACTATATATTTGAACGTGTCGAACATTGGTTACGTTATCCGCAAAATGGGCAATGACGTGGGGCTAAAACAGCAATCAAGCCAACCGTACAAACAGCCGACCGCTTATACTCAAATGAATAAATCCGGAAGTAGTATCTAAGTGCAGCTCCGTCCCCGGCAGTCTGCCGTATAACCAGGAAAACCCCTTATTAACGGGCTCGGCTTAGCGCCACGCCGCCCGGAAACGGAAGAATCCGGTAATTGATTCGCCGCAACAACCGCCCATCAAAGGGCTGCCTGCTCAGATCGATTAACGGCCGGCCGCTCGTATTCGTTGCCGGTCGCGACGACGATGAAGCAACGAGTGGCCGCCGTTAACCCGCGGAATTTGAGAGGCCGCCGCGGCGTTATAATTAAATGAGGACGCGCCGGTGCGCGTGTTCCGCCTCAGTGGCCGTGTCGATCGGATAATAACGCGGAGCGTCGCCCGACTGCCGACTGACTCCCGCTCGATTTCACCGCTCGTTTGGGGGAAAAAAAAAAAGGAAAAAAAAGAAAAAGCTCCGCCGCTGTCGGGCTTTAATATAAAAGCCCGCGTTAAAACGAATTGCATCCGAGACGCGCGCGGCTCGCCCCCGGCCGCCGCTCCTCACACATAACGTAGGCGGCCGCGGGGATGAAAGTCGAGTTGATTGCTCGAAAATTGATTCCTCTGGTGGCGCGCGGCATTCCGTTTTTTCCGCTTACCCGACAGCTTCGTAATGTTAAAATCCATCGGCCGCAGGTGCCGATTACACGAGTGTGACGTTGTAAACGTCTGCGGCTTCGCCAAACCTCGCGCCAGACTGCATTCAGCTAAGATCTTTCATAAAATATACCACAATAGTATGCTCAATCAAAATCACTACGTACAGTTATATACTATTTAATTTGACTCCACTACTCCCATCTGTTCATAAGCATTGTTTACATCATTGAAATTATCAATATTGTACATCTGCATTGAGAGATACATATTATATTATTGGATATCGAGGTGCGCACATCAGCGAGGTACTATTATTTATTAACGAATTTTAGTTATTACGAGATATTTTTTGTAATAGAGTTTTCTTAAATACATAGTACAGTGTACATTAAAATAACAGTTACTGCTTTGACTACATCTGCTGCCGACAGAAATTAACGGGCGTAATATGAGGCGAATACGCCTTTATTCCATAGGGGATCGCGACGTCTAGCGCGAAACATGAGGTCTCAGAGCCGCGCGGGCCCAAAAGGTAAACAAAGCGGGCGCTTCGGAGCGCTGAATAATACGCAAGAATTTAAATGCCCCGTGTTTATATTAAATCCCGCGTACATGCGTGTCGTTGGAGACCTTTAAGTATTGTCATTCGCCTGGCGACCGCTGTTATTGTATTACTATATATTTGTCTTCATTTGTATGCATTTGTATTCATTGAAACGATTGCATTCATTAAAATGATTGTAAAGTAAATACTTGGCGGGATGGGTCGGCTGCGAGCAGCGCGAGTTCGATGTGATAAAAACGGGCGCCGGAATACGAAGGGGGGGCTGTATCTCGGAGTGCGCAGGGTGTCGGATAGTTTTATTTTCCACCGACTTTAAATACAATCAGCGTTATTCAAAATTGTAAAATCACGAGTCGCAAGTCGGCGTCGTATAGAGGGGAATTTAAATGCCCAGCGGGGCAGTATTTACATTTTGGAGGCTTGATGTCTAGTGGGCGGAGGGTCTCAAGGCCGCGGTGCGCCGCGGTCGGTTGGCGTAAATATAGAGCCGGCGATTCGGCGGCGGCTCCGGAGTGCGCGGGTATAAACACGCTCCGAAAGGCGATTTCAAACTCCATCGCTATTTCCTCCGCGTTTAAAATCCCAGTGCAAAGCAGTAATGTCACGCTGGGTCATTTTTATGCAAATCCAATTTACACGCTATTTGTAGCAGCGGCTTTTTCGTGGCTGAGGCCTTTACGGGGCCTAATGTATAAAAACCAAGGCATAGGCCTACTGACCAGGGATTCGCTTAGCCAGGCCCGAGGATCTCGTTTTTCATTTGTCGAGGACTCCTTCGGGGTAGGCTAGTCAATTCCGCGTGCACTTTAGTTATTCCGAGAAGGTTGGCGAGCGCCAAGGTGGGCCCGCGATCCCGCGAACGACTGCGAGGAATTCGGGGCGAAGGTTCTGGAAAGGGCGCGAAGGTAAAAGCGCTGGCCGCCTCTCCTCTGACCGCAAGGGGATGACGCGTAATATGAAACGGGCGAAAGGGGAGGAGGGCGCGGGTTCGAAGGATGCGAATGCGCGAAGGGCTTTTAGATATATCTCCGGCCTGCCAACGCAGCTAGATACTTGGCCTCATACTCGGCTGGTCGAAGCGCAGTCGACCGTAAAAGATCGCAACCTTTGACGTAACCTTCGACTATGCTTAAAAATTCAAATGATGTACGTTGACGAGCGAGATGTCGCCAGATCTTTGCCAATAGCCATAAGTGTAAAAAATAATTTTTTTTTTGTTATTCGTAGAATGTCGGTTAAAGTAAAAAAGTAATGCCTTGTGCCGAAATGTTACTTGTAACGATTCTAAGGCCTTCCAAGAATTTCTCCAACAAAGTTATATTTTATCTGAATAATCTTCTCTCTGTATATTGAAAAAGTAAATAATAAAAGTAAAAAATCTTGAGAATCTATTTAATAGATCCACGAATGGATCTATGTAGTCAAAGTAAAAAAGACTAAGGGATTCTTTAGTTCCCGGGCCATTGCTCTCGCATGCCGCGGCCGCCTGGGCCAATCTCGAGGCCAATCTGCTCAAAAGCCGCCGCGGATCCCTCAACTTTAAGTCTTTCTCCTTACACACCACCAAAAGACTACCATCCACAGGCCGTTGAAAAAGTTAAAATTTGTGAAGTAGTAATTATATGCGATTTAATTGAAGGTAAATACATGTATGCGCATGACTGCAGGATATTAAAGTATATGCTTACAGGAAATAAACGCATATATATTTTACAGTGACTTTTTATATAATGCCGTTATTGTAAACGAAAATCAAAGGGGCGCGCGCAACGTGATAAATTATTTAATTGATTTTTCAATTAAATATCGTTAAATTCCGATAATAATTTTTCAATTATTGTTGTATGTTTTGAATGCAGCCATCTGGAGGTAAAAAGTAAATATTACGTGATATTGTCGGAAATGTAGTTGCAACAGTTTACTGTTTATTTTCATTACGCGTACATAATTTAGCTGTTTTTTTTATCGCTCGCGCCATAAGGTGGCGCGGCGAGGTCGCGTGTTTCTCGTTAGCCGAGCTTTTCAATAGCCGCGTATGTGCGCTATGTACAAGAGCCCTTTATACAGTCACGCGTACAAGTGTCATCGCGAGCGTATGACCAAGGATTTTTGCAGCCTGACCGGTCCTCTTTTTCAAGCGCCCGTATAAAAAGAGCGGAAAGACCAAAGGCAATTGGTTCCCTAAAAGAGTTTCAATCTATTTTAGCGCGGTGCACGCGCAGGCCTGGCTGTATTAAAATTCCCCAGTTTTGCTTTTGGCAAGTTAATACATAAGAAAGCTTTTTAGTGGCTATAAGTTTTCTGGTTTTCCGAAGCGAGTCGGCCGATCGATACCCCCATAAATCTCGCGGGGCGCCCGCGCGGGACATCATCCGGCTATATATTTGATGATTGAGCACTGATCGCTTTCATTATACGGAGCCGCGCGCGCTGCGGCTTTTATGTATAAATTTCATCGCTCTTTTTCCGACAGCTCCGGCTAAATACGACCAATGCCGGGCTTTTTTTTTTTCCCCCGCGGCCCGAGTGGTGGGGGGTCAAAGCTCGACCCCGGCCCCGGCGCGGCACGTATACACGCACACGCGGTCCCGGCGCCGCCGGCGTATATTGCGGGTGTCAAACCTGCCGATTCCCACGGACCGTTATTCATCTCTTATTTAAACAGTCATTGTCGTTCAAAAATGATCGAAGGCCGCGGTCGAATGAAATTTTGATAAAGCCGGAAGATGCATGGAGGGGTTATTTACCGCCGGGGGGAAACGCCCCGGTTTCGCAATGTACGACGGCTCGCGAAATCCGTTCGCGGACCGCCGGCCCCGCCTCCCATATCTGAATAACCGCCAATCATTTCGGCAGGGCGCCCAAGAAAGCGGCCCGGCCGCCGGGGGAGTTGTTCCATGGGTCGAGTGCTCTCCCGAGCCTCCCGCTGGGACTAATTAGAAAATGATTAGGGGCGCTGCCCAATCGGATTCGCGTGCAAACGCACAGAAGCGCCGGGTCGGCCACATTTTTACTCCTCGCCCTGTTGCACCGCGGCGCATTCGTGATACGCGACGTCGCTTTGTCGGCTGCGCGACCTCCACGAATCCCCGTAAGTAAATAAACAAGCCGGATAGAAGGAAAAAAGAAAGCAGGAAGCCCTGAAAACCACTCGGCGCGGCCCCTCTACGTACGCGTCCGTGCATTTGTCGCGGGTTTGTTTATTCATCCCGAGGGAGCGCGGCAAGACGCCTCGCACTTCTTAGCGCCTTAGCGCCCTCGGATTTTCCCACGCCTCCGCGCATTCAACGAGCCGGAAGCACAGGGTCGCGTAAACATCGTATTGACGGAGCCACGGGCCACGGATTATGGGGAGTAACGAAGGCGACGAGCGGATGCGCATCTCGGCGCCGTATATCGACTATGGCCCTGCGGAAAAATCCGGCCGCGCTGTAGCCCGGCAAATAGACTCAGCCGGCACGCCGATATAAACAAGCGGATTGCCCGGGCCTTCGAAACTCGATCGCGGATTCGCGAGCGGAGGCCGGCTCTAAACTCGGTGGCCTTTGCCGTTATCCCCGCGGATTTCAGGCCGCCCGCGATACATGTCGCGTGATATATGCACCGGGAGATCGAAGGGGTCCTCGGCAATTCGGTATAGACGAGCTGCATAACGCTTGTACGCAGCGCCGTCGACGCTTGCTTCTCTTTAATCTTCCGGCCGGGAGGGGGCGCGCGTGCGCGACCCGGCCAACCGCGCCCACCCCGGCTATTAAAAACCACTCGAGACGTTGGTCGCGCGACGCGGAATTACACCTGCCCGGAAAAGAATGAAACTCCGCCGTCCGCGCCTCCGAATCCCCGGGGCGAGGTAAGCCTTGTACGTCCCCCGGCTGAACCGGAAAATACGCCGCGCCCCGACTTTTTTTTCCGCGAACGCTGCAATTTCGTTCCCGTTGTTTCTTTTTTTTTTTTATTTTCCACTCGACTCCGCTCGATCTTGCGCCACCAAAGTTTTCGCAGCCGGTTTATCGGTCCGCGCAGTATTACGCTGCCAATCCGGGGACCTCGTGCCCACGGAGGGTTGGCCGAGTGGTCCGGAGGATAACGAGACGTGGATGCTGGGGGACAGCATCGGGAAGCAGGCGGCGATGCCGATCCTTGCGGTCGCGTCCATTCTATTCCCCTTGTCTGGCCGGCCGTACCTCGGCGCTCGCGCGATCTATTATTTATCGCTCTTGGGCTGGCTTGGGAGATAGGTCTCACACGGGGATCCACATAATCATAATAGGGCAGCATCATTAAGCCGATTACTGCGATTCAATTGATAATTACTGCACGTGTGCCGAAAGCACAGGTGAGGCTCAGTGAAATGCACGGCTGTTTCTATATATATATATATAACTCTGTATATTTCCAGCGTGCTTTCGGAAAGTTAAGCTTTTATAATTGTACGGTTGTAATGCTCGGGTCACAATGCTGCTGTCGTTGTTTGCATTTCGAAGGGAAGGTTTTCACACAAACTATAAATCAAAGGTAATCCGACATCGTTACATTTATATTTAATTAACAGCTCACCTGACAGATTCAGATAGGTTCTAATTTTAACGTCTTAATTAACGATATCAATTTATAAAATGATTAATTACTCCTTCTGCTGGCGAGCTCGAAGAGTTGGCAGCCGACTAATTCGTGGCTTATCTTCGTTGTGGACATTTAGCGCCTCTTGACTATTTCACCGCTCTTTTCAACCTTTGACGGAGACATTAAAGCGCCCTTTCAAAGTCAACTGGTGCGCGGCGTAAGCGCGACCCTCGGATTCGTGTAAAGGTCTCTTGCCATAATTCCTAATTTCGACGCTGTCAATTCTCTTTTGAGGTCGATTTGAGCTTGCTCCCTACGATCGAGCGTCGATCCCAGATCGTAAGCCTCGCTCTGCAATTGACGCGGGCATGCACATCAGCGAAATCGGCTTATTATATCCGGTCTTTACATACATAGTCAATGATCGAGATGGCAAATCAGTAGATGCTGCTGATAGAATTATGGAGATTAATTTCATACCCTGCATACGTGTACGCTTCAAAAAAATAGTTTTCCCCAACTTTACAACTTTTCAATTATACCTTAAGTTTTCATAAGTTTTTTCCATTGTACGTATAGTGAAGAATAATACTACTAGTATTTTCAGTTACTGCAAGCTCTTAAAGTTCTTGAAAAATTTGCGATGGTTTTCTTTTAATTTAAACATGCAATTATATTGTTATACGCGGATAGGTTACAAGCAGGCGATTGAAATTGCCGCGCTGAGGAACAGACCGAGAGCGTTCGATGCGCATAGTACGTACAGAGCACCCCGCATTGCCCCTGGTTATTATGTAAGCGAAGTGACCGAAAAACACGTGGGGAACCTGCATAGTGGGTCGCTACGGCCGGGAGGCCTGCGCGCGAGCCTGCACGTGACCGGTCCGGGGCCGCCGATGAACGCAGGACTCGTCGACGGAAAACTTGAGGGAAAGTATTTTGGTATAACTGCACGCGAGTCGCGCTCCGAAGGTCTGCCCGCGCATCGCTGCTATGCGGCAGTCGACTCATTAAGAGCCAGCCGAGGGAAAACTCGCAAGTAAGCATCTTGGAATATCTGCACGCGAGCCGCGAAACGAATTACTGTACAAATTACTACGCATTAATAACGCGGTTTTTGTCGAAAATGTATTTTACATCCCATGCAGTTTGTAGATAAGCAGTTTTAACAATTATATCCACCGCATGATTTCTGCGCGCTGTTCATTTCAAACGTGTACTTTAAATGCACTCCCAAGTGAACTGTGTATATTGTATTTGTATTTACATCAAATTAAATATTATTTGGTATTTTAACGTTTTTTCATAAAGGTCATATTAAAAAATGTAATAATATAGCAGTCGCTGATGCCTTCTTGGGGATGCAACTTCAATTAATAAATTAAAAACAAAATTTTACTAAATAGAACCAGCTACCAACAATATATATAGGACTACGTCATTTTTAGAATATTAATTTTTCCAAATTTAGACTTCGATAGACCGCAGCTTATGAGTTAATTGATGAATTTTCATAACTTGAATTCAAATATTTTTATGTTATTTATGGTCGATAATTGTTTGTTATCAATTTCTAAATCTTTCTATTTATAACTTAATTTATAATTAAAAATTCATTAAAATGTAGATGGTATTTATTTTTTGCTTAATTCGTTTGCAAGGAAGATTTTTAGTACATTTTTAGTTTCTAAAGATATTTTAATATTATTGTAATGATATATTATAAATTTTTTATTCTACTACAACATTTTCAATATTTATTTCTATAAGTATTTATATCATTGTTTTAATAAAGAAATTTTGAAAGTTTGAAATTTTGAAATTTTTGTTTAATCCTTTTTCAATTATTTGTTTGATTTTAGAACTAGGAATAAAACTCAAAAGTCAATACAAACATAACGCCATATATAGCTTATCCGAATTAATACTAAAGAAAAATGTAAGAATGCAGGTTTTCTTTTTAGGACGCTTGCACCAGTCTTTGCAGACGTGGTCAAAGAGTGCATTCAACAAATATAATTTGATCGATTTAAGGTTAGTAATTGAAAATTCTGGTATATCTAAATTATTGATAATAAATTATTCAGTGTTATAGTAGATGACCTATTTGATGTTTTACTTCAAAAAGTAAAGTAGAACATGAAATTTCAGTTGTATAGGTCGCTGAACAACTTTAGTTTGTTCAATCCTATCGACAATGTTGTGAAGAAAATTGGGTCGAGCAATAGAAATAATATTGAAAGCGAAGGAGGCAATAAAATACTTTTTGCGACTTATGAGGGTCAGCCAGTCAATTCGAAGTCTATAGAGTTTACGTGACTCCCGGATAGGCGGCTGTAACAGGGTACTCCAAAAAAGGAAAACGGTCAATTTTAACCTTGACGCTTCATTTAATACGCTAGCTAATCGTTTGTTCATCTCAAAACGTAATAGAAAGGAATTCCAAACTCATTTTCCAGTTTTATTTTTATCACAAATGTTAACTTTAATCAGAAAGTTCACTTTCCATTCATTATTTACTAGTTACGTAAGTCACATTTTAATTCAAGTCCTCGTTCTAGTCAGTTCCTGAAATATAGATGACATATAAATCATTAACTATAAAATAAAGTTGTCGTTTTTAGCAGTTTTCAAAATAAGTTCAGTTCTCGGGGCAATTAATGCTATATTATACTATTTATACATATGTAATACATGTAATACATGTAATCTCTAAAATCACCTTAACTTAATAGTTCCAGAAAAATGGAACGAATTATGGAATTCCAAAAAAAGAACTGTCCTTTACAGCATCAGAAATAATACATACCTAAGCTCAAACGTCAATAACTTCTCTCGTAGAGAACAACTAGTTATAGCACGCATAAGAATATGTCACACAAAAATGACCCAACAATATATATTATCAGAATTGTCAGCACCTACGTGCAATGTATGTAACGATCGATGTACAGCATATTCTCTTAGATTGCATAAAATACTCCCAAGAAAGAATACTACTGAAAATTTCGAACAATATGAACATTAGCTTCATCAATTGTATATCAATTCAATGTATGAAGATGCAAATAATCAAGCAAAACTGTTATAATGAATTGTAGATATAGGTATATGTATACCTCCATATATATGTATACAGATGAGCATTCTTCCCGCCTATCTGTGTATGTAGTGAAAAAAAAGTTAACTTAAAATTACTAAATACTATATATAATATTAATACACTATTCACTTAACATATCCAATATTACCATTGATATATGTATTGTAATGGAACGCATGCGCGCTATTGTGTGATATATTCTGTTCCTTTTTATTATCGATCGACTGATATAGGTATACCTTGTTTTATTTGACATTAATATAGTTTATCGGTCACTTTTTGTACTTCTTAAGCACATGAATAACTCTAGGTTCTAAATAAACTTCTTAGAACAATCAATTATTATTGTTTTTTTACGCATATTGCTGTGAATATAAAAAAATATATCAACATCTTAACTTTTGATCTGCAGATGTGTGCCACCATTTCTCGAATTTCCTTATTCCTTGCGGACATGATCACAGTCCGCGCCAACTGCAGCTGCGTAATAATAACAATGCAATTAACGCAGCCGTTCATTTATTCCACTCATTTACATTATTCATCACGCATAATCAGCCGCGGGCTCCCCGGCCATTATGCATAGCATGAGGCGCGGCCCACTATCCTTTCCCTCGATTTTGCGTGCGTTCGAAATCACTGGGGCATTAATCGTAAGGACAATCGCGTACCATGCTTACCGACCGGTGAAATTCCGTATATTTGTCGCGAGAATATCGACGCAGGGCCCGGCGCATTCCACGCCGCTTGCGATTTTATTTTTTTACACCGCCACCGCTATTCCACTGAAATAAATATTAATCGCTGGCAGATGGCCGCAGTAATGTTGTAGCTGTGAAAGTCATTTGCACGTGTACGCGTACACGCTCCCCTGGCTCCGAGTCTCGTTTTATTCCCCGTGTTTCGCCATTTGCTGTGTAAGCGCGAATTCTGAAGCATTACAGTTCAAAGTAAATCCCTTTTTATTTATTCGTCGATGTAACGTGACCTAGGAAATAAATAAAATATATGACGCAAATTTTAATTATATGTATATACAAATAGAATGTACACTAGTTTGACACCTGCTATAATGTAACAGATTTACATGGGATACGATGCACGCTTCACTGGCAAACCGCTTAACCGAGATCCTTCACAAGCACTTTATGTATTAAAGAAAATAAATATAAAGTCATATCTTAAATCAAATTTATTTGACAGATGTAAGATCTGCGTTTATATTTCTTATCTTTATTAAAATGGAATGGAAAAATATTCCTTAGAACAATTTTATGTCCTGCAACTGAGATACTTATACGTATAATAAACAATACACTTGCATGTTAATATATTTATATAGTATATATTTAAAACGTCGTATACATCCGCATTTTTATAATCTCCCCTATTGAATATTAAAGATATGCCTTGAATTATGCAGTTATTTTGACTTGTACGATATTTTTTTCAATACTGTGAACATACATAAAAAAGTAAAGTTGTGAATTTGAATACTTTTCATCTGTTACATGTGTAAAGTTAAAGTATTATAAAGGCAAGGAAACAAACCAACATTTTCAGTTTCCTACTATATATGTGTGTCTCAATACAAGCTTCAGTTTCTTTCTTTAAAGAAGTCCTCACGTAAATACACACTAACTAGTCAAGTATATTTTTAAAAAGTAAATATTAGAAAAATAAATGGAGGGACGAAATTAATATGACGACGAAACTAATGTATTAATCAAACGACTTAAAAAATTAGAAAAAGGAATATACAAAGAATTTGGAAAGTGTAGCCGGTTTTTAAGTTCATCCTATTCATCGAATTCTTCTTGAGTTAGTTAAAAAACTTAATTTTATAGCTAAGGTATACAAAGGTTAATGGCTTTTTTACTCGTACGACTTATTCTATGATTAAATTTGTTTTAAAGAGTTTTTTTTCCTAACGTTTATACATTATATCAAAAAAGGGTTAATTATGTTCTTCTTGTAAAATGAAAAAGGCTACTTTTTTATATTTCTCTTTGCTACAATATTTCTCTTAATCCGACAAAGCGTTAATTAAAAATAAGAGAGTTTCTATTTTTCAGAATCTTTTCAGAGAATACGTTCATACAATTATAATTAAATATGACTTACAAATAAGTTCGTAAAATTATTTCATTAAATAGCATATTTTATTGATGATTATTATGAACAAATCAGAGCTATAAGAAATATCTAAATTAATGATTTTACTTTATAATAATTTACTGTAAATTCCCTTTGAAATAGAGTGTAATTGGAATTAACGAAATTGTTCTGTCGCTCCTTAATGCCGGTCAACTTTGGTGATTCGGCGTCTTATCGGATCGTTTTGTGCACCTGCAGCGTACGACTGTTATGCAAGTTATTTCCATATGTGCAAACTACATGCTAAAATGCATATAACGGAATTTCAAATCTTTCAACTATTAATTAAACTATTTAGATGCTGAGGAAGACTCATATTTTATCTTGTATTGATTGAAAATTATGTTAAAGTAATTTAACACGATTAAAGATGATGATAATAATAATAATCATCATCATCATTTTTACTTAATAGATGCGTGCTGTATTTTATGTTTTTTCAGGGCTTTGGAAAACCACGGATCTCTAAGTCTTTAATATCTTGAGTGGTTCCAGGAGAACATGTCCGCAATAACAAAGTTACATAGTTTTAAGTAAAACCCGAACTTTCCAAAATTCTACAATAAAATAATTTTTTATAACTATTTTTACTACATTGAATTTTTTGTCAATTACACAGCTTTTCAACCTGCATTAACCGATTACTCTTTGTGCAGCAGTGATTTTTATCTTGTTTGATACAAGATGATTAAAATCAGAACTTGTATGTGCAGTAAAAGTTTAAAAAAACATGAAAGTATATAATTTCTAAAGTTCCAAGCCAATCAGGTCTCTGAAACGAACTTTCGCAACAACGATAAGCCCAGATCGAAAGTCGAATATGGCTTTGTTGTAGATTTTTCGTTTTAGAATTCTGGATATAAAAATTGTATATATTTAGAAACGTAATGTATTTTGTAGAAAATTACTTTAATCCAACTGGTGTATCCTAATAAAAAACAAGTACGAATGGTGTCCGTTTGGTACTACTTAAATTAATGGATATATCTTTTCAAGATATATGTTCATATCCGACTTAAAGCTATTTAACCATGTATTTTCTGACAGCTTGAGTAATTTTATTGTAAGTAGTAAGTGATCTATTAACCTAATCTTATCAATTTGAAAAAATAAAGTTTGCTACAAAAAGAAAGTTGTTATCACTTAAACTAGACAATTTTTTAAAAGTGAAAAATGCACAGCCTCAAAATTGACATATTTCTATGAATATGTATCGTGAACTAAAATTTGTAAACAAGTGCACCATAATTCTGTTGCATGTATAATATTTTTTAACATATTTTATTTTATATTAGTTGTACTATAAGCGTGCTTTTTACTGAATGAAAGATATCTGTAGAATTAATATTAATATTCTGTTTAAAATCAAATTATAACTTTAGAATGGATAGATTATAGGCGCGTGTAAAATAAAGTTGAATTTAAATTTTTTCAGATTTTCTCAAATTATCTGACGGCTTTTATTTTTTTAGTTTCACACCTTTCCCTGCACATAGGATCCATTTGAAAGAGCTCTTGGGACGATAGTCAAACCGGAGAAGAAGTATAAAAAGAAGGGGACGAATATAAGAGGAAGCGGATAGAATCATTTTGGAGAAGATTACGGAAGGTAGGGCTTCTGATGCTATTTGCTCCCTCCTCCTTTCACTTTTCTCATCCGTCTGAGATTATTACGCGGGCGAATCTCTCTCTTCCGTCTGTTATCTACGTGGGCTCACGTACATAGTGAGAAAGTATAGCACTTATATAGCAATGTCCAGAAGGAGGAAGAAATAACTTTTGAGAAAAATGAATCAATCCAGCAAGGGCGCTATCAGGCTAGCCTTATAAGCTCGCGCTCTTTATTTATATAAGGCTGGAATCTCCGCTATATTTACTGCCGAGCGCTCCATATTTCTTGCGTTAGCAACGCGTTCCTTACAGCGTATCCACCAGTGGCGATCGAAAAATTGGCTCGCAGGTGCCCTCAGGCACAGCAGCGTCGCGCGCGTCAAATCCGCGATAGGCGTATACGCGAGTCGGCGAGCGCGCGGACGCGCCAAGTCGCGCCTCGGCGTGTTCGCGGAAGCCCCGGCAGGAGGACGGCAGGGCGAGCTGCGTAAATACGTGACGGAGGAGGCGCGGCGCGGCCCGGGAGCGGGGGCGGCGCGCGCCGTTGGTTACCAACCCTAATGCAATTGCTTCCTCCGCAGCGGCGCGCGGCGAATTCTCATCGGGGGCGGAGGCGGCAGTCGAGTGCTCCAGTGGCCATTATCCGGGCGCATTCTCCAATATTAATGGCTGCTCGCGCTCGGAATGCGCCGCGGTCGTTTCCCTATCCTTGGGCGCTATATATGACGGGGGCGCCGCTGCGAGAGAATTGCAGGTGTTCACCTAGCGCCTAGGCCGCGACGGATCCTTTCTGCATTTGCGCCCCCGGGCCCTCGGTTTCTCCTCACCAAGACTCGTGGCTCCTACCCCCTGCAGCTTACCTGGCCTTCTTTATTTTCACGAATGGGGATGCTGTTTCTGTTGCAGGATTGCAGGTCTCGAGCTACGTCTCTTGGCTCCTTGACGAGAAAACAAGGATCGCTCACGTTGGCTCAATTACGCGAGGATCTTCTTCTACTTGTCCATTTGTTTAAAACAAATTAATTTGCATTTGCTGCATTGTAAAAGTTATGAAATGTGATCGTTATATCATGGTATGAATTTTAGCTAATTTTTAGCTTTTGCCTCTGCGACAGGAAATTAACCCTAGCTTCAAGTAATAACGATGGGAATTTATAAACTATATAATATGAAACATTCCTTTCATATCGATTATAAATATATATATGTTAACAAATTTAGATAATAAACAAATTTTCAAGTAAATACCCAAAGCAAAGATCACGTAGAGTAACGTTGTATAAGTCATTATTACTACAGGTACATTATAAATAATTGTAAAGGAAAATGAAACATTAAATAAATTTTTAACTGCTCAAATAGCTAAGGTCCAACTATTTAAATTCCTTATTGTTCGCTAGTAACTATAAGATTTATATAGTTACTTATATAGTTTGGTGCATATTGAAATTGTTTGAAAGACATTAATGAAACATTCTCCTTAATTTTCTAAAACAAGTAAAGTCTGAGAGAATAAAGAAAGCACAGTAGGATGAAACCCGTGAATCGCATTAGACGATGCAAATAAAATATCGGTGTAGGGCGTTAACTGCATGCACACTGCCTTGTGAAAAAAGCGCACCGGAGAGGCGTACAGTGGCAAAGCACTCGGCGAATCCGTGACAAAAGAAGTACGAGTCGGTATTGAATTAACCATAGGGAATGCGCGGGCGCGCAGTTGGGCTTAGCCGCGCGAGGCGAATCTTCAAAGAATTAATTATCGGACGAGCGGCTCTTAGCCGTAACGAAATTGCGCGCGGCGTCTATTTACCCCGCGCTCGCGGTCTCTTTCGGCCGGCTCGCGATGTTGCAAACAGTGGGGAAAAAGAGAAAAGGGTCGACGAGGGGCAGAAATGACGCGCGGCCTGATTGAGCGATCCCGGCTCTCGTCGCTGCGGCCCGACTCGGTTGCGGGGCGAAAAATAGAGCGTGGGATTAATTCGAAAGAAAGCCGCGCGGCGCGCTGCCGAGGTTGCTTTGGGCGATTAAGAGCCCGTTTCCCTGACTTATCGATGCCTGTAGGTACTGGCCGAAAGTACGCCGCGAAAGTAATTTCCTCGTCAAAGCCAACCGCCGGGGCTTCTAAGTCGGCAGGGGTTAATCTCTTCAGTTATAATTAATTCATTCGTTTAACATTAAGCGTGATTTATTGCGCTTGAATGGAGGCTTACCTGAAATGGATCGAAACAGGATTAACGGCTAGATAGAATGTAAAGTCGATGGGAGAGGAGGACACGCTGAGCACCGGCATCAAGTATAAGAATAAGCTTCGTTTACCATTAGTTGATTCAGTTTATTTACCGATAACTTCATATTCATTTTACCATACATATATTTTACTTTTAATCTATCTATTTACACGAATTCTTACTTTATAACGTAAAGCTCGATCACGAAGACATTCACTAACAAACGCTTCTAAGCATTTGACAACCAGTATTTATGTTTTTACCTACTACGTATATTTGAATTCGTATATGTTTAACTTTTAATCAGAAGACTTTTATCGCCTAGCTATATTCGCAACCGCAATTACTTTACGAATTAATAAATCGCTCGGGGAACGTGGGCCCCCTTCTTATACATTTACGATCATTATAATAGTATTGAATACAATTTTTATGACTGACTTGGCAGGAATTGTGTTATATAGGCTGCCAACGTATACGGTCAGATCTTCCGGAGCGCACGTCTGCACTCGGCGCACGAGTAGAATGCATGCTCCGGTTCAAATAACTTCATATCCGAGCTACATATATATATAATATTCATTATAATTAATAATTACATAACACGTCCGTGTAGTGCGCAGCCTCGCATTCGGATTCTTTGAATATTTCGTAAAAGTATACACATACGTAAATCTATGTATATATATATATATATATAAGACATTTTTTCACATGTAACATGATTCCTCCTCTTCTCGTCTCCGATTAGCCACATCAAGGATCGACGCGGGGATACGTAAGGGGTCAGCTCGCGGGGGTGAAAAGAAAGGGCCGTGCTTTAGAAAATCAGTCTTGAACGAGAGGGTCGCGGACCAAGGAGCGGTACGAAGGAATCGAGGGAGAAAAGGGCCTAGAAGCCGGCCTGGCGGCGGGTCGGGCGGGGCGACTCCGCGGGCGACTCCCGGGCGGCGGCGGCGGGGCTCGGGGGCGGCGGGGGCGGGGGCGGGCCGGCGAGGGCGGGCCAGGCTGCCTCGCGCTCCGCGGCCGATCAGGCGTAGAAGCCCGAGCAGGTCGAGACGCTCTTGAGCTCGAGGTCGTCCTGGGCCTCGCGCCCGCGCCGCGGGGCCTTGCGCTACGAGTTGAGGGCCGTGCTCCCGATGAAGCTGGGGCAGGTGTTCTCGCCGCGCTCCGCGCCCTGGAGGGAGAAGTGCCGGTAGGACATGTACTCGGTCGGGTTGGGGGCGAGGGGCTGCTCGCGCTTCGCCGCCGCCCGCTGCTTCTTCATCTTCATGTAGCCGAGGACGGAGACGAGGACGATGAAGACGACGAAGCCCATGCAGCTGCCGACGATCAGGCCCAGCCGCCGGGTCAGGATGCTCGCGAGGCCGCCGCGGTCGAGGAGGCCCCCGTCGTCGAGGACGGCCGTCGGCGTCTCGAGGGTGCGCACCTCCGTGCACCGCGAGGTCGCCGAGTTCACCATCACCGGGTGCGCCGAGCCCTCCATCACCTCGTCCTCCAGGAGGCTCGTGTTCCAGTGCAGGCTGCTCAAGTCTTCGGGGATCGGCGTGCCCCAGCTCCCGAGGCCGAGGACGCAGATCAGGTAGCGCGTGTCCGGGGCGAGCTTCGTCAGGCGCACCGACCGAGACTTCGGGTCCAGCAGCTTGCCTCGCACCTGAAACCAGTCAATTGCACAATTTGCTTTCGTCCCGATGCCTCCAGCTCGCTGCTTTCTATCCATCCAAACTGTTATTGTTCTTATACTAACGCTGTCAAGAAATTCATAAAATCAAGTGTTTTGGACTTTCATCGCGCCTATCGTTGTATAATGCCATATCTCAAAGTCTGTTTGTGTATTATCAAAGGATTATACTTTTTTTAAAAATCATTTTATTTTATTATAAATCAATATGTAATTATAATGTAATATAAGCATGTCGATAAAATTAGAAAAATGTGAGAGTTAGCTTGCATGGTTATGCAATAAAGTATGTAAATGATAAAATAATTGCTATTTTACGTGCGATTTTATTCATTTCTATTTCTATATCTAATTTTATTATATGTTTTATTATAGTCTCGATAATATTTTTACAAATAAAACATAAAATGTTATAAAGTTATAAATACCGACTGACAGAATAGTTATCGTTCATTAATACTATCTTTATTGATACGAGTTCTTCAATTTAATGATCATTATTGTTAGATCACTCCTTTCTAAATTAAATTATTATTTTGATAAACCAACATTGATATTATGTATGATTAGTGTGTGATTTATTCTTCAATAGTATGTGATACGTATATGTAACATTGAAATACAAGTGTTTATCAAATTCATAATGTATTGTGATTGTTGAGCATAACGAAATATTTGCTGATGCTTTCACGAAGGCAATATATTTTAAAAATGATTATTATTACTTCAGTAACTCGATCCACAGCATTTTGACAGATTACAAGTATAATTATTATAGTTTGTGATTTTCACTCACTTCGTAAACATCGCCAAGAGCGTGATATGCGACTTGATATCCGTGCAAGCCGGAGTGATTTCTGCTCTGCCACGAAACGAGCACGGAGAACGGCTGTATATCTTGGATGGCCAGCTTAAGAACCAACGGGGCCGAGCACAAAGCGATGGGCTCGAGGTCGAGGAAAACCAAACCCCGGAGTTCGGGCGGTTGCTCACACCTCAGGACGCCACCACCGCCGCCTTCTACTTCGCCAAGGCCTGTGCCGCTTCTACCTCGACCGCGACCCACTCCACCGACTAGTTTCTGGTGGTCACGGAGCCATTCCCACAATTCCTGAGACTCGCATCCGCAGTTTAAAGGATTTTCTGTGGAACAAAAAGAGATGAATCGCTTATGAAGTCTGACTTGGATTAAACTTCATTTCGCTTTATCATATAAGAGTTGTTATCATACAATTGAGTACAAATGAAAGATAGATTGCGATTCTACAAATTTAAAATGAAACATTTAAACTAGAGGCTTGATAGTGAGATCCATAAACGTTTCAAAATTTGTATCTGTGTTAACAAAAATTATTTCTATTCAGAATGTAATTGAAATATTTTAACGATCTTACAGACTTGCGAGTAAATAATCGTGCATCGTTGCATGAATATTTTCTAAAATTTATCCGCAAAGTTATGAAATTTTTTCAGTGCACAATTTAAGTAGAAAACAACATAAAATTTATCCGTGACTCTATTTATTAGAGATAAAATGCGATAAAATATTTTCAAAAATATGCATATATTTTATTATTATAAAACGTATAGCTAAAATATTTTTTAATAATATTGTTAAATGAATAAAGTAGAAATTTATTTTTATAACTTAAATAAGAACAAAATGAAAAAGAATATTCAACTTACCTTCGGCTCTGAGACTGCGAATCTGAGTCTCAAGAGGTCTGAAAGCATTGAGCGGCAGGTTTTCCAAGTAATTCCTGCTGAGATCTAGAAGTCGCAACTTCTTTAAAGGTCGGAATGCATCGCTAGAGATTGTATTGATCCAGTTTCCGTACAAGTGTAGCTCTACTAGGCTGACGAGATTCTTGAATGTTACTTTCCCAACTACGCCGATTTGATTAAAAGAGATATCCAGTATTTGTAATGTCTTTAGGTCCTCTGGGAATTCCTCTAGTTCTTTTAAACGATTATGTGTGAGATTGAGTACACGAAGATGCTCTAATCCCTGAAGTCGCTCTTTTGGTAAAATGTCGATATTGTTCATTCCAAGATGAAGGGTCAATAGGTTTGGTAGGCTACGAAAGACTCCTGGTGATACTCGTGATATACTATTTTGACTTATAAAGAGATACTGAAGCACGGGGAAGCTCTCAAAATCTTGTGATGTCAGTATTGTAAGATTAGTGTTTGATATATGAATCTCTTGCAACATTGGATATATAGATTCCGAAGGAATGTCGTGTATTTTGACCAATGGATTACTTGTTAAGTTTAGCCATGTAAGACCTGGAAGATTCTGACCAGATAAAGCAATGGCTGGAATTTGCCTAAATTTATTGTGCGATAAATCAACTCTGCGTAACATCAACGAGTGTGTAAAAAAGTTAGCTGGTAGAGAATTGAGATAATTGTGACTGAGATCAACTGAAAATAGTTGAGAAAGATTAGCCAAAGCAAAGCCAGACATGGACTCAATTTTGTTATGGCTCAAATCTAACTCTCGTAAATATTTGAGTCCAGATAAACTTCCAACATCCACTGTCGCTACATTGTTGTCAGAAATAGATAGAATCTCTAAATTTTTTGCACTTGCAAGGGCTGAATAAGGGATTCCAATGAGTTTGTTATGGTTCATTCGTAGTTCACGAAGCGATAGTAAATTGTCAAAAATTCCTGGTGGTAGTGTGCGAAGTAAATTTTTGTTTAAATGCAGTTTAGCCAGATTAACATTTAGAACGAAAATATTCTCGGACATTTGAGAAATATGCACTTCATCAAGTATGAGCTGTTGAAGAGAAGGTAGGCCATTGAAACTATATTCTGAGAGTTGACTGAAATTGTTTCCAGATGCTATGAGAGTCTGCAGTCCGGAAATTCGAATTTTTCTTATTGCAGGAGATGTCAGTTGGTTATTTTCAATATTCAATTCAATTAACTCATTAAGTCTTAAGAAGGCTCCGTCATGTACTGTGTGAATAGAACAGTTTTTCAAGTTCAACTTTTTAATCGGTAATGATTCTTGGAAAATACCGTCGTGTAATACAGCTAAATGATTGTTTTCAAGGTCCAACACTTGAAGTTTCTTCAATGCTGCAAATGAATATGGATCTAAATGTCGTAAACCGTTATTTTGTAGATAAAGTTCCTCGAGTTCACGTAATTCAGAGAAAGTATGATTGGTAATATGGCTTAATTTGTTCAAACTCAGTTCAAGATATTTAAGTGATTGCATCGGTCGAAAAGCAGAGTCATCTATTTTTGATATGGAGTTGTTAGTCAAATAAAGACGTTCAACCGAGACTAAATCACGAAATAATTGCGCCTGTATATGTACTAATTGATTATGACTCAACCAAATAATTTTTACAGAAACTTGGCCACGAAGTGAGTTGTTATGCAGGAATGATAATCCATTGCTGTCTAACTGAATGGAGACTAAAGACCTACCACCAGGAGCAGAATTGGATGATGCCTGGAATACATCACCTAACGCTGAAAGTTTGTTTCCCTGCAGATTCACATGTTGCAAGCTATTGAGGGTACTAAGAGATCCGGTTTGCATGCTGACAATGCCGTTGTTCTGCAAATGAAGTTCTTGTAGCGCAGGGAGTGGCCCGAAAACTCCACGTTTCACTTCGCTTATTTGATTGTCTTGCAGTCGTAATTCACGAAGCTTTTTCAATGTTGAGAAGGTGCCTAAGTGTAATTCGCGAATTTTATTACCAGCTAAAGATAGAGAGGTGAGGTTTTCGCAGTATGTGAAAAAGTCCACTGGTACTTTCTCTATGTAATTGTTAGTAAGGTGCAACTGCTCGAGCTGTGTTAAACTGGCGAGACCCTTAGCGTCGATTCGTCGTATTGCATTCTGCTGAAGATAAGCAACAGCAAGGCTGATACTACCTATGAAAGCTTCACTCGGTATTTCGAGAATATTATTCTCGGCCAAGTAAAGTTCTCTCAGTTCAGGTAACCCGGCGAAGACACCCCCGATATAGTGTATATGGTTGTGGCTAAGCTCGATCATGCGTAGATTCTCGTTGGATTTAAAAGTAGTTGCATCTAAAAAGACGATCTTGTTGTGACTGAGGTCAATGGATTCAAGGTCTCGAAGGGAAATAAACGCATTTTTGTCGACATCTTCTATGTTGTTATAATATAGTGAAAGCGAGCGAAGAAGTGGACAGGGCCTAAAACAGTCTTCTTCAAGTTTGTCAAAATTGTTGCTACTCAAGTCGAGAATAACCAGAGAGCTGAGTAGAGAGTAGCCATCATCAGGTAAATTGGATATCTCGTTCAAAGCAAGACGCAGTGAGTCAAGGCTTTCGATTCGTCTGAGCGCTGCCATAGGGAAGAGCGTAAGTCTATTTTCTGCTAGATCGAGATCAGTTAGATACTTGTCAAGTCCGTCAAAAGCGTATTCCGATATCTTTGATATTTGGTTGCCCTTAAGACTGAGTTTCATTAGCTTGAGACCATAGAAGCTATAGCTTGGAAGTTCTTGGATAAGATTTGACTCGAGGTCCAAAGCCGCAAGTTTGTGAAGTTTGGAGAGTGCCTGCTGAGGTACTTGATTGAGGCGCCCAGAGATGAGAGCTAGGGACTCGAGGCTTTCCTGGAGATTTCTGAACGCGTTGTCGCCAATATCGCGTAGCGATGAGTGCGATATCTGCAGATGCCTGACCTGCGATCCTGCAGGGAAGGCGCTTTCTTGCAATTCTTCTATGACCTTATCAAGCTCGTAGACACTGAGAGATTGGATGACTGTCTCTTCTCCTGCAATGCAATGGATCGCCGACATCACGGATACATTATTCAAGAGAGTATTTCACGTTCTGAGAAGTCTAGACTCTCCACACGAATTTTAGAGAGGCTAAACTACTTATACTTAGTTATACAATATCCCGTATAAATTTAGAATGAGCAATGGCACTTTGGAAATTAGATTGTTAAAAGAATGATGCTCGAAGAAAAAAGTATTTTAAAGTTCATAATTCATGTAAGACATAATTAAATAATGCTAACCTAAGTGGTTACTTGAAATGATTTTACATATTGCCTCCCATTAAAAATTTATCGCTTCAAAAGGTATCTTTTTCTTAGAAATTTGTCAGAAAACTTTAAATGCTCATCAAATTAGCTCGTAACGTGCCGCGTGACGGATAGCAACAAGTATCGTTAAAAATATATTTAAAAGTGCAGTTGAAGGCAAGTACGCGAATTTCGCGATAAGGAGGAAAACTTGAAAAACGGACGAGTGACTAGGCGGAAGCCAGATTAAAGCCGTGTGGGAATTAGCTCACCTGTCGTGCCGATGACACCGAGCAGCGTGGATCTGAGCGTATCCTCCGTCGCGCCGGCACACTCGAAAAAGAGCCCGTCTTCAAAGTTGTAGCAAGGACATCCGGGAATGAGCTCAGAGGGCGGGCACTCGACCGACTGTGCTCCGATTTCAGCGGAGAAAAAGGATGGAATGAGGAGGAGGAAGGGCAGGGCAGTCACCCCGCAGGGCCGCCATTTTCCCTTTCGCTGTGAACCTTGGGCCATCCTTCCCGTCACATCACATCCGGAACCACCTCAGTGGCTCAAATACGACTCTCGCCTGCAACAGAGTTAAAAAAAAGAGATCAAGTTTGTCGTTCGAATAATAGCCAGGTTAAACATTGTATTTCTAAGACAATGCGGCCTAGAGCATTTATTTACGAGCTCTTATAGCTTGTTTGGCCTTCATTAATATAGTCTCTTCCGTAATCTTGCTCAAAGCGGACCTTTGTAATCCAACCGGCAAGCCTATCTCGTGGGAGAGAATGGCATAGGTGATAAGGTGTACGAAAGGAGTGCACTCGAGTGGTATTTGCATAAGCAATCCTGGAGAATGGCGCGGGGAAGGAATCAGATTGAGTCGGAACTTGTTCATAAAAATCTGATCTTAGAATTTGAATGCGTCGGCGAGGGCAAGGGCGGCGGCGGCGGCGCCCGGGAAGCTGCAACCAACGGCTCCCGCGCTAAAAGAACAAATTCATGAATAATAAGTTGAGCGGTGGAGCCGCGAGCTGCCTTGGTTACGTGTACTCCGCCCGGGCACAAGAAGCGCGTTAATGCAGTGGCGAGGGATCCCACCCTTTTCCCGCCCCGCGCGCCCTTTGTCTCGGCCCCGGGGCGCGACGCCGCGCATTCCTGGCACGAGACCCGTAAACGCATTTGGAGCCCTTATTCCCCGGCCGGGCCGGCCATTAATAACGGATGTTTTCCGGCCGAGGCACCGATCGATCGCGGGCCGTCCGCGCGGCGAAACAGCGCGATTAATTCTTCCGCGGATGATTCTGACCCTCTCGCAAACGAGGCGCGCGCGTGATTGCGCCCAGCTCCGACTCCGGGAAAGCCCCGGATTATTTACGGCCGACTATAAGTGGGAAGGAGCGCAGCGAGGCCCAGGAGCTCCCCATAATTCCCCGGACGTGAAGCAATTTCTCGATGGCGCCAGCGATCCCTACCGGTCGACTTAGCGAATCGGTTTTAAAAGCCGCGTCGCACCGGCCGGCCCTTTACCCGCCGGAAACTGCGCTTGAGAAATCCTCAAGAGAAGCCCGTGCGGCGGGCGCTGCTGGGGATGCGCCTCTCGCAAAGTGAGCCAACTTAAGGGCGCGGCTAAAGTCCTCATCAAGTCTTCAAGTTTAAAGCATTAAACGCTCTTGCTGAAAATGCCTTGGCAGAAGGAAATGCCCGCCCTTGCAACGGACTCACCTCAAGGAATTAGCCCGATCCTTCGGAACAACGCCACGTACACGTATACAGGAGGATCGCCCGGCTCGATTGTACAACCGCGTGGGTTGAATAAATCGCTCGCGAATAAATATAACCGTCCGAAAACGGCGCGCGTGCGCCATGAATCGAACGGCGGCCCCTAAAATTAATACCGTATATATCCCGGGATGGCCCCGTAAAAAAAAAGAAGGAAGGGCCGAAGGGCGGCGCGCGCGCGCGCGCTTTTGACCCGGCCCTCGTAAATATACATTAAAAGAGAAAACTCCGATTCTCCGCGGGAAGTTTGACGAGGTCGAAACGCGAAAGGAGGCCGACAATCGGCTCGGGAGTTTTTTTTTTTCCTCTCTTTTTTTTTATTAAATATGACGAAGCCCGCAAGGGGGAGGGGGGAGCCCCTTTAAAAATGCCCCGGCTTTTACGCCCGGCGTTTTACGATACACACTTTTGCCGGGCGATAAAGATTTGGCCCCGGTCGGGCAGTCGGACTCGATAAAAAGGGCGGGCCGCGCGTCGCTGCCGACTTCAATTCTCCCACTGTAATTTTGTGCGCGCGCGGCCGCGCACTTGAATGTTTTGATTTCATCCCCCGCGGGGCCGCGGCGGCGCCCGGCCTCTCGCGAGCACTTTAATTACGGCCGAGGCTCCCGGCCCTCTCAAAGCCCGGCCTCCCACGCTGGAGGCTGCCTTGGAAAAGTTCAAGATCCCGGGCTTGCTTATCATACAAAAGCCTCCGCGGTGTAAAACGGCCCTGTTTCCCGAGCGGATTGCCTCCGCTCGCCTCATAATTTCATGTCTGAAAATTTTTACTCTTGCGGTAATATACTGCTATAATTCTTCTCACATCAAGCGCATGCTGTGTGTAATAGGGCTTCTTGCTATTTTACTTGACGGCATAAACGAGTAGCCCCATAATGCACCGACTTCGTTGCCGAGCAAACGTTATAAATGTTACTTGTACCTAACGGGTATATATTAACGTATAAATAATTATAATGCTTCACCGCGATAATTTGCAACGCAAGCTGGTTTACCAATATTTTTCTCATTTAAACTTGGATAAATGCAAAAATGTGAATATAGTCTGATAGCAGTCTTGAAGTATTTATTCAGAATAGCCGAAATAACTGTTTGCTAAAGCACTAGAATAATAAAAACATTTACAAATACTCATTTTCGACTCTCGTAAATGTGTTTGATAATCATGCTTAGGTACAATATATTTAGATCCTCAAATGCTGAATATACGTCTTTAAAATATTCGTAACAAGAAATGTATATTAGTTTTAGAAAATCGAAATAGAAAATCTTACAAAATCTTTTTCTGACATATGGATTAATACGCAGAGTTAAATAGGACCAACTTGAGATTTTCGGTAACAGTAAGTTTTAAAGTTTTAATAAGCAAAAAAACTCTATACAATAAAACTAGCTGTAAAACTACTATACTTTTTGTAGAGGAAAAAGTGTATATAGTTTCAAACCTATGTCCCATAGCAAACTTTTGTGTCCTTTTAGACACATACATTCAGTGTTTCTATGTATAGTGAATCTTATAAATTACAATTATTCTATTTTTATAAAAGTAACTTATTTCTGTTTATTTACTGAGTTTCGTCCGTAATTAATTGCGATAGACTATCATTTCAAACATTAATCTGGTAGAAATGTCTGTATTTTTAGATAGCTAATATTAGTTTAATTTTAGGAATTAATCGCTAGATAGTCTTGATTGCTAGATATCCAGTAAAACATCCTCATTTATCTACTATGCAATATATATATATAATATAATTAATAATATTTTATATATACACATTTTATATATACAAATTTTCATTTTATACATAGAATAATCCTCGATTTAATCTACTAGGTAATCAGTCTCAAAGAGGCTGATATCGACAGATAAATCTCGAGATAAATGCTACTCTGGTAAATATCGGAATTTGATTAAAACATACATTTGATAAGCAAGTTTAGTTTGAACCAAATGCTGATTTCAATTTGACTGAATCACCAGACTTCGAATTCTAGCTATAGACATTCTCAGGGGATTTCAGTGACCAGATCAAAAAGATGCTCTATATTAAAATCTTAGTAAATATAATTTGTTCTAATAAAGTTTTAGAACTAATTTTGAGAATTTGCAAGTTAAAAATGATTAATGAAAAGTTTGCTATGCAGTTGATAGACTAGGTTCAAGTATTTTGTGCATAAATTTTAGTTAAAGAAGCCATTATAGCCAACAAAATTAATTAATTTTTTACCAGTAACAAACATTACCATATATATTAACGTGAAAATGTTTGAAGTAATTAACCAACGCTTCCTTGTTCATAATACGGTATTTCTCGATTCGTAATCAATTATATTCGGGTCTTAAATTGAAACGTAAGTAAGGTTGTACAGTATACACACAATCGTCCTTTCACGCGGCGAGTCATCGTTGGCAGTCGCCTATTTACCGAGGCTCAAATTTATTGCGCAAGAAGCCGTGCGGACGATAAAACGAGAAAATGGGCGGTCGGAGGGTTTCTCAGGTTCCGCGGTGGCTCACCTCAGCGGTGCACTTACTGGTGAATTAAGCTCCGCTCACGTGCGCATAAATCAGGCTGGGAGGCGCGGGCGCATTTGCAATATGCCGCGGGGCTCATACATAGAGTCGCGCGTCGGCCGCGATGTCGTCGCGGTGAGTAATTCGGCCTGTCCCACTTGGCGAGAGGCGCGTGCGCGTCGCTTCCCGTGATTTGAATACGGGATCGGGCGCAGCATCCCGCGGGGAAAGGACCTTGACAAGCGCCACGCGGCTGCAGGCTTGTCTCGCCGAGGAGCAGCGGCAGGGCGCCCTTTTTAACCGGCCGAGCGGCCCACTTGGGCGGTCTGAGCGCCGCGCATTTGTCTTAGCCGGCAAATGGACGGTGTGATTAGAGGCGTCGAGTGCTTTGGCAGGCCGCATTAATAGCCAAGAGTTGGGTGAGCCGGCGCCCATAATCATGGGGATATTTCCGATCGATATCGCTTTCAACGGGCAGACAGACAATTAAGGGCAAGTAAGGTGCGCCTGGGCTCTGTCCCGGCTTCGAATTTTCCACTTTCCGACTTTCCCATTATCCAGTCGATGTTATCGCTGTTGTACGCTCAGCGAGTAATCTTAGCTTCCGCATTTATACCGGGATTTATTTGCTTAGCTGCCGTAGTAAGTAGTGAAAAGTGCTGTTGTAAGCTACCCAAATAATGGCTGTAAGGGCCCAACAAATTTTCAACTTGGAATCAAAAGTAAGAAACTATGAGCGCAGCATTTAACAGAGTAACCGGTGGTATTTTCATGAGCTAGCTGGAAAAGGTTTTATTGCATACGGTATCGATGTCATTACACCGAGTATAATGGTATAACATGACAATATAACACGTCACCGATGCCAAATCGTTGCAGCGAAAACAACGGGGCAAGGGTTTATCAGTGAAATATCGTGGATATATCTCAATCGAAGAGAGTCGGAAGGCTTTCACCTAGATAAGTGGATGATATTCGAGGCGTTCTTCTGAGCTTCGCAGTCTTATCGGAGCGGCGGATACCTGCATTTGAATCTTTAGCTCATGTTAAATCTAGTTTGGTTGGGTAAGAGCAAGCATAGTTCAATTCCTTTTCGATATTCTTTTTCAAAAGTTGGCCAACCTCCTGACGTAACATCTCTCTGGAGTCGAGTACAGGGAGAAGACCAAGCGAGAAACTATACATAGTTTAGATGCCGACTAACTTGTCGGCGGCAGCAGCTTTACGTGTGGGAAGCGGATGCGAATTATGCGATAAGTGACGTGTTTCAAATCTCATAAGATCCATACGTTCACGCCCCATTGTTTAAAAAAAGGCGTATGTTTTTATTTCTATATTATGTTTATATAACGTAAAGCAGGCCAGTATGTAAATATTTAAATTTAATTCCTTTGCAGTTTAAGGTTTGTAATTTAACGATACTAAAATTAAGAACAATGCAATGAACAGTCTTTGTGAAAGAAAACAAAATCAATTTACTAGCCCAGAGAATCAACTATTACTATAGTTGATGATCAATATTTGAAAATTTTGATTAAAAATTTATTAGATCAAAGAATGTTTAAGACGAGGTTTAAGAGCAAAACTCAAACTCAAAGTTCTAAGTTTGAACAAATTTTCTTGCGAGAAATTACAGTGACTTTTAAACGTTTTAGAACTGAGAACTTTGTATTAACAATACTTGAAATTGAAAAATTTCTTTAGAAACCACCTTGTTTTAATTAAATATTATATTTATTTGTTTTTTGCGTATTTTTACATCTAAAGATTAGTATATAAAAGTTCTGACTTGGATTAGTGTAATATACAGTAGAAATGTAAAATTAAATATAAACAATGTCACAATGAATGTTAGCCAAGTGTCACGTAGTATAAGCGCTGCAAACCATCATAGAAGTGAGTTCGAGACTGAGCTCTATATAGGTATGCTTATCTGCATCACTGAAAATATTGTGAAAGCGTTTAAAGGGAACCGTAGAATTTACATTTTCCACGACAATTGTGCCGAAAACCTCTACGTAGCACGGCATCTGTATAGCAAGCTTGAAAGCTCAAATCCTACATTTTAAATTCGGGTTGAAATTCAATGTTGGAACTACCTCTATAGAGATTCTGAGAAGTTTTAGATTGAATTTGAATAAAGGAATGATAATACCAAAATGATTTTTTGTAAAATCTACAGAGTTGAACTAACGGAAAAATTTGGCGCAATAATACGAAATTCATATTACATTCTCATTAACAAATCTGATTTCAATACAAATGTAATTATTACTGTATTGGCTAGAGCTATTCAATTGGATTATAGTTTCAAATATACATATCGATTAAATTGAAATGCAGCGGTATGCGTATAATAGTATACTACAAGATTCGAGTATTATTATTGGCTATTCGGCTATTGAAGAATGATTGGACATTCTTCTTGCGCGGACGAATCCGTCTGCGCGCCGTTTGAACGCGGCAGCCGTCGGATGATAGGTCAATCAGCTGCTGGTGATATTCGTTGTATAGGTAATTCATCCTGCAGGCCGTTCGAACGCGGTCGCCTGCGGGAGACCAATCGGAGGGAAAGGACGGAAAACTCGGCCATACAACGGCTTTTCAGCCGTCGATGGGCAAACAAAGGTGTTTGGGGAAGAGGCGATATGTGAGAGTCACGTGACTGTTTTTTCCAACGGGACTTACAGAGGCTAAATCTGTAAATAACTACAAACACGATACATGAGCGTCAAACACACCGACGCATAAAATCTATCGAGCGTCGTTAACACTGTATAATGTAAAGCAGTATTCAGATAAGAATGTTAAACAGCATTTATCATCTTTTGAAGTGTGTACACAGATATTAAGGTGTAAAGTACAATGATTAAATGATAACAATTAGAAAATAAAAGGGGGCGCGTGGCACGCGTTGATACGAGTGGCCTGTTTTCCGCGTTCCGAATTCCGGACGTCGCGCACCCAAGCGCGGAACAATAACTTTGTAGACAGAGCGCTCGCAGGAACTGCATTTGCGACAGTAAATCTCCGGGTACTCGGTAGCGCCTGCAATGAATTGGAAAGCGAGGCCGCCGCTTGAAAATTAGGGCGCCGCCGGTCGAGCGGCTGCTCCGTGTGCACAGGGCCGCACGCAGCCCGCCCGCACGCGGCTCGCATCACTCGACCGAGGATTTTTTTTGTTAAGCGTGAAAATTCGGCCCCGGCGGCCCTCCCACAGACGCGCTTTTCCACCAGGGGTCCAGTTTCCTTTTCGAGGGAGAGGCCGGCGCTGCACGCGTGCAGGCAGATGCCGGGGCCCTTCGCCCCGGAGGAGCCGCGCGATATCGAGATTATTGGCCCGGCGCCGGGGAAGTTTGCGAATAAAACGCGGGCATACCGCGAGTTTTCCCCCTGCAGCCGCGCCCCGGAAGTTTAAGCCAGCGCTAAGCGATAGTCATTCGAAAGTCCATTACCAAGTTGGCTGGCCGGAGACGCCGCGCAGACGAGGCTCATTGAGCCCCGTAGGTTTTTATCGGGACGCCCGGCGCCCGCACACACATCGGGGGCGCGGCTGGTCCCCGGGGAAAAAAAAAAAAAACAAGCCCGCGCCATTTATTCGGGGGACTCCGGCCGGCGGGAACAAAGAAGTCGCCGGCCGACAAAAGCGCGCCGCCCGCGCGCTCAGCACTTTCGGAAGAAATATCGCGGCGCGTCGCGGTCCCCGGGCGCCCCGCGCCCGTAAACCCGCCCGAGGTATATCTGCTCCCGAGCCGCCGGGCCCTTTGTTAATTGCCGCCCGCGCGGCCACGCCCAAACGCGCCCGCGCGCTGTTGCTCGGCGGCCCCCGCGGGGACGACGCCCGGCGTCTCGGGAAGCGCCGCGCAAACTCTCGTCCGCGGCACTTGCGCTTTCGTCTAGGACCGAGTGCCAACCCCGAGATCGTCCGATTTTCCCGTACACGTCGCCTCGATCTCCGCTCCAACCGATGGAGGTTTTTCGGACATTTCATGGGGGCCAGGACCGTAAAGTGCAACGTTTAGACGGGCCGAGATTCGTGCTCGGACCACGTCTGCTTATCCACGCCGGGATTCCGAAGGAAACGCGCGAATACAGGAAAACTGTTGCGACCCCTCGCGGGAGTCGCGAGCGGCGCACCTGTCGCGGCTCAGCGGCCGTGTCCGATTGATGCGCGATTTCCGGTCGCGCGGCCCGTAACTTGGCGGCTTCTGGGGCCCGGGCCGTCACGTGACTCTCCCCCACCAGCGAGCCTCGCGTTCCGCGCGATCGAGCGGACCGCGGCGATTGTTTACCGAAAATCGAGGCGCGCCCGGCCTGGCTCGGTTCGTTAATCCGCCGGCCGAGACGCGGGCGGAGGTCGTTAGCGCCGGGGGCCGGCGCCGCCACCCCCTCCCGACCCGCGCAATTGACACCCGCCCGCGCGAATATTCCCAGCCGGCTTTTATATACATATATATTGTGGGGGGCGGCGCCCGCGCGCGGATTACGTGCCCGGCAAGTCGATCGAGTCGCTCTTTTAAATATGCACTGTCGCCTCTAAAGAGTCCCGGGCTTTTTGCCCCGCCCCCGCCCAAGTCCCCCGACTTGCCAGGGAGGGCCGAGTCGGTTGCCTGCGCCAGCTGCTGATTGCGTGAAGCGCCCCGCGCTTTGCATACCGCCCGGATAAAACTTCGGATATACGGTTACGATACTTCCATCCCTTTTCCCTTCTACAAGCTGCCTGCCTGTAACATCAACGGCTCGTAGACAAAGAACCGCGTGCAGATTATTGATGTGGTCTTCTTTCTCCGAAAGAAAGTATGTTTTTCGCATCGAATACCGAGAACGCGCGACCCAAAATTTCCTAAAATATCGTTCTTTAACGTGGAAACGAGATTGATAATCAGCGAAACTAAGGTATTATTCTGAATTCTTAAAAGCGCGCCTATATGTAGTCCTATATATGGTAAGAGCAAAATCAGAAAAGGACTATGTAATGCAATCCCGTGAGTTTTCTCGCACAGGAATAATGCATTTTCTGAATACAGACTAAAAGTAAAACATATGCATTGACATGCTGTCATAGTAACAGTTTTCAAAATCTATGTTTTGTTGTTTTGGAACATTTTATAGTTATTTAAACTATATATAGATCTCTGTAACGCACAGAAACTTCTTATACATTGAATTTATTAAACAAGATTTATTTGTTACGATAATATTATTTGTAATAAATTCAATTCGAAGTCTGTAAAACTTTTCGTTTTCTAAAGATATATTCAAATTTCATTCAACATTTTTCCACAACGATTGTTTACAAAGGGGACAAATACGAATACAAATTTATGATTATGTATTTATAAGCTGTTATTTTTTGCGAGTACTATAAATTTTATGATACCATTGTACCCATTAATTCACAGATATTCCAGATTGAAATCAAAGGAATTCAAGTAATTTTGCGGTTCAGCTCCGAATAACTTGTTTTTACACGAATACGGCTCTTCTGCGTTCAATTGTCTCAAAGGGTCAAAAAAACATTGGAAAGAGGTTTGACGAGATAAAAAAGCTTCAAAACTCTGTCAGTATAATTGTGCAAGAGACCCGGTAGATTAATAAAGCCCTTTGAAAAGAATAAAAGGTTTTGAACAGTTGTAATTGTATAATGAGACGTGGAGGGAGCGCCATCTATTTGTAACATAAGATTGTAGAAAATCTTGCACATTTAGCGCGGGAGCCCGAGCTCCCTCTGCACCACTGACCGCTTTGATTCATTACCAAGAAGACGAATTATCCGAGCACGTAATTGCTCGCAATGCTCCCGGCATCCATCGCTCTGCCTCATATTCCCGGGCAGAATTCCATTGCGGCGAGGGCAGCGCGTGTCGCGGTAGCCGCGGACCTTCCGCGCGGCGCACGCGGCCCTGGCGATAACCTCAAAATGCGCGGGCCGCTTTGCAACCGAGGGCCCGGGGCGCAATCTTCCCGGGCGGCGAAGCGCACGAGAGGGCGCGGTTCTCTTTGAGGCTCCGCGGCGCCCCGGGCGGAAAAACCACCCGAGTATTCCCGGCGACTCGTTGCGCGGCCAAAGCGGTGCAAACACGGGCCCCGCGGAGGCGAGTCGGTCCGAAGTCATCGGCCGGCCCCCGATCGGATGATGTTCCGCAGGGCATAAGAGGCTAGCGTTACGCCCGGCTCTCGTTTCACGCTCGCCCGCGGCTGGGAAAATCCAGCGCGGCAGCTGTGCCGAGCCGATCTCCGTGTATCCGTGCTTCGGATTCTTGGGGCGGGTGCAGCTGCGGGGGCGCGCGGGGAAAGCTCGTGCGGCCGAGTCGCACCGCTCGGGGTGTGTATTCGCATGCACGCGTTCATCGAGCGGAGGTGCTCTCCGAAGTTTGACGCGGTATGGCGGGAGGCGGCGCCCTGCGTCGAGGTATGCGTGCCACGAGATCTTTATCCTAGCGGGGCACGACGAGCCCTCGAATGAGCCTTTGCGTCCTGGGCCCTGGATACATTGTTGCTACAGAGATATTGACGCTCTGCAGCTTCATTGCATCGCCCTGTGTATATGTCGATGAGGAATCCCACTGCGTTCTAAACGCGCACATATCCTTAACCTATCATTTTTTCACTCTCTCTTCAACGCGTACATGCGAGTAGAGAATAATGTAGTAGCTCTGGGTAAAATTTGGCCGTTTTAATCATTCAGATTACACGTACAGCGCTGGATTATGTGCTAATAAAATGCCTTTAAGGTCCATCAAACTCTAGACGATATATTATATAATTATGCACGAATACATCGCCCTATTGCATTATAGTTTCGACTCAGCTCGCCATAACTATACATATTTATTAATTAATTAATCTTCTATTGATTGTTGTAGGATGAATTTTACTAATAAAATTGAGGTATAGCTGTTATTTATTGTTATTTGTTGTAATAGTGACTTTTAATCTTGACATTTTCGATTTCTCTTGCTTTCATGAGCATTAATACTTAATAATACTCCGAAAACAAAAACTACAATCGAAAAAGTGTACAATCTACGGATCGTGAGATGGATCGTGAAAATACCGAGTAAAAAATTATTGAAAAATCTCATTTTTATAAGGACGGTCTTATTCGGTACTATTTCGGTACAATGGTTACGTGTCGACCTGCTAATAAGTACAGAATACTCGAGTAAATAACGCGCTGCTTGTTGTGCGCTCGATCGCGTCAATATGGTGCTCGAGCGAAATTTATCCGGCAAACGAACCACCTTCAAATCTCTTTCTCAGAAGCTTAAAAACGAACCGGAGCGTGTACGAGTTTGGAAAAAAAACCGCTTAAGAACACAAGGGCCAGGGAGCGAGGCCGGAATTGAGGGTTGGACGCACGCGTAAACTCGATTTCTCCGGGTATCATTACACGGCTCGGTGAGCGCGCAACTGCGGACGAGTTGGCCAGTTGCCGGGCGATATATAATCGGCACGAGAGCCAACTCCCGCGAGCCGGCGGACGGCCGCGCCGATGACACGCGCTACGTGACCGCAGGGCCGCGCCGGGGATCGCCGAGCGGCAGCTGGGGCTCTGCCCGCGCATACATGTAGCGGCGCACGCGCGCGACTCTTGGCCTTTCTTTCGCGAAACTCGCCGGCTGCGAGCCATCGGCCGCCGCCGGAAGCGTCAATTTTTCTCCGTCGCCCCGGAGATGGGGATTAAATTCGCGGGTTAGTGCCGCTCGCGCGCCGGAGCCGCGCGGGCCTTGAGTTTCGTGAGGGCTTACTGCTTCGATCCCCGCTGCTGCGGCCTTGTCCTCGCCGATTACTTGACTAATGGTCTACGCTTAGGATTTATCTTTGCATGTCGCAGCGTATCACGCGCGTTTAAGGAGATTTCCTGGCTACGGACCATATCTCTTCAGCCTCCACTCCGCCCTGTAAACGCTCTCTTCAATTTAAACGTTGAATAAATGAAGGCTCAATTGAAATAAGGCTATTCACACGGCACTGCTATAGTCAATTTTTACTGTTCTTTAACGATCCTTTTCCCCAGTATTCCATAATTACTGTCTGATTGCGTTGTGTTTCTACAAGTGATTTGAATCAGTGATTCCTCGATGAAAAGTTTCCGGCAGAATTTACGGTCTAAATCGACATTAGAGTTCCGTATTCCTAAATAATCAAACGCATTAAATGGGCGGGTTTTAGTTTTTCTCCTGGTTTATTTGCTCGACTTTTACCGATACTATTACATTATGTATTTTATTACATTTATCGAATTTCTCGGAATTTGATGAATCTACCGGCCGCTCTATTGAATTAAAAGGTTCATCATAAAAAGTAGTCAAGTTTCTATCAGGGATTTTAAAGAGAAAATTATGTGAAATTTCAATCGATCTCTCGATGAATCCGCTGCGGCATCCGATTCTATTCCACTTATAATAATGTCAAATCTTTTATTAAAGAAATCTATTAAATGAAGTGAGAGGGATTTCGAGTGGAAGCTACATGCAGCAAGCTGCTGAATTATTCAAACAGTATGTATATTTGACAGCTAGACTATTATTTAAATCGGTAGAAAAATACAAGCGGATCGAGTTAAATATAAAAGCCTCAAAATTTATTCTGAAATCGAATGAGCAAGTTAACGGCGGAGAACTATTTTATCCACATTTGAGCATTTTGCGAGCATTTTTACGAAAGTCGATAACTCTTGCCGCGAAAATATTCCATTGTTTTGGAAACGCTTTAAGTATTTCCAGAAGATGTTCCAACGGCGGATCCGTATAAAGTGGCCCTTTATCCGATGCCCCTATCAAGGTCGAATATCAAAGAATGCTTTTTAATTCAATGATCGCGGAGCGGAGTATGCCCTCTCGCTATTAATTAAAAAATGGCTCTAAAGGCAGCAAAGGGATTTGGAGTGGATAGTGGCCGTGGGAAAAATGTTCATTCCCGCGGAAAAGTCGGCTGGTAAAAGGAAAAAGACCGCTTGCGGTCGTCCGGATGAAAAATGGAAGAGTGGCTGGTGGCGGGCGGGACTAAAATCGAGTAGGGAAAAGGGCGCATAAAAAGTTAACCAGAAAAGGGAGAAGTCGCGCCCCGCGCAGGGACACAAAGACCACAAGATTAAGCACGGAATGAAACGCGCGGCTCCGCTCGTTTTCACCGGGCCATGATAAAGCGCGCGATCCCCGGCCGCGGGAGGGCCGCCCTAATCGAAAAGCTAATACGATGGTAATCGGACGGGGGGGGGGGGCGGACGCTTACATCCTCCGGCGCGTGGGACATCTCCCCCCCCCGGCCGCGGGAGACATTGAAAATTTATCGAACTCCCCCGGGCCATCCGTCTCCTCGGCCCTCTCCGATGGCCTCTCCCCCCCTCCCCCCGGAAATATTAGCGCAATAAAAGACGATATATGCGCGCGCCGAGGCTTCGACGGGGCGCGGCCGGACGTCCGGGCCGACGTCGCCGGGGTGCCTCCCCCGGGCCAATCCCCCGGGCGGGCTTTGTTTCGCGGGGCCCGCGCGCGCATTTGCATTTTTCATCAGGCGGCCGCGTTACACGACTCCTCGTGGCGCCCTCCCATCGCGGGATTTCAATTTATTTCCCCGGGCGGCCTCTTTAAATAGTCGGCTGGAGCGCCGCTGGCGCCGCGCGACCAATCTATTTTCCAATCTTAGGGGGGGCCCGAGGAGAATTAGCCGAGCGCCGCTGCCCGCGCGACGCTCCATCAGCCCCCGAGGATTCGCCTCCCCCACCCGTCCGCGGGAAATTCGCCGCGTAAACGGCTTTCCCGTGTCTGTGTGTATATGTATATGTATACGTGTGTGTACACTTTTTTTCCATTTTTACGCGGGTCCCGGCGCCGAAGCCGCGCCCGCACGCCCCCGACGAGATATACCCGTTGTCCGCGCCGACTCGACAAGCCGCCCGCAATTCAGGTTAACGACGTCTCCGCAAGCGGGCGTCGCCGGCCCAGGACCTGTAATGCGCAAACGTTCCTATATACACACACACACACACATATATATATATATATCCGTGTGCCTGTGTTTGCGTGTGTATATGGCGTCCGGGTCCTCCTCTCTCGCGCGCCCTTCATTCATTCGCAATTTGCAGAAATTTAATGGACCGCGCCGGCCCGAGGCGCCTCTATGCCGAGTTTCCTCTTTTATGGCATTACGCGTCCGCCTGGCTCTGCAACTGATCCCAATCGGTTTATTTAGACAATTTCCAGTGCATGAAGCATGTATGCTACAACAACGCTCGTCTCTCGACTCATCTGCTCTCCATTCGGATAAATATGTATATACATGTGTATTATAATATCGAGTGACGCTTATATATTATACATCCCGATTCTAGATATTCAACAAGTCTTCGCATGATTAGCTTGAGCCCGAGTATATAAATATGCAAATATTTCCGTTCTTTGAATTTTCTTCCATTCCTTTTTTTCTTCTCGGCGAACGGGGTTCGACCTCGTTAACAGATAGCCAAGACGTTATCTCGACCTCGCCACCGGTTACATCTTCCTACAGAGGAAAAGTCGACGCCTATACGCCAAAGACGCGCGCCTACAGCCGAGAGGCTACCTAGGCCGCTCTAGCTCGGCGGCCAAGCGGCAGAACCGTGTCAGCGGAAGCATCGCCTGGCATTCCTCCCCGCGGGGAAAATCCGCGAGGCGTAGCATCCCCCGAAGGCCGTGCGTAGAGGCCGGGGGGGCGCATCCGCGGGGGGCTAGTGCGTGGTTTGCGGCTACAAATGCGTCCGGTTTTTCAGCGGGGCGCCAGCCGTAATGTTTACGGCCACTTCTTGGCACGCGCTGGCCTCTCGCCTCCAGGGCCCGGGGCTAAAAGACCCCGGGAAATCCTTTACGACGTCATTCTCCGACTGTGAGCGACTTTGACGTAATCCCGGCCGATCCCACGCGGCTAACGGCCCCGCGACTCCTGGCCCCCACCCTACCCTTTATACGCCATATATCCCGCATTCCTGTTATCACTATATAGCGGTAGAGGGACGATGTGTACGGGGGCGGCGGCGAGCCGACGTTCGAGGAGCCGCTCGGTTTTTCCGGATTAGCTTGTCAAGTGTTATTATACTTTTGCAGAAGATCGGCAAGAGGTTTCTTGCCGCGATCGGTGCACGTGCTCGCTCTTTAAATGTAACAACTTAAGCCTTTAAGTTGCCTTTCAAATACTGCATTCCATAAGCTTCTAAAGAGCGCGAGTTTAAAATCCGTAAATTTCTTTCATTACTTTTTCTTCACTTCTGCAGCTACTTTTTCAAGTAAAAGTTCGAGTTAATTCAATGTTTCATACCTTTACAGTAGATTTCCTTCTTTCAACATTATTGACTTTTGTACAATGCTCATAACACGCTTGCGAATGTTTGCCACTTTTATTTCTGCACATCTCATTTTTAATTGAAGTAAATAGTATTAAGTAAATATGATTTTTATTAAAGACGACCTTCTATTTATTTAAAAAAACTGAAGATTAATAAAATAATGATATAATTACCCTTGCAGCAATTTCTTGCTGCTTTAATAAAGATTTAACATTGTTAAACATTCATATTGGATTTTGGCTAATGAATTAATTGATTACTTGATACGCTTAACATTATCAATTGCAACTTAAGTTAGCTGCAAGATTTATACCAAGTATATTTGCGAGCGAATAATTTTTTGAAATAATTATTTATTTTGAATAAAATTTCTGTTACTTTTTTCCTTATATTTATTTGCTTTACATATATTAGTAAAATACAATTTAAAGTGTATTGGATAAGTGAATATTTACAACCATTTTATTAATATGTTATTATATTTTGCTGTATATTTATAAAAAAATTTATATATTGATATTATTTCAAAAGTGGCAATTATTAAAGAAATTATACCTTTAATAATTCCAGAATAAACAACTTATAATATTTAATTAAAAAATTACGCGGAATTTTCTATCGATAGATTTTTTTATCTTCATTTTTGTGCCTTATTAATATCGGATGCTTTTAAAAACAACATATTCTATTTATAGATGAATACATGTCATAAATGTAAATATTTCGAGCCTCAATTCCTGTATTCTAGTTAGTCTAAGAGGATCGATTATTCACCATTTTTAATGCTTCGTTCAAATTACAACTAACTTACTTCCTCTAATATGTATTCTTGGAACTGTAATGCTCGAGGTAATGTTTTATTTTCCTACAGTGGGCCACTGAGTTAAGATATTTCTATTTAATTAACTCGTCTAAATTATCTTTACTTATATTTCCATAGAGAACTTTTTCATAAAAAGCAGACTAAAGTTGGACGTTTATCGGAGTGGTCGGTTTTTGAAAAATGTCAAGCTTGATGAAAAAAGCAAGGAAAAAGTGCGTTATCCTGAAAGGTCACTTACTGCCTTGAAGAATTTTTAAACTTTTATGTAATGCGAATATTTCGATAAGATACATGAAATTGAGTTGAAATATTTTTAATTCGGGTTATATACGCAGTGAAATACGCAGTGCAGTTTTTGAAACGATGAGCAAGGCAAAAAAACAACAATTATGAAAGTAAAATGTATAAGTGAAAAAGCATCGCACCCAAACGATGTATACATATGGCACACCTAAATTTGAGTCGTATCATAGACGAGGTATTAGAGGACTATTTAGAACTCGGCATATCTTGTGCAGCAAGCTGAATTTATTTAGCGGTGCCGTGCAGGGTTAACCCGGTACTCGGGTCAGGCTTCCAAGGCGTTCCATTACCGCTGGAATAACACGCAGGCAATCGGCCGTATTCTTCGGTATTCCAGGCCCTGTTGGGCTCCGTGGGTCCACGCCGAAAAATCATTGACCCTGGGCGGCGGCGACCGCACCTCGGACACAATAGCTTTCCGCGACCTCGAGACCCATCGTGGGGCCGAGGAGGGAGTCGGCCGGATATCTGGCCGGCAGGCCGCGCGGTCTGGCGGCCTGCCGCCGTATGTCGGGCATATGCTCCGGCGTAGGAAATCGCAGGCGGCGGCGGCGGCCTCCGGAGGTGCGGCGCCCGCGAAAGGACGGCACGCAACAGCCGTGGGTCCGGCCCTTGAAACACATTTGTTGCCCGGCCCCCGTGCACTTTCTCTCTCTTCCCATTGTTGCCTCGGGACGCACTCGGCAGAGTCGTGTGCATGCAACGACGTGCACACGTTGCATGGATAATCTAGATGGGGGACGTGGCGAAGTGGAGGGAGGGAGGAGGCAGAGAGAGAGAGACGGCGATAGGGCGGCAGAGAGACGTCAGCTTGGATCATTGGGAGTTTTTTTACCGCTTCGCTCGAAGCGCGCGCATATACGTACGAGGAGGAAGTAGCTGGGGAAGGAAGCGGTTTCGTTGCCATAGTTGGCTTTTTATTTTTGGGAACACGTGGTGGTTTCAGGGTCGAGCGTTGACAGGGCCGAGGAGTCGCGTGTGCGAGCGATTATATACACATTGCGTGTCGACTATGCCCCGTAATTGATATTTATATCCTATACAGCGCCGAGAGCAGCCGGCCATGTGCCTGCATGAGCTTCCCACTCGAATATTACCTAATGCCTGGCGCGCGTATTACAATGAATGATTGGTAATTACAGTGGCACTTAATTGTATAGTTGGTAACGTGTATACCTATAAGTACACGTAAGGCGAACTTGGTTGGAAGGCAGCAGGGCCCGCGTAAAGCGGAGAAGGTAAAAAGAAGCGCATTGAATCGAGTGGTGGAATTGAATTGAGATTCACGAGTTGCCGTTGCAGCTTGGCCGCTTCTAATTCAGTTTTATTTGCCTCGCTGAACGTTTCATTTTATGTCATAGGTGTTTTCTAAGAGAGACCGGCGCATCGGAGGAAGAAGTTTATAGTTAGCCCGAGTAAAATAAATGGACGTTAATAGACAGTAAGACAAGGCGCCCGGCCCCGGGCTTATCCCTTCGAAGTGCTCTGAAAAATGCTTTTCCGGCACGTTAAGTTTACTCGAAAAGTTTCCGCGACGTTTAGTCTAAGGGGCCGACTCGCCACGCGCGTCTCCTCCGCGGCCTGCCCGAGACGCTCGTCAGCAAAACCAAAAAAAAAAATGGCCCCCGCCATCCACCGGAGGCTTTATCCCATCACCTGGCTCGGGGGCGAGGGAGAAAGAAAAAATGGCAAGGGGCCCCGATGATCGGGGTGAAATCAATTGGCTCCTTGGCTGCGGCCCGGCAAACAAGAGCAGCCCGCCATTAGTGTCATCCGAGGCGCGGGACGAAGCCGGAGACAAAGGGCCCCGGCAATTGGCTCATTAATCCGGCGGGCGGCCGATAAATCCTTGCCGGTCGGGCGGGCCCCGCCCGAAATCGATACGCCGCCGGGGGGACGGCGTCCCGGGCGTCGTCCTCGAGGACTCGCCGATGCAGGGAGTCGCGGACGCGAAACCGGCGAGCCGCTGGGATATATATCCCGCGCGCGCCTTTGACGATTCTCGCAGCCACGCCCCGATTGCCCCGGCTTTTAAGATTGGGCCAACCCTTGCTATATAGAGGGGACGACGGATGCCTTTGAAGATCTTCCCGGGGGCTTCTTGTCTAGGAGCCTTCCCCTTTATAGTCAACAAGCCACTCCGGGCATTCGGCTCTCCCTCGAATTATGCTAATAACCTAACCGCGTATAATGCCCGGGCTTTTCTTTCTTCGGCTTTCTTATTCGAATAGGCCGTGGATGTCTGTGTTGCTTTATGTGCCAGCCGGCCCGAGCCCGTATTATTATCATAAATGTTTAATTTCGCGGCATTCCGACGGGGCCGCTTTACTATCCCGCGGCTCTCGCCTCGCTGTTACAATATCTGAATGTATAACTCCGCAATCTCTTCGTTATAATGCCGCTCGCGACTCGAATCGTTATAAAGACAAATCATCAAACGGCACAAATGAAGCGGACAAAGGAACAGAAGCTCATTTGCTGAAATACATTATACGTACGAGCAAGGTTGATATACGCTCGGAAACATCACAATCGATATACACATATAGCCTTTGAATAAGAAGAAAAAAAAAAAAGAGAGAGACAAGCAGGCGCAACGCAGAGTTTTCAAGTACTCGCGTCTGTTAAGTCAATAACTTCGCCATGGATCACGACGAGCGCACTCGACGTATATACCCACTCGGTTGCTCGTTCGGCAGCTCGGCCGCATCCGAGCCGAATCTCAAGTATAGTAAGCCGGCAGCGTGAATGTACTCACCGTCGAGCGAGTCCCAAGCCGGCGAAAGGTCTGCGGCCTGCTCATGCGTCCTCGCAACTGCAAAAGGAAAGGCCGCCGTTAGTGCAAGCTCCGGACGCGGGGCCGAAAGCTCCGGCGATAAATAAAGCGCGCCGGGTGACTTATAGATTTTATACATGTGTATATATATATATATTGCGGGGGAATCCGGGCGTCCCTTCGGCCGAGCGCCGCCTTACGCCCGGTGAGTCATGCAGCCCCGCCCGTAAATCCCTCGCGCATTGATAAACGCGTTATTAGGCGCCGCGACGAGTTGTACAATCCCGGGCGGGCCGGCCACCTTCCTCCCCCCCCCCCTGCGGTATTTTCCCAAGCACGTCCCGGGCTTCCGCCCGCTTGAACTTTCTTGTGCCGCGGCGCGCAGATTCCGCGGCGCATGATTTATATATGTGTGTGTGTGCCCTGGAAACCTCCCCGAGGCCGGCCCTTTCGACCTGTATAAATCGCGCCTTTTTTCCCGACCGTGCGCTACCTCCGGCCCGCGGACCGAGCGTACACGCATACGTATATACGCGCGGTCAACGAGAGGGCGTCAAAAGGTATACACGCGGGACACGCGCTCCTGTAAACAATTCAAGTTTATGCGCATGTTTGGCCGCTTTTCAAACAGGACGCCATTGGATCCTGCGAGGGTAAGCGTTTCCCGTGTAGTTAAACAATTTTAATTCTCGCGGCGGAGAAATAATTATTTGGGTAAATTAGTTCACGCGCCTGCGATGACCGCAGCTTTTAATCTTTTAGCCGTGTACCGAACGCTTCGGAGCGAGTGCATAAACCTCGAATGAAATATCAAATGTTTTCAAGACATACAACCTTCCTAGTTAAATTCATGCCCCTTTCAAATGCAGTCTTGCTTTTAGCGATTTAGATTCAATTTAGTTTACGAGCCGAGCGAACAGTAGTTCATTTTATAACTCTGGCCTGAATTTTCTCACAGATTGTTTTCCTCTCCTGCAAATATTATCGCTTGCTCCCGCTAAATATTTTAATTAACTCCGGTTCCCTTTAAATGAGTAAGCGATCGGTTCGTTAGGGCCATCGGAATTCATTTAAACCTCCTCATTTTTTCCAGACTCCGCGGCAACGCGAAAGCTTCATAAATATATACATACTGCCTGGCCCAGGAACGGTAAAATAAATACATCCCTTATCAGGATGACCCGCGGAGTGTCGTTTCTTTTTTTTTTTGTTTTTTTTTTTTCAGTCTCTGTCAAATCATATTATCGACCGAAAGTTTTTCGACGTGGCCCAGTCGTCCCGATTTGGGGACGGCCCAGCAAGCGAACGAGCCTCCTATACTAGATTGTGGCGCGAGTCGGAGCGACGGTCCGCGGGGAGGACTGATGCAAATGGAGGCTGGTCCGCGGATCCGTTCGCGGGGCTGCTCCTCGGCTCCCTTTGCCGGGCATCGAAGCGGGCACATAATGCATCCGGAGCGCCGTCTAGTCTTTTATCGGGGCGCGCGGCCCCGTGTATAAATCAGGCGGGCCGAGGGCGCCGTCCTCTCGGCATAATCTTCCGCACAATAACGGCAGATGAATGCCTACATTATAACAGATTCTTTTGACAATAATTCCGCGGCGGCGGAGGGGCGCTGCCCCCGGGGGCGCATCCTCCGCGTGCATTGTGCGGCCCTCCCCCGCGTCGGCGGCGGCGCTGGGCCATAAAGGCCGCGCCGGGGGAGCGACGGCCCGAGCGCCTCGTATATCTCGTGCCCGAGCATTGTACCGACGGAATTGTATAAAGAAAATAAATTATCGCGCGGCCTCTGTACTACCGGCACACGCGAGCCTCCGCGGCGAGATATCGCCCAAGCGGCCGCTCCGCGTATAATCGCCGCGGCGCCCAACTTTCCGAAAAGGACGAGCGCCTTTCGCTCCCCTTGTACCCGGCCTGCGGGAGCCTCGCCCGGCCCGCGCGTGCATGCGCCCACCGATCGCAAAGCTCCTTCGCTCGAGAGCCGCGCGCCCGCTTTTCTTTTTTGCGCCGGGAGCTTTCGAGCTTTATCCAACGTCAATTATTTATTGCACTGGGGGATAAAGTGTGATTCGCGTATGCGCGACTAATGGATTGGACTATGATACGAGAAGTGGATCCAACTCCAGGGTAGCCACTTTCCACCTCATATTGGTATTCTTTATAATGCCTTTATTTCACGTTATATCGTATCATTAATTATCATTCAACTCTTTTTTATTCATTAACGCGTAGTTTTTCATTGTTGCGATGGTCGATAAATATTTCAATCAATTTCCATTTTTAATATTTTCTAGTGCACCTCGTAATTTTCTTGCCAAGTATTGTTTCATTATTTTACAAATAATTTTGGTCGGCATTCCATTCTACAACTCCAATTGATTCAGAGTTCTATTGGTGTTCTGGTGGTTTATCTATTGTTTTGTATGGGAGCAGCAATTTTCATCTTCTTTTTTCCGATTAATTAGTCCAAATTCCAGGTTTTTTTATTTTTTCAGGAGTAACAAACTACGGTTTGCATATATGTATAACGGCTAGAGCTCGGTGTGTCGAGCATTATTACAAATTTGTGCTTCAACATGAGAAAGGCATACTAATATATCAATGCACTGTTCATACAAGGCACGAAAGCAATTTACATATGAACATAGAGAGTCGTAGTTGAAGTTAAGGCTTGCATAAGATGCTTTATTATACAGTACGATGCGTTCAGTATTTAACTCGATGCAGAGTAATGCTTTGCTAAAAAATTCAGCTTTAGATTACTCGTGGATTTCGTTGCTGCTTTTATTCGAGTAAAATTTTTAAAGGGCTTCAATTATTTAATTAGAGCGTTTGTTAATACTTGAGTTTTAATTAAAACTGTCTTTGTAAAATCGTCAAATTTTAAAAGCTACAGTAAATATAAAGTCGATAAGGTGCACTTTGAATTAACAAAAGTGTAACGCTTCAGGACTTTAAAGCCAAATAATTATCTTGCAGATTAATCGAACATTGGGTGATTTGTCAATGGTACAGTTTCCTTTTACTTTTTGTGTCCGATTCATAAATTTGAATAATAAAACAACGACGATAATGACGAACCATTATTTTTATCATCATACGAAATTTCGAATGAAATTGTAGGAAACAAAGGATGAAGCCGTGTTATCTATACATTGGACCAATTTTCACAAAGAACGGTAGTTTGTACGTACTGCAATTTTTTCAGTTGAGTATAGACACGAGTGCAAGATATAACATTGCTAGGTGCATAGTATTGTTCGAAGGCCGCTAAAGGAGTTGACTCGACTGGACAAAGGATCGGGAGCCTCGCAAGGGGCCAACAAGTCGGATCGCACGAGGGAGCTTCTAAGCGCTGGGCTAACCAATCGGCGGGGTGCACTGGAAGATCCTCTGCAGCCGGGCCGGCGATGGAAATAGAGAAATGGAGCGGAAGCACATGGCCGCGGCGCGCGGGGGCCAAAGTTTTGATTAGCCTCTGCCGCGGGCTGCCGAAGGGCTGCCGAAGGGCTGCCAGGGGGCTATTTTTAACCCGGGCTCTGTTGACGCTGCGGTTATTTGTCCCCGCGCGGTCTTTACTGCGCCCGCCGCCCACCAGTCGGCCAAAGCTAATTTCGCCTCCGCGCTCTCTTTCCCCCACCCCCGTTCTTTTTTTTTTTTTTTTGTTTTCGTGCAACGACCTTAATTAATTGGCCCGCGGGCCACCAGCGGCCTCGGGCCTCGCGCATAATCGCGTTTTTCCGAGCGGCGCGCCCGCGGCCCGCTTTAATCAAGAGGCCGCGGAGCAGGTATAGGGGTGACGAAACGGGAACAAAAAAAAAAATTTTTTTTTTTCGCCCCCTACGGGTCCGCGCCAAAAAAAGGACGGCAATGGCCGCCTCGGCACTTTACGGTTTTTTTTTTTAATTACACCAATGCTTCAATGGGTCGCCCGGGATCTTTTTGATATTTAACGCGGGCGCGCGCTAACTCGCGATTGGACTCACGAGGTCGCGACCCGCCGGGAAAATATTTGCCGCGGGCCGCCGCTGGCAAACGGCCCGAGATAAACCAGGTGCCCCGCCCGCAGGTAATCAAAGGCAACGCTGGAAAAAAAAAAGGCGCTCGATCGCGGGCGGGAGCCTGGCTGTTTTGCGTTTTAAAATCGCGGGCTGCTGCCGGCGTAACGAGGGCCGCTATACCTGTACATATATATGTATACATCTCTCTACCCGGCCGGTAAGAAAATACTCTAGGAAAAGTCCGGAATAATAGGGCGCATTACGCGAGCGGGGCCCGCAGCATCGTACTGATTGCCGGTCGGATTTTCAATTCGCTCTAATATATACATGTATACCTGCCATGGTGGAAGCGGCGGGTGCTTCCCCGGCGCTGATTATTAAAAACCGAGAGGTCCGCGAACTTTTTATTTTTCCCGCCCTCGCGAACGATGACCGGCCTTCCCGATGACCGATTCCGACGACCCCACCCGGACTCTTCATACTACACGCGTGTACGCGTACCTCCTCGGCTGGGAGGGGAGGGTATCCCGGCCTCGTCTCGTGATTACGTACTCGTTCCCACGGGCCGGAAGCAGGAAGATGTATGCGAGGCGTCCACAGAGGCGACCGCCCGGCAAAGCCTCAAGCACACAGGAGGCTCGCCGGGGAGATATAGCGTGGCGCGGGGTATAGGTCCGCGAGCATAAGCAGCCCTGGCCGGCTACGTCTCCCCGGGCGCTGGCTCGTTAAAGGTGCGCGGGCCGGCTTATCTCCCGGAGGGCCGAGCGTCCCGCGACGGCAGCCGACGCGCACTTGGCCCTCCACTTGAGATGTACGCCCTCGCGAGGACGGCCATTCGGCTTGGATAAGCGACCTCGTGGCTCCCTTAATGCCGTCGCGAAGATCGATCGCGAGAATTGGCCCATTCGGGTGTATTAATTACCGAGGTCGAGTCCGATGGAGGCCACTCTGTTTAGGCGGGCACGCGCGTTTCAATTGGCGATGGGAAAATTAGATTCCAAAACTATTTGAGTAAGCTACTAATGCCAGCCTCGACTTTATCTGCAGTATGCCACTCGCCTATTTATTTAGATTCGATTACTCTATCGAATATTTAGCGGCTTTAATGCTCGCCGCCGTCGCGCATTAAAGTTGACCAAATTAAACATACAGGATAACAATATTTCATCCGAAAGGAGAAATTAAAAATTGACCCGACTGAACGGACGTTAATTAGTGCGGCGTAATACTAATTTAGAGACACGTATGGACGTTAGGATACAAATGGATCGATCCAAAGGCAATTATTACCAATTTCAATTGAAGGGGACATCGCGAGAATTAATTATTACCAAAAGTTTCAAATGCATTAGGATGACTTGAATAATCTCATCGAGCTAATTCTAGGATTCAAAATAATCGTAATTCTAATTTGATAAATTATTCCCGACGAGCGGGGAGTTAAAAGAAACTTTAATTTCGGTATTAATGGTCCACTATTCAACGCTAATCGCACGGATGCCTAACATCTGGGAAAGCTCGCGAGGAGAGGAGCCTAGCCGACGCAGGACTACTCCTCAAAGTCGAATCTGTATAATTCCCTCGATTATTTAACTCGCGAAGAGCTATTAGCTAATTCACAGCTCCTCTTTGCGCTTTTTACTGTGCCGGTAGAAAAATCCAGGACGAGTGTATGTACAAAGTGAAGGAAAACACAGGAGCAAACGAGATAAACGAATCCTTCTCCCGGCCCGTGTTTATCTCTTTGCATTCGGCTGTCCGTGATTACGCGATGTAACCTGCGTCAAAGCCCAGCGGGTCAAAGCAAATGCGAAAGTAACTGGGAAAAGGAGTTATTACGAAGGAGGGTCCAAAGTAGGGATTTCAATGCAGCCTAAGGCTTCTCGTTTGAAGTCGACACGAGACGCAGTCAAAAAGTCATCCTCGAGATTTGCAACGAGGAAGAGCCAAAGACGATTTTCCACTTCGTTTTGCTTGATTACTCGACCTCCCGCTCACCGGCGAAGCATATGTAATTGCAGTTGGCTTGTTCTTCCCTCCGGTATAACTCTTCCAATTCGACTGGCACAAATATCGATTTCAACTTACGCCTCTATCTAGCCGCAACCAGTCGCGCGGAACTTTCGCCCTTAATCTCGGGAAGGATTCCGCCCAATTGTTACAGCAAAATGCATAGAACCTCGTTCCGCCGTAAGGGCAATTCAGCGACTGCGGAACGGAAGAAGAAGAAGAGGCCGATCGCCTATTTTCGGCTCGGCCAATCACGCGCTCGATGGCTGATGGGGAATGAAAAGGAAAAAAAGCGCGGAACAAAGAGAAACTGCGAGAGAGGCCAGCTAATTAGATCGCAATTCGGCCGTGTTTTGCCGCAAATTTAATCTCAAAGTTCAAGTAGGTTTTTCGCAGGCGCCCCGGCGATGGCCGCCGCCACTCGAGCCTCGACAGCCGCGGACAGCGGGGGAAACTTGCGGCATTAGCGTTTTTACTGGGCGCGCGGAGCCGCTCGACGACGTCCTCCTCGGCGTCAATGAAGTTTGTGTCCCGCCTCGGGGCCACGTGACTTGCACGGGCGTTAATGGAGGAGGCGCGCCGCCGACGCCCGGCGTGAGTTGTTATAAATTTCTCCGGCGATCCTCCGCGTGAAAAAGGGGACATTGTCTTCGTGCAGCGTTATGTGTTTTATGCGGATTCCCTCCACTTTATTGTTATTAGTCGTTCTGCTCGTGAGAGCCACGTTTTCTGGACATTAGCTTCCCTTTCTCACACTTTCATCCGTATTTCTAGAGATTTAATTTATGCCGAGCAACAAATAAGCGGTGCGTTTAGAGCCTAAAATACCTTGGTGGAAAAATCACTGATACGGCTAATTTCCCTGCAAATTATGACCAAAAAAATCTTATTTAATCAAATTAAATGAATTTCTAACCAACTTGTAGTCCTAATTAAACACAAATTTTAACACAGATTATTTAAGTGTATTCTGTCCTCGATTCTATCACGTAGAACGATAATCTTCAATACGTTTTCTATTTAACCTATATGAGTTAATTGTATTGGTTTTATATTTCCTTTAGCGTGTTCGTCGTATAAAAATTGATTCTTTTTTCCACCAGCTGGGTGCACACTTACAATTGGTTTATCTTTTATCGTTTTTCTCGAAAAATAAGTAATCAGTTTCTAAAAATGAACATCAACGCAATTTTCCACAAATTTATTAAATATCTTAACCTTCATATAAGAGAAAATTTTTACAAGAATATGTATATTGCCGTTGGCAATATGTACAAGGTACAGACCAGCCATATATTTTAGCATTTATATTTCAGAGAGTTGCGCATTTCTTATCAATAAGCAAAAGATGAGCGATAACTTTCGAAAGCGGCCCTTCTCTCAAAGCCCGTAAATAATTGAAGAGGTGGAGAGATTCGGTTAAGCATTCGAACTCGTAAGCGAGCAATATATTCCTCTTTTCCCCCGTGGGATCTACCCAATCGATTTATTGCGAGCGATACCGAAACGTAGAGCCCTATAACAGCGCCTCCGCCAGAATCAACGCGAGTCAAAGACAACGCGATGCCGCGCCCACCTTTGTTTTGGGTCACGAGTGCACGCGCGCGTGACCGAGTAAATCAGTCGCTTCGTTACCATGTGCATGCTCGCGGGAGCCCTCGCTTGTTTTGCGCCCTTTAGCCTGGATTAAGGCGCTTCACCGCGCAGCGCATGAAATAATTGCAGGATGATCGGGGCTTGCGGATCTGTCTCAGGCTCCGTTCAATGAATCTATAGTCCTTGATAATTGCAGCAATCGTTTCATCGCTCGCGAAAATATCTCTTTGTGAAGGTAAGCTTAGCAGAGGTTCTATAGTAACGACTCTAGTGTACATTATTGCATCCCTGTCAGTTTTGCGAATTATTATTTGTTATATTCCACTGGTACGGTTCCAATAAAGTAATATAGTAATAATTAAAGGTTGTATTTGTAGTATTACAGTTGTTACGTTGGAATATCTTGTCTGCAACGAAGGACGCTTGGTAGCGTAAAAAGTCAGTCATAAGACGGGCAGATCTAGTGCCAAGACTCAGAAATTACCCAATAAAGTGAGAGCTCCATAACCAACCTCGTAATGAACGCGCAATCACTTTAATAACTGGAGACTGTAATGACAGGTACAATGTACCGGCGCATGATCGTACTTGCCAACAAAAAATAAACTTGCCAATAAGCTGCGCTCTCGTTTTGTACTTCGCCCCAAGACTTTGACACTCGAGTCGTTGCCGAGCTGCAGCCAAAACGCTGCAACGAAGCTCACCGATAGTAAAGGTTGCTGTAGCTTATCGCAAAGATAAGTGTTTAATCTTCGTTCTAATTAATCCCACTTGAAACTTATCTTCCGCGCTCGATGTTCCACGAACGCCCTCATTCGCCAGCGGCATTCCCCTGTATAGTGCGACAATGACGCGCGGAATGTCCTTTTTCACCGTCCCGAGAATTGAAACGGCCGCCGGGAACATTTCATTCGCATGACAGCCGTTTGAATCATAATGACCGGAATCCTGCCACTATTCAGGGCGTCATGTTTATCGTTATTGCTAAGAACTTACGCTTAACGAGCTATATATGTGGTTGAATTAAGTACCAATTCTTTTAGCCCGCAAATTAATAGGTTGCACTACGCTCTTCAAAAAACATTAAATTTTATGCACGATTACTTTACAGGCGTAATAGTCATTTTAATATCTTGTACAAAGAATTAAATAAGCTTATAGGTTTGTCAAAATTAATGTAAAATATATAAAATTTACGATATGCTCATTAAACATCAGTAGCAGTATATGAAGTTTTTTTCAAAGTTATCGGTAATCCAGTGGTAATGTGCCCTGGCATCTATAGGAGTCTAGGATTCGAAGCCCCGAATTTACACGTCAAAGCGAGCTTCGAAGTTTCAAATTTCTCTAAGTTGTTTATTACTAATAAATAGTTTTTTTATAATGTTCCAACAAATAGTGCATAATTCTGCATTTTATTACGTTTATAAAAGTAGCTTTTATTCCATTTATATTCAATTCTCATTATAACTTTTCTTAATTTAAACAATTAAAATTCATTACAAATGAGATTTGCATACTTTTATTTTTATATTAACTTTGTTTTATAGTATATAATGTTATACATACACGTTGGGAGGTATGTTCAAGCCAAAAATGTTTAAAATTTAATCACGATAAAATGAGGCTCCATGAATATTCTTAAAGTTCCAATCTATATCAAATATCAGAAATTTATATTGAAAAAAATATATTAGAGCTAAAAAAAGATACATTACGCTACATAGGCCCCATTTTTCCGTATAAGTAGCGAGATAAACATAACAGTAGCATTATATAGGAATATTTTTCAAGACCTGTCGTAAAGAAAATTTTCCAACCGTTCTAATACTTTGCAATTTATTCAAACTTTTTATTTTATTTTATGAAGAAATGAGCCAAAAGTTTGGATTAGTTTTAATTATTCACACTCGCATTACATAGGTTACAAAATACCGAGCAAAATACACAGATACGTATATAAAGATGTTGCTGTTAATTATTCTGCTAGTTTTAATCTTAATAATATTTAAATTACAATTCTGCTTATCTCATACGATGTGCGAATTATTTAAAGTTATAAAATTGCTGCACAGAAAATGTCCAGGGACGTTCATTCCAAGGCATTTCCATAGTTGATATAAAATTCATGCAAAAATGAATTCACAGTCATAAATTTAAATTAATTATTCATAAAAGAGATAACGGAGGTGTACACTATCTCTATATACTGGACGTAAATAGGAAGTATCGATTAGCCGGTTAACGATATGCCAGATGCGAGCGGCCGAATCACAGGCGGTATTATCTCAGGCCAATCAGTCAAACAGGATCATACAATTTTTCACTCTTGGCGATGTTCATTTACTCAAGAGCGCGCGGACGATCAAGCTTGACCAAATGAATCGCATTATCTTCTTAATTAGGCCGTTCGATCAGCACAAGCCACTCTCCGATAATCAATCTGGTCGGTGCGGTCGCCGTCCGTGGCGCGTCCACCCTCCAAATTGTCCCACCCCACCCCCGGAAAAATGCAGCAGGCGGGGCGTGTCGACCGATGCAATTACCGGGCGCGGCGCCGCGCTTAGCCCCGGATATTAACCGCCGTCCTAATGACTCGCGAGCACATTGATAAAGGCCCGCAGCTCGAAGGTAAGTGCGGGCCGATACGCGCCGATAGGGGGTCTTCCGCTCGTCGGCCCCGGGGACAAAGTGCCCCGGGGCCCTCTTGGGCGCACGTGCGCCGCCCGCGGGCTATGCGCACCGGTCCGCGACCCCGCCGTGCTTCACGCCTCGCTCGCTCGGCGGCGCAGCCGCGCTTTGACTTTCAGTCCCCGTGGAACCCGATTGCCATTGTCCCCTATCTCCGATCTCTCTCCCACGCTCCGGCTTGCACGCATGCGCGATTTTATTGCTTTTCTCTCTTTTTTTTTTTTCGAATTTTAGAGAAATATTTGGATTTTTTGTTTGTTTGCGAGAAGAGGGCGCCACCGATGATTGGAGGATGCAGGTGGCTCTTTTGAAGTGGGTGGGAAGAGGGGCCATCGACGTTGGCGAGCGCGCTCGTGTAACGATTTGTGATTTCGCACTGCGGCGGCTTCCTGCGATCAGCTCCTGGACATTCGGCTCATCGGCAAGCTTAATCCCTTCGTAATTTTGTCGCAGGGGATTTGGTTTACTGCAATGCAGCGTATACAGATCGTTATTCCGTCTACGATGGAGTGCTGATTCCTATGTTTTCCAAAAGACAATAGACGCGATACTTTGGCTTTGTTTTATAGTAATACGATGCTTGAAACCCGCTACATGCAGTCATAGGACGTTAATGTTCCACGTGAATGGCTCGTCCCGTGTATTCAAAATGTATTACCTCATAGACATTTGGAAATATTTCAATATGTGTTTTATTGATCAAAGTTCGAATACGCATCGCATAAAGGCAATACTTGCATAAGGGAATGAGAATTTCAATATATGGACAATTCCAGAAACAGCCCAGCCATCTATTCACCCTGCATTTCGGCCTACATAGTGCACACTCTCACTTCAATTGAGATAAAACTGGGAAAATTAATTTTCCCCGCGGCAGCGGATCCCTCGACATCGGCAGTCGCGAACCTCCCAACATGACTCGCCCTCGCCAGGTGCGCCCATCACAGCCCAAGGCAGCCGCTCGTAGCCGAGGCTCGCCTCACGAGGGGCACATCCCCCGGGGTTGCAGCATCTCGCGACCTGTCGCGAGGAGGATCGAGGAGTGCCGCGTACGCGTACAAACCTTGATCTCGCCGATCGACGAATTCGTTGGAAAAAAGAAATTGGGGAAAAAATGCGTTTAACGACGGGCGCCGCGGGGAAAAGGGTCGAAAAAAGTGGAGGAGTGCACCGCGACGGCCATAATCCAAAGTTTATTTTCGCCTTTACATCGGGGCGCGCCGCGGCAGTCGGTCAATCACTCCGAAGGAAAGGCTTGTAAAAGCGGAGCCAACTTACTTAATTATCGCCGTTCCGGCAAGAGCACCCGCCACACTCCTCAACAAGGTCTCTCATTCTCTCGGCCCCGCATGCACTTTACTCCCCGGCCCTCGTTTCTTTTTATTTCACCGTAAAATTTCACTCCAAAGAGTCGAAAGCGAGGAGAGTCTTTCATTAGACTCGGGCAATAATGCGCGCAGGAAGTTATCGACTTGCACCTCCCGCTCCCCCTTCGCCATCTATTACCTACGTGTACATATATATATATATACCAAACTGGCTACGCGCAGGTACTCGCTCTTTCGATTTGACGGGTCAACACTCATGCAGGCGCCCTCAACTATTACCAAACAACTCCTAACTGTCTTGATTCTTACCGGGGGTATTTATACTTCTGCACTTGGATCTGTAGCGAAGAAAACTTGTAAGGTTGCAAGTTATTCAGCGTTTGAACCTCGGTTTCAACTCGATCATTCATCACGAAAGAAGGGAAGGAGCTAGAGACCGAGGAAAAAAGCGAGTAAGACCGAACTGGAAAAGCTTCGTTTTAAAAACTAGGGAAAAAGTACTTAAATTCTCTTCGTAATTCTGTAGCGCGCTCGGACGTAAATTTAATCTGCGCAGTGTATAATAGTTACAAACAAACGTGTGCAATGAAGAAAAAGAATAGCTCGCGATTGTTACTAAGATTGTTTTCCTTTATACTATTTCAATAATGCAGGCAATTCACTTGCAGATACTGCGTTTTCTTCTTAAAATTTTTTGAACTGTTTTCAAACTCTCTTAATGTTGAATAAATAGGCAATCATTAATTATCTAATCCAAACTAAATATACAAGTATACAAATAAATGATCTGGTTTGTATATTTTAATACAGGACTATTTATTACGATTTTCTGTTTTATTCGAGGTTTTATTCATATTTCCAGTAAATTTATAATTACGAAATTCAGAATATTTTAAAATTGGATAAGATAAACTTTTAATTGTTTGTAACAATAACCGAGGATTAAGCTGTAATGTAAAATATAATATAAATCATATTATGTTAGTTTGTGAAACTAACAAGTAAACCAATTTGAATGAAGAGGAGAGGAAAATTTAAAATCTAGAGCGTTTGTACGTGCCGCGTCCCTTAAGGCTGCGTAGGCCCAGCAGCAGGGGTAAGACTGCGTATAATAGACCGAGTGGTCGAGCTGAAGGCCGCTACGGCCCAAAAGATAAATAAAGTCACTTGTGCCAGCTTCGAAAGTTTAAAAATAAATCGCCAAATGTATGTGTATTTTTTATTCAATTTATTAAAACATTCATTTAATTGATATTTTGTCTCGGTCTAGGTTTTTTCCGCGAACGAACCGTCGTGGGAAGTGAGGGGCGCCATTCTGGAAAGTGCAGCCACGACTTGGGGCCCTCCGAAGGCACACGAAGGGACCCGAAGTGGGTCTCGCGCTCGAGGTGTAGGAAGAGAGTGCGGGTCGGAACGGTTTTTTATCTGCACACCGAAGCATACGTTGAAGCCTGCATTAAATTTGTCTGATAATTCAGCTCGAGAGCTTATATAATTTAAAAATTTTGCATCACCGGCCTCGCTCCTATTAATCTATAGCTCCACTTTCATTTATCAAAATTCTCTTCGACTTTCAAAACCCTATTGAATTTTAATGAAATTCTTTGTTTTAATGCTGGTGGTATTTAGTTGCTTTACCAAACCAACTTAATAAGAATACCTTTCAATTGCATTAAAATACTTCTATTATATTTTAATACTTTTGACTGGGAATATTTTGTTAGTAGTAGAGGCAGAATAAAGAAAAAGGATGGAAGAAAGAAAAAGAACGTAGGAGAGGATTGAATAAAATGTCGAAGTCTATTGAAATTTCAATACATTTATGCTCGCACGCGTCGCGCGACGCTGTAGATGAGGTAAGGGGAAGGTTAACTTTTCGCGAGGGGCGCGAACGTGAGGCGCTTTCAACCAGTCTCGCAGGAGCCAACGAGAATAAGATGTATAACGTTGAAGAAAGGAAGGAGGAGATGGATACAGATAATGTCGTTTATTCTTCCTGGCAAGACTTAACGAATTTTATTCATTAATCCTCGTAAATAATGCACTTCGTTCAAGTTAGCTTCGGTATAATTTAATTGTAACAACGAAAGGCCGTAGAGTCGGTCTTATTAATTAGTTTAGTTGATCAACTGCATTCAGATGAATTATACAACGCATTCGTCGACGGACTAAGCACTCGCGCATACGCGCGCGCGCGCGTGTATGTGTGATCCTCGATCTCTTCAAATTCAGCAGATCATATCGAAAGCACAGCTGAAGTAGCTTATCCGGCGGTGCTTCTCAAACATAAGCACAGGTTTCGGAGATTTCGACTTTATGCGAGTCGGGTTGCGCTAGGAGATGCGTCGAACGTAGAGAACTATATACTAAAGAATATTTCTATAAGATAGGACAGTTTACTTAAAGCCCTTGCAACAGAAGAGCATTGAAAAATTGATATCCGAGCCTCATTGGCCGTTTTCCTCTATGTAATACAAGTAAAATACAATATCTTGAAAATATTATTACAGAGTTGTTAAAGTATTATTTGCGAACGAAATATATCGATGCTAATCTAATAATACAGTTGATTAAATCTCCGTTTCTCTCTCCCGTTGTTTATCTGACCACAAATGAATTTTTAATTTCTTTAAATTACATTGATGTTATGTTAATGGTTGCGGTTTTTTGAGCTCGTAACAAATGTTTGAAATTGCGTGGATAATTCAAAATCGTAAAATTGCACGCGGTTCAATATAGCTTGTTATTGCTTTGATTTTGCTGCTGCTGCTCCCCGGGAAAATTTATTTATTCGTACGGCATTTGAATATACTCGAACGAAATTGCACGTTAATGAAGATACGTATTTTTCGCAATATTTTCATAGGCTCGCCGTATATTCAACGGCGGTTAAAAATGTAATAAATACAAGAGCGGCCATTAGTTGGTCAAACATGGAAACGTGAAACTATGCGGCTCGGGTAAAGACATAGCCGCTTATAGAGGAACGAGAGAATGACGGCGAGCGGGGCTAACTTTCGGCCGGAGGATCCACGGATGGCTCGCGCGAAATTCCACGGCCGGCCGTCTTGTTAGCCTTTGAGGCCGGCTTAGTTTAGCCGCGGCGTTTTTCTCCGCGCCGGCCCTTACACACAAAGACACCTTCCACGCGCCGACCTGGCTCTTACCTAGCCCGCGCTTCCCCGGGAGACGCAAGGACGCGCGGGTTTTTCGGGGCCGCGGCCGCGTTTTACGCCGGCGCTCGAAAGGACGCATTGTCTCGGGTGATTCTCCTCGAGAGCTCGGCTCTTTTACGACTCTTTATAAATCGCTTTTGCGCGTATCGCCCGCGGGTGGGGGGCTCGCGCGACCTTCCGCCCCGCACTTTCCAGGGGCTGAGCGTGTACGTGTATGTATACACATATATATATATATCTCCGCGGGTCCATATCGTCCGTTGCCGCCGCCGCGCTCGCTTTTTCCAAGTATCCGCTCGCTGCGAATCGATATTTACGATGGTCGAGATGGAGCTTTATACGCGAGGGATAAGCTTTCATTTCGCGAGGAAAAGGGCGGAATCGGATTTTCGACTGGGGTACGATTGCCAGCCGTAAGCTCTGCTTACCAAGTTTTCTCCCCCGATTGATTATCCGAACAATGTTGCTTATCGTTCATATCGAAGTGGATGACTCGTGGTGCCGGGTTGACGAAATCGCGCTTCGCCCAGAGCGCTTAAGCTCTTTCAAATATAGGTTAATGTTCATACTGTGTTGCGCGTACAACGAATTAATGCGCGCACGCACCGAATACTCCAATATTCTAAACGCGGCTATGCAAGGAAATTGGAAAATAATGCTTATTTTCCATCTGTAGGGCACATGGTGCATTTTCCTATTTTTTTAAATAAAACAAAAAATATTTGATATTGTCCAAAAATTATGCAGTACTAAAAATTTATACTGCGATATGTGAAATTATTCTCTGTGGGAAATTCATTCCATTTTATACAGCTGATAAATGTTTTTTTCTTTGTAACTGGACTGCTTTTATTATATATGACGTGATAATGCAATAATCTGGACATTATGCTAGGTTATATTCACCATTTGGTATATTAATTTATCAAAAAATATCACACCACGTATATTTACCGACACATATTTTGATACTTATAGGCCATTCATTTTCTTATAATCGCCCGTCTTTGCTAATATTTGCTAAATATAATAGACCGGAGTAATTGATTTATGGTTATAAATAGTTATTTGCTTATTTGCCTGAGTCGTTTAGATATATTCACTATATGGGGTGCACTTCATTCCGAGCCTGTTTTCTGGACTTGTCAGTAAGGCTTTCTCGCATAATAAGCTTGGCTTTGATTTGCTCGCGTTCCCGCTCGTGTCGGAATATCGTGTGCGTATAAATAATTTATAATGGATTAACGCGTGCATAAATAATATAGTAAACTATTCATCTATTAGTTGGTGCACCTTGAAATTGTCAACGCTGGAATCTCATGATATACTGCACGAATGTATTTCTCTAAGTCTCTTTAATAAGCAGTGGTTGTCACTTTCTATGTTTCTATAATGCACCCGCTACCAGTGAATTCACGTGATACCGCAAAGCTACCATCTACTATCAATTGGCGACCTAAAACTTTTAGAATGTTTTTTGTTTATTGCAATTGTTTATACTTTGAAGGTTTATATTGTTAAAAAATTTTAATTTTTATTAAATAAATTATAATTAAAATTTGAATCATTTTTTAAATTAAAAAATTTTCAGTTTTAAAATTGTAATTATTTTCAAGTTTACTATTATATTACTGTTTATTAACCTTTAAACGGATGGAAATTCAGAGTTGAGAAATCACTCATGAAAAGTGCTCAAATTAGTTTCTCAAGTAATATTTGCTATAATGTATTAACTACATGCAAACTTCTTATTATAGAGTGAGCCGACATACAGCTTTTCCGGTTTTCTAGAAGACTGATATTATCGATAAAATACTAAAATAAAAAAATAACATTAAAGAAAAGAAAAAGTTATAATAAACTTTCTAACCTTCACTTTTTTTTATGCAGTTGTCTTGAATTAATCCTGTTCATTTTTTCTCACTATTTTTGAATAACTAAAGCATTGTTTATAGTTAAGAAGAAACGAATCTCTCACATTTACTAATTAATACAAGTTACAGTCCATAAAGAATCTTCAACCTTGGTTTTAACTTCGTTTAAACTTCAACGTGATTTAATTGGAACGTGAATTGGATGAGAAATATTTTCGAAACGACGTGCAATTTTCGTATTTGAAGAAGGACTACCTTAACGCGTTCGGAACATAATTCATATTTATAAGTACATACATACAAATACACGAGCGATTCATTCTGACACAGAGGCTTCTTCCCTCGCTTCTTAATCCTGCATCTTAACGTATATTAATATATATTCATATAAAATAGCAGGTCGAACATAAGCCCCGTAATGCACGAGCAGAGCGCGTGAAGAGAAGATCAAAGGCCGGCTCCCAGAGGACGCGCGTATCCAAAAGCAATTTTTCCCCGGTGCACGGAGGCGAGCGACGCGGGTGGCGGCCCCCCCTGCCCTAAACCCGCGATACTAACAGAATTTTGATACTCTTCCGGGGGAGAGGGGGCAGGGCGCGGGCGGGTTGGGGGAGTCGGGCCCGCGTCACGTGCAGCGGCCTCTTTGAAAAGCAGAGCCCCGCGAGCCGAGGGCCGCTCCGCTTTAATTAATTAGCGGGGCGATTCGCGCGACGCAAGCTCTGACAGAAAGGAGCCCCCCGAAAAATGGCCGCCCACGGGGACAGGCGGCGCGGGCATCATCGGCCCTTCCGCATGGCCGACTGTCGGCGCAAGCTCCTCGACAGGGCTCTTTTTTTTTTTGTCGTACGAGCGTTTATTTATTTTTTTTTTTTCTGTACATTGCCCTGGCGGATTTAACGCGTGTGTGGCCGTTGACGCGGGCGCACGCGCCGCGATGACAAATTGTTGATGATCGAAATAAATATTAACAAAAGCCCCGGCGAGTCGTCGGGCCCTCGCTTAAAAAGCCAATGCGTATTCATTGTGCAGTGGCGCCGCCGGGGACAAGCTGAATAATTGTCGGACGACTTCGGCCGCGCATTATATATACGCACACGCGCCCGTACCCGCGTACGTGCCCCTCGTATTTTCGAGCCCGCGCTAATAACAGCCAATGTAATATTTCAATTGGAATAATGGGCGCTGATTATTCCGCCACTCGTCTTTGTTAAGCGTCGCGTCCTGTCAGCTGCACAATTCGCCTGCGGATACTTTGCCACTCGTTGCCCTCGCCAGTACGCAACTCTCGAACCTGTGGCCCCTTTAATTTTAATCAGTGCGTTAATTCGCGGACTTACATTTATGCAATATTTTAATCACTAAAATCGCTTCTTTATGCTCCATAACTTTGCCAGCGTGCTTGCAGCGCTGCGATTGTTGATTCAATATCGTTTTATCCTTATTGAACCGCGCCAGTGAACAAACAAACTTTGTTTTTTTGTCCTCTAGAAATCGAAGTATTGTTTCTGACTTTGTAACTATAGTTTTTAATGTAATACTCCTGTATTGTATTGTCGATTAACGGCTAGTAGAACCTATGGTTTATGATATTAACCCCAAATAAATGATGTTCGGTTAAATGAGTAACTTTTAAGTTTGACAGGGAAGGCATGTTGAGATACTTGCAATTGTAACTAATTGCAATAAGTAGCTCTTGGAGAATTCTTAAATAAGCTGTCAAAAGTTTTGCAGTCTTATGATTAGCAATTATTTTGGTAGCTGATGTTAATCAGTTTAAAATTTATCATTTAGTATTTTCAGATGTCAAACAGCCAAAGTTTAGCCATTCTAATTGGATATAGTAAGAGCTAATACTGATAAAAAGCATCTGTTATAAAAAATATGCGAAGAAATACAGAGGTATATTATTGTTAGTTTGTCACATTTCTCCAGAGTTCCTCGCGTTTAAAATATAATAAATTGAATAACTTTTTCGTGTTAATTAGTTTACCAATTGTTATAACGAACAATTTGCAGTTACATTTAATTTCTAAAGTTTGATAAATATTGAGATAAAAGCCAACGGTTTATAATGGCTGAACGTCTGACAATTATCACAGAAAATATATTATAATTAAAATGTATACATTATTTTGATTATATTAATTAAAGATAAATACCTTGGTTGTTTAAACAGCAAAGAATGATTTTAAAGACCCAAATCGTTACGGGATCGTAAACATTTATCTGCTATAATAGGTCATTCGGTGAGATTTGGCGATATAACATAAAGTTTAAGAGAAGATGGATAGAAATGAGTATTTACGTTTGCCGATGAAACATTTTTTCTTGTTCATTTAACCGGCGGAGCAATTAATCGTAAGCGCGCTTATTCTGCCCGAAAAAAAAAAGAGGAAGGTCCGCAAGGAGGGAGAAAAGGCAATAAGCATTAGACGGAAACGGCCGCAGGAGCTTGACGCACTCGGCCCTAATCCTCATTTGGCCCATAAATTAATTAGCTGGGGCAAGGGCGCGCGCGCGCCCGCTCGGCCCTCTAAGCAAAGGGCCATCGGGGCACTCGGGGCCGGCGGGATTCTCGGGCCGCGCTGGGTGCACTGCCCCGAGACACGCGCCTCCCTGGCGCGCCGCCGCCGCCGCCGGGATATTCATAGCGGCGCCTTCGGGGAAGAACCGCCGGCGCTCGCGCTATTCACGCTTTCCCCCCGAAAAGGTGGGCGCTTCCCGCGCGAGGCCTATTCTTAGCCCGGGGGCCGAGACGAGGCCGCGCGCGAAAACCCGGCCCCCCCCTCCCCGCCTATTTATACCCCGGAACTGGCTGCGGCGGAAGGCCCGAGGGCCGGACTCCCGGAGGACTTGGGCCGAGGCTCGCCGGCGGTGCATCGGGGGCTTTCCTTTTTGCACGCATCCGGCACCCGGGAGCGAAGACTTCCCAGCCGGCAGGCGGGCCTCCGGTGTGCCGTACGTTTTACACCTGGCCGTATAGACGGCTTGAGGAGCGGTTCAATTTTCTTTTACGCCGAGCCCTTCGCCTCGGGGCTTTAAAGGCCCCGGCGTAAACTTGTGCCGCGGGTTAAGCAGCCGCGGCGCGATTATAAAGCGGCCATTGGGGAAAGTTGAGAGAAAAAAGGGAAAAAAAAAAAAAAAAATTCAAACGTCCGCGGAGGAGAGCCGGATTGAAGCCCGCGGGGGGGGAGGACCACCCCCACTCCTCGGGGCCGCGGGAGAGCTTTTACGCCCCGTAACCCCCGTGAATGGAGAGGTTGATAAGGTCGTTTGCGCGCCGACGCCCGACCCCCGCATTATCTCCGTAATCCGACGCCCTACAAATTATCATCCGCCCGGTAAACTGCCGAGGGCCGCCGAGTCACTCGGCGTCGCGCGCGCTTTTACTCGCGGCCGCGGCTTTCTTTTTTTTTTTATGCCCGGTTGCAGGGCTTGCCGGACCCCCCGTGAAAGGCAAACTTGTTAACCGGCGCTCCGTCGGCAAGTAGACCGGGGGAAAAAAATTCCCCCGCCTTAGCTCGGTGTGCCTCTCGCCCTGGTCCGCGGGCCAAGTTAGTTTACCACTTGGCGATGTAGCCGCGCGGTCGGCCTTTTTTTTCTCCCCCGCTCCGCGGCCACGGCTCAAAGCCGACTTTGATGAAATTTCGCCCTTCGCCGGTGCTTGCCCACCGCTTGATTGGGACACCGCCAATCGACTTTGCACGCTTTTCCCCCAGAGTCCCTGCTAATGGGAAACGAAGTCGAGTTCGCCGCGTAAATTGTTATGAAGCCGAGTGCAAAACGTTTCCCGAGTCAAATAAACCGTTTGATTATTCGATCGCTTCCTCCGGAGCCAAAGGTTACCAAGCTTATACAGTGTGTATGTACAAAGCAGCTTTACGATCCGCCGTGATAAATTGAATTTCGCTACTTCTAAATCCTTCCTACCTGTCGCTTCTCCACTGTAATTACTTAATTATTTTTTAACGAGCTACGCGGATTTCAAAGCCTTCGCTTTAAGCTCGTCGTATCTATTATATGTACTACGCGCAAAAGCCTCTTTACCATTGCGAATATATATGCTTAATACGGAGTAAATCTATGTATAGGAATTAGCTTATGCAGCAACTGCTATGCAAAACAGTTTATGCAAATTTCACTCATTTTATTGTCCTCTTCTCCAATAAATTGATATGAAAACAGTGCCTCCTGCTACTAAAACCGCCACCAAAAAGAATAATGCATATAGGTACTATTTATTTAGTCTTTAGCACAACGATTGCGATTGACATTGCGTTGTCGTATTTTAAGTCTGATGCAGTTCATGATATTTTAAAACGATCAATATTTCACTTGGTTCACTTCAAACTTGTCGCTTAAGTACTGCGATACAAATCTCAAAACTATAATCTTTGAAATATTCTCATAATTTATTAAACTTTAAAAAGATTCACAAATTACCAAGTTATCTTTTTCAACTGTGTAATAAAAAGTAGACAAGTTAAAGACATAAAATTGAAAAGAAATTTTTTTAACAAATCGAAAACATGGTGTACGAGGATATTACGCACTATCGTGCGAAGGCTTCACTTTGAGTCGCAATGTCCGAAGGGCCTTGCATTGACTGATTATTCTTCAAAGAAGTAAGTAAAGTTGTTTATTTTATATACAAAGACATAGAAGCATGTAGCTAGTGACACTCACGTTGTTTCACGTGTCAAGATTGATGTGGGTGGAATCACTTGTCCAAAACGGCAGCGAGACTTTCGCTCTTTTTTCTTCTCATGACTCAACTGATTTAATTTAAATCTCCAGAGAAAAGTAATATTGATTATATAACGCCATTTCATAAATGTGAAATTGTGCAAATAGTTTGACTATAATACTGCTTAATAATTTGTTTTCTTTTAGCTTTACTTACCTTTGTACCAAAGGAAATAAATAAAAATGCAACAAATTAAATATTATACACACATTATAGATTGCGGTAAAATTTTAAGTCGGTTGTTAGCTATTTTTCTCCAGATTAACTAATATTAATGTGCTTACAGTTCACGTTCACTATAAATACTACTAAATGATTTAATACGCAACTCACCAAGAATAGAACGTACATCGTCAGCTAATAATCCCTTAATATGTGTATAACGATATACAGCTGTAGTAACTGTATACGAATAAGATATTTGCTGCGTAATAAATTTTAAGTATAGTCTTAAGTAACATACTTTCAGTAATTTAAATAAATATTGCAAGAAATTCGACTAGTTTTTACGGTGTATGTGTAGAACCTTAAATCGATAACGTTAACCATTAAATGCAATAAAAATTATTAAAACTTGAAATCTCATTTGAAAATATGATAAAAATAGATATACACTTCCAACATTAAAAAAGCTTTCCATAAATCTCGCAAAGAATTAAAAAAAAATGATTTACTTAATTTACACGTTTTCGATTAATAGCAGATACAATAATTAATACGACGAAATGTTTAAAATATGAAAATATAAAGAAAATATTCACTTTTTCGCAATTAAGCAGGAAGAGCGCAGTTGCGTGTTTGACTTTGGAGACGCGAGACGACGTGGAGCGCGGAGGCATCCCCAGACGAGGCACAGGGAGACGCGGAAATAGGAAACAGCCCAAAGAGGTGCCAGGGCGTATTTTGGCGGAGGCGCAGGGCCTCGGCGCGCACTCGCCGAGCCCACGGACTCACTGCGCGGCCGGGCGCCGCCGCAAGAACATTCAATTAGCCCGATCGGCTAATTAGATTTATCGGGCGGCCGCGAGGAATTGTCCGGCCCGGGTACGACTGGGAGAGGCGGCCGCGCCCTCGGCGTCACTCGTCAATCAGCCCGGGCTTTTTTATTGGCCGTGTCGCAGTTAGCCCCGGGGCCGCGCGCAGGGCCCTCCAACTTTTAATTGCTTATTCGACACGGCTCTTATCCCGGAAGGCTCCTCCCTTACATCGACACTTGGAAACTTGGCCCGAAAATTTATGCAAAGGTTATTCGCCGCCCGGGGGGGCAGGCTCGAGGCCAATTGGCGTTTCGGCCGCGCGGCCCGGTTAATTGGCCGGAAGCCCGGGTCCTCCTTTTCCCGCGGTGGGAAAATCTCTCACTCGCTGTATATAACCCGATCGCCGGCTGGGTCGCCCGCGTGCATTCGCTGCCCCGCGTGCACACATATATATATATATATACACACAGGCAGAGGCAGGCGGCGGAAGGAGACGTCGCGGGTGCCCCGAGAAGAAGGGACGGCTCGAGAACGGGCCTCGGAAGCCGCTAAAATTAGACCGCCTCGGTGGAGTATAAACAGCGGGGGAAAGGCCGACTCGGTGCTCGGCGCGCCCCGGCTAATTCGGAAGCGCCCGGCCCACCGGGCCTTTATCATGCAATCGCTTTTCATTTCACAACAGTTCCACCTGCCAATTATGGGCTTAAGGAATCCGAATTGCTCGGCGTGTAACGGTTTGCGTTCGGATGCCTTGTGCGTAATGTGCCGTTTAGGCGGGGAGTCAGCTTTATCAGAGATGGCGTGCGCCATGACGTGAACAACGCCACGGAAGCTGCAGTAAGCTGCTGCCGAGCGGGAGCGAATTCCAGCATTATCACTGCTAACGCGAGTCAAACTGTCTATAATTACTGTATCGTCAGGGAATCAAAGATACTCGTTGCTATTTTTTTCGAGTGAAGCTTTCAAACGAATTTTCATGAGGCGTTAATGAGACGCAATAAGGAACAATGCGCATCGAGTAACTTGTATTCAAGTTACAAGTCAGCATTAGCCATTTCGATGTTTATTTTCAATTGTTAGTGAAACTGCTTCATTTTCTGCCACGATAATTATGCGATAATCAGTTATTATTAACGGATGACGGAGGCAAAATGGCTAGACATGGCTCACCCATCACCCGTGCACCCATTCATTAATTAAATCACAAATTAAATTCCCTGTTTACGCTAGTAAAAAAACCTGGATTAAATCCAATCCAGCGCGAAAGAAGAGCCAAGCAGGTATTTTCTTCCGGATTATAATCAACGGTCAAATCCGCTGATTTAAACTCGAGCGTGAAAACGCTGTTGAGCTTATTAATAATCAAAGGATCGAGGGTAGCGCTTATTAAATTAGTCGAATATGGGACGCGGGAGGCAGGCCGGGCCGGGGCCTATATCAGCAAACTTGCACGCCGCTCGCCGGCAAGCGCCCCTGGATATAGGCTCATCCTCGGGCCTCCGCACCGAACCACTGCGCTAACTTGGAAACGAGTACACGCGCACATGAAGGCGCGCGCCGCCCGAGCTCCGTATAAATCTTACACCGCTAGAGGGCGCAATCTCGTCCCCGGGCATCCTCGGACGCCCGCTGGCGCACCCACCCCCGCTACTCGACGCCGCCCGTCCAATCGCTCTCCATTCAATCGGCCTTTCCGTAAATTCCCTCTGTAATCTATCACGCGGCCCGCGAATCTTCGTACCCATCGTCCCGTGTTTGCTCGCTCGTGGCAGGCTGCGAGCCTAAATACTTTTTACCCTTTCGTTTTACTCGAAAGCTGACCGTAAGGCTCCAACCGCTCAAAGGCTCGACTTGTTTGCAGACGAATTGAATGCCGCCCTACAATGAAACTCGCACAAAACTGCAAGTGGCGAAGTTCCCTGCAGAAATTATCCAACACTCTACTTTGTACGCATTCGGTGCTGATTGGTTTTTTTCCAATTTACGAGATCCAATAGGATTCGGGATAGTTCATGGTGGTCGGTGGAAATTCGTGTAAGTATGGGACAATAAATGTGAGTGAAAAAAATGTCATTTTTCATGGTATGTATGTATGGCCAACTCATTATCTGCAAGCATACATTAATATTTATATGTGTGCCTTTGTAATGTAAATATTTTCGTCATAGGGATTTTATCAATGATGCAATTATTAGTTTTGAGTATGATTCAATAGGTTTGTTCATTCTTATAAAATTTATTTTTCTGAAAACTTAATATTCTTATGTAATAACAATATTAGCCTGTAAACCAAAATAATAGAAAGTATTTTACCATTCAATGAACTGTAAACTAATTAACGTACACATGGAATTACTGTGGAGTAATTCGTGCATGGGATGCACGATCCATTGAAAAACAAACTCTTCTTTCACATCCTCACTCCTCCTGCGAGTAACATGATATTACAGTTTTTTAGATTATTATCTATAACTATTATATAACTTTTTGGTTTTATTATAATATAATTCAATTATTTGTAGGGTTTAACGATATATACTTATCGATATACTATCGGACACAGTAAAATACCTATCAAAGTTTTTCGAATGATAGATCTCAAACTACCCAAATGTGGTGCATCAAATAATTCAACCTGACATTTGATGGGCAAGTATAATGTTTACATGATTCAATTATGAAAGCCATTAAAACCAGCTGAAGAAAGTTTCACAGTCACGATTCACTCAATGTCATCGAGTATCCTCTAAAATATAGATGCAGTTAATTGACCGCAAAAATTAATTCAAAATCCATGCCTTTCCATATAGTACCCATAAAAGTTGTCAATATGTATGTAAAAATTGACTTCATAAATTGAATGATATCTGTAGCTAAACGGTAATTGTATTTTACTACAGTCTAAATTTATTTCAAGTACCATTTTCCACTATTATGAGCGCAAGTAACCATACGCATTAGTCATTTCAAAAGATCCATCAGAGAAGCGTTACGATCGATTAGATAATACGCTTCAATTGAGACACACATAACGTCGATAAACACGCCCGCTACTTCCTATACTCCATATACCAAGAGAACCAGAACAGCCAGCATATATACGGGGAAGGTCGCGACTCGCGGCTCATCAAACGATGTATCGCCGCACGCGTAAATCGCCCGATAGCGCAGGCTTCGAGCGCCAATTCGTAAAGAGAACAATTTTACTCGCGAAGGGGCCTACTCGCTACCTTCTGAAGAAATAATTGATCTGTGATCGTAGCGACGAGCTAGGCGTTCGCACCTCACGAGCTCTGGTGCGGCGCAGGCGGGAAATGCTGCAATTAAAGTCGTAATTATCTCGGAGAAGCGGGCGCGCAATCTTGCTAATTACCCGCTAGCGTGTTCATTAGAGAAAATTTGGGCGCGGCAGAGAAGCAGCATACCAGTGCCGCTAGATCCCACCAGCATATTGCTTATACTCGCCCGAGGTCACCTAGATTTTCCGGCGCGCTTGGGGACTATATTCGCAGCAAGAAAAATTGATGGTATGTTCTTGACAGGGAACATTCGGTGGAACAGATTGTGGGTGTCCATATGGTTCAATGATCTCAAGGCCTAGGTTGCGAAACATTATTGGAGTTATACAATTTGGATAAATTTTCATTCAATATTCAATTTTAAAGAGATCGTTTAAAAATAGAATAAGGAATAAAGAAATGCGTTATTTTTAATCGATGAATGTTATGTTATTTTATAAATGTAATGAAATTACTTTATAACGTAGCTTTACGGTTGATAGATCAAAACTTGCAAAAATGTACTAATGTGGACGAGTGAATGAACAAACATGTAAATGTAAACAAGTATATAGAGAGTACTGAAGGATGTCGATATATTGTAGGATTTCTGAATCATTATAGCTTTACCAGAGTGTAAATATAATATGCATCTGTAGAATATAACAAGATTTTGACTTGAAAGGCCTAATGTGTAAGTGAAAAGAGGAATATTGTTTCTGAGATATTCCGATACATCGAGTGTTATTGCGTGTTAAAGATTGAAGGTCGTCAAATTACAAATATCGGATATAGAACCATGAAGTGGCAATAACTTGAAGAAAAGTTAATTATCGTAAGGCGGGTTGTAACGGCAAGCGGGAAGGACATTTGTCCAGTGGGTCGACTAATTCAAGCAGCCTCTACTGGTGCATTCTGCGATGGGCTGCGCCGGCTGAGCGAGGGCGAGGCAAAACCATCCAATTACACTCGCGAGCGGGGCCGGGCGCGTGAAAAAAGGGCGGGAAATTCGGGGCTCCGGGGGCTCGTTAATCATTAGCGGGCCGAGGGACAAATCCGGCGGGCGTCCGCGGCCCGCCGATCGGCGCCCACCTAACTCTTAATCCCGTCATCAGGCGGGCCAAAGTCCGGCGGGCCATCCATCAATTAGGGGATGCCCGGGCGCATCGGGGACGCGCGAACATCCGTTACCGGGCGGCGACAGGCGCGAGGCTCCGGTCAATCGGCCCCCGCGAAGGAGCCGCCCGAGTGCGCCGATCCATCAAAATGGGCGTTTCCCGCGGGCGCGCGGCTCCTCCGCCCGGGCCAGCGCCCCGCCACGCACCTATGTCCGCGCGCCGCCTCGAAAAACCCAGTTAAACCTCGCGGGCGAACCTGTTGACGCGCACCGGGTGGGTTATTGCGCGCGGGCCGCGCGATTAAGTGGATAAAAATGGCCGGGCGGCTCGAGTGGCCAGAAGGAAAGTGGCGGCAGGGCGGCCGCTCGTTTTGAAAAGCCCGGCTCTTAATTAAGCCTCCGAGCGGCGGGGATGAAACGGCGCGAGGGCGCCGCGAGCGGCCCTCGTTAGCGGAGGGGCGCGCGCACCCGCGGCCCGGGGTTTTGGGGAAAAATCGGCGGCCTGGCCCGCGGTTCTCGTTAGCCGCGCGCGCCCGGGTTAACGAATCGCGCCCGCGCTTTGCCGATCGATCCGCGGAGCGTGCCGACACCGGGATTATCGGCGGCCCCGCCCCCGTAACGAGCGGCCCCGTTAATCAAGCCCGGGACGAGCCAAGGGCCCGGCCATTGTCCCCCGGCCCCGTGTCATTTCCGGGGCAGCGCCTCGTTAGCGCGCGCTTTGACGCGGACCCTTTCTTCCGGTTCCGCGCGCCCGCCCAAGTTCCTTTTTCCTCCCCGTGGGCCAAGGGGGCCAAGCCTTGCCGATTAACGCTCTTCTCGCCCTCGGGATGAGTCCGCGCGCCTGCCGCCGACATCATTGAGCCGGCCCTCAAAATTATTTTGAGTGGCTGCGCGCCGAGCTGGCCGTAATAAGCTGACTGCGCTTAAAAATTAGTGTAAAAACTAGGCAGTCGCTTTCTAGAAATTGCACGTTTGTCTCTAGGGGACAAGTTGGAAAGGGCATCAGAAAGAGTTGTTCGCTGTGCTATCGGCGGAAAACGCAAAGAAAGCTGCATTTATTTATTACGTCGTCATAGCTATATAATATATTACTATATGTAAAACATAAAAGTGCATTTTAACGCGCAATCGATTTCCGCAGATAAATAAATTTGCTAACGAGTCTCTGTATAAACCCATCATTACGTGTGCATTAAATTAAATTTTGTAAAAACATATTACTTTTTTAGGTAGTTGATCATAAAAATTCTATACTGCACGCAAAATATGTAGGCAATATATTTTCAAGTTTCCAAATTATTTTTAAAAAGTTGTAATGTAATATTACGTACTAAACATTGTGTAGAAACTCAAATTCTTTTTAATCATTTTTATTTAGCCTAAATGATATGCACATTATTAATGAATTTATATTATTAATGAAGTTACCGGAGAGTATGTTTTTTGTCTATTACGGTCATTCATCATTCGATAGTGGTAGCTTGATCACTTCGTCAATATGTTCATTATATATAATTCGAGGTTGTTGAATAAGCTTGAAAATCAGCTACTACTTGTGAAATTTAGATAACAATTGTGATTTTTATTAGAAACATAAATTTAAGAAAGAATAAGTGTTACGTTAGAAATTAATAAAATAATCTTCAATACCATCCACGGTCTATTCGCAGTTTCTTTCGAATTCGATATAACAGACCGAAAAATTTCATCAAAAAGGATTTTCATTAAATGAGAAAAGATTATAACTGAATAATGAATGAATAATTGCTTTGCAGAGCTTTAGGCAAGCGGTTATAGGATTCTTTAATTGGAGGATCACTGAAATTATATAGTGAATAAATATAAAATAATCTTGACAACTTGAATATAACCGTTGTCATAATAGATACTTATTTTACGTTACTCACATGGCTGGAAAAAAAGTTACGTTAAATTTAATTTAAATATAATGAAAGCTACTTTAATAGACTTAGCGAAAAGAAGAATTATGGACTAGTATTAGAATTAATGCGTTATTTCTATTTGAAAGAAGAGAAAAAATTAATTTTGCTTTAGTTATAAGACAAAATATTTACACATACAACACACTGATGTTTTTCATAAAGATTCTTCAAGATAAAAATGGGTCACAGCGTTTTCAAGTATTAAAAATTCATACTTCAACTGAAATTTAATGTGCATGTTATAAAAGCTTGTATTTTACGTTAATTTTCATGAACTTTCAGTAAGCTCATTTAATTCCTTGCAAAAAATATTAAAATATTTATTACTTTTACAGAGGATTATGCATTAAATTAAAGGTTTTTTTATAACAGTGTGTCACTTTGACAAATTCAATTGCTGTAAATATAGTGAAGCGAAAAACAAAAAGATTGAAGTTTTTCCGAAACCCAAGAGAACATATCGTTATCCCACGAAGCACTGTGATTAAAATACATGAAGCTCTGGATTTACGTATTCTATGCGCATGTAATCGAATTTTTAATAGTTCGGTCAAACGAATAACGCACAAAAGCAGACTTTTTATTGCAACGGTATCAAGTTCCGCGAATTTAATTGATACAGCAGTAAAACGGATTGGCGAAGGGAGACGGCAAGAGAGCCGGGTAATCGGGCCGCCGCATCGCGGGCTTTTTATCCCTACGGCGCTAATCTCGTAGAGACAGGGCCGTGCGCGCGTTAAAGAGCGACGGCATCGTATAGGGCGCGCTCGGCCCGATACACGCGCGCACACGGCCCTACTGCGGCCGAGATGATGCCGGCCATTTTTCTCATCATCGTCAGTAACGGGGCGTTTCGGCCTTCCTACCCGAGAGATAAGGGCTCTAATGGGGGGCCGGCCGGGCCAGGGGCATTAACGAGCTTTTTACGCGGGACGCGTGCCGCGGGCCCTGGCACGCACGCGAAACCTCGGATCGCCGGCGGCCGGCGGCTTTTCACACCCTCCGCCGCACACACATGCGCCCGGCCCGCGCTCGGATGCTTTTAGACTCTTGCCAGTCACGCCCTCGAGAGCAGCCCCCCCCCCACCCTCTCAACTCATTATGTTGTATTAAAAGCTGGCTATTAGCTCCTTGTGTTTGCCGCGGGGGCTCCCCACGAGTCCGCACCCGCCCTTCTGGATTTCTACTCCCATCGATCTTGCCGGTGTCCGATTGATAAAGCGTCCTCGCCCGCGCCAAGATTGCGCGCGTCTTTTTCGAATTAGCCGTAATCTTTTGAATCTTAATTAAAGCGTTGCTCGTTCTATGGTACCGCTGGGTTGTAACCAGCTGCGGTTGTGGTTCGAGCAACAATGTGTAACAATATAATAACAAATGCCTAACTTCAAGAATTAAGGTTAAAAAGACAATACGGCATCTCATTGTTGGTCGTCTATTCCAATAATGCAGTAAAAATAACAAAAGTTTATGTGGAAACATTTGCCCACAATACTAAAGAAATAATTGCAAAGTCAAATGACGCACAATAACATAAAGAACGAAATTCAATACTGTGTCCTATAACAATAGTTTTAAAAAACCCTCTCCATATAATTGTTAACAGATATCATGGCGTATATCAACATATGTATAGTTATATCCTGTAATCTATGCAGATAGTTTTCTAATCGTAACCATCTATGCACACTTCCATGAATAAAATTGAAATGAAATATTAAAAAATCTATAAAAATGTCATGTCAATACACAGTTTGTAAAATAACAACATTTTACTAGTCGTGACTTTGCATTAACTTTAATTAACAGATTCCAATTTACTGACGCTTAATCGATTTGACACAAATAAGTGTTTGTGAATTTTTCACTGAAAGTACATGTTTCCATCACGGGTGTAAAGTTTATGAACTTTAAAGAGAAACGTCATAGTTTTAGGAAAGGCAGATACAGTTATGGAATTTCATCTATTCTTAAACTAAAATGACACGAGGCATATAACGTATATTTTGACATCCGTTCCAGGGAAATAATTTATATGCTTAGACGTGTACAAAATAATATAGCATGTATAATTATGAGAAATGCAATTAAGTGAGCTCTTAATTAATTTGCAGCATCAATCGTGATAAATTTATTGTAAATACGTTAGTTAAAATCATAATCAATTAATGTAGAATTAAATGTAACGATAATAAATTACGTTTTATATGCATAACTTGTAATGTATGTTGTCAAATGAACATAGGTCAGTATTATATGTATATAACGCATACTGCCCTAGAGATATTTGAGGTAATCGAGTTGCAGTATACACGTAAACGACTGCGCGCGATTGACGCTGTGTATAATTCCCAAAAAAAGGTGTGTGTGTATTAATGTCACCTTTAAATATTGTGCTCAATTCTCATTCCTTTTTTTAAATTAGATGTAGGGAAAAAACTACAGGAAAAAGTGAGATACACGCGTAGGCTATATAATCATATAGTTTTGTTTCCGATTTCGCGGGAAGCAGTATACTTAACAGTGTCCTTTAGTGCCTCGCATTAATTTTCGAATATAATTGAACATTGACATGTTAAACGTTGTAATTATTTGTACTAATCCGAAACGATTAACTGCGATTATAATCTTAAGATTAATAATCATATTTAAATTATTTACTATAATTAAATCATGTGGCAAACTATATACATCCAGGATTCTATTTAGTTTAGCATATTCGTTAATTATGAATATGGATTCTAATTTAGACGCGACCGCTATACACTCTGATAAATTCAAGTTCAAAAAGTGAAGACTATACATACTACAAACCAAATATTGCAGTATTGCACGACTCAATCTGACTGAATACACCTGGATATTCATTTGAAAATTCTCATTAAAATAACGCTTGCGAGTGTTATCAAGCCCAGCGGGGCTTGAAAGTACTTATCCTTGGACATATTAAAGATTTGGCATTTTTTATACATTTTTTTTATTCTACCCTCATTTGAAGAACGTTAAGTTTATACAGAATGTAAATAGCTTGGTAAATCTCACTGCGGTATATATAATCATAACAAAATTACATACATATTCACATATGCATGATTTTTCTACTTATTTTGTGTTTTGAATGTCAGTGTAGTGCATTCCCTAGTCGTCCCATAAATTGCTTAATGTATCATCGGCATAAATCTCGAAACTACATGCAGTATTGTACACAAGAGTATCAGAATAGACAGGAGACGAAGCCAAAAAGAGCATAAAAAATCGGGATCGAGATGGAGTTTCGAGGCTGCCGCTTCTCCTGGGTTAATTGAGTAATGCTTATCGCCCTAACTGTATTACAATATTCAAACAGTGTACACGTTGAAACACTGGCCGGAACTTCCTGCACAGTAGGCGTGTAAGAGGGTACGATACAAAAATGAATAACAGATAAGGACGGCATCTTTGAAGAGACATAAACCACGCGAGCTACGTAGAAAGGGCGACTATGTCGCACTTCAAGTCACTCATCTTTCTCTGCGACGCCGTCGGCTAAGAGTGGCGTTTTCCAGACCGGATGGCTGCCTGCGGGCGGAGCGCGGCTTCCTATTCCGCCGTATTAGAGGATCAAAGAGAGCATAGGCATTGCTTTGTTCCGTACACCAGTGTAGAAAAGCGCAATTATCCAGCGGATATAACAGATGTGTGGCTCGCCTTTTTCGCTTGCATTTTTGCACGCGAGTCAATTTCATACATACATATGTGTCTGTGTGCGTGTGTGTATATACATCGCGCAATGGCTATCGGGCTTGACAGCATTTATTTGGACTGCGCAATCTTCAGCCGAGGGATAAAAAATTCACGATCGGGAATTCTGACTGAGACCGACGGCGGCAGCGTCGGCATTCTGTGCGAATCATGGAATCTTCTTGGGTTTTTAATCTTACAAAAGTCCCGCGGCGTGTTTTATCACAATCCGTCAGTTGAGGAAGTTTTTTTATCGCCGGGGGTAGTCGGAAACGAAAGCGTAGCTGTACAAGAAACATAACCAGTGGATGATAAAAAAAAACAAAAAAAATTACTATATAGTACTATATAGTCTTGTTGCGACTAAAAGTTTTTTGGTTGTATATTTATTATTTACGTTTAAATATTAAGTCATTTGTGCGTCTTCCGTCAACGAGGAAATTAAGTTTCTGTACAAATAGCAATGGTATTAATTTCGTAAATTTTTAAAACCTTTTAGTTATGCACCGTCGGTATCGTTTAAACATACTTTTGTTATAATACCCATTAACGGAGAATTTATCTCAATTAATAAAATAATATTAATTTCGATTTTGAAATACGGATACAATTTATATAATTAGTAGAATATATATCGAATGATTATAATTTCAGTAGAGTATTTATGTTGCAGCTTGAATTGATTTTTGAGTTCAGTATAAAATATCCTGGTGAAAATTAAATCGAGTAATTTTAAATTTTAATCGCCAACGCATTAATCAGATTAAGCCTAATGGTAAAATTAAGTTGTATGTGTACAATAAAAGTTGTATTTGTAATTGCACCGTTTGTTGATATAATAATACTAATAGTTGACTTTCTAATAACTGGCAATATGTATTTTTAACCGTTTTAGCACATTTTTTTTCACGAATAAAATAAAAGGCAAATATTACACAACAGGACTATGGTATTTAAGACCCTATCACCGTATCGAAGCGACCTTGATAATAATCAAGATATCTCTGTTTTATGCCTGTTTTGAAAGGATACCGGTTAGACTGTTGTTCAAGGTATATCTATGTTTCAAGAAGGTTTCGCTATTTTTAATTATTAAAATTGAATTTAATTTCCTTCATTAAAATGAAAGAAAAGACTCTCGAAATTAAATAACTTGAATTTTCTTTATAAGCGCCTTATTCTAAACGGTATAACTTTGATTGAAATAGAAATTGTTCTCGTAACCTTTCGGACGTTTCTCGTCTAATGTAGGCGTTACTTTCAGACTTGAAATCTGCTTTAGTTCGCGATTAAATTTCATGCTCGAAAATCTGCGCGTTATCTAAAACGTACTTGACCCCCAAGGCGTGTTCAACTGCACATAGACGGTGTCCCTTGCCAGGCCACCGTGAACATCATCCCTGATTTCTGATATAACCTATAACTCAATTTGAGATTGAACTAGATTGCGCAGCATCCGGTAGCGGTTAGTGCGCTGATAAGATTAAAGCATTCGGCTTATTTCCGTAAAATGTGGTTCTCCACAATCTCGTAAGCGCAACAGCGCCTCGGCTGCCGGCGGACGGCCCAGGCGGAAAGCGGCGAGTGTCGATCCGGCGTTCCTCCTCAAATCAAAGCCAAATCCCGGCGATGAAAGCGGCGAGGCCCGCGCGCATCCGGACCGATTTTCACGCTAATCCCGCGTCGCTCGCGTGTCAAAGACGGTGAAAAGTGACCCGAATCCCGAGGGCCTTTGAGCCAAGTGCAAAGGGATCGCCGGCGCGCACTCGAGGCGGCTCGTCGATCGAGTGCCACTCACCTAGATCCGTCCGCGGCTCTAATTCCCGCGGAGGGCGCACTCGGCCGTCCGGCCCCGGGTCTTCCCGGGCGGGCACACACTGACGGCACTGTCCTCGCGGGGTCCGGTCGCACTGGGGCCTCCTGGGTGCGCGTGTCGCGCCGGCTCCCGGGGCTGGGCGGCGCTTCGGCCCGGCATCCCGGCGGCTACCGGGGCGCCCTGGCGGCGCGCCGCATGCGTATCCTCCTGGCACTCCCGGGCTGCACTGGGGCGCGGCTCCTTCGGGGAGGGGGACCGAGGCCGGGCTATTTGCGTCGGGGCACAAAGAGCGCGCGGCTGCCGCACGTGTGCCTCCGCAGCGGCGTGCGCGCGCCTCGATCCTCGTCCGAGAGCCGTCCGGCGAAGACTGGAGCGCGGGCGGCGCTCGGGGGCGGCCGGGCCGCCGGCGCCGCCGCCGCCGCCGCCAGCCGCCGCCGTAGTCGACGCGGGGGTGGACCCCGCGGGGAAGCGCCCGCCGCTCCGTCTCTCTCTCTCTCTCTCGCTCGGGGGCGAGGCGGCCGCGCGGGCGGCGCCCGGCTCTGCACGCACTTTTCGCGGCCCGCGACGGATCGCTTTTGAATGCCGAGGACCGTCGAATTCGGGCTCGATGCGGCCCACTTCCGCCGAATGACGCCCATTGGGAATCGATTTCAAAGCTTCCGAGCCCAAGCTTTTTCTCGCCTTCGGCTATTTTTCTCCCCGCTGTATTTTTCACGTCGCCATTGCCACGGTTAATTCGCTTTAACCTTATGTTTTAGTACAATTGATTAACGATCTATTCGCTCGCGTTACGCCCCTTCTCTTTCTGTTTCATCACGTAACCAGTAAAATTTAAGCTAAAAGCACCATCGACGCTTCAGTCTGACTATAACCCTTATACACGTTCATGGTGTCATAAATCTGCTTGGTGTACCGCTCCGCTGCAGATACTTTGGACTCCCCCTTCTGTCCGTCGTCAGCAACCTTCTGCACTTCTGCTTTCATTTTCATCCGCTGCTTCTTTTCTTGTATCCCACGGGCACTTGCTCACGTTCGTGAAGACACGCAGCCATCGTTTCCCCCTTTTCCTTTATTCACCTAACTATGTTTGAGGTTGCGTACACTGATTTACGCCTCGAACTAAATGCCTGCACATGTCTCGGCATTTGTATATTTACCTAAAGACAGTGAACGAAGGAATGTATCATCATGTATACACAAACAGCGACGGATTTAGGTTCGGGGGAGTCAAGTGCAGGCTATCGAGACATAATTTGTTGAGGATGCATCGCAGGATCGGTTTACGGATTCTTCGGTACAAGTTATGTGCCCACAAAGACAAACACGAGTTGAAAAAACAGAAATTGCGTTAACGACTTAGTGGACGTTAACTCATGTCGTACGTTAATTTTAATTCAATGAAATCTGAATTAAAAAATTCAAGACTCATTTATAAAAAGTTTTTATTGTAGTGTTTGATTAATAACCATGTCAAATTCTTCCGAGAAAACTTAATTTAATCATAAGTTATAAAAGTTAGTTTCGTTTAAATTTTTCTCTTACAAAATAGCAAATATTTCATTTATCATTTATTACATTAGAATGTAGCGGGTTTTCATAAAAGTGTCTACCTTTTCATTATTGACACGGCACGACTGTATTTAAGACATACCAGGTGCATGCGAAAGAAATATTTTTCCTGCAATTTTAATAAAAATTGTCTAGGAATTCGCAATTATTTGAAAAATGGAAGCTCGGGCTCGTGCCCCCAGAATGAGACAAAAGGGGACTGAAGCCCAAGAAGGACAAGGGCGGCGGGGGAGGGGGAGGGGCCACACTTCGCGCATGGTTTATCGGATTGGCTTTGGTTAGGACGAGGAGCGCTGACGTATAAAATGCGCGGCAAGATGCATGACGTGGAGGGCGCGTCGGAAGGTGCCCGCGCGTTCGAGCTTTCCCAAGCACAAAGGAGCTGGTGAACTTTCTTCATGCATATTCTCGCGGGCTTCTTATGTAGGAGGAGTTCCTCTCACCTCTTCCCCTTTCACCCCTCCCCGCCTCCTTTTTCATCCTCTTCGACGAGATAATATTTTCACAGGAGGGCCATTGAGAAACACCAGCCACTCGAATTTGCATTCGCTTTTTAATGCAGAACGGTGGTAAGCGGGCTTTCGGCAGGATAGACGCTACTTGCACGATTAAACGCCAGTTTATCGGATAAGATGGCTCATTATGCGGGCTTATGTTTACCCTCATCCCGAAATAAGGAAATGCTGCGTACGCACATGTAATTACGTTTGGATTTGTTTTTCAAAAGTTTGCTTTAGGTGTATTATAATATATAAATACGTTTATAAGATGCTCTAGTTACCTATAAGTTTCGTACATTATACCGTAAGATGCTTATAAAATTTCATTTATATATGTATTATCATATCTGATTAACATAATTCAAACTTTGTACTGGCGTTATTTTATAACTGTGACTCTATAATACGTTTTAATGTATTTGGTACAGCCATCTTTATATGTGCATACATCTTTCATGATCAAATATTCAATCTAATTCAATGCTACATGATATAAAAATTCAAGTAATTTACTTGCTGCTTTAAGAGAAAAATCAATAATCAAGAAATAAAATGAAAAACAAATATTCTAAAAATCATACATTTCACATGGGTTTCACTGGAAAGGTAGTTTTTAAAGGCTATTTTATTTTGTATAAAGAGTAATCTAGCGTTGTCTTTGCCATAATATTCTTATGTTACAGTTTTTATATGATAATTTTTAATAAATGACTGAGCTTTGCCTTTAAGGTACTTTGATAGTACAGCACAGTACCTCACGGGCGATAATAAAACAATGATCATTTCTCCCTGGCACGTTTTTTGAAAACATTTTATAGTATAACAAAATTATTGCTTTTATAAATAAAAGATTTTATTAATTCTCTCTTTATTACACGTATTATTTCCAAGTTTATCTGCAATCATGAATTTCTCAATTTAAAAACGCTGTCAAATTGTCAAAGATCAATCGTGTCTCTGCTGCAGTTATGATCTATTTATCTTTCTATCAATCTATACACATAAAAACTTTTTTATATCTAATAATAAATATTGAATAACTAATAATAAACAATAAATTATTTATTTAGTTAATTTTCATTCAAAAATAGTATTTCTATTGATATTCAATTCAATAGCTTTTTTGTAAAGTAAATATATCGATAGTCAAATTTATAATTGGCTTTCATTCCTGGACACATATGACATTGTTTATTTATATATTCGGCGAAATTGTTTGTTGCTTTAATTCTAAATTGAAATAAACACCTACGATTATTTAATTTAAATCAAATATACACCATTTTGTACAAAGTATACCTTTTGTATATTTTGAAGGCAATTTGATATTTTCACAATTGTAAAAAATGATTTCTATTGATACAAGCTTTATTAACTCATTTTCATATGGCTTTCTAGTCTATCTAATTCATCATCAAGAATTTATTTTAAATATTTTATAATTTTGTAAATGTAAAGTTATTATCACTCGGTGAAATTTCTGCGGACAGTACAGCGTATACGATAGCACTTCCAATTCAAGCTGTCGAAGCTTTTATTGCTTCATTAAGAGACAAGGCTTTCGTCAATTTTGACCACTTCTGGTCGACCGCCTGCTTCAATCTGGTCAGTTGTTGATAGTAGATGGCTGAATTGAATGTTTTCCTCAATGGGAATAGCTCATATTGACCAATTCCTTTTCAATCTTACGAGATATTCAGCAAAATCTGACCACGATTGAGACACTATCAACTTATTTATTTTATATATTTAATTTAACTTAATCGACTAAATTGTGATTTTACAATTTTATAATATATTATTAATAGATAAATAGTTGTACGCAGTAAATTCGTGGTTGAATTATTATTATTCATCTGTTAATTTACTGCGAATATTTGTAATTGATATTTTGAACCACAGGTAACACAAGGCCGAGTTTTTTTTCTAACCGTATGCGTTATGTAGATTGCGCTAGCTCGGATCAAATTGCGATTCGTGGCTTCAGTCACGCTAGGGTAGATTTCGACGAGGTCTACCTGAAGCAGGGTGTCATCGGAAATTGTTTCCGAGTATATCATCTACCGACGATCAAGGAATTAAAGCTTCCTTGGGACCACACGGCGACAGCCGCCCGATGACGTGCTCGGCCCTCTATAATAAGCTTTAAAGCGATCAAGCTCGCAAGTAGAAGGAAGAGATAGCTCCATTGGCTTACCGCGTGATCTGCGAGAAGGGGATAGCTTTATTCCGTTATGAAACTTTGTCACCCTTTTGCTTAAATTTATTGTTGTCCTTTCCGATTTATTAAAATTACATTTTAAACGTATTTTTGTCTCTGTTTGTACTTTTATGATTCATAAAATTTTTTCTAAAAATGAATCAGAATAAAATTAGTGAATCTTCACAGAGCTTCATCTTTTCTATAAAAAATCAGTGTATTTTAAATTATTGAATTATAGCAATCAAGAAATATCACTAGTAATTTAGCTAACGAGTTTTAACTATAGACTAGACTCATATCTACAGATATATAATCTAATGGATATACAGGCAAAGTAGAGAGTAAAACGAAATTTAAGTAAGTTTCTATAAGTAAGCGTATAACTACACCAAGATATACGTGTTTCGTTTCTGTCCATAATCGCATACTTAACAAAGGTCTCATAAGACTTAAATTTAAAAAAATTAGTTAAATTATCAATTTGTGTGTGTGCGCGCGCGTGTGTGTACAAAAAGACCAGAGGAAAGGCTACTAAAATAAATACTGTTTATTTAATACATGAGTTTTGATGACACGTGTATTACTCAAATTATTCGGGACGTACATCTTTCGCGCGGTATAGGAGGATTGCCTCTTTTATACAATGTGTCTTTTAATTCCTTGTCTCCAGCTATATCACGCGATAGCTGAGGCAATTCTAAACATTTTTCCGCTAATCTCATTGGCTGTGCTGCGGCGAGTAGGCCGCGCTTTTTGGCCGCGGGAGCTGGATTTTTACCATATTTTAAATAACTGTATCTTCGCGGGGCTGCATCTGACAATTTCGCGAAGGCAAAAAAAATGTTTAGAATTGCCTCAGCTATCCCGTGGAATAGTTGGAGACAAGGAATTAAAAGACAGATTGTACATGCACTAGCAGAACGGAAGCCAGTACACTCCTTATGCCTTTGTGAAAAGACGCAAGTACCGGGAGGTGAGTCTCCGATCGACCCAACGTTCTGAAACGAGCTTTGAACGCTCGAAATATGCGAGTAATATTGCTCAAACATTAAGTTCAAATCATTTTTTAAAAATTGAAAAAACAATTGTTTTCTTTTCGGACAATTAAACCTATTTCAACTTAATTAAAAAAGTTTTTTACAAAATTTATGTTAGATTGGATTTTGTTTTCTCAAGAACATATTTTAACTGCTGTTAGTAAAACAGCTTAGCAGGCGTCCGAAGAATATTTCATGGATTTTTAATGTGTGCACTAATATTTCAAAATTTCTTCGTAAAAATTAATCCATATAACTGATGGACGCCGCATGAAAACACGCAGCGAGAAATGTGTAACAAAATGTATAATGCACCCGGAAAAAATTCTTTGTTAGATACACTTAAAATTCTTCATATAAAATAAAATATAGTAAAAATTGCTCTAATTGACAGTGGATCAGGTTTGTATTGTATACTAAATCAGTTTGTGTGTGTGTAGGGTGCACACACTTTTGTCTTTTCACAAGCGCATAAGGAGTGTGCTAGCAAAAAATGTACGCCCCAAATAATTCCAGTAATACGCATGTCACCAAGACTCATGTATTAAATAAAGATCGAATTTGTTTTAGCAGCCTTTTCCCGGGCTTGTTTGTCTCTGTACTGCTCCCTACGCACCTGCGAATTCGACTTTTTCGAGGAATCATCGTTCGATGGCTCTCTCTGCTAGGGCGATGGTATGAGAAAATCTAACCTCATAACCTCGATTCTGCTAGTGGTCAAACGTCACCGTTAGCACGTAGTCGTTTTTCTGCATAAAAGGACCATTTCCTCACAGTTAGTAAATTACTGCTTCAAGACATACAGCAGTACAGAAGATATTCTCTGACAACAATTCCCTTTAACGGACCAAAACTTGCTTTAATCACCTCGCCCATTACCTCGTTAATCGTGGATTTCATCTTCAGGTACACAACATTTGAAAATGATATGGATTAATTACAAAACCCAATGAAATAAAAAAACCATAACATATAAATAGTTTTGGAGAAACATTTTTCAATTCACATGTAAGTAGTCACTTTTTGCTTTTAATTCGCCTTTTAATCTTAGGTTAGTATAGAACATATGTGAACTATTATCTGAAAAACTTGCAAGAACTTTTTGCAGTGAACAACTTACTCAATTTTACGATCAAGATCCAAGGAATGTACTAACTTTCTACACAGTTTCAGAAATAAAAGATTTGAGTTTTTTAATATGAAAGTTACGAGAACTGGTATTCTTTTACGGTGGTTTACGAATGAAAAAATACGTTTATTTATTAAAGAATTTGAATTTGAAAAAAAAAAATTGTTTTATTCCTTATTTACAGAAGGAGTAAACGTTTATTATGACAATTGATACATTTCTATATAAGCGGGCTTACGTATATAACACTTTATTTAACTAAGATGGCATGGCACTAATACAGAGCCCTGGTGAAATTATCTGTGTGTGCATGACTTTTGTCCGCCATATACACTAAGCACGTTACTGTAATTAATATTTTTCTATTCACGATAGCCTTCACAATATTCACAACTTGTACCAAATAAGTTTTACAACGCACGCCATATCGCTTTGGTAGTTTCGTCATAGTGAAAAACACCCGACTTGCAAACCTACGGTCGTCTCTCTCAAAGCGCAGTTCACGGATAAGTATTAAGATTGAATTTTATTTCAATACTTGTTCATTTCATATATTTTAAATAATTAATATTTTAAATTTATAAATGAGAATTGTTCTGCCCAGATATCCTGTTTGAATGGTTTGTATTTGCAGAGTCCGCGGCTAAGTGCTATGGTGAGGCGCTCGTGTCGATGCGGCAGTACCGGTCAATAATCAATCGACTACTCCTGATTCTCCTGGAACTTTTTTGTGCCTCTTGTGCGCTCGTGCTGCAAATGAACTTCACCCCCTCCGACTCTGCGGTATGCCGAGACCAAAGAGATTGGGGGAAAGAAGAAGGTTTAATTATTTTGGCAGAACTATGGACTTGCTACAAATAGAAAATTATTTTAAAAATTGCGGCTTTTTTTGTTCCTGCATAATACGTGCTTATGTTCCAGTTTATATAAAAATCAAAGCTTTATATCATAAATATAAATTATACAGTCTTCAGAAAATAAACGATATATTTTACACCCATATGTAGTAATTATTAACAAATCATTACAGAGATGTCTGCAATTTTTCTGTTCGCGAATATCTATTTAGGGATATCAACGAAAACAGAATTAACTTATGTAACTGCTGCGAAATTGTTGTAGTCATCACTGATATAAATGTGATATTGAAAAAGACATGAGACCGCAGATAGGCTGATATCTCGAGGAAGTAAATGTTTGCAGCATTTTATGCAAGTAAAAAGAATGTTATGGTGGCATTTTAAGAATTTTTAAATCTGGCTTTAATATTCTCTGTTCGTTAACATTCCTGCATTAACAAAAATATAATTTTGTTAACCTTTGGAGCAAAATTCATGAATTTGTGCAGAGATAATTTTGCAAAAAGCAATAATTTGATATCCTTTAATGTTTATTAAAGAGTCTTTTTTGGTTATTTAAAGGGCAGATTTTCAGCAGTATACTCTTCTACAAAGACTTTTTGAATACTTTTTAAGTAAATATCGAGCTTTAATCAATATTCAAAACTCTGTAGTGTAATGGAATACTTGGACCTTTGGTGTAAGTAAGAAAGTAGGAAATCCATTCATTGTTAAAGACCAATCTAGAATGTAAAGATAGAAGAGCATCTGTTAAGAGAATCCTTTATCCACAAAAATGTTTAACTTAATTTAAAATAATTTGAGAGTACTGATCTTCCTAGATGGCTTAACTAGAGATGTTTGTTGCTCGATGCGATATCAGTATTTTCTTGTATGATTTTGTTACATAATAATTACTACAAGATTATAGTATTACATCAATCTCTATTATTATGCAGATAATACCGTGTACGTAGCACTATCTATTATAAACCAACGAGAAAAATGCAAAATGATTATAGTTAATCTATGGAATTTGGCAGAATGTTATACTACTACTTACTATATAGTACTTTTATTATACTTCTAGATTAATCGACAATTTGAACCATTAAAACTCTGAATGGATTTTACTAAATAAGATAAAAATGTCTTTTCAATGATTTATATTTTATGTACGAAAATTTTCTGAAAAAACTTTGAAGTTTGAACAAAACGATTCACATCCGTGCTCATTAGTGTTCAATTTCATGGATACACGAATAATTTTTTTTTTGCTAAACTACGTCATCAAAGTATTGATTTACATGTACGAGAATTTAGATATTTTGAAAATAAATACTTTATTTTGTACGTTTTAGCTCAGTATAAATTTTAACACGATTTAAAACTTTTAAGGTTTTATAAAATATTTTTGGACAACTTTATTGGATTCTATCGCTTTAGAGTAGCATGAAGAGTGAAAATACGAAATTTTCTATCAAGGTTCTATATAGGATTTTTTATCTCTCTACTTATCCTTTCACGCGTCACGAACAAAGCATGAAAGATCCCCAAGGCAGCGCGAAGATAAGATTGCCGAGGAATAAACGGGAATAGAGAGGGGTAGTGCGTGAAAACTACTCGGTTGAACAGTGGGTTTAATGTATAGAGCTTGACTCTGCCGGCAAGTCGGATGAAGAGGAATAAACGACCTTTGGTCCCTTGTTTAGCCAGTCACTGTCTGTAATGCGCCTGCAGCGTTATTTACGCCTCTGCGCTATGAATAAGAACGAGCGAGTCTATAAATCCCCGTGTTTTAACTCTCGTCAGGCCTGTGTCGAAGCGCGGAAAGGCCTATAACCTATATTTATAATGCCGCGGGTACGGAGGGTCGCGCGTTGCGGATGTAACTGCAGCATGGGTCGGGCACGTACCCCCCCTCATTTTTTCCCCTAGTTACTGAAAAAAACGACGGGCTCGCTTTCCTCTCGCGCTGCGAAAATTTACGGGCCGCAAGCGCAGCGAGAGGGGGGAAAGTCTGACCTCCGGGACTTTTCCCCCGCGTCCATCCCGCAGTTACATGGCGGCCGTGGGACCGCCATGCGCTCGAGCTCCTTTTTCGCCGGCGCAGTTTCCTAAGCGCTCGCTCTCGACCAATGGGCTTAGGCGAATCGCTCAATTTGGAGCCGCCGAGGGGAGAGAGAGAGAGAGAGAGGGACACGCGGAGAGGCGGCCAGAGTGAAATCGGCCGCTCCGAGAGCCGACTTTATTTCTCCGGCGTATTTGGCTATTCGGCACACGCGCCAGTCTTGTGCTGCGCCGCGACAATTATTGCAAAACACGGACTCGGCGCATTAGCTTTTTCTTTTTTTTTTTTTCCTATCCCGTTGCCTGTGTAAATCTCGGGGCGATTTACCGCCGCGAAATTAGCGGCCACGGAGACTTTAATCGCGGGTATAAAGCAATAACGCGCTCCCCTTCGAATCCTCGCGAGGAGGACGTCCCCTCGAGCCTTATCGTATTCCGCGTGACGCGCGTGTACATACAAGATCGCCGGCATTGCGTCACCCGGGAGATAAAACCGTCGTCCCGCAGCGCTTTAAAAATGTAGCGCCAAATTGTATAATCCGTTCAGGTAACGGCTGTACATTGCCGCGGGGGCATTTCGCCCGATAAAAAGTGAAAAAGGACCGACATGTACACACAGACGCGGGCTTTGGCAGCGAGGGCCGCGGTGGGGGCCAATCGGCCCGGCCGTAAGTACATGTATACGCCTGCCCTCGCGTCCAAATGTTTTCGCCAATGTTTACTCGATGCGTCTCCCGCATGCCGGGGACGGCGTATTCCCCGCGGCTCGGGGGGAAAGTTTTGCGCCCGACTGTGCGGCGGGGAGGGGGCGGCCCTCCCCCCCCCCCCCCGGCCGAAGAATTCGCCCGTGAGATACGAGAGCCGCGCACCGCCGGCGTTCCGTTTAAGGCGCGACGCGACAAATCGCTCTCGGTTTTTCTGGCGGCCGCGCTCCGAAACAGCCGCCGCGTATAATTTAATCGGCAGGCCGGCTGATTTCACTTTTGACGTTTTATTTCGAGGGCGCGCCCGCTTTTTGCGCCCGGCCGGCCCGCAATATTAATGGGGGCTCCCAAGGGTATCCCTTCGCCAGTGTTTTAGTATGAAATTTTTATTAAAAGCCCGCGATGCCCCATTGTTCGCTTCAGACTTTCTGCGGGTAGCACTTGCGCGAGCAGCGCTTTCAAATGTTTCCTCCTGCGGGAGATGCGACTTTTTCTCTTATTTGGTCAATTTCCCCCGGGTTTGTGTCCTTCGTAAAGAATACGAGCAGCGGAATTCTTTCTTCTGGATTTCGATGGGAATTGAATATTATTTACGGGCCTCGCGTCCAGTGCATTAATGTTACACTCGCAATTTTCGTACAAAAGTTCGGAAACCGGGAGTGTTTGATCGACAGATGGAATATTAATAATTTGATATTTGATTATTTCTAAAATCATGAATATTGGATAACGTGCACGGAATAAAATTATATTAGACACAAATACCGAGTTTCTATTTTACATCATTTTACGTCATTAATTTACTGTTAGCGTAATTAAATATTAACTTGCAATTATGATTGATTATGAAACATCACGTGGCCGAGGATTAACCCATTAAGTTCCAGCTTAACAATTATTATAAATACATAATGGTTTGAATTACTTATTCCAGTTATAATAATTGCTATCTACGCATACGTGTTAGGTTGCGATCGAGGTATTTGTAGCTGGTGACGAGGCAAGGAATCCCCAATGGGATACAAAAGTAGTTAAGCGAGCGGTGCGGCTTTTTTGGCAGCAAAGTCTTCCGTATAACAGGCTTGCCCTGAAGTTTGATGCAAGGTTTCGGTGCCTTTGTGTTCTTCTGTAAAAGTTTGTCTTTCGCAACTATTCTACACTTATACTACAGACAAAGTCGTGCCATCCGAAAACCTACAACTAAAAGTGTTCCGACAGCCATAGACTATATCGGGAGCACCCAATGGACTCTTTGTATTTAAAACCAGACTAAATAATGCATATCCCTTGCACTTCACTCTTTCTTTATGTATCTTGTCTGTTTTCATACGCCGATTGATTATCGCGACTGTCCAACTCTCTAGTCCTCGCTATTATTTGCCCCGTTAGTTCTGTCCTCTCATTGATTCTCGGATTTCTTACGCTTTCTTACCTTTTCAAACTTCGGTGACTCTGATTTTCGATTATTGATTTGAACTTTATCCCGTTTGGAACTTTGTAAAATCTTGTCTGTGGGTTATAGATAGAACATGATCTTATTTAAAATTCTATGATTTCATATTCACTCGTCGGCCATTTTAATCTTACTGATGTTTAAAGTCTCTTTTTCTCTGTACCTAGTTACTCGTTATTTTTTAGAATAGATCTATATAGCTATTTCTTTATCTATGCATTTATATATAATATCTCTATCTTGCAATATCCCATATATTTTAGTGAACATTTTTAGTGAGATTTGTATTAGTGTGTTTTCATTGTGCAATGATTTGGGTCATTTACCTTTTGATTGTTTCGATGTTATGGAAAATATTTCAATCATGTAAACAGTAAAGTAAAACATACCAAATGCTGTAGTCTAACAAAAATCGAGGAAAATATAAATATAAAAAGAATTCATGAGCACATTGAATAAAATAAAAAATTATGTATTCACCCCAAACAACTTCAATAAATTTAATTTTTTGTGAAAACAACAGTCTATAAAGTATACACTATAATAATGTGCTCAAACGTCAGCATAGAAGCTGCCGAAACGAATAAGAATAAAATGGGCTAATTCGGTGATTCAATGGAAAAAATTTCCGAAGCGTGTTTATTCGTTTACTCGAAAAGGTGATTTGTAAAAGTAAGATTCATTCATTTGTGAGCTTTTTGAGTATTTGACAGCGAAACCAAGCTTAAATAGCTTGCACGTTCAATCATCCGTGCGCGCGCGTCAGGTACTCGTTTGCGTTATTTTTATCAGTTCGACACCAGATTATTCATCACACGGGTGATGGAAATGCGATTACAGGATCGATGATAAACCGGTATCATAGCAGTTTTTGCCGCAGAGCGTAGTCTCACACAGACGTTAGCTACTCGCGTACGTGTATTATACCGCTTTTTTTTCCGCGCGAGCGGCGTACATAACCTCGCGACTCCCTTGCCCGAGGGCAGGGCACATCGCGGGGTCAGGGGTCGCGGAGGCCCCTTACAACCTAGGGGGGCCCATAGCGTGCCCTGCATGCGCCGCGCCGGTATTACCCACGCGGCCTAGGCCGCGGATGATTTACGCGCGGGCGCAGTACGCGCTTATGACTTTATCGTTTTCGAGGCGAGTTATTGCCTTCCGCGAGCATAGAGTCGCCCTCCACGGGATGATGGTTTTCCGGAGGAGAGGCGCGTCGGCCGGCAATCGGAGGAGCTCGGGACAGCCTCCCCCGCGTCATTCTATCCGTATGGGCCGGGGTTATTCTGATTTACAGGGGCCAGGGTCGCGGCCGTGTGTCTATTACCGCCGCATTACAATTTGGTGCATTGTCAATGTCCGTGGCTTATTATAGACCCGCAATTCGGAACGAGGATCGTAATGCCCCCGATAATTCCGGCCGAGGCAGAGCCCCGAACTCCGCTGCGGTCTTACCTTTTGAATAAGTAGCCAGATCAATACAGGGTGTTAGAGTAGAGCATTGGGTTTATTTATAAATTTAAGTAGTCTTTCCTGAAAGGCTAGTTTGTAATAAATATTTTATTAGGCAGACACACCAAAGGAAGACATTATTACGTTGCATATACACAGTCTTTATTCATAAGAATTATTTGGTTGCAGTTTATTTTGAAACAATTTAATCCATGTAATGGGACGCCTCAGAAAGCTGCAGAAAATGTTAACATTTATTAGATCCAAATCTAAAACTCGGTAGGTGCCTCGGGTGAAGCTTTTTTCCCGATTTTCGTTGGCATAGCTTTTCCAGTGAAAACACCTTGATGGAAAAAGGAATAAGATTTTGAAATTTCATGCAAAAATTTAGTAAACTACGTAAAGTTTTATAGAAAAATTGATTCGAGAAAATGGAGTAACAATTTGAAGGTGAACTTTGACTTTTTCGTAGATGAATTGATAATAGACCGTTAATAGATTTAGTAAATCTAAATCATTTAAAAAGCACTAGGTGTATAATTACGCAGTTACGTTATAACTGCAGCGGTTAAACTTGAGATCAATAGGCGATAAAAATTTTAAGCGCCAAAGGTCCACTAAAATGTCATGGAAACGCGTTGCTATATTTGACCCGTGATACACTACGATGCATCAGCCATAAAACTGTGTCCGCGAATAGATATCCTCTTATATTTTGAAAGACTAGTAGGGCGCCTGTGCAGCAAAAAAAAAATGAACGGCTGTAAATAACCCTTAAAGATACACGCAGGACGCGTTATGAATGCCTGTTAAGATATTGTCCTTGCGACGGTCACTATTTCCGATAACGTTTTCTGGATGTCAATAAACGGCTGGACGATCACATAAATCGTTGGCGAAACTTTATTGGTCGTCAGGATATCAGCAGTTGGACCACTTCTGCGCCTCGGCCTTTATGGCGTACAAACGTGCTCCAACTTAATAAGTGCACCGAGCGCCCCTCTCCTTATACACACATTTGCCGGTGCGCAGGGGAACATCGTACCGAGCTCCCGGGTACAAAACGGCCGGGCACGTTTGGCAAAAATGGAGAAAAAAAAAAAAGAAATCGGCGGCCCGGCATAAAGAGGCCGGGCAAACTGTCCCGCCGATAAATCACGCGGGGCCGCGGCTCGTCCCCGGCCACTTAATCTGCCCCGGCAGAAAGGCGCGCGCACGCGGGAAGACGCGCTTCATATTCAATTGTCAGGTGGGCCGAGGGGACAAAGCCGGCGAAAAAGGGCCTGTCGATTGGCCGGCCGCGGCCCTAGGACCGCTACCGGCGATCCACTGGGCCACAATGCCGCGGCCATGCATTATGCAGAGGTCCTCGCGCCCTCCCCGCCGCGGCGCGCAAACAATGCCGCATCGGCTAGATGCCCGCGCGCATAATGCGCCCGGCCATTGTTGGCAACGGGTTAATTTATACCGGATTGTCCCCGCGGCCTACGCGCCGTCCCCCACCCACAACCGCGCTGTCTTAACCCCGGAAGAGGCCCGCGGCCGTGTCCGCCCTGGGGAAGCTTTTTCGTCCAAGGGCGGCCTCGTTAAAACTCCGGGGCGCCGTCAAAAATTACACCGAGTCTATATCTCGGGCGGTATATCCCGAGATACGTCGCGGTGATGAATGCGCGCGGGGGGAAGGCGCTCCTGAGGTCCGCCGGAAAATTCCAAGCGATTATATACGCGCGGGGGTTATACGGGGCCCGTAAATCCATTTCCCAAAGAAAATCTGGAAGACCACTTTGAAATAAAATGTGGCCGGAGGAGAGCCTTAAAATCTCTTCCTGCGCTTCCTTCCCGCGTGGATGCAGTTCCCCTTACGTACGGCATTGCGCTTGATTAAGGTTAACGGTTACGCTCGAATGGCGCGCTCCCCGTGACTTCTCTCTGCACTCGCACCAACGAGACGTACGGAATAGATAGGGCAAATCTTCCGAGAAAGAGACTCCTGCATGTAGGCGCATTGCCTGGAGAATACCAAAATCCAGCCTTTTAATGACCCTGTTGTAATATCAATTCCCCTGCAACTTCACTCTCACTCTTTCACATTCAAAATAAATGAATTGAACGACTTTCATGTCAAAATACATGTTTACGTAGACGAATATCATAGCAAAATATTTGTAGAAATATATGTACACAGATTTTAATTCAATCATGACGTTTTTTGATTATCCTATATTTTGTATACCATATTATCTTGATTGAGCATTGTATTTACACAGAAATGATAAAATTGCTTTTTCTATGATTCACAAATGTGTATCAATTTCTACATAGAATATATTTTGTCAAATAAATTCCACGATAACAATACGTAACGAATATAATTATATTGTTTTCCGATTTTTATATTATAATGTTATTATGTTAAATGTATGATTTATATAAAATGATTTGATCATTGAATTTCCGAAGCTTAAAAATGTCGAATAACATAGGCCGGTAAATATAATTAAATGTATAATTACATGAAACGCAATCATTTATGTATACTAATTGCTAATGAAAATTTTATAGGATATACACCATAAACCTTTCAACTGAAAACGTATGTTCAATCGAAATCGTACCTTAAATTATCTTTTTGCGCATACTACCGGAAATTTAATGTGATGAGACTGTAATGCAAATGAAGACATGAAAGGTTTCGCAAAAGTCCCATTAAAGTCATAACTTGGAGATAACCTCTTCTATGTAGAGAATTAAGAAACCATTTGTAATCAGAACTTTAGTATGAACAGTCGTCTTTTGATCAATATTCTTTATAAAGACAATCTGTAATTATTTTAGCTTAAACATTTTTAATTATTCTACCACTATTGAATGAATTTACTAAACTACATTTTGCAATACTAAGACTGTAAAAAATCTTAAGAACAAGATTTCTAGAATTAGGATCGAAATATAATTTATTGCTTGCACTTGCACGACAATCATTAATTCATGTACATGTAGAAGCGTAGCTTTTTAAAATTATTGTAATTATGCATCGAAATTTATTACTTGTTGTCATATATTTTTGATTAATATTATTTATATATGCACATACATTTCAATTACTAACTAAAATTTCAACAACATTCATTTCAATTTAGTTCTATTTACTAGAACTAGGGATTTGATATCTATCATTGTTATTGAGGAAGTTCTTGTTGCAGGTGTGTGGAAATAAGAACACAGATAATTTTGTTGATTGTATTAAATTTAAAGTAACGTGTCACATAAGTTGAATGTCGCCCGTATAAAGGGCGTACAATGTGAAAAATCATGCGTTGATTGATACACGACTTACTCGTAAGGCGAATTGTAGAAGAATAATGCGACTGGGTGTAACCGCGCGACGGTCGGCTCCTTATCCACCCTTTCTTGGGGTCCGACGTTTCCGGCGGGAAAACGGAAGATGGTGGCTTTTCCACTACCGCGACTCTCCGAATTTCGAGCGGACCGCGAAGCTCGCATTTTGCCCTTGAGCCAAGAAACGGCCTCAAGAAGCACGAGGGCCCCTTGAGCCGCAGAACCCAACAGTACCTCGAGATTTCTCTCATGAGGGATTCGAAACAGCCTGGGTACAATTTCTTGTTCCCAGCTGACGGCTAACACGGCCGCGACGCCGCCTAAAAACGACGCCGCGCCAGGACTCGTGTGGCTTACACGCACCCGTTCTTTCATTCTATTACATTAGCAAATAAATCTATGAAGAGATGAGCACCGCATATAGCGCATCGGACTACTTGCTCTTCCACATAAAAAATAATGTATGTGTCCGTTATAAATGTATGTGCGCATCGTTAACAATCACTGTTAATTAGAATACTTAAAAAAATAGTTGTGGTCTACAAGATAGAATAAGATTTGATACGTATAAGATACTCAAATATATGCAGGTGTATAAGTAATAATAAAGAGATTTATTTGATGAAATATATTTGCATTTTTCGATATGAGGTCGAGCGCCTCAACAAAAGTGCCCACGCGCTTTTCACGCAGGTTGAGCTTGGCCCAAGATCGCTATCCCCTCTTCCCAAGCTCATACGTAAACTGCTTACCGCGAGAGTTCTATGCTTTCATTATTCCCGAATTATTACGAAGAGCCACGAGAGTCGTCCAGCTGTAATGCTTGCGGCGGCCACCATCAATAAGGAGCAACTTCCGCAAAGCTTGTGGCGCTTCTTTCTGCACGTAACGGCTTACTGTATAAAAATTCGTTATGGTGCAGCTGCACTCCAGCCGCATGTCCCCCATACCCCATGCTAAGGGTTACAACCAATAATGTAGCGAGTTGAGCAAAAACACATGCTGCTCTGTTCAATAGCGTTACAAAGATAAATTAAGCCATCTAGTCGACGTAATTTATGTTTCTAATGGCGACGACGATCCAAGCAAAAATTGAATTGTTAACTTTTATAGAAGTGCGGAAAACTGACACTCTTTTGAAGTCATCAGTAGTCAAATTATGCGCCTGTGTGATTTTACGGTAAAATTGATTTCAAGCGATGTGGCTTTGAAGTACAGGTGGTATACAGACACGAGGTGAAAAATGGGCCAATTTGCGGTAATCGATTCTGAACTTTCAAATTTCATTTTCAAATAATCATCTCAATAACGTTCCAAACACCTGGTGTAGGAAACACGCCAAGTGCCGACCTAACGAGTTTTGATGATTTCGAGCTACAGCGAGATTGTTTTCCCGATCATCGACCGGGGCGCACATTTGTATAGACAAGTCAAAATAAGCATACGTATATAGTCTGTGTAGTTCAGTACCGCTTTCATTATCTCTTCAACACTCAATTACACACTACTTACGGTTACGCGTTAATTCATATGAAACAATATATATATGCCTTAGATCGAGCGTTTGAAAATTCGAGCCCCACATCAAGCACCAAATTGCCGTCGCTCGATGGGCGAATGCTGGAAGTAGAGCGCGGCTTCTCCCTTCACTCAGGAGTACCCAAGGAGACAGGGTGATGGGGGGTAGCCAAATGAGTAAACTATTTTTGTATTTAAACTAAGAGGCGGCTAGCGTTGCCTGCCCCTTTTATGGGCGACGGGGCTCCTTTTGCCTGTGCGAATGGTGGACTTTGCCTCGATGGGGGCGGCTGCCAACTGAGCTGCGCGGACCTCCGAACTGCGCTCCGGCTGCACTTCCCTCATGCAGCGCGTTGATCGGCTGCTTCGCGTCACGTGGTTACTCCCGCGATTCCGCTCCTTCCGGCGCTTCTAATCGTTTTTGGCTACCGCGAACTATCGCGCCGGGAAGAAAAAGCGTACGTCACGCGTGCGTCAATACGTGTCGTACTTGCTTTATGCTTAAATCGGTGAATTATGACTCAATAGAATAAAAATTATATGTACATGTACACACATAAAAACGCAGTTGTATCGCACAACAGCATTTAACAACAATATGTATGCTACAACCGCATGTATATAATTCATAAAAATCAAAAAAAGATAGAGATATAAGTTGCTGGTAATAATTACCAGTCTTTAATCATAATTAGCGGCTTATGAGCTACATATTATACACTATGCTGTAAATATATATGTATATCGGATATAGGAATTTTTCCACCTATATAGGTGTTCTCGAGGGTGTTCTGGGTAGTGAGCCCACTGGCGTGCGATACTCAGTCGGTGCGCTATATGTGTGCGACTTAGAAAAGATATAATTGAATTTGCTATCTTTAATGTTGTTAGACTACTGTCGCTGTTCAAAAGATAGAAGCTAGTCAACTTCAAAGTGCCTACCTTTTTCAGTCATACAGCAGTCCTATTGTCGCACTGAGCAGCGGCACTGACCTGGCCCAATATAATATATTTATAATTTTTTTTCTTATCGCATAATGGTTCCACAGGTCAAGTTTATCGACTATGTCTATTTCAAGACTCTGTGGTTATGGAAAATAATAGTTCGTTCTCTTTCTCGGTATCAAAAGTTGACACCTGGATTCTCATTAACGAAGGAAGTAGGATGATGTTTATTCTCTGAAAGGATTTTGAAAAATTCAATGATCTCGCGCGTCACAGTTAAATGGAAATGGTTCTATTTGCCTCGGATGAGTGTGTGTGTGTACTTTATGGAACAATTTTTAACAACCAGTCTTCTTCTAAACCAATAATGCTCCCACCCAATAGCATCGTACAATATATAAATGATTCTAAATTATTACTTGATCTGTAAAGTCTCCATTTTACAATAATTATTCGAAAGAATAATGAGGAACTTTTTGATTACTTGCGCACATCATCATGAAGATTAAATCCATGATTCATTGACTTTTATTAATTGTATTTTATATTCCTATGGCATCTTTCATAAATAATATATATATGTATATAATACAATTGTGTCAAAAGCGAAAGGTCGAGAAAAACGTGACATGCCGATATAAAATGGGTTTCTTTATTCTTTAGACTAGCTTGAACATGTCGAAAATTCTATTACTTGGTGACGATTTTTCATTGAAATTCATCAAGAAAAGGTCTTTTTTTTCTGACATACCATTAATAGATCAATCGTAAAGATGTTCGACATTTTTCTCTATCTCTCCCTTATACACATCAAAAGCTTCAGTTTCACACATCGCTTTGATGTACGTACAGTTTAAATGTATGCGCCGTTCGTGTAATGCCAGTAAATTTTAACTATTGTATGTTCGTAAAGTTCACTTCTGTTGGTAAATGTCTGTTCCAACTACATCTACTAAGTCTAGTTGCCAACTCACTATTCTTTTTCCTAGTATAAAGCCGTCCACGGCGTAGACAGGAGCTGGTATATTGTTCCGCCGCCGTCTGAGTATTTTGTCGCGTATACCCGTGTCAGTAAGTATATGTAGTATTATTTAGCAGTGAACTTTGCTTCTCGACTTTGCTTAGTTTATCGCTAAGACCAACCTCAATCATTACGTGCCTTACCTTTTATCGAGTTTCACTAGATGGTGAGTAGAAGCGGCCCCAGTTTAACCTTTTCCAGTGAGCGTTTCTATATGGCTTAGGTCACGGTCTTGCTTTGTAATCTGTACTATTTAAAAATATCTATGTTTAATACATTTATTAAAAATATGTTAATTATTGATTAGGAACACTTATGAATCTTTCTTTGTACACATTTGAATAATCGTTGTAACTATTACATCAAATAATGCTTAGATCAGCTATAAAGGCATATACATATACCAATAGTAGGCTGTATATGTGTTGTATGTAGTTCTTCAAAAACATAATAAGAATGTGCAAAATGTAGTAAATGTTCGAGTAAATACTTGTTCTATTGTTTTTATTAAAGCAACTGTTCGTATAAATATTTATTTGTACACTTGCAATAACATATATCGTCATAAAAAAGAAATGTGTTATATATATTTAATTAAATATATTATATTACCATTAATTACGCAATCTACTTGTACATGTTTAAAGTACATTAATGGCAATAATTTTGAAGTATGTAATATTGATTTATTTATTATTAATATTTATTAGTAGTATATTCTTCTATAGTTTTCTTTTTCTATTCTTAATTGCAATCTAAAATTAAACTTACGTCTCTTAACAGAAATTTGATCAATTTTGATAGTTATAATGTCATCATGAAACGGAGCTTTATATCGAAAAATCTAAGAAATATGTGCAATAAACATTATAAAAATTGATAAATTAGTTATTACATATTAATTACATTGATCCACCAGTGTAATAAAGCCTAAAAAATAAGCAAAATACACTCTGGATAAAAAAGCGAATGTATATAACTATTATATAACATGTGATATGATTTATAATAAAAGAACACAAATTTTATGCTTTGTATTTATGGTATGGAAAATAGAAATGGTTAAATGAATAGCTAACTTATCGTTTGTATTTTTTTTAAATTTTTATTAGGATAATTTATAGTTTTATTAAAATTTTTTACTATAATAATGATGAGAATGGATATTTATTGAATTATAAACTTATTAAATGAAATATTGCATTACGTGATCTCAGCTGTGGCAATTATTTTGATATCACATAATCCAATTTGAAAGCATCTCTACATGATGAGCACAGTCTGAAGCGAGCGGGGAAGCGACTGTTATTTAAATTAAAGTGCACCCAAGGCTACACACAAAAGTCAAGTGGATCATCGGGGTTGAAAATTTGATCATAAAATAGCTGCGCATTATGTGGATGACATTGGATACAGAGAAATATATTTGAAACAGAGTTCTACGGAAGGCACGTTGCCATTATTGTGTATGGCGTCTATTGTCTTGAGCTAAAATTTTTTTCCACGAGAATATTTTTGAATTCTCCGGACTTCCTTTTTAGATTTTAAATGATTTTTCTAGATTTCATTTATATATTTTCTGTTATCTATAAGTTATCAGCAATTTTCAATACGAAAGTATTTCGTTTGAATTATTTTCAAATATATTATTTGTACATATTTAGTTTCATGTTTTCTTGATGATACACGTCAAGTGCAAATAAAATATTTATATAATTCAAGTATATTTGTACATGATAGTAGATTAATGATTGCAATTGAGTTAAATTATTTGTACAATAAACAAATGAAAATGCTTGTGCATTAAGTATGTAATGAATATTATCTCTTTGAGAAATATTGGTTATTTACTAAATACCTCTCACTTATCACTAACGTACTATTAATAAAAAAACTTACATAAAAGTTTTTATTATAAAAATAATAAAAGATACATGACGATTCTTTCTCAGCTCACTATTCATGATTACACATTTTAATTATTGGATAAGGTAGTTGCAGGTAGCGCTAACCTTGTTGCTTCAATTAACTTGTTCTATATACTCCTCTCGACACGAACATGAGAAAATTTAACTCATCGCGGTTTAACGTTACTTATATCACAAGAATGATTCTTTAATCTCAAGTAATAATGAATAAAGGTGAGATAGAAATCTGTAGAATAAGTAGCATAGAGTTTTGTCAAGTGATTACGGTAGTTTTCCCTCTATGACACGTCATCTCAATAATTACAGCTTCATTGCACATGATTATTGACATGTGCAAGTTGGTGACCTTAATTTTAACGAGAAGAATACTGTTTACAAGATGATGTGTTGCATTAATTGAAATTTAAACAATATACTTCTATCTGATCACTAGTAACACGATTCACAAATGATTTGTCATCTTCAATTAAAAGAATATTAGCCTAGATATTTTTAAATGTTTGCTTTTGAATCGCCTTTAAATTGCCTTTAAAAGTAGAAATGCCGGTGACTTGAAAAATAAGTTTTTCGTTAAACATGTTATTCATCTTTATTTTATTTAATTAAAAGCATATATTTCACTACATGTGGCAGTTTTTAATTGATGTTACAATTTAGATATTTTTAAAGTAACTATTGTATTGATATGTGTTATAAAAATATCAATACTTTGACTTTTAAAGATCATTAAATGATACACTATACAATTGATTTCTTTAAATATTGAAATTTAAAGAGTTTATGATGACTCAATCTTGAAGTCATCATAAGTTTCAGATTATAATTGGGATTAAGCCATATATTAATATATTGATAACTGTTGATATTAAAACTGTTAACATAAAAGACAATTATTCATTCATTGATAATTAATAATTATAGTGAATTGCACTGAGGCATTAGAGGGAATGGAGAACCGAGAGGTCATTTTATAATTAAGTATTGTTTCTTGATTAGTTTTCAATTAAAATGTCCATAGAAGAAAATTAACTGATTAATCTATTTATAACGTCTTATGGATCAAGAGTATTTCTTTATATTATCACTCTTTGAAATAAAAAATATATTGTTAACAGAATTAAAAAAAATTATTATATTAGAATACAATGACCCTGGACTTAAATAAAATAATTAAATCTTTAGCTGCTTTTAATAGTGATGTTATGCATATCCGCATATGTAGTATAAGCATTGGGTAGCTTAATACATAGATGGAAATATACAACATAATATTTAATTAAATTAAAATTAGAATTATGAAGGATAACAATTTATATAGGGGACATTTCAAGCGACAGTATTGCAATAATAATTTAAATTAACTTCTTAGATATTTGGCACTGGATGTATAAGTTGGCACTACGATGTATAGCAATGCAGGATCTGTAACCATTCAGCTATATTTATTGAATTCTGAGTATAACCTTTAGGAAATATAGCTATAAAATTTGATTTTTTTAAATTCTTTAATGCTGCGATAATTGAATAATAGTAGTTAAATGTACCAGTTTATATTTACAAAGAAGCTTCATAATCAATAATGGAATTAGATATAAATATTACGTGTAATACTAAAACTCTACGTAATAATTAAACATATATTCTCATATTTAGATAAATATGAGAATATTATGAATATTATTAAATATTATATTTAATGAAAAATGTATGCTTAATGTTCATACGTATTTCCAATTCGTGTATTTGAATCGCATGAATCATGGCGAAATAATTGCGTTACAGCTAGCGGTCATTACGGTCATCTGTGATCACATGGCCCTCCTTGGCAGGAGGGTAAGCGCCGCGCGTGAATTATTTCAATCACTTAGGGAAGGAGGACGACACACTGTACTTAATAACAATTACGGAGAAAATTACGAGGCAAAATAGAGGCGAGGGCTTTGGATATAAAAGGGAGCGCGGCACGGTAAACCAAGTCTCGTTTCCAGCTCCTTTTCTTATAATTTCGCTTCCGGGTGCCCAAGGTTTACACGTAGTCTGAGCCGAACACTTTTCTTAATTCCGCTTTAAATTATGTTCCGAGGAGAGTTGTTGAGGCGCGGCCGCTGCATCCCTCGGCACCCGAACTTAATACACGCCCGGTGTTTATTGAGATTTTATTACTCAGCATAGGTACACGGTTGCAAGCGTTCATTTTAGTTAAGATTAATACATATACATTTTTGTAAGCGATTCAGTTTGAATTATTGACTCGGCTTATATTTTTATGTGTCTTGGAGGGTTCTTTGAAAGAGATTTTCAAGGTATTTATGAGGTAATATGACTCACGATCTTTCTCTGTGAAAATTGCAATTTTTATTACGTACAACCTGGCGTAACTTTTATAACTCTATAAATTAATATATTTATGAAGTTTTCAGTACTTGACTATCTTTTTTACGTAATTTTTAATGACGTTCCCTTTCTACTTATATCTGACTTATCTTTTTTTGCTTATTCTTTTGATCTGTTAAATTATGTGAGAAGTTAACATGTGGAGTAAACCATTCGTAATATAGAACCTGCAGTATGTAAATTTGCTTTAATTGCAATTAAAATCTAGGGCATTTATTTATATACATCTTTATTCAATTTTTTGGTTTTCAGATTAGTGTTAAACACGTCAAATATAACTTTTTAAAGCATCAAGTAAAATGACGTAGACTTTTAAATTTTCATTAAAATTTTTGACAACGAATCGTGCAAATATAAAATGAGAAAACTAAGTTGTGAGATATGTTGTTGTAACATAATGGTTTAAACTTTATAAAATCTGGTTTGCGCTATAAGTACAATGATCTCTTTCATATATGGAAACAGCTCGTCATCTTTACACTTCACATGCTTGTACGGGCGTAAGTTTCTAACAGTTTCAATGGCTAGCCAAGCAGGAGTAATGTCTTTATTCTTTACGGAACAGATTGATATTTTTGTGTCGTATAATAATTATTGTTTCAAAAAGGTTTTAAATCTCGAATGATGATTGATCAACTTTTCAAAACGTTATACTTGTATATACTTAAATGCGTGATAACGCGGACCGCATAAGAACACCTGCGCTTTTTCCTTTGTTTCTGCCGAGTTTGCGTCGCTAGAACCGAGCGGCTTAAAGAGAGAGTCGCGGCCGGCGGAGAGAAGTTCCTGCGGCTCGTGATCAGCCGCGGTCAATCGGAGTTGAGCCGCCCACTTCAACAGGAATGAACACGATGTGCGCTGAAGTTTACTGTAGTCCATCAAGTAGGTTGTAGAGGTCGTCGTGTACTGTTCGCTACGGTATGCTTTAATAGAATTTATTTTTAAGTATTAGCCTAAGCCTTTGGTCAGCTTCGGTTAGGCCGTAGAGATCGTGACCTGTATTGTGCTCAACTGTCAACTGATATCACCGAGTGATGAACCGAACGATCGTCCACTCATGCATGTACGAGGAACAGGCCAAAGCGTCTCTGCAACCTATTAATTTGGCGCAAATAATCATTTGCGTCAGTGAAGTAGAATATTCAAGCATATAATTATTACTCGATTTTAATTAATGTCATTTGCAATTGCAGTTGTAAACAGTAAATAAGTACGGCGATCAATGTACGTGTTTAGCGTAACCCTTCGCCCAGAGCGGACTTGGTTCGCTCGTGCACACGTGGACAGGGAGGTCACAGTCTATGTAGAGAGATGAGCCCTATCGTTGGCGTCCGCCGTTTTACTATTCGAGCTCTGCATCTGTAACGTTATCTTAACCTCGCCATAGATCTGCTCGGCTATCGCTCTAGGTTATTTTTATTTTATTCAGATTGCACGCGATCGTTTTATATATCAGCCTTCATTCCGTTCATTTATCACATGCTCCCATTCTAAATTCAAATTCAATACGTTCACCCGTTAAACGATGGCAAGGAGAAAAGTAGAACTATACCTTTATTGGGTTAACTAACATGATACGAGTATAGTCGAAACTGAAGGGGTATTTTATTAAGTGGCATTGGATGGGGGACCATTTTCGGTAAGTTTACAGCTTGTAAAGTGTTTAAAGTCATGTCGAAAAAAAAAGGAAAAAATACGCCCCATTCGCTGGATGATATTTAAGGTTAAGCGGACGCTCGTGCTAGAAAAGTGATGCGGGTAACGCAGTTGGGTCATTATTTGCCATCTGAGCATCAGCAAGCGGGCGATGAGAATCGAGGAATTACCCGGGGCCGCATCAAAGTTACGACTCTTCGATTTGCCCAGTCAGCAGCCGCGCCACCTCCGGCTTTTCCCAGGGATTTTCATATTCCATTGGCACTTGCCGTTTGAATTACAGCATTTATGGGCTAGACGATGAACGAAAAGTGGCAAAACTGAACGCTCCAAACGGCGTTCGATCGGCTTCCCGCCCATTAGCGCGCGCGGAAAGCGCGCAAAGGGCAAAGGGCTCGGGGGTGGTAAAAGCATCGGCCGCCCGAGCGACAATTAGACCTAAGGCAGCCGGGGGCAAAGAAAAAAAACGCTCGGCAGCTGGCCTCCTCCGAGGAGCGATATCCCCGGCAATCAACCGGTCGAGATCATATAGGCCGCTGGCGGCGGGCCGGAGGAGATTTGTCAACGGGCGATTTGTCGGCCGGGTTTTTGCGCCCGCGGAATCCGGCCGGCGAGCGCGCCGCCGCGCAAATAAAAAAAGAACGCCCCGGTGCACGAATTGGCGCTTTTTCGGCCGGCGCGCCGGATTCCCGCGTAATCGAGACACCCCCTCCCCTTCCCCATGGAAATCCGCGAAGGAGCGGGCAGTGGGCGCAGGCTCGGTCGGTAATTCACGGGCAGGCCTACGGCTGAGTCCTCGCGTGGCCGACGCCCTGGGAAAGAAGGGGCCGAGTCTTTGTTCGGCAATTTGGCCCCGGACGGCACCACAGGCCTGCAATCAAGCGGAACTTTCGACCTCGGGCCAGGTGATAGCGAGACCGCCGCCGCTTCTTAGCCCTTAATTGATCGCCGGCTGCTGTTGGAAGGCCCCCTGTTATTCAGAAACATTGTTTCTGCTATTACGCGCCAAGTTATTAATTAAACCAGTGCGCGAAGCCGGCCCTGCCCTCGCCAGCTCTTGTAATTAGAATCCACCTCGTTAAATGATCTCAAATACCTAGTGATATCCCGGCAAGCAAGTATCTGTTTACTTTGGAAATTAGTAAAACCATCCCAGTGCACCTCGGCAATTGGCCCGACTCGCGAATCCGTATATAACGATGGTTATACATTCGTAAAGTTTGATTATCAGTCAGATAAGCTAGAATAAAACATGGCGTAGTGCTCGGCTCGAAAAAAAAAGTGGGCTGTCGTACAGCTCGTGCGTCCAATAGATATAACCGAGCCCATAAGCGGCCGGCAAGTATTATACCGAACAAGTCGATCGAGGCCGCCGGGGAAAAAGCCTCCTCGGCCAATATCGGCCTCTGTCTCGGCCGTACCTTTTTGCCGAAAGCGCCGCAGCTGCAGCGCGCCCCGGAGAAATAATAAAAAAAACACGTAAATACGGCCGGGCGCGAGGAGACAGGATCGGCCCCGTGCACCCGAGGACGATTAATCAACCGGCCGACTAATCGAGCGCGGGCCCGTCAGCCTTGGCGACTGTTCCGCGGGCGAAACAGCCGGAATCCTCGAGTCGCGGGCGGCACGCGCCCACTCATTCGGACACTTCCGTGGGAAAAATGGTCGATCGGCCCGCGACTCGCGCATTTTTTTCTCCCGGGCGATGAGAAGCGGCCCGCCAGTCATTTTATGCCTTTTGGAGTCCTTGTTGCGCCGGGGTCCCGCGGTGTCGAAACCTCGGCGCGAAAGGGTTCGATTGCCCGGGTAATTGTAAAAATATTGACGAGGCGGGGCAGATTTGGCAATTAGAGCACTTGGTCGCGGTGCCGGCTCGCCGCGCGACTGTTTCGGCCTGGTGATTATACCTATGATTGTGCCTCGGTTTGCATGACGAATCAATGGCCGCGCGCAGTTCCGACCTGGCAATCAATGCTGCGATTTATTGACAGAAGGGTAACGGCCGTGAGATTCCCTTCAAATGAAAATTAAGCATTGATTTCAGCGGGAATTCATCTTTTATAAAATACAACGATGCACGATAAAACAAAATCAATTCAAAGCAATTCATGGTTGACCGAGTGTTACCATGTCGTTTAGATCCTTATACTATGTATTTATTCGCCTCGATGATTTTGCTTCATTAAAATCATCCCCGTTGATTGTTTCAATAACACCTATATGCGGCAAATGTTATAAAGCAGTAAATAGGAGTCGCTCTAAGATAATTGATAATATACCAAGTTTCGAACGACCTTTTATACCTTTTGCAGCACTATCGGCGTAATTACCTAGGAAGTCATATGTATGTGGGAACCTCGGTGGGAACTTTTTAGTCAACATCTCGAGAACATTTACCTGAAATAGTGAAGAGTCTTATTAGCTTACGTATTCAATAAACAATTTTCAGCTTCGACACAATGGCCTCCACAAAACGCTTGGCAACGTGGACACATATCCTTTCCAGGCTCTGCGGACACCAGATCGGCCGCGGCGCGAGTCCCGCCAGCATTCAATTTTTAATCTTAAAGACAATAATCTTAAACATAACATTAATCGCAGCGCCAGCCGCGATGTTCGGAGCAATGCACGGGGCGCTTTATTTACATATTGGTCCGTCGTGGCCTTGAGCTCAGCCGCTCGATCTACGCGGCCTCACCCCACTACCGCCGGCCATACGCGGCTTAGATTTATTTATATTTTATTTATAATTTATTATACAGTTTAATTTAAGCCTTATAACAAGCGCAATGTAATAATTTCGGCTAAATCGACAAAAACTGAATGTTTAGGAACATTAAAGAACATTAGACTGTACTTTCAGTAAAGCAAATAACCGTTTCTATTTTCACTGAAAATGTCACTGAATATTATTAATAAGCAAGACGTGCAAAAAGATTACTTGCGAATTATTCCCTTGATTACTTTTCAGGGCGAGCAGATCAAGTCAAAGAGACTTTGACACCAGAAGTCTTAGCGCCCTAAAGTGAAGCCTGAAATAAGATTGGTGCGAGAGAGGGTGCGAGGATGCCAGTCTGTCTGCGCCTCACAGTGCTTTTACAGGCGATCAACGTGGCTGGGTTCGACCTTAGGTCGAATTGTTGCAGCGATTTCTACTGTGCGGAGATTCACGGAGGCGGGTACAGCGTGGGAAAGTATCCACGGTTATAAAACTTGAATTTATTTATTTGTGACACGGCAAGTATATGATACTATTTATGTAACAAATTACTTTTATTTGTTATCCTTTGTTGTCACTTTGACATGAACAACTAGTTTTTTTATTTCTAAAAATTAACAATCGTTATGTTAATTAGATATAGTTTTCTGCACTTTTCTATCTGTATTTAAGTCTATGAGATAATAATAACACGAAGCCATTATAAGCAATATCAATCAATTATCATGTTACCCTGATTTATTTTGTTTTAGAAACTGAAAAAAAGTTGTTGCTCCGTAGGACTCGTTTTCTGTCTATTGAAGCTATAAAACAAAATTCATAGAGGAAGCAGAAGTATCGTATAAAGAAACTATAAAAATGTTTCACGCACTCGACAGAATGGGCCACTATTAAACGGAAAGTCGGATAGTCGTTAGATAATATATATGGTTAAATCTCGTGCAAACTCGTCCGTATAGACGAAATTACATATAGATATCGATAGAATAATCGTGCCTATATAGCCGTCTGACCGAGTGTCTGACATCTGGTTTTTCGCCATCTTTCAAGTCAACTTGTGAGGTATCAATTTCAAGCGAAAAGAGTTTTATCACCCAGTCAGTGTGAGCCAACATTGATTTCTAATTTTTACACGTTCTACTCTGCTAAAAGTAATTAGGAATAATTTTGAATTTACAAAAGGACTTTTTTCAAAGATATTCAAAAGGTATTATAGTTACAAAATGTATCTTTCCAAAATTGAAAAATTTTTATTTGTTGCTTTTCGGTACTTACCAATTTCAAATATTTAGAACTTTAATATGAAATATAGATTGTGTATTTTTAAATTTTAGGAGCACCCAGTTTTTATCTACAATTTTTGAAAATGTTCGCCTCTTTAGTAACTGGTGCATTTTAATATACTATACTTAATAACTCAATACCTGTTTAAGTATACAAATAGAAGTATCAAAGTTTTGAAATTTTTAAATATGTTTTACCTTCGAGAATATAGAATAGAATTACTAATTTTACCTTAATTTCAAAGTATTTTCAAAAACATGGAAAGCAATAGAAAGCAAAAGTTTATAAATGAAAGCTGTGCAAATCAAAAGTTTGTATTTAATTCTTTGTTTTAATACAAATGCTTGAGATTATAGCACACCATTTTTTCGAGCAATTCAAGACCTTCAAGGCGAAAAATGTTTATATTTATGCAAATATTAATCTAAAATAATAATTCGCAGAATCGGCTTAATTGATATCTATATATATATAACGATGAACACGTACGCTCCAAGGTTGAAAAATAATCCTTTAAGAATAAAAGACAAACGGCGCAACGCACAGTATAGTAGACTTTGATGGGATGATTTCCCCCTCGATTTCCCCTTTATGCTATGTTTACTCATTACAGTTTTGTAAATCTCTCTGGGCCGTTGAAAGCAGCACGCTTTACTGGTCAGATATACGTGAGCGGCATGGCAAGGAAAAGAGCATCAAAGAGAGACCAATCAACTCGGAGAAAAGCAGGCGCGCCGAAGGGAAAAAGTCAAAGTGCCGGGGCCCCCTTAAGCCGGGCGCGACCGAGTTAATTCCGGCCTAATCACGAGAGCCATTGCGCGGCCGTTGCACTGGCTGTGTCCCAGGCCTCGCCGGCATCGGAATTATGCTCGCGGCTGCAACGCGCGCCGGCAAGACCCGGTGGAAAAGAGTTAGGCCGGGCGTTAACCGATGCGCCCTGTGTGGCCAGCCGAGCGCGGGAGCGGAAATAACGGCCGCGCGGTGTAGGGCGAGCCAGCCCAGCCCACCTGATAAACTCACCTTTGTAGCGCGCCCGGGCATAGACGAGCGGGCTATAAAGTTGGCCGGCGGCATTATACCTGTTGGGGCGCGGCCCCCTTTATCGATCAGCCGCGCGAATTCGGGGCCCCCCGGGTTTATAAGAGGCTGCTATTTGGCGGGAGCCGATCGGCCCGCGGCGCGGCTCCTCCGCGATGCGAGTCACTCGCGGGCGTGCGCCTCGGCCGCGGGCGAAAACTTACCGCGCGCTTAACAATTCCGAGGAGGATTATCCGGGGGCGCGGCGCTTGCTTTTCGAGTTAAAATTTCGAGAGCCCGCCTAACGCCTTGGGCAAACGGCAGAGGCCGCGGCAATCGACTCGGAGCCGGCGGCCGCCCCCCTCTCCAAATATAATAAATCCCGCCTCGTCTGATTGCCGGGGCGTGGAGCGTCCCGGAGTGTGTATTCCGCTGGCTCCTCCTTTTTCGGGGGAGTCCTCGCGGATAAAGTTTGGCGGCGTCGATCGGCCCGACGAGTCGCTCCGTCACTTGGCGGTTTCGTGTTTGACCTGCCCGGGGGAGACTTCGCTTCCACTTTTTTTTTTTTTTTTTATCCGGTCCTTCGGAACTGCTCAGCCGATTAAAGCCTCGGATTTATCAGTCGCTTTGGGCTTTAAACCTCGTTCGGCCGCGGGAGTTGGCGGCATAAGAGGCTTTAAAAACGCCCGGCAATCAAATTGGCCCCGAGTTCCGGCAGTCGGCCGCGGGAGCGATGATGTCAGCTTTCCAAATTATGTCTCAGACTTTTATCTGCTGAGCAGTACCTTCCTACCCATTCTCAGTTCCTTGAGAATAACTCTCCCCCTTTTTTTTTTGTAACGAACGACCTCCTAGATAAATGTGAGTAAAATTAGAATATCGTACCCACGCCTTTTGCGTAAATTATATTTTATTCCCTCGTTACCTCTCTACCACTTTAATCTTTCTACTTAAATGTGTAATATAACCTACATAATTTTTAAAGAGCGTCACGATATGAAACTGTTAACATAACTATGGGTCGCACTTTGGAATCTAGAGAATTTCATTATTCTCCTTCACGCTATCTAGATTGTGTAACAAAATAATACAGCTTTTAATCAACTCTCGATATCAGACTTACCTTTAACTTTATAATTCCACGAGACCTCATGTAAAAGCTTTTAAAAGCTGTTGGGTCTTTTATTATACGATTTATCTGTCGTTATCAATATTATAAATACATCGGGAAATTTATTGTAAAGCTCTTTAAAATATGTTTGCTTCTACCAAGCTTCTTCATTTGTCCTTCTTTTAAAGGATCTCCCCTCGATTCCACAATTTTTACATCCAGGGGAATTAGCTTAAAAGCAGGATGATACGAGTATCCATAAATCTACCAAGTTTTACAGTAGCATTAAATAAAATATTATATTTCTTTTCAAAAATAAAATTCTGATCTTTTCGCTTTTCTTTTCAGCGGTTATCTTCATTTTCAGTTTCATCCTTACAGGCATTCTCATAATTGAAAAACGCACAGTACTCTTAAATATATAGAATATTATTAAAGAGATTACCCGATAAGATAAAAATTTTTCAGAAGGAGTTTGCGCTTCAGTCTTATATATTTCATTCCGCCAATATAAAAATCAAATACAGTTCTCGAAAAATTGTGGAAGCATGAAAGTTTTCTCGTAAAATTGCGAAAATTCAAAGCTGCTGGGTAAGTTTATAAGAAAATGTCTCGTGGGAAAAACTCACCCGAAAATAATATCAAACCTCGAGAAATGGTTGCTCTAAAGAACTTTTTCATGCTTCCTCGTATAATGTTTATCATACGGAGTTCATGGACTTGCAAAACCAAGAAGCTTGCAAATTTTGAGAAGTTGCGACTCTAAAGTTTTACTTGGATAAGCAAGTCTTTTTTCAAATTGTTAACATGTTTAAATCTTAATCTGGAATCGTAATTTCTAATGTAAAAATATATATTTTAGTCGGCCACTATATATCCTCTTTTTACTATAAATTAAATTAAATTTATTTGTCAATTTATGTATAAATGGTAGTAAAAACTGATGACGACTTTTTACCTATATTATCTAAGATCAAGTATACTCTTCATACTCAAAAGTTATATAAAGTTATAGAATTCTATTAACACTTGTTCGTAAAATCTCGTGCATAAACTTGAATGCGCAAGTGTAGATACTCTGATCCGAATGCTGTGCTACTAATTAATTTTTTATACTGTGTGGTTTTAATACTATGTGAATCTGGGTTGACGTATACACTCATTCGGAAATTCATGGTCTGTTATTTTTCTACAACTTGACTTATAAATTGCCCAAAATGACAATTTATAATGCCTTACCTACGAAATATATTTACACACAAGAATAAAACAAATTAACTTATTTTGTATTTAATCCACAGCGATTGACGTGGCACAACCTAATGGTTGTGTAATATAATAATTTATAACATCATGCGATGGGACACTACATTGATTAAATTACCAAGATTAGATCATTAAGATTGAAAATTATATTATTAATTATAAATTATATTTAGCAATAGAAGAATGTATAATGAATATCGTTTATTAATTTCGAGATAACATGTAAGTAATAGAAGATTTTCTGTCGGTAGAGTACTTTTCCATATTATTTGCTTTTTATTCATGCAATTATTTTATCACTTGAGTTGACAAAAGCATTTTTTTATCTTAAGTATTAGTTTACATTCTTAAAAAGTAGAATAACGGTCACGTTTGAAGTAGTTTATCACGTTTATAAATATAAATAATCCTAAATCCAATGTTCTGCTTAAAATATGTGCATCTATGCAGTGCTTTAGATTAATAAGGTGTTTATAGGCTAATAAGCTTCTTCCTAAATTAATATATCTTTCAAAATATGCCTGGCTATTTCGTCCTTGCATACATCTGCATTATAAGGTGAGAATATGTTTAAGGCTTAATTAAAAGTGCTTGGCCGTCGCATTTTTGATTATTAATAGGATGTCAATAACAGCCTCGATATCGACAGATCAAAGTCAAGGAGTTTGTTTAGGTGAAAAAGAGGAAAAATCTATCTTGTACACAGCTGCAGAGTCCGGCGAAGCTCATCGTGCGAATCCTCGGCAGAGCCTCGAGGATGAGGCTCGAAAAGCTGCTCAATATACAACTGCACAGGTTATAACGAGAAAGTTATCTCCAACTGCGGGGCTCGCACGCGCACCGTGGAATCTCAGGGAAATCAAAAGCCGACGTTCCATCGGTTTCGATTCGGCTGCGGGGCATCGCGCCGACGCGAGCCGATAAATATTAACGCGGCCCGGCGGCCACGCCTTCCTCCGTATCGGTCATTCGCGGCGCGTCGGAGCGCCGTATTATACGCGCGCGCACCTTTTTTTTTTTGTCCCGCGCGACGCAGCTTTACGCGCCGCTGTAAAAAAAAAAGAAGGGGAGAAGCCGCTTGTAATCCTCGCGGGCGGCGCGCGACGAGCCCGAGTTGATGTCGCCCTGTCCCGGCGAAATTCGCGCCTTAACGCCTTCTCCGCGGGCGCGTATGATTTTTAAAGGGATCCGCCCGCGCCTTATCTCCCCCCACCCCCCGCCTTTTACGCGGCGTCGCGCGGGGCCGCTTCCAAGCTCCCGCGGCGGTGCTTTTGTAGGCGGGCGGCCGGTTTTCCCGGCCGCGCCCTCGTCGAGATTAATGATTTGAGTTAAGCCCCAGAAGGCGCGCGAGTGTCGCCGGCCCTCGCGCGCGATCATCGCTTTTTATTACGTCGTATAATGGCCGCCTCGCTTTCTTTCAAAAATTTCACCTCGCGCGCGTGGCGCTATTGTTTTTCTTTTTTTTTTTCTCGAGGGCTTTGCTCGAGTACTCTCGGCCTGGCCTGCCCGAGCTTTCGCCCGCCAAAACGTGTAATCGCCCGGTATAAAAGATGTTTTGTGTCCCAGGCGCTGGTATATAATCTACCGCGACAAAGGTTGTGCCGTTTGCAAACGAGGGCCAGTGGCTTGCGTGCGCTCGCGCTCGTCGCCGCGTTAATAATTACATTGGCCGCGCGCAATTTTGTATTTTTTTTATTATTTCTGCACGCACTTACACGCGCTTTCCATTGGGCTAGGCATCGAGCTCGGTGCGCGAAACACATAACCTCATAACGCCCGAGCTTTCGTCGGCCGTGCGGCAATTGGGCCATTCTTCTCCGCGGCTATTTGCAAGCCCCGCGGCCGCGGTCGCGCACACGGGTCTTATAAACAATGGATCCGGCAAGTGGTTGCGGCAATAGAAAGAGCGGACGCAAGGTACACGTGTACATCTCGGGCGGGGAGCCCGGCAGGAAAGCTCGCGCGATAAGTCGCGGAGGCAGCGAAAGCATTCACTCGGCGCGTCGATTTTATAATTCACGCCGCGGAGTCGGGAGTCGCGCCGCCGCGCGGAAAACAAGCGGCGGCCCCCGCGCGTGGGGGGGGAAAGGGCGAGGAATAGGAGGCCGCGAAGGGCGTGGGAGGCGCGGAGGTGGAAGAGGAGCCGAGGAGGAGCAAAAGGAAGCCGGCCGGGGGAAGAACAAGGGGACGGGAGAAGGAGACGATAAAGAACAAAGGTGGACTATTCCTCGGAATGCGAGATAGGTGTTTGGTTTATAGCCGCGGCGTGAGTGGAATTCACTCCTCGTCCTCCCCGGCTCGGAGATTGGCGCGGGTCCACGGGCGCGCGCGTGTGTAGGTATACGCCCGGCGACGCGGGGCAGATAGTCCCCGGGCCCCGGGATCCTTTTTCCCCTCGGCCCGCTAATTGCGCGGCCGTTATATTTGGGCGCGGGCGCGTCCCCGGCGCTATCGAGCGGCGTCGGGGCCGCCGGGGGGGGGGAGAGAAAAAAATCAGAATCGCATTTACGTTATGGCGGAGTTTTATTGTCGCGCGCGCAGGTGCCCTGGGCGGCCCCGAGCGAACTTTAAACTCGGCCGGCTGCCGGATTGCTTGATGGCCTGCAGCGCGAGAAAAATGCCGGGGATAAATTTTGCGAGGCAGCGCCCGATCGCGGGGAGATCTGACCTCCTGCACTTTTTCTTCGATGAACCATTAAGATTTTTTATCACCTACATCGATGATATATATACATATATATATATAAGACCGGCTGAAATTTTCCGCCCGTTTGACTTTCCTCTTTTACAAAGAACAGCCGCGGGCGCGCAGGCTTTCCGCTAAATTTATACATTCACAATCTTCCTGCCCTCTATCTCTGTAATAGTAATCTTATTAGGGTGGATTCGCGCTATTAGACTTTGTGTACTCTTGAAAATTGCGTTAAAAACACGCAGCTCTCCAACTACGGATTATTAAAACTGTAAATTTTAAATGTATTAGGTGCGCTTCTTGTTCAGTATAACATAATTAATTATTGCTTTTATATTAACCGGACAGTGTATGCATTAAAAAAAGTTGGACGTTAATTCATTTCGCAGAGAGATAAATCCGTTTCATTTAGAAAATGCCGAGGAAGAAATAAAAGATCACCTCCTAAACACAAATTGAAAGCCACTTTGGAGGCCACAGTAAATATCGCCAGTTGAGCCCAAGTGCAGTGCAATTAAACGTCCGCCGAGTAATCTCTCAATTGCCGGTTCACTTAAACTAATTTCAGCTGCAACTTCCGTCGCAGCCACGCCACCTTAGAATAATCAAACACTCTGCTTTTTTCCTTTCATACACTGCCGCGTCTAATGAAATTGGCGGGGCGCGCGGGCGCCGTGCGAGCGATCGCATCGGATCGGCATCATCGCCTCGGGCATCGGGCCCCGATGGGCAGGGCAATCACGTCCGCGGCGGTCAAACAATGACGACCGAGTGAGACGACGGGCAAGAAGCCCGCGGGGAGTGTCTGGCGCGCCGCGGGACCGGAAGCGCCCGCCCGACGTACGTATACACACACTCTTTTGTTGCCGGGCCGCGCCTTCGATTGGCATTTCGTTCGAGTCCGCCCCCCACCCCACCCCGTGGCTTCTCACGCCCGGGGTTCCGGGCGCGCACCGCCCAAGATCAAAGGGCCGCTCCTGTTTCCCGCTTTGGCGCTTTATTTGCTCGGACGCCCACTCGGCCGAGGAATCGCCCATAGGTGCAACTGGATTCCCGGCGAATCGTACCCCTCGATTTCGGGCTTTGCCGCCGGTGGAGAGCGCTTTGCGCGCGGCCGTCTGACAGGGCGCGACCGGTTCTACTTGGGCCGCTGAGAGAAACTGCTAGTAGCAATCCCGGGCATAGGCTCTAACGCCGCCATTGGAACTTTGCCTTCGCGTCAGTCGTATAAATTCCCGGGGGCTTTCTCGGGGGATTTCAGTTTGCACTTTTTCTTCGGTACACTTGGACTATTAGAGTGTGCATTGGTGTAAAGTTAATGCCCTTTAATTGGACGGTTATAGCTTCCTAATTTCCGAGCAGAAAATGTCGTGGGTTTTGGTGAATTTATACCAGAGGTATCCCAAATCGTCAAATATACTAGCCAACCACGAATGGCATCGGTACAAGTTCCCTAAAATATCGTTAATAACATGTCTGCGGTGCGCATACTTCATATATTGCATGCAGATAATTAAACATTAAATGAACAATTACTTAAAATATCGCGATAGCGACATGGCGGTTATAAAAAATGAAAAAGAGATAAAACAAGAAAACACTAACGCATCAACTTGACGTTCCTTTTTTCTCTCGTGCATACACGAATCATGAATTTATGAGTATATATTTGATATTATATTCCGGGATACGGCACAATGTTTAACAATGCACGCAATAAAATTTTAATTTAGAGTTTGCGAGGAGGGGCCGCCCCGGCAGAGCGCGCCAGGAGCGCGGAGGGCCCATCGGAAGGGAAGGCTCGCACTGCACCGGAGACACGCCTATCTCGGGAAGGATAGGCACCGCGTCACAAAGCGGCGAGCCCGACGGGTGGCCGACGAGTGGGGTTTTTTTTTTGCGAGGGATCGGGCCAATTTCCGGCCCAGCGTGCATTCGATCTCTGAATTTTTGTTAGGCCGGCACGCGCTCGTGAGTGGATTTCCCGCAGAGAGCAGGTGAACTGTATAGGGCGCAGGGCCGGGAGGTCCTCGCGGCGCGCCGTTTAAGCATGCAGAGCCGAGTAATGAGGGGACCTGGAGGGGGCCGGCCCCTTCGCGTTTAATCACGGCCACTCGGCGAGTAATTGAATCACTTGGCGATGTCAGGGCCGGTAATTCGGCCCCGCGGAAGCGCTAGGCGAAGTCCCGCGCGGCCATTGTTTGACCGGCAATAATGGCCGCGGGAAAGAAAGGCGCGGGGAATCATCATCCGCGCCTCGGAGGTGCGCGCGTCGGCTCGGTCGCCTCCTCCCCCGCCCCCCGTGGCCGAACAATTGGATTGTCTCGAAGATGCCGAGATAGTTGGCCGACATGCTCCCGGGGGCCGATAATGGACCAGGGGCGCACTCCGCCCCGGCGAGCCGCCAGTATGTAAATTAAATAAGCCCGCGCGCACTGGAAGCCCCTTCCGGGCGAAAGCGTCGGCCCGCTTTGCCCGGGCGCGCGCCCTCGCACACGTGTACTTGCCCCCGGCCGAGGGCAAAGCGGCTCCGCTGCTTTGTAACGATCTCGGCTTCTCTCATCCGCTTGCCTTCATTGATTCCTAACGGTGCCTTTGGCATAAGGCAGCGCGGCAATTTCCACTACCCCGTCGTCCCCGAATTCCCGTTGATGCTCGTCGTCGGCTCGTCAAACGGTCACGTCCTACCCTTTGCTTCGTCGTTTGCGCGATCTGTAAGTGACGGAGGCCGCGCGATCGATCTTCCATCGGCGGAGCGTCTCCTCACGAAATTGTAGAGGCTTCTTTTTCCCCGGTGCGCGGGATGAAGCCTCAAAGCCCGTTAAATCTAACTAATCTCGGCCGCAAAAATCTATCAATCGATCCGCGGGCCCGGGGAAACACTCGGAGGGAGTAACCTCCCAGGCGAAGGGGGGTGGGCAACTAGGCCATCTCATTAAAGTTCCCGCGGACGGCGGGTCGACCGTGCGATTTTTCCAGGCCCGCGCGCCACCTCGACTTCCGATTTTTCCCGGTGATTCCCGGTCCTCGAGGCGCGCGGATCAGCCCGGGCGCCCAGTTATCGCCCGGGCACTTCATTATCGCGCGATAACAACGTCCCGGATTCGCAAATGACGTCTTAGCCCCGGCGCCGGGAACTGCGCCGGGGAGACGGGCCGGCCGTCCCCTTTAGATTGCGCGGGGACATTTCGCCCCGGATTAAACTCACGGGGCAACACTTGTTCAGCGGCCAGGGGAAAAGAGCCGAGGAGATCGCGAGCAATTACCGGGATGGATCCCTGCCGTTGCCTCGCTGCTACGGAGCCCGGCAAATTATTTTTAAACGCTCGCGCAGCCGACTCCCCTCCCCCGATTGTTTTTACACGGTTATCCCGGTACAAAAAAAAAAGGGAGATCGGCGTCCTTCCCCTCGCCCGTGAAATTTAATTGCCCAACGATTACCGGATTATTGCGGTCAATTTACAGGGCGAGTAACGCCCTATAAAAAACGTTACACCTCGGCCGCCACGTAATCGATCGATCCAACTGTATAGCCCTTAGCACTCGATCCAGGCAGATGACCGGGGGATTCGCGGCGAAGGAGCGAAAAAAAAAAAAGGAAAACAATTGGGCCGTTAGCACGCGGCGCACCAAATTGTCGTGGGAGGCGGGATCGATCGTTTAACCTCCGCCTCGGAAAAGAGAATAGAGCCGTAAGCTCAGCGGCACTCGCCGCGAGGAAAGAGTCAAAACTCGACGGGCGTTTTTGTCGGCTCCGGGGACAAAGTTCATCGGGCTTTCAATGCTAATCGAGCAAAAGCACAGCCGCGGCTTTTCATCTCTTCTTCGTCCGCACTTTTCAGGCGGATCCCTCGGAGCGTCCGATGGGCCCGGCTCGCACTCGCGGGACACGCCGGCAAAGGTGCTCGCGGCGGGTACTTCCGAGGCGCGCCTAATGACGTCGGCGGGCTTATTACGCCCCGGAGGCCTCGGCGCTATTAGACGGCCCTCCCATCAGTCTTGCACCTGTCCCCCCGGCGCGGGTGAAAAAGCCGGGGAGGCGGCCCCGCGGGCCATTTGCCCGGGCGATCGCCGGCGCCCCGGGCTTCAATGCTCCTCGTTTGTCCACGTCCGCGCTACTACCCACAGGCATCTGGATAATTTCTTCCGCCTCGATCCGCGCTATTTGCGGCCGCTTCCCCGGGCTCGGGGGCCCTCTCCGCTCCTTTCTCGCCCGGCCCTCCGCTGCGCGCGCGTGTGTCTGTGCCCGCCCGACCCTTTTTTTCTTTTTCGCCGGGATCCTCGACTTTACGTTCCGCCGCCGCTGCTCCACATTCTCCGGCGCAGGCGGCACGCCGGGCCTTATACAGCCTTTCGATAAATGCCCGATTAATCCCCGGCCCCTCGACTGCTTCTTTTCCCTCCTCGGCGCTCGCTCCTTTTTTTTTCCCCCCCGAATTTATCCTGATTTTAGAGAATCAAAAGTGATGGATCCTCGATTATGTTGCGTCCGCGCCGCGGCTACCTGCTAAACGACCTCCCGCTCTCTCCCGTCCCCTGCTTCGTCTCGTTCGTTCGAGATAAACACGTTTTCAAAAGTCACTTTTGTTACCTGCAACATCTACGATCGTTTGATCAAACTTTCTGCTTTAAGCAATCGCACTTGCAAAATCGTTTAACGCAAGGTCATGACGACAGCATTTTTACTTGTATGTACAATGCTTCAGATTATGCAAAGATACCGAACAAATCAGTGATAAGACAGTGTATTTAAAATTTTACACAATTCACTTTGTTTATAGTATTATTTTACAAAAAAAAAACCCAAGTCAAATAATTAGGAATTATACTTATTTCCTTATTATCCAGAACGCGTATCGATTTAATCTTTTAGTAGGTTATTTCAATATAATTCGTAATAAATACCATTGTAGTCTTGCAAGAAAGAAAGTTATTATTCATAAATATTCATTAATAGATACATTTGACTTATCATTGTAAAACATTTGTTTTCCTGTAATTATAAGCTATTCAAAGTAAACTCGAAATATAATTATCTTCTGTAAATATAATACGTTTACCATAAGTACTCTAGAATAGTTTTATTTTATTTTATTAACATTAGGTCTTTATAAGTTTATAGTATTATAGAAAGTAATTTAAAAAATGCTACATTCTAATTTATTGGTATTTTTCTTAAATATATTTATCGCTCTTTGGTTCAAAGTGGGTAAGTACATTTTTTTTTCAATGCAAGACTGCATATAACCTCGCGTATTGCTTATGTATTCTGAATCTTGATTCACTTCCAAGAAAAACGCTGATTTTTCATGTTGCTATAATACTTTCACAAGGAATCGTCGAGGGAATAATCGGCGGGCATGATGCTATCAGGGGACAATTTAAGTATCAGTTATCGCTCCAGAATGCTAACGTTCACGTGTGTGGCGCTAGCATCATCGGGTTGCAACACGCCTTAACAGCTGCTCACTGTCTCATTGATGGTGACTTGGAATTCAAACAAATCGATTGGTGGATCGTCGGAGGAGTAATTGATATCAATGAGGAAGGTCGTTACCGTATCGAGATACCCGTAGAAAAGCTTTACGTTCCGTCAGAATTCATGCACATCGATTTCGCATCATCTAATGGTCGATCAACTGCAGATATTGCTGTATTGAAGGTAATTTAAGCATGCGGTTATTAAAAATGTCAATTGTCTCAATAATAATTCAAGTATTTATTTTTGTTGCAGATCTTATAAGTTTTATTTAAACTAATATATTAATCCACAGTTAAAAAACAGATTAAAATTGAACGATGGATTAAGTATATTAAATTTACCACAAATGTTCAGCAATTCTTTACTCGAGAATAGCGAGCCAATGATTTCAGGGTTCGGTTTGAATGATTTACAAAAGTTAAAAGATCAAAGTGGACGATGGTCATTAAAACCGTGTAGCACGTGCACAAAAATGAAATTTGGTGGAACGCGCATCATTCCTAATAGCAGATGTCAACTGATGTATCCTAACCCTATACGTTACCATCACATTTGCGCTCGATTGAATCAACAGTCACTAAATCCCGAAGGAGTTTGTCAGGTGAGTAGAAATGACGTTTAACTTTGAATTGGGCAGACTCATTTTTCTCTAAATATCATTGACCGCTTTACTCGTGTTATAATTTCACTATTAATCTGATTAACGTGTAAGACTTGCGAAATTCTATGCATTTATATTAAAAATTGCGCCTTTTCATTTTTCATGCAAAACCAAAAAGCAAGTCAAGGCACAATGTTTGAATTGCAAATTACCGCGCTTACTTGAAAAATTTAACTCAAAGTAAAAATTAATGAGGGAAATGGAAAATCTTATTTCATAATCCGAGACCCGGTAAATTACATTTCAATAAAATTTATACAGGAATGTGGTAGAATATTTACATTCCAGAAGTAGAAAAATTTATTAACTCGAAGCACGTAATAAGAATCTTAAATCTCTTAATGCAATCACGTTACATTTTAATTTACCAGGTTGTACATTGTAACGTTGTAATGCAAAACAATAATAAATTTGTAGGGCGACAGCGGGGGTCCACTGGTACTAAATGGAGACACTATCATAGGAGTGTTATCTAGTTCACCCATAAATTGCGATGAAAAACTAAAGGCTGCTGTTTACACAAAAGTTGACTTTTATTTGCCGTTCGTTAACCTGGCTCTGGAGGATAAGAGAATTCCCGAAATTCGCACTGCAACCTACAGTATTAATAGAAATAGACGATTCTTGGAAGAGATTTAATCTACTTGAGAGAATCAAGAGAATGGCGGAGAATATTATAAATATTTATGACACACGATTGAATTGCAAAATAGCAAGACTTAAAGCAATTGTGATTATAAGTACGAAGGAGGCTAGAATAGGAATAAAATGTACATAGTCTGAATATGCTTTTAATATACACAATGTCGAGTTTTGTTTGAATATCCGCACCGAGGCCGAGGACGCGGGGATGACTTCCGGGCGAGATTTGGGATCGTTAGGAGAGAAAGCCGGGGACGAATCGATCCCCGGCGAATCCGCGCGGAGAAAGAGAGAGCGCGGGACCTGCGGCGGCTCCGTCTTTTAAGCGGCACGCTCCAAGGGGTTAACAAAAAAGGCACCTAACACCGGCCGTAAAATAAATCTCGGAGGCGGCCGACCCCCCAAGATTCCCATGGGCCCGCGGCATCGTAGATCGGCATAAACAGCGCAGCGATCGGCCGCGCTGAGCTCGCGCGCGCCGGCCAATCGAATAAATCGGATAATCGGGCGGCGCGCCGGCTCCGGGGCGCTCGGGCGCGTTAATCGCCCCCCGGCCCCTCTTTATCCGGGCGTGTTCCCCCCGCGCGGCTCCTCCGCCCGGGCGCACAAAGCCGCCGAGGGGCTTACATTATCGGTGATAGCGCGCTATTCCTCAGAGGTGTCAGGCCGCGACTCCTCTTCCCTTTTAAGGCGGCCCCTTGTCCTCGGCGGCCGCGCGCCCGGGGGACCGGGAGGGATATCACCGACTCGTCCCCCGTCCGAAGAAGGAGGCGCGCGGGAATCTCGCGGGCGAAATATGTCCGGCCCGCGCTTAGGTAGATTACGCGGCCGGGCGTACAGGGGCCGGCCGCCTCGCCCGCCGCGCTCTTCATGTTTTATTCAGGAGCGCCGCGAGAGGGAGCGAGAGGGCGAGGGGCCCGCCCTGGAAATTATTGCCCGCCGCGGCCCTCGGACGCGGCCATCGGGGGAGAGAGATGACGCGCCCGCTTACGTGTGCTCCGCGTGCTTTTGCGCGCATTAGCGGGGACCCCTATCGAATTAATGCACCGGACTCCCCCCCCCCCCCCGCCCTACCCGTGGCTTTATCTCCTATACGCGGATTAATGCGCGCGGGGACGGGCGGAGGGCCGCCGTCGACGGCCCGGGAGCGGACTCGCCGCGCGCCACCGGCTACCGGCGCCTTTTTTTACGGCCCCGGCGGACGCGTGCGCGCCGAGGACGAAAGTGCCTCTTGACCGCCCGAGTTATGTAGACCTTTTAAACGTTACGATATATTGTCGGTCTTACAGCCGCCGCCGCCTTGTCTCAATATTCCAACTTTCTTTATTTTATACGCCCCGTGAATTCCCGAGTATCGCTTTATTATCCGCTTTATTCGATTGATATGGCGCAAAATAACGCTTTGGTACCTTTCCAACTATACCCGAATCAACCAATATTCTCGCCAATATTTACGCTATTGATTTTTCGATACGGCCAATTTGTTTGATCCTGTTATTAAAATGTTTTGAGTCATACGCGATTGCAAATGTTCGTAAATCAAATGCGGGATTTTCGTAGCTGGCCCAGTTTTATGCTCTAGTATCTTTTCTGTATAAAACGTGATATTTGTATTGTTATACAAATGACGTTTCAACAAATTTATCGCATTCGAGGAACAAGTCCCAAATCAGCTACCTCAAATAAGCCGAATGCTGAAAAGCAATTACTGCACGGTGATTTAAGGTACGACTTGCCAATTATTGTAGTAAATGCTGGCCGCTGCAATCAAAATTCTCGTGAAAGCGGACCCGCGAAACAGTTAGCAAATCAGAGATGCGCTCGCGTACATTATCATCCTGTTATTAGTTAAATGCCGAATGACGTTGTAACAGAATGCGAGTTAAATAGAGAATGGACGAGTGGATGAAGCAGAGAATGTGGTAAGGTAAGCAGTAGTTGCATATATACTACAGAATCAACCGCGGGAGATGAATAAGTCGCTGAATAATGCAGTTGCCCTTAAATGATTTGTGGAGTCTTGAGAGGGTTTATTAAAATCCATAGTAGCTGTTTGGTTTTGAATGAACTAAAACAGAACAATTCTTTATTGATAATTTCAGTTCAATTTTTTAATGAAATTAGATGATATATTAAAATGTTCGATATCGTTTGAAATAAAACAAGTTCAAACAAACACATACCCACGTTTTGTTTTTTTTTCTGATGAAAATCGATTGTATTACACCGAGTTTTAGTTTAAATATATTCAGTTCTATTTTCTTCAAATTCTATTATGTATATAAAAAATAATTCTTGGATTAAAATTAAACTAAATATTCACTCAGCCTTCTCTATAAATAATATGAATTAAATGTGCTTCTCTATCTGAGACATCGACAAAAAACGTATTAATTGATTTATATAATAGATACAATATTCAAGTATTCATATATTTTAGACACATGTCAGGCTTGATATATAAAGATTTCTTTTATCTTATGAATATTGCCCGATTCACAATAAACAAACACTGCTAGAATATTAAATTAAATATTACTTTTTTCTTCCCTAAATCAGCTCGCATTAATTTATTTTAAATGATATAAATATCGCTAAAGTGATATAAATTGAAAATGTCAAAATGAAGTATATCTGAAATATAATGGGTACAATTTTGACTAGTTGAGAAAATATTTATACACGTTGTATTCCACGACTTCATTTGATCAATGTACGCCGCATGAACGTGACATGTCATTTCCGGAGCTTTTATCGGAAATTGTTATTTAGGAAACGGGACAAAAGATACATGAAATGGCCGCAGATTCCAACGATATGAGTTAGTTATCTTTGTTCTTTTCTCCCTATAACTTGTCAGCATACTCGGGTACAAAACCAACGTAATCTTCAGTTTCAGTTTTAGCTCACACGGGAGGTTCTATACGTGTGCTAGCCGTTCCCGGCGAGACAGCCATGAGATATTCCTTTGCGACTTATCGAGGTCCAGATACGGAGCAGAGCACAGTCAGGTGTTGAGGACCGTCAATGGCACGAGCAAGCCGTTGAGCGAACCCGTGGTCGCTCGGCACCGAGACGAAGGGTCGAGGAGAATGGTACGGGGAAAATGGCAACATAGGGCGATGACCGTCGGAAAGTTCCTTCCTGTGCCACCCTGTCCTGTGGAGTAGAAGGGAACGCGAGGAAGTTTAAAGCATGGCGACTTGCGGCATGAAAGCCTTTATCTGAGACACCCAGTGAAGGTAAATGCTCAGTGCATTAGAAACATTGATAAAATGTATTAAAATATTGATTTAAATTTCAAGGACTTCAATTACTTACTGCTTTTCCTAAACTTGTGTTGGCTTTTGCAGAATCATTTCCGCCGTATGCTTTGAACAGGAACTTGCAAAGTCAGTGATATATTTTCTTATGAATCTACTATTTCTTAGTCACATCTTAAATAAATTTATATAAGAAAGTACATAAGATAGTTAATACAGCATGACAGCACATGATCTATATTTGCATAGTACGTAAAAAGAGGTGTATGCGGTGTATATTTTGCACTGATTTCTATCATCTGATTCTCTATGTTTATGTTCTATGCATATTTACATATACTAATTCCGTTATTAGCACATATGTATTTATATGTACATATATGCATATATATATTTTTTAAGTAAGAGACCTCTGTAAAAACTAGGGAAATAGCTAGTTGAACTCGCTAATTCTCTAACAATCAGCTTTGTAAGTTACTGGTGTTCATTGCATCTATATACTTATTTACTTAAAGGCTACAACAATATCTCAGTGTCAAGACAAGCCAGTCGCCAACGATATCAGGTTGACCTAATATGAAAGGACGTTTACTTTGTAGTTCATGGGAAAAAATACCAATAATAATAGTAGATTATAAGAAATAAATTTCGCTTTGAATAAGTACACAAAGTTCAGATTTTCTTTCCATTGGTCATAAAAATTACAGTATATAAAGCTCATAGTCTAGTTTCATATTGTTTTTGGTTTCATAACTATAATTCAAATACAAGCATATATCATCTGCGATTATACTGCTCACCACATATTATCTGTAAATGAACGAATTGTATTCTGTAATCTATATCTATTGTTATTTTCAAAAGTCGCTAAAAATTTATTATGTTTCCTACCGGTATTTATATAATATATATATATTACATACAATATAGAATAATATAATATATTTAATAATTATTCAACTTTAAGGCAATAGTCAGAAAATGTCTATTGACTATGTCTTTTGTTGAACAATAGAGGAGTACATTATTAACAAGAAATGCTCGTTATGTCTACTTCGATAGGTACTATCAGGCAAACTCATATGATATTGTAAGATATCCTAAAATGCGGAAACGTATGTTTATTTGATAAATGATTTATTCTTATATTACCTTTCATTTGGCAAGTGCGAACTTACCATTTTGACTATTGCTTTTTTTCTACCACCAACATTTTTAAAATTAACTACAATGCACCTATTGAAGAATAATTTTATTTTAGTTTGAGATCAATGAACATAGGAAGGATTATGCTTGTAATACCTGCTTAGGTAGCTGTGGCTCAGTGCTTAGAGTCACAGTCGAGAGGGAATTCGCGGCGCTTTGTGAAGATGAGCTGCAGACCCTCTCGCAACAGTGCTATTGTGCCTCATACGAGCATCGATCCAAGCGTCACGCCCCTAGCTTTCATATACATGTAGCGCACCCCGGCCGACGGCATGTCTACAAAGCTACCGGGCCGGAGGAGAGGAAAACCGACGTATACGCACGTATCCGTGCACACAGAGCGAGAGAAAATCGTATCGGGTTAGTCGAATCCTCCTCTACTAAGAAATCAAGTAGACCGAACCTCTCAAGACTGGCGAAATTCCAGGGAGCTAGTTGAGCGACCGCACCAGTGATAGCGTTTTGATGGACGTACTATCCCGTTACTGCCTCCTCTTTCCCAAGTTTTAATTGGACAAGGGGAGGTGGGCGGGGGATTCGGTCAACTCCCTTGCTCCCGCGAGCATTCCACAGTGCGCCCTCCAAAGTTCGATCAAGCTTACGCCTTCACTGACGCCCCATCTTACGGTGATAAATGTATTACAACGTTTCGGTCGCCATAGCTAATCCCCCTAAATCAGTTAAAACAGTAACTCATGAATTTGGATACATGGATCCGCCTGCTTGCTACCAATCTTTACCTTCGACGTTTTTACTCACCGTCGGTGCTGCTAGGTTCAAGATTAGTACTCTAATGTATTATTAACTTTTTGGATAGATTAATCACCTTGCGAGTATTTAGGAATTCTTTTAGTATTGGTGCATGGATATATTTACATTACAGCATTTACAATACAAAAATATACCATCATCTGTGATTTGCAGATCTCGCATAAATATATTTTATATTTCTATCAACCTCATATGACTATGCGGATATAGGAAATTAGGCTTACTGTATTATACCTTAGAATAAAAAATTGAATGTATTAGTGAATGATTGATTTTTAATTATTTTCAGTTAGAGATGTATAGAGTTTCCACCTGGTAAAAATGTCTATAATCAAAATATTTCATTTATCAATTAATGACTACTTTTTTGAAGAATAGGTATACCTAGTCTAACTATAGTAACAGATTTTACTACAGTATATAATTAAAAGACATCTTACAAAAATTGACAGATCTTTTCAAAAATAATAAAAGTTTTAGAAAATAAATGAGGAAAATCAGAGTTTTTCTGAATATGTAATGATTTGATCTTATTTCCGGGAAGTATTGCACTGTGAAAGAATAAAATAGTATATGTTATGCACTATAATATAATTATAAGGAGAACAGTATAAGATCTATTCCAATTCAAATTGAATTTGGATAAAACAATGATAATATTACTAAATTAAATGATTATTACATGATTATATTTAACATTTACTAGATTAAATGTTTTATTAGCTTACAAATAAACTATCTATCAATATTAGTATATATATAGCTGCATAAGTATATTTATTTCACTTACATAACGACACTCGAACAAAATGTATACATTATATTATTATATTAATACTATTTTGTTTATATACTAACCTTTAGTACACGTAAATAAAGAAAAATGATAGTGAAGGGTTTTTAAATGGGCAGTTCCATCAGTGCAGTAGATTTCGTTGAGCTATCAGATCTGTAGAGCATGGATGAGTTAGAGAATTCCTATAGCTTTTGATTGTGTTAGCACAAAGTGCTGGAGCTCGGAGTAGCGTACATAACAGAAGATGAAGTGCTAGGTCGAGTATATGTCTATACCTATGCTATGTACCTATATACAAGATAGGGTAGGCAGTCGCGGCTACAAACAATTTCATAGTGCAGTATCGTCGTATGACCAAATATTGTCCACTCGTTTGTAATACAACATACAGTTCGAAAATAGACGCAATATTTCTTAATTCATGAGAAGATTTTATCAGTTGTATGGTATAAATGTTTGGGATTGTGCATTAAATTTTTTCAAATTAATAATTAATTTTATGATTAATAAATGCATGGGAATCAACGGCTAGATGCAGTCGTACGTCATAGATGTGTGCCTTGAAGTAATAGCAAAAAAACGTTGCATTGATAGATTTTATTGGATTACTTATTAATTTTGGGATGAAATGCAATTTATTGCTGTACGAGTCCGTCAAGCTCATAATTATCTATTTTTATATTGTCTACTTTATTATTTTTGTTCTTTTACGATCCATTTTCTCTTTTTGCCACAAATTTTAAACCCTTAACAAGCCTCTTTTTCCATGCACAGTAGAAAATATTGTAGTATTTTAAATATAATGGCAATTTAAAAAGGATTCGTTGACACTTTGTCCAAAAGAAATAGGAATATTTTTCTTATATTTCAAAATTAGATTTTAACTTAAAATAAAAATTAATACATTTAAATTCTACAATTAAATTAATTAATAGATAAGTATAGAACAAAAATATTAATAGCTACCATAAATAAGTGGATTTTATATAAGTGGCTTACATTAACATTACATTACTCTTAATCCACATAATAGTCTTGAAAAATACATTAAATATATAGTAGAAATATATATTTTTTTATTTAAGGTAAGTATAATAATATAACATAAATAGTTTATAAGTATTCTTTTTTGTTTTCTATAGACTAAATATATATTATAAGATTTAATGCCAAATAAAAGATTGCCAGTATATAAAACATGTTTGATTCGCTGTAGCTGTAATCCAACTTTTCTACATATACACTAGATTTTTTCACCGTTTCGATTCTCCTCTCTTGCTTGTTTCCGTCGTCTGTAGCATCGTGTTTCGTGTTGGCTGCTCGAAATTCGACAGAACGAGAACGAGCGACAATCCGATGAGAATATATAGACGCTATACACCGGGGATTAGCTCTGCAATTTATGAGTACCATCGTGCAGATCGAATCGACTAACAGCGAAATATTTGCATAGACTTTCACTTCATTCTTTCTTCATTTGCATTTTTTATCTTTTAACGTAGCACTCTTGCATTTACATCGATGTTTATCATCTATTTTTAAAGTTACGCAACAAAATCTTTTATAATTGCAAGAAACCTACCCAGCTTTCTATAAACAGTGCCTATAGTTTTAGCAGTTAGCAGACTGAATAGCTGAGTATTAATTCGCTAATTAATCCAAGATATAATTTAATTTTCATTTATATGTCAAAAATGTATAATTAATATACTGTATATTATAATATATAATATAAATAATCGTACAATCATTCATTATTCAAAGATGCCTCGTTTTTATATTAATTACATAAATAAGATAGACTTGCGTGAACTCGATACCTCTATAAGATCATTAGTAACCATCTTGATCTTTCCACCATTCCATGGGAACTGATGAAGAGTAAGAGTTACAAATGAGACTATGAAACGAAAAAATTGTTAGATTTTTGCTAACATTAACATCAGATATTATTGTCACTTGTGGATATTTTAATTAAAAATAAAAAATTAACTCAGAAAAATGATAAAAGTCAATGAATCTAAAAAGCATGTTTTCTGATGCAATTAGATCCTTTCATGTAGACGAGTACGTGCATGAATAGTGCATGTATTTAATTAAATAAAATAATTAATTTCATATAAACATTTGTCGTTTTAATATGACAATATGTACAATTTGACGCATGATACAAAATATTTTATAGTTGATAACAATCATGGTATTAAAAATTTATTTAAAAAATTAATGCTTTATATCGTTAATTTAAATTCATAAAATAATTTAATTTTATCTATGATGTTATACAATTGAGTTATTTCCAACATTAACAATTATATAATCAAATGTTCTATATTTTTAGTAAAATAATATGTAGATATATTGAGAAAGTCTGTGCAAGTGTGTACTTCATAATTAGTCTAATTATTCGCGATACTTTAATTACATAATTATATTACATGAATGTTTCCAATTCAAAAACAAGGAAAAATATTAACATTTGAATTACTTTATGTAACATTTTCAAGTATGTCAATACTTGAAAAATAATAATTTTATCGTAATATTTTTGTTTGTAATCAAATTGATTTTAAAAGAAATATTATTGTAAAAATATAAAAAAAAATAAACCAAACGAATATTATTTCGATTGTTACGCTCAAAACTTATAGAGACGCAACTAAACAATACGAATATTCTATCCTACTGCAGTATCGGTAAATATTTTTCGTTTACAATGGCTATATATGTGTGTGTGTGTGTGTGTGTATCGGTGATATATCGGAAGGCCTTCATAAAGCTCGACTGCTGCTGATAAAGCTGGCAGGCGCGCCATAGGAGCAAAACACGCATTTTTTGTTTGGCATGCCGTGCAACTGGCAACTAAGAAGAGAACTAGGAAGGAGGTGGGATGGGGGCGCAAGTGAAGAGCCGCGCCGGTGCAAGCCTCACGGGGCTCGGTCTTAATATTAAAAAGCTTATATGCCCCCGGGCGGAGCCGCGACTCGGCGTCGGCCTAGATTTGCATAATAAGGGAGCGCGAGGTGGGCGTGGCGCTGCGGGGGGGTGGGGGGGGGGCCGAGCGCGCATTCGCGGCGATTGCCTCAGAAATTTTTAAATGAAGCGTCCGCGAGGAGGTGGCGGCGCCCCCGCTAAATCTGTAATGCCGGCCGCGTCAACTTTATCGCCCGGGCGGCCTTCGGGGGCCACGAGAGGGGCGCGCGGATTACACGGGCCGCCGCGGGTGCGCCGCGCGCGGGCCGCTGTTAACGGGCCCCGGGCGAGCAACTTTTCGGCTCCGGGCGCATCGATCCCCCGGCAAGCGGTCCGGCCGCGCCCCAGTCCGCAGGGGATGCCCCGGCGAATTTACGCTTTGTTTTGAATTTCATTATCGCGATGGGGATTCCTCGGGCCGCTCCAATGTAGTTTTATCCAAGCGTTCTTTACGCGGAAAGTGCCTTCTTTCTTCCGCCAAAGGGCCGTCGAACCCCTTTTCTCGGAGCCGAATGCGCACTGCGTTGTGCGAAATGTCGTTTTGATGATTTGACAAAAGTTTTTGGTTCGTAGGATGAGTGTAACCTGCTCCATTATGGATTGTTCCATTCCGGCCTCAATATTTTATTCAAGTCAAGAGTTTGATTCGGACAAGTTGTGCTCTTAATGAATATTACAATATGCCTAACCAAGTGAACAATCCTTTCTTTCTTGCAATCGCGTTTGCCAACTTTGTAAGAAGGTTTTGTAATCCAAATGAACTTCGTTCCTTAGTCCCTAACGACATTTTTAAACTTTAATTAATAGTGCTTACTTAAAAGTTCTCATGTATAGTTTCTTGCCAAATGAAGTTCAGCCTTTTCATAAACATGAAAGCCACGAGCAACGAGTGCGCACAAGTACATCGTCCACACTCTCACGCACAGATGCAGCCGAGAAACGCAAAGCGATTTAATTTGTTTCTCGATAGAATACGCCGAGCGGGAACACATGATATTTCATTTATTTTGCCCAACCCTCGGATCTCGATATTCAATTATATCGCGCTCCCAGCTGATGTAAGGTGGGACGAACTTGTGTAAACTGCGCTAAAGAGACTCCGCAGAAACTTGCCCAAGCCACTCGGGCGATGAGATATAATCTTGTAAGCGCGGCGAGTGGCATGCGCAGGCATACGCGCGCCAAAGGCAAACTTGGCCCGCGTGTGAATTCACTGTTCGCGAGCATAGTACAAGTGCCTCCGGGCCTCGATAATGCCTCGGCCGCGCAAAATGCGCCGCAATAATAGTCCTCTTTATGCGACCTGCTCACTCTCTTCCCCGGCTCCTCGCCCCGTGGCGCACAATGGAAAACGGAAATGAATCGCCCCGCCGTTCGCCACCTAGATTAAACGCCACCCAGTATCGCCCCATGAATAATCCCACATTAGAAAGCTCCCGATGTCCGGGCTCGCAGGCTCCGGTGCGCGGCGCGAAACTTCCCTCGTAAGAATTAGCGAGCCGCCTAATAATTTTCATGAACTTTTTATTTCGCCACGAGTTCCTAAACTTCCCCTTCCTATTGCGGCCGGAGGGATTTCCAAAGCACTCCGAGTAATGAAGACTAACTCCCGTTAGATTCGCTATGGTCACGCGTGAGGAAAAACGTGTATACGCAGGAGCATCTTTAATCAAAAGGTAGGCATCTCACATTCGCTGCGCTCGCACTGCATTATTCATGCTGATGCAAAGCGCCCGCGTAGGAAAAACCGCGCACTAATTCTTTCGCGGCAGACTTCCAACTCGCTCACGGATATTAAGAATTCCTCGCGCCGCGCTTTGTGTCGGTGCTCAGCCGCTGATGTTTATGGGTTGCATGGGGAGCAATATAAGAAGAACGCGTATACGTTTCGCTTTTCCGTCTTTTCAGATCGCAGGCTTTTTATTTGCTAGGGGCTCTATATGGAACAAGCTATGTATAAAGTTGTGCTATTAACCGAACAGCAGCTGGGCAAGTTAATCGTTGCCTTAAAAATTCCATCAATTATTAATCAACGGATCTAATTGGAGGGTTACATCAGACTTCAAACTAAAGTTAGACTAAGTTTAATATTCCTTTTGTGTTCATGATTATTTCTGGACAGTATTTACACTTTTGAACAGTTGCATGTACTATACAGACTGCATTATGGATTTTTTGATATCTTAAGTTGCGACGACTATTTCATTCTCAATTCAGACTTTCCTGCGACGACTTCGAGCGAGATTGGGCGAATAATCCTCAGTTGCGAAGTGACTGGGAACCCAGGACCAGAACTAGCCCCCTGGGTAACCACTACGTGACAACCTTCTTTTTTTAATATTCCATTACCGTTTACATTTGACCATGTATACGAAGCATTTCACTAACTTTTTGTGAAAACAAAGCTTAATCCTATATTCATCCTGTATTTTCGAGCCGAATCCTACCTTTATATTTCCTGTATTAGAACTAGTGTTTCGGGGATGGGAAGATGTGCAATATACACTTTGCTTCTCACCATTGGGTTTCACTACTTACTGTTTTTTCCTATTCTTCAATGCTTCTTTTACTAGTGGAACCTAGTGGGAAAAAATCTGGATGATTTCCGGAAATCAAGTAGAGTGAACCAATTTTAAGTATTTCCAACAAGCCAAAGTTATGATAGGAATGGTGCTACAAGGCAATATGTCATAAGAGACCAACTCATTACAGTGGTATGGTATACCTTGCTGGAAATATATATCAGTTTTTCGGCAATTAGTAATTAATTTTTTAACTATAATGGGCAGATTCTTCATCACCTCTCCACACTTACTGGCCCAACACTGGCCACAAACTGGTGAGAACCGAAACATATATACAAATATAGATTAAATATAAGGTATTATACACATTAAGGACGATTTGGGTGGCACTGTTCAAATGTGATAGTTGAACTTTACAGTAACAATAAAATTACCTCAGCATTCTTTAAGATTTAATTAAATATTCATAAATTCTGATTTTGAAATGATTGAAAAGTTCGGATTTTTATTTTGGTTTATTACAGTTCTGTTGTATTATAATCATTGTTTTTATATTTTAATTGCTCATTACAGTTCAAATTTTATTTATTTTAGTTAGTCTTAGTAAAAAAGGAAAAAATAATATATAAGAGACAATTGACGTTTCCTCGGTTTCATGTTTTGAGAAAATACCAGTTTTAAACCAGTTCCATGCCAGTTAAAACTGGCCAGTAAAAACTCGTCAGCTATTGGCGTTTCGCCCAGTTTTACTGGTGAAATTTCTACCAGGATACTTGATGAATTCTTAGGTGTTAAGCTTATCTGTATAAGTTGAATTTTGGAGACCGAGACTGATGCTGGCCATAATAAAGTACTTTCTACCTTCTGTGTAATTATCTAGAATCTATTCTTTTTACAGGCATATCTAGAACATGTTGAAATTGAATTCTTCTTTTTTCTTCTATTTCTTGAGTCAATCAAGTTTCAACACAAATAAAAATATCAATTTTTTGAAGTAGTGCAGGTATTTCGATGAGATGTTTATTTAAACTTCTGGCGTTCAAATAAAGAAATCTTAATGAGTTGTATACAGATTTTGTGCTATATATTGTATTATGATTCTTCCGTGCTTAGTGACTCACTTGCGGAGCTGGCGTTTTCATTTGCGGAAGACGTACTGCTAACTAGCCTTTTAATAATTTTATTGATACGGTATTTAAGATTTGCATCTATGATATTTTCTTGAATATTTTATAACATTTCTATGAGTAAAGAAGTTTAGTTAGTGTATTTGAGTGCAAGTTCTGGAATTTTGCTATTACCGTATGATTCACTTAGAAAAAGTGTAATACTTTCTAGATTTAACGGATAGTTTTTATTTTCTGCAATGAGATTTCTGAGTGACTGCAGTTGAAAAACGATGTCATTAGTTTAACTTATTTTACTATTTGGGTCTGTTTTACTTTTTTTTGCTACTGTTTTTAATTTGGTGCTATTTTCTGTATTGGTTGAAATATTGCTTGAAGGCCGTATTTTATTATCAGTCTGAGTAATATTTAAGTTGAATTCTTCACTTGTAATTTCTTTTGGACTTAAAAATTGATTATTGTCATTGGATTTACTGTTATTAATATCAAGCTTATTATCTCGAAAAGTCTCCTCTTTGTGAATATTGTCTATATTTACAGTTGTTGATTTTGATTTAATTTCCTTCCTCAAATTTTCAGTTAAACTGTTATTGTTGTCATTCGGTTCTATCTTGTTCATGCAATGTTTTGATATATGTCCTTTCATCTGACATTTAAGCGATTTTATACTCGGATAAATAAAGTAGGTGACATTTTCATACTTAATTTTTAATAAATCCGGTAGTTTTGATACATCGTTTGGATTGATGTACGTATGTCTGTCGTCTAGAACTTAAAACGTGGCTTAGACCGTCCGTTGTAATACAGGCTTTAAGAGCTGCTAATAGGTGCACCTCGCTTGATGTTTAAACTATCTAAAATATCTTCTAATACAAAATGTGGGATCGGAGGTGCACTATTTGAAAACAGTACCCTTTGTTGTTTCGTAATGAGGGGTCTAATGTTAACTTTTAATTCACCTATTTGTATAAATTTGTGTTTATTTGTTAATTTACTTACGAACTCCTTACTAGTCAAGTATAAACATACTTTATTGTTGGATATTCTTGTTAAGTATAAAATATTTTTATTTTGCACAATTTGCCCCACTACACAAGTATAATCGGTTAGATTTATGGTATCGACACAATCCATGATTAATCCTTGGTCTCTTTTCGGACATTGGCGATTCTGTGCAGCATTTGCATCACTAATTGAACTTGTATTCTGAAGTGTATATGAAAAAACTTTTGGCAAACTTTGGAATTATGGAACTTCATTAAAAAGAGCCATCGTAGAAGTAGTGTTTAGATTTTGCATTCTAAACAATACGTGCGATACAGAGACTATCCGAACACTGTATTATGTAAGACGAGTAATTTATTATGATCGAATTTGCTAGGTGCGTTTGTAAATACACGTCTTACTTCCATGCTCAACTCCGAGTCAATTGCATTATCTCATTTCAAATACTACAGATCAATCATTTTAAATTTTATACGTATGCCATCAGAATCCAATAATCCATAAATCATAAAACGTATGAATTACCAGTGACATTGAGAAAAATAATAAGAATTCTATTTTTATATACTACTTTTCATCAGAATGACAAGTTTTGTAAAATTGGTTACCCTGCCGATCTGTACTCAAATTATGATCTTTGAAAAATGAAGTGTGACGATACAGGATTTATACTAATTTATATAAAAAGTTGAAGTACCATTAAAAATTCATGACTATATAAATAAATATATATAATTTATATTTATATTTTATGTTCATCGGTGACATTCAGTAATCCATACCTACGAATCTCTCAGTTTTCAGGGTTTATGTACAGATTAACAAAAAATCATCACTGTCAAGTGATTTTATACATAGAGATTTATAATATTTCTTAATAATTACCAATCAAATTTTATATAATATAAAATCGCAAATTTAATTTTGAAAAATAATTTGGAATCGTTATTCAATTTTTTGATCGAAATTAAAGAATCTTGAGTACTTATTTTATTAGAAATTCTTAAAACACCTGTATACTAATTTATAAGAAGAGATAATTTTTTTATTGATATTAAATTATCGCTATTTTTAAAAAATATTATGAAATCATTATCAATATTCTAAAACATATATTTCTATTTAAATGTTCAATAAATATTTATTCAATATATTGTTAATAAAAAACTTAACTAATTGTATTATATAGTCATTTAACAATGATTTAAAACAATTGTAACTTTTGTTTGGAATCCGAATATTGTAATTTATTACTTATGAATTATTCTAAATGTGATCATAGATTATAGTACCGTCTATGCTATTATACTCTTTTAAACATGCAGCGACTCAGTTTTATTAACCCTTTCACTGGTACAGCTTTTTTTACTTTACGTGCCAAAAATGGTAGGACAATAAACTTAAAAAAATTATACTATAACTATAAATATAGGCGTTTTTAGGGACGTAGAATCGATTCTGATCGATTCAATCCGCTATTTTGAATTTTTTACATTCTGACCTTAGATTCGTAATCAGCAACCCCCAAAACCCTTACACATCGAATTTGAAATGAATTAGTTGAAAAAGGCAACAGTTATTCAATTTGATCATATATGATACGTTGCCATTGAAAGGGTTAAATTTAGCCACGTATTACATGAAAACACTCTGCAAACTTTCTACCGGATGCACTGAAGTTTCCTTGCACTCGTATATTCCGGTAATCAGTCAGCGCGTGCTTCATATAAATCAAAATTAATAGAATAAAAAAAGAAACGAAACAAGTCCATACTTTCATAAGACATATCGGTTTCTTTTTTGATTCAATCAAAATTTTTGCATGAAAAATAGTTGTAAGGTAATTTTCACCTATATGTGCACATATGGAATTCGCGAAGCCACGCGGTGCCTGCAGAAAATTAAATTTCGATTCAAAATCCACTAGGAAGCAATTGAAATTCCTGACGAAAAATCCTCTATGAAATATTGTAAAGTTTTCTCCGCGCGAACTCCGATCCTCTCGCATCACTGCAAAGGAGAATAAAATGAGTCTACCATGACACTTGCTCATCATTCGTTAAAACATACAGTGCAACCACGATTGTGATGTACGCAGAGCAAAATATATTAAATGACGCGCACGATAATTTTATACAGTTTATTACTACGGTCCCACTTGTATTATTCCGAGGACGTTTTATTCTGTTTACAGAAAATAAAGTGTAAAGGGTTAATGAACTAGCAACTGTATTCCCTAATGTCCACTAATGTTAAGGGTATTTCCAATATCTGATATCAATTCGAGAGCCGACTGCAGTCTGTACCATTTCACTAGTATGTTCGACTATTAAAATCCAGTACCTAACGTACAGTAACCCTATGAACCGTATTCCTTTTCGCCTCTCCTGAGTAGCAGAGTACTATCGCAACCTTATTTAACGGCAGTCCAGTGTCCCCTTCCATTTGCGACTGTGCTTCCCGCCTGCTTTTCCCACCCGATTTTATTGCTAAAACTCCTTGAAAGGTCGAAGACACGAATGAGGCTGCAAATAAATATTTAATGTCTCAATTTTATGTGGAAGTTTAATTAAAGCATACAGAATTGACTACGAGAAACTCAGGTTAGCTTATAGTCGTGTTTATCTGACAGAAGAAGCATAATGAATGTTTTTGTACATGTTTCAAAATATATCTACATAAAAAAAACGTTTTAACTTAATTACTTTTAATAGACTTATGAAAATGTAAAAGATAATAAAAAAATAATTATTTTCGTAACATTTTTAAATGTTCAATAATTACTACTATTTTTAATCAATATAACTGAGTTTTATTGAGCCTGTAAAAATATTAATAATAGGTAAATGATTTAAAAATAAATGATTAATAAATTTATTTATATATATGTAAAATGAAAAATCCTCGGAAAAATCTCATATTTCAATATCAATAAATTTTTCTTTTTACAATCATAGTCGATTTATATTATTTTTGACACAGAACTGAATTGAACTCGAAGTTGTAAAATCAATTAAGAATGATATTTTAATTTTGTTTGTCCAGGCGACCCGTTTTCGCGTCTTGCTTTAGAGGATTTCCTTATCAGTTTCAGCTTATATGCAGAACGGGAGTCTCCGACCTGAGTCACTATTAAAACACTAACTTGAACATGGGCACTTTGAATGACTTGCAGAATTTATTTTGACAATGATTAGAATGTCTTTTGTTTTGAGCACTGTTCATTCATTTTTTTTTTGACACAATATTATTAATCGTTATTAATTATAATAGATTTTTAACTCCACTTCTATTCTGTAAATTCATTGTAATGGACAAAAATATTTATATGAAACCGTATTATTATTTATTTATATATGTATTTATTTATTTAATTTATCAAATTCAGTAAAATTAAAAAATAAACAAATTCATATATATACAGTTATACACATTCAGTTATACACATATACAGTGAGTTCCGCAAAAATGGGGATGAGGGGGACAGTGGGCTGAAGGCGCTTGAGACTCGACCGAGAGGGGGAAAGGCCCGGTCGCGTCGAGAGGGCAAAAGGGGGAGGGGGAGGGGGAGGGGGTGTCGATCCGCTCGCGGGCCTTCCGCGAATATGAGGGATGCTGGGTAATGAAGAGTGAAAAAGGGGGGAGAGCCTAACGGACGCGGGGGAGAATTTGAAGATTGAAATTGACTGCCAAAGCCTCGGTCGAAGCAAAAGCAGAAGTTCGAAGAATTATTGAAAATAAATTAAATATTGTGTTATTTAAATATATTCCTTACCATCTTGAAATCATACACCCAACATTCGTAATTATAAAATTTATAAAAATTGATTAAAATAAATAAATTTTTTAACAGAAATATAATTTCTTTTAAATAAATGTTAACCATTTGTAGATTCGCTCCTGTATTGAAAGTGTAACGATTCGTGCATTAAGAAGCTTCGACGATAATCTTCACATTGTATGGATTTCGTTATTTTTTTGAAATAATGATTAATTTCTGGAGGTAGTTCGAGGAAAGGATTATAGAACCTTTGAGTCAAATTTAGTTAAGCGTTAATCTGGTTAAAGTTTGAATAATAATAATTATACATCGATCATGATTATTTATCAATCACGTCGCGTAGGTCGGATTTCGGCGCGTTCTCGGCTATTTGACTGCGGTCGATTACGTTTGCAATGCGGTAGTTGTCTTCGGACTGCTTTGCCTTTGCGATCTAGACCAGCTCCCCAATGATTCTGGGTGGACGCAGGTGAGGATAACAGGCCCAACAAATACTTCGGCAAGTGTAGCACCCACGCCTCCCTGACGAGTTACTTTTTTCCGTCCGCTATCCACAACACTATGCTTTAGCCTCGCGCACCGACAAAACGCATATAAAAAAATATCTACATTTATGTTAACTCACCCCAATCGGGCTTGAACGGCGATCGCAAGGACGCGTCACTTCTGACCGCGGCCAAATTGCACATTAATAATACTAATATCTTTCGGTTCCTTTGGTCCGTCAATACGCGACCAATGGCGGCGAACGAGTGAGTGGCTCTTACCGAGCGACGAACTATAATACGCGAGGGGCGCGGTCGAACGGATTATTCGAAAGCGAATACAAATTAGTGTACACCGTCCTGCTATCGTCCTCACATACAAAGTCATACGAAAGCAATCCGTTACAACATATTAATTGAGAATTTAGGAATAAAATCATCTACAGAAGCACATTAATTCGTAGATAACTTTTAAAACTTATATTTTTAGGACGATCTTATATTTTACGATTCTCTAAACATGTAAAACATCGAAATAGAAAAGCATTAAATCACATTTTTAGGACTTTAAAATGACCCTAAAGGAAATGCGGCTGTAAATAGGTAAATATTTAAATGAAAATCATGTGACGCATAGTTTTAAGCTTGCACTCGGCGGTTTGTAAACTTCTGACCAGTTATTAGATACAGTTGAGAAACTTAGAATATATATTATGTAAGCACAGATAGGTAGACGTTGATAGTCCCACTTTGTAGGTATAGGTCTCAATCGGTTGATTATCGAAATGAGAAACCGAAATAGAATATTCTAAAGGATGCCACGTATATATATATATATTTAAAAAGTGATTCCTTTTGAGATTTTGACGTTTACATGAGTTTTGTCGTACATCATTCTTAACGAAGCGACATCACAGCAAACCAGCTGCTACATCTACCTACAGCAGCAATGATAATACAGTAATAACAAAATGGGTATGACTTAAGAGCCGCTCGTTGAAAGTAATGCAGCGCATCAGGGGAATCCGGAGGGCGAAGGAGCAAGCGGGAGGCTCGCGCAGCCCCGGCAAGAAAAACAGAGAGTCGAACACGAGCCGGTGGGAGATGGTGCAAGAACTTGTACTTGTCCGCGAAAGGAGCGGGTCGGCGGGGCGTGGGGAGGGCAAATTATGCCCCCGCGGAGATAAGGGATCGCGGGCGAGGGTCTCATAACCCGGGAGCGTCACGAGTTGGCGAAACGAGCCTCCGTCTCCCCGCGATCTCGGGCGGTCCGCGAGTCGGCCGTGCCACGCACGCGCGCCCACACGTGCACGGGCACTTTGCTCGAGATTATATTTGAATCTTAATGCGGGGGAGGCCCGGGCGAAGGGCCCGCGCACGAGTCCCGCCGAGTTTGATACATTTATTCATGCCGGTGCTCGGGGACCGCGGCCGCGGGCTCTTTTTCTTTTCCTGGCCCGCCCGTGTATTTATTTTTTTGCCAAACGAATAACGGGCCTCCCGCCCGAAACGCAAGCGCGCGAATTTGCCAATCGCGAGGTCGCCGCCATGCAAACGGTGCACTTTTCATCCGCGCCCGAGGGCGACGATGAATGGCGCCGGTGAAACTCGTTCGTGCCCGGCTCCGGACTTAATAACGGAGTGATTGCTTTTTCAATGAGAGCTAACGTTACGCCCGCTTCGATCTCGGATTTTACTCTGCGTTTCTAGACTATATCCACTTTTATCCGGCTTCGATCATATTTTTATGACATGTACCTTGCTTACAATGTTCAAGCAAAACAGCGTGTACCTTGCTTTCCGCTAGATACCGATGCCATTGTCTTTAATCTAAATGTTTCGTTACTTTGAAAAACAAGTTTTATTATTAATGAAAACGTGTAGACTGCGTTATTGTCACTGGAACGTTCATTTGTTTCTATTAAAGATACAACTTGTCAATTAGTCGTGTTTACAGTTACCTCGTTTACCGTGTAATTGGTTCTTGGTAGAAATTAAAAAATTAAAAAGTAGCGAAAAACTCATCAGCGTTGTATTTAACTCTTTTGATATATTTATTACATTAAACTTTTTCTTCAACATTTTATAATTATTTACTAAGCAAGTGAAAACTAAAAATTGAAAATAACGTAATATAATAATAAATAAAATGAAGCAATATTTTAAGGTAAAAGTAAAACAATATTACATGAAACAATATTAAAAATAAATTATTTATTCAAATCATACATTTAAAATTTTGCAGAATATAGTTACAGTTGAATTGGATTCACCATCTATGTATCAATATAATCACTCATTCTGCAGTCATAATCTCTATAAGCATTACATGCATATATGTATATATAATATATGTAATACATGGATAACTGGGGAGTTTTTTAAGAATAATTTTACACGTTCAATTAAAATTCTGATGAAAATTTCCACAAAATTTTCGTGGAAACACAGGACGCGGTAACAAAATTAATATTCAATTCATAAATATATAAAAAATAAATATTGTAGAGCAAGGAAAATGTACAATACTTAGGCTGATGTGTTGTTTAATTTTCTGGTATAGTGCGTACTGCAATACCTTTTCCTTTTTTGCCTAAGAAATTTATATGTGTATATGTGTATGTATGCAGCATTTACTTTTGCTGAAAAATGACTCTATCTTTGAAATTGTTAAAAGAAAATATTTATCTTAAAGCGGGCAATTAGCGCTATAAACTGTGGAGCAGGTAAATTCAGAAATAGGTTCTTTAAATTACATTATTATTAAGCTTGTAGGAAATTTTTCTTGGTAAGTAGGATGGTTGAAAGCGAGGCAGCCCCGGCGCCTATCTAAAACTCGGCTGCAGGCTGCAGGCCCATTATATAAATTTGTGATGCGTACTCGAAAAGACAAGTTTGAATCTCCTAAATGAAGAGAGCGCGCAATTAAGGTGCCGGTTGCGCTCAACAGTCGTCTTTCGGTACACGTCCGCCGAGGAGGAAGACGTCGCTTTAGCAACTAGCCAGACCTGCATTTTTCGCCTTATCAGCGCGACGGAGGAAGAGAAGAAAAAAGGGAAAAGAGGAGGTCCCGGGGGCGAGCGCAATTATTCGCGGAGACAGCTCATTATAATGCTATAAATGCAGCTGGCTCAGGTGGAGAGGCGGCCCGGGTATACCCCGGCCGTCGTACGCGGACAAAGCCCGGGCGCGAACGCCTAGCCGACGGACGTCGCGAGTGTGCGAGGGCCCGCGTGTGTGTGCGCGCGTCGATGCGCGGGGGTGTCCCGGAAGCCGCGGGTGTATACCTATGGCCGGGCGGGGGAGTCGAAAGTTCGGGCGGGACTCGGTCGCGAGATTTTCGTCGTCTCAGCTCGTCCGGCGCAGGCCGGGCCGTGTTCGCCGGCTAGCCCGGATAATTAACTTGGAAAAATGTGAGCCGCGAACTCCGCCCTGCCGAGGAGTTTCCCGACCGCGAGGAGGCCCCGGGCGCCTCGTTACCTTATTTTCCCCGACACATTCGTTTACCTATAGAGCCCGGCGCGAGTACGTGACCGGCTCGGGGCCGCGTGCAACCCCTGAAAATTCCTGCATTATTCGCCGCGTACTGCGGGCCTCGAGATAGCGCCAAAAGGATAAGCTGCCGGGTTAACGGGTCTCGGGCACGTGGCCCTCGGATTTGCCCATTCTCGAGCACGGCTGCAGTCTGCGTCAACCGGACCCCGGTTTTTTTTTCTTAGGGTGGGAGTTGGCCGACCCGCCGAGGGCCGCAATTGCCCCCCGGAGAGCCCAATTGCAGAATGATATTCGACTAATATCGTCATGTTCGCGTGCGGAAATGTTACTGGAGTAATAGTAAATATAAACAGATATGAGTGCATTCACACCTTCTGCGCATGCACGCCGCATAAGCGCACATTCACGGGCCATTAGGCAGTGACAGCAAAAACACTATTTGCTTTTGCTCACGTAATATCCTCGAACCATCTGAACTTCCATTTAGATCCAGATGGTTTCAGGTACAAAACTATCCGGCAACTGCTGAAAAAACTTGTTGACCCTTAGACGAGTTTATGCCTCTATATAATATCTAGTATCTATGCATGTTCGATCGAGCACAACAATTCAGTAGTATGATTGTAGTGCACTCGTCGCAAGAGGAGAAGTAGGGTACAGTCTTTGGTGAATAAAAATTTAAAATACTACTACGTTGTGTTAATTGTAAGCTTTAGCTTAATTGCTTCGGCGGGCAAGAGAAGGGGTTTTGTTTTGCGAGCAGAAAGAATCTCCCGTTTCCCCGTCCTCGGTCATATTACCCATTATCCCCTTGCGGTCAAAAGCAAAGCGGCCAGCGCCCTTACCAGAGCCCGCGGCCCTGCCCCTCCCCCCAATTCCGCGCAGTCGTTCGCGGAATCGCGCGCTTGCCACGTTTTTCAGGATGATACAGTGCACGTAGCATTGACTGGCTTCCCTTCGAAATAGTTAAAAAATGAATAACAGGATCTTTGGCCTGATCTTTGCCGAGTCCGCAACCCAGGGTTGTAGGACTGTAAGAGTCGAAATCTCGATCCTTAACAATGATCTATTTAACGATATATCTATTTTTTTATAAATGAATATACATTCTGACGACACGTATACTAGCTAAAAGTAATAGTGAAACTTGAAACTGTAGAAAAATAATTGGGCAAAGTGGATCTAGGCAAAAAAACTTGAAAAATGTTTGGAGCTGGCATGGATTTATTTTTTGCATGTTGTCTACTATGTAGTTAGTTGTAGTAAAACAGGTCTTCGTCTTCTTTAAAGACTATAAATTGAGTTGGGAAATCACAATGAGATCCGGTGGAAAAAAGTTTAATTTATAGTCTTTAAAGAAGACAAAATCTTGAAAGAGGAATCGAAATCGATCCTCCGAATTCAGGGGGTTCATGATCGGCGCATGGCAGGGCTCGGAGGAAAACCTCGCGAAACGCGTAAAGTCACTTCAACGAGCGCGCCCAATTACGGGTAAAATTTGCTTGTTTATCGGAAGAATCCCTCCGCAATCATCGCGGCCGCGATAACTTCAAAGCGCCGGTGCGCGGTTCAGTCGCGCGTCTGCCGCGCACTCGCCAACCGGAGGGGGAGATTTATGTCGCCCGTAAAGGAGTAATAGCGAGCGTACGCGCCGGCGGCGGATGAGAATCGATGTCGACCGGTTAACGCGCGAGAAATTTCGCGAGTAGCCCCCAAAGCCGGGCGGCGACAAGTTCGGCGCGAGGGCAAGCTTATGGGAGCGGCCGCGGGAGCAAGACGTAGCCGCCGGCTCGAGTGGGGGGGTGGGAGAAAGGAGAGCGCGGCCGGAGGAGCTGCCCGGCTGATCTACGACGGCGGTTTGCCGGGCCGGGCAAGTTTCCCGCTAAGGAGCGAGTGCCCTCCTTCGGCATCGCTGCGAGGGAACTCGGCTGCGGCCATTTTTACCTTTTTTTTTTCTCTCTCGTCCGAGTCTGGGCCATTCTTCCCGGGCGCGGCCTTTGTCCGCGCGCCCAAAGGCCCGCAGCCTCCCTCCGCGCCAAGTACACGAGCGGCCCGCCCTTCCGCGAACTTGTCGCGCTCGCGAGCTGCACGCGGCATAGAGAGATCGTGAAATCGCCGCTCGCCTGCAATTTGTTTCATCCGCAAGCGTCCCCGGTTGTCTCGTCGGCGAAATGCCGCTGGAAGAGCCTAGCGAGAGCCATGCGCTTTCATCGGAGCCTCCGTGCCGGTGGGAATCGAGGAAAAAACCACCGCCATCTGATCATTTTCCTACTCTACTCTCCTTATTTGAGATATTCAAAGTTTACCGCACGTAAAGTAAGATCATTGAGACAGCAGACGAGTTATTTTTGGATTTTTCAACGAAACTCTGTGTAACGAAGCCAGACCTAAGCATTATCATATGGCTGAATCCCTAATTAACCTAAAAATAGTAAGTTCTCCGATTTTCGCTTACAACTGGAACTGAAAATATCTATCATATTCCACCATGTATCAAAATATTCATTGCAAAATCATACATCAAAGCACACAAAATATCCTTATTTATAATTATTTCCAAAATGTTAAACTCATATGTAACTCATAAATTGTAAACTAAAAGTGAATCTTGTATGATATCATAATGTATTACCTGCTATGTTTTTAAATGCGGAATAATAAAAGATTACTTTTCTTTCACTTTCCTTAAACAATTTTTTTAGTTACAGATTAATAATTTACAAAAAAATTTTGACATATTAATTTTACGTTTCCTAACATTTTTTCGCAAGGATGTAGGTCCACTTTATGTCTGAATACATACGAAGCTGATAAAAGATGGTATATCCAATTATTCGGTAATTTAGGACAAACATATTATCAATACGAGTTATATACACTATACATGGAAGTATTTGCTCGTGCCGAAGTCACTACATAAACAGATAACGAGTATGTGTTTGTAAGCTGCATTCAGAGGTATTAATAGCTCGTTAATATTAAATTCGTATGGAACGCTCAATCGTAATTACGCAATTTTTTAACTTTCAAGGCATCATGTATACACAAAATCTAAATAAATATAATTTAGTTTTTAAAAAATTTCTTGTATTTTTAAATACACTTGAAGCTACTTTCTTTTGTTGAATTACAATTATATTGAACAGTAGAAGGTACATAACACTTTTCACATCTTATTATAACTTAAAATTACCAGCTATATACTTTTTCATCTAAAAAAATATTAATGGTTTAAACATGGTTTCTAAAATTCTCTAACTATTGCAGCATATTGCAAAGCAAGTTTTGGCTTTTCACGGCGTGACTCAAGACCTGCAGCTACATAACATCGGACAGTAAACTTGAATAGTCGAAATAAGATTGGAACTAGGTGCACGAATACACATATAAGCTTGCAATGCAAAATCTGAAATGACCACAGCAACTGAATATTTACGTTTTAAGGTATAAAGATAGTTAGACGCTTCGGAAGAGGAAACAAAATACTAAATGTTATTTAGGACATTCTAAATTTTTAATTTTTAAGAAATCTCGTTTTGTTCTACTGAAATAAAACCGTTTATGGTTAAGTACCTTTAAGGACCTTATTTTTTAAAACATTTTGAAACTTTATGATTTCAGGTAGAGACTTATAATTAGTAAGATTCTTATGGTATGAGTACTTATACTTTGAGCAGTCGGCCATTTAATGAAATCTCTTTTTTGACCCACGGTGTTAAAAAACATTAGCTGCAAAAGAAAAACTTATTCATCTCTTTCTAAAACTAGCTAGAGTTTTAATACTGCATTCAGCCGCGAGAGTTTTGTCAAGGTGAAAACAAAGGGAGTGAAAGAAAGCTTTCAAAAGTAGCGACTGACTTTTCAATTGCCCTGCGACTTGTCTCTCTGTGCGGACAACAAACAAGTCAAAGAATAGCAACAAGAAGGCGAAAGAAGACCGCCGAGGAGCTGAGTAATTATGCTGATGACGAGAATGTTACACTTTGCAATAATGCGAGTATACATGCACGAGCCACTGGCAGACGCGCACACAGCATGAGCTGCGAGCGGGAGCGACCCGGCTAGTCTCGTTTTTTTTTTCCTGTGGTTGCAACTAATCCCAAAACGCGGAGTGCAATACGTATATATTCGGGCGGCCCGGATTTTATCTTGGCTCCTTTAATCCATCGCTGTCGTAAGCGCCATTGTGCGCATGATTGTGCGCACAATCAAAGGGAAAAGTCGCTCATGGAACGAGCCTTGTGAAGAAGTCTGTGATTTTTGTTTGTTTCGTCTGCGTTCGTGTTTCATCACTTTTACTCAATGGTGCCGCGGTGTATTTTAAATCTTTATTCGGTTCTTTTTTTGGATACAAATAATTTTGGTTTTTTATGTAATGATTTTAGACGATAATACAGAGTAGATCTCGTTATAAACTGCATTAGTAAGTGATTATTCTGAGCACATCGCTTCTCAATAAGAAGTTTTCATCTCGGATTCTGCTTTTATCTCGGAATACAATTGGAAAAGATTTTATCTCTATTGTTACTTATCAAAGAAACTGAATAAAATTCAAAGCCTCGGGTTCGGAGATTCAACTTAGAAGCTGCTGCCACGGAGTTGAGTACTTGTAAGCTTTGATGTCAAGCTGTGGCATAGATATGCCCTACTATTTAAATAGAAAACCAATATATTTTAATTTTTTTAATTTAATACATTACGTCTTTGGTGAATTGATGCTTGGCAAACTATTCTGAAATCACTAAATCAAGAATTACTATAAAATTAAAATGCATCGATTTTTTACAACAAAGAAGAAAAACTTTCGATAATGGAATAATATATAATTATATGCTAACTAATTTCATTGTAACCTAATATAGAAATAGTAAGAAGTAGTTCTGTTAAAATAATAACGTTCGTTATTGAACGATCATATTTTTTTATTTAAACTTAGAAATCTTATAAAGGTTTATTTCCAAACACAGGTCTTATAATTTTCATATAGTTTCCTACAATTTATACGCTTAGATTACAATTTTTGAGAAAACTTAATATTATTGTACATATACATACTCCAATGCCTGGGGTGCTAATTAAAAATTTCATATTCATAGGTATATATGGATATTTCGCCCAATTACTTTTTTTTCTGTAAGAGAATTTCTTCGTTCGTCGAATATCTCGCATTGCCAGATGGCCTGATTTAAGTTCTTCTGTTCTACTTTATTGCATTCGCAGGACTAAGTTTAATATCAACTTTGGCTTAAAAAGCGACAAAACTATAATGGCCCAATTCGCATCTATTAATAATTACAATAAATTTGCTCGTTAATTTTACATTTTTGAACTGTTGTGTAGAATTTTGTCTATTATATAATGTAAAATACTTTAGATAAACCCTGTTTTGTACGATTCCATTTGTTTCTACTTTTGCTAATTTTTTATACTAGATTGAAAGTCTGTAAAAGGTACAGAATAATTATCTATTTCTATACGCTCGTTGGCTGCTCATTCTACTGATTTGTTACATATAATTCCAATATGAGATTATCAAGAAGGGGCTCATATAAACTCTATGATTTGGTGAGGACTTACTTTTATAATTTCATCTGTTTTTTAATTATTAGATCATATTTATTTTTAAATTTCTGTTTAAGGATAATTATAAATTCTACATCCATTGCTTAATCGAATGCTATAGTTTCAGTAGTAAATACTGAGGCAGCTTCTGCGATCTTTTTTAAATTTCTGTATTTATAATACTGGGCAGATCTCGAGGCAGATCGTTGCTAGATTAACACTATAAAAAATATTGCTGCGGTCAGCGTAAGTATCTATACTGTTAGTCTATGCCAAAAAATATGTTGTAACTTCATTTCGATCATTAACTTTTCTCAACTTAAAACTAAATTTAGTATTTACTTTTGTCGAGGTGCAAATCGATTCGTATTAGCAATTATAAATACTAAAGTTATTATCCAGAATTAGTTCTATGTTTTTATTTCATCAATACAATTAACAATTTTCGAATTTTTAAATTTTTATTTGGTTTCATTTTTTATTTATGTTTGCAATGAATAACTGAAACTAGAAAAAAAATTTAAAATCAAACTACTTTGGTAAGAATTTTTTTATATAATCTTAATTTGAAAAATGTAAACTTTTGTTTTGGCTATTACAGCATTATTCGGGTTAGTCATTCTATATCCCAGGAGTTGGGTACGACTGGAGTTGCATTTTGTCTAACTTGTCTCTAATATTTTTTGCTTAGAGCACTATATAATTGATCTAATGCAGCTATTATAAAAGTTGAGTAAAGTTAAAGGAGAAGAACACCACTACGTGCCGTATAAAAGTTTAACAATATTTATTATTTTACCGCATTTCGTTAAAACATAATTCACATATAGTCTAAATGAGATCTTATAGTCTAAGATTACTTCTAGGAATTTAATAGTATCATTGAATCTTACTGTATGTTTCTTAACTTTTATTTGAGCTTTCCCTGGTTTTATACCTTTTTTATTGAAAAGCATAAAAATAGTTTTTGTGGTGCTAATGTTAAACCTAATTATAGAAAATTTTCACTTTGATTTGCTTTTTGAAAAATACTTCTACCTCTGATCGTGTCTTGGATCCTGCTAAATTTAATGCAAGGCGATGTCACTACAAATTATGAGATTTTAACACTGGCAGGGACATAGGGTTGGCAGATTTATCTTTATCAAACATAAAGTACAAAAGCAACTTTAAAATTTTTTCTTGTTCCATTACCAATTTTATTGTAATTATCTCCTATAACGAGTTACTATCTATTGATTTATGATAAGTATAAGAATATAAATAATTTGGATACGAATATTTACTAGTTTTAAATGTATCATTATATGTATCTAGAAATAAACAGCAGTTTGTAATTCGTAGATAGGTATTTCATTATTTTGTGGTCAATTCCATCCACAACGAAAGACAATTTAGCATCGAGAGGTAATACGTAGGTGAGAACAAGTTTGTAAACATGTCTATATTTATCAACGATTCGACTCAGAAACTCATGTTTTATAACCAGTTTTTTTTAACAAAGCAATGTTTTGTTAATAGCAATGTTGTTGTTAGCTCTTTTTTCCTCACTGTCGTTTTATCTTGATTTCATCTTTCTCTATTTAGTATGAGTTTGCAGATCATTCCATCTAGCGAGTGCCTGATGTTGTTCCGAGTAAAAAGATTAAGTTTCAAAAAAAAAAAGATTTTAAAAAGTTTTTTAGAGATAAAAGAAAACTTTTTAAAAATTATTCATAACCATAAGGTTAGCAAAACTTTAAAAAGGAAACTACATTACTCCATGTAATGAATTTTATCCTCATATAGGAGAGAAGAAAGTTGCGCAAAATTATAAACACAAGTGTGAGAGGCGATAGATTGTGCGCTCCTAAATTGTGACATGAGCGATGAGCTGTGCAAGTATTGTATAGTACATAACGTCCACTTTGCCCCTGTCACTTGGGAACCTTCATTTAGAATGCCTCGGTGACTGGTTGGTGACCCTACTAGCAAAAACCTTCTTCAAGCTTACTTCCATATTCGAGGTACTGTAAAGATTTCTGAGCAGCTGAGCGGAGATCGAGTGAGAGGTTACGATGGGTCAACATGAGCAAATAAGTCGCACCTAAAATTAAACCATTAGGACTGAATATATACACCATCAATGAACGCGTAGAACATTAACTTAATGTCTTGTACTTTTTTCTAACAACAATCATTGTTTTCGGATAATAATATTGTTAACTCCCCGCTATCTGGGACATTATCATTCTATATTTCATATAGTATTCCTAATTTAAAATATACCATTAGAAATAGCTTATTGAAACTAACTTATGCCTATTCTATGATTTATATAATATGTGCGTACTCAATTTTTCTGATTAATAATTAATAAATAAACTGAATTTTCAATAGGCAGTTTTATCCATTTTTCTCTTTTGCAATGATGTTAGCATATAAGTTCAAACTTTCGGTAATATAATTTTAGCAAAATTTTGAGAATATCATGCCCATTTATACTGTCGTTTTTATAGTAATGACGTGTGAACAGAGTATATTACATAATATGGCTGCAGAACATAAAATTTAATATTTATCGAAAGTCACGTATCCAATGTGTCAACTGGTATTATTTACTTATAGCGCAAGAATTAATATTTGTATTTCAAAATACTAGTATAATTATTGAAACAATAAATTTTGCGTAATATTTATATTTGCAAAAAAATTTGAGCTAGATAATAATTAGATATTCATGGCAAAATTAAATCTTATTTTATTTAAAGATTATTTTATTAAAATTTATTTTTATACAAAAGTTGGTTTATTGAAGAGAATCTACCCGAGTTTTCGCATTTAACGAAATGCGAGGCTTAGGATCATGACGCCATGAGCCTCAGTTGCCTTGGGTAATTGATGGACCTCCAAGTCCATAGTGGCATTACTGATGCAAGGGGGAGAAGAAACACGCGTGGAGACAATCTCAACGGATTGTGTAATGATTTCATCTGAAACAGATTGATGAGCATTTATAAATATGTTACACATATATATATAACCAGGAGTGATCACACAAATCAATGTGATATTGATAGACTAATATTACTAGAATTAATTAAATATATTGTATACCAATGAATATTATATAATTTTCATCTTTATGTTTGTAAAGAAATAATAACTACTAAAAATATTCTAATCAACTAATAAATAAATTGAAAGTCTTATCTAATTGTAGGGCTTTAAGGGAGCAGTGTACACCAAATACTACTCAGAATTTTAAAAATCTACGTTTTGGAATAAAATGTGAGGACAGGAAGAAGGGAGGTGGGAAACAAATGAAGATGCGGCGTTATCCAGGAAACTATGTTTTTTATATTTCTATTATCGTGTATGTCTATTTATAGTGCAGAATAGCGCGTTCTACTGAAGAGCCCGATCGTGGTCACAGACAAGTCTACGCGCGAGTCCATGCTGCACCTGTATCGTCGAAAGAGGCGCTCCTCGAACCGCACCCGAACGACCTTTAATCCTTGCATGGACCACGGATCCAATCGCGCGCCCTGACTGCTCTCGCAGCTTCGTGCTAGCATCTACACCTCTTCGAGCTGCTGTTTGACTTCGGCTTCCTTTACCGCGAAGTACTCTCGGCCTACCTGTTTACATGGTAAGCCACGTGGCTTTGATACACCACGGGTTTATGAACGTTACACGAAGCTCAAATTATTATATTATACAGACCTGGACGTGTGCAGATATCGATTTGGTACGAGTGACAGTTCGAAACAAGAAACACAATTTCGTTCAACATTTGAAATCTGATTATGAAAATATATTTGAATGTGTAATTAAATCAGGCTTATTCTAAAACCCTGGAAATTCATTTAACTCTGACAAGTTAATTTTTTAATTCTCACTTTGTCCTAGACTTTATTGCACTGCTCATTGGATTTTCAAGCTTTAAAGTTTAAAATGTAAGTAATTTGTGTCATGTTTCGCTGTAACTTTGTTTTCTACTACTTTTTACGTATGAAAGTTGCTTGATATTCTTCACGAGCATATATTTTCAAATAACTTACTTAAGCTCTCCATATAAGAGTACAATAGCAATTCTGTATTTTTTGTGGTATGTAAAGATTGGTAGATTAAACAGCGTAAAATGAGCATGAAAGTTAAACATGAATTTGAAAGATGTGTGTGTTTTTGAAGAAGTCGTGTGGATTTAAAATAAACAATATTTTAATTCTTTCCAATAATTCTTCGGGCTTCGGCTTTTGCTCCGGCGGTCGAACTGTTATACACTTCCGCGGTCAATACGAATCTAGTTCTCCCCCGTGACCGTTTGGCCAGTTCCCCTTTCTCGCTACTCTTTCGCCGGCATCCCTCACATTCGGGGAGGCCCCGCGAACGAATCGACGCCCCCCTTTGCTCTTTCGGCACGACTGGGCCTTCCCCCCGCGGAACTCGCGGCCGCTAGACGCGTGACTCCCGAGCCGCAAACGCATTCCCCCTCGTTATATTATTTGTGAATTTCTTTGAAACTAAACTATTTATTGAATCGAGGAAGGGATTTGCCAGCTTTCCTCAATGCCAAAAAACGAGTCCGCGGGATTTACAGTCCTGTACACTCCGTCTCCGATTGTAGGAGACTTCGGCTTTAAATCCTCCACGAAGCGCCTTGGCCACCATTTATTAGATAATAATTGAGCCCCAATCTAATCTAAAGTAAACTAGTATCTATCGCATATAAAAACAATTGTCCGTGACCTGTAGCCACTTTCACTCCCATTACGTCCCACTTAAGTCCATTGAAAAAGAACCGAATGACAAGTGGTTAGTCGATTAGAATACTCTGGCCGATGAAATCGTTTGATATGCCATTAATCAGAAAATAGTCTTTCAATGAAAACAGGCTTTCCCAAGCACGAGGAGTCTCTTTTCCTTGATAACCAGACTGAGCCTCGGCACAAAAAACCCGCTAAACGGATACGTAGAGCGGGTTGAGCGAGGCGCGGGATTCGGCGTGGACGCGGGGGCAAGGGTCGCCCGCCGACGCATCGGCCGATGATAAATCCGGGCTGGCCGGCCCGGGGAGGAAGACATTTGACGAAACAGGGGATGATTTAGGTGGGCTCGGGCGCACGCAGCCCCGGAGCCGGAACGCATTTGCCCGCGTGAGAAACGGGCGGGCGTGGGCGGCTTTCATTTTTCTCCCGTCCCTCTGGGCCGCTCCTTTCCCCGGGCTCGGCCCCCGCTCCCTCATCCGACGGCTCTTGAGTCCCGGGCGCGGCGCCGGGGAAAAATCGCGCGCTCCCCACCCCACCGCCGACTGTTCCTCGCGCGGATTTCGGATTTGCATGCGGGCCCCGGTAAACAAGCTGCCAGCCGGCTATCCGCCGGGCTATCGCTCGTAAAGCAGTCCCCGGGGGCCGTGCGATCGGGCATCAAACTGATTGAATCGGATCCGAGGATTCGCCGATGCGCCCCCGGGCCCGTGAATAACCAATGGCCGCCGAGCGGCTCCGCGCGCCCCGGCTGCTTCTTCATTCCGGGGGGGGCGCGTCGGGGGGGTCGGTTTATGCCCGGCTCGCACTCATTTGCGCGCGGCTCATTTTTCGCGAAGCCTTCGCTTTAAACGGATCGGGCTAACGAGGAGGGCGCTCGGATTAATAAGCGCGCGCGAACGCGCCTCCAAAACGAGTAACGGGAAATCCGTTATATCGATTGTTCACTTAGCCAAAGCGCGTAACGATGCCATTCGGCCTTTATGCAGATCAATAAGAGATACGTAAATTAATCGTCGGGATTATATCGCGAATTAATTAAAGCGGCCTTTTTCAGTAGTCGGCTCGTCGCTCGTGGCCTGCTCAACCGTTCATTGGCAGCGCTTGTATATTTTTGAAGGACTATTTTCAATCGACTCCGACGTAAAGGCTGTATCTTAATAATAACCTGTAATAGAATATTCCATCAAAACGGTGGTATATATATATACACGGTGAAAAAAGTGGGTCACAAGTTACGGGAGATGTACCCTCGTTAAGGCTCTCTCCGCTTTACCCCTTCCTTCCTTTGCCCCACAGCTTAATCAATCAGCAAAAGCAGCGTGCGCCCGACTCCTTTTACGGGATCGATTTCTCCCAGGCGCGAATGGGGATGACGGTAGACGACCCAAAAGGTAAAGTGCGCTCACTCACTTTAGTACGAGCTTTGTATGAAGAGCAATGTACGTGACTCTCGTACTTGCTCTACTAAGTAGCATAAAAGGAAATTAAAGCACGCTGAGAACAGTACGTAGCTGCAGGCCCCTTTGGCAACGCTATATTCCAACCGTCTGAAAGAATTTATTAATTTTTTTTATATTCTAAAGTAATGAATGCTAGTTGGGTAAAGAGACCTGGATGACGCTCGTCGACTTGTTTTTCCTGCTTCAACGGAATATGACGCTTTGCCGCTCGAGATTGATCGCTAAATTGGCCATTACAACGCATCCTATATAGATTGGAATTTTTTAAGAGAAACCGTTTTTATCATTTACGCTTCGGCAACATCGAATGACAACGTTCGTAACGAAAATTAATCTTCGTGAAAATCCAGCTGGCTTTTTGAAGTATAATTCGAGTGCATGGCGTGGCGATAAAATCATCGGCGGCCCTCGAATCGACGGTCGCGCTGGGAAATCCGCTCGCAGTCGCCTCGAGCCCTTTAATTCGCGTGTTGAATCATGCAGGTTTTACATCGACAATAACAGTGCGCAGAAATAGAAGAGGGACTCGTGCGACAGGTGAAAGGAGGGCGAAGGCACAAAAAAAAAAAAGCGAGCGTTAAAAAGAACAAAGGGGCAGGTTACAGTGGCGTTGATGAAAAGGAGGAGCGCGGATGAGGTGCAGGGACGGGAGAAGAGCCGGGGCTCGAGGAGGCCCGGCCCTGTAATGGCTTGGCCCGCAGCGAGGCGGCGCCAGTGGACCGGAAGCCAAGCCCTGCGGAAACGCCGCCGCTCGTTTTTGCCGGGCCTGCGCGGTGCCCGCGGATCCCCGATCCGCGGCATAAATCATGCCTCGGGACCTCGGGCTTGAATATATATCATGCCCGAGTCTCGATATGCGTCCTCTGCCCTTTGTCCCGGCATAAGGGCGCGCGCGTTTAAGCACATGCTGTAATCCCGAACGGCTCGAGGCGTAACTGCCCGCGTCCCTCTAACGGCGCTTCGAGCGCGCCCCCCGCTTAAAACACCATATAAAATAATAAGTCTAGACGGGGTCATTGCTCGGGGGCTACAAAAGTTATACATTACACGTTTCGAGCCTTTGTCATGTTATACGTTATGCGCGCGTTGATAAAAGCATAAATACGCGCAAGGTAAATTAACGGCGCGAAGGCAGGAAAAAAGTTAATATTCAAAGTTAATTAAAAAATTGATAACAAAATACTGATCAAAAATGATTTTATCGGAAATGTTACATTTATCATAATTAGAATCCGATCCGATTTTCTGCAAAGTTATACGATCATATTGGTCACATGCGACTTTTACCTCTAATTGAATGAATCGAATTTTACTTAATGATCAAATAATTCTCGAAATAATTTGATACGCTACATCACGACGTGCTCTTTATGCCGATGAATATACGGAACATGCGTGCATAGTTGTCAATTCGAGCACTAATTATATCATTTTTCTGATTTAGCCTTTTGCCGGTGGATTTTTCATTTTATCCGCAGCTCGTATATAAGCTATAATTACGCGAGAAAACACCATGGATATGTAAATAAACAGCTTCCACGTACATTTGCACAATTATCACCGTCCGTACGATATGAAAGATTCTGCGACGGCCTTAATCAAGCCACACACGTCGGAAGGCAAAGACGCAAAACGCTCGAGGTGAATCTGGCGGAATGTGCTCACGGGGCGTCAGCCGAGCGAGTCCCCAGGCCGCGTTTCCCCGATTGCGGAAAAAGTGCAAGGAACGTCTCTCGCGCGGCGGCCCCGAGGAAATTCAAATTTCTTAATCCCCGAGGAGGCGCCGCGTGCGAGCGCCAGCGGAAAGTCCGGGTGGGCGAAAGGAGCCGAAGAGGAGCCGGTGGCGCGGCGAATGGCATCTTCCCCCCGAAAGTGGGTCAGCCGCCTCCCCGGATATCTGGGCGTCGCGCGATGAAAGCCTCTTTTGTCTCCGTCGCTTGGCCAACAAATCCCCCAGCCCACTTTCATATCTCGCGAGTACAAACAAAACGGGACGGAGGACACAATGATGAGATTGTGCCAAGGGGCGGGAGCAGCCGGACGCAGCCCCGGTGCCTCCAAATGTGCTAGCATCGGTACTTTGAGTTTCGACGAGTTCGAGGAAATATCGGGCGCGCGATCGCCCGCCCCCCCTCCACTCCTACGAGGTATATCTATCCGCTCGAGTCGATAGCTCGCTCTTTCCGGCGATTTCTTTGAAGATCAGGGGATGACGCTGACGCGCTTGGCGCCAGCGTTACCTTTTCCTTCCAAACTCCTCCCGACGTATATCTTCCCTCTGAAATATATTAATTTTTTTTCATTCGTATATTTTTCACTGGAAAACCCAATAAAAATCCAAACGCCATCCGCCCGGTCGAAAGGACCGCGACAATTCATAAATAATTCATTGATTAAACGAAAAAAATCTGCAAGTAAAGTTCCATCCATTCGGGGCGCACTCGTCGACCTGGCCGTCGCTTGTTATATGCGCCAGAGGACGAACATCCGCTCGGCGCGAAGCCAGCCCATATAGCGCGAGGAAGGTTTCACGAGGGAACGGTCCGTCTGCCTCGAGAGCCTGCTGCAAATTGACCTTCGGCCGGCAGCAACTGCAAACGCTCCCTGCGCTATCTTAGCGCGTCGCTGATTGCCTGTGGGCCACTTGTGTTGCGCCCGCGAGCGCCCGTGCGAATTCGGCGAATTTCCCGACAAGCGCCAATTGCAGGCTTTGAGAAAAAGTCGTACAGCTTGCGCGTACGTCACCTTCGAGTTTCAGTTCGAATTGAAAACAATTAACTATCTGTTGGCTTCGAGCTCTCTTCTGTATTCGCTATGATTCATTGTTTCAGAGCATCGCCATAACAGTGCCGGGGTTTTAAAAGCAAACAAAATTTTACGAACGTATATGAACGTATTTATTTGTATCACAGACCTTTGCATGAAAATTTCCTCGCATATTTAATATAGCTTCAGTAAACGTGTCTTTATCCTTAGGTATTTCGCAATTATAAAATTTTGCATCAAATTTTGACTGCAGTTCTATACCTAATATAAATGTATCTGTACCTTTTTCTTTTCCAAGCAAGCATAATTGGTGTTTACAAGTCATTAATAACGGTGCGACATAATTTTGTAATGTTTTTGTGTAAATTACAGTGACATTCTACTGTTGTCGCAGCCAAACTGTATTATTTTTAGTAAACAACGGTAAAATTCGAGAAAACTTTTACGTTCGAATGAGGTAGGCGGACTAAAAATTTATGGATGACTCACATTTATAAATTCGGTATAATAGTATCGGCTTCTTCTGATGTTCAATCTTCAATTATTAATGATGTAGTCAATTATATAAATGAGATTAATCTAATACACTTTACTTTAGATAAAGTTTGTTAAAGACACAAAAACTATAATAAAAGTTACAAATCAATTATATTGTATAAACAATAAGTATCACTGATGATACTATACTTGTAACAACGCGTTAATTTATCTACTTTTTATTCGTTATACATTCGTTTTACACTTAAATACTAAAAATTATTAATTCATAAGCTCAATAAATAAATGTAACGTGTACAACATAGAATGTGTGTATTTATTTGTTTTTAAAGAGCATCATATGAAAATATCGTTGTGAAATCGTTTGAAGTACTCATTGCACAGTATCAAAGGTTCAAGTCACGTAACGTATCTCGAGCCAAAAAGGAGTTCCATAAATCGATGGGCAGATTACTCAAAGACTGACTGCAAGAGTAAGCTTTTTATATATTTTGTTACTTTCATTGCTCTTAATCTCCCACTTTGATAAAATTCTCGACGTTTCTAGAATCGTTCACTATTTAACATTAGGCGGTTGAACATCAAATTTTCAGAATTTAATGATGTTTTGTTAGATTCACTCAAAAACTCATGAAAGAATGAAAGAAAATGAGTAAATAATCAATTATTATACATATTGTGCGAATTCACTCTATGGAAATTTATTAAAAACATGCATGAAATAAAATTGAATCGGCTCACGGAAATGAAACTTCACCACTGTCAAATGAAATTAAAAAGGTTTTTAATTAAACATTATATTTATTGTTAAATGTACACAGCGTGTGAATTAAATAGAGAGCGCTTTGAATGTAGCGCGTGACAATCAACGAGCGTAAAATTAAATATAAAATTCAATGAGCAGCCGACAATAATCAATTATGCCATGCACGGAAGCGCCTCGGGGGATAAAAAAGGAACTTTCGCGAAAGCGTTAATCATGGGGCGATCGGGCAAAAATGAGGGTGTGCACCGCTCGTGGTCGTGCAATCGTCCGCGCGCGGAGCCAATCGGCTCGATTTGCCCGGCAGCGGGCCACAAGAACCTCCCGCGCACACTCCGCCGCTCGGCGGAGTCGCATCAAGGGCCCCCGTCCGTCCCTCTCCCTCAGGGCAGCTAATTAAAATGATAATCTGTCAAATTGGCCGGGGCGCTGACAGGCGGCCCCTGTGGCCGTCGAGTGAAATTTCACTGAACAGCCGAAATTGGACCGCACGCGGCCCCCAGGGTAACCTGCGAAAAGTTTCATTCCCAGCACATCGACGAAATTGGGAAAGTGTAGAATGTTAGTGCACAAATTTAACCAAAATTATAAGGTTGGAGAGTAGCCCGTGGTTGCTGCACGCACTCTATGATCGCTTAATTCTGTAGCGGAAAATGGAAGGGCGTTTATCGTCAACTTATTCATAAAATGATTATAACCTTGAATATCTAAAATTAACTCGATGTTATTGTTATAAACACAAACTACAAGCGCGCGAATACGAGTAAATCAATTGATTCTGTCTTTTTTGTAAGATGTAGCGACGAATCAGATGCACATCAAAACGGGACGATATTCAAAATTGAAAGGACCGAGCGCAAAATTTTTCTTTCGACTGTTGCGTTCCTCCAAGCCGCGTATGGCCGGCGGTAGTGGGGTGAGGCCGCGTAGATCGAGCAGCTGAGCTCAAGGCCACGACGGCCCAACATGTAAATAAAGCGCCTCGTGCATTGCTCCGAACATCGCGGCTGGCACTACGATTAATGTCCTCGTACTCAACCTACGGTTTATATGTGCTTCATTTCTATACGTTTAAGATTATTGTCTTTAAGATTAAAAATTGAATGCCGGCGGGACTCGCGCCGCGGCCGCTCTGGTGTCAGCAGAGCATGGAAAGGATCTGTGTCCACGTTCCCAAGCGTTTTGTGGAGGCCATTGTGTCGAAGCTGAGGTCGAAGCGAAGCCGCGACTTGACACCTAGGGAGCTTCGAGGGGAGCTTACTTGCAAGTCTCCCGGGTCATGGAGCTGGTGTGTACGGGGTCGTCCTGGTTCCGCGGCCACGTGCCAGTTTTCAAGGAGCTCGGCAAATTTCTCCCGCAAATTATTTCTTCTCAAAAATTTAAAACGTTTCATAGAATTTATTTTAAAATTTGATCAAGGGTTTTGCGCGAATAAAGGTTACGAGGTGCGACTTCGGGCCGAGCTTCGGGCCCTCCGAAGGCACACGAGGAGCCCCGAAGAGGGAGTCGCGCTCGATGCATAAAAGGAGGGGGGGAAGAGCGCGGCTCAGAAGCGTTTTTAAACGCACGCCGAAACACTGGCAGACGCTCGCATTTGAAAAATATTTTATTTAAATTGATTTTATTTTTCTAAACCTCCTTTTTCCAACGTCCTCACTCCTCTTAGTGTAAGTCCAGTTCAATTAAAATATTGTCGCTTGGAGGTGTTGAGGTTAGTAGCAAAAATTTTTTTGGAAAAGTTTTTATTGCATACGTAAGTTAATAAAACTCTTCACTATTTCAGGTAAATATTCTCGAGATGTTGACTAAAAAGTTCCCACATACATATGACTTCATCGGTAATTACACCGATAGTGCTATAAAAGGTATAAATGGTCGTTCGAAAAAAAAAACATGCACTTATAAGTGTTATTTGTATTCTGGATTTAATAAGTTATTTTCATATCTAATTAAATAAATGTTATGCATCTGTAATTTGAAAAATTTTAATAAATGAAATGTACATATAGAGTTGAGTTTATGTAATTTGAAAGTTAAATAATTATTTTACTTCCTGCCTGGCATAAGTTATTCACTGTTAAAGTTTGCACGTATCAGAGAATATGATTTGGATTATGATACTTTCATAAAGTACATCTCTTAAAAACTTTAATCCAACACCTATGCAGTTTAATGCAAGGGTAGGATATATTAACCCAAAACGACATTATATGTAATCTTTTTGATTGGTGCTGGTGCAAGAAAAAAGCGAAATATTAAAAAATAGATGCTCGATTAAATTATACTCTTAACCGAGGTAAAAGGAAAATAAGATTTCCTGCCTCTTGACTAGTCGCGAGTTATAGTCCAAAAGTTAAGCGGTTAAACGCACTCGTCAAGTTGAGAATTCTGCTGGCGACTCTTGAGCTGCGTGGGTCAAAAAGTCTGGCGAGTCACTCTTCAGACTGCGACGCAAGGGTCTACGATCAATTACGCGATTCTTTCTCATTAAGATAGGCTTAACGCGTGACTAAGTATGACTTCCAAAGTCAAAAAAAGGGAAATCCAAGCGTTTTAAGGTTAAAGGAATCCGGATGACGAGGCAACTCGCAGCGAACCGAGGCTTCTGCAGGGACGAAGCCGCTCGCGTAGGACACGTAGCACGAGTGGAGAGCACGAGTCAAGCCGATGTCAAAGCCGTTTGCCTCCGCGTGCATTTGCTCGTCGGGGACCCGAAGAGATCGAAAGGGTGCGCGTGCCACGAAATAGAATCTCGGGGGACGCCGCCGGCGCGCGCGGACGGTGCACCGGAACGGCCGACGTGCCCGGCGATAAATATTCCGGAACCTCGAGCTCGCGCTTCCGGGGAGTGCATGCGAACCGAGAGTTGGGTTGCCGAGCTTGCACCTTTCAGAAGAGCATCGAGGGGAACGCAGGTCAACTTTTCCTCGCCTCCCTTTAGTTTTCGAATCTTTGCGAGCAGAAGGTCTTTGACTTGGCCTGATATTCGGGTAATTTTTCATTTTGTTATCGACTGCTTCTCGAAAATAACCTTTCAGTTTGCGTCGAGTGTTTACAACGAAATGGCACAATTAGAGAGAAGTTGTCAGGAAAATTAAAAACGGTTTTGGAAAGATTACCATGGTAAAACAGACTACAGAAACAATATTGATGTAATTACATCTTCATTGTCTGCATGTAATTTCTGTTTTTATGGTCTATATATACCTACGGATATCTCGATTTCAATGGGGATATCTATATTAATTAGTGATTTCGTGCAATAAACGGAAATTCGCATACAAAGTTATTTTCTAACAAGTGTATCAATAATAAAGTTAGCCATAATATTAATAAAATTTAATTTTTAATTTAAGAATGTGCTTCAAAAATTAAAGCTAATACTATCCTGGTTTCTAATTACAAACTATATTGCAAACTACTTTAAATCGGATTCCTCTAGCAATTCCTGAAATCCGAATTCGAGGAACTTTATATAATAACTCATCGCGTGCCATTCAATAATTGCCTAACGCCGACCACAACGAAGAGATCAAATATTTCAATTTTGGGAAGTCATGTAACTTATCAATTCCATTTCTCGCTTTGCTCGGACTCTGTCTGAAAGGGGAAGCTGAGGGCAAGAAAAGGCCGGTGAGTTATAGAATGGCGAGGATGTGCAGGTGTGACTGCCTGAAAATCTTACCAAGTATAAGGGCGTATCTTCACTTTACACTCCGACGACCGCATGAACACGACTCACTGCTCGCTTTTCTTGATGATATCCCCGCTGTTGGATTTTTTGTATTAGATGTATGCAGTTCGTGGACGGTAAAACAGCCATACATATATTATATTCAATGCTCTTATTTGAAATATATTTTAAATCATCATATTGTAATGTTATATCAGAATTATAACATTTTGTACATATACACTTTATACTGTCTCGGTTATTGCTAAAATAAGCAAATAAGAATAATTCTTGTAATTTTGTTTTATCATTTGAAATTAAGAGGTCTTATCATTTAAAAAGGTTTACTAAAAAGGGACTCTGAAAATACGAATAATACACGTAGGAGTGAGGATCATTTTGTCTGTTGCCGAGTTTGTACGAAGAACTTTTGATATCAAGGTTCGAGATTAAAATTTTTGCAGTTAGCCTTGCATAGAGACGATTCAAATACATATGTATGTATACATATCCTATAAATATATACCTGGTTTATCTAAACTTTGTTAATTTAAAAATTTTAATATTAATTCGTACTTGAATGGTTTTATTTCATTGAGTTACTTTTAAATTCTGACCACGGACACAATTGTGACTTTTTTTGTAAGCTATCCCACTTTTATCTACTCTTCGAAGAATATAATTACTTTCTATAACTACTTGCAGAATAAGAACCTGATGACAAAATACAACTGTTTTTGTCCCAATGTTAAGTTGAGTCTGAAAATAGGTGTTTTGAGTTTTCGATAGAGTAAATACACAAACGAAACATTTGAACACTAAGTTATGTAATGGAAACTCGGATTACTATTACGAGTAATTGGCTCTTTAATAAGGCTTCGATTGAAGAACTTGCTATTTTCCATAGAAGTAGTTTTACACTGTTCAATTTTATGCAAAATTATATGCATATGATGTTATTATTCATTGAGAACAATAATTTTCGTTGTAGGAGTAATGAAGATATGTAATACTAAGTTGTTCATTTCCTGCAAAAATCTAAAAGTTTTCTAGAACTTGGCGTGTTTCTCATAAATAAGCGAGTTCTTTATATAAATGTTATATTTTAATGTCCGTTAATCCATTAGCGCATAAACACCTTCAATTTTTAATATGTTTTTGTTTATATGTTAACTTTTTACTATTTTTTGTCGTAAACTATTAATTATAATAAATATTATCTACAAAACAAAAATGTAGAAATCAAGCAAACATAATCTCCACATTTTTATATATTTGTTAACTCTTTTGAAAATTTTATCCTGATAATACTTGAGATATCAATATTTGTTTTAAAAATCATTTACTGGAATTATTTACACAGTAGTAAAAGTGAAGCTCTTAAATGAATCGTTAAATAAAGACTAACAAGACGCTACAAAACTTTATTCGAACATAGAAGGGAAATGTAAATTAATTTGTTCATCTGAATTGTTGGAATTATCTTTTTAATTGTCACTTTATAGTACTCTGAGTTTTTAAGTACCCAATAAATAAATTCTTCGCCGTATATCCAAGAACTTATTTTGTTTATTTCTTTCAAACTCGTAGAATAAAGCATTGCGTAATTGTATCGATTCCTGTTTATACCTCTACAAAGCTCAGAGCTTGTGATTTGTCTGCAGTTGCTCGTAAAGCCTATGTGAGATGACAGTAAAAAGGCGGTGAAAAAACGATTGACAATTAACAATTAGAACCGGCTAACGCAGCAAAGCGATGCACCGGTTTTAGTACCTAATAGATATACACGAGACACGCGCGTGGCGTTCCATTCCAGCGAGGGATGGATGGACCACGACCGCGGTGATAATCGATGCGGTTCCGAAGCGTGCGGTGCATTTGGTTGCACGAGCCTCTAAACGGGGATTAATTGTTCCCGGATCTCCGCTCTCGCACGGCAAGGCCGAGCCACTACCTGTGTATACAGCTACAGTAAATTATGTAATAATCGACGAGCTCTGTAATTAATTGCAGGAGCCATGGAATTATATAGACATATCGATGATATTAGAAGATTAATTTTTATCGAGAGGGTCGTTGGAATCGATCGCTTTTGACTTTTAATTACTTTTAACTTTTAAGTCAACGATCTCATGTGTACAATTTCGTCGCATCGATGTCAAGGAAGTAAGCCGAAAAGTATTTTTAACGAGCTACATTTTTAATTAATTGCTTTACTCTTGAACGTACTTACGTCTTAATGAATTAGGATTTCGATTAAGATTGCTTAATTGAAGCGTTTTGCAATCAACATTAATTAAATGAATATCTTAATTATCTTAATATCCTAACAATAGTAATGACATGTTAGTGTAATTGTTGTGTATGTGTTTTCAAGATGATGTGGAGTGTATTTAAATACAAAAATATTTAAATTATTTTCAATAACAATATAGACTTCGGATTGGCTTCGGCGGTTGATCTGTATGCTTTCGCGACCAAATCAAATTTAAATCGATTCTCCCCCGCGACCGGTAGGCCCTCCCCCTTTCTCGCTACTCATTTCCCGGCATTCCTCACATTCGGCGAGGGCCCGCGAGCCATGGACCGCCTTTCCCACCCCCTCCTCCCTTTTGCTCTCGCGACACGACTGGGCTTTCCCCCCGCGGGCTTTCCGCCCTACCGGCCGCGTTTCGAGCGCCTTCAGCCCCTCCCCCTTTGCTCTTTCGGTGCGACTGGGCCTTCCACCTGCGGACTTTCCTCCTCTCAGCCGAATCCCGAGCGCCTTCGGCCTACTGCCCCCCTCATCCCGCTAGTCGCATGACTCCCGAGCCGCGAGCCGCGAACGCCTTCCCCCCTCCTAATATTATTTGTGAATTTCTATAAAACTAAACTATTCTTTTAATCGAGGAACGGATCTTTTTACTTCAACTCAAATTCTAGGTTTCCGCTTTAAAGCATCCGCGAAGCGCCTTGGTGACGTGGCCCACGGCCCAGGGCCTTCACACAGCTCGGCTGGGATGCGAATCCCGCCTATTTATTTAAAACATCAATGGAACCCCAATTTAATTTAAATTAAATTAGTATCACGTATAAAAATAATTGTTCGAAACCACCAGTCACTTTGATTTTGGCTTTTTTTTATTACAATTTTTATATACGTACATATATACAAAAATTTGTTTACCTATTAACTCCCCTAAGTTATACAAATTAAACAAATAATAATTAAATAAATAATAATATAAATAGAAAATGATAAGTTTCTACATAAGTATTTGCTTCCGTTACAGTAATACTTAAAGTTAAAATTACTTATATTTCAAATTTTTAAATATTTTTTCAAAATTTGCAGCAGCCTTAATGCAACGAGAGCAATGTTAATATTCGTAATTTATTTTATGGACTTTATGTCATTGTGAAGATACATTATATACTTTAATAAATAAAACCATCTGTGTACTAACTTTGATGTTGAAGAGGTGAAAGACTGTTAAAAATGTAGCTATTTTCAGGTGCCAGTATAAGTTTTTATTAATAATCAATTATCGAACGCGAGACTTACAAAAATCACTATAATTGCCCTTGCGATTGACTGAAATGAATAAATGACTACTAGCGTGTTCCACCTAGAAGCATGCACAAGGTTTAGGTTAAATCGATAAATCGAAGGGGACGGTCAACGATCAGTGCTTCCTCGAGTCATTGTCATTCGCACTGAATTTACGTTTGACCGTTAGTAGATTCAACACGTTCTGGGCGGCGTTGAGAGACACGCAGCTTTACCTTACGAAAGGTAATGACGCAAGAAAACCTCCCAATAGAATTCTCTCGTAGAAACTTGTATAGAAAAATTATTGTAAAACAATTAAATAATATTAATAAAAATAGATTCAAAAATTACATAAATATTTAAAAGTTGTTTATTTAATCGTTCAGAAAATTACTTGCTGTTTATTCTGACCATTATGCATACTACACTGGAATCGATTAGATTATGAAACAAAACTTAAAGTTAGTAATTTGGAACATTACTAACAAAATGTATTTTCATAATTTAATAACATTATTATTTGGTACTATCTTTTTTTTAATGTATTACAAATGTACTTTAAATATTTTTACAAACGATTGCTAATATTTTTTCCAATTTTATCGATTTTTTATTTCTATATATATATAGAGTATATAATTTGGGTGCACGAATCCTTTTGCATGTGTTGCCGGTATTTCTGCCATTAAAAAGCACCGTTCAGAACTTACAAATGTGACTCGTATACACAAGAACTTATACGTGCTTGAAATGTGACAGCAGGATATTTATCCTTTCTAGGATTACGCATGGTCCGTTTTCCGTGCGATTTCCTCTGTTTTCAATAAGCCGGAAAGAGTTTATACAGATGGGCGGATGAAATGAGATCGACAGCCTATATTTGACGTTAAAGTTATTAATACCTTTTGCAAGTGGAAACATTGATTGTTTGAATATTTCCCTATAAATTAGATGAGGTTATAATTACTCGTAGCAGAATAGACGAGGACAAGGAAATAAATACATTTCTATGACGGTAGCTTGAAGTATTAAGGTGGCTTCGATTATTGTTTCGGAGGACTCAAAATATAATCTGCTCCTCGATTTGTTCGAATTACCCCGTGGCGATTCTGGACCCGCTTCCTCCCGGATACTAGGGACGAGAACTTCGTAACTTTAAAGTCCTGCACACACTTTAAATATTTAAATATTTAAAGCCGACCTAACTGCAAACCACAATGCTTTGCCCTTATATTCATAATTTTAAAAATATTAAAAATATACGATAGTAATTTTTTTTATATATATAAAATTTTAACCAATTTATTTTTTTAATAATTAATGATATCTGTGGCTCTTACAATAAATAAATTTTGATTTAAAAATAATAATAATTTCAATTCATTACAATGGTATACGAGTACATTATAGTATAGGCATGTCCAGTGGAAATTTTGAACAATGATACTGTGCGTTGCAATTCGGCGGGTAGCGCATACGAATTGGTGGTTTGTTTAAACCATTGCTTGCAGTTTCAAAATGTTACGTATCGTAGAATGTTTGTATATAGGTCGTTCATTATATTAGTTTTGCACTAGTCGAGATTCCTAATCATGAATTAATACATAGGTACTGACTATCCTTACATTATTTGTAATGGACACAAATTTTATGTATAATTTTAAATTATTTTATTCGCGATTTAATTTAGACTAGATTGGTATTCAATTGTTATCTGATAAATGGGCGGGATTTGCATCCCAGACGAGCTGTGTGTGAAGGGCCTTTCGAGGCTCTTCGTGGTGGCTTTATGAGTGGAGTGGAGATCGCCTGACTCCCGGGGAGCGAGTCGCCTACAATCTGAGTTGGAGTGTACGGGACTGTAGTCCCGCGGCCTCGTTTTTGGCAATGAAGAAAGCCAGTAAATCACCGGCGAAAAGGGGGCGGAGGGTCGAAGGCGCTCGGGACTCTGACGAGAGGGGGGGGGGGGGTTAGTCCGTGGGTGGAAGGCCCAGTCGCACCGAAAGAGCAAAGGGGGGGGGGGGCTCAAGGCGCTGGAAACGCGGCCGGTAGGGCGGAAAGCCCGCGGGGGAATGCCAGTCGTGTCGCGAGAGCAAAAGGGAGGAGGGGGTGGGAAAGGCCGTCTATGGCTCGCGGGCCCTCCCTGAATGTGAGGGATGCCGGGAAATGAGTAGCGAGAAAGGGGGAGGGCCTACCGGTCGCGGGGGAGAACGATTTAGATTGGAATTGGCCGCCGAAGTGTACAAATCAACCGCCGAAGCCAAGTCGAAGTCCATATAATTTAATATTCTTTTATTTAAATACCTACTTCTTATCATCTTAAGAACACGCACAACAGTATTTATCTCAGAATATCATATTTAGGATAAGAATATTGTACTTTAACGTGCATATTACAATATACATTATGGATAAATAGACTCAATTATACAATTTTTGATGTTTGAAAGTTTAAATTATAGCATTTTTATATCTGTTCAGGTGTATAAATTATTTTAATTATTGGCCTTTACGGACACTGCTGTTAGTTACTATTGTCAATCGTTTTAGAAGTTGAAACACTCCTTGAACTCGATGTCCTGGAGTGTTAAGGAAGGGGGCTTTGTGGTGTTTTTGGCTTTGGTCCTCTCTCGCAGAAGATCTCGGGAGCTAGGGGAGGGGGGTGAGCGAGTTGAGTGCCTCAATGTCTAGACGTTCGGAGGCGGCTAGTAGGATACCGATATATTCATCGGCAATCGAGGGCGGGGGTCAACATTGGAGGGACTGTCAACGTTTGCGGTACATTAAGACTTTGTGAACACGCCTCGCCTGTCTTCAGCGTGACCAGGTTATCATAGATCGTGAAGGTACATGGATTAACGGAAAGAAGCGAGGCGGGAAATGGCAGGCGTCGAACTTGACGATGGCCGCTTAGTTCCGAGTTTGTGAAGGGCGTTTCCGATAACGGGCCTCTGCGCTTAGCACTCGAATGGATTTCTTAGGAAAGGAATCGGTGCAGGTAATATCGGCAATGTTATATTGCTGAATGAGCGGTTGTGTGACCTTGTTTGGTGGTTTTGTGCACTTTGAGGTTTTGCTTAGGCTTGTACTTTTGCATGCCCTCGGTGGTTATATGGAACACGAGCAAAAGGCATAGACCCGAGCATCGCGATAGTTGTTTGCTGTGTAGTCCATCCATGGTCTCGCTTGTATTGTGGAGGGAGCTTGAATTTCCGTTTGTGCTCGACTGTGATTGAATGGAATGTAGTTTAACTGAGGCTTTTTTGATTGAGAGTTGACATGAAGTATTAATCATACATCCGATGTTTATATATAGCAGTCTAAAAGATTAATAAATATATTGGTATTTAAGCTGTAAATCGTGAAAATCAAATAACTGGTTCAAACTATAGACTACGCCAAACTTAACATTTCAAAAAATGAACGTGTAAAAGACAACAAGTCTACAAATCCATGGTTATTCTCGTTCAACTGTACTTTTTGATACATTTTTAGAAAAATAAATCCGAATTTTTATTAACAATATATATTTCTTGTTTGACTCCAGTTAGAGAATCCACCTCTTCGTGCGCATAGTTTCATAAAAGTTCTCGTTATATTTATATGCAATATTCGTCGAATATGAATTGAAAAAGAACCTCAATTATATTCAACAATTTAAGTATTAAGTACTGCTGTAAGATGGTTCGAATAATATTGCGCCTTTCAATGTAATATTAGGGACTAGAATATTCGACACGCAGTTACTTGAGAGTGAAACCAATTATACGTGTCTCGGAAGTTATATACTGGACGAACCTCGAGGCTCCTCGGTTCCACTCATCCCAATCCGTCTTTCTCCCTAAAGCAGTGGGCCATGTATAACGTCTCCGTCCGATTCTTGCACAGGCGCCAAACAAGAGCACACCCAAAGGCCAAACAAACTCGGACACTTCGGAGCGCTCGTAATTTGTACCAGCACGAGTTCTAAAACTTACTGCTCATGTCTGTACAGTAACGATTACTACCGCGCCGCCCTAATGAACCGGCGCGCGCTGAGATTTCGGATATACGCTGATGTGTACCTAAGCCAAATTTTGGAGTGTAATATGAACTTTCTTAGAATAACTAAATAAGAAGTATAAAAAATATGAAATTCGAACTAAGAATCAAAGTATAGTTATAAGAAATTTTCATACTTATAAGGAAAATAATATACATTCACAGTCTTAGTCTGGCACTTATTGAGTACAGAAGTATTTACACCGCCGAGACTATAAATAATCACAGGTGTATTACGACAAGCACTACGCTTACAAGAGGCCTTGCCACGATTACTGATTCTCGCTTTAACGCGAGTTTCTAAAAAATGAGTAATATGGCATTACAATGAAGAAACCCAATCTGAAGTACCGACATTTGTTATAGAAACTCCTACGGAACTAAGCTATGCAAGTGTATCACAAATGCAGAGAGACCAGGGCCTGATAATGGACTGCGTAGAGTACCTAATTACCGATTATGTTTTTTGCTGTTGGAGATATTGTGACACCCACAAATGTTATGCATCGAGAATATCTAACAATAGAATTCGCATCTACTTGTCATCAAAACAACTTGTATCTAACCTTACAGATAAGTACACTGCCCTGGAAATTAACGGCAAACGAGTCGTAATTAGACCCTTAGTCTCACACATTCAAACATGGAATATTCTCGAACACTTTAAAATAAAATATAGAAATTTAGATTATATCATTTTTTCAAATTCAGGTTATCTTAAAAGCTTTGTATGCAAAATAGGACATCAAGCCAGAAACTATCCCAAAGTATACAAAAATAATAATTTCCAACCGCAAACAGATTGCGCGGATCTACACGAATCACTTGACATAGCAGGTAGTAGTTGTATAAAAGTAAACACGAATTCGAGCAAAAGAAAAGTGACAATTCATGATGAAATAAACTTAGACTTGTCGACGACTCAAACAGCAGTAGATAATACTATTATCGAATCAGACCTTCTAAAAGAGACAATACCAATACCATAAAACAACCGAAAAATTAATACTGGAAATATAAATATAGATAAGGACAACAAGAGATCGAGATCCGTAATCAGTTCAGAAGCATATAGCGAGAGCAGTAGAACAACCAACAAGCCTATCCAATATGTCCAGAAACTACAAAACAAAAAAGCAAGAAGGAAACAATTAAAACTAATATCAATAATACCTCATTAAATAGTACAAATATTTCAAACGAGCCTAAATTAGATGAATTAAATAAAAAAATTAATTAGTATTAAAGATTATTCTAATCATATAGACGGAATTTTAAACTATAATCAATTTAAAAACCTTCTCGAAACAACAAAAGGAGTTAAAAATCCAATCAGTATTATTACCACATATACAAATGACTTTGAAGCTCTATTTAAGTTTATAAATGAAAAAGTTTATCCTACTGTGAGAAACACTACTATTAAAAACAGATGCAGTAGACTATATGGCTATTATTCTTCAATGACATTTAAACGGTCTTAGATCGCAGTATAAATTTTTGCAAAAAATTATATCGACCGAAAACATTGACATAATATGCCTACAAGAATCAAATTTAAAAGTAAATCAACATATTCAAATGAAAAACGTTATAAACTATAATGAAATTCGTACAGATTGCACTAATGCTAGTGGAGGTGTTAGTATATTGGTTAAAAAACACCTACACAGCTATGAATTTAAACTGGATACAACATTCGAAGTTATAGCAGTAACAATATTAATTAATAATAAAAGTATAAGAGTCTGCAATATTTATTTAAGCAATAAATATAGACTAAAATACGAAAACTTAAAAAAACTTTTGCAACAACTACCATACCTTATATAATACTAGGAGATTTTAATAGCTACAGCCCCGTATGGAGATCTACAAAAGTAGATCAAAGAGGAAAATAGTCGAAAGAATTTTATATTACAATCAATTAACTCTACGCAATACCTGCTCATACACACATTTTAACAGCTCAAACGGAACTATCAGTGCAATAGATGTAACACTTTGTAGCAGTGACTTAACACTTGATTTAGACTGGAAAACCTTCGACGAATTATATGGAAGCGATCATTTTACAATTATTATAAATTACAATAAAAATCTCACGCACTCGAACAAGAAGAAATAAAAAAACTAAAAAAAAATCATGGCTTCATTTTCTCAAATGTATAAGCTATCAGATGCCTATTAAAACTGTCCGGAATAAAATTAAATCTATAGAAGGGAAACATTATTCGAATATATCAGTACTTATTAAAAATAGTTAAATTATAAATAAACCCAACGATATAGTTAATTTACTCGTAGCTAATTTCGCCGAATACTCAATTCTAATTGCATAAAAGAATCCCTTTGACATCGCAATATAATCGAAAACATTGCTGATAAACAGTATGAAACTGCAGATATTATTAATAAATCGTTTAATGAGCCTATCGCAATGATCGAATTTAAAAAAGTAATTGAAGTGAGTAAAAAAACACAAGTCCTGGATCAGATTCAATTTCTTACACTCTGATTAAAAACTTACCGGATGAAGCTCAAGAAACACTTTTAAAAATATACAGTTTAATGTTTATTAAATAGCTATTTCCCACAAATTGGCAAGAAGCTATTATAATACGTATATCCAAACCAGGAAAAAATAAAAATTATGTAGATAGTTACCAACCTTGTTCCGGCTGGGGTGGTGCACGGAGACAAGGAGGGGGGGGGGATGAGCGTGTCGAACGCAGGCGTGGGCGGCCGAGCGGGAGGGGCAAATAAAGTGGGGCAAAAAAAGCGGGCGCCCCGGGTGCTTGCCCTAGTGCCGGGCAAGCACCCGTTGCCAACGCTGCTCCGGTCCCGGGCACCTTCTCCGGCTCTGCCCCAGACCCCCTCCCCCTCCACCCTCTGAAGAAATTCCGAGTGGAACGGGACTTGCCACCGGTTCTCCGCTGGGACAGCGGAGTACCGCAGCCCCGCGAGTCCCTGGTGCCCCGACGCAGTAGTCGACTACGTCCCGGAGGTGATCGCGGCGCCAACGGCAGGTCCACTACTACCAAGCGAGGCAGGCCTCTTCCGGCAACCACCCCGCCCAAAGCTATTCCGGTGCGCCGCCCGACCGCCACGCACGGAAAGCGTCGCCGAAAGGCACCGCGACCGGCCAGCCCCCAACCCAGCTACGGGATCTACGGATCTTGTCCATGGTAAAGCGCTAGCCTACGCACCCACCACCGCCGGACCTGTTCCTCAGGGCATCGAGCCTTTAGCTCTCCCGTTCGGCCGCGTAGGCCGCTCGCACCCGCGTTCGACATACCCCCTCCCGTCCCTTTTGTCTCCGTGCAACGCCCTAGCCGGAACAATTGGCGCCCGACATGGAGCCTAAGAAAGGCTCGATTGATATCGAGACCGAATCCCGATCGCTCGACCTGAGTTAGGCCAATGACTAACTCAACACTTCTGAGAGTGCTTAAACACCTAGCGGAGTCAACAACGGGATCCCCTACTATCCGAGCAATCAACTGGATTACATATCTCCACCCAGAGGGAACAAGAGCCCCTCCTCCATTCCGACTACCGTCCCGGACGAGGGGAACCTCGCCTACTTAAACGACTACGCCAGCGTTGAAGAGTCATTTTCTGGTCCACCAGGGAAGAGAAAACGCATCGACTCCAGTCCCGAATGATACTCAACAGCCATTCCTGCCACAGCACACAACACTCTACCAAGAGAAGGTTCACTGTACCCGGACGGGCTTTCAGAGGGAACAAACCGCAACAATCCAGCATTGCAGAGAGAGCTGCCCGCTGACCAAGCCGACGCAGTCATGGCGAACGCATTTAATTTGGAAGCCCTCGCGCAGGCTCTACTCGGGACAAGACCTCCCGTCCCCGAGTATCACGGGAGAGACCCCGAGGATCCCCAGGAGTTCCTACGGCAATGTGACAAATACATCCAGAGCGCCGCACACCTGCCGGGCAAGTGGTGACTCAAATAGAACCCGGCCTAAAGGATGCGGCCGAACGTTGCTAGCGATGCTACAAAGGGATCGTAATGGACTGGGCCTGATTTCAGGAGCTCCTTCGCGAGCACGAAGACAGACTCCGCAGAGTGCAAGTTACTCTGGCCTGTAAAAGTCTTTCCGCCGTCATCGACATAGGCGCTATCCAAAACTTCATTAGCTCACGTATTAACGTTACGCATGAGGTCCGGTGCGTCCTCAAGATCGTACACAAACTTCCGAGAATCTCTGCGCCTCGGACTCCCATGGCTACGCGCAGAAGGCGTCATCAACTTGCCCTGCGATCAACTACACATTGGAAAACGAAGGGAGCATCACGCATGGCTTTCTAACCGTACATCTCCCCAAGCTGTACCAAGTGCAACGGAATCACAGGGTGGTCTTCGCGCCCATTGGAGGGAAGTTCCTGCTAACTAAGAAGGTCTGCTACAAGATCATCCTGACGTCGCCACAACCTTTTCGCTTGCCAATACGTCGATACTCGAAAGAGAAACGCAGGGAAATAGAGGAGCAAACCCAGGAGATGCTGGCGGCCGGCCTAATCGAGCCATGTAACTCGCCGTATTGCTCGCCAATTCACACAGCCAAGAAGAAGGATGGCGCTTACCGATTCTGCGTCGACTACTAGGCGATGCAAAACTCTTCACAACGCTCGACTTAAAAAATGGCTATTAGCAGATCCCTCTGGACCCCAAAGCCAAGGCATACACCGCCTTCGCCAACCCATGGGGAAGGGCGTACCAATTTAACGTCATGCCGTTCGGATTGAAAGGAGCGCCCCAAACGTTTCAGGCCCTCATGTCTCAGGAAGTATTAGTGGACTATCTGAATAAGATTTGTCTCTGCTACCTATTATTTACTCCCAAACCTGGTAGCAGCACTTCCGACATATCGCCCTCGTGCTGGAGAGACTCCACACCCACGGGTTGACGTGCTCCGTCCAAAAATGGCACTTTGGAATGGACTCCTTAGAGTATCTTGAGTTCAACGTCTCAACAAATGGGAGTGAAGTAAAACCAGAGTACCTCCGAGCGATCACGGAGAAGGAGCCCCCCACCATGAAACACCAGTTGCAGTTCTTTATAGACTGCAATTGGTTGCTTGAGTACACTCCACGGCTGGCCGTCATCATGGCTCGACTCACGGACCTCCTCCAGCGCCGCAGCTTCACCTGGACGAACGAGGCCCAGGCGGCGTTCCTGGCTACAAAGAAGGCATTTGTCGCCCCGCTACGATTATTCCGGCCGCTTCCAGGCCTGCGCTACGTCCTGCAGACAGATGCCAGCACCCGCGGCATGGGCGCCGTTGTGTTTCAAGAGGACACCCAGCGAACTCCTCTTCGGCAAAACCCTCCATCGACCAGGGGATTGGAAGCTGGAGCTTCCCGAACCCCCGATGCCTTGCTGGGAGTAATGGGTAACCAACGCCCAGAAACATCAACGGAAATATAAAAGGAAATACTCCAGCCCACAGAACACCAGCACCTCTCGATATCAACCAGGCGACTTGGTCTACCTCAAGACACACCCGCTCTCCAACGCCGCGGACCGATTCCACGCAGGGTTCGCACAGAATTGGGAAGGGCCTCTACAGGTAATCCAACAGATCTACGGGGAGATCTACGAGACCAATCGACGGAGAACTCCGATAAGGCACACGGCAGCCAACTCAAACTTGTCGTAGTCAAAACCCCCACTGGAGAACCAGAGGGACCAACCCGAGGCGAAGATGCCTCCGTGCCCACCAGCAGGCCCAACTACACGCGCCCGATACGAGGACTCGTCACCGCTAGCCGGCGGACCAGCCACCTCCCAACCCGGAAGCCCACCAAGGTCAGCAGGCTAATGCACGCACTCCAAGCACTACTTAAATTAGTATGCACACATCTATAGTATTAATATTATAATTATCATCAATAAACCACTTAATTAACCCAACAATCTAATATAAAACTAACGTTACGTATACTATAACTACTTTAAATACTTAAAATACTGTAAATATTGTAAAAGTCGCTGAAACCTATAAGGGGATGCGACTTAAAATAAATAAATGAAAAAAAAAATATTCACCCAGGAAATGGATTTCGACTAGAAAAATAAAGGAAATAGAACTGAGAAATAAAGCTCAGTATGTATTCTTTATTTTAATCGATACTAAAATTAAGCTTTTAAAATGTGATAGAAGAAAATATATACTCGTAACTATACTTTTTAGCATTATTTTAGTTATAAAAATTTGATTAAAATTGTTTCGAGAATTGTCTATAATGTATAGACCTTTTTTAAAGTCTTGAAACAAATTAGCAAACTGAACAGTAAATCGAATGCTATAAGACTATTATAAGCAGATAACCAGATTATTATTGCATCAGTTGGTTGTACTTTTCTGTCAACAGATTCCTGTGTAAAGATCAAGCAACCAACTGCAGCTCCTGAAATCCTCTTATTACTTTTCTTGTAAATAAATTTCCGAAAAAGAAAAATAAAATAAAAAGACGTTTGCACGCGCTAACGTTTAAAGGTCGCGAAGGTCTTTCATGAACTTTGAATATTGAAAATCCAGGATCAATATATATATAGCAACAATGCAAATTGTTCGGAATAAAATTACACGTTACGCTAGGCTTCGTTAGAAATTCAATATTCAAAAGAGATACACCAAACCCGTGTGTTTCCATTTAAATATTCCACTTTTCAAAGATTGAAATCTTCTTTATCTTTCATTGCTTTTATATATTGTCTTCTTATTTACGGCCATAATTAAGCCACAGAATATATTTGTAGCGGTGTAATGAAATATGAAGTATTTAGTAACGACAGTTACATATTTAATTTATTTAAATACATAACTTGAAGGACTCTCTTGTCTACTATTTAAATATAGTAGTAATTATATATAATTGATAAAATTATTTTGAAATAATTTTCTTTTGGATTATTTCATTGATCTTGTATTTACAATTTTTGTCCTTAATGCATGTAATTAATCCTTTCAAATAGAACTTTAAGGATAATTCTAACTTATTATCATCTGTAACGAGTTTGAATAAGTTTATGAATAACTACATTTCAATCTGTCTTTCAATCAAATAATACGAGTTATCTATAATTTTATGAATTCAAAACTTTTCTATTAATATACTATATAATACTCAATGAATAATTGTTTATTATAAATTGTCGTATATTTATTATGCATGATTCAACGTACATAATTCGTTTCAAGTTTATCTTTATATTGCACTGTACTAGCATCGACCGCAGTATTGATTATTAAATTACAATAGCAAGAAATAATTTATTTTACTCTTAAATTTATAACAATAAAACTCAATGTATTCAATGATCTTTCAAATGTAAATACAAGCGTAAAACAAATATGCTTATGTAAGTTGTACAAAAAGATTAATATTGTATGTGTTATCAAGATGATAAGGTGGAGGTATTAAATAAAACAATATTAAATTATTTTGGATAATTATATGGACTTCGACTTGGCTTCGGCGCTTGATCTGTATACTTCCGCACCAAATCGAATTTAAATCGTTCTCCTCCGCGACCGTTTGGCCAGTCCCCTTTTCTCGCCACTCATTTCCCGACATCCCTCACATTCGAAAAGGGCCCGCGAGCCATCGACGGCCTTTCCCTCCCCCCCCCCCTTTGCTCTCACGGCGCGACTAGGCCTTCCCCCGTGGACTTTCCCCCCTATCGGCCGCGTCTCGAGCACCTTCGGCCCACTCCCCCGCCCCTCCTTCTCCCCGCTTTTACTCTTTCGGCCCGTATTTAAAAATTATAATTATAAAATTAATTAAAAAATAATGACCGCCGTCCAGATATATGTATATACACACATTAATTCATTTACCTATTAATTCTACTTGAGTTTTACAAATTAAATAAATAATAAAATTAAATGAATAGTAAGATAAATAAAATATCAATAGGTTTTAATACAATAATCTCTGCGCGTTACAATTAAATTGAAATAATTTAAGAATAACGCATTAATTCAGTGTTAAATTTGTAATAAATTCTATTGAAGTTATTAATGTGTCTTAAAATGCCGCTAACACTATTTTTTATTAGGCTAATAAACAAAATATTTTTTAAATAATTTATTTTATTTAAAATACTTATAAAAAGAAATATCCATCACATATAAAGTATTTTCTCACTCAGTGTTTAGAACTAGTTGCATATGACAACAATTTTGATCCGACGGTCAATGATATCAACTGCAAGTGGTCTGACTTCGACAGTATAGGTGATTACCAATTAAATTCATCAGACCAGCATGCATGGCTGGATAGTCAGTTCAAAAGATTTGCTCAAATTTAATGAAGGTCTGGATCCATGGATTGAGGACGTTAACAAAGGAACTATAAAGATCAGCAGTGCTTTTGGCGACTGTGCCGACAAGAGAAGCAGCATCTCAACTGTAGATAGAGAAAATTGCTGATGTTAAGCACAATAGCTTTGAATGCCCAATATAGTTCTCGAGGAGATCATTTTGTTAGCGAATAAATAGTTTTAGGGCCAACAAAGGTGTTATTAATCTTGTTGAGCATAGGCCTAATTTATAGGTGCTATGCTGACTTTAGTTGAACTTGAGGTCGAACCTGACACTGAGGTATTGAACTGGAGAAGTCCAAAGAATTTCGTGAAACATAACCTGAACCAAAAGCGGAAGTTTAAATTAAAGAGAGAAGAAGCTAGCCTTGAATTTCGTTTAATTAGTGGATAATTTCCATTTTCGGTACCAAGTAAGAAGAAAGGAGAGGAACTATTTAATGCGTTTGGCACTCGTATCAATTCTACGAGAAAAGTTGACGAGCACAATATCGGGAACATAAAGTGCAGTCATAATGCGTTTATGGATAGGGATGTCCATGCAATAGATATTGACTGACCCGGAAACTGTGTCGCCAGTCAGGAAGGACGTTTTTAGTTATGGAAAAGGCAAAGAGCAGCTTGAGAAGTACACTCTCGGTCAAATTCGTCTGAATGCATAGCAGGCTTATCGGTTTATAAGGTAAAGAAGGGAAGAGCGATTTCTTAGCTTTTGAGCTTTGACTGGACGAAGTGCTTTCGCATAGATACGCTCATCATCAGTATTTGCATTTTACAGTATTACAAACACAGACATTGGTTATGATATCCATATTTTATGTTATAATATAATACGTTATATTGTAATTTACAAATTATATAGTTCAGTGCTATCGCATATTACGCGAAACGCAGCGTCAAAGTACCAAATTAACTAACTGTAATTCGTTTTCATCGCTCCATGCAATTGCAACAGTCCAGTGTTTAATCGTCGCTAAGTAGTTTGTGAATTAGACGAATCAAGTACACATAGGCATCGTCCTATTTTTGACACGAGAGAAACCGTGTGTATGTACCGTGATCGTGTGATAATTTATCAGGTGCACGTACAAGTAAATTCAAGCAGCCCAATGATTATTGGTAATAATATGCACAGCTTTTTCACGGCTCGCAAAACGTTTAATTAAGCCGCTAAAGCGTACGGCGGCGCATCCGTACTTGATTTAGTTGCAACATCTGGTTACGTGTGAGCGCGCGGGGCGCCGACGGGACATGATTTAGGTTCAAGGACCGGCTCCGGCCTCCGAGTGCACCGGACGCGAACCCAACTTGATTTATAAGCTGCCCGCGCACTAATCCTCTCTTAATTCTTTTATTTTGAGCGGACTTCTATCGGTGAAGCCGTGTAATGCATGCGGTGCACCTCTCAATGAAGAATTGACAAGTGACTTTGGCTACGGCTCGCCTGCTCACGATATATACCTTATTAAACATCTGTGAATCGTGTTGGGTGAAAAATAGGCGGCCTGCTACCAGCAGATATTGGAGGTTGGCACAAGCTTGGATGTAATTCATGGGTTGAAGAACAAGAACAATGTCTCTGTGCGGATGTTATTTAGTTCGAGGTTGGTATAAAGAGCTACTAGAGAAACGAAATTCTCATTCATTTTTATGGATTAATAAATTGAATAATTACTTGTATAGTTTTAAAGGATCCATAATTGACTCAAATCTATTCATTTAATACAAGGTTTCACCTTTAGATAGGAAATTTAAATTTATATACAATTTAGTTATACCGATACGTAATAATGAATCCAAAAAATTATATCATTTTGTTTCTATTATATCATTATTGGAAATTAAGAAAGTATTAACTTAAATGAAACCATGACTATAAAATGCAGATAATAATACTATATGATAATAAAAAAAATAATTTAAAAGTATGCTTATGATTTATCTATATCACTGTAGGTAACTGGAGGAAGTTATAAACAGAAATCAGCAGACGTATTGACCTAGTGATACAGTTCGTGCGGTCAAATACTACGTTTATATCAAAATACTGTGATGCTTCGAAGATAAGTGCATATTATATTATGTATTCATACAATCCTTGTTCTCTTCATACAGTAATATTTTAATTTTAACAGTAATTAATTTACTGCTAAAAATTTACGTAATAATATAGTTATTAAATAAACAGTTAAAATTCTGATTATTGTAAAAGACTGATAAATTATTTACGAGTACAATAAAAGAATAGGTTCTGTAATAACAACGGTTTATAGATTTTCATGGCAGAAGTTTAAATTGCTAAAAACCTCTTTCAACTAACGAAGTGAAACAAGGCAAGATCGATGAACCTCTCAACTACAACACTCAATCCCTGGTATCGCGGAAGCATCTTCTTTATTAGACAGAAGTCTTTAAGTGACCCTTGATTACACGCCAAATGAAATATCGTGCATCCGGTAAGCAAATTGAAGAGTGGACGAAGACTTTAATAGCCGGAAATGTGTGCTCAGCCATTTACGAGAGCTGTACTATCGATACGGTTTTACAGCTTTAATATGATGTAATATTGCAGCCGACAGAGATATTGATGCAACGTGGTAATAAGATATCGATGATGTTAAGAGACTGGAGGTTTTGAGACTCTCAGCTAGATTCGTTACACAACTTTCGTAATCTTTTTATTTGAAGTGCCGTTTGTAAATATGGATCAGAATGATCTTCTTAAAGAACTTAAAAAAGTTAAAAGTAAATAAGTTTTTAAATTAAACTATTAATTGGGAGGCTCGAGCTGCCAAGTAAAAATAACTTCGACTTAAAACAACATCGTAAAAATCAAATCAATCGATCTACAGTTCTTATTAGGATTGTCGATACGTCTTCGTATAGAAAAGGACTACCCACCGTAAAAATGTGAAAATAGACCTATCTAAAGAAATTTCACGGACTCGCTTTGTTATCTCCCTGTATAGAGCAAGTCTAGTCCGACAATTTAATCCCTCGGCACGGAGCGGAGTGAAGTTGTACGATCTTAATCAGAAGGGACAAAGCTGAATCGTTCAGTCGGATAATAATCCTCCTCGGCCGAAGCTAAAATAAGGTAGAGGGCGGAATTGAAGAGGAATGGGAAAGGAGCGGAGAATCGAAAAAAAAAAAATTAGGGCCAGAGAAACCAAGCAGGAGCGAGCACTTCTTGCAGAACACTGATGAGGTATATATGTACTAGCGCCCGCGATGGCAGACGTGCAGCGCGCGGCCGCCCTGGCAATCGGCCATGGACCGACGCGGTGCGTCGAGCCGCTTTTGCACGCGCAAGGGCAGCCGGGCGATTTTAGCCTCGGGGTATTCCCCCAGATCGATTTTATCGGGGTGCGCGCGCGCTAGGTATGGCGCGTTGCTTGCCTGAGTTGATAAACAGGGCGCCGCGAGCCAAGGCGCGCCGGGTGCGCCGGGCTTCCCGCTGAGAAGCCGCTGATAGGGCCGTTTTGAAATCGACGCCCTTGCCGGCCTGCAACGCTATCGATATCAAAGGGCAATGTTGGACCTAAATTAGAGAGGCATGTTTTTTTCGAGGATTAGGTTATGTATCAATCAAGTACTTCGATCTTTTGGTCTCAAAGACTTTGGTTGCAAGGTTTAAAAGTGAGCAGTCAGAGTTTTAGGCGACGAGTATACGTCTTTCTTAAATTTTGAAAAATACTAGCTTTGATTAAATAATGTTATATTTAATAGTGCACCACACTCGCAATGTCTTTTCCACTGAACGGGTTGAATATCTTATTTTATAATATAATCATTACACTTGCTGTTTCATGAAATTAATAATAAGCAGTAGCTATATAATCCTGATTTAGTTTAATTATGTATAAGTAAATTTTTATAACTGTATATATACTTTTTTATAAGAGTCCCATGGTGACTCATTCAGTTGAGTGCCCCGCTCGTATTTAAGAGTTCCGGAGTTAGACACTCAGTTTCACCCAATTAACATAAGCTCCACAAAATTACAAAAAAAGTTAACATTTTATTTCTGCTAACAGAGAAATCAATGATCTTTTCTAAGTTTATAAGTATAGGTAAATAAGTTACCTGAAAAGGGAAGCATTTGTGGGTTCAATTTTTTAACATAATTGTTAAAACGCTTTTTTCAATTTAAATTATATTGCTACATTCATTAATTTTTTATATTATTGATACATTTCTAGAAGGCACTCAAACTAGCCTCATTTTAATTTTATTTGCATTTGTGCTTTTATTTTCATTATTATTTATTAAAGTAGGTTACATATTTATGAAGTGAAACCATTGCTTTTGGATTCTTACCTCACCGTGTTTTTTTCATTTCAGTGAAGCTTCCGCGGTATAGCTCCACTAAATTTGCTTCGACTGTCCGGAATTTTTTCGCGAGGTCTTTCGATTCGATGCAAGCTTAGTATGAGACATGTAGATCTTAGTACAGGTCACTTGTGTCTGTTTGACTTTTTCGGGTACGAAAGTGACTTGAACATAAACAAGTAAGCTTATAAATATGCAGGTATAGCAGAATTCGGGGCCCACTTGACGGGATATTTTTCTTTCATTTTAATATTTATTTCAATAATGTTTATTAAATTATCAGTGAAATAATTCTAGACATTATTAATTATATAAACGATCGTATATACTGAATCAACATATGATCAAAGGATTATCCAATCCAGAAGTACCCTTATACAGACTATTATGTTTATTTATCAATTAATTAAAAGATAAGGATGTATTGAGTGCTAGGTTAAACGAATTATTTAAAATTTGTTTTATAATATATAATGATAAAGATCTTCTAGAATGTCTTTTCCTATAATTAGAATTTTTCCGAAGAATTTCTCTTTTATAAAATTCCGCACTGCACAGGAAAAATTCGGGGTGAATGCAGAATTTTAGAGGTCTACTAAATATGAGATATAAAATAAGGTAAATGATGTTAATTAAGTTAGAATAATATATTACATGTAGTTCCATGCATAGCAATAGTATATATACGCGATGGTATAAATACGATAATATAAATATAGGTTTTCGCTTAGTGTCAATAAGATATTAAATAATTATTCCATTCGCAAGAATGATAACATTAAGATATTTAGAATAAAATATTATATATTTGTTTCTTACCGTTCATAGAAGATCACGTAGAATGTAAAAGGAAAGCCACGGCATATGCGTCACGTGATTTTAAATTATTAAAATTTGGTAAAAATGACTGAGAAAAGCTCGGTCTAGTGAAACAGTTAATGCAATAAATTCGGCTTGAAAAAATTCTCCGTGGCAAGTTACAATGGCACTCAGATTTTTCCTTTGACCCGATTAATTGCGAGCTCTGCGATACGACTAAAGGATTTAATCTTTGTTTTCGGTGCTTTGCCAAGTAATCGTAGATATGCTAAAAATGCATCGATACATATTTGAGGACAAAACGTGTCTTCATCAGGGGAAAATACCAATGAGCTACAATTCGACATCATTTCTACGAAAAATGACCCGATATTAGGGCCGCGGAACTTAGACACTTAGCGAGCCGGTAAGTAGTCGCGAGATACTTATAAGAGCTCAACTTACATATATCACATATTAATAATAATAAAGTAATAATACAATGTCTCACCATTGTTTATTTATAAATGACTGTCACTTTTTTCTATATTAAAATCATTATCTTACGGATTCGTCGACACCTATGTAATTTCTTTTGCGTGTTTCCAACTTTTTGCAAGTTTCAAAAATTAAAAAAAAATTAAACTAATATTAGAATATCTATTAAATTAAAAATATTGTATATGTAATCTATGCGAATACACATTGTTTAATGTAGTTTTACTCTATAAGACATAAAAAATTTATTATCAATTCTGATTATATTTGTACATATAATGTATGATGATCATATGACGTCCAGGCTGATTGTAAGTTAATCATATACCGATTCAGATAGTTTTATTATAGTAAATTTAATATAAAAATTCCTGTATTTTTAATTTATAAATTCAATTGAACTATTAAAACCCTGAAAGAGTTAATTATATATCAACCATGCGACTTTTGCAAGACTTACGTTTGAGGATTACTTAGAGGAGTAGTCAATGTATACAGTCGAACTCTTGGTTGAGAGATACACTTGGTAGGTATAACTTAACGAAACTCTTCATTACTTTGGCGTTAATTATAACGTTTTTGTGAAATCATTGGTCGTCAAGCAATCTTTTGAAGCTTTTCGATTTTACAGTTCGTGAGAGAAACTACTCAATTCGGACGGTAGATGCGCAAGCGCACCTCTTTCGATTGCTGTATGTAATCTGTTCTCGTAAATCGGGATTAAACTTACGGCATTTTCCGCAATTCTTCGATCGATTCCTTCATCTTCCTCTTCTACGTATCTGTACCTATCTTAAGTCAATAAAAGAATTTGATCTTGACATATTCGTGTATTTAACTGTAATATTCATAATTATAAAATATTGTATTACAATATTGTATTTGGATACAGTAGGTAAATATACTATTATAAAAAGCATAATTTATGTAGAATACATTTCGAACTTATAGAAGCAAAAGATATACAGATACTTCAGATACTTAAATAAAAGAAATGCCAAACAGTCAAAATATAACAAATATACAAAAATGAAACATTTGTCTATGACTTTGTTGATGATTTCTGCTGGGCGGTGATACCGTTGTTTGAAGGATTTAGAGCTTTCTCACCCTAATGATATTCACTATAAATATTCAATTTGTGTGAATGAGCTACCACAATCCTCTGACACAGGCGATGAAGAGTAACACTCGGAAGTGAAGTTGGACTAATTGTCTCTACTTCGAATTCGCCAAATTATTGTGTACTGCAGCGCTCGCAATTTTGTATAAACAGCAAAAATGTACACATGCAGTTTCGTAGTAATACCGCATCGTTTTAATCATTTATTAGAAATACATTACAAATACAAATAGCGTAGTTGTAATTATTAAAAAAGGTACTATACATTCACTTAGAAAACTTTTGTTGTTTTCTTATGAAATACAAACCGACAATGTTATTTTTATTATTGATGAATAGATGGTATTCCACGAATTAAGTAAACAAATTATTTATATGTTTAGACATGTCATTCATATCTGCGAAGATAGAAAAAATGAAAAATAGGTAAAACACAAATGATCTGAGTTTTCAGCAGTATTTCTATGATAAACATTTTCGACGTGGAATTTTCAATGTTTCAGTTATCTGTCAAAACCACGGCATTTCAAAAAGAGAAATTTTTAACGAAAGTTTCCATCAACGTATAAAAAACATACGAGTAGAGTAGTCCTACGATTCCATAAATTGCAAATGTTCCTACATGCTCAACAAGACAGCCTCGAAAAAAACAAAGAGCCATTATCTCTCCTACTAATTTAACGATCGAGGACTTTAACATTCTGGGCTGTCTTTTTAATCCGGCTATACGTACAAGAGCCTCTAAATCCGGACGAAACCCTTTACGTCGTTGGGAATAGAATAGTCGAACGTTTCAATCATTGAAAGAAAGCTAAAGTTGAAATAAGAGTCCGAAAGATCTAATCGACGCGACGGAAGGCGTTAGCAGCGAGGTCGTTCGGGATAAATAGCCCCGCCTCGATCGGCGATACAGTCACAGCGAGAGGGGGAAACGAATTTAAAGATAATACTCTATAGGGCGAGTGACGTCGCGTTACTTCCTCGCGCGATGGAATAAAGCAAAAAGCAAGAGTCTAGACCGTTCTCTCCCCGATAGATTAAACGTCGCAGCCGCAATTCAGTGAATCCTTTCAAGTCCCTGGCTTCTTGACGTTGCACACCGTTCCGCAAGAGAGTCGGAATCGCTGTTGCCTATAGAGCCACACCAGCCGACTAATTCAAAAATTTCCCACTACATCCCACATTTCTTGCTTGACATGGCGGTACTCAGTGCACTCATTTGCGCAATTTCCACCTGCTTTGCAGGGAGTATCTGCGGAAGGATTTACAGGCTCCGATCGCTGCACGAACGTTCAATTCCTCGAGATTCAGTAACGAGCTTATCCTACATTCGCACGCGTATATCGTTAAACGGGAAAGTCGAGGGCAGAATTTACATCGAGTGTTTGCCCTCGATGTTTAATTGGCTCGGAAAGTTTAATTACTTTCTGGACACTCATTACCTGATGCTAATTCGTCTAAGGGCGCATACCTATCGTATTCTTTCACTTGATTATTTACTTTTGTACCGCTTGCACAACTGCTCAGGATTAAATGGTTTGCGCGTTGCTACCGGTACAACGAACAGCCTCCCGCAAGAGGATTGATCGTAGCTCGCGCGAGTCGACCATTGCCGGGAAGTACGCGAGACGCTGCCTCGTCGCTGGGCTTTTACGAACAATATACTTTGCGGGATCGGCTCGGATTTTATCCACGCAATACACAAAGCGAATGCTTAATTTTATCTCCACCTTACTCGATCGTCTCATTGGATTGGTCGATATTGCTTTATGGAGTATCTACCGACTTTATGAGGCGTACAGAAATAAAAACAACAGTCGTATATCCAAGTGTACGCTGATAAAAAAAACTTCTAATGAGCGGGTGCACCTCTTTAAAAGGTCCATTTCAATTAGATACATATATCAATATAAAGCACTAATAAAATCAAGTTGAAATTGTACTCGGTTGATAAGCTTTACTGTATGCGTTCTCATAATTATAGTAGAATTTTAAATAATAACTCAATTTAATCGTTTTTTCTACATTGAATTTTTCAAAAGAGACTCGATATTTATATTTTTTTTATATTTTGATTGCAAAGACCTTAAACACTATTTTAAATTTGTTATATTTACTGCAATATTTATTAATAAATAACAAGAGAAATTAGTGTAATTTAATGATAAATCTCTCTCTGTAAAAACTTAATTTAATTGTTTTCTTTTTAACTAACTTCTGTAGGAGGTTATATAAATGAAACTGTCAACTAAACTTGCTGTTTCGGGAAGTCTATACTGATAGACTAGTACTTTTTTTTTTATTTTTCTTATTGTCCTTTTATCATTATGTTCAGTTTACTTTTATTCTCAATGTTTTAATTTAGAATTCCGCACCGTAGAATATCATTTTGCAGAATCGCTCGCAGAAAATTCGTTTAGAAAGTTCCATTTAGTTTTAGTATATTTTCTGAGAGGTGCTTGTGCAAGTTACTAATTATAGCATATTGTATTATGCTTTCGGTTAAAAAAAATACAATTTTGTGTACTGAATTGTTACAAAATGCAACTACACTTAGACGCTACTCTAAAAATTTAAAAAATTTAACTAAATCTAGCTGTCAGTGTACCTAAGTAAATGTTTCTTCCCTCTCTTATGTACCATTTACGTGGAAGTCTTCCGACTCCTCTCTCTAGATACTAATTCGGAGGCGCGCACACATACCCAAGTATGATTTTCTTGCATTACCTTCTAAGAATATTTTAATTATATAATAGTTCCATACGTATAAGCTCATCTTTGCCGTACAGATAAACATTGCCAATGAACAGCGGTATTCGTTCGTGTGCATGAATATTGCAAACAACTGAATAAGAACCATTCCAAAATCGAAAATTGATCGCTGCAGGAATGCATAAGAGCATCGAGGGAGCAGAGCGCCGGGACTTGGGGCTCGCGCTGCTGCGGCGGCAGCTCAGGGCTATCCGCGCAATTAACGGGCAGACGGCCGCGTGGATATTCAATCGAATATATATCACCGAGTTGATAAATGGAAGTTGGCGGCGGGCTTGGGACCGGCACCCCAACTCGGCCCTGTCCCCGGCGCTGGCCTCCGCCCCTGGACGACCGCGCAATCAGCGGTGCATTAAAGCCGGAACTTGGCCTCCCGGGCACTAGACAGCTAGTTTCGAGGCAGTTTAGAGGGGGCGCGTCGCGGCCGAAGATCGGGACTGCGCGAGGAGGGGGGGGCAGCTCGCATAATGCGGCCGAGGCGCCATTGGCCCCGGGCGAGTTGATTAGCCCCGGCGCCGGGTTTACGCGCCCGAGCTCTCCCGGCCCGCGAGCCTCTACATACACGCACGTATAATTCGGCCGAGGGGTGAAAAACTGCCGGGGCTGAAACCATTGCCGACTGCTGCCGAGAGGCGGGGAGTCGCGAGGGGCCGAGTCAATTTGCAGGCGCCACTGCCACGAGTCCGGTGTTGCCCGCGGATTTCATAGAATTTTGCGACGAGTGCCGTTCTTGGCACGCTTAGCCCGCTGCTTTTGTTCCGCTTATTTGTTTAATGCACATTGATACTGGCTCGGTGAAGAACAATTGAAAGCAAAGCAAGATTATTGATAATTTGATAATAGCCCCTTTCATTTATTTCGTCATTGCCTCGTCAGCCTATTTATTGACTCGATTCAAGAAAAATAAGTTGGGAATCATTTGATTTTTTTAGTCCACCTATTGTTATGATTTGTTAGAGTATTCATTTATTGTGCTCTATATTATCAACTAACGGCGTTATTCAACTATTATAAGATATAAATTAGATTTTGATTACTGCTGATAGAAGCATTCGACAGTGTTTTTGGTAATCTTGCTTATAGATATAACAATTATATTGGCAAGTATCACAAAAATAATAACATTATTAAAATATAATAAATAATTTTTATTTGTATAATACTGTGTTAATAAATACAAAAGATAGAGAACGCCATCAGAATGATTCTGAGGCACATAATTGTTGGCCTGCGCGCTGTATTTTAAAGAACCAGGATTTTTCTCAGGACGAATTTTCTGTCAAACTGTGGTCAACGTACTGCGGCTATTAGCTTTACACCCAGTATAGCATGATTGCCCTTCAGGATGCGACCAGGCTAACCTTCACCTAACCTCTTCTCGAAGGCTAAACCTTGTTTTCGCCGCTAGCGCCCCTGACTCTTCGAGTTTTAACAAATCGGTGTTCATGGATACTAAAACTGGAAAATAAACTTAAAACAATACAATAATAAATTAGAAAATGCAAATTGTAAAAACATTGAAAAAAATTAATATGAGAATTTTATTATTGTAAAAATACATTGTACGTTTGTTTTCAAGTAGAAAAACCATGTGTTTAGTCAGCCATTCTAATATGCATTAATGTAATATCAGTCTATGTGTCTGAACGTACTATTTAATGCAAGATAATGTATATCGGTTATACACAAAGACACTAATTTATTCTACTTTTTATAATCTTTCTATTCTTTTAAAGTGTAAATATAACTATATCTTATATGATATAAATAAACATATAACTTATTTGTAATAATTAGTTTATTTTAGTTATGTTTAGTCGCCGTGTTTAACTCCACTATATCTTGAATCTTATACGTTTTTCAACTCTGATTCTGTAAATCATTAAAGAATGCATTGGATTTTGATATTTCTTATGTAGCAATGTATGACAACTTTCATATTTTTTTTGTATAATTTATGCTTATACTATTATGTTGCTAATATGAATGACACTATTATATAAAATGTTAATGTCTGTACATATTTGAAATATAAACATAAACAGTACTAAATAGTTAGGGGATATTCATACAAATAAAAATAAAACTATTTTTTATGATGTTTCTTGTCATTTACACGGATTTTGTTAAAAAGTAAAATTTTGTTTGTTTCTGCTCTATTATTCCATTTTTTAAATCACATGTAAAACAATAGGTTCATTGATTTTGAATATAAAGTAGCAGAGCACAGTTTCATAGATAAATAAAAATATATATAGTCTATATATAACTCGATGGTTGTCACAACTTTTCAAACGCGTATAAAATATTAAATGTGAAAAAATAACCGAAATTTTTCATGTAAAATTTTAGTTGAAATCCGCAAAGTTTAGAGAAAACTAGTGAGGTTGGTTTAAACTTGGTTTAAGACATGCAATATTTACAACATAAGCAGATTTGATTAAGACTGATTATCGCTATTCAAACGCATGAATTTTTATATCTAAACTTATTTTATACCTGTTCTGTAATTCATATAAGTATATACGCGTATTTTACAACAAATTTGTTTGAATAAAGTTGCTTTCGACGCGAGCCGTGCGGGAAAATCTGTGGTTCGATGGGACGGCTTGTCATATGATACAGAAAGATCAAAACATCGATAGGTAATCAGGCACGTGAGAACTATAGGGCTGGCTCGGCTCCGGCGTTAATTGCCGACCGGAGATGGCCCCCATAAAATACGCTTAACACTGCCCTGCACACACGGATGAAAGTGTGAGGCGCAGACCGAGTTATATCGCTTGCTGGTGTATCAGGTGCGACTGGTGCAGGCTCATTTGTATCCTGTAATGGATCCGTCGGTCATTCTCCCAATCGGCACTCGCGCTCTGTCACGTGCATCGTCACGTTCGACGCTTCCCCTCGCTATTGATTTACATTACCTTTCGCATTACTCGTCCCTTTGTTCGCGCTGATGGTATCTATACATGTTGGTGTGAATTTTCAGGGGCGCCTTATTATCTCCGATGAAAATTCACCGGTGCAAAGGTAGACCTGGAGAGTTTGGCAACAACTGCCGAGGGCGAAATTGGTTCTTGATCTCCCCGAGCGTAAGAATCGCGAGGGCAGAATCGATGACCTCGAAAATGGCAGTAAACAGCGAGAGGCCGATAGACAGAGCGAGCAGCCGAGGTATGCTCGATCCGGGCTAGCTCGAGTTCTCGACATCTCTACGGTGCACAAATTTCCTCGCGCAATCATTGCCGTTGACCGGGGCTCCATCTCTACCAACGTCCCTCTTCACTATAATTCGCGCGGATTATTCACCAGGCACCCGTGGACTGGACGTCGGGCAAGAGCACGAGGAGAAGCTCTGATATAGTTGGTATTCGATATCAGGCGCGGCCAAGCTTTGGACGCGCCGCTTTCATGTCGACCTGCCCCCTCGGAAATGGGTTGGCGACAAAGCAAGTACAGGGCATGTGCAGCGGCTCGAATCCGTCAAGAACATCCCACATCCCTCTTAGCGTACGTAGGCTATAGAGAGAAATTTTCACTGGGAAATAAGCTTCCGTAGTTCGAGACAATCCGGCGAGAGCGGCATTTTCCAAGCATCCATGCGCGAATAAATATTTGTGCGCGAGAATTTTCTTTGTCCACGTCGCAAAGAATGGCCCGAGATAAGAAATCTGTCTTTATAGTTCTATGGAATGAATAACAATAGATGATTTTTCAACCATTTTTTATTAAGCATATTTATTCATTCGATAAACCTTTAAACGACTTACACTCAATTATCCAACTTATACTGTGAATAAATCATTTTTTATTATTTTTCACAGGAAGTAAAATCATCTTGTGCATGCTTATATTTTATTCTGAATGTATCGCATACTAAGATTAATTTCCAATTACAAATTCTTGTTTGATAAAATAAATATTTTAATTTGATAATTTCAAATAAATTCTGATTGTACGTTAAATGCCAATATTACACTTTATTATTTAATTATGAAACCGTATTAAACGTGCTAATATGATATTTCATTAAAGCAATGAATCAATAAAATTAACATGTAAATGCAATAAAAATGATGCAACTTTCACTGCCACCAAGCATTGAAATATATCTATAATACTAAAAAACTATAATATATGAATATTTTAATTTTAAAAATCAAATTAAAAGTATGTGATTCCTGGGCGATTTTTCTTTTGGCGAACTCTAGAGGATATGCATGAGACTAAAAGGAAATTGACGTTATATACCACGTATTAAAATTGAATTTGCACGCGAACTTGTCATTAGGTAAAACAGCAAGGATCCGGATTGATGTAAAAACTTAAACATCAAATCCCTCTACAGCAATGTCCATCGAGCCGGGGTGAAATCAGCGCAAAGTCGAAATCTTCAGAGATCTGTACTTTCCAAAAACTCTGATTGCGTCGGTAAGATTTTGACCGCGAGCACGAGCCGACTCCCTCGGCCTTCCCAACTACGAATCCAAAGCGGGAGCCAGGGTTTAACGGAGCCTCGGCAAAGTTTTCGCGCTTGAGAAGGCGCGGAGTCGAGGGAGGGCTATATCGCGGCGCGCTTTTCGCAAGCTTCGTTACGTTTTTACGTGGCGCGTTGAACTTTTTTATCTCCCGGGGTACGTGTCGGGTGCGTCCCGACACGCGTTACGTGCTCGGTCCCCCCCCCTCCTTTTACGGAGAATGGCGCCGGGTCAAATGAAATTCCTTATTTCTCGCTAGGCAGGACGCTCCTCTCCCGCGATTGCTAGCTTACCCTGCTCCACAGGTCAAATAACATCCGGGCCCTGATTACTTTCCGCCGCGTCTTTTACAATCCCCGAATTTCTAATTTGCATGTAATTGAATTTTGACCACCGGCTCGGCGGATCGATTAAAGGATCATTCGAAGCCGATGGGCACTCTTTGGTGCAGCGAGTGCATTTAAATATTCTATTGAGCATATCGAAGCGGATCAATAATTCAACAGCATATAGAGTTAATTGGATTATACATGGATCATTGAATAATTTTGCTTATTGTTTTAATTTTTTCGTAACGGACTTTATTTCACAAGCACGATTTTCCAACATTTCAAATATTGCAATCTAATTTCACAGATTACAAGGGGTTCGTAAGTCAATTATTGATTCGCAAGGAAAAATTAATTGGTAGATGAATCACAGGGAAATAAAACGAATTGACAATTGACGTGAAATTAAAAGACAATACTAAAAAGAATAAAAAGTCACGTTATAACAACAGCTGCACTTGTAGATATTCGCTGCGTAAAATTTCTGGGGAACGAAGCGATCTTCATGTCCGGTGCACTGCGTTATATATAGCACACAGATCGATTACCGCAGCTTATCGGGCGCAGGGCTTGCTGGCCAACGGCTGCCACTACACCTCCCCCTTGATAGAGATGACACGATCCGAGCGCTTGCGTATAAATCAAAGAACTAGAATGCCAATGTCGTTATTATCAAACTCTGCGACACCTCTATAACTCTATTGGTCCTCGGCTATGCTTTTTAATCATTCTTCAGCTCCCTTTAAAGTGACATTTGAGGCATGGAACATGCCGGTGGAGGCGTTGAAAATAAAAAGAATTTAAATTTAGGTCATGAGGGTGTAGAAAGTATGTTTTTAAAGTCAAAGACTTGTAAAAAGCTCGCTCGTAAAAAAGCTGAAGAATTGTAGCTTTTATAAAAACACGAGATAAAAACATAATATAATAGCGATTTTAATAACCGTTTCGCCCACGAAGAAACAATTTATTTTTAAAACACTAACTTTTTGCATTTTTGTTCCATTGAGAAGTCGCGATTTTAAGTAAAAGGATTAATTGCTTTTCGAGTGAATTTATTATTCGTATGTTAAAAAGAAAAGCCGTTTGACAGGCAACTTATGCAAATGGACAGCTAGTTCATTCGCTCGTGAAATCCGATAAGAAAAGTGAAAAACAAGTATCGCCATAACGAGAGTTCTTTTACGTAGACCGAATTTCTGAAATCGCACCCCGGGTACACGCAGCCCTGTTTTACGAATAGATGGCTCGTTTACCGTAGCGATCACGTTTTAATTCACTCGAGCAAGTCCTCGTACACTTCCTGATCTTCGCATTGTATGTCCGGGCACACGCACCGACACGTCCGTGAGCGCGCACGCGAAACCAAACACTTTTAATCTGGAAAGTCGGCAAGAGCCATAACTTGTTTCACTTAAAAGTTTTGGACGTGCGACGAATCGGGTATTCGCGCTCTTCGAGGGGCAGCACCGAGAGCACCGGGGCTAGCTCGCGGGTACTGAAAAAAAAGGGGAGAAAGAAGCTCCCGAAGTAGAAGTAAGTGCTCGACGCTCGAAAGGAGAGACTCGGCCATCGAGTTAGCACGTCGAGCTTCGACTAGTACTCGGCCAAAAGCGATTCCTCTTTCTTTCGACTTCCGCTCCTACTGCCCCTGCTTTACGGGAGCTTTTTAATATAGCTCCATCTTTCACGTATATACTCTATCCTAACTTATACATTTCGGCCGCTTCAGTTTGTTTTAATGAGGATGAATTTCCCTAGATAATTATCTAAGTTCAACCAATTATTAGTTCTCTATGTCCCTTTTTGTATCAATCGCTTTTCATATCGGTTTTTGAAACAGGAGCAGTCTTTCAAATACTATAAGCTGATTGTGTTATATAAGCATAAACAAAAGAAAGTATTCATGTAATCGACTGTTTTACAGTCTGAGCAGCTTGTGCTATATTTACATATAAAATAATTACTTTGAGAACTATACAGAAGGCTCGAAGGTTCCTGTTTCAGACAAAAAGCCAGTTAATCGATAGTTCAATAAATATTTAATAAACAAAATGTAAAGACAAAGTTGCTATTCATTATTTTTTAACGTTGTAAAGTATTACAAAAAGAAATTTCCAAACATCGATATTTGAATTAACTAAATGCGTCTAAAGCCAACATTTAACAAAATATATATAATTACAATTGATTACTAAAGTATGAATGTAATATTAAAAGTTCTTAGAAACATAAAATCAAAAATTTGAAACTAATTTAATTTTCCGTTTAAGATAACTTGATAACTCAAATAGATGCATGTTTTTTTATGCACAGTAAAAATGAGAAATTAGTTAAGATATAAAAATGTAAGAATAAGAATAGTAAGAGTACAGTATATGCATAGTAAGCTATGGCAAAGCATTCGAAATTCTCTGGTTTTCGGAATATTATGTGGCCCGATTTTCCTCCTCAATGTTAGCGTACGTGCCACGGTTCACTCCATCCCGCTTGCTGCAATTGAACTTACCCTTACCACATTACGATTGCAGCTCGCGACTATAAATAAGTTCAGAGACTCAACATTATGAGTCAACGTCTGTTTTAAATATCTCACCTACTTCCTTACTCGTTTTAAACTCGGATCATACCTTCAGCTTACCTATAGTTTTCAAAGGATGCGAGCAGTTTTCTTCGACGTTTATACGTTTTTATTAGACTTTTTAATGAAAAGTAAAATTATTTATTTTTTATATAAAGTAAATTATTATTGTTATTTATTTTATTCATAATAAAATAAAAGTTCAAGAAAAAGAATCAAATATGCATATGAGTGACGAAGTAAAACTGACTTTTCAATATGTTACGATAAGACTGTGAAGACAGAAGGAGGAGATTGAAGGCAAATGAGTCAATCACTGTGCTTTTTAAATAACAATGATTGTTTGTTTACTCACTGTTTGTTTGTTTTTTTATTGAGAAGAGTCAGAAAACATTGGGAGGATTGCACGTATAATATCGCGCGCCGCAGGCGACGAAACTTCGCCCTTGTCGGTCTCTCTTACACTCGAGCTTCACAGTGAGAGTCTGTATACTGACCCGGCGCCTCACTGCCACACTGATATTGTCCGTGTTGCATCGTCGGAAATCTCGGCTTTGTTTCCGTAGCAGGACTTCTGAGAATTTTCCTGGACTGTGGAGACATGCAACTGTATGCTAGCAGCCGCACAATATCTTCTCCTAGGTGCTATATTTGACTCTTGTTACATCTAAAGTAATGAGTACTCCGGCCTATTTATTTTAAAACATGGCCATAAGCGCTACATAGAAAAACAAAGTAATTTTCATCATACAGTCCTCTATGTGCAGGCATCGATTTTATTCGTAACATAATGCATATAGTTAAAAATGCTTTATTAAAGAAAGATTAGTAGCTTCTTTTTAAAGTTATTTTAGTTTTCATCAGGGATTTCCGGAATTAAACGCAGTATCTACTTTATAGACATTCTCATTTTTTTAAATTCAATTGATTATAATGAATATATATTAGCTAGAATCTTATCGGTAGAATTTATAATATTCATAAGAAACCTGAACAGAACAAGGTTAAGACTCCCAATGAGTTGGAGACGAGCCACTCGAAGGCGGGGAGCTGCTTCCAGAAGCTGAAGCTAAAGATTACAGGAGACTGCAGTTGATACGTATCGGAAGGGGAAACTACATTGCACCTATTGTGTCACTGCTCCCGCTATGTGGAAATAAGGCAGATGGTGTAGGGAGTTCCTTCGTGGACGTAAACGATATAAGCTCCTCCAATCCAGTATCCATTTGTCGAGTTACGGACATTACAAATAGGCAATTGTAAGGTAAAGTTGACGTTAGAGGAAAACGCAATATACCTTTAAAGCCAGCGTGTTGAATGAGTATATCCCCGAGTAGGGGTTACTACCGTGTCGCCTCTAGTTTTGTGACTAGGACTAAGACCATGGCTGTAATAAATAATAACTTCAATATTTAACATGTCGCCATATAAATCTTTAGCTTATGCAACATTTTCGCAGCTAATAAAGCTGCGCAGACTATTTTCTTCTCTCCTGGCAACTATCAGGCATTGGATCTGTGCACGAATCCAAGCATTATTTCGATCTTTCGTTCCCGCGTACGCATGACCCATTTACCCCTACGGGGAGGGGTTGAGTATTCAAATAGTCGCGATACGTTTATCTTTGTGTGCGCGGTTTATCAACAGGCCTAAAAAAGAGGCAATCGCAGGCACCACCAGCGCTTGATAAGCGAGCTGTCCGCGGCCGGGGATAAGGTGGACGTAGCGCGCAGTCGATTCGGCGTGAATGATTCCGAAGCACGCGCTCCCGTTCTCCGCCCCCATCCCGTCTCCTCGGCCGAGCGCCCGCCCCGCGCCCACCCCTCGTCTACCGAGGGCCGGAAATGAGGGAATTAAGTGGAAAGTGGATTGCTCTCGATAATCGACGAGCGATAGCCGCCACCACCGCCCCTCGAGAGTTCATCTCGCGCCCCTTTTGTTGGCCGAAGCTTTACTCGTCCCCTTCCAGTTTTATTCTCGCTTCTTCGGATCTTACCTTTGAAGAGGCTCCGAGATCGTGGCGGCATGAGAAAATCGCAAATGCAATCGCTTGGTGCCATGACTACACTTCTCCCTTTCTCCGGGGTTACCTCTCATTTTATTTTCACGTCTTTTTACCTTCCCATCTCTGTGTTTCTTATTCTATTTCTTTTTTAGTTTTACTTTAAAAGACTTTGGCTACAATTTCATCGTGTTTACTAATAATTTATATAATCGATTAATTTTAAATATAGACTTCAGATTAAGTACTCGTGCGTTTTTATTATTTGTATTGTATTCATTGTAACTGACATTAATAATAATAAACGGGATTGTATTTCTCTACCGTCATTCTTTATTACCTATCTTTTATCTCTTATGTCATTGAAATTATATTTGAATATTAAATAGAAACATTATTATTATATTAGATTATTTAGTGTAGGGGTTTAGTGCAAGAATTACTATACATCTATGAATACGTACACCTGTTTAACGATGCTCGAAAACAAACGATCCGCTTTATTAGATAAAATTACTAAACTATACTACTATTCGATCAAATAGAAATCGTATTAACAAATACAAGGAATTTTAACACGAGCTGCTTATTTTAGAAGCGCGCAGCGAGCTGGCTTTTAATGCAAATGGAAAATAGGAAAAGAAAGGAGTTCGCCGATAGCATCTTTGCAGTTTTCTCTTCTTCTGGCTCTTTGCGCGCATGCACACATGCACAGCAGGTGCACGTGTGCCGTGGCCGCGCCTGGGAGTCGCGGACTCGCAATCTCCTGATCAATCTGGAGCACGTCGCCAAACAATCGTCGGGCCCTCACTGCAGTGTATGTCTCTGCATTTCTCTGGGTCCTCCCCCTAGATCTCCCCACCAGCCCCGCCGTCATCTCTCGGTGGATAATCAATGCTCACCGAATATCCCGAGTAGCGTGGGAGGATACAGGGCAGTTTCCTTGAACCCGGGACAGCGCGAACGAGAGGGTGGGGGAGAGATGGATTCGCGAGATATTGAACGAGAGGAGCCGGTACCTGGGGACTCCGCGGCATTAATGAGCCTTGAGCCGAACGCGCTCGTGCGTGAGAATGCGTGCGTCGTGGCTAGGCGGAAAACTCGTTATTCCTCGGGAGACTCCAGTCCTGTAACTTTTCGAGAAGCTCACTAGTCCCTTTTTCTTCCGGCAAACTCGCAAACTCGACTAATCAATACTAGTTAACGATTCGATAATGGGCGTACGCGCTCCTCGCGAACGAGAATATGCTCAAGCTCACCACGCTATACCTTCATTTTGTTTTTACTTTCTCTGATAGTAGTAATTGTAAGAATCGACAAGTTGGCGCATAAAGAGATTATAAACATAGAGTAAAAAATATAATATTAATAGTTTTAACAACTTTTCGCTTATCCTTATTCCGAGTTTCTACTAAATCATGTCCGTAATAATTTTTTCTTATTCCCAAGTTTTTCAGTTACCCGCACCGTCTTGAGGAGTTTTGCTCTCTTGCAAACATTACTTATGTACGTGCGTTGTAAAGCGTGCATTAGCACGTGTATACAGACTCCAAACATCGATATAAATTCCGTCTTATACACTCCATCAGTCGCAGCTTTACCCATCCTCTAAACATTCCAATGTGTTACTAGGATATACTTACATATACAGTGAGAAATAGAGATCAAGGGAGCTTTAACTCAGTAAACAGAATGTGTTCCCGATGTGGTCTGGATCAGAAGTATAGAGTACTTAGTGGCTCACGAACGGAATCCTGCCCCTAAGGACATTGAGCAGACTACCTGATGGAAGTAATGTACGGAAGATATAACTGAATTACTTAATACGACCACAGTTCTGCGACGTTCACTAAACGTACACTTACTACTCATACGATTGGCTCATATTCGCTGTATACCTTGGGGTATAAGCAAAATCCATTTTAGGAAAGCATTCCAGAACCAGAAATTGCAGCCATATATTCCTAGAGTTTGAAACTTAGTATTGCAAAATAACTAATCTATGAGCTTGTATTAATTTTAGTTACAAAATTTTTCTATTAGTCGATTCTATTTTGTATTAAAGTATCATATCTTAATTTAATTCGACCGTTAGCATAATATATAAACATAATAATAAGGGGTGGAAGACTTACGATTTTAAGGATCATCAACAATTCTGAAAAAATTCCAGAATAGTAAAAAACGACAAATCCAATGTTGTACGATTTTGATTTCAAAAATGCTCTTGAATAATAAAATATTTCATGAATGAATAAAATCCAAAAATATATCCTGAAATATAAATAATTCGCTTTAGATATATTATTAAATAGTTATAATATTCACATAGTATCATAAACTCACGGTTGCAGAGATAATTATAAGAGTATAATGAAAAATCTTCGCAAAGAAAGGATAACTGTTATAATCTTTTGAGTATCCTAAAAAATATCGATATAATTATTCTACTTCTGATGATTTTACATTATATTTACCTTTCCATAAATTTACTTTTTATCTTATACTAAACTCTGAGAAAACAATTGTGTATCAATGTTTTTTATAAACTCGTGTAAAAATTAATAGTGGGGTTTTGTTTATTTATGGTATACTGACAATCTATAGGTATGTTATGTTAATACAAATTTTTTAAACGTTCTCTGAAAATGTTCAAAAATGATAAAAAATGGGGCAATATTAAGTCGCTTTAGTTTTCTAGACGGAATATTAATGTTTCAATTTTTCACGAAAACTCACGGAGCTACTTCGGCTGGTTTTTCTCAAACTGCCAGGAAATTGAAGGGAATTTTCTATCGACTTGCACGTGACCAACCATGAAAGCTTAAGTAATGAGATACTCGAGTTTTCCTGCAATGCTCTTAGTGTAACAATGCTAAAATCTATTTTTTCGGTGAAATTTATTCATGCTTTCAAAAAATTTTATTGAATCAATTTTTAATTCCAATAAATAATATAGACTTAAATTAATGACACCTACCTTTACAGTATATAAAAAATTACACATATATATCCGCACCTTAACAGAAAATTAAGCTCTTCTTAGACCAAAAATTACTATTTTTAAATAATCAGTATTTTTAGTTTGTTATACTGGAATTCACTTAGAACATGTTTCAACCTACAAGCCACATTCCCATCTAACAAAACTAGTTAATTTTTTAATAGGAACTTGAAAAAATGAAGGATATGAATAAAAGGTTCTTTTATTACTAAGATTTATTTTATCGATATATTAAAAAATTAGTATTTTCCATTATGTTTTAATATTAGTAGTTAACTTAGCATCTAGAAAATATTTATTTAAAAATTTATTGTATCGTTCAGAAAAACTTAAAACTTTCATAAAGGACCTTTCATTGCCTAAATTTCTATTTCAAATACCCAAGACTAATAAAATATTACAAGTACTAAAACAGATACTTTTAAAATTTGTAAACTTGTAAAACAATTATACAATTAGAAAAACAATTGATTAGATGAGGTGTATTAACGTCGAAACTCGAAGATTATGAGATTATTGACCAGTTAATATTAGGAATGAATAAAGCTGACGAACAATTAATTTTATAAAATAGCCATCTTACGCTACCTCCGAAATATCGATAAATCGTTATAATCTGCTGGATCTTAATAAGGTAAGCACGAGCCGGTAGCTCTCAAGCTTTTATATACAAGGCGGCAAGTGCATAAAACCACGGGATATTCTCTCACTATGTACTTCTCGCTTGCGGAACTTTGAGATTAATACACCACTGTAAGATTACCTGCAGCATTAATACTTTAGTGGAAATGCAGTTATGAAATGGGCTCGCAGCTATACGGGAAAACCAATTTTTGCTTTATTTTATCAAAATTGCTTTTATAGTAAACTGCTATACACCTCAAGGTAATTGGCTTTAAATCTATATCTCATCTGTTGTATAAAAAATAAAAATTTTCTGAGCACAAAAATAAAAACTACGATATAATTTTAAGGCTTCTAATTGAAAAAACATATATAATAAAATTTATATATAATATTATAATATAATAAAACATACATAAAATTTATGGCATTATTTTCAAAGGTAGAAAATCTCACGGTTTGTTAATTTGAAAATATTTTGCAAAATATTCTACTATATACCGATATGATAAATTGCACTAATGAACAGGATATTTGAAATAGATTATACAAATATATTATAAATATACAATAAATTAAAAGATTAGAAATGCATAAATAGTTTTATTTTATAGATCTCAATATTTATTTCGTTAAACTGATTAATTACCAACAAAGAAAAGTTTCTCGTTTTCTCAGAGTGAAAATAAAAAAGGATTTTGTGATCAAGTTTGAAGATGACAGGTAAAGAGAGTAATTTCGTTCGTTGTAACCAGAGATTGATTGTCGGATTACATTGAAATACAGCTTTTGGAAATGAAAATACCTATCTCTCGTAAAGACATCTCTCCCCTGAGAAGTTTGATTAGGCATCACTGTTTCTTTTTTATTTTATATATATATATTTTATGAAATACATTAAATAAGATTAAATATATTCTAGAAATGTCTAAAAAATAAAATTTTGTACGTATTAAATCTTATAATTCCATTTCTTATGATTATGTTTATTACATAGATTTTCAATGAATTACCTATTGATGAATTATCATTTTAATCTAAATATATTTTGTAAAATATTTTTTTATAAAACAAGCAGATATCAAAACCTAAATGTTAACAATAATATCCTATTTTTTAAAAAGCACGTGTAATAGGCAGAGCATTTTTCAGTGCATATGTAGAAATTAATTGCTGTTGAAATTACTGTAAATATTTTTATATACGTTACTGCTACAGAAAAAGAATTGATCTTTGGTCAAATCGCATTCAGTAATACCGATAGCTTATATTCGATCTTTATCGTCAAACATGTTACCTTTATTGTTAATAAAATATCATTTTTATCATTTGTTATTTTAATCTTGAATAACTTTGTACTAATTATAAACATTTATCTAAACAGTGGCGCCAGCAGTGAATACTCTAAGAAAACTACAATTACTTAGAATACAAAACTCACCAGAACACATCCATCGAAATTACTAAATATCCTGCTTTAGGTAACTTGCCGCACGTATTCACCGACTTTCCTCTTCGCGTTTATCTTTAGGCTCTGTTGATAAGCTCTCAGGAAAGCTTATATTTCACAGCAACAGAGGGCGCTTACAAACCTACCTAGAGAGTTGAGGTGATTTTTCACATAGATATAAAATACTCAATATTTGTAGATATATAAACTGATAATACATTAACAAAACTAATCTTGTATATTCCCTGGTAGAAAATTGATACAACGTTAGTTAAGCGTTATATAACTGTAGTTAATATTATTAGCTACAAAATATTGTTAGCTATCTAAATGCTAATCTGTTAGTTAGATGAGCGTAGCTTTTAATATTAGATTTTAAATAATTTATTATAGTATAACAACATGCTGCGCGATTATTCTTAACAAATCAGCTAAGAATGTCAATATGGTTTCTAAGTATACATTTTATAATATTTTTGATAATTCAACATTCGTGAAATTCATGTTTTTCGACCTATGAAACAATTTTGATAGAAAGCTAGACGTTTATAGAAAAAAAAATTGTTAAACTTTTACTCTTCCTTTTATCCTATCTCATGTACTGCGTTATTTTATCTCTTACATTGTTTTACAATATACAATTTTTTATGGCTGACCAAACTAGATTACAATCACTGGAAAAACTAATATAAAAGGCGAATTGATAGTTGAACTTTTAATGAAAGTTTTGTTCTCAAAAGGGGTTACATTAATTCTTTACATGCATTATAAATATTTGTAATAAGAAATATATTTTTATTTGAAATTCTATATTTTTATCTAAAGTTTATATTAAAAGATACAATTGAATAAGACCATCCAGGAACTTCTTGACCTATTTATTTAGTCAAGCATGTCATAAAAATACTGCAATTTAAGCTTTAAATCACGACAATTCATTATTTGGTTCAAGATATAGTTTACATCAAAGCCAAAATTTGGAAAAAAGGTATATAAAAAATAAACTTACATATCTTTATTTGGTTTAATTCAACTATATTTTTTAATATATATCTCAAAAAAATATTTCGAACTTTTTATAATTATATATTTCTTGTTGCAGACATTTACAGTGCAAGTATAGAATTAATATAAATTCTCCTTAATTTAGTTTTAACGCGAGTGTACTAATATTGATAGCCGATTATAAAATATCATAATTTCAATTAATTTTTCTCGTTCGTGCGATTCAATTCATTGTGCTATTTCATTACTTTATCAAGACTATTAATCTTCTTGCTCATCTTCTTGACTATCTCATGGTATTAGAATGAACTGATCCGAAATGAAGTAAACTTTACATATTGTGTACATCAAGTTTATGTATTAAAAAAAATTTAATCTACTACAAATTTAGACTACTATTCTCTCGTAGTATGAATCTCGTGGTTCTGAATATTCATTACTAATGAAATGACAATGTTGTGGCACCTACGGCTTTCACTCGATGTAAACATACGATTTTAACATACGAAAATATGATGATTATAGGAAGGTAGCTTCCATTCGTTCAAAAGTAAATATTTTTGCCTGACAATTACTTTCATTAGTTAGTGTTGCTGGTTTAATACTACTAATTTACAATAATTAACTAGTATTTAAAATTGTATATGATATGAAATGGTGGATCTATGTTCAGATTTTTTGCTCTCACGTATTTTGCTTTTTAAAACTTTGATAGAATAGACATAAAGATTACTTTGATAGAAAAGTAATTTCTTTACACGAACTTATAATGCCTGATTTGTATTAGCGTGTTCCTCTTAACCTGCTACTTAGATAGTGCGGGGGGCAAAGCAGAATTATGGTAGGTATACTTCAGTATAAGAAGCATGAAGAGGGCAACTCTCTTGCTTACGGGCCGCGGCATGGCACAGATCTGTTCACCTCGTGCGCAAATAATAATATCGATTAGCGAAGTTACCACTTGCCTGCGCCTTTGCAATCACCGTTCGTGATACTTCTTGGACGCTACGGAAGGAACGTGGCCTACTACGATGAGGCTTGTGAAAAATAAGCTCCACAAGTTGGATGATTAGACATCATTGAGGCCGTTCAGCCGATTCCCTGAGGGAAGTCCGACTCGACTATATACTGTGTGCAGAAATCCTAACATTCTGACTTACGTAAGCTCTCCTCTTCTGGAGCATCGACGATAATAGCAGCAACAAAAACGTCGAAAGTGGTATGAGTGTGATTTAGTTTAAAAGACTCTTAATATGATGTGCTATTTATATTTATCTTAAAACATAATTTTACTCTGATTAACTAGTTTGATGTTATAATAATGTTATAATAATGTTATAATAATGGTTGTTAATTGAACGTTACTATTTAGTTCTTAAGTATTGATATTAATCTCTAAAAAATATAAGTTCAAATGTCGATGGAAATTAATCAGATTTTCAATCTCTGTTTGATTTATTTACAATATATTATGCAATAAATATTTTGGATTATCTGTTAAATGCGACTGGTATACACATTTATTTGTTGTATTTTGAAATGTATTGCTAACTATTTAGATTGGAATAAGATACAAATACATTCAGCAGCTCGGATATCCGATGATCAAGGATAACTCGCAGCAGACGTTAGGTAGGCAGTTTTGGAGGTCCGCGGCTAGGGAGAAGCAGACCCGGGATGCAATGAAAGGGAGGAAAGCGTTAGAGAGGGGACTTTTCAGCCTTGTACAGTCGGTCAGTTACAGCGTCAGGCTAGACGACGCGAGCATCTTCCTCCCCGTCGTACGAAGATAACACGAATAAAGTCCAACAGTCCAATAAGAAGCTGAGCCGTACGGCGGTTTACTGCACCAGTCTCAAGTCATTCAAGTAAAGGCGGCCACGTTTTTTGTTGTGTTTTTATGACCGAGTATTTTTCGTTAAAGATATAATGCTTGATTACCTACTGGCAAGAACATGATTAACATTCTTGCCGTCGACTAGCTTAGTTGCTGATATCTTGGAGCGTTTACAAAGATTTTTTGTTTAACCCTATGCGAGATAGAGAGGGGAGCCCGACTCCCATCAAACTTTGCTGCATATGATTGTTCCTTGCTCAATTGACATCTCCTCGTTGAATTTACTTTTCTCTAATTTTTAAAGAATTACTACATATAATTTACATTGTTATAATTAATTGTGCAGTTCGATGTGGTGTCCAAAAGTTTAAAGAATTAATTATTGTTACACCACACACATGCATTTAAATATTTTTATATAGTGGTTAATCAAGGTGTGGTGCCTTGATAGCCTCCTGTATATCAAATATTTATGGGCTTTTTTATGCCAATGGCTTTTCCCCATTAAAGACAATAAATTATAATTATTTTAGATAAAAATTAAAGTGTAAATTTTATTTATCTATCCCTTTCTCTTCAATCCTAATAAAAAAAGAAAGTTCGAAACGTCTCCATGTTGGAAAGGTTTTGAGCATACAGCCATCTCATATTGTTGCGGACACGGTTAAAGGTCGAGCAAACGCGGCAGTGTTGCCGAAACTTATGTGTATGCGGGAGAAAGGGGGGATAAAGAGAGGGGCTTCGCGGCGGGAAACTCGCAAAAGCGGCTTGAATGGCCGTGCGCGGGTCGCGAGGCCAAGGCCCATCGGGGGAAACTCGCAGTGAGACAGCTTGCGAGCTGTATGCAGGCGAGTCGTGGTCGACGGTTTGCCCGCGTGCCGCTTGCAAGCGGACGCCGACGAACAAAGGGCAGATTGCGGAGGTGGGGGATCCGGGAAAGCGCGGAAAAGAGGTCCGATCGCGCACCGCGATAAGGCGGGCGCGGTGGACAAGGGGCCGCGGGTAGTGGGGGGAGCGGACAGGTAGCCGCTCGCCCGGGACGTTGCGATCACTCTCTCCTTGGCTCACCAACAGTGACAATCAAATATTTACATATATTCAAAAGACCTAACTCTTCTTTGTTTCTCATTTGGCCGCCAATTTATTTTCCGAGCACCAACTCCTTCTCCTTCCGAATCACCTACACTTTAGACATGTGTTATCGATAACTAAGGCGTAGCTAGTAGAAACAGCTTAGAATAACCTTTCACTGACTTAATGGACGTATCTATAAATTAATTTATCTGCTATAAATATTTTCAAGAGGATACAGTTACATCTTTAATTTCATCAATTAATATCAGAATTACACTATTTATTATATAAATTAATTGAATATATTTTTTTTAAGAATCACGGAAATCATATACTAACCCATATTAATGAAATATTTAAATCTATTTTTTTAAATATATGTATCCTGGCAATTTTCGAATAATGATTTCGTACAAAAGTTAATGTTGTGTCCGAGGATGAAAATGAGTTAGAAAAGCACAAGTAGCGATGGTTGAAGATATTAAATGCTTTTTTTTGAACAAATAGTTGATACAATGTTTCTTTGTGCCCCTTCAAAGCACAAAAGACAGTGACGCGTTCGTGCGCTTTCACGTTGGCTGGATCCTCGGCCCTTTGTTCTAAGTGCCGTCTTGCCGCGCTCCGATTTTTCTACGGCGTCGGCGCGTTCCCGCATCTCGCGTGCTATCGAGGCCAGACTAATTAATATGCGTACATATATATTCACGGATGGCAGAGAGCTCGGCGCCCCGCACTAATAGCTCTCGGAGTTACGGAGATGGTATCGTGCCCACCCCCGCATACCTTCTCCGCAGGGGAAATGAAGGAATTTGATGCGGTCTGAACGACGAGGATACGGATGCGCACCCGCAGATCTGTTTTCACCGCGTCAGGACTATCGCTGCCAGCGCGCCCATTTTTTTCAAAGCCCAAGCGTCTCACTTCGCTGTTACAAAACGCCCACACCAACTCATATAACAGAATCAGTTGTTCGGCCAAATTATAAACGGCCAATAATGCAGTTAATCGAAATTTTATTGATATAAAGATGAGTATAAAGAAACAATCAGAAATATAAATACAAAGATCGTGAATACATTATTTCTTCAACTAATTAAACATTTTTCATGTATACCCTTCAGGATGCGTCGAGTACACTATCAACATCTGCGTCATCCTCGGTTTCGTCACTGTGTTTTGTCTCGATACGTGATTCACATTTCAGCACGTGATCTGTAACAAAATCTCGCACGATACAATCGACGTACGCATCAAAGTGGTTTTTATTATTACGGTTTTTGTGTTCTGTTTTTACTATTCCTTACGAAATGTAATTTCCTCTTTCCTCGCGTCCCCCTCTGTATTTTTATCTTAGTAGTACCTTTTTTGATAGTATATTTTTTATAAAAATCATAAATTCAACTTCTTCAATATTTCGATATCGTTTTATCAATTTCTATTCCTTTCAGTACCTTGCAACTGCAATGCAAAAGACGTTTTCCTAAACATACACGAATGCGAGAAATATTCTTCAGAGCACTTGATGATCAGAGAATCATTGTTATGTTAATTCTTTGGAATTGTGCTTTTTGAATCTATAATCAACAAAATGAACATTATAAATAAGCAACACTGAATTTTTATTTATTGTACAATTATACAATGTCTTTTCAAGATGATTTTTCATATATTTAATACAATATTTAATATATTTGATATAACAATATGATTTTACATTTGCTTAAGCGTGTACAAATTGTCTCAAAAATTTCTAAGCAAAATGTTTACAAAAAGTGTTTTACTTTATCAAGCTATCAACAAACTTTTTTCTGTAATTACTATATAATATCATTGCTAAAAATATGATCTAAACTTAGGTGCAGGACATGAATTTTCGGGGGTTAATTGGGACAGTCAGAGTACGCAGGTCTGCTGGGGCGTATGACTACGTGACCCTCGACGTTACCAGATATCCGCGAGTTGCGCGATTGATATGTAATTTGGGAACGCCGAGAATGAATATACGGCCTGGGTCACTACACGCACGCGAACGTGAAACGTACGAGGAGCCGTTGGAAAGCTCGGTGCACCGCACGCTTGCGAATCAATAATATAATGTATATCCAAGTACGGTGGTCTATCAAGTTTACATTTACTTGATCCGCATTCTACTGTTCTTTCCGTTACGCAACAATAATCTAATGTTACGTACGCGGTGCGTAACACTACACATGTGCGACACTAACATAATGATTCTTAATAAATTGTATCATTTGACACAGGAATACATGATTCAATTTAATTATGTTATTATTATGTTCCATGCATAAAAAGTTAATATTCGAGTCTCGAAATGCTCTTAGGAACGTATTTACATTTATATTGTATTTGTATAGAGAATAAGTAACAGTAATGTTCAGATACAAATTACGAAACAGCCTGAGTGTCAAATTATCTCCGCTTCTCGCATCATCAGTAAACACACAAAGGTGGGATCCAGGCTGATTCCCCAATAATGTTAGACGATCATGTTGATATAACACCTTAGTATGTGTGATTGACCGGCTGCTGACTCTAATGATGTAGATATACTTGTACTGATATGAATGATACTATTATTAATTATAATCATTTCTCTGTCAAAGGGATGTCGATTGATAATGTGTAACTTTATTCGAGATAACTTTGATTCTCGCAGTGGTAAAAGAAGAGATGATTTACCCTCGAATTTGGACTACCATCCGAAAAATGCGGGTTAGACAATGGTTCTAGTGCGAAAACTTTCATTATATATGAATGTAACTTTCAAGGAAATGGTGCATATATTGTTCTGCTTGTACAGGCAAAAGTTCTAAATTTCTCATTTCTATTTTTGGCTTATTTATCTACGCTATTTCACCAATCCATTTGTCCTATTCATCTTGATGACTCGCCTACTAAACCTATCTATACTCGTATATCTATCTATCGTATATATAACGGACATCACTCTATTATGCATATAATATTCTATAAAATTTGAGTACATAATGTGTAACATCATGCAATAAAAAGACGCGGAAAATAAAAATTGTTGCTAGGTGTATTGAATTATAATTGTATACGTATAATTGACAATGCCTTATATCCGTAAATCATTCTTGCTATGGCTTTCCATAGACATGAAAGAGTTATATATGAAGGTATTGCACTTTGGCGATTCCAAGGCTCTGTACACGAACTGTGTGAATTGAATGCTTTATGTGTCCTGCATAAAGAAATAAAGCTGAGCATAGCGGAAGATTTTTCTTTAAAATACAGCATTTATTGCAAGTCATTTAGTTACTATTGAAAAATTCTTTGTGCAGCAACGAATGGATCGAAGAGATACTCACAAAATAAATTTTTATCTTGAACCTGAGTATCAAGTTCCTTCTTATAGGGAAAATAAAAAACTCTAAGTACGCTATATTACCTTCAAAGTTGTCAGCAAACTGTCAAAAAGTTAATGGTTTACATATATATAGTTTCTATCAGTTTTAACAGATCAATTCGCAGAATAAATGTAATAAATCAACCATACTGCATTTTAAAGATATATTTTCTGTTGTGTGTATAGCCGGTATAAAATCTCTACGCGTAGATCTTTGCAGATAATACGAGATTGGGGTTATGTGGATGCCGTCACGCGCACTGATCCCAAATTTTTCGGAAACGTTCGTGCTTGTATGCGAACACTTGTCCTTTGTGGATACCTGTCACATTGCATTTATTGAATTTGAATTATAATTGAAATCTGTCTAGTATGAGCAATCAACACCTAGCAACTTTGTGTACTCATGTCACTGAGGGCCTTTGCAGGCATTTAATTAAATTCGAAACCATTTGCAGAGCTTTCTATTTGTTGGCAAATTTGATACCTTAAGCGTTATTCCGATAAATTTATCATTTGAGTAAATAAAATGGTCTATTCCATGTGGAAAAGATTTTGAATATATGTGAGATTGTAAGTGGAGGTATGAGAGAGAGAGAGAGAGAGAGAGAGAGAGCGTGCGGGCGGAGTGGGCCTGCGGCCCAAAGGTGCCGGCGAAAACAGGCTTCAAGGGAAATGGTAAAGGAGCGAGGGTAGAGTTGTGGCGACCGTCGAGGCGAGTACACGCAAGTGGCTGTTGTATCAAAGAGAGGAAGGCTAATTGAAGGTGTAATTATTAAAGTAAATGCAGTATTCTCCTTCCACCTGTACCCCGCCTATTTTCATTCTACATATATATTTATTACAAGTAGAATAAATTGCAGCAAAGAGTAATACTTATAATGTTCAATGGTGTTACACTATATTTCCAACATTTTTGAAATAGTAACCGAGCTTTCTGTCATCCAATCTCAAATTTACTAAGTGATACTTCACAATCATCGCGCTAGTATATCTGCGTATCACCTTTCTCTATCGAGCTCGGGTTCGATCTAAATCTAAAGCGCACCTTTTCACACTTTGCAACAAAAAATATCGGTTAAATTCTAAATGCAATGGCTTATCATGCAAGGCGACCAGCGATACAACGTCGAAACCGCAACAGAAGTGTTATTAGCATTCGTTCTTGAACGGTGGAGTTATTATGCGTGTGAATACGCGATCCGAGTCACGCATCGATGGCACATACAAAGCTCTTTCAACCAAAAGGCTTTAGTTGTTCTGTATCGAGTTCCACGTGGCAGAAATTCGAGAAAGCCTGCAGGATGGAAAGATTTTTATTTCACTTTTTCGCTTACAGTCTTCCATCACGTTTTGTTACTCGTATTGGTTTTTATGTTTAAGGATTGATATATTTTTTAAATTTTATTTTAAGTATACGTGATAATGTTATCGTTATATCGACTTTATTAGCTCTATGGCATTTACTTCATTGAAAACAATTTTCATAAGTCGAAATTTATAAAAGATAGATGAAAAGAATAGGAATAGTCCACAAGCGTATGACCTCGTATCTCAATTATTATAAACATAGAGTGAAATAAATAAAGCGATACCATGACGGGATTTTCCAGGAAACGGCAACGGAAAACTTACGAGGAGCTGTAGATAACTTAAAAAAAGTATGCGGCCATCGACGGACGAAGGGCTAAGTGTGGAAAGAATCGTAAGATGAAAAATTCGACAGATCGTGATGTAACAGCTCATTCTCTCTCTCTCTCTCTCTCTCTCTCTCTCTCTCTCTCTGTGTCTATTTTAGATCCAACTGAAGTTATACACAAAGGCTTAAATAAATTTAATCAATCATTCAATCAATCTCTCTCGCTGCCTCTAGTAAAATTTAAGGTCTTTGGATTAAACATAGACAGCATATTTGACAGTTTCCATCGACAAATGAATCCACTCACAAACAACTTAATAGCTTTCAATCTAATGCGAATAATATGCACAGTAAACTGTAGTTGATCTCTACGAGCTCAAAATATCACATCTTTAATTTGTCCTAACTATTTTTATTAAAATTGATATTGTAAATTTTTACTTTTTAGATTACATTTATAAACTTTTGTTAATTCTAGTATAAATTAATAAAGTTGGGCAGTATAATGAACTTGATACAGTCTATAATAACAATTTGTTTAAAAATCTGCAAATCTTTAAATCTATTACTCTGATCGAAACATTATTTAGATGCCTAATATGGGCACGGCATATAAAAAGAAATGAATGCTATACGAAACAAGCAGATTGTACGCTCGATTATTTGGATACTATAGAAACTCATATACAGAAGTCAGAACACTTTTTTATTGATACAAGTACGCAAAATACAAAACATCAAAATAAAACTCGAAGAATTATATTTGTTCTACAAATATTTTACATATAAGAAGCAATGGCTAATATAACATATAAATTTAAAACTGACATTCCAGAGCTAATCATTGTATTATAAAAACATTCATTTGACATTAAAGATTTACCTCGAGATTTATCTGTTGTGTGTGTATTTTCTTCTTAAGGATAAATAAATGTAAAATTATTTCCAATAATTATTCGAGCTTCGGCTTTTGCTTCGGCCGAGTATCTAATCTAAAACAAAACTAATATCGCGCACAAAAATAATTGTGCGCGACTGCCAGTCACTTTTATTCTGCCCTTTTATTTTACAATTTTTATGCTTTTTTTTAAATTTATACTTATCAAAATAAAACTCTTGAGAAACTTTACCTGATAAATTGAAAGCTCATGATACGTCTGCGGGTGCGCGGCTGGAGGGGGCGGGAGTCGAACACTCGACAAGGTGGGAGACTGTTGGAGTAAAGCCCCGCATGGCTCACGTTCTTGATAGGTAGATGCACCCGCGCTAGCTTGATAACTCTCTCGACTGACTGCTTGACGAACGACGTCATGCGTGTTATCCTCGTACGTCGGGGAGGAAGAGCAGCTCTAGACTGACCGGTTTTCCTCCCTTTTATTGCATCCTGGGTCCGCTTCTCCCTAGCCGCGGACCTCCAAATCTGCCGACCTAACGTCATCCTCGATCGTCGGATATCCAAGGCGCTGATGTCGCGAGATCGTTGCGGCTCTGCCGAAGGCGGCCCTATACTACGAGCGCGAGGCCCCGAGTCTCTCCACGGCAGCAGATGTACGAGCCGCTGGTTTCGCGGCTCCGTGGCGTATCGCGCCGAAGGTGTGTACGTGACAATATATACATGATTTTGTTCATATTTTAACTCCGCTGAGTCTTGCAATCAAATAAATAATATTAAACATACAAATAATAATATGGTTTCATATAAACATTTCTATCCATTACATTACTGACTAAAAATTTTATCCTCTGTTACTGTAAAACCTAATAATATTTTATTGTTTTATTTTATTCATTTACTTTTAAATATATTTAAAATGGTTATTTTTTTCGATAGAGCTCCAAAATATAGATTTAATAATCCCAGATATGAGCACCCCAACAAATGTTTACAATACATAATATTGAAATAATATCAAAAGAGAATAAAGTTTACGCCCTTCATCCATTCCTCTAAAATATGTGGACCAATATATATTTTCAAGTTGTATTGGTAAAATGTTCTATTCCTTGTTAGATATTGTAAATATTTTACTATTTATCTATTTTCTATTTTTCATCGTTAAATTTAATTAAGAAAACTTTAACATAAAAAATACATTTTTGTCTATCTAGTTATCTTTAAAACTGTTGAAAAATCTACTTGAAGTTTTCTTGAATCCTACCAAAATCGATTTGAATTCTTCAAATTTAGTTCTTCTGCTTAATTGTTTTAAGTTATCATAAAGTTACCAAATACCGATGTCGATCAATTGACTAGTTTGGAATTTTCTTAACAAGCAAACTTAAATTAAATTATGCATTTGATTCGAATTCAATAAAAAGAATTTGCTTTATAAAAAAGAAACTTCTTTCTCTTCCTTTCTCACGATAGTTTTATTTTCCACAGTAATGGACTCAAATAGATGACTTCAATCTATTTTTAATGATTTTACTAAGCAGTGCAACAGATACAAGTACTTATTTTTTAAATAGTTAAATATCATAAAAAACAAAAAACAAAATGATAATTTTCCGATGCTATTTACATTCAGTCAAATGCCTTATTTTTTCTTATCAGGTTTAAAATCATCCGGAACAATAAAGCCGACGAGTTGTCAATTTGCAAATCACTCTTTTATACATTAAAGCACTGGAGGATGTCATAAAAAGTAAATGTTGCGAGAACAAGAAGCACTTTCTCTCGATTTAAAGCCTAAAGGAGATTGCAACTAAAGTCTATTTCCGCAGTTGCACAAGTCATATATATGATATACATCATTGCATATGCATGCCCAACAAGATTTTCTATAGTAGTTCATTGACAGACTTCTAACGGTCGCGAGCACCGGAGAGCTTCTTCCATCCATTCGAGCTCGCGCAAGAATGCTGGGTGGAGAATGACGACAGGTGGGGTCGTGCAGTATTTCCTACAGCCCGTACCGTTGGTCTCGGGCATAACGCATGCCGTAAATCTAACTTTATATCTACATCGAGCACACGTGCTTCGTCCAGTGATGTTGTGTTCTGTTGTGTAAGAGATTTATACGTAATAATAGCAAAACTCTAAATAAGACAAATAAGTTACGTAAATTGTATGCTCACGGTTAATCTTATATTTATACATTTACCAAGGCTTACAAATTCATCGAGTATCTCGTTACATTGTATCAATAGATCGAATTATATACCTTGCAGAAAAATAGCATATTGTAGGAGGAATCTGGATTTAATCAAAGAACTCTTGTTACAGCTGAATACTGCACTTGATACTGCAATATGAAATATTTGCATATTGTTACTTATTAATAATTATTTGACGCATAAATATTGCTACTGATTTTTTTCAGAAACGATTTTTTAATGAAAAGAAATATAAATGTCTCGTTTTTATATTGAATCAACCATTTATAATTTGTTTGAATTAATCATCTCATTTAGAAAAAACGGTTATTTTATTTGATTTTTTTTATTATTATTACGCATAAATATTACATAAATACGGTTATTTCGTTTAATTAGATGCTGTAAATTAATAAAAATTAACGAATTTCTGTTAAAATTGTTAATTATTCAAATTTAAAAATTTAAATTTGAAAAATAGTACTAACAGATATAATTAATTTCTATCCGAATTCAAATGACTGAATCGATGTTTAAAAATTTATTTGGCAAAATTGCTAAACAATTAGAGTTTAATATTGGCTTAAAGGATGCTATTACATGTAGACTGTTTTGCACGTTCTTTTCTTAAGCTAAGTATAATTATAATACACGCCAAATTTAAATTAGAGTTATTCAAAAATAATCACATTTTTGATAAATCAGTTATGTGCTATGATGTTAATTTGAGGAAAAGCGTTTGCAAAGAGATTAGAGACAGAGTGAAGTTATCCTAATTTTTTCATCTTTTTTTAATTTTCTCAGTCTTTCCATCCTTATTCGTTTTCTTACGGATTATGACTTTAATTAAACACCGCTTACATACCTTATCTAATATCATTGATTTAAGTACAATATTATTTCATTTTTTAATATATATACATAACAGCTATTTTTTCTCTATATTTCAATACCGTTTATCTGAAATATACCCCTGAAGCACTCAATCTGTAAACTGCATCATTGGATGCTTTTATGGTTATTTTATAGACGTAATAATAACTTAAAATATTTTGATGGTAGAATTGTTGAGCATAAAATGGCAGTAATTATACTGAATTTTATGTCAGGTGAGTATCATATGGGTGATACTATGTTTATAATTCCGGTTACTTCCCGACATAATTAACACTAAAAATTCAACATTGTTAGTAAAGATTTAACATCTTTATGTGATATGACAAGATCTATTTAGGCTGTTGATTAACGAACTGACTCCTCGGCATTTGTTCTGTTCAGCTAGCGAAAATTCCTAGTGCAAGTATCGACGAGCAGAGTTCAATAACGAGTTGCACAATTTTTATAATGTCAAAATTTTGTGTGCATGTTAATTATAAAAACTTTTAAATATATGTCACGTCCGGCGATAAAATATTTATTTTTATAAAACACGAACTCTGCGCCAAAATCCAAATGTTTCTATCGAGAATAATATAATAATAGCCTGGGAACAATGGCCGAAAGGGGGTAACCAATTTTATGATATACCTTGCCGGAATTATCTCGAAGGCGAGAGCCTATGGATTTCTCCAAGAGATTGCCCTCTCTTTATTTAACCGGAAGAAGCTTTTCAGCTTGCGTAATAGGAGGTTTTCTAAATAAAGTAAAATGGAATTACTGATTTGAAAACAAATGATTTGAATTTGCTCCTTTAACAAGTTATCGTATTACGGTTTACGCTACATTACAATTTAATTACCTTATAGTTCGTTACAATTCGTTTCGATACAATTCGTTACTTTGCAATTCATTTTCAAAGAAGCAACAAACAATCATTCATACAATGGATATGAAAGTAAAGAACTAGGCAGGTAGCAAATACTTTTCGTTGAATGAGGATTAACTCAAACCATCATGCTGCTAATCGTCTGCTCGATTTGGTATAGGTGCCCTTCATCCAGTGTTTAAAATAACACCTGCGGATATTCCTAAAAATATCTTTATTAAATTAGATACATTCTATAAAGTCTAAAAATCAAACAAAAGAAATTAATTTTTTGAAAATTGTTGAGTGTACATCCTCTTTGAAGATACATCGCTCTAGAGAAATATATTAGATCTATCTACTTTTGTCCTTCTATCAATTTTAATTGTATAGTTACGTGGAGTAACTAGTGCGAGGCAGCTATTATCGCGTATGTATAGTTGAATGCACGGAATGGCCTCTTTCATATACTCCAAGGTTTCTGATGATTTGATTATACACGATAAGCTCATAAGAGCTGCTAACTTCGTATATCGCGTTAACATTAAACCTGCACAGGACACCACAAACCCATTTCCTGTCTTACTCGGTCGGTTGAAAGCTAGACTGAGAGTCAATGGTAAGTGTCGCGTTTCCCAATTTTACACCTTTGCTATATGTCGAGCTATTGCATGAATATGACTGGCTATCAGAGTTTCATATTGAAATTTAATCTGTATCAAGCTTTACATTTTTGGTTTTGATAGAATAATGACTTTTTTTATTAAAGTCTTTTATCCAAGTGTTTTTGAGAAAGATTTTCTGGATGAACCTTAATTGTTCAGATGTAGGAAAAAGTATTCTATATGCCCTGGTAGGAAATGGACCATAAATTATAGCCTACAATTAATTTGCCCAGATTATGTTAAATGCTTTATACTATAGATAATTCACCTCAAATTCACGATATCAATAATATAAGTTATTGGAAGATCGTATATTATTTTAATAGTTAATGAATGAAAAAATTATGTTCTTATATCAAAAAACCGCTTTAATACTAAGAGGACTGCCCGTTACATTTATTACATTAAATATTAGTACTACATATGTATATAGGAGAAATAGGTACAGATATAAGGAACAGCGCATAGCTGTGAGCATCGAACTCTTTCTGAACCTGAACTACCTAATGTATCCAAAGTATTGTCTCCTCTCTCTCTCTCTCTCTCTCTCTTTGTAATTTCTTTATTAGATGGAGAGAGAGTAGTAAGGTTCATGCTGTGGCCTCTGAGAAAGAGATTATAAATTTATTTATGAGCATGTACTCGTCGGGAGCTTCACGTAGCGGTTCCGTAGCCAATACTTTTTTAAGCCGTAACCCTCTCGCTTCGTCTGAGTTAATTCAAGATTGTGAGGATGGACGCTCTAGTTGTGGTATAAGGGCCGATCATATTTGACTAGATCGGAAAATGCTCCGTCGCTGGTCGTCGGGAATGGGAGGGGGAATGATACTAATGAGGTGCTCACATGGAGGGACTCCGTCTGCATTTACATGATCATCTTACTTATATCTGTTCAGTGTAGCGGAAACCTGGTTGGGTTTTAGTATCATGGATGAAGTCATTGGGATTGATGGATTTTCTGTAGTTCAGCAAGATCGCAATGTTAATGGTGGGAGAGTCACGCTTTATATCGACAAGCAATTCCGACAAGTGTACTGTCTACCTCAAACATTGAGGGGGCTGGAAAGCCAGGGGTGCTCGAGTACTTGATCTGCTCTGTGCAGTATCGTGCCTCTGAGCCTACATTAATTTGTGTCGTGTCTAGGCCTCCTCACATTTCATTTACAAGGAACTCTAAATTTTTGGATGAATTGCGGCGATTATCGCCGAATTACAATCACAAAGTCATTCTCGGTTATCTGAATACTGATCTCTGTACTGCCAATGATGCAGACTCGCGGCTGAGCTGTCCTTGCAGATCATCCAACATGGTCCTGCGCATATTGCACCAACATTCCACACCTGGATTGACGTAATTCTTGTGGAGAACAATGATACGCCAGCGCAATCTGGCGTGAATTGCGGAGCCTAGGTTTGCTACCACAAGCAAGTATTTGATGTCTCATAACATTCTTGACCCACTCCAAACTGGGTATTGATGGCACAGTTCGACTGAGACTGCTCTGTGAAGGTTGATTGAAGACGTACGCAATGCTATAGATAAAAGACAGGTGATATTGTTGTTACTGTTTGACTCTAGCAAGGCGTTTAACACTATATGTCCCACTCGTTTATTGAACTGTATGAAGCAAATGGGCTTCTCGCCAGGGGTGCTAATGTGGATATGGGCATGCTTGTCTGGGAGAGAGCAACTTATCATCTCGGATAGAACAATAAAATCTTGGATATCCACCACGCTTGGTATTCTTCAGGGTTCTGTTTTAGAACCATTGCTGTTTTATCTTTACATTAATGACCTTGGTCTTGCCCTTAGTCTCGGACTGGGCCTCATCTGCGGCTCGTCTTGAGGCTCAATGTTGTAAAGACGTCTGCCATTCTTTTTGGAACTCGCAAATTCCTTTCCGACATTGAGTCGGCTGGGTTCGATTGTATTGAACTCTCGGAGAGGGCAGTCGTGTCTTTGTCTAAGACTGTAAAAAGCCTTCGTATTGTGCTAGACGCAGGTCTTGACTGGAGATCACACATTGAATCAGTACTAGAGCACGCCATCTCACCATGACCGTAACGCAACACCATACAATAAAGAGCTGATGACTTGAAGCCGTCTTCCCAGCGTCAATGTTCACGAACGGAGTTGACCTTAATGGCAACGTACCCATGATCGCGCCCTTACCAATAATTATAACAAATGAAGTGCGTGTCAATAGTAAAATAAAATCAAAAAACTATCGGTCGATACGCATTCATACAACCAAACAGCAAATCAGTAAAATATATACATATAAAATACGTATAAAAACATAAAATTGATTCACACTGAAGAGAGATAGAGAGAGTAAAAAAACGCATTCGCAATTACATGCGATAATGCAGCCTCTTAACCACAAGCTCGCTCCGCTATACCTTTTGCGTCTGATGAGTGGCAAAATGAAAAGAAATGTGATTCAACTCAGTACTTTCATTCGTCAATACACTTTAGCTCCTCAGCATAAATGGTTGCGAATTCAAATTGCTTAATTCCTATACGTATATATCAATGTTTATTATACAATGTATCTCCGTGTAATGCATTATATCACTTCAAGTGAATGAAGTTCAGGTATTGTATATCTTTTCATTCGGGTTAGAATACAAGATAAGGCTAGGAACTGATTCGGAACGTCGTCAAGGTATCAGAACGTTGTCCCGTGCTACGACAGCTGATAACGCGGATAAAAAAGAGAGGCCGTTTCGATTTTAAGTCGTGAGTGAACTTTTATCGCGCCGGGAGAATACGTCTTCCTTCCTGAAAAGCTCAAGTATATGTGTAAGGTCGGTGTATTTAGTCCTCTCGTGTGGAAGAATATCGATGGATATATGAGTTGTCTCTTACTCATCGATCATTTTTTCTAGTCTCGATAAATATATCTGTTTAAGTGTTAAAGCTATTGAGAAAGAAATTATAGACTAAAAATTGCTGTAATTTTGAAATGTTCTGCTATGTAACTGCACAGTGTGTAGTAAACGCAAATTTTATATTTCCTTATTTATTTTTTCTTATTGCTCAAATGTGATTGTTATGTAAATTAAAAATAACTAAAGTATTCATAGAATATTACGTACTGAGGAAGAATTGAAGTCCATTAAAGATTATACAATTATAGTTCTATTTCAACTGGGGTTTCTATAGGCGACTTGTCTTAAGATTTTCCCAGGCATATCCTTTACACTCATTGTTGGAATATCACGTAGGCCCAAAATATTTATAATAATACAAACTTTTGGTACATGACATTTGAAAAATTGTCTAGAGCGCAAATTGTCGATCTGTATCATTTAATATTTCATTTAAAGAAGCAATATTTTTTGTGTTATATTTTTATGTAAGTTTACACACACAATTGCCCTTTATTATCTATAATGAACTAAAACATTCTACTATATATTTATAATGAATTAATATATTCCATCACTTGAACATCAACGGAAAGATCAAGCTTTTGTTGCTTTTAAGGAACTACAGGTAAAAGTCCAGTAGAAATAAACACACTGGTTTTAAGTCAATAATTATTTTGAGTTTATTAGCTTGTCGAAAGAAGAGTCTGAAAGCATAAAAAACCGTAAAAACTTATACAAGCAAGCACTATACTCCTAAATCAAGACATGATTATTTCGATGAAAATGCTCGCAAATAGACACAATCCGTTCATTTGAAGTATGTCCGCATGGACCCGTGGGTTCGCGGATTCTGTACCGAGCTGCTGCAAACCACATGTTCTCCTAGACCATACAAAATTAAACAACGAGGAAACGCTAGTGCTGAGGCGAGTGTATGTATATGCGACTTTACGAAATGTAGATAATACGCAGTATAACAATTTCGAAAAAAAGCTTCAACTGAATTGGTCTCGACGCATTCTCGGTTCTCTCTCTCTTTCTCTTTCGCACATTAGATTAGAGTGCTACACTAGGATTCTGCATAATAATCGAATATAGAGATACTTACAAGCTGCAGTAGCCGATCGTTTTTTCAACGGAGCGTGTGTTTGCAAAGGACACAATTGTTATACATAAGCTCAGTTATTATAGTACTTCAGTTTCGGTGCATACTATCAATTTTCTGTTATATATAAGTGTTTAATTAAAGTCTTACGCATTTCATTTTATAAACAGTTTGTCTTATTAATTATAACAGTTTCTATTATTTATAAGAACTATAAAAACTGTTAGTTAACTACTATGCATTTTTTGACTAGTGAAACTTACATGATTGTTAATGAACACAATTTTGTCTTATAAACCTTTTTCTTAATATTTAAATTATAAATAAAGATTGTTTTTATCTAAAAGGCTAAAAGGCTATCACCACATAATTATATACTTAAGTAGGATATTTTGAACATCATTTAATAATCTTAGATCAGACTAATACTGCACGTTTTTTTCATAGGTTGGTTGAATTCTGCTACGCCGCTAAAAATTTTGATAAGAAAGTAAAGGAAAGTATAATGTTAAGTTAAAAAAAAGTCCTCCTTACTTAGTGCTCAATTTCCCTCTCGCGCATCATCTTCACGACTCATTTCCTTCTCTCTCCTCGACAGAACAGCAAGATAGCCGGACTTTTCATCTGAAAGAAAATCCTCAGAACCTACACTGAAACAAATATATTGTACAGAAGGATTAAAGCAGAAGTCGCGGATTCGAGCAGCAGTAGACGGTAATGTACTCAGGTAGACAATCGCGATGTAAGAGGCTGCTATAATAAGCGCAGCCCGGCCTCTGCATGTAGGCCAAGTACCGACCCTTCTGCATACAAATGTATGTACATATATGACGTCATATATATTGCTCGGGCATCGTATTCAAGTATTACGGCTCTCTGCGATATTCGTGTTCCTTAAAGCCGACAGTCTCTCCACTCACTTTTCTTAGAATACGTGGGCAGCTGTGACATATATCATTAGAGACGATAGCCACCGTCTAATATAAAAACATATTTTTACTATGAGTTAATTAAATTTACGCGAATCTAAACTTGAATCGTCGTTTAGGTTTCACACGCATATCAACTAATAAACCAGAAAACAAAAATCTAGTTACAAATATTTATATCTTCGTTTCTGAGGACTATGGAAAAAATTTTCAAAATTTGAAAGTAAAACTCTGCAATAATACTCTCAACTTTGTGAGAGTAAAATTCAATACTGAATAAATTAAATTAAATCCATTTTAAACGAAATTCATAAATTCAAGAACAAAGATCTTATTCATACTTTTGCTATTTCTGTACTCTCTATTTTTTCTTGTTCAGTGATAATTCTTTAGCTTGCTCGTTCAGTAGGAATTATGGTTATCATCCAGAGAATGGATGATTCCATTCTTACTCGGATTCAGTGACCCGTTTTATCGGGATGGTAATCTCTAAAAACTGGCAACGCTGCAAATTTCTTGGTAAAATCACGAGCGGGCGCGAAATTCTCTACTTAACTTCAGCACTAACCCTCTATTAGTCCGAAAAAGTAGAGGGTGTGCGCATCCCTTTACATAAGAGTGTAGTAACGAGAGAGAGAATACCCGGAGAGCAGGGAAATTTAGGCGCTGACATTCTCTCAAGCGAAGGCTTGAGAGAAAAGGGAAAGAATTAGTAATGTAGAATGGAGGCAGTGTATACAGATTCAATTTAGTAGGCAACAGGAGCAGGCAGCCATGGCAGAGGAAGCCACTCGGTGTCTTCGCTGCAAGTGCGCGGAGGTCAAGATTAAGGGAAATGTTTGGAAGTAGTTTTGCTCTGTCTTTAAATTATCTTTATGGTATTATTTATATACTTTTATTTACTTATCTTTTCGAATCAATCACTGTTTATTTCCATAATATTTAAACATTCGCTATTATTTAAATTTAATGTAATTACAGAAGTATAACATATTATTACAATTGTATAGTTATTATAATATTTATTATAAATAAGTAAAAAGAGAAAGCTTGAATTTATTTAATCATAATTGTATCTATTTAGTAAAAATACTTAGTTGCAAACGTTAATTCAATTAAAGAGTATTCTGTGATTGATTATAAGCGTATGAAAGAGCTCTATTTGGGTGTCTTTACTACAGAGAATAAGAAACTGCATAACTTTCACATGCGCAGATTCAGTCGTAAATCGGGAGATGGTATCAATGCTCGAATCGTCATAAAAATGTAGTCGAGCATTGCTTCATCTATTTAATTATCGATTGAGTGCGCATTATCAACGACGAAACACGTAGCCAATGCGCAGAACACGTATCTTATCAATTTCACTTTAAAAAGTACGAATAACATGTCCATGATAATGTTCATAAAATTGTTCATACCTTTTCCTAATAAAAGTTTTATCAAAGACGTTGCAGATAGATATAAACTGTACCTGCATATAATGTTTCATTTTATTTATTTAGATGTAATACGAATCAAATATTTTAATACAATGCAGTAAATTACTACTATAGGGCGTACGTATAGATTGTCAGTAAAATAAATTTATTAAAAATTTAATACTAAAATTTAATACAATTGAAAATTAAAACAATAAGATTTTGATCTATAAAATATCGGTAAAATAGATCTGATGCTTCCCACGATACATTTTTGAAGGGATATTGAATTGAATAATTGAATTGATCCTGTAACAAAGTAAGTTACTTCAAGATGGTTATGCATGAAAATTTACTCGTATTAGAAGAAATTTGCTATAAATGCACCAACTCACCATTGCCTGTACAAACTCATTAACCAATCACTATTGAAAAATTGAGATGCGTGTGTTGCATAGAACAACAAGAAGAGAAATTAGCTTAATCAAGTTATTGCTACTCCACAAGTTTCTGTAATAAATAGATGCTTAAGATAATGTTAAGACAATGTTTTATTGTTTGAAAACGAAAGAAATAAGTAATCAAATGTAATTTACATAAAATAAAAGTGTGGCACTCTTATTATCATACATTTTTATTAATTTTAATTTAAATGAGATTCATTTATATAGGTTGGCCTAATTATTTATTTTCTTATAAGAAAAATTTTCTGTTTTTATGTTCTAATATGTACATATTGCAATATAGTTATAAAAAGATGCAGTTACACATCCTAACTCTATGTATTTCTCATAAAATTAATTCTCTCGGAATTCTAAAAGTTCATTCAATGTTGATATAAAAGTATTTAAATTTATTCTATATTGCATTATTCACAGTATGTTATAGTTTGACTTTACGTCTACAAGTTGGAGGTTCTATTGTGCATAGTTAACACTGAATATGTACAAATTGCCAAATACAATTTACTACAGTCAAGATTTGATTCCCTATATTCTCTCGAATAACCAAGGACATTTATAGAACAGACGTAAATTTAGCTCGAATTGTAAGCAAGGATCGAATACAATCGTTCATCAATGTAGTATATTCATTTCTTTTAAATGCAAGAATATTCTTTGGAATTCGTGTTGAATAGTTAATTAATAGAGCTAGAAAATAAAACTAAAATATAATCTTGTCAAAAGTGACTGATTTAGTAAATTATTTCATAATTTTTGTACGTGAGTGCATATCATTGTATATTATCATACGTGAAATTTGAACATAACTAATAATAAATGATTATCAATTTATTTAAATCGAAATAAGCAAAGTAAAACTGGTATTTACAAACCAGAACTGACAATAAAAATCATGATTATGGATAATTATGTCTACAAAATTTATACATAATTTTTTCTGGTTTTTCGTGCTTATGCAAGGTTAAACTTCATCGTTGAAAAACATATAAAATATATTTTAAAATGCATGTAGTTTATGTTTTCTAAATACACTTTTAAAATGACGATGAATTAGTTTAATATTCTATGAAACTTGTATTTCGATAAATTTAGTTTTAATTCTGAAGTATAATAATAATAATAAAGAACCGCTACTATAATAAAGTGTGATATGCGTTTTAAATTATACCAGGGTTTTTAAGCAAATTACACTGTTGACTCTCTTCATGTTTCACAATGAGTTATTTCCGCCCATGCAATTTCCTACATGGCAGCTGTGCATCGGCATGTCCTACCACTTGGTTGCTCGAGGAAATCGATTGATCGCCATCATTTTTCCATTGGCCTGTTTTCATTTATCCTCTTGGGCCGTTCGCCGTTGTCACGCGGATTAGCGACCTCGAATTGCAAGCGTATACGTACGGCTGTGTCTACAAATGAGTGAAACGAAAGTGGGTTAATTATACCATACCAATTGTTAATAATAGCAAGGGTTGTGACTTTATCGAGACACGTCCAAGTAGAACTTACGAATCTCAGAAAATGGGCGCGAATTTATAGCCTTGTGCACGCGCTAACGCTACTTTTTCTCAGTTTTTCTGTGATTTATGATGTAATGGATGGTATGTGGGGATAGGAGCAGGGATAAGGTCGCAGAGTGGCTATTTACTCGGACTCGAAACCAAGCGCGAAGAGGAGAGACGTCCAAAGCGCGCCTCGCGACTAAATGATAGCCAAAGCGAGTTTCTCAAGTAGTTAGAAAAGTGCGGCGCGCAAAGCGGAATTATACTTGATTGCAATTAAGTCGCAGTGCATATGTTAGTGTTTTATTTTAATTGCTCAGTGTTTGAAGCGGATCAACGTGGAATCTCTCTCTCTATATAGGGAATTATTTTCGTAATAACGAGTCCTGACCTCGTCTATGTCACAACCTCGGACCGAATTCTTTTATTTCCGGCGAGGCTTCGCTCGTCCATTTATTTGTTTGTCAGAACATACAGCGCCCTGTAAATGCACAATTTCCGTCAATCAATGTAGGCGGATGCATTCAGTAACTCTGAAAATTCCAAAAATACGTACGCAGCGTGGGAACACTGTAGTAAAAGCTTCATTATTAAATGCTTTAAATATAGACAAGCCTGAAAGCATTTAAATTTCCATAAATTAAAAAACAAAAATAATCGACCCATTTACCTGTAGATTTTATATTTGGAGAAAAGTATAAAAAGTTTTCCTTTCCTTGATAAATGAACACTTATCGGTAGAATTATTTACTGCTGCCGCAAGAGCGCGCAAAGACTGAGAGATGAAGCCTTCTCTCTATCCTCCTCTCTCTCTCTATTCATTCTTATCTATTTTTCAATACCTTTATTTTGGACTTATTGCTCATAGATAGTAAAAAATGCTTAAATATATGCTATTACATTTACTTTCTGAATTAGGCTGTTATTTGTTTTCAATCATTTTTACTTTATATCACTACTGGTATTAATTTATTATGAAAGTGTACATTGATTATTATAAAAATATTAATATATTAATATAATTATAACTAAATTAACAAAAATCATAAAAGATCAAATTGAAAATATATTAATATATTAATTATATATTATATATTAATATTAATAGTTTTTCCCTGAACAAAATCATTTTATTGAAGAAAAAATTAAAAAATATAAAATAATTATTGTTAAAAGTTAACAAATTAATAACAATTCGTGAGAGTCGTGTACTCTTCGAAAAATTAATGTACTCCCGAACTCCTCCCTACTACTCTTTGAAGTCCCTCGCACCACTGGCCCGCTCGCTCGTAAGACGGGCTCTCCATTCCACTGCCCCCTTCCACCGATTTGCTTCCAGAATTCATTGGGGATTTGTCGAGAACGATTTCGGAAAAATCTGGGAAATTCAAAAGAGTACACAAAAGGATTTCGGAGTTTTATTTCCTGTACTCAGAGTGAGCAGTCCCTCGATCTGCATACAGTACCTATTGTATCCTACATATACGAACTTATTATTTCGTACTGAACTCATCGGATACTCGAACTTTTTCATGTATATGTCGCACCTAGGAGTTGAATTGTTTAAGTTGACGCACACGTTCCTCAACATTATGGTACTCTTACCCGTTGCGATTTAGTTCTAGGATATCTCATTAGAATGTAATAGTTGGAGTACGAGCCTCGGTACGAGCGGCAGCATTTCGGGAAGTTTGCGCACTTTCAAGTTATTAGTGGTCGAGTGACCTGATTTGTCATTCAAATTTCGAAATCTATTTCAACGGTGGGCTGGATTACTGTATCTGCCACGCTGCACAATGTTGGCAACAACTTTCCTACTTCGTAGATGCATACATGTGTGATGAAGCTGTATGGGACGCAACCAACTTTTCGAGAGCTTTACAATCCTCGCATTTTTTACTGCGTTTAAGTCTAGATCTTCTAGTGTACAGTAAATAGTCATTTTATAATAACGTAGTACTACGCACTTTCATTGTGACTTTACGAGACTTTTATAATAGTATCATCTTTTTTAAACAGTTATAATAGAGCTTTAAGCACGGCAGATTAAATGATTAAGTTATTGCTTTAATTGTATATCGATTGTGAACTCAGTATTTTTAATTTCATGTGTTTAAATATCTTTAATTTTTATTTAACTCCTGGAATCCAAGCCCTTGGAGTGCGAAGACGGGCCGACGGTTTGGCGCGCCTCCAAACGGGGGAGACATAATAATGAACTCATCGGTGCAAGAGCGCAGCGCCGCGGAAATCATTCGCGAGCGCTGATTCCGGGACGAGCGGAAGCTGCCGGTAGAGCGGGGGGCCCGCCAGATGGCATCCTGGCCGAAGTACGGCGGATCGAGCAGCAATTTGCCGAGAGGCCCATGCAGCAGAGGGACTCCCCGAGCGCGGAGTTCGCCCGGACAGCAGGCAGGGGCTCTGCACGCCGCCGGCAATATACACGGAGAGAAGAGTCCACCGAAAATAAAGGTTCTTTGTGTAGAACCTCAATATACACTGCTACAGCATCGGTAAACCAGATGCGTGCCATCTATAGTATAAGTGTTAGAACTTATATTTTAGGTACACTCGCAGCACTCTACATTTTAGTAATTAGTGTGCAAAATCTCAAAACTAGAACGGCTGTATACCATTTCAGAATCTGAAATCGACCTTCTAAGCATGCAAAGGTCGCCATGTGTAATTTTTCATATATATATTTATATAGATACAGCTTCATATAAGACTGAATGGATATATGCTGCTATATAAGTTATGAATAAAAAATTAGATATTTATTAAAGAATGGTATGTTTCTTTAATTGCAGCCTATTAATATCTATTGTCCAAAATTAGTCTTAATTCGCATATCTTGTTATCGGATAATTTTATTTGAATAAAATTAAAACACATTTGTCGTAAAATATATATTTATGTGTAATTCTGATTAAGTGCAGAGATCGGTCCATTTGCGAAGAGGAGCAGCATTCAACTCGGCCCGGCGGCAGATCTCTGAGAATATCTAAAGAGAGGCATCTAGCCCGGAGGTACGGGGGATTAAGCCACAGAAGCTCGAGCTCTCGTTCGAGCTTTATCGAGACCGGATCACCTGCAACCGCGCCAATGGTCCAATTGGTCTACTACATGGAACGCGCTATAGCCCAACTGAGGGACATTCGGGTATATATGTGCCCGAGAATTCGGACGGCAAACGCACGCAAATCTCTTTGGCTCCCAGGCGTCCGGTAAGCCTAAATGGAAGTGCACGTTTCACGAGAATCACGCGAGCAGCCCGGTGATAACGGCACGACTCGAGAGAATCGAGAAGAGGCCTATACTATTGGCCACCAGCCTACGTGACTTTCCTGGGGCTACCGCGGCCTTTTTTTGCATGTTTTATTAGCGAGTTTTAGCCCCTGGCCGCACGAGTAATAGCTCCCCGAGTGCGCTTCGGGCGACGGACGGAGATAAGGCGCCCAAATACCGCGCAGATCGACTGTGCGTTATATGCCGCGACACGTACCACCACCGCCGACCCAGATTACCAGCCATCCCGCGAATTGTGATTGTCACCGACTTACGTACTGATATATATCGCGCAGCCGTCCAATGTGGAACTGAACAACGGGATATCGGCAGCGTCACCCTTTGTCCGAGGCAGTTCGGCTTGAATAGTCGATGGGCAGTTTCCCGGGGATACTGTGTAAGCCCGTCGGCTGATGTGCTTGAAGCTATTTAGAAGTCGAATATAGTTCAGCGAAGAAACCACGGACCGAAACTTTTTTAAAACAGGGAAGAAGATCTCGCGTGTTTTCTGCGTTTTCGAATGGCTTACAGCTTACAGACTCGCGCGCGGTATTAGTCGCATCAACACCCGATCCATTGGATCGACGTGCGCTCACCGACGCACAAAGGCTTGGAAATTGAGTTTCGTGGAAAAAAGGGCGCGAGGTAGAGTTTCCACAAGAATGGAGAAAATAACGATATTTTCTTGTGTTGTCTTAAAATTCAAGACAATATTCAGACAAGATTATAAAAATTCAATACAAGTCATGTATCTTACTCAAGATATTGCAATATTTGTGATATTGATAATTTCATTCTAATGAACGCATTATTTAATTTGATTTTAATAATTGATTACTTATTAGTAATAGACTCTATTAAAATTTTCCTATCAATTTTCATTTTCAAGTCCATATTTTTACATTATAAATAAGGTAAATCTTAACAAATTAGGAAGAGTAAGGTATTTAATAAAAACAAGCAAATATTCGACAATCCTCTGTCACAAAAAGTAAAATTCTTTGAGTATATCTAAATTTATAAAATATATAATTAAATATATTTAAATTTTTTGGCTCCATTGATTTTTCACATCGTTAAAGGAATGTGTATTCAGTTAAGAAACCAAAATAAGAATGATAAAAAAAATCTGTCGAACCCAATACAACAAACAAAACAAAAGACTTGCACCTATAGCTGAAAGCTAACCGCTTTAGGTATATTAATTGTTTGAAAGGGAATCTTCCATTATATGCAGAGGTGCTTTTGTTGCACCAACCGAGGCAACACTACAGATATCAACTTAAACAATGTATCCGAATTTCCCGAATTTCACTGGAATTCTTGTTAAATATCGCACCGCGTTTCATCTCTTTGTACTCAGTATGAGTTGATTTGTTTTAAATTTGATTACCAAGGACTACGAGTAACCGAACGTTATTCTGTATTTTCTCGATACTGATGATACTGCCGAAATATATATTCATTTCAAAGAATATGTGAGTATATCGAGGAGTATATCAAGTGTTGCAACTGAAACCTATATTTTATACTAGGAGCCAGGTCACTTTTGTGTACGATGTAGGTATTGAAGAACACTACAAATTTTTAGATATATTTTGAAGCATTGATTATGAATTTTGATAATGCTTTATTCTAAATTGTAAATTTAAAAAACTATTATAACATGTTTATTTCATAAATAATAAATTTATTTAAGACAATTTTATTTATAAAATAAAAAAATACACACTCACATAAAAGTTGCATTCTTTTTGTACTCTAAATTATTTTAAATATTTGCATATCAGGATATACACTATAACGATTATAAAAGTTTCAAGAAAATTGGCTAGCAAAAATTTCTGAAAGGAAAAATATTAAATAATACCAATATTTTCCGATAAAGATTAAGAAAAAGTCAAGACAAAACAAAATTATATTAATTGCAATATTGATCGATATCGAGACAATATTTGACTAATCAAGATTTTTCAAAAATAAAAAGATATTTTGTAATATATCGTTTTGTCTTGTAATGTGGAAGCGCCAGCGCGCGGGGTGTAATTGCCTTGATGCGATATGAGCGGGTGCGCGGAACGCGGGAGCGCGCCGACGTCATTCAGAAGCTCGGAGCGCATCAAAGGCTTCCTTAATAAGCAATTCTTTTATAATTAAATCTAAAGAAGGTTCAGGCAATCGAGAGAAAAGTACACAACCAATATAACTGTGAATTTCCACTAATGAAATTTGTGTAAATAAGCCCAACAAGTTTTTATTATGAAAATACTAAATAGTGAAATTGAGTACGTCACGAGTACGTCAAGGGCGCGCCCTAGAACTCGGATGCACATAGAAGATCGTGCTGTTTATCCGAAGGAAATGTTTAATACCCATTAATTGAGAGCTAAAAATTCCAGCAAATGAATGCCGCGGAGAGAATAAACCTCGGGGTAAACGAACCGCGAGACTATAACTGTCAAGTAAATCGATCGAACGACAGGCACGGGGCGAGCCTGACGGGAAGGGTCTTGTGCAGAGTGCCAAGCAATGTTATAGACGGCCTTTGATCAACAAAAATCCTTTCTCACGTTTTGGTTCGGTTCCGCAATGGGGGAGGTTCTTGCCTTAATTATTTGTCAACCGAAGGGGACATTTCTCGGGACATTTGGATTAAAATTAATTTTCATTACAAGTGATGTACGCGTGTGCGTGCCCATGTGGATGGGTGAGTACACATGTACACATGCAAACTTATGTACGGTTTCCCGAGAAATGTATCCGATGTATCTGAACGCCAAATGGAAGGCATGGCTTGATTTATATAAAGTGGTTAATATATTTGCAAAGACGAGGGAGTTGCCTTATCCGGCACGATCAAAAGGAAAGGTGGTGAACTCGCGATCCCAGCGGAGCTAATCGGGGCGAGCGCGAGATGGCCAATGGCCAATGGCCCTCCTCGTCAGTGCCACTATGTTCCCGCTATATTTCAGAGCCAACGCGGAGACGCGACCCGTCGGCAGCCTATCTACAAGTACTGTTACGAACACAATTTATTTATAACAAAATAATTTTTAATTCTGTTTCTTTTCGTAAAATATGTATTAAAATGTAAATATAAGCGGAACGATACATATTCGTATTTAAAGGTCCGAGCGCAATATTTTTGTTTTGAATATTGTGCGCATCCATGCTGCGTTGGGCCGGCGACAGGGGGGTGAGGCCGTGTAGACCGAGCGGCTGACCTCAAGGCCATGACGGCCGAACTTGTAAATAAAGCACCTAGTGCAGCTACTCCGAAAAATGTAATCGGAAATAATATGTGTCACGGTCAATATGTAAGATTGTGAACAAATAAATGAGCAAACCCAGTGTGGCTGGCGCGGTGTTAGAATTCAGTAATACACAACGTAGGGTCTATGTATTTAATTTATATATTTAATTTATATATTTAACATAGGGAATTTATATTTAACAGATTTAAAATTATTATTTTTAAGATTAACAATTTCATGCCGGCGGGATTTGCACCGCGGCCGACCTGGTGTGAGCAGAACCTGTAAAGGTTTTGTGTCCACATTGTCGTGCGTGTTTTGTGGAGGCCATTGTGTCAAAACAAAACTGCGTTATAACTCTTAGGGAGCTTGCTTGCAAGTCTCCTGGGTTATAGAGGCGGTGTGTACGGGGCCGTCTAGGTCCCGAGGCCACGTGGCAGTTTTCAGGAAGGTCAGAAAATCTCTCCCGCAAATTATTTTCGAATTTCGCAATTTAAACCTTTTATTGAATTTATTTTAAAATTCGCGAGGCACGAGGAGCGCCGTTCCATGAAGGTGTTTATATGTACTGGTAGACGCTCCCATATATTAAACAAATATTTATTTCATTTCATTTTTAAAACCTCCTTTCCCGATATCCTCACTCCTCTTGTGTGTGTCCATTAAAAGTACTTTGTAGATTTGGTAATTCGTTCATGGAACTGTAGTAATAATCGTCACTTACATTTACCAATAATTGGAAGCGTGGGAAATAGACAATAATAGGATCAATTATACGATGAAGCTTTGTGTATGATCACTAAAAATAGATAAATTATAACAGAAGTTTATGATACGGTAGAGCAGGTTATTGTCTGCCGAGTACAAAATTCTCACGTCGGAGTCTTTGTTTCTCTGACAAATAATTGATTATAAATACTTGAATATTTATTTTTTTATTAAAATTTTTCAAGGCGATTGGATCAATACAAGAATAAAGTAATTTTTGCAAAATATATTATCATCCAAAATTCAGCGACAGACTTTATTCATTCAACACATTCACTTATTCAGAATTCAGTGCTTTGAGTGGTGCATGTGAAAAGTTGGTACCTGCTCGTAGCTTCTGAGAGTCACAAGCACGACACTCGAAAGTATACATGGAACAGTAAAAAAAATGTATCAAGTATTTAATTTATCTCTACATCTAAAACTCTAACCGTCTAGAATTTATTAGCTGGTTCGCCTGCACGTTGTCGGGACGATCTAAGTACTTTAAGAAATAAAACGGACGTTAGTAGACACATCGTTCAATGTGAAAACAATGTGCAATTGAGTTGAAGTTGAATCGCAGAAAAATTCACATTGATCGGGCGGAAAAGTAACAGACGATGCATAAACCACGCGCATATCAGCTTGTATGCACAAAGCGCGAGTGAGACTGGAGCGAATTAGGGGTCGAGTGGTAGGGGGTGAAAAAAGTCGCGGGGCGAGGGCGCGAAGGGGGGCAAGGGAGCTTGGCCCGCGTCCTCCTGGAGGGGCCGGCGCCGGGCGGCTGCGCGCGGGAGGACGAATCGCGAGGCCGCGGAGGGAGTTTCCGAAGCGCCGGGGCGCCAGCGGCGGAGGTAGCTCGGGAGCGACGATCGGCGGCTCCGCCAGTAGTCCACCTACGAGGCAGCGGCCAAGAGCACCAGGAAGAGCCCAGGCCCACGCAGCAGAGTCCGACTTCTCAAGGTGAGTGGGAAGGCCCGCCCTGGTCCTAACGATCGCCCGGCTCAGCGCGCCCCTTTCTTCCGGGTTGCCGGTGCGCGTGCAGCGTCGCTCGGCGGTTTTCACTTCCCGCGCTTGTTCGCGCAACACGGCATTTGCTTATCCGAGCGATCCGCGATTTGGGACTACGGATAAAATCCTCGTTTACCTTTATTGTCGCAGGGTGTGTATGATGCGGGGGTAGCCTAAGGGTGCCGAATACACGAAAGGGGGACAATATATGCCGATGCTATTTTAGTGAATTTATATTTGAAGTCCCTGAAATTCGTTGAAATCACCGGATTTAAGAGACAATGAATTGGCTGATGCGTGGCAATCTAGGGGATATTACTGTATCATATATGATTATGCATTAAATTTGATATGTTAACCCAGGTACTTTCGAGAAGCACTTATTAATTTGTAAGAGGCGACAAACGCACCATAGAATGATTTTTGAACATTGATGAACATTTATTTAATGGAAATTTGAAACGTTTTATTACTCTATCCAACACAGTTTAATCCGAGCAAAATTTGTAGAGTTTCACACCGACAGTACTTAATTTTAATTAGCTTCTCGATCAAGGGTCATAGCGGCCTTTAAATCAATTCTATTAATTAAAATCCTCGAGATTATTACATAGTAGACAATCCTCGTAATAACTCTCGGGCATCAATGGCAACATTCTTTTCTGATAACAATGATTCTCGCAAACGGCGAGATGGTCTCACTCAATAATAACCCACAGGAAATTGTGGTAATTAAATTGTGGCTTGCCATCTCAGCGTTAATTTGAAGGCAGACTCGACTCCCTCTGCAATAGCTGTGCGCTCCATTAGCTTCTGAGTTATACTCAGACCGAAAGGTGGCTGGATTCGTCGAGAGCGATAGCCCGCCCGAAAAGAGACTCTTTTCAACCCGTCGGCGCGGGGAAATGATACCGTGAACTATTGTACAATTGGACTCGGTTACCAGCTCGATTTGCAGAGCCACGGAATTAACGAATACTGGAATGTTGGTCGTCACGAGCGCTCCTTTCAAGGGTCGAGGTCAGTTGCAAAGGGATGCTAAGAATTTTTTGTTTGTCCGCGTTATAATTGTAAAGTATCGTTTTTAATAATTAACGTCCAAATGTGAACTTAATAACCAAAGGCTCGCTGTCGTAGAATCAAGTTTCGTAGTATGAAGAGAAACCGCCAGGAAATTCAATCCCGTTTGTTTAACCTACTTGCTTTCCAGCTCAGAGAACGTTTATACAAAATTTTAGGCGGAACAACGCATTTAACACGTTTCACGGTAGGGCTCCTTAACTTCGCCCTGCTTCGTCTATGTTCTTTGCTTCTCGTTGCATTGCGTGATCTACGACCTTAGACGCGCGCGTGTGTAAAAGACCAGTAGAGTTTCGAAAAACTCGTTATGCTGGGTGTAAAATAATAGTGGGAAGAAAGGGTACGCAGCAGTATAAGTGTACAACGTAAAATTGAATCTACCCCAGCATTCTGTTAGTCCGAGTCCTGCAGTCGCCTCATACAGTTGCACGCTTAAATTCCGTAACAAAGATCTCGCGTTTTCTCTAACCCCATTTTTTTTCCTCGTGAAAAGCAAGAAAAATTTATATTTTTCAGAGGTGCCCCAAAGTCCACGCTATCAATCCTTCACTTCAATGAATTATTATAAAATAAACTGTCCTGTAATCAAAAGTATTGTGCGTTACATTATACGGCTCAAGGGCTTATAATAGCAAGTTCACTATCATTTCGCTTCTTTTTAATAACCCTTTTATTTAAAGCACCTGACTCAAATATATCTTCTTAAATTAAACGTAGTATCTTACAAAATAAAACCTACTTAAACCTACCAATAACTTTTAATACAACACTTATTGTCAGTTTACATTCTTTGTAACAAATATCATTAAAAAGAAAAAAAAGAATAATTTAGTTTCTATACGGTTTATAATATAGATTTCTTAACAGATTAATCATGATGTCTAATTAAATATACATATTACTACTCGAGCAATTTTCTACCATATATTCTAAAATTTAACTTTAATCATATGATCAATTAAAACATTCTCAATCTAAATTTTATTGAAGTGTGTTGAATGAGCTCAGCATAAGCTAAACAACCTGTAAAACAGTTGTAAGCTTATTAACGTACTTTAAATTAAATGCAAAGTTATTATAACGTTAAATATTCTAATTTTAAAACATACATTTAATATTTAGATAGATTTAATAGATATTTAATTACCTACCAATGGGTCATTTAGGCATAGCATAAATATTTTTAGTACTATTGTTACTTTTCATTTGCTGCACGGGGATGAAAATAATAAATGACAATAATTTGATATTATAGAAAGATCAGCATTTGATTACGGCGAGAGCAAAGAGAACTTTGAAGATGAGTATTCAGTGACTTCTAGTTTTGTAATTAGCAATTTTTAAATTAAAATAGAGATTCGTATGCGAATCTAATAAGAATAGCTGAAGAAATAAATGATAATATTTTGAAGATCTACTTGGTATAAAGATTCTAGCACGATTAATTTTACATGGTGCAACAACTCGCTTCCTCGAATCTTGATGTTGGCCATACAAAACAACATATCTTTTAATACTATAGACTTCTAGTTTGTAAATCCCGGCTTTTAATCCTTTGTTATCAGGTGTGTATATTGTTTTATGTTTCGTAAATTTTAATTTTGAATGTACTTCTTATAAAACGAGTTGTTATTAATATATGATCTACTATTTACTGAGTATATTGACCTACTCAAATTATATCATTTGACTAATCGATTTAATCGTTTGATTAATTGGTTTAATCAATCGATAAGAACTCGTTCGATGTACGCAGTTTTATCATACAATTATTCCAGATTTTATCGCTAAAATTGCTTAAACCTTAATTAAAAAAATATTAGATGAAATATTTTTAATTTATTTATTAATAAAACTATCATTAAAATCTATCACAAAAGTATTTTAACAGAATATAGCATAAAAATTTATAAAAAACAGTTCCGTCATCGATTTCTCTGACTGTCACTTTCTCTTATTATTAATTTTTATTTTTTATTGTGATAGCAACCGAGCAAGTGTAGCAGTTTAATATAATAACGTTGAATATTACAAATGAATTAAAAAATTTCATAATTTCATTATAATAATTGTTTACTAGATATATATTGAATATTTACTTACACATTTAATATAGTAAATATAACATATATACTGCAGAATGCAGTACAAATGAGCTTTTGTATTTAAAGAGACAGATATTCTTGTATTCGTTAACCTTTACAACATTGCTACACATCATTACAAAATTTTAAAGAGAGAGATTCAAAGAGATAGAGAGAGAGACAAAAAGAGATAAATCTGAATATAAAGACCTATCAAATCATTAGCCATCTTATTCAGAGATCGCAAAAAAATAAAAGACCTCAATCTTTAAATCAACCGAATTTGAGATAAAGTTATTTTATTTATTTGTAAAAGAAGCTAATAAATTTCTGTGTTCTTTATTTTTATACATATTGCTTTCTAAACGAATTAACCATAATACTGTTGACATTTAACTAGCCATTGTTATTACTTCTCTGATATCAGTTAGGAGTATAAGAAAATTATTTTTATCCAAATACAATTATAATGTAATTATACTAATCTTGTAGAATGTCGTATAAATCGAGTCTGCTTTTATTATATACTAAATGAAATTTGCCAAAATTCAACTGCAAATGTAAATACCATATAATTCATACAGAAGCTTTGCTAAAAGATGTTTAAAACATACAATCATTTTCTTTTCGTAGCTCTTCAAAGATCTATCTTTGCTCTCATGTTATTTGCCGAAAAAAGTATATTTTTCATGAAATCTCGTTTAATTCGAAGAAATGCGTACTGGTACTACGAACCGCGGTAGAATAAAATACGAGTACACACGCGTTTGAAACGAGTAATTCCATGGCAAAGGTTACTTTGATTTGAATGGCCGCGCGAGACTCTCAGCGAAAGCGCAGCTGAACGAGCGCCTTTGCGAATATAAGAGTAGGCAGCCGGCGCGGCGTATCTAGCTGGTTGATCACAGCCTCGTCGTGCAGGGCAAGCGGGTCATCGGCGGCCGCGGCGCCGCCCTTTTAACTGGGGCCGGCCCAGGAAATTAGACCTGGGGCCGGGAGACTGGAAGGAAGGGGCAAGTTGGCCCACCCCCCGCTCGTCTAAAAACTCGGCTAATCCGCGGCGTGGGCGGAAATGTGGGCCAAGCGCGGGCACCGGTGCAGACTCTGACCCGCGCGCATAACAACGGCCGAGCCTAGGTCGCGGCGCCGGGTCTATCGATTGGCCATCCGCCGGGTGCACGCTTCCTCGTGATTCCCAGGGCCGGGGGGGGGGGGCTGATTTATGCATAACTGCCCGGGCCCATGCGACAGCTGTTGATCCGTCGCGTGCGCGCGCGGGCGCCTGCGTGTAAACAAGGAAAAAGTTGGGCCGCTGCAAAAAAAAAAAAAATCGTTAGCGCCGCGTTTATACGCCTGGCGTGAGCCCCGCTGCAGCTTTGTGCGGGGGCGCCGCTCGCGACGCGACTCGCGCCCAAGCCGGTCAGCTTGACGCGCGGCTCGCCCTCAGGCGAGTGCATCAGCAAATTTGCCAGAATGCGGATTTCCGCGGGGAGGCCTATGCACCCAGGCCAAAGCCGGAATTGTTTCATTAAGAATATTCCCGACAATGACCCTCTTAATTTATTATTTTAAGCTTGGAAAAACCGAGGGAAAAACATCCCTCGAATGTACACTGATCATGTACTTGTATAAAATACTATGGAATTTGAGAAAAAGGAATAATTATGTTTTACTTTATCGTGCTAAATTGCCAAGATATCTTTCATTTTTACTACTCTGAATCAAAACATAATGAAATTGTAAATGCCATAATACACCGGAATTGCAGTTATTACTGCAGAAGAACTTAACATTTAGCTTAAAGTATTTCCAGAAAATATTAATTCTCAATGGCGTTTTTATATTATAATATCGTATAATACTCTATACATTATGCGTTCCACTGGATTTTCATTGTCCGTCGGAGACTTAATTAATTAATCTATAATTATAAATGGATAATAGATTTAAAATATTTTCATGTTTATAAAATGAATCTTTCTCTCAAAATTCACTGCCTGAAATTCAGGTTATAATAAGCCCCGATCGAAAATACTGCTTATAAATGATTCCCTCTTCTCACATTTGCGTTACTTTCATCTTGATACGTATACAACAGGAATAGCGAACAAGAAAACACGCAACATGCAAATAACGATGTTCGTACCGCTCTCTTGTTCTTTCTTTTATTTTAATATTTTCAGTCATTATAATGACCAACATGTACAATCAAAATTTTATTTTATTTTGTATTCAGGATCAACTCCATTGCTCATAAAAACGATCTGACTCTTAAATTTGGACAGCTTATAAGCATTTTTCCTTTTCTGTACTTCGGAATACATTGCGTGGCTTTTGAAAATTTCGGTTTCTGTCTAAAAATTTTCACTTTTCCCTGCAACCCATATCTACCTAATCACTTTCAACATTAAATTGCATTTACTTCGTCGTACTCATCAGCTAAGTATTGTTGTAGATTGTCTAGATAGATGGTGTAAAGGGGTTATAAATTCGAAAGAGCAAATAGATTATTTTATTGGACCAATTGGCTTTTAGGATCTTTTCGAACGGCGCAACTGCTATTCAGATCGTCAGAAGGCTATAAAGAGTTCTTTCAGTACACGAAAACTCTCGCGCGCAGAATGTATATCGGAACGCGCTCAGCCGAGTCACAGTCCGTCCCGCAGACCGTCTACGAAATTTTCCGAGTTTTTCTTTTTCATCTTGCAGCCTTACGATGAAACCATTTTTACGCGTCGGAACGATACTTGCTCTCCACTCCATATTGCCGCCCTCGCAAGGGCTGGCTCGACGAACTGACGACAGTCAGTCAATTATCACTGTGAAAGTCGACAGTCGTGATCAGACCATTCAGTAAGCATTTTCGTTATACATACAAGACTGCATCGATTCCAAAGGTATTCTCTCAAGGCGTCAGTCCAAAGAATCAACCTAAAGTATCTATAGCCCGTGCACGCGCAATAAATCTAAGTGTGCACAACGCACAAATATACAATCACAAAATTTGGGGTTTTTATGCCTTCGGGCTTTTTTCCAAATGAGCCAATAAATACAATTTATTTTTGGCTCAAACATAGTGATGTTTATTTTAATTTTACGCACCTAACCGTAATTCTACAATTATAAAAATTAAACGGAGCAACTCCATGTTGGAGGAGTTTCGTCGCAACAATAAGTGTGCAAAAATATTATTAATAAGCAATTTTAATGCCCATAGCGAAGCTCATAGCGTAGTTTGTGATTTCAATAAAACTAACAATAACTCATGATTATTAATCTATTAGCATGGACACAAGTTTGAAAAATATATATGCACGTTGATACACGTTATTTGGACTAATTATACTCAATGCATATTCGTGCCTTAGTCCCTTCAAAGTCAATTAATTTTCAGTGCAAGTCTTGCATGAACCACTTACAAACGTGACTATAGATTTTCTATCGCCCCCTCATGCACGTATTGAAATGTGTGCGCGAACACCGAAATTTCATTGAATATAAGTTGATACTAAATGATATTTGAAATCAAATATACTTCATGTACGTATTATTTCCTGCTGACTACAAAAAAACATTCTTACATTCATTCATTAAATACGGTCACTACAGAAACTTAAACATTCGCGTTTTGTAGTGCTAAATTAATTTCGATCTTGCTATAGGATCGAGCGATGCGAAATCATCCCATTTCTGACAGACAAACTTTCGTCAGCTTGATTAATTCCTTTCTTTGTCTTAGTATGCCCTTCACTTGTCCATGCCCTTTTTCCTTTGACTTTCTTTCCCGCCGTGTTCGCACCCGTCTAACTCCAGCATTTCTTTGTCAATTTAATAATGCTGTGATAAACGTTTTCTTCGTGGGAAAGATACCTGGGCTTTCTATTATGAGTTTATGATAGAAATTTTAATATACTTCCTTGTACATTGTAGTTTGAATAAATGAAGATTTATGTTAGATATATTTACAAATCTTGTGTAAATTATATAAACTGTACTAATTTATTCAATGATAGTAACAATGATCAAAACTCGAAATGTTTAATGAGAAATAAACAAATTTCTAATCACTTGCAATGATAGTTCTAAAAATATATGTAATGATTTAACATTGTCCTCCACGTGCGAGGTCAAATTACTATTCATAAAAAAATTGAATCATCAGCCGAATGTGTATAAGATACGCTATCTCTTTCTCTTTACTACATGTATGAGAAATGAAAAAATTTAGGAGAAATGAAAAAGGCAAACAAAGCACCGTGTTTGAATCGAAATTCCAATGCTCTATTATACGTCGTTTGTTCATACCAAAATATGCATCTAACGGAATTTCCATATAGTTGTCGCATTTCAACAATTATATTAATTCAGAGCCCACAAGTCCTTAATGGATGTATTAATTTGCTTGCTTCTGCGTGCACGTGGATGTATGGAATGAGTCCAACGCGTGTAATTTTTTGAGCATTTGAAATTATTATTTATAGATAGTCTAGCTGGATTTTAAATAATTTTATTATTTTTCATTATTCGTCAAATAGAACCTTTACGTACATAACATATGTACGATGCATTCAAATAAAATATTATAAATTTGAAACATTAATACCGATATGCATATATATCATATTGTTTGGAGAATTTTAGTTTACTGTAATTCATAACAGACAATTTCAAAGCTACATATAATGTGCAAACGCTACACTTAAACATGAAAATCAAATTATGTAGGTACACCAAATTTTGGTTTAATAATTTGTCGAAAATATAATGAGAAAGCTCATATCCAATATACACTTTAATAACTCTTACTATCTGTGTGAAAATTATAATTATAAAATATCTTCCAGATTTCTTTAGCATAATATATCCTACTATCTTAGCATAATATGCCCAGATTATGTTAAATGCTTTATACTATAGATAATTCATAACCTCAAATTCGCTATATCAATAATATAAGTTATTGGAGGATCGTATATTATATTAATAGTTAACGAATGAAAAAATTATATTCTTACATCAAAAACCGCTATAATACTAAGAGGACTACCCGTAACATTTTTAAATGCTAGTAGTATATAAGAATATACGAGAAATAGGTACAGATGTGAGGAACAGTTCATAGCTGTGCGCATCGAACTCTTTCCGCCTCTCTACCTCGCTCTACTAACTTTATTCCTTATATTTATTCCTTGTAAATCCTAATCTCTTATCCTGCCATAATAATATCACCGTGAGAAGATAGACGCACGTGTTCTCTTTGAGCGGCCCTTGAGCTTGTATCATTCAAGCTTAACAGAGCAAACGAGACAAATAAAGCTTCAGATGAAACTTATACTTTCATTTGCACACCGTTCGAGTGGGCATTCCCGTACAGTGAGCTTTCATTAAGTCTGTCAATATCTGTATGATTAGGATTTGAGGTTATAAGTTCTAATCATTCTTAGTATAATTTCAACATAATTTTTTACATATGATGCTAAATTACCGTCGTCTCCTAGAGGTACAATATGGGCATAATCTGTCCACAGAACATAAAATTTAACATATTATGGGTATAAACGCCTCAATTTCCTACCAGAGCTATATGACAAGGAATTCAATTCACATGTTTAATCAAATTAATAAAAAATTTTTAATAAAAAGATACACGTACATGTACGATGCATAAATTATTAGTAAAAGGCATATATGATTATGTTTTGCAAAACATTCATCCGTGTCTGCCATTTCGTAAATGAAAGAAATATATTCGAATTAAATAAAAAAAGGTTTGATATATTTTGCATTCTATTTACTCGAATTAACTTTTTCGATATTTATTTACACAAGAATATGTGAATTATTTGATTATAAATTAGATTTCTATATCATTCAGATTTTTATATTTTATATTCAAGTGCATTTCCCTGGTTTTTCAGAACGGGTGCATTTAGATATTTTACCTCGATCATAGCAAGCTTTATAACATTTCATGTGTTCCGGAGTTTTTTTGGTATGATCTAAAAATACATTTATTTACAATAGTATCCAATAAACTTCCACAAAACAAATTGTACAAAAATTCAAAATCATTACTTACTTTTGTCACATTGATCATAACAGTCTGAAAAATATATAAAAAATGTTAAAATCATCGTACATCTTTATGAATATTTTGTAAACCGGGTTTATGATATTGATTATAAATTTTGGCTTTTACTATTGCATGAAATATTATTGAATAGAATTAGACTCAAAACTACAATGATACCAAAATACTGAATGATTATAATCGATCTCTGTCCATGTGTGTATTATCTTACACTTTAAGTTTATTTTACACTCTTTATATTTTAAATTACTTTCTGAGCACAATTATTTACTTCAAATCTTATACTTTTTATTTATATTTTATTCTATCCTAAATTTCAAGTCTACGTAATACAAAAAGTAATTTTATATTCAAGTTGTGAATATGAAAATAATTTCAATTAAAATTAAAATATGATTTTTTCCAATTAAAATCAATTTTTAAACGTGTATATTATTATAAGAATATACCTAGTGCAGTAGATACTACTAAACAAACCGCCATAACTGTAACCAAGAATATTAAAACCTTCATTTAGGCAACACTTTATTGCAAACTAGTTTCAGCTACTATATATTTCACTTGTTACTGTAATTTGCTTATGCATTCAAACATGCATAAAAATATATTTTTACATTCGGAATATCGTTATAAAGAATATTTATCTGTATTACTACGTTGTTAGAATATGCATTTTATAATATGTGTGTGTGTGTGTGTGTGTATTATATTGTTAATACAGTTTGTAACGTATTATTTAAAAATCTCAGCAGGATATTTATGCATACATTTTCTTTAGTTGAAAATTATTATTTTGTTCATAATTTTTAAAAAGAATACCAAGTCAAAAGAATATAATAAGTCAAGAGCGTATTTAATTCTGTTTTAAAATATGTTTACTTGTATCTGTAATTACATAAGTTTCTTTGTTTTTTTAATGACTGGATTCTTTACAAAAGCAAGCTTTGTAAAAGTTTGAGTGCTCCGTAATCTGCTTTGCGTGATCTGAAAATAAATTAATTTGCAATAATGCCTGATAAATTTTAACAACACAAGTCGTATAAATATTCCAATCATTACTAACATTTATCACATTTTGCATAACAGTCCAAAAAATAAGTAAAATTTTTTTAAATTACCGTCGACTGAGTGTATGATATCGTAATTATAAATGTTATCTTTTACTACTACATAAATTATTATTAAATAGAATTGCTCTTAAAATATTGCACAATGATATCAAAATATTGAATGATTACAAAGGCTATCTGTTCATGTATGTACTTTCTTATAAGTAATTAAGCAAAACATAAAGTAAGACTTGACATAGTATCAGTTTATGCAAAATTACAATAAATCCAAAGAAAGAAAAATTTAAATGTACTAACTGCTGTATAATTCATTGTATTATTTAACTTTCTGCTCTTAAATATTTTTTATTACTAACTTCCCCGTATGATATATGGAAGTATAGAGAATGAAGCTCATTAATTAGTAGTCTGAAGTTCTTATTTTTATAGAGTTTTTAACGTATAATTTTATGACATAAAAAAACAATAGCTAAATAATAGCTAAACACAATAGTTAATAATACAATTTATAATTATACTACAGAAATCAAAATAGTAATACAACAACTACAACGCGTTAGTTATTTCATTTTCTACATTATAGTTTAAAATATATTATTTAAGAATATTCCAAGCAGGATGCATGTTCATACGCTGTCCTTGATTAAAAATTATTACTTTGATAAGAATTTTTAAGAAACACACAATAGGTTCAAATATGTACTTACATACCATACACTCAGTTTACAAAATATTCATAAACATGTACCGATATTCTGAATGTAAAAATATACTTTTATGTATGTTTAAATGCATAAAGAAATTACAGTAACAAGTGAAATATATAGCTAACTATGTAAGTAACTAAAAATAGTTTGCAATAAACTTTTGAGCAAAATGAAGGTTTTAATATTCTTGGTCACAATAATTATGACGATTTGTTTAGTAGTATCTGATGAACTAGGTATATTCTTACAATAATGAACATGTTTAAAAATTGATTTTAATTGAAAAAAGTCATATTCACAACAACTTGAATATAAAATTATTTTTTGTATTACGTAGACTTAAAATTTAGGATAGAATAAAATATAAATAAAAAGTATAAGATTTGAAGTAAATAATTGTGCTCAAAAATAATTTAAAATATAAAGAGTGTAAAATAAACGTAAAGTGCAAGATAATACACACATGAATAGAGATCGATTATAATCATTCAGGATTTTGGTTGTAGTTTGATTGTAGTTTTGAATGTAATTCTATTTAATAATATTTCATGCAATAGTAAAAGCCAAAATTTATAATTAATATCATATTAACTAATCATATTAAATTTTAACATTTTTTTCATATTTTTCAGCCTGTTATGATAAATGTGACAGAAGTAAGTAATGATTTTGAATTTATGTACAATTTGTTTTGTGGAAGTTTATTGAACACTATTGTAAATAAATGTATTTTCAGCATACAAAAATAATAATAAGCGAATCTTAGAATGTTACAAGAAGTGCCGTGAGCAAGCTTTAAAAAATAAAGCCAAAGCTTATTAAGAACCAGCGAAATGTACTTGAACATAAGGTATAAAAATCGAAATATTGAATAAAGTTAATTTATATACAAGGAAAGCATAATGTATTAAATCTTCTTTTAATATAAATATATTTATTTTATATGTGAAATTGCAGACATAGATGCAAAATATATTGCCGAATATAATCAAATACGCCTTTTCATATAATGATAATATTTTTCACTTTGCTATTGTCGTATTTTTTTTACTAACATAGTCATGACACTTTTTTATATTTACATGAAAATCAAATTAATTTATATAAATAATTTGTATAATAATTATTGCCAAACTATTGTATTATGTTGTTATTAACTATCATTTCAAGCTTTTTAGCTCATAATTATCTGTTAATTTTAGATGATATTTAATCACTAATTATCACTTATTTAATTTTTTCATATACAATTCATTTAATAACTTTTTTTAATAACTTTTCTACCTTGGCACTACAAATAAATATATGATAATTTGTTAAAAAATATGAAAATGGTATTTCAATTAATGTTTAATTCAGCTGAATTAAAATCACAACAAATTTGTACAAATGATGCAAATACAAATTTTAAGAACGCACTGCAAGACAGAATACATACGTGTGGCAACTCAAGCTTAAAAACGAAACTTGTTGTAGTTGCTCTACTAAAATTATAATTATCTCAAATAGCAAAATATATATAGAAACTAATTAATTAAGAAGTAACTTTTGTACAATTATCTTAAATTATAATTATCTTATATTACATGTATGCAACTTTCATAAGTTATAATTAGATGAATGTAGTCACAATACTTATTGTTAAATCTTTGATTAAAAGCTGCTCTTTACACAAAAGATGTTTGATCACTCCTATATAGCACTGGAAGCTGATCGATATATATGATGACTGTCGCGCACGTACATGTACTCTCGGAATTAACGATCAGTGTCACACAACCTGACAGTCATTTTTAATATTAACGGTAAAAATGATTAATACTTGCACCAAAATAACTGCGTATGATAATCTTATAAGTTTATAAGGTAAATCATTATCATTGAACCAATCAAGACATACAAACACAGGGACCCATGTTAGATGCCGAAGCCGTCACTATTAATGACCTTAACAATTAGCTTTGATTATGCGACAAAGGCAATTAACGTACTTGACTGTGATTCGGTAGAAGACGCTGTTCAAAGGAATCGTATTATTGCATTTATATAACGTGTATATATTGGGTTCTGATATATTCGAGGACAGTTGTGCAATTGAAAATTGAAAATTTTAAAGAAATCTAATGATATATAATTCTAATCTTTGGTTTCTTGAGCTTTCTCTTTATCTAATCTCAGATACCAATGTAATTTCTTGCAGAATTCTAGGCATAGTAAATGTTCGATCGCAATATAAGTAGTAGAATACATCGCGTTTGAGTAATAAAGTAGTATAACGCGCCCGAATAATAAAGTAATACAACGCGCACAAAAAACATAGAATGCTTTGCGCGCGTATGGTAAATACAAAGTACGGTTTAACGCACGGTTAAAATTTAAAGAGTGTCACACACACGATTGAACCATTTATGACTGCATATCGGCCGAAACACGATGAATCAATTGTTCAACCGTTTTAATGCTTCTTAATGTACTCGAACAGTTCGTGACGATCACTCGAAAAATTGGCATCTCAATTCTTACAATCATACGTCTTTACACGTGCTCGTGTCGGAAAATTTAAAGCTTATTTTCATAAATAAGCTTATTATAAAAAATTTTTAAGCTTATTCGCTCATACACGCAGGCACGCGCGCGCACATTATTATTATTTAAATTTCACGCGAGTTATCCTCAATTTTATTATGTAATTTTATAATAATACATCAGGATTTTTTATGCCTTTGGGCTTTTTCCCCCAAAAAGCCAATAAACGTTTATTTATTGGCTCAATTGAAATGTTGTTTATTTCGCCTTATCATAGCCTAGTCCTTAAACATTATAAATTTCATGTGATAAAATAAGTAACAAAGTTTCCCCACGTTGGGGAAGTATTCGATGATATATTAAATGTTTTCCGAGATGTTCTCTCATGAATGTCAAAAAATTGTTGTCTGCTTTTCAAATCAATTGAAGGAATTATTTTTATTAGTAGTATGATGAATTTAAAATCAATATATGATGGAAATGTTTCCATTCAAAATAGATTGTAAATTACATGAACTAAAAAACTGCGTAGAAATAATAGAGAAAGCTAAATAATCAAGTGCCACTTCAGTTCAATGTAAAGGAAAATTATTATGAATTTTTATTCAGAATGATATGTACATATCATTGATTTGACAGAAAAGCTTATCAGAGATACTGATTTAGATATTAAGATCTCTTGTTTTTTATCTGAAATTATGGAAGGGAATATTCCTTTAAATATTGTTTTCAGATCTATCTCACAAATTGATAATTTTTTGTATTAATTTACTAATTTTTTCTATGATAAGTGTTTTAATCAAAGATTATGTGATACACTATAAGAGATTCTATATAATCTACGCAGTCACTTATTTTTAATCTATGCTGGAATAAATTCGTTGCCAAAAAATGTTTAAATGATTTAATTCTTCTCACACTTTATACTCGATAAATTGTACGATTGAATTACTTAAATATTCATATATAATATTTACGTGTATTACTCTATAAAAAAACAGGATAAATTTTTCTATAATTATCGAGTGGAATTACATTAAGCAACGTGTATTCGCATAGATTGTGCATGGAACATTAAAAATTTAATAAATATTCTAATTTTTACAATAATTTTTTTTAATCAAGCCCTGTTTATAACCATGTTTCAATGATTTCAATTAAGAATTTAATTTTCTGATATCCAATACTTAACGCGTAAGAATTATTAATGGCTAATTCTTTGAAAGCCAATAATACCATTTTTCATTAAAATACTACTATCACTTGTATATATGTTACTATTATTGTTCTGATTATTATTATAAATAAATAATATTCGAAAAATATAATGATAAACCGAAAAAATGGAACTGTGACTGTAATAGCGACTTTAGAAAATATGTCAGTTTTTGATAAACATTATAGTGTTCAGCACGCCGGTTAAGTTCGAAAACGCGTTTGTCTAACAGCAAAACTAAACGGAAAAGAATGCTTTATCAATGCTTTAGGTCTTTTAGGCATTTACAGTAAATGATAGATGCTCAGAGTACTTGAAAATGAGATTTGCGCAGACATTTACAGCAAATGATAGATGTTCAGAGTACTTGAAAATGAGATTTAGATAGTGTGCACCGCTATTTTTTGTGTCCAGGTGTACAGTCAGTCCCTGGTAGGAGCCTAGGTGTTCCGATTACTCAGAAACGAGATAATGCGCACCGTATTTTTTAGGTACAATCTGCCTCTTTTCGCTGTCTAAGTGTTCGATGTATCCGAAGACGAGTTCAGGTAGTGCGTAGTCAAAAACACGCCTGTTTTGGCAGCTTTTGAACTATAGACTATAACGTGTACATACAGATACGCTTATATATCCGTAACTTTAAAACGCCTGTAATTACGCGTGAACGCCAAGCTTTGAAAGTTTCATTTTGATTTAGAATCTAACACGAATTTTAGTTTAATTTCGACTAATCGTGTGCGATAGATTCTGCTAACCTTATTTAAAAAGTGCTTTAACTTCTACGTAGAAAGTAAATTCTCTGTATAATTAGATTTCATAGTTAGGAAATTTAATTAAAAATTTGTATATAAGCATTATTATATCTAAGCTGTTATTGTTTACTATATTATCTATTAAACATTACTGATAACTGCCGTTAATATTGAAGTAATATATAGTTTATATAATAATTAAAATCGTTAAAGAGCAAGCTAACTATGTCTATTCTTTGCTTTAATTAAATGCATACTGCTGTATACAAAGTTGGTGATTAGCGGTTACATTGTACACACCCTTTTCCTCAATATAATGCGCACTAATTACACACTCGCTTCATTACCCGAATTGAAGCGCACTACCCAAGACACATTAATGAATTGAAAGAGAAAAAAGGTAGTGTCGAAAGTGTATCGTATAATTAAAGTTTATTTTGTATTAGAGGCGTTGGTATACGCCACCAACAAAAACGGCATCTAAAAAACAGAACTGCTAGGGTATGATCCGCGAAATGAGGGCACCAACTCGCTTGCTCATTTCCGCCTCGAGCAAGAAAATCTGCAAGTGCACAATCACGCCAGCTCGCGTCGGCCGTCAGAACCCTAAAATTGGCTCACGGCGGCGCCGCAGTCGACATCCTACAGCTAATCCTATAACGACAACGCGATCGAGTCGGCGGCCATTTTTTCCTATGAATTAAAATAAGCTGAAAATAGCCTCGCAGCATTCTGCATTCAAGAAAACATTATCCCAATCGACTCGTTTGAAAGTTGGCTTGTATAGATCCTCTTAGTGACCCCGTTGCGAGTCACAATTTTTAAGTGCCTTCCCTTAATCCGCATGATTGAAATTCTCACTGGCTAATCCCGCGATCTTTATTTGAATATTTAAAGATACGGCAGAAGGCTGGGCGCAATGAATATTAATGACTCCTCATAGTAATCGGAGGCCTTAATCGTTTCGGGGCTGCGTCCTACTTTTCTCGCACGCACCCGCAGCAACTGCAAAGGAGCCACCGCACAACCTAACCGCCCACACCACTAAGCGAGCGTCCCCTTTAATTAAGGAAATTAGTGCATCGCTAATATACCCGACTTCGTTACAACTCCCGTGATATTTCTTGGACTTTAAGCGCAATCTCGAAACAGGGGTAATCTAAGTAGCTGGGAAGGCGGCTATGAAACTTATTTTTTCAAGTGGCTTATTTTACTGCTATATAGTAAGTGCTGCTTTCCAGTACCTTATAAATGAGTTTTCTCTTCTCTGCGAGTAAGCAAATTGAAGGGCGGGATTTTATTTAACAATGAAAATTATTCATAGTATACTCCGTTTATACATGGAATAGCGCATGACCATAAATTACTGCATAAGATACTCTCTAAATTCGAAACAGTAGATGTTTAGCTTTTTAAAAAAAAATCTTGAGCATATCACTTTGCTAACACTATAGTAAATTTCTGTTTAAAAATTAAATACAACAATTTTATAGTTTTAACATAAAATCGCATTATATCCTCATCTCATTTGAGAATTGCGGTTTTTCGTCGTCAAATCACAAGTTAACATCCATAAGTTTAAAGTAATGATTCTTGCAGAAAGTTGATTGACAATATTTTGGCGATCTCTTGTATTCAAGCTACACTATCAAAGAGTAAAACATAACGCCAGTTCAAAAAGTAAAAATACTTGTAAACTCTTGATGATCCCTACGAGATCGCTCATCTCGCCCAATTCCACTTTTTATAAAAATAAAATTGAAATAATTGAATAATTACTAGTATTTAAAATCAACTATCGAATAAAATATTTATTAATTAAATGCACCCTTATAGAATGATGTTGATCATCTATATACAAATAAACACAAGCTTTGATATATTTGTTAGTTATTATAATATGTCAATAAAGAGTGCATATTTGTGATAATTCTTATCGGTATTTTAAATTGGTACTTATGCAAGTTAGTTGTGATCTTGAACATAATTATACTCGCATTTCGATAAAATCATCAACGGAAACTTACGATACATATAGTAAAAAAGCTCATGAAAAAACTGTGATGGTGTTTGTGTCAACTTTTCCGTTTTATATCTTTTTTGTACTTGGGTTTGCTATGCTAAAAATATAATTAAAATCATGTATTCATATAAGAAATAATAATCCATATATTTCATTATTTATTCTCATGGCGTACAATACATACACTATATAATCAACGCAATCAAATATAAAACATAATCTGAAGATAAAGGAAAGTACATTGATAATACTATTCATGACGCACTTGCTTGTTTATTCAAGCTCTCCAATCCCAATAATTTACTTGATAGTATTTCATTAACAACAAAAATCAAAACATATCACTTTATAATTACAATTTGCGAGACAATATTTATATTAGATTTTATGATAATTCGAAGTTTACTGTATTAAAAATATTTATTAAAAACTGTATTAAAAAGTATTATATTCATATAGAAACTCATTATTTACTTATATTAAACTTATAATTATTGTTTAAAAACTTATTGTTTATTTATAATACTAGTATTATTTATTTAATTGTAAGACTCAGCGGAGTTAAAACATAAACATATTCTTGTATATACGCATAAAAATTGTAAAATAAAAGGACAGAATAAAAGTGACTGGCGGTCGCGTACAATTATTTTTAAACGTGATAGATGGTGAAAAGGCGAATGAAGGGGGCAGTGGGCCAAAGGCGCTCGGGACACGACCGAGAGAAGGAAAGTCCGCGGGGGGAAAACCCTCCGCGAGAAGTAGCAGGAAAGGGGGGATGACTAAACGATCGCGGGGAGGAATGAAATTCGACCGCCGAAAATTGACCGCCGAAGCATAAGCCGAATGCCTAAAGAATTATTGAAATAATTTTATATTAATTTAAATCCATTCCTTATCCTTAAAAAAATACAACACTGTACTATTCTATAATTATTATTCTATAATTGCAATTTATGAACACATTAGTATTTTTTAGGTATAATGAAAATACTTTAAGTTTTGTAACTCGGATATTGTGAAGTCTTATTTATTGTTCAATTCAGTTATAACCATAAGTTAATATATCTACGAAATAAATTAGATACAGCGACTTTAAAGCTGATACATTCGGTCGCATGCATAGATTAATTATGAAACGTACAATGAGCTTACAAGTTTCTAGTAGATCTTCATTATGATATATTATTAAAATTATATCTTAAATATTTCGAAAAAAAATTCAGTTTTTTGATAAAATATTTATTATTACACAGATTGCAATAGGTAGTCGAATGACACTCCGTGTACAGATGCGGGAACAGGTGATATGAGGATCGTACATATTACGCACTCAATGAAAAGGGGGATTTGTGAAGAAATACAGTACCCTGTCGGTGTCTTTATCTGTCACACGATTGTCCAGCTGGGGTGCAAGTGAATTGAGTCGCGGATTTAGCGCGATGAAGCTCTTGTACGGTTACACTACATAATATACGTATAGTGCCGGCCTTGGATTTCCACCACGCGTTCTATACACGACACAGGGTATCAGCCTCGGTATCGCTGTCCGTTACTGTTGGTCGCTGTCACGACTCCTTATTGACTCGCGTCTCCCCGCAGAGTTATCTTTTCGATTGCTGATGCATTACATTGCACCTCGCTAGGTATGAGCGTGTAGGACTAGATGGTTATCCAGTAATCGCAATCACTTCGGCAATTAACACGAATTCTCTGGATGCCATTGTCTCTTAGTCTTTTTGAGAACTGCAATCTCTCCACGGTGTTTTCCGAATTTCCTTGATCCGTAATAGAACCTCGACAATGCATCAACTATCTTACACTTGTTTTGCGTTTTATAATCGTTATAAAATATTTGTAAAACAAGAAAACTGGTGCAACTTCCTGAAATATAACCTTGTACAATTATTCATGCTCACAATGCACTTGATCAATCAACAACTTTATGCAATGTCATAATAGCCAAAATAAATGTCAGTTTTTAACATAGAAAAATGGGAATAAAAATTATGATCGTGCATTATCCTTACAGAATTCTCTTTTATTTTTTACTTTTCGTACGCATTTTAGATCTTATCCAGGGTATCATCATGCATAAATATTCCTAAATATTATTTCTCCTTAAAATTAAGGTAGTGCGATACAAAGAAATTAAGATTAAATTAAAATTAAGTTGTTGTTTTATATAAATTTCGATAAAAATCAATTCTCTACTTGGGTTATTATTTTCCTGAGTCCTCGAAAAGTTAATATATCTTTCTTATTTTTCTAAGTCAAATACAACTTCAAATTAATCTGAATTTTGAAACATTTAATATTTTTTCATACTTATTTTTGTTATTGAGAAAATTCTTAATGGAGGTGTTCGGGAAGATTTACACAAATAATCTTGTTTTGTTGTGTTTTTATTTTTAATGAACTTCATACAAAATAACAATGCGTTATCACTTTCTCGATGCGAATCACTTTCTCGTTAGTATATAGATGAAGAGTAAGGTCTGTGTGTAAGCGCGCGTCGGTAGACTAATTGTCCCCCCCCTCCCCCTCCCTATTTTGGGACCCTACGATTTCAGCGGACTCACTAGCCCGCGCTTTCACACTACCGAGACTCTCCGGATTTCAGGAGGATCGCGAAGCTGACATTCTGACCTTGAGCCCTTGAGCCAAGAATCGGCCTCAAGGTGCCCAATGACCTTTCGAGGCGCAGAATCCAACGTTACTCGAGATTTCTCTCATGAGGGATTCGAAGCAGCGGGGAATAATTTCTTGTCCCCAGCTGACCGCTAACAGGGCCGCGACGTCGTCTAAACGATACCGCACCAGGACTCGTGTGAAATTGCACCGCCTACAGAGACCTTTTTTTATCGTTCAAAACGCGGGTCATCGTTCTGATCTCTCCCTCATCGTAACTCGCGCTCTGGTTTTGCACACCCGCACTTCCATCTATTAAATTAGAAAACAAAGACAGAGAAAGGCGCTTAGCATATAGCGTGTCGCACAAATCATTTTACTTATTTTCCACAAATAAACAATAGGTGAACATGTTATATTTAAGCGCATCGTTAACAATGTTCTTAAAGTTTTTATTTAAACCAAATTTTATATTCAATTCATTTTTAAGTAATACATAGTTGTCTATAAAAAAGACTTGAATATAAAAATCTTAACAAAGTAGAGGCGTAACCCAATATTATACGGGGAAGTTTGTGTAGATGAAAATTTCAAAAGTCTCATCCATTCGGCTCTGCTCTCATATACTTTTTATACATATGGCAGTGTCGAGGGGCTACGCACTTCCCTTTTATGCTGTTGAAATCTTTTTTGAATCGCTTGTAATCTTTTGCAGTCTCTGTACTCTTCCAAGTTCGTCCTCGACAATATCACAGAAATCCGTAACTAAATTCGAGTGCTGGACGAACCGTTGGACCGAGGCTAGGCGCAGTGGAAAGAGGTTCGGCGGCCGTTCGTTGAGATTGCAGAGTGCGCGGCCTCTCGGGCAGTGTTGTTGTGTGAAAATATAACTTTTTAAAAAATTCCAGTAGTTGGAGCTTGCGTAAAGCACTCGCAAGTCTAAGCTATATATAGTTGAGAAAAGCTTTTAGCTATATGTACTTGAGTCACGCCTAATTCTCACCCGTCTCCTACTTGAGGAGTATACCCTCAAGGCTATTCGTTCAACACCCTGAAACTATATTGCAAGCGAGACATTTCGCGATTGAGCTTAACAACAGCATGATTATATTTTTCAACAAAAATTAAAAGCTTAATAAGTGGAATTGGAATAATACTCTAAAAAAGAATACCAAGATTTAACTTTTGATTGAGGTAAAATATTCTGTTAAAATATATAAATAAAATATTTTCATCTGATTATAAATACTAAATTTTAAAGATTTTAATTTTAATCTGTACAGTCAGCATATAATCTACAACTTGTGATTTTAGTTCAAATATTTTATATTTTTTTACATTTTTACATATTTTTGCATGCAAGCACAAATAAAATACATATAAAATTTTTTTGTTTATTTAAATTATTTATATAAAAAAAGTTCTTATTCTGTATTGAATTTATTACAGTAATCATACAACTCTTTTTCTTTATTAAAATGTTTCTTTAAATTTATAATGTGTTCTAACGTAATGTTATTTTCAATTAAGTTAAAGAGTGGAATCACATCAAATAAAAACTGTGACGAGGTATCGCACTGCCAATCCAATGCCGGGACTGTCGGGAGTGTAAACATGGGAGTGTAAACGGGAAATAGGCCTTTTGGCACAGGCCTATAGCTCCGAACGAACCGAAAGAATAGCGGCAGTTTTTCCCGACGCCTACTGGGACGGTGTGTGAACGAGAGCGTCAAACCTGCCAGGAGTCTCGAACGAGCACCATATGTTATAAATATTCTTTTTATTTCGATTATTTAATTGAATACAAAACATTAAAACAAAGTTTTCATGTTCATTGATGTCTTTTCATTACAAATTAAATACAAAGTAGAAAGATTAAAATATGCACTTCCTATACTTGGAAGACTTATAATATTATTATATAAAAGATTATACACGTATAAACAAAAGAATATTCACTCTCCCGGATTTAGATAACTCAATAAAAAGTATAAATATTTATAAAAACATACTTAGAAACATAAAATTAAACCGTTGTATTAGACGATATTATTAACTTATCGAGTTATTACTCTTAGTTAAATTAGATTAGGCACTATCGAGGACACCATAAGCTGTACCGTGTTTTACTAAAATAGAAATTTATTCTGAATTGAGTATATGAATATAAAGAATTAGTTTTATACCATGTTTTGAAACAATCTTCGTTATTGTACTGACTTATTATAAATGTCTCCTAAACAATCAATCAGGTAATTACACACGATTATAAAAAACCAGACTTATATTTTTAAGCGACAGTTAGGCCTAAAGAGATTATCCTTGTTCAAATAAACGAAACATATATGTTTATAATAAGAGTTTTTTTATATCATTTACTAAATGATATAAAATTTATTAATATTTTTATTTATGCATACATTAAAAAGTAATTGAATTATGAAATAAACTTTATTACTAATTATAATAAACAACATCAAAAAGAACAAGGGAATTAAAATATGATTATTATTTGTAATCGTAGTAACAATAAGATTTAAAACATTAATAATACTTTTCTTATTTTATTTTATATTACAATTATAAATTATATAATTTTTTTATTCTAATTTAAAAAAATAAATATAACCAATCTTTAAATAAATATTTTACAGTCAATTAATTTTGAATCAAAATAACAGATGCAGCACCGGGGAGTCTTATATTAGATGATTGGAATTGATCGTTTAGATTAATACCTGATTTGGCACTGGCGATAATGACTTTTAACTCAGTAGGAATATTTTGCAAAGAATTTAAATCAATCGTTACTTGGTCATAATCAAAATTAATTAATAAAATAACAATTTTTTCACCATTTAATCTTCGAATTACAGCCAATACTTTGTCAGTGACAAGAGTGACTTCAACACTACCACTTTTGAGAGTTGGCGTTTTTTTAAGAGTTGTTAAAGCTTGAAAAACTTTATAATGTGATACATTTTCTCTTTTCTGAGCAGCCAAATTTATATCATGATAATTTGAATGCACTGGTAACCAAGTTTTAGGATTAGTGGAAAAACCAGCACTAGTGCTATCATCCCACTGATAAGGTGTTCTTGCTGGATCTCTACTTTTTTCTTGATATCTATCAGGTCCAGCAATTCGCCCAGCGGGGTCTATAGTTTCCTCGAAGGTAAAATATCTATTAACCATCCCAATTTCATCTCCATTATAGACTACTGTTATACCAGGTAACATCATTGAGAGCATTGTTATTTGATCTGCTCGATTATTATCCCAGCCATATCTAGATGCCACACGAGGGGTATCGTGATTACCTACTACCCAATTAGCAACATTATTTGCAGGGACAGCTTGTATCCAATCATTAATAGAATTTTTAAACTCAGCTGCTGTTGAGCCATTATTTAAAGATACAACAAATAAAAAGTTAAAAGGATTTGCACCAACGTCATAGTATTTCATTGACTTTTGCAAACTAGTATATGCCTCTAAAATCATCATTTTACCATCGGTTTTATGTTGTCGCACATAATTATTTATAAGATTTTCCCATTCTTGAACAACTCCATAGTTCTCATCTAAATCTCTGGTATAAGTGTGGTAATAATACTGATAATCATCGGAAGGTACATCCTTGTTGGACCTTGGTTCATCTTGTAATTGTTCATCCTCAAACATTTGATTAACAACATCTACTCGAAAACCATCAACTCCTCGATCCATCCAGAAGGTAAGAACATCTTGCATTGCTTGTCTCAATTTAGGATTACGGTAGTTCAAGTCTGGTTGACCAACATCGAAAGCATGGTAATAATATTGCTGTCGTTTTTCATTCCATTCCCAAGCGGATTTACCAAAGTTAGAGAGCCAATTATTTGGTGGCTGTCTGGAACCATCTGAATCCAGTTTACCATCACTCCACAAATAATACTCATCGTATGGTTCTATTCGTTCTATACTTTTTTGAAACCAAGCATGCTGATTCGATGTATGATTAGGTACAAAATCTAATAATACCTTAAGACCTAATGATTTTGCTTTAGTTATAAGTTTACTAAAATCCCTGAAATTTCCATATTCTGAATTAATATCAGTATAATTAGCAATATCGTAACCAAAATCTTTCTGCGGACTTCTATAAATTGGAGACAGCCAAAAAGCGTCTGCTCCTGAGTCTTTAACATGTTCTAATTTGTTAATAATACCCTTAAGGTCGCCAATTCCATCACCATTGCTATCCTTAAAGCTTCTCGGATAAATTTGATAAATTACACTGTTCTTCCACCAATCAAAATCTTGAACTGCTGTTGTATTTTTAAATAAACAAGAAGCGGTAAGTGCGAAAAAGCCAAAAATCAGTAAATTCGATGTCTTCATTTTTACAGAACTACCACAGATCACTCGTTTACTGACTGTAATTATATACAGTAGTCGTTTTATAACATTAGAAATATTTCTAATATTATCATATCAAAGATTCTGATTTATTGTTCATAAAATATATTTTTTATGGTACTGAAGTATCTTATCATTTGTGAACAAAGAAGTGACGTTCCAAAATTTATCGACTTAAAGAGACTAAAAAAATCGCAGTCAATTAATGATCACATGATTTCTTCAATTTAAACTTAGATAGAAGTAGAATTAGATTAAACAAAGTCGATTAAACAAAGATAAAAGTAAGTAAACTAAATCAAAATAAGTATTTAGTTTATGTATTAGTACATAGGAGTAAATGGCTACTAATATTATTATATATATTATATTTTCATAGAAATTCCATCTTGAGTCACCCAGAGACTCAATCCTTATAAATATAAGACAAAAAAATTCCATAAACAGGATTTTAATGGAGTATTAGTGACTGAAGAATTGTGCAAGTTCGTTTAGCATTGAATTTGTTTATTAATTATTAATTATTGTATATGAATATACAATTTAAATTGACACCTAACATTACATTGCAATCCGAATATTATTAACAAACTTTAAATTTTTAATTTGATTTTTCTTCAATTTTTTTCTATTATTCTTTTATTCAATAAATTTTATTTTTAAATTTTAAAATTTATTCATTAATAAATTTTGTTAAAGATAAAATATATAAAATTTCAATATTCGTAAAATCATTAAATTATGACAATCAAAAGTATTAAAATAATTAACACATTTTAGTTAAAATTATTATAAACATTTAAATTTATTATATTTAAGTATGTAACAGGTAAATATAATTTTTTTATTTGATACAATGTTTCTTGTAACTTATAATTATTTTTAACGTATTATCGTTTGAATTAAGTTAGTATGAAGTCATATCAAATAAAAACTCAATGTTATAAATATTCTTTTTATTTCTTTTTTTTTAATTGAATACAAAAAATTATAAATAATTTTATATCAAATAATTCTTTCAATTATACTAAATTTAATTATCTCTTTCAGTATAAAATAACAGATGCAGCTCCAGGAAGAGTTAGACTCGTTGTATCCACCATAACTCCTTTTTTCAGGCCTGATTTAACACTAGCTGTGTAGATTTCTAATGTTCTATTAATATTTAACCACGAGCTGGCATCGATTGTCACATCCTCGTAATCAAAATTAATTAGTAAAACCACGCTTTTTTGGCCTTTTAATCGTCGAATTACAGCTAATACTTTATCAGTCGCAAGCAGTACTTCAACTGTACCTTCTCGAAGGGTCTGCATTTTCTTTAATCTCGTGAGATCTTTAAAAACCTTATAGTGTGATACTTCGGAATTCTTTTGAACCTCTAAATTTAGCGTAAGATAGTTTGAATGAACAGATAACCATGGATTAGGGTTAGTAGAAAAACCTGCACTAGTGCTATCATCCCATTGATAAGGTGTTCGTTCTGGATCTCTTGATTTTAATTTGTATCTCTCAGGCCCAGCATTACATCCAGCTGGATCTACAGTTTCTTCATAGGTAAAGTCCTTATCAACCATTCCGATCTCATCTCCGTTGTATACAACTGTTATACCAGGTAACATAACTGACAGCATCGTTATTTGATCTGCTCGATTATTATCCCAGCCATATCTAGATGCCACACGATGATTATCGTGATTTCCTACTACCCAGTTTGGCACTTTTTTTTCGGGAATGGCAAAAAGCCACTCATTAATTTCTTTTTTAAAATCTAATGCTGATGAATCATTATTTAATGGCGCAATGAACATAAAATTAAAAGGATTTGTACCGATTTCATAAAATTGCATCGATTTCTCAATAGTTGTGTATGCTTCCAAAATAAGAAACTTTCCATCTGTTTTAAAGTTTCGAATATTATATTCTAAAAGCTTTTGCCAAGATTCAACCACTCCATAAGTTGCATTTAAATCTCTAGTATAAATATGGTATAAATACTCATAATCATCAGAAGGTACATCCTTGTCGGACCTTGGTTCATCTCGTAATTGTTCATCTTCAAACATATAATTAATCGCATCAATTCGAAATCCGTCAACTCCACGATTTAACCAGAAGTTTATAACATCTTTCATTTCTTGAACTAAGTCTTCGTTACGATAGTTCAAATCTGGTTGTCCAGCAGCAAAAGCATGATAATAATATTGCTGCCGTTCATTGTTCCATTCCCACGCAGACCCACCAAAGTTAGAGATCCAATTATTAGGTGGTACTCTCTGACCATCAACTATTTTACCATCTCTCCAAATATAATACTCATCATAAGGCTTAATGCGTTGAATACTTCTTTTAAACCATACATGTTCGTCTGAACTGTGATTTGGTACAAAATCAAGAAGTACTTTTAACCCTAGCGACTTAGCCTTTGCCGTCATTTCATCAAAATCATTTAGATTTCCATACTCAGGACTAATATCAGTGAAATTGGATATATCATAACCAAAATCTTTTTGCGGGCTCATGTAAATCGGAGATAACCAAAAGGCATCGACTCCAATGTCGCGTATATGTTCTAATTTACTAGTTATTCCATTTATATCACCAATTCCATCGCCATCACTGTCTTTAAAACTTCGGGGATAAATTTGGTAAATCACACTGGTTTTCCACCAATTGAAATTAAGTTGCGAGTCACGATTTTCCAAGTGACAACTATTCACACCAAGAGCTAAAAGCCCTGAACAAAGTAATACTGTAAGTTGCATGGTTGCAAATACTACAATCATAGTGTCTTGCTCCGTTATAAATAGTTTTATACATAGTAATCGCTCATAAAATCGCTAAATAAATAGATAAGCTCTGCAAATTTTTTTAATGGTTTGATACAGATAATCTATAAATTATGACATAAGTAGACTAATAAATATCTTTTAATGCTTATTTAAAAACTACTTATTATGTCTTGTATGTATTATTTATTCTTATAATATATACATTCATATTCTTAATTAGCAAATATCTTAAATATAATCTTCTTAATGTTGTACCGTATTTTGCAATTATTGAATTTGAGACATAAATGTTACTCCGAAACCTTATCTAAAATATCTATTTAGGCTTTTGTGATTGAAAAAATTAAATATATTAATATTGTTTTTATAACGAAGAATGAAGGTATTGCGTTACTAATAATGCGTACTACATTTTCTGTAAATGTACGGAAAATTTCGTTTAACGTAGGAACGGTGTAATAGTTGAACTTCTACATTACGTAATTGTTCGATCATTTTTTTCTTTCTTTAACGTCATTTTTTTGTGATTCTCCGTTCAGTCATAATTAATCATAGAGCCACGTGGTGTGTGGTAAACAAAGCATATGAGAAGATCTATTGGTGTTTTTATCAATCGAAGAGATTAGGGAATCGAATTCGATACGATCGCAATCGAGTTAGATGCTCTATCACTGCAAAGCTCAACATAACACTCTTACAAATCGTAAAGCTAGTAAAGCCTCAAATTTTCATGCAGAAAATTCTAAAAAAAACTCACCTTGTAACAGTCGGAATCTTAGATTCATTTCCTGGTAAAAGACAATCATAAATAAATTCGTGTAATTTTGCCGGGAATCGAACCTCAGTCCCTCGAACAGCATTTTTATGCCTATATAACATTCTAACGACTGAACCAGCTGCTCTTCGTTTGATCATTTAAGAAGTAAAAAGCAATATAATACTGTAAAAATATTTTTGTTCTGTCTTCTATCATATAAATCATTATAGAGTAGAAGAAGTAACATTAAGAAAAGTAGTAATAATGATGAAAGTACAATTTTAGAATTATGAACAGATGATCAAATTAATCCAACAAAATCGCTACCGAGCTGGTATGATAGTCTGTATAAGAAAACTTATGACAAACAACATTATAAAATTGATTTAACTAATCATCGACATAACCGACATCCTTTTTTCTAGACAATATCTAAAATATCTGCTAGACAATTATCAACAGGTAGCAAAAAGTGACTCCAATAACTTTGCATTTTTCCTAAGCAAGATAGACGTTCCTAAACAGCTTTTGAACAAAAAACTATACTTTTTAATATGTATTTTAGGAAAAATTTTAAATTAATAACAACAATATATTTCATGTTACAGATATTTATATAGTGCAAGTAGAGAATTAGTGTAAATTCCGTTAACTAAAAACAAAGCTAAATCGTATGTTAAATACTTACAATTAAAACCTTACTAAAATAAATGCCAACCTCGATCCCAATAATCACTTGAAAATAAAGTCTACACCACGTCTAAGACTTTTAGACATTTTTTAGTAAAACATATTTTAGTAAAAAAATTCAGATTTTTAATATTAATACATTTTTTATAAAGATTTACATAATAACAACAAATTCCAAGAATAAATAATAAAATAAGGCATGAAAATGAAAAATATTTTTATTTTATAAATCATGTATATTTCTCATAAAATTAATTTATAATATTTGTCCATATAATCTATTATAATAAAATTAAAAATATTCCTACAAAAGATAAAAAATCACACTGAAAAATTATAGTAAATAGAAAATAATCTTTTAAGAAAAAAAAAAATAATACAAAATATATAGTATATTATACAAGACATATTAATCTCTAGATATGTATTGATTTATATTTATTTTGAATAAAATAATTCAAAAATCTTACTGGGAATATAAAGAAATTAATTTAGATTGCATTGTAATTTTCTTTTTGGATATTTTTGAAAAAAATAAAAATGCTAAATATTTAAATTAAAAATAATTTATTTATAATTCTTTGACGCGTTCTTGCTTTTACAACGTTCATCTACCGGTTTCAAAATAGTCAAATTTTTAAAAAGTACATCTAAAATACAAAATATTTTACAATAAATTATATTAAATAATTTATCAATTAATTTTTAATTAAGTATAACAGCGAATTAAAAAGTAAACAATTTAAAATTGCATTAATCTTCATTTGAATATATAGTTTCTGGAGTGTATAATTTTTTTCTTTGAACCATAATGATAATTGAGAATTTAAAATAATTTTATCCAATTTACGCAAATTACTGATTTGAATGTTAAACATATTCGCACAAAAAAAATCTGTAGCATGCTCTATAGTATTAGTAATTTAATTATTTATTTCATTAATACGGTAGTAATTAATAAAGTAGCTGATTTTTTCATATATAAAATTTATCTTCTCGTATTAATCTACCAAGTATAATTCAATCGTGAATTCAATAATATACTTTCTATTTTTCTTGCATATATATAAATTCATATAAATATATATATATATATATATATATATATATATATATATATATATATTAATATATATATTAATCAAAACTACAGTAAATTTCAAGATGTTTTTATGTGGCAAGTAATCACATACTGTATAAGTTCAGTCATTCAGTATAAAATAACAGATGCAGCTCCAGGAAGAGTTAGACTCGTTGTATCCACCATAACTCCTTTTTTCAAGCCTGATTTAACACTAGCTGTGTAGATTTCTAATGTTCTATTAATATTTAACCACGAGCTGGCATCGATTGTCACATCCTCGTAATCAAAATTAATTAGTAAAACCACGCTTTTTTGGCCTTTTAATCGTCGAATTACAGCTAATACTTTATCAGTCGCAAGCAGTACTTCAACTGTACCTTCTCGAAGGGTCGGCATTTTCTTTAATCTCGTGAGATCTTTAAAAACCTTATAGTGTGATACTTCGGAATTCTTTTGAACCTCTAAATTTAGCGTAAGATAGTTTGAATGAACAGATAACCATGGATTAGGGTTAGTAGAAAAACCTGCACTAGTGCTATCGTCCCATTGATAAGGTGTTCGTTCTGGATCTCTTGATTTTAATTTGTATCTCTCAGGCCCAGCATTACATCCAGCTGGATCTACAGTTTCTTCATAAGTAAAGTCCTTATCAACCATTCCGATCTCATCTCCGTTGTATACAACTGTTATTCCAGGTAACATAACTGACAGCATCGTTATCTGATCTGCTCGATTATTATCCCAGCCATATCTAGATGCCACACGATGATTATCGTGATTTCCTACTACCCAGTTTGGCACTTTTTTTTCGGGAATGGCAAAAAGCCACTCATTAATTTCTTTTTTAAAATCTAATGCTGATGAATCATTATTTAATGGCGCAATGAACATAAAATTAAAAGGATTTGTACCGATTTCATAAAATTGCATCGATTTCTCAATAGTTGTGTATGCTTCCATAATAAGAAACTTTCCATCTGTATTATGATCTTTAACATAATTTTCTATAAGTTTTTGCCAAGATTCAACCACTCCATAAGTTTCATTTAAATCTTTGGTATAAAGATGAGTTAAATATAAATAATCATCAGGCGGCACATCTTTATTTGATCTGGGATCGTCACGTAATTGCTCATCTTCAAACATATGATTAATTGCATCAACACGAAAACCATCGACACCTCTTTTCATCCAAAACATTAATATATCTTCCATTTCTTGCCTTAGAAGTTTGTTACGATAGTTTAAATCTGGTTGCCCAACGGCAAAACCATGATAATAATATTGCTGCCGTTCATCATTCCATTCCCAAGCAGAGCCACCAAAAGATGATAGCCAATTATTAGGTGGTACCCTTCGACCATTGACCATTTTACCATCTCTCCAAATATAATACTCATCATAAGGCTTAATGCGTTGAATACTTCTTTTAAACCATACATGTTCATCTGAACTGTGATTTGGTACAAAATCAAGAAGTACTTTTAATCCCAGTGATTTAGCCTTTGCCGTCATTTCATCAAAATCGTTTAGAGTTCCGTATTCAGGACTAATAGTAGTGAAATTGGATATATCATAACCAAAATCTTTTTGTGGGCTCATATAAATCGGAGATAACCAAAAGGCATCGATTCCAATGTCGCGTATATGTTCTAATTTACTAGTTATACCATTGAGATCACCAATTCCATCGCCATCACTGTCTTTAAAACTTCGTGGATAAATCTGATAAACTACACTAGTTTTCCACCATTCATGATCATGGTAGTCATTATTTTTTATTGACCAAGCTGAAACACCAACCACTAACAGACCCAAGCACACCGAATATACTAGCTGCATGATCCTATGCCAATATAAAACTGCTTAACATTATTCACAAGAAGTATTTTTATATAGAACGATTTATCTATCAAAAAGAAGACAAACATTTTTATCCATTGATCTTATATTAATTCTCTTATGAAATACTTTAAAATTGATATTATCAAAAAATAAATATCATTGAATTATTCGTGGTATTATAAATCCATGTATTAAAAAATTTATGTCCTGTATAAAAATTCAAGAAAATATTTAGTGCGCTTAAATAATAGTTTTCTCGGTTACTTAAACTATTTAGTATTCAAATATTAATAAGCGAGATACTAATTTGTTAAATAACTTTCTGTTTCATTTTTTTGTGGCTAATTAAAAAAGATTTTTTGAATGAAGCATGTGGAAATGACTATAATACTACATCATAGTTGTGAGCATGATTCGTAAATTATGTGAATATCTATAATGATTTAATCAAGGATTGTCGCTAGCTAATTTAATGAACCTTACGTTTTTACGTACATAAGTTATTGAAGAAATGCGCCTTGAACTTGGAAGCTTCAAAAACAGTGAAAAGGAAAAACTATTTTTACGGAAGATGTTTGCATGACATCATACTGATTGATTGTATGATATTGTACGTAGCTGATTAAAAGCTGATTATTTGAATATAAATATATAAATAATTTATTCATAATTTATTAATAATTCATAATTTATAAATTCAAAAATTCACCAAAGAAAGAGTTCACAAATTTTTGTCAACGTTCACTCATGTAAAGAATATATGAAAGTGCAATTGATATCAGATGTGTATTTAAATCTCTTAAAGAATATTTTTTAAATAAAAATAATAATTATAACAAAATCAGTTGAATCAAGTTAAATATTTATTATGTGTAAGTTGTATTTTTGTTTTATAGATTTTCATATATTTTCTTTGCTTTAATAAATAAACAAATGTAAAAAATTAAAATATAAAATATTATTTCAAATAATTAAATACTGTTGATACGACTTTCTCGTTAGTTTTATGCAATAAAAACTTTGTAGTAAAAATTCGTTATTTTTCAACATGCTGACCAGGTGTATGAATGAATTAACGTCTTTTTAGTTCTTTTATGTATCTTTATATTTCGAATGTTATTTATAAATCTTCGAAAGATTATATAATTTAGATAAAAACTAAATCCTTTGCACGGGGAAGAATTGTTAGCATTTAAATCTAAAATATTGAATGAATAAATATATAATACAAAAGTGTATCTTGGTCAGCTCTCGGACATCGAGTTGATAGAGATAGGGTTGGGTTAGATAGATGGCTAAAGCTTTAGAGATATCTTGTGCAGGACGTAAAAAGCGCCAAAGCGTGAAGCTCAGGCTTTTTTAAAGATCAAATTTTCTCTGAGTTATTATTTTACTAATTGCTTATAAAACTTCTATAAACTAATATCAATATTGCAAGTAAGAATTTGGAAAATCCAAGTCGCAAGATATATCAGTAACCTCAGATAATCTAAAATAATCACCGGGACAGTAACTGATTCAATCTGTATAGATTTCGATAATATTCGATACGATATATCAAAATAGGACAGATGCACCGTTTGGACCTTAAACAATTACTTTGAGATCGATCGACTTATCAACTGACATAGGTCTTTGGGGGGGATCTTTGCAGCACAGTACACCTGTCGAATCGATTTTCGATACGCGATATTATTTTGATTGTCACTCTTTTATAAGACATCAACCAAGTAGCACATATCTCAGCATGTAAATAATTTGAGTACTTTATTTACAGTTTTTATTTTTTGTAATTACAATTATATACTTACTAAATTTTAATTTCAATATATATATATATATATATATATATATATGTATAAATTAAAATCTGATATTACATAATTAATGCCAATTACAGTCAAACATGAATCTCAAAAAATATGCAATTTTATGATGACAGATTTTATATTCTGCAATCATCGAAAGTGAAATATGCTGATGTTGTTTTATATTATATATAAATAATTATGTAGTGTTTACAATATTCATCTGCATCTGCATGGATAGGTTTTCGCCAAATTGAAGATATTCCAGATTGCGAAAAAACTCCATATAAGAACCGTTAATTCAATAAAATTATATGTAACACTTTTATATTTAACTTCCGTTACATATTACATATCTTTATTCATGTGCTTCATATATGTGTTCAATATATATTATCGAGAAATCAAGAACTCGCCATTGGCTTTTTCGTTTTGTAAATCTTTCATTTATAACTAAAAAATAGCAGTGTTACGCTGAAACACGTAACATATTTATTATTGAACATATATTCTAAGAGTAAGATATTTAAAAAGTTACTTTATGTATTTAAAGTCAATTGAAGTCATGAAATAATTGCTGTCTAATAATTTTAATATTAATATTAATAATATAATATTGCTTCGTCCAGCTATTTATTCGAAATTCAAAAAATTCAGCACATTCAGTTATATTTGATTGATTTGATAGATGAACAAAACATACTGCTTTCAATAAAATTTTCACTGAAAAAGTATTAGAAAGTACATGTTATAAAATGGTGACATGTATATCATAAAGAAATATTCGATATGAACAGATAATGTGTATAATTCTGTTATTTGTATTACGATAACATAAGCTTTACTATATAGATAAGAATGTAGTCTGCGGAAAAATTTAGCACACGCATTAAATACGTGATTTCAAAAGTCTATGTCGTTTGTCTAATGGTTATTGATTTTCAGATTAAATAATTCAAACTTCAATTGCAGCAAAATACTTAATATATACTTATACCGATAGTGCAAAATCTTCTTTTAAAATTTATAAATTTTATGAAAATATTTTACAAATATGAAATATAAAATTGGTTTTACCAGATAAAGACTATGGTAGATTCTCTACTTTACAACTATTACTAACGATTCTACTGTTGTTGTCTCTTTAAAGAATATCGTGTTTCACTTTTTTTAATCCTTACAATTTCGTATGTGAATGGAAGGTACTGAGGTACTATTACTACCTCGATTATTACTCTGTGAATGTAACAATGAGCTATTTATATATAACAATTAATGCCGCTGCCCGGCGGCATTTAAAATATATACTTTAAACGAATAGTAATTTAAATGAATATTTCGAATGTGTACATAATAACACACATATAATTAAACACAATAGACACATAATTAAATAAAATAAAATTGTAGTAGCGGAAAGAAGCTGGTTTCAAGTCTATATAGATTTGTTATCCAAATTTATCCAGCGTCTGATAGTCCGCCGAATAAAGTGTCGTTTGATTAGTATACTACAAACAGATGAGGGATAGTCATAAGTCGAATGAATGCAATTTTGATCTTCGCCATATAGTTAATAATGCATTGCTATATCATTCATTGGATACTTAAATGATCCTATTTAACAAGATCAAGATCATGTTTCTCTATTCTAAGTAACTAATTTGGTGAGCATTTTCTCAATAATGATCTCGCTCTCGGTGTATCGTTATTTACGCAACTCCATGGCTTAATATTTAAAATTCATGTGATTAAGTTTGTTAATGATTAAAGTTCTCTAGCAGGAATTAACACTTTTGATTTAGAGAGTCGCATGCTTAACTGCTTCAGTGGGAAAAAATGATCTCCCTTTATTATTATTATTATTTATGGTTGACTTCTAATGTTTATGAAGTATAAGAATATTATTAACGGATATTCCAACGCGCTGTTCAAAAAACGTCATTAGATTCTTTTTATCACATTTTATTTCTCTCATTTATGTTTAGCAAACTAGAATACAATAAAGTAAAATGAAAAACAAATTATCTTCTATCGCAAGATTTCAATCAAAACAAACTTGTAATTACGACATCTTTGAAGATTTAATTTATTGAACTCTTCCTGGAAAATAATTGTAGCACGCTTTTATGTTCTGATATTTAATATGTTGTATATATATGCACATAGATACTTAGTATCATCAAAGCGAATGACAACGCTCTAAAGGCTATAATAGATATACGACAATTCTGAAGACATTAACATACTAATTTACAAATGGGTAGTCTACTTCAAGTTCAAACAAATATTTATAATATAATAAACTTATGTCATTTTATAAAAAATGAAATGAAAATCGATTACAATGCCATACATTACAATATATATGTATATATATATATATATATATATATATATAGATAGAAAATTAGTCAATTAAAATAGATTTATAAGTAATCGTTTCCTAATAATGAAATATTATTTATTAATTTATTCTTATATAAAACTGTAGAGTGAAAACTAAATTAATTTATTTATAAGTTTCTTTTTTTTACTCTTATTCAAATTCTTAGTTTGACATCACAACCTATGTTTTTTTAAATATTACAGAGTAAAATATTAAAAAATTCTTAATTATTAATAAACTAATTAATTATAACTGAAGATTATTATTGACCAATACAATAATTGTAACATCGTCTACATACCAAACTTTATCTTGAATGAACATGAACAGTTAGGAACAGTTATGTACGAATGTAACTTATTGTTCATGAAGGTGCTTTATGCGCCATGGTAAACCAAAAGAAAATTCTGTAAATATAATCATGTATTGTCGTGATCTTTATTATCCATTCTTGTATGTCACTATTGATTTAATTTTAATAATTTCGATTTTGTATGAAATATTTGTCTGATCAAATGCATTCATGGGCATAATTAATCAAGATCAAATTTCAGGCATGACAATGTATAATTTTGCATGTAAAGGAAAAAAATTGTACAATATTATAATATTGCATTAGACTGCAGGATTACTCATAGCATGTGTATACATTCATAAATTAATTTTTCCCCAGGAAATGAAACCTATAAAATATAGTAAATATATATACAATTAGCTAAAACTAATTTGCATAAAGAATACTTGTAAAACATTATCTTAAAACTTAATAAAGGTATATAGAATGTATCTAGAATTTTTATCAAACCCATTGTATATTTAGAATTATTATCTAAGACACGTGTAATTCATTATCTGATAAGCCACGAAGGAAGAAAGAGTCGTATAAAAATAGATAAACATTCATTAATATCACTTTCGTCAGCATTAGTCTCTCAAAAGTAAATAAAATTAATCGCAGATAAAATTCATCTCATAATAGTAGTTAAATAATTTTCTACAAATATCTATGGGCTAATATACTTCTATTTATACTGAAATTTATACATATTTACACAGTAAATACTCAATGTAAGACTAACAATAAAAATTAATTAATCAAAATATGCATAATACAGGCATACGAACATGTACGAATATATATCGTACATCCATATTTACACACAAGATGATGCAGAGCTGATGATAATAATTTTCTCTCTAAATATGAATCAGTGAAATCTTACTAAAACATAGTATCGGGTTTAATCAGTTGTAGGTGAATCATTGGAAATCAATGTCTAGTCATTGATTACATCAATAGTTGTCAGGGCTTACGGAGTATAAGATGATATACACGAAGATATCTCTGTTCCGGCATAATGACTTTTCAGGACAAATTGAGAATAATGAATATATTAATACAATATGTTATTTATTTAAAAAAACTTCAAATATATATTTCATTAAAATTTTTAATAGCAGTAACTTAGATCGCAAAAATAAATAAAATCATCAATTAACAATTAAATTAAAGTTTTTATTTAAATAAACACTTTGAAATAGTCGAGGATTCGAACACAGGACTTCCCGCATAGAAGTCCTTAAACAAATAATATAATTACTCAAAAATACTTTAAATTAATTAAATTTTCTACAATCCAGAATTAAAAAGGTCGATCTAAAACTTGATCACATTCAACTCTATATTATGTCCTCCATAATATTATAATTAGTGTGGACTTGTATTTTCACAAGTCCGTATTTTAATGCTCTTTAAATGTGCATAGAGTATTTCCTTAAACAGTAAATTCTATATAATAAATAATAGTTGAATACTTGGTTTAAACTGCAAACAACTTTAATGAACATACACTGTGATACAATTACTCGCGAGTACTCGCTTCGGCGTACGCTACAGCTTAACTCATTACCTCTTAGCAGCTCTTTCCGAGCTAGATCAATACAACTTGAGTCGACCAGGTCGCCTTGGGCCATCCTGGGATTTCCCTCACCCTTCCGGCCGTGGAGGATTGCTTACACGCTCTCACTTTCTCTAACTCTTTCCTATTTTACTCTTTATTTACCCTCCGTCTCACTTATTCGTATGCCTATACTCATACTTACAATCCTTCATAATCGTTTCTGATGAAAATGATAGGTAAGTACTCAGGGATTCGCAATCTTAACTCTATGTTAGAACAAAAATGCCAAAATCCTATCTTTTGACTTCAAATAAATACAGAATCTATTATGTTATCGAGCATAATTTTTGTACAACAAATCAATACATTTACCTTATGATTTCCGTTATTTATAACTATTACAATCAGTTCGGTGAGTCAATATATGTTAGTCACAGCGAATCAATCAGTTCATAAGCTACTTCGATAAATTCGCTACAAATTCATAGTAAAAAAAGTCAGCCTATAGTAAAAGGTTCACACCTGCAGCCTCAATATCTAAGTGGTATTAGCATAGCATACAAAAAGTAAAATTACGCAATAATGCAAATTGCAATTGTGAATTTGTAATTACAGTTATATAACTAAAATTAGCATTCAACTATAACAAGTCTCGTGACGAAAGTAAGCACGATGCGATAATTCATCGCTTGAACCGTTATCACGAGCAATGTTGTCACTTTACACGTGATTTCCCACCAAAAACTTTTTTTGGACGCTTTATATTGCATGAAGCAAACAAGGAAAGATTTTACATATTCATATTTACCTCGTCGTCTGGTGGTTCATCCTGGTCCGTCTGCGGAATGTCCTTGAAATAAGCTGTAGAGATTTTCCACATTGACATCAACGCGTGCACGCACACATATGACGTTTAATTTCACGAATACTTTTAATTTCTTTAACTCATTTTTATATCCATCTAAAAATTGTAAGATTTACAATTCCATTCAGCATTTTTTTGAGGTGTAAGGATTGCTTTTTTGTATGAATGAACTGATAAGAATTTTGTAATTCATTTTTAACATACCTATCGTCTGATCTCTTTGAAATAAAAATTTAAATGCTCAAAGCTGCAAAGTTAACAAGAAACAACATTACACTTACACTAAATTTTCATAAATTAAAAATCTCAAAATATAGAATATGCCTAATATATAATAGAATAGGTTCATTATCTCCATATAATATGCAGTAAAAAGTATAGCAGCAAATAGATTCAAATAAAAATCAGAATCAATTTATAAAGAAACTAGTTGATGTAGGAACAGGTGATTTACATAAATATATAATGGAAAGTCTTTTTATTTTATGACAGTGAATTATAAATACGGGTGCGTGATCTACACTGTACTCTCGCAGATTTTTTGTACTCGACTTTCACGTCTATTTAGGTGCCCCAGGTAGTCTGCGCCACGGACACTCCAACACGCCAATGCGAACTCTTCCCTGTGCTCTATATTGGAGGCTGCACAGCTTAGTGCAATGACCTGCATGGCCAATGCAGTCCCTGTTTTAGCGTCTGAGACTGTAGCTGTGGGAACCCCTATGACTGCCTTGCACCGAGTGGCTTTTGGTGCGTGGTTACCCCACCCCAATGATTACAGCTTTTCCAAGTACCGTGCGCGTATTCTCGTACCGTGCAGATGAGGAATCGATTTAACAGATAATAATTTAATCGTTGTAACCGTTTTAATCATTCGACGAATGCCCTGCGCTCTACGCTACGCACGACCCGTATTCTCATGTTGAATCGCTCAGTATACTGTAGGCTCCGAAGCTTGAGTACCGTATTACATTACAGCAAATAGCAACTACAAATCGAAATATTTTAAATAAATAAAATATTTTACAGAAAAAGAACAAAGAATAAAGTCCAGGATGTTAAAAAAGTCTGAGCATAATCGAATATCTCGGTAGGATTTCAGTTCTTTCTAGGATGCTTGACAGCGTTAAAAGAAGGTACTGACCTGTATACAAAGGACCCTCTCAAAGCCATACAACTTTTGTCAGAAATATTTTGAAGTAAAACTTTCCTTTTCGAGAAATTCTATCATACCAGACTTTTTATAACGATATAGTATATCACAATATAGTAACACAACAGTTTATTTCATTACTAAATGTTTCTGAGATATAAGCAGTGAAAGTATAGAAGTTTAATATGCAATACATAGGCCGAAGCCTTCAAAAGTAATTTTTATTTTATAATTGTAAAAAAATGAGTTTGGCTGGCAGAGCTAATGGCTGGGGAAAAAAATGCGCTATTCTTTATATTCCTAAAGGAGAGGACGATTATTGTTAAATTTAACAAATAGGCATTTAATTCCGAATAATAGTCATATAAATAATATTTATTCATATTTATATTTATTATATATATTTATTTACTAAACATATTTCTTGTTTTCCCTGAGCTCACTAACGTGCATATAATTATGCTTATATCCCTTATTTAAAACCCCTGAAAGCTATGTTATGTTTTTATTTTTTCCGTGTAAAGGAAAAAGCACTGCACCGTCTTGATGTATATAAATCATTATCCTTTCTATTTATCTCAAAAATATTCATATCATAAAATCTTGAATCTATAACTGACACAGAACCTGCAACGAGCCTTCTTTTATACCGAAGTTGCTGTAGAGAAATGCTATAGAAATAAAATTTCAGAAGCACTTGGGTAGCCCATGCATATGGTTTGCGCAATAAACGTTCTACAGCTATACATGAATGTCCTATTTGTGCTGTTTAGAAAATTAATGTACGATTTATGCGAAGCACTTAAGTGATATTTTTATTTTATGTTAATCTTCTCACCAGTGCGTTGTACCTGGATCTAACATTTCCCTCTATTATACACATTATAAGTCAACGAATTATAGCGTGTCTCCCTCCCCTATCTAGTTTTTAATACTATTTTAAACTGAAATAGGATCATTTTTCATTTCAAAAAATTTATTGAATAATAGAATTTGTAATATTTGAATTTTCGATTTATCAAAAAGGAGATATTGACAATTTTGTATAATTTCAAAAACATTCTACAACTTATGTGTTCAATGTTCCGACTTCCGACTAGCGATATTCTGCTTCTGTACCAGTCTTAAATTTTCACTGTACTTGAATCGATATATATGGGAGCTTACGCGAGTTAGTAGGAGGAAAGATTACAGAATCGTTGTTTTTTGCTCTCTTATTTTGCACTTGATTTTAAATGAGAAATGAATTGTTTTGCCAATTGTTGCGAGGATCGGCCTTAGTCAAACTCTTCATGATTTTGATGATTCTTCTATTGGATTTACTATGATATGTATAGTACCTCATGTTAAGCGCTTGCTGATAAATAACTTTTAGCGCGTTTTTAATTGAATTTGTGAGTTTATCTATTACCGAGTTTATTTTGCTTAGATATTTGCTTAGTATTTAGATTTTTTGTTGTTAGTTTTGCTTGGAGGAGGCGGGTTTCGAATTTTTGCCAATCTGCTTTTCTGAAGTTTAGTTTTGATTTTGGGAATATGCATATGTAATTTAGTTTTCGAGTTAATATTATTGGGTAGTGATCTGAGTCGAGGTCTGATATTACTTTTATTTGGGTCGTAAAATTAAAGTTTTTAATTATCACAATGTCGATCATGTTCGGTTTTCGAAGTTTTTTTAATTATTTTTTGTAGTTTATTTATTAGCATGCTCACAAGTGGGGTTGGTTGCAGTTTATTTTGTTTCAGTTGTTTTTATTTTCAGACAGGGGAATTCCGTCTGCGTAGAGACTGATTGTACGATTAGGCTTGGGTTTGGGGGTATTAGACATTAGAATTTTGCTGTACTGTTGTTTTGCCTGTTTGAAGGCTAGGCAACCTTTACAGTTTGCTGTGTGGGAGGCTCCGCAGTTAGTGCATTTCCCGGGTAACTCTTTATTTTTTCGCAAAGATTTGTAAGGTGATTTCCTGCGCATTTTACGTGACATTGACTGGCTACGTGGTTAAAACCCTGGCATTTGTAGCATTGAGTTGGGGTTTGGGTTTGATATAGTCCTCTATTGATATTTTAACGTATAGTATTGATTTAATTTCAAGTATTTTTTTTGGCGGATGGAATATCTTTGAGTGTTACTAAGTGTATTGGGAGTGGTTGTCCAGTTGGCCTACCTACTTTTTTTAATATTATTGAGTGGTTCATACCTATTGAATAGTTGGGGGCTTCGTTTTCTTCTTTCGATCTCATCCTTTTCTTTGTTTTCTTCGATTTCTTGTAGCGCTCATCATCCTTGGTTGTAGTCGAAATGGAATCGCTATCGTGGTGAATCGTGTTGATACTGGCCTCCGCGGCCGACCTTGAGAATCTGTCTCGGTTTCCATCTCGTGTTCAGAGTTGACTTGAGGCAGTGGCCGTGTGGTTGACGTCGTGGGCACCATCTCCGGGTTGGAAGGCTTTTCCTTCCGTTGTTTCCTATCCATTGTTTTCCTTTCGTTGAAGTAGCCAATCAACGCGCGGCGTGGGGGAAGTGCAGTCGGAGCGCAGTTCGGAGGCCCGCGTAGCTCAATTGGCAGCCACCCCCTCGAGGCAAAGTCCACCTCGAGACTCGCTCTCTCGGTAAGTGCGCCCTTCGCACTTTCCTTTCCAGCATTCGCCCATTGAGTGACGGCAATATATTATACTGCTCATTAAAATCACAAAATTAAAAATTATACAAAGTTCCTGCTAACGAATATTCTTCTACTAATGAGAATTAGATATAGATTGGCAATTTTTTATACTGTATTTTGGCTTGTTTTTAGGCTTCGCAGCTTTTGTCGGTAGCTGTATGGTTGGATCCGCAGTTGACGTATTTTCCAGGGGTGTCCTTGGGTTTTTTACAATCCGCTGTAAGGTGGTTGCTTGTGCATTTCACGCAGACTGGGCTTATGCGGCATTGGCTTGCTACATGGTTAAAATTTTGAAACTTGTAAAATTGCTTCGGAATTTTTGTCCGTCACTACATTAACCTAAAATAGTGATTTTATGAGTGAACTAGATGGAGGTACAATGACTGGCCCGTTGAGCTTAAATAATAACAAAAATGACTTTAATTGAATAAGTTTATAATATTAAATAATTCCTTTAACGCTGTCTAAATGATTACTTAATAATACTGATATTAAACTAGCATTATGTTGAGTAGATTTCATTTCCAAAAACTCAAGTTTGTTTTTAATACACAGTTTCATTTTTTTCCAATCTGTACTAGAAAAAAATTTCTGAACCTTCTTCTTGTCTGATGTTCGGGGCCGTGGAGGAAGGAGGAGCGAAAGACCGGCCGCCGCGTAGAGCCGGGCTCCCGCGGCGCTCGGCCACCTCACTCCCCTCGAGTTAACTCTTGCACCGAGTCCGCCTAGCTCCGATTGTTATTATTTAATTCGAGGCTTTGACGAATAGAAATTCGACTAGGATTCGTATAAGAGAAGCTAAGCCCCTTACCTTGCTCGAAGCTCCATCTACCTCACCCAATTTAACCTCCTTGACTCTTTTCCTCGCGCTCATTGACTGCATCCCGCTAGCGGAGACCTGAATTTTCGACCTCGGCTACTAATTTATCGCTATGTTTCAATAACTAGCTTCGCGCTGAAGCCTCCTACAGTTTCGCGCCTGGGATCAAAATGATCAGCGTCATCACATATAGCTCACCATATAGCTGGAGATAAGGATTTAGTAGACAGGCTGTACTTTCTATTGTTTGTTTACAATACTTTATTGTAATTGTTATCGACAGCTACAAGGGACTCTCAATTCGAGGTTTTACTCCAAAAAATCAGGAGTAAGTCAGAGGCTTTATCTCTGCATCAACAATGACTTACGATTGTATTGTAATTATAATTATTACACGGAGGAGATAGAAAGAGAGAGAGCGCGCGATGTCACGACGAGATTTGGAAAGGCGGTAAATCCGGCGCGTAAGAAAAAAAAAGTTTTGAAATGCAATGAGCACATTTAAAACCAAACCCGACCTTGATCATGAAACGCGAGGCTTGACAACTCCTAGGGCCGGCAAACGAAACCGGACTAGGGAAGTTGCGAAGGCGGACCTAGGGACGAGATCGACACCAATAAGGAGTATAGCTCCCGGGTCATGGAGTGTTATGTGCGCATAGGGGGGCCTTCTCGGGGGCCTTTGGCTACCCTGGGACCACCAGTTAATCTCTCACGGTCGCGGGGCCGACGTGTCTGCCGCGCACCGCTGACAAGCGGCCGTCAGCGAACAAAAAACGGATAGAAAATAGCTACAGATCGACTCGGTAGATCTGCTCGCGCGCTGTTGGGGAGCGACCGTTGACTGACAAAGTTGAGGTAAGAGTGGGGCGAGTCTACTCCTTGCTATAAGCGCGACAAAAGGGCTCTTTCTAGCTGCCCAGTAGTAAGCACCAATAAAGTAATATCTACAACTTATTAATTATTATATCAATTTTTTACCACTCAACTCTCCTTCCAATTCATCATTAACAGTAATTATTTGAGTAAATTTTGAAATCTAATATTTACTACACTATTGTAAATTACGTTCTTTTTCCATGTTGTTTCATGTCGTATTCATGTACTTTTTAATACTCATGTTCGTATTTGTTAGTATTTAAAGTAGCATAGTTTACTATAATATCTAATAAATTTTCTAATTTTTGCAGTATGCGATCACTTTACCCCAAAAGTATAGTAATTTTTACAATGATTATATTAGAGTTTACAATACATATTTTCTCCGAGTTGATTTATAATGTAGACACTTGTAACGTAAAACTTGGCCACTTGTTAATTATAAATCAACCGTATATATCTTCTTTTGTGCTTGCAGGAGCTACCTATGTACTCATAAAAGAGATCCCAGTGAGCCAAGTTTAACGACATGCTCTAGCCAACATCTTTAATATTATAATAATGTGGCTCTTGAGTCCATGGAGGAGTCGACGGGAAAACTGGATGCTTATCAACTGGCTAGTCGCATTACTTATAGTGTATACTCCAAGAAGCTGGAGCAATCCCATTATCGAAACATTGAGCCAGTGTCCGACACCTCATTTCAACTTTGGCTGTCTGTGCAGCATCTTGTCCAATGGCATCTACCTGGAGTGCGTCAATGCAGATGAGGCAGCAATTAAGAAATCCATAACTTATATTGCCTCCTTGGTTTCACCTTATGGTATGTGCGACATCATATAATATTGATTTTACCTGGATAGCTGATAAATTTAATTTTTTAAGTTGGTCTAAAATTAGATCATAACTAATCAAAATTTGAACACAAACCTTTCTTTGTAACTATACAAAGAATTATTTCTAAATATTATATTATCATATTAAAATTATATTTTTCAAAAATAACTGTTGTAAATTCTGTTAACATTTAAATCTAAAACAACTAAAATTATTATCCCTAAGATAATAATATACATCACATGAATGAAATTACATAAATTTTTTTAAGTATCATCAGTTCTCGGTAGTAGTTTAAACTATTTTTAAGCAAGTTTATCGATAAAATTTCTAATCTAAATCAAGTTTTCGGATAACACTCCTAATTAAACAAAAATATTCAATATACGAAGACATAAAAATATATAAAAATATATAAAAATATAAATATAAAAAGACATGAAATATGCTATAAAATAGTTATGTCTTATTTTAACACACAGTTGCAATTTTTATTATATACCAGAGTATTATTCTGTCTCTTAATTCACATATATAATTCATAAATTCAATAAAATATAATTACAGAAAGAAGTTATTCTGTTACAGATGTGATGATACAGTCGTTAACTATGTACAACTTAGACAATAAACTAGAATTATTGCACAGCAACATCTTCTCTAACAAAGGATTTTTCCATACTTTGCATATTTCGCATACTGCAATACATGATATTACAGAAGAAGCCTTCCATAGGATCAGTAATTATCTTGAAGTTTTGAGCCTGGTTAACAGTAAACTACGCAGCTTACCTCAAAAAGCTTTTAACAGACTAAGTAAACTCACAGTTCTTGATCTGCAGAGAAATCTTATCGAAAATCTACCAAGTTATAGCTTCTCTGGAATGAAACTCGAAAAGCTCTCTCTTAAGTCAAATAAAATTTCAAGAATCTCAGAAAATTCCTTTTATGGCCTTGAAGAGAGTCTCACATACCTCGATCTTGCAGAAAATGAAATAAATATTTTTCCCATGACTTCCCTCCGGAATATCAAATCACTTATGAGTCTGAATCTCTCGGAAAACAAAATCGAAAGTTTACCCGAAGATGGTTATTCACTTCTTAGGAACCTAAAGGATCTCGATCTACGAGAAAATAAATTCGTTGAACTTCCCATTAACACCTTTCGTTGCTGCACATCACTAAAGTCACTTTTCCTGAGCTCTAATGCCATAGAAAAGGTAGATAAAGATGCATTTATTTCACTGATGAGTCTCGAGACAATTGATCTAAGCTATAACAATATTATCAGCCTGGACGGGGCTACGTTTCGTGCTAATCAGAATCTTCAAAGTGTCAACATTAGCCATAATCACATACATACCATCGGCCGCGTACTCACCCATCTGCCAGAACTCAGAGAAGTCTTTTTTATGAACAATAATATCTTCAATTTTCCTACAGAGACGTTTTTAGGGAATGTCCAGCTTTCTATCATTCATATGGAGGAAAACTCTATAAGGGACATTGACACCAAAGGCTTGATTAATTTGAAAAATCTAACAGAGCTTTATCTCAATCGGAACTTGATTGAACACATACCGTTGAAGTTTCTATTCTACTGTCCGAATCTCAAGATTCTCTCGCTTGACTTTAATCTAATTCGCAACATTGATGTAGGCACCTTTTCCAACTCTCGAATGTTAACAGAAATCAGTCTCAAAAATAACAAACTCAACATCTTACGAAGAGGTGTTTTCGAACCTTTACCTTCTCTTCAAAACTTATTTTTACAAAATAATGCAATCTTCGACATAGAGACCAACGCCTTGTACTCACTCCATAATCTGCAGGTCCTTAACCTTCAGGGTAACTTTCTTACTATTCTCAGTGACGTGTTCGATATGTCCGAGGAGGTCCGAGGAGGTTCCCTTTCGACAGTCAATTTAGACCACAATAGCTTGGGTGTACTGAACAATAACTCTTTTCGTGGACAGTCTAATATAAATACCTTGCACCTAAGTCACAATTCCCTAAATCAACTGCATACGCCAATCTTTAGAGACTTAAAATCAATAGAGCGTCTCTTTCTTGATAACAATTATATCTCTTTTATTGATAATATGGTCTTTAAATCAATGCAAGTACTTAAATTCCTTGATCTAAGTAATAATAAAATTAGCAACATAGATGCTGTTATATTCTCCGAACTCCGTATGCTCGAGGAGCTTAATCTGTCTCACAACCTATTTCATCAGCTTGAATCATATAATTTCAATTCTCTTGTGCGGCTGCGTATCCTCAACCTCTCCCACAACAATCTGACTATTCTCTATGAAAATATACTTAAAGAGAGCCTGCCAATTCGCAGTTTAAATCTAAGTCATTGTATGATAAATAAAATTGAACGTCATGCATTTCGAGGACTTAACAATTTATTTCATCTAAATCTTAATAATAATAAGCTCTCGACTAACGCTCTAGCGATGCTAGAAATCCCAGGATTACGCATTTTGGATATATCCTACAACAACTTTACTGGGATCCGATCTAAAAGTCTCAATGGTTTGCCCTTGCTTGAACATTTAAAACTCGAATCATGTCAAATTCGTTTCCTGCCAAGTGATGTGTTCTCACTTAATAAGAAACTCGTGACGATAAACTTAGTTAATAACGAACTGAGTTCACTTCCAGGATATCTTGGCTTGGAATTTTTAGAAAATATTGTACTTAACAGAAATTATTTCTCACGCATTCCATATGAAACTTTAGCGAATATCTCAACCTTAGAATCGATTTCTCTTGCTTATAATAATATTACCGATCTATATGCATCGAAGCTCAGCAACATTAAGAATCTTCAAAATATTGACCTAAGCAACAATAGAATAACAAATTTAAAAGGATTTACAACTGCTGTTTTTAAATATTTAAGTTATATTAATCTAAATAGTAACCAACTGTCAACTCTACCAAATAATTTCTTTGTCAACGCCAAACAGTTATTTCAAATCGAACTGGCCGACAATAAACTACATCACATGCCGCCCCATGTGTTCTCGGCAAATAATTTACCGAGCCTAAAATGGCTCAATATATCCGGAAATCCTTTTGTGCGTATTCAGGACATGAACTCACGTTACCAGTACTCTTCGCTTACTGAACTTCACATCAGTGGCACCAACCTTACAGTTCTAACGCATCATGATTTTGAAGGCTTCACTGAAATGACATATCTTTTTATTAACAATAACATGATATCTAAAGTGATGAAGGGTACCTTCCAAAAGCTTTCCAATCTGTTTATGCTTGATTTAAGTTTTAATAAACTCAATACCTTATTCGAAGACAGACTTCAAGGCCTTACAAATCTCAACGTTTTTAGACTCCAACACAACGAATTGAAGGATTTAGGGAAATTTCCGCGTGATCTCTCTTCGCTAGAGGTTCTCGACGCATCCTTTAATAATATTGGGCAACTCAATGAAACATCATTTTTTAACCTGGAAAACCTTCAAGAACTTTATCTAATGAACAACTTGATCTCGACGATAGCTCCAAATACTTTTAGAGCATTGAGGAATCTACAAATTCTTGATTTGAGCAAAAACTTTATCTCGATTTTACCGTTAAATAGTATCAAGCCGTTGGAGTTAAGGCTACGTATCTTTAGAGTTGAAGGTAATTCATATTATCATCTTATTATACTAATTAAGACGTTTCTATAATAATTGTTTTAAACTATAGTAATAAGTAATGTTATATAACATTAAATTTATTTAAAAATTAAACATTAAATCAACTAAATTTATTCCTAAGATATCAAAACAAAACGTTAAAATTATATTGTGTATTTGTTCTTATTATTACCTAAGTGAAAATTTAAGCTGTTTTAGGCAAGTTTATTGGTATAATTGTACTGTAACTCAATTTCTAAAGATTTATGCTCTATATAACTTTTTACAAAAATTTGAAAAATCGTTTTTAATTTTTGAAAAAGTGTTTTTGATTTATTTATGTCTTGATTACAATGCATGTAATTATCACGAAAACCCATAGAATATTTGACATGAATTACCAACATAATCACCAAGCACTTTTTTTAAACCATCTGAAACAACTCCGCCCTCTTACCATTAAAGCGTCAATGTAAACTATCTAAAAAATTATTAGATAGTTAAACAGTCGATATTTTTATTAATATCAATAAAAATCAACATTTTATTTAATTTTGGTTCATTCTCGATTTTCCAAATTTTCTACTAAAAGACATTAAATAGTTTTCCAACTTCTTCCAAATATCAATTATTAAACATTTTATCTATTTGTTTGTATTAACCGAGTAATTTATCATATCTTATACTTATCTCGCGTCATGTTTTATAAATGCAAATTATGTATTTCAACAACTTTCTCTTGAAATATATAAATTTATAGTAATTATTCTATATACGTTTCCATAATTTAGTTTTTTAGATCCAACAGAAAATTTGTTACAGATAACCCACTATACTGTGGTTGCGAAACGCTGGAACTCTGGCGGTGGCTGCGGGATCATAAAAAAATACTAAACCATCATCGATATTATTCGAGTAACAACTATAACATGAATATTGAGAATATTGGTGTAACTATTCCAAATGATTCCAGTCTACTTACGTGTCAGCGACCAATCGAATTAATCAACTCAATCTTTCTTAATCTTGACTCCAAAGTTTTTTGTAAAAAACCACTTATATTAAAACTTAATGCGTTCAAAGGTGAACCCTATTCTGCTCTTGTTTCCTGGAAGTACAGGAATCAATCTGGCCTTAATGGCTTTCAAATAACTTACTACACCGAGAATAATCGAAGTGAGGTAAAATTTAATGCATATTGTTTTCTTGCTTGATAATATTAATTTGTCTCGAATAGAATCTTATTACTGAATTGGATACTCTTAAGAATGTAATTTTATATCAAAACTAAATTATTAATCATTTTATTCATATAGTATTAAAGAATATCCAACTATATGTACATATATAAGTAAGAAAAAAAGTACATTACATTAGAAATTAATAGCACAAAAGTTTTATAACCGATTGAGCTATTCATTTATTAACAAATTACTTAAAAAATATTTATTTAAACAATCATGAAGTTAAAGTAGCTCAAAACTGCACCAGATATAATCTAAGTATGAATTTACACGGCGTATGTGTCGTAACAGGTTGCGGAGAGAAGTAAAACGCTATTCTTTGATTCAAAATTTCAGGTTTAATTAATGTCAATAAACAATAGTAAAGAAATCATAAAGACATTATATGTTCGCGTCTGAGTATAAAAGAGTGAAAAACTTACTCTTGGCCGCGTTGGGAAGTCGTACTTTCTTTAATACGCAAAAAGGACGTCGCGAACAGAAGCCATTTGACGGTCGCCGCTCAACGGGTACGAGCTCCTACAGCTGTTCCCATTAACAAGCCTATACCGCGAGAAATTCTTTATACTTAGAAACCCTGTGCTCCATATCGAAGTTTGGAAAGCATCACACGAGGAGAACCTATACAAAAGGCCTCGTAATAGCGGAATACGGGCCTATCCTATGTTCACCGAGACTAGAGATCCAATTGACACCCTATATGCCTGTTTATAATCTCAAAATAAGTCAATATTATAAATATTAGTATTAGTATTAATAATATTAATATCATTAGAAATAGAAAAGCTATTAAAACTTAATACACAAACAGCACCTTATCTCGCTATGTTGTCACACGTTACAGTAAACAGTACTGGTTTTATATAGAACGTTAAAATATTAACTGATCGAGCCACTTTAAAGATGAAATAGAGTTTTCTGTTATAGTTAATAACAACTATTGTATATTTATTTTTTAAGTTAAAATCTGCATAATGAAAAACTATAAATGATTAAATATAATCTAGTAATTAGATTAATTTAATTTTGAATTATTTCTTATACATTCAAAAACATAGAAACATTTTACGAATATTTCAGTGTAATCATGTTACATATAAAACTCTGATAAAAATAAAAGAAATCTTGAATGTGAACAGAAACTCATATATTTTAATTTGTTTGTGTTATATTTAATTCGCAGCTGGTGAGGAGTAAGACAGTGTCTGCCCAATCGAACGTAGTGCAATTGTCGAATCTTAGCTTAAACTCACGCTACCGTATCTGTATTATGGGCTTGGGAAATTGGTCGAATGACAATTCGGATAGTACAGAAAATAGTGAAATTCAAATATTTAATAATTCGCAAGAGGAGATAATGGTCAATATCTCCGCTATACCTGACACAGATGAGGCAATGTTTTCTCGCTGTACCACAATGCTGACCCACAATAGTGAAGATGATGTCGTGAACAAAGATGATTCCTTCTCAACTGTCGACTATAAAGCCCCTAATGGCACGTTACCCACTATGCTCACACGGCGCCTAGGCCTAATGACAGGGTTCGCGATGGGCTTCGTCGTATTTATCGTTTTGGTTTCCATTCTCGGTTATCTCAAGGTTAGTACTATCTTTATGCTTTGCATGAATGTTATTTCTATCTTTTAACTTTTGCACTATATATATCATTATTTGAGTACGCATTGAAAATATTTTTCGAAGAATTCGGGTAATTAAACAATTAAGTTTATAAGTAAAACTTTTTTTTCGAAGCTTTTTTTCTTAATTAATAGACTGTAATGGTATAAATGTAGTAACAATATGAATAGCAGTAAATGTAGTTAAATTGTAGTAATAATTCTACTATTTTTAATCAACCATTTTAATAATTACTACTTTAAATCATTTCATGCACAGGGTTATTCACTTCGAAAATAAATGACGCTATGAAACATGATTTTTCAACTGAGTCATAATTTTTAAACGATTTAGAATAATTTACATGTATTACCATAAATGACCATTACACTCAATTTACGGAGAAATATCTATATGTATACTTTCGAAATGTTTTATGTTTTCAAGTAAATGTTTTAATGTTTGTATGGTATTTTCATATCTCGTGACTGTAGGTTCGAATTTTATACTTTCATAATTTTTAATTTTCAGTTCTCATCTAACACGAACCCAAGCAGATAGTTAATTGAAGGTATTCAAATGATTCCTATTACAAGTAAATTTAATAATAATTTAATAGTTTTCAAAGTATTAATTCATTTTAATCATTTGGGCTTAAATTATATTAAAAATAATTCGAGTTCCTCAAAGTGAATAGCCCTCCAATTTGGATTTCATTCTATAATTATTTTGCTTTTGTTATATTTAAAGTTCTACTTAAATTGCTTATTTTAATCTTATTAACAACATTTATTTATATTGTCAAATAATAAGATTAATATAAGGTAAAAGAGGGGGTAAAAGTACAAGTTATTATTTATGTTCGCTAAAGCACTACATTTGTTTGAATCGAATATTTGCTTCAAAAAATTTTGAAAAATAAATTTGAATCATTGTAATATATTTATTATTATTCGTTAAAATTATCACATAAAACTAGTAAAAGAATAACAATACTTGGTATAATTCACGACGATATTCTAACGTAAATAATTGAAACTTTAATATCAAAGTTGTCGCCCACGTATGTCATGAGCTAGGACTGAGGATTACTACGTAATTTACACACTGGTGTACTATAATTGAACTCAAATCGAGCAAAGAAGAGTAAATTATATTAATAGACGGAAAAAAAGTTTAAAAAAAAATTTGCATGGAAAAATAAATTGCAAATTTTTTAATGTATTTATAATAATTTAAAGACATAATCAAAACATGTAAATAAAAGTTAATGCCCGACGGTGCTCACAATCGAAATAGGAGTATAAATAGAAGCATGAATACAAGTTATGGTAACTTTTAATGACCTGTGTAATTTAAAATTTATAGTATTCTATAAAAATTATAAAAATATAATATCAAAGTATTGAATTTAAGCTCGTATTAGTTACGCAACTTTGCTTCCGCCATTTTTCGATAGATGGCTACAGCGGTAAGTGCCGGTTTAAATTGGCTTGGCAAAAATTTCATACAGTAAGGATGGACATCCGTTAGCAAAACGACAGCACCACATTAGTGACTTTTTCTTTGCATCAAAAGTGTATTCTCAATCGAAGATGTCAGTTTGTGAACCAAATTCTTGTGATTTGCAGAAAGTGCTAATTTTCCTCTTTCATTTGAAGAAAGCTGCAAATGAGACGTATCGAATGCTTTCAAGTGCTTACGGAGAGCCTGCTCTTAGTGAAAGAACGTGTCGTGAGTGATTTCAACGTTTTAAGAGCGGTAATTTTGATGTCGATGACCGGCATGACCACGGAAGAGAAAAATTTTTCGAAGATTCCGAACTAGAGGCATTACTTGTTGAAGCCTCGTGACAAACGCAAGAAGAATTAGCAGTATCATTGTAAAATTGGTATGCAATTGGTATGCAGTAAAATTGGGATGCATACAAATTGAAACCAACAGATGTTGAACGGCGTTTTTTTCTTGTGAACAACTGCTTCGTGATAGAATTGGAAACCGAGTGAAACCATATCATCGGATCGATATCGAACACTATTGATGCATTTGAGATGAGCATTGAAGGAGAAACGGTTACAGAACCAAGAGAAACAAGATAAAGTTTTCCTACAACGTGACAATGCTCATGTACAGGTCGCAAAACGGTGGAAACCCTAAAATGGGAAGTCTTATTCCACCTGCCGTAAGACAGATATTATTCCTTCCGATTACTATTTGTTGCGATCGATGACACATAGCCTAGCTGACCAGCTTCACTTTTATGAAAAAGTCAAACAATGGATCGATTCGTGGATCGCACTACACAAAAGTAGTGACTAATGATGGACAATAATTTGAATCTGCCAACGTTCTCCGGACAGAGAGCAACTGTGTAGTCGGTGTCGCCAGGGAATCACACTGACCAGGATGATTCGGGAGCGGAAACCACGGTCAGGAGGCCGGGACGTGTAATAATAGGACACACGTTCTCGCTTAAATTCTTAGTGTAAACCGTGAGCAGGATATTAATCGCGATTCGCGGGAATAATGCGGTTCGACGTCCGCCTCAGTGTTCAAGGAGAGAGAGTTTTAACCTCTCGCGCGGCAATCTGAGGAACGTTCGAAAAAAGTGCCCAGGCTTACCCTCCTTATGCACCAATGGAACAAGAGGCTCGCACGACGCGAAGGTAGCGCGCTCCTTTTGCTTGTGCGAAGAGCGCACGTGACGGGAGACGAATCTCTATACTCGTTATCTGAGGCGCGTGCGAATTCTAAGGCCGCGCGATTCTGACGTCGCGGAGAAAAATCGACTCGCGCGCGTACGTCAAATTATAATCAAGTAATCACTTTTTAAAAATATAGCTTCAAATTTTGGATAAAAATTGGCGGAAGCAAAATTGCGGACATTATAATTTTTTATTAAGTTTCAAATTTTTTTATCAATAATTTATGGTGTATAGAATAACATTTAGTTCAAATTAATAAATTATAGTATAACAAAAGTTTCATAAGAGTATGTATATAGCATAACATTTATTTAATGAATCTTCTTCGGATAATAATTTTATTAAAATAAAAACAGTTATGTCAATACAAAAGTTTCCATAGCAAAAAATATAATTATTTTGTACTATACAATTTAAAATTACAATTTAAATTATTATTCTTTTTCTTAACAAAAATTTATCGGTTTAAAACGAGTTTACTTTCTACCTTGTGATTTATAATAAAACAACAAAAATGATTTAATTTAACAAAATCATTTTATAATATATTTGTAAAACGAGGGTGGCCAAGATAAATGGGGAATTGAAATACTAATTCGAACGAATGGTTCTTAATGGAAGGTGAAGAAGCAACGCGAGGCAACGAAGCAAGACCAGCAAGCAGTAGCACCGGAGTGCATAGCCTACCGACAATACAGCCTCCAGGGAACAGAAATGGGGATGGTGATATTAAAACAGCCTTCGGTGCAATCGCAGGAGAAAATCGAGAGTCAACCCTTACAACAGCGCCCGACGTTCATCACAACATCGGAAACGGAGGCGATAACAAAAGCATAGCCAACGACTTCCGTATAAGGGATCAGACTGGCGACGCTTCTCAGGCTGGTACTTGCATGAGCATTGTTACTCAAAACCCTCCATCAAGTAGTCCGCAAACGTTTCTTCTTCACCCATTTCGAATAACCGAACCTATTGCGAATGAACATCGGCAAACATCCATCTTGCAACAAGGTTTACATTACATTTTTGGTAGAACTAGATTAAATACTAATGATTCCGTTTAAAACTTTAAGTTTACATCAAAAACATAAATAGGCATCACACAATCAACATGAGATTCAAGACTTTCACAATAATTATTCTTATGTAAAACCCTATTATATCAAGGATTTTTATTCCTATACCAGTAGTTAAAACAAAATATGAAATTTTGGAGAATGTGTAAGCATATGTCCAATGACCTTGTGCAATACCAGTGTGTGGGGCGTCTCCAAGTTCTCCTTTATACGTGATATCATTAACGCAGTGCATTTATGTTATATGCGTACTTAGATCTCGTTCTGCACTGTATATTTTCATAACCAAAAATATTTTTGGTTTCGTTAGTTTCTCATATTACAACATATATAAATATTAATAGCGTAATAATTATTACTAAACTTTTTTTTATATCTATTTTGAAGCATTATAAACAAAAATATTGTTTGATTATTTAAAATTTACCATAAATTCGAAATTCTTCAGAAGTTAACGAGTGTAATGCATACATATCCCAGTAGGTAAGCGTCAACTTAATTCTTAATACACGTGTATTATGTGAATATTAATTATAATTGCAAATGATTCGATGAACAGGGTATGATGAGCGTTGCGGTATAATTTATATTATATAGATAGATGTAAAGAAAATAGTGTTTTGTACAATATATTTTGCAGAAGAAATCGAATCTCCACATCGTGTAATTCAAAGTAATTACTGATTATAATCAGTTTATTTATGAACCAATTCTAGAAAGAAAAATTAATAGATTAATTTTGGAATTACTAATAAATAAACATGTGATAAATCGTTATTTTTTCCTCAGCTTAAGCTAATAACATAGCTGTTTAATTTTTAGTCTAAAAAAATGTTTCTAAAAACTACTGTATATAAACTATGAATTGTTAATACTTTTTAATGTGTTATGTTAAAAAAATTGCCAAATGAATAAAAGAATAATCAATGATGTTAACATAATGGAATACGGAAAAACTTAAAAATCATAAATATCCAAATAATGTAGCTCACTTTAATTTAACTTTCACGTTAAAAATTGAAATTCAAATGAGTATTTGTAAAAAGTATTATTAAGGAATATTGAAAAAGTTTTATGTTTTAGTTTAATAATATTATTAACTTTTTGCGCCTCAATTTAATATTTTTCGATTTCATTTTTTGGATTAAGGTTCTTTCAAAAGCTACCTTGATTTACAATTATTCTATGCGAAACAGCGTGAATATAGACATGCATTTTAAAAAATTTCTGTTCCACATAACGAATACTATAGAATACATTATGTATATCATGAATATATGTCTAGATTATTCTCATTTTAATAGAAAAAATAAATCTTATCCTTTTTGTAGTCCTGTATACCATGTATACAGAAAATAGTATGATTTTTAAACATTACATTGCATATATAACCAAAATATAAAAACAATAGTGATATCAGAATTATATTTAACATTCCGGTAATATAAAAAGACATAAACGACTTGAGATTTTTTATCAATATTTTACCAATAATTCTTTATTAATGCGGAAAATAAAAAAAAATTCATAAAAGATTCAAAAGAATTTGAATTAGAATTAATTAAAAATAATAAAATTCTTTAACTCGATATCATAGACAATATAATTTATAGAATATTAATGTTCGTGAAAATTCATCGATCGATTGCGACTTTCTTTTTTCCATGCTAAATTAAACAAAAAGTAGAAATTTTAAATATCAACCCAGAAATCGTGTTAAAAATGATTCCAGAATTATATAAAAGTGGGGCTCCCTATAGACGGCTGAATCATACAGAAGTGCAATTTTATTAATCTCTTAAAATAAAATAGGAAAGCATATCAGTACTGTCTAAGATTACTAAAAAAACAATAGATAAGCGTATTATTATTCGATCAAACAAACTTACCAAGTGAAGTTCGATCGAAATTATATGAAGTCCTCGCTCTTCTACAATACCAGTGTAGTTCCTCTTCTGTCCGTAAGGCAGCACACGCTTTTAGAGTCCCAAAAAAAAACTAATTAGTGCTCCCTCTGCCCCCGTGCGTTAGGAGCTTGATTTTTTAGAGTTGAGTTCTTATTTTATTTTCGCCAGGTCTGTAACGTATTCGAGTGAGGACTTCATATAATTTCGATCGAACTACACTTGATAAGTTGGTTTGATCGAATAATTATATTGTGTCCTCGCTCTTCTACATTACCAATGCAGTTCTTCAGAGTAGACTGGCGAAATCAAAGATGTTAACTAAACAGGATTTCAGGGTAATGTTTATTAAATTTCAATTGTATACATAAATATATTAACGTATTAATTTATCTATCCAGTACAATATCAGCAAAGTCAAATCCGCTTTTAACTACTGGTCTTTTATCAAATTTGGCGAATACTTGTAATTTTTCTGATCCATCCTGCAGTGTGCCTAATCGTATCAAAATCTATCCCTTTTTCAAAGGCTTTAGACGTGACCGCATGGCGCGTCGAGTACCCCGTGAACACTGAAGTGTCAATGCCACTTTTGTTTGAACATCTTTTTACCCATTTGCTGATTGTTGATATGGTAACTGCATTAATTTGTTTCTTTATTGAAATCATTAATTGGTCATGATCTTTCCGAACTTCTTGGGTTCTATTTATGTATTTTAGGACTGTACATACAACACATAAGTGTGGGTTTTCAATAAATTTTGGTAATTGTAATACAGATTGACTATTGCCTTGACGTTTTTATTAAGTTGTTATTTCTTATTCATTTTGCCGAGTAGTGACTGTGAATGTTTGCATTTGCCCCTTGACTTGCCGCTCAGCAAGCACGGACTGTATGTATGTATTTGTTTTGCTACACAGCAAACAGGAACCCATGTGCACTTTTATTGTCTTGTCATACAACAAGCACTAAGGCGACACTTTTATTTTTGTATTAAAATGATCCGATCTGTTTTATCTATTTATCGATATTACTATACTTCAGTTTTGGTTTGTACTTATAAGATATAACCAATCCTGACTTCCTTTATTCTCGACACCTGGATCATTATCGCGTACCCCGTTTTCACTTTCCGACTTTTGAACTTCTTCGACATCCTCAACATTACTCTGTGGCTCGTTCTCTTTGTCAGATGTTTGGTCCTCCACGCCTTTGTTTCCGTCGCCATCTTTCTCGTTCTGCGTGGATTTCCTCTACAGATTTTCAACCTTCTCCTTTAGTCGTCTTAGCTTCCTCAAAAGCTTACGGACAGAAGAGAAACTACACTGGTAATATAAAAGAGCGAGGACACAATATAATCTGCAGTTACAGAATATATTAACCTCGATATTAACAGAAGCCAAGTTGTAGAGAAGCCAATCCATGCATTAAGTGCATCAATAATTAGCATATGGGTATGAAAATGCATAACATGCATAACAAAATTTAACTTATCTCTACCCTTTAAAATAAACTTGTCGAAAATTAAAAAATAGATTCTTTTTTTGTCAATATGAAAACAAAATGCCCCTAGTGCTTAAAAGGTGAGGAGCACTGATCAATTTCTTCGGGACTCTAAAAATTTTATGCTGCCTAGTGAACAGAAGAGAAACAATATGTTTGATCGTTCAATGAATAATTAGCATAAAGACATGATCGATCGATAAACTTTCGCCACTATGTGCCCACGGAGAACTTAGCAAAATCGTACTTTATGTATATGGTATACTATACCGTCAGTATATCCTGTGCCAACTAAAACTTTCGTGCACCAGAAGAGTCGTGGGATATCGATCATCCTACTCGCAGCAAATTCAATAGTAAAGAGTGGCGTGTGGATAAAAACACATCGCTGCCCTCTATGGTATATGCGTGTGACCAATAAAATTTTAAAAATCAATGGGCTGAAGAGGGTAATAATTCAAAAGAAGGGACGAAATAAAAATTTGACAATTTTATTGCATAAGTGCGTAGTTAAAATTATATCAATAAAGAATAAATGTGTGCATGTTTATAAACATTATATATTATATTATGTATAAGCGACTATATTTGGTTTCCATCCACACTCGAATGATACTCTTTTTCATTAATCTGTGATAATGATATGTGCATGAAGGTAACAAAACGATTGGACTTAATAGAATATTAATTAAGTTGTATACGGATCGGAGACGTAGAACTTATTGTTAATTTGGTATATATATAGTAAATATTAACTATAAAAATACTCGCTTCTATTCCACAATCTTTTACTAGCTAATTGCAGTATGAAAACGATTTGTAGTAAAAATAGAAATTAAGCACTTTGGATTTAATAGCTATACAACTGTATATTCGCCAAATGCATATATTTACAAATATTTAATTTAATTGAAAGCATTTTCCGTGGAGAAATCGGAATTATATATGCCCCGAATATTTTATTGTAAAATTTATTTGTTTACAAATACTACATATTATGTAATCAATGTTGTATTTAGATACGATAATTTATAATACAAAATATTAATGTCATTTATAACGATCGGTGATTTCCGCAAAACAAATTTTAATTGTAAACCTACTGCCAATTGTTTGTTGTCCATGTCACATAGAATTCGTAAGTTAATATAAGAATAAAAATTATTGATAATAAACATTATAGCGTAGTCTTATATATTATAAATTATAAAAATTTATGTCAAAAGTTCATGTATAGTGGAAACTCAATATCGTATTCCACACGGTAACTGGATATAAAATGTAATGATGTATAATATAACATGATATAATATAACATCGTAATATTTGTTAATATAATATTATTTGTTTAGTATGATGCATTATTTACTAACCCTTTCACTTTCATATTAATTTTCTAGAATCCTCCTAAACTTTATTAATAAATTGTTTATTATAGATCATATTTTTTTACATTTTCTTTATATTCATGTTACAAGTAATAAAAATATTATTTGTATTAATGTTCAATTGTAATCGAACGACTTGTATTTAATTAAATTGGTACTATAAATTAATTTAATGTATTAAAAAATATATTAAAAATAATTAATATACATAAATTAATTTATTATATAGATAATTGAACTGTTAATAATTGATTAGATTGTATAAATACAACAATCGAGATAAGAAAGAGCATCGGTTAAAATTTAAAGAGGTTTGTAATAGCTAGTCATAGCTCGCTTCAGAGCGTTTGATGTTGCATGCTTTTACGCGCCGATGTAGATTTGATTCGAGATTTGACTGGTTATTTCACCGGGAGAAACATAGGTGGTCGCATGTCACCATAATAATTTAATAAGGAATATTAATTATGTGTACTACTTGATATTTGGTTAGAAAATAAAACAAAGGTCAAATTCGTTAAAAAAATTTTTAATTTTACAAGTTAGAGCAAAAACCTTTTTTAGGACTTCGATCGGACACGAAAACGACCTGGTTCTAAGACTACTACGCGCTTTAACTTTGTGAAATTTACCCTTCATTCCATAAACCGAAATGTAGGTTGCTCTGAACATTGGGAGTGCAAAACTGTACCGAATAGTACATAATTATAATGCACTTTATGTTGTATGGCAAATTATTAATCGTAAGGTAATTCAAGTTGAAAGGCTGCTCAGTTATTATATTGATGAAAGAATTTGTTATATTATTTATGTTCGAACACGGGAATTTCACTTATTGTACCAGCTATCTAATCGCGTATAGATTCCTAGGCACGGGATTACAAAGGTACTTATCAAATAAAGATGGTCGCATAGGATAACGGCTTCGATCCTCTCGACGACCTTCGATGCGTGGTCGACCCTTCAGCCTAGTCTGCCCACTGCTGCGACTGCGCTCTATTGTTTCTCCGATGTCCTCGAAGGCTTCTCTCAACGATGCAGAATCCCAAAGCGGGCTGTGTCCTTATAAAGGCGTATACACAATACAGAAGTTGGCCCCTTCGGGCGGTCGAGGAGCTTCGAATTATCAAAAGCGGGACGGCGTGGGCCAAAGTTCGCTCTGCACGTACGACAGTCGTCGGGAAGGAAAGAGAGCGAGGAGCGCGTTATATGTTCGGTACGGATCCGTCTTATTGGATTTAGGAAAGCGAACGCGTTAAAAAATATGATGAAATTAAACCGTTACAATTGTAATCGAGAAAAGTAATGGAACGAAAGCACAGGTAGAGAATGCGAGAGAAGGACGACGCTCGATGGAGCCAGGCCAATCCGTTGCCTGCGCAACGTGCGACGGTTACTGTAACCAGAACAAATAAACGATCAGTCGAGCGACATCGTGAAGGGGACCGTGGGGTGGATGATAGCAGAATCAACTAGAATGAAGTCAACCGCGAGTGGAGGCGACCGCCAATTTCTGTCTACGTTTTTTTTTTAAATTTCGCCTACCCCGACGTAGCGACTCTTACATGTATTCATATAAAATAAAAAATCTTCTCAAAAGTATCTGTTGCAATTTGGCCGATGTCTCTTCCGTCGGGCACCCAACATGTTAGGGATAAAAGTAGCTAGAGACATCTCTTATGACGCTCGAATAAAAAGCTCTTCCTTGTTAGACGCGTATAAGCGATGCTCGAGCGTCATACTTCTTAATTATTTTTAGTGCGCGATTCGTAAATGCCCTCGTTAAAATACATACGAGTCTGGCCGCTTTCTGAAATTGCGCTGTAGCAATGACTCGATTCCGCGAACCTTTTCAGTCCAACTGGCAGACCCTTTTTCAGCGCGAAGCAGTCTTAAGATGGGCTCGAGCATTTAAGAAAAGCGACGCTGCATATTTCATCCAAGTGGGTGCATGTACAATGTGCCTTTCAAGTGGATCACGCGGTCAATGAGGAGGAGGGGTGAACATGGCGGATGATCCCTGCTAAATTAAAACCCTGCGGTGGCGCGACTCGCGCGGAAAATGGTTTGAAATGAGAAACAAAAATAACAAGGGGGGGGGAGGGGTGCGACCCTAGCGAAATTTACAAAATGCATCGCACCGCATGCGGCTGACACACATCTGTCACTTTGCAGTGAAAGCAACCTATAATTGAATAACAACGTTTGGACTAATGCATCTTTTTCACCTGTATGTCGAGCTCGTTGCCAAAATGAATTACCTGTCCATTTTCATAACCCGCGATCTTTAACAAACAAGTCCTTCGAATGATCATCATTTCATCTGTTGTCTAGAAGTTCGGAGTTCAAATCCCTACTTTGGAATGTCAACACAAACTTCTTTAAACCGTTATTAAAAAACATTTTCTTTATAATGCTTAAATATAATAGGAAAGTCTATGAAATATTGTAATAAAAATTATTCTTGAAATTAACAGCAATGGTTAAAATTTTCTTCCATTCTTTATTAGATTTGAAGGTGTTATGTGTGTTATTAAGATGATGAGATGTAGGTATTAAATAAAACAATATTAAATTATTTGGACTTCGACTTGGCTTCGGCGGTTGATCTGTACGCTTCCGGGGTCAATTCGAATTTCATTCTCCTCCGCGACCGATAGGCCCTCTCCCCTTTCTTGCTACTCATTTTCCGGCATCCCTCACATTCGGGAAGGCCGCACGAGCGCATCGCTTCGCCCCTTTGCTCTCACGGTGCGACTAGGCCTTCCCCCGCAGACTTTACTCCTCTCTGCCGAGTCCCGAGCGCCTTCGACCCGCTCCCCCGCTCAACCCCCTTTTCGCGGAACTCGCTTCCGCTAAACGCGTGACTCCCAAGCCGCATTATTTGTGAATTTCTACAAAAATAATATAATATTTTTAAATAAAGGAGAGTTTTGCTGGCTTTCTCATTGCCTAAAAACGAGGCCGCGGAATTTAGAGTCCCGTAGACTCCGATTCAGATTCTAGGAGGCTTCGGCTTTAAGCCTCCACGAAGCGCCTTGGCGACCATATATTATATAATAATTGAACCCCAATATAATCTAAACTAAACTAATCGCGTACAAAAATAATTTTAAATTAAAATTAATTAAAAATAATAACCGCCAGCCAATTTTACTTTGCCCTTTTTTATTACAATTTTACAATTTTATACATATATATTGTCACGTACACACCTTCAGCGCGATACGCGACGAAACCGCGAAGGCAGCGGCTCCGATATCCGCTGTCGCGGAGGAATCGAGCGCTCCGCACACGTAGTACGGGTCACCTTTAGTGCAGCCGCACCGAATTCTCGTGGATAGCGGCTCGACTAACCGCTGATCAAAGGGAACTCGCGGTCCCATGGACGGACCAGGTACACACCTGCGGCGCGATACGTGGCAGAGCCGCGAAGTCAGCAGCTCCGATATCCGCTATCGCGGAGAAACCGGGGGCCCCGCACACGTAGTGCGGGTCACCTTTAGTGCAGCCGCACCGGATTTCGAGGATAGCGGCTCGACTAACCGCTGATCGAAGGAAACCGGCGAGCCCCGCAGGCAGCCAGGCCACGGTAACAGGAAGCTCGGAGCTGATCCGCGACATCGTCAGCTCGGGTAGCCGCCGAGCGACGAAAACACTACGGCCTCGAACCGACGGGCGCTTGGCAACAGCAAAGCGCTCGGAGGATTCGCAAGATCGGCAACTCCGACGAAGCCGGAGGCATACGGGCGAGCGGGGAATTCGGGAAGCCACGGGTGGGGAAGAGCGAAACCTAGCGGCTATAAAAAGTGAGGGTATTGAAAAAGAGGGGGTCGTTTGTCATCTATCGACCGTCCGAGCGACACCCGTCGGAACGCCGCCTCTTTTTCCCGACGATCTACGAATCCGATCAATAAAGATACAAGCAAATACTTCTACTGCAATCTGGTGATTCAGTGTCCTCGTTACTCCTCCAGTATCCAGCCCTTGTCGAGAGTTCGACTCCCACCAACCGTCCTCACTCACTCACGCACCGACGCGCGCCGCCACCCAGCCACTATCCCCCCAGGCGCGTACGTAACAATATACATGAATTTGTTTACCTATTAACTTGGCTAAGTTTTACAAATTAAATAAATATTAATATAAATAAAATAACAATACATTTTAATATAATAATCTCTGCCTGTTACAGAAGAAACGCATTAATTTGAATGCAAATGCATGATTTTTATGTTCATTATGTTCATTTATGAAAGTAGCTACCATAACATTTACATTAAATTTTATGTAAATTTTTTTAATCGTGTTCATCTTGCGAATACGTGACCGATAAAACATTAATATGCAGTCTCCTAACATATAAAATATAAAAAGACATGTGCATATGATCTTACTCTCCATATGTTACTTTATATCATTTAGTTTAACCACGCCTTATAATATTGATATTTAAAACTAAATAATCGTTATTGTTTCCATTAAATAATTGTATTTTATTGATACTAAGAAGAAACCTATAATTACATTATACTCGATTATACTTTATTTTATAACCTGAATGTAACAGACCTGTATCTAGCACCCTCCCAGGATTTCTTCTGCTGAATGGGGAGAGCCTATAAAAGGTAAATCTTTTGAAAAAAATTGTAATTATGGAATTACCCACACCTAAAGAAACTTTATTATTATTTAATATATAAAACAAATTTTAATTAATTAGATTAATATTACACTCTTACATATATTTTTGTACCACAATTAATCAGTAAATAAACATATATTAATCCACAGCAAATAAACTAGTGAAAAGGTAATTAAATTTGTAAAATCTAAAGCAATATCTTTTACATAATTTATCTGATATTGCTGGAAATATGAAATATGTCCATTCCGTACTTGTTAACTCTATATATTTTGCGTATTCATATATTTGTGAATTGACTGGCGGGGCTTGCATTTACATACACGCATGACAATACATTTGTATCACTTTTTCATAAGACCCCATTAATAAAGAACTTTTTTCTTGCAAATTTAATTTGATTATCTTAAATGGTTTATTTAAGCTTTGACCCAAACTTTGAATAATTTTTCATACAAAATCGTTTAACTGCATTTGTACACAACAATCGTTTGCACACTTTTTTTTTAAATTCTAAATAATTTTCATAATACATACAAAAATTATTATGGAATGGAGTTAATAAATTCATTACGTAAAAAAATGTTATTATTGTGCAAAGTTTGATTTTCTCGATAATCTAACTAAAGTTTGCAAACAGCACAAGTCTAACGATCCATGAGTTAATTGTTAAAATAATCAGGGTAAATTAGTAGAGAGCCATTTAATTTCCGAAGCTTATCTCAGAGTGCTGCTCAAGATTTTAATGAGAGATCTCTTAACTTATTAAGTAAATAACTTGCAGCCTACGCGATATCTACATCCCACTACGATGAGTACAACATCGGCGATGTACGAAGATGGGCGTAATAAAATTTACTGCACAGTACCGCAAATGCTACTGCATTTTTTCAAAATCGGTCACGTTTATTCATCTACCCACACGAGCATTTTGATATTTATTAATGCATTCTTCAAAGCATGCTTATAAATAGCCTCCAACTCGAGCTGTGACTTAATTGAGAAGTAACTAGAGTTATTCAGAGGGTATGCGAGGTTTAATAATTTATCTGCAGACGCATTAAGTTGATTTCTCCTCATTATAGCGGTTCTAACTAATTAGCCTCAGTAGATGCAAGGACATCATTGGTTACGTAATACGCTCATTTTCGTATAATCTAAAAAACATCCACGTAGTAATCACAGGAAATTTCAAGACGACTTGATAAGATTCGTAATTTTTGACATAAATATAGACACTGTATAATCCATACAGTAATCTATGTACAAATGTCACTTTATACTTATAATGAATTCTTTTCATTATAATTTACCAATAGATATACATATTTAGAAATGTAAACAATTCATCGACCAAAATTGACATAAAAATCTTACTATTTAAGCTCTAAATCAAGCTGCTATCTACTCCAAAGTCTAAATTTAAAAAAATTAATACGTATAAAAATGATAAGCCTATGACTTCGTGATTAGAAAAAAGAACAAAAAAATATAAAACCAGATATAATAAACCAAAAGATAAAAAGGGAAGCGATCACACAAACACTTACAAAATATAGAAAGCAAAGTAGCCCATGGTCTCGTCAAACGCTGACTACACTACTTCTAAAAATTTACACGAAACTCGAATAAAGTATCTCAAAAAAATACAAAATTCCTGTAAACTACTAAATACGTTTTCTTGATTAATGGAAACTGGCAACAGTTATCCCAATACTAAAACCAAGCAAAGATAAATTCTCGAATAAAATCTATAGAACTATTTTTCTAACAAACAAGCTGTATTTTAAAAAAATAATAAATATGAGACTAAAGCATTTATTGAAACAAAGGACTACTTTAATAATGTTTAAGGATATATTGCAGAAAGTAGTCAGTTTAATAATTATTATAAATCTGTAAAAAAATGTTATAACAAATTAATATATCGTTGATTTTTGAGTCAATTGTTGCTTTAGTTTTTAAATAGACTGCAAATCATAAAACTTCTTTCTTTTTTGGTATATTAAAGTAATTGAATAAAAAAACGACGATGTCTAGTGTTTTAACGCTTTTATTTCTCATGACAACTAATTTTCCTAATAACCAATTGGAGAAAAGCTGCTTGTCAAGGGTCAACGTCGAAATTATACAGTTGATTACCAAGACAATTATGGGTCCCCGATGAGTCACTTTAGAGCTCTACTGCACATGTATACGTTCGGCTGTAGTTATATGCTAAATAGTCTGACGCGCTCGACCTTGCGTTCAACAGAAATAAAATTCGAATAAAACAAACCGAAGGTAAGTGCGACAAATGCCAACTGGATTGATAACCAATAAAAGCCTGTAAGTATATAGATCAGTATACCGCTCCTATCATTCATTCAGCCAAGCGGGATCCGTAGTCAAAATTACTAATGAAGAATTTACTATTAACTATTTAATTTTTCTTAAGTTATTTTATAAAATTTACTACTACAAATGGTAAAATTAGTACTAAGCCTAATCACCCAAACATGTAACAAGTATGTACAAGTATTAATATTAAAACATGCTAACTGTCACGGTAAATATACGAATTTTGGTCAACCAGTATAAGATTGAGTTAATCTTATGTATATATTGTATAATACTGTAGCGAAAAAATCGGGCAAAGAACGAGGTGAGCGTCTTTACTTCTTGATCCTCACACTACTTGGCAGAGACTGACTCTCCCAGATGGTGAAACTCTTTTTGAGCCTCGGCTTTCGGCGAATAGCTCGGGACGAGCGGGGCAGAATTCTTCCTTGTGGAAAAAGGGGCAGACTGAGTCATCCTTTTTTTATTGGCTATTGGGATATTTAAAATTTATGACGGGTGGAACGGTATTTATTGGGGCTCTAAATGGTTTAGATCAACAGCGCCAGCAGCTGCCCAGAGCCACACCTGCGAAGGGGCGTTCGAGCGCCCAACTCCCCCAACGTCACCGGGGACGAAGGCAGCCGGCAGCCAAGGACCCTTGCGGCTAGTGCCGCCCGGTACACGTCTCCCCGGGCGGCTTCACCACGTCGCGCGATCGAGGCGAGGGCCCCAAGCGTGGACCGGTGGGAGCCTCCGCGGAACGACTGTACCCGCGGTATGTAGTGGGGGGAATGCGCACGGACGGGGGACAGTCCGTCCGGGCGCGAGCAAATATGTGTTTCCCCGGAATCCCCGAGTATCATTATTAAGAGTTCTCCCTCACTCCGCGATGCAAACCCGGGGCGGCCACAAACCTGGGGGACGGGCCGGAGAGTGGCGGGTGCTCGTCACCCTCGGAGAGGAAGCACCACGTCACAAGGTACATAAGTCAAAATGCATAAGTTTAGCGATAAAATTAACCAATATAGACCTTTTGTTAGAATTAAATGTATTTCTTTTGAGCATACATGTTTGTATGTGTATGCACATATGCATTATGTATTACACATACAGGTATGTGTGTCGTTTTAAAGGCAGTAGATTTGTAACGCGTCGCTTTCCTGCACCGCGCAGGAGAGGCCCTTCCGCCTCACGACGGTCCAACGGCGTGCTGCTCCTGGGGAGATAGACTTGTCCTGACCACGTTGTCGAGCCGGAGGCGCGAGAGGCTCCTGGAAGTCGACCTTGCAACAGAACGGATTTTTTTGTCGCATTCGGATGTTTTTGGGCTGGTGCGTTACGCAGGATGTAACAATACTTTCGTAGTCTAGTGAATAAGGCAGTGGACGTCGGCAAAAAGTGTATACTGCACTGTATACACTGAGAAAAAGTCAAAATTATAATTCAATAAAAGATGTCGAATATACAGAATAATATAGCAATATACGGTGTGTACGGGTATTCATTCGAAAATACTACGCGCTTCTTTTTTCCTACATAAGATAAGAATCTTAAGAAAAAACGCATAATTCACAATCATTTTTTTCTTTCAGCAGCTCGTCAACCAGATGTTTATTTTTTACACAAGTGAATATAGTTACCAGAAATTTTGGACATAAATTTACATTAGACAAGTCTGCAATTTGCTTAATGTTGTCTAAATAATTATCTAGGAGGTGTCCTTCTCATGGTTCAAATAGTGTTGCACGATCTTTAGACGAAGAGCAAATATTAAAGGCTATGCTCGTGCAGAAATTTCGAACTGAACTTTGTACACGTTGAGATTGCACGCTTATCTCACTCGATAGTATTAGAAGTCATGTTATTAGTCCCGAGAAGAGAAACTGCAATCCTGATTGCAAAGCAGATAAGAATATACCACTTTATATCACTGAACTATAATCATTAGTGTAGACAGAATGTATCGATTTGAATACTTATGGAGATCTCATATTCATGAAATTGTTATACCCGTATGACGATGCTGCTACTATTACGATTGCTTCGTAGGGAAGGTTTTAAAAAAGAGTATATAATTTAAAGGTAATTCAGCAATTCAATTTTATTAATTAATTATTATTATTTTAATTAATAACACTTCTAGCTCTTAGTCTTGCAGTTTCTGCTGACGGGTTCGAAGAGTCGACAGGCGGCTGCGTAGCTTATACCTTCGACATGAATATTTCGCGCCTTTTGACTATTTCAGCTCTTCGGCCTATAAAGCGTCCTTTCAATGCTAATTAGTCACCCGCGTGATTTTACTTAAAATCCATGTCAAGCGCCTCTCGATGAGTAAATTTGTAACCACGCGAATATTTAGTTAGATTGCAAGATTTAGTTTGGACGTCGCCACTGCCGTAAATCACGCAAGCTGCGGGGGCAAGATGCTGTCCCTACATTTGACAAGACGCAGGGTTCACGTCCGCCGGAGGCATATGTTAGGCTTTCCCGCGGTCGGCAGCGCGCAAGAGGGGAGACGAACTAGCTTGCAAGCACTCGGGCGCCTCGCAAGTAGATTCCCTCTGGCAACAACGTGGCGCGACGGAAGCTCCCAAATCTTGGGTTTTCGAGCTTCTCAACGAGCGAGGTGAGAAGGGCCTCGCAAGTGGAGGAATGTCAGAGTGCTCGCTTGCAACGACGAAAGATGCGCGGTATTATTCTGCCGACTGCTTGCCCAGCAACATTTAAAGAATTTATGCGTCAAGTTATCGTAATATGCATTGAATATTAAATACAACTCATTAACAATCTAACAATTGACTTTATTATTTTTAAGATATATTAAGTACAATAATTTCATAGAAGTGCGACTATAACTGCATAATATAGCATAGTATAAAAAATAAACGAAATTCGCAAATATAAGTACAATTATTGTTATGAGATCATGTATGTATACTGCTCTAAAGTAAATAAACATAATTGCCACTTAACAAATCGTAAATATTGGAGATACAATTGGATATAAAGAGTAAATATACAATAAAGTACAAGAAAAATGTAATAAATCAAAAGACGAGAGAATCAAGGAAAAAATGCTTTATGACTATACACAAGCAAATTGCACAGTAGGAATTTATGTAAGATTGCGACTTTTTTGACTTCCGCGTCTTACATATTTTATAGTGGTACGCAGCTAAAAGAGACTTTAGCATACCGCAAAGTCACCGTACCTACTCTTAAACCAATTGCATTCGTGCTCTTGTTTGACTTCTGCAATATTACAAACCGGTCCACGTTTAACTCACAAAAGTAATTTTAATGCAAATTCTCCCCGACTGCGCCATGCAAAATTACATACTTGTAAATGCACCATACATAACAAAATTAAAAGTTTTGTTAAAAATCCTATAATTATAATTATTAAAATAATTCAAATTGGATTTCAAATGGTATTGAACGCTATTAGGGCTTTCTTTGAATCACTCGAGTTATTGATATCACAATTATTCTTCAATAATAAAATATTAATTGTTAGCTAGTACAAAATGACGCGTGCAAAAATAATCTACCCTCTTATAAAAGTATATTTCTATTTATATTATTAAAATATTGATAAATTGAGAAAAATAACCATCTTTCGCTTACAAATATTTATAATATAATATAACTACTAGTTCGAGTTTACTAATATTTATTTGATTTGGGTTATTCCCCTCGTATAATCTTAACTTTTATATCATATTTGGTTATTAAACTTGATAATAAATATTTACTATTTCTAACTATCGGTGATTTCTTCTAAACTCTTATTTACTTTAATACGTATTGGATATAAGAAATATAAAACGTAATTTTCCGTAAAATTAGTACAAACATTAATGGGAAGAAATGGTATATAATAATATCTCAGATTTTAACAGGCTATACGGCACTACTTTTATATAAGATACTAAAATGTCATTCTTGACAATGCCAAAAAACTCGTCAACCTGATGTTTAATTTAACATAATTTTTTATGGTATTTGAGAAGAAAGTTTTAAAAATTTCATAAAGGCACTAAATATTTGATCCTATGAATCTGCGCAAAGTGCATTAACTATATATAATTAACTCCGTATTTACTCTATATAAAATATCCATACATCGCATTCTCGCTATTATAGCGCACGCCAGATGAAATATCGTTTACAGTACAAGTCTAATATAGTACAATATTTAATTTAACTTAATAGTAACATTTAAATTATTGAATCTATATAACGCTGGTGTAATTTTAGAATAGATGAAATTTTTTGCAATTATCATTTTGATTATATTATTCAGAATTTATTGTGCACGGTATGACGATAAATCTACTGTTGTCTTTGCGTGGCGTTACGTGAGATGACAGGAATCTAATAGATAGATAATTGTATATAATCTAAAAACAGGGGCATTCTAATATATTAGGAGTGTTTGAGACTGCGATAAGTGCGAAATTTATGATCTATAAGCGCGAGAAAATGTAATGTAATATCTAATTAAATGATGTAGGACGATTTAAATATAATAGACTATCGCCCTTTAATATGACCGAAAAGCGAGCGAACTATATATTATTCTAAAGCCTCGACCCAAAGGCTTCTTGGAAATCCTTCTGGGCAACTGCGCGCCAAAAGGTCTGTAGACGCTCGGGTCGTTGACCTGTCCGGATGGGGGAAAATTGGAATGGGAAAGAACCATTACACCTCAGTCCTCGTCCAGTGCGGGTTTCACCAGGATAAAGACGCGACTGTCCAGGATGGCCCGAGGCTGTTCGGCCTCACGCGAGAGCAATCCCGAGAAATGCAGGTCTCCAGCACAGGGGGCCGCGGGCTCACCTGTGGCTGTTCGATTTCCTTGCGCGGCCGAGGAAGGTGTTAATGAGCAGAGAGGGAAAAATTTGAGAGCCGTCTGGAGGGGGTAGACGAGTCGAGCGTCTACAGAAGGCGACGCAGCGGGACACTTCACCTTTAGCCTTCGAGCTAATTAGTCTTACCTACGCGTAACTGTAGTTAAGAACTACTGTTAATTAAATAAAGAAACAAATGACCTGTGACTATTATACATTGAAAATAAGTATTTTCACTTAACCTAAGCCACCTCTGCCTTCCTGTCCATAACAAGGAGTCTATAGGCTCAAAGCGGATCCAGCGCCCTTAATGAGGACTATAATATGGGCGAAGTCATCTCGCGTCTTCTTTAGCAGGTGTCCTTATTAAGCAAAAGCCCGAAGTGAGACAAGCGCGTAAGGTATGCCTTCGTGGGACCATCGAAGCAGATACACTTTGGAACTCGCGTCTAGAGTAGTAACGCGGCAAAATAGTCAGCCCATGAATCGGCATAATAGCTCGAATGCTTGCACGTATGCCTTTGAGTGAGCCATGCGTCAACATTTTCCAGCAGAGCGTGTGAGTTTATATATTTACCGAATTAACGAAAGACCACAGGGATATGCGGCGAGGTCAAATCAATATAGTCTACTATGGGGAAATTACCCGGCAATCACCGCCACACGTAATTTTGTACCTTAACACTTTAATTTGACGCTCGAGAATTGTAGGTAGCGCGCACTAGCTTATTCTTGCACGTACACGCAAGCGTGGACTATGTGGAAACCAACCCCCAAAGGGATTACGCCCGAAAATATTTCGGGCTTAATGAAGATAAATAAGTAAGTTTTAACCCCGCTCGACGTTAGTGAAGGGGCCACCTGGTCCTGGTGCGCTTGCTACCGCTGATCATTGGGTGGCGATTGAAGCTTCTGATAAACTTATGACTCCGCGAGACCGATACTGATCTAGCTCTCGTAGAGAGCTTACTTGTTCACGCTTCAAATCCTTTTGATCGCACAAGTGCTAACCATCTTCACGGCGCTAAGGGCTCAGGAGTTAATGGACAGCTTGCAGCATCCGAGTTTGCAAACTGTAACTTGCGAGATATCATCTGCATCCACTAGAGAGTGATTTTATACTTAAAAATGACTATTGTTTCCAGAACTAATGGAAAACGTAAACGATGTTGCATAATATCCGACTTCTCAACTTGGATCATCCATTACATAGTTTACGCAAGCGTGATTAAACTGTAGATAACGAGTCGACGCGGTTTGACATGTGCTCCAGACATCAATTAAATAAATCCAGGATATTCTAACTCAAATTTGATCTCTTCAGCCTTTGCTTGCTCGCTTTTTCCAATAGGAATAAGTTATAAAATTAATTTTTATTGCAGTAATAAAGTTAATAGCATGAATGTTTTTAATGTTACACAATGTCAAAATCAAGTCGAGTGAAATCGTTTTGATACTTTATCAGGACGACGGAGTGTCTTTTGATAACAGTAGAATGTATGTTCTCTTAGATAACTTCCTCACTTAAATATTTATAACTCGCGAGGAGTGAATGTCATGTCATTATCTTGCGCGAAAAAAAAATCTTTAATATAAGAAAGTATGATTTAAGGAAAGAAATTATTCAATAATTCAATAACAAAAAATGATTCTTTGTCAAAAAATGAGAAAGCCGAGGGGAAACCTTCCTTGGCTTTCTAACTGTTAATACTTCAACGTAGATGAAAGTACGATGTTTAGAATGAGTTGATAATTAAAATGCCTTTGACGCATTTAGTGCCTTTTACTATATCGAAATCGATTCTGTGGCACCCATTTCCTCTGAGAGCGCAGCATCCGTTGCGAGGAATTGAATAACCTGTAAAGGGTGTCAAAGGCATTCTAATTATCATGCCTAACAATATGTCTTATGAAGGAAACTTGGTAATATCAGGGCACATAATCATTGCCTCAATTTGAACAATGTATGGAAAAGGCGTGTAATTATACGGTAAAACAAAGCGGCACGTATAATCAAAATCTATAGGTGGCGGCAGCTGCGTTCATCGGCTCCTATCCAGCCCGATAAAGAATATCGTGGAGGTTATTGCGGCGACGGGCGCGATCGACTGGCGCCCCGTGGCCCGGCCGGCCCCATAGCCTTCGCCAGGTATCGAAGTGTCGCCGGCAGTTCTCGCCCTCGTTGCGCTGCTCCTCCTGCATCACAGATAATTTATAGTACATTGAATCGACGCTCATTGCTAGTTTTTTTTCAACCCTCCACTAGACTCCGCATTGTATGAAATTATTTTGTGCACGCGAAACGACATAAACCCTTTTTGGCATTTACTTTCCTTGTCGTTACGAAGTGAGAGTGTACGATTATTGAATTTTGAATTTTCATAAATTTAATAAAAAAAATTATAATTGGATTCATTCCGTATTTTTATCTTTGATTTAATTTTAATTTATGCATTAATATGATAATAAAAAAGTTATAATTATAAATCAATAAAATTTAATTGAAAGTAGATACTATATCACCGCAATCAATTCAGAAATTAATTTGAATCATCCTCATTAAAATTATAAGGCTTATTGTTATGGAACTGCTTTAATATTTTTTTATTAAATATTTACAAAGTAAATTATTTTTTATGATATAAAATAAATATTCTAATTAATTAAACATAAATGTATATACAAAATTTAAAAAATATTAATAATTAGTTCTAAACGTAATGTTCATTTTTTTTGTAAATTCCTTTAAGATATTTCGTCTCATAATGTATCGAATGTTAATTACGTTACCACGGTCTTCTCCTGTTTCCAACGCATCTGCTCAGTGAGGTCGTTAATATAATCACGATTTCCAATATTCTGATTACGCCATCTATGAGTAAAAAAAATCGATTTTATTAAAAATTTTATACTGTAAGTCATATGATCGATCATTAAATGTTCCTGAAATAATAATTTTGATATTGTTATTCGAACTTTCAACTCCAGGCTTGTATAGTTTAAGTAATGACCAGCATGCATCATCTATATGCTTAATTAAATTACTACCTACATTCCAAATTAACAGTTCAAACTCTCTGACGACTAGCAACTATCGAGAAGTTCATGGCGATTACTTAAAGCTAATCATATACGTGTTGTGTACAATGTACGCTAATTGGAAGGACGGTATAAATTCACGTCTCTCGCAAGTAGGACGAGCGAAGGCTGAGCACATTTGCCTGCGCCGAGCTGAACTTCCAACTGACTGTATAGCCTCGACGTCCTAAACGCCAGCTCGATCGCACTTTATAGGCGAGCCGATGCTACTTAATAAAACTGGGTAAACAGTTGTAACGCTCGCAAATGTAGCAATATTTATATCGATTCACACGGCGAACTGTGCGTCCGTGGGCGCACTCCCCCGCGAGCTCGGAAGTCACGAGGCGCCCAAGGCGTTGCGGCATTGCGCGAGGCCGGCGGGCAGAGTCGTTGTACCGTCGACCACTCAATAAGAAGTGTCCCGTCTCTGTACCGCAATCCTATTATGATATCCTAGAATGCTTATTTCTTTCCAGTCGGATAAGGTAAAATCTAATTTGAAGTTTTATCGATTTTTATATACTGTATTAAATCAATCTTATGGTGTATTATTAAACTATATTATATTATAATAAAACGATGTTAACTTGCTAAAAAAAATAGTACAAAAAATACAAAGCTTATGAATATTACTCTCAAATTGAAGTTGACCGTTTTTCTACCTCTGATCTATTAAATCGTTTGTCGGGGCAAGTGCTCGCACTCTCTCCCCCCACGGGCGAGGCCCTTTGCCCTTCATCCGTCGCTCGGCGGGAAAAGTAAGGTTTCCCTTCGTTGGACTCTGAAACTCGCACTTTCCACTCTGAATCCCGCGCACTCTAACTGGTAAGTTTGTAAGTCGATGGGAAAGCTGCAATTTACTCGATTCCTCTCCCAATTATCAGACAGACACGTTTTCGCTTGTTTGCCTATGAGGCAAGAGGGTTTAAAGGTGCCTGAGAAGACGCCTACCATACTAAAGATCTTCATCTCACAAGTATATATGTAGAAACTTATTATCTGTTTATATTATTTACTATATATTTAATTATTATTTATTTATTTTGCTAAACTACCGTCGTCTCCTAGAGGTACAATATGGGCATAATATAGTACATAATCTGCCCACAGAACATAAAATTTAACACATTATGGGCATACGCTCCTCAATTTCCTACCAGGGAAAATGTAATAAAATAGGGCAAAGTGAAAGCGGTCGTTATTTTTAATTAATTTTAATTACAATTTAAAATTATTTTATTCGTAATTAGTTTAGTTTAGAGTAGATTGGGGTTCAATTATTATCTAAAAAATGGTGGCCAAGGCGCTTCGTGGAGGCTTAGCCGAAGCCTCACAGAATTTGAGTCGGAGTATTGCGAGCCCGACGCCGACTTACCGCCGAGCGCCCTCAACTATTAGGAGGAGAAATTTAACCTCAAAGCGTCGAGGCGGTTCAGCGCGCGTTTGGCAGGCGGGAGGAATGCGTCGGAAAGGGAACAACAAGCGACCATCGGAAAAGGCTATCGGCTGAGAGGGGAAGTTTTCCCGAGGGAGATTGGCCAGGAGAGTTGATAAGGAACCGCGCGCGAGGATGGGTCGCATTTGCGCGCGCTCGCAACCGGACCTGGGGGCACGCGATGCGCGGGGGCCCGGTGTTCCCTCTAGCGGAGCCGACCCCGTGTCCGACCGGCAGCGAGCGGCGCCGTTAAGAGCGGGCGACTCATTCCCTCGAGGGGCAACTGTGCGCGGGGAAGGGCGAGTTCCTCCCCGTGGCCTGGAGCCGAATTTCTGGGGGGGGGGGGGGGAGCAACGACACCCCGCTTTAGCATACATCGCGGGCCCGCGTGGCGCCTACGCCGAGCCGGGACGGCACCGTCGCGAGGCGGACACCTTGACGCGAGCGGCGCGGGGCGAGAAACGCGACCGCGTTGTCACTAACCCGCCGAAGCTTAGCGCGAGAGGCGTGTGCGACATCGTTTGTAATACACCCTTTGTGATCTGCGCCGACGATTGTCCGTGAATTGTGTGCGAAGAAAGGTGTTGAATAAAATAAGTTTGAAAATTTAACCGGCATCCCTTTCCTCTCCTTGGTCGAATCCACAACACGGAGTGTACGGGATTGTAAGTCTCGCGGCTTCGTTTTTAATATTGAGAAAAGCTGGAAAACTGTATAAATAAAACATTACGAGAGGGAAAAGCGTTCGCGACTCGTGGCTGGGGAGTCACGTGTCTAGCGGCCGTGAGTTTCGCGAAAAAGAGGATAAATTATTTTGTATGAAATATTTTTCGCATTTCTCCGTACTACATTTAGAATAAATATATTAAAAAGGTTCCAAAAAATGAATTTGAACCCAACATGGGTATCTGTATAGTAATATCATTTATATAGAATTATACAGCTTAGACAGAAATTCAGTCACTAGCTTATAGCTCCGACTAAATTTGCATCGTATTCTGCATAATGCTACTTGCATCCAATACTCCCACAAGTATAATAATTAACCTAATTGTAACGCTTGCGAGAAGTGCAAACGCGTATATATTGCACATTGGATAAATGATATAATTTTATAAAATTAACTATTTTTATCTGGTTTTTGTAACTATTAATATTATTATATAACGTAATATATTGTAACGAAAAATATATAAAATTTGATATCGAACTACTTTTATTTTTGTAAATATCTTTTGCTCAAAATAAAATCTAAGTTACTGCAATAAATTTGGTCAAGACATTATTTATTAGTAGATACTTCCAACTGCAATTTATTAATTTCAAAATACACCTTTCATTGAATATTACATGCAGATCTAAATATGTACCCTCAGCCTCCGCCACGAATCCTCGGTCGCGTACACCTTATCAACTGCAGATCCGTGGTTGCCCCGGAGGGCCGCGCCTTCCCTTACCTGGCACCGCGTCCCTCTCTCTCCCGGCTCTTATACAAAGGACGTCGCTGGTGGCGAGAGTGGCAATATAGTTATACTCGTATAACTCCGAAGCGCTGCTCTCTCCCTGTCGCTCGCGTGCACTTCCCGCCTTTTTCACGGCGCGGGGCAGGATATACGCAGGGGGCATGTGCAATTTGCGCGCGCCGAGGTTGCAGCACACACACACACACGCGGCCCAATCAATTTCAGACGCGTCCCTTCGATTTGGGCGCAACCGCGCAGGTGATTGTCGTCTGTTCCGCTGTCCTCGCTCGCGTCCGTCTCGCGTGCCGCCCCCATAGGCGGATTTGACGCCGGTTCGCATCGACCAGGCAAGTCAGCACCGGAAGTGACGCTCCCGCTCGGAAGACAGTTATTTCTCTGGGTTATTAGCGCAACCGTAGGTAGGTATTAGAGCTAATATCTTCGCTTTCGAGGAATAACGCCGTTATGTTTCGGCGGACGTCGGAGCCTGACTCGTACCGACGTGCATTCCCCAAGGATTTTCTGGCCTAAATCCAGCACTCGCTATAAAATATTTGTGATTAATTGAAAACTGAATTGTGAATTTCCACTCTGTTTGAAGAAGGGCCTGCGAGACCGGCGATTGGCCGACTCCAACCGCCTTTTCTGTGAATTGCCGCGAGGGACCCCCGACCTCGAATTTTCGCATCGCAGCATGTACGAAAAGACTCGTGCGAAAACTCAACGAAATACTTAGAACCGAACCAAGGATAGTATATAAATGTATAAGTTTTCTTTTTTCCTAAATAAATTAAGCAAGCTTCTTTGTTTTTATGGCTTGCGATACGAACTCTTACCTATGAGAATTAACTTAATTTTTGATTACACATATTATATAAGCATTTTATACGAACAACTATTAATAGAGAGATAGGCAGATAGTAAGAATGGCGAACAGTAAACTTACGAGTCTATGATGTATCCCGGACGCGTAGCATCCACTAAATGTTGACTGGATTGAGATCTTTGGATATTTCCGTACCGACCGCTGCTCGTTAATGAAGGCGCAAGTTCAACATTACTACTGATTCCTTCGACGCGATAATCTGGCAGCAACTGCTCATCCTCTTGCGGCATCTCGGATTTCTCCCCTGAAACTCCCGACAATCCTAAATTAAAAAAACTTAATATACATTATAATAGTAACTCTGTACAGGATCTTCGTAATATCTTTATTTGCTATTTTGATCTCTATCAAGCATGAAGACTGTATTTAAGACTGTATATTACAGTTGTATTCTACAATATAAGATCGCATATTTATAATACTTTTGTCGAGGAGCCGCGGATGTCGGGTGTTGAACGAATGCAGATTGATGCTGAGTCAATAAATGTACATTTTATTTATGTATGATTGCACCGTAGTTGTACACAACGTGACTGGAACGTGAAAAGTGGCTCCCAAGAAATCGCGGCGCACAATGTGTCGGCTCCTCAATACGCCCTTTATAGATAGTTGTTGACTTGGCGCTCTAATACCCCACATGCGACAGCGCGGCCTCTGCGTGCTGGGACGTAAAAGTTTCGAGTGACGCTCGCACGAAGTAAGGCGTTTCCTCGACCTGCTGCGCCTTCACACTCCTACAATACGTGCAAAATTCACGTCGCGACGAAAGCAATCTACCGGATTAAACCACGTGCATACGCATTCTCTACGCTCACAGACAAACGAATGCATCGTTTATGCACGTAAGGGGCTGATCCAGGGTCGCGTGAGTCGCACACAGCGCGTACAGCACTGGTCCCGCGGAGCGCCAATTCCCCAGCCGGCTGGATAATTTTAACAAAGGCGAGCGAAAGATTCGGCCTGGGCGCCGCGCTGCGGCCGACGGAGCCCGCCTGTAACCCCTCGGGCAGGGAGTTTGCCTTCCGGATCGATCGCTCCAGCGGCCCGTCCGCGTCAAAGGGCACCGCCGCTGCGTGCCTGCCTGCGGTGGAGAGTTAGGTGTGTTCGCTCGGGCGAAGCCGTGGCTCGCGGACCGCTCGGTACGCTCTGCCTCCATCGCGTTGGTGGCCCGGTCCGGCTGGCACTTGCTCGTCCATTCGCTCGTGCCATCTAGCTTCAGCGCCCTTCGTGCTCTGCGTTACGATCTTTCCATGCGGCGTGAGCCACGGGAGTACCTTTATGGTAGCGGTCCAAGACAAATTGCGCTTCAACTTAGAATCGATGCCTCTTAAACTCGAAGCCCAAGCGATTCCGCTTCTTTTTCTGTAAACCACTTATCGGCTTTAATTAACCGAGCGATCGATTTCCCCTCCGTGCCCTCTGCATCGGGGGTACAATCCCAAGGAGCATTAAAAGTTTTTCAGGTAAGCTATTAAGCAAACTTTGTCATAATCGATACTTCTGTTGGCTTGTCACCTGCATCTTCGAGCTTTTTTCACATACTTTCAAAAAATTCATTTACTTACACATATACTTTCAGATTCACTTTCATTTATGTGAAAAGCGCGAAACTCCTGCAAGCTTTGTTTCAAACAAGTTCAATCCAAACTTAAGCTGGCACTTCGGAGATCTGCACTCGCCTAAAATTAACGTGCAGTTGTACAAGGAACGTTACATAGTTAAGAAATTGTTCCTCCTCGGAGTATTTATTATTTAAGTTTTATAATAAAATACATTGTGGGTATTGAGACAGTCGAAGGGTTAATCGATTTATTGCTATAATAACTTAGTCGAAAGAGACAGAGTTTAACAATACCAAAATACACTTTTAATTCCAACACTGCGAATTTGTAAATGATAATAAAAGGGCATTAATGATTCACAGATAGACTAATATTTTAGATGTGGATAGATGTAAATTTTTAATTGTTGTACACCTTGTACACATTCATACTGACACGTACACAGCTTCGGCGTGACACGCGACGGAGCCAGCGGCTCCGATACCTGGAATAACGCGGCGTTAGAGTAGACGCGAGCCTCTTCTCCCTGACGAACCTGGAAACTATCAATAAACAACCATGACTTATCAGTCATCAGAGAGTCATGACTTATATACGCTCGTATAAAAGCATAAAAAAGAAATACTTGAAATAAACATTTTATTTGTTCTTTATAATCAAAATGAAATTTCTAAATAGGATAAGTGTTTTGATTTCATCTGTATTTTTATCATTTTTACCTTTATCGTTATTATTTTTATCTTTTGCAAATCGAGTGCTGCGCCCGATTCACTGCAGCATAGAGACCCTCGGCTGAGCCAGCTTTATATAGGCGCGGCGAATCAAAGATGGCACGGCAGGGACTATTGCGTACATACCTCTCCTAACACATCTCTCACATAGAAATGGGGATTCTCGCGTGCCCCATCATAATGTATATACATTAATTTTAAATAACCAATATATCTTACCATGAACTTTATAGTTATCATACGAGTCGTAAAAACAGCGGTTCTGGTCATACGTCCGGCTTTTGCTTCTATCTATTAAAGACCTTGACCTCCACAGCTAGAAAAAAATGTTTACTTTAATATTTATTATATAGTCGTTTTAATATATGCAAAAATAAATAAATAATAAAATTAATTGATGCGCATAATTGTATATTTATTGTTAAAGAAAATCGGCTAAAACTGTTTCATCTAAAGAGTAAAATAATGAACAAAAGGAACAAATAATTTAAATAATTTTGCGATTTGCTAACTTTTCAACAATGTTACGACTAGTTACTTAAGATAATCTGTGATTATCTGTGGGGATAGGAAAAACCTTGAATTTTCCTGGATTCTTATAGTAAATATTATGTAATTATACATTATTAATACAAAATAATATATTTTTACTTATTAAACTTTGTAATAAATATATTGAGTAAATATGGTTTAAATAAGAATTTTTAATAAAACCAGTTCTATTAGATGAAAAAATTGAGCGAGTTTTTTTAAATTTCTTACCAATAACGCTTGCCAAATACGCTATATTGCAGCGCGCACTATTTCAAAAAAATATTGTATTCGCACAAAACGGTATTTATTAACTATGTTGCATTCTTGTTATTAATTAATAAAGTATTTTTATATACATTCAATCTTGATAAGAATATACCCAACAATCGATAATAATATTTACTATATAATAATAATATACTATATTATACGCGCGTGTGAAACTCCCAAGTTATCGGCAAGGCTTCGCGTCACGGATATAAACAGCTGCAGCTGCTTTATACGTTATCACGGATAATCAGCAATCGAACAGTTTGACGGTTTAAATTAAGTTTGAGTTAATCTAATATGTAAAAACAGCTACATCCATTGTAAAGCGAGGACGGAAGAGAGTAACGACAGGGTTAAATAAATACTCTAGTGCATTTTAATAAAATCGCCACTAGATTTAACAATGTCGTTGTTTACAATAAATCTTAATAACTATCACTACGTCTTCACCTTATATACACTTTCTAAAATTAGATATAAAGTCACGCTTGATTGGATTTAAAATGTCCCGAACAACCAATCGAAGTGCATCCCGGTCTAAGCTCTGCTTACGCACGCAACTTTGGACAGGCACTCGTCCCGGCAATTCACGAACAGCGAGGTACCTTGCGGAATGATGAGCGATTATCGGATCGAGGTGGCTCATTCACTCGAGGGAAAGCTTACGACTAATCAGTTTCTCGACTTGCATCCTGCGTCGATTGCATCCTTCGCACTTGATGACTTATCCCTTCCACTTATGTTATATAAAACTTATTCTATATCAGCCGTCTCTGCGAATTAATTCCTAGAATCTCCCTTTCACTACACTTTTTATCGTCATAATATTATCGTCTAAACTGTCGTATGTAGTGCTCTATTTTCCAGACACAATATTAAACATTAAACTAGATTATATATGATTATGCTGAAGGCAAATAAACTATTAATAGGCAGGTGTCAATCAAAGCGTACATATGTATAGATGGAAAAAGAATCCACAAGGAGAGACAAATTTACTTCTGAAGCAAAAAAAGTCATTGCGGAGCAAATAAAATTGTTATCCGATACCAATATTCTACCCCATTGATGCAACCTCGGATGCAACAGCAATTGCTGAAAATATTGTTTTAAAAATAAAATTCAACAAATGCAAAAAAAAAAGCAAAAAAAGTGTTTATTACGGGTTGAGACTGCATCCACGGATATACCCTCGGATATACCGCGTAATTTGGAGCAGATTGTCCGCGCACTTGCTATTGTTTACGGTGACGGACATTATACATTCAAGCTCACCCGACTAAAGCACCGAAAATTAAAGACATAAAGAAGAATTAAAGGCTGCCTGTAAAGTGTTGTAACTCCGTATGAAAGGGATTTCGTGGAGGGCGAATAAGGCCCGCTGTGCATAATAGAACCATTTGCGATGGGATGAAGCGGGGGGAAGTCGCGGGGGGCGATTTATCATTCGATAAAAGAGCTCGTCAGGGCTTTGCACAGTTGAAGCTCGTAGGGAGCGATGGAAGTTTGCAGGAAGCCTCGGAAAATATCAAATGTTGCCATGGCAATATTTTGGAAATTCATCAAAGGTCTTGTTTATCTATTCAGCAAACATACTTTCACGATTTTTTTAACAAAACATACGATCACCCAATGAAATCCGTGTAAACAATCGACGCGCGCCCTCGCGCGCGCCTCTGTACTCGTTCAAAAGCCGACCAGATACATTGAATCCGTCCGCTCTAAACATTAAACATTTACGGATTGTATAAAGCGCGTTCGCTACTTCTGTAAGTTTGTTTCGGTCAAACATTTACGTTAAGCTGGTATATCCAGCAATGAATGTTGTTAAATAAAATGATACATTTTTCATGTGATTTTCCATTGCGTATATACTTTTGCTTTAATTCTTACATATTTAAAAAAAAATATAATAAATAGTTTAAGACCGGTTGTAACAAACATTCAGTCTATAAAACAATGTTTATGTAGGCTTCAATAATCTTCTTATTATATTTCAATATGTAGACATTGTCCAATCTTATGCGCTTTACGCCTTACAGGTACCATGACGGAGATCTGTCGAAAAAACCTCCGGGAAATGGCTTCGAATTACGTTCTAATTTTCTCTTCAGCTGTCAATCCTCGAGTAAGCAGAGCTTAACGACGATAAGCCATGCTAAAAACCACATAGACGTCGCCCACTCATCGACGCGAGTATCAGAATTAATTGTTATAGCAATAGATGATACATAAATTTTGTCTTATTTAATTTATTAATTTTATGCATGATTAAGCGAAACTTTTTAGACTTAACGATCCTACCAATGAAAAAGTACATATTTTCTCATAATAGAATTATCCATACGATGAAAGAAGTACTGATCCTTGTCCTGATTATGTTGCATTTTCATTTAGATCGACTACATATTTGAAATAAAATACATATCTTCGAAATACAATATTTCCGACGCCAACGCACCGACACCCTCGCGTTCAATACGGACGATCGCTTCCAGGCCGTTCAAATTTTGACGTGCAGTGGAGCGAAGTTGGGCGTGTGAGTTATGTTATATTACACGGGTTCGATGCAATTGAAATATAAACAATATATATATATATACTATACTCTTTGGACCTTTATTAAGATCTTTACAACTTGAACGCCCGACAGAGACTGATTCGTTCCCACGGAGGCACGATTTTCTTATCATCAAAGGTGTCATACTGCTGAAATCCTCGGAGAACAAGCACAGCAAAGATAGAGCGGCCGGAATCGATGCATTCTTAGGACATTCATATAACATTCATATAACGTGCGGCTTGCGGCCCACCTGATGAGCTACAGTATTGGCTCCCATGGAAACGACGTAAATAACCTAGACTGGCCATAGTCTGTACTTGAGAGGAAATCTCGCATAGTTACACCAAAGTTTTCGCCTCGGTTTTCGCACTAGCCTCGCTCACCGCTGAGTCACAGAGTGGTGAAAGATAGAAGCGAAGGACTTGGCCGATAGCTGCACCTGCAGTTGGTAGTCCCATACATCTAGGTAACTCCTCCGGATTAGCCCTCGACCGTCCTCCTTCTTCCGCAGCGTGGAAAAAAAGGGCTGCTACAAGTCGTGGGCGTGGAATACTCCATATTATGTTTTTCTGTCAAAGGATTAGCTTATCTCTCTGCGCTTGAACTCTCACGTTATTAAGCACATGACGTCCATATTCTTACACACGGTGGAAAACAAGCCTGCAGAAAGAAAGCTTACAAGGTCGCTTACGAGCGTACAAATTCAGCAATTCCATACGCTACAAAATCTCTCCAAAAAGTTATCTTCGATAAACTTTAAACGTTCAAAATATTCTAATCGAAGATAGTGTAGCACTATATAGTAATGATTACTTCTACTGAACGTAGTGAATCGAAAACGAAAGAATTGGATTAGATTTATTCCCTAACTTTTTAAGAACCGATTAACGAACTTTTATGAACGCTCTATGTTGTTCTGTGTTAATTGCACATCGGATAACCAGTTCTTAAAAAGTCTTTAAAAATTTGTTAAAAATTTTTTACAAATTTGTACATATATTAAGCGAAGTAATGCATTGATAAAAAATTAATTAAAATTTTATTTGAATATAATTTGATTATATATCTACACATTTCAGAAAGGTAACGCAAAACAAGTCTTTCTGTTTCTCTTTGATTGCTCTCTAGAACAAGGAGATGTGATTCAATTTAACACAGTGGTTGTATCTCGGGCTATATCCTCAGAATGTTACTGGTCCAGTAAAAAATTTAAATCAGAAAAAATAAAATTGAAATTCTAATTTATTTTAATTATTCATGCTTCAATAGTGTAAGTATATATAGTCGTATATATATAATCAAAAGAAATCAATATTGAAGTTTGCCACCGAGTTAATTACTTGAGACAGTTACAGAATTAACTTCAATTAATTGCGCTATGTAATTTAGTTAAAAATCCGCATTGTAATTAATTTTAAGAGCTGGGATATTATTCTGAGCAGAGGTATATATTATAGATTTTTGAAACAATCATTTTTGTTACTTGTCTTTTAAATTCAACATTTTAATTTTTTTTAGAATTTAAAAAGTTACGGTTTAAAGTATAAAAAAAGAATTTTATTAAAAAATGGTAAATTTTAATTTTTTAAGTTCATGGTTATCTGATTCTCAATAAGAGTTTTTAGCTTCTTTGTTAGCATGAAAGCGCTAGTCAGCTATAGGCCGTATATCTATGCCAGGTGAATACGGAGAGTGAAGTAGAACTTCCCATTGAAGTGTTTCCAGCTAGGTTTTCACTGATTTTACAACATGAGGCCGAAGATTGTTGGATAACAAAATCAATTTGTCGTATCTCTGTATAGTAGCCATTTTCAATGGCTTTGCCATTGCGAACGACACTTTGCCATTGCCAGCTCGACACCAGGGAAACTTGTACATTTCGGCATTCAAGTCAAAATGTTTCTCACGCGTTCCTGCACTCTGTATCGCATACTACATTATTTTGTACTTGTAGAAATTATAATAGAAATTTTATTCCCTGCCGACGTTCCGACGGATCTCGAGAAGCTACTTATCTACTACTTATCTATTTATAGATAGGATACTACTTATCAGTTTCATACTCTCATACTCTCTCGCTTCCTAAGAGATTACTTGCCTTTACGCCGACAAAGGACTTTCCCTCCGGGCTCCTACCCGGAAGTATAAGCTCCTAACCGAAAACGCTAAAATGAACGTTATCGCGCCGCAGCTTTCACTCCCCGTGTACGCTGTGTGTGGAACTCGATGAAGAACTAATGTATCCAAGAACTATTGGTTTAATTATTGCAACTTTACTTTCTTTCAGTCCCGCTGAGGTCAATTCGCACTTTTTCCAAAAAAAGCTTAGAAATAAAAATCTTAATTTTAAGTAGCGAAATAATTAAATTGCAATTAAATTTTTATATTTTTAAATTCTTAAAGGAAAAAAAAATTACTAAAAGATTACAATGACTTTTCAGAAAAAAAATTAAATATAAATTGACTTAAATTTGAAATCATAATTATAAGATTAAATTACGTTGCATCATAATATTCTAATGGATAATTAAAAGGGCATCTGAATTGCTTTTAGTAACAGTTCGTGTACCGGATCAGTTTACAATTTTCCTGGTAATATAACAAAATTTAACTTCATTTCATCAAGCTATTGAATAAATATCGAAAATTGTATAATGGCAATAGCGTGTATCGTCGCTAAAATTCAGGAACATGTATTGGCCGATTCGTGTATTGCGCATTAGCCTGTATTTTATACAGGCTAATATCTGTTCATTTTGATTTTTAAAACATTAATGAAAATTAATTTCAAATATATATCTTAAGAAAAATTCAAAATGTCTTAAAATCATATTTACAAGTTGAAGATTCACACGTGAAATGTACGTTGAAGCAAGGACTTTTTATACGTACACTTGCACACTATGAACATGGGCAAGTAAAATGGAACTAAGTGACGTCGCGAATAACGGCTTCGTGACTCGGCTATTTTTTAAAAGTAGCTTCGCGCCAAGAGAGGCATTGCAAAAACATTGCAATTTAGTTTATCGTTAGACCCCAACAGCGCAGTTTATATACTTATTAACAAAGTCATTAATCTCCTCCCGTGAAATGGGCTACTTTTGCCTCGCGCACATGCTTTAAGGAGATAGATTGGGCTAAGCGGACTCGCGACCCCATAGTTACCTGCGGGTGTTGTTGGGAGCGCAGGCGCACCGACGTCGACTCCTCCGACGGCTCCAACGGGACGTTGCGCTTACGGAGAGCAGAGGCACATGGGGCGCCACCACCAGGTTTGCCCCACGGCCAGTAATTAGCCAGCATCCGCCTTAGCTGCGAAACATACAAAAGAAATGGGGTTCAGTGGGCCGCTTAACTTGCGGAATGCTTTTCAGGGAGGAACCTGCGTGAGCGCATATTTCATTAGTTTATTTCGCATTATATATACATATAATACAGATCGCCACGCAGAGAATATAAATGAAGGGGTATCGCGTGCTAGTATATATGTTAATCTCTGCCGCGTAGCCTGAATTAATGCTGCGTTGCAAACTCGTTCCTACATTCCAATAAATATTATAACTATGGATATCCAAAAAAATTGAAATAAATAGAAAATGGCCGTATAATCCTGATAGAAAATTAAGAGGTCATCATGAATAAACATTCTTTCTAAAGTACTTATAATTCGACAAAATAGTTATTTATATGTGGTACTTACGGCTTTAGCTTCTTATAAGCAATAACTCATTTCAATAGTTAGAGCTTCCATGTATATTTAATAATTTTTATAAAAGTTCATATTTTAATAAAAGTATTTTAAATTTTAATTTATTAAGCTCATTTAAAGGGATTCAAATGGATTTTGAACTCCTACTTCTAATGAAATACAGCATTTATAATTATAAAGGCAAGAAAATATATAAATGTTACAATTTTATTATTATGCTAATTATCTTGAACATCATTTAATTTTCTACCGAAATTAGATTGACTGAAATGTGACATTATGAAGTTATTCATATGAAATATTAGAATTTCTAGGATCCATTCGATGCCCCAATCTGTTATAACCTATTTGAACAGTAATTACCAATAGAAATTCGGCTCGGGTTCGGCCCAACTTTGTAAGCGTGTATTGGAAGGTACCAAACAAACCCACTCAACACAAAATTAATAAACTAAAGTGTTTTGGGAAAGCAGTTAAGCAGTTTGTTTTAGTAACCTGCGCCTACAGTTTTGCGAAGGCTGGCCGGCCCATAATATAGAGCGTATAGTATTTTTTGAGCATGCGCGGCGTGCACGACAACTTGTCCACGAGTTTCTCATTAGAGTAACGATCGGTACCGGGAGCCTTTAATGAAAAATTAAACAAAGAGCCTTAAAGCGGCGTTGAAACGAGCGCGTTTGGAACTTTTCACTGAATATCGCGCTGCCATCCTCCAGAGTGAGCTAAAGTAAAACCGCGATGCGCCAAGCCCCGTGTAAACGGGTACTTGCCGCCTACGCACACTGCTCGCCCCATACCGCGACGGACCTTCGGAAACAGCGAGGCGCACCGAATTCCCCAGGAGCGCCGACCGGTAACGAGCGCCATTACGCATGCGGCTACGGCCAAAGGGGCTGATACCACCGGGCGGATCGAGATTTCTGCGAGGCGTTTACCTGGCTTTGCTCGCGCTGCTTCTCGCGCAGGGCCTCCTCCTTGCGCGCGCGCCACAGCTCGGTGCCCTCGCGCACCAAGCGGCGCTCCTCGTCCCTCCGCGCGGCCTCCACCGCACCCGGGCTGTAAGTCGTCCTGCCTCGCTCCTCCATATTCGGCGACCTAGGCAAGAGTGCACGTCAGGAGTGTTGCGTGCACAGGGGGCTCGAGCCCTCGCTCGCTTCCCCGATCAAGTGCTTCCGCGCGTCGCCCTTTGAGTAGGAAGAGCACCCGGTTCCCGTTCGACGGAATCCGCTCCCCATGCATATCTTCTTTGTAATCATATTTACCTCTGGCAAATATATTTCTTTGTCAGGGAATCGAAAGAGTCTTTCCAAATTCTCCCTTTTCCCTTTTTCCCAAAAGAGAAAAGACCTGGCTTTTAAGTCGTTTTCCATTTCAGACGGAAATAGAAAGTACATGAAATTTCTCATTCCAGTTGTGAAAACATTTTATCGTTTCCTCTTATACGCGTTTAAACGTCTACCGTGATTTAAGCAAACTAGAAAGGACACCACGGAGTCGCATATCACACAAATCTTCGTTATTGCTCATTATTTTGATAATCCTTCATATTATTGTAATGTTCGCACAGTAGATGACTCAAAATAAATGTAAATCTCGTCAAACAAAAATAATAACAAAGATTTATTATTTACTATACAGCGAAACCAATTAAATATTCTGCAAGTTTTTTTCGAATTTTCATGACCCATGTGATGTTATGATATTCGTAGTTTGTGCGTGATTAAGGATAATATGTATTAACTGTTAGAAGTAGTTTTTTGTGACTATATGAGTTGAATTCTCGGCAATATTTTACAAAAACGGCATATCAAGCATAGAGAATATTGCTTTTTTCAAAATCAATCATACATATTTATAACTAATAGTGAATTTTATAAATATTTCAATGTCGTCAAGTCAGGATATTTACGCAATAAAAGGAGGAAATAAGCTAGAAATAGAAGGTAAAAGAAATCAAGAACACGCAAAGTAAATGAAACCTTTTAAAATCAATAATACATAACAAGTAATAAAAATGTATAACTGACAAAATGGTTTTCAATCTTTGTGTAAATGAGAATTCTACAAATAAATAATATTTATGGCATAATAATATATAACATTAAAAAATAAAAAAATTACTGTATTCAATGTACATTTTATATTTTCTAATTTTACAAATTTAAGTGACTATACTATTACACTACTTATTACTTTAATATTTGTATAATCGTAATTTATCTAACAAATTTGAAAAAATTTAAAACAATTTAAATATAAAATACTATATACTGAGTATAAATTATAGACCTGGAAAGCAACTATATACTTTGAAAAAGAAATGGGAAATTAAAAATCATGCACATATAAGAGCCTCTGTCTTCTTATTACAATGTTTAACTTATTCGAAATGTGGCGATTCACTCTGAAGAAAAAGCTTGAGATAGTATCACTTTGTAGAAAGTCTTTAAAACTAGCAAGCTAGCACGCAACGGGTCAAAGAGACAAGAATCGGAAAGCAGTAGAATTGAAAGGAAACAGTTTGAAAATATCGATTGCTAGTGCTTATACACATGATTACCGGCCTGCCTATGGTAATAATCCCTATCCAGCTATGCAGCTTGACATTGCGGAAAGGAGTGCCGTGGGCGATCGGTGCCCGATACGAGTCGGTGATAATGGCGTAAAATCAGTGCGTAATTTTCTCATGCAAATTGAAGATCGAGCGTCGGTATATACCTGAGAGAGGGCGGCGGCTGCAAGGGGGAAAATTAAAGCCCGGCGAACTGAGCGCCGGCGGATGAGATCGGCTCGGGAGCTTGGCTCTCGCGACTCCGGCCGCGGCTTCGACAGTGGGCTTATGACCCGCGACGAGCGTCACCCACCCCGATTTCTATCTCCGCCCTGTTTATCCGTGTCTCGCGAGCCTCCTGGCGGGGGGCGGAAACGGAGGATTGGCCCAGAACACGAGGCAGCCGCGACCTCGCGACCTTCGCCACCGCCCCGTCTCCCTTTCATGTACTGTGCTCCGTCGACTCATTCCGGAGCCCATCGGTGCGCTTGCTCGATAAGCGATGCCGCGGCGAGCCATCGGCGCAGTTTACGTCTGTACTTTCTGCGCCCCTGCCTGCATTACCGTGTAAGCGATTGTCCTCGTAATTGGAATACGATTGTGCTACAGTGCACTGCACGTGCGCGTGCCATAATTGATATTCGTGATCATGTTCCCATCTCCATGTATGCGGGCTAATGGAACAAAGCATTTCATGCTAAGAAGGACGAAATCTGTTTATGCTAGAGCTAGCCTTAAACCTTGTGATAGATGTATCAACCAAATCATTAATATACGTAATGTACGCTTAAATGAGCTGAGCATGAAAGGAAAACATTTCGATGGATTATCCGAAATGCGCATGAAAGATTACACATAACGGCTACAGTTGTTGACTTATCGCTTTGATAAAAATGGTCTTCTGCAGAGATAGTAATCCAGTTATAATAAGCTTCTACATGCGTTTTATTAAGATTATTATCTAAATTTAACCTATTAAACTAAATAGTATGAAACATATTCGTCACCAAGAAATGAACTTGACTTTTTCTATTTTCCAAACTCTATAGACTGAAATTAAATCTATTTGTCATGATATCCTGTATTTTATTGATTTAATAACGAACACATACACAATAACTTTCTACTAAAACTTTGTCAGCTCAATCAATCTAATAACTGAACAAAAATAGATGTTGGAATAAAGCGTTCATGAACAAACATATATAGTAACACTAATGTTTCGATTTTGTCTCGCGTAATATCAAGGAAATATGAATAAATATATTTTTAGTAACCTCAGAAATATGGGACACATTTTTTGATAAGTAAAAATGGATACTGGTTTGCAGTAGAACTGACGAAGGTAGCGAATTTTGCAACGTTCGTATACAACTTAGTACGTCTGTTACAAACTAAACATACATATTTTATACAAATTTGCATCAACCACAATTGTCGTGAAATAATTTAGTCTTCATTGCGAATTAATGCTATGATGGCATTTTCAGTTTTTTCATTATATACTACAATGATAGCATACAGTATGATTTAATCCTGTATATGTAGCATTGTTTATTTTGATTATAGTATATTACTATAATTGTGTATTTCGATTTAAATATTATAAATTAAATTTTTTTTTCTTCGAGCACTTCGCCGTCTAATATTAAATTTACAAATTTTTCATTAGATTATAAAAATGTTCTACTGAATCAAATAGAATAATAATTTTGATTTTATTTTCCAATCTATACAAACCGAGTTGCAAGGCCATCAATTTGCAAATAATTTATCTAAGTTGCATTGCTGGGCAATGGGTTGTTCGAAATTTGCTATCAATCCACGAGTAAAAGTGTGTAGCAATCGTCTAGCGAGATTAATCAACACACACTACTATCGACAATACACGATGAATCGGAAAGAAATCATTGAAAAAATGTCGGTCGCGAAGTATAAAATATCAACAAATGTAGAATGGTTATTACATTAAATCGTAATCCAAAAAATCATGTGATCGTAATGATGTATCTGACTTCAATAACGCCCTAATTCGAACGTCTCTCTTTCAAACATACATGAAATACTGCGTTCAGCAAACAATTAAATATTATTGTAAAATTAAGTTTAATAAAAATACAAATATTAATAGCTATACTTTTTTTATTTAAATTGTTTTAATATTAATTTGTGATTTTAAATTTCAGCATTACATTTTATATCGACGTTTCTAAATTATTTTATTTTTAACACTCATATTCATAGTATTCAATAATATTAATATTTCTATAATTACCGTAAATGAGTAATTATTTTTTTAAAATATAAAAGAAGATTTCACTTTTACTTATTTGACTTATTTAATAAGTAATGTTTTATTTTACCATTTTTTACTACCTCTCTTATTTTATTTTTTTCATGAGAACTCTTGCTCATCTTTTAAAGCTTAACAACAGTGGTCGCGCCAATCGCACCAACTATACTCCCCTTTTTCAAAAATATTAATATTACAAATAAAAATACGTTTCTATATTCAATAAGTAAATATTGCTTGGTACGATATTGTAAATAATCAATTAATATTTTAATTTTTATTAAGTACAGATGTTTTTATCAGTTAAAAAAAATTTAGAATATAAATTTGAAGTAAACAGTATTTTTTGGTAATTTCGGTATTTCAGTGACATATCAAAATTATTAACTTATAATATAGGAAGATTGGAAATCAGTCCAATAAAAATCGAATATTTTGATATTGTAGTGTATTACTTGGTACCACTGGATAATTATTGGTAATAATTCAATGCAGACATGCGATATGTTACATATTAGGATGCAGATGTAATAATGAAATTTGGATTGTATTGCTAAAAGTTACTATAAACGTAGCTGAAACGTCAATAGCAGCTCATCGTCATTCATTGGCTCCGCGGTTTGAGACAATTGTGACGTGTCATATGGTGACGGTTGTGCGTTGCCAGCTTGGCCAGCTGTTGCCAAAATCAGAATACCTTTTCGCCGGTAAAAATAAAGTTTATTTGATATCTTATTTCTAAATTTCTGAAAGCAAAAAGTTAATAACCCAAAAAAATGTATCAAATTGCTATTTTTGCAATACTTTGTCTTTTCACTACCGGTTCAGCTGCATCTCTAGAAACTGTTACTGATGATGATCTTTTAACTCTCATCAAAACGGAAAAATATGTCATTACACTATTCAGTAAGTTTACCATTTATAATTTATTATTTTTCATTGAAATTTTTAGTAACCAACATTTAGTTATTCATTTTTTTAATGTCTCAAAAGTACTATATGCTTTACTATAATTAATACTTAATTAGGTAATTTTATTATGTTTTTATACAGCTAAAAAAGATTGCGAAGTATGTGATGATGCAGAAAATCAATTATTGCACGTAAGAGAAGATTTAGTTGATTCTTTATCAGCATGGGTTGTACGAGTTATAGACAGTCAAATGCTCAGGCTATATAGCCCAAATAAAGAACCTGCAATAGTCTATTTCAGACAAGGAATACCTTTATTGTATGATGGTAAATTATTGTAATATATACTATAAAAAATTGTAGTACAAATTCATTGCTTATTATTTAATTTATATTTAAGGTCAAATAGCGGATGAAGAGATGTTAATGACTTTTGTAGAAAATAAAGAACCAATTGTTAAGGAACTTACAGATGATACGTTTGAACATTTAACTCAAGCAAGTAGTGGTGCCACAACTGGAGATTGGTTTGTTATGTTGTAAGTATTGTGAAATAAATACATTAGACATTAATGAACTCTATGTATCTGCCAATTAACAATTTAAGTTAGAATATGAAAGTATGCTTTTTTATGTTAAAAAATTCTAATTTTATTACTTGAAAATAGTTATAGTACAGATTGTGTCGACTGTCAAAGACTTGGGGCTCGCTGGGAGAGTGTAGGTGCTAAATTAAAACAAAGAATAAATGTTGCACGAATTAATAAATATTCCACTGGGGCTTCAACTGCTCGACGATTTGGTATCTTCGAAGTTCCTCAATTCGTGTTGTAAGAACTGTCAATATTTGCTGAGGTATTATGAAAACTCAATATTGAACACTATATTATTTATTCCAGATTTAGACATGGGAAAATGTATCGCTACTTAATTCCTAAATATGATACAAAATCTCTTGTTTCATTTGCCAAAGATTGGTACAAAAATGCTCATGGAGAAAAAGTACCTGTACCACAAAGTCCATTGTAAGTATTTTCATTACTAAAAATGGCATATAAGTACAAAAATAAGAATACAATTGATATTTAGAAAACATTTATTATTGCAAATTACTGATATTTTACAAATAATTGATATTCTAATTTCAGTGATGATTTCACTCAGATGATAGCTAATGCTTTAAGAGAAAATCCCTGGATTATGAAACTTGGTAGCATCACTGTAGGTGTTCTGGTTATTGTGACAGTCGCTAGTAAACTCAGGAGAAAAGCTGAAGTACCACAGAAAAAAAATAAATAATTTGTTTCATACTTTCAAAAGTATAATGTATATACGTGTAAACAATTGTGATGTAACATTTACAAATATTTTTTAGAACTACTTCGATTTTATATTTGATACAATAAATTAAATTTATAAGAAAGTTATAACTATTCTACGCTAATAACAGATGTGATTTTTCTATGTCTTTTGCAATAAATTGAATATATGCTATATTCTCGCTGTATCTACATTTGAAATTATTAAATGATTCTTATAAAATTAAATTGTGATTTTTACAGTCACAATAATAAAAAATTATTCTACATGATACTATATTTTCCTAAATTTTAAAAAATAAAGGAATGCTATCAGAGGTATTTATGAAATCTTTGAGCATTTAATTAATTCTTAGAATTCATAGCAATGGCAAAATGATATCACAAGTGGCACTACATAACATGTATAATAAGCACCATGCACAACTAATATCTCACCTACTATATCCTTACATACTCAATATGTACAAATTTAAAACATATACCACTATTATAAAATAAGAATTTTGTCTTGCTCTTTCACTATTAAAATTTCTTGCTAATGTTTTAATAAGATGAAATTATTTAAATCTAATCAGTTTTTAAAATATATAAAATGTATGTTGGAATATTGCAGATTTGCACCGCATTTAATTGAAAATACAATATTTTTATGATATCGTATTAATAAACTTATATTGCATAGGAAACTCTAAACTATGCAATGGAAAGATTTTGCAAATTAAAAATGTAATGCTTTTGAATGAACTCATGATAAGTTAAGAAGCAAGTTATAATGTAAGCCAATTTATGATAATCTAACAAAACTATTTTGTAATCACCTTAAACACAATCCTTACACTTATGCTAAATATTATCTACTGTTAAATTTATCCTAAAAACAGTTGAAGGATTTGAAAGAGCCATTCTAATATTATTTTCAAATTTCTCTTGAATAGAAGAGAATTCCATGATATTATTAGGTTTAGATTCTATCCAAAATCGATCAAATTCATAAAACAAATAACAGTAAACTTGATGAAAGGCACGAATTGATGGTAAAGTTTTTGATGAATTATAAATATGTGTTTTAACTGATCCATCCTTTAACAATCTTAATGCCATACTTGTCAAATTTATTCCAACAATAGCAAAAGCATATCCATATCTTGGATGCATTGAGTGTGTCAAAACATGTGTTGCAGCACTAGGATACTCTTGAGCAAAGTAAACTAGATTTTCTAACCCCAATATACCCATTCCTCTGAAATCAGTCTTGGGATCATCTCCTTGAAAGCCAATATCTTGCCATTGTTTTGTAATTCTTGCCTCAAGGGGATCATAAGGCATAAGTAGGCCCCATAATCTTAAAAGTAAAGCCTCATGAAGAGGATTTTCTGAATTGTAAGCAGTTTGTCTTAATTCCTCACATTCTATGCAAAGTTGTCTGTAGCCCCAAATTAATTCCACACATTTGCCAAATGCTGTAGCAAAATCTGGATGTGCAGTAGGATTAATTTTTTTGGTTATCAAAACTGTTCTTATCGCTTCTTCTAAAATTTTTCTTTCAGTTCTTATAACTATTCCTTGATGATTTGTAATTTCATCCAAGCAAGATAATAAAGATTTAATATCTGGATTTTTAGAGAGTCTGAGAGAACATTCAACTTCATATGTTCTGCGAGCACCAGCAGGTTCACCATAACATATTCTTTGTAGTTCACACATATTGGTAACATGTCTATATACCCATTTAATAAATGGGCGAAAATACCAATTAATCAAAGACCAAATGTATTGAAACATTTTGTTTCAATTAGGCATTATTTATTACCAAAATTCTTAATAATAGGTCTCAAATAAAATTTTATATACAAAATTATGTATAATTATCACAATTGTGTTTGATAAATTGTAAAATAGCTTTAATGAAGTATTAACTATATTATCTATTATATACACTAATTAGTAAGAAAAGAATATTCTTTCCTCAGAAAGTTGAAGATAAAAATATTAATTTCATATATATCTATGTGCCTAACTTGTGCTTTATTACAAAAGGCTCTATTTTTATGCAGTACACCCTCTGTATCACAGAATACATTCGTTTTATGCAATTGATCTATTCTAATATCTTCGATACTGAATCAAATTTTAGCAGGTGCAACAAATTATTATTTAACATAGCATATTGTTCAGCAAGCTCATGCACATACAAATAATCTGTAACAGAAAACATAGAAGAAAATTTAATAAATGAAAAATTCTTATTATCCAACCTATGAAATAATGGCATAAACTTTCCTAAAAATAGTTTTGAGGGATACATATAATTAATAAAACAAGATTTTAGACTGGCCTTTCTTTACATATTACGTAATTATTATTATGTTTATTGATTTCCTGGTAAACTAATTCAAAATTATACATTGCTATAGATCAACTTAAAGCAAAGATGCTATTGAACATAATTAAATATTTAAATAAATTAAAAAAATTTAGCTTTAATAATAAAAATATACCTGTAACAATTCAATTTATCTCCTCTTGATAATCTCGACATTCTACTTAACATCTTAAAATTGTTTGTTTGATAAATTTTGTACTTGTGCCTACCTATCAAGCGCGTTACAGGTGGTAAAGTCAATCCAGTTCATTCAAGTATTTCTCCAATTTAATAACTCCTTAGTAATATTCATCAATAGAGAATCTCGGACGACGAGTTAATAAATTTATAATCTAAGTATTGATTAAAAAGTCGTACTGTACAAAATGCAAGTATACTTATTAAGTAATCACGAACAATCACCCTAATGCCATTTTGAAGTTCGACCCGCACGCTTCGTTACGTTACTCACCTACACATTTGGCTGACCTGACTACATTAACCTATACTGTATACTATGAACTGTTATACACTGCGAATGACTGCAAAGCAAAGAAACCAAGCAACCTAGTCAACCTATAGGGTAACACAGGGCAACGCTGGGGCAACGCAACCACATTGAGTGCCGTCTGTAAAGCTGGATGAAGTAAGTCACTTATCGAAAAAGATTGCCTATAGCTCGATGCAGATGCGACACTACAGGCCACTTTGCAGCTGCAGCGTATTGCGATCCTAATATATGACTATACCCTAAATTTCTTCGTGCACGGTAATTAGTATAGCGCGCTTTTAGAAATTTTTAAGATTTCGAGGAAGATTGAGTTTTCATTTTTCATTGGTATTACAATTCTTTACAGCCTACTTTATTGAACAGATCGAAAAATCTTCTATGCTGATAATTATTTTTAAAGGATTGACGCACACTTATTTTAATGACAGAAATAAATAATGTGCTAAAAAGAATTGTATCAATTCGGAAAATCACTTACTGAAATCTAGCAATAAATAATAAATAATATGATTCCAGATTATTAACAATTAAAAATAAAATTATTTTATAACCAAGATATAAAGGGTTGAGGATTGGAGGCGTTATATTATTTACGATACTTATTTTATCAGTTGAAAAACTAGTTTTAAATTTAGAACTTCTATTGTGCATTTGTGAAATCGATTGTGAATAACAATACAATAAATAACATGTGTTACGAATTTCAAAATTATTTCGAATACTAGTTTAGAAAACAATTATATATCTTGAAATTTGTTATGTTAAACATAATTGAATACAAGTAAGAATTTGAAACTGGAATAAATTAAATCAAAACAGTTAAATTTAACGGTATTATACTTATACATATAGATATACATTTTAGTTATAACTGAAACGGTTCTATTTTACAACGATTATAATTAATTTTAAAGAAATTTTATACATAGATACATTCAGTAGCCAGTAGAATAAAAGAATATGGGCTGTATTTCACTTTTAATAGGTCATTCAAATTTTTTGCTTCGTGACTTTATCTTACGTTGATCTCTATGAGAAAATCTTCACATCGCATCATATTATGATATATTTACATTTTATGCGTCATTTTTAAATTTTTATTAATTTAAATAATTTGAATTTCTATGATTGTTATACAGCTAAAATTATTGTTTTATAAATTTTGCTTGTAAAAATAACATTGTAAAAAGTATACGATATGTTTAAATAAGAAAGGAAAAATATTTTAAAACAAATTGTAAGAGAGAAACATGGTACAATGAAAGAAAAATATTTAATTCTGCGGATGCATTGATTGTGCAAAGGGTTAAATACAACCGCACGCACTGGTCTTCAATCGTTTTTTTGGAAGAGAAAGTACTGTGACGTGAAAGTGTTCGATTTCAATCAGTTTGAAGACTGTTCAATTTTAATTTATTATGCATGTATCCGAATACCATCAACCTCTTCATGATTACCACTATCCTACACTAATCTAAGTAAAAATATTTATATGGAAATAAAAGTTTATTAGTCATATATACACATGTATGTATACATATCTACATGCGGTTTGAACATCGTTTCAGCTTTTTCATCGAAATACTAATCACAGTGAAGTTGCAATAGTATCGCAAAAATTATATAGTTAAACAGACGCAACGGGTCGATTATTATAGGTTGTGTGTTGTAAAGGAAATTGAATATTATTAAGATATAATTAAGAGGATAATATACTATTAAAACTAAGTAAAAAAGATCAAGTATTTCAGCAAAGAAAATCAATTAGTAGAAAAAGTGAAAAATATGTTAGTTCGGTGGAATACCGCCATTTGCTCACGCGCATTTCGGCAGCTCACATACCGATTTACTCAGCCACGGGTCAATGTCTCCTACGACACGACCACTGTAAGAAATGAAGAAAATCCGTTTCGCGATATAATTGGCGATCGGGAAATTGTCGGTTTCACTGCAGGACGTCCATCGTACTTTGACGCACATTGTCACCCTTTTCCATCAATTCGCTATCGCGAATGTAGTCCAGAAATCATGGTACTTGTTATTAATGTATTTTTAGTTTGATAATAAGACAAGTTTATAGAAACCACTAAAACTGAAATCATTCAGTAGTGATAATAAGATTTTTAACAGAATTTGTTTAATTCGTTGACGTTAAGAATGTATACGGAACTAATTTCAATTTCAAAATTCAAGCAAGTATGTAAATTTTCAGGAGAATCTATTCAACCGCTATAAAATTCAAAATTTTATTTTCTTAACGGTAATCATGTCCTCGACATTTGAATAGTTCAATTAATAATTTATTAAAGCAAATGTTTATTTGAAATTTCCTCTTTGCAATTTTTAATAATATGAGATAATTCTTTTATCGTATCTTCTATAGAGTAAGCATAGAAGTATAGTTTAAGTTTATTTTGAAAAATGAGAAAAGTGTGAATCTTCACTAGTCGCTGCGTATAAGAATAATTGGAAAATGCAAACGATTCTTACCCATTTAAATGTACAAACAGGCTTTGAGAGAAAAAGAACGAGGTGACTGGAGAAAACTCAACATAGATGAGAAAAAGTGTTTGTACAGAGCGAGCTTTCGACAAACGTTCGCGGAATTTGATTTTCCATTGTATCGTTGGAGACTCATTTTTGGAATCCTCTTCATGCTTATTGGGTTGGCGCTATCTTTCCATTGCTTGATACGTTATATTGGTGAGGACTCAAGAAAATAATTGATCTAGAAAAGTCATTTAAAAAATAATCGAGTCTTAAATTGAATAATATTGTCTCTTTGTTTTCAGCTTACTTTCCTGAAGAATTACCTGCTACGCTCACTCCAGAGGGAAGAATTGCAAATTACGAACGCTTAGTCGGAATCAATAATAATCCTATTACCGGTAATTATCGACCGCCTGGGGCCAAAAGAAAGTACTTTGCGAAAAATGAGGAGCAATTGAAAAAACTGTCCAAAATACAGGCTATGGAAGAGGATTAATCTTTACACGCGAAGAAGTTTTGAATAGCTAAGCTGACAATGCTGTACCAATAGAATATAGATTAATAGAAATAAAAGGCTGCAGTGTTATCAAAAATCATAATTGTTGGAATTATTAAAAGCACGTGCTCGGAGATTCGATAAAAGAACGATTATGTACACATATATAGTGAGGCTGGTGTTAGTTTGTTTGATTGTAGTCAGCAATAGTTATCGCGTTAAACGGTTTTTTTATTCGACGAGCAGGAAAATACGTTATAAGATGTTATTGGTTTGTAATTGTATTGAAAGTCGATCCACTTTAAAGATTGGTTTAATCTAGATTAAGTTGAGTGTGTAATAAACAATTGGTCGAGGAAGAAAATGGTGTAACGTCCAAATAAATAAAAAGGAAAGCACAAATGGGTATTCGAGCGGAGCGTAGAAGAGCCGAGCGGGTCAATGCCAGTCGAAGCTGGAGGAATTTGAGAAAGGCGTGAGTCGGTTTGGAGCCCGTGCAGCGAGGAGCGAGGAGGGGGCTCCCCCCCGTGCCCGCAGGAAGCCACGAAGAAGCGACACGCGGCAGGTGCGCCGGGCGCTTTCCGCGGGCGCGTAAAAAACGCGGGGCATCCGATGAGTGCGCACCGAGGCGCGGCCGCCCGAAACCGAGAGGGAGAAAAACGAGAGTCGGGAAAAGGGGCCCCGAAAGCGGGAAAGCCTCGGGGGCCGCCGGGAGCCAAGGGCCGCGGCATCTCCCGCGGTCGTATGAAAAAAAAAAAAAGTGTCCCGGGCCCCCGGATGAATAATGAGCGGTGGCGAAGAATGCGCGGGGAGGTCGCACATCCTGATTACTAATTCCCCGGGGGGCCCGAGCGGCCGCTCGCCGCGCCGGCGGACTACTTCTGCCGGCTGACACCAAATCCCATATTCCGCGGGCCGGCGGCCGGGCTTCACTTTCAGGCGCGCAGCCTCCCGGCCCCGCCCCCGCCGCCGCCGAGGGGAAACCAGTCCGCCCGAGAGATCGCCGGCCGCGCGCTCGTTTTCCTTTTCTCTTCGCGCGCGCACCCGGAGAAACCGAGGCGCCGGCCGGCCCGCGCCAATTATGCTAATCCCGGCTAACGGTAGAGGCCGCGCGGTCTCGAACCCTCGCCGGGGGGTTGGGCGCCGGCCCTCGCCCCCGCGAGGCCCGGCTCTCCCCCCCCCCCCTCCGGGCGCCTGCCCTCTGCTGACATGATTTTGTTTACGCGGGCGAGGGCCTCGGGTTGGCTGGCTCGGGGCCAGCCGTGGAAAGCCCCGCGGCCAATGAGCGGTGCCGGCGCGTAGACCGAGGCGCGATCCCGCGAGCGCGGCGGCCGGGCCCCGGCACCTGCGGCGCCTCGCCCGCGAACCGAGGAGAGCGGAAGAGAAGGTGGCCCGAGCGAGCGGGGGGGGAGGAGGAGCCGGCCGCCGGTATAAAAGACTCCTCGGCGGGCGCTTCCTCTTCGTTTCACGCTGTCACCTCGCCGCAGGAAGGTGTCCGCGACTCGGCCACCCGAACGCCTGCCCCAGGACCAAGGATCGCCCCCCAAGCCCTTCCCAACCAAGGGTGAGTGCGCTGAGCCCCCAGTGTGTGCCCCGCCACGTGGTGATAGCGAGCCCCCCGAGTGCCGGCGCCAGTACAGTTACGGGGGAGGCTAACCGACCCGCTTGCCCCTTCCCTTTCCAGAGCCATGAAGCTGGTGCTGCTGCTGGCTCTCGCGAGCTGCCTGGCGCTCGGCGCCCTGGCCACGCCCCTGCCGCAGGCCCAGCCCCAGACGGTCGAGGTCCACCAGGAGTCGCGGCAGGCGCCCGCCGCCGCCCCGGCGCCCGCCGCGCCCGCCGACGAGGACGACGACGACGACGATGACGACGACGACGACGTCGACCTCGACATCACCGGCGAGGACGACGACGACGACGACGACGAGGACGACGACGACGACGACGACGACGACGACGACTACCTCGAGAGGTTCATCGACGAGGTCCTCGGAGGTAAGCCGCCACGCAGCCATTCTACCGGTCGCCGGGACCGACTTCCCGACTCCCGTCTCTCACGGCGCGAGCCTGCGAGCCTCGCCGACTCTTTTCTTCGCGTCAATTTCTTTGGAGCGACTTTTCGACCAATGACATTCAAGTGATCCAAACGAATGTACGATAACAACAATTGACTCGAGGTTTTAATGCGCTCGACAAGGTCGGAATGTCGAACGATAAAAAATAAGGGTAATGGCTCAATGACTGATTGGTCGCTTTTCAAACAGTACGAGTTATGCAGAAGGATCGTTATTAAAACGTGTCTACGCACTCGTATCGACACAGTCGAATCAAATGAGCGTTATACATCAATCGTGATTTATGTCACATTAATTTGACGTTGCTGTAGCCGTTCAAACCATTGTAACTATGATTCAGCCGACTGACGGCTTGACCTCGGCCGCGAATGGCCAACGCGACCGTCGGCCGTTTCCGTCAACACGGCTCGGTAGGCCGGAATCGGCGGGCTCAGCTTCCGACCCGCCGCGACGAGCCGGCGCGCCGAGAGAAAGATCGCGGGCTAACTGTGAACGCGGGCCTCGCGTGCGCGCATCCGGGGAATAATAACACGGCCGGGAGGCGTAACGGCTCTCTCGCGAGCGCGGCGCGTCTACACCGCCGCCCGGCGTTTGGACTCGCGCGGCGACATCGCGCGCGAATTCCGTTACGGCCCCGCCGACGGACACGACTCCGTAACGGGACCCGAAGTTTCGAGCGGCCCCCAGCGCCGCGCGCTCTTTAACCGCCGAATTAACATAATCCCGCGCGTTGGAATGTTACCCCGAGGGCCGGCTCCTCCCGATTGACACACATTCCCCCCCGGTTTCACGAGGCTCGAGCCCAGGCTCCCGGCCTTTTCGCCGGCTCCTTTCATCTTTTACGAGTGTGCCCGCGCGCCCGACTCCGGCCGCCTCCGTTATTTCCGCGTACACACGCGCCCGGAGACGCGGGGACAAGTCGCGCCGCGTCCGATTTAAACGGCGCTTTTCTACTTGCCAGGGCCCTCCCTCTGCCCGCGCACCTTCCCTCTCTTTCTAGCTCCTTCTCCCCTCTCGAGGGAATAATTGGGCTGATTTTCGAGGCCTACCCTAATCATCCGATGTTATCATAATCTGCTTCGTGGCTTGTATAAACTTGTCCAACAATTGTTCCTCGGCTTATACTTCGTTCGCCGCGCTAACTAGCTCCTTCCATGCATAAGTATTTGAAATGTCTCAAGCTTTGAGCTTACAGTTACATCTATAGGATCTACATCGTTAAAATTTCATTGAAAGTTCGAAATGGAGAAGAGCGAAAGCGGCAAACTAGCAGCTTTACAACTAGAAATCCTGAGCTCGAAAATTTTAAAAGTAAACGTCGAAATTAATTTTAGGTCCAAAAGTTTCGGATAGAGATGTAGGTTACTAGATAAGCTATACATATATTACCCATGAATAAATAGCTGTTTGTACAGCTATAAGTTGAATTTGAAGGTTTTGAATTCTAATTGATTAAAGTTAATGAGCTCGGGATCGACGGTTTACAGTTCGTCGATTGAAAATAGCTAACGGACTGTAACTCGGTTGAGGGCTGCAAGTTTGTTCGAGGAAAGTCGTTATCGCCGAGCGGTCGCTGTCTCGTAGAGTTTTATCGCAAGTGAGTTAGGGCTTCGAGCGAGCCAGGCTCCTGAGAAGGCGAAACTGACGACAAGGGGCTAGAGTGGAACCATTTCGTTCACTTGCAGGTGATGACGACGACGACGACGAGGAGGAGACGAACGCCGTGGACGCGGGCAGCCCGAGCGCCGCGGGCGCGGGCAACGTCGCGGCGGCCGTCCAGCCAGTGGCCGCCTCGGCCAACGCCCCCATCATCCCGCCGAACGTACAGGCCGACCTGAACGAGGAGCTGAACTCGGCCCCGGCGACGGTGCCCGACGTCGACTCGTCCCTCGCCGAGGAGTCCGGCTCGTACGAGGACGTGGACGCGCCCGAGGGCCAGGCCGCCGGGCCGGTCCACGAGGCCGCGGCGACCCTCGAGGGCTCGGAGGCCTCCGTCCTGAGCCCCGCCGTGCCCCAGCAGGCCTCGAACGCCATCGGGACGGGCGGCTCCTCCGAGGACGAGGACGACGACGACGACGACGACGAGGACGACGTGGACCTCGACATCACCGGGGACGACGACGACGACGACGACGAGGAGGAGGAGGACGAGGCGACCGAGGAAGAGGACGAGGAGGACGAGGAGGAGGACGAGATCGACGGCCTGGCCGACATCGCCACGGCCCGCCGCGGCCGCGCACGTGAGTCCAAGCCCACCAAGGCGAAGAAGCACCACCGCGCGCGAAAGCCGGGGCGCGCGCGCAAGGCCGCGGAGCCGGCCGAGGGCAAGCAGCCGGCCGCCAAGGCCGCCCACTAGCCGCGCCCGAAGCGCGCGGGGCCAACCGCACCCCACCCCAGCCCCCGGGGCCGCGGGGGACCGAGTCGCCGGGGCGCGGGCCCCGAGCCCCGGGGCCCCGCCCCGCTCCCCTCTATTTATTTATTTATTATTTATTTAGCCGAGCTATTTATTGGGAGCCGGGGACGCTGTAGCCGCGCGCCCTCCCCCCAACCGGGCGGGCCGCGGCGCCCCTCGCGGACGCGCCCTCCGCCCCCCCCCCACCCGATACAGACCACGCGTGCACGCCTCGGCGCGTGTACGCGCACATAGACTCACGACTCGACTCGACGCGAGAGGGAGAACTGGAGGACGAGGACGATCTCTGCGCCCCTCCTTCCGCTCGTTGTTCTCTTTTCTTTTTTTCTTCTCTTTTTTTTTTTTTCTGTCGTTGCCCGACGCCACGAAGCCCCCGGGTCAAAGCCAGGCGCACTCGGAACGACAGCGACGGGTCTTTTCCTCCTCGAGCGACGATCGGGAAGCATTGAGTATGCCTGCGGGATCGGTGACGTCACGCCTCGCGTCTCGCACGCTACAGGGGCGTGAAGGGAATCGCTAATTGACACACACAGACAGCTTCAGCAAGGAGGGAGGACGAGCCGAGGGTACGAGCGAGTGAGCGAGGAGCGAGCGAGCGAGCGAGAGAGAGAGAGATATATATACATCAGAAAGAGTCGCGGAAAATTGTGCATTCGCGAGTGGATGCGTGCCTTTGTCATAGTTGTGCGTCGTATTCTCAAGTGCGCCTGCGAATATGGACGGCAAGTAGATGCACGAGAGCGCGGAGAGAAAGGCCTTGGAATGACAGAGAGGGAGAGAAAGAGAGAGTTAGTGGTAGGCGCGTGCGGAGGAGAAAACCGGGCGGATTCTCTCCTCGAGGTGGCGACTGGGCATTTGCCCCGTCCTCGCCAGATCGTACCACGATTTTTGTATATGGCTACAATTACACAGATATACGCTATATATACATGTATTGAAACAGGCACGACGCTCGTGTACGCTTCTAATTTTCTTTTCACCGAACTCTCTCGGACTTTGACACGCTTCTTTATATTAAATTTATACTACGAGAAAGAGAAGAGAGAGAGGGAGAGAGAGGACGACGAAACGTTCGAGAACGAAATTGTGAGGAAAAACGAAACTGTACAGAGACATTGTTCGACTTGAATTTTTTTATAAAAGTGACAAATATATACATAACTTATTGTTTTTACGAAAAAAAAACAACAAAAACAAAAATACTTGTGTTTGGTTTTACTTTTTTTCTTCACAACTCACACACGTCCACAGATTACGAGTGACTCGCGGTGCTAGACGCCATACGAAACACAATTGTCCAGGCCATTATTTTAGAAGACTCAGAAACTACAGATCCACGATTTTTTTTTTCATTTTTCTTGCATTTAGCACACATACATATATAAATATATATCTTTTTATACAACGTACATGTGAGCGTGCTTTGCGTGACGTGCCGATCAAACAAGTATATAACTTTAATGCTCGATCTTGATTGCTCTAGTTCTTGGTCCTCGCCGCGGCGGCTTCATTTTCATCTTCCGCTGCTCCCAGATCACATAATGTGCGCTCGCGCAGTCTCGCGTTGCACTCGACTCTCTGACCGTTTGACTTTAGATACACTTTTATGTATAAATATGTATATGTAAAATATATGGTCGAGGACGGTGGACGCTCATGACAGCTAAACTTAATCTGCAGCTTGTACATGCTAAATCTACAATAGACTTAAGATGTTAATTTGCGCAACTGGACGGAAATTGGACTATTTTTCTACTTTTTGCACAGGCATATGTTTAGTAATGACATATTTGGCACGTTACATCAGAGCTTCACCTCACAAAAACACCATATCATCATGTGCTATATCATTTGTCATTTATCACTTACATATTACCTCACTCACGCAAATTTCACCGCTCATTTGCATATTAAATCGTAGTCTGTAGTTATCGTTCATTTCTATACTTAATTTTTTTTATGTAGTCAAACTTAACAGTTGAGAGAATTACGGTAACTCAAGTGATGGTAGTCATAGAACCTGGGACAATGTGCACGCGCGTCTGGCACCACAATCATTTTCCTTACTCCTTCATCCCGTTGCCTATGTAAAGATATTATATCCCCAAGGTGGTGCAACCAGCATTTCAAATTGTTTGTCAGTAAAGCAGCAAAGAGAAAGAGGAGTAAGAGCGCGAAGGCGCACCGAAGGAAGCCCTAACGATCAAATCAATATTGATGTTTCCACAACAAACTCGCTTCTCTTGATAATATATTTCCACGCGATCGTTGCATATGCAGATGTTCAATAACTTTCGATCGATACTTGAAATTCAATGAATTTCCCGAGAAAGTCTTACGTTTCATCAAGTTATTCAATATATATATATATGTATATATTAGCCCGAGCTTCGAGATTAATGTTGCTTTCCATTAAAGGCTCCCGATGCCCGGATCGGAGATACGCAGCTAAAGTACGGTTATGCCCGCAGCGAGAGATCCGTTTTCAATAGTCCGCACTCGGGGCCACCTGCCCGGCTACGGGCGTCGTTTGCCCAAAATATCGGGCCGAATAACTCAGTGGCGCGCGTAAAACCGAGAGGAAAGCAGATCGATAAAAGAGGGTCCCGGGCCGAGGAGGAGCGAGCGCGCGCGCGCGCGCACGAGCCTCGAGAAAAATGGGGTCAGCGGCCGCGCGGAAGAGAAACAAGGAAGTGGGCCGGTCGGCGGCGGCGGGGCCGACCCCGGCGCCCACGGGGCCTGGCCTTGACCGCCTGGGCCCGGAAGCCGCGGGAAATCGGCGTTTCTCCGGGGCCCCGGGCGATCGGCAAAGGGGGTCAGGGGGTCGGCTCGTTTCTCCCCGCGCGCCGCCGCCGGCGGCTTTCACCTCCGCGGAATGGGACCGACGACCCGGGCGCGACCCTGACCCACTGCTCCGGGCGATCGGGGCCGGCGCGCCAGTTGGCCGGCCGCGGGGCCGCGCCCGATTTCCCCTTCGTTGGTCCCGCGGGAGGAAAGTGCCGGGGACGGGCGGCGCGATGAAAAGGAGCGTGCGGTCGTTCACCGGGGCGCTGGACCGCGACGCTGCTGGGTCTCTAGGTGAGGAGGAAGCGCGCCGCGGCCGCTGACCCACTTCGCCGCGGAGGCAGCCGGAGAGAACCGGGAGACTCGTTTGCCCGCGCGCCGATGTATCGAGCGGTACCGTTACAACCTCTCGGCCGTCCTCGCGCGCGCGCGCGCGCCCCGGTAAAAGTAGGCTTCGGACGCCGGCCCGCCCTGGGGTCACTGATCGGTTCAAGGACGTTCCCCGGGGAAACCCGGACTTTTCGAGGCTTCGTTATCACGGGCCTCTTTGGCTAAGCCCTCTGTCCGGCTAACCGAGGATTATGTGAGCCAGCTTGTTAACCGAACGCTCTATCACACAATTTCATCTCGTCTACATGGATTATGTCCACTGAGAGATTGACTAGCGGTCCACTTGTTTTACTATTATCCTCTTATAACGAGTATTATCGCTTACTTTTATTCAAACTATTATAACGGACTGCTTAGACGATACACTTGTTGTCTCGATTGTACATACCAAAAATCTTGATTTTTACACTAAAATGCTACAAACGTTATAATGACGTCGATATTTCCTGACAAACTATGATTTCACTGAAACGTAAGCTGCTTTGCCCACCTCTCCATAATCTTTTATATATAGTTATTCATGACTTTCCGCTTTATTTCGTTTAACTTCGTTTGAAAAAGGTCGTATTTAAAAAAAAATCATTATTCCCATCAAATGGTTAAATCGGCTTATTTATTCTTTTATCCTTTGTGGAGATCACCAAATCAAACGTTTTGAAGAGAAATTGTAATAAAAAAAGAGAAAACGGGACACATTTTGAAAAACAAACATGGACCTTTTTCAATGGAAAGCTATCGTAGTTGGGGGAAAGGTACTGGAAATATGGAATGAGCGTTCGGAGAAGCTACCTTGCCCGTCGCATATTCTCCCTTCGAAAAAAAGCGAAAAATCTTGTAGGAGCTTTGGTGAGCGCCTCGAATGCGGACGTCTCCGCGATCTACGTGGCCAAGTACAACCGCTTCGTCGACACGATCCTTGGGCGCATTAACAAGATTCTGAAGGATAAATACGACCCCGTGACGGTCAAGCTGACCAACCCTACCGTCAGTAGTAAGAGCAAGAACAAGAAAACAAAAACCTCGAGCAAGAACAAGAGCAAGAAGTCGAAGCGCAGGAAGAGCAACAAGAGCCGCGCGAGGGCCAGTCGAGACCTCGTTATTTCCGCGGAGCCGAACGACAGCATCTCCGGCACCGCCGCCGAGATCATCCAGCAACTCACGGAGGTTGGTTGTGAATTTTGCTTAAAAAGAGTACTCCTTCCCCGGAGGAAGCCGGGCACCGGGACTCTCGAGGGTGACCTTGGACCGAGAGTGAAAGTCGGCCGTGTTTCAGGAGCCGAAGGTCGTCGCGACGACCCTGACTTCCGTGCCGAACGGCAGCGGAGCCCCGATGACAACGCCCTCGGACCTCTCCACGAGGATCGTCTCGAACGAGGTTGCCGCGACCTCGAGCACCCGCGGCACGTCCGGCAACACCGGCAAAAGGAAGAAGACCAAGACCAGGACGTCGAATAAGACCGGCAACAAGACCAGGAAGCCTAGCGGCTCCTCAAACAAGGTACGTACGAGACGTCGGCGCGACCGATCCGAATGCCAATTGAACGCGGCGGATGCGCGTGCGCAGGTGAAGCAGCAGCCGTCCAAGCCGAGCAAGAAGTCGCGCTCGAAGGCCAGGGCGACCCTCTACGGCCTGGCGTCGCTCAAGCGCGCCGGCGACGTCTCGGTCAACATGATGAGCGACCACACGACCATCAGGACGAGGTTCAACCTCGGGCCGCTCGTCCTCAAAGTCGAGAAGGAGTTCGCCCGGTCGACGCGGAAGGAGGTTCGCAGCGCCACCGCGACCACCGCCGAGATGTCCGGCAGGCTGAGCCTCCGCGTCTACCACGGCGGAGCCGCGACCCTCCACTCCATCCGGGTGCTCCAGCCCAAACAGGTAAATGCTCCAGGCTTAAATCTTGGCTATTCGGAAAATCAACTCCTACCCGGGAGCTGGATTAACGTGCGTTACCTACTTGTTATCAATTAGTGTAAACGGCCCTTAAGAACCAAGGGACGTAATCTCCTTTACAAGTTGGACCCGGAAAACACGGCTTAATGCATAATAGCACTGCTCGCAGTCTTGCAACTAGTGTAATTATAAAACAGATCGGATTAAAAAACAAAGTGGCCCAAAAACCCCAAAGGCCCTTCTTGCACAAAGGAAGTCGATGGTTATACACACTAAAAGCCTTTGCTCCGCGCTCCTTAAAAGAGACTCGAGAGCTCACTTTAAGCGTGTCAAAGGATCACTTCGAAAAATAACAACGGACCCTCGAGGCTTTCGCGCCTCCCAGTCCGAGAGACTAACCCCCGGCCCTTGACTGTTACAGATGCGCATCGAGAGCGCGGACGACCACGACCAGACGCGCGAGTTCGTGTGGAAGCGCTCCTCGCACATCGCCCACCTCGTCTCGCAGAAGCTGTCCTCGGCGACGCGGTCGATGCTGCGGCCGCCGCCGAGCACCGCCGCGGCCGCCTGAGCCGGACGCATGCACACAAACACACATATATGTGTACATCCGCCGGCCAACTCCATCCACCGCTCACTGCCATTTCGCGGCGGCCGGGCCGCGTAGGCGCGCTCGCGTAGCTGCCCGCGCGGCAAGGCCGACCGAGGGACCCGAAGGGTCCGCCCAAGCCCATCGATAATTTATATGTCTTATTTATTGCTCTATTTATGACTAATTGTTAACAATGCGATTCAGCGCGGGAGGCCGATGGCCCCATCGGCGCTGTAGGTGCTACGAATACAGTCTCCTCTGCGCGGCTGTGCTTCTCAGGCAACTGCGGGCGCGCGTGACGTTCACGCGTGCCACGCCGATAACTGTTAATTGGGAGGCTAAACCTGCAGAACAGTATTTCAACTGATTCGAATGCGTTTAAACATGTTATTCATTTAACTTCGGGTGTTGAGTATACATCTATAATTTATAACAAATAACTGTAGCGAATATTTCGCACTGGACTTAAGTGTACATAAGTGTAAACAAAACATAATAAAAATCAAAATTATATCATTGTGTTTTTCTCTTCTATCTATCATTTTATTAAGGTCTACCTTTTTAACTCATTTAATATTAATATCGATCATCAATCTTTCATTTTAAAACATTGACGTTTTATTTGATACGTGAACTTTATTTCTATATATCTTGTATACTTTGAAATTAAAACTAGTTTCAGATATTGCATAAAAAACCTTAGTTCAAACATTTCTAATATATTTTGCTTTTTAACATGTGCTTCAATTCTTCATTCTGCTAAGCAAAAATTGTTTTAGCCAAAACAGTATTAATAAAAAGGTGTGTGACAATCAAGAAAATTTTATTGTCATAATTTTTATTAATTTGTAAGCGTTTTTAATTTTCATTATTTCAAATATTTTTACTATACTTTTAAAAAAAGAATCAGTCTAAATTAATAATCCTTTATAGCCAACAAAGTATATTCATTAACATCATTAATCATTATACAGTAAATTATATGTTAATCAATAAATGTCAAATTTTATAAACATTCTTATCTATACATAATCGGAAGTGATCAAATACAATCGTTAATAAATGAGTAAAATATATCAAAATTTAATAAATATATAATTAGCAACACGTAATATTTAAGATAAAATATTTAAAAAAACAGTAACTCGTAAAATATTCAATTATTTAAAAATGTTACTACAAGTAAAAGATTTGAAAGAAAGATAAAATAGAGATATTTTCACTCAGAGACTTGCTCAGAGATAAGAATTTTAATTGTGTTAGCTCTATATTAGACGTACCGCTATGCATCTAAAATAAATAGATCACACAGACCTGTTTGGTACGGCAAAAGGCTATTGACGTTATATCAACAACTGCTACGCACTTATCTTTAAATTTAAATCTTGTTTTTAATACATGCTTCAGTCCTTCCGTGAGCAAAACAAAACAGCGTAATCTCATGCTGATAATCATTACGACCGAAAAACAATAACGCGATTAAAAGTTAAATAGGCTTATAATAATCTCGGAGAAACGCTCGAACGGTACAGTAGCAATTTGATGACCATGCAATTTTTCGCAAGCATTTTTCGTCGTTGCAGATCGGTAATCGGTAAGTCAGAATGTAGACTTGACTGAAAAGGATAACAACTCGGCAGTCGATATACATCTTGACCAACTATAGTAGAAAACATTAAACGAGCGTCGACGCAATGAAGCCACTCTTGAACAGCGGGAGAGTGACTACGAAACAAGTGGTGCTTCCGAGGACGAGCCGCGAAGGCAGAGACCGTCTAAGGGCGCAGGAGCAGCCATCGAAGCAGCGCACCTTATCGCTCGCTCCCGAAGCTTATCTCCGCGACCGGGGCACGGGAGTGGGTCATCGAGCCAGTGGGGCCGTGCACGCGGTCGGCGCGCGCCTCGCAGCCTCTCTCGCCGGCCGGGCAAGAGCGCCGGGGAGGGTATGTGCACGCGGCGCGGCGTCAAAGGCCTCGAGGCACATAGCGTGTATGAATGGGCCGCGGGCGCGGCATCAGGAGAGCTGGCGGGGCGCTGCCGCCGCCGGCGGCGCCGCTGCCGGCTCGGCACAATAAGATCCACGCCCTTGCCGCGGCGGTAGTCAGTCGCGGCCGCCGTGGCGAGCAGTGCCGAGGTCGGTGCACGCGCCTGGACGATGCCCGGGCCCAAGTAGGGAGCCGCACCTCGAGCTGACCGGTGAGTGACTGCGCCCCGAACGGACGCCCGGATTCCTCGGTGTTTTGCCGGTGGGCGACCGGCGCCCCGGGCCCATATGATCCGTGTATACATATAGGCTCGATTCGAATGTGCCGGGGCCCCGCCGCCCGGTTTGTTTTCAAACGCTTGTTTACCGTCTGCGCGGCTCGAAACTTTCCCAATCGGCCCGGCTTATTCTCGGGCCTTTTTAAGCCGCCTGCCGAGTCGATTGAAAAAGTCAAAAAGTGTACGGTAGATGGTGTCGAAGCTTTTAGCCTTTTGGAGTAATATGTATATTTACATATCTAATCGCACGCGTGCAGAATCGGCTCGCTGCAATACGTACATGTACGCGTTTCATAACCAAATGTAAACAAACTGTTATCCATTACAACGGGCTGTGAACAAAAAACCACTTGAAAAAATTGAATATTTTAACCAAGAAGTACAACTCATTTCCTAATTCAACATTAAGCTGCTTCGTTGAATTAACGCGTATCTCTCAAAAAAATTACCGACATATAAGTAATCGTAAATAATCATCGGCATGTCATAATCATAAAATTCATATTCGATCTGCAAGTATGTATACACAGTCAAATAGGAGGACCAGTTAATACGAGCTTGATTCAATTATGCTCGGTTGAAATGCGGCTGAATCTGATCAGAACCATTTAACGGATTGCTTGTCGAATCGTGAAAGCGATTTTCTTTTCTTCGAACCAATGCATAAGTTTCGAAATGTGAAGATTAGAAACTTTCTTGTTCACCGTACCGTATTGCTGCACATGTAGAAACTTTGAGTAGTGCATTAATGTTATGATGCTTCCTCGACCGGCATATGCTGGAATTGCAAAATCGACACAAGACAGGCATCCTTGCGTTGACTTCTTATCGCATATCGCCTTATTCGGATACAAGTTCGAGGGAGGCGAGATTTTTCCGTATGCGCATAATCCCGTTTGACCAAATGAACCGTTCGGTAATTTTCAGTCGACGGACCAGGCCAATCGACAGCTTCGAAAATTTAAAGAAACTCGTACAGATATAATAAAAGCGATATTCAAAACCTTTGTATTTCTTTTTAATATTCTCCGCCATTATCTTGTTATTTATAAGATTTTCATTGTATTATCCGAAGTATTATCAGTCTTTACGGTACATATAATTTAGCGATATTAATAATCGAGCGCATTTATATGTAATACTAACGAAATTCTCGATAAAAATGTCTACAATCATAATATGAAAAGGAAACGTTCTATTGTAAAAGCTGTCTTATTTTTCTAAACGGTCACACTTGAATCTGCATAATAGAGTATATTTGATCTCACGACTGCGCGAATAACTTTATGCCAATCCAAAAATAACGATGGGAACGAGGATGAGAATAAACCGAGGAATAAACCGTAACTCGGAAAGACAATCCTTCTTTTCGATTTATAAATTCATCTTTCAAAGAACAATCACTCGTATTATAAAATTATAATGTTTGAAGTAATGATAGATCATAACTCAATGTTCAGTCACATATTTAGGTAATCGTTCGTCTACATCTAATGTAAGTATTCGATCATTCTTTATTCGATACTAAAAACATACAAAAAGTTAGAACAGTCAGCGCATATAAGATTGCTATAAGCAACTTGTTTTTTCCCAACGGTACATCTACATATATATACACTCGAAGAAGGTTAAATTAGCATATGTTTATTCCCTAGCCAGTGTGTGCGTGTGAACACACATCCTATATACATATTTTAAAAGTTCTTTCGAAGACCACGAGAGTAAAATTCGTTTGCGTTTTTTTAAAGCGAAAGAAATGCGCACTAATAGAAACAAGGATCAAGGTTATCCCGCTGTATCTTTCTCTTATCTCTATGAGCTTTCATCCATAACTGTATTAGTGTGCACCTTCGCACACTGTTCATTAATAAATATATCTACACGTCGACGCATTCCTCTTTGGAATCGACATTTTTGCTCAATGAACAAATCGCTGCTTTACTTCGACCTCGTCAAGCTACATTCTCTTAATAAACAAACTTTAAATTATACGTTATTGTAAATATATATAATAACACTGTGCAAATAAGTAATAGATGAAGTCAGCAAAATTTAAAAGCGATTTTAGGCGAAAAAATAAATGTTACAACGTAATTACATTTTAAACCGATAATCTTTCCTCGTTGTCCGTAATAATATTTTTGTAGACTCGTTTTATTTACAAATTATTTAGTGAATCAGTATTCTATAGAATAGTTATTGGTACAACTGGTGGTATTGAAATGTAATAAATAGCTTTTCACAGCAATACTTATGTAGAGAATACTTTCTGAACGGCATCTGTATAATATCGAAACGAAAACAACTTCTATAATATTTTTATAAAAAATATTATTTATAATAATTTTTATCTCGAACTACATTAATACGATGATAAAACGCATCGCACTCGTCCGATGATATGTAATTTATGGCGCGATTTATGATATATAAATATAAATAGAACAATAATTGAAGTAAGATGCATTATTGCTACTGAATATAAATTAATGTGATTGTAAAATCTAATAATATTAATTCCGTTGATTAAACGAAATGAAGCTGCTATTCCGATCCTCGACTTGGATGCACTCTTATGTATGTAAATGGGTAGTAAAATCCTCCCGGTTCGCCGATAATACACCTCGACTTTGTTCTAACAATCGCAATGGGCATTGCAGGTTCGCAGGGGCAAGCGGAACAGGAGGAAAGCATTGTTTGCAGTTAGGACCCGAGGAAGCAGCGCCGGTATAGGATGGAGTGCCTCGCACGAAGCGCTCGGCTCCTTGGCCGCGTGGCCGCGATGCGCGGGCTCTCGACAAAGGCGCAGGTGCACGCGCGCGAGGAGGCGCCCGCCAAGGAGGTGGTGCTCAAGTACCTGGACGGCAAGGACAACGGGATCGCCGTCCTCGGGCTGAACCGGCCCGAGGCGCGCAACGCCTTCGGGAAGCGGCTGGTCGGCCAGTTGGCCGAGGCCCTGGGCCGCCTCGAGGCCGACGAGAAGGTGCGCGTCCTCGTCCTCCGCAGCCTCGTGCCCAAGTGCTTCTGCGCCGGGGCGGACCTGCGGGAGCGCGGCAACATGGAGCCCGAGGAGGTGGCCAAGTTCGTCGGCTCGATGCGCGCCCTCATGAGCGACATCGAGAACCTCGGGGCCCCGGTGATCGCCGCCCTCGATGGCCTGGCCCTGGGGGGCGGCCTCGAGCTCGCCCTCGCCGGGGACATCCGCACGGCCGCGGCCGACGCCAAGATGGGCCTCGTCGAGACGAAGCTGGCCATCATCCCGGGCGCCGGAGGCACCCAGCGCCTGCCCAGGATCGTCGGCCCCGCCCGCGCCAAGGAGCTCATCTTCACTGCGAGGATCTTCGACGGTGAAGAGGCGCACCAGCTCGGCATAGTCAACCGCGTCGTGCCGCAGAACAAAGAAGGCGACGCTGCTTACCAGGAGGCTCTCCACATCGCGAGGGAGATCTTGCCCAACGGGCCCATAGGCGTCAAGTAAGCTACTACATTCGCTTCTTGTGTTGCATTCGCAGATTGATATTTTTTAACCTCTTATACAACTTCTCCAGATATATTTCTCAGTATAATTCCGAATCACGGATTAATTTTAATTCGATAACAATGTTAGCACGTTGAACAACCTCTGATCAAAAACAAATTATCACATGTATTTGTCAGCAATGTTTTTATCGCGATTAGGTTTCTTATTTCCGTTTATATGCACGTTTATTATGAATGTTTACTTTAGATATACGTATTTTAAGTATTACTCAAGGTATTACTCGCATGCAATCTCTTTTATACTCATTGCAAACACTTATTAACGGAGTATAGTTTCACTTGATTTTAACTTAAGATAACGATATATATATATAACCATTAATATTGCTTCTTGAATTGTGCGAATGACGCGCATAACAGTTTCGCCATAAAATATTAAAAAATATAAAACAAACGTATGAATTATTCTATTTTTTTTAGCATTTTGTGGTCGCATACTATCACTGAAAGTTACAATTATTTTTCATTCGTGTGTGCGAGGAACCACGTCTTACAATTACTTATCAAAAAATATTGCGAACTTAAAATTCAAAACATAATAAAATAATTTATCTTTAAAAGCTTAAATGTTTTTTCGTCTTATTTAATGAATTGTAGGCTCCCGTTATATATTTATTATTTTTATCATTTTTCACATTTAAATACTAAGTTTAATAAATAACTAAAATGTAATTGGTATTTGTGTCAGTCAGAAATTTTTCAATATTTATAAACAAGCCTGCTTTAAATATATTATACTACGGTAGCTGCTATAAAATTGTTTAATTAATATTATTCTTTTTTTAGATTAGCTAAGGTAGCAATTTCCAGAGGAATCGAAACATCAATAGAAAGTGGTTTGGAAATCGAAAAACAATGTTACTCAAAATTGCTACACACAAAAGACAGAATTGAAGGATTGGCGGCTTTTGCTTCGAAACGTGTACCTGTTTACCGAGGGCTGTGAGGGATAATATTCGAGATGCGATTTGTATATTTTTATAATATTTGTTAAGTTTTTCATTTCCGTTACAAATATAAATTATAAGAAAGGAAAAAAGTACTTTAATAAAATATTATATAATATTTGTGCAATTTTACTTGTTTAAATTGTTTTTAATTGACTATGAGCACAATTGTTTTTACAAAAAATTGTTTTTTTATAACTGGCTTATATTATACTCTTTTATTCGTGATAATATTTAAGAATTTTGTAACAATTAGCATACATTTTTAAACAGAATATAATGCTAAGATAAAAGATGGAATCAAATAACATAAAGTTAACTTGTACATTAAACCTCTAACTTTATTTCACGCTACTTAACATTCCTTTTTTTATAATTATTATATGACATATATCAACAAGTGTAGTGATTTGCATATAAGTTTATCACATATAGTACAGGCAGAGAGGGAATGTTATTAAAGTGTCAAATAGAAACATTTGTTACCCATAAAATATCATAGAAATGGACACTAATGTCTTAAAATCTAATATGTACAAAAATAAGTGTAAAGTATAGTTAGAAGAATATGGATATCTTAATTTATTAGACGCATTGCATTGAAAAATTACGTTGATCTTTGCTTCGTTTTTCATCAAGCAAGCTAACTAAGACTTTCAGTTGTTTAAGGGTATCTTCAGGACCTGTTACACGATGTCCTATAGTTAAATCACTCTCATAAATCTCATAATCATTTCCACCTTCTCTTGACTTATCACCAAAGAAGTGAATTTCATCATATCCTTGAATGTGTCTTAAACAGTATGTTTTATCCCATCCATTTGGAAAAACATCAAAAGAGATTTGACCACCTATGAGACAGAGATAATTATCATTAAATAGATTATACTTTAATGCCAAAATTAGTAAATTTTACATCCATATTATAAAAAGTATGCACGAATAATACGCTACAATTTTCTGTATAATGTAATACACATAATTTTATCCTTTACATTTAAAATATCGTGTATCCGATTATTTACTAAATGAAAATATACATTTTAGTAATAAAATATATAGTTTTAGATACCTATACTGTAAGTAAGGGCCAAATTTGGAAATTCTTTCTTTAAAGCTTGAATAAACTTTTCACGTATGTGATTTTCTGCATCATATTCATTAAACTGAATGCGTTCTTCAATTGTTGAATTACGACCCACAGGAGAGATATTTAGCATTCCTGTCCTAAATTCAATGAAGGTACCGCGCTTAAATGGCAATTGCAATTCCGAAATGTATCGTAGAGCAAAATTGATAAAATCTTGTAATGCTTCTTCTCCAATAACACTTTGAATAGTCTATAAAATAAAATATAAGTGAAAAAATAAAATTTTAAAACAAAATATTAATACATATAATATTTAGATATTTGTAAAATAACGATAAATTATTATTTAAACTATGCTTACGAAGTTAAAAACTATTGATATATTTAAAACCAAAATAAAAACTTAAACAATTAATAATAGTAAATAATTGTTTTATATATATATAAATTATTGTGAATGGCCAAACCCTGTATGTTATATATGTACATGTTTGGAAATTTGTTTTGTTTCAAACGAGAAATCTTCACAAACTTTCACAAAAATTTACTTAAAGTATATTATAAAGAATATTTCATAAATTATAATAAAAATATTTATGTTACAGATTCTTTACCTCTGATGGTAATTTTGTCGTATCCTTGTAAGCTATCAAACCGTTTTCAGCAAAAATGTAGTCATACGTCTTAAATATTTTATCCTCTCCTAGTTGTTTCTTAATTTTACTAATGTCTGAACCACCGACGACAGCAACATCGAACTGTTTTTTTAACGTATCTTGTATATATTGGTCAAGAGTTGGATCTATCGTCTACGCGCAAGTAAATCATGTGCAATAGCTCGTTAATAAATCAAGTAATAAATTTGTACTACGTTAATGTTACAGGAGAATAAAGATTTGGTAATACCAACCTGTTGCGGTTCTGTTAAAGTACCGTCAACATCAAATAAACAGATGGCCTTCGGCATGTTTATTAGAAAATCTTATACAACCTGGAACAGAGAAAAATAAATTATTAAGCAAGTCATTAAAAATCGTACAATTTTTTAATAATAAAGTTTAAAACTTAAATAATCATATTTGTTGAAATTATAAACAGTTTGTACTGCGCACGCAAAATTTATAATTTAAAATTTATAATTTTTTCCCTTATTGTTGTAAATGTACAATGTAAAATCGCTTTGTATAGAGATCGACACATCAAATAAGAATCAAGAAAATAATCGGACTAAAAAATAATCCAACTCGAACTGCGAACGATTTTCGAATACTCATTAGTTCTACTTGCCTATAGTACGAAATGGCTTCGTTACAATTTAATCGCGATATTAATCAGTCGCCGATATCATGTAGCTTGCACACCTAAGTGACTGCTCGAGTGACTATCACTCGACTATCACGGATGTACAGGAATCAGCTCGACTATGTGAAGGAAGGACGAGTCTATTCGTTTGTCGCGTACCGAGGCTATATAGTCCCCGCCTACTATATGTAATGCTTCGGCTCCGAGTCGTAAACAATCACGTGTGCTGTCATGGGGCCCTGCGACTCGAGCGGCACAGGTGCCTCGTTGCCGGAGGCTGCACCCGGCTCCCGAGCAACAGGACTCGGCGACGCCGCCGGCACCCGGAATCCCGCATCCTCCCGGTGGGCGATGCGAAAAGCACAGCGGCCGGGATGAACACGCCAACGCCCATCGATTGACCTGCTTCGCTGTCGCGCTCCAACGGGAATAATACAAGGCGAAAGCAAGCGCGAAAGGGATACCGGATGGGAGAAGCGCACACACGCACGGGAGCGTTAAACACACAGGCACTTACCGAGTGTAGCCTGTATACTGGTGTGTACCCTTGTGGAGAAAAGAAAGTGTGGCAAGGCCGGACACGCACGTATTCCCACGTCTATAAGATTCACGCGCCTCTCGATGGCCGACCTGAACGCACTGCCACACTAACCGAGCAAACGTGGAGTCGCGGTTGCGATGCCGCGAGTTTCCATCTCTCTCGCCATGCCGCGAGTTCTCTCTCTTTCCAGCCGACATCTCTGTATCTCTTTTCCTCCCATTTCTCTTCCTCTTTCTCTCTCTTTATCTATCAGTACATGGATGTACGTATATGTAGTATATACTAAGTGCTCGCCAAAGTATATACGTGACTAAAAACATGTTTAATTACTTTAAGATACCTGTTTATTTATTGTAGAATCATGCACGCATTTTCTCAATAGTGTGGCTGACCATACCATTGCTGTACAATTATACATAGGTATGCGGCTTAACTATTCTGAAACAGCTTTATTTACAATAAATTGTGATTTTAATGACGATTTGCGTATAAGACGAACTAATCATGTAAATAATGAATTTGTAATACTTTGTATAAGTTATGGATAAAAGACATGCACTGATCTGTCTATTAATGTATCTATCTATCGCTTTCTCTAATTCCAAACTGCGCCGGCGCGTCCGATCTAAACGACCTGTCTTGCATTCGAAAGTGTTTGGCTTTGTATAGCTCAGCGAGCGCGGCAGTCTAGCGTAGGTGCTTAAAGCCGACTGGCTTCACCATCGAGATGCTGCTGTTCGACGTGCTCCGGACTTTGCTCTTCGCCGGCCTGGCCGTAGGAGCCACGGTCAAATCAAAGAATGCAATTCTCTTTCTGGGTGAGTAACCTCACTGTTCGGACATGTCGAGTTTATAGATTATTGGAATGAGAAATGAACAAATCCTGCGGAATGTGCCTTGTGTTTTTTTCCTTATTGCGAAGTAACTGTACTGTTTGTGACACTCATCTAGTGTAGAAAACCAATATATCATCAAAAATCCTCTCGCGTTCTAAATATATTCGAGTTTGAATTTACACCAATTTACATGTGCAATGAAATTTATTAAAACGCAATGTTTACTAGTGTATTTTAACAATTACAAATAAAATAATGAAAATAAAAACTATAAGAAAAATGGGCAAGTGATATGTCAACAAAATTATTTAATTTTTTTATTATAGATTTTTTATATCGCTTTAACATGCAATTGTAATTTAATGTGAAATTAGATAAATTTTAATATTAATTTTTTCTATATTAAAATGTAAAAGAAATTTTAATCAATTTTTTTGTTCTCGTAAAGTATTTCAATATTGCAGAGAATAGTAATATGTTCAAATATTACAATGATGTAAACAAATTATATTGCTTGCACATCATTATTATGTTAATCGTGGATTAAAGGGAAAGCAAGCATACATAATATCATTTACTTATTGAAACTCCTGTAAGACTGAACACAAGTATTACAGGTTGTTCATGCATACGAATTAGATTTTGCTCGCAATACCATGAGCTAAAATTGGGCCTTTTTAATTGATGACAGTATCAAAGAAACAAAAATACAATGCATAAAAACAAATTATTTCTTATTTAGATCTTATTTCACAAAGTTACTTAAATTGTGTTGAAATGTACATCCTGTATATTTAAGTTTTTCTTACAGTAAATCGTAAGTAGATAATAACAGAGATTAGTAAGACACAACTACTTTTCAGCCAAGTGCAATTTCTCTTTCAATTCTCGAAGCTTAGATGTTAAATAGAGCGATTACAGTTCATCTTCTCGGTATAGATTCAAACCATTTGTCTCAATGTTCTCTATACTTTTTTAATTTATTCGATTTTCACGGAATAAATTTTGAAAGTAAAAATAATATATATACATATGATTATATAGTTTAAAAATGACTAAAAGTTTCTGCTATTTAATTTAAAATGAATAAAAAATTGTATTAAAGGTAACATAAAGAAAATCGATACATTTAAAATGAAAATAAAGTTTTTTTAATAACAAAAATGCAATTGACTCTAGCGGATGACGCGGGGTTCGAAATGAGATCCTACTTGAACAAAGTTTGTCAAACTCCTCATCTCGATGAACTAGCTAAGAATGGCTTAATATTTAACAACGCTTACACATCTGTGAGCAGCTGTTCTCCAAGGTAATAACTATCTCTTTTATAATGAATAAAATGCAGAAATTAACCACACTTAGAAGTTTTAATTAAAGTACAATTTTAATAAATTTAGTCGCGCATCTATGCTAACGGGTCAACCAAGCCATCAGAATGGAATGTATGGTCTTCATCACGGAGTTCATCATTTTAATTCCTTTGATAATATTAATAGCTTGCCAAAACTATTGAAGGAAAATAAAATAAGGACAGGTATTTATAAATCATTAATAAATGATTATAACATGTTCTCAAAAAAATTTTAAATATTGCACGACTATTTTTGAAAAACATAATTGAAATTTTTTTGTGGAACAATACACTTAAGAACTTAAGAATCTAAAAATCTTATTAATTGGATACAGTAACAAAAATTTTCAACATTTTTTCATGTATAAGGAGAAGCATACATTAAAGTCATATAAAAAATGTAAACTTCATTATTGGATAAAATTTTTATCATATATGTAAAATTTGTTTTGCATTAATTGACAGACCTTATGGAGTTTGAAAATTGAATTGAATATTCTTAAGCTACAACTGAAAAAGTTGGCAATATGATATTAATAAATTAACCTTTGGACTCTAATTTAATTATAAAATTTAACTCTAAACTATTTTAAACATGTTAATTCAAAAATCTTTCTTACATTATCAATCAATTATCTCGAGTGTCCTAATTTTCATCATATTTAAAGAAATCTTGCAAAAATAGAATATCATTAAAATGTTTTTACTAATTTTCTTTGGAGATTTGTGGAAAGTACCATTTAGAAGAATAATGTCATTTTACATCATTAAAGTAGTAACCTTATCTAAAAGTAGTCTTTGTTGAAACTATCATTACTCTTATATTGTAACCATTACTCCAAGGGCAATGAACTGTCATTAAAAAAAAAACAAAATATACTTTAATACTACCAGAGACCTAAGACCATTAATACTTTTACTTGCTCCACAAAACTGTTTTTTATGTGCCAAAGTGATTCAAGCGTGATTCGTATCTATTTAGTTTGCGGTGTCCCTGCGCTATTAACCAGTTTATTTTGTGTGACAGGAATCATAGGTAAGAAACACGTAGGACCAAGCCAAGCGTATCCGTTCGACTTTTCTTATACCGAAGAAAATGAATCCATCCTCCAAGTTGGACGTAATATTACAAGGATAAAGCTGTTAGTTCGTGAATTTCTTGCTGTGAACAAGAGTCAGTAAGTATTCAATTTTTAAATTTTTTTATTTAGCATTGTCTTTTTTAAAATAGCTTTAGAAACTATCTTCAAAAATTATTCGTACAATGTATATTTATCACGCGATTTTTTATAATACTAAATCTTATAAAACTAATTTTTTATTAATTTACGGTTAATACCTACAAAATTTAAATTAATCTATGATCAAACTTCACTATTTGACACTGTGCGACTTGTGATTATTATAGACAACAAATATATCAAACGTCTAGATTTCCCTTTACCGCATCCATGAAAATAAATTATATCCTTTATTAAAACTTTTTCGTAGACCGTTCTTTCTTTACATCGCTTTTCATGATCCGCATCGTTGCGGTCACACTCATCCTGAATATGGTAGCTTCTGTGAAAAGTTTGGAAATGGTAATCCGGGCATGGGAGTTATACCAGACTGGAATCCCATTTATTATCAATGGGAACAGGTTAAATTACCTTACCATGTTCAAGATACAGAACCAGCGAGACGAGATATTGCGGCACAATATACAACAATGTCACGATTAGATCAAGGTAATAAGATCGTTCTGCATTTGATTAAACATTATGAAATAGTATCTTATTGCATATTGAAATTGATTTATAGGCATTGGATTGGTCTTAAAAGAATTAGATTTAGCTGGACTGAAAGATGACACTCTCATTATTTACACTTCTGACAATGGAATACCTTATACCAGTGGAAGAACAAATCTTTACGATCCCGGTAACAATATTTATTTGGCAAACTATACTATAAATTTTAAATTTAACTGTGAAAAAAATGTTTTTGATATGAATTTAAAGGTATGGCTGAACCAATGATTATATCTTCACCATATCATAAGCATAGACACAATCAAGCCACATACAGCATGACTTCTCTGTTAGATATTACACCCACGTTATTAAATTGGTTTGGTATTGACCAAGATAAAAGCGTAAAGAAATATCTTTCAACACTTACTGGAAAATCTTTAATACCCTTATTAGAGAATGGTTAGTAAATATAGCAATTCATTTTTAATGCCATACCAAAAACAACATTTTAAAAATATTTTTCAGAACCAATTGAACATAATACAACAGCGCTAGTATTTGCTAGTCAAACCCATCATGAAGTTACAATGTATTATCCAATGAGGGCTGTGAGAAGTAAAAAATATAAACTTATTCATAATTTGAATTATAAAATGCCTTTTCCTATTGATCAAGATTTTTACATATCTCCAACATTCCAGGTAAAAGATTAAGCTTATAAAGTTATACAATTGCACTTAAGTATATAAGTACTTAAGTAAATAAAATTATTAACATTTATGTTTTATTTAACAGGATTTGTTGAATAGAACTCGTATGCACCAATCACTTAGATGGTACAAAGGTGATTTGAAAACTTATTTCTATAGACCAGAATGGGAATTATATGATTTGAAATATGATCCAGAAGAACTAAATAATATTGCAACAAAAAACTCTGTTCAAGTAAGTATTTTTATACTATCATTAATATAAAAAACACATTCTTCTTTAGAAATTGTATCAACTTACAAAATTATCAAATTTCAGGCAATCTTCAATGAATTAAAAGAAAAACTTATAGAATGGCAAAAGAAAACTGATGATCCTTGGTTATGTGCACCTAATGGTGTATTAGAGCCTTTTGAAGGAGATAAGCATAACCTTCAATGTATGACACTTGAAAATTTTAATGCTTAATGATACCACTTATAGAATTAAATTTTAGAACTTATTTTTGTACCTATTGACTGTTATAATTTTTTTTATAAATAAACAAATGATTATTTTAAATATAGTTATTAACCAACCTGATTTTAAGAAAGTGGAACATTGCTTGATTGAGAAATATTTTTTTGCTTTATATCATGTTGTTTAAGCAAAGCTTCATTCAATCGATGAATGTAAGTGGTAGATTTATTAACAGATCTTTCCACTTCTATCATTTCGGTAGATATTTCATTCATCTGCAACATGTTAATTTTTAGAAATGGTATGATGTATAATTTTATTATATGCATCAATCAAATATACATTATATCATACTCACAAACTGTTTGTAACCACGATATCTATTTGATTTTAATTCATTATGATAAATTTGTCTGATTTGTAGTATAATAATTAAGCAAAGTGCAAATCCACCAATAAAAAAAAGAATATTTACACTTTGTAAATTGCGCATTAATGTAACAATCTTTTAATCCTTGTTAAAGAATCAGACATAAAATTAAAAAGCATTCCTTATAATATAATCAGGTTTTCTCATAATTAGATTGAAAAAGTATTGCATAAACTCTTAACATTTAATAAATCTATATTTGTAAACAATCAGTGTAATAAAATATTCTAATTTTACAAAATTGTAGGAATAAAGCCCGTATTTTTACGTATAATACAGATCACTATAGAGGTTAAAATCAACTATAAAATGAAACAGCTGATACAATGATACATGCCCATGTGGACGGTGACTGTCATAATACACGGTCATGAGACCAAGTGAGAATTTAGTGACAATTTCCGAAAACATCGTTGCTCGGACCATTTCAGACATGCACAGCAGACATACTTTATTTCGATTTGAATTTAAAATTTTTTTAGAATTATTTGTATAAAACGTTTATTTTGATCATCAATTAATTATCAATATAAAAAGTTAACTTATTTTTTCTTTGTATACGTAGTTCCAAGTTCTGTCGAAACATTAACACCACCGTAGTTTGGAGATTTCCTTCTCAAAGGCGTAGATTCGCGCTGCAAAATGAATAAAAATTTTATTTATTTAAATAAAATTAATGAGGAGGGACAAATAATTAAACGGATGTTAATGAAGTAAAAGAGAATGTATTTTTACGATTTATTAAAATAACTTAATAAATTTACAATATAATTTTTACTTTTATACTTTTACTTTTATAATTATCAAGCCAATGCTATTTTATAAGGTTTCATTTAGCGGAATAAATATAATCAATAGTAAACATTTAAAAAAATTTAAATCTTAAATATAACATTTAAATCTTTTATACAAACTAAATGTGTATTACAAAATAACCTATATTTTTAATCAGTAATGTTTGCAATTACTTAACTCTATAATAATCTCTCAGTGTTACTGAATATGTTTCGAATTTAATAGGTTGAAAAATTCCTATCTCATAATGCAAAATATACAATTAATTGTTGACACAAATTATGTTAAATTTTTATAAACAAAGAAGAAATTGAATTTTTATAATATAAGGGTTTTTAATCTTGTCAGAAAGTATAAACAATATGAATATTTATTTATTCTAATACCTCGAGAATTTTAAAACAAACTACTTTAACAATTTATTGCTCTTTATACTTATTGCTACCAACCATTATGTATAGAATAATATAATGCTTATTTATACAGGTAAATATCATAAGACATCAAATAATTAAATATATGCCCATAGGCAATCATTGTATACAATTTCATTTACGTATTTTCTAACATAAAGTTTGAAGCATTCGATGATAGGCCCTATAAAAACGATATTTTTTAGTTTTCGCTATTATATACATTAAATTGTGTAAGCAAATCTAAAACAAAAACTTAAAAAAAATATTACAATTGCATACAAATATATCAAATTTAGCCTGCCAAAAAAATTTGATTTATTTAGATTTTTTAGAATTAGTCAATTCAATCAAGTGGTTAAAAACTAAAAACGATTTCAGGTTCATTTATTTTTTGTTCTAGAATTTAGTATACAAAAATATTGTGTAAAAACAATATTATAGCCACTCGAACGATTATGCAAGAAGTCCAACTGAAATAGAATAAAATTATTTCCTAAACAATTCTATAAAATCCGCGAATAGATCTAATCTTCAAACATGACTTCAAAACATTTTCTCCAAACACCACACGTATGAGTATAATTATTCATCGCATATATTTACGTACGTTACACACGTTAATTTCATATAAACATTCTTAAAAAGTAAATTGTAACTGCAAAAAGGGAACGTGCTATGCAATTATCCCTTCCTACATCAAATACTCAATCGGTTTGGATATGAAATTGCTAAAGGAAAATACTTTTGTTGTGTATCGGGGTTCAAAAAACCTCGTTAAATTTAATTAATACTAATCTAAAAATATATATTAAGTTAAAAAGTATAATAAATTGAGAGAATCACATATAAACTAAAAGCTGCACAGTGTAATAAACAATATAAATAAATTACACAAATCTGTGTAAATGATCATAAAATTATACGCAGCGTATCGACAAATATTAGAAACAATATACACTTTCGTTACTCTAGCTGTTTGATGTAATATTTGTTATTCAATATGTTTATTTGTCATAAATAAACGCTTTACATATTGCAATATTAGAAATAGTGATTACTGTTGTACAAATAGTATCTTATCTTAAAATAGTTTTGCTTTTATCATAGATCGTTTCGAACCTTACTTTTTTTAAATACCTTGATAGCATCATTTTTTAATTCTTGGCCAAAATATAAAACCTGCATCGATTGATCTATCGATAAAATATAAACCATCGAATGCTTATTATAATCGCAGATTAAAAGATTTTTACATTAATCAAACAGCGTCAAAAAATATCAATCTGCATGGATTTTCAATTATGTAAGCAATATAAATAAAGTCGCATCTTAAATATTGTATAATTTAAATAAATAAATTTATGTAAGTTTACTATGTGAAAGTGCAATTTACAAGGTTAAAAATGTTTACGATGATAATAATCTTTTTATAAAATGTAGTAAACTCCGTCATTTTGTAAATTTTTAGCACATCGGGAATGTTATGTACCATTATAAAATGTTATCGGGTGTACGAGATGTCGGCTTAAAAAATATAAAAACGCACCTGATTATTTAAAAATTAAAAGCTTACAGTTGCCTGAGAGTAAGCGTCCAATTCATGACGTTTCGCAGGCAGAAAAAGCCCGCGGTGCCCGCGAACAAAATCGCACTTGCAGATGCGACACGCGACGGTACGAATGCAGTACTAACATAAATATAATACGTGAATAAAACGATCGACTCCCTGTTACGGTCGACAGGCCGGTCGACCGCACTAGAATATCGGGCTTCCCCTGCGCCGGGACGCGCACAATACGTGCGCGCAGATTATTAATTGGATGAGGCCTCCCGCGGCCTGCCCGCAGCGGGAGTCTTCTGTGATGGGCAAGTGCTCGCGCAGGGGGAACGGGTAAGGCTTGCAGCTGCGGCGGCGTACTTTATACAAGGTACAATTAACGAATGAACGGGCGCTCAAGACCGCTCCGCGGGCAGCAAGCGGAGGGCTAACTCGTTGGGTCAACAGATCCGATTGCCCGTGCCGTTATTCACCTGCGTGCTATCCGAGGACGCGGCCACTTCGTACTCGACCGCGTGAACCTTGTCCAGCTTCTCTTTGGCTCGACACTCGCTCTCCTGGCGCTCTTTGAAGAGGTCAGCAACGCCATACGCCTGAAAGAAGCGGAAGAGTCCGATTACTCGCCAATCCCCTTATTTTCACTTCGCTATTCGCCCGGGGAGAAAAAAAGCGCGGGCTATGTGTCCGCTTTTAGCTAGTTGTATGCGTGCAGGAATCTTCTAATGTATCCTGCATTCTTCTAAATATCTCCTTAATATGCAGCTTTTTATAAAAAAAAAAGATCAAAGAATGCAAAACGAGTTTAACGTTACTAAGAAAGTCCCGCAACTTTTAACATTCTAGTTGATTCAATTGGTATCATAAAATCAACCCAGTTATTTGACGCACAATTAAAAAAACCGTCCCCCCATTGTTACAAAATACGTTATATAAATTTATGATCTCGCTGCTCGATATATATACATAAATAGCGTCGAGCGTTGCGCAAGACTGCGATCACAATAATGAATAAAAGTAAACGGAAAACAAGCAGATATATGAAATTTGTCAATAATAATTAATACTTAAGAATGATCGGATAGCATATATTAAACTTATAAAAAATACAAATTAGTTACCATAATAATTGCGACAACGGTGCCGATGCTCGAACCGGCTAACACGTCACTCCAGTGGTGCTTGTAGTTCGAAATTCGCGTCATCGCCGTAAACCATGCCATCATTATGCAGATGAATTGAAGGAAATGTTTTATCAATTTGCTGCCCTTCCACGTCAATCGCAGTTGTAAGTATAGCTACAGAAAACGAATCGCGAATTTTAGTATCTCGAGATTTTCCTTTCATTTCATAAGTTATCGCTCTCTCTCAATTCCTCGGAAGTCAATTTCACTCTAAGTGGAACACGAGTATTCCGCCAGAGATTTAATGACCGCTTCATTCCATTGTTCGCTTCGAGAAGATTATTACTGTCCAAAATAAATTGCAATCCTTTAAAAAAACATTGGCGAGACCGTGCGGGGATTCTAAAGGTTTCAATGATAACTTTCGAATTGAGCATTATATTCTTACAGTATGGCCGTTATTACGTTATTTGACTCAAAATTATGACTAATGCGATGCGCTGTTACTCTGCGGACTTACTTAAGCACATGTGAAGCTTAAGTGTACAAGATAGTATCCCGGATGATTTTTTTTTCCGCGATACGTACGCTTGATAATATACCGAAATAACGATGTTTAATAGACTTGAAAATTGCCTTTGTGCGTAGATATCGACATTTTCCTAGAACGTATCATTAATGTCGAATATTTAAATTATATTAATTCATGGAGTAAACAAAGTAAACGTCCGAGTTAGTGAAAGAGCGACACCTGACAGGTTTCTATTGTCTTGTAGCGCTAACGATACTCACCGCCAAATATATCATGGTGTAGGCGGAAAAGGACGAGTGCCCCGACGGGAAGGAGAGCCTGTATTGAAAAAGAATAGACATTTACAAGTGTTGATAATGGAGCCATTGACCAAACGGAAATGATCAAGCGGGATGGAAAAATTATAGTCGGGCCTCAATGTACACCCCGCTAATGTATATAATTTAAGACTTTGGGATGTTGACGGCGACAGGCACGGCGTTTCTCAGTAGAAACTCCCTTTCCTCCGCGGCGAGGAGTAGCTTCTCCGACATCTGCGACAGCGAGGGGCAAAAAACCACCAAGGTCTAAACGGTTTCGCTCTCTGTGTCGCGCCAAACTTTGGCACTCGGGCTTTTTAAAAGGCCAGGCCTACCCGCGCCTCTTACACAACTGTAAATACGCCTCTGCACTTTGAGAAAAAAGTCCGCGCCGCCCATTCCCATACTTACGCGCGGACCCCATAAATAGTTGGGCTAAAAGGCGCATGCGAGCCGACGACACGCGGGCTCGTGTCCGTGTGCGCGTATAGCACTGGCCATAAGAATTGGCGGGAATAGTTTGGTTTAAACAGTTCAAATCGGGCGTCCGTCTGTTATTGTAGAGCCGCTCGCGTGGCGCGATAAGATGTCCTAATTGTTTATCCCCTTGATGATCTATGAGCCGCTTGCTGCCTCGCGCGGCAATGCCAGAACAACAATGTCGTTATATTTTCACGGCAAAGGATCCGCAAAAAAGAATCCGCGGCTCTGTACTTTTTCTATCGATCTATGCTACACTATATATAACCTTTCAAATTGTGTAGTATTGTTCGATTGAAAACAGTTTCACTCATAATATAGTTATAAACGTTATAACAGTTACGGCCTTGAGTCTCTTTTTTCTCCATTGCTACACATCATTGTTTACGCTCGATGTTTTTACGCATAGCTTCACAGATTAAGGGGAATCTAGACAGCGCGAGTTCATCAGTCTGTAATCAACGACTCACGCGCGAATACAGAGCGGAGGGTCAATTAGAGTCGTCTATTCACAAGTTTCCTTTGCTTTTCGCACATCTTTCGCGCTTTTACCGTAGACCCGCGATTGCGCCTCGCTGCCATATATACATACAACAACTCCCCGCGCTGAGCGCGCAAGAAAGATGTGTTTATTCACGACTTCCACGCGCGCGATTTGTCCAAAAAAAAAAGAAGCCCCATTGAAAGAAGGAGGGCTGGGCGCGTTAAGTGGCCGGCTCGGGCGCGGCTTTTATTGGCTTTTTCGATTGTCGCGCGTAACGGGCCGCCCGGCGCACAGAGAGGCCCGTTATTGTCAACAGTGTCTTCCGCCTGTCGGCCGGCGATTCCGCGACGCACATCCATCGCGGGGCCCCGAAAGGAAGCTCCACTTTGCCGGCGCGCGGGGGACAATTATCGGGCTCCCCTCGGCCCGTTTAAAAGTACGGGGCCGCCGCGGGGGAAGAAATAGCTCGAGGATTTCGATATGGGCTATCGGCGGCTGCGCAGCCGGCGCTCCTCGAGTGCCCGATTATAAAAGCCCCGGGCGGAATAATAACCCGGGCGCTCGAGTGGGCGCGAGCGGAGGGCGCGCCTTTGGCGGCGGCGCGATCGCCAGAGCACGAATGAATGAGTCCACTGTCGGAGCCTGCGCGTACAGCCCGTATATATAGAACGGTGTCCGGGAAGCGAACGGGGGCGACAAGGGCCAGCCTCCGGGAGGGCTTTACAATGCGCTCCCCGCAAAAAAAAAAGGGACTCCTTGCCTGGACGTTGAGCGAGGCGTGTGTGTGTGTGTGTGTGCCGGTCTGCTAATGGGGTGTACGCGGGCTCGCGTGTGTACAGGGGAATCGTCTGGCCGCGGGCTGCTGATCCGATTAATTCCCCTAATGAATTTCGGGGCGCGCGCCTGCCTGCCTCGTTGCGTGTGTGTATATGCACGCGGGGATACGGCGCACGCGCCCACGGGCTTGTGTACGCAGCCGGCGCGCAATCGGATATAACTAGGAGCCATCTCGGCTTTATTGGGCCCGTGGAGATTGCGCGGGATTATTTCCCTCGGCGATTTTATGCGCAAGCACGGAAAGCTGCTCCGTTGCTTTTCTACGGGCGCGAGGATCGTTGCGTGATTTGAGTTGCGCGTCGGCCACTATTGTGCCGTCTACTCTGCTCGGAATGAAAATGTACTGCTTTTTTCAACGCGTCGTGTCTTTTAAAATAAATTTATGCCTTATCGGCAGTTGGGCTAGACGTTTGTGCTGGCAGCCATAGCGCGCTTCCGCAAACGTCATCTAGTCAATCTATTGTATAAATGATAATCCAACTATCAACATTTAAACACAAAGGATTTTTGTTTGAACTCGTTATTCTTACAAATTTTCCTTTTGCTATCGTCATCTTAAATTGTAAAAAATACACGAGTTACATAAAACATCTTGCTATTCTTGGATTTTTCGTACTATAGATAACACTTGATAATTTCGAAATTCATTCAGAATAAGAACAATAAAAAACAATGTATGAGCATAAAGGACCGCAGTTAATACTGTTGAAAAATAGAATTAAATTAAAAAAAATTAATATGGAATTAAAACATAACAGTAATTATTGTAATAATATTGTTAAATTTTCATTTGTTTGCTGAATTCAAAAACTTCTATAGCATACAATAAATGCAGGTACTATTAAAAAAATAATCAGAATTTAAGAATCCTCTGTATCTAGTTACTTATATACAAAGTTATCGGCAAGCCATAATATTTAAAGGCCTTATTGTTATTTTCATTTTAACTACATGGTACTTGCGACTAGCTGCAAACATTACTAGGGAGAATGAGCTGCGCGTAAAATGTAATGTCTGCAGTTTGTTCATTACGATACGCGTGTCTCTTGACCCACCTGCTACAGTACACGTAAGCATTCATTTGGAGATAAGTCTATTCTGCGAAGCTGAGAGTTCAACATATTATACAGAGATAACACGCCTTCGCTCTGAGGGGCGCCATTAATTAATTTACGTCGTCGGCGGTTCAAGTGAAAAAAAAAAAACAAAAAAAAAAACACGAGCTATTTGTGGAAGCATTATGCACTCGAAAGATACCAACGGCGATAGCAGCACAATCGGGCGAATCTCGTAACTGCAGAGGCTCACCTAAGCTCCCTGAGAAGCCTGGCGGAAACGCCGGGCGCCTGGCACTCGAACTCCTCGATGTATCGGTGCTGGTTTTCCGGCTGGCTGCAGTCGATCCTCGGCCTGCACAGGGTCATGAAGTGGGGGCGCAGCCGGCCGATGGTGTACTTGGCGATGTCGGTCGTGAGGACCGTCAGCGCCGCGCCGAAGCCGAACATCCCGATCTGCGGGCAGAGGAGCGCGACTCAGCTGTGTGTTATACGCCCGCGGTTGCCTATGCCCAGCCCGCCTCGCCCCCGCCCACGGGGGAACGAGGTGACATCACCTAGATCGCCCGTTATATAGATCCGCCGTCAACCTCGCCGATTGCACAGCGTACGCACAGTGTATTAGGTTATTAGACGATTCGCGGCTCACAAGGGATCGTTTGCGGATCACGACGTCCTCGCGGACATTCAAATATAATTACGGATGTGGCATTGGCCTCGAGCGCGCATTTAATTAATTGGCTGACAAATCTGTTAATCATCTGGACTTCCGTGCAATCTTTGTATTATTACGTAAATAAAGCTTCGTTGTATTTCAAAGTTGTACGTCAAGAACGATAATAGTGTTTCTTTATAGCGCGCGATTAATGTCGTCCAACAAACTTGCTCTTCTTTATCTACCACATTCTGTTAGTTACACATAGTGCAATAATTTCTGTAAGAGTGACTAATCGAAGGTTTTTTTGAAGGCAGTCGCTGTTTGGATAGTTTTTAAGTAGCTGCGAGCCTTCGATTGTTACCCGCCCCTTAAATAAATAAACCCGATCATTTACATAAGATGATATTTATTTTTAATGTCGTAATAAAATTTGACTCGAATCAATGGCGATAAATAAATCTAAAACTTAACTGCTATCTTGAAAACTCATTGGTACGTGACTTACCTTGGAATACGCGAGAATCATCCAGTGCGGTACATTGTAGCCTAAGAATACTAGATCCGTAGTGTCGGTCAGGCTCTTGGCGAAGTTAAATTCAAGAACGAGCATCTGAAAATAGATACAAGATAACCTCATTTTGTACACACAAAAATTAGCAGAAACGTTCTAAAATTTCTTTTGAAAAGAAATGCCATAATGAAATATGTGCGAACAAACAAAGATAATCTAATTATCATTTTTGCGTCTAATTCAGTTTTATGATGAAAATTACATGAGTTATATGCCAAAAAGCCTCTATGTACACTAACAATAAAAGTTTGGACTGCAAACAAATAAAAGTTAAATATACTCGTATAAGGTGAAGATGTATATACTGCGTATTATACGGATATCAATATATCTCATTCAAATTTATTCATCGATAAAAAAGAAGATATTTTTCGGGAGGATTTCCATAACTGGTAAAAAGGTATTTATTTTGTATTTGGACATACAATGAAAGCAACTCAAGCTTTTTACGTCCATGTATACCTCACCTAACTTTTTATTAAAAATACAAAGTAAAATGTTATCGTAGGAAAATTAAACTCAGCCTTATAAAGGTGCAGAAAAATGTCTTTAAACAGTGGCTAAATTAAATGTTGAATGAACGATAACCTTTTAATCACGTAAGAGGTATTAACTCTTATAGATAAATAAAAACTATATCTAAGTTGAAATAAGTATTATTAACTGATAAATTAGAAAAATAAAGTAGATACTGATAAAGTAGAATTCGTGCTCTGGCATTCGTATTTTTCGTTCGAATTACAAGTACTATTTATTTTATTTTGTATTATTTAACACTGCTCTGCAATTCTTTATCTCTGTTATTAGTCACTTGAAAACTCCGAGGAAAAGTTGACTTCCGTCCCCCTCTATAAATGGGTTGAAGTTTAAACTGCTTTCAACCTGCTTCAAAAGATTGACATACTTATTATATACCAGTTAAATTCAATCGCGGAATTCTCTTGTTTATCATTCGAGTTTTTTAATGTCTTCTAATTTTAGCAACACTTAATTCATTTGATTCATTTTTAATGCAAGATTGAATTCCTTCTAGGTTTTGATATACGCGCGGAATAAGCTAATTTGTATGCACATCACTATGTACGTTCAAACGAGTTATAAGATATCAAAATTACTTTATATTAGGTGTAAAATATCAATTTATAGATAATTAAACATCACAATGAATATTTAGAAATACATTGTGTTTGTACAAATAAAAAGGTAGATTCATTGGTAAACAAATTTACATCTTGAGAATGGAAATGACGACTACCTTGACCAGTAAACAGATATGAAATAATGCATAGATGTCCTATATCTATAGATATATAAGTGACAATAAAAGCATATTAAACGTTTATGGCGATAGCTGGACAGTTTCCTTTTAAAAAACATTTAGCTATAATAATGGATAATAAAGTGAGACATAAAATGAAACAAAAACATTTAACGCAACGTTGAACACATGATTGTTGATGTGTACATCTTTCATTAATGACAAATATCATTATTAGGCTTGCGTGATGACTTTTTTTGATATGAAATCTGTCAATCCGGCACTCTTACGAGGTCACATGCACATATCACAAATGTTGTTTTGTAAATATTCGGAGCAGCAAACAATTGGGACACTTTTTGCCAAATTTTATGCATGGCATACAAACTGTGGCCGTGTAAATTGTTGATCTACAGCGACGCGCTACACAATCTTGGCATAGATCAAGGTAGGAGCGAGAGTAAGAGGCTGGGTCGCGCGTTGTTTGAAAATTGCGTATGTGACTCACCGTGGCAATCGGGAGGATAAGTCCGATGACGTAGAGCATCGAACTGGTAACCGTGGAATCGTGGAACGGATGGCTAAGCGACTCGTCGTTGCAGAAAAATCCTCTTTCGTACGGCTTGCCAAACAGGTAGAGCATGAGGATCACCATACCAACTGCAATCATCAATATGCACTTGTCTGACTGTAATCCTCGGTTTATCGGGTGCAATACTCGCTAGATTAGAATATATACGAGCGCGTTGGCCGTGAAACCTTCGTATCAAATGTGTAAGCGACGCATTAATGGACCGCGACAAGAGGAATATTGTTTATTAAATTGACAAGATTATGCCAACGAGACAGTTATTGGTCCTAAGCATTGGAGTTGAATTTATTGATTGATCTATCGCTACAAGGGTGCTTCTGTTTAATACAAGTTCGAGTACAAGTCCCGCAATCTCCTTTGGCGTAAGCGATGTCCAATTTGTCATTAAAATTTATGCTCGAGTATATCAATCGGCTAATTACTATTCCTCAGATTTGAGCTTACTTGAAAAAGCAGAGGTTCCGCTTGAACAAAAAGACTATATACCTCGCCACATACCGTTATTGTCATGCAACTGCTACAGATGCCTATCAAAACTGAGCGCCTAAGTTATTTATATATTCGCGGCAAGCGAGCGCGACCGCATAGATAAAACGAGGCTAACATTGTCAAAAGTACAGGGCCGCGTAGCCGTTCACCTGCCGCGGTGCAAATTACGCCCGGCACTCGCATGCACGCGCGCCCAAAGCCGCTTAAAAAGGCTCGTCCGGCGCGAAAAACCGATCGGCCGGAGAGAGGAGCCGGCGAGGCGGACCGGCCGAGACAAAGCGGAGAACCCCTGCCGCGGCAACGCATACGCGCCGGAGGAGCCGCGCGGAAGAAAGGCCCTTGCCGCGGACCCTTAAGGGCGCGGGCCTCGCGCACGTAGTAGGGCGCGCGGAGGGGGGGGGCGGCGATATTGTCCGCGGGAGTGACGCGCCGTCTCACGGGCGATATCCGCGGCCCCGAGGCTCCCCCGGGGCGAATTCCTCCGAGGTAAAGTGTCGCGGCTCGGCCGGCTAATTGTCTCGCTCTCGGTTTTTTGTACGCCGGCCGCCGGCGCCCCGAGACGCCCCGCGCTATCTCCGCTGGATCTGCGCGCTTTCGCGGAGACGTGTGTATGCTTGCCCCCGGAGGGCTTGGCTTGGCCGGCCTCGTCCTTCGGCCGGTCGGGGGCCGCGCGCGCCTGTGTCGGGCCGCGTATAACGACCATTATCGAATCGCTTATAACCGTTATTACGATAAAAGGAAACGCGATACCTATTTACAAAATATAGCCATGTTAAGTATTATTCCGATGGCACTCGCCGGTTAGTTTACTCTTTTACACGTTCCTTTTGGGCCCCTTGCGCCTTTTAACCCATATGTCTTTTCATTAAATGGGAACATTCTTCGGGATTAAAGTCGTCGTTAGCCAGTTTTCTACAAAAATTAGTAACTATATTTTAGACTAACGGATTATTTCCGAGATTATTTCATATTACGGTTAAGATCGACTCTGCTGATGAGTGAGATCTCGTGTTCGATCTTTAGGCATTCGTATAAATGTCCTTAAACAATTTTAATTGAATTTTAAAGTTGAAATTCTACGTTGTCTTCATTTGAATACTTCACATATTAAGTAATAAAATTCGTTGAGTTTCTAAATATGAAAAAGATATTTCTGACCATGTACATTATTCACCATGTACTATATTCAGTTTTACATGTCTCCTTGAAAGTCTCTACGTGATCTGTATAAGCTTTTATGAAAAAAAAAACAAACTATGTCAGTCTTTTATATGGAGATCGTAAATGTGTTCATTTATGTAATCCTGGTCAAATTAACTTTCTGCTAATTTTTATTTGACCCATTAAAATATTGGAAAAAACAAATAATACGCATATTATTTTACATCACGATAATGCTTGCAACTATTATCTCAGAAAACTTTTAAAGCCATTCAGAATCATTACTGTTATTATGCATTAAAATTAGATATTTTTAACGTTCAACTCTTTTATGCTGTTAAATTTGTAGGTTATTGATTTCTATCTAATTTAAACAAGTTTAGTTTTTGAAATGAAATTCACGGAAGAAAACCCGAATAAAGTTCTAAATTCAATATCCGTTGCATATCATAATTTTAGCTCGTGGATGCCAATGACTGCATTGAAAACAAATTATTTATATATTTAAAGGTTTCCTAAACCTAAACAACGTACTCTTAATACCGAGGTGCTCGCTATATATTAATCGTGATTTTATCCAAGTTATAATGAATTGATGAAGGTGAATGAATTTAATTTTCATACGGTGAGAACCTCGTTCAATGAATGAAACAAAATGTATAGTGCACTTAAAATATAATCAAAACGTTGTATCAAAGGCAAATATCTAAAAAATGTCCGCTATTGATAAGAATCCAATTCTTTGGAATACACTTAGTGAGAGCGAATAACGCGCGCTTGATTCACGCGCGCGCATAACTCCACTATTACGTGAATAACGATTGCACGAGGAGCTAATTAATAAAAAGCAGCGAGGCCGTTGGCCACGTGCGCACGCATCCCGCACCCGGGGGCACAGGGCGGCGAGAAGCCGCGCAAACCGGGCCGCCGCAAAGGCCTCGGCGCCTACGCAGTCGGCCCCTATCGAGGGCACGCACACGCGAGAAGGACGGCAGGAGCGAAGGGTGGCTACGCCGCTGGCGCGCCGCCCAGGCCGGCCTCGCGATAAATCAGGAGGAAGAAAAGAACCCCGCGCGGTATCGGGGCGAGGCCGGTATCCGGGGCGCTCGGGGCGCACAACAAAGGGGCTGCTGCCGGCGCTGGCCCCCTTCCCCCCCCCGCCCCAACCGCCGCGGCACTGGTCATTGACACCCGGACAGCGGCCCTCCCTCGCTGGCCCGCCCGCCGACGACATCGATCGCTCACCGACGAAGACGCAGAGGAAGTCGACGAGGAGCTTCCGCAGGAGGAACTTGGAGCTGCGGTCCATGTCGGCCGCGCGCGTACTCGCTCGGGCAGGTCGGCGCACTGCTCCGCCGGCGCTGCCTCGGTCACGACTGAGCGCCGCGGGCGCGCGCACGCCGCCGGCCGCCCCACTCCGCGCGCCTGTGTCGCGTAAGGTGCGCCGCACGTACACGAGGCCGCCGTCCGTCGTCGTCGTCGTCCCCCCACCCACCCCAGGGAGGACGCGGGGAGGGAGAAGGGACTCGCGAGGGACGCGCGTGTGCGTATATACTACCCGCCGCCCGGGAGCGCCTCGCGGTCAATTGATGGGCTTTTCATTGCTTTCCTCCGGCCGGCCTCGTCGCAGCCGCAGCCTCCCGGCGGGCCGCTCATCCGCTAGCCTAATTTGCGCTCGCCCCGGGGCGCCGCCGCCTCCTGGGAGGACTCGGCTCCTCGCGAGCCCGTAACCCTCGGCTTTTTCCCAAAGCAGGGGCCCCGGTCTCGAAAATCGCATGCTGCTTTTAGTATTTTCTTATCTGCAGCCGACCCCATCTATAAATGAAGTAGGCGGACAAAAATAAAGACTGACAATGAATAATGGGACCGTTTGGAAAAGCATCCAAATATATCGGCTGAATTATCTGTCGAGCGAGACATTAGATTTAAAAATAAACCATTCGGCAGGTTAACTCCTCACGGGGATAATTTATATATTAATCCACTTACTCGGCAAAAAACAACTATTTTTCTTCTTTTTTCCGTGCTTTTTTTTTTTACCGTTACCTCTATGCTGTCATGTATTTACACTCGCATATGTACATATATACATATTAAATCCTATATTTTAGTTTCTCCAAAAAACTATCAATTTCTTCATTACGGAATATTAAATCTTTGAATGTGTCTTTAAAGTTACATTCTACAGAGCCTTTTGATTCGCAGTATATGTATAATGATGTGTCTGTTATAATAGATAATAAAATTGAATTTTTTTTTACGTATTTATGTGCACATTTAATATCATTGCCGTGAAATATTTCATTTTCTCGACTTTACTAATTATTCAATGTATTACTGCAGAGAAACTTTTACTAAATGATACTAATATAGCTCCGAGTTGGTCCTCGGAGTAAATTCAGGCCGGCAGTTTTCACGATTGACGAATGGGAAAAAAAATGGGCGGAAGAAGTGAAGAAATCTGCGCAGGTGCCCAACATCGACATGCAGTAGTAGGCAGCCTCCGGGTTACGGTGCCATGTTAGTGTGAGTAAAAATAGAGAAGGCGTTAGATAAAAATCGACAAAAACCTCTCAGGTAGAAAACTTTCGAACCCCTCTTCAATGAATTGACAAAGGCGGCATCCCTAAGCTGCGAGCATCCGGAAAATTCGAACCTTTTCCGTGCGGACTTTTACTTCATCCATGTATGCGTATGGACCTACGCGCATACCTGTCACTATAAGGGTGTTCCTCACTGCGTTGGCTCAGTTTCCTTTGACCTCGCACTAGAACAGCTGTCCTCTCTTTTGCCGACTGCAACTATTTATTGCGCGCTTTTCATCTTCCTTCCTTTTTTTACTCCTACTATTCTTTCCTACGTTCAAAGTCGGCAATATGAGCATATTCTTACTTATAGACAATCTCACATGTATAACGTTATTTATGGGTAGATGGTTATTTTACTTAAGAATGTAATTATATTTATAATAATACACGATATGATACGAGTTATTTATTAAGTAATGCAACAGAAATAAAAAAAATATGTAGGTTTATGAATCCATCTCAAGTCTTACTTATATTAAAAAATGGGAAAAAAACAATGTAAATGAAATTCGACAGATTTCGTATATTCTTGTATAATTGTATTTATACACTATATTTTACAATAATTATCGGTATAACTTGTTCAATATTTTTAAAATAGAATTCGCGAATTCCTTCGTTTTTTAAAATACAATTGCATTGTTTTTGTTTCTTTTGAGGATTTAAGCTTATTATTTACAAAGATTGGACATTGCAAAGCAAATATGCGTAATATGTTGTTATATATTCTGTGTATTACAAAATTTCAGAATTATTTCATTTTTTATTTATATTTAGTTACACTCGTTTGACTAGTTTATTCTTACTGTTCTGTGAAATCAACATTGATATTTTATGTACTTTGCATGTTATGCTTTTAAAACTGTTAAGTACGCTTCTTTAAGCTCTGCCGGGAATATTATACAATCGCCGCAAAATTATTTTTACTCACGCACTAAGATTCATATTTTAGAATTTAAAGTTAATGACATATACACAATCATACATATACATACGCCTTTACCACTATTGACCAATCATTCATTTCTTAATTGCCATATATAATTCAGGCATACAAATTTACAATCGTCGCAGATACTCCTTTCAAAATCTTACCATTTTATATATTTACGTATGTATATGTATTTACATAAATAGCATGCAGTTCAACAAGAAGTTTAACGTTTCTTTTTACATTATTTCATATTTCTTTTATCAGTTTAACGTAACGCTTTTAAAATATCACATCGTTTAGCACAAGATGCAGGCACCTCACTCTTTAAAAAGACATACCATCATAGCAAAATTATTTATATTACTGTTTCATAGCTTTTGGTGTAATGCAGTTTGTCAAAATGATCAAAATTAAATGTTGCTTGAAATATTTATAAATATAGATAGAAGAATTTAGTGAAATGGAATGAAATATTAAGTTTCAAGTCGAAAAATAAAATGTTGCCGATGCATTAATAGTTTCGATACAAATATCATTTTTTCCCAAGTTGTGCATTATTTTAATGAACGAGGTGAAAAATACAACTCTATAACAGATCAACCTCAGATTGTCACCTACGATGTTCGGTGGTGTATGCTGTCACAGTGCTGTCAACACTACCAGCAGCTAACACAACTCGATGAGGATGAAAGTTAAGACAGCTTACAGGACCTATTCTCGTGCTCATGAATCCTTCGTGGAATTTGATTGTATTTAAATGTTGTCCCGATACATTATAAATACTAATGCATTGATTACTAGAACTGTGAAAGAAATAATTATTGTTAACAGGCATTTAAGACTGAATGTCACTTTATAAAACCATAATGTACCTCGCAAAAATATCAGCAGTTTCATGGGCTACAAAACCTGTTATTCCTTGCATTGTTTGCACTGTATTAATTGAAGAATTTTTTCTAAGATCAAAAAATCTCACGTCACCTGACAAAGAACCAGTAATTAATTTGATAGGAGAATTTGCAGATTTTCTGAAATAGGTTCCCAGAACCCATGCATTGTGTTCTCTGTATGTCATTACTTTTGATTCTGCAGATGGTAATCTTCGATCAAAGAGTCTAACCAAACCATCTCCACAACCAAGTACCATCATATTACCTAAAAATGTTAAACATATACTTTTATTTGTATGCAAACTTATTGTTCTCATATAAACGGTAATTTAAATCAATCATTTTAATCTCATGTTAAAAATATAAAGTTATTAGTAATTTTACATTTAGGATTATAATAAATCAAATATATAACATATTAAATTATTCAATTTATTCTAAATTTCTAATTTAGTTATGTTTAAACTGTATATAGTACCTGTATTGTCTGTATCCAAACAGGTGACACAACAATCAGCTCCAGTTGGGATATCTTGCACTTTTAACTCAGTTTCAACATCCCAAAGTCTTACAGATTTTACATCTCCAGTAACAGCCAAAGTTAAAGATCTCTGTTCCCAACTAGTGACTAGACCTGAAGTACCTTCAAATTTTAAGAATCCTATATATATGTATACTTCAATAATATTTTTATAGAGGAATTATTGTCAGACATATGTTACCTGTTGAACTTTTTATTGGTTGAAGATCAGCCAGGGCTTGCCAAGCAGTTAAAAGTGTCGGTTCCCGACCGAGCATATTGTAATAATTTTTCCAAACTCTAATGGAACCATCGTCTGATCCAACCATTAATAAGGCAATATCGTGAGAATTTATGAATTCTAAACTAGTAACACGAGAAGGTCTGTTTCCTTTACTTGCATGGTATGTGAGTTTGGTTCCACTGTGCCAATCCCAAATTCTGTAAACAAATAATTTATTTGAGCGATCAATCTAGTGATTAATTCATATTTTTTTTTTTTGAATTTAGTAATTATATTTCAATACTGTTCAAACAACATCCAGAATATAACGAGTTTAAACCTTGATCACATTTACTACATAAATTTTATTAACCGAAACGTACTTAGAATGTTTGGCAAGATATTAAAATATTAATTTATTTATATGATAGTCTTGTAGGCATTACTATTAGTTAAAGAACTGTCAGTTTTTGAAACATTCTTATAAAGCGTTAAAAAAGTTTTTTCACTTACCCAAAATAATCTTTACAAGCTACCACTAAATGAGAGTCAAAAGGATGAAAAAGTAAAACTTCTGGTGCCTGAGGACACCGTGCTTGAAAAATTTGAGATTCGATTCGACCATTTACTGCCTTAAATTGCTCTTCTTTCACCTCTAGCCTTTGTGTTTTATTTCTTAAATAGCTATATCAAAGAGATTATGCATCTTATTAATTTAATTATTAATCAGATGTAAGAAAATTATTCGAAAGTAATAGATACCGCCATTCGCGTTCATGATGGGCGCGACTCTCAATATCGTTTGTGGATTCAGCTTCTCCTTCAAAACTAACAGGCTGGGCAAATTGAGCGCAACTCCATTCAACAAATTGTGATGTAGTTAATGGAGATTTTATGCCTGGTACTTCATCTGATTCTTCTGATATCTACAATAGAAATAATGTATTTTTTCTTTCTGTTCGGATTACTAAAAAATTAAAGTTATATTTACAGTATTTGGTATCGGTTTTCTCGTACGGCTAGTTACCGGCAGCCTTACAAATCTCAAAAGTTCAGTCGCAGGATTAACAGTAGGTGGAGATTCTCCTTTAGTGCTGCTTTAAAAAACAGTATAGTAAAACATTTTTCAATTTATTTAACAAAATAATTTTAATTTACTTACCTTAAATAATTTGTTCTATTTGATGGAGATGGGGGCAATGACAAAGAAGAAGACATTTTTGCATCACCTACTTCCTTTGGAGCTGTATATTCTTTTACCTGAATTAAATTTACAAATGAATCATTACGAATTGACAATCATATAAATTAGCATAATTTACAATATAATTTTACTCACTTGATTGCGAATATGATTAGTAACTTTTTGGGACATTGATGCAACACCTGGATGGGGATCATTATCAAGACCACATAATCCATGCCAAAGTTTCATATAAACACTTCCATAGGAAAGACTTGGTAAATTTCCTAAAGAACTGTGACCTGAAAATGATAATTTATAATATCTCAAATGGATAACATTTTTTAAATAAAATAACAAATTATAAATTCTGTACATATTTTAACTGTAATCAGTACAAAGCTAAAAACATGTAAGCTTAGTGTAATAAAATTTAGTGTTCTAACTAAAACTAAAAAAATACATGCTTACAATTATCTAGTTAGCAAAATTACCCAGTGATTCACAAGGTTTCCTGACAAATTCCCAATTATTTCCTGGCAAGCAAGTTGAAACAAGAGAAGATAGTTATCCACAACTCAGTTTTTATCTTTGAACTTAATTAGGATTTAATAATATCATACCTAAGTTGCTGATAGATGAAACTGATGAAACTCGTTTGATTTTGTCTTGACCAAATCCATCTGTTGTGTCAGTAGAATAAGCATTATTAGGTGATAGAATCTTCAATCTATCCTTCGAACTTATTCTCATTCCACTAAAAGGGGAAAGAGTTTCAACAACTAAATCTCTCCTACTATTTTCTTCAGCAACAGCTAATGTTACAAAAGAATTTTCGAAATGTAGTACCATCCATTGAAGAGCAACCACTAATTCCTGAAAATTCGTTTCATAAAATAGAAAAATCAATAACCTTCAATTTTTAATAAAATTTAAATTTTAAATAAACATACTTTTCTGACTAGAGGACACATATCATAAGTTACACTGTTAATAAGCATCATTGCTATTGCTTGATCAATATTATTAGCATGCTCACTTCGTTTTGTTACACTATTTATAAAAGTACCTAATGCATAAACACTTGCAGCTCGAACCTGAAGTAATAGAACAAATTAAAATCCTATTAAAATAATATAATTTATAACTAATATGATACCTCAGGTACAGGATCTTGCAAAAGACTATACAGTTTTTCATGGGCAATATCTCGCACTCCACACCATCTAGCTTTATCATAATTATGCCATAATCTTGCAAGGCACAAGCACAACCATTGTCTTAATAATGGATATGGATCTCCAAGTTGCTCCAAACAAATTGAAACTAAACTACCTTGCAAAGCAGATTCTTGGCCAGGAGGATAATTATTAACTATACAAGCAAGTACGAAAACTGCTAATGTCCTATATTCACTCTAAAAATTATTATATTCATATATTTTTAAAAGTAATGAAATTACACTTAATCATACTTATACACAAATCTTACCAGTATTGAGGTATCTTGTAACACAGAAAGAAAATATTTGTGGCCATTATCACGAACTAAGTCAGCTTGACATGTCTAAAAATAAAGAAAATAAATAATAAATAACTTTAAATTAAGAAAAGGAAAAATTTCAATGTATATTACATTATCAACTGCTAGTATCTTGGCCCAAATAAATACAAGAAGAGGTCTGAGTTCTCTAGCATTACTTTGTAATAATTTCAGTACATAAGGAAAAATTCCAACACTTAAAGCTAAATTAACTGCCCAAGGTCCAAGATCAAGGAATCGTCCCAGCAATTCCAATGCTCTGAGCCTATGGACTTGACTAAGCAGTACTTGTAACACTATTGGAAGCTGCTCTGGGGGACTACGATTTTTAGAGCCCAAAGTAAGCCATACTTGAAAAGCAGTTAGTTGCTCTTCAAAAAAAGGTGAATGAACAAATCTGTCCTCAGATTCTAAAATAGCTGGTAACTGTATTAAACATAAATCTAGAGCCAAATCCCAAGCTTGCCACATTGGATGCTAAAAAATTTATAAAAGAAAATCTAAAATAAATTATATTTCAAATCTATATTTTATCTAAAATTATTTTTGAAATAAAATAACATTTTACTTGATATGTGGGTGGCAGATTTGGACAAGAAACTGGAGTACAATCATAAGAACGTAATATTCGTTCAGCCAATAAAAAATTTCTAAATAAACTAGCAACTAATAAATCTTGTCTAAATAACCTTTGAAATAAATCTGAAAATTCATATATATGTAGATATATTTCTAATGAAACTGAAAATTTCGATGATTTTGTTAATATGAAACAAATACAAACCTCTAGGTAAAGTGTTCCATGCTATTGTATCTGTAATTGCTGTAAATATCCAGTTAAGTTCTCCTAACATCGTTCTTCTGTCTGTCAATTTACCAGGAATTCTAAAATTGTTTACTTTATTTTTATATTTATTACCTTTAATTTTTTACTATATATTAGTTTTTAGTGTGCATACTTATCAATGAGTTCAAATGATGCTTTTGGTACCAATTTGGAGGTATTTTGCATTACAAACCTATGAAGGCAAAATATAAGCGGTAGAATTATTTAATATGTATTTTGATAGTAACAAGCTTAAAAAATAAACATTCATGAAAGATCGACTATACAGTGTCGTCGTATAATATAAATGATCATAATTTATTTTATAATATTTACCATCGTAATGCAATTTTAATAGGCGTTGTAAGGCAAGAAGTGAATATATCAGCTGGAAGATCTGGATTCATCGGTAAAATCTGATTTGCTGCACAAGCTGCCAATTGAATACAATTTTTATAACAAGGTGTTGCTGTAGGAACTATAGCTAATGTTCTATTTTGTTGAATAGCCCGCTTCTCCATCTAATCATTTTGAGATAGTTAATGCAAATTCTTAACATTTTAACATTTAGAAGTTTATGAAAAATTTCTCGTATTCTCGTACCTCGTATTCTTTTTCATGTTGCTCAGCAAATTGTTGAAATGAATCAACAATAATACCTGCATTTGAACAGTCATAAACATAAATACTAGGAGCACCCATCCATGTTTGTAAATCATACACTGACAGAGGAATGTACTGAGTATATGTCTAAAAATAATTCAATTAAAAATTATTTTGTAATAAAATATAAGTAAAAAAGAAGAAGTATAAGGTACAAGTACAACATTTAATACAAATTTTTAATCAATGCACTTTTTCAATCAATAAGTAATCCAAAAAAAAAGTTTTTAACATGACTCTTGAATAATTCTATATAACACATAAATTTTTAAATTAAAATACAAATTAAAATACAAAGTGAATTTTTAAATAAAACTTTAATCACAAAGATAAATTAGTTAAATGTTGGTGACACTCAATTACGAGATTAAAATAAACTTACCTTATTAAATACCCATATTTCTCCATTACTTGTGGGTTTTGGTACACCATGACCATTGTAATGAAAAAGAACTCGCTCTTCTTTTGCATTTCTTCTTAACGACGTACAAAGTTTTTTAATTTCATCTACAGTGGGGTCAAGACTTTGTTTGTATCTGGCACGAGGCTGTGACCTCTCATATTGCTTTTGTAAATTAGAACCTATTGTTTCAAGAGCTTTTTGAGGACTCATTGATAGTGGATCTAAAAGAATTATAAAATCTTATCATAAAAAATGTTAAAGATCTTCAGTAGACAAGCATTGCATAATCACAATTAAAAACAGTAGATACATCAAAAGTAAAAAAAAATCTTAAAAGACACTTGTTATTACCAATCCAGCACTCGAGTCGAGCGCAGGGCTGCGTTTTTACGATATCCGGAGGATCGACACCGACATTTAGACATAGCACCAATGCAACGCTCACAGTTTTCATCTAAATACAAATAACAAAACGACTATGCCTTAATAATAATGAAATCATGATGTTAAATAATTACGCTAATTATACACTCATTTGTGCACGTGTATGTATACAAATGGCAAGTGCATCATCCGACTAAGTTCGTGCAGTCGTCTAATACATGTTGGTCAGAGTAAAAATCGAAACAAAAGTAAAAACAGCGAAGGTTAATACGAACCCGCTCTTTCATGCGCCAGGTTTTAGTAATGCAGTTGATACCCTCGATGGTAACTGTGTGCCTGGGTTTGTTGAACGCCAATAACATTTGCCAATCCTCATTCTTTTCCATGTGTTTAATAACAATTTTGACCGACTTTCCAGTGGTTTCTTCCAGTGCTTGATCGTTTTCCTCACTGTTCTCGCGGCAAGCACGCGACGACGTGGGAAGCGACATCGTCTCAAAGATCAGTTCTCGCGCGCCTTCTCTACAACTGGCACCTTACAGAAGTAAGCCACGCGCGAGACTGCCCACGCACTACACTCTGAACTGTGTACACTGTACTTCGTTTGAGTGGCCTTTTAATCTTGGGGCTGCTCAAATCACTGTTTGCATTTACGATCTGCCCCACACTGGCACTGCACACCTTTCGAACGCGTTACACCACGCTGATCACTGCTGATCACACATGTACCACAAATTTGCCCCAGAGCCATAGCGGCGGAATTCCATTCTACGCGTTGCCGACGTGCCGACGTACTCTGCACGCATTCCCGTAAAGCCTCGCGAGTGTCTGTGGCAATTGAAAATAGAATAAGTATTATAAACGGGCCTCAACCAAGACCTCATGACTGATATAGCCCCACTCAGGCATTGGTGTCCTAACTCCTAAACTCCGATTGCAAATTTACAAGTAGTAACTCCGGTACCCGGATTCCGAGCGTCTTAAATTTGAACTGCAAAATCGCAGACTGCAGAAAAAGACATGCGTTCTGTAGTGTAGTACATGTGTCAAAAACATACTAGATGCCTTAATTGAGTACAGAGACTGTTACAATTTATTTTTTATTTTCATTTCGCATTAATTTTTTTTATAAAAAAAATTCTTGCTTCATTAAATATTATCCACAAAATAGGATATTAATTTCTAAATTATCATACCTAACAGTTGTACCGCAAACGAACAACTTCATTAAGTACGTCTAAAATTTTACAATTATTATCTAGTCGAATTTACAAATACCCAGCTATAGTTGTGTATATTGAACAAAATTCTGAGGATTTTTTTTATAAACGCGTACATTATTCTAAAGCAATAAATATGCGATAAAACATATTAAAATTTTTTTGTTAGGAAACTCTATTAAACAATTATTACAAATTGTATAAAATGTACATTAAGGGCAGTTTAAATGATTATTTATTAAAAATTATTTAACATAAATTTAAAATAATTTTCTGCATTTGTAAAATTCATTAATGCAATCCCGTTGAAGGCAAAATAGATTGTACGCGCATGCGCCATAGTACCAAAGTTAGATTGCTCTATATTACAATATATTTTGTTCTTTTGACTGTACTTCAGTGGGTGGGTGTCAACGTCCCTAGTGACGTTTTGTACCCAGCACGCACATTATTCTACCACCGCAACTTGCCTAGCGCAATGTGTTACTACGAAGCAGGCATATCTATAGAAATTGCGGATCCGTGTCGAAACGTAAATCCAACGTTGTGAACTGCACGTAATCGGAGCAAGTCGAATTATCATTAAAGCTTGATGCTACTGAAGCTGAATTTATTAGCTTTCACGGATGAACATTTTAAATTAGATATTTATTATAAAAAATATTTAAGAATACTGTAGAATTCTGAATTTTATAGTTAAGTTGAAAAATTTGTCGACTGACAAAATTTCTAATTCTATATATAATTCTATGTATAAAAATCTATAATTCTTCATTTTTTAAATATCTATTATTTTTATTATCATTAATTTTGCAACTATTAATTTTCTCAAAATTAATAAACGCCTGTACATTATCTGTGAAATTATATAACAATTTATGATTGATAAAATAAAATTAAGGTTTATTTATAATATAAAATTAATTGAAATAATTAAAAATATTCTCCATAATTCAGATGTTGTTTGCAACGTTTACTTCTAAAAATTGCAAAATATTTATAATTCTGAATTTAACATCACCAGTCGTATTATTAAGATTAGTGAGTATCTAACAAAATAAAAGAATTAACAGTATTCTTAAATATTCTTTATAATGAATATCTAATTTAAAATGTGCATCCGTAAAAGCTAATAAATTCAGCTTCAGTAGCCTCAAGCTTTAATGATAAATCGACTTGCCCCCACTACGTGCAGTTCACAACGTTGGATTTACGTTTTAACTCGAATCCGCAATTTCTATAGATATGCCTGCTTCTTAGTAACGCATTGCTAAAACTTTAACTAAAATGTAGTTACACGAAATTTTAATTTTAAATATAATCTAAAATATTGTATTAAGCCTCATTACTTTTATGTAAGATAATTACATACTGAAGAGCCTGCATCAACCTACGTGTTATGATACAACTGGCTATACGAGTTACATTCAGTTACCTTATGGCTATGCTTTACTGCAACAGGGTAGCCTAACATGTGAAATACAATAGCAATAAATGCATACCACTTCAAATGAATATATTTATAATTACTAGTAGAATCAATTGCAATATTTTCATGAACAAAATCATGAAGATTACGAAGTAATGATTGTAGCTCATAACGAATTTAAAACTATTTCATACGCACAATATATCTTATTCTTTTTATAATACAATTAATAATCATTCATAATGATAATAAGAATCTTTAACTATTCAAAAAAATAATTTAAGAAGAAAAACAGATTAAACACATTTCACACTGTTCTTAAATAAAAATCTAAGTTTTTCTAATGTTTTTTTCGATTATGTATATAAAAGTAATGCTAAATAAAATATATTACCCTCATGTGTGCGAACCCCTATCATGCCAAAAGTCAATATCGTAGCTGTCTAATTAAATTACTGATTAATTTTAAAAGTTAGTGCGTCTCGCAGTCGTTAGCGAATAACCAATGTTCGATTGTGTTACGACTGAAAGGTATCACACCCGAGACCACACCAATACCCGCTATCATAAGTTAACTACATTCAGAAAATTACATAAAAATGATATGTACACCTAACTACCGGTTACTGTTGTGTGTATAATATTATTTTTGTAGATAATTTTGGTCCTGGATATATATAGTATTGTTCTATAAACTTTTATTTTAAATGAGAACTATGTAAAAACTATTTATAATGTATGCGTAATATCATTTGCTTTCCACAAATTAGCTGCATTTATTAATATACTTGAAAATAGATCTGACCATTGAGTTTTTTGCTCTACGACACACTTAATTAAGAAAAGATCATCGTTCTAAATACTCTAGATAGAAAGATAGAAATTTTCAAAATTTCTTTTTTGAATCTAGAACTGGCTTTTTACATGAAGAAGATACGGATTGAAAAATAGAGTGCGAGGCAATGCAGGCAATAGTAAGCACCAAACGGCACCAAAAAACATCCGCAACATCTTCCCACTCCTAATGCAGCATATGTTTACTAGCGGTTTATAGCTATACAGTTGATAAAAATGTCAGACCTGTTTAAACTTTGAATCTATGTTAATCTAATAAGTTGATTGAATTTGAGAAATTAGCGGATGTACTTCAATGATGATAGATGTTTAAAATTAAATGACCAATTACTTTTATTTATTTGACCACTACCTACGTTACGGAACTCATATCTGAGATTACTAAGATTTTACTTTTTTCTTATTTTTATATTTCACAATATTGTTTAAAAAATTTGTCAAGTATATTATGGTCTGTCGAGCAAACAAGTATAGTTCAGGACATATTTTTTCATTTTCTGTCGCAAACTGTGATTACTACAACTACTTTTTTTTAAGCGAATGTAGCCCAATGTTTAAAAAAATTCAATTTTTTAAATTTAGTTATTCAACTAATTGATTGTAATAATATTAAATACAGCCATGAAGATGAGAATAGAAAAAATACTTTTGAAATTTCGAACTATTCCGAACCATCACTATAACTACATGTTCTAATTCTAAACCCGCCAACAGCGGCGTTCAGATCGCCGTGCCACAAATCCACAATACAAGAAGAGGTTCGTGTCCAATTCACCAGAGATAATGAAGTTCAGAGTTTAGATTTCTAGGCTAATCTGAGTTTGAGTCTTTGATCTTAGATTAACGGAGTTCTATACTTCTTAGTCCATCGAATATTTTTATAGTTTTTACATTCTGAGCTCTGTTTAATTTGGACCTTGCAACATACGCTAATTACCGTTGTGATCGCAGAGTGACGGTGCATCAGTAGTATATCGGAACAGCTTGAATATCTCAATTTATCCAAAATGGTGCTGGAAAGTACTATGATTTGGTAAATTACCATTTTTATTATTTTTTTCTTTTTAATATCACTAGTGATTTATGATTACTAATTGGAATAGAAAAATTATCAATTTTTTCTTAATCTGTATTGTTGAGTTTGAGCATGACATTGCAAATTTGGACAAAATACTGTATGTGTGTTAAGAAAATCTATTCACATTTAAATAAATTATTATCTGTAAATTTTTAATTTGACAAACACTTTTATTTATATTGCTGAAGTACTCTTAAAACTGTTATTTCAGTTTTTTATTTTACATTCAATCTATGTCAACAACTTTTCTGCTGCAATAAAATGATTCATTTTAAGAATTCCATGTAAATTAATTTGTTTAATGAAATATCTCTAAATTTTTTTTTTAATTTTTAACCAATATCAATGATCTTCATTATTTATTTAAATCATACATTATACATTGCATACATTATAATTCTTCTTTTGACTGAATCAACTAGCTACAAATTTCATAAAAATAAATTATTTAAGAAAATTAAACTACATATACATAGCAATAAATACACATGTATTCTATCTTATATATCTTATATTCTTTCTTTCAGTGTTGATAATAGTGATTATATGAGGAATGGTGATTTTCTTCCAACACGACTACAAGCACAGCAAGATGCTGTTAATTTAGTGTGTCATTCAAAAACTAGATCAAACCCAGAAAATAATGTGGGACTCATCACTCTAGCAAAGTAGAATTTTTAATTTTATTTATTGTATTCATGTTGATTATAGATAATATATTTTTAATTTTTTTTATTTTTTAAAATATTTAGTGTAGAAGTACTAGCAACATTGACTAGTGATGTTGGACGTATTTTGTCAAAACTTCATCAAGTTCAACCTAATGGAAATCTATCTCTTATAACAGGAATCAGAATAGCACATGTAAATGATCTATTTTGAACATATATCTTTTAACTGTTATATAATAATTACAGAAATAATTAACTTAATATTGGCTTTTCAGTTAGCTTTGAAACACCGACAGGGTAAAAATCATAAAATGAGAATTGTTGCATTTGTTGGAAGTCCAATTCAAATTGATGAAAAGGAAGCTGTTAAATTGGCAAAACGTCTAAAAAAGGAAAAAGTTAATGTAGATTTAATAAGTTTTGGCGAAGAAAGCTTGAACAATGAAGTTTTAACAGCATTTATAAATGCTTTAAATGGCAAAGATGGAACTGGCAGTCATCTTGTAACTATTCCCCCTGGACCACATTTATCCGATGCACTAATCTCTTCTCCTATTATACAAGGTGAAGATGGAATGGGTGGAACAGGAATGGGCGGTGCAGCATTTGAATTTGGAGTTGATCCAAATGAAGATCCTGAACTTGCTTTGGTATAATTTTTAAAAAAATTTTTTAAATCAGTTTCTTGACAATAGTTTTTACTCCATAATAATTTCAATTAATTTCAAATTTTTATGAAAGATTAAGATTTACGAAAACAAAATATTTAATTTTAATATTTGATTTATACATTTCTTATATTTTTACTCTCTTTCAAACAATAGGCATTACGTGTATCTATGGAAGAACAAAGGCAACGTCAAGAAGATGAAGCAAGACGCACTCAAGGTCCTGAAACACCTGCAAACACAGTAACTAAAGAACCCGAAACTACAAAAGAACCTCCAACTGAAGAAGCAATGCTAAAACGTGCTCTCGCCATGTCTCTTGAAGGAAATGAAGAGCCATCTGCAGAGACTCAAAGTGCTACACCTACTGCTAGTAGCGTTCCAGACTTTGCTCATATGACAGAAGAGGAACAAATAGCTTTTGCAATGCAAATGTCTATGCAAGATCAGCGTATGTTTTTTACAATAATTACTTATAATTCATTGCAACTTCTCATAAAATTTTAATTTCATTAATAGTTATTATTAACAATATAAGAAAAAACCAATTATGACTTATCATTGACATTAAAACATATTTTTGTATAAATTAAATAATTTTTAAATAAAACTTTCAAATAATTTGATTAGTTCATTTTCATTCATTGTTTTATAGAGGAAGGAGGACAGAAAGAAGAACCAATGGAAGTTGAAGAAGACTATGCAACAGTAATGACTGATACTGAATTTTTACAATCTGTTCTTGAAAATCTACCTGGAGTAGATCCCCAATCAGATGCTGTTCGCCAAGCTGTTGGATCATTACAACAAAACAAAGATAAAGACAAGGCTAAAGATAAAGATCAGAAGAAGTAATTTTTTTACTATATAAACCAAACAATAACAAAAATTAGTATTACTTTATTAAATTTAAACATTAAAAATATAATTCATAATTTCAGAAAAAGAATGTTTAATTTTTTATTGTTATTAATACAACATATTTGTCATTTTTTATTAAAACCATTTATTATTGTATCAGAATTTTTATTTTACATTGAGCAAACATTTTTTAACATTTACCATATTTCTCAATTATAATTTCTGAAAATGAAAAAGAAAATTTAATATGTTACATTCTATTCGTAATTTATATTAAATAATTAAAATAATTCAAAAACAAACTTTTCCCTTTACGCAATTCCGCATTGGCTGCACATTCAAAAAGACACTCATTATTGTATTCTTTTTGTTGATTGTCACATACTGGTAAATAAATTCTTGGACAGGGACATTCAATTTCTTGATTCCCATAAGAAATGGCAAGTGTGCTGAATAATATTACCATAACTAATTGCATATTCATTTTACAATAACTTTTTTAGTTGAATCTAAAACAATTTATTGTTGTGTGGGCAATGATATCATTTGATGAAAAAACTTCTATTATAAAAATATTAAAAATAATTTATCCAAAATATTGACGATAAATTTACTTGATTTTATATTTATTTTTTTATGATTATTATTATTATATATCAGTCAATATGTCGCTAGAAAATTAAATAGACTACATTATAAAAGAGGATTTTACTTTTTATTAAAAAATAATAGTAAATTTTTTTAAAGATACACATTTGAAGAGCATAATATTAAAATACCTTGTCGTTTATCCATTTTAACAAATATTTTTCGGATCTGTAAGACTCGTAATACTTTTTATATAGGAATAAGTATTTTATATTTCAGCCAAGTTATTAGTCATTGTTATAAATATTATTTTAAGATTAAACAAACTTTACATCGATTAGAGAATCAAAATTAAAGCAATACAAACAAATCCATGGAAATTTTATTGAAGATTAATATTTTAAATAGATTTTAAATCCAATTTATTTGTTTCTTAATATTTCTAGGTATACAATTTTTTTCATTAATTTTTGTAGTATTAGCTATATTTTTCAACCGAATCCATTATTAGACACATTCACAAGTACTTTCGTCTCTATACAATAATATTGTATAGACTAAAATATCAATTATAGTAAAAATTTTAAATATGCAAAATATTATAAATAGCAGCAGATTTATGCACAGTAAATAAAATTTAAATAACGTAATTATTAATTTGAAGATGTATTTTTATTTACTTACTTTACGTATACACTTAGATGTTTAAAAATTAAATTAGTGAAATAATTTTCTATTTCAAATGATTAACTGCAATAGCAATTCTATAACTAAAGAGCCGCAACCAATCCGACCCCAATCAAACTAGCTTATCTTAACATATAATCTTTAATTTATCAGAATGAGATAAGATTATTTATAGCTTATTACAGCTTATTTTAATCAAAATCTAAGCATTTTTTAAAGTAAATATTAAATATTTATCCCAAATTTATTAAAACAATTTAAAACATTTCTGAAAAATAACGTTTTATTCAAAATGAATTTCAAAAGTATCATATATCAACGAGAATCTCATATGACAAAATGCATTAAATTGTATATTATCAATAAAATACTAGAAGAAATTTAATCTATATACTGACTAACACGTTAATGGAATTGAGCTACTAATTAATTATATCTACATTATTCTTTCAAATGTACGATAGCTGTAATTCCGATATTCTTTAATGACTCTGCAATGCTTATAGAAATAGGAGATTAAGAACTGATTTATCTACTGTAAATTGGTTAAAAGTTAGTTAAAGATCTGTTAAAATTTCTACGTGTGAATTATAATTTTAACTTACTAATAGATAATGATACCAATTGCTATAATACTAATTTGATACGAAGATTTATAATTTAACTTTTCTTAGTTATTATATTTTTAGAATAATTCTTCGTTTTAAATAAATTTTTATACACTAGATTAGATATTCATAAATAATTAAGTAGACCGACGTATAAAGAGTTTACAATACATTTTTTAGAAGTTCAGCCAGTATGTCTAAATTATAATTTGTGACAATCCATCTGACGACTATGATGGATGGAATCTTCACTTTCATCTTCCCTATTAAAAATTAAAAAAGTTTAAGTAAATATATAAAAACATGCATAAATACATTACAGCGTATTTTTGTTATTTCGTTTTTACAATGTTTAAAACGTAGTACAATTATATGCATTTGTATACATTGTTCTTGTTTAAAAGTGTATAAGATATAAATGCTACCACTTATCAAAGTGTTTATGACATTTAATCTTTTCATTTTATCTTTATAAATATGAGGTTGTAGGATTAAGTGTGTGCCTTCTGGTTAATTTTATCTGCAGATATTCGTGCATCAAGAGCTTTATCTCTGTTTATACTTACCTTGTCCCTAATTGAAAGAGGACCCACATGCATATTTTTATGGTTCGCCTTGTCGGGCTTATTTTAGTTTTGTTCTAGCCTTGGTCCTAGTCCGAAGGCTGATGTTGATCCTATCACTGCTGCAGAAATGTCTGCAGCTTAAGTCTTCAGTTTTGTTAGTTTAACTTCTCTAATAGTACCTGGATCGTCGACCCTTTTTCCTTTCTATATTCTGAACCCACTGTCACCTTGTTGTAAGCCGTAACTATCTAGAAATCTATGTTAAGTGTGGAATTCTGACTCCCGAATCGCTTAGCTGTAACTTCGGATAGAGGCGATGCAGAAATAAAGATCGTCGCTTTTATAAGTTTTTGTAGGTTCGGCATTACAATAACTTTGAGTTGGCGGTCCTACCCATATGTCCACTTCATTTCGTGGAGTCACGCTGTATCTGATGCTTCCTCGCAATTAAAGGTTTTGGTATCCTTCTGAAGCCCATTTTTTAATAAATCTAGGACCTGGCTTGCATCTGGGGCCTCGTCTATGTCCTCCAGAAAACCTAGCACCTGTTTCCTTTACCTATGAATCGATAGACACAACTCTGTTGTAACTCCATGCTCCACCCTTTTAAACCGATGTTTAAAAGTTGCTCATAAAACTTTTTTATATATTTATATTTTTATCTCATTACGAGAACGCTTATCGTCAGAACTTGAATACTCCGTGTCTATGAGGAGCAGGAGGAGAGGAGGACGCGGTACCCTGCCATATTTTCTCGTGCTTCCACCATAAAGAGTCATCATGTATTGAGTTAGTTGGAGAGGCAGAGGAAAGTCTTTTTTGTCGAGGTTCAGAGTGAATTGACGTCGAAGTAGTAAGGGGCAGAGAAGCCGCAGGATCAGATGACTGCGGATGAAAAAAGGAAGGCGATGAGGGACGAAGTTACTTTTACGTGACTGAGGAGCTTGGCGACCTGGATTTTCTGGAAGAAGGGCAACGAATCAGGGCGAGAGACCTACTTGCTGCCGATTTCCGCAGAGCTATAGGTTGCTTCGGGAGAGATCCCCGACATCTCAATTTGGCGCGAGACATGCGCTACGCAAGATCCTTGAGTTTTTTTCGCGAGCTTCCTTTCCGGTCATAACGTGAGTAAAGCGCAAAGAAGCCAAGTTAGAGGCAACAGCCAACGGCTACAGACTATAGACTGCAGGATTTGCAAGAGGCACGATTATAACAATAGAATTAATTCTTATTTGCGAGACAATGTACATAATCGTGACTGAACAAAGAAGTAACCAAGTTACAATTAAACAAAAAAATTTGAAGTGTCATGTTTTAAAAAATTATTTAAAACATTCTACTAATAAAAGTTCTTCAGTAGTTGATAAATTTTTTATCAATACTAACGAATACAAATACATAATTATTACAGATAAATGATTAACCATTAAAAAATGTACAGCAAATTCATATAAAGCAATTACTATCGATACAAATGTTTACTTTCTAAAAATATTTTAGAGTACTAAATACATTTGGTAATCATGCACGTTTCTCGCCATGTTTTAAGAGACCAGCTAAATTCCGGTCCTCTTTAGGTAGTGATAAAACTATACCACCGATTGCTGCAACTATTGTAAATAATTGAGCACCGACTCGAAGACGCATCATTTTTTGTTGTAATTGTGAGTTACCCTGCTTCAAACAATAAAGACCATAACTCAATGCACCGCAAGTAACAGTAGCTCCTGAAAAAGGTAGAAATTAAATTTTTTAATTTACGACAAAATTAAATCTTAAATTATATTCCCCTTATATCACTGAAACATTATGTCTATTTGCAGCACATATTACTTTGATTGACTAAGTTAAGTTAAGTTAACTGTACTTTGGCTGCTTTGAAAACATTGCATTTTAAATAAAATAAAAAATGGTAAAAAGTACTCTATAACTACACTTTTAAATGGCTGCTACTGGTTTTAAGTAACTTTTAATATTAGTAGTCTTTAGCAAGTACAAGTAACGAATAACTAATAGTTATAATTAATTTGTTTAGAATTGCTAATAGATTTACTTACTAATAAACTTATGACATTTTATAGACTAAAACATTTATATTCACATTTTTTATAATTTCTACATTGCAATTATTAATGTTTACTTAGTAGTTGAACAAATCAATAGCTTACCAATTGGAACAAGTGGGTTTTTTGTAAAATTTTTAATAAATTTTTCTTTTGTTGACTCTCCTGCTTCAATATTTATTTCTTTACGCAGTTGAACCCAATCAACACCTTCAGGCTTCTTAATTGAATCAATATTAGGCATTTTAAGATTAATTACTTAACCTTCAAAATAATTTGTCGCGTTATTATGTAAATAAATGTAATGGTGTAAATTTATCTGTAGATCAAACAAGCTAAATACAATTTAATCTTACAGAATTGAACCATAATCTAAAGAAATCTCATAGCAACTTAAAAACTTCTTGAAGGTTTCTATAGTTATCTAACCGGGTTAACCAAATTAACCTCTATGTGATAAACCATGTAATACAATTCTGTACAATATAGAGGATTGTCAGTGATGTACGGGCAGTAACTGGATAAATTTGATTAAGATATTTCTTAATCTGCTTAATGCAGCTCTTCTTCACTTTGCTTCTTATCCTATCACTATGCGATTTGAATTATATATTGTGAATAATGATCTGCACGGATGCCAAGGTACTGGCATTGAATGACCTAAGTTGACGAATATGAGTATAATGTGGCGAACGATTCAAATATCTCCGCAAAATGCTGTCTAGTATGATCGTTATAAACCTCACGAAAAAACTACCGCTGCGGTAGCCCGTATAGCAACATTGGGCAACACCTGGCGCAGATTCTTCTGGATCGCGTATGTTTAGCTGTTATTCATCGTAAAGCCGTGTCTCACGATGGTTTACACCTACATAAATTCACACCAACATATGCCGATGTAACCTGGGAGTTGAACGTGGAATTGGTTACAAACGTTACAAAACAGTTTTCTCAAGAGAATTCTATTCATTATAATTAAATTTTGGCTTGATTTTAGTGTATAATACATATTTGTATTATTGCAACTACTTTAAGATCCAAGTTGTACTTCGGTTAAACCAATATCATAATATGTTAGTATTTATGTTAAACATGTAAGAAACCCGTTACAAATAAATGGGACATGGGGGACTATAAACTGCTACAAGAAATTTTTTGACAAACGGTTGCACTACTTAACGTTAAACATACAATAACTAATTTATTTTACAACTAAGTTCTCTATAAAAATGTGTAAGTACAGTTAGGCATGTTAAATTACTTTTATTAAAAATTAAATTTGCATTGCAAAAATTGAATTTTAAAGGTAAATAAATTATGCGGACAAATATTGGTATTGTTTTTTTATTTTTGTTACTCTTTATATTTTCAAGTAACGTACATATACCATACACAGCTCTGAATTATGCACACAGCAGAAAACAAAGACAAACGAAGGTTTAAATAGAATTCTACCAATTTATTTGTAATAAATATCAATCTTTATGTTTATATTTGAGAATAAAAAGTGCAAGAACAAATATGTAACATTGTGTTATGAAATATTGGAATGAATACTGCAATGTATTAATGGTCCATACGCCTCAATTTGCCTTCGATAACGAAACGGTGCTCGTCAAAAGGTTTGTACTTTAAGGTTTCGTTTCTCAAAGAAAAGACGAATAAATTCCGAATTTATTGCAAAATTTATTGCAAAGTAAAGAAATCTTCAAAAAATGATCTTTTTGAAGATTTTATATAAAATGCAAATTCACTTTATGCTCCAATAGACAGACAACGATGTGGAAATAATCCACTGCCGAGCATCGTTTAATCATTGAAAATCGATTTTTCAATTGGCTGTTTCACTGCAGACAATTTGCAACAAAACTAAGGCTTTTTAGAACCTATCGCGTTCTAGTTAAAAAAATGAAAATAATCATAAATTAAAGTGTCATTAATAAGAGTTAAGCACAACTCAAACGCACGAACCACTTTCAAGGACAATTTCTCTAATCACAGTTCAAGACGAATAGTTAAATCTAAGTCCCCAAGCATTCGGCTTTTGCTCAGTATAGTGTTCATTGTCTAATTCGAAAAATCAACTATAGTTATTATATCCGTTACTCCTGTTGTTATCGAATCTTTTGTGTGTTCCGGAAAAATTGTTTTCTCGTCCTCGTCCTCCTGAATAGCCCCATCGATCTAGAAAGAATTTTTGAATAATTTCATAGCATTTTATTAAAGTACTGATTTTATGATAATAGGTATGTAAATATATTGAACGGATTTAAAAGTTAAATCAATAACTAATTTGAATAAATAAAAGCATACTAACTTCGTCCTCCAAAACTGTTTCCTCCTTTCGATGCAAGTTCAGATAATTTTGGGTTAATAATCTGATTGGCTTCTCTAAGGACATTTATAAGATCTTTAGCTTGACGTCCATTTTGTGGAGTGAAAAAGGCATAACTTGTGCCAGAACTTTGACTTCGACCAGTTCTGCCTATTCGGTGAATGTAATCTTCAGACGATGATGGGTAGTCAAAGTTTATGACATACCGAACATCATCAACGTCTAGAAGAAAAATGTTATTAATACACATATTCCAATTAATAAATAAATTATAACTGTGATCCACGTTTTATCAAATTCTCATTCATGTTCATACATTAATATATTTTATATGCAGCCTATTGGAATTGAAAAAATACTCTTACATGTAGAAAAATAAAAATAATTAAAAACAATTTTTTTTTAACCAGTTTGATATTTAACACTGGTAAACTAGAAACTAAATTATGTTGAGTATTAGTATAAATAGCTGCATCACCATGAAATAATAATACAAACCATGAATGTTGAACAATACATTATTTGTGAACACTCTTGAATGCATGTTCATATTTTGATACATCCTGTTCTGACATTCCTATTGAGTAGCGATAATAGCTAAATTATTGCTGTCGCACCGGTTGAGAGCATTGGCTATGGAGTGTGTAGGAGTTACTTAAAACCAGAAGCCAACGTTCCAAAGCGACATAACCTGAGCACCACTTCTTACTCTTTTATATAATTTTTTTTAAACATGTGGTACAAAGGCTGTACACAGAGGCACATTTAGTACACAATTAACACCTCAGAAAAGTGCTTGCATGTACTTTTTGTCTATATATCGCTTTTATATATAGCCCTTTCAAAAGCACAGACAGTGAGTGAGTCATGGTATTTTATGCTGTTCATCAATGCTTGTTCATCGCACACTCATCACAATCTGTGCATCATGTGCCTCTGAAACAAAGATAACCAGACTGATTAAAATAAATTATAAGATGCCCCTGCCAACGTATTTATAATTTTCATTATGTTAAAGACTCCCTCCGTATTTAAAATATATTCTCAATCTTATCTGCACAAGCAGTGTATTGGCTTCGAACTCCCACTTCCTGTAATCTACGAAAATTATTTGAATCACTTATTTCTTAGAAATGAAGGCAGCCCACACTCCATGTAATATAAGAAATATTGGATTCGCAGTAATTTTTTAAAAATATTTTTTAATTCTATAAGACAACGTTGAATTTCAATTGAACCATTTTAAATATGCACTTGTATCAACTTGTGCTAAGCTTGAGAAAATTGTAACAAATACGAACTCTGAAATTATAAAATTTCAATGGACTTTGATTGGTTTCTGTCGTTTATTTTAATAAAAAAGGAACCGAATATTCTTGTCCGATATCTTACGACGAAAACCTATCAGGGAGACCAATTAAGTAATCGGTAGTAATTTTACTATTAAGAGTGAGGCATCATTTCATATAACCAGTCTGTGCTACATCGCCACCCACCCATATCCTGCTCTAAATTTTCCCAGACCTATCGCGCATACGTTTATGATCTTTAAGTTCAATTAAATATCACCTACCCAGGCCACGAGCAGCAACATCAGTTGCTACTAAAATTGATCCTTTTTTGTTCCTAAATTCTGAAAAAATATTTTAAATTAATTATTATATTGACTAAATATTGTGGATTCGCAAGTGAAACTAATCCATACCTCTTAAAACATAATCACGCTCTTGTTGTGATTTATCTCCATGCATGCATACAGCAGGCCAACCATAGCGCCGAATATTTCTGGTGATGTTTTCAACTTTTTTTTTCGTTTCTACAAATATAATAGTTTTACCACCATCATCATTAACATTACCGATCTCTTGCAGCAATGTTCCCAGTCTAAAAAATAAAACAACAATTTAATTATGGTATTTAACGTTCAACTGATTTTATATTCATTAAAATAAAATCAGTTCTTCTTAGAGTTATTAAACAAAAATCACAAATTATCATAATATTTAAATCATCACGTAGATAAAATTAAAAAAAACCGGGATGCTAAATATATTATTACTTACTTAGTTTCTTTTTCATGTTCTTGACAAACATCAATGATTTGAAGAATATTGTGGTTAGCAGCTAGTTGCAGTGAACCAATGTTTAACTGTGTATAATCTACAAGGTATTCCTCAGCCAAATTTCTTACTTCCTTTGGCCATGTAGCAGACCACATGAGCACTTGTCTATCTGGTCGAATTTGTTCAATAATTTTTCTGATTTGCGGTTCAAAACCCATGTCTAACATTCTGTCAGCTTCATCCAATACTAAGTAAGTACATCTACGTAAATTTGTTGTGCCTCGTTCCAGGAAATCAATTAATCGACCAGGTGTGGCAATCACAATTTCAACGCCACGCTCCAAGTCACGAGCTTGTCCACCTTTAGGAGCACCACCAAAGATACAAGTATTTCTAACATAAGATAATGAGCCAAAGTCAGAGGCAACTGTTTGAATTTGTTGAGCTAATTCCCTAGTTGGAGCTAAGATAAGCGCAATGGGTCCATCACCGCGATTAAGAGGTTGTTGACTGTTGATATGAACAATAGCAGGTAAAATGTAAGCTAAAGTTTTTCCAGATCCTGTTTGAGCAATTCCAACCATATTCTTTCCTGACATAGCAATTGGCCAACCTTGAGCTTGAATTGCAGTAGGTTCGGTATATCCTTGCTTTTTAATACCTGCAATAAAAATTAAAAAAACTCAATTATGCTCATTTCAACATTAACAACATGTACAATTAATGTAATTATATAAATATAACGGAATTACCTTGCATAACATAATCTGGAAAGTTCCCTTCTTCAAAGTACTGGATTGGATTAGGCACCTTCTCTCCTTTCAATGTGATTTTGTGCATTTCTCGAAAGTCATTGACCTCGCGAGGATGGCGGTTGGAAACGTTGATGTGGGGAACATAAAAATCTTTTTTAAATGGACGTAGTGATTCATGATCCCAATTTGGCTTTCTCAGATTATTCCCGGCATTATTGCTGTTCTGCGGACGCTGACCCATCCTGGGCCCACCTCGACTGCCTCCCATGCCGCCACCTACTCCACCACGGGATCCACCGCCACCGCCGCCAAAGCGCGAGCCTCCGGCACCGCCACCTCCAAATCCACGCATGCCTCCTCCTAAGGCGGAACCACGATTCTGGCCGCCGCCACCACCTCCACCTGCTCCATTACGATAACCACCACCCATAGATGAACTTCCGTAAGTCCTGTACAAAAAATGAAAATTAATTATTAATAATGATAAATCATTTTTATTATATCAATTATAAACAAAATGTTACGCTTTTAAATATTCTACCTCGGCATTCGCAAACCCTATAGACTTCCTAATTATTTTAACCATAATAATATTAAATTACAATTTGTGTATGCAACAAAGTCGTTTAAAAATTTAATTGCCATGATGACAAACTTGATATTTTTATTGTATTGTTGTGAACATTGAGAATAAAGAATCCAGACATTAAAACGTGTGGACACCGAAGGCAAAAGTTCACCTAATTACTCTTCCTCCTACAAGCATTCATGCTCCACCGATATACAAGATGGAGGCATGCCAAAATAGGAGGTACACACGACGCAATAGTGGAGCGGAACAATTTCAACTAAATGAACTGGACCGTACAATAGTTTCCATCAAGTGACAACACCATAAATAAATAAATAAAGTGGTTCGAAAAGAAATGACATATAAATAATGGTGTAATAGCCACCTATTCATTGTTAACCACCTACGCACGGTTATAGGTACCATGTTCGCTTTCTATCGAACAGCCGCCATTACTCGCCCGACATCTTTACACACACCTCACAAAATTACTGAATCTCGCAATTTCTTAACTAATATAAAATATAAGCATTCTATTCACTTACATGGTTGAAAGATAAGTTGTGCTTTTCTGTCCCCTTCACAGATGTTGCAAAAGTGATGTATAGCAGATAGACTGAGACGTCTGCGACAAGTCTCTGAAACAATCGCGAGAAAATTGTGAGTAAAACAATTGAGCGCACCGAAAAGTAAATAGAAAAGGCATCAGAAGTTTTAAAAAATCTATGGAATTTTTAATATACAGAGCTATTTTATCAATTTTTAATGCTTTAGAGGAGCTCAGATAAAACATGACTCACCCGTGCCGCGACTGGGGACGGAAAGGACAGGGAGGCAAGGCTTGCCAGTGATCTGCACTCAGTAGTAGGGCTGAACGTCGGAGAAATACCACTGGAGTCAATTGAAACTCTGCAGCCAATCGGTGTAGTTCATACAAAGTCACGTGACCAAGGGGCCGCTTGACAACAGCTCAACCCTTTTACGCTATACGACTTACTCACGGCGATTCTTGTTTTGTTTAATTGAATTTGACAAACTGCTGCGATTAATTATTTTGCGTATTTATTTAAATTCGAAACTAATAATGTTTACCATTGTTCAGGATTGTGAACCGTCATAAACGGGATTACTTATTACATCAGTGTAAACGGGGTATGAGAGATCGTACAGAGCCTGCGCATATTTAATGATTTGTGCCTCCACTTTCCGAGATGACGGTGTATTCCTGCGTGTTAGAGAAATATATTATGACTGATTTTAATGATAATTTATAGTTTAAATAACGTTATAGATTTTTTGTATTAAAAGGCAAAAGATTTGCTTTTAATAAAAGTCTAGTTTAGTAGTACACTTTCTAACTCTGTATCGAAATTTGACCAGTCGAGTATGTCGTCACTTCCGTTTTGAACAAAGAGACAGGAAGGTGGACACGTTCAATAAAGGCCAAGATGACTTGTATTGAGTTGCACGAGGACATGCGCTGTCCTGCTTCGGCTTCTTCTAGCTACTTAAACGTAACGGGACAGCAACAATATTTGTATGTGGATGTGTACATGTTGCAATTCTGCGTAATATCCTGAACCTAAAGCCGATTCTAGAACACTGTAGTTGTATTCTCGAGTAAAATTAGTATAAATTTTGTTACAAAAAATAAAAATATTTTACACAACACAACTTCTTCAAAATTAACTAAAGAGTTATTCTTGCGAATAACAGAAAAATAAAAAATTTGAAATTTCAATCGAACACTGCAAACTTTGACTGCGATAGACAATACTTAGGATGATTTTCATGTTTACTTCTGAATTAGTTCCAAATCAAAATTTAGCTAGAAAATTATGTCTTAAAGTATTTTTAATTGATATACGAATTATACTCTAGATTATATTTGAATATTTGTATAACGTCAATGTAGACCCACGTTTTTTGTTTGAATAAGACAGGTTTAATAATTTGCATAAAATTTTGATTTAACACCGACTTTGAATGCCAGTTAGTAAACAAGTCTCAATAATCCTTTAAAACACGAAGAATTATGAGTAACGTGAGTTTTGATATCGATTTTTTCAAAAAATTTTTTTGAGAAAACGTCTAAATATTTTTTAAATTATTCGATTTAACAGAGTTTTACCTTTTTGTTTAAGATTAATCAGCAAGTAAGGTCTTTTTGCCCCTTAAAAATCTTACAAATCTAGCACTTTTCAAACATATATTTCAGTAACTAGCTTAGTAAGTCTTAAATTTTATTTTAAGAGCTTAATATTAATAAAATACTTAAAGTTGAAGTTTAAAATTTATTTTTGATAACAATATATTCAAAAAGATACAGGTAATGAGCCAGAATACTCAGAAAAAGTTCGAAGCAATTTTGCAACTCAAAATTAACACTGCTTTGACACAAACAGTTCTTCTGAAAAAGGAAAATCAATACTCTTTCTTACCTTTAGAACATGGGATACCGCACATAGCACCATTTGGTTACTATTTGAAACATAAACCAAAATTTGCTTATAAAACTTTTTACTAAAGCATTTTTCATCTTTATAGCTTTTAATTTTTCAATTTTTTTAACGACAATAAAAAATTATAGACATAGCCATAAAAATGTTATAAATATTCAAGGAAGGGAAAAGAAAGGCAACACATATTTAAATTGCAATGTATTTATTACTTTATTTTCTATATTCATAATACTGTATAACATACAAGAAATGCACTTTAGTGAAACCTACAGAAGAAGAGAATCTGAATGTTGAACAGCATCATACGTTCTCATTGTTTGTTACCGAACCGTTTTTACTCTTTACGGCATTATACGTTAAATTTTTCTTTATATTTTTCTAAATTAAAAATTGCAGGCTCTCGTAAATGACTGTCTTCGCTGACTGTAACTTAAAATCTCTCCAAACAAAGTTCTCCTTATTCTTTCGGTGTTCATCGTATTCAATTTGAAAACCTTGCTTATACGACTTACAAAAAAGTGATGTTAATCGCGTTACCGAGCAACTATTTCAACTTTCGGGCATGAAAATTTTCTAGCTGCTAAAGATGTAGTTGAACATATTTAAGTATAATGTTTATTTTATCCCTCGCATTACTTTTTCTCCCCTACATATAAAGATAGATGAAACCTATTTTTTAAATTTCAGTTGTGGCAACATTATACATTTTTTAACTTCGTTTTTTTCATTTTCACATTCCACTCTGCGAATGTCACAGTCAAAAAATAAATATTCTTCGATTTATTTTCTTCCGTTTCTTTTAACCTTTTTCATCTCTTTCCTATTTAGTGTAAAAAGTAAATACGTGTCAAAAGGGGAGTAATAAATCATTCTCTGTTATTTTTACTACGATTTTGTAGAACTTTGTTCACCACTTTCCATTATTTTACGTTTTTGCTCACATTTTTCTCTATTTATTAAACTAGTATCAAATATAAAAACATATATTATTGGCCCGTCAAGTCTGCTCGATTTACACGATATAATACCTTTCTTTTTTCTCTCTCTCTCTTAATAAAACTGTTAAAGTTATTACTATGCAAGTACGATAGTCTGAAATTTCTCCCGAAATTCTTTATTAATTCTCGTTTACATATATCTGTAATATCACGTTTTTAACAACAGTTTGATTGTATCGAGCAAATCAATATATTTGCTCTAGACAAATTACAACAAAGGCCTCTTTCTTTAGAAAAACATTCTAATCTCGACTTCTAACGCGATTTCTTTTACTAACGTTGCAACGTTTTTCGATTAATTCCCGCTAAAAGGTCCTTCGCTTTTCGTCGAAAAAATGACCATCGTTGTTAAGTTCATCAATGCTCGTAAAAATACGGCATTGAAATGTAAAAAAGAAAAGTCATTAGAATTCCACATTATTCTTACAGATAAATTTTGAATTGTTAAATTCTATTCAACAATCTGGAAACATAAATAATATTACTTCAAAGTAAAAGAAGCCTATCTCTACAATGTCATTGTTTAAAAAACATGAACTACAATGAAAGTTTGTACAAGAATTTGTGATGGCAAAAGAATGAGATACAGGCTTGTTCGAATTGAGAGAATATAGGTACATAAATATGTAACACTATCCAGGAGAATGAAAATTACACAATTTAAATTCGCTGCGAGGCTCAGGTGGATATTCATTAGAAGAATATAAATTTTGACTAGAATCTGGCGTGTCACCCTCCATTTTACGTGAAATAAAAATAAGTGACGTCGTACAAATAATTTTTTTTCACTGCTCTTAATTCTGTTAACACAATGCTCATGCTACTTCAAGTAGATAATACACGAAATCTCATTCGAATTCCATTGTATTTAATGCTTTAAAAATTAAAAAGAGACATGGGAAATACGAACAAATAAATGTATGTTACTATTGCGAATAAAATTAGCTTTTTTTTAATTTTTATACGTTAAAGACGCTTGCGAAAACAAAAAATTATATAAATAATATATATTTATGCTTCATTTTTTCATCGAATCAACGATGATATATACGCTAAATCAATATATTTAGAATCAGTCTAGCACATTTGGGAAGTATAAATATAAGAAAAAACAAGAGTAAACACTGAGATTATTACGCGCTTTGTATTATAACAGGACTTAGATTTAATCTAAATAAGAATTGAAAAATAACATAACTTTCCTTTTAACGTGTGAAACCTATAGATCTGTGGAATTGTATAAACAAATGTAAAAAAAGTTGGCGTGTTGTCGCATTTTACATGTTTATATTATTACTGCAGAAATTTTTTCTTTTTGATAAGTCCCTGCTTTTAAAAGTAAATCATTATCGAGTTTTTAATGTGTACATCAAAACCAAAATATTTCATATAAAAATTTCATTTAACCTTAAAATTAAAAATGATATATGTTTATAATGATGACACAGATATTCATAGTTGGCAAGTTAAGTTTAACAATTAGCAGCTACTACATAATAAAGTTTAAATGGACATGTGTAGGCATACATTTTTCTAGTGAGATCAAACATTTTATACGCAAAATAAAATTTTGATGGCAATGTCGAATATTTTTTTGTAATGAAACTGTAATAACGATAAATGGAATTTGTATAAATAGCCAACATTGATAGAACGATAATGAGTTTTTTATAAACTATATTGTGATGTACACATTAATTTGATTATTGTTGAAAACTTAAGTTAATGTGTAAACGAATACTAAATTAAAATGTCACATATTCTATAATTTTTTCTTTAATAAACTATATGCTTTTGGCAAAACTTTGTAATTAGTGAAATAAACACTACTCTGGCAGTATAAAACGCAATTCAAATAAATAAACGTACATTTCTGCATACTAAAAGATTAAAGAAATTTATACTTGTTGAATAAGATGTATATGTGTATTTATACTGGGTTATTTAGCGCAGTTTCGTTATCCGTACAAGAAAGTAAGAGTTTAAATAATACCAACTTCGATGCCGAGCACGACAATCTGTTTGACCAAAAAGATCGTATTATCTGTCTTCTCTCTTATGCCAATTAATTACGATTTTGCTACTAGATACTTTTTGATAAACATATAAATCGCAGGTTTCTTTATTCATTAATCGCGACCGAACGGTATTTATGCAAACAAAACTAGAAAACAAATCGCAGAGTAAAAAATAATAATAAAGGACTCGTCCGTTCATTTGAGTTTGTAAAAAAATATATCATATACATTTTTCAACATGCTAAGTAAGGTATTGAAGGAATACGTGAGTCCACTAAAAAAGTTTAAAAGTATATCAGTAGAGAATATGAATTTACGATGAGAAAAAATGAGACAAACAAACAGACAAACAAAAAGAACTATCTCAGATATGCGTAGAAGTTCCAACTATCGAACTGACAAGAGAAAAATAAGTTCCTCTTTCGAATAGTTTTATTCTCACTGCCGCGGACGGTTTCGACCAATTCAGTATTTTAAACGCCCGCTTATTTTTCTGTTATAAAATATAGTAAATACAATATATAAATCTTAGGTTCCATTTTCCGTGTTAGTGAATGTATGAACACGTAAACGTGTTTATAACTCGCTCTAAAACGCCTTATTTTACACGAATTGTCGAGAGAGATTCAGTCTTCCTAAACTTCAACAACTTTTTACTTACGTCTTCAAGCGATTTTAGAATTTATTCATTTTTGAAAGATTTGATTCTGCCTCTTATTTGAACTACAAAAGGCGACTATTTTATCTTTAAATACAATAGTAACGCTTAGTTTTCTTTATACTTGCGGCTTTTCCATTATTTCTGCAATAACAGAACGTTTCATTACGCACGCGATTATCACAGAGCTCAGCGGGTCTACTTATTCCATTATAACGCAATTGTTTTGTTTTGTTTATAGCTTTAAAAAAAGGGGTCAAGAAAGGTAACGATAAAAATAATAAACTTATGCGACGCGATTATACTCTCTTCGTTTGATCCGCCACAAACTCGTTTAAATTTAAACAGTTTTTAGTAACATTAAGCAGTGGGTTTTATTATGTGTATTTATTGTAATATCACCATTGCATGTCTGCGCGCACATACTCGTCATACTATACACTTTTTATATGTACCTTAGAAACGAGTTTTTAATGTAAGTCTGTCCTATTTATGGGTCCAAGTTTATTTGCGCGTTCGACCAATGTGTGCGCTCCATGCGATAATTCAGGCGAAAGTTTACGCGAAGAAATTTCTGTGACCTTATGCATGTTTTCTTTTTCATTAACATAGAAAAGTGGATTACAGATTAGCAAAACGCGCTTTCGATATTGTTGACGAAACAATCCGGTGCGATTGAGCTTTTTCTTAAGCGACTCCCTTCGCATCTGGAGCACCTTTTTAAAGCAAATCATTGTCTCAAGTGTACATGTATGAGGTAAATGCAGTAATCAAGTTACCGCACCTTTCACATTTTTATTATTACGCAATTTTTTCTCATAGTAATTACTCGTAATAGCATCTGATTAATAGTTTCCACAATGAGAAATGTTAGTTAATAAAACTGTTAAATTTTGTTTTTTATTTCTGAAACTCACAGATTCAGTTAACACAAGTTTGTGTTTTATTCAAAGTGATTTTAACGTCATTCAATACAAAGCACTTTTTGCAGTCAACGAAATCCAAATTTATCGAAACCCTGTTAACATCCAATACTTTATTATTTGAGAGAATAAGAAAATTGAATTTTCATAATGTATCATAAATTAACAAAATTCTCAATGTGATAGAATTTGACAGTCATTTTGAACTTATATAAGATTAACTAATACTTTTGTGATATTTTAACGACCAAACTCATAGCTATTGTGAAAGAATAAAAAAAATCAACATTCACATTCCCTCAACACTATAAGAAATAGCTTTATATCACAGAAAGAAAAACAGGATTGAAGAATAAGATAAACGAGTAATTAAACAATAGTCATAGATTCTAGTCATGAGTTGCGGGGCAGAAGAGCTGGCATCCCTTTAATATGAAAAGGAACAAGAATTAATAAACCACGTAGGCGTAACGCAATCGTTGGGTTTTAGACACACGGATACTTATAAATATATACGAGATGCAAGATTTTACAAGAATAAACAGCGGAGGACCTCGCGCCAGCATATAGCCTCGTCTTGGGTATTTTGTCGTCAGTGTTCTTTATCACAATTACTTTATTTTTAAATTGTTGCTATAACACTTGACGAAAAATATCTCGGGTTGTTCCTACGATACATATATAAATTGTCGCTAAATTATGCCTCGGTTAAGGAGAGAGGAACAAGATTTCATTTTATAATTATGTGCCCAAAATCCATTGTTTTGGAACTTATATAATCGTGTATTTCATAGAGCGAAATCGATTGGCCTTATACATTTTGTTACACTTTTATATTTTTTTGTTTACTCCTCGCGTTGCAAGTAAGTAGTCAAAGCATTTTATATAGCACATGATATATTAATCTTCGAGAGACAAGAATAACACATGATATGACGCAATATGTGTTGTAACTGTAACTTGTTTAATCCCTCTTCACGTTCTTCTAAAATCATCATTTTTTCAATACTTGCGTTTCGCTTATTGTGTCGCCGAAAGAAACGCTCTATCATATGTAAGTTCTGCAACTTTGCAATATTTTTCGATGAAGCCGACAATACACAAAATGTTCTCTTTTTTATGCTACGCTTATTAAGAACACGATCGATGAACGATAGAAATAGCGAGTTCGATTCATCTTCCTTTCTTTATTTGTCATTAAACTTGTTTGCCTTTAACAACGCTACATCATACATATCACAGAACTAGGCGCGCACCCGCTCATCACGAGTTCAGTCGCTCCTGCGCATTCGTTATTGCTTTCGCGGGAAAAAGTCGTGCGTGCTCCATTGCACTAGCGGACAACTAAGGGGCCGAGCTTTTACGGAGTCTACGTGTTCGTTACTTTTGGCTAGTTCACCTATTTCCTCGATTGATCTTCCGATTGCCCCCTTTCCCCTTTACTAGCTGATAGGAACCGTTGATGCTGCAGGTTATGATTGCGATAATGTCGCGCTTCCGCGGCGTCTCGACCTGGATTAAGGGCCGTCTGGGGTCATATACGTTAAATACATATAACGACAATTGGAGTTTTCTCTCTTCTTAGTGAATTTCATAGTAAAATAATATTAAGATAGCGACATAACCTCTGAAATAATTTGACTTTGTTATTTTATTACTTAAAATTATTCCGATAAAGTTATAACACCGCAATGTTGCTATCTTAAGGCCCTTAATGATCTCGGTTAAAATCCACTTTTACGGATAAGGATGTGCGCAAAATGTGCGAATGCCTCCGATTTGTTTGCATCATATATAATGTTATCAATGATTTCTTATTATATTACCACGTTATGCATAAAACAATAAAAAAAATACTCTCACGCGCGTAGAATTCAAGAGCTGCACGAATAGACGTCTTTTTTCCAATAACTTTAATGTCATTTTTATTTATTATTTGTTATTAGACTGTGCGTTACTTGTTCCTGATAAGGGAGAAATTACAAATAACTAGATCTATTTAACGCAATTGCACCATAGTAAAGGGGATTAGGTGTGTACCGTTTATCTATAAATATCTATGTTTTTCAATCGTAGTTGCACTGCCTATTCATATAAATGATTAATGAAATACTGAGGTTGGTGAAAAATTAGTGACAAATCGTTATTAGAGTTGCCATGTCAGTCCGCCATTTTTCATTTCATCCTCTCATCTTCCATTTTTACCGTAAATACAAATGATTCGAATTTCTTTCTTAATCATAGCCAATCCCCTTAAACGCCATTGTGTTTTGTGACTTATACGAGAGCAATTTAATTAACGCAATAACGCAAGGTAAGCGCAGAACGAGCGCGCGATATTTTTTTTAAACGTAAAAAAGAAAATGGTACTTAGATCGTCGCTTAAACGAAGATATACAACATGGAAGAGGAAAAATTACGACACTCTGGACGACTTCTGTTTATATCGGTACATCACGTTAACTTCACTATTTACTTTACTCAGTTAATTCTATACAACTTTCAGACGAAACATGAGAAAATACGGACGGGTACAGTTGAACGAGGAGCATACAATAATGCCAATTATGCATAGAAATCGAAAAGCAAACGTCACTGCTCAAGAATTATAAAAATACAATTACTGTACATTTTTAATAATTAACGAGTTTTAAAAAACAAAATTTTAGATATCGACCTTCAATTGTGTGTATTCTTTCAGCCTTGCAAATATTGTACAATACATAACATAACATTTAACAAGATTTTAATAAACTAAAGTGATTTAATGTTTGTATAAACTTAAATTTTATGCCAAACACGAGCTTGCAACAAGTCGTTTCATTTAAAAATGACAATAGTCATATTAAATGAATATTGTATTCTTTAAGCATTAATGCGTAACAAAAATGACTAAATGCTCTTACTCGTATTACTTTTGTACTTTTTGATTTTATGATTTGATCACAAAAAAATACAGAAATTTACATTTCGCTCACTGTTCCGTACTATCTCATACTTTTTAAAACGCGTTTCTTTCGAATACCATCATTCGTTGAACGAATTATAGATTACTTGCGATACAAAAATAAGATACCGAGAGCTTCGCTCTAGTGAATGCACAGCCATGTAAGACTACGCAATCAAACTTTTGCTTTCTTTGAAACGTTTGTCGAAATCTTTCGTTCAATATTCTCATTAAGCGCCTCGTCTTCGCTCATGTTAAGACTAATTATCATTTTAAATATAAATTACGCTCGTTTGAATCGATCGTCACGCAAGAAAAATCTACTTTCTGACTAATTGCTCAAGACGTCTGTCTATTTAATCTCTTAACTTTGACGCCAGAGCAGCTATGGAAGATCGCGAGGTTCGCTCAGCTTCGCTTATTTTAGTTTCGCCGTTGCATAGCAAACATTTCTCATTTTAACTAGCCGTTAAAACGCGTATTCCATCGTTTTATTTTGCGCAACATATTTTTAGTTACACTTGTCATTTGTGTATTATTTACGTAATGTAGAAGATCGAATCCCGCTCACTGCGTCGTATTCTTTTTTAACGTTCGCATTATTTTTTACATATAGTAACAGTTTATTACTTCGTTTCTTCTCAAGAAGAAAAATTGATTCTCATCTACGTTTTGCGTGTACGTTAAAAATATGGACGCTCTTTACACTTTGTAGGTAATAACGCTGGAATCTATCATATTTCATTCGCTTATTAGTTGCATTGACGCTCATTTTTATAAATTGAACTAATAATTTCCTTTTACTCTGAGCATTTTAAATAATAAAAAGTTAGCTCTTCATGCGCTGATCTCTTGTATCTCTCGTTTCATCGGTAAATATAAAGAACGTCATGTATTTACTTTGTTTTACACTCGACAGATTATAAATAAATTATAAATTATTAATCCTATAAACCACGCCCCCCTTCTATATGTTTCGTGCATTTCAGAAAAGCATACAGGTAGTATACATAAGTTTATCGCAAGAGGATTACGCTATCAATTACCACAGAGATGACCAAAAATTGTAGCTACATTTTTACGGTCTGACCAATATTTAATGTTATAATATATATGCATATCAATATACCATTACTAATGAGCTAAATCCCTACATTCAAACTCGACTGGAATGTGCCTTACGAGAAACGAATGTTGCATTCGAATCCAAAGACGAGCACGTTATACATTTATCGTTTTCTGTTTCATTTGGTTGCGTTTCGATTGATTTTTTTTGCTTGTAAAATTTATAAACGCTCTTAATTATAGATATTCCTCGATTCTTCTTGTAATCAACATAAGATTATCATTAATAGCATTTGAAGCGATGAATATTTGGAGCACCATTCCAGAAAAGTACGATAGTAAAGAATAAAAAAAAAATAAAAAAAAATTGAAATACGAGAACAAATAATTCAAAGATTACAGTAAGAAAACAAAGAAATTAATAATAGATATCTACTAACGTCTCGATTTTTTTCTTTGACTTTCTTCTTTTTTATCAGAGTAATGATCAAAGTGATTGAAATTTAGCGAGTTTTGTGGAATACAAATTCCAACTGAAAACAAATCAAAAGCGCGTAAAACACCTTTATAAGAAGTAATAAGAACCCACCTGTTCATTAAAACAAAAAAATTAAGGATAGTGAAAATTTCTTGACACTTAGTACAATGCGTTGTCCTTAGACAAGGCATCACTGCTGTACTGGAGTGGGAGCATATGGAAAGCCATAAGGTGATACAGCCTGGAACTGGCCGTAACCGATAGCTGACTGGTAGGCGCAGGGGTTTGCCGTTGCTGGAGGGGGACGATTCGTCTGGAAGAATTTGTTGTTCACCAAACTTTGAATATTGGAATCGGTAGCGTGAGCACCAGATGGCATCATGAAGGCTTGCGGTATGGAGTACATTCCCTGCTGTTGTTGCGGCTGTTGTTGTTGTTGTTGCTGTTGTCTATTTTGCTGTCCATTAGTAAAACTGTTTTGTCGATTGCTATACCGATTATTTCCTTGATAAGAATTGCTAGTGTAATTTTGGTATCTTTGCTGTTGATTATTAGGATTTTGAGTATAACCATTCTGAAGCGCATTCGATTGATATGCATTTCCTGTATTCTGATAGCCATTAGATTGCCTATGCTGAAGTTGTTGATGTGGTTGTTGTTGCTGTGGTTGCGCAGGCGCGTGAGCCTGGATCTGAGGATGTGTTTGCTGCTGTGCTTGAAGACTGTTAGGTGAAGAGGGTTGATGATGGTAATTATTCTGATAGCCATTCTGACGATTAGTTTGGTAATTATTTTGTTGACGCATTATTGGTGGCCTGTTTCCTGTCATGACTTGCGGTATTTTCTGAATCATCCAATTATTTTGATTAGGACTACTGCGGTTATTCCTTGGACTTCCAGAATTAATGTGACTTTCTTTAGAATTATTTGCGTTACCGCGGCTATGGTTCCAACGTTGTCGAGACTTTCCGTATTGATTTCTTTGAGAATTGGCCATCTCAGCTAATTGAGGATTAATAACTTGCCCAGCTTCTTCAAGAACTGAAATTAATTCTTTAGCTTGTCGAGCATTATTTGGAGTGAAATAAGCATAGGCAGTTCCAGCACTGTGGCAACGGCCTGTTCTTCCTATCCTGTGAATATAGTCTTCACTACTATTAGGATAATCAAAATTAACTACATATTTTACGTCTTCCACGTCTAATCCTCGAGCTGCAACATCAGTAGCTACTAGAATAGCTGTCTTTCCAGTTCTGAATTCGGACAGAACGAAATCGCGTTCGGGTTGTGATTTATCACCATGAATCGCAATCGCATGCCAACCGTTGCGCTTTATAGCCTTAGTAATATCGTCTACCTTCTTCTTCGTTTCAACGAATATGATCGTTTTATTTCCACGCTCACAACCGATCTCTCGCAATAAGTTTGATAACTTGTTCTCTTTCTCGTGTTCCTGACAAATTTCGATGATCTGTCTAATATTATGATTAGCAGCAAGAGTCAGTGAACCAATGTTAATTTGAATATAGTCGGTTAGAAAATCCTCAGCTAAGGCTTGAACCTCCTTTGGCCAAGTTGCTGACCACATGAGCACTTGTCTGTCTGGTCTGATCTGTTCAATGATTTTACGTATCTGTGGTTCAAAACCCATGTCAAGCATTCGATCAGCTTCATCAAGGACCAAGTAAGTACAGCGACGCAAATTTGTTGTACCTCGTTCAAGAAAATCAATAAGACGCCCGGGTGTGGCTATGCAAATTTCTACACCACGTTCAAGATCGCGCGCCTGTGGACCTTTCGGAGAACCACCAAAAATGCATGTGTTACGAATACTAGACGACGAACCAAAATCTCGGGCAACACTCTGAATTTGTTGAGCCAGTTCTCGAGTAGGTGCGAGCACGAGAACAATGGGACCATCCCCTCGTGCAAGATTTGGTTGGTGATTGATGTGTACGGTTGCCGGAAGTATGTACTGTACAAAAAATTTAACAAAATATATTCCTATTAGTACGTTGAAGCTTAACATAACTACATGAATAGATAATACGCGAAAACTTAGTACGTTAGTTTTTCAACTACACTTACAGCTAAAGTCTTTCCGGATCCTGTTTGGGCAATGCCAACCATATCTCGACCACTAAGAGCAATTGGCCATCCTTGAGCTTGAATTGCTGTAGGCTCCAAAAAACCTTGCTTTCGAATTTCTTTCATCACATACTCAGGAAAATTACTTTCCTCAAACGCCTGTATGGGATAGGGGGTACTATTCCCTTTAACGGTAATCTCTTTTCCCGAATAGTACTTGCTTACTTCATCAGTAGTACGAGAGCGTATATTAATATGTGGGACGTATAAATCCTTATTGATCATTGGTAATGCCATAACTTCCCAGTTTGGTTTCTTCAGAAGATCACCAGATTTTTTTTGATTCTGTTTCTTATTTCCTCCGTATTGATTCTGAGGTTGCTGTTGGCTGTTCCAATACGTACCACCGCCGCCACTGTTGCCGCTGCTACCACCACCACCACCACCTCCTCCTCCTCCTTTTCGGTTACTGTATTCTCTGTTTCCCCTAGGTCTAAAGCTAATATATATAATTAATTCTTTTTATTTAATATTTATTTTTTTTCTTAGTAGAACTTGTCTTTACTTATAAAATATATAATGTAATTAAAAACAGAAGATAATTTTTAAAACTAATTGAAATTTATTGTTTGTATTAACCTTGAGTCTCCATTTAATTAATAAAATAAATGAGTACTTTTGCAATAATAAATACAAATATAAATATCTGTTATGTATGAAATGAAGAATGTGAAATTACATGAACTGTAAATAATATACAAACAGTATTCAGTAATCTGTATTATGAATCTAAATAATTATGAAAATCGTTACTTGTACATTTATTGATAATCAAAATAATAATGATTAAGGAAAACTAAAGCATTATTCTTTGACATACTTGAATAATGTTTAATAGCTTTTTTAGAATGTTATGTTTAAAACAAACAGATAACAATATGTAATAGTGAACATTAAAAAGAAATGAAAAGCTAATAAAAAGATAAGAGAAATATTTATTTAATCATATAACTTGTTATATCAATAATATTAAAAAACAAAATTTAGACAAATATAATCTTTTAAAATGATCATTTCATTTTTGAAAAGTCAAGTTGCTAACTTCAAATCACTTTTAGCTCATCTGGACTATAAAAACTAATCTCTAACAAATATTGTAATACTTACATGAACTATATAATCTATATAACCTACACAAATAAACTTATTAATAAAATTGTTTTTTAGCTTATAGTTCTATGATCAAAGATCCTCTGACTATCTTAAACTTGTAACAATTTTTTAAATAGATTCTTTTTAGATAATTCAAGATTCCAAATGCAATACATTTAGTAATTAAAGTTATAGTTACATAATAAAAATGAAACATTTCTATATTTAAAAAAAATTTTGGTATTATTCTTTGCTAAACTAACATTTTTGACTAAGGTAATTGTTGAACTAAAAAGGGGTCATGGGCATATTTTAGTTTTTTCTTGATAAATTTTCCTACATTTAAATAAATTAATGTAATCATAAAACAAATATATTTGAGAAAATAAAGCTGAATAAGTTTTTTGACAATCATTGATTTTTAACAATCAATGATTTATATCATGATTTTTATGTAAAACTAATATACATAAACTAAAAATACATAATATTAAAAAGAAGCATGAAATAATAAATTTGTAAAATAAATAATTCGTAAATTCGTTGGAAAATGATTACAAAATCTCATTTTCTGTATCATAATCGTGTAAGTGTACATATATCTCGAGAATAGATATGCCTAAAATGAAAGAGGTAGAGCCCGTACTGTACGCCATGTTATTGATTTTCACGTTCATACGGGCACATCTAATAATCAGAATTTCATGAACTACTCACGAAGTTTGATTGAGATATCCGTTATTATACATTTCGTAAGGTAGATTGTGTGTTAAATCCTCTTTCAAGACGATTTTTTTTTGCTTCTACTTTGTTTTTACCTCCTTGTGAACTGTTCGTAAAACGTTATCAAGTCTGTGATGTCGGCCGTTCGTGCGTTGTACTCAATCAAACCTGTAAAACAAAAACGATTTTCTTAATTTAGATTTAACGGTTTGCTGTTATTCCTTGCTTTATACGTTGAGCATCTTTTAAAGAATTCGAGAAATTGAATTTTAAATATGATCAGGGCGGGTGAAAACGACAGCAATACGAAATTTCTTACCCTCTGACCCGGTGAACAGAGCACAAATGGCTGACGGGCGCTCGGGAAGACGGAAGCGGGCAGCTGGCAGAGATTTCCGCCCGTCTCCCCCACTCTCCTTTCCTGGGATCGAGCACGTGACCTCTATCGACTCTGCAGCCAATTGCAGAAGCCCAGCACTTGCTGTCGTCATGAACAAGAAGCGTACTGCGCAGTCGCGCGAGGTTACAAATTCTGGACTCTACTCACAAAATGCTGAAATCGATACTGCTAGGCTGGGATCAAACCATTCGTAGAACTGACGTAAATTTTCTTTTTGAGCACTCAGCTATATTTCGATTAAAAAAGAAATTTTTTATTTGGGTTGTTTTTTCTAGATTTTATATTAAATTCACTCATAAAAGTGTAAAACAATAATTTTCTAGTTTATATATATAAAAAAATTAGTTGTATATTATATTTGATTATGATTAAAAACTGAAGATCCATAATAGTCCATAATATAATATTATATTAATAAAGAACTAAAATAAATACTCGAATACATGGCATGTATGTTATATAAAATATTTCATGAAAGGCATACACGTACAAAATTACAATTTAAATCTACAATCATGTTTAAAATTGAATTTATACATTTCGTTTGTAAAACTGTTTTTGTTACTTTTAAACTTTATAAAAATATGTTTAAATTAATTGAAAAATAAGTAAAATAATTATATACAAAAACACAAATTTATAAAAGTTAAATATAGTATACAACACATTTTTACTTTTCATTTGCAAAGTATTATTAAGTATTTATATAAAAAAATGTAAAATATAATGATATTATAAATTATAAGGAATTATTAACGGGAAGCAATAGTTTTTGGGAACAAACAGGGTTAATAACAAGAATATACGACTAACAAATTTATTTTGTATTTTTTTTTATCTTAAATACTGTACAATTATAATTTCCAGCCCTAATTATAGGAATGAATATGATTTTACATTGAAACACAAATACGATCTATTCCCTGCTATACAATTGTGTTAAAAATCTACGTTTTGCTTAGTCAGTAATTAATTACAACACAATGTTGAGTTTTTAAAATAATACGAACATTAAAGCATGCTCATGAACGTTAAATGATTATTTTTTTAGCAAGTTCAGTGCTAAATATACATTATTTATGATCTTTATCACTTTCATTTCACATGTTTGTTTTCACAAAATTTATTTTTTGATCGAAAATTTATGGAGTTATCATCTCCCACTACTCCAATAATTCTTTCCAATAACTTCTGGAAGTAAATACATCACTACGTTATTTGTTTAATGAACAATTTACTGGCGTCACATTAATTTTCGAAAATAAATTAATGCTTGCCTGAACGATTATTAAGGGGACTGCGACTTCGACTTCTGCTAAGACTTCGCGAATAACTACGGCTATAACTTCTTCGCGCTTTGCCGTTGCGTTCTCTACTTAAACTTCGGCTTCTGCTTCTTGAAAGACTGCGTTCCCTTTCGCGACGAGCAAGTTTGGATCGCCAACGACTTCTACCACCTATAAAAATTCATTTTTTATCTAAAATACTGTTAACAATATTATGATTATCATTTTCATAAGATCATATTGAGCACAAGTACAACAAATGCAAACAAATGCAGAGCTAATTTTTAGTATAAATACATGTCCAGTACAATCAATATAAAATAGTCAGACAATTTTTAATAACAAAATCTTATTAATTATTTATTATAAATTGAAGCACCTCTACTTTTTTGTAATATCTAAATTATTGCTTCAAATTAAATAAATCAAGTATTTTAAATTGTTAAAACTATCAATAAAATTATCTTTAAAATCATTTATAGTAATTTAGTTAATTACACAATACTGAGGTATTTACTTGTAGAATTAAAAATGTATAATTGTAAAATTTTTTAGAAAAGTATAATGAATGTAAATAAAAAAAATAACAAAATATTTTTAAGTAGTTTTTAATTTTGTCTATACCTCTGTGGCGTCCATAACCACCGCCTCTGTCTGCTAATTCTAACAGCTTGGGATTGATGACTTGGTTGGCCTCCTTCAGCACTTGAACCAAGTCGTTTGCCTTGTTCGCATTACTCGGTGTGAAAAAGGTGTATGCTGTGCCAGTCTTCTGCCTGCGACCAGTTCGTCCTATCCGATGCACGTAATCTTCCGAACAAGAAGGGTAGTCGAAATTGATGACAAACTTCACATCTTCAACGTCTGAAACGAACATAAAGTATATTATAGCATAGGAAGAATTATAAAGAAAACACTTTGTTTTTTCACTCTCTCACGCATGCATACTATTATTATCTTTTCCTACGTGAGTTTGAGCTATAATTTTCGTAGTTCGCTATTATTTGCGAGAGCGATGTTGGAAATGCAAAACACTGTTTTAAATGTATTCCTTTGGTTTTCGCATTCTACCAACAGCCCCGATTTCCTAAGAGACTTAAATAGCATATACGCTAATATATTCCCTTAAGAGACTTATAGAAGAAAATATTATTTTTTCATTTGAACAGGCAGAGAGAAACTAGAGGAGACAAGAAAAATGATTATTCGATGACCATATACTCTATCAAATATACTATCAGTAAACCCTCACCTAACATTTTAATTTCACTTTATTTAGTATAAGAAATAATTATATAGTATATGAGACTACCTAAAAAATCATTATGCACAGTTGAATATAAATAGAACATTAACATTTAAGTGAATAAACTTAAAGAAAAACTTTCTATTATATTAGTCTGCTTTCATTTAATTAAATCATAGTCAAACTAATAGAAAATGGAGCTAATATCGTTCAATCAATCTTTCTTTAACTAATAAATTACATACATGTACAAATTTGCAATGACCTCAAATTTTCAAATAATAATTAATAATTCGTAGTTTAATATTGAATATAAACTGGGAATAGGTCATAGACATAAAATCTAAAAATTATTTGTAAGATCAAAATATAAAAAACGTCCTTATGAATTTGTGAAAAAAAAAAATTAAAACAATAAATTTAAACTAACTTTAACCAAAATGTTTATCTTATATTATAATGTTTATCTCGAGAGTTCTAAATATCGCCATTATTTTTTCTTTGTTTTTATTCAATCTTCCTTTCTCCTCTCTTTAATTCTCTTTGCCGTTCTCTCTCACTCTCATTTTCACTCTCTCATTTTCTTTAAATTACTGTATATTTCTGAAATCTCAGCGTCGGGACGTGAGACAGAAGTCTGCGTGCGCGCTGAGTTTGTCTCAGCGGGTATCGCAACACGCCGCCGCGAGAAGCAACCAGCAGCAGCCGGCACCAACCCCTCGATCGACAGGGGCTCCGCAAAGAGCAGCCTGCACCCAGCCAATAATTGGGACGTGTGGCCGGCGGATGTAGGTGGAGAGTAGGAACTCGATTTTCTCGCTCTCTTTCGCTCTCTCTCGCTTTCTCTCTCTCTATCTCGCTATTTCTCGCTTTCGTTCGGCACCAGGCAGAGCTAATTGCCTCGGCCGATTTCTGATGATCGCATGTCGGCGGCAAGGCACGACGCAGGCGTAAGAGGACCAGACCACGCGTCTCAACGTGTCATAATCTCTCGGGTATCCGCCGGCGGCGGCGGCGACCCCAAATCGTAGGTCGCAGGCCGGAGACCGCCTCGGGCCGACGACCCCAACGTCTTTCGCTTTTTGTCTGTCGTGCAAGAGCGCGGCAGCGGCACTTTGGCACCGATGTGTGACTAGAGGCACGCGCAGCAGCCGCAGCGCAGACAATGCAAACCAGAGTGCACCACCGAATAAAGAGGCGGCGGGAGCACCTCCAATGAATGCTATTTGCATTACCCGGCATGGGCCTGCGCGCAATGTGCCTCTGCAATACAAACAAACATCCAGCCGCTTAGTTCAGCTTCCACTGATTGTCCTTGGTGTCGACGTTTAACTTTCTTTATTGTGTATATGCTTAACTTTGTTATATAAGAAATTATAAAAATATTAAAATAAAAAAAGATAAAGAAAAGAAATAAATTAATAAATAAATTAATAAATGTTAGAATAGATACGTGATTCGAAAATTAGATTGAAAATATTTAGATTTCCAACTACAATCCCAAAATTTAAGAACAGCTAATGTATTTCTTTATATGTTACAATTGAATACCAACTCATTCTATAATTTTATTCATCTTTATTAACTAGAATTCATGCTTACCTAGTCCTCGAGCTGCCACATCAGTTGCAACAAGTATTGGAGCTTTGCCTGATCTAAAGTCTAATATGATAAATAAAGTTATTATTAAATCATTATATACTTGATTCTAGTCAATATACAATTAATGTTAGTATACCTTGCAAAACCCAATCTCTCTCCTGTTGAGTCTTATCACCATGTATGCAAACTGCTGGCCAACCATCTCTTTTCATCTTTCTTGTAATCTCATCAACTCTTCGTTTTGTTTCAATAAATACTATAGTTTTATTTTCCTTTTCTGCCATAATTTCTTTTAATAGTGTACTTAACCTTAAAATCATATCATTTTAAAACTTACTCAAAAATAAAAACCATACATTAATTGTAAATACACTTACTTAATTTCTTTTTCATATTCTTGACAAACATCAATTATTTGTAGAATGTTATGATTTGCTGATAATTGTAATGATCCAACATTAATTTGAGCATAATCTTTAAGAAATTCTTCAGCAAGATTTTTTACTTCTTTAGGCCATGTTGCAGACCACATCAATGTTTGTCTGTCAGGTCTGATTTGATCAATAATTTTTCTAATTTGCGGCTCAAAACCCATATCAAGCATTCTGTCCGCTTCGTCCAACACTAAATAGGTACACCTCTTCAAGTTTGTTCTGCCTGATTCAAGGAAATCTAATAATCTACCTGGTGTAGCTATAACTATTTCTACCCCACTATCCAAGTCTCTTGCTTGGGATCCTTTTGGTGCTCCACCATAAAGACAAGTATTTCTTATACCAGAAGCATGTCCAAAATCATCAGCAACTTGCTGAATTTGTTGTGCAAGTTCTCGTGTAGGTGCAAGTACTAAAGCAATTGGCCCATCTTTACGACATAGTTTAGGTTGACTGTTAATGTGTACCGTAGCAGGTAAAATGTAAGAAAGAGTTTTTCCTGAACCAGTTGAAGCTATTCCAACCATATCTCTTCCACTAAGAGCAATAGGCCATCCTTGGGCTTGAATAGATGTTGGATCTTTGAAATTTTGTCTCCTAAATTATTTAAAATTTGTTTAGAAAGCTACTTGGAAATATATCATAAAAAATATAATTTTAATAATTTTTATTACTTGATTTCTCTCATAACGTATTCTGGAAAACCAGCTTCTTCAAAACTAAAAACTGGATTTGGAATGCCCTTTCCTTTTAAAGTGATTTCTTTTTCACTTCGATATTGTTCTACTGCACGTGGATCCCTATTTTGTACCGCATCACAAGGAACATAAAAGTCTTTCTTGAAAGGCTCCAATCGATTCATATCCCATCGAGGCTTTTTCAAATTTGCTCCTGGTTGACTTCTACCATTTCTTCCACCTCCTCGATCTCTAAGACCACCTCCTCCCCATCCTCTTCTTTCCCTTGGTGATCTACTGCGGGAACGCGAACGTGACCTTCTTCTACGATCCCTACCACGACTTTAATGAAATTAATTTATTGTTTGTAAATTAGGAACATTATTACTTTAAAATCACAAATTATTTGAAGTTTAATGCTACATTTGAGCCGATTTATACAATAATCTATGTTAGAAGGTTCTATTTAAATCATAATTTTACAATTTATATGCTCTTCTTTTAATTCAAGAAAATTTATTTCATAAATTGCATTAAATCAAAACCTGTTTATTATGTATTATAATTTGTGAATGATGTTTATATCTTACAATAAATAAAAAAGAATTTAAAGCATGCACATGAAGGACTGAAATTCAAATTTATTATAAGCTTGACCTATACACATACAATTTTTCGCAAAAGTTATTTAATAATTTTTTATGAAAATTTAAGGAAATTTGAAAATTACAGGTTACAATTAAACAAATTTTTTTTATTATATTAATTAATAAAATAAAATAAATCATATTATGTAAATGGAATGAAAATGTGCAAGTTCGAAACAGTATTTAATAGTACAGAATCAAAAGGCACAAACTCTTAAAATTCAAACGTTTTGAGCATGAGTAATTCACTTCTTACCTTCTGTAACGACCCATAACTGGTATAGGCTTCTTTCAATTACCAGCTACGCAGCAATCAGTTTGCTAAAATATATTAGAAGATGCACGTTTAAGCGTTCCAAAAAATAAAACTTCTGACAGGTTGAACAAAAGACTGACTCGATTGTGTATAATAGCAAAAAAACAATTATCTCGACTGGAATTTATCGTGCTACGAGTCAGGCTTCTTACAGTCCGTCAACCAGCCCGTTCGTTCTTCCACAGTGATGGCGGACGTAAAATCCAAGCTCTCTTTCTCGTTCTACTACTGTCTCTCTTGCTCTCATGTACTTTCGACAACGCTCCTACTCTACCACAAGTGTTTCCAACTTTCCAGTTCCAACTGGCTAGGCTTCGACATCATGTACTCGCGTATCCTTACGGCCAATAGGCTGCTTATGGCGTCACAGATGGCAGCCAGTCACCGATGCGCACCAGCTCTCCATTGCTTGCCGCTGCGCGATTGCGGTCCTTGCATCTGACAGATGCGTAGCCTACCCCCTATACCCATTCGTCCATCCATATGCTGTTTCTAGCGGGCAATAGCAAGTCATATAGCGAAAACCAAGAGTTCGAAACCGAAGCGTACCACTTTTCATCAATTAAATAGTAACCGACGCCAACACTGGAGGGCGCTGCTGTTTCGAATCCAACTTCCGCTATCTTAATTCAATTAATATAACTTTTAAACTCGTAACAATTGAATTTATTTTTGTATTTCTTTTAGAATTTAAACAAAAAATGAGAATAATTAATTCTAAATAAACAATAATTGTAAAATCATTCAAAGTAATCAACAATTTATGCAGTTTGATTTTATTAATATCATTTTTATCATAGTCACTGATATTATTCTATATTTATGAAAATTGTAAATATTGATGTCAAAATTTATTGTACTATAGTCATGTGGATTAAAAATAGGGTGTATTAGAATTGAAACTAGTATTTGTTTACGATTTGTATTTTTGCATAAAATTGAGTAACAACAGTATCGTTTTTCGATTTGTCATTTATAACTTATATACATATAATATTTTCGTCATTTGAAAGCGTGTCATCAGCCAAGAAGTGAAAAAATTTTACATATGAATTATAATTATTATAATACACTGTACATTTTTTGGATTTCTGTCTTTACTATATGTACATTAAATATGCACATATAATATTACTACATCGTTAAAATTATGCAATATGAAAATAATGATTTTCTAAGGTCCAGCCTTTAAAAATAGGTTCCTATAAATTCATTTTCTTAAACTCGTTATAACATTTATTCTCTTGTGGTCTCGTTTTTTGCATTTATTTTGTTGATGCATGCACAGATAATGGAACATCTGCATGTAATTCTGTTGAATAGTAAACAACTCCACAATTAATAACTGTAGTATAATCTTGTAGATAATTTATCATGTTTTGTATACTTCAGTATCAGAGAATTTATGTTTTAAATTTAAAATGGCACCAATGTATTCTTAAAGTGCAGGAATGTATTGATTTAAAATTTGATGTACTAATTAGTCATACTAGAATTTGAAATGGATTGTTCTCTTTGAAATCTGTTCAATAAAAATATTAATATCATTAATTAAAAAATCAAAACAACTAAATACATACTATATTACAAAATGTGCATAAATTTTAACTTACTTAATTGCTCTAGATACTTGATACAAAGCAGTGAATGCTACGAATAGATTAACACTGAATAAACTCCAATTTTTGGGAGTGATAGCCAATGAGTATCTAGTCCAAATAGTTCCTGTTAGACCGAGAGCTGTAGATTGAGTTATGGAAATTTTGTCAGCAGGCCTTTGGAGATCTCCTAAACCTGCTAAAACAAGTCCCTGCAGGATTTTAGAGCTTTGTCAATTAAAATGACTTGAAATTGATACAAAAAATTAAATTAACAAAAGTAGATGCTATAACCTTCAACAGATTTTAGAAACAAAACTAAAAACAAAATTAAACCATCATTCTGATAGATAATAAGTATCAAAAAAATAAAAAATTACCCATTTAAATGCTGGAGCCCAAAAAAATATGGTTTGCGGACCTAGAGAAAAAATTAAATTCATTTTTTAATGTTTATTTTATTAGTTCTAGAGTAAATGTCAAGTGAGACTTTTAAATATTTAAATAAATAACAAGTAATAATTTTTTATAATTTATTAAAAATGTACAATCTAAAATACTAGATTTTAAATGTAGAACAAATCTCTTTATATTTGTTATCACTCAGTAATTATTTAAAAAGTAATTTTCATTAATTAAGACAATACAAACTTAATTTACATAATCTTGAAAACTGCACTGTAATTGTCAATAGTGGAAAGTTATCATTAAGTTTGTTTGATAGCAAAGTTAGTTTTGTCAATAATATAGTATTATGTCTATTATTGAATTGGTGTCCTTGACCTACTTAGGAAGTAGTGATACTCCTATGAAACACATTGATAGAAAAAAAGGTATATAAGAGTGAATGTAAATGAACCATAATTGTGCTTGTCAACATCGCCATCGCATTTGGAGTGACAAAACTGCAAACTATTGGCGTTAATGAACTCAAACAATGGTAAGAGTAAGATATTTCCATAGAGTATTTACCTGCTGGGTGATTCCACAATGGCTGCAGTTTTTCTGGAACGTGTTTTCCAATCGCTTTCATTGAGTTTTTATATAAAACAGATGACATGATTATTTAATTCTTTTTGGCTTCGAACCTTTAACTGTTTTTAATAGTAATAACTAATTACAAAACGCAAATACAAGAATTAAAAAAATATTGAATCGCTTCTCTTTGAAAAGAGAGAAGACGTCAAGCCACGCGGTGTTGTTCGGCTGACGTTCGATCTGCTGTTCCCTGATTACTCACGCGCGCGCTACTGCGGTCAACGTTAGCGGTCGTTCATTTCCCGTCCCCCTCTTTCGATCTTTCACAAATTTTCCCTCTCTCTAAATACTTAAGAATATAGTAGGCTGATATGATTCTTATTATAAATAAAGTACTTACCAATAATCATGTATTTTTTAAATAATTTGTACACATAAGCAATAATTTCATTAGAAAACTAATTAAATATTTTAAAATTTATAATAGTAAAATGGTATATTAACTGTTTAAGTATCAAAATTTACAATAAATTTGTAATTTTAATAAAATGTGATTAACAATGTTATAAAACTACTTAATGCATATTTTTGTAAAATATTTTTAAGAACAAAAGCTTATGTTTAAAAAAAATAAATATTTGCAAAAAAATAAAAAAAATTATTTGCTTAAATTTTCTTTGTACATTACAATCTTGACATTGGCCTTTTGTTACTGCTCTATGACCTAGAGAATGAAAGCAGGTGTTTTAAAGCTTGCCAAGTTCTACGTTTTATGTAATGTATCAAAATACGAGTGCTAATAATAAATTACAAATTCATAACAAACTACTAAAGATACATGCACCTTTCTGGTGTCTTATATTGTCATTATTATGAAATGAAATACATTAACAAATGCAACCAATGGGTAAAATAGGGTTAAATATTATTATACAACAAAAATTGTATATACTATTTTTTATTGTTCATCTTTTATATAAAGACTATGATAGTATACATAACAAATTATATTTACAATGTTTTTAATAATAGTACACAAAATGTATGATATTATAATATCAGCTTAGCTTTCAAAAGTTGGGTATCAAAAATTGTAAAAGCATTGACAATTAGTATTACACTTTCCCAAACTTTATTGCAAATGCAAATAAATGCACTTCGTCAAGAATTAAAAATTCTCTTATCACAAGGTATGTGTATATATAATGAATTTTTCTAGAAATTATATACACAGTCATAGTAAAGGTTAATACAATTTTTTTGAGAATTTTAATTATTACTAAGCTACACATTAATAGTTCATATTAAAAAATGTAAGAATTGTGTTATTCAACTTAGGAGTATATTTTCTATAAAACTCGAATTCTTTAATCAAGTTTAATAATTCTTAAGGCATATAAGTAATATAAAAATACAATTAATTTACAAACTATAAATGCAGTCAAAATCTAACATTATTGCCATTCATTATTTAATAGTTCTATTATACTTTTAAGGTACAAAATTCATTTAAAGTAGACATTTTATAATGTTATACATTATTTGTATGTACCGACCCTTGCAGTTTTTGTTTTTGTGCTCTCAGTACATTCGCAAATTACACTTAATGAAGAAAACGACACGATAATTTTATAATTTTACACTTTTGCAGTCATGTTGAGTCATGAAGTTATTACTAGCTCTGTACATGTAAATAATTCAAAATGTTTTTGTAAATTTGTAGTAAAACTATGGAATTAATTTCGAATTAAAAAAGACGCTTATTATTCGATTAACCTTATTAAAAATTATTCGAAAAATAAGCATGTTCTAATTATACTAATACATGTATTTCAAATTATAATCCCTGCAAAAATAACTTTACCTAAAACTTATTTGATACTAACTACTTTTTTAAATATATTAAAAATTCATTATTCTATTGGACTACCTCAGAAACTCTAGATTACGTATTTTCATCAAAATTTAAATTGGTTTGAACATCTGCATCCGTAATGCCAGATAATATTAATTCTAGACTTTTCCAAAAAACAACCTATGAATATTTGTTATTGTATTAAAAAACAATGCAGCTAGGACAGTAAAATAGTGTCGTTTTTATTTCAAGAAACCCATCACTCGCCCATCCCTTTCCTTTGTTGAACTCCCCAAGTTTCTATGTTAATTAAATTCAAGGAGCTTATCAAGAACTACTCATGTCAGAGGGAATAACTATTCTCAAACGAGTCCTTGTTGAGCGATATGAGCAAAGAAGGATGGAATTGGATGCGTTGCAGGATAGAGAGGACAGAAACAGAGTACTAACACAGATTGAAAACTTAGTGCCTTGGACAGAGGCTCTTCCTGGGTCACCAAGATCCACTCAGGATGGTATCAGAGTGAAGGTTATTGACGTTCTAGAAAAGATCATGACAGCTATCCGAGGCGAGAGTGTTCAAGGGATGGAGCAGCACTTCATCCATAAATCGCAAATGTTATACGAAAAGTCTACTTCGGGTATGCTCATTAACTTCTATAACCGATCAGAAAATGGCCAGATGTGAAGACAGTAAGGTCATTAGGATCAGATGAGATGGGAGTTAATGTCCGGTAATTCAAAACGGCTTCGATTTCTATTGTGTGTGTATTGAGTTTATCGAAAGTTAGTAAAGTATTGCCGACGGTACGGCAAAAGTGATTTTTGAAAGATTTTACTGCTGCCTTCCAATGTCCGCCGAAATGCGGTGATTTTATAAAATATCAATGTATAGATTCATTCGCTAGATTATCGCTTATTGCCATTATGTTGCAAGAATGAGTAAAAATCTTTTAACGTATTATTTTCACCAACAAAATTTGTGCCATTATCCGAATAAATGTTTTTACTTTTACCTCTATTAGAAAAAAATCTTTTAAGCACGCTAGAAATGAATCGGTTGTAAGATCGCTCACTACCTCTAAATGAACTGCCTTGAAGAAAGACAGACAAATATCGCGATGTATACCTTTATTTCGATTTCTTAATTGCCTTTCTACTTTTGACAAAACACTTCTTTTTGTTACGCGCTCCTTCACTTCTATATCTGCCATTACATGGTAAAACAATTGATCTCGCTGTCAAGAAGACCATTTTCTTCTTGTAACATTATTACAGTTTACTAGAACTTTGCGGTTTGATAATATAACTAATCTTATAAAATTTACAAGTTAGCTAATTATAAGAAATCGTGAATTGTCTTACATTGATGATTAACAATACAAAATAAGTTTTTTAGCAATAATTTAATAATCATTATATAAGATTATATTTAACATTACGCATTACGCAGGCGGAACAGTTTTTATTGCGAATAAAGATTTTTATATTTAAATTAACAATATTTTTTAATAAATTAAAATAATATTATTATAAAAAATTCTACAACTTAAAGGTGGCCCTTTGCGAGAGACAGGACTAGGAGCAGGTTACAGTTTTACACAATAAAAATGCGAGATCTTTTTGATTTAATAAAGTAATTCATTTATTTGAATTACTTACAAATCAAAGAGTCGCACAATGGGATAACAAAGAAAAAAATAAACGGCAGGTGCCGCAACGCTCACCTGTTTGCCTGCTGTCTCGATCGAAAGTGACCCTTTGTCCGCGAAGGGCCGGATCGTCGCCGATCGCTATCCCCTCCCCTCGAGTTACGCGGGAAGCGCGAGCTGTCGCGCCGCGCGAAGCCCGGCGCTCCGAAAATTTGCGGTTTCGCCCGAAAATGCCTAACGGCCACGAGAAATTTCACGTCTCGAGCACGGAGGGTGGCCTTCATAAACAAGGAGCAAGCTCCGCGAGGCTCTTTACACCACAGGTAGGCCTTGTGCCTACCTGAGTGAACGGCTGAAGCCACGAGTCCACAGTGATTCGCGCTGAGGTAGTCCCGTTTCACTATTTTAATCATCTTGCTCGACAAATGGCTCCGCCCTCCCTCGCCCCGCGAGGAGTGGACAGCGATCAGCGCGCAAACGCCTAATAAACGTATAACGCTTATAAATACAATATTTACATCCAATTAATAATAAGTAATTAAATTGAAATAATAATAAATAATTCGCAAAAACGCCGATAAATAGTTTAGCATTACAAACTTTCACGAGTCGGTCCATAACACTCTTATTTTGTATAAAAACATATATCAACATTTTAAACTTATTCCATTATCTAGAGTTTCTAATTTTTTCATTTTAGTTTTTTTTCGTTTAACTGTAATTCTACGATGTGTCATGGTATGCTAAAAATACTTTTATACTTGAAATTATACTTGAAAGAATATATATTTTACAATTAAGCATATTTTTATAATCAAGAATGTATGCTTCTAGTTCTGTATTCTTCGTTGGTTCCAACTTTACTATAAATTACTTGTATGGAGGTATACTTTTAATGCATAATACATAATTCAGGAAAAAATTCTGTTGTATGCATCATAAATATCAATGCAGTATTAAATTACAATTTTATTTACATAATTTTTTAATAACTATATTAAATGAAATTAATATAAACTGTGAGGAGAGATCTCGGTGTCGGGAGAGTCGCCGAGCCCATACGAGCTGCAACGCGCGAGCATGTGTGAGAGCGAGGGCTATGAGTGCGATCGCGGGTCGCTGTCACCGCCGGACGTCCCGATAAAGTTCCCGAGGCGCGAAGCCAAGTGGGGCGGACGTCGAAGCCCGGGTGAGCGGGCCGAGGGTGCCCTGGCCCACCTCAAATAAGGCAAAAGCCCCCCGGGTTGAGCTGGCAACCTACGCTACCGGAACTGGCGGGCCGCTCCATCTGGGGCTAGAGCAACCGCCCTGTGACGGTATGCTGGAGCGTGATGGCGCTCGCGTCAGCAGCTAAGCGAGCCGGCGGACAATCGTTTTAGCCCTTTGCTCGCGACTCAACTAGGCTGTGTGAGTGCGGCCAGTCCAAACCTTGGGGGACCTGCAGCGTGGGCCCGGCCAGCGGCGGAGCGGATCAACAGCGACCTCGGATCGACCGCGGTGGGACTTCTCGCGGTGTCCTGGGTGCATCGGGCGCCGATACGTCCGTGCAACCCTGCGACTCAACGACTGGGCGTTTGAGGCAAGGCTACCTAAACTCTCCCTGTGAGTTTATGCGAAGCGTACGCACGTCCCGGTGAGAACCGACCTGTGGCGAGTGATCCCGCGTCTCGGCGCGCATAGCCCGCCGCTTCACGGCAGCGCGACCGCGCAGCCCCGCAACGTCCCGACCCTCGATCGCGCATCAAATTCACTTCTCGACCCGGCAGGCCGAGGTTTCGTAAGCGTAGGCGAATCCTACCTTACAAAATTAACACAAACTAATCAACTACTTTTATACAAATTAAATTATGATCATTAATTTTTTTATTGATAGTTAGTAATGATATGTCTGGATTCTGTACAAATATTATTAATTTATTTTGACAACCTAACCATTTATTTACAAAGAAATTATCTAATTTAATTTTCAAAATTTATGAAATACTATATAATTCGTGTAAACCTAAAAAAATATTATTCTATTTTAACGGTAATCATGAGACTGCGGACAATAGCAAGCTCGATGTGCGAATTAGGCTATAATAATTTCTGATCACGAATTGACGAAAAAATTTGTTCATCTGTAAGGAAGTCTTTACAAAATATCACGACAAATAAAAGAAAATGCTTTCGTTTTAAAAGATGTAAAAAAATTATGAAATTGTAATTGGTACCTTCAATCGAGTTAATTTGCGAAAATATCGAACTAAATAATCGGTATTGGTACAAAAAGTAAATCAATATAGATATAAATAATATAACGAAAAGCACTTAAGAAAATAATTACAACATATAGGGGTAGTTGTGAAAATATATTAAAAACTAGGAAATAAAGCGAGTAAATAAAATAAAATAGTGCGAGACGGGTAGATAGATTTTGCGTGTCATAGTAAGTTTGTATTTAATTGTAAATCGTGCCTCGAAAAGCCACATGGTGATATAAGACCTGTAACGCGAGTATTCGAATACATTAGTAGGATTGATCTTTTAGCCAATTGAATACGAGATAGAAATGCGATTGGGTTATACAATAAGTGTAAATATTAAATTAATAGATATAAATTTTAGAAATGTCAAAATAAACGATTATGTATATACGAAATTTAGTTTTAGGTTTTGTTTAGTAAATGAGGCAGAAAGATCAAAATTAAATGTTAATTAAATGATATTTGCTACGGCACTGTGCTCGGTTGCGTTTTACTGAAGATCATAATTATCTTGTTTAAATAGTAGAGGGCTATTTTGCTTAGCGATATTCTCGTGAGGTTTGTCATTGTTGGTTATTATTTTTGTTGTCTGCTTGGTATACCAGCAAAAAAGGGGGAGATTGTAACGGCAATTATGAGCGCACGCACAAGTCATCCAGAGAAGAATTGAAGAAGCGTCAGCTTCGCGGATAACGCGCTCAGCACGAGGTGAAGGCCGCGATGAGCAAAAGAAAAAGGAGGAGACTACACCAGCCAGGTGTGAACTCCAGAGAACAATCCCCGAGGCCGAGGGTGTTGTATCTGTAACTCAACCTGCACGAGATCAACAACCTGGCCAGTCATCAGATAACGGCTGTCAGTCCATTACAACACAACCAGCCTTGGATGCACGACCCTATGTAGACCCCCGGGTCGTCTGCACCAGGGCTATTGGCAGTCTTATCTCCACCGTACGAGTACAGAACCTGAGTATATCAGGTTCTATGCTCCGATCCGTACTACAGGTGTGTAGTATTGTGGGAGAGCTCGGCGAAAACATGTACCCACAACCCGATGCGACCCGGGTATTTAGTAGAGTGACAGAATTTGCTGAGCAAATTGGAGGAAGCCCTAAGAGAACACTGCAATTCCTAGCCTCTCGAACAAATCCCGCGTTCAAAAAAGCGGTTTGATGGAGTGTCCTCCACAAAAAACTCTTTTGTGGGTGGAAGAGACTAACAGGCTCAATAAGATCGAACCCTAGCGTCCAAGCCAGAACGACAACCTTAGTGATGATGTGGGCGGGTAGAGATGATAACCTGGAGAAGAAATCAACTGGCGTAGGATTCGTCTTCGCTGCCACAGAGTTGAAAAACCCGGTAAACGCTTCAAAAGGGTGTCCTATCTGTCTTGCACACTATCTCGTTAACGTTCGACACTGCTTAGACGATTTTCTTGCTTATGCCAGGACATACGCTTCATGGGACAATGGAAGTTTGGAGGCAATAGCTCTGGAACACAACCGGTTGCAACACGCCCTTAATGGTAACATAAACTTCCGTTTCGACAGAGATGATCAACCAGCTGACAATCTCCTCAGGGTCCAGGGCTTAGCATGGAATACCAGCTTGATAGAGACCGAGGAAAGAAGAGACATCAATATGATCCTCAAAGAGGCCGAGGCCCTTTATCAAGAGACTTCGTTTAATGACGGATATAAGCCCGGAGTCTCAGTACCTGGGATCACGGGGACACTACACCAACAGGTCCGGTTCGACTGGGAACAGGTTGAGACACCTCAAGTCTGTCTGGGTATATTGCCTGATATGTGTCTCAGAATATGTTTGCTGTGGGAACTTTAAAAGAAAACAAGTACATTGTCATGATTCCTTTTTCTTACAGAGTTGAACTTCAGAAGAATCATAAGACAGAGCCTTGTACGAGGCGTCAGACAAAAGAAAAGAAAGAAAAAGTTTCAAAGAGCAAAGGAGTCAATAGGACCTCTAACTGCACCACCCTCGTATCGAGCAACTCCTTCATTGGCATCGCCGGAGCGCCTATTTCCTGCACCCGCAACCTTACCTTGCCACGGCAAAAACCCGCAGTATCGCCCTCAACATTCATAGTCACCATCAATTGGTATGGCGATATATCTGCAGTGATAATCCTCACGAATGTCGCAATTAATAGAATTTAAATTTAGTTTAGTGTAAATCTTTAGAAAAACGCAACGAAACACGAATTATCGATAAACGTGAAAGTGCATGGATGATAAAATTGGTTGTACGATATGTAAATATTCCTAGTCGAAATAAATTATATTACTATTTATTGTCGATTAATTAAAAATTGTTAAATATAATTCCCCGATCCACGTATATAAAACAGGAGCGACTAAGAAAATTTTACGCTATAAAAATGGCACAAATGAACTTTTCAATTCATACATTAAAATATTGAAAAACTTTATCCTATATCAGTTAGAATTAAGTCATTCTTTTTTAAAATAGAATTTTCTATTAAATGCAATTGGCAGTGAAATAGCAAGGAAAAACTTCAATTAAAATATTAGATTCATTACAAGATCTTTAACAATTAGAGCACCAGAAAGCCAAAATAGTGGCTGAAAAATAAAGTTTTTTACGTTTGTTTAAACACTATCTTTAAATCCAATATGCTGAAGGATATAAGGATATTATCAGTTTTCCGTGTTACCGATTACGAATTCACCATTAGTTTTTCAAAATTTATTCTTCTTCATTAATAATCGTTCAAATTTATGGTGGTTTTCTATGGTAGTTTATGTTTAGTATATTAAATTTAACGAAACTGTTACCAGAAATCTGTTGAAAATATGTTACATTCCTATGCGGATGCTTCTTTGAATAGAAAATTCGAGTATGACATATTTATTTATCATATTATGTATGCAATGTTTGATTGATTATGATTTGAAAATTCACCCTAAATTTCACCCTCCCATTTTTTAGATCTAAGATCTATGAATATGCAATCATCATTTTGCAATCTAAATTTTACAGTTACAGTGTAATTGAAATGAAGTCACAATGTAATGACGTAAGTTAACATTTTTATATATTATTTTCAAGGATCATGAATCAAAAAGGTCAGTCCTTTAAAGTTTGAATAAAATATAGTTACTAATTTTTCCTAAAATTTACTATAGTAATATTATGCTAGAATTTGTTCAACCTTCCTGCGTATATCGATGCTGCGTATTAATCCATCAAAACGCGTTAATGGCGTTCTGAACATCTCAAATTAAAGTTTAAGACTACTACTATCAAATGAATATGGTTAAAGAGTAAATATTTTGAATTCCTTTCTAATTTTCTGTATAAAAATCTATAAAAATGCATGCAAATTATATCTATTTATTGGTATTTATAATGATTGAAATAAGTGTCCAGAAGATACTTAAATCAACTTGAAAATTTATACTCGTAGGTTTTAATTTCAGAGTCACTGAAATTAAATCCGTTCTCAGAAATTCAAAATTTTAATTAGCAGAGCAAAAATGACTGCGTTCTGCTAAATTTACTTAAAATTCCTCAATCGTTTTCAGCGATCTTAAAAACATATAATACATGCTCTTTTTAGAATGTAGATCTTGTGAAAAATTGATGCGATTTGGAACGAAAAAATCAAAGTAAACGCGTACGCAGAGGAATTAAATTGTGTTATATAAATTAATTTTTACATTATACTTTAAAATTGAAAAAAATCATGCATCTTGAATATCTTATGCAAATTATGGTGCAAAATGTTTAAACAGTTATCGAAGTAGGTACCAGTAAAAATGATATTATCCAATTAATAACACAATAAAAATAAAGGCAAAACGAAATTAAAGCATAAATATAAACAATGTCAAAAATAAAAAGAATTATTGTTCTATTTTAGAAAGTTCAACTTGCAATATGATATTCTCGAAGAGTTTATAATTACTGACCGTGCCGTGAATATCCACTGTAAGGAATTTCGAAAAATCATCCGAAACGCAAACGCTAACATTTCCAGCACAGCTGGTAGGTAATTGTATACAGTTCAGGAGTGCCGGTCTCTCGGCGTTTTCAGTCTTAGGTAGTTTACGACTCCAATATTCGTCAATAGTAGAACTAGATGATGTGACTTCATCCATTGCAGAACTGATTTCAGTACTCTGGCTATTTTGTAGTTTGTAACTAGAACGAGGGCTTGTACCAATGATCGGGTCACTAGTACTACGAATAAAACCCATACGACTACGTCGATTTTGATTTTTCTCAGGACTTTTCAAATAAGATATATTCCACCAAGCTAATTCATCGCAGGTCACAGAAAGAAGTATGGGTGAATTTATTGATATAGGTGACCAGTGTAGCTGACACACAGTGCTGCAGTGTAACGAAAGCCTGGACAATTCAAGTTGAGCTAGTACATCTATTATCTGTAATACATACATATGCACATAGAATCTTTTAGTCAATTATCCTGCCATAAAATTTAGTGACTTATATTTTTAATAATAAGTAGTTACAGAATTCAATTAATAATAAAGGATAATATTAAATATATAAATCAATGCATTAATACTTACAGATATGTCTCCACCATCAAGAGCAATGGCTAAGTATTTTTCATCCTGAGAAAATTTACAAGATTTTAATTGGTTTTTGTAATCACGTTTCATGTAAAATTCGATTTTTAAGTTGTTCAATTGTCCAATTTCGAAAATTGGCATTTTGTATATTATAATTTTTTGTTCTTCTTTTAACACTGCCAGGAAGAATTTAAAACAACTCAAGCAACTATAGGTAATTGTTCCATCATTGTCAGAAAATTCGTACAATTGTTGCCAGTCAAAATCTTTAACAATCCAATACTTCATCTTACCATCTTTTGATATAGTTATTACACAATTTTCATTTATTTTATGTACAAAAATGACATATCCCGAATCTTTAACAAATCGAGATATTCTTATGTGTTTCCACACCTGGTTTACAGAAATAAGAAATTCAATATTATTTTTCAAAAAATAAGTACATAAAAAATATGATTTGAATTAGAATTTTTAAATATTACCTGTAAACAGTTATTTTCAGCTCTACAAAGTACCATATAAACATTTTCCATTTGCAAAATATCAACAAAACTATCTACAGAATCAAGTTTAGATATTTGTTTTGACTCTTCAGTATACATATCGTATAAAACAACAGATCCTGAATCTGTTATATAAATAATCTTCTTTCCTTCGTCATACAGCTTCATATTTATAATTTTACCATGATGAGACTCAATTTTTTTAACGATTCTTTTTCCATAAAAAGCAGTTATTGTAGTTGGTGACGTTTTTAAAATTACTTTATTAGTTTTATTTGAATTTTCTACTTTTGCATCAAACAAAAGTTTTTTAACTGATTTTGGTTTTTCATCAGCACCAATTTTCCATCTATAAATCAATCTTTTTTCACTACCACAAATCTGTAAAATATTTTAAACATCAATATCATATAAAGTTGATAATGAATATTGTAATTGGTGTTCAATTTATACCAAATGAAAATCTTCATAATCCATCCAATACGAATCTAGTGAAGTAACATGACCTTTAAAATATGTTATTAGATCATCAGGGTTAAAGGCTTTCATCACACTTATCATTCCTCTTGAATTCCCAATGATTAAATATCGAGCATCGTAGGTCAATGTAGCAGCAACATAAGAAATATTTTCATCTTTTTCTTCAGTCTTTACATATTTCTCATAACTATGGATTTGTTCATTATTATTACCAAACCATTTCAAATATAATGCTGTTTTATTTGTCACGATAACTAAACAATTATCTTCTTCAGGATGCTTGTTAAAATAAATGACCTTTGGATTATTAAGCTGTAAATTAAATTGAGACATGTACTTGTAACCCCTTTCTTTCTTCTTTTTATAAATTCTTACAACTGAAATTGTTTCGTCCATTACAAAAAGTAAATTATCTTTTGAAGTAAAAGATACACCACCAAAACAGTGTCTGAAATTATAAAAATATAATTATAAAAAATAATTATTTTATGACATTTTAAATAATTTTGTTTCATTTTTTGATCACTTTGAAATCAAAAATATTCTAATTTTATAATATTTATTAATTAGTGTATTAAAAGCTAATAAAAAAAACTAGGCCTGTTTTATATCTAATTATTTCTTTATGCTAATTATAATATGTTATATCATAATATTATAAGTAATTAATTATAATAATAACTTCTTTTCATTTGATTGTCTTTAATCCTAAGATTTTCAATATTTGGATCACAAAAAATATAGTAATAAATATAATAAATATAATAAGTTATTATATTATATAATAATAATTATTATACTCTATTATAAATGTAAACATAACTCACTCTTTATATTTATCTTGCCATTCATAGTTTCCATTTGTATCCCACAACTAAAACAATTTTTATATTTAATCATTGAGTTTTATATTTTGAAAAATTATTCAATACATGCAAAATATTGGTTTGTAAAATTAAATATTGAATGTATTAAATTAGATTAACATAAAAATTATACCATTACAGCTCCTGTGGATGTACAAGCAGCAATTTTATTATTTGTTTGTGCAAATTTCATATCTGTAATAAATTCATTATGGATAAAATATGTCTTTAAACTATCATCATGCTTAGTTTCGAAAAAATTTTGCCAAAATGTTTGCTTATGACGTGGACTTTGAGCATTAATTTGTAATGCATTATTTGTATATTCATTTTCATTTAACACAAATTGTTTTATAGTTCCATCTTCACTTAATGCTAGAAAGTAATCGCCCTTTACAGATAAAATAATTTTTTTTATAGAATGTTTTTTATTGTGGCCACTGAAAATTTTATATCTGCATTTTTCACAGTCCCACAAAATTACTTCTCCATCACTACTTCCAATTAATATCTGGTTTGGTTCATTGGTAAAGGCTACTGTGCTAGCTTCAGTGACCACCTCTTGACAAAAGTTTAAATATGGATTAGTCATTGCATTTCTATGATGATCTAAGTACAGAGAAAACGATCTGGACAAAGCTAATTTATGTGCTGTATTTTTTACAAATCCTTCCACTGAATAGTCCAAAGCTATTTGAACTAAATCTAAACATTTCATCTGTCTATGTTTGGCTAGAGTATTGGCATGATTTTCTAAGAACTTTTCGAGATCTGTAAGATTTGCCTCTATTATTTTATCACCATTATTTGTTATATATTTACGATACTTTTTTAAATCTATAAACAAATCACTTAAACCAGTATAATTAATTTTTGCTTGCAAAAAATCAAAATTCATGTATAATTGTTGGAATTCTTCAAATAACTCTGCTTGTTCTAAATGATGACCAATATAAGATAAACTATAATTGTCATCGGGTAACTTGGAAAAATCCCCATTACAATATTTTCGATATTTTTCAATAAACAACCTATGTTTATCTCTTAATTCAGTTGAAGTTAATTTTTTTCTCAAATGACATAATAATAAATCATGAACTCCATAAACATAACTTCGTAAATCATCATTCCATTTTTTTGCAGCAAGAGATTTATGATAAAAATCTAACATTTGATCATCAACACAATAGGGTTCTTCATCCCATAAAATTTCTAATGTCTAAACAAAGGATGCATTTATCACATTTTTATTAAATATTAGTGTCTCTGAACTACAAATGGTAACATTAATAATTTAAATTACCTTAGGCATAATATTAACATCTTCGCTAAATATAGCAAGTTTTTCATATCGCTCCTTCATTTCTTCTTGAAGTTGATCAATACACATATCGAAAGTTGCTTCTTGAATTTTCAAAAACTCTTCAATAACTCTGAAATAAATAAAAATAAATAAATTAATTGTATGAAAAATCTATGATTTAAAAATGTATGATAAAATGATAAGTTTAAATTTGTTTACTTGTTTTTCTCATTTTTCGTACGTAAACAATTTAAATAATATTTCCACCTTCCTTTGTGATATTTCATATCATGTTTAAAATTTTCAAATTGGGCAGCAAACATAGCTATTAGTAAAGGCATTCCTTTACATTCATCATGTATACATTTTGCTTCTGAAGGTAGTTGGTCAATACTTACATCAAGAACTTTAGCAAATAAACCTAGAGTTTCTGCTTCAGTAAAACCGTGATCCATCTAATAATTTAAATGTTTTTATATCTGTTAGTATTTTATTAAAATATTAATATTTATGTAAATTATATGTATACCTTGACAACGATATGAGTTCTTTTATTTAAAACTCCAATATCAGAAGTTACAACTAATGTTTTACATGTGAAATCAAATTTATCTATAATTTTCTTATGACAAACATCATCCAAAATTAATAAAGCATTCCCATGAACCAACTTTCTGAAGTGATTCTCTATTGTTTGTTTTAAACATTTTTCTAATGGTTCAGAATTAACGGTCTCTAACAAAGGATTCATGCTTTTGATTTGGTGAAAAAGATTATTCAATTGAATCAATATTTCTTCATTAATGTTACGTTTATATCCAAACTTAATCCAATATATTTCATTCTTAAAAAAAATATAAAATACAGTTGGATATTAAATTAACTATGAATGAAATGTATATATATAAGAATTTTCATTATATATCTTACATTGAAAAATTTTGAAGTAAAATCCTTATCCTTTAGTGTACTAGCTGTAAGGCAAGATTTTCCAAAACCCTTCATGCCATGAAGCACTACATATCCATTTGGTTTAAGATCATTTAATGCATTTTGGAACTTATGAACCTAGTTAAAAACAGAATTTTTAATATACTTATAAACTATAAGTCTTAGTTTTTATAAATATTATAATAATAAATATCCACAGGATATTAAAAAACTTAAAAAATGGTCCTCTACTTTTGTTGATATTAAAAGGATAATTAATATTAAAAGGCTGATAATAAGAATATAATCTTACCAATTCTTTTCTTGTAACTGTCAATGGTGATACTGGTTGTAAATTGGCAAAAGCAAATGAAATATCATTAGCTGTAGTTCCTGATGTCATTGACTCCAACAATTTGTCGATTTTCTCACTTAACCACCAATATTGATGTCTTAAAGATTTACGGAAAACTTCAAAAGCATGAGATCCACGACTAATAAAAACATGAATTTTAGATATGGTAAATTTTGCATAATAAAAATAGCTACAAAATTAAAATATAATATGATATATTGTACTTGGGAAGTAGATCTAATAAGAGTTTAGCTCTTTCTTGCTTAGTTTTTCCTTTCTTGATGTCACTAACATCTTCATCTTTTAAAATATATTCTGTTGTTAATGGAATTATAATTCCATTATGGACATCTAAATCATCAATTATATTTTGTCGCATTAACTTTAAAACTTCATGATGTTTTTGATCCATGGCAAAATATATGTTTATATTTCAATCATGATTTAAAGACACAATTCTAAAAGAAGAACAAAAATTATATAATTTATGACTAATGTAAAAAAGTTTTTGTAAGCATAATTATACTAAAAATATACAATAACATGATTAAAAATGGTTAAGTAATTTTAAGAATTAACATACACTTGATTTTATTTTAAATAAAAACTTTCACTAATACAAATAAATATTAATAATTAATAAAAAAATAATAAAAATAAAATATATTTTATATTTTTTTCAATATTTACTTTATATTCGCACATTATATCCAATTTTTTGTCTAAATTTCAATATAAAGAACCATGTATAAATTAAATTACAAGAAATTATTTGCTTTATAACAATAAAAAAATCACGCTTGTCAAGCAAGGAAAAGCTATGATTACAAAAAGCTGAAAAACTCACGTGTAGGATCTTGCATTTCAACAATGAAATTCCAAGGTCTGTATGTGCAGAAACACTTTGCTCAATATAATTTCACTCGCGCATAATGGTTTATTTTGATAATTTCTCTTCACATGCGCAAGAATATTATACAAGGCTACATAGATTCGATAGCGTGGCCTTTGTTTAAAACCTTCATAAAGTCTATGTTGAGAAGCTATGTCGTCGAGTATGTATTGATTTACAGTTCAGTGTAGTCAACTTCTCGACATACGTACGACTATAGTGCATATAAATGCATTCGAACACAGTATACTGCATTCACACTATATTCATTTGCACTATGTTATATATATATACCAAATGCACAACGCACTATGCAGTAGCCTCTATATGTGTATAATATAGTACAAATGCAATATAAGTAAAAAAAAATTGCATTGCAAACGGATTTCGATTTCCGCCATGGGCCCTAATGGGCTCGAGTTGGTCTCAGTGTCTGTGACCAGAGAGCTGGCATCATCCTTGACCATCTGTAGCAATTTGTATATGAATTATGGAGTCCCTTTTCACAGCAAAAAAATAAACAAATTATCAGAATTATTTATTGATATAACATAGAATTATTTTCTCTAGCGACAATTTATAGAAACATTAATTTTCATTAAAATTTAATTTTAAGAAATATAATTTTTATTGAACATTTTTATTGAGCATCCTCTCGAGCATCCTTGTCCTTATTACCATAAAATTATTTAAATAATTTTTTTTCACTGCACTAACAGAAATTAGATAAAAAATGTTACTAGATAAAGTTAATTCAACCAAGTAAGGATCATTTGAACAGTTTTTACAATTTTATATAATATCTTTTAATGTTATACCCTTAAAGAAGAATATCGGCAACTAGAATACGGCAACTATAGAATCGGCAACTATCCCTTTATTTTCAAAACATTGTACAAACTAAAAAACTATTTTGCAATTCGAAATTGCTCATTTTTCAATGTTTTTACGCAATTGATTCTCATCTTATTATCAATACTAATTTAAAATTTTATTTTTAACTTACAAACTAATGAATAAAAGCTAATACATTGGTAACCGATTTAATTATACATAGCTGGCATACCTCCTCTGATCTTAATAAAATGAAAATGTTGAATAAAGAAAATAGATTTCTTATCACCTATTATTGATGTATCGAAACTAAGAAGACGATACAAATATATCTTACTAAAATATCTTACAAGAAATTACCAGAGGCAACATTATAATTAACTAATTTACATTTAAAGATTAACTTTTAGAAAACCGGAATTTGATGATTTTAATCCCTCTAATAAAATCGGTAAAAATGCTATCTTATACTATCTGATATGATATATTAAGATCATGGGTCGAGCAATATATTAGTTTTCTGGTCCTATAAAGATTAAAAATCAGTTAAAAAATGACACATAACGAAATGGCATAAATAATCAGAGAAATTCAACTATATGTTATGTAAGAAGTGTATATCCGTTAAGTGGATCCGAAACCAATTATAACTTCAGTATTTTTCCATTTTATATATTTTTCTATAATCATTTAATTAAAGTTTTGAATTATTAAATCGATTACTAACTTAATTACTAAAGTTTTCAACTAATATATTCATTATTCTTAACATAATATAAAAAATTATAAAGCCGGTGATAGTTGTTTTTGACGCAAGCCAGAGTATTGAAACGAACAGTTCATTTGAAGTTTATATTGTTTGTTTTTACGAGTGAAAAAGTTTCTTATATTTGGCATAAGCATACTCAGTTTGACATAACAGTAACTGTCAATGCATGAGTAACCACTAAAACGTTTTATATTACAATAAATAACCAACTATATTTAAACAGTGAAATAATGAACAATTAACAAATAAATTAATATGATTAGTTTAATAATCTATTACACCATATTTTTTTATTTAGATATTTATTTAAAAATTAATAAACGGGTTCTCGTGACTAAATTTAGATTTTACATTGAATTATTATATTTAAATACTTGATTCAACAACGTAATCACATAATCGTACGGTCTGCGTTTGAAAGTGACATGAAAAGATTGTAAGGAATAAACAGTAGTATATAATGTATACATAAGCGTACGCTCGAAATGCCACTTTTGTGGCTGTATATAAGTGTAAAATTGAACACAGCTGATGCTGATTCCTATAGTTTTGTTTTTTATTTTACAGTCTTTTTCTAATGCAAAGATTGAAGCGCCCCCTCGAATGCACATGAGCAATATGAACTGTCAGCAATCGCAGCAACTATAACCAACCTCACCTCAACTCTGATAACCATCAGTGCTACAAATTGCATGTCAAATTGCGTAGTATGCGTAGTGGTGCGCAGTAGACGTCACTGTAAATCATAAAACAAATAAGTGGTGGTTTTGTTCTTCAGTTTTATTTGGCTATTTAAAAAGTTTGACCTTCTGCGAGACTGAAATCAATTTCTACTCATATACTGTTTGATTAAAGCATAAACAAAAGATTAAATTAGAAACAGTCAATATACTGCATTGCCTCATACTTCGACAAACATAATATTTTATTCAACATGAGTATTACTAAATTTGATTTGAAGATATATTTGACAAAGGATAATATACAGACGGAAAACTTTTATGAAATTCGAAAGTGTTCTCTACAATTTTTAAATGGCGTAATTGATTTTTATAAATTATACGACAAGATTGAAACGCTTTTCCCAGACACAAAAGGACAACACTTTACCATTGCTTGGAAAGGTTAATGCATATTTCATATTTTATAAAATATTTATTAGGTAAACTTCTCGACAATCATTTTTATTAAATAATGACTTTTCATTTTGTCCAGATTCTGATAAGGATTATATAACTATGTCTTCTACTGAAGAATTAGTAATAGCTTTGTTTGAAATGACAAATGTGACTTGTAATTTGTATGTTACACTACATACTGATAAAAAGCAAAAATCACAGACACCCACTGAAAATTTTAATTCTCAAAACAATCCAAAAACAAAGCACAATGATATCATCTGTGATGTTTGTGATAAAGATATTATTGGTTTTCGATATAAATGTCTGCAGTGTTTAGACTATGATTTATGCAGTGACTGTGAAAGAAAAAATCATCATGCAGAGCATTGTCTATTACGTTTACCTATCGCAATACGATTTGAAGTAAATCATGGAAGAAAATTGCTTAGTCACATAAATAAATTTATTAAAAGAGCTTCTAGTAGTTTTCCAGAAGAAGAATCAAAAGAGTTACCTTTTATGAATTCACATAAAAATACTTATAGTCATCATCATCGTCGTTCTTCCAGTTGGATTGATACTTTTTCAACACATTTGCAAGATTGGGCAAATTTAATTGGAGAAATTCCTGAAATGAAGCAGGGCAAAAAAAATGAAACTAATTTTAATACAAATTTTTGTAGTCCTGGTAAATGCTTATTATTATAATTCAAATTTTTTTAAAAACTCTTAAGAATAAATTTATTTTAGATACACCTGAGACTAATATTAATGTTCCAAATGGATCAGAAAATTTCTCTGAGGGTGCAAATGCAAATAAAGAAAAAAATTCCGAAATAAATGTTCATGAAGAATTTTTAAACAATGCAAAACAGTCTATGTGTGAAGAAATTACCAACTCACTGCAGAATGAAATAGAACCAACTGTTAGAATTGATAATGACTCAAAAGTAGATGACTGGATTGTAATTGCAGAGGAAAATGACCTTTCTGATATTATTTCAAAACATGATTCAAATAAGGTTGGATCATTTTTAAAATCACATTTTTTATTAAATACTCCAAAAAATATTTAATCAAATTTAATTTCTCAGGAAACAATGAATTCAATAATTCAAGATAGCACTGCATCTTCTAATGAGAAAATGAAGTATCCAGACTTGCCAAAAACTAGTGAAAATATTTGGCATGAAAATCCATTAATACAAAGTTCTGTTGAAATAATGATGCAGATGGGATTTACAAATGAAAATGGGTGGCTTACTAAATTATTAGTGTTAAAAAATGGAAATATTAACCTAGCAGTAAATGAAATATTTTCTAATTCTATATAAGTTAAAGATATAATTTTTTTTTCTTATATTATTCTATATTAAGAATACTACATAGTTTGGTAAATAATTATATTTATTGGGTATGTACAAATATAAATGAGGCATTTAAAATACTATAATTCTATAAATAAAGGATTTTTAGGAATTATATTCACAACATTATGCTATGTAGAAACACTGCAATCCTATTTTATAAATGCCTACAATATTGCATTAGCTGATAGGGATTACCATTTGTTAAGAGTTTTAATTCCTTTTCACCCTCACTTGTAATATGTCTGATCCACTTTCTATTTTTGTAATATTCGATAATAGTATCAAATTCTTCTTGAGAGTAATTTTGAAGACAAATAGGTAAAAATGGATCTAAAAGTTCAAAACCCTCTTTTGTAAGTAAATATCTGGGAAGATAAGATTCTCTCATATCCTATTAAAAAAATTTGATTATATTAATTTAATATTTGTATCTTATTTTATATCTAATTATATTACCTTAGTAGCTGACTGATCTACTGTTACAACAATTTGTCCATTACACCAATCTGATTTTGTCATATCTAAAAAAGCTTCTGTTAAAGACACCTTAGAGGCAGGTACTTTTTGCTTCAAGTCATTTTTTACTTGTGTGTGAGTTGAGAAAAATGCATTGTAACCATCAATCGCTACAAGAACTTTACATTTTCCTGCAGTACTAGCATGCTTTAATTCAGAAAGGAGTGCTTTTAAAATATCACAAGCATACTTCATCCTATTAATTCCCAAATCGATCATATCCAAAATAGATGAATCTTTTGAAGAAGAGTCCCATGAACTCCATTCATAATTTTTTGATAATTTTAACTATTTTAAAAATAAGTAATAAATTAAAGAATTTCAAATAATGTAATGAAAAAAAATCAACATACATTTGCTTCTTCCAATAACAAAGCATTTTGTAATTTAAAGTTAGCGAGCCATGCAGCTGCATCAATTGGCAAATCCAGCATATCCTGTTCAGTTATTGAATTAGAAACTTCTTTTGGAAATCGAAACCATGTTTGTACTGTAAGAAAAGTATATTAGAAAATCAATGTAAAAATAAAAATACATCACAATATTCTATTTACCCCATGGTACATATACAAGTATCATCTTTGTTGCATAACCGTAATGCAATGCATGATAAAGAGTTGATGATTTTCCACATCCAATTTCTCCATCTATATTATTTGTTAAGGCTCATTTTACTTGTTTAATTTTAAATAAAATCTACAAGGTGTAACATCATGAATACTAAATTTAAAAAGGATACAAAGAACATATTTATTTACTGGTTTTGAATAGTCAGTTTGAGCAAAATAAGAAAGAAGTTCAATTGCTGGTTTTCTAATTAAAATAGAGAATTCAGCAAAAGTTTTTATTTGTTTTTGATATTCCGGGGTTAGTCCATAACAAAATACAGCATTTGAATCATTAGATGAAATAGTATATATTTTATTTAGATGATTAAGATTATGATTAACTGGATTACTTTCATTTGTTCGAAAAAATTGAGGCAATTCTTCTTGGATTGGAATGGATTGAATAGCAGTACTTAAATTTCTTATTTTGACTGATTTATGCACTATTACAGCCAATCCTACAAAAAAATTTATTTCCAATAAAAAATTAACATAAAATGTGTCTACTCTTTCACATTTTACTTACTATTAAACATTGACATATTTGAGTATTTTTTAAATTTTATAACAGAAATGAGATTTGTAGCAATCAGCGGTTAAAAACTGATTGTTAAAAATATGTACATTATTATTCTATTTATCGCCCGAACATATTAAATAATTATCGAAAATACTTTATTTCTTGGTTAAGCCCAGTTAAGTCTGCAAACATGTAGACAATGTAGACGTTAGCACATATCTTCATTGTCTTTCTTACAGAAAATATACCAAAATATAAAACGGGCGGGAATTTGGAGTTTTCAGTTTGATGCTTAATATTAGTATTATTTATATATAAGTACAATTCAATTAAAACAATTTCATTCAAAATAAAATAAAAAATTAATTTATCTTTGATTTCAAACTTTAATTCTTCAATGTAAACAATATTCAAAATTGAATTATGTTACATTTATAGTTTTATTATAAGTCTTACAATATTATTGTCTTGAATCATATTGTACATGACATTCCACATCGAATTCCATAAATAAATGAGAATGCCCACGAATTAAATTCCATGTAAGGATTATGCAGTGCATACTTTGTGCATGCTATACTACCAATATAACATTAATGAAAAAATATATTCTCAAAAAATGATCGAAAATGAACACAAATTGTAGTTGCGAATAATTTGACTGTTATTATTATAAATTACGCAGCATGTAGCATAAGTACCACAGAGATATCGAGTTTGATCTCGAACATATTACATAATTTTAATTATTAATTAAATAAGAACAGGTTATTTGAACGTCTGCTCTGCAGATATTTATGTTATAAGGTACAGCCCTTAAAATGTTTGTTTTGATCTGTATCGTTTAAATTACATTTAATGTTGAGTTGAAATTACTATGAACCCAGTGTAAGAAAATTATTGCAACAATTAACTTTTGTATTAATTTACGCTGAATTTGATACTCAACCAACATTCAACGTATAGGCATATTCACTACATTATAAAGAACATGTCTACAAATATGCAATTTATATTTATAAGTTTAAAATTCTCAAGTTGGCATTAGGATTCTGGAAACATCATGTATAACCATTATATAAATGAATATTTATATAGTTTGATTGGCCCCAATATAATAAACTATACTTCATAATTTTACGTGTGGATAAGGCCTTAAGTTTGTTTCAATACATGCAATATATCCATGCATGCGGGTTGCATTAGGTTGTATTCGCGTGTATTTTGACTTTTTATCGAGGTTTACATTGTAGATGGTTATTTTTTGAATATTACTTAATACAGGATTTTAAATCATCGTAAACATCATGAAGATAAAAAAAGATTTAGTAGTGAATCCTTTATATCGTGCAGAATTAAAAGTTAAAAAAGATAAAAAGGATAAAGAGGTTATATTGCCTCGAGAAACGGGTATCAACAATATCAAATGTAAGGCCGTTAGACAAAAAAAATATGAAGAACTGCAAAGAGAAAAGAAAAAAATTAAAAAAGAAAGGAAGAAAGCAAGAATGCAATCAGATGAACCTAAACAAGTTCCACAAACCATAGAAAGTTTGAGAGAAAAGGATGAGACAATGATTCATGGAGATATTAACGATGAAGAAAATGAGGAAATAAAGATTGATATGGAGCATGATGAATTTGCTGCATATTATAGACAGGAATATGAACCAAAAGTATTAATTACTTATTCTGATAATCCTCACAATAAAACAAGAATTTTTGGAAGAGAATTGACTAGAATTATACCAAACTCAACTTCATTATACAGAAATAGATCAGGTGTAAAAAAAATGGTCAAAAGTTGTATTGAAAATGGATATACTGATATAGTCATTATTAATGAAGATCAATGTAAACCAAGTATCCTTTAAATTTTGTTGCGAATAAATTATTTAATAAAATCAATTAGATTATATTGATAAATTATAACAATAATAAATAGATTAATCTATAGCAAACAAAGATTTTATAATAAATATTACATTTACAAAAAATTATAAAAATGTGTCATTAATTGTTTTTGGCAATTTTACCATTGTTCCTGTTGGTATACTTTTATAAATTTTTATCTGCTACATATATAAAATGTTATTTTCCTTAAAATTTTATTTTTAAAGATGGTATGTTGATTGTTCATTTACCCAATGGTCCTACAATGCATTGCAAATTAAGTAATGTGAAAATAACACCAGAATTAAAAAGAAGTCATAAAGAAATTACTGAACATCGTCCAGAGGTAGTTTTAAATAACTTTACTACTCGACTTGGTCATACAATTTCAAGAATGTTTGGAGCTCTTTTTCATTATGAACCAGAGTTTAAAGGACGGCGTGTCGTAACATTTCATAATCAACGAGACTACATATTTTTTAGACATCACAGGTAATAGTTATATAAAAATTAATTCAATAATTGTTTTTTAAACAGATAAATTACTGTATTTTAAATTGAATTTGAATATTATGATAGATACGAATTTAATAAAAAAACTGGAAAACCAAGATTAAGAGAATTGGGCCCAAGATTTACTTTAAAATTAAGATCATTACAACATGGGACATTTGATAGTAAATATGGAAATTATGAATGGATTATTCAAGGAAGACGGCACCAAATGGAAACAAGTAGAAGAAAGTTTTTCTTGTAAATTGGTTTTTCTCATTTGTTTCACAATACTTACAAACTAATCTTTATAAAGTTTATGAATTATTTTTATAAAAATGTAAATAAACTTCAAATAAAAACTTTACATGTTATATCAAATAAAATATAGTTTCACAAAATTATTATTAATACTTTTTAAAATATGCTGAAAAATCATGCATATGTCAACATTAAAAAATGAAAAACACGCCTAAAAGCGGTAATTACAAATAAAAGTTGGACATTGTATAAAAGGGTGTGATATGTTGTTTATTTATATTCATTTGATTGACCAAGCTGTGGTATCTTGTTTTATTATTATAGACACATGATAGTGTGCTCCCTTTACTATATTATTCATGTTCGTGAGGAGATTATTACAGTTCGGTAAAAGCAGCATTACATGAAAATCCTAAAAAAATATTGATATTGTATTTTTAATCAAACGCCTTAGAAGGCATTTATCATAGAGATAAAAAAGTAGTTTTGATTTCGTATATAATAATGGCAAAAATTGTGTATCTTAAATTTTGAAAACTTTTTTAGTTTTTAATCCGAAATCTATTTAGTTTTCATCTAGTTTTCTCTAAAATAGAGCTATTATTTCTAGTTAATGTTGCAAGTAGCGGAATCGGAATATGTAAGTTTTTTACACTTCAGAATTGTTTTTGTGTTTGAGAATTGTTGTTGAGCTAAAACTTTGTTGATTATTGCACACTTGGGATAGCAACTGGTGTACGTACTTCAGTGAGACATCCTACGAGTATAAAAAATGTCCTGAATTGCGTGGACTAACTTGTAAGGCACTCAGCGGTGGAAAACTCCCGCAGAGCTAACTGTACGGCGATCTCTTTGATTAAATTTATCACAGACTAATCAAAGCAACTAGAGTCAGCTCCTCAAAGTGAGAAGCATCTACATCCTCGAAGACATTATCCACCGTTGTCTATATAATTTTGACAATGCTGGCTGACTCTGGATTGATCAAAGACTCGAAAGACGCACAGAGGCGTTGAAGTAGTTGGTGGGTCGATAAATGCTTACTCATCGGCGTACCTGAGAGCTGCCGACGCGTTCAATTGGTCGGCGGTAATGGTGCGCTATAGAATTTGTAAGCACAATAATATATGGAGAATAGACGTGATTGAAAATCGTGACACTTATCTTCATCGTATACGTTATGTGCATCTAATATCTAATACCTATATAAAATTCTGATTTATCCATTGTTTATAATCATGCAACTGCCAAACACACTTAATACGAGAGACTTGACATTTTTGTTTTAACACGCGTCTGTTGGGAGTGAATTAAGGCCCTATGCCAGGGTCAACAGCCCTCGCGAAATGAGATTCACGTTGCGTGGGAGCTAATCAGCCAGCTAGCGAACCAGCGAGACAGAGGGAAAGTGACAAAGCCGAGTGGAAGGAATTTGACCCGGAGCGAAGTGCAGTGCAATAAGCGCATTACCAGCGGCTTCGTGATGCAGAGGCAGGAGGTGAGTTGCAGTGCCTCTCGGATAATGCAATTATTCCGGCTCGCACAATCAAAGGGTTAAAGTGACATTGTTTGAAGGACCTACGGGTCTAATGTCTATGTAAATGTCCATCCACTAGGACTCGCGTGACTCATAATCAATACATACATACAATTAGATATCCGCGCTTACTTTACCGCATTCTTTTACTGTTTCTGTTCACTCTTTGTCAGAGTTGTAATTGATATTAAAAGAAAACTTTAACCATTATCGAGAAGCTTTGATCGAGATCAAGTGTTTGTATATTGTAGGATGGAGATAAAGGATTTTGATCAATTACTAAAGCTAGACATTCCCTAATGTATGTATATAATACGTTCTCTCAACATGCCGAGGTAAAGAATAAGAAGATTTTCTCATACCCCGCGGCTGCCTGTCATGAAAAGAGAAGAGTTTTGACGAGTCTGCGCGCAAGGACCCCACGGCAACGTCCCAGCCCCGGTTCTCTTCGGCCTTGGCCCGTCACCCTGTCCAGTTCGGCGGATTACTCGCGTCCAATTAAATTTAACGAATTTCGAGCCGGGAGCCTCGGCTTTATTGGTTTCATTAATTACACATGCACGTACGCGCGAGCCTCTGCTTTCGCGTGTATATACGTGCAAGCTGTGATGGGCTTTCCGCGCCGTTCGCACCCCTATAGGCGCCGGACCGCCTGGTTTCCGCTAGCGCCGCGGGCGCAGACTACAGTTGGCCGCTGGCCCTGGCCATTTACTCAATGTCGTGCAACGAGCGACGAGCGATCGAGGGGTAACGCTCTCATAGGTATGAGTTCGGTGAAAAAGGGGCCGGGATGGGCTTGCGTGATTGCCGATGTTACTACGTTTCTTAAAATTCAAAGTAAGTCACATATTTGAATCTGCGCGAGCCGTTAACTGCACGGATAAATGTCGCTGTGCAGAAAAAAAAGTATTACAATACGAAATTATATCGAAGTCATAATTGGATTATGTTTAGAAATGTATGCGGGAGATATCGAACCATTAAATTAAATACTACCGGGACGATAATTTTGGGCAGTAAAGGGTTGGAGGGAAAGGAAGGGTTACGAGGGGATACGCGACTACGGACGGTACAAGGTAGCTTGCGGCGAATGCCCCGCGGGATGCCGACCAAAGTCCGGCAACCCATTAACGTGCCAATATCTAGAATTTGTCAATTAAATCGTTTACAATACCGTCCACGCCTCGCTATTTTTTCCCCTTGGCTGTCTTGATCGGTTTGCCGTGCTACCACGTGGCAAATTGCACGTACAAATATTTTAATTGAATTTTCATGTGCCCTACGGCTATTGGACCTCGCACTCATCGCCATCGTCCCCTCGTCTTTTAATTTATTTTTACTGTATTACTGTATATTATGATCGTTTATTTTCATATCGATATACGTGATGGGTCTGTTCCAAAATGTAATATTTTCATATGTTTATGTGCAATGCAAGATACAACATTTCAATATTCCTTTCAATTAAATACGTTCCCTATATTACTCCAATCATTATTTAATATATTGTTTATTATAACATTCAGTACTAAACTATTTTAATACCGATCAGTTTTGGCCATTGTATAAAAGGATGGGTATAAATCCTCTTACAATCAGTATCTTTTAAGAGGCATTTCATAAATTCATGCAAGATATAAAAATCTGCCACTGTATATTTATGCAGCAATGTCGCATTTTAAGGAACTGTTTGTATGTATATTATTATACTACTTTATTCTTAATTCTGGTGGAGCATATATTTTACATAATTTATACAATAATATAAATAATAATATATCATACATTAATTTAATATCAATATAATTTATATTGTAATATAAATTCATTTTTTAAGAAAATGGAGTAGTGCACTAATCCCGTAGTTGTTCCATTACGAAATCAAGGGCGATGGATTAAACAACGATTATGCGCGAAAATAGATGAGGCGTTTATCCCTCATTACACCTACATAAGGGAGTGTTAAGGTGTGCACACGCGCAATGCTGCGCTGCACTAATTTGCGAATGTGCTGCACTCATGAATCTGGTCACTACGAAAATCAGTAGTAGTCTCGTAAATTCGCGCGGTAACGACTAGCAGCTTATCAGGGCAAACGAGCCACGCGCACTCGGTCCTTTTTTTCCTGACATTCATAAAATCGCCCGGGGCGAAGAAGCGATCGACGCACGCGACCGAGACATCCGGTTAAAAAAGAACAAAGTGCTGTTTAATTGTTTTTAGCGCTCATGTGCATCTTTTAGTAATTCGACCCAGCTGGTATTACATTTCGTGCTCGATGCAAAAAAAATTCCAAGAAAAATCTGTAAAACTGCGGTTAAAATGAGATGAATTTAGACTGTAAATGGCGTGACGAGTAAAAATTCGCCGGGGGAATGAACTGTTAACGATAAAATGTATGAAAATATCCGCGGTTAATTTAGTTTGATCTAATAATTAATATAGTAAAATTCAACCATATACATGTGGATTTTAGAATTAATCACAAAGATTTTATAATATGTAATACGAGTATAAAATACTCGTGTATTATTTTAATGCGAATTCTATACAATGGCATATACAATGCGGTCAAACGCGAGTCAAAGATGATGGATTTTGTAAAGCAGTTAATGAGCTTGAAATGTTGTCACTGCAACTAACATTGCTCATACATGCAGCATCGTTTACAAGAAGTTTAGGTAATTCTGAAAGAGCTTTTTCAAATAAACCTAAGAAATCAAAGTATAAACAAAAATGATTAAAGGTAATCGCGCTTTTATAACTGATCGCCATGTTCAAGCAGTACGGTTCAGTTACGCAGGTTGAAAAAAGGACCAATGACAAGTTTCGATCCTAAGTCAAAGAGCCGAGCGAGGGCAACAGTGTCGAGGCACTGTTTTAACGCAGAGGAATGGAGATGGGTGTTAGGTTTCATGGGGAACACGGAGACAACGAGGCGCGACAAGAGCGTGACAGGCACTCGTCGCGTGGCGGGCGCAGGTTTGAAATGTATGCTAATAACTCGGCAGGGACGGGGGTGGCGCGTTAGCTAATAGTTATGCTAATCTCCCACTATGATTCATTCGATGAGCATATGCCTCGCGCTCCCGGCACACCACCTGCCGCGGCCGCTGGCCTCGCGCTAGCCGGCCAGGGCCTCCGGTGCATTTCTAATTGAACGGTTAATAAGCAGAGCGGTCTGCAAAGCCTCCGCCGGAGTCGACGCGCCGCGCTTATCGCGACCGATCTCCTATCGGCCATCTTGCTCAACTCGAGTAAGTGCATAACAGCGCTCTAGTGTTATGCATGCAGTGCTCGCACGTAAGGGCGAGTATAGGTTCCGTAATGTCAGCTGCCGCTCTTCAACTCGTTCCATCGCTCGCGCATTCGCTCGATTGTTTGCCGACGCGCATTCGCAGAGAATTACGATGTAAGGTTACATTCTCTGATTTATTGTTAACATCTTTGTTACGACCCTACGATGATTTAAAAAGAAGCATTTGTCAGTCGAGATCCTTCGACTAGAAGGTAGTGATATATATATATATATATAAACATGGCGTGATATGTCGTAAAATGGAAACTTGATGGGAAGGTTGGCAAGGGCTAACAAGGCGTGAAGATCATTAGGTGATGAGGTCCTCGCTGCTTTTCTCTTTATCTTTCACTTTTATTGCTATTTCCCTATTATATATGGTACACATATTCTAGCAGATCCCTTAACTTTGTTATAAAGATAACAACGTCATAAAATATTGTATGAATAACATTATGTTTTATATGTTGACATACGATACGTGGAAATAAGTGCAAAAAAAGTTACAGAAAAAATGGACACGTTAGTCTTACTTTTAACACAAATTCCAAATGCGATGCCCGCGTAAATACCTAATTCGAATGTATGCAATCGAGAAAATGATTGAATGTTTGTAAAATGAAATCTCCCCGCGACCGTTAGGCCCTCCTCCCTTTCACACTACTCATTTTGTCCTTCATATTCTCATGCGCCCGCTTCCCCCCTCAGTCCACCCCCCCTCCGTTTTACTTTTTCGGCTCGACTGGGCCTTCCCCACGCGGACTTTCCCCCTTCCGGCCGAGTCCTAAGCGACACTCCGACTCAGATTCTAGGAGGCTTCGGCTAAGCCTCCACAAAGCGCCTTGGCGTCGTAGCCCAAGGCCTCACAAGAGCCTTCACACACAGCTTGGCTGAATTTTACAAATTAAATAAGTAATACTTAATAATATAAATAGATAATAATAGATTTATATATATATATATAAATGTTTCTGTCTGTTACAGTTAGAGCTCGGAAATACGCACATTGTAAATGATGAGAAATTTGCCAAAGCCGTCGAATGCTCAATCAGATTTTGGCCGAATAAACGAAAGTTTGGAGAAAAAAAGACGAGCCTGATCCCTCGGATTAGCATATAGTGGCGCAAGGAGGCTGCGAGCGAGATCAATTAACGGAGCGAGGGTGGCTTATTGAAAAAAGCTGGAGGCGCGCCCGGGGGAAACTGATCTCGGGATCGCGCCGAGGATCGCGCGCATATAATAGGCGGCAGTTAAGCCGCTTTGCCGGGCGATCGATCAATCATCCGCCTCGGGGGCGGGCGCCTTCGCGCTTTACACCTCGGCCGGCCTCCCTGCCTCTCTTCCGCATCCTCGTTCCGGCGGTCCATCGTGCGATGGGGGGCCAAAAAACGGGGCGGCCGGAGGCCGTGAACGCCGATGATGCCCGGATATCGTGGGTCGCCCTTCTCTTTTATATATACGCGGACAGTGACCGGAGGATTCGCCCTAAGCGCCCTGGGCCGCCTCCCGGTTTAGATCGAAAGGGACGGGCGCCCGGTATTTTTTCCACTCTTTTTTCCACCGGCGCTCCGCGTGGCCTGCGTACAACCGTTTAGATCGTGGGCGTTGCCCGCGGGATTCTCGTACTCAAATCTCGGAGGCGCGACGGATGCACATACGTCGCGAGGATTCCTACAGGCGAGTTCCGCGAGAATCGTTCCGATGTGGACACGGGATGCGCGAGTCAGTCTCCCGCAACGCCGGAGAGAATTCCCTCGTTGAAACGATACGTTTCCGATGCGCGGGTGCACGCGCGCGGGGCTCAACTCTATTGCCCGCGGAATCTCGCGCCGCGATCGGGATTCAATTTTTTTTTTTTTCATCTCGCTCGCGCGCCCGTATAAGTCTCGCCCGGAATTCGTCTTGGGCGCCCGCGTATATTGGAGGAGGCGCGCCTCCTCGCTCCCTGCAGACCAAATCTCGGCGAGGAAGCGCGCTCATATCCGCGCGGGGAGGCGGCTGCTCGCGCTCCCCGCCCCGAGGGCGCACTTCCATCCGCGCGAGACCCCGAGATCTTTGTCACGCAGCGGCCTCTTGCCGTTATTCCCGGATCGAACCGAGGCGCGGAAGCCCATTATGCGAGTCTGCAAGCGTACCGACTTTCAAAAGTTCAACTATTTCATTTAATCCTTTTATCGTAAAAATTGTGCTCGTTGCCCAAAGAGGTATAACGGCCGTTGTTCTGTTTCCATAATCTTGGCTCGATTCTAAGTTCTGAAAGTGCAATAAGTGTACGATCGTATCTGGGTAACATATTGCGTAACGGTACTGATCAGTAAAGAAAACGCAGTTTAAATTTCATAAATTCAGGGACTTTCTGTAATATTTATTGGTTAAATGTTTAGGAACGTTCTTCATTATTTGATGCGACGATATAGTTTTGTTTTCAAATACCACGTCTGTACTGTATGTATTGTTATACAATGCACTGGGTGGAAATGGAAGAATCAGCCTCGTGCCTTCGCTACCCCTGTGCGAGCAGGCCTCATTTTCCTCGGTTCGTAAATCGAGATTGCGGCCCGCGTCCCCAGCATCCGCCGTTTTTTCTCCTCTCTTTCTCCCTCCCATTCCCGAATTTGTCTCCTACCCTTCGCTACCGCTTCTATCTGCGCAGTTCGGAAGCTGGGAGACGAACTGCCGTGGTTATTGGAAAATCCGAGGAAGCTGCTACGTGGCGTTAACTTAATTTTAGATAAGTTATGAAATCGCTTATCGAGTTTAGGGGACGGCGAGGCCTTCACTGTAGGTACTGCTTTTTCGAGAATACCAAATGGAAAGCGCAGGATATGAAGTAGCTATGCATGTATACTTATACGCACTGTGAGATGAAATGCCAAAGGGACCCGCTCGCTTTTTTTCTAAAATTCTGCAAGAATGAAGAATTTTTTGGAACGTATAGGTTTGATATCGCATCGCTGAAGCTATAAAGCAATGGAGAGACACTTGAGGTGACGTCCCACGGAAGGATGAGAAAAAGCACAAGGCTGATGGGGCCGAACCGTCGGAGGACTGCAGCCGCCATCTATACTCAGAGCGTAATCGAACCGGAACGAAGCCTTCAATGTATATATGTATATATATATATATATATGCTAGTGGTCGCCGGATGTGCGAGCAAAGCGAAAAAACGTGTTCGTCGCGTGTCTGCAGGACGCGGGCCGCGATGTGGACGTATGAAGTGTGCGGGCAAGAGGGGGGATAGGTCGGGGGGAGCGCGTGTGGTGAGCGCCACCCTGCGCCCTTTTTCACGCTCCCATAAGCCGGGCCACGTGCACAGTTTTACCCCACAACTTTGTTGGACAAGTAGATGACTATCGCTATATACGCTAGGTGGATGCGCCTTCTTTTTTCCAGACTCTTTCATACATCCGAGGTACACCTTTTGCCTCTACTTTTATCTTGGAACAAAAGTTAAACTGTTTTACTGCGGAGCCACGTGTTACCGCAATGATTGAGATTACGATTGACAGAAATGGATTATCTGAAATTCATTTGCTTCTTTACATGTTTCTAAACCTCGGTCGAAAGATTCGAGAAAGTATTTCATGTAATTGTGAAAGTTGCTTGAAATTGACCGAGCTCAAATGTTAATAATTCAAAAGAAAAAAAAACATTCGACAAATAATTTAAACTTGCTTTTGAACATCTGCATTACTAATAGGCTGTCGCGAATGAGAAAAAGTGCGCCAAGGTCGAAACTTACAGTTGGCCGTCTCTCGGAATTTGCATACGGGTCAGAACTCCGGAAGTCCGGAGTCGTGGGGGGTCGTGGCCCTCCTCTTTCCCCCTGCTCGCGCTCCTTGACCACTTCATCGTGGGTATAGCGCGGGCAGTTACTTGCGGCGCTTTCGGAGGCGCTTCTCCTCCCTCCTTCCTTTTGTTCACGAACTTTCTTGAGTCGTTTGTTGCCGCTCGCAATCACCGATCTTTTGACCCGTAGCTAAATATCTTCGTTCAAACATTGACCAACACGTTTTAAAAGCCTTGTAAACTTCTTAGTTACAGGGCATATGATAAAAAAGTTTTTTATGGAATGAAATTTTAATCTCAGGTATAAAAATGTAGAGTATAATGATTAATCAAAATACAAACTATTTTACAGAACGTAATTTAGGCTGGTATTAGTATTTTGAAACCAATCGAAAAAAAATACAAGATTCTTATGTAATAATGCAGGTAATTAATTAGAATTTGCGACATTTCCATAATTTTTTATTATGTATATAATTACTTGTTCATCTATATTATACTGTAAAATAACAATGAGAGAAAATACTTGCAAAATAGAATCGAAGCTTGCGCCAATTTTGAAATAAGTATACAATGGAACCGGAAGCATATTAAAAATTCTTCATTTTAAGCAGTTGTATTTATTGGCAAATTTGAAAGTACGAGAAAGGCCAATATCAGTTCCTGACATCAAGCTCGGCATCCACTTCAATGGCTATATCGCCGGTCGCATTGTCCATCGCTTGCTATTATATGGAAAAAAATATCTGTTTTCAATCTTAATATGTATTTATCCCTCGAATATTGGGTGCCCCTGGGGGAAACTCGGTAAATCAGGATCCCATGCCCTTGGCATTAGGCGCAGTCGAACGGCGCGGGGTCAGTAAATACACTCACCCTATAAACGATGTACTTGAGTCATCTCTCGCGCACATCGCCCGTCGGATGGCAAAAGAATAAAGTTGCTTTTGCTTCGAAATTCGAGGCGGGTAAGAGAGCGCCTCGGATCGTTCGGTCCAATTACAAAGCCGGCGCGGCTCGGGTCCGGCTAATAAGTTGGAAAATGGAGGGGGCGAGCGAGCACACGGGGCCGAGGCTAAGCGGCCCGTAAAACAGGGCGGCGCCCGCGATCCTCGCGATGACGCTTTTTCCCGGGCAGCTGGCGGGAGTTCTTTTTTTTTTATCGGTAATTAAAGGGCAGCGGCTCGTGTGATTGGGATTAATATACGGCGAGGCGGTAGGCTGCGGCCTCGCGGGCCGCCCCTCCTTTTCGATTACGCTCCTCTCAATCGCGTTTGGCGACTCATTTCGCGGGGCCGGCCGCCCCGATGAATTAATTAGCGCGCCCTCTTTTTTTTCCGCCGTTAAAGCGCCGTCGGCTCGCTCTTTTTATATTTCACCCGAGGTCCCCGATAAAGTGTGCGCGCACGCGGCGTCCCGCCGCCGGTCTTATATGTGCCCGGGGCTCTCTTTTACCGCTCCGCGGGGAGGATTTTTTTTTTTTTTTTTTTTTTTTTTTACGGCCTCGCAAGGTGTCGCAGCGTGGATTAAACTGCGCGTCGCGCCCGCTATTGGCCCCCATTGCTTTACGAGCGCGGGCTGCACTCGGATTTTCAATGATTCATTTGACGCGCGCGCGCGCGCCCCAGAACTGATTTACCCGCTGCGCCACCTCATTCGTTTGCTTTTTCGCTTAATTGCAGGATGCCGGTAGCTGAATTCGGGCTTGATGTACATTTGACGCAGAGCTGGTCACTTCATAAACGAACGTCAATCAGTTAGGTGGTTCTGCGCGGGGCTGTAGAGGATGCGGGTTATACACAGGTCGAATAAATTACGGATATTTCTGCCATGTGTGTCCATATACATGTGACAAAAAATGCACGTCCGAAGGTATGCTATTTGTACACCTTTACCTCTTTGCATGTTTTTTACGCGCCGATCAATGTTTTCTTTGATATCGAGAAAAGTCAGTCTGTTTAATTGTAATAATAACATTGTAGTTATAATAAGCTCTTAATTTTGTTCAATGTTATCTCACAGATATTTTGTTTTGAGGACGATGATTCAACTTTACCATCTTATATTCTGCGGATACAAGCGATATACCTCTACATGTAATATAGAAGCGCAGACCAATAAAATTGGCGTTATATAACGCGGGCGCGTTTTATTAATCGGCTCTCGCGCTCCCACAGCGCCTCGATACCGCCTAATCCCCCGGGCCGCGAGGGTTTCGCCCACGACCTCGCCCACGACGCGCCGGGGCCTCGTCTAGGTCGTAAACCCGCGGTACTAATCCCCAAGTTTGCTTACTCCTTCCCGCGCACTTTGACGCCTTTCTCCGCCCTATTAAAACAAGCTCTCGGATCTAAGGCCAACGGTGCCGCTCGAGGTGTACATCGGCTCACCCTCCTGGACTAACTTTCCTCCCGAGCACGTGTCTGCGGCGCGGCTGGTGCCCGGGTACACCTATTTTCTTTCGATCGCCGAGCGTCGTTAGGCTCGCGCCGCCGGTCACATTAATCAACGACTTCCATCGTAGGATTAGAAAAACTTAAGCAAAATCTTGTAGCTTGAAATGGGAGTTTAGTTGGGTTTGGGTGTAAGGGTTGGATATGGGTCGTGATTAAAAAGCCGTTATCGCTATGGGATGGATCAGTAAGCTTACGTGTTCTAAAACTACAGAGTACATAAGATGTAGAATAGGACATAAAATGTAGAGTAATAATAATAACAGTATAATATTAGCGTAGGAAAGTTTTAATAAGGATTGCTAAGCGTTTTTTAAGGATATACGTGTACCTCGATATGTAGAGAATCAAGGAGGTAAAAACATAAATATATAAATGAATATAGGATATAAGAGTGATGGTGTCAGTGATGGTCGTGTTAATATAATCGCGTACGCGCAGACAGTTACAGATCGCGTCGAACAAAGCGCCTAATGTCATCAACAACAGCCGTAGCGATCGATGCGAGAGCAATCCAAGACAGACGGGGAAATCTGCCTAGACATCCATCTGGCCTTACGACGTCACAGTCTCACAGTTGCCCGTTGTTACGGTTATACGGCCATCCGCCCAATACTTCCTCCGTCTAAGCGCTAAGCGGGATTGCCGCAGTTGAGGACTTGTCGAGTGCGGGGACGGAAGCTGGGCTCCCGAGGAATACCAAGCCGCCAAGAAGCAGCCGCACCCCGCGCCCGCCGTTCCGCTCCGAGCATATGCAATTGTTTATGATTACGAGGCCGCTGGTCGCGCAAGCGCATCGATAAAGCCGCTCCCTACTCTCTCGGAGGCATTATTCGTCGCGCTCCGTTGCCGACGGCTCGCTCGCTCGCTCTCCATAAAGGATCCCTCCGCGAGCTTTTTTCCCTCGCAGCCAACGCCACTCGTCGGATTTATATCGCTCGCTTTAGTGGCGAAGGGTCGGAAGGAACGAGCGCCGAGAGAGAAAGTCCACCCCCCCCGCTCCTGCCTGCGCCTGCAGCCTTGAGTCCCTATTGAATTTAATACCGGGATCGGTTTGCAGTTTGATCGGGGAGCAGCAGCAAGTGGTAGCAAATTGAGCTACCAGCCCGCTCCAATAGCAGTTTATCAAAAAATCTTTTATAATTTCATTAGTTTTCATCAAGAAGGCGCGCCTGTAATATGTATACAAATTGATTGCTTAAAATTAGAGGCTAGCATGTTCGTTAAACAATATACATTTTTATCAAATCATTGTTATTGGATGACAAATAGGAAGTCACACTAAATTGACACCTTTAAAAATTACATTTTGCATCTTTAATAAGATAATTTATCTTAAAGAAGATATAAAATAAGTGTGAAAATCGAGGCAAAGATATAGTGCATAAAGTTGAGTGAAAAACGTTAAAGTTACGCGCAAAGTTATGTATAATACCTTTAAACATATTATTTATTCGTTGTCATTGTCGACTCTCGATAACAGTGCTGCGCGCATTTGTACATCTTTCATCATATTGTACTTAGCTTTAAGTAAGTGCTAAGATGAGAATAATTGAAAAGCCAATAGTTTGGTTGCCTCGCCCAGTCTGTTTAGTTTATTGAGTGCATAAACTTATGCATAGCGAGGGGATCCGCCAAGGATCTGGATTCGTTGCTAATTTAGTGTAAACAAAGGCTAATTAATTTCGTGGGGCGCATGGATGGCTTTACGGTGGCCACGATAATAAAGTTGGACCCCCCGTTGTCTGGCGCTTGAGTTTGCTCAGCAATTTCTTGGCGAAGCGGCATCGCACCCGTGGCACTCGTCCCGAGTCAATGACGTAAGATGCCGCATTTTATATCCAATAGAGTCCTAATATAAATATCGAAGATTAATCGAGGCGTAATACCCTCGTTAGGGGAGATGACAAACTACCGTAGGTCCTGATAAGAGTCGAGTCACTGTCCATCAATATTACCGCACGCGTCCCATTCGCCGTATACCTTTGCGGTATACGCACCTACACTAGCCTCGATATATTGTATATGCGGGACTCGATCTCTTTTAGGGACATAATTGACTTTTCATCGTTATTCCTGGCATGCTTTCCTATTGGTATTCATATAATCCTTACAGGCAGATGTCGGCATTATGGAAAAACTTTTATTTTGAGTAACTCCCCCATCGAATTATAGATTACTTATAAATTTTTATTTAATTATTCATTTTCTGACTATTTATCTCTAAACATAAGTATCTAAATGCTGTACATAAAATAAATATTTCATTTCTCGCTATATACCGGATAGTGGCAGACTTTTTTCATATTATGTATTTCCGAAACTTTAAACTTTTTTTTTTGAACTGACAAACGGATTAGAAGTTATAGGCTGTAATCTCATAGCCGTAAAAGCACGTGTAACAGGTTGGAAATATAAGTTTAATTGGTATCCTTCTTGTCCACTTGCGATATTGCCCGAGATATTGCCGAGCGGTGTGGGAGGATTTATTATGTATTTTATAAAGTTACACGTACCGTATAATAATACACATTTATTATTATTAACAAATATGTTTATTTTTTCATGAATTTTGTTGTTGTTGTTGCACAGATTTAATAATAGATATTGCTTTGGGTTAGCTTTTGACTAGACATCGCAATGTGATCGAATTCTCGTGCGATTCATTGCAGCGTATCGACAAAAGTTGGAGGGAGCCGCCTGGACGTAAGATAAAGGAAATGGTGACAATCAGGGAAGGAGTTAGAAAGGGAGCCACAGCTGGAGATTGGGCGGCGTGGCTCCCAGGCCGGGGCGAGAGTCCGGATGCGCGGAGTCGATGCGAACGTCAAGAGGCCGGCGACAGGGGCGCTTTGGTCAGTATACGTATAATCGATCGGCGGGCCGGCTGCGCTTGCGCGCACTCAAGGTGCCGTTATCCCGGTCCTCGAGGCGCGCGTCCGACCGCCTCGCTCGCGATAAAAAAAAAAAAGGAGCCAGAGCCGCGCGCTGACGTACATACATCGATATGCAAAGGGGGCCCCCGCTCGTAAAATCCGCAATATACACGGGGCCTCTCGCTCGAGAGGCTTCCAGGGTTTCTCGCGGGCACTTTTATCCGGCATTATCCCCGGGGCGATAGGCCAGTTTAAACTTCACTTATCTCGGGGGCGCAATCGGCCGGCCCGGGGACGCGCCGGGCTTAGCGGTAATCACGGCGTAAAGGTAAACTACAAATGCGGCCTTTATGCCCCGGCGTCGCCGGGCCGCGGATGAGCCGGCCGGCGTGGCTTTACGACGCGCGCGACCTCCTCGCCGAGGCTTATATATATATGTGTGTGTGCGCCTGCGGCCGGCCCCGCCGCGTTATATAAGTGCCCGCCCGATAAAGACGACGCTTAACACGTGATAAAGGAAAAAAAAAGCGGGGCTTTAATGAGAAACGCTTTTTTCTTTTTTTTACGTTTACCTCGCGGCTCGGCCCTCGGGGATGAACCGCGCCGAGGAGGCCCCCGGGGCGCTTTCGCGGAGGGCCGACAAACTGTTGCAAATTGCGCCCCGGGCGGAAAACAGTGGCGGTGCACCTCGGGAAACGCGGGCGCGACGGTAAAACGGGGAAAAGCGAGGCGGAGCCCGGACCTCGCCCGGGATTTTGATACATTTGGCGTGTGCGCGCGCGCGTATACGGCGAAAGGGGCAGTTGCCGCTCGGGCGCTTCCCGGCCGACGCATTTAAAAGTAAATTACGCGGGCAGACGTAACAAAACGATCGCGCCGAGCGTCCCTTCGAGCCGGCCTGCCCTATGCGCGCGTTCGACGCACCTGTCAAGCGCACCGCGGCAAAAAACCGGAGGAAAATCCGGCCCGGCGATCCGATGAAAATTTGAGCGGCTGTAGTCGCCGAGCGAGCGTCCCTCCATAAATCCGACTTCCGAGGGCCGCCGGCGGGAAAAAAAAAAAAACGAGCGCTCGGGGCTTCGCGGCACGCGCGTGCACACGTATACACGTGTAGACGTACCATTCGGACGCGATGTCGTCTGACGCGCTTGGTGTCTTGTACGCCATGGCACGCATTGCGCGCTTATGCACGTATCGATGCGCTTATTGTCGCGCGGCCGGTGGGACTCGGGGCAAGAAGCGCGAGGATAAATAAGGAGAGTGCCGAGGATATACATGTCGGGAGAGCTGCCGGGCCGGTCCATGCGCCCGAGGGACAAAGGAGGCCGCGGCCGCGCGCCGGCAAAAAAGGAAGATCAAAGAGCGCGTGACGCGATAAAGAGGCGGGGAGGGGCCGCCCGGTCCTTTGCATACATCGACCAATTTACGAGAGGGTCCGAGTCGTTGCGCAGTTCTCGCTGCCGTTTGCCTTGCCAATTGCCGAGCCGTCCGTCCCATTTCGCAGCATTATACGCTTATGATAGGGACGGCGAGTTCGGCTATGCGCCGAGTCGTTAGCTGCATAGACGCAGACTGGCTCGCCCGGTAAGTGCCGAGTGCCGCGGACGCCCAGACTGCGGGGACGGCGCACACCGTCTAACAAAGAGATGCGCAACATAACGCAAAAAATGTATAATGCAGATATATGTGGAAGCGAAAAAAATTAATGCTCCTGCGCTGGCTTTTATTAGCCTGACTCGACACTCGTCGTATACTTTGCCGTGCGTGCAACTTGCCCATTCTCATGCACCGAGTGATATACTGAACGCGTTTAACACATTTTCATGCGACCAGCGATATTGCACTGTAGTCTCAATGCCACAAGCTTTACAAGCTATGCCTTTCGCCTATGGAATTACTATTTGTTCTTACACAAGCTTATGCTGCTTTATGGATCCCTTTATTTTCTATCAGACTGCTAATTTTTAATTCATGTTCAAAAAAAATTTACATTTCCTTTACGCATTTAGTATCTCGTCCAACTCTAAATCTTCATAGGTGTACACCTTATAGCCGTAATTGCACATTTTATTATTTTATTTTATTATTAAAAGGAAATGATAACTTCTTTGGTATAGCGAATGAAAAACTACAATGTTGGTATTCGCGCAAAGTTCCCTTAAGTGGATTTCAAAGTTTCTTTTCCTTGCGGCTGGGACAGTCAAGCTTGAGGATGCGGCTTATAAGTTTGTTATTAGGAGATCCTTGGGATAAGTCCTCGTTGCCTAATTCCTCGTTAGGATAACTTTCGTAGTGAATAGAAGATTGCTGTTTGCGTATCAAACAAGACGATATTAGTGTAGTTAGGGATTAAGTTAAGAATACTTTTAATTAATACCATCAGTTTAAGTGATTTACGATTGATTTGAAAGTCCAATAGTAATCCCGAATAAGTAAATGATTTTAGAGAGTCATCCATAAAATTGAATGATATTAAGTTTTTCCTATTCATTTGTAGAAAAAACTTGCGGTTATTATATTTGGATAAATTGCGTGGTAGCATAATACACGATTTTAAAAATGTATAGTAAACTCTCTCTCTCTCTGATCCGTGCAGAAAAAAAGTAATGAAATTCAAATGCAATGAAAATTAAGAATTTTGTTTTTTAGAATTAGTATTTTTGCTAAAATGATTGCTATAATTTGATTGAAATGCAATTAAATTATTAACAATTAACGTTTTTATATAACTAAGGAGATTCCTTTACTCATTATTCCAGGCTAAATTATTAAGCCAATTTTCAAGTATCTTTATTTTCACTCTCATGCAAATTTATAGGATATTTAATCATATAGATATTTAATATTTTAGAAAAATTTAAATAATCTTGAATGTACAGTTTGTATTTAAATTGTATTACTTCCAAGTATTTCGATAAAACTTTTGAGGGCCAGCATTGGAATCAGAATTCAAAGAACTGATTCAGTAAGTGGCGCCACCCACAGCATCAAATTGGTACTAACACTTCTGCACAAGTCCACACGATGCTGGCCAAAATGCAAATATCCACAACTCCCTTACATACTCATTCCCTACATTTTCACTTCCTTACATTCTCATTAATTAATGTAATTAATGTTACTAAAGAGCGTATGAATAGCATTGAGCTTGTACAACTAACATTATTTGCAAGGATATGAGTTAGATTGAAAACTGACAGTAGCTAATTGATCAATCCATTGGATTACCTAGGCGTTGTTTTTGTGCTTTTAAAGATATTTTGATTGAAGCGGGTGTCCTTCTATAGGTGATTACGACCCATGCTTTACGGGTTGAATTTGATTGGAAAAGTGGCATTATACACCTTTGGTGTACGCTACACATGCAATAACAAGCTTTACAGATTGACGGGCGTTAGTTGTGCGCTTTGTCTCGTGCCTGTCGGCGCGTCTGTACGCGCACGTACGCCTACGCCAGGAGCGGGGCCCATCCCCCCCGGGAAGTCGGGAAGGCGGAGAGGGCGGGGAAAAAAGTCGGCGGGTGGCGGGCAGGCGACAGCGGGGAGGGCTTGCCCCTTTCTAATCCGGGGCGCGGGCATATCGACGAATTTATCGGGCGCAGACAGGGGCGGCGGGCACTCGGGCTCTCGTTCTCGCCCGCGGCATTGTCGCGCGGCGCGTTTACGAGACTGCGGGCCGGCCGCCTTTATGTTAATGCCGGCGGCGTCGGGAGGGCGCGCGGCTGCATCGACGAATTTACGAGGGAAACGGACCGACTCGCCTGCAGCGCCGGCGGCGGCGGCGGCGGCCAATGATAATAACGGCGCCGGCTCTTATACGCCGGGCGGCGTTACGCGCGAGCTATGCTAATTGGCCGGCGGCGATTAGCATAGGAAGCATCGACATTTGGGCCCCGGTCACCGGGGGGGAAGCCCCGCGAAAATCTCGCGCGCGCTCGCCGCGCCGAGGCCGCAATTACCCCGCGCGTAATAACTCGGCGAGAGGGGTGGCTTTTTCGGCCGCGCGTTCTCTTGTATTTTTCGCGGGCGCACAAAGCCCGGCTGACGGACGCGCGCGCGCCCTGCAGCCGTCCCGCTTTATGCGTGTTTGCTAATGCTGTAAACGCCCCGGTCATAAGCGGCCCAATGCGCGCGCCGCGCTTAGTGATTACGCTTTTTCTCCCTCCCCTAACTTTGACGAGTTATTTTCTTGGGGGATTTGCATAAGCCGCCTGCCGCGCTCGCGCGATCTTCCCGACGCCTTAATGTTTATGGGGGCCGCGCGAGCCACGAGACTCTCTGTGCAGCCAGATAAATTTTGTTTAGCCCTAGCTCTGAATGTTTTATCGGTTCCTCTTGTCGAGAAAAAATAGTTATTGTAATGCAGAGAACGTGAGACTCTGTTTTCTCTGCCCGAGTCCCGAGACACGTGTATCCTTCATGTCCCGTCTACTCCTGGACAAAGACAGAAAAAATTAATCATCTTTTATGGCTAACGGTGAATAGTCAATGGCCAGCCGGCTGACACATCGACTTCACCTTGAATGAACCACTGCCAGGAATTATCATTAATTAGTATATTGTATAATTTATATTTTCAGATTCTATATTTATTTTAAATTTAAATTTTAACTATCGCAAAAATAATGGTTTCAGCATCCACAGAGCGACATTGATAAAATGATACTCGGAACGATTGGTCAGATTTAGATGTTTAATAAAATAATATTTTCAGCTGTACTACAGATTTTCCTCTTAATAAGTACTTTACAATCCTTTTATTTCAAAAAAAATCTGAAGGAAATTAATTAAACAAAAGCGGACAACATCTTTGGTGGGTATCTTTCGTGCACTACATGAAGCGCCACCGAAATTTTCTTTGTCGTGTAGCAACGCAATATTCTCTGCTGACCTGTGAAAGTACGCAATTTACGTAGTATGTAAGGCAACTTGTGCGTTGACTTAGTAGTTGTGGGTGCATACAAAGGGCTCTGTATACACACAAACAAGGTATGCGATGCTTCCCCAATACCACTTTCTAGCTAGTCTCTCGCTTAAAACCCTCTGTCTCTACATTTACGGAAGGAAAAGTTCGTTTTGTTTTTTTCGTCTGTCTAGACGCATGTGGTGAAAATTTTAGTAGTCACGTCAGATTGCCAGACCGTGTATACAAATTTCGGTTTACTTTTACTTATGTGTTTCTTGCAGGATGAGAATTCTAATAATATTAGTTATTTATGCTATAAGATATGTTTTCCCAGTTGAAAAATGTATGTCTGCATTTATGCATTTAATGAACCGGCCAAATATTTTCATTATTGAAAGACGAAATTGTCCTTTTCTGCTTTACGTACAGCTGCCGTGTAATTATTAATGATTCATTGTATGAGCATTGACAATTTTGATTTATTTTCGGATTTGTTGTCATGAATTCTGCGAGGTATTCCGTAAAACAAGGCTTACATTAGTACGTATGATTGACGAAAGCAGATCTGCTGGTAGATCAGGATGAAGCGGCAGTATATTTGTCTGGTACAATAGAGTTAGAGGGCGGGGGCGGATACGTATCTCTCGAATCGCCGATCCATTAGCCGGATTCTGAGCGCAGGGTCGAGTGGAATAAGGGCGGCCGGCAATAAACATAGGCGTGGAGAAGGCGGCACGAGAGCGGGCCGGCGCCGCGACCTCGGCCGCAGCGGCCGTAAACCCGGGACTCCGGGCGGGGCGGGCTCGTCGGGTCCTCCGCCAGGGTAATTGTCCCCGTGATCGGCGACGTCGAGGGCGGCCGCCTGGAGACGAATAGCCGTCTGGCCCGTCTGCCGCGAGTGTCTCCAAGAGATCGGCGCTCCTCTGATTTGCCTAATTGGCGTGGGCGTCCCGGGCTCATAATTAGCGGGGGTGGGGGGGGGGACCCCGCAAATCAGGCATTCGCATGTAAACTCGGGCGCCGTTGGCCGGCCGACCCTTGACCCTCGCGCCCCGCGACCTGCGACTTACGAGCGCCGCTATACAGATACAACCCGAAAAATGACAAGCACAGCCTCCCCGCATAACTTTGCAATCTGATGCGCGTCTAGATATTCCGGCCGTTACTTGCAGTCGACTCGCCGAGATAAAGATGTCGCCTTTGTGTCGCGGCCTCGGAGCCGTCCCACTCCGCGTGTAACTGGTCTGTTTTCGGGCCCGGAAAGCCGGGGCTTTTCCCACGGGAGGTGCGCCATATCGGAGGCGCGCGTGGGCGAACGGCGCATTTGCATAAGTCGCGAAAAGGGCGCGTGTCTGGGGGGCCGTTGCTACGCGCTCCGCGGGTGCACCGGTTTAGACCGTTCGCGTGGATTACGCATCGTGTATATAACGAGTGGTGCAGCCCCGCTAGGAGGGGGGGGGGGGGGGTTGCCAGCCAGGGGGGGCCCAGTGCCCGCCCGCTGCTAATCTGCGTCTGCGTTAGCACAATGCCCTCCCTGGGAAAATCTCGGGCGCGGCAGGAGTATAGGCGCGCGGCTATCTCCAAGTCTAGGATGGCTCGTTCGAGGTAGTCCACGAGACCTGTTCCCACGAGCCGCTTCCCTCTAATCCTTTAAGTGTACCTTTGGATTTTTTCATTCGCGCTTTTTTCGGCTTATAAACTGTACTAACGTACTTGTCGCCCTGTAACTTTCCAGTCAAACTTATTGTTCATCTTTTTCACCCAGATGTCTCGTTCTCGCTTGTATTCTCGAGAAAGGGGAGTTACTCGAGTAACCTAACCCTTTAATGTACAATCCGAACAATGTGCTTTTTATCCACTAGACGTACTTACATAGTTTCATTTGTTCACCCTAATTAAGGCTCTTTTTCGGGGCTGCATGTGTACACGCTAGACAGTACCTCTACAAGTCTTGTCCACGGACCTAATAACATCCGTTCCGACATCCGCCCTTGCCTTCGCCGAGCGGACTAATCTGCTGGTGGAATTCAGCGAAAGAAAAAGAGGAACTTGCCGAGAAATGCCCGGGACGCTAATTCAAGCGCTTATTAGAATTAAAATAACAAGTCTCATTCCCTCCTTTTCATTTGAATTAAGCTAATAATTTTTCATTTGTTTGTAAATTAGTACGCTTCTTTTTTTATTAACTTAAGCTTCAAAATGACCATTCAGTCCCTCATTGCAGTACATATTCTTTCCTACACTGCGGCAAGAGAACTTTAAGAACAATTTTCAATTAGTCTTTCACGAAAGATTCCACGAGATGGCTGTAGACTCTTTTATGAAATATGAAGCTTGCAAGCAATCGGTTTAAAAAAGGACACCTCATTATCGAGGTCGGAGCCAACGGCAAAAGAATCAATTTTTTTGTCCGAAGGATACGGTGTGTCGGGAAAGCGGCAAGAAAAGTAGGAAGCTGATACTCTTCCGTATGCATCAAAGGCAACTATAGACCGCGGGGGTCTGCGCGTCTGATGTCTCGTATATATGAATGTTGACAGAAGGACTGTGCGCGGGCGATCAAGGGAGAGGCCGAGGCACGGAAGCCCCACGTCCGTGGAGAAACTGGGGCTCTCACGGATAGGCGCTCTCTGACAAAAAACGAAACGGAATGCGGGGGCCGGAGGAGCGCGGCAAGAACAACTAACTGTGTACGCGCTGCTCCGTGAGAAGAGGAAAGGGGGCCGATGAAGTGCTGCGCGAATGGGATAGGGGAGGGTTTCGATCCATCACGACTCTTGACTTTCGAGTACTGACCCACATGCAAAGTGCGAGAAACGCTTTAACCGCGAGCTCCGACCTTCACGCGGCTTTGTCATCGCATCTTTCTAGCCCGCTGTAAGGCCTCTACGTGAACAAAAGTCCATTTTCGTATCTTTTTTTTCAAAGTATCGACACGTCATTTCAATCCTTCAATTTTACCTTCGATTTCGTATGTTAAACAAAACCATAACGTCTCCCGCAATACACCACGGTTAACGTGTTCGGCCGCATATTCGAATTTCTACCCTGGTCAATATTAACTCGTGTTTGTGGCTAGTTCGCGGCTGGAATCGATGGTCTGAATCTTTGCGAGTTCCCAACTTCCGAAGCGAGTTCCCACCGCTAACTAAATAAAGATTATACAACATGTGCACAAATGCATACATGTATATATTAGATTGCTTATTTGTACGCATAATATAAGACCGAGTATTTACCGCGCGTATACGGGTTAACCTTATTGATTTAAGGCTCCAATTATTGAGCACGACCATCGTAAAAAAATGCTCGTAAAACTTTTCCAACAGGGTATAATTTAATGTATCATTGAACTGCTGACTCGGCTGCCGAAATGAAATTCGGTCTGGGAGGTTGGTGCCCGCGCCGCTCACCCGAGCCGCGGTTTTACGGCATGCAAAAGCACGGGCGGATCGACGCCCGGTGTTTATTCGAGGCGAGCGTCTCCGAGAAGCCGCGAGCCTTAACGAACGCCGGGCCGGCTTGCCGGATAAATGAAGCGACTGGCGCGCGGCCACGTAAGAATCCCCGGCGCTCCCGCGGACGCGTCCCGGCAAAGGCAATTTGCCCGGGTCGAGAGGCCGCGGCGGGGGCTGATTCCGCTAACAAGGCCGCGCGGTACACGTACAGCTCGACCTTTCTCCGGTGCGACCTTTGCGCGCTCCCCTCGGCCCCCTCGGGGCTATATCGCCGCGCGAGTCTCCGAGCCGCTAGAGGGCGAGCCGCCCGACAGTAATGCGATTCCGAGCGGGTTTGACGTGGCGCCCGGCGCCCCAGTGCACATAGCTCCCGGCGAGTTGCGAGTGCGTTACACCGACTGATTGAGTGCCATTCAATTGGATCGGGATCGATGCTCCCGAGGCCCTCCTCCAAGGCAGATCCGCCGCGGCTCGGCTCCGCTCGGTGCATTATGCGCCCCCGCTAAAACTGTTTGCCCCTCTCGCCTCGCCGGGCTTCTATATTGCGCCTCCGACTGTGCCGCGATCGAGCGCTAGTGCACGGGCCAAATTGACAGTCGACCTAGCTCACCACTTCCCTTTGCACTTTCAAACTGCAGTTACTGCAAGACTAAGTGCTATTGGGATATTTGTGTTAGCTAGATTTGACAATAATCCTAGAACTCTTGATAAATACTTTAATACGTCATTTGGGCATACAATCAATGCATATAATCATACATTATAAATCATTCTATCGTAAGATTAAAAACTTTTCCTTGGAAATCTTTCTGTCTTAAAAACATTCTCTCGAGGCGATTACCGAGGCTGTCATTTTTACCATTGAACATTTCTAAATTTATTTATTTCCTTTGCACGTAAAGTATTATATCTTTCTTTGTTTTATTACAGTCTTGTAATGGGCAGAAAGGTTTATATAAAACATATTATTATTTATTTATACTACTAGTATTAATTATTTAATTGTAAGACTCAGTGAAATGAATGGGCGGGATTTGCATCCCAGCCGAGCCGAGTGTGAAAGCTCGTTTCAGGGCCGTGGGCCACGTCGCCGAAGCGCTTCGTGGAGACTTTAAAACCGAAGTCTCCTACAATCTGAGTCGGAGCGTACAGGACTATAAATCTTTGGCATTGAGGAAAGCTGGCAAATCCCTTCCTCGATTCAAAAAATAGTTTAGTTTTAAAGAAATTCACAAATAATATAACGAGGGGGAATGCGTTTGCGGCTCGGGAGTCACGCGACGGGGGTAAGGCTCAGTCGGGACGAAAGAGTAAAAGGGGAGGGGAAAAGCAGGTCGAAGGCGCTCGCGGGCGCATGAGAATTTGAGGGATGAAATTAGTAGCGAGAAAGGGGGAGGGCCTAACGGGCGCGGGAGAGAATTCGGAGTTTCGAATTGGCCGTCGAAGCAAAAACCGAAGCCCAAATAATTTTGGAAATAATTTTATATGTATTGAAATCCACTCCTTATCCTCAAGAAGAAAACAGACACACGCACAACAAGTTTATTCCTTTTATTGTAGATTATTACGGAAAAAATCTTTTTCTTAGTTAACTATTTTCGTTTGGTATTATCAAGATTATTATATTTTTATACTATTTATTTTACTATTCACTCTGTAATTAATAAACAACCCTTATGAGTTTGTCTCTTATTGACATTCATGCTTGCGGCATGTGTAAGTTATAATTGCATTCTATTATGAAAGTCAAAATTGGTTATTTGATCACAAGACAAATTAGTGTCAAATGTCTCAATCTAGTAGTCAAATTCTAATTATACTCCTTTGACTTTGTATTACGATTCAAAATCACTTATGTAACTTGAAATGACTTTATACGCATCAATGGAAGTAATTATTTCAATTTTCGCATTTTCTACATAATTTATAGTTACGATCATAATTAGAGTTTACGGAAAAATGTGTCGTGTAACGTTACGAATGTATGTTTAGAAAGAAATGTAGGTGACATTTTAATAAATACACATATCAACAAATTTTTTAAATTTATTCAACTGCTTGTGAAACAATTAATCGACTATGTATACGCTGTACAAACAAATATATCCAGCATGTTCCAGTTTTCCGCATAGCATGCAACAGATGGTCAAAAAGTTTTGAACAAAGTCCGGACGGTAGATAATACTACATGCAACATATTCAGACAGCAGACCTGATACACATGTACAAAATGAAGGAGCTATCGGAGAGAAAGGGAAGGAGATGAATCTCTAACGAAAGTAAGTAATGACTGATTTGCGGGGACACGAGCTGATCTGGATTGTGCAATTAGCCCTAGGAGCGGAGGCTTGGACCGCAAGGGATGTGGGCTGGTCGGGGGACAGTCGCTCACAGTCGCTGCGCAATAAGTGCAGGTAGACGCAGGGAGGGGCCGCGATGCACCGATAGGTTTTTCGCCGACAAGCGCACAGCGGGACAAAGCATCCGCGTCACCGTTGACTTTTCAATTTTCACCGAAAGCCCGAGTCCGAGGTTTCCCGCCGGGCTTCCAACGGCCGATTATTATTGATTCCGGGCAGGTGCACGCGCGCCTGTGTCCACCAAACAGACTCGATTTATTTCTCCTCCGTTGGGATCTGCAGGGAATCTCGCGGGCCGGGCTTTTTCGCCCCGATTGGGCCGGGCTGTGCGCGCGACGCGCTCTGAAAGCTCGATTGACCAGCCGCGCGTGCCAGAGACTCGTGCAGCCTATAGTACAATGCTCACCGAAATACCTCGCTTAGTGTACATTGAGTCGTACTTTGAAAGCGACGTTTTTATGATGGAATTATTAATCAGGCCGTGTATTCTGTCGCGATTTACGAGAAAAACACGTACACAAACAGTTCTTATATTGGGGTTTATGCAAATAGCAAGAGACATCGGTTCGACGAAGCAGCACATGCTCCTCTGATCGATATTGTTTAATAAACACGCGGGGAGAAAAGGTTGAATGAAGGATAAGTAACGCAGTAAAATGTAGGACACGTCGAATGGACGAAACTGCAATTTCGAATTTTCATCAGACAAAACAACTCTGCCCGCGGTCGGGAAGATTATACCGTAATTTCCACCGCGTCTTCGTGTGCAATTAGTATAAAGCCGGGCTCCGAGGAGATGTAGGGAAATCCAGGCAACGGTTCCCCGCAACAGGCCGCGGCCGAGCTCCCGCGGCAATCGGCTGCCCCGGCGTCTTCCTTTTTTCCGCGGTCGGCCCCGTCCCTCGGAACAAAGGCCGCTATGGGAGCGATTGTCGCTTGGCTCGCACGAATGCCCGGCCCATGTCCTACGGCAATTCGCCCCTGTCGCCCGCCTGATGAGAAAGCCGCGGCCTGTAACGCGCCAATGCCATTACTCGCGGTGTAATTGCGCGCGCGCGCGCGGACGTTTTCGTCGCTGGTCCGGACAACCCAATCGGCTAGCCCGACTAAAAAAAAAAAAAGGAGCAATTCCGCCCTGGGCGTGCGCGCGCGGCGTCGCTCGAGGCGTGATTGTCGCCGGACCCGCGCGCATATAATTACCCGGGCGCGTCTCGAGCCTTGCGAATTAGGAGGTCGCGCGGGTGCAGCGCCGCGGCCCGGCCACTCGGGCAATCAGGGGGGACGAAATTGCGCCCATAGACCGCCGTCTAACCGAATGCCCCGTGCAATTAGGCCCCCATAGAGCCGGCCGGGGAAAAAGACGAGGCGCCAGGGCAATTTACCCGTTCGCTTAATTAATCACCATAGAAAGCCCGCGGGATAATTGCGCCGATCGGCGCAGATCGGACGGAGGGTCGAATCATACATACACGGCGTGCATTCAGTGCGGCCCGTCCCCTTGCCGGCCTCCTAGCGGGGCTGCCCTTGTCCGCGCACGCGCCCAACTGCATCCCGAGCCCCGATTCAATTGTACCGGGGCCCCTGTGCAATGTCGTTCGCGCGCCAAGCCCCCGGCCTATCACGGTCATTATACGTAGAGCTTTCTTTATCGGCTTCACCTGTATGCGCCTCTCTCTTGTCACGCGGGAGCGGAAGCTTTCAAGCGCACGCAAGCGCACGCGCGTGTGAGCGACCTCTGTATCTTTGTGCAGCGCCTCTCCCTCCCTCCCTCTGTCCCTTTCTCTCTGCAGACGCACTTTGGAATTTCGAAATGATGGGTATTGTGCAACTCGCGCCTCAATCGCTGCTCCATCAATTCATTTTGTCCATTCAATCGAGTCTTTTTATCATGCGCTCGTGCTGCTCCTGAGCTTTTAATTGCCGAATGTAGCGTATATGTATGAGTTGGGCTACGTGATGCAAGCTTTGATTATTTTTAAAATCTATTTCCTATACAGGAAAGCCATAGCATAAAATTGTTGGCTAAAATTAACATTATCGAATTTTAATCTGTTAGATATCGTCTATATAAGCTAGCAAAACTACTGTGCAGCATAGATTAATTGTTTTAAAAAATAATGTTTACAACTAGAATATTTTAATTATAGCCCATAAGTACCTAATTTGTCCGACAGTGAATACTTGTATTGCGTGAGATTCAAAGTATCTATGAAATTCTTATTTACAAACTGTTGCCGATGCGCATGTTTACACTCAATTTTCTAGATTGTAATTATATGTACTGATATAAGCTCGATCGGAATGAATATAGGGTTTGTCAAGATTTTCTGTAGGTTACAATGTATCTTACACATTATACAATTGATTTTTGAATCACTTTTACATCGGAATGTATATTGTAAAGAAGAGAATTTTGATCACATAGATCAGGACAACTTGCTGTGCTGTGTCGAGCAACAAGTGTTGTCGTAATTCTCGTCTTCGGCGGGAGTGTCGAGGCGTTTCAAGCCGAAATTTACAGAGCCCTAAAACTTTCGGCATGTATCTCACAAAGTGGCGGCATCCGTCTTTGGAAAATGGCCTCAGCGACAGTCGAGACGCCCTCGAGGAAAAATGCAAATCCCGAATATTTATACACGCGTGAATTCAAGGTTGGGTTAGGGGTGCACGGCACTCGAGTCTGTGTTCGGCGCTGCTTCTCGCCCGAAATTACCATATTACCTCATAAATCTTTGAGAGGGCTATTTCACTTTGTAAACTTTTTCATTCGGCCATGTTTCGGACGGATATGCCCCTTTTAAGAAGCTTCTCGAATCTACCAAATACTCGAATACTTAATGGTTCATATTGGCCGTTATAAATTTTCGCTTGAAATATTTTTATTGCATGTTTTTCTCAAAAATATGTCTAGGTTGTCTTAGGAAGTAATCGTTGTGTCATATGTAGCTATAGCCAACGTAGGACATGTAATCATTAATCATTTTTTTTATTATTAATTGAGGCGACTTATATTTTTCTATATGTTTATTCAAGTATATTGTCATAATATGTTTAATATCCTTAATATTTAAATTCATGTACATTAAGTTTGTATGCTCTTCTCTTATGCATGCAGGTTTGCAAAATTGCTAATAATATTTATAAAAAGAGTAAACAAATTTTTATGGGTTCATTACTTTTTTAAATGTAGGTAGTTAAAGTTTATATATCGTCAAAGCTTATTCGCTTTTTACTTTTGTACTTCGAAGTCAAATTCTCGACTAACAATTTTTTACTTTAGGCTACTCGACAGAAAGTTGTGTAAAAATGTCATCACCGCTTTTACGTGGTGGCGGTAAATCACTGTACACGAGATAACAGGTTTCGCACTCGGTTTCGCATCGTGTGTGTAACGGTAAGCCTTTACAATCAGTCGTTGGAGTATAGCAGATTTTTTAGCCAACTAAATGCCGAAGGGCGTCTGGACTTTAGTTAATTTATAAATTCAATTCTTCTTGAGGTCGTAGTGGATTTAAATAAATATATTTTAATAAAATTATCCCCAAAATTATTTGGATTTCAGTTTCTGTTTCGGCTGTCGAACTGTTATTCGCTTCCGGGGTCAATTCGAATTTCATTCCCCCGCGTGACCGTTAGGCCGCTCCCAACCCTTTCTCGCTACTCATTTCCCGGCAACCCTTACATTTGGGGAGGCCCCGCGAGCGCATCGACGCCCCTACCGCCTGCCCTCTTTTTCTCACTCGGTACGACTGGACCTCCTCCCCGCGGACTTCGCCCCTCCTGACCAAGTCTCGAGCGCCTTTAGCCCACTCCCCGACTTTCAACCCCCTTTTCGCGGAATTCGCGGCCGCTAGTCACATGACTCCCGAGCCGCGAACGCCTCCCGCCAACCAATCAACCACCTTGGCGACGTGGCCCAAGGCCATAAGTAATATTTATAAGTAAATAATGAATTTCTACACGAATATTTCTGTCTAGCGCGCACACACACACGTGAGCGTGCCTACATATATTCAATTTACGAACATTTTATTTTCGAGTTTCTAGAAATCTGTGACGCAACAGGAGAAAGCGTAATAGGGGATAGGCTCGACGGACATTGATTACCGCAATGAGTGTGTTTTCATTAGTTCTTGAGAGTGGCAGCATCATTGAAAAAGTTGACCTTTTATTATTAAAATCTTTTTAGCTTTTATACTAAAATATAATATGATACTATAATATGAGGAAATTAGTAAGACATTTAATCTCACCACTGTCAGATGTACAGCTAAAAGCCATTTTATTGTGTGTATCTAAAATATGGTATATCGATACGTTCAGTAGATATTGACGACAAGTTTTGTCTATAGGATATACTTGAGAGGATGTTATGATTCTTGAATATGTGCGAGGTTGACGCTCTCGAGGTTTTACTGAAAGACGCTAGGCTAGTTTTTTCGTTTTTAGCTTTCGTATCGGTCTTGTACGCCTATCGCTCTATGTATTGGAAGCAGTGCACACTTTTTCGCGTATTAAATTTATTTGTGCAAAAAAATAAGTGTCGATCACTAGAACTTATTTAACATAAAAGTTTTTTCGAGCTTTTTACTGATCGATTCGGTAGTTTTTTCTGCGAGTATCGAGGAATCCTCATAGGATCAGTCAGTCGGCACATGTTCTCCGACGCTCAAAATATAATGAGATATTTACGTATATATAATAATGAGTGGTTGTTACATACAGTTGTTACGTATAGGCGGGAAAGTTGGCGCGTCGAAGCAGAAGCTATATGGGATGATTCGGGGTTGTTTAGCCACTCGCTTAGCCATTACAAGATAATCGGCATCGCGGCAAAGCAGAAATGAAATAACGGCGTAGGGGAGTCGGAAGAGTTGACGGTTGGGCGACTTGGGCGAATTGGCAGGAGGTCGCGGTGGGCTTGCGAGGCGAATGAAAAATACATCGGGCAGGAGAAGGAGATAATCTATTTTTATTAGGTTCGCGGGCGGTTGGGCGCGAAGCCCAGTGGGCGTCGTGCACACTCGTGCGGGACGAATTAAGGCCCTCGGGCTGCGGACGGCCGAGTGGCCGCGGACAATAAAAACTCGAAATTGCCGGACAAAGCGCGGCGGCCGCCGCCGGCGCGTAATTGCGTTTGTCGAATGCATAAACAAACACTCGGGCTGTCGCGTGCGGCGCGCGGGCGCGCGCACAAGTGAGCAGCGCGTTACGAGGCGCGGGCAAACACACGAGGCGAGAGGAAAAGAAAACCGCAAGGAGCCGCGGGTCTCCCGGGCCCCTGGTACAATTGAGCCGTGCGCACCGGGCCGCGCGGAGCTTCCGGTCGTTGGCAGGAGTCGCGTAGGGGTCGAGTCGAAAGTTTCCGCGCGTGCACCGAGGTCGTCCGCGGCGGCAATTGCGAGACACGAGGCCCTTATAATTACACGCGTTGCCGGAGGAGCCGAGGCCGGCGGCGCCCCGGCGTACCGCGTGTAACTGTCCGAATTCCCCATTATGCAAGCGATGCCGCCGGCCGATATACGGCTGCATTAAGCGCCGGCCGAGCGACAGATGCGCGGGCCGCCGAGCGCGAAACTTTATATGTACACACGGGGGAGGCGCGCGGGGCGTTTATCGCCGGGCACGCACGGGGCAACTGTCCACGCGGGAGGGCCGCAGGAATCCCATTGCCGACGGCTGCGATCGCCCGGCGCTCGCGCTTTCTCCGCGATCCTATCTGCGCGGCCTAATCTCGCGCGAGCTCTTTAGATGCGTTTAGGATAAGAGGGCTTTTATTAACGGGCCGGCAGGTTTTTTTGTGTTCGGCCGCTCCCCCTTTTTTAAACAGCCGCCCAGGGCGCGCCCGGGATTACACGGACCGCCTGCTCCTTCTCCCCGATGAGGCGAAAGTTGAAATTTACCGCGGGGAAGCCCGGGGAAAGGATAAGCGCATCTATTGCCGTTATCTATAATTGATTCGGGCGTGAGAATGGCACGCAACTCCCATTTGGAGGCTCGCACGTGCGTGAGAGTAGTTAGTTGTGCGGGCATTTTTTATGCACCGCGAGGCCTGCAGCTCACGCGCCCTGCCACTCGCGCGGTTATACGCGCCCAGGCCGTTTTCATCAACGGTTAATGTAATTAAACCCTTTTTGCGGGGGGCGCAGTTTTCAGATTCGATTACCGGACAATACATCACTCCGCTCGGCCAAATTAGCATAAGCCTCTGCCTCCGCTAATGGAGTTAACCTTAATTAGTCTAATCGAATCTCGCGCCACACGTTATATCAACTGCAACGCATCGCTGGCATTATACGCGGAGGAGCGGGGGGGAAAAAGAAAAAATTTTTCATTACCATATATATCATGGGAGAATTATGGGTGGACTGCTTTCCATCGCGTGTCCGCCGCTATCTTAGTCAAACATTTGCAGATAACTCGAAGAAAAATCGCGGAGTTGAAAGACGATGCGATTTATATTAGGCGAAGACGAGCTCGAGATAAAAGTTTGATATCCAGGGATGATAATACCGGAGGCACATCGGCTTACGTCCTTTATATGCAGGCTTCGCCCTTTAAAACAATCGCCCCCCGAGATAAGACGTTGCCCGGAGGTATTTTGACTGATTCAAGGGGGAATCCCATTATGAATTTGCATCGTATCGCGTCACGCTTGTACACTTTGGAGCGGTATGTAAGCAGGCATTATAAATGTACACACTCCTGTACACGAGTACACATCTCCGGGTATTCTCCGAGGGAAATCACACGATGAATTATACATCCCCCGTACCTTATAATATTGTTGTAACTTTGCGCCTGATTTTTGTGACCTCTTCATACGTCTGCTTGGAAAAAAAAACACCCGACTACGTACATGCGTTCACGTGTAACGGTGAGCATGCACTAGCGCAACGAGGCCTCTGCGCCCCCGCTCGAGGTTATATACGCGAGTAGGTTAGTCGCGTGTACAAATTATACGCAGACGGGCAGGGTGGGGCCGCTATCTTGGGGTCCACCAATGCACACAGACGCGCGCGCACACCGGCCGGGCGATCCTCAGCGCCGTCTAGGCCGATCGCCACGCCGTGCATAACGATTATATGCCTATTAGAAGCACGGGCGTCTGGCGGGCGCGCGTGCCTGTGTATATACACGCCCGCGCGGAGGACGCGCCCGGGATGTATATTGAGTGCGGGCGGGCAGGTTGCCGGCCGATCGATTCGCCCGAATCCGCCCTCGGATGCTAATCTTGGAATTGCGTCGCGCGCCCCTCGGATTTATATACGCACTTGGGCCGGCGCGGGCGGAGGATATCGGGCGCCCGGGGCCACGGTGCATTAGGCCACTTACACAGCGGTGCAGCCCGGCGGGCTAATGCCTTTTCTGCGCCCGGGGCGCTGCCTGCGGCCTCCTCCTCCCCCCTCCCCCCACACCAAGGTTAATTAATGGGGCGCTGCAGGGGCGTCCGGGGGGCGGGCGACCGCGAGCCGGCCGCGCGGTTCTTTTCACGAGTTTCGGCCTTTGCGCGCGCACAATGCGCCGCTCTGTGATGTGCGTCGCAATGTGCGTCGGCCGCGCTATGACGAGCTTTTGCTTTTAAAGCGCGCTACTTTTTTCCACGGGGGCTTTCCACTTTCTATTATACCTTCAACTTTCCAGGAGATAGATTCCGCGGTAGAGAACGCCGAGACGCCCAGTGGGTTCGTTGCTCTCCAAGTGTCGAATTATATACGCGTGTTTGAGTGCGCGGCCTCTTTGCCAGGAGGTATAGAAGCGCCTTTCTACAATTCGAATATCGAAATCCACGGTTTGTGCGTACGCGCAATATCCATAAAAGAGCTTGATAAAGGATAGAAAAGTAGATCAAAGCGTAAAATAAAAAGATGTTTCAAATTTATATAAACACGATATTTTGCTACTTGCTTTTTTCAAAGCGTCTTTTATGTTTGTTTTCTAGCTGTTTTCTTTGAAGGATTGATGGCAGTAGTACAATCACGGATTTATGCTGTTTAGAAAATATAAAGACGGAGAGTATCGACGACATTTTCCAAGAGAACTTAAACAATGATACATTTACAGGAAGTTTAATTTGATTACATTATTTCCAATTTAATAAAATAATTGAAGTACGGTACAACGGTTTCCTAGGGGAATTAGTGAGCCTGCACACTCGACGATACAATGTATCATATGCAAGATAATACCAATGTTACAGTAGAACACTTTTCCCTGTTCACTTTGCTCTCCCGCTTTTTTTGCAAAAATTTGTCAAGGGGAAATTCGGTTAATTTTACGTAGAAAATGTCAGGGTGAACGCGAGACACGAATAAAGAATATTAATCATGCGGTGAAACGAGCATGCATTGGTAATATTATGCGCTTAATGCGCCGGGTGAGTCACACACATCGATTACGCCCGCGCGGAGTATTATTAATGCAGGCCGTCATTCATCGAGAGGAAAGGTGTTTTGAGAAAGTGGGCATAATCATTCGACCGTATGTCGCTCGCGCACCGTGGCATTAGACTCGGAAGGGGGCGCTTAGGTGGGGTGCGGCCGGCGGCACGCGCGGGCAATCAGCGCCTACAAAGCGGCTCCTCGGGCAAGAAGCGCAAGTCGCGTTGCACCGGCCGCCCGGGGAATTCGCTTAATAAAGCGCTCGTCCAACCGAGGGACGGGGAGTCCCCGGGCGAGCTGGCCGGCCGTCTCCTGTCACCTGGCGGCGCCTCGCAGGAGTCCGCGGGCGGGCGCCGCGCGAGCGGAACGCGCCGCCTGCACTCGGCTAAATTAAAACTGCGCGGCACGCGATTATTTGCGCGCGCGGCCGCCCTTCCGAGAATAGCCCCGGGACTTCTCGGGGGCCGCGTGAGACCCGGCACGCGCCAGCTCCCTCCGCATATTTATACGCGGCTGACGAAACAAAAAGGAGGAGTCAAGGCAAAGAAGCGATCGCCGCTCGGGTCGACGCTCGGGGGCCGATGGTCCTGGCCGAGATATACACGCGGAGGCTGCGGAGGGCGCGGCCGGGGCGCCACACCGGTTAATTAAACGGCGGGCGGGCCGCGCGGCGCAGATGCCTATCTGCAGGGGAGGGCCGCTCGCGGGCTACAAAGTCCGGCCGCTCGCCTTCAAATTGTGCAGCGAGCCGCGGCTCGAGTCGGGGGCCGCCGCGGACGGATATAGCCCAGGGGGTTGGCCGTCTATTTTCGCCGCGGTGGCCGCAGGATAATCGCGCGCGCCTCGCGCCCGGGGAGCCCCGATCGCCCGCCCGATGCCAATCCGCGGAGGAATCGCGAGCAGCGGGCAATTAGGGGACGGCCCGCCGCGGATTATTAAGGCCGCATCGCCGGTCGCCACGGCAACGCGGCGCCTTTTTCCGCGTCCCGAGTCGGCCGGACGCGCCCGCGTGTAATAACCGCTCGGCCCTCGTTTTCGCGGCGGGCCCGGTTAAATCGAACGAGCCCGCGGCTGTCGTCGGTGCCCGAGGGCCGCCGACTGCCCCTTTTTAGCCCGCCCTCTGTTCGCCCGGTATTGCCGCTCGCGGGCGCGATTATACGCGCGTCCGGGGGGCTAGTTTACGAGAGCGCGCCCCGGCCGCCTGATTGGATTTTTCAGTTATACCAAATTAAAAAGTTAATCCGTCGCGCGGCGGCCAAGTGGCACTTGGCCGGAACGACACCGGTGCCCCCGCCGGGCCCTGTCCAGTAGTAATGGAGTTTTAATGTACAATCGACGACTCAAATGTGCCGACCCTTTCCAAACCATTTTTTTTTGTCCTCCTCCTCTTTTCTTTTCATTATTCCCTCTGTTTTCTGATTGACAAGCGAAATTGATATATACCGTGCTCTGTCTAATTCCGAGCAGGGAGCCCTCGCCGCGCCGGCCGATGTAACGAATGGTCCAATAACAACTCCTATTGCCCGATGCAAACCTGTCGACCAAAGACAAATTTTCCTTCCTTCAAAACAATGATTAAGCTGCTTGTTGCCGATCCTTGATTCCCCAAAAATTTAGTATGGAAAACTTTTAAATATACTGTCGGATGATGCGTCTACTCGGCTCTTGTAAAATCATCACAGACTAGTCAAATTCAAGATCGTAATAAATGTTTTTAATTTAAATTTGAATAACTTACTCTACACATATGTATGTATGACTAATAAAAGAACAATCTCGAAGATTTTTGCGTCCGAATATAAGAGTAAATATAAAATGGCGTGTACGCAATATAGTTGAGAAACGGATAGACGTGTAATGGGTGAATGCTCGAGAATTATCGTATAGGATTTCTCCAATTTCATATATAATAAATCAATGTGTATAATGCTTCCCGTTCCCTTGAATTCATATGTGCAGACCGCGGGCACTCGTGTAATAACGTCAAACAGTTTTCACAGGACCAAGGGATGCATTTTGGGGGATTCAAGGATTGCGTAATTTCGAGATGCTCCTGAAGGTTGCATTTAATTAACGCGTTAGCGAGGGAAAGCCATTAATACTGTAGCGAGTTCTGGCGCAAGCGCCACAGGCCGTTGAATTTTCTCGGGTTAAGCCGCGCGAAATTGCGAAAAGGATATTTGACACCGGGAGCCGACGCCTCCCGCTCCCACGGCGCGTATACACTCCTCCTCGCGCTCCCCCGCCCGCGGGAGTTAAATGCGGCGCGGGCGCGTATTTCACCGGGTAATCCGAAAAACAAAAATAGCCCCGGTCCGCAGGGGGCCTCAAAGGGTGACGAAATGAATTTTTTTTCCCCCCTTTTTTTTTTTTCTCCGTCCCTTTTGGAACGTCCGCCGGCGGCGCGCGCGCGTTCCCACAACGAGGCCGCGCGGCGAGCGACGCGCCCCGCGCACTCGAACCGGCCCGATTCCTTTCGGGTACGCGCCGGCTTTAAAACTCCTCGGGCCTAAAAGCCCTGTCACGCGCGGCTTGCTCCATTGATCCGATGCAAAAGTGACGTCGCCGGTGCACGCCGGGAGAGAAAGCGGCCGATCTCCCGAGGCTCGTGCGCCCTCGCATCCGGATCCTCGGATTTTACAAGCGGCGCACGCCGGAAGCGGATCCTAGGCGCCTATTCAAATTTAGGGTTGAGGGCCACGCGCGGCCCCTGGACCCCCGCGCCGCTCGCCACTCGCCCCGCTCGTGCAAGACTTGTATACATCCAACTTCCTTCCTCGAATTAAATTTAAGTTCATTTGTTCTTTTTATTTCTCAATTTCACGTTCTTCGTCCAATGTCGAGGATGCAGCTTTTGCTACAAACAAATTCTTGACAATAATTCAACACTTCAAGAGTTCACACACAGTTTGCCGAGGTCTGCTTTTAACCAACGAAATTGACTTGCTTCTTTTAAATACTGTCATGTTAAGACTGAACCATATTTGCAGTGTAATTCATACGTTTCTATAAAAAACATATGATTTTTTCACAAAGAATACGTGTCTAGAAAAGTATTTGTTACTTTCTGCTTTATTGGGAATTCGTGAAATGATACCTACATTATTATATGGACACGTTAAAATAAAACAGTTTTTTTCATTTATTAAACCTTTTGAAGACTACATAAAACGACTTATGTCACTCGAAAACAAAATAGTATAAATAAGGATAAACAAACTATTGATAGATTTCATAAAAAATCATTACTAGAAAAGTATTAATACGATAAATATTGCACAGTATTATAAAAACTAACGTTGTTTCAAAATCATCTTAAAACAAGCAATTAATCAAAAAGACGTCATGTTATAGTTTTCAATTGTGACGACAGGGGGAGAATCTGTTAAATCAGCGAGCACTTTAAAAAGTTTCATATATGAAAAAAATATAAAATTAAAACTTTAAAGTAAAAGGTGTCATTATTGTGTTTGTTTAAAATTACCCAATGAGATTTAGAACAACATTTTCAAGCACTGTTTGAAATGAAGATATAATGATCGCGAATACGAGATTCTTTTTACGGAGTAAGTTATCTGCAATTAACGCACGATTTACACAAATACATTGTAGAGCTATACAAGGTGCAATTACAGTCGGCAAATCGTTTTGTCTTAATCTCCGTTACGCAAGGGCATAAATCTATTTATTGGGCCGGGTACCAAGCGAGCACCGCCCTCGTGCATGCAAAGTGGAGACAAACAGGATGTTAATTCAGAGCCGACTGTTCGCGCGCTCGTTCGCGCTTGAGAACCCCGAGGCAAAAACTTTCCCTCGCTTCTTAGAGGAGACACCCCGCGCGCCAGGGCGCGCGCCCCGCTCGGGGAAAATGGACAAGAACGTCCTACTCTCTAGGTATATAAACGGCTCGCAAGCGCTCGCGTGACGCCCTGATAAATGGATTAAGCCTCGCGAAAAAAGGGTCGGATCTTAAACAGGGCCGATAAAGCCGGCGGCACGCGGCCGGGCCGCGCCTCGGAATCTGCGCGTCAACTCGCTCGGCGAATCGATAATGCGCCGCGGCAATGTATTCCCCGTGCAGTCTCCAGCAAAATCTGCCGCTCCGCACTATTCAGTCTGTGAAGCGACTATCCTGCTTTATAAAAAAATCTTTACGTAAATATTACGGCTATAGAAGTACAACATTAAAAATCGGTCGATCTCGATGATTTTTTAGAATCTTTCCGATGTGCTCTATATAGTACTTTGCCTAGTTCTTATCAGAACAAGAGAATTATGTTTTGATACGGAAAATTTGACCTTACATCTTCTTGTTGTTGACATTTTCGAGCAAAACTGAGGGTATGTATTATCCCAGGCTTGATGTACGCGTGGCTCCTCGACTTTTTTTTCATATTATCAATTCGCGCTACGCCAAAACCGTTGGGCGCGAGAAAGTCGCGACAGCAGGCACGTGACCACCAGCGTGCCTTGCTTACCGTTACAAGCGCCCGCGACCGGCGGTCAATCCGCAGCCTGCACAGTCAGTTTTTCGGCCGGCGCCTTGCGTATATATAGAGCACGAGAATCGGCTCTCGCCAAGTGCACTTCTGCATAGGTAGGAGTGCGCTTCTAACCCTTTGCTCGGAGCGGCTTGGTTCGCTCGTGCACGCGAGCGACGGGCCACGGGCTATCTGACACACGGGAACGACGCAGCCTGCAGGGAGATCAGCCGAAAAATGCCGTATCTTCCCGCTTGTCCAACGACAATGAGTTATATCGTCTTGTTTCGGTGAGTATACCGAGAGAAATTCCAGATGTTTCCCCGATTCGTAGAATTCGTGCTCTTTCGATTTCTAGCTACATTCTTGTCCTGCAATCTCCCCATAGATATTTCGAATAAAGAAAAATTCCAGCCATTTTCTACGGATGGTTGCCACCAGTAATTACATGAAGAACCCATAGTAGTATAATTGTTTTTATTTATACAGTAATGGTACTTGAAGAATTTCATCAAAGTTTTTTTAAATTAACATAATTCCTTTACGTTAGCACAATTATATTTATGTACATTATATGCAATATATAAATGCATAAATATATTCTCTCACGAATGAATTAGAAAATAAAGGTAACATGTAATGCTTAACATAGGTATAGTCCAACTATTTAAATTGGAAAGGCCAAACTAATGAAATATAGATTTACACGCTCTGATCTATTTCTAATGGGATGATCTTAAGGCCATGAATGATTGACCATTGATAGTTGTCTCGGCTACTACGTCGGGCCGGTTGCACTTGCACAAAAGGCCATCAGTCGAGCTTAACAATGGAACGCCTCGGATTTTGAGGCGCTGCCAAGGCCGAGGCGCTGTGTACCGAGGTTGGCCCGGCCGCGGGTGGAGGAGGGGTCCACCCCGGGGTCCGCGCCCCGGGGAGCCAGCTTCACGGCTCCTTATCTCGCCGGGCGATTCGTCGCGGTTATTGGCTTATCCGCAGCGGAAGAAAGGCGCGGCACGAGCCGCGGCGCGTGGCCAATTTCGGCGAGCGGCCGTGACGTCTCTATATATATATATATCGGCGCTTATCGGCTCGCTCGCGCCCCCTTTACGGCCTTTTCATTTCTGGCCCGCGCCCCGTGAAAAATAAAACTAGGGTGTCTAAAATAAAGAGCGTTATTCAATCCGGAGGCGTCCCTTTTGCTCCGCGGCGAGGCGCACCCGCTCGGGATTGTCGAGTGGGCAAAGGTGCGGGGCGGAGAGCCCGCACACGTGTGTGTGCCGCGGCATGAGCCGACGATGGAGCCGAGGCTTTGCTCTCCTTTTTTTTTTTTGTTTTAACCTCCCTCCTCGGCCCGTCGAGAGGCGACCTCGAGAGGAGCAGAGTGGGAGCACTAGCGCATCGTTACGATGTTCCAACCCGTCGTTTTCTCCGCGGGAGGGGGTATCGGAATTCATCCGCGGGGAGCATCATCCCCGACTGCGAGGGCGCGGGAGGCGGATTACGGGGGCGGGGCAATTAAAGAATTTCACTCGAGATATTTTACGGATCGTACCGTAAATCTCGGCGGCGTGCGGCCCGCCCGGCCCCGGGTGGGGGGGTGAGCGCCTTACCTAAGATTAAAGAGTCGTAAGAATGAAAAACGCGCTTGCTTCCTGCTGTTTCAAGGCATAAGCGGATATACTTAATGTCCCGCGATGGCAATTTGGCTCGTTAATTGCCGGGAGGCCGTTTCCCAGGGCCTGCCCCCCCCACCCCGGGGCCCGCCGCCCGATTTTCGTATTATACGCGAGCGGCCGAGTATCGCGCGCAGTCGGCGCCCGTTAAAGTTGGTGTTTACGAGAGAGCGCGAGCCGGGAGGCTCTATATATACGAGCCTATGCCGCCGCGGCCCCGGCCCTCGCTCCTCCCGAGATTAAACTCGTTAATTGTTATTTCTGAAGGATGCGCCCGGGGGGATATCGCCCCCGACTCCCCCCACTTAACCGATCTATATAGACCGAGAGCGAAAAACAATTGGCCGGGCGGCTCCTCGGGAATTTATTCGATTTTATCGCCCGGCCCGTTTAACGGGCCTCCGCGCGCTCTCCAATTCCAAGTTGTAACGGGTCGTAAGTCGCGAGCGATGAATCCACCTCGAACGACTGTTTTCCAGGTGCCGAGTGCGCGCTGCACACCCACGCGCACACATGCGTAATTTCGCCCGATCGATATTATACTCGCCGCGGGGCGATTGCGCGAGGGCATTAAGCCCTCGTGGCAAGTGTCTCGAGCACTCGCGGCTCCGCTAGACGCCCGCGCGCGGCTTCTCGCCCGAATCCCGTAGCAGGTGCCCGCGGACCTTTCCGCTGGGGGCGCTTTATTAAACGTCGAGGGCAGGCGCGCGAGCGCCTAAAAGGAGGCCGCCTTGCCTAGCGGACGACACCGCACAAAAGCCGCCCGGCAGGCTGTACGTGCGCTCCGACAGTGCGCGGCGATACGTCTTCATTAAAGGGCGCCCCGCGAGTTTCCCCTACGTACAATAACGGTGTAAAAGGCCCGAGGAATATCGCCGAGGATGACTCGGGGCTTTGGCCGCAGCGCTCGCGAGTCTTTGGCAAAGGCCCTCGAGGACGAGACAGACGGTACGCGCCACTCGTTAGTCGCCCTTGTCCATATATTCGGCTAGGATTGATGGGTTTCCAGGTGCCGCTTTTTTTACGCTCGGTCCCTGCAATAGTTTGACCAGGGTATATAATGTGGTTGCAATTCGGGAAAGGAGCCCCCGGGGGGAAGCCCGGCCCCTTTTTCCAATTAGACTCTAAAACACATCAAAACGAAGGAAGTCGGTGAAATGCTGCACTTTGTTCTCCCGACTCTCATCGCCATACAAAAGAGGTCCAGCACGCGGTCAAGTAATTTCGCTTTTTTCTCGAAGCCTTTCAAAGGTCCCGGCTCTCTTCTAGCACACTAAGCTCAGTGTCTGTTTTCTCCGCATTTTACGTTTCGCGAAGCCCACAGCAAACGCCAAGTATTTGGTCTAATTGCGATTCCCTAAATTTCCTCGTGGCTTTAAACTGAAAACTGGCTCAAATGTCCGTAGCTTAAATGAGTATTTTTTGATAAAACGTTGTGTATCTTACAAAACTGACATACGGCTGTGAAAATTCAACATTGGACAAAAAGCAATACACAAAACGACTATACCACTCATAGTTGATATTCATGTTCTAAACTTTACTTTGTCGGTTGTGGAATATCCATTTCGCCTCATAATTTAAATTTTTCCGAGTTTAGCGTATTAATTATATCCCATAGAAAAAGCTTATAGTACCCTTATTTTTTCTATTATCTGTTAATAATAACAAATAATGTAACAATCGAGGTAACAATACAAAATTAAATTAGAGTTAATATGGAGTTTGATAATGCTGGACAACTATACTAGCGGAAATTACAGCGAGATGATGTATAAATGTTATCAAACGCCAGGACGGTATAATTCGGTGTAAGAAAATCTGTGAACTTTATATTAATTATTTTAGGTAAAATTTTCTATTACTACAAACAACCAACCAATTGTTTTCACCGATGGGAGAAAAAGTTTAGGTGTCACTCTTAATAGCGCTCTTTCTTGGCAGCGCGGATGCGCTATTCCGTCGCAGAAATGCTTTGTCGCATTGTCTCTATTATAATACTGTCAGAACTTGATCCCTGTTATACACATATATACAGCGCTGATTATAAGTATACCGATTTTTCTTCACTTTTACTACAATGCCGGTTATTATTTGGCCTTAACAAAAAAGCTCAGCGGTGTCAAAATATTGTAGTGCCTACAGTAAACTTTAAATTCTACCCTACATCGCACATTTTGAATTCAATACTCTCTGTATTATTGTGGACCTAGAGACCCTTTCCTTAATAAATTATTATAATAATAATTATTCATTTCATGGAAATAGAAAATATGTTCAAACGAAGAATAAAGGTTATTATGGTATCATATTGATTCTAATATTACCGATTATTTAAATTTTTGCGATATAAAATGTTTCAACGAGAAGACCGATTATAATTTTTTAAATCGCTCTCAAAAAATAAAAAATGATGTTAGTTTTAAGTAGTAACTTCATAGAATATAGATATTATTTTAAATTTTATCATAATTCTATATGTTTTTGATATTGAATATCTTACTTAGTTTACACAAAACCAAATAATGAATATTTGAAAAAAATAAGCAAAAAGTAGCATGTACGTACCACAACATTTTTAAAATAGAATTTTAACTTTTCAAAGTTTCCTCTTTTCCACAGCTTTTACAAGTTTGTCGTGAATAGTGATGTATTTTCCTTCCATATACTTCCAAACTACACATAACTTGCATTATAGGCATACGATGTACAGTGTGACTCTCTTAGCGTGAGTTTTTATAGTTGCATGGGCGTAAAATTTTCGACCACGTTTTTCGTGTAAACCCCGATGGAAATGCAAAGCGTAATCGAATAATCGGCCTGCTTTATAAAGCTGTGGTTAGTTCCTTGGGACGTCCGATTATTTTTTCTTTTTTACTACACTGCTATTTTGTATTAAACGACTGTCATTTCAACCACTATAAATTGAATTAGAAATATATTTATGCATTCGAGCTTAATCGCCAGAGACTATTTTTATTACCTGGTTTATCCTTTTTTGCGTCTCTAGCCCACTGGCGTCTCGCCGGCATTATTGCAAAGCTAGGTAACGACATAGCATAGAGAACTTTACAGAGCGGTAATTGAATTTAAAATTTATTCAATTCCCAATATACTTTCTCTTTAAAATAACAGCTCCTTTAATGGCAGAGCAGAGGCGCAAGAACATAATTCAATCTAAAGCTGTCTCGCGGTGTGCAGTATACTGCAGAGAGCCTCGCCGGCGAGACTACGGCGAATAAAAACCCTAATAGTCTTATATTTTCGGCGGGCGGCGGGTGTGACGGCGAGTGGAAAAAGAACTCGGCAAAAAGCGCGTTTCCGCGGGCACAAAGGGGGAGTAAAAAGGGCGCGGGCGAACGTGAAAATATGAAGTAAATTATACGGAAGGGCGCAGGGATCGGAGGGCGCGTCGCGGCGCCCGATCGGCTTGCAAAAATCGCCGCGGGGGCCAAAGTCCGAGCCGGCGAGCCGCGACCCGCCGTAATCCACTTAGCCCGGGGCTGCATTCGGCTGCACGTAACTCGGCCGGGCGCACGCGGCCCGCTGCACTCGTTGCGCGCGTAAAAAAAGCCGCCGGCGAGTCGTGGGCGATCGGCTCCCGCGCGGGCAGACTTTCAAATGCAAATCGGGCGTCGCGAGCGGCAGGAGCTGCCGGCGAAATCGAAAGGTCTACGTACAAAAATCACCAGGCACCGACGTTTCCTTTTTTTCTTTTTCTGCCTACGCGGTCACGCGGTGCTTTGTGCAAGGCCAATTGATCCCGGTGTGTGGGACCGGCCTGGCTGACGACAAGCCATCGCAACTGCGGTATACATCGCCCCGGATCCTCCTGCATTATACACATGCACATGTGTGCGCTTCTGCGAGGGGAGAAGCGCAGTCGTTAAGCCTAAGCGAGCGCTTATAAAAGACTCGGTGTGGAAAGGCTGCGCGGGACGCGGGGGGTAAGGTGTGGGTGCTCGTGCACCCGGCCCCCGCTCCTCGTGGGGGGTCCCCGCGCCCGTCCTCCGCTGCACTGCACCGCCGCCGCGGCGCTGTTCCACATGTGTTGCGTCATGTGCCGCGGGTGCGGGCCGGGGATTCCCCCGGCGTAAGTGCGCCCGCCGCGGCCCGCTCGAATTCGCTCCGTTTCCTTTCAGGCTCCGGATCCTTTTTTTTCTTTCGTACACCTTACTGCACTTGGCTCCCGCGTCGAGGGGGACGAGCCTTTTGTCGGGCAAATGAAATTTTATGCAGGTCGAGTTGAGGGCTGGCTCCTCGTTAAATGTGCGCATTGACTGCGCGCATCACTCCAGTAACTCATTCTTCAGGCGTTTTACATATTTAGAAATTACTTTTCAGGAGGAAGCGTGAAGTTTAATTATTGTTACCAACCTAAAAAGTCTTCTCGCGAATGTCCTTCGCAATTCGTTATTCTATTGGAATTTTTATCATATATAATCTGATGAAAAATAAAATTAATCAATAACTTTCTATTTTACTACGATTTTAATGCAACGTACATTAGCATGGTAGAAACAAATTATTTAAAAACCGTTGACAATTAGTAAAGGAATACTCTCATCAAGTAGATGTTATATTTTAACTTATCTACAGTATTTATAGTATTTACTTTTAATATTTATATCTTCAGTTTCGCAATCGATGTCATGTTATATTATTTTACTTTAAATTGTTATAAATCAAATATAAACTGTCAGAATCACTTTCATGTGCGTCGAGTGAGTGTATAGAGAGCTAAAGTCGACGCGTTAGAAAATACTTTCAGCTGCCACGCAGTTAGACGCGCGGCTTTACACATTCGCCAGCAGGCGAATCTCGTCACGCGATCTTCTTGCGAGCGAAAATAGCTATGTGACGCCTCTTTAAAATGTCGTGTAAATTATAAAGATGTAAGGTACTATTTGCTGGAACAATGATTTTGATTTAATTTTCTAACTGTAATGTGCGTTTGGGTGTGCGTATTATATTTATAGATTTATAAATGACTAACCATTAATATTACTTAAATTCACTAGATGTTCTATTTATTACTACGCAAGTTATCTACATATATATCAAGATACATTTTTGGAAGATATATTTGAACAATGTAGTAATTTAAAACATTTAGTATTCATATATTATTATTTATATGCTGAAACAAAATTTAAATACACTTGTATAATATTTTACTAATAAAATTGAATTTTTGAAATTTAATTTAAAATTGTTTAAAAATTCAATAGTATAGATATATAATATGAGTTTTTATACTTTTACGTACAAAAATCTTTTACATTCTTATAATGTCTTACACAAATTAATTATGTAATAAAAAATTCATATTCAAACTGAAAAATTAAAAGTAAAAAAAAATAAATATGATCCCTCTAGTATTTAAACTTTAATAAAAATATTAACACTGCACTTGGTATAATATCTAAATGCAAAATTATAATATTAGAAAATCAGATTGACTTCCGTAAGCACAATGTTGCTTATTAAATGTGTGGGTCATAAATGTGTTAAAAAATGTAGTACTATTTATATTCTTTTAATAGTTTACAGTTATTTGCGAGTGATTTGATGGAGTAGTTGAAGCGAGCGAACTTTATTGATAAATTATTGAGTCGAGCATCGAGTGCGTATAAATACATATGTATTTATATCTGCTGTAGTCGGGATAGTTTCGTCGAGGTCGTAACTTGTCAAGCGATGGTTTCTAGGCTCCTTGAACCTCGCAGAGGTTCTTGGATCGATCATGTAGATTTCACGTATAAGAGGTGGTCTTGTAGTCACATATAGACCATCTTTGCTCAGGAGCAAGGAGACGAATATTTGCCTGACTGATAATTTGAAGAGACGCGTGCATGCATGTGTGAGATACGGCGCTCATGCTCATCAGCGTTCGCATTAGCTTTTACTCCCCCGACTCCAAAATGTGCTAGTATGAGTGTGCACATCGCGGAATCTGTCGAATACTAAGCCTGACATTTTCGTCAAAACAAATGATTCTTCTTATCAAATCCTGATATTAAAAGTTACAGGAATCTCAGACAATAGACGTGTAATTATTTCTTGCGGATCCTACTTGATATTTTTTGAGTCTTCTCATATACAATATCTGTTACGGTAACCCGAGGCATCAAGTCCGGTAATTTGAAGAAAGGACGAAAAAAAGAAATTGATTGAGTTAATTGTTCGGTATGCTGCCGAAGAAGAGCAGTGCTTTGTTAGATAGCTCCAAGAAGCAACCGCAGGCGAAAAGGTGTAGAGTTACCTCAACCGAGGCCAAGAAATTTTATAGGGCCAAGGGTTTAAGGCAAGTCGCTGACAATGAGGCTAAAGCAAGGACTAAATTCACTCCAGAGCGATCTAATGCCAAAACAAAAATTATTTCATTAGAGACGATTTATGCAGCAGACAATTATTCACAATCTTCTTTGTCTCTGATATGATTGTGGTGCTAAACGTTATAGAAGACAACGAACACCAATCCAATAAGACGCTGCTAAGGTTATCTTAAGCTTAAGGTCGTCCACGCCCCACTCAAGAGACGAACAACTAACAGCGAACTTCTACCGATTGATAAATAACAATATCGTAAGAGTATTCGCGGATAATGTAATAATGTAATGTAATTTTTAAGGGGTGAAAATTTGAGCCTTGATTTGAGCACAATCATATCGGATACTGATCCAGTTTTACATCTAGCCTCAGTGTTGCAATCGAAGCTGCAAGTTGTCCAAGATGTGTCATCGCGATGAGAAGACTCAGAGCAGTTATTATTAAAAATGTTATCTGTTGAAATGGTCGGGTCACTGCATGTAATTAAAATATTCGATTTTTCTTAACGATGGTTCAAAGAGAAGCTTTGATCAAAAGTCAACATACTACATGGGCTAATGTGGCGAATCGGTAAATATTCATTTAAAAGGCATGGCCGATGATTTCCTGCTGACCAGATCTAAAAAAATTAGTCTTTGATGTATATTTTATAAACTATACTTATGCGGTCCCTGGTTAACAATTTACATCTCAATCGATTTCGAAATAATACGTAAATAAACTTCTGTGAAAAGTTTTAATTATATTCTTAACCGAAATTGATGAGGAAGTTAAACTCGGCAAAATGTCATGAATGTAAATTTCCTCTAAAAGAAGATGACAGTTTTAACTTTTGGTCGTTAGAGTAGTGAAATCTCTACGCAGATATACCCGGTACTCTTTAGGGGTAGCAGCGTAGATTTGGTTATATATGCTATGAAACTATTACTTGAAAAGGTCGTGAGATGGTACAGTTCAACAAAGTTTTGGATTCGATCCGGTAAAAAAATTATCCAGTAAAAGTGGTCATGTTCAGAGGTAAAATTAAATTCTATTGTTTCCGATACAACCGAATAATTCTAATTCCCACGATAAAATATAGTATGTATCCAAAATCAAATGATATAAATAACTTGTTTTAAAAGTCTTGCAGTACGTGTTAGCATTTTCCAAAAAAAAATAGTTATAGATTTTCACGTTTTTTTAGGTGTCATAATTATTAAATGACACGTTGAATTTTTGATTGAAATCATTATAATTTTAGTGTCTCATTGATTAGAGTGAGCAGTATATCGGGACCGAGCACCATCACGATATACAAATGGAGAAGCGTGGTATTTTTTGTCGAATTTTTTCTCGAGTTTTTGTCTCTGTCCGCGCCACCGATAATCTAATTGAAAGGCTCGTATATAGGCGCGGGGAAATTGTCCAGAAAGTAAGGGTAGCACGAGGGAAAATGAAATGGGAGAGAAGAAGCGAATTGGGCTGCGTTGCACGCAGGTGATGCGAGCGGAGCCGAAAGCAAAAAAAAAATGAGCTTTCGGAGCGCGCGTACAGTTAGGTCGCGGGCCTATATACGCCGTTGTAGCAGGGCGACCGACAGCGTGAGCTTCCAACCTTTTTACTCTTACCCGTGAAGGCTAATTGAGTCGGCGGTATGGGCCCTAATCACGAGGGGCGCTCTCCCGCGTTATCTCGTAGGCCGCGTCGCCGGTTCGATTATACCCGGGAAAAAAAAAACAAAGGCTTCCGCTGCGGATCCGGCGCATTACCCGCGCGCGCATAAAGAAGAGACTTAGCGCGCCGATGGCGCGTAAAGATCCGTATTTATGCGAGCTGTCATCGTCGGTGCTCGGGTGTCCGCACGCCGAATTACCTACATATCGGGGCTCCCCCCCCCGCGTCAAAATACATCGCCGGGGATAAATAGTAAGCGGGCGCAGGGGGCCGGCGTAAACTGTCGCCGGACAAAAGCGCGGGGGAGGCGGCCGCTCGAAAATTTAGACTAATCGCAGGTCTAATGGAAGAGGCAATCGGCGCGTCGGCGAACAATGCGCCCGGCGCCCGAGGCCTATTTGTACCGAAGATAGCGCCGCGGGAAACGACACCATTCGCCCCGGAGATGCAGTGCGGGGACGCAGTGCATCCTCCGCGCATCAATTGTCATTAAGCCGCGTGATTATTGGGAAGTGCAGGGCCGAGGCGAGGGGCATCGGCATCTGTCTCCCTTGTGCCGCTTTCATTATCTCGGACATTACGACTGGCGGCCGGCATAGCCCTGCACGGCCCCATGGTCGTTCCGTCGTGGCGCCCCCCTCGGCGACCGCGCGCACTTGCGCACCCCAGCGTGTGCACCGCGACTCACTCTGTCGGATTGCCCTAGGCATTTTAATTCCTTCCTTGGATCTTTATGAGAGTGATTCCTGTCGCATTTGAAGCGATCGCGTCCCTTCCACTGCTTTGTACACTTTCCATTATTCGGAACTGACCATTTGACGACAGGAGATATTTCTAAACGCTTGACAATTTCCACCACTTTCTCGTTCATCTGTATTTACTTTCGTATCAATATAAGCGTATACGTTTCCACTGTAACCTTCATGCCGTTTCCCTCTGCACAAAATGTATTTTGAGTGAATTTTAGTATGTGTACGTTTGTCGAGTACGATGCATATAAAAACAGCACTTTTGTATTTGACGGTTTTACAAAAAAAGCCGTGTTTTTGGATCGTCTGAAAACTACAAGTAAACCTTTGTAAATAAAAAATGGTCATTCGAGTGTGCTTTTAGCGATAGAAACACGTACCGATTCCATATTCTATTACGCGTGTAAACCGACGGCAAGGAAATAAGCATATTAACATCCGAATAATGGTTCGAGCATATGAGCTTGGCGCGCATCATTGAACCTCGAGTCGACCGAAAAACGTACAGCTTCCAACCCTCGTTTCAATGGACCAATGTGCGAGCGGATACATAATTAAAGTAAATATCCTCGCTCGCCTTAAAATCGAACGATGTCATAATCAACAACGGGGGCGCAGCGCATCTCGTGCTCCCCCTGCGTCCGATGTAGACGGACACCCATCGGCCCGTAGATTGTCGGCTATATCGTATATATCGCCCGGGACATAATATAATAAGAGAACGGGGGAGCGGGCCACTTTCCAACGGTACAATGATCGATGCCTCGATACTCATTGAGAGTTTGGTTAATGGAGGCTGGTCATTGTACCCGGGGCTCGTCACGAGGCACGCATGCAGGCTCGTTTGGCGAATAGTGCCGGCATGCGCATACCGACCTGTCCGCCACGGGGCGCGTGCAGCCTGCACCGCCAGCCGGAGGGAGAAAGAGAGAGAGAGAGAGAGAGCCAGGAGGCCAGTGGCCCCCGGCATTTGGCTAACGAGGTATTTCTCCCGTCACGGCTAGTGATTAACGAAAAGCGCGGCCCCTGTATCCTCGATTTCCAACTGGGAATTGGATCACCTATCGCCCGAATCCGATCGCGGAAAATTAACGCGAAAAAGAAGAAAAAAAAGTCGCTCCGCAGCTCTCCCGTGCCGCGGGATTTTTGTTATACTCGCTTATACGACTCCCTCGAATCATACACGTATATATACAGTTACTTTGCCGCGGACTTTTTTTTTTTGGCCGCCTACGCGACGCCAATTTCCGGCGGCTTTTATTCCCGCGCCTGCACCGCGCGGGCCCTCGTTAAACGCGCGGGGGAAGCTTTTTTCCTTTCAGGAGGCCTCTCTATCGAAAAAAAAAAAAGGACTTTGATGTGCGCGGTCCGGATCAAAGTTCGCCCGGGAGTCTACACTGACGACTCTGATGACTTTGCCAGCAGCGAGTGTGCCGTTGCGCAATCCAGATATAGAGGTGTCGGCGTGTTTGCGCGGCCGGATTAAAAAGTGGTCCGCGAGCCGGCGCGAGGGGCAAGGTAAACGACGCGGGCCAGGCGGCCCGGCCGTCTAACGAAGCCCGACCAATCGCTTTTTCCCGCGCGACGATTAGATTTTTCACCCGCGGGGCGAGGGCCGCCGGCGTCCCGGGGAGAGACACACACACACACACACCTGTAAACGCAGGGCGACACGGCCGCCGCGGTAATTAGGTCCGCGGACGCACACCTGCCGGCCATTCCATTTCCTTGAAATGTCTGAACGGGAAAAGTGGCCGGCGCGTCCCCGGGGAGGGCGTTAAAGCCCGCGCGAGAGGGACGCCGAGCGCCGGCGAGCGCGACGATCCGGGGGAGCGGGATAAAGCCGAAAAACATAATAAAGATTACGATATGGAGTCCGAGGGGAGGGCCCGGGGGGGTGGGGTTATATGAGAAAAGAAAATGAACAAGTTTATGAGAAAGCGAAATTAAAATATGGCGGGCCCCGCGCGGCCCCCGCGTGCGCGCGCACCGGCGGACGCCCCGGAGATAAGGAAGTTAAGGATAACGCGTTGCGGATGAGACGGAAAAATAATTAAGAGTGGCGCCCCGGGCGGAGGGCGAGTTTTCAGCGAGGAAAGCCCGCGGCCCGGATTAGCCGGCCCGGGCTGGCTTAATAAGCCGCGTAACAGATTGCAAACATCGGCGAGAGATGAAGAAATTAAAGGCGGCCGAAAGGAGGAAATCAGGACCGAATGAAGAATTCACGCGCCGGGCAGGAGCGTCCCTCGGCCAGGCGGCCCGGCGCCCCGATGAAAGGGAATAAGAGAGCGAGGGCGGCCAACCTGCCCCCCCGTATAATAAATTCATGCGTCGGCCGGGCCTCGGAGATTGCCCGCGGCCCCCGCTAATCCGGGGGAGTGATACCGGCCCGCTAGTCATCGGGATGATCCGGGGGACGCGTCGCCGCGTGACTCGGCGCGTCTCGGGCGCGCCGGCTAAGCAGGTGGACCGAAGGCCTCGCGCCTCTGCATTATCGACCCCCTCTGCCTGCAACTGCACGGCCGCACAATGGACCTGCTGATCGATCGTGACGACGCCGAGCAGCGGATTACGCGCGCCTGCACCGCCCGTCTTTCTTTTTCCCTCCGCCAAATGGACCATTGACACGGGAGATTGATCTTTCCCTCCACCTCGAGCTCAAAAACTTTCGGCCTTGCTTTATCCGGGGGGGTCGCTTTAATGCGGGGGTGGGCGCTGCTGCTGGGACGCCGAATAATAACCTCTCGTGGAGGATTCCGCCAAATTTGTATAATTAATTGTTTTCTTATGCATGAGATCTTTGGTAACTATCGTTTACGACCTCTTGCCAAAGATTGACGAATTACCCAATGATTGTACGAATTATTTTCATAATTTAGATTTATTATGGAAGTAACAAAAAGCCCGGCAGTGAATCGTAAGTAATCTACGATTATAAAAATGCTGTGCTGTATGTAATTCGACTAAGATTGATATCTGAATCCCCAACCAGGTTCCCAATGTTTGTATTCCATTTCATTTCTTGTACTTATATCACGATACGAGTCACAATCACTTATCAAGATCTTGAAAATCAAATCATCTTAATAATATTCTATCTGTTTAATTTTAATATATAAATAAATATTCTAACAAATGTCACTACAGTCATGTTCAATAGAACATTTTGCAAATATTTACACTAAAGAGTAAGACGAACGCATAGACCGTCGACCCATATGGGTCATGTCTCCGTTTAGCATTACTGTACAAGGAGGTGTATAAAGATGATCTGATATTTCTGCACTTAATGCGGACTAAAATAGTATAGTTAAACCAAATATATTTACTTGGAGTGAATTTAAATTAATATAAAATTATTTCCAAAATTATTAGGGTTCAGTTTTTGTTTCGGCGGTTGATTTGTATGCTTCGGCGGCCAATTAGGTCGTTAGACCCTCCCCCCTTTCTCTCTACTCATTTCCCGGCATCCCTCATATTCTGATGCGCCCACGAGCGCCTTCGGCTCGCTCCCCCCCTCACACTACCCCTCCTCGTACTCTTTCGGCTCGACTGGGCCTTCCCCCCAGGGACTTCGCTCCCCCCGTCCAAGTTTCGAATTAATATAAATAATACTAAATAGTATAAATGAATAATAACACGTGTTTATATGAACATCTTTGTCCGTTATAGATGATTTATTTTGTTATAAACCGTCGTCCAGAAATTAATCTGTTGATAACGTGGTAATTAAATTGTATATAGAAAGTAGTCTCAGTAGTCTCAGACATCATAAGTAAGACATGAAGACGGTAATAAGAGTAAAGAAAAGAAGCGTCAACATTGTAACAAAATAACAGAGGTAAACAACGATTCTTATCTGGAATAGGATAGATTGAAATAAATGGGAAGAGCGGTGTTTTTAAATAAATCCCGGAAAAGCGCGACGATAACCGTCGTAAAGTTGGTCCCTGCGCAGCGTGGCAGTCGCATAAAAGAGGCCGGGGCTGTTTTTATTTTCGAATGCCTTATCCCAAGGCGTATCTGTCAGATATCCACGCAAATTTATTGATCTGTCCATGGCGTTTGCGGATCCCCAAAGCCCACGCGGTGCAAGCGTCAGTTTTATGCGCGTTATACTCCTTGGGGACGCGATAAGGCAAAATATAAGAAAACTCGGCGAGTCACGTTATGAGTCTGAATTTTTATATCGGAAGATCGTATCGTGGTCCCCGTCGCCGCCGACGCCGCCGCAGAAAGAGAGAATAAGAGAAAGGTACGCGCACAATCACCCGAAAGAAGAATCAAATTAAAATGAAGTGAGGTCTCAGCAGTTACGCGCTTCGTAACGACCGACTGTATCAATCGCGATATGCACACTCCCTTTGATTATATTCCTTTCATAAAAAATATAAGTGAGATATTACATTTTTAGGAGATGTTTAAAACATGAGTCTTACGCCTTGTCCTTGTACGTAGATACTTTTGAATTAATGACGTTTACTCTACAAGCAAAAGTATACACATTTATCAAATTGCATAATTTTCTAATGCAGTTAAACTACAATTATAAAAATATTTTTGAAGTGTTTAATAAAACATTAGGATTATATCCACTTTTGTAAACTTATATCCTATTGCTAATAAATCATAATATATATAATGATTGTGTTAGAAATGAGGTTACGACTCGGGTTACAATTAGACTGCGTAGCACATCGTTGTACTCGTATACTTTAGCAATACATATGTATTTTAAATAAAGCAATCCTTTTGTTTAATTTTATTTTAACAAGTTTTTCATTTAATTCTACAAATAATAGCACCTGCTTAGACTTTAATAATAGTTTTTTTAAATCAATACTTTGCTGACTTAAGTATGTTTTATATCTGTTTATTTATTTTTTGTTTATAAACTTTTAAAACAATATGAGATAATATCGTAATTGTATCATGAACAGTCAAAAAATTGTAATTTTCTCTTAATATTGAAAAAGTTTTCTTACACTAACCAATACATTTTTATCACTACTTTTATCTTGTAATATTACTTTGCGAATTTTAACTTGTCTACATGTTGCAGCTATAGTATATTAAAATAACAAATAATAATGAACACTTCTATCGAAACTTCTATATAAAAGTACCTCACTACCTCACGGTGCCACTTATGATACTTAATTAATACTTATAATACCCAACTATTTGTATTAATTCATTACATTGTTGACGTCTCACTAGGAACTTAGACAGGCGTCTTTTATAACGGAATGCGTTGCTGTTTGTAATTGTTGATTCATTGAATTTAGAATTCCGTTGTAATTACGGAAAATTTTGAAAATATGGTCGACTTTACGACGTTTATTGAAAAAGTGTTTGCCATAACTATTTATATTTATCTCAATAATTTCATGACGGTTAATATCAAGCAATAAAATCGCATTAAAATTTTATGACTGCTAGTTTTAATATTTATAAAAATTTTATTCCATTTTATTTCAAATATATTTTCAGTCGGGGCTCTGCAGCAGGCTAGTAAATCCGAGAGTAAATCTACCCTTCGTTTGATATTAACTGTAGTTATCGAGGTAGTTATGCTCGTAAGTTGTACAGATTTTTTTTAAGAGAATCAAGGTTTTTCATTTTCTTGAACTCTAAAATCTTTGTTATAGATATTTCTTGTATGTTATCTTGTTAGTCTTTTCGTCTAATCGTCGAACCTAGTGTATCTCGTTATTATCATATTGCAATCAGTACGTTAGATTTTCCACGTATTTTTATTAGAAATAATTTAATTTTGTGTATCAGATAAAATAAAATATGAAAATGGACAATAATAGTCTTGCATAATTGTACACATTTTTGTTGGGTGTGATGTTCTTGTTTTGGATTCTACAAATTCTTTTAATACTTGTTTTATTTTGGGTTTAATCAAATTATAGATTGTTTTATTCGAATATATTAACAGTTTCAAGCTCTTTTTAGATCTGTTACTGATCTCATTACTATTACATTTTGGAACCTTTTGACGTTGCCTCTCTATCGAGGAGGAGTTATTGAAAGATTAAGAAAAAAGAATAAGCTGCTTTAAGATTTATCTATATCATTTTTTATATCTTGATTAAATTACAGCTTTATTTATCGAAATATTTTCTTGTTACTTTCTTGGTATTTGTTGTAAGTATATTCCATAAGATTATGAAAGGACTCCTTCCTTTGTATATTATACATACATTTTAGCGATTTTGCTGGTATTTGCTTTTATATTAGTATCGAATAAATCTTTGTTAGTAAATCGTTGTATATAATTTGTGTTAATTCGAGTATTACGTAATCTTCTTATCTTATGTACTTATCGTCATATTAGCACTTCCAGTTTTAGATAAACTTATTTCTACTTTGTTTATTTGCGAAACAGACATTATTCTTTAGGTTTTTTTATTCCATTTTATTATTTTAGTAGTTTAGTTATACTAAACTAGTTAATCATAAATATATAATGTAATACATTAGAAAAAATCATATCTGATTTTATTAAATTTAAATACTTTCCTTTAGGATATTTTAATTAAATCTTGTTATTGCCTACAGTGGAAAGAAGTGAAATAAAGATATACATTGCGTAATAACAATTATAAATATAAATATTGTACATTAAGAAAGTTTAAATTTTTTACGCATTGTGATATTAAAACGTAAATTATAAAGCCTTTATTATAAGATTATATTGAAAACTGTGTTCAAAAACGTATAATTAATATATATGAATTCAATTGTTTAATAAAAATAATCTTAACCTATTTTATAAATACACACAAAAACATTTGTTACAAACTTTCACTATATCATATTGTAAGATGGGACAACACTTCTTAAATCACTTAAACAACTGTGAAAAATATAGTAAAAATTTCGATTATTGATCAAATTTTCTTTCTTTCTCTCAAAAATTACTGATTATAATATTAATACTAACTAAAATAAAAGGCAGTTTAAATAACTAAGCAAGTGCATCTCCAGACTATTATTTTAAACTGACAAATCTATTATATTTTATAATAAATAATGTAGAAATAAGCCCATGTTAAAAAAATAAAAATGATACCGAGAATGATACAATATGTATTTATTAATGAGAATTTTAATCAGGTTTAAATTACCAACAAAATAGTTCTTAACTTACGAAGTCTTATAATAACATTACATAATGGATCGAAGAGTAAGACGAAAAGTGTGTTCAGGATATGAATCATTTTCAAGATTATTTCGCATAAATAGTTTCTTATGAATGATTTAGTTTTATTATCATTATCATATCATTGTGTAAATTTAGACAATATTGAGTATTTATTACAGAAAACAAACATGATAAGTATATTTTTAACTCATATGTGTTTAAATGATTCTTTGAACTCTGCCTGGTATCGAAGGCAGCGTGGCCGAGCGGTCTAAGGCGCTGGTTTTAGGCACCAGTCTGAAAGGGCGTGGGTTCGAATCCCACCGCTGTCAAATTTTTTTTTTTTCATCAAAACACTTTTTAAAATACGCAACTTACTACTTATTTAAGTTCCAACAAACAGTATTAAACAATCAAATTGAAACTATTTATTATATGATTGAAAATTAATATCTGAAAGTTATACAACACATTATATTTTAATAATGTGCATAAACAGTGTTCTTATTAATAATTAATTTTGGATAATATTGGTTAAAAATTTTATATTGAATTCATGTTTATTCAAAAGCATAAATAAAGACTATTAAAGTTATATGTCATTACTGTTAATAGATTGAATTTTCCTGAACGTAATATTTGTGCCAGTATAAGCTGTAAACTTGGTTAAATATAGAATAAGAGATTTATTGCTTATATACGTTAAATATTGTTGTACTCATAAATCAACAAATCGAATACAAAATATTTTATATCTATTATTGAACTATACAAGATTCCTATGGTATACTTATATAAAAAAACTGTGTGAAAGTTACTATCCAACAAATGCATTTTGTGGACATGCAAAATACACACACACTCATAATAATAATATAATCTTTTTCAGCACACTTATACATAATTCTTGTATTACATTTAAAGTATTGCATGTATAGCATACTACATTAATGATAACTTTTAATGGCCTCAATTGTGCATGTTAAACAGTTGATATTATATTGTAGTAAACATAATTATTAAAGGATAGAGTAGAAAAAATAAGGTCCCACCGAGATTTGAACTCGGATCGCTGGATTCAGAGTCCAGAGTGCTAACCATTACACCATGGCACCTCCTAACACCCAGTTGATCTGCTGCAGGAAGAGTAGCGGAAGCTATTTCGTCTACTACGCAAACATTTCTGCGCATCTTTGGAAGGTAAAGAGTTAAATTTAAATTATGCGTTTTGCGAATCTGTAGTTTATAAATCAGTATGATTCAAGTACATACTATCCTCTAGAATTTCAATTGGGTGTGTAGTATAACCCCAATTTCATATTTTTTTGTTTATATAGTACTAATAAGATTTAATAAATTATATACTTTGAAAGGTCATATTAGGAAATGGAATTTTATTGTACATTTATTAGGTTAATTTATTCGCAACAGTACATACTCCTTTTCTCTGTTCTTTCCGAAGTCAGTACATATATAAAAAGCTACGGTTTCTTAGCATGATTGGTATTTAAATTATACTTATAGTAATAAATATCTTCATATTTTTAAATATTCATACAATAATAATTTATGAATTTCTTGCTATAAAATATTTTGTATTTGAATCTATAAAAATAATGAAGCAAACGTTTTATTTTTCAATTTATAATTACGATAAAGTATTCATAAGCATACCCAAAACTGTTTCAGCAAATTAACAACTTTCTAACTGTTATTATTTTTAAAACCTGTGTTTAAGCAAAAGCAATTTCATAAACGATAGATATTGTCGTCAAAAAACACAGGATACGTTGCAGGTATTTCTTATGATTTGTACTTGTTAATGTTAATGAGGCTATTTGTTAAAGGGTAATAATTAATTAAAAATATTATTATTTCATAAAATGTTATATGAACGCTTCTATCATATTTACTTATAAATATTTTCAATCATTATAACTTAGATTTCAAATATGTTTTCGTCATCATGTTAATATGCTTGATTATAGTTTTATATACGAGTATATTAATATACATATATTATGTATGTTTATAAAATTTAGATTTAAGTTTTGATTTAACAAAAAAAAGTTAGGAACCACACATAACCAAAGAATGCTCGAGAGAACTTCGATAAAATAGAGAAAGAAAATTTATGCAGGTCAAAATTAAGAAGATAAAGGGAAAGTGTATATTCGAAAGTAGGAATAGTAGAAAGAAAGAGAAGAAACAAAGAGATTTGTAAAGTAAAGATTTAAGTATAGTTCTGATTTTTGGAATGTTTAGTAGAATACCATTGAAATATATGAAATTAACTCGTACGTAATCACATGATTCTTAAAGAAGTTATTAAAAGTACTTATATTCATTATAAGGAGCCCCGCACTAATCTTATGGAAAATCGTCCATGATCAAATTAATTGGTTTTTATATATATTCTGGCTTTTGACCCACCGAATAAAAGATGTAATGGGCACAAAAATGAATAATGGACAGTTATCGAATTATAACCAATCAAACATATAAAATTCGAGCTGCCGAATAATCAAATCTCGGAAGGTATTAATAAATAATTGTTATTGGAATAAGTGAGAAAATAAGTCTAGAGTAACGTAACGGTTATATAACATAAAAATTTACTGAAAATTTAAGGAAACATCTACTAATCCCTTTAAAAATTAAGTTGCTCATTATGAACAATACATGTCTACTGATGTAAATTTATGCCTTTGAAATTAGCCAATTTTAATTTTCAGAACAGCTTTTAAAGATTAATGTTTTTTAATGTAAAACTTACAAAATTGATTAATTGTCAGAGTATTAAAACGTTCTACAATATAAACTATCAAAACATTCAAAATAACATTCAAAACTATTGAGCTGGCAGAATCCATTTTTTTGTACATATTAAGAGTTTAGTTAAAAGCATAAAAAATTGAGTTCTTGAACTTAAAGCATAATGAAGATGTGAATTTTTTGACAAAATAAAATTTTTTTAGTTATTCGGTGTATTCTGAGTTTTTAATTGCCTCATCCAGTCAATCAAAATTTTCACTTATAAAATTCTAATCTATAAACGTAACTTTTATAGAATTTCAATTTGTTCGTAATTTTTTATGTTATAAATCCAAATAGGTTCGATTTATTGCATAAAAACATTATTAATAAAGAGTCTTTTGCGAGTTGCAAGTCGAAAATATGACCTTATTGTGATACAAGCTGTCCCTGATATTGTATTGCACTGTCGCTTGGTATGTCTGATTTTCACCACAAATTTAAAACTTGCATTTCTTGATTTGCTTGTGTACACAAGGTAAGTGTAAGTGTGCTGTATTTTCGGGAACTAGCTTGAAGAAGCATGAATAAGTTTACTAAAAAGTGTAATAGTCAGTACAAAACGCATGGACAAATATTATATAGAGGCTCGGATGGTAATCCTTTATAAATGTACCAACATCAGATCTACTTTATCGACGTTATTAAAGTATTAATCGCAGTTGCGTTTGTTGAATTTGTAAATATTTTTAACATTAAATTTAATAAAATTTAAGAGTATATGTATATTGACTATAAATATATAAATAAAATTATCAAGTAGTATTATTCATAATACATAATTGTGTATATTAATAGTGTATAGGTGTAGGCTACAATAATCATTTTTTGCACATAACTATAGTAAAAATAAAGTATTAAATTAATTAAAAGTAAACAATTAAAATCATTATTGCATATATTTTATGAAAGCGTTGAACAATTCTTGTTTATTATTTTCTACATTAATAATTAATATCTTTAAAAATAATAATTAAGTATTATTAAAAGTAAACAAAGAAAAATTAATGTGACTAAAAATTATTATTCTTTATAAGACATCGCTGTTTTTTAAATTCTACGTTGTAGAATCACTATAACGCACCATAAAAATGTGCGGGGATGTAGCTCAGTGGTAGAGCGTTCGCTTTGCATGTGAAAGGTCCCGGGTTCGATCCCCGGCATCTCCAGCTTTGTTTTGTTAAAAAATTCCTTAGATTATGTTTTTGTTAAATCAATGTTTTATTTTACTTATTTTACGATCAGTATTGTAAATAAGATTATAAAGTAACTATAAATTATCTTTCACGTATAAAAATAGACGGACAAAAGTATAGATGTGTTGTCACGTTACAAATCATAATTTAAATATTTTTATTTTATGAATATATTATTTAGTTTGATAATACTAATAAGTAAAAGGACAAATGCATAAATACAATCTCTGGTAGAAATGCTAGCTGAATGTTTGTCAGGCAATCATAATATATTTTGAATAAAAGAAGCAGCTAAATGAGAAATCATAAAAATAATGATGATTTAATGGAATATTAAGAGATTGAAAAAAATATAAAATGATTTGATTACGTATTTTATATTGTTCTATAATATTATAAAATATTATATGTTATTTTTCTGAAATTTATCATGTACATATAAAAACATATAACGTGAAAAGATATTTTTCTTTTTAGTTTATTCATTATCTAAACTTAAATATTATAAGTAAATAATGAAGATAAAAAAGTAATTTTTTTCTGGGATATGACTTGAAAATAAATAGATTAAAAATATTTAACCTAATCTATAAGTACAGTGTTTTTACTGTGAGCTAATTCTGTTAGCTAATGAAAAGTCGTAGCTTTATTCCAAGTTACCGAATAGAGTAATTTTTTGCTGCCTCGAAAATTTTTTTTATATAAATTGTAAAACACTATTGTATCACTATTAAACTAGTTGTGCTATGTACACGATAATCAATTGCACATGAAAGCAGCATGTATGAAATTGTGTCCGTTGTTTTTTAAAATATTATATTACATGTCATAAAAAGTTGCATGTACAAATTTTATTAAATATATAATTACAAGCATTGATTGTTTTCTTGGCAAATTTTATTTTTGCGTATTAACATGCATGTGTTTTTATACGCAAAGAATATTGCGTCGAGTAAAAGTGTCCGAGATATCGGTAGGTATGCAAAGGGTGTTGAACGCGAGGTCCAAAAATCGATCGTCTGAAATATTCAAAAATGCAAAATACTTATTGGAAAATTATACTCGCTCGTAGGAAAAAAGATTTGGATTGATAATAACGCGACACATTCATCGGGGAATGAAAAAAAAATGAAGGAAAAAAACGCAGACAGGAATATAGGTCCCCACGGGCAATCAGCATCGCGCGCTCGAGGGGGATATATACTTTTCGTTGGCAAATTTAAAAAAGCTGCAGGCGTCGAAATCATGAGGTTGCTCGAAGCGAGGCGACGGGTGAATAGGCGAGGGGGGCAGGCGGGGCCAGATAGGGAAAGGCGTTGATGGGATGCAGATGAAGCCGGCGGAGCGAGATTGAATGGTAATAGTCTTCGATTCGTCATATGCAAAAGTCGCGCGGCCGCTCGGGCGCGCGTCTAGATATAATAGATAAATTCGAGTGGGCGAGGCTCCTCCTCTCCGACTGCTCGTCTCCTTCCGTCTCCCTATCTGCCAAGTGTGCCCCCGCGTAAGTACACGCACATGCGCGCACTCGGGGAAGGAGGCCTCGCGCGAGGAAGATGCTATCGTTTGCCCCGCTCTTATATACGGATATACACACGATGTATATATATATATACGCGTCCTCGTAGCAAAGTACGCGGCCGCCGTGTGTGCGTGCTCGTCGGCTTGGTTATACGGCCCGCAAGAATAATCGCTCGAAATATATACACCGGTTTCTTCTTTTTTTCCCGGCCGAGCGGCCCCGTAATATTCCCACGTATTAATCTCTGGGCGGCGAAACGTGCGGCGCGGGGAGCCGCGACCTCGGCCGGCGTCCACGTCGGGCCGGTAATCGATTGCCGATGATAAAGCGGTGGAAATATGACGAAATAATGATAAAGTGCGAGGAGGACGGGCTCTCGAGATTGCCGAGGGTTGCGCCACTGTCTCCGTTTCTCTCCGGCCTCTCCAAAGGCTCTTTCCCTAATCGAAGAGTCACCATCCGACCTTTTATGCGCGCTCGCTCGGACGAGTAATACGCAGATTATACACCGCGCCGGGCAACGAGGATCATGAAGTATAATACAATTGATTTGTCCCGCGCGACGATTACATCCGTTTGCACGCGGACAGAGGCGGCCATATGAGAATTAGAATGAATAATTGTGTGGTTATTGCGCGTGCGCGGGGGGCCGTAGATCTCCGGGCCCGGGAATTAACTCGATAGGGATAAAAGGACCGGCGCATATAGCCGTCCGCGCGGGGCAGAAAAAGTATTGAAAATGTCGCGGGGGCGTATATTCAAATGAGGATGTTTTAAGGTGAAATCACGTCGCGGGCGTGATTCGCCTTTGGTATTTCTCGCGGGGCCGGGGCGCGACGCCCGCATATTATTGCCGCGGGGGGCCCGGCCGCACTAAAAACTGCCGGGAATTTATGTAGAAAATCGTAAATTCGTCTCGCGCTTCGGAATCTAATAGAGTCGGGCGCGGGCTCGCGCGCCCGGGAGACGACTCGGGGAGCGCAATATAAAGACCGGGGCGCCGTCGGGCGTTATAATATTCTGTCCGGCCTGAATCTACTTTATTTCGCCGGACTGTCGCCGCCGCCAAGGCGGCCCGCGCGCGTAACTACGTGAAAGGGGCATAAAAATCTGGAGGTGGGGGGGGCCGGGACCTCTTGGACCGCCTCTGGATGCTGCGGGCGGCAGAGGGTCAGCAGTCGAGCGTGCACGAGCCTTTCCTTCGCTCCCGGGCCTTTTATTTACGAATACACGGGCACGCGTGTGCGTGTCCCGAGATTCCGCGAGATTCTTATTTGCACCCCGTTGGAGGAGTTATATGACGCGGACGGGATCCCGCGCGCTCAAAGGGAGCCGACGTATATAGGAGGCCACGCGGCCCGAGATTCCTCGCGGTGTCGCCCCGCACTTTCTTCGACGTCGCTTCCCTTTAAAGTTATTTTAATGCCGTTGACTCAGCCCATTGTTTACCGCAAGGCCTTTTTCAAGCTCCCGGGGGCCGAGGCTTTAAGAGCCCATCTAACTTTTCCGAAGACGCGCCGCTAGCCCGCGCGGCCTGTTCCACGATCCTCGATCCTTGCCGTTAGGCCCTCAAAATAATCGCAAATAACGTTGTATCGCAAAATGGACATATTTGCTTATGTAACGAAGGCACAATCTCAGGTGCATTGTTTATATATAGAGTCGGCCTTCCAGTCGTCTTCAGACTACTTTAGACTTGTATATTGTTAACAAATATTGCTTTACTTATAAATTGGGTAAATAAATATATTGCAATATTTGTCCTTGATGTAAATCTTAGGCTCCCGTTCAAAGTTTTGATTGACAGTTTATAAACAACCTTCAATAGAAAAAATAAAACATAAATACTGGTAGCATTAGTTAATTAGGACATTTTTCATTTTCATTTTCACAAGTAGCATTTACGTAATTTGGTTGTATGTAACGATCATTAAGAAGATTAAAATAATCAGAGCATTTAGTTTTTAGACACAAATGATGAAATTTTTAAATTAGAAAGATGGTTTGAGAGGGGCGTCCCGCGTTAGTATACGCTTTATGCACAGCGGGCCGCGTGAAGAGGGCGAAAAACACTCGAAACGGGTCAACATTTAACGATCAACTTATCCCGACGTTTCGCAAGCATTCCAGCGCGCATATAATCGAAAATGCACCGCGCGTACCCTCGTTATGTTTATAATTATTTCAATAACGTCGAGCCGAGCTAGCGCTCAAAATTGGATGCCGGGGCGCGGAGGCTCGGCTCCCGGGCGACGGCCGATGGGCTCGCCTCGACTGCCGGCCGATAATAATTCGGCCGGTAATGCACAACCAACAAGCAAGTCCAATTAGGTATTATTTAATCAGCACTTAAGCCCCCGGGCCGCGTTAAAAGCCTCGAAGAGCCGTGATTAAAAAAAAAAAGCCGATCAATTATTAACGCGGCCGCGTCGCCGGCGAAGGAGAAAAAAAAAATGCCCGACTGCCGAGGAGGCACAATGCGAGGGGGGCGCGCGCGGGCATAATTACGCCCGGGGTTAAGAAAAACATCTCCTTTGTCCGCGGGGCTCGCGGGAAAGCAAAGCCCCGGGAAGGCCCGGCCCCCGGCAATCGTAAATGTTTAATTATCCTGATTAAAGCCGATCCTCGCGCGACGGGGGGCCAGCCGACGAGGAGGAGTCAGCCTCGCGGAAATTAGCCGGCTCTAACTGTCCCCGACAAAGGGCCGACAGCCGCACCTTCCGCCGCGAGAAGGGCCTCCGGCTACCTGCCTGCACAATGCGCATGCATCCCCTGCCGCGGCGCGAAAGGGAGGCAATTTTTTAAAAAAAAAAAAGAATGTCGCGCGTATATAGCCGAGGGGGACGAGGGCAAGCGGCCGTGCCCGCGACGTAGCCCCTCTACCCGTGCACCCGGGGCTTCGTGGCTGGAAGTTCGCTCGCGGGCCCCAACCGAACCGCATTCCCCCGCGTATCTTTGTTATCAGCGGGCTTTTGTTCGGCCTGCTTACCGGCCCGCACGGGGAAGACGTACTTGCGCCCCGCGGGGACGTGATGTGCGCGTCGCGTGCCGGCCGTCGGCTTTGATCGGCGGGGCCGAGGGACTGGACCACGGACCACCATTTTTTTTTCCTACGCGATCGCCGCCAACTGGAATAATATTCAGGCGACCTGGCCTAGGGTCCGATGAGTCGGTCGGTGCGCCGGATTAATCCTCCGGGAGCCAAGCGACTTGGACTAATCGACCCGAGAGCGGCCCGAAACCCGGGAGCCGCCCGAGAGATAAGGCGATCGCTCGGCTGTATCGATTTCGCGGCGGCCTGATATGCGAGCGGCTACCCTTCCACCCGGTCTGCTTCGGCCAGCACCAATTTGTCATATATCTTCGGTGACAACGCGCCCTGTCTCCGTTGTTTCGCGGCCCGCCAGCTTCTGTATGTTATTTACACTGTTGCGAGTTCTTGATTAATTCCCTTGGCGCGCTGACTGGCGCTCTGCGCCGGCTCGCTGCTTTTTCAACCGACCCGGCTTCTCAAAAATTTTTATCGCTCTTTGTCACGGTCAGACACACGATTCACTAGTCGGCTGGTCAAAATTATCCAATAAATACGGCGAGCCTTCAAAATGCTAGTGTGGATTTCTTCTCTAACAATTATTATCATTGATATAAAAGTATGGCTATTATAGCGCAAGTACAAATGAGTATAGAGATTCATTCTTAAGTGCTTCTTCAATCGTGATAAGAGCGAGTTTCAAGCAGAAGCAAATATATTTCCAATGAATTGAATAACTGATATGGATATCTTCAGTCTGCGATGTCATAGCTATACGTAATCCATTTTAGTAAATATATCGTCTATCCATTAAATGATCTATCTAATCATTGACCCATCTTATACTGTACTAGACATTATATAAACTCGTAATTAAGTTGTACTAATTTATAAAACATCACGTCCAGCGCTTTACGACCCTATAATATTAATATGCTAAACGATGATGCGGCTAATATGATTCAAGTTTCCTATATAATTAATATTTTGGGTGAAATAAATAATTACCAGTATTAGAGAAAGTCGTTGAGCCGAGATCTATAAAAATATAAAAAAATTAGACACAACGGATTAATAAGGTATGATTAGTAGTCTAAAAATATACGAGTATATATTATATTCATTAAAATGGAGTTTACTAAATTATCTGAAATTGAGTTTAAAATACAAAAGTTAATTTTTTCATCGACACATAAAGTGTCTCGTGAATTAAAATTTGAAAATCTTATCTTTGCGTTTATAGTTATATACGTAATCAACAGCTTAAGTTGCTTGAAAGATTATACTCCAGAAGCTCTAAAGTATAAGGTTGAACTTAAAGTTTCCATATATTGCATCGAAAAGAATAGCGCATCATAGTGAACGTTCTAGAGAATGATGATAAAAGTCTTAGAAGCCATCAAAAGATTCCATATTCTCGTGGTTTTACATAACAATAAAATGTTTAAATGGCGCCTTATCCTCTTTTTTACATTTCACAAATGTACCGCGTGTACGAGGCTCGCGGTGTAAAAAGTTTGAACGCGTGACAGATCTGAAGTAGCAGTCGCGGCCTCGAAGAAATGCAAAGTGAAGCTGGCGGCTCGCAGTTCGCCAATGTACAAAGGAAGAAGATTATCGGCAAATCGTTTGAGAAAATTGCGGATTAAAACGCGAGCCGAAAAATACTTCAAGCCGACGTCAGATTAGCGCGGGTCCCCGGGGAGAAAAATGCGTTATGTATGCTAATCCCATCCGCGTCACTCGGCAGCGCCGAGAGCATCGAAAGCGCCGGCTAATTCCCTTTCCCCCGGGCCGCTCTCCCCCCCCCCTTCCTGGCGATTTTTCCTCCGGCGCACAAAACCTCGCCCCGGTTGTATACCTGTATACAGAGGGTGTCTCGCTTTCCCCCCGGCCCGGCCGGCAATCGAGTCGCGCCTCCGCGGTAACTCGATATAACCTACTTGGCGAGTCGCGTCCGCGGCCCCTAAACCGATTTTCGCCGAGTTCTTACCGCGGAGGGAGCGAGTCGGCCCGGGGGAAAATCGCATTTGTAGGGCTTAGCGGGCGCGCGGCTCGCGAGGACGCCCGTGAAATCCCATTACCTCGGGATTTCGGAATATTAAATTCGCGCCCTACTCCGACTTTTCTTTTGTGCGGCCACTCGGCCGCGCGCCTTAGATATGGGGCGCGGTCACCGGCTCCCCCCCCCCGTCCGTCCGTCCCCCTGTCTGCGGGGACCTCGCGGATAGCTGCGCGCGTCAGCCCCGAAAAATTTGATCAACCGAGTCGGATACATATTTGATTATCCGACCGGACGTATATGCGCGACACCTCCAATCGAATAATACATGCTTGACACTTTTTTTTTTAACTGTAACGACGTAAAAAGCACAAGATGAGTAACATGGTTTAGAAAAAGGCCGCTTAGTTGGTAATGGAGTTGTGGCGGGTTCGAAGGCGGCCTGCACGGAGAGCGCAAAACGGGGCCTTGATCAAGAGGGAATCGGCGGGCGCGGCCGGCAATAAGGGGCCATAGGCCACTACACCAGCTCCGCAGCCCGAGGTTCGAATAATAATTTAATAAACGCAAATCCCTTAATAGAAAGAAAATCGAGTGGGGCTTTTGTGCGTCTCTCCTTGAGCGTAAATCCTCGGAGTCCGAGCCGGGCGCGTGCGGCCGTCTCTCTCCCGCACCCCAAATCGCCGGGGCGTCCGGCTGGGGGACCGGGGCCGAGGCGCCGAGTCACCCCCGGGCCCCCGCTCACCCTCCCCCCCTACGCGCGGCCATTGTCCCCCACTCCTCGCAGACGCGGGCCGGAAGCCCGTCTCCCGGCGCATCTCTCGCGCCTCCCGTTACATACGCGACAGATGCGCCGCGGTATGTGTACACGCGTGTGTGTGTGCACGGGAGCACCTTCGGCCGGCTCGAGTGCCGCGAGGTCGCCGCGAGGCATAATCGGGGGTACCGGCCCTCGAGAGGGTGCGAAAGCCGCGCGGCGCGAGGAGCCGCCGCGCAGATGGCGCCGGGACGCCGCGGCTTCTTTTTTTTAAACGATTCGCGGCTCGCTGGCCCCGACGGCGCGGGCAGCCCGCGCGTTAAAGGGAACGCGGCGAGTCGAGGGCGCCATTGTCGGGGCTAAATGCCGGCTTACGAGTCGATACGTATATAGCCGAGTGGTTCGATTGTCGAACGCGCCATTCAGCGCGGCACTCGCCGATCCTGCCTCTTTCATCTTCTATACATTCTTCGATTCCTTTCACTGCAACAAACAGCTTTTTAAAATGGCTCGAGCTTTGCGTTACGCCGCTGCGGCGGACAAGCTTATTCAAATTGTTACGTTGGGTCAAATATCAAAATTTTCCTCGTTTTTCATTGTTCCGTTAATCAAACGTGGGAAGACTCAGAAATTAGACAAAAATCCTATAATTCATGCTTTGGATTGTGGAAATCCACATAGGTTAAGAAGCTTTTATTTCATTATTAGAATTGAGGTGAAGTATACTTGAAACTTAAATACTTTTGATATAATATTATACAACATAGGTAATTAATGTACAAAAAAGCATATAAACACATCGAACATTTCACTCTCAGTCAAATAATTTCAAATTTAAATATTTATCAAATTAAGTACACGAAAAATTTTGATAATTTTGTATAAAAATTAGGATAAAAAACGATATGAAAAGATTTAACCTTAAGAAAATGTACATTACTGCCTTAATACAGAAATGAAGAATAAGGAAGAAGTTCATATTTTAGATATAATTGCAATAAAATTTACTATAAATATTTATAAGTTCTTCATTTATATTTCTGATAAATTTTTATTGTCTGGCAATACATTCAAAAGACGACAATTTTCCAATTTTAGAAGATTGTATCAATTTTAACATCATGTTCAATTACAATTTTAAATACATTTTTGTTCGTACATACTAAAATATTTTTTACATTTATTATTTGACAATGCATTTGAGGAATTTTTTCAAAACATGCCTTTAAAAACGTGTTAAATACTACGTTGTGATATTCTGTCTAAAACCTAGTTTTTACGAATAATTTGTATTAATGTATTGTGGTTAAAAGTACATATATTGAAATAACAATTTATATTTCAAATGATTTTTTGATGCTTTATTAAAATATAAATGAAGAAAAAAAAATTCTGCTAAGTGTGGGGTTCGAACCCACGCTCCCATTCGGGAACCAGAGCTTAAATCTGGCGCCTTAGACCGCTCGGCCAACCTAGCTGTTGTGTCTCCAATACCTATATTTGGCTCTAATAGTACAAGCGAATGATTCCCGATTAATGATTATTATTGTTTTTTTTAATTTCTGTTTTTATTAATTATCTGTATTCAGCATTGATAATTGATCAGATAAAATAGTTGTTGACGTGTTTTCCTCTTCAGAGATATAGAACAGTTTATAGAGAACTATAATACCGACTGAGCATTGTCGGTCAATAACTCATATATTTTTTTCTATAGAACTATAAAAATATTTATAAAAAACTTTATTATTTGACTTTTTTATAATTATTATTGTATACATTCTACGTAAAAGTTGATATACATAACTTAGAAATATTTTTTTTGCTAAGAAACTAATTACCATTATTACAACTGCAATTATTTTACACATTCAATCACTACTTAATATTATTAATTTTCTCAACTTAATCTTTTTCATATTGTATTACAAATTTTTATAAATTTGTAGAAAATTAGCATAAATATATTTTTGTAATAACAGGGATTTATAATTACACATTTAGTTTATAGATATTCACTCTCACATCAAATTTTTACTTTCTATATGTCCTACGAATTATTTAGTTAATTATTCAAAAAATTAAGTATATACATATTATAATGTTTTCGAAATATGTAACGTATCAGCCAAATCAAAGTACATAATGCTTCTGTGAGTGACATACAAGGTTAAAATATTTTATTAACAAATATATAAATTACTAGATCAATTTTACTTATTAATTGTTATAAATTAATGTTAATACTATGAATGCACATGCTACATAGTTGTGTTGTTTGCGGTACAATGAACTAAATTAAAGAGTAGTGGAGATCAGTATCTTGAATTATACGGCTCATAAAAATGCAAGGTGATAATAAGAGTGTCGCCGTCCGTACGATTCAGCATTTGATATGCATGTGATGCACACATGTTTAATAAAGCAAGCGCGTGAAGCGTTTCTCGATATAATTGTAGCATTTGGAGACATTCATTTGCGGCTCAGCAAATAAGAGACTCGATAAATAATTAAGATGTAAAGAGGGTTCGTAAATGCCTTTGTTTGTAGAGTCGATTATAAGGTCGAGTATACTGTAATATAAGACTATCCGTTGTTATTAGACGAAACTGTATGCTCAAGCAAAATAACTTCTATATCCATTCTGAAGAATAACGCACGTACGTAAGTTGTATTCAAAACAGAGACAATAATCGAAAATGTAAGAAAGTGTAGAAATATGTATACATAGTTGTTTATTTGTACACTTAAATAAGAATATATATCCAAGTTCCAAAGCCTTTAAAATAAAATACAATTTTTTCAGAATGAGCCTTATTTACAATTGAACAAAAAGTATTCACGAGAATCTCTCATAAATAACTTAAACAAAACTTCTTTATCCTCTTCAAAGCATGTTCTTCTATTTGTCATTAAAAAATGCATCTTCAAATAGTTCTTTAGAATTTACCAGAAACGAGACACTGTATTGTATTGTATTATTATTGGTATGCAATGCATTGTAATCTGAAAATCACTCACTTTTAAAAATTATTATATTATAATTATTTACACGTGTCAAATACAGAGTTCAACGGATAATTAGTTTCGATGCTATTGCAATTCGAATGTTTTTCAAAGAAAAAAGCCTAAATACTGGTCATATTAACCAATTCAAATTTTGAAAATAGATTTAAAAAATTGACTTTTTGTGGTACAAAATGTCCATCTCTGATTTTTATTTGTTTGCTTAAACATAAATAAAAATTTGTGCAAATATGACACTATACGGTCGAGTGCGCGGGAATCGTGAAGTAGTGAAGGATATCCAGTGATATCGGCACTATACTCGACGATAAGTACATATCAAATGCTTTTTTTTGAGAAAAACCGACTCTTAATCTTAATAGATAACAAAGATGGATTTTTAAAGAAAAGAATTTTTATCTTGTCTAGAAAACTTTCCTTTGTAGCATTTCGATTCATTAATATATTTCTGAGATATAAGTGGAAAATCAAAAAAGTGCAATTTTTTTGCATAAACGTGTTAATAACAAAAAGATCCGTACGAGTTATGAGTCAAAAAGAAAACCGCTACGATTTACGAACTGCGCTGGACATAATTGCGTATAGTAAGGTGAGAGGTAACATTTACGTAAAAAAAGTCTGTAATGCTGTACCTGCGGTGGTAGCATAACCCCACCTTTCCAGCCTTGCTTATAGTCTTGTGTACACATATATCAGAACGTCTCACGATCATAATAATTGACAAAGATATCTTATCATCATAAAACGTCGCTTCTCAGCCAGTATTACGATGATATTTTTTGCTGTATTGATTTAATATAATTTAATTATTTATCCATCTATAATTGAACGAAATTCTTTTCTTTCTGAAACAATACGTATTCCTTTGTGAAGACTCTTGAAATTTTATATATATGTTTGGATATAAATTCTCTTATAATGGGGTTGGCTGCGAGCAACTTGAATAAACACAGAGAACTGAAGAAAAATGGTTTCTCTTGAATAATAAAGTAAATGACGCGTAATGTAAAGAACTTTCGTTAATTCCTTAAGAAAACCTCGGTGGTGTAACTAAGTTAATGGTAAAGGGACAAAACTCGGAAAGTCAAGAGGAATTGCGACGCGCGATGAATGGTTTCCGTTTCCGCTGGCACTGTATTCACGCACCCGCGCAAATACGATACTCGCTGGAGATGCACATAATTTGATCGATAATCTCCACATCAGCGACTGTAAACGAGCGTTGATAAACTTTACAGACATGAGTTCATGCAGAATCGAATAATTTACCTTTTGCGAAATTCGATTGGTCCCCAGATCTTTTAATAATTATGAATTTAATACGATTAGTATTATTATCAATTAAGTGCTAATTGTGATTGTTGATTTTGGTTAGTTCATTATACGGAAAAATAAATATTCAGATTGTAATAAATATATGGTGAGTTTATTTAAATAGTATATGATAAGAAATTATATAGTAGAGATGGTAACTCAATGTCGATAACAATTGCTATTGGCAATACGCATTTATATATATGTACACAAAAATCTAACAATTTCTTAAGATGTATGAATTAAGAATTTCGTAAGTATTAAAAAGTGTATTTTGATTTGCTTATCTATTTTTACATTACTGTAGTATTGTAATCTAATTGCTAGAGTGCGTAGTTATAAATATAGTCAATACTTATCGCTTAAAAAAAATTAATGTCTATGTTATACAACATGTTTATGTACAAATATTTTTTCAATTATTTTTAAATCATTTTTAAATTCCGTATTTATCATGTAAATAAATAATTAGGAATACCGGCAAAAAATTGCAATTGCTTATTATAATATAAAGGTAAAAACATTAAAATAGCATTTTTAAATTGATTTTAAATATATTTATTTAATAATAAGAGTAGGTTTAACAACAAAACATTTTTTGTTTTAGAACCAGCCTTCTTTCACACCTGGTCTAACTTTATACGGTCTTGGAGGAGGTACTCCATACACTGTAACATCGAGAGAAATCTGTTGGCCACTAGGAACTGTAAGTAAAAAGCTAACGGTATTTTGTCCAACGCCGCCAATTAATTTTTTAATCTTAGCCGCTTTACTAGGGGTTAAGTCTTGAATGGTATAACGAGTTATTTCAAATTTCGTAGTGTTAAACGTCCGTCTCAATTCTGCATCCTTCTTCAAGGCTTTTTCCACATGAACCTTGTGAAATATTACTTTATCCCCGGGTTGAGCAGTTCCTTCTTGTAGATCAACACCAAAGGATGCAGGAATAACACAAGCAACAAAGAAGACAAAATATACCATGTTCAATTGCATGATTGTCAACTTAAGTAAGATCCGAATTGGACTACCAGAATGAAATATTGTATCGAACGTTTATTTATGTTGTACTCGAAGAAGAAACTAAAGGTAATCCCCTGAATTATTTTATTCGTTTTCGAGTGCAATCAAAGAACTGCAGCTCATACCCCAAACTGCATACTCATTGTACGTGCACTTGCAACTAATTATATGTATTATAGCAGTATGTATTTGAATAGTAAATTTATTTTTGGCCACAAGAATATCAAGAATAGGAATGAATAATTTGTGTAATAACAAGTAGTATGACAATATTATGTAATAATAATAGCATTGTGAGTGTTCTTTTCAATTTTTATGTTAATGTAGTTATTTAGTATCTACATTACCTAATCTTTTTTTTATGTTTTCAGTATGAAATTCGAAATACAATGAATTCCACGTCTCAACAAAGGCTCCCGAGGGGTCTAGTTCCCCAACGCTCCTACCGTGGACAATAACACATTGGTGACTAATTAACATAAACGCCCAAGTGTGATAAAAACGTCGCGAGCAGCAATAATGGAAGATCGTGCGAAAAGAGCGAAAGACATATCGGAGGCTCCTGCGATAGCGCAGTGCGGTGGGAATGTGCGCAGCGGGCGCCGGCCGGCCGCTCTAATATATGCCGGTCAATTAATGGAGCGCCTAATAGCATTGGCAGGGCGGGCCGGAAGCCGGTGAAAAGCCGCGGGTCCCGCGGCGTCGCGGCGCGCGCGCGCGCGTATCGATCGCGCCCCGCCGGCCTTTCCTCGAGGAGGCGCAAAAACCCGGGCTGCAGCCGGGCGCGAGTAACGCGGCGCATTGTCGGCTGCGTCCCGCGGCTGATCAGAGGGCCGCGCGCGGCTCTTTTAAGATTATTGAAATCGGCGGGGAGCCCCTCAAAGGCCCTCAAAGGGTTAATTACCCGGGCCGATGTTTATGGGTGGCTGGCCGCGCGGCTCCCGGGGGAGGGCCGCAATCGCCGCTGCCGCTCGCGCGCCCAGGATTGTTACCGGGGGCATAAAGCCCGCGCGGGGAGAAGAGAAGAGAGCCGGCCTCGCAAAGGGAGGCGCCCGCCAGACGCGTGCGCCGCCTTTTTTTTTTTTTTTTGTTGTTGCGTCCCGCCGATTGCCGAGGAGGCCGCCGCCGAGGACTTTGCTTCTTTTTGCCCGCGGCAGCGGTGCCTCCGAGCAATCCGCCCATCTCCATGGAAATGACGATAAGCGGATGCTGGAGGGCAGAGCTGCATCGCTCGCTCCCCGCCGAGCCTAGCCTGTCCCTCTGGTGAAGAGTCGCGCCCGCGATGGACGCGCGTACGACCTCCCCGCGGGGAATGGACCAAGGGAGTGCGGCTGGATTCCTGGGCGAGGGAGGCTACTGCGCAAGTAGTAAGTGTCCGGGCCGATACGCCGAGCGGTCCTAACGATCTCTCGCCGGGGATTGGTCGAAGGTGGGCACTTATGCCGGCCGATAGCGGGCCATCTCTCGTGCCGACTTCGGTCCATTCCTGCATTCCTTCGATTATGAGGCGCGCATACGCGTGCGGCCCGAGGAGAGTCTCGTCCTCGATAGGTCGGTGATAAGGTGGGAGAGGAAAGAATGCCCATCGGTTTCCCTTTGCCGATCCAGCAAAGTCACTCCGCCGGGTAATGCAGCTGCGCACTTGGCTCCTCGCGCGCCTCCCCGATTATACGCACTTTTATCACTTGCGAGCGGCGCATATAATTTATTGATGAGCTGCGGCACGGCTTGGGCGGAGAAACTATTTGCAGTTTTCGCACCAACTCGCGAGATAATGCACGGAAAATTCCGCCAACTCGGCCTGATTATTATGCGCGGGGAACACGTGCGGGGGCCTAGAGCGCCGCGCACGACTAAACTTGGCATTATTTTCTTTCTCAAGTTTCCACGGGCCGCGGCTCTCCGGGGGATCTGCCTCCGCAATCTGAAATTTTAATGCGGGCCTTGTAAATTTAATTCGCGCCGTTTCTTCAACTACATTTAAAATGCTAACGAGGTCATAAACCGCGATTATCTTTATAGAAAAGCAATGCAATGATTTTCTTTTAAATTTTGCCTTATGCCTCAGACGGACTGCCAGACAGCTAAGAAATAATTCACGCGCACTTTGAGCAAGTAAATGCCACAGCTGTACCAATTATATTTACTTTAATTTCAAGCTCTTTACAAGTCAATATACATAAGCTTTGAAACTGTATTTAGCTTTATAGGTTGCAAGTACGCCTATCATTAGATTTCGTATTAGTTTATGTAGATATACTGGCATAAGTCAAATATGATCCAAGTCATCCAGAAACACAGTTCCATTTTTAAGAATATGTTTATCTTTATTTTTAATAACGCATACGTAATATCGTACAATATGGCATTGAGTTGTACAAATTAAGAATAATTTTTTACAAGATTGTGAAAAATTTAATTAATATTGTGTTTGCTCATTTTACTTTTAGTAATGTAACAACTATCTTATTCATTCACTTGCGAAATTATTCGTAGTATTTCATATACCTTGTTATTTACTAAGTTTAATTCACATCAAATATGTAGTACCATCAATAAACAAGAACAGTACCTACAATTCCAGCAATACTACTACGAAACTGTACCTTTTGTTTGACTCAACGATTTCTTTTTATTCTTTTATTATTATAAAGTAACAGAAAATTTCAGACGAATAAATTTTGACAGATTAATTGTAAGAAATTGTTGTCATAGTGTAGTTTACCCGATTGTTTTCCACTTGTATATTCTGTGTAAGCTTCAACCTTGTAGCAGAGGTGCGTCGCACCAGCCAAACGTATATGCTACAGTAGATATAATTTTCCATGCTTTTGATATTATTTGATCATAAGTTTGGTATAAACATAGTACGAAATTATTGACAATGGATTGGAAGGAAGCCTTGATGCCTTTGTAGATAAGCCTGTGATTCTAGAGCGCTTTGGCACAGCTGTACGATGGAGCTGTGCATCGGCAATGACCTTTGAAGGAGACCTATTCGCTAATGGGAAGGACATTGTTTTATCAGGGCGTAGCTATACACTGAGCCGTAGCGAGGGAGGGGGCGAGAGCCGGAGGAGCGGCAGTATAAGCTCGCGCCGGTCGCGGGGAGCAATTGTACCGGAGGAAAGAAAGCAAAGAGGAGCGAGGGGCGGCCGCGGCGCCGAGGGCCTCTTTGTCTCGGTCTTCGGCGCGGCCGAGGGCAGATAAAGCACCTCTAAACGAGGACGCGTGACGGGGATAATGATGGCGCGGCTCGGCCGGTGACGGGGAGTCGTCACACCCGGCCCGCCGTATAATTCCCGGCCCGGCCGAGGGAGGGAATTACAGAAAAGGAGGAGATAGGCCGCCGCGGGCGGCTCCGGCGATCGCCCGGCCGAAGCTCTCTTATCGGGCCGTACACTTGCCGCTTAGGCCCCCCGCCCACTAAACGTTCCCTAAATGAATCGTTAATCGTTAAGTGCCGCGGGCGCCGGGCCCTCCGCCACCCCCCCCGGCTTATACGACGCTCGCTTATAAACCGGAAATTCCCGGGGGCTAAGGTCGCCTCGGAGCGAATCGCTGAGTTGGGCGCGGGCGCGGCCTCCGCGACATCTTCCGAGCGATAAAGTCCGGCCGCGACTGTCCGCTGACGAGAGCGGCGGTCACTTCTTTATTGTTATGCCGGCTCCTATGCCGGGCGCGCGCGCGACGCCCCGGCCCCATACGGTTTAATTCCCATTCGGACAAAATAAGTCGGCCCCGGCGAATGGCTCGGCTCTTACCGTATACGCCAACGACTTTGGCCCTCCCCGGCCGCTGTATTATATACGCGCCCGGCGATCGCCCAGAGTGCGTTACCGCCTTGCTTACCCGTAACAATAATGCCGCCTGTAAAAACCTCCTCGTTTATAATTCCCTCCTTCGAACGGAATTTTCTTTTATACGCGCGGCCGCGTGATTTACGGGACGACGCATTATATATATATATACACACGTATCGAATATACACATCCGACATAATGCGTTATTTATCACGGCAGCAGCCCGGCGACAATAAAAATCCCGCGGCGCAATTAATTACCAGCAGTCGTTGGGGGAGGGAAGAGAAAAACCGGGAGGAAAAAAAAAAAGGACGAGGGCTCGATATATATAGGTACATGTGGAGCGTGCATGACCCGGGCCCCGGCAGTTCGCCGCGAGCATACGGCACGGGCGATATATACTTGCCCGATTTTTACATCGGGGCCAGCGTAACGGCCGCTCCTCCGTAATGTCCCGGGCGTTAAAACCTCGGGCGCACTTTCGGGCGCGACTTACGCGCTCGCGCTCGCGGCCCTCGTAAACGTTTACGCCCCCCGGCACGACGAAAGGGCCGCTCGCGGGCCCCGCCCTTTGATTGAATCGCGGGGCCGCGAGCCGACAATTACCCCGCGGCCGCGGTCGAAAATCGATGGGGAAGGACGCGGCATAGGCCGATCGGCTATGGACGCGCGGGGGGGATGCTAATGCCCCTTTTTTTTTTTTTGGAGTTTTTGCCCGGCCCGTAAAGCCCCGGGAAAAAGGCGGGTTTTTACGAGGGCGCGCGCGAGCCCCCCCGGCCCTCGTTAAATCGGATAATGAAATTTAATCGCCGCCCCTGGGCCCAGGGGCCGTTAATGCCTGATTATTCGGCCGCGTGGCCGGTCCGCGTTACGAGCCCCAGCGACACGTCATTAACTCGCGGGCGCACGGTTAATTACCGAGCGGGGCCGGTATACTCCTGTGGGCCCGCTCGGCCCGGGGGTTAACTGGGTTACGCGGGACGGCCCTCCCGCCGCTGGAGCCCCTCGCATGAAGCGCCCCGGCTTTATCTCGGCGGCGCGTCTCGGCCGCGCGCTTCATTTACCCGCTGCAACGATTCCCCGGCAGACGGAAAAACTTCTCCCCCGGCTGGGAGGCAATTGCCGCCTCCTTCCCCCGGCGGCGCGTCAACGCCTCATTTGAGGTCCCGCCGAGCCGCCGGCGGTTGAGGTGACATCGCCGCCCCAATGATTTAAATAATGATAAACCGTCTTCCGCCGCAGCTCCTCTGCGCGCGGTATATCTGTATACGCGCGGGTGCGGTAGAGTTGTCAGATATACACGGAGACGAAACGGAAGAAAGGGAAAGCCCGTTATTTCCAGTCGATTTTTGAGCGACTCCCTTGTTTACGACGCTCCGCCCGTCTAGTTTCCTCCCCTCCTTAATCTCTCCAGCCACCCACCCACCCACCTCCCTCGCGCTTTCGCCATATTCCTCTTATCGCGTTATTGCTTGCTGAGCACTTTTCTCTACGTCTATATATTTACTTATAATATTAGCGGTACTTTCATCCAAGAGAAATGGGTGAAAAAGTTGTTTTATTGTACAATAACTTGCGAGGCTTTTAAGATATTACACTAAATGCGGTATAATGGTGGCCGATAAAATGTTAACATTTGTAAGTACCAACTGTTTAACAACTCAAAATAACGCTTACGCTGTTAAAACGTACACTAAAACTGCCGCATTGAGAGGAATGTTTTATAACAATATTTACTGTACTTCTGAGTGGACCGAGGAGAAGCCTATTAAATAAAAAGTTACTATATACTTTACGATCAAACGTATGATTATTTAACCTAAAATTACTATATTATAATTTTATACACAATTCATAAACGTATTATAATTTTTTGTACGCTGTATTTTGGTTGACAGTAGCTTTAAGTAATATAATCACAATTATTGTTTTAAGCAAATTTTTATAATATTCCTCTGTATGAATTTCTTCAAACGTGTGTTGTGAAAATATATTTATAATAGACTTTGTGTTTATCGATTCGCCTAAATTTCGCTTGTATTAATAGTTATCTTGATTATGATATTAGGCTGTAGACACGCAATAAGGCGATATCGATTTTGACAAGTTATTTGACGTAGGTATATTGTTTCCTATACTTGGAAAGTTAAATCAAAGCAATTTCGGAATCACAATTTGGCCAATATTAACTTGGCTGGTGGAACCGCGGGCGGAACTGCATTCACCTGCAAGTAGGACTTCAAAGGATGCATTAAACTTTGTGACAAGCGCGCGGTATTGATCGAGACGAACAAAGCCGGCATTAATTAAATTATACCCCAGGGAAGAAGGCGCGCGGGCCGAGCGCACCGCCTCATTGAAAACCCGGGGCGGAATCGTCAACAATGCCCTGATAAAAATCCTCATCCCCTGGCGGACTTCAATGAGACCGGGCCTCGGCCGCGCAATCGGTCCCCATAAGCGCTCGGGAGGAAAGCACAGAGGTGTACCGGCGGCGCGCGACAAGTGGCGAGGGGCCCTTTCGTTGGAAAGCAGGGGGGGGGGGTGGGCGCGATTGCCGCGGCCCGCTAATGGGCCGGAAGCCGGGCCCGCGAGGCCCCCCGGCGGAGCCCGCGTAATTAACGATTACAAAGTATTCCGCCGGGGATCAGTCTGGGGCGGAAGAGCCTCCCCGGGGCGCGGGCGGCCCGCCCCGGCTTCCGGAGCTTTGACGCGCCGCCCCCCTCCTCGCGCCATTGTGTCCCGAGCCTTCTTCTGATCCGCGATATCGGCCCTTTGACGGCCGCGGCGGTGGGGCGGCTCGTTAAAAAAAAAAAAAAATAAAAAAAAAGCGGAGTTTGTAATGCAGGAGGCGCCGCCGGAATACTTGTACGCGCCGGCCTCGGGCCAAGTGCGCAGATCTACGTGTAGGTGCGCCCGTGCCAACTGCGTCCCTTCGCGCCGGGCGATTGCGCAACTTTCCCGGGCGCTGGCCTATTTATCCCGAGTCGACGAGCGGCGCTCCTTTGTCCTGCGTTATCGACGAGGCTGCCGCCCGGCCGGTAATACTTTATTCGGCTCGTCAAACTTTCGATCGCTCGGTAAAGTTGGCCGAATCCCCGAGCGCCTCGCTGCGCACAAAGGGACGCGGAGCCGCCCGTTCATTATGCCATTGGCTCGTTTGAACAGCCGCGCGCCGCCGCCCGCGCCGTGCCGTCGCGGGGAGCCGCGTAACAAGATGACGCAGCAGCGCCGCGGGCTCCGTCCGCGTCTCCGCCGCGGATGCGCCGACCTTTGCGTCGCAGCCCGCGCGACCCCAAGCGGATTACCTTTCAAACGCCGCACTCGAGAAAATCTGTCTCGTTCAGCGAGCCTTCCCCAGGAAAGTTGCAACATTCTCGAATATGTACATGTAGACTGATATTAATAGGCACAGCCGAAAACCGATTCCAATTTGCGGATGTGACATTCACTTTATGTGCATGGAATTGTGCCCGTGATACAAATTTTTATAATAAATATTAATATAATAATATTTTCGTTGAATTTGAATTAAAATTTTACAAAACCAACAGAATATCGGGTGAAAATAAAACCTCGTTATGATTGTGCAGTATTGTTGTATCCACACAAATTATAATATTCATGTAGAGAGTAATAATATACATAATATATGCATGTTAAGAAACACTTTATATCATTCAAAGTTACAAAATCGATAAAGTATGCTAATGTAAGAAAAAGTAAACAATTTAATGATATCAAACGTCGGCATTAGTGTAATTTTTAACGAAAATCGCAGAGGCGTACAATCGACAGGTATATCAACAATTATAAATGTTGTCTTCTCCCAACGTTGTTTATATCGACTTAATATTGTAATAAAATTAATGAAAACTGGTTTAAAACGTTTTAAACGAAATATCCAAGAAACATTCTGAATATTATACTCAGCATTTTATATATTAAGTTTTACAATGTGATCATCGTTGGGTGAATAAACTGCGATAAGCTTTTTAAAACATTCTTAGTACTCTTTAGAAATTAATCTCTTTTATTGCATTTCTCGTTTATTTCTTTAAATTATATCGTTTATATAGAAACGGAACGGGTCTTTTTGGAAAAGGTCCTCCATATACAGTAATTTTGTAGTCAATTCGTTTACCGGGACCACTTGTTAATTCGATGACCATTGACGTACAACCAAGACCTCCACTTATGATTTTGTATTCAGTGGATCTGCTACTCGTCAAATCAAGACCGATGATTTTATTGATTGACTCATTACGTATTGCTTGAAAACTATATTGTTTTACTATTACTTCAGAGTTTGATTTAGCGTCTTCTTTCGCAATTATACTTCCGAGCTCTGCATGTTCTACATTTCCGTTATGGATAACAAAGCCTATTCCTTTAGATGGTGTGAACGTAGACAAGATTATCAGCAATCCGTAACACAAGTAAGCGGACATTATACTATGGTTCTCTGTAATAATGCTGAATAATTAAAAATAATTAATTGATTTAATTTTTATATTGCTGTTTTGCGATTAATGTCATTATAAGATTCTAAGTTAGATCTCTAAAACTTAATAATTGTTTCTAATAAAATTGTTTCTAATATTTCTGTATTAGTAATCAAATAAATGATTCTATCAACGATTTAGCTAATTTTTGCATTAAAAACCATCTAATTATCTCATGAAATAATAAGTATTGTTTGTATAACTAAATATAAATAATTAAAATATATATGGCAACTTAAACAATTACAACGACTAAAATGAACCGTTTAAAGGTGAACATTACTATCATGAACACATTTGCTAAAAAAATGCAGATATTTTCTTTAAAATTTTCACTTCTTTTTTAATTTAACTGATAAACATTGTTTAACTATTCCAATTCTTATGAATAATTAAATATACAAGTTATACTAAAAATTGTGTAATAAATATACTAACAAAGCCAAATATTTATAATTCTGGTATTATATCAAATATATACTCACAAGTTAGAGACACGAGTTACTGTAATCGATAGTATGCTAAATCTTTATATTTATCTACGTCTGATTTTTAAAAAATGCTTTAGATACGTCGGAACAAACTGTTTAAATAATAAAAAGATATTCATATGCTGATCATATTGATATATGTTAATAAATTAGCGTGAATAATAATTTCAATTACTAATTCCAGTTGTCCTGATGTCACTTTTTTCTCTGCATATAATATATTGGTAAGATTTAAACAGATATTTTAGTTCAGGTTTTGCAGTTACGTATACTTTTGGTTCTACAGCAATTCAATAACAGTTTTAGGCACTTATTAACTCTTGACTTTATTTTAAATAGGAATGAAGAACCTCATCGAAAAAACTGCGCAGAAGCTCTTTTATGTGAATCTCTTTCGATTAAAATACACGCGTATCCTGACAGATAATACCGGCGACAGAAATCATTGGTGTCATTATAATAATAAAAAAAGACACGGTGAGACTGTTCCACCGTAAAAACTAAAAGTTTAATTTTAAAAGTCATTATTTCCGCTCGACTGCCAATGTTATGAATAAGAATTGATTAGTGTCTAGCGTGTTCTCCCCGTTAAGAGTTACTCTGTAGCACGTGCACTAGAAGGAAATCGCAATTACGTCGAGATAATCCAAGATGGTCGCATATATACGTGTGGTTTCGCCAAAGGCTTCTCGGGTGCGACGAGTAATTACGAGAAATACAAGCTCATCCAGGCAAGCCTCGAGGGAAACACAACTCCGCTGATCGTAGGCCGTGTACGTAAACCGGCAAACGGATGGAATTGAAGAGACGCGGGTACCGGGCAAAAAGTGCACGCATCAAAAGCCACGGAGCATTATGTCCTCGATAATTGCAGTTGCGAAGCGCGGCATCGGCTCAAAGCCCCGGCCGGGAGTGTCGAAAGCCGCTCGCGGGATCGCGCGGCCGCGGCTCAACTGGCGCGCCGGCCGTGTCAGGCAATTGGCATTTTTCCCCGCGCCGCCGCTGGACGCGCGTAATTTGACCGGGGGGCGTCCCGGCAAAGAAAAAAAAGGGTTAATCCCGCCGGGCTAGTCGGCCGCGCGGCGTTTAGAGCCGGCGGAAAGGGCGGGCCGCATCGCGAACTAGTCGGCCGCTCCCCCGGGCGTCGCGGCGATCATCCTCCGAGCTACCGCCGCGATATAATCATATGCCATTAGGTCCCGCGCTCGTATAGCCCTCTGCTTTTTTTTTTGCCGTGAAGGGGCGCCGGCCGGCTTTCTTACCGCGCCTCCGTGCGCGCTGCAACCGGCTTTGCCCTCGGAGCGTTTTTATAGGTCGCCCTCCTCTTTTTCACGCAGGCGCGCGCGCGCGCGCCATTTTTACTGCGCGCTTATTATTATTTTAACGTCGTTTTCCGCGGGCCGGTTCTTTTTTTTTTTTTTCCTTTTTTGTGCCCCCCCTCCAGCGGCAATTGGAACTCCTAAGCCCGTGCAATCGTTTTACGTTTAAGAGGGAGCGCTGGATCTTTATATACGCAGCCATCAAGTATACAGCTCGGGGGGTAATAAAGGGGGAATCAATTGTTTAATTGGAAGTTGGGTTTTTTTTACGAATGAATCGCAGAAGGGCAGCACGCATTCAATTTGCATACGAGAGCCGTGTAACGGCCGGCGGAGGTGGGAGAGCCCTCGTTACTCGGGTAAGCGCGGCCGAGGAGGCTGCGACAGCCGGCCGATTGACCGTCGATATATCGACGCCGGCCCAAGTCGGTAACAATTATAACCGAACGATCAATATAGGTCGGATTCTCAGCTCGGCCAGGGGGGGAAAAAAAAGGAGCGCGCAAGTGCAGCGGCGCTCTTCGTTAAAGCTGCAGCCGTCGTCCGGGGGACAGATATAATTCAAATTTCGAACAAAGGGGGGGGGCGCGAGAAGTAATGCCGCCGCGGACAGAGGAGCCGGGCGGAGGCTCCCTCATCGCCCGGCATTGTTGCAGCCGCGCCCATTGTCTTGTCCCCGTGCGGCCGCTCGGGCGCAATTAACGTAATAATCGGGAGGACGCGTGTGGGCTAGCAAGTGGTCGGGGGCCGCTCGGTGCAAAATGTCGGCTCGCCTGGACGGCGCTTAGGCGAGTCGCCCGTACACTTTCCACTCCGATATTCCATGGACAAGGAGACTTTTTGCAAAAAAAAAAAGAATAAATCCGCCTCGAGGGAGAAGATTGTACCCTTGGCACGGTTGAATCCTTGTCTTACGGAGAGCCTCGGGACTAGTGACATTTCCAATAACGAACTGTTTTTTCGATTGCTCCCGATTTTTTTTTTCTTTCAAATTGGCGCGGTGGGGAAAGTTTGTTTTTCGACGACTGCAGGCCGCGCGATATATAGGTCGCTGCCTGCCAATACGACCCCGGGGCAGAAAACAAACAGAAGGCCCTCGCATTTTTACCAAGGCAATTATATGCAGGAGCCTGTAAAATTATCCGCGGGGCAGTGGAGCGCGCGGCGCACGAGTGTCGTTTCACAAATTTTTCAATGTTTATCGTTCGCTTATTTCTGCTCCTTTTTCTTTTTCCTCTGGAAGAGGAACACTCGGCGCTGAACGAGGGAGCGCGGCTCTCGGTGCGCTAAATATACTTTAGGGGTAACGAGACACATTGGGAAAGTTACGAGCGTAATACTCGGAGACGGTAAGAAGGGCCTGCGCGCGCATGTAGGCTCGCTCGCTCTTGCGGGCTTCTCGTAATTCTCCTTCCTACCGGGCCGGCGCCGCCCGAGGCCATAGCCAGACCAAAGACGCGCCAATTTTTCCGGGAAAAGGAAAAAAAAAAAAACCGCGGCCCCGAGTGCATTATCGCATCGCGTTTCGCTTCCTCCTCCGGCAACAATGACCGCGCAATGAAGATCCAGTTTGCTACCGCACGCGCCCCGGCGCGATACCACTTCCCGCTCCACCGCCGGGGGGAAACCGCCGCCTTTTCCACCGTCTTTTTGCACTTGCGCACGCGTCGAGTATTGTTTCCTCGGCAGTCGTCCGTTTTTCGAAGGCGCATTAACGATTTCCTGCGCCCCGGGGAGCCGGGCTCCGGACCCCCACCCCACCCCCTTTGAAAACTTGTGCATTATTTTAATGGCTAAGATCGGGGTGTATATATACAAGGCGGATATACAAGCCACTCGCGCTCGTCCCTTAATGCGCCGCGCCCAGATTGTGTACGCGGAGCCTCGGAGGAAAGCGTCCTTGCTTATTATAGTTATTATCGTTAGGCTTATTATCCGATCGGACAAAGAAGGAGAGGACTTTTTTACGGGTATCCCAGTGAGGGAGCCGGCCGCCTGCGCACGACAGCGCCCGCGCACACCTTCCCCGCCGGGGTCCGTTCGCGGAAAAATCGACGTAGGCGCGGAGGATCTAGCGCAAAGCCTCCGGCCCGGCCCCCGATCGCTATCGGGCCAATCTGCATTTTGCGGCGAGCGGCGTTTGCAACGGGGCGGCGGAATAAAAACCCGGGCAAATCGGTTAATCCCGCGAGGAAGTAGGCGGTCAATCAGCCGGGGCGATTGCTCGCGTGCGCCGGGGGCGCCTCGAGCGTCAATTTTCCTCGGCGCGCGGGAAAAGCCACGGGGAAAACAGGAAGGGAGGCGGGGACGGTGGCGCCGAGGCCAGAGGCCCCGTTACGGCATTTAATCGGACAATTTGATGGGCGCGCGAGGCCAGCGGCCCGCGACGCTCGCCAACCCGATTGAGATTCATGAGTGTGCCGATCGGCCGGGGCCGTTCACCTCCTAAATCCGCCCGAGGGCCCGCATTTCCGGCGCTTGTCGCGCGCCCGGGACGCGCTTTAATCCGCGGGCCGCGCGCGCCCACCGGCTAATAAATAGGATGAAGCCTCCCGCGCCTCTCGCGGCCAATTGCGCGGCGCCTCCAGCGGCCGGCCGATCGGCGTTACGCTGATTGCGGGGCCGCCCCTCCGCGCCGCCCAAAGCCGGCTAACCCTCATTCGGGAAAGGTAAGCTCCCGAGCTGATGGACCGGACGTGTCTCCGGGGATCGTTATTTTCCTATATATGCGTATATATGCGCGATTGGACCCGCCGGAGGCCTGCATGCGCCCGGGGAGCCCGGGGAGCCCGGGATCCCGAGCACTGCTACTACGCCTCATAGCCGCCTGCCTCGTTCCAAACTGTGCTAAAAACTTTCTAAACGATAGCCTACTTATGCGTAAACTTCCGTAAAAGTATTATTGATGGCATCTTCCTTGCACTACACAACTGCGTGTTCAATTGGCCTATAAAAACTCACGCCACTATCAAAATCCTACAAACAAAATTCAGCAAAATCAAGGTAAAATGTTCTCTTAGTATCGTAGACAGTTTCTTTCGGAGATTATCTTTATTATACAAACAGTTACTAAATGGTGTGTTGTTATACATCAACTACGCTATTAGTTTATTGTCTATTTAGTTGCCTTCTAGTTTATGTTGTTGTTGTTGTTTTTTTTAATTACAACTATATTGTATATTGTGCAATAAAATCGTAAGTTACGCTCTTGATAACATTATTGTCAAAGCGGGTCAATAGCATGTAAGATAATCCTTATGTTTCATCGATTAATATTAGTAGTTGTTTTTAGTATACATTTTTCAGCGTATACCTTAAAAACAAATCAAAGTTTGCATCGAATGAGTCTTGGAACTGCCTCGCGGTGATTACAGCTTCGAGCAGGAAATATGGACCCTCTGACCGTTGAAGGTTGCTCTATAGAAGACTGCTGAAGTAGGTCTCTGGAAACGTTTCCTTCTTGCACTACTTTAATCCACTGTATATAAGACCAAATAAATTGTAGCTCACGGCTTTGTTAAAATGTTTTTGTTCATAAATACATTCATCGCTTATCATTAGAATATTGTTCTAATCGTACGTTCTAAGAACAAAAAGTAACTAAAAGAGAAGTAATGACTAATCACAGTAAGATTCTGTATTGTTATACTCTATTAATTGCGGATAGGAATTAAAAAAATATAATTTCAAAAAGCATTTTCCTGTTTATTTTGTTCATTCGTTAAATAAAAATCACTGTAATTATTGAATATTGCGGATTAAAATGAAATAACTGATTTTTTAGCACGTTACTTGCAAACAGATTAAAGTATTTACCTAAATCTAAAAATAATGAAGCTACTGTACGCTACAAATCAGTTTTATCAGCATCAGTGTTATCTGTCGTGAGCTGGTTCTGTTAGGTAACGAAAACTAATTGGACTAGTGGAGTAGCGGCTTATTGGAAGCTTCCGATTAGCTTCCTCGTCTTTCAGAGTCAATGAATCTCGTTAGATTGAAGAAAAATCTAGAATTTCCAGGCACGAGAATAAAAAAGTCGACACGGAGAGCGAACTTGTACCGACTATCCAGAATAACGCTTGATAATCAAACGGCACATAAAGTAAAAGTAATAAATAAAGGAGTAAACAAAGGAGGGCCGCGTCGAGCTATTATCGATCAGAGCGCAGCGCTTGCCCCAATCGAATAGCTTCGCGCAAGCCTGGCGCGAGAGAAAGGGCAAACGCGGCACTTGGCGGGAGTCGCGGCTCCGATTGAACCGGGCGCCGGGGCCCAGTAGGGCGGAAAAACTGGCGGCGAGTCGGCGGCGTCCCTTGACCGCGGAAGCAGCGCCGGCCGCGCGCCACCTACATGACTCATCGGCCGCGCCGGCTCCTGGAAATTCAATTTGCCCGGCTTTATAACGCGCCGCGCAATATAACGCGGGCCCGAGCCGCGCGCAACTCGCCGCGCCTTTAATTCGGCCCCTTTGTCCGCGCGCCCCCGCCGACTTCCAATTGCCCCCGCCTAATGAAAGGTATTCCGCCCCCCTCCCCCAAGCGGACTGGCATAAAAGACAGCGCGCCTCGCCCCTAGGAATCTCCGGCGTTGCATCGGGAGGCGTCGTGCACCAGTCAGCTACGCTCGGTGGGTATGGAAGGTTTCGGTGGGAAAAGCGGGCCGCTGCAGGGTACGAGCCCCGGGAAATCCGGGGGTAATTTCACGGCACTCGGGCAATTTTTTTTTGAGGCGCCGCCGGCGCAAAGAGCCACTGCGCCTCGAGAGCTTCCTATAAAGCCCGGGCCGGCGCGTATTAGGGCGATAAGGCCGCGGTAAACAGGGGCAGCGCCGCGGTCGGGCTTTATCACCGATAAAACTTACAGCTGACACTCGGCGCCCGATAGCGCCGGGATTTTTCCCGCGCGCGAGATAGTCGCGCGAAGCGATTTACGAGGCCGAGCGGCCCGGGCCTCATCCGCGCCCGCCCCTCCGGCTTTTTACGGCCCCGTCCGGGGAGAACAATGGCCGCCTGCTTTTTTCTCCTTTTTTTCCATAATTCCCGAGCGCGCGCGCGCGCGATAAGAAGCCGCGAGCAATTACGCCCGCTGTATATATACACACACACGCGTCGGCCGGCACTTTTCAAGAAGTCCGTTACACGGAAAGAAGAATCCACCGGAAAAGTAGGTTCTATGCGTAGAATCTCAATATATACAGACATAGCATCGGTAAATCAGATTGCGCGACATCTATAATATCAGTGTTATAACTTATATTTTAGGTACTACTCGCAGCACTCTGCATTTTAGTACTTAATGTGCAAAATCTGAAAACTTATCGCACCACTAAGCATGCAAAGGCCTTTATGTGTAATTTTTCATACATATATGTATATTATTAAACAATGATATGTTTCTTTAATTGCAGCCTATTAATATCCATTGTCCAAAATTAATCTTAATTCACATATCTTGTTATAAGATAATTTTATTTCAATAAAATTCAAATACATTTGTTGATTAGACAAACATCAAAAATCCACGCAATAATTATAAAAATGTTTCAAGTCAACAACTGCAGACTAAAGTTAAATTTCTTGCTACTAGCCTAATAAATGAATGGATTCTGATGAAATACTTTTTATTTTACATTTAATAGATCTTTTCACAATAATATTATTTATTATATTTAATCAATATTAGCTTTCGAAGGTTGCTTTTCTTTCAATAAAATTATAATTCATTCATTGATGAACCTAATAGGAAGAATCTAATAGAAGATTTTGATTTTACATAAAGCACATCAGCCTTCGAAGGCTATGAAGAAGATTGATCAAATCTAAAATAAACAATAGCCAAGCTTTAGTTTCAATGCATTTTAGGTCCTTAAGGCTCAATGATTAATGATACAATGATAAAAATTGAACAATATAGTTAATGCAGACTAAAATTAAATTTTGATCCGTGCATCAATTTAATTTACTACGCTCAAATAATTTATAATTTCCTTCCAAGTCATTTTATATATTATTGCATTCATATTACATATAGTCTTTCTCAACTGTAATTAGAACGGGAAAACCCGGTGCTAAAAATTCTGAAAATTCCAATTCTACAGAGTAGGCATGCGACATCTAGTATAGTCAATTGACGACTATCAGTATACCAACAATGTAAGTGTTATCGTCAGCACCATAAATTTACTAGCTACGAAGCAGATCAAAATGTTGCAGTATTAGAATATGCTCTGCAACTGAAATCTAGTGCTTTTATTTTCTGTGGATCCTTCTCTCCGTGTACGGGGCAATCGGGGGCGCCCTGAGATTGAAACAATTCTAACCGGGGCGGCCGATGGCGAATGTCAGCCAGGTATCGAGCTGACTGCGGCAATGTATACATCTGTAGGTCCTCGTGAGATATGCCGCTTAATAGCCGTGACGGGTCAGCCCGCCCGGCGATTCCCTCGGATGTTACACGGAAGCGTAGGCGTGACTCAGGAGCCAGCTCGTAACTACTGGCGCGCGTCCCGCGGTGCGTGAGCCCTCGGACTAATTTCGCAGCCGGCCGCCGAGCCAATAGCGCTAAGTGAGCCTAACCGTAAAAACTTTATGAAACACAATAACGTTAATAATAAGCGGGGGGGCCGGGGACACGTGACATCTTCGCCTAATTGATATAGGCTGCGGCCCGATCATCCGTGCGCTCGGCCGCAAGTCGCGACGAGCCGCCCCTAACGCGCCCCGCGTCGGTATACGGCCACGGGGTCGGGGCGCCGCGCGTGCGCTCGGGCGATAAAGCTTTTACGGGGCGGGCGCGAGCGCAATTAGAAATATTCGCCCCGAGGACAGTTAATATCTCCATTCGGATACGGCGCGCTTAATTCCCGCGGAGGCTCGGAAAAATTTTACGAGGGTAGACGGGAGCCGAGGATCTAGCCGTGGCCGCGCGGGGACCTAAGCCCTCATTGGGATGCGTCTCTCGGCCTCGTTAAAACAACGGCTATAAAAATTTCGGTTGCTCGCCGAGTGAGGTTTCCACGGCGGACGTGTGTGTAGTACGCGCTGCAGCCGCTGCGCGCGCCTCCCACCAGCCAATCCGCTCCCGCGGGGGCAGTTGCCACGGCCCGGCCATTTTTATTCACTCGCCGATGGTTGTTTCTCCGCGTTTTACTGGCAAAATCCCGCTGTATTCATGGCCCAGTGGCGTTTATGGCTTTTTTCGGAATATTCATGTGGCCGCGACGCGCCGCTCGGGCAACCCTTTCCTCCTCGAGGTCCAACTTCAATTAAATTCACCCGTTCGTGCTCCCAGGGGAGATATGATTTTCTGCGAATAATAACGTCTATCACGTGATAATCACGAATTTTTTCCCATTAACGTTGCTTAGCATGCATCGACCGCGACCTTTCAATTCCTGCATAACTAAATTCGATGTTGTCACAATTTCACTCGAATAATGTCGTGAATTAAGGTAGTGTACATTTAATATATTATAATATATATAATCTGCAATATCTACAAGTAGGAGTATAAACATTTATAATGGAGAGTCGGCGTATCTGAAAAATAAAGAATTTAACCTCAAATGAAACGACACGCATACGGTTAATTAGGAATAAAACAGTACACGTATGCAAAGGGATTTTGTAAAATGATTGTCACGATGGAAATACAGGAATCTTGGAGTTTAAACGCACCGAGAGAGTTGTAGGCCCCCTCCCCTAGATTAAATCAAAGCTCACGCTCATCATGTTTCTTGAGCGAAGGCGGATTAAAAAGCCATATAATAGCCATAAAACAGTGGGAGATATATGTGCAGGGGACAGAGGAGAAATTGGCAAACGAGCATAAATAACGGGGATGGCTGCTCGCGATCCCGCGTTTAGGAGTCGTAAAACTAATTAAGCCCCTACTCCGGGTTGGCGGGGGAGGCCCGGGCCGATAGGAAATCCGCGTTGAAGGGTTGATGATAAAGCCGCGAGGCGGCGGCGGCGGCGGCGCGGGGGTATCGCAGGCCCAAGCCTCGGGGGAGCGGCGCCCGGATGTGCGCGCGCGGCCCCATCGTAAGAAGATAGCGCGCGCCCGCGTGACGGGCGACACTCGCGCGATACAGCCGTATAAATTAACCCCGCTGACGTCCAGATTAATTGTCCTCGGGGCCGACCTGTTTATTGCGTAATAATACGAGCTCCCGTTGCCAGCGGCGCAATCGCCCGGCCCCCATTGGCTCGCCGCCCGGGGGAATGGAATGGAACGCGGACCGGCTCCTTCTTTTTCCCGTTGTATTAAAGCCTTTATGTACGCGGCTGCGAAATGATTATGGCCTTTTATGGCTTATTTCTCCGGCGACCCGCGGAGATTTATGAATTTATTTACGAGTGCGCCGCGGCGAGCCTTGCGAGCTCCAGTTTCGCCCTGCGAATCCGCGGCCCGGGGCTTGGGCGGCGCGCTCCTGGAATCCCCGACCGCCGCGGCTTTCATTGCTCCCGACGAAACGCGAGTCGCACGAATACCGCCAAATTAGGAGTACATTATTCACTTTGCCACTGGTTCGAGGCAATTATAGAAGCGCTCGCCCCTTGAATTCCAAACTACCTGCATTAGGACCGATAATGAATCTCTGCGTGCTTCGTTGGCTTGACAAGACGCGAGAGAAAAGTCGACTGTACAAGACCGGTATAACGGAAGCCAATAGTTTACCAAAACTTTTGACTACATTTATAAGTTAAGCCTGAGTTATCGTTAGCCAACATTATGTGGCAGGTAAGACATTATGTGGTCTCTCAAGGCTAATGGGGCGCTCCACGGGTCCAACGTTCCGAGTGCAGATTAATTTTTCTCGTAGTTAATAAGTTAAAATTAAATCCGAGTAATGAAAAATACCGGAATAAATGCATTGGTACGTAATCCGCCTAGAAAAACAAACTTGCAACCGAACAAAAGACGCTTTTTTAGCTAATAATCCCATAAGGTTAGCCAGCCGCAGGAATGAGTTAAGAATCCGAGCATAAGGTCGGAGGCGATATTACGGATATTACGGGCCGACGAGGGGGGGTAATATAAGGGGGCGCGGTGCACTTACACCGTAGGGCCCTTTGAGCGCCTCGGCTTGCGCGTCCTCAAAAGTCATTCGCGCCACGTTTGGCCGCTCCCGCGGGCCGGGGACAGGGCGCGAGGCGGCCGCCTGTAATTTATACGCGTTTAACGAGGGAGGCGCTGGGCGCGCCAATAAACGCGCGGACAAAGCGGCTCTCTCGCCTCGTAAAGTATTGCGCCCTGGCGCGCGCTAACCCAGATTGCTCGGGCCGAAAATTGCCGGGAGATGACGAGGCGCGCGAGCCTGCAGTCTGTCATTGCGCGCGACAGGACTTATGCCGAGGGAGCCCTGGCCCCGCGGCGAGGAGGCTTTATACGCCGCGCGGCAGTAAAGCGCTCGTCTTGCGCGCGGTGTATATATGTATATGGCGGCCGCGGCCCCGGCCGGACGGTGGATCTTATTCGATTCGCGGACGATTGCCGCCGGACAGCTCGGGTGTATTCCAATAAAGAGCGGATTCCCCGGATGCGTCAAACGGCTCGAATTGCTCGGTTCGCGCTTCTTAGCGCGATTGTAGCGTTTCCCTCGGCATTGCGACGATCTCTGCGCTATTTCCCTATCCTCAAATTGATCGCGCGCTGAATTGTCCTATGGGTTGCCAGAAAAAATCTGTATAATTGTATGGGATTCGCAACATCTTTAGGTCTATTGATAGTTACCTACATTGCTTTTTTTATCTATTGTTTATCTACGTTTGACTGCTGCGTTCGCGTAGGCTTTGTCCCGTACAGCGAGTGATGTATTTTCTTTTGTAGTCATTTACTTTAGATTCATTCTGTATGCTACATTATTCATGGGCTATTAAGGTTCTTTCAGACCTTAGCGCCAAATAAATTGGTTTCTAAATATATATCGACATCTACATTGATAGTGGACGATGTATGTTATTTATTGGTTAGATACCTAGAAATAGAAAGAATAATAATAGAGTAAATTTGGTAAGAAAGCAGTGCATAAATGCGAGCTTAGCCTTTTTCATCTGTATGTTGATAATGCTTTATGTCCCATATTAAATTGTGGTCAAAGTGCAGAGCTTTTATAATGATTTTGTTATATGGCGGACGATATAATTATAAGTATATATATATAATGTTATTAAAATGGAGCAATTAGTTTATGAAGCATAAACCGGACGGACCGAGGCGTGGGCGCCTGACGCTAATTAAAATAACTAATGCTCTACCGTTAAAAAAGAAGCGGTGCGGCGCCAGGGCCATAAGCTCTCGCGGCGGGGGGCGGAAATCTAGCGCGAAACAAGAAATTACGGATTCGGGAGGGTAAGTAAAAGCGAGTGGCCCGCGCCGTAGTTGAAAAGTTTAACTACCTTACAGCTCATAACTCCGTTATGGCGATAGTGCGCACCCCAATCTCGGCCCGTTTATTATTTTCCCGTGTGCCCCGGTCAAGAGAAATATCGTCTAGACGCGCCCATAGTCTCTTCCTCTCCTCGGGGCGCCTCTTTTTTTTTCCCCTCTCCCCCTGGCTCACCTCCCCCGCGGTCCCGCTCCTCGTGAGCAAGTATCGCCGCTCCATTCGCGTATCTATGTCTCGTTTACGTCGGCGTTAAATTTTATTTTGCCCGATAACTGCCTCGCGGATATTTATAGGTGGATTATACGTATACGCGCGCGCGCGCCTGCGCCCCGCACCAAGGGATTCGTTCTTGTCGCGGTTTTTGCGAGCGGAGTTATCGAGCGCGCGGGCCGAGTTTCAAGAAACTGCGGGCGTATCGATCCCCCGTGAATGAAAGTCGGCGCGATTCATCGCCACAAATGGGATATTCGTGTAGACACTTATCAATTTCTTGGAATATTCTACGTCGAGATGCATAATTACGTGCCATGACAATGGCCTCGAAGGAACTTGGTTAAAAGCACGAGTTGTACAATGGAAATAAAGGTATATATCCTCGAGGTATAATCCAAATGACTACCAATCATCCGATACCGCGAGTTTTCGCGCAACCGCCGGTATAAAGAGAGAAAGCTCGGACTCGTCTAAAAAAAAAAAAGTCCGACGAGTAAGCGGTATAAGTCAATGATTCAATCAGCCGCGCGGTCCCCGATGAATTTTTCATGGGAAAAATCAGGAATCGAGTCACCCGGGCTCCCCAAGGTCTCGAAAGCCGCTTCTCCATCAGCGTATTTCTCCCATAATTCACGGTCCGCTTATCGGCCATAAGCACGGCATAAAAGTAAATACGATCGAGCCCTGAAAAATAGATTTGTTATTAATACAGCGGCGGCGACGGTGGCGACGCCGTCGTCTCCTCGACCCCCGGCGACAAAAGGAGGAGCAACAGGGGGAGGATATCGCGTCGCCGCCGGGCGCATTTCTATGTCAACGACATGCGGGCAAGACACGCCGGGCGCGCCGGCAGAGAAAAATAATTCCCGGGCAAAAGGGGGAGCGATAAGCCATTGTGCTTGCAGAGCTTTCGAAAAAGGTTCTCGGGTTTCCGCCTCGGTTTCCCTTTTACACCATAGAATACAGCCCCACGACGTGCGAGCAAAAATAGCGTTTCATCAGTATCCGAAGGGATCCGCAGCTTTTCTCTCGCGGTTTTTCTTTGATTTTATCTTTCTCGGATTGAAACGGAATAGCCTTACATTAAAATATTACTTTTTTATTATCGACTCAATGCCATTTTTGTCGGTCTATATCGTAATCTTCTATTTAAATGATTCATAATCATCTTATGTGCAGGTTTTAGTCTTGACACTTTCCACATCTTCAGGGTAATCGGTAACATTATTCGGCACAGTTTACGAATTATAACGCAGAATATGGTTTTTATTTCGTTTTCACGTTAATTCAATAGGTGAATTTTTTTCAGAAAACAACTGCATCGAGTGGCACATTTTTGTACGGAGGATAAACGCGGTACAATCCAAGTGTAACCGTTCGATAAGATATTAGAAAAGCAATTACAAAAGTAGGATGGAAGCGCGCGTAATAACTCACGCGGACGTGACAAATAAGAAAGGATCCGGCAAATAAGAAAGGGGATGATAAAGGAAGACCGCAGGAAACTTTGATCTAAAGAGCGCGGGCCCTCGATGACAAAAGGTTTCACATTGCATCCTTGTAAAAGACTCTCTCGTCCAATCGGTTACCCTGACGATGGTCACTTTGATACACTTTGAGGAGCTCTCCCCTCCGCGCGGCGCCCCCGCGCCTCTAGAGTCTCCCACAAGCGCGCGCGCGCGGCAAAAAGGAAATCGTCCCGACAAAAATCCCGCCTTCTTGTTATGTCAGCGGCCGGTGTCTGCTCCGGGGGCTCCGGCCCCGCCCTCGCCCTGTACACCCGAGCACGCGGGACATCCTCGCGGAGCGCGCGCGCGCGCCAAGAGGAGAGGATCGCTCAATGGGCCGGTCGACGGGGCCGCCGCAGCCGTGCGGTCTGACCTTAGAGCGGGCGCGCCGAGTGTGAAAATAACAAGCTGCGGGACGGGATGTATCTCCGGGCTGCCGCTCCCTCTCCCAATTTTATTTATGGCCCCGCGCACAGGCTGTCTAACAGGCCGGAGCCCGGGGCGGTGGAAGGGCCGCACCCGAGAGGTGTATCGACTTATTGTGCGGATTATGTCGGCTCGCTCCCCGGCTTCGCCTCTGCCCCCCCCCCCCCGGGCCCTCGGAGAATCTCCGATGGGAGTGTATATATAAGGTGAAAAAGGAGTACTTTCTCGCTTGTTTGTCGAGATCGATTCCTTTGTCAGCGAGAAATCCACAATGACACTTCAAAAGGGTCTTTCGGAATTACGCTCTCGAGCGACGAGCCCTTCGACCTACGCGATCCTACACGTGCACGCGAGCAAAGTTCTGGTCGAGGCGCTGGAAATTAAACCTTGATTTCTTAGCGATTGCGCGTACGTATCTACTAGGAGGAACGTAAGCCACGTTTAGAGGGTAATGGCACCCCTCGAGATTATTTCGTTCTATTTTAAGCTAAGTATCCACCCAAAAAATAATCACATTCATTACCTCCCCATCTGTTTGTTAAGTACACGTGCCCGAGCGCGCAATTAACTTGATTCACGCTTTTACATTCTAATTCGAGCATTGTGAATTATAGTCTTTCCGCCGACTCAGCGCACCGCGAGTCGCGATCGAAAAAAACGCGGCCCGTCACGGGGGACCCGGCCGTCACCCGCTATACTGCCACGTCTGCGGTTGGGTGATAAAAAAAAAAAAATAAGAAAAAAAAATCTCCAGGCAAGACTGACAAAGACGCGCTCTTTTCCCGGGCTCAGCAGGGCTTTTCCCGATCGTTTCCCCGGCCTAATGATCGGGGTGCCGCGCGCCGCCTGCACGCACATACATGTATACCACCGGGGGGAGCGGAAAAAAAAAAGGTACACACGCCCCCCGAACGCGGTCCCATGCAGTTACAGGGCTCGTGACTTTTCCGGGATCGGGCCGCGAGGTTAATTACCTGGGCGAGCGCGAGCCGCGGAGGCCCGCGGGGGTTATATTTATCCCCGTGGAAATGGAGCGCAGGGGAGTAGCGGCGCTTGTTTCCCGGGTCCTCCGGCCCAATGGCATTTAATCCAACTAGGGCGCTAATGCGATAAACAGGGAAACTAGCTTGCGCCCGGGCGACGAGTACTGATTGCCCTCGAACCCATCGGAATCGAGTGAATTTTCCTTTGATTAACAAGAATCCCTAAATGGCTCCATTCAAATCGGCTTTCAACGGTATAGAGTTCGAATGGCGCATCGGCCGGCCCGGTAATGAGACGCTTCGCCGGTTAAGCCTCGCGCCGCCCACTAATATTATTCAAATTACGCGGGCTTTTGAGAAATAATCGCGGCGGATCATCCCCGGCGGAAATAAATAATATTAACGACCCGGGAGCCGGCCTCCAAAAGTTTTCACTCAAACGCGTCATTTGTCAGGCGAGGCCGCCCGGGCTCCTGAATAATTCACGCGATTGTTTAGCCCCGGGGCCCCGGAGGAAAGAGGAAGGCGGCCCGAGGAGCCAACGGCGGCACTTGTCCGGGGGCATTGACAGCCGCGCGGGCAAGACGGCCGAGCCGCGGGCATTAAGCCCAAAGCCCCATTTGTCAAATCACAAATCAATGGCTTACTCCTGACAATCAGCCGAGCGCCGCGGTCGTATAAATTGATTAATGGCTTTGCCTTCGCGGACCCGCTCCGAGCGGGGGGGAAAAAAAAAACGTGAATCCCCGGCGCGCGATTTGCGGTCATAGGGCAAATTAAATCCGTCTGCCTGGAGCGCCCGGCCGTTTTTCAATCGATCCTTTCTAAAGTGCGCCCTTATGTCGGCCGCGCGCGGCGCATTCCCCGCCCGGGCCGCCGGCGGACTTATCGGCGAATTACTCGGCTGCGAATTCGCCAAGCCATATATAGGCGAGCCCCCCCCCACAGAAACTCCCTTTCACCGGCTAAATCCGTTCGTTACTCCGCCGCGCCTTTTTCAATTGCGCGGATCCTTTTTACCACCGCGCGCTTTCGACGAGCGCTTCTTCCCTTCGTGCTCGTGCGGATTTTCGCCGGCTTTTTCCGAGGAGGCCTCGGCCGTCCAGGCAGAGGAGGCGCGCGGCCGGCTTTGCCGATTGTTATACCCGGGCCGCTCTCGCGATGGCCCATTACTTCCAAAGCGCAATTCTATCATTTGACTTTGAAGGTGTTTTTTCTGTCTCCTCCTCCCGTGGAAAATCCTGCGAATCCAGGGTTGTTATAATCGGGTTGTCTAGCTCGCCAGTGGATTTCTTGTCGCGGCGGAATTAAAAAGCGAGGCGCCGCAGCCCCGAGAGCGAGTAATAACGCTGTTACTCGATCCCCGGGCAGGCGGGCAGCCCGCGTCCCCCCGAGCGCGGGCTCCTTTGTTCGAAAGTAATTATAACCCGGGCGATCGCGGCTCTTTGCGCCCGGGCCCTCGGTGGTGTCATCCTCGCGCGGCCGACGTCCGTCAGCGGGGCGCGAGCCTCCCCAGGCCAGGGCGTCTCCGAGCCGTCACCGGGAGCCGCGGCCTCGCCCCTCCCCTGACAGCCGCGCTTTAAAACGCGGCCGATATAATGAAATTGGCCCCCGCGCGCGCACGCGCGCTCCTAGGAGCCGCCTCCGCGCGGGGCTCCAGAGGAACAGATGCGGGGACAATGCGCCGATCGCCCGCGCCAAATGAATTTAAAGTCCGGGCCGCGCCCCTTCGAGCCCGCGCCTCCTCCCAGCTGTGTTTATCCCTCCGCTCCTGTCTGTCGGATGCGCCCTTGCACCGGGCGCCCGCTCGCAATTATTGAGACCTGATCGCGCGTAAGGGATATCGTTAGTTGCCTCGGCTCTTTAGGCCCGGCTGCCCCGGCATTGTCCGCCGCGCCGGATTACCTCGACGTCACTGCATTCCCTGCTAATGTTTTACTTGCCGGCCTGCACTCGCCAACGCTCCACTGGGCGCCTTTTCCTCTACCCACTGCACAGCCTGCCGAGTAATTGGCAGAACCCTTTTTGTAAAAACACGGATTAGCTTCCTACTCTCGTGAAAAGTCCGAGGAAAAAACGAAAGACTCTGGACTGAAAATCTGATAATCGTGTACTTGTATTCGCAGTGAAGATTGAAGAAAGGGACATTCCATGACATTTCATTTTAAATCATAATAATTGTAATTTTTTTCAATGCACCTCTCCGGACAAAGTTCTCAAACGGTGCAATATTATTAAAACTATTTAAGTAGCAAAACATCCTATTATTGCACAAGTAACAATATTATTAATAACAAGAATTAAGGAATGTTTGCATTGTATATAAATAAATACAAAGCGAAGTGTTATCCTCAAAAGTTAAAGATTCAAATTCAAAGTCTTCAAATACGACTATTACAACACATTATAGTAACGTGCTTCACCAAGCATGCCTTATACTGTGCATGTGTTATACACCATTTGTGGGACATAGTTACCTTTAACACGCCACTGCGTGTTTTAATACCACTTAACATCTCAGAAGGGGCGCTTTATCTTTATTTAAGGTCGATTCAATATTAACACGCATTTATGAGCAATTTGAATCACTTAAAATATGTTTTATTAAAAAAATGCATTTTTGGCTTAAACATAGTAAAGGACGAGATTAATATTTTTACAGTATCTGATTAGGTTTTAGATAATAAATAGTAAAATCAAATTCGTCTTATAGTAGATTAAAATATAATTCGGCACTTATACTGAGATTGCAAAAATATCAACAAGAAGATTAATACAAGTTCTTTCGAAGCTGAAATCTGTAAGAAAGATTCATTCTACTAGTTCGCAGTGTACCACTGTACATACTGTTTATAAAATTAATTATTAAGTTTAAGTTAAAGTATATTGATTCTATCCAACCCAACTATTGATCTCCGTACGGTATTTACCAACTACTTTGAAAATTTGCACATCAATCAAACCTGTTGGAGGGATTTTTAACAGCAGAATATCAAACGTAACCTTAACATTGGCCCGGCCTATACAATGTAACATGTATCGAATAGCAGATTATATACGACCTTTCGAAACATTCAAACGCTTCTCCCATCGCCGATGTACAATGCTGTATGTTTGGGCCGCACAATAGAATAGACGCGAAGCGAAAAGGAAAGGGCCCCCGCCAATTTGTTGCATATATCGGGCGAGGCGCTCGCAGGCGGCCGACAAGCCGAATGGCCGCACACAGATAAAGTCGGGCGCGCGGTCATGATTTCCACTCGAGTGGCCCGCTGACGGCGCTCTGCGGATTTTAGAGAGTCGCGCCCGATCGTGGCCCCGGGAATTAAAAAATTGCGCGCCCTTGAATTATCGCGCGTGCGCCTCTCGAGGGGCCGCGTCGATGGGGTTTTATTGGCCGAGAAAAAAAAAAAGAAAAGGAAAGTGAACGGCGCAGACGGCGCGGACGCGCCTCTACCCCGTGCGATCGAGTCGTAAATTCGATTGTGCGCGCGCCGGTCTACCTCTGCCCTCGATAATCGGCCCGCCGTCCCTTTGTGCCGGCGAAAGGGTGAGCCTGCAAATATGCCCCGGGGGCAATAAACGCCCGGAATAAATTCGAAAAACACCCGTAATAAAGTATCAAATCTGTCACTTGTACGTCATCAAATCGCTTTTGAGCAATGAAATCTTAATAGCTCACGCTCTCGAATCGAATGCGCCCAACGACTGATCCTCCCGAAGGTGGCCCGGCTCCGCGCTTCTCGCTCGCGCTTCAAGCTTTTCGCTTCACGGGACACGCACCAAAGACATTTCGTAACGCGCCCCATTAATTTTCCCAGGCCATCGATGATCCCCCGAGCGTGAGATTATTTACATGTAAAGTAAATAAATACGTAACGGACTTTTTTAAATTAACCTCATTTAAATGCGTAATACCGCCTAGGACGTGTCGCGGTATTTTCCGGAAAATGAGTTAGCCCGCAAAGAGCCAAAATTCAAATGTCCTACATCGGTATATTCATTTATTATTCCATTCAGTTGGCTACTGCAGTATAGGGCTATGTGGCAATGAAGTATTATGCGATTCGGCCCAAGTTTCCTTAGTCGAGTGCGGAAGTTTGTCACCGAAAACTGCGCCACGTCGTTCGCACTGGAATATTTAACCCTTCCACGCTACTTTACGACTGCAAGGTATACTGGTACGCGTGTTCAACGGCTACGTTGCGCTCCCTCATGAATTTATGAAACGTCAGCGTACTTCTATATATACTCCAAGTATCTTCTATATTTACGCAAAGGCGGAGTAAACAGAATCTCCATCTTATTTCTTACGCCTTTCAGTGCATTCCGCAGTGTACATTGTATAAGTTGTTACGGAAAACGCCGATGCTCAGCCGTTAAATGCACAAACATCCCGTTTTTGCATAAGCTACTCTCCTTTGTCCGCTTAAACATGTATACAGTTCATTAGTGCGATTATCATAGCTTACCTTTTCTCCTCGGTGTCGCTGCATTATTGCGCTCCACTCGCGGAGGTCGTATTTGTCCTTCCTTAATTCTTAAGGATCGAAGAGTGGCAAGCTCGGTTGACCGTATAAGGCATCCGCAGAATTCGCAAATGAACAGCGCATTCTCGTCCGGAGGCTCTTCTCCTATTATAACGCTTGGCAGTTGGCGAGGGACTCGGGGCGACGCCCGCTCCAATAAGAGCGTCCCCGCGGCGAAACTGCGGACGCTCGATATATACCCGCGCGCTCGTGCGCCGCAGCCGCGGCCAACCGAGAGGAATGCAGGGGACTAAATCCGTGAGGTGGACGCGATCGGCTCCGTAAAGTGCCACCGGCGCCCTCGTGGCGCTTAATCAAGTTTCGAAAACGCGGCTCGTCATTTGGGACGCGGGCGCCCCACGTCCCACGGAAGATTAGACCGCGGATCTCTCCTACCGCCAAGGGTATTATCTATAGAGATGGGAGCGTTTTTCAGGGCTGTGAAACTAGATTATAGCGGGAATCTGAGTGAAAAACACGATTTCCGTCTTCATTGCTTGCGTTTAATACGACTATTATCATTGAGTGCAGATTAATCTAGGTGGCAAGTATTCAGCATTAGCCAGTATTCCATCCCAAAGGTATTTGCGTCTTTCCTTGCGAGGGAAAACTACAAATTTAAATTTATAGTTCAAGTGACGTTTTATTAAAGGTGTTCATTCATCTCGAAATTAATATACAAGCAGTAAAGGAGAGAGTAGAAGGTAATTATGCCGCCTAGAACAAATATTTCACATGCATTTATGTACGGAATATTAAGACTAGAAAATATACCATAAATTGGGGCCTTGCAACTGACTTATCTTCAAAATACAATTTCTGTACAATTTAACGTTCGCGCGAGATTCTTGGAGTTTTGCCGGACGACTTTTCACGGGAATACGTGCCGAGGGTCACTCCGTGTGCCTCGAGTTTCGCTGTTTACCCCCACTACCCGGGACTCGAGGTGACTGCGGCTCTCGGCCGCGAGCCAAGTTCGCGACCGCGTTAGTCGCCGGCCGGTGCTTTTAGCAAAAAGAGGTTCCCACCTCGCGAGACGCGGTGCACCCCTTCCACGCATAAAGTGAAGATGTTTCTTGCGCGTGTCTTTGCAGGCCGTCAATCCTCGCTATACCTCGCTAAATGCTGGTGCTGACCTCCAAGCGAAAAGGTAGGGTAGGAGGGTAAACGAGAATCTCCGTGACGGCTGACCTGAGCTCCTTTTCCTCTCGCTTTTTCTATCTCTCCCATTAATTTAGCTGACGCGCGAATCGCAAAGATAAAAAACAAGCTTAAATTAATCTTAAATTACTTAAAAACTTAATGATTGCACTAGCGGTCTCGAACCGACTTCAAAACTCGATTTACCTTTCATATACGAATGTACTTACGAAGATGCCTTGCATGCAAAAACAGTAAACATATAATGTCAAGTAAATTCATGCATTGACTACTTATTAAACTTTAAAGCTTGGAGAGCTAAACATTCTAAATGAATAAAAAATTTTTTGTTTTTAAAACGTAAAATGGATCGATTAGGAGTTTAATCGAGAGTTTAATGCTTGACTAGACTTGATGCAAACGTTAAGAAAACTTAAATGGTAATACGTATAAAATACTTGATTCCATTTCGGTTTTTATACTATGAACAGAATCATAAAAGCACAGTCCTAAAATTGTTACACTTGTCTATAAAATGTGTCTAACAATACTTACGGGCAGTTTTGGACTAGTGGACAGGGATATGGTCCCCCGTGGAAGGTTCGCTTCTATCCTCGAATAGAATCCGCATAGAAGAAAAAGCCGGGGGGGAGGGTGGTGGGGTCCGCGAGGTGAGAGGAGACCAATCATTTGGATGGACGCCCTCGTAAAGCGCGGGCGCGCGTATATCTCCAAAATCCGTAAACATCTTAATCATCCCCGGGGGTGAGACGCGGGGGCAATAAACGTCAGAGGGAACAAGTCGTAAAAGGGCTTCCCGAGATTCGGGGAAAGCGGCCTCGCGCGCCTGCAACCGCCGGCGCCCAATTACTTTAACGGCCGCGTGGGAGCGCGCGCGCGCGGATTATTCGGGAGGCGCACGCGGCGTAAAAATCGACGGGGCCCGCGGGCCGCGCGGATGTGTGTGTGTGCGGGCGAGCCGATAAAAATCACGAGGCATTATACAGATTTGTCGGTCCAAGTGGTTTTACGGGCGGCTCCCTCCTTTTTCTCCCGGGCGGGCGCCGCCCCCGTAATTTAATTATCCCGGGGCTTTACGAGCTCCGCGGGTGACGACTGCGGCTCTAGCCCAGGGCCGCCCGATCCCCGCGCATAAATTCGCCCGCAGCCGAGGAGGTGTCGCGTCCTCCCGCGGATATTCCCCATAAAGGCCGCCCGGCTTCCCGACCGCGCCCCGCTCGCTTTATATACATATATACGTATGCAGCTCGCAGTGCGCTCGGGGACTAGCGCGGCGGTCTCGCAGCCGACTCCTCGTTTGCCAACGGCAGCTTGCAGTCGGCCAGGCGCGCGCGCGCCGTTCCTTCCTCGGAGCTTTCTGCGCGGACCGCAAAATATTTCGAATGCATTCGCAGTGTAATGTCAGTTTATTCGCATGCTTATTATAGGCGTAGATTGCCCCGGTCTGCTATCAAGTGATAATGCAGGGAGGGACCGCAGCCTTAGTAAACGCTCGACATTAATATTCAATGTGCTTTGTTCGATAATTTATTAAGCGCAATTGGTGAATATTGGATGCAATATTGTAGGATAATCAGTCCTTATACAATGCTATGGAATATGAATCCTACCGAATTTCATTGTCCGCGTGCACTAAGCCTGGTACGAGGTAATCGTACCAGTCGCTAATATCAATGTGGTTTACCGATGTTAGTAGGTCAGTTTGAAATAATAATGCAGTTTAAAAGTATCCTTTATAAAACCATTGAGCTTTGATCATGCATGCGTGGTAAAATTTTGTTACTTTGTATTTCTCTTAACGTATATACAGTCTTTGGGTGATTTAGTGTTATCTTGTTTTCTTTGCATTAGACACAGTCACGACCGTTTGAAATCCATAGTCAATACTTATACAGGATAATGGCCCCTAGCTCTCCGAGTTCTCAGCGTCAAAGGCCACACATAGGTGGAGTTCAATTAAATCCTTGAATGTAGATGTATATCGTGCGTAAAGATAAACTGTGGATGACTCCGAGCGTGCGTTGGGAGAGCGGAGTTTTAATAACCACAAATAGCAGGGGCACGCGATGCGAGGGCGGGCTTAAACGCACGCTTGTACGCGGGCATAAAGAAGCGAGTGTACCGGCGCTCCCCGGGGGTGCGATAGCCGGGAGACGCAGACCGGAAGCCTCGCCGCTCACTCAATGACCAATGGACTGTTCCGTATAAACGCGGGGGAGCCCGACTTTCTCACGCTCCGGTCGATCGGCGCGATTAATTAGCCGTCCGAGGAGTCGGCCGCGTGCACCGGCGCCATTATGACGCCCGAGACGCCCGGTGCACGTGTCTCTCGCGGCCCAAAAAGAAACACACGCCCTCGGCCCGTGTATTCCGTAATTCTTCTCCCGATCGTCCGTCCCCCGCAGTAAAGGCACTCGCCCTAATTGGATATATCTGGCGTACCCCGTTCCCGCGGCGGTGCACGAGAGCGGCCCCTGGTTGCACGCGCGGCCACCTGGCGCGAGGGGCGGAAGGTGGGCCGCCCGCCCGAGAATCAAAGCCGCGCGATGGTCGGGATCGAGGCTCGGCCGTTCATTAACACCCGGGCCATTTGAAGGAAATCAATTGTGACCGGCGAGGAGGTTCACTAAGCTCCGACGGTGTGGGCGCGCGCGCGCCAGGTGGCGCCCAGCCGCCGCGCCGGAAGCGGCATTCCGCTGTCCCGGTAGGACGGCCCGTTATTACGCCGGGGGCGGCATGTGCGCCGCGCCCATGGAAATGGGGCCGAGTCCGCGAGGGGTCCGGGCGTGCCCGCGGCCCCCGCCCGCCAGATTAGACGGATCGCCGGGGAGCCAAGGGCGTCTTCTCCATATTTGCCCTTGCGTTATCGGCCCGATAGCCCGGGCTCCCCGGGGGGCTTTGACCCTGTGTACTCGCGCCGTCCAATCTTACCGGCCAGTTCCGAATCAATATTTGCCCCGCAGCCCGCGGCACGGACTCCCCGCGAGACGACGGATGCCGCGCGCCCTGCCTCCGCATCCCTGCAAATCCCCTGATTAACGGCCGCCTCTCGATCTGCCCGAAAACTGCCGCCGTGCGATTACCGCCCAAAAGTCCTCGGCACCGTCCCGAGCTGCCCGCGGACGGAGGAAAAAAAAAGCGGTGGACGCGCGTGAAAGGAAGGGAAAAAACGAAGGGCCGGGGAGTGTATGGACGGATCTGTAAAGAGAAGCTGGACAACGGGCGGGAAGGCTGAAAAAAGGAAAAAAAAAAAGCGCGCGCGCGCGCGCGGGGGGCTAATGGGGGAAGGGCAGCGCACAATGGCCCCGGGCGGCCCCGGCCGGCCCCGATAACGCAACAATGCCCCCGCGGCCCACGTGCTCCTCGGCGGCGCGGCCGCGCATAATTGGCAGCGACCTGCCCGACAAAAAAAAAACACACGGCAGCGGCGGATACACGCGCCGGCGGATTAGCCGGCCGTAACGAGCCGAGGTTTTGTCCGCAGCCGGCCCCGCGCACTCATCGGCCGGATTTGCCCGCTTTTCCTGGGCGCCCGGGCCCTTTCCCGATCTCGCAGCCTAAGGAGATTACAGGCTCGTTTTAAGTTACTAATTACCCCGAGGCCAGCGGGATGCAGTTCGAGGGGTGCGCGCGCGTACGCGATCGGCTGCATGTGTGCGCGGGATTTGGACGAGGGCTCGGGTGTCGGGGCCGATCCTCCCGGCGGGCGTCCTTTTCGCGCAAACCTTGTACTCGCCAAGCATTCGGGCGAGTGCGCAACTCTTGAATTCTGGTTGCGTGGACCATCGAATTCACCCGGGGTTAAGGGTGCGTTGAGGTTTCGTGTGGGCGCCGACTGGACGAGCGGGTTATGCGTATTGTGTCTTGACACGATTGCTTCGCGTTTAAGCCGTCGACCATAATCGTCATAACGCGACAGGGACTTTCTGCTGAGGCGTGCTCAAAAACACGTGTCACCTTTATTAATTCCATTTTTCTATCCTAGACTATGGTAACGATCGATCTGCCTATTATTATCAAGTTGATTGTGTCCGACCTCGCTCTTACAATCGAATTGCGAGCGATGGTGAAAGTGGAAAGAGAAATCTGATATCTATCTCGAGCGCGGGCCCAAATTCTCCCGGACTTAATCCTCGGAAAAGGAGGCATCGAGTGCAGATCCTCGGAAAAATAGGGTATTTATGCGCGGGCGCATAATCCGGGCATTTGGGCCGGGCGCATCCGTGAATGGCGGCCCTGCCGGGGCGCGACGTCCTCTCGAGGATATGGGCCGATCCCTCAACCGGGCCGACTCCTTTGTGCCCGGGCCGGCCGCTGGCCGGCGAATAAAGGAATCATGCAGATGCGCCCGCCCCCCGGGCGATTATCGACTTTTTATTCAGGGGCGCCGGGGCGGCTGCGGGGGAGGCGCCCTCTCGATTATTCCGGCTCCTCGACCTCCGCTTTTTCCGGAGTGTCGGTGCTCTTATGAGTTATTAGGTCGTTCCGCCGCGCGGCCGATGGCCCGCCGGGAATCAAAGGCATCCCCCTTCCCCCCCCACGGGGCCCTGTCGCCGCCAGCCGCGGGAAAAATCGGCGGCGACGCCCGCGCCCCCTTCCGGCCATCGCTCACCCCCGGCTCCCCGCCGCCAAGGAATATTATTCTAATTGAGGAGCTTGCGCTTTTTCGCCGGCGGACGCGGTCCTCTTCTCCGCCGGCGCAGTCGGCGCGCGGACGCCCGGCCAAAGTGCCGGGGGCCACTTGGCTCTCCCGCATGAGTCGGGGCTTCCTTTCAGGCCGGGCGCTTTATGCGCGCTTGACCCCGCGACTTGTCGCTCCTTTTGTGACAGGCCGATTCGCCGGCTCATTGTGCGGCCCGCGCGGGCAATATATGCCCGGCCGTTCCACCACCCTCCCCCCCGTTTTGTTTGCCGGCCCTCCCTTTTTTTTTTTTTTTCATCCTCCCCGCCGTTTTTTTCCTTCCCTTTTTTTTACGCGGACGCGAGCGCGCATTATGCGGATGCTTTCGCTCCCTCCCGACGCGCGTGGACGTATATGCGGGAGTCTTTATTGCGATAGATCCGCTCTCAATGGGATATTGATTGCAGTTTGCATGATTTTTCCCCCACTTTCGGCAAACGGGGGAGCAAAAAAGACCGGCGCGGGGAAATGATTTCCGAGTGTGTCGCCGACTCGCCTCGGACGCGCGTCCAGTTGGACTGTTTTTTTTTTTTTCTCCCCCGCCGGCACGTCACTCGAGATGATAAACTGGACAAAGATGCGGGCTGCAGGCCGCGTAGAAAGATGATGAAGTGGGCCCGGCGCGGATCAGTGCGCATACCAAATCGTTCACAAATTTTTATGTTTGCGTAACGCGACAGGCGTAACGCGCTAGAAAAACTGGACGGCTGGCGCAGAAGAGCGGCGCGACGGGCGCCCCATTACAGTCTCGTTCGCAGGCAATCTACGTACTGGGACGAGTGGCATCGATCGAACGGCAGGTGCGCCATTACAGCGGCCCTGCTAATCCGTGTCGGCCGGTAAACGGCGCTCGCACTAACCGTCGACGCGCTTACCTTGTAAAAAAAAGAAAAGGGAGAGCCGTTTCATTAGATTCGCCAACGCGGGGGACAATATTACCGATCGAGAGGACGATCGCGCACTCGGGGCAAGGAGGTGGCCCTCCTTGGCGGCTCCTTCAATAAAGCGGAAGCCGATGAATTAATTCAACGAGACTCGAGGGGGGGCCGCGCGCGTCGGGAGGCTCCTTTACACCGGGTCTCGCGTTTCCTCCTGCGCATTCCAACGATTTCATTTCGTCGGCGCGGAGTGTAAAATCGTTCCCGAAGCCCCGGCGATGCGGCTAAATAAAAACAGGCCGAGTAGGTGCGCGCGGGACGCCGCTCGTAATCGCCCCGATTACGCCCTCATTTTACTACGCCGGGGGCGGTTCGATTGGACGGGAAAAGAAAAAAAAAAAAAGGAAAAAAGCAAACGAGGGAAAGAGGGGCCGTTTAAATTCCCCGCGCGCCCCGCCGGGCTTAATGGGCGCCGGCGGCCCCTTTTATTAAAGTCGCCGAGTCGGGGATCCATCGAGGTGCGTATATGTACGCGTCCTGCGGGGATCGAGCGACATGTGCTCGGCCCGTCATTTTTCCGGGGACGCGTAAGCCGGGCCCGCGCACCCGATCTTATCCGCCGAGCAAATCGGCGCGCCGCGCGCAATTAAGCCGGCCGGCAATCCGGGGACTTCCCACGTCAGCTGCTACGTGCCCGCTCGGCTCCTCTTTCGCCGCATCAGATGGACGGCCTCGCGTGGCCTCCACTCACGCATAATTACGCATCGGCCCCCAGCGCCAAAGATAATATGCTAACTAGGTACGTGCGCGCGTTTAGTCCTATGTGTGAATCCACCCCAATACGAATTCTCTCGGCCTCCTATGACTAACGGCCCCGAGTCTCGCCCTAAAAGTTTCCAGCTTTATGAGATTCTGGACGATCTTCCCACCCGGCTTTTAAATTACAAATTTAATCAAGAGACACGCGAGGCTATTTCCCTTTTTCTCTAAAAAATAAATTATACCGTGTACTTTAAATCTTCAAGAATTCATTATTGCAAGTATGCGTAGTGTTCATTTGAAAATAATCCTCGCAGCAGATCAAAGTACTTGTGTCAATGCTTGGAAGCGAGGTAGTCTTTACTAAATAAAAGCGCAGCAATGGCAAACATTGATCCAATTGTATCCTTACAACGCTAATAATTGTACTTGTCGCGAATAATAAGAATAGAAAAGTTGGTCGGTCCTTCCGCGTGCAAATCGATTCAAGTTCGCTGAATGGGATCGATTAAGAACGAGTCGAGCCACGTAGTCGGGGAAAAAAGCGGATTATCCGTAATTAGCTAATTAGCGGCGTTAAAATCGCGAGAAACAATAAACGCGGAGCAGCTAAATATATATAGATATCGACCCCCTTGGCAGTCGGTCCAGAGTCGAATAAAAGAAGATGAATAACTTCGGAAGAAGGAGTAAAGTTGGTCTCTCGGTTGGGGAACAGCCCGCGGAGACAGTGGCTCGTAAAAGGCTACGGCCGCAATAATTAGTTTCGGCCGAATGCCGCGCGGCGCTTTTAATTGTTGCCATTAAAATGGGCGAGCTCGGGCCGGGAGGGGCCGCGGCCCGCGAAAAAGAACCTGTCAGCCAGCGGGTTAATGGGGACAGATAAAAGCGCGCGCGGAGCCCGGGAGCGGGGGCATTCCACCCGCGATCTCGATCGAGAAACGCCATCGTAATCTTTCTCTGTCCCCGGCGATTCCCTCTTCATTTTTCTCCCCCTCTTTTATAACCTTCCTTTTCCTTCCATGTTTCTTTATTAGGGAGGATCGGCTTCGCGGGCGGAAGCGGCGAGGCCCACCCTTCTTCTCTTTATTCCCACTGAATGTGCCGAAAGTATTTTGGTAACGTCATAAACTAATCGCATAATCAATCTCTCGCGCGTATTTATAAAAAGCGCGTCCGGTGGACTCTGTGGAGACGGCGCGGCTTTGTCGACAACCGAGGAATGCGCTTTCTTCTTTGGAATCGGTCAAAAGTACCGATCATCCCTCACAAGGTTTGTATACACAATGTATATTATCTACGACTGTATAACGAGGATAGTCCATATATATATATATATACACACACATATATATATATATCGGGCTTTCAATTAGATGGAATAGCGGAGGAGGACGCGCGACAGGAAGGCAAACAGTGGGCGCGCGTCAGCATTCCGCGCTGATGAGATTTTCCCGCGGGAGGGATCTGGCTGCGGGCGCGCGCACACACATGACTTGGTTGAAAAAGCCCTGGCCGAGATCGATCACGGTCAGAGGCATGCATATACATAGACATATACACGGGGGGATAATGCACGTGAAGCCGCGCTGGCCAACCATCCGTAAGATAAGTTTTCAGCCGGTCTAGATGAGACCCCCTGTGGCTTCGTTTCATGAAAAGCCCCGGCTGACTCGACCTCAAACTTCCAAGCCCGAGAGAGGATTTTTCTTTGTGTCATCCTATCAAAACTTTGGCTATTGTATATCTACGGGCCGGGCGCGCGCGCGCCCACTCGCTCGGCTCATTTTGTTGATTTTTCAGCTTTTCCTTCACCTTATATTACACGTATAATAAAGCCGGCCAGTGAAACAGCGATCCCCGGGGCCGCTGCCCGCCACCTCCCGCGGCTAATGTCCGACGGTGCGCGCGGATCTCCCGGCTTTCCCCTCCCTTTTTCCCTTTTTTTTTTTTTATTTTTCTTTCTCTGATATACTTTGGGAAAAAAGGGTGGGCGGCGGCGGGGAGCCGGGGCAGGACGCATAAAGTTCTCGGGCCGTTCCCCACGGATTTGCCGGGAAAACTCGGGCGATCCGGGGAAGTGGCGGCGAGACTCGGGCCGGGGGAAACTTCCCCCGCGAGCGTTTACTCGCGCCACTTGTAAATCAGCAGCGGCTCCTCTGAGAGGATCCGCGCGGCGCGGCCGATGATTCGGGGGCATATATATATATCCTCGGGAGGTGTACCGCGATGCCCGGCGCGTTCCCGAAGCCCGGCGGAGGGAAGCAATTTTCTCGATGGAGGTGCCGGCTCTCCTAGGGGAAGAGGAGGGCCAATCAGCGGGATCGGGAGCCGGGGCTTTGTCGCGCGCGCGCGCGCGCGCGAGCATTCGAGAGTCGTTAATTCGATTAGTCCAACACACAAGGCGGATTCCGAGTCGTCGGCGGGTCGTCTTCCTGGGCCTCCCCGGCCCCTCGTTCACCGGGGCACGAGTGAGTCATTCCTCCGCGATAAGCCTTTGATTCATTAGCCTTCGTTGGCCTATAATTTATGCAGGCGTAATGCGCCGGTCGAGAGCCGCCGCGACCTAATAGCCCGAGGGCGCGGCTTCTCGGGATCGCCGAGTGCTTAAACATAGACCGCGGAGCGAGCTTCTTTTTTTTTTTTTTTTAAACATCGGCCTTTCTCCGAAGCGCGCCTACCGCTCGCGGCGCAAGCCTCTATACCTCGCGCGAATTTTCCCGGAGGCGCACCCGTTCTATATATACGCGATTTAAGGGGACGGTTAATAGGGTACCGGTACTCGGAATGCCCCATTAATTGCGCCGCTTTCCCGGATATTGCACCTCGCGCCCGGCCGGCGCAGCGCGCTTGCGACCGCGGGGGTGGAGAGCCGCCGGACGGGGGTAACCCGGTCGGCCAATTAAGCAGGCCCGCTGGGGACCGCCGGAAAAGAGCGCCGTACCGGTCCGCGGAGGATCGAAAATCGGGGGGACAGGTGGCACATGCGTCGGCTGGTCCCCCGGGCTAACAAAGGCGCGGGCGGGGCCGGTTTCTAACGAGGGCGACACAATGGCGCCCGGGGCCCCGTGGCCGAGTTCCCATGCGCCGCCGCCGTCGGGAGGCCTCTCGACTCCTCCCGGCTCCTTTGTCAGGAGGCGCAGCCTCGGCGGAAAGCCCCGATCTCTCTCTCTCTCTCGCGCCCGCGACAATGGATCGATCCCGCTGCGCCGTGCACTTGCGCCGCGCGCATGCGCCCCGCCTGCCGATTGCGCCCGGCCGGACGGCTCAAGTCCCCCGGGCGCATAATGCGACGTGTGCTCCTTCCATTCACGCGGCCTAATGGATTATATAACACGAGACCCGCCGGCCCCACTGATTCTCCCATGGAGGCGCGTTTATTTACCGGCCCTCGTCTCGGCCCTTCTCACCGCCCATTTTTTTCTCCTCCATCCCCCGGCATTAGGGCTTCCTCGGCCCGCGGGCCGCAGCTTGTCAGTCTGGGCCGGCTGATCTCGAGGCGTCGCCCGCACGCGGCCTGCCCCGCCCGCCGGGAGATAAGACGGCGCGCGTGGCAGGTGCGCCTGCCGGGCGTGACCGCGCAACGCCCGGCCCGATCACGCGCCCGCCGCGCCCATATACACCTAGCCCGTCGGCCCGAAAAAAAGAACCCAACCCCGCGTAGCCAGAAACGCACTTTTTTTTTTATTATTCCCCGGGCCGCGGAGCTGTTTGCGCGCGTGAAAGGACTCGTCGGCCTCGGCCGCTTTGTTTGTTTTATACCGGCGCGGCTGGAAATGCGGAATATCGCGCGCTGCCCTTTTCCCCCGGTCGCGCGCGCCCATCAACCGGGGGGGCGAACGGGAGGGAAGGGCACTTGCTCTCGACGGGCTAATACGGACGATTGCTCGCGAGGCCCGTGGACCTGTGCGCTTACGCGAGCTTTTTTTCCCCAGCGGCCTCGCGGAATCCAATGTTCAATTACATGCGCGCCAACTACATGCGACCGTTCCATTCTATTTCGGGGTTTCGTTACAACTACAAGCGAATCACTAGCTGTTCTTCCACCGCTCGGTTGGCGAATTACAATTTTACCCTGTACGAGTGTCATTTGGAAGGGTGCGTCAAGCTCATTTGTTTAAATCAAGTGGCACGTTTTTAAAATACGGCGCATTTTAATTATAATTTAAAACTGAATTTTTAACGGTATTTTTCGAAATCGAAAATGATCGAGGACTCCATTCTTTTTATACAGTGTAATATTTAGAAAGATTTAATTACTTGATAGAGTGGCGCTTGTCAATTTATATGTATCACTTAAGTACGCAGTGCAACAATTATTAATGCTTGCATTTCACTGATTACGCGTATCTATATACGTCCTTTATATTTCGGCGGAGCTGCAGTATGTGTCGAGTATGCATTTCGGTGAGAAAATTTCGTGACGGTATATATGCAGGCGTATCAATTAATCCGGTTTGTATGTGCTCTCGGTCGGTGCAGCCTTATCAATGGCCCATATCCATGACGAATCTGGAATATTTATTAAAAGAACAACTAGACTTGCGACCGGCCAAGCGAATCAATTAAAGTTCAAATACAGAAAAAAGCTTTTACCCCGGCTAAAGGATATTGACGAGAGAGGATTTTTGGTTGACGGTATCGTTTTGACAAAAATCATTTGAATACATCATCGCCACTTTTATCGCGGTCATTTTTGAAATAACGTCACTCTTGCAAATGTACAGCTTGAAATCTAATGAAAGCCCGAGGCGGAGGCACACACGAGCGGAAGCTCGGAAACCAGAGAGCTACCTCCAACATTCAGGCAGTCTTCCAAACGACTATTTGACTCGAGCGAAACCTTTGCCAAGCGAAAAAAAAACAGAACGAGACGCCCTAGACCGAGGGCGCGGCGCTAAATTTTTGGAAGCGCCCGGGCTTCCGCGCGGCCGCGTAACTTAATTGAGAAGCCCACGCGCCAGCGCGAAAAAAGCCTCGGCCACCGGCGCCTCGGTGGTCCGATTGCCGCGATACTACGGCCCGCGGGCCGAAAGAGCCGCTCCCGCTAACCGGCGATGGCCTCGCGGGCGCCGGCCCGTAACCGCGTGATTACAGCGCGCGAGCGCCGATACGTATCGGCCCTTTGATTAAAGGGATTATTAATTCAGGGCTGGGCGCGCAGGGGCGTAACGGAAACCGCGCGCGTCGGGCCCGAATTATTAATCGGCCGGCCGCCGGCCCACAAAGCCATCCCTTTTCATTTCCAGGCGGGCGGCCCGCGCGCAATTTCGCGCCCGGCCCGCGAGGCGTGAACTGTCGCGCGTCACTCGGCGCCCGCCGAGCCCGATAAAAAATGCAGGGACAAAAGGGCCGAGGGCAGGGCGGCGTATTAAAAATTTTTTTACGAGCCGCGCCGGCCCGCGCTCTGATTAACTCGCCGCGGGCCCTCTTTTTCCGCCACCCGCCCGCAGGCCAATCCTTCGCCGCCGCGGATTTGTTTACGTCGCTTGGCCCCGCCGCCGCTTTTTTTTTTTAGGGCGCCGGCTGCCCTTTTCGCGCTGTTTGCCCGGCCCCTTGTTTCCCGGGCTTTATCGTTACGAGCCGCCGACGACGATTGTCACGTCCCGCTTCTGTTACCCTTCCACTTTTATTTCCGCGAATATTATACGAGCTCTTTGAAGGGCGCGGCTGCGCGGCCCCGGCTATAATGAAGCCCACCACCCCCGCCCGCTCCCCTTTTCATCAGCGAGCAATTTTAATAATGCGCCCGGGCCGCTGGACCGTGCGCTAATTACAAATATTCCCTGGACATTTTTAAAAAGCTCCTTTTTCATTGCTCCTGCATAAGTTGCCGGCGCCCGCTTTGCCGATATATATGATTAAAACACGCTTCCAAAAAACCTCCTGTTTATTATGTCTGTCGAGCGTGTGCAATGTACCTTTTGAATGTCCTTGCTAATAACTTTCCGGAGCTTACAACGATTTTTTATCAAGGGCAATATCAAAATTAGCTTTACTTTTCAGTGCAATTAGTTACACTTTGAGACAAGCCCATATTTGCAGTCACGTTCATAGAAAGGCTTTTTCGATCAAATAGCAGAGTGAAACAGCCTTTTCCTTTTTGCTTTGAATGCCTCAAAAAAGAATGTAAGCAAAACGTGGCAGCAAAGATTCTACTATTCGTATACATTTATCACTGATCTGCAACCGCATACTTATTATTTAAACAAGTTTAAAAATAATATCCGTATCGTAAGCTACTGTGTACAAATGTATAAAAATTTACTCTATTATCGTTATATTCATTCGTTCATGTAAACATAAACAGCACGCTCATAATTTATTTTATTTGTTTAAAAATAAGTATTTATTTCATTCGAGTACTTATGTATTAGCATATTAGAATGATCAGCAAGTTTAGTACACTATCAATTGTTATAATACGTGGATCGAACACACAGTTGCTATCCCGAACTGAAGGAAGCGTGGAAAACTCAATTTTTCAACTGGCATTGTTGTGCGCGTGTGTGTTTTCATAATGATGAGGAGTGTAGTTAAATAAAATAACATATAAATTATTTGCAATAATTATTCGAGCTTGAACTTTTGCTTTGGCGGTCGAACAGTTATTCGCTTCCGGGGTCAATTCGAATTTTATTCTCCCCCGTGACCATTAGGGCCATCCCCCGTTTCTTGCTACACATTTCCCGGCATTCCTCAAATTCGAGGAGGGCCCGCGAGCCATCGACGGCCTCCCCTCGCGGAACTCGCTGCCGCTAGCCGCGTGAGTCCGAGCCGCGAGCCGCGAGCCGCAAACGCCTTCCCCCCTCGTAATATTATTTTTGAATTTCTATAAAACTAATCAATATCAAAAACGAGACCGCGGAACTTACAGTTCCTGACACTCCGACTCAGATTCTAAGAGACTCTCTCTCCGCATAGCTCAGCTAGGATGCAAATCCCGTCCATTTATTATATGAAACATCCATGGAACCCCATATAATCTAAACCAATTGTGTATATAAAAATAATTGACCACGACCGTCAGCCACTTTCACTCTACCCTTTTATTTACAAGTTTTGATACATATTTACACATGAATTTATTTATTTTTTTACTTCGTTTGTATTTACTTTCGTAAATAATACTAAATAATATAAATGAATAATAAGCTTTAATATAATAGTACTGAGTAAATCATGACTTTCTATATAAATATTTTGTCTGTTACGAGTATAATAGAGGACAAATGCTCACTTTTGTACATCGACATGGACTTTGTAGTACTAATAGTGACAGGGTAGACACCAGCAATGTCTGTTTGGGTCAGTCAAAGTCCAGAGAAACTTGTTCCTGAGTTGTGAATACTACACCACTTGTACACAAGAAAATGAACTTTCCATGAAATCCTTGGATGTCGTTCAAAATATTTGAGAGTGCGGAAGCTCAGTAGTAGAACTTAAGCGTGACTGACAATTCGCAGATGTTTCTATTCAAATTCGAAAACACTGTTTTTCAGTATTAAGTTTTTACAATCTTTCCATTATTATTAATAATAATATAACTTTTTTTTCTTGTCCTGTGCATTTTATTTTCTTTTTTTTTTATAATTATGCTTTAATCGACGTTTTGAGCATACTGATAATGTAGTCTTGTTTATGAATGAAGATTACGATTCTGTTGCGTTGTTCCTCTTCTCCTATTCATACTTTCTCATATATCATCCTTTAGGCAGGCGATCCTTCACTCTTGTAGCTTGACGACATTTTAGAATCAGACCATCATAATCTCGAGAGTAAATTGAACCGAGTAACATTTTGCTTTACACTACATGTTAGTTGTTATAAAATGTTTACTGGTTGAATTACTGTGATTCTCTTTCCATCCTGTTTCTGTCAGAGGCAAAATGTAAATAATATTCATGTTTAATTATTTCAAAGTGCATAGAGGTCGTGTGATACATTGCAGTTTCTTAAGGGGTTATTAACTCGTTGACATTGAATAAGCGTTTGTCTATTTGAATTATAAGAGAGGTCGCAAACAATAACGGAAAAAGCTAGGACGAGTTGATTAATTTTGTAGCCGAGTTCGTAGCAGTGGCATAGCTCGGATCAAGAATGAATACGTCGACCCAGGAAGAAACGGAGGCGAGCGGGGCGGGCTAAATCCCGGGTGGCGAAGACAATGGGAAGCGCTCGGAGCGCGTAGCAGGCCCGATCGATAAGAGATAATTGCGATCGGCATGATGGAGTTGGGTCGCGCGGAAAGTGCGGGAAAGCGGGAGGCTTGGGCGGCGGCCCAGGGATGGCCGTTAATAAACGGCATCTGTCACAGAGCGCCGGCCCTGGCGCGGCTCGGGTTTTACGCTCGGGCTGTACGCGGGCGGTTGCTTTATGCCCCCGGTTTACGCTTGGCACAGCGCGCGCGCGCGTAATTGCGCCGGGCGGACGGGCCGCGGCCACTAATCGGCGAAAAGAGGGCCGGCCGGGGCGCGCAAAAGTATCGGCTTTGCCCCTCCGCCCGAGGAGCAACTGCGCACCGGCGGCCTATTTATAATTAGCCGGCTTTGAATACGGCGCCGCGGCCCTCAAAGGCCCCGAAACCCGCGTTTTTATTCGATTATCTTTGATGTCGCGGGGGGGTGGCGCTCGGGACATCGACCGCGGCGGCGCGCCTCGCGGCCGGGGTGGCGGCTCGCGCGCGGAAAGGAGGCCGCCGGCCTCGGCCAACGATTTATCGGCCGGAGGGGGGGGGAGAAACTTTTCTAATTCAATTTCCCCGGGAATGTCTAAGCCCCGCGAGGATTACGCCGCCGACTTATGGGCCGCGCGCCCTCTGGGGGGGCGCCGATGGAAGTCGAGAGGATTGTTGGTGCCGCCCGCCGCGAAATATGTAAGATGCTCGCCCCCGGGGTCTTTGCATGAGATTTCGCCGCCGGCGCTGGGGCTTTTATACCGCTCGGCCAACTTTTCCCCGCGACACTCGCTTACGAAGATCAGTTCCGCCGGCGCGGTGCAGCCAAAGTGTTATTAAGCCGAGTGAATTTTACAGAAAACGCCGGCGAGTCCGGAAGGGCCGGGGGAGGACGCCGACCGCCGGTCCCCACCCCCCCTCCCCCCCCTCGGATTTATCTCGACCCTGCCGGGGCGAGGTTACACGGGCTGTACCGCGCTGGTCGCGCGCGACGAAAACACTTTTACGGCTCCCTTTCTCCCCGCGCGTCTGCGCTTCCCCCGTCATTCGCCCTCCTCCGCCCGCCCCGCGCGATCATTCTTTTTTACCAAGTGAGCCTTCGGCCCCGTGTGCAATACATCGGCTGGCGCCTAATGGCCCGGGCCCTCCCGGCTCTCCAATTACCCCCGCAGCGGCAATGTCCGCGGATGACGATCCGCGAGGCCGCGCTTTGTTTCCCCCCGTGGGGGGGGGACTCACCTTCGCGGTGCGCCGCGATGATCGAGCGGCTCGTCAGGTTTACGGCGCCCGCGCCTCGTAACCCGGAGGCGGCCCACTTCCTTTTTCATCCTCCCCCCCCTGGGCTTCACCAAAGCCGGCCGATATTTTTACGAGGAAAGACCCGGAAGGATCGATCGCGCATTCCTCCCCCGGGTTAATTAGGAGCCGCGTCGAGGGAGGTCCGCGGCCACTTATCGGGCCGCGCGCGGATTACGCGCGCCGTTCCGCCCTCGTAAAAGCGCCGCGCCGTCCGTTCCGGGAGGCCGCAACGCACCCGGTGGCGCGCGATATACGCAAAGGAAATACCCTGCCGATTCCTCTGCTTTCGAGAAACGGGGAATGTAGTCGTCCGCGGCCTCGCTGCCTATCGCCCGGAGAGTGCGGGCTATATTTGCCCTCGGCCGTACCTCCTTCTACGTGGCTTTGCTTACAGATCAATCGGGAGGATTCCATCCTAACCTCTTCCTACAGTGGTTTTCAGGAATAATACAAGTATTTCGTCTCGTTATTTGCCTCGTTAAACCGCTCGAACAATGGAAACGAACCAACCGCAGCTGCGTCATTTACATAAGAGTATACGTAAATAATGCCCAGGACGAGCCATAGCAGCAATTGCCTGAAAACAGGCAAAATAAGAGACGCAAAATTATGTATAAACAGGTAAGTATTCATTTTATAATTAATAGAGTTTGTATCTTTTTTTACTTCAGCTTAAAGTACACAAAGAACATTGAAAGTGCAGAATGTTTTCTTTCCAAGTCCTCCTAAGGCTGCTATAACCTTGATTTTATAAGACTGCTTAAATTTAGAATTTTTTTGCACCGAGTCGCCCACTCGATTGCACGCCCGGGAGGGTATTAACCCATTCCCCAAAGATCCGTATCTCTCGTAAAACAAGGCCGGTCGCGAGGCCGGTAACAAAGGTCGCATGCACTTGCACGGCAGGCGATCGGCCCACGGGAAGGCGTACTTCCGGGGTCTAGGCCAGCCCCGAAAATCCATGCGGGTTCCTGCGCCCCCCCCGGCGATATTATCGGCCCTCGAGTGCCCCCGGGGCGCGTTTCAAAGGCCCGCGAGCGTAGGGCGCGCGAGTTTTCGAGAGGCAGAGCCTTTCGAGTGATCGATGCTCGGTTCGACGGCTCGTCACGTCCGCTCGCGCCTCCTCCGGCGCTCGAGGGCGCAATCGCCCGCGAACTCGCACGGCTCCGCGGTCCGCTGCTCAACGAAACAAATGGCATAGCGGGGAGCGACGCGAGGCGCGCCGCTGATGGCGCGCGCGTGCCTGGGGTAAACAAAGCTGCCGGAGCTGCGCCTACCGATAAGCAGCTGGCGCCGCCGCACCGTTTCTTTGCCGAATCTACTCAATGTATACAGACTGTGCAAAGAGACAACCTTCCATCTCCATTTATTATATTTGATATTATTAATTCTATAATATATATATATTATATATATAATATATAATATATTACATAGAGTAAAAGCAAGGCAAAAATTCTCGAAAAAAAGGTTAAATGTCGAATGAAAAAGATGATTCCTAAAATACTACCAGCGAAACATGTACGGGCTACATCACGGATGGATATATCCCGGGATATACTCTTACCCAAAGAATATGAATTGACACATTCGATACGAACCATTTTATAGAATTCATACAGATTTTGCGAAATGAAAAATACTGTCATTCATCTTTAAGGCCTCTCCTCGGATATATCAGATACTTAAACGAGTATGTTAAATACTTCTCAAAAAGAAATCACGGATAAATAACTAAAGAGTGATTGCCTTAATTAAATTATTATTAAACCAATAAAATTTATTCAAGACAAAGTCAACACCGCTGAGGACATCATGGCAAATGAATAATCGTAGATTGAATTAAGGGTACATGAATTATATTTATATAATGATTAACTTATTGTAATATACACAAATTTCTTTTAAAAATAATGTGTGACATTAAATTGTTTCGTTTATCGTTTTGCACTTTTGTCTGAGCAGTGTTGTTTGTGCGTTACTCAAATTGTCAAAATTGAACATAGTAATTTCGATTATTCGATATGCAATTATTGATCCATTTACTTAAATGTTAATATGCAAATAATTCCTTTTTTGAATACTGATTCAATAATTAAACTAAGTGCAGTTACCATAACAGTCGATTATAAAGTATTATGCATTTTTAAAGCATTTCAAATGCGTCAGGAAATATTCCCATAATTGCTTCATAGTGAATTCTACGAAAATGAAGGGAATGTAGTATCGTTCGAAAGCTTAAAATTTATTCAGCACTGTGTTCATAAAAATTTATATGCTTAATTTGATACTCAGTCATTATTATTCGAACTCATATTAATGTACGTCAATTCAAATGTTACTCCCATCATTACTCACTGACAGGTGTTACTTTTCATTGTGATATTTGTAATACCGTCGATTAATAATAAATTAAAACCATATAATATTAAATCGATGCAAATATACTAGAAATGTGAATTATATTTAGGTTTATTATCACTTGGATTTTGTTTTTAATAAGGACTAATAACACTTGCACGATAATTTACATAATTCTATAATTTCTGGTTAATAATAATTTTTGCATAATTTAATTCTTAAAGTATTGCAGCAATATATTATTATACAAATTCAGTCAAAAGTATAATTTACGTTTGCGCTGCCTAATACTATTAAGGGTATTGTAAAGAAATTTGTTGACGAGTCCTGCTCGGTAGTCGTATGATTTTAAAAACGAGTATCTGCATTACGATAAATCTTTTATTTCTTGGATAAAAGTAGTCATAAACCTTATCAAGAAGGTAGCGAAGCATCTTTGATTTTTTGTACGATTAACAGGTTAAAAACACTAATCATATTATCTTCGGTCAATGATTTATCACATAAATAATATTTATGGCAGTCATTAAGCATAATTTAAGTTTAAATGATATCTAAGTTGATAATTTATACGTGCAGTTTCCAATGAGATAGAGGGATTTTTTGTTTTTATTTTTCATTATTCATTCGACTTCATATTGATTGCGTTGGTACTTAAGAAGATAAATGACAATGATATATATATAGGAAAATGGATAATATTTTTTGGCACGAGAAGCGATTTCATTGATTAGCGAATGACGCACGTGCTGCGCTGAAAGGTTCGATCGTTTAATATAATATTTATTCGGTGTAAACGGCAGCTTCCGATGAGGAGTAAGGATAAACTGTGGTTTAAAGCTCATTATAAATGCAAGAGGAGTTATTGAAAATATGAGCAAGTGTTGTGCCGGGAGTCCGGCTATCGCTCGATTCAAATTATCCCTCGCATTAGTATTAAAGCGCGGATGAATATTTGAAAGGGACGCTGCAGACATCCGCTGGCAGGGAGGCTCGGAGCGGCCGAGTGCTCCTCGGTTATGGGAGGAGGCGGCGGGCCGCGAGGCAACTCTCTTCGAGGGCTCGACTCGTAAAAATGGCCCACAAATTTAATCCTCGGAGGTGTCTTATTCGGGGCCCCGCCGGCCGCTCCGCCCGCGACATTCCTCCCCCCCCCGAAGACTCGGACGCGGCGGCGCATAATCGTGATTGAAATATTCAGGCGTCGCGGCCCCGGGGGACGGCGAGGGCCGGGCGCTTAGGCCGGCCTGGAACCCGCGCATTCCTCGATAATCCCGCGAAATTTATGTCGCCGCAGCAGCTAATTCATTTTTATGGGCTCGGGCGGGAGCCCCTGCGCCCCCTCGCGGCCAGGTCACGTGGGCTCTTCCGCGAGGCGGCGCGACCTCCGGGGGCCTAAGGTCGCGCGGATCGTGCCGACCGCGAGGCTCGCTCGTAATTCGCGCGAGTTTATCGCGGCGGGTTCCAGGTACCGCGGGAGCGGCCCCGCAGGCCCGGGTGACGCTTGGCTTAGGCGCGCGCGCCATTGTGCCTCCCCTGCGGGCCCAAGGTCGGGGCCGATTCTTCCCATCGCGGGCCCGATTCGATTTATCGCCAGTCAAATATTTCACGGAGTCGCGCGGGCGCCCGGGGGGGGGAATCCCCGGCCGCTTCGCGTCGCCGATGCCCGCGCGCTCCTCCGGCTGCCGGGGCGGCTTTTCTTTTTTGTTTTGGTCCTCCTGCCGCGTTTCTCCTAATGCGGCTACCTGGCACTTGGAGGTGCTAATTTATTCATTCGCTCGTAAATCGTCGCGGCGGCCCGCGGGGGACGGGCGGGGGCGAAAAATTAATTATCTTTGTCTTGAGTGGGGCGCGGAGAGGGCCGGGCAGTGCGCACCGCGCGCTCCTCGGGGACGCCGGACGAGCGACTCGCGACGGATGAATTATTCTCGCCGGGTAAATTGAAACGCTAAGGCGGCATAAATCTCTACTGCCTCCGGTTTATCCCTATACTCGCTACCGAGGCGCTTCCTTATTTTCATTAGATTAGATTTTTCTCGCCTCCCTCGTTATTCCGACGGTTCGGCTGGCTCTGCCGTATCCTACGTCGCTATCGTCCCAGCCCGGGGACCCGGCCCGCCAAGTCATATGCTTAACAAATTACACAATCGTGTTACTAATACTCTAATTCAATTTAGTTATTGCTGAGGCAGACGCAGGTTTAATATAATCCAACATAATTATCAAATATAACAGGTTTGGACTTGGAAAATATTTAAAGAGAAAAATACTAATGGAGAGGATTGAAAATAATAAAAATAAGAATTCGCTTTATACCCACGAATAAATTCTTTTTAAAATACTGCATAAAGATAAATTTATAATTAACCTCAGAGTCCAAATAAGTCATCCCATTGCCTTTTTCTGTAGAATAAAACACTTGGTTGTCCAACAACACTTGCCACATGTGAAACAAACTCCATAGATTTAATAAATAAAATTTCTGCCTTTATAATTGGAATGAAGAATCGTAAATCGTTGAGGTTTTCTCGGGGCGAGTATTCGCAATTTGCACAACTTTTTCATCCGAATGCCTCGGCGCGAGCTGTTTACGGGCGACACAAACAATGCAAAACACAAGTAAGGCGAGGCGCGGCACGCAAAGGCGGGCGGCGCGCGCAAAGGAATCGGGTGCGCACGGTAGCGGCGCGCGGGGGCGGCCCTTTGCCCGCGACGACCGCAAATTAGCGGGCGCGGGGCAATGGGTCCGGGCGGTAGCCGCCCGGGGGACTTAATCGAAGCGCGCGCCGTGCGTTGACACCGCTTATTTATTTAACGGCGCTTTCAATTACGCCGCGCGACCGCAGGGCCGATTGCGCTTGGCCCCCGCTATTTGCAGGCTAATGCCGGGCCCGCGGCCGGCGAACAAAGGGGAGACAAAAAAAAAAAATATAGCCAAGGAGGAGGTCGCGCGCGGCTTTCGAGGGAGCGCCTGGCCGCCGGCGGATTCCGACGGAGGGAAGGAGATATCCCTCCCTTGCGTCGCAGGGGCTCGGCCGCTCGCCCCCCGGATGTGCGCGCCCGCGCTTTGAAGAGCCGCCGCGAGGGGCCATTACGCCCGGGGAGAGGCCGCGGAGCCGCCGATTGTCGGCCGAGGACTCGCCAATTTAAAAGAGCCCCGGGCGCGCCCGCCCGCCGGACAAATTGGACGGCCGAATCAATATGTCGCCGGGAGATGTTTACACCGGGATTATTGCCGCCGCCCTCGGACCCTTTGTTGCCTTATCAATTTTATTCGCAGGCCCTCCGCCCGCGACAACCGTTACATCACTCGGACGCTTCGTAAACCAATCCGGATGTATAGTTGGCCGGCCGCGCGCTTCTAATTCACTTTACGCTCGCCGACCGCCCGCCACGCGCGTTACTTCTACCGGAAAATTCCGCTTCGATTGACCCGGACCGCGTGCGAATTTCGGATTTCCATCCCTAATGAAATAATTTACAAAGTCATTTGCCCGCCCGCTGTAAACCCCCCCTCATTTCAACGCCATCGGAATATCCACTTTGATATTATCAGCGCGCTCGTTCCGATCAATTTTCCTTGTAATATTCAATCAGAGCGGATTTACTTTTGTCACATTTCGACCCTTTTCTTCAAGTATTTTCATTTTTCGATAAATTTTTATATTTCATTATAAAACGTGGATTAACGTCAGTTTGATGATTCATTCGATCCTCGTTTATTTTACCTACGGCGAAAAGTAAATCTCATGTCGTTCCATGTAAATGTAGCTGTTAGCATTGGTATCAACTCTAACTAAACAAAAAACGATATTTATATTATAGAGAAAAACGCATTGTTTTTTTTTGTCAAATATAGTGCGCTTGAATCGTTACAATTAAATAACAGTCGGTAAATTATATTTTAAGGGTTCGCATCGGTTTGTATATAAAAAAAAATACTATTTTTAGGAGTTTTTGCACAGCATTTGAGAACATTCATTTATTTATTTTTACGTTCAGAAAAACTATGTAAGCTATTGAGACAAAATGAAAAAGAATTTGTTTGCGAAATTGTAACATCGACTTTAACAAAACAACTGTAACGGACACAAATCATCATGTAGAAAATTATTATTATTTATTAATTATTGTACATATACATTATTTTATTATTATTTTCTACTTGTAAAATTTAACGGAGTTAATAGGCAAATAAAGTCATGTAATATACCTATATATATATATATAAAAATTATCATAAAAAAGAGCAAAATGAAAATGACTGGCGGTCATTATTTTTAATTAATTTGAATTTTGAATTTTAAATTACTTTATATACGCGATTTAGTTTGGTTTAAATTAGATTGGGGCCTCGATTGGGGCTCAATTGTTATCTAATAAACGGTGGCCAAGGCGCTTCGTGGAGGATTTAAAGCCAAAGCCTCCTAGAATCTGAGCCGGAGTGTCGGGCCTGGTTTTCGGTAGTGAGGAGACCTGGCAAATCTCTTCCTCGATTCAAAAAATAGTTTAGTTTTATAGAAATTCACAAATAATATTAGGGGGGAGAGTCACGCATCTAACGGCCGCGAGCTCCGCGGGGGATGAGAGGGGCAAAGGGCCACAGGCGCTTGAGACTGTGGGGTGGGGAAAGTCCGCGGGGGGAAGGCCCAGTCGCATCGTGAGAGCAAAAGGGGGAGGGGGGAATGGGGCCCTCGATACGCTCGCGGGGCCTCCCCGAATGTGAGGGATGCCGGCAAATGAGTAGCGAGAAAGGGGGGGGGGGTCTGACAGTCGCGTGGGGGAATGAAATTCGAATTGACCTCGTAAGCGTATAACAGTTTGACCACCGAAGCATAAGCCGAAGCCCATATAATTACTGAAAATAAATTAAAATTATTTTTTATTTAAACACACTCATCAATATTTTAAAACACACACAACCGCACATTCACAAAACAAATATGTGACTGAAATATTATAATAATTGGCTAGTTGGCGATATAATTATAAACATATAAAAATGTATTATGTTATGCTTATTAGGTGAACGGAGAAATTATCATCAGTAACCGTAGACTTAAAATGCCAAAAAAATTATTATATCACGTAATAACCTTTTTGTTTATTCATTACAATAACAGTAATAATTATAATAATTGCTAGAATTAACTCGGAATACAGGATAATATATTTTGAACAATTTTATCAAATTTTCTATTCAATTTTTATTATATTTTGAACAATTTTAACAATTTCAGTAAATTTTCTAAATATGTACTTTTTTTAGAGTAAAAAAGATTTTACATACACTATTCATCTATATGTACATATGCATGTATATGTAATATTGAATACTCAGAAGAATCAAATATAACTTGGAATTAAAAATGATTTATACACTATAATATGATTTACAGACGGCTATCTGCAAGCACTCGACTTATGTTTTGCGATACGGGTGCACTGGTAATTAGTGGCACAAAAGGGCTAACTGCAAACTGCTTGCGAGCTCATTAGTGATGCGCGGTGCCGCCGCGCGTGGGCAGTTCTGTTCCGAGTCTTGCACATGTGCTTTAACTAGTGCGCGTCATGTGGCTAAAGCGGGGCATAGCTTTCTGACTGTTTCGGCACGAGATTCGTGACGATAGACGAAGGGCTACTTTTTCCGCATCGGAAGCTCCTGGACAACAAATTTAACAAGATCTAAATAATTTATTATTTCATAACGTTAAAGTTTTGTTATTTAATGCTATATCTCGTTAAACTGGATTGTATTTGATCGGATATAAAATTGTAATCACAATTATAACGATGACAATGAACTGCTACGCCTATCATTGGCAAGGAAATACGCAATACGAAAGCCTACGCTAATAGTTTTAGACCGTAAGTACAAGTAAAATTATGATAATTAGAACAACGTATCGTTAAGGAACTTTTTCCCCAGTATCCTCGGCATGGCTAATAGAATTCTCGAGTTTTTATCGGGTCAGATGATTAAGACGAGGTACACCTGTTGGAGCCGCGAGGCGATGGTATCGGCGCGGGATTTATAGATCATACCGGCGGAGATAAGGGTTATTTGTATAGCCACAAGGAAAAATAAGTTGTCGAGGCCGCGAAGTCTGGCCGGCGGCAGGAAAGTCGCACGGCGTGACCGGGCGGCTGAGGAAGTGCCGCGGCGCACGCACGGGCCTCGGATGCCCGGGCGCGTCCTTGGCCGGCCGATTAGCCGCGGCCCTCTCCGATCCTCCCGGGGAGATAGGGCGGCCCCGCGCAGGCCCGGGCCCCGCCCTAACCGTAGCTCAGGGCGCCGATAAGCCGGCGCGCGTCCGAGAGCCTCGCGGGCAACTTCTGCCCCGTGAAATTTCCCCTGGGGGCCGCACAAAGCGCCCGCGGCCCGCGGAGGATTCCGATAAGACGGCGCCGAGGGCCGCGGCGTGTCTTTTTTTCACCTGGGCGCTCTCGGTTTAATTAACGCCCGGGGGGGGGGGGCCAGCTCTTTTTCCCCGAGATTTAATCGAGCCCGCGCCGAGCTCCATAAATACATCTCGAGGGCGTGCAGTGGGCTTTCGCGACCGCGGGCGGATGCCGAGCGGCGGAGTGTATCTTCCTCCCCCCCCGGTAAATAGCCCCGGCTCCGCTGCAGTTCATCCGGAGATTTTGGCTCGCGAGGCCAATAACGCAGGCCGCGTGTCCCAGAGTCACGGGGACGGGCCAAAGACTGGAAAATGAAAGGGAGATAAGATAAGCCCTCGCGGGCGTGGCGAAGGGCCGGTTGGCTTTTAAACTTCCGTCGGCGCGGGCATAGATCACCGGAGCTCGGGCTCGGACAGCGGTCAGGTCGCTTTGGCCCCGATAGCGCCAGCCTCGCTCCCTATAAAATACGTCCGAGCCATTAATCCCGAATGGAAGGAAAAATATTCGGCGCTCGGCCTCTCGACTCTCCGCCTCGGAGCTTAATATGAATACAAAAGCTATTTCGCGGACGCCTCTATTATTTATCCCGCGAGGGATGCACGTAAGCGCCCGGGCCGAGCAGCCGGCCAGCGGCGTCAAAGGGACAAGGACTCGCCACGCGTCGCTGATGATGGACGGTCAAAGGGATCGCCGCGCTTTTATTCCCGGCCCTTGGTCCGATCCTAGAAATCCTCCCGGTGGCTTTTAGCGGATTTATTCCAAGGCATTTTAAAATTAGGAAGTTCTCAAATCTTCTTCCTGCTTAGAAACCAGTTCGCGAAGAAAAACGCTAGTGTACCTACAGCTGTTCTCGAGGATTCTCAAAAGCACTACTTACCCGAAGAAAAAGTAAGAACTTTCGAAAAAGGGAGTTTCTGCCTTTTGTTAAACTAACTGCATAAAAGGTACCCGCGAAAAATGTGTTTACTTTGGGATCTTTTGAACTTAGGTTTATTTTCTGTATTAATCAAATTGGAGAAAGTTTATTTATATTTTAGTTTGATGTTTACTACAGTTCTGAAATTCGTTGTGAACTCGTCAAAGAGTTTCGTCCTACAATGTTACCAAATTAGTATTTAAATTTTAGGTAAGAGAGGAGACCTCGCACGGAAGCATAGAGCTAAACTAATCTGGGTGATTTTCTAGGAGAGATTTGAGGTGCAACGGGGCCCCGGCGAGGCGGCGGCGAGCGGCGAAGCGGAAATCCCATCCCATTGGCGCAGTCCCTTGCTTAGGGTTCGTTTATTTGGCCCGTCAACTTGTTCCCCGGATACGGAGGAGATATGCAAGCGAGGCGGCCTGGGGATCGGGGCTTCGATAAATTCCCTCGCGCGCCGTTTGCCGCGCCCGCGCACTTTTTACTACAAATGAAAGGGGGGCGGCTCGCGGTCCAGAGGGCGTCCGTCTAGGCGGGGGCCCGAAATCTCGCCCGGGGCGATAAACAAAGCGGGGCGACGAGAGGCTCGCGGCCGGACCATAACCATCCGCCGCGCCCGAGCGACGCGCGTAATTACTCGCAAACGCGCGGCCCCGCTATCGCCCCCGCCCCTCCCCGAGATAAACTAATCCCCGCAAGCGTCGCCGTTACGTTTTAACGTTGATTGCGTCACAACCCTTTGCCGCCCGGCGCCCCGCCGGCACTTATCTCCTCGGGAGGCCGCCGAGCCGCGGGTTTTATCCGGCCCCGTGGCGGAGGCCGCCCGGCTAACGGCCACATTGTTAATTTGATCCGAGGCGTCCGCCGGAGACATCGGCGATTAGGCGTCGGGCCGGCGGCGCCCCCCCGCTATACCGGCCTTGATTAGAATTGCCCCGGCGCGGGATAAGTCCCCGGCGACGCCCCGGCGCAATCGCCGATTTATGCCGAGGGCCGACCGGGGATTAGGGGCCGTCCGCCCGCCGCGGGGAAAGAACTCGCTCCGCGGACAGGACGATCGGAGGCCCTCGCGCCGCCCGCTCGAGGATTAGTCCCGCGGCGGAACGGCCCTTTGCCCCGCCCGGCTGCGACCCGCACCTACTTCCAACTGCCGTCTCCATTACGCCAAGCAGCCCCGTTACTTTTGCTGATTGCGCAAGACACCCGGGCTGATAAGTACGTGTACAATCTGCCAAAATTACTCACTAAACCAACTTTATGGCTGCAACATGCAGTGCTGATCTGATAAATAACGCTCCCTTGCTTGTGGAAGTAGTCCCTATTAATGTATAACGTTGCAAGTGAAGCAGGGTATTAATTCTCGAACGCCTCGTGCGTGAACGCGACCAGAACAATACCAAGTGGCTTGTATGCGCAAAACATTTATTTTATTCTACATTCTCAACAAAATCGTTCCCCCCGCGACTGTCAGGCCCTCCCCCCTTTTTCCCTATTCATTTGTCGGCATCCCTCACATTCGGGGAGGCCCCGCGAGCGTATCGAGGGCCCCACTCCCCCTCTCGGTGCGACTGGGCCTTCCCCCCGAGTCTCAAGCGCCTGCGGCCCTCTGCCCCCCTCATCCCCCGCGGACCTCGCGGCCGAAGAGATTTGCCAGGTCTCCTCACTACCGAAAACGAGGCCCGATATTCCGACTCACATTCTAGGAGGCTTCGGCTTTAAATCCTCCACGAAGCGCCTTGGCCACCGTTTATTAGATAATGTATACGTTTAATATAAGTAAATCATAAGTTTCCATGTAAACTTGTCCGTTACAGTTGGTCATGTACGTTTTTGATGATTTCTTTACAATAAATATTGGTGCTAGAGAGTTGATCAGTGTCGTGATTGATACTATATAGGTAGAAATGTGCCTATTTCATTCGGGATAATCCAAAATCAATATTGATCGAGATATTGATGGTCTCCTATGGACAAATATAAAGCTCCGATTAGTTAGCTTGTATGAGATATGTACAAAAAATGTTATAAGAAAATAAATAAACATAATAAATGTATAAGGGGTAATATGCTCATCTTTCATAACATCTGTTGCGTATCAAACATAGAATTTATATATCCTGTAATAAAATTCAAAGGAATACTAAGAAATAATTGATAAGTGTATCAAGCAATGTTCGTATTTTTAAAAAGGTAAAAGCTACTGTTTATCGATAGTCATTCTCGGACACAATAAATAATAGGTTAATATGTAGTATAATAGAGCGTACTTGAAAGATGATAAATGATCGGCGATCCCTCAGAGTATTAGGTAATCCATTCGACCGATATGAGGCTGTAACGCGGAAAGAGAGTAGACGCAGGGATAGAGCGGGGCGGTCGCTCGTTAAAAGCAATCACCTGCAACAAAAACAGGAATCCGGGATCGATTTGTTATTTTAAATTACGAGTATATATACGGCACAGGACGGATCGGCATGGCTTTATAGACTACAGCCATAAAGAATGCAGGGCCCGAGAGCGTCGGCCGGCGGATAGTAACAGTGGGGTGGGAGGAGCGATCGGCGGATTATCGGGCGCGTTACACGCGATGGGAAAAGGCGCCCGCGGGCGTTCGTGGGGCGGCCGGGCGCGTGCGTGTCCAGCGGGCCGCGTCTCGCCCGGGGCGTCGCGTGGCCGCCTGCGCCTGTCACCGCCGCCCGAGTTAATTGGCCCTCCCGCGCTCGAGGAAATTGATAAAGCGCCGGGGCTGCGGGCGACGCGCAGGTGAGCCCGAGCCATAGGCGTCCCCGGTCCCGCTAAGCCGGGGGGCCTCGGCTCGGGAGGTGCCGCATCGATCGGCCGCCGCGGAGATGGCACCTTTTTTTTTTGTTTCTTTTTGACAGGTCGCGACCTACGATTTTTTGCGGGGAGTCGGGCGGGTCGAGTGACACGGCCAAGTGACGCGGACAGTTTCTCGCGGCGCTGTACTCGTTTCCGCCTTCCGTGTATCGCGCGTTGTGCGTGATTGACGCCCTCGAGCCGCTCGCTGTTATACCCGGCAAGGATTGAAAAACAACTCGCGTGAGAATGGCTAGAGGTCGGACAGTCCGGGGATGATTCGTCACGCGCATCTCTAATGCCGATGAATTAGTCATGGCTAAGGGATTCAGGTGCGGCTACGCGTGTAAAACCGAGCCGATCAATTGAATAAGCGCCGTGGCGGAATAAAAAAAAAACGGCAACGATCGCAGGGACACGATGGCTCTTTGATACCGCTGACGGACGGAAGCGCGCGGTGCAACAGCTGGACAAAAGGGCCACCTCGCTGACCAGCGCAAAGATTAATCATAATTATACGCGGGATCACACGGTCGATCGGAGGGGCGCCGCCACCCCCCTCTGACCGAGACAGCAAAAAAAGAAGCCACGACGGCTGCACGAGGAGGTCCTTCCTGCGGTCATATAAGGGCCGCGCGTCGCCCGCGGAGATACATCCGTGTACGTGCCGCGGAATCTAGGGCTCGCGGAAGCTGCGCGTTAAAAAAGGGAAAAGGGGGGGGGGTGGAGGCGGTTGCGGAGCGGAGAGTGGCAAGTGGCCGCGGTGCACGTACTGCCCGGGCGCCGATGTGTGGGGGGCCCGCGCGCGTATTGATTCGGCCGGGGCTATATACACATTAGCGCGGCGTGCGTGCGCCGGCGCGGGGGCCGCTACTGCGTCGGAATCCGCGGCGCCTTTGTCTAACCTTCTGCGCAGCGGCCGCCCGTCGCCCGGCGATCGGCCTAAACGCCGCCAGGTGCGGAAAACCTCCTCCGGGCTTGATTAATCGAAGCCGCGGCCCGCGACAGTGACTAATGGCCGGCGGGCCGAGCCATGCAAAAAGGGAGTAGCCCCCGGGAAAAAGAAAGCCGCGGCCCGCGCGACGACGCCCCCAAGTGCAAACTGCGCTCCCGCGCGTCGATGGGGAATTTACGTTTTTTTTTTTCTCTCTCCCTCCCCCCTCCGCACTTACCTACGGTCCGATAAGCGCCAATGCGATATCTGGCCCTCGGTGGCCCGCGGCGGTGGACTTGTTGCCGGCACCCGGCCGATTTCGCCGGATTCGATCAGGAGCCTCTACTCTCTATCGACTATTAATCTTCGGCCTGTGTGAAAGAACTGCGAGTGCCGAGGCTGTTTATAATATACCCGAGCTTTGTAGCCGAACCTATAATAGACACTATTTCATTACTGTCAAACTTTGCTTGATTAATCGCTTCGCTCCGTACTGTAGCCGAGTATCTCAATAATTATTAAGCTGCGATTAGGGCTCGTGTTTCGATATAATAGACCTCTTTACATTAAAGCCTACCCTCTTTCACTTTAATATCGCTACACGTATGCATCGAAATCCACCGTGGCCTTTCAATAATGCATTTTTTAAATCAATATTTTACTACATCAACAAAAATCCACGAGTATATGCATTCTATTATTTGATTACTAAAAATATATCATGTCCTTTGGTTACAAATGATTTAAATCACGTTTTAAGTAGGCTCTTTGATCGCTTGCTTCGGCCTAACAACAACATTCCAAAATATTAATTACGTAGTCCCGTAACCGAGCCTGAATAGTAAAATGAATAGTCAAACTTCTTACTCGAGCTTCTTTGTCTACTATGACGCCCGACGAAGAAACAAATGCGCCCGCTCCGTTTCCCCAAGTGTACCTGTACCGAGTATTGGAAGTTGCGCGGCACTGATGACCGTACTATCAATAACAATTTGAAAACAAGAGCCTCGAGGCCTCGTGGCGCATGCAAATAGATAGACAGATTAACGTTTATTTTCGAGGCGGAAAAAAGGCCTTAAGGTTTTACGATAAATTTAAGAGAGAGAAAGAGCAAGCGCTCGAGGCAAGAGAAGCCCGATGCCATTAGCCCTCGGCACCCCGGACTATCTCTCAATAGTTTATTTATCTAAAGGCGCGGGCGCGCGGGCACGACAATCGGAAGACGGATCGATCTCCGCGTACTCGGCCTCGCGTGCTCTTTCTCTCCCGTGAGAGTGAAAAAAAAAAAGTAGAGAGAGAAAGAGCGGGCGCGCGAACGCAGCCGAGTGGATCTCCTTTACCGACGTTCATAACCATTTGAATGGACCAATCAATCACGGGGACTGCGTGGCCTTTCCGTGCGGCGGCCGGTGACGTCAGCCGAGGCATCCTCGCCGGCTCCCCCCCTCGTGATTTTCAGCGTGACGAGCGGGAGGCCGAGCCGCGCGGAGGCCGCACGCCCGGGGCACGCGTGCCCCGCTCCCCCGGGGGCCGCCGCGTGCGAGCGGCCCCGCTTTCCCGCGGTCGCCCCGAGGAAAAGCGCGGGAAAGCGGCCGCGGGTGAGAGCGGGCCGAAAAAAGGCCCGCGGATCCCGCGGACCGCAGGGCCGGGGCCTCCTCGGCGATCGAGATAAGCGGCCGATGAGTCAGTCGGGCGGTCCTCGCCGCGGCGGCGATTAATCAAGGGCCCGGCCCACGCCGGCCGATTGCTAATTATATATTCGGGGGGCGTGGCGCCGATCAGTCAATGCTTCCGCAGCAGCCGCCCGGCGACAATGGGCCCGAGGCTTATCCGCCCCGCGGGGGAGATATAGGCCCGCCGCCGGCGATGAAAAATTAACGGGGCCGCCCCCGCCCGCCTAATTTCCGCCTCGGGCCGCATTAATTATCGCGCTGCGGGATCGTCGTCCGCCGTTATCTGGCCCGCGTCCTCCGGGGCTAATGGAGCCAAGGCCGCGGCGCCGGTTCGATTGCGCGGGCTCCGGACGGGGGGGATGGGGGGTCGACCGGGCGCCGCGGCGATAAGCCCGCGAGGCTTCTTTTCTACGGTCGCTCCGCCGACTCGCCGCCCGCGCGAGCCCCGTCTTCATTAATCTTGCGGGGCTCCTTCGCGGGCCGGAGGAGCCGGAGGACCTGGCGCCGGTACGTGATTTCATTAGCCGGGGACTTTTTACTCCGACGAGTAAATGTCTTAATTGATGATACTCGAAAACGAATGTCACTCGGCTGAAAAGGGAGCCAGCCTGCGGCACTTTATCTTCTTCCGTACTCGCCTGCGCATTTTAATTTTTTATTTATTCCTTTCTTTGTCCTCTGATTATACCGCCTCCTTTCTATAACGTCCCGCCCCTACTCCATTGCACTTCTACGTCTTTTACTTTGAATTTTCTCTCGAAATTTATTCTTCTTGTCTGTTTATTCAAATATATTATTGATCATGTCCGTACTAATAATTACAAAAATACCTTCCATATCACGTTGATTGCGACTCATTTAGGAAAGAGAAATATAAGCAGTTTTAATTATAATGTACGGTAAATTGTGGATAAAATTAACAATAATAATGAACAATAAGAAGTTAACAATAATTGGCTTTTTGCATAGAAATGACTATTCATTTCACTATTTATGATCTGACAGTGTTTTTTGTTACAATTGCTATATATATAGTAAAGCGATCGACAGAGTACATTGATAAATGAGTTTTGATATCATTTCCCCCAGCTTCTTGCAACAACGGTCGCCGAACAGTCTATAAATTAGGGAAACAGCTCTATTCGGAGGCTTTTTCCAAGACTGAGAGTCGGATCCTCGAGAAGGTACCGCATAAATTACTCCACCCGTAATTCTCCATAGACCCACCAAGTCTTCGACTAACTATTAGGGTGCATGTAAGTACTTATGTGGAATTTGTTCTCGAAGTTTCTTGAACAAACATTAATTGGTACACTATATTTTTATCGCTATAAAAACAAAACCATATTTTTTAGAATTGTTAGTTACACATTTTACACAGTAACTATCAATGATAAAAGTACTTAATCCAGATAAAAGGCTACAGCAATAGAGCATTATAAATCATGGTAGAAATATAATAATAAGAATCGATTAAACATTTCTAGTTCTAAAAATATATACGAACACATACATTAGTTATAAGTCTATAAAAGGTAGCCCCATCACGAATCAAACGCTTGATCTCGCGCTTGATTATTTAACCTTGACCGAGTATCCTTATCTTTTATTTGCTCTCCGTTCCTTCGTTCAAACGAGCAATACAAACTTTCCTTTACGGAACCCGAAACGGAGCCAACATGGCAAATGCACTAGCAGCAGATCTTAAATTTATCATACATCCGATACTTATCGATACAACATTTTCTTAATTAATTTTGAATTCTGGTTTATTTATTTATATTATTTATATCGAGATTAATATTCATATATTATTCCAACATCAAGTCTTTACACTACACTATGATAAGTGATAAATATCCAGTATAATTATCATTACACGCGTGCTCGCTTGATTTTTTATTTGCTACGATGCTTTTTAAGAATGCATCTTTCATTCTTATTGTAGCATAATTTAAAGCACTTATTTTATAAATAGTTACAAAATAAATTATGATGAATCTGAGCTGTAACCGAAGCGCGGCCGACGTATCCTCGTCCGTTGATGCGCCCTTCCACGAGCGTCTCTCGACAGCCACTTACAAGTGACACATGCGAGTTCCGCGAGAGCTTTCCGGATATACTTTCGTAAATTGCTCTCCGTGCGATCCTACGGGTTCGCGCACGGCGCGCGGCTCGCGCGTAACGATGCGTCATTACTCTGCCGACAATTAATCCGGGACTCGGCGAGAGAAAGAGAGGAATTCAGTGTACATAATGTTACAAATGACATGGTCTATAGCGGCCGCGCGGCTTTCGGAGCTTCGCAGAGAGGGATGCACGGCCCCGGGAGGAAGGGGCAGGGATCCATTAGCTACTTGCCGAGGGCTGTGTCATTAGCTTTCGCGCGCCTAAACCGGTCATTAGTCGCGATTTCGGCTTTTTTCTTTGGTTCCTGATTGATTGCTGGTTTTACTGTTTCTACGGGATTCCTCGCAAAGCCTTGGAACGCTTTGTGCTTGTCGATTTCGCGACGTCTCGCCGCCATTGTTCATTTGTCCCACACCCCCGAATCCATTTCGTTACCCAATGGTTGAAGGCGGTAAAAAAGTTTGGCTTCCTAAGCAACAACTGGATCGGAATGAAGTACGAACCGTGTTTAAAACGTAGTTACAAAAATAGTACATCGAACGATACTTCAACCTAAACCAGTACCTGTTTACATTTACTTATGAATTTAATATGCATTAACGCACGGGAGAGGCATTTCAGCTTGAGACTTGTTTGACAAAAACTTTAATGTGTAATGTAATGATAATGTGTACTATTGTTTCAAATGTGAAAATCGGGCAGTGACAAACCCGCTGATTCAGCCTTGCGTAAGTTTACAGGATCGAATGTAAAGTTTTAGGGGCACGTGACTCCTTCATCGCCTTGGTGCATCTCTTGGACACCGGTGATCAACCGTTCGCATCAATTGTAATCATATGTAAATAATTTACGTACACGTGATTATCAGTTTTAAATAATTTTAATAATAATGATAGTGACCTAGGTTTTATCGTATAATAAAGTCACGTTCTGATAAAAAACGGTGGATTTTCTTTGTAATCGTTGAGGAAGTAAGTTACACGATACAATGTATACACGTTGTAAGGTGCTCACGGTGATAATAATTAACACACGTGTCTGCTTCGACGGGGAAGGTCAAGCTAATATGGTGACCAAATTATGAAACGTGTTCAAATGTTTCTCTCCACGTACGATAGATATATAGATTTTTCGAGCTGGAGCATAACGACAAGAGTAGGTAAGTAATAGACTTTTGGAAGTTGAGCAAGACTCTTGAGAGTATAAAAGCCGAAGAGTGCATTAATCGAAGTGCGTCGAAGAAGTGTTAAAGCGTCAATGAAAGAAAGTCCACTCTCATTCCAGGTTATATAACCCGCACGGGGGATTAAAATAATTCGCATCCGCGATCTTGGCGAGGCGGAGCGCGGGAGAAAAGACTTTTGTTCGGGGGCACGAATCCCCGGACGCTAAGGAGAAGTTAGCGTTTGAGAGATCCCGGAGAAAGCGAGCGGCGGGGCGCGCGACGGGAGGAGCCGGGCCGGAGTATTACCAGAATCAATCGGAAGAAAGGCCTGCGCGGCAATTTTTGCGAGCGAGAGCTCGGCGCGCGTATACATAGGTATACCGGGCGGGGCGAGGCCGGCTCCATTTGCAAGATGAAGCACCGGAAGCGTTTGGGGGCGTCGGGCCGCAGGCGCCGTCGGCCAGCGGGCCGCGAGCAATCCTTTCAAATCCGGGCGCCGAGCGATCTCCTAATTTCATGGGCGCCACCTCGGGACGGATTGCCGTCTTCTAGGGGCGGGCGCGAGGCCGCAGGTGGGGGCGGCAGCCTCGGAGGACGGCTCAAAAGAGCGTTAGGGGTCAGCGGACGGGATGACGCTCCGAGGAAAACCGGGGCGGCCCTCCCCGATCAAAGTGTCATTAGACCGCGCGGCCGGCCGCCGATCCACTTTGGGATTAGGCCGGCCCGCCAATCCCGCGGCCCCGGCAAATCCCCTATCCGATAACGGCGATTCGATACTCCCCGGCAGATTGCCACCGGGCTTATTACAACCTTTTTACCGGGCAGCGAGCCCGCGGATTTGGCCCCGCGATCTTCCCGTGGTGCCACTCGTGTCGCACCTGCGCGGGCCTCTCGCCTCGCGCTCTCTGTTGCTTATAACCCCGCGAGGCCAATCGGCGGAAGCTGCGTATCGGTTTTTCCGGACCGCGACAGCGGGTGCTCTATCACTCCGGGCGATGATCCGCGCGGCCGGTGTAGCCACACCCTTGATAGGCGCTCCCTGGACGGGCTCCGCGGATTCCTCGAGGGATGATCAGCCGGCGGTTTTAATGAGAGCGGGGGCGCGCGCGGGGCGAGCCGAAGCGCCCGGCGCATCGATCACGCCGACTGACAGATTTTAGATTGCGCGGGAGGCGAGATAGCCCGGATAGAGAAGGTCCGCGAGGGCACGTGCCGCCGCCTCCGGGATTTTTCAGGCCCTCGAGCCGAGCGTCGCCCGGGCCATTACAAAGTATAATTCGGCCCCCGTCGGCGCGCCCGCGAGGAGAAGATAGAGCGCCGGCCGACCGCCCGCCTCCGCCACTCGCCCCGGGGGCCATTTTTCAAGTATTAGCCATTCTCCTTCGGGATAATATACGATGAGGATCGGCCGATTCACAAATTATTCGACGTTTAGCCCGGCCGATCGCTTGTTTGCTCGAGATCCCCATTATGCACTCCTACAGGAGCAGACTTCTGAGCAGACTGTACCACCGGACAACTCAATATATCATCCTATGTAGATATTGCCGCGCGATACCGCTGCCCCTTATTTTGCCCTTTCTTATGCTTGCCTCTTCCTCGCTCTTCCCTATAAGTAATCGCTAGTAAGAAAACCCGCCTAGAAAATTAATCCCTTTCTTTTATATTGACGTCTTAATCAAATGGAATTCTTCGATTCGAAAGGCAACCTCCGAGTGCTATGTAGAATCAACAAAAATCCACATAAACTTTTATTCAATCTGTTGAAAGATTAGATGTTGAAATAATTGTTAAAATCCAATTGAAAAATTTCATTCAATTTCACGCATAGTATAGGCTTATTAGCAATCATCTATTAAGTACTTTTTCATTAATTAGAATTATCAATTAACTAATGTTTGCGAAGGTGTGTGAATTATCATACGAGTGTATTTCAATATATCCAATATCTAATCATTTTACCTTTAGCAAATAAATTCATTCCACTGAATGGTCTGCAACAACAGCGTGTAAATACACTTTTCTTTGTAGCCTGAATACAGACTGTATACAGAAATAACCTGTATGAAAAGATTAAGCTTAAGCTGTAAACAGCTTACGTTTCAGCTAAAATGATCAGGTAGGGCTTGAGCCGGGGTCGATAGTCAGTTTGCGGGGCGGACAGACAGTCGGACGCAGGGATTCGGGCTTTCAAAAGAAGCGGCCTTGTCTCTCGCCTCGGTATTAATTAGTGTTCCTCTGAGGGTGAGAGGCACTTTGATCTACCGGGCGGGACTTTGAGGGCGCCGCGGCGGTCGCGGCCAAACGAGCAGCGATTGTTTTTCCAAAACGGCCCGCGCGTCCCTGGCGCGGCGGCGATAATGTCATTTGATGTTAATCGGCCTTTGGCCCGCTCGCGCATCAGCGAGTTGATTAAATTCAAACACCTAGCGGGGACCGCGCGCCGCGGGAGCTCAAATATGCCCATATTGGCCGGCTCGGTCAAAGGACCGGCGACCCCCCCCCCGCCTCCCTGACGCCCGCGCCGCAACAACGCTCCCATGCACGATAATAGCGTGCCGGGGAGGCCGAGCGACGCGACGGTTCCACGCGCGCCCACCCGGAAGGAACAGCCGACGCCCACAAATTAAAAAAGTCCACGTGCCGATCCCTCCGAATACCCGCGCCTAATCTCCTCTCGAGCCCATCCTCGCCCTCTCCCTCTTCTCACCGTCCACGACTTCACTTTGTTATGTTGTGCTTTGCTATCTGGACTTCAATTTTCAACAGTTCGAGAACAACTCGCACATTCGTTTACGCTTGCAGGTAAAATAATTCTGCCGCAGTAGAAAATTTACCGGTTCTTATACAATAGATAAGAAATTTAGACTAGTTTATGACCAATTCATAGCATTAATTTGTGTCAAGGTCAATTTTTACCTTACAACTTCAAATTAAATAAAAAATTTTAACCTTTGAGTATGAACATGGATTCGCTGTAGTTTACGTTTCGACGTAAATATTATAGCGGTATTTGACCATTTTCATTGCATTAACATAGCTTTGTGTTATAGATTTAAAGCTCAGACTCCACTCGATTATTTCTGCTTGAATCGTTATTTCTATAAACTAATTTTATACTTCAATGATTACTTGATGTTGAATATTTTGCTGATTATTCTTGCTAGCAATATAATTATGAACAAAAAAAGTTGTATGGCATGCTTAGTCTAATAGTAAAGCTAAGTAGGTTAATTTCTATATTTATTTTTTCACTTGTATATCCGTAGGTTTCTCTAAGTTTTTTTCGAATAATTGTAAGAAATGATTATAAAAAAAAAGAAGGGGGAAAGAGACTGTTGATAGTACAATACTTTTACAATGTCCTTGAACTGTTGTAGAGAGCATGCGGGTCAATCTTATTTAAATATTATTATGAACTTATTTGCATTGAAAAGATGTGTAAACAAAAAGCATCTTAATATAATATAAATTATGACCATAAATAATACTAAATATTCTACCAAAAATTATTTTGTCATAAAAATTGAAATTTCTGTAAGGGGAACTTATGAAGTAAATCTGCAAATGATATTAGAAATTATCCAATGGAACAGTTAAAAGTTGAATAAACGCAAAACTAATTTCGACCATAATATGTAATGAGAAACTGTCTACAAACTTGTTTAAATTTATACTTGATGGTTTATAGATACTTTAAATGTCGAAAATGTATCCTCAATTACGTTTATAATATTTTTATTAAAGTACCTTCATAAAAATAAAAAAAAACGTTTAAATGTCTAAATGACATAAATATTTGTTATGTTTGTAAATGATCTGTATATCTTTTAAAGTCTGTAAATGATATACGACTATTTGATATACTGTAGAATTTATAAACTGTTTTCATAAGAATTGTTATGGTTCCACCTGTGTATGTATAATTAACATGATATGTTTTCGATAAGACTATTTTAATTTGTTCATAATTAATTAATTATATAATAGGATCTATATAAACATAAAAAACTAATTTCGAAATATTTTTTCTTTAAGCGCTCAGTACAAAAAATTTAAAAAATGAATTACGTTTATATATTGTGGGTGTTTTTCTTATGTTTTACGGCTGATTTTCTAATAAAATATGGTATGCCAGTTTATAAATAATAGCAAACATTGCAAATAATTTAATAATGTAATTTACTAACTTTATAAAATTCAAACAAGAAAAATTTACTTTTTGTCAAAGTCGAAGCTGCACTTATACCTGAAAGGATTATTGGAGGAGAACTGGTGAGACCTGGAAAATATAAATATGTTGTTTCTTTACAACTTGAGAAGGAGCACATTTGCGGCGGTGGCATTCTAAGCAATTTTTTCGTATTGACGGCGGCCCACTGTATCATCGATAATAATAATGAATTCGTTACGCATGATGGTGCATGGTATATCGTTGCTGGAACTATGAATGCATCTGAAATAGAACCACCCGCAGTTCGAGTGAAAGTCGCAAAAATGTTCGCCCTTAAAGAATTTATTCCTGAAAATCCTAATCCAGGCCTTCCCTTCCGTAGCTCAGCAGATATTGCTGTATTAAGAGTAAGTATATAGTATTTACTTTATTTTTTGATCCTTGATGATATATGAATAAGCAATTTTTTAGAAATTCATCTAGATATTCATAAAGTGTACTTGTAATATTTTTTATAACATTCGATAATGTATATACAACAAAATATTTGAAAATATTAGAATAATTATTACTTTCAAGAATATTCATAGTTCTATAGTAAATACTAATTAAATTTACAGTTGCATCGAGGATTAGATATACGCAATAATGAACTCTTGGGCCAATTAGAGCTGCCAAGATTAGGCGACCCATACTTGTCATATACAAATGCAGAACTGTTTTTAGCTGGTTATGGCTATGATACCATTACTTTTGACTATGACAAAATATCAAATCAAATTGAAAATATAGTTGGATCTTCTGGTAAAGCTTTAAAGTATGCTGTATCTCACGTTCTTGACAACAGTGAATGTGCAAATACCTTTTCAACACCTATTGCTCCCAGTCATCTCTGCGCTCAAATGATACAGCGTAACATGAGAGTTGGTGAAGGTATCTGTCTGGTAAGAGAATCAAAAATTAAATTTAATATGATTTAAATTGTTTATACAAAGAGCTTTTAAACTAATGACTTGCGACGTGGTGCTTCCGCACCGAGGCCGATGTGCCTTGGAGGGGCCCGGAGCACTCGCGCTAGCCTGCCCGTCGTGCAGGTACGTGGTCGCCCCGGGCGGCTAGCCTCGCGGCGGTCGACGCGAATCGGGATCGTGGAGGGAGGAAGAACACTAAATAATTACTACACGGGAGGGCTCTGGGGAAAACAGATTGTTTATTCGCGTCCGGGCGGACAGTCCCCGCTCGGACGCACTCTCCCGACGGGCGCGCAGCGTTCCACTACATACGGCGGGGAAACCGACAGCGGAAACGTTCACCGGGCCACACCACGGCTGGCACAGGTAGGTCCGCAAGGGCCCTGGTCTTCTAGTCAGTTCGAACCTGGCCCAGCCCAGGGTCATCACGAATTGTGCGTTGACCCTGCGCACTTCATCCAGCTGCTGCTCATCTCGGAGACAGCGTTCGCGAATAATGTCACACGCGCTGCGCTTCTAAGCGGGCGGTTGTTGGCTCGCGGCCGCCAATCCCGAGGGGCTTCCGGAGCCGCCTGCCCGACTGGTGGGTCCGATCGACATCGCCCCTACTTTCGCAGGCGTGGGCAGGTTGTCGTGTTTCCCTTTTTTCAAAACACGCCACGTTGCCGACCCCTCCTCACCTTCCCTGGGTCCGGCGGAAGGCAACTCCTTTGCCGATGGAAGCGCGCGTTTCTCTTGGCCGGTGCGGGCGACTTTGCGCCTTCGGACCCGCCGCGGCCACAATTGCAACAATAGCAGTGGATACGCGGGTTGGGGCACTGCTCCTTGCGATGCCCAATTCCCTAGCACTGAAAACATCCTTTAACGTGCAGGTCCATCTCCAGGTCCCTCACGTCCCTGGGGATGCGCCAAAGGAATCTCTGGCACTGCGTCCGTGCCTCAACGGAGTCGGTTGGCTGCAGACACTGCGCCGGCAGCATTGTTGGTCGCCTGGTTGGAACGTAGCATGGCGCCGATTTCGGTTATAGACCCGGTTGTGTCTCTCCCTGGCCTCGTCATTAAATCGACGAACCAAATCAGCGTTAGCCGTTTCATGCGATTCTTCCAGAGCTGGGGGACAATGGGGATAACCGGGCCCTTTTGCTCCATCTCCCTCCTGAGGCTCCTGCTGGGTCGGGGAATCATCCCAAAATTCAGTGCGTGTCAACCATGACCCTCGTTCTATGTTCGGCGGGCACAACGAGCCGCCACCCGTCCTCTCGAAACGATATCGGATCCAGGAGTTCATCGACTGAGGATCGGTACAGCATACCGTCGTCGATCTTCTACTTGGTGAATTTAGCTGGGGTAAGCCGGACGTCTCTCAGCCGGTTCAAATACCAGGAGTCCGATATCACCTCGAACGCTGCGATCTCGGGCTCGTCAGTAATGTACCGAGAGTGCTTCCGGGACCTTGTTCAGGGAGCTTTTGGTATACTTAATCTCAAAGTCTCATTGTTGCAGGTGTAGGGTCCCATCTCGCCAGACGTCCAGTGGGGTCTTTTAGATTTTTGAGCCACTTTAGGGCACTATGATCTGTTCGAGCCTCGAATTCATATGCCTCTAAATAGGGCCGCAGCAGCTTCTTTATGGTCCACAATACGACCAAGCACACCTTTTCCATAGTTCCACTCCTCGCTCGCCCTAATTTTGGACATCGCCTCTCGAGGCTCCTCTCCTTTGACTTGCTGGCTCTTGGACGGAACTTTGAAAAATGGTTGGAGGCTGATGATTGTGGGAATTGTGACAAGTTCAAGATTGAACGCCTTTGGCATGATGTCCAACTTGTCATGGCCGAACGTTATGAGCACTACTTCCGCGCTTTCGTGAAAGACGAACCACACAAGAAAGCAAAAGTAGAGAAAGGGATTTGAAGACCAATTATCGCCTCCTCCCTTTCAGTACAGATGGTTTGGAGAATGTGCTATAGTCACCAAAATAAACAGTTGAATACATGCCCATATGATGTGCCTAGCAAACATGGATTAAAGTTTTGCTACGGAGGTTGGAGGAGGTTCCTCGCCTACGTTAATTCAGAAAGGTTGTTTTATTCACGTGACATTAGTGCATGGGATGTGAATGCACCCGGTTGGGTGCGCAAAGTGGTTGGGGAATGTCGATCAAGGTGGCCACGAATAACGGCCGAATGGAGGAGAGTACACTCCATGTTGTATCAAGATGCATATTATATGGATTGTATGGATGCATATCCTATTTTCAAATGGAATCGTTGTTAAACAACAATTCAGCGGTTTCATGAAGAGTGGGATATTCAATACCATTGCAGACAACAGTGGATCCATGGTAGGGATGCACATCCTGGCTTGTATTAGAAACGGGACGAAGATAGGCAGCATAGCGGCTACGGGCAATGATGTGATGCAGTCGCTAATTAGCGAACTGTATCTCGAGCGCTTGCAAGAACTGGGATGTTGTATCAAGAAGGTGCTACATCACATAGAGTTTATAGGAACCAATAACAGCTCTGGTTACTCCGAACCGATGTATTTCCACAAGCACTTAATAGTTTTCTGCACGAAGAAAGGTATTGAGCATGAAGTATTTGATGCATATTGTAGATTGTATGCTTATTCTGAGAAATTTGATTTTTGGAAACGGTTAGCAGTAAAAAAAACTGCTCAAATTGAGCATAGGGAGAAAAGGTTCCTCATCCATAATCGCCATATGGACTTGCTGGGTCGCACGAGGGGCCCGAAGCCATTGAAAATGTTTGGATAAAATAGTGTCATTCCCTCCATAGAATTTGTTCTTGAAATCCGAAAAACAGAAACGCATGCAGCAAAAATCCAAAAACTCCATAAATGGCCTGTAGGTCCCACGGGTGCCAGCCATACAGAATTTTTGCGCTACCTGCAAATCTCTGATTTGTAATTTTAGTCTCTCAACTGAAAACCCAATTAATTTTCATTTCTTTTTTTTCTAAAACAAAAATGGAAACCAAAAGGAAATTTACTTGCGGCTTCTCAGGTCCGTAAAGGTCCTATGCCGAAAGCAAACATATTTTTTTTTTGATTGTATCTGACAATCGAATTGTGGCTCCTAGTGCCGCGAGGGGTCTTTGCCATTTCGATCCAGGGCGAGGGGGCAGTCGGCCGCGTCACCCGCGGGGAAACATCGACTCCGGCGCCGCACCAATTCCTGGCGCTTCCCTCAGGTACCGCTGGCCATCCAGTGCGGCGTCCCGAGCCCGACTGAGCTCACCGGCTTTCTCTCCCGCCGGCCTCGCCTCCCCCTCTCCGCCTGGCCACCCCGATCTGCTACCGTGTTCTGCCGGCAGCGGTCGACCGCGCCCGCGACGGCTTGGGCTTGAGTGAAGACTCGAGCGTGGGTGAGAACTCGGGCCCGGTACGCAGCGATGCATGCGACTCCTCACCGCCGGTCCCCAGGTGGTGTTGGGGAGCCCTGGTGCGGGATGCCTCCCGTCCCGATGACGGCCTGCCGCTGATGCTCCCGCCCGCCCGACGGTGCGCGGGGGAACTCACGGCGCGTACGGGGTCACGCTCCGGGATGTCGGACAACGTGACCCGAGAACGTTTGGCTCCGCACGTAAACTGCCTCTTATTTTTGCGACCGGCGATCACCTGGGGATCGGCGCTTTGTTTTCGCGCCAACTGCCGTGCCGACCGCGACGGAGCCTCGGGTCCGTGTTTCTCAACACGCCGGCCGTGTTGCGGGCTACCCGTCGGCACCGTCACAGACTATATGTTATTTTCAAATTATTCATGGTTTAATGCACTCAACGGCGTAAATTCGAATAATTTTTTGGGTTAGTAATTTGAGTCATATCGTTAAATGTGATTCAATAATATTTGTAAAACAGTACGTAGCTGCTTATTTATAATACATATTTTAAATTTACAAAACTCTAATTTAACTATTTAAAATGTAAGATAAATACTTATTATTGGTACATTACTACTATTATTTCAATATTATACAAAATAAATAAAAATTATATAAAATGAATAAAAAAAGAAATTTTCCTTCTGTGAATAAGCGTTTTAAATTGAAGTTAGCAATGTAAAACATTATTCAGTACAGTTTAAATATTTGTAAAATATTGCTTTTTTAGCACATTATTAATAGAATATTTATTATAAAAGTATATGATCCTTATGAATACATAATAATAGTTGGTAAACGGTACATGCTTGTAAATGATGTAATGTCTATTTTCAGGGTGATAGCGGTGGACCACTTGTTGACAACGATAACTTCGTAGTTGCAGTAGCGAGTATGGGTCTCAAATTTTGTGATGAACGAATTTTTCCAACAATTTATACTCGTGTTTCACATTTCTTACCTTTCATTAGAAATGCAATGCGAGGAATAGATGGACCGGAGATGCGGTCTGTCCTCTTATAATTTTCAATATACAAAAGAAAAAATTTGACTATTATCATTTTTGAATCGTGGCAGAGATAGTTAATTAAATTTAAAGTTTAATGCTCTCTTCTTCTCTTCCTATTTTTTAAATTAGAATAAACACTTTTTAAGATATAAATATATTTATTGTTTCAATATATTTCTTGGTACGCATTATCATAATTATTGTAATCACATTTCTATGCAATTCATCTCACAACTAGAAAAGTCACATTTATGTATATTTATAGCTTTTTGCACATATTTATGTATTTATGTTTAAAATGCTTCATCTGGCAGATGAGTATAGAAAAAAATGTTATGATAATAATAGTTATCTTAGCGGTTTTATTTGCAACGGAATTTAGATAAGACTATACATTTTTATTGTTGCACAAATAAAGTTAATCGGCATATAAGATTTTTGTTTCGATTGATAACCAGAAATATTAATCTCTACAATACAGAGATTTTACATGTTCAATGATAACAAAATATTTATTGGTCATCATAAGTTATTAATATGTGCAAGAGTGATTTGATGTATCTAATGTTCATTGTTTATCTCTATGCTTGATCACTCTACTCTATAAGCTCAGTAAATTATTGTATAAGCAAATCACATTCATAAGTCATAGTCGTATACCTTAATACATATGGGCTGCCCTATGGGAGTTGCCCGAACCGCATAAATCAACACCACATCTCTCTCGCTCGCTCATTGCCTCTCTCTTTCTTCCGATCTTGACGCTTAAAGCGCACGGATTTACCGTCGCGACGGTGGATTAGAGGAGATAAAATTGACAAAAGACGTTTGTCTATTAAGTGGGGAAGAAATTTGTAATGCTTAGTCCGATTCCCCGAGTTCGTATATAGAGAAATTTATGAGCAAATGCCATTACGGGATCAGTACTCGAAGCTTCTCGCGTTTAATTATCTCCAGTAAAGTGCATGTTATTGGTAGCGGCTTACAGAATGTCACGCGTTGGGATTCCTGGGTAATGCATAGGTTGTGCGATTTATTGCCACTTATTACCATTAATAGATTGTACCGTCTGCTCGATATCAGTGGTTATCAGCTCTCGCAGCGTTTAAGTTACTTTAATCTTTTTCAGTTTCAATTGTGAATGTATAAAACGCAATAAATTTTAATCTTTCGATCAAGACGTCGATTTAAATGCAAATCGAACTCGTTGCCAAGTGAGAGTTGTTTTAGATTCTGCATTATTACTTATACTACACCAGATAGAAAAAAAAACAAGTTAGGAAAAAATTCCCCGTATATGTACAGGCGTCTGTAAATGCACTAAAATTCTTTATAGATTCTCCAACGCGATTTGAAGCTGTAATCCGGTAAACAGCGCAAGCCTCGCGGCCGCGCATCGATCCCCGGGAGCTTGGCCCCGTTTTATCCGATCAGAGTCCCAATCCATTAATTCCCCATGAAGTACATGTATATAAGGTATGGGTAGCGCGCGCGCGCCCGATCCCCGGACACGCGGGTACACAGGCCGGCGAATCGAGGCGCTTTTCGGAAAAGCAGCGGGGAAATTTGTCAACGTGCATCCACAATGGGCCGGGCGCTCCTGGCGCTCCTGGCGCTCCCCCAGCTCCCCCTCGCCCGGCGGCCCGACAAAGCGCGCTCCGGGCAGACAGGGCCGGCGGCTGTGCTCGCGAACCAATTTCCATTGATGATCTCGCATTGGCGCGCGCGCCGCGGCTCGCCCCGGCCCTTCCGCCCGGGGATAATGCGCCCCGGTAATCTGTCCAATTCTTCAAGCAGCTCGAGCGGAAAAAGTCACTTTTCGGCACGCGCCGCGCCCTCCGTGCGCCATTTTTTTTTCTCTCTCTCGCTCCGGCAGGGTGACCAGCGACCCTCCTGTCCGGGGGTCCGGCGCGAAAAAGGGCCGATCGGGGGGAGAAGGCCGGGGTTTCGGCCCCGCGCGGCGCCGCGCCGGCCGATCTCCTCTCGGTCACTGTCACCCGGGGCGCGGACAGAAGGAAGCCGGCGCGCCGAAAAAACCGGCGGCCACGGACGCGTGAATGATGGAAGAGCTCGCGATTACGGCGAAATTTGGCTGCGCGCGGATGATTGGGATGCGCCCGCGCAAGCGTCCCGATCGATGTGCCCGCCGAGTGGGAGACTGCGTAGGGAGGGCGCCGCGGCCATCATTCACTTTTCGTTCGGCAATTGCGCGAGTAATTAATTTGGGGGAATTAGGCGTTGGAGCGCGCTGCGGTGCGTGGGCGTTATACATTTTGATGCATATATGAATGTATATACATTATGTGGTTGGCGCGCGCGAGCCGCGATGCTATTCGAATGAGTCTTGGGAAAGGAGGGGGAAAAAGTGCCGGACGTAATTTTAGTTAAAATGCGGAGGACAGTCAAAGTGGCTATTGTGCCGGTGCCCGATTCAACCTAATTCTTCATTATCTCAGCGAGATGAGCTACCACTCGCCAGCGAGTCCAAATTCACCAGGTTCGTTTCCGAGGCGACTAATATGCTCCCTTCATTAGCCGTTTAATCAAACAATCAGCGCCAAAATAATATTCGACTAAAAAGGTCTACACATTGTACTTTAGGTATAAAAAATGAGAAAACAAAACTGCGGTATCAAAAGAATTAGCTTGGAAATCAGTTAAGAGCTGCTCGTGGAGCGAAAGAAAGCGTTAGGTGAAAAATGATAAAGGAATAAAATCGAGGCTGAGCAGTCGAGTGGGCCTAAGCGACGGGGTATGCGGACGAGGCAGGAGCGATCGGGAAAAAGCCATCCGGCGCGAGCAAGGGAAAGGCCTCGTCCTTTGGTCAGTCGGCTCCCGTCGGCCGCGGCATTTGGCCCGGTAATCTCGCATGACGGATCATCGGGCCGGCCCCCGGGGGATCGACGCGTACGAATTTACTTAGACCGGGGCCGTGGATCGGTCGTCGGTTGCGGGGGTCGCGCGCGCCCTGTCGCCCGGTCATTTGTCCTCGGCGCCCTTATCGCTCCCCCGGGCCGAGACGCTTTGGCCGCCTCCGCGGCGAAGACGCCTCGAGGACCTAACGAATGCTCGGCCGTTTAATGCCGGATAATCTGGCCGCTGGATTATTCATGCGGCGCCGTCCATCTTGGCCGGTGGGTCCTCGCAGGTGGGGCCGATCGCCGACCCCCGGCCATCTGGAATAACACGCCTGGGCTAGCTCTCGGCCGGGCTGTTTGTCCACCTGACGCGCCGGCTCCTTTGCCACTTGTTTCCCCTTTATTTGGCCTGGACGCGCGACGTCGGCCTTCCGGCGCGCTCCACTTTTTATCCGGCCCGTCACAGTCGGCGCTGCCCCCAATTCTGTCTCCGGGGGGCCGAGGCTGGGCCGCCTACCCTCCCCTTCGGCCGAGATGTATCCATTCCGAGCGCGTGTTTGTTTTCCATCGGACTGGGCAAACACGGCCCGGTCGATCTGCCGGGGGAGCTTTGTCGCCCGTCGATTAAGCTCGCGTCTGGATTTTAAAATCGCACTATTACCCCGAGCGTGAATCGACGGGTGTACAACACTCGGCCCGGCGCTATATTGACGAGACGGGGGCGGAGGGTCCAACGTCATCCTTGGGGTGCGCCGCCTTTGTGCGGAGCCCGAGAGGCAGAGGAGAGGCGCGCGGGGCCAAAGGTCTAGCGGTCATTTGGAGCCGATTAAATGCAGATCCCCCCGGGAGTATGGCGGCGGTGCGCGCGCGCGCGCGCAGCCTCTCGCGTCTCCGCTTTAATTATAAAGAAAACGAGGGAGCGGCCCGAGTTCCTGGGGACAACGAGCGGCGCGTCCTCCCCGCAGATCCGAAGCGATGGCCGGGCGGGCGCACAAAGCCTCGGCAGGGCCGCCGCCATCGGATCGAGTGCAAGTTGAGCGTGAGATTAGCGGTAATTCGAGGTGCGCGCGGGCCCCTCCTTAATCTCTCCTCGGCCCTCTCGGCGCCAGGTGCCGGGGAGCTTGCGAGCTTTGTGCGGCCGGCGTGCGCTTAAGCGAGGACGGCCCACGGTAAATAGGTGTTAATGCGGCCCGTCTCCAGCGACGCCTCCCGCGCGCTTTGACGATTAGACCGGCCAAACAATGCCGCGGGCCCGCGCGTAATTGGCCGCCGTTTCGCCCGGGGAACCCGAGGCGCCCGCGTGTTGCCTCTATTGGGTAAAAAGGGCCGCGGAGGAGCCGCGGGGAGGACCGATTGCTCAAGGGAATCCCTCGGCCATTCTCCGAGGGATTACCCCAAGCCCATTGTTTAAAGCAATGGGGCTGTGCCGAGGACCCGCTGCTCCCGGATAACTGAATATATATCCCCCGCGCCCACCGGCTCTTGAGCGATTGGCCAGGAGCCCGGCCGCGAGGAGCTTACCAGGGCGAGGCAGCGCGCCGAGCTCGGCGCCACTCCCCAGCCCCTGTCCATCGATGCATTCTCAACGAGGACCCGAGCGAGGACCTGGCCAGGGGATGTGCATTCGAGTTTGACGACCTTCCACTCACTCCCGACCGCCCAGTCGCCTTCGAAACCACCTTCCTAGCTGCCTGTCATCCCATGAAAATCGTATGATCGTAACCAGGATTATTGTTAGACAAATATTTCACAAGCAATTACTAATTATTGTTGGTGCTGATATAGAGATCAATATTGTGTATCGACCAACATCTTGCCGATGAGTCGGTAATAAAATAACATTCAAATCGATAAACGAAGGACAAACCATCCGATTATGGTTTCAACCAATAATTTTGATACACGAATGAGTTCAAAGTGAAACAGGAGAGAAGAAGAATAAAGAAAACAAATTTACCATTGTATATATTTTGATTGATTTGAAACTATTAAACATGTTAACTCGCAAGAATGCAGTTATAGATATTTTAAATCGACGTTGATTTTTTATACCTGTTATTTAGTGTGTTTTTTCATTTTTTTTTTCAAAATTTCATTTGACTTTGATAAACTATAACAAATTAAGAAAAAAATGCTTATTTAGAATTTCAAAATAAGCAAATAAAAGTGTATTCTCTGTAGTTTGATTGGTTTTTATAAAGGAGACCAGGCTGCTGTTGACAGTTTCTATATTAATATGATGGAAGGATATGCAGTGTTCTCTTGTTGCAGTAAATAGAGCTGGGACGCCTGAATTTCCTGCAAAATCATTTGGGCACAAAGTGTATCGAAAGGGGATCGGGGGAGGAGTAAAATCGAGCGATAGAATAATGATAAGGAAGCCGAAGCGGAGGGCATAGTGAGCGGCTAGTGGCCGGCGGATTAGCATAAAAATAGCCTCCGCGAGCGCCGAGGAATTGGCGTCGGGTAATAAATGCGTGGAAAACAAAAGCGCGAGCGAGCCAATGGTTATCTTGTCCACTATAATTTCCGCTCAACGGTCCATTAAGCGGTGTCGGGGCGGGGCGGGGCGCCCTCGAGACACTCGTCGGCCGTCGTCGGTGCGTCCCTCGTCGCCGATTCGATCGCCCGGGCCCGAATAAATTAACCCGCGTAATTAAATAGCGGCCCCGGGCGGCCGGCCCCCGGCAAACAGCCTACTCCGAATCCAATCAAACATTTATGCTAAATCACGAAACAATCGGAGCGCAATCAGCGCATAAAAGGCGCGTCCTCGGCTTGAGCCTCCGCCGGTCACTCGAGCGACTCGGACAAAAACGCTGATGGACATTCCGGGGCCGGACAAAAGGGGGGGGGGGCAGACCTCCGCGGATATTTGCATAGGGGCTCGTTCGCGCCCGGCCTCGGCTTTCGCCTTGATTGCCCTCGTTTATTAAGATTAAACTTTTCCCGGGCTAATCTCGCCACATACGCGGGCGCGCGTGCGACCCGCCGCCCTGATGAGATTTAGATTGCGCCGCGCTCTTTTTCCGCGGGCTTTGTTTGCCCCCGGCACTCGGCCGCCGCGCCCCTTCTCATTATTTTCCTAAGCGGCCCGAGAGGACGCGCAAACCCGCTTAGGCGCAGAATGTTGACCTCCCCGAGCGACGTCGTCTGCTGGTAAACGCGCGGCCGGTCCGCGCCTGCCCGGATTGCGCGGCCCCCGATCGAACTGCAAACTCCCGCGGGGAAAAATATACACCCGGCCTGGCTTTGACTCGATGCCCCGAATAATTGAGACGCCTCCTTTGGGGGATGTCCAATCGCGTCTTCAAAGAGCCGCGCGTACAGGTTCAAATATTTAATGTCGCTTCTCGACAAGTCCATTTGACTGCCTTACAACTCTGGCAAAAACATTCATGCTGGAAATAGTCTCTCTGGAATTTAATACACTGCCTGGATATAAGGGTGATCGGAATTAAGTTTTCTTTGACCTTTTGTGGTAAAGTATTTTTCCGGGTAGAAATTCAAGTTTCAGTTCCGATCTCCGTAGGCCTGACTCTCCTATCAATGCGGACTGGAAAGCTCTTGGGGAAACTCGATTATGCGGCGATATATTTTGCCTGAATTATGGATGCAAACTCATTTTTCAAGTTCAACATTTATGTATTAGTTATAAGAATGGAAGATCTGCGAGATATCGAAAGAGAAACGAACAAAGACAGCGACTTCAAACCGTCACGGGAAATATGGACACGCACCAAACATTTATCTATCTTTGATTATTCATCTCTCGCAATATTTTACATAGCAAATCTAAGTCTGCAGTCTGGATCGGATTTTTCTAGATTAATTTAAATAAATTCTATAAGCACGAGGAACAAACAGTTGTCTGGTAATGAAGCCGCTATCAAATAGAATCGTTTTAAATTAAAAAGATAAAAAAAATAAATTGTAAAGTGAGTTGTAAATTTGTACAGCTTTCCTTTCACACTCTAGGCTAGTGGCTTTGCTGCTATAAAAGCAGCAAGAGCCGCTTAAATATTCAACTGCCCCCGCACATATTTTACCGCGGCTCGACAGCTCACAGTCCGGAGCGAATCCCAGTGGATCGAAGGGTCCGCCGAGGGCTTCCGGTGGAAGCCCCTGGACAGCGGGGCAAGCCGGTCAGTCCCGCGTCGGGCGTCGGCGAGGCGCCTCGTCCTGGAGGTCCTCCTCGGCGACGCGCATCCGGCGCGGGCGAGTCGTCGCGGGCATATCAGTCACGAATTGAAGGCGGCCGAGGCGACGGCGTTCAATCACGCGGGGCCCGCCGTATAGATGCCAGGCGGCTCGGCGCCCGATCGCGTTTCCGCCCTCGGCGGGAATTGATCGGCGCGCGGGGGCTTGGATATGGCCGCGACCCACTCGAAAAATAATCATTCGTCTCTCTCCCGGCGCCGAGGGCCGCGCACAAAAGCCACCCGCTTATATAATACAACGGTTGATTACATCGCGGCCGAGTCACACCCTCGCGGGATAAAGTGCGCGTCATTTATCAAACCCGGAGCCGGCGGGGCGGAGGCGGCCCCAACCGCGTCCCTTCTCGCCGCGCTCACTCGTCTCGTCACCGCGTCATTTTCATCCGCGATTTGTATACCATTCTTATCGCGATTCGCTCCCGTTCAATTATTCAAGTGTCAGATTATTGGCTGGCGTCGCGCGCGAATTCGCTTTCCCCAAGGGACGCATAACTCGAGGTCGCTTTTCCGCTGCCGGCCCTGCCCCGCTCCTTGCGCGCGTATCTCCGCGCTTTTTATCCCACGCGAAGGAAATTCTTTTGTTGCGCGGGCCGGTCCACCGGCGAGGAGGCTGTTTAATTAGCGGCGGATTGCCGAGTACTTGTTCGACTACATAAAGCACCCGCGGCAAAGTAAATGCAGACGGTACACAGTCTTTGGTTTCCGCGTGTAAGAGGGATTAGGTAATTATTTTAAAAGAGGCCGAGCTCTCTTGAAAACAATAAAGCCGCGGTAAGCGCTTATATATGCGCGATGATAAAGAATGGAAGGAAGTCCCCGGGCAGCGGGGGCAAAAAAGAAGCGCGGCAACGTATCTCAATTTCACGAGGGCTCAGGGGTCTAATCCGCCGAAAAAAAAAAAAAAGAGGAGCCCGTATGAGGCCGGCCGCCGGCGGGGGCTGTTTTGCCAACTTAAAAAACAAAAGGAACCACGCGCGCGCTCGCTCTGCCTGCATTGTGCGGCAAATCCGCGCGCGGCGGCCCGCGCGTCGTATATAACGGAACGGCCGGAGGAGGAGTTAAGTCGACAAAAGCGGCCCGCGGCCTGGGACAAAGTGGGCGCGGGAGGATTTGCCGCGGCGATTAGATTGTCAAACGGAGGCCGGATGCGCGCGATGCGCTCCCCCGCGGATCAAATGCATTGCGCCGCCGCGCGGACGACCGGCGGAAGAGAAAGGGGCCCGGGGGATTAACGTGCAGTTAAATAGAGCGGGAGCCCCGCAGACCCTCGGGGGATTGATTGCGCTGCACTTTAAAGCTCTTTCGCCGGGCGGCGCGCGCGAGCTTTGCCATTCCACTGCCTGCCGCGTTTCATCTCGCTCGCTTTCGCCCCCTATTTCACTAAGATCCCGACGCCCACTGAAAGTTCATCGGCGAGGTACCTGCTGCGCAGAAAGGATTTCAGGGGCATTCTTCCGAGCCGCGTCAATACCAGTGTCTCTATAAACAAATCTTTTTCTTCTTTTCACCGGAGATTTGTTGTATAAGACACGCATGAATGTTTCATTAAAGATCTCATTGTTTCAAAACTACCGTTCGTCTTAACTGATTTTTTTTATATTCTTGTAATCGATTATTCACTTCAATTATTAACATTCTCTGCGCCTTAATTAATAATAAATTACATGTATATTTTCAAGACTAATGCAATAATATTTATGCAATCATATATTCTCTAAATAATTAATAATTCTAAACTATTACAGAAGCCCTTTAGAAAACATTTTTAAATAGGGATTCATCGTGTCAGAACATTGCATCTCATAATGATATCATGATAAATTGCTGTTGCAGTTTGAACGGATTTGGTCGAGTTGTCGAATGGTTAATATTTCATATATAATCAATTTTGCTTTTAAATCATAATGCTTGTCCATGATTAACGAAAAACATAGAGTCTATCAGATGGCTCATCGTACTACTTTGTTTGATTGTTTTCAGCGCGACGTCTGTTTTGTTGGTGGAATTTGTAAACCAGACGTCCTCCAGACATCCCGTTCTAGCGTTTAGTGCGCAGCAGGTGAAGAAATCCCCGAAGCCGGTGGAGCGCAGACGACGGCATCTCGAAGCATCGCGCAAGCTCTAAAGCTTGCGAGGGGCGCCGGGGTCGGGGCGGGGGGTAGAGTCTTGCGCGGTTGATCGGCTGCGTGCGCAAGGGATTAGGCGGGAAAGCGCTGACCCAGGCCTCATTAGGCTGGGGGATCCCTTCGGGCGGCAGAGGATCCGCCGGGGCACAATGAGCGCCGCCGCGTCTCGAGGGCTAATAAGCAGACAATGGAGGAAAGAATCGCGCGCCGCTTTCCATAATGTCATTGTCTGGCGGGCCGGCGACATCGGGGCCACTTGACCGGGGCACGCGCCGTCTGGAGGAGGGCCGCCATCCGGATGAGGGGCTCGCGGGGGCCGTCAACAGGTTCGCCGCTCCGGCAAGACTGCGAGGGGCTCGTTCGGCAGCGCTCGAGGCGCGCGCGCGCGCGCTCGTTCCGCGCAGGCCGGCCCTCCGCGAACAAAGAGGTGTCGGGCCGGCCCGTAAAAATCGCCCGGCCCTCGAGGGGGGCGCCCGGGTCCTAAAATCCCCGGCGTAAACAGTCGACCGCGCGGCGCGAAAAGCCCCCGGCCGGCCATCGGATCCCGGCTCCTTGGCCGTGGGGGGCGTAAATCACCGCGGGCCGCCTATTTATATTCATAGTCGGCGGCGGGCGGCCGGCTCTTTTATTTTTCACTTCTGCGGCGGGGAGGGCGGCCCTCGTAAACGCCCGGCCGCCGATCATCACGCCCCCGCGATCGCCGGACTTTTGTCTCGGAGCCGGGCCGCTGCGGCCGCTGCGGTCTCGCCTCTCTCCTTGGCCCGGTGATCTATGATCGGCCCCGTCTCCGTCCTCGCGGTTACCCTCATCGTTAGCCGGCTTGATATCTGCGTCGCGCGGCCACGCCCGGCGCAGCCCCCCTCGATCGCGGGCCCGATGCGCGCCGCGCTGTAAAACTTGTCGCCGGGCTTTACTGCTCGGCTTTTTCCTCCGGACGGATCACTCGCCCGCCCGTCAGCCTTTCCATTCCCCGGCAAACCCCCCACTGCGCCCGCGCTGCCACCGCGACCCTCCTCTATTTGCCCATCGAAGAGTCGGAGAAGCGCCGTGTAATGCCGCATCTGCTGCCTTTTCCGCAAGTCACTTGTGCCTTTAGCCACCTTTGTCGAGTGAACCAACTCATCAGACCTTTCACGAGTTTGATTGTACTTCCGCGGGAAAAAATCGACATGCCGTTCAATACATCAATGCACTAGATCCATCTTAATTTTTCGATCTTACTTTACAGACCCCCTACAAACTGGACCCATTTTTCCGAAATCCCAGTATTCACTCTCTCAGGCTTTTTTCTTTCTTCTTTTCTTATGGCTACTGTGTATAAATATTGCCTTCACGAAAGGTGGATGGACCGAAGAGTTCTGATAGACATTCCAATGGTAATCCAACAACTTAGATTTCCAAGAGAGATTAATTATAAGTCTATTTAGTAATTGTTCTACTTGCCTAAGTGCAGAAAAGACAAATAATCGTAAACGGCTGCTTCCAAGTAGTAGTACTAAGAATTGGTCAGACGCTAGAATGCTTCGTTCGAGTGCATAATTATTCGCTTAAGGCATATTTTAACGTGTGCGAGATCCGATTATCAATAGCGACTATGAAAGTTTTTAATCGCGCATAGGTATGAGATATTGTACTAATCTTGCTTCAAGAGGGCTTATAAACTCTGTCGCACGTACAACGCGAGTACTCATATCAAGGGATTAAATCCCATATCCCCGTGGCTGTCTACAAAAAGCCTCTTCACCCACTTTGAACATGGAATTTTCAATAAAATAACTAAACACCATTGAGACCCACGCGGCATGATATAACGCGAATGAATTTCCGCTGATTATAACCGAGCGTAGAGCGGCGTATGTCAGCGTGCGCGGAATTCGCTCGACTGGGCGCGGGACTGCGTCTAAAGGTCGAAAATCGGCTAACGAGGTACGCCACGAAGGAAAAGGTCTAAGCGCCTGTCAACGCGACTCCGCGAGCCGCATAATCGACGAGCGGAGAGCACCAGGCGCGTAAAGCGATTAGGGGGCCACGTGTGCGACGTAGTCGTCACCGCGGCCGGCTCGCCCGCTAAGTCTCGAACCGCAGACTCGTAACTAAGGTCCGGCGCAGCCTGGCGGAAGTCGGCCCCGCGTGAGTAATGCGTGCGAGGGCGCGCGCGGGACCGAATTATTAATTGCGATTGCGAGCGCGTGTCGGGCGCAGCCGCGGCGGCCGCAATCGGCCCCGATCGGCAATATCGGTAATGCCGCCCGACGCTCCCTGCCCCCGTAATTCAATGACTTCCGGCCCACCTTCGAGTCGCCCCCGCGAGCGCGGCCGGCTCTCAATCTGCCGACGCAGTGCTTTTGATTACTCCGCGATCGGCCGATTAGTGCGGATATTGCGTATTATCACGAAATGGGAATTGCTGCGGACGGAAACAGGTGGCTCCGCATTTATACCTTCAATTCGGCAGGGTGGATTTATTCTAATTCTATTGCGGTGGCGGTTTATCGAGTCATTAGATAATTTCTAATCGGTAAAGTAATACCGATCTTGTATAATAGAGCAATGTTTATACTATAGCCGCTCGGGTAATTCATCAGTGCGCATGTACTGCGCCGCGGGAATTGCGGCATATATCTTTTAGCCGCGCTCTCGATTCATGCCGCATGATGACAAGCTCGAGTGGGGTGATTACACACTGCTAAATTTACTCAGGCCGCTGCGATGAATGAGCCACTTTCCCTGTTTGCAAATTCATTAAACCGAGAATACTGCACACTTGTGCCCCGAGGCAAGTGTGCGCGCTTTGGCATTTCTTCGAAAGCCTTCGCTTTAATCAAATGGAGTAGCCAATCGTAAAATATCTCCGGGCGTACACCCGCGTATGTGTTCTTGCGCAATAGCGCCCGGCTTTAAAACCCTATGGATTAGATCAATCAAACATGCAAAGAGAAGAAAAGTGCGGATTAATACAGAAGAGGAAGCTTATATTCCCCGGGCTAACGATGAATGAGCAATTGATGAAGCAAGTGGGAGCCGGGCGCATGCATCACCGCAGAGTGGGACACGTCCGATAGCAGATGAACTCAAACAATGCCATTTTTTGCCGCCGGCTCTCTCCGCGCATATAATACTCGTGACGAATGGACTTTGGCATTGGGCCGAAATAACGAAGAGGCCGGCATACACAAACCGCACTTTCCAAAAATCATACGCACGCGCGGCGGACAATAGGCCGGTAGGGGGCCGGCGATCGCCGAGGGGGGAGAAGGACAAAAGCCGAGGCGCACCCTGGGCAAACACGCCGGCCCCGAGCGTAATTGGGGAATCGCCGGATCGGCGCTCCCCCCATCCTCCTCCTCGGCGACTCGACTCCTCGCAGTAGCTCCAATTAATTCCTCGTGAGCCGCGGACCCACTGCCCACGGCAGGAGAAGCTTTGCCGCGGGACAGTGACGGATGCGGGCGCGGGCGACGCGGGGCAGCGTCTCCGGGAGGAAGACCAGCCGGCCCCTCTGGGCTTTCTTCCGGCCGAGGCCGCTGCGCGTGGCCGACTTCCGGTGCGACGAGGCGCCGGGGCCCGGGCGCAATCACGAAGGCAATTTCCGCGGCGGGATAGGATTGAGGTTGAGCGAAGGCGGGAGGAGGCGGAGGAGGAGGAGGAGGAGGAGGGGCCAACTTTTATACACGCATTGACATTCATGGGTGCGCGGCTGCGGGCCGGCCTATTAACGGGGCTTTATTGCCCCGCCGGCAGCCGGCGCACCTTGAATTTGAATCCGCTGCTTAGCCGATAGACCGGAGGAGGTGCGCGCGGCGAGGGCGCGGACACCTGCGAGCTCCGCGGGCAGAACAAAGCCTCGTTAATCAGGGGACGCGTATGTGCTAAAGCTCGCAGATGTCCCGCGGCGGCTCCGGCTCCTCGGTGTCCTTTTAAACAGGGACCGACCGCCCCGCCAAGTGGGGCTAATGAATCCTCGCGAGCTGCGCCAGCAGCCACTGCACCGACCTCTAATCTCCCGGCTCAATTGGTGGAAGGAAAAAAAAAAAAGGGACCAACGCGCTGGGTGCGCGGGCGGCCGAGTCCGTCGATTGAGTTCCCGCAGCCGGCGGGGGTAGGAAGCGCTCGTCATCCGCCGGTAATTAGTCAAGGGTGAATTTCGCCCCAGAGAGAGGCCGTGTCTTGCGCGTGCGCGCGCTTTTCACGTCGGGGCTAATAATGAGAGCCGGCGGGAGCGAGGCCGCGCGATCCGTCGCGTTTTCCCGTCCTCGAGGATTATTGCTATCCTTTTGTACGCCGCGCCACTGACTTTGCCCGGCGCTTTTTTCCCGGGGCTAATATCACGAGCAGTTGCACTTGAAAGGCCGATAAACCGCAATTACCGAAGCGTAATTATTGAGCGTATCGCGGCATGTAGAGGCCCGCGTAGCCAGTGCTGCGCATTACTATTATAGCAGCCAGCGGACTCTGCAGAAATAGTTTCATTACCGCCTTACCAAGGATTGCACTCCCCTATGTCTAATAGAAATTGCATCTCCATCGGGGAGGATAGCCAAAGAAAGTAGTCGAGTGACACCGTGACAGCGTCGAGGACGTCTTTAATTGATTAGCCATGGAAGCGCCCTCGTATTCCGCCCCGTACGTGCAATTATTTGCATTCCCTGATTCTAGCTTGGATTGACGTTGCGGAACAGGAGAGATACGGCCAGTAATAATGCAGCTCACATTCGCCGCTAAATAAGAATCGTGATTCAGGAATCGATTCTTTGACACTTTCGAGCTGACGTTGCCGAAGGATTTCTATTCTTCCGCAATCATGTATAAGTCGGATAAGTAAAATAAAAAAATTCCAGCGAAATCTAGTGGAGGAATTGAGAATTGCTTTCACGGGCTTAGGATCCCTGTATGGACTTACTCCGGATGAACGAGACACTCGCTTCCAGCGAATATCTGTGTTTCTGCGTACTATATACTCATGCGAATAAATGCCTCCTTCCGACTCTGTCGCACTTTCATAGACCTTGAAGATTATGCTTACAATGTTATTTAACTTGCGATGTTAAACAGTCAGTTATTAATATAGTTATATAGTAATAAAGAAATATACAATAAGGATACGCTTGAAATACATGAGCAGTTTGTGAACAAGGCATGCGCAGAAGAAACGTCGATTACATGAGAGCAAATCTCATAAAAGCAATGTGCTTTCCAACAGCGGCTGAGCCATGTTAACCTTTAGATAAAAAAAGTCATCGACCATACAGTTGGCGTTAAGCGTAAGAGTTTGTCGAAGGCCCTCATAGGCCCGCGACAGCTGAGCTAATCAGATCCTTAAGTGAATCGTCCATCATAGCGAGTCTGCAGGGATTGCCGAGTCACCGGGGCAACACTCGAGCGGAGGATGCGCATAAAAAGAGAAACAAAGCCGTGCGACCTCGGTCGTAAGCCCCCTTTAACCCCAGTCCCCGGGCGATTTTACAAAATTGGGCTTGGCGCGAGGCGGGCGTAAAGAATAGGTCCCGTCCTCGCGTTTACACGAGTGCGCGCCGATCTATTTTTATTGGCCGAGCGTAAAAGCTTTATGCGCGGCTGTCGCGGGCGGGCCAGAGGAAGGGAAGGGCGGAGGAAAAAAAAATTGAAGCGGCTCCCGCGATTATAACAAGGCGCCTGCAGATATCGGGCGCCGGCGCCCCCCCGCCCCGGGGACTTTCAATTTGGCCTTTTACGATTGTTGATAATAAGGCCGGGGTGGTGGGGGGGGGAGGCCCAGGTGTCTGGGCGCGGCACTGGGAGCAAGGGCGCGAGGCCTTTTGTAAACAGGCCTAATGCCTGGTTACGACTCCGGGCGCCGCGCCCTTTTGCAGCGCGGCCGCGCGACGCCCGACGACTCTTCTTTATGATATTGCTGGATTAGACTGAAATATTTCACACTTGGATATATCTTCCGTCCATTACGTTTTACGAGCCGGTCGGCGCACGCGCACGCGCCTAAGCCCTCCCGCGCTGCTCGCGCCCTCTCCCTCGCTCTCTATTTATCCGCGGACCCCTTTTGCGCGTTACCGGAACCTCGTAAACGAACTAACTAGATGCCTTCCTCCGCGGGAGGAGATAGCGCCCGGGTGGCACGGGGGGAGGGGCGGGGCCGCCGCCACCGGGCGCGAGCTTTATTTTCACGAGAGCCAATCTCCATTCCTCGGGCGCTGGCTGACGTAGTAGCGCCAGTCGCCGAGCGATGTCCTCGAGTCATTTAGCCTCTCGCGGAAAACACGAGATGCCCTCTTTCAGATTTACTTACCCCTGCTCTCTTAACTACTCTTTTAAACTTTGCGCGCTCGATAGTCGTATTTTGCCAAATTGCGCCTGTCGACGAATGCTAAAGGTCCCAAGGTATACCTCCGCGACTTCCCGATAAAACTCCGACTAAATAGTATTCACTTTATACTCTGGTCATTACTCTTTACGACGAGGGTACGCTTCATCCTTCGAACATTTTTACAGTTGTATATTCCGCCGATCCAGATTTAACCCTCTACCAGGAAATATCGAGCAGTCCATTACTATTCCACTATTGCGCCACTCGATTGTCTCGGATGTGGCTTTTGTTACCAAGTTCTAGCATAGGTACCTCAAACCTTCGTACCATTATGTACGCACTCGTGTGCAGAACAACGTGCTTAAAGCCCGTTCACTTTGTCTCGTTCACGTACTTCCTCACGATCACGAGTATAACAAAAACCAAACGAATTTATTATTTTTATTCAAAACTTTTATTTTTACAATAAATAAGTAATCTGCTATTCAGTAATGAAATCTTATTGATTATTATTTATACGATCAATTTTCGTACGTTGTTCTTAAATTCATCATGTTAATCACATTTGACTTTTCACAGTCTAACCTGTGTACCTAATGGAATATTTATTTTTCTGTAGAAAAATCTATAAACTGTTCTCGTTCATGCAATGTTAGTGAATGGTATGTCTTAATTATACATGATCAATATTTTACAGGATATGTTGGCTTTATGTTGGTTTTTGTATATTTGTTATATATTTTATGTTGGTTTTTGGATTCAAATTTTTGAATGTGAAGATCTGAATAAATTCCTCGCTTCGTTTGAACGTTGATTCTAAATAGTTTAATTGCTAGAGGTACCTTAATTCTTCTGTTGTTGTTTTAGCAAACGCGCATCAATAAATATTAAAAATTATCTGATAGCGTAGCAATAAAAAAGAAATAATTGAAGCTCGTTTGTAATCAGTCATCAGTGCGAGAGGCTGAGCGCGAGGGCCTTTTCGCTATCTCCCCCTAATGCAGCATGTCTGACGCACGCGCTCTCGAATAATAGCAAGGCGGTGATAGGCGGAGGGAAGCCGCTCGAATATTTCCGCGCGCAGGATAAAGAAAAAGCGGGGGCAAGGAGTGAAAAATGCCGCGTCCAATTTCCCTGATGATGTCCCCGAGGGACGCGCACGGCGCCTGCCCTTGTCATTCTCCCTCGGCCACTCGCAGCTGTTTGCGGGGGCGACGGACCGCTTGACGAGACAAATAGCACGCGAGATAACGCGCCGCCGGCCGGCCGCTGATTGACAATACTCCCTTCTGCCCGATGCTTCGCTCCCAGAAAAATGATTCGATTTCTCTAATTCCACGGGAAGCGCGCTGTCGTTAGACCAGGACCCGCTTGATGAGCTTTGATGCTAATCGCGAGTAGCCTTGCATTATTCATCGAGCTGATTTGCCTGGTTTAGTTGCCTCTCTCCAAATTAGATATCGCTCCGTATCATTTGCTTGCCGTTCTCTTTCTTTTCCTATCTGCGCCGTTAAATTTTTCTCTTCAATATAGAATTTTACGCGTTTGGCTAATCACTTACAATTAAAATACACTGTAAGAAAAACAGCTTAAATCTAGTAATAATTTTCCTATTCCTTTTAATTTCTGTACGCGTTATTCGTTTTAAAAAAGTAAAACCTTAAAATCAAGAAACAGTCTATTTATGAAAATTGTATTTCTTTATAAATATTTTTCTCATATTTTTGATCTAAATAAATTATTCTTATCAAATCAAATGTTAAAAAAAATTTATTTTCAAATCTAACATTGACGCTACAATACTCGTTGGGTTGTGAGTTGTAATTTATGTGCCTGTGTTAATTAATGATTTTACACGTACTTCACACATTTCTTATAGTGTGCTCCAATCACAGTGTTATTCTTTGCAAGTCGCCAATGATTGCTACGTGCTATCGCAAGAGTATGAACTGCCTATAAAGTTGCGAGCAATATCATTTTTAGGGCGAAGCGAATCCCGAGGCTCCGATACTGATGCTGTATATCACTGCTATGAAGGAGAGATCGTCTATTTTACAAATTTCAACGTAAATGGTGTATATGTGTATATTATTTGTTTGTAATAGGCATCAAAATAAATTTTTAGATGCTAGATTAGAAAATTATTTAATGATTGCTATCCATTTTCGATTTTTGTGCAATTTTTATTATTTTCTAAATTATATAAATAATCGATTACAATAGTATAGGTTACAAACCCTTCGCTCATAGCGGACATGGTCTGCTAGAGATAGACCACGGGCTACCTGACACACAGGGATGCCGCAGCCTGTAACGAGATAAGGCTTCACCCGAAGGTGTTTTCTTAGCGTCCGTCGCGGTTGCCGCGTTCGTCACTAATCACGAGTTTTCCTATTCTAATCTCGCCAGAGATCTGTTCGACTGCCATAAGGCTTTCGTTATGCTTATTCTATATTTTAACATGCTTATCGTTATGCTTATTTTACATTTTCTTTATTGGGCTTCGTTCCGTTCATTTACCACAACCTTCCATCCAAAATCCCAATTCAACACTTTCTCGCCGTCGAATGACAGCAGACTCAAATTTATATAAAGTTAATAACATCGAATTCCTTAAGAATTTTTCATCGCGTTTGACGTGTTACATTTAACATTTTTGAAAGGAATAGTTATGTAGAATATGAAATCATATAATTATCATTTTATATTCTTAAAATAATAATTGCGTTATGTTTAAAATAGGTAATCATAAAATTATTTCTGTAGCCATTACGGTTGAACGCAATATAATATATTTGAAACGTGCATTTTTTGGCGTAAGCTTTATTCGCTTTTGAGTAATATAATTTTGATTGTAAACTTCATTTAATATACCCGGTTCCCTATTTGGAATATAAATGGAAATTGCGCGGCATGCAGCAATTGTGTTGCAGGCGCTGAACTAATACATATACGCAGTATACTCATTGCCGCGCAAATGCCGCACATACGTGCGTAATAATCACACAGCATTAATCGATTCTCTCTTAATAAATTTCCCATTGGCCGTTATATACTAGAGACACGGTAAACGACAGCTTTTCCCTCAATTACGCTCCCGTAAAAATCCGACTCGATTCATTACTATATGAAGCACCGTTCGATCCGCCGTCAATTATTGCGCGAGCGCGCGAAATCATTTTTCACGGAGACGTTATAATAACCAGCGCGCGGCGCGCAGGCGTAACGTGTCATTAGGCGGCGGGGCTACTGCCACTTGCCGCGTACACAGAGGGAGCGAGAGAAAGGGAGGCAGAAGCCGCGTGTGAACCGGCCGGCGGAGGGAGCGAGAGCGCCGAGGGCCCCCGCAATATATGTACGTACGGGCCGTCCGCGTCGCAGCGCGAAAATTGAATTAGCCGAGCTATCCAGTCAGTTTGACCCTCTTGCGTGCGAAATTCCCGCAATACGTAATTACACGTGCGGTGCGGGGGAAGGTGGGGTGGGCCGCCGGTTTTACACCGCGGTTACGTCGCCTCGCCACGCGGCGGTCGGCCCGGACGCCGTACGCGCGTATCCAAGCCGCGGCCGGTATTACGGCAATATCGCGATATTTGCTACCGGTAGACCGGCACTAAATGGAGGTGCGCAATTAGTTTTACGCTTAGGAGACCCGTTCTCATTTCGCGATAAGTGCGTGGCGTATATCATTTTCATTTTTTAGCCTGAATTTCAATCGTGCATATAGCCGCTCCTAAATGGCCCATCATTATTTCGAGGGGAATTATAAACGCGGAATGAAAATGACACTCGAATCGTCATTAATTTATAAGCGCATTTTTTTTCATGAGAGCAACTAGCCTGCTGGTATAATTTAACCAAATTTTTTCAAATATTTCTATAATTTGATAATGATACGCGTTCGCAAACGGGATAAGTATAGTTGTTGATGTACGGTTGAGTAGCTGAAAATTGAGTGGCAGTCCGAGTAGGCAACAACGATGTCAACTTTATAACGTCCAAGTTATTGATCGTTGGGACTCTAAACGCCGATGGCATACCCTGAACACTGTTGAAAATGATTGTCCAGTCGAGGTTACACGAAAGGTCTGCTGGAGTATATCTATGAGCTCCAAGGCAACTAATAGAAACGGCGAGCGTACGTCGAGTAGACTTACTGCTCAAAGGCGAGCTGCGCAATTTCTCTGATTATTTATCCGGGCGAGTTTAAGCGGATTCTGCGAAGGCCGCGGGGGCCAAGCCTCGGCGCGCAAGGGGATTCCCCGCGGGAGCGCGCGCGAGTCGTCCGGGTGGCGCGCGGTCACCTCGAGCTCATCTGCGCCGCGGCCCCGGGGCCGGGCTAATTAACAGGCGGCCGGCGCGGATTGGGATTCCCGGGCGGCGCGCGAGGGCATTTAGAGCCAGCCTGAGGGGAAGCCCCGGCAAACGACCTTGGCGCCGGCGCCGAGCCGCGCGAATATAATCCCGGGGCGGCGCGGCTCGCGACATTAAACCCGGGCCGGGCACAATGAGCTGACAAATGCCGGGCGCAGTCTGCGAAACTTAAGCCGGACATCGGTTATACGGCCCCGTGCGCCAAGACGACGGCGGCGACGACGGCGACGGCGCTTTAAGAGGGTCGTCTTCGGCGCGGGGGCCGAATGTCCTTCCGGCAGGAAGCCGCCCCCGCCCCGCCTCGGGATTATTCCACGCGATTGATTGCGCGCCCGATCCGCCGAATGGCCCTTGTTGTGCACGCGCGGCAATGGCGTTACTGCCCAAGGCCCGATAAATATCGCCCGCGCGCCCCCTGTCTCCCCGGTTAATTTCCCTTCCAACTTAACCACTCCTTCCAGGCGTCCGCGCCACCGCCTCTGTCTTCTAACAATTGCGTCAATTTGAATTTTCATTCTCGAAAGGCCACAGCTATTCCTATGTAATCCTATCGTCATCTGTTTTGGACTAAAAAAAATTTATTACTCACGTGATAAAGCATTATCATTATAAAACTGTTTTTATTAATTTTATTACTATTTTTGTTGCAATTTTTGTTAAAAATAATAAAAGTATTTTCACTTTCTGTATTTTTACTTTCACAGTAAAGAAAGATTGGGTGTGAATCTTCAAAGGACCGAAATCAGAATGCGTACAAGAAATAAAAGATACTAGGGGATTACTGTGGTCACACGCTGTAATATTGGGGTTGGCTTCTAAATTCCTTTTGCGGGAATGGTCAAGAGCTTCAGCGGTGGTATATTGCATTAGACGCTTCATTGTCTTGGATCTTGATGTAGCATTGTACATAGCTAGCGATTTTCTCGGTAGTATAATACTGAGCTGTCAATACATTGCTCCGTAATGTAACTCGGTACATCCCTGCGGTTGACAAGGCGCTTGACAAACAATCACGAGTATATAAGAGTAGTCTGAATACGTTAACTATTACATCTTACATAATTGTATGATTATTTGTTGGATTTAAATAAATGATGAATACATATTTATTTAATGATTTTTTTGTAGTATATAATAATATTTGATATAATACCAATAACACGTATTAACATAATGTCATGGCTTAAATGTATTATTTTTATTCGTTTTAGATGGTCTTTAATCGATTGATTAGCTATTTATTTACATAAAAGAAATTAACAATACTCGTATATTATGCTATTATTATAAATAATCTTTTGAACGATGTGAAATTGATATTTATTAGCGATATTAGCGAATAGGAGAGATTGATAAACACCAAGCCGCGTGTATTGTGGCTGGCAGGCGAGGTATCAGTGTCTCTAGGCCTAGAGGAGAAAATGACAAAATAATCTTACGGCTGGCAAGCTGGGGCAAATAGATCCGCGGGGAAAATGACGAAGGCCTCGTAACGAGTGGGCGGCACTTAGCCGCGGTCATAAATAGCCGTATCTGTCGGTGATGGGGGCTCGGGGCGCGCGGGGTAACGAGCCATCCCCGGCGCTCGCCACATGGGGCGTCCCCGACTCGGCGCGCAACGCCGGAAGGGTTCGCGCGCCGAGTAAGAAGCGGCCCGGAAGCTGCCGGGCCTCCGCGGGCCGGGCGTAAAAAGCCCGCGAGAGGTGAATTCGGCCCGCGCGAATCGCCCCCGGGTGTTTACGAGCCGGCGCTCGGGGAGCCGTTAATGCCCGCCGGGCAAGCCGCCTAGGCTCTCGTAAATATATTCCAAAGGTAGGCGTCGATCCCGGGGAATTAGCGGGTCGTTAGTCATTGGCGGCCTCTCCTGGCACGCCACCGCCACCGCCCCTCTTCCCATGTCGAAAGAAAGGCGCGCGATCGGAGTAGATTCGATCTGCCAGGCTGTTAGTTTAGGACCCGGCCGCGGGAAAGATTGTCAGGGCGCGCAGAGTCATTGGGTCGTCGGAGCGCACCTGACAATCGCCCGAGATTTTCCGACTCGGGGCCAAATTCGAGGGCTTTGTGTCGGGCAAAAGCCTTACCCCTGCCGTGACGCGGCAGCAGGGCCGGCTGATTTCTTTTTTTTTTCTTTCCCGCGCGTCGCCGAGGCCGGACGAGCCGATCTGCTTTTAAAAGCTCGTTCAAACTCGCCCGATGATTAGTGGGGCGTGATTCGGGATTAATATATATATATATATGTGTGTGTGTGTACACTCGCGCATGTACACTGTGTGTGCGTGTGCGCAGCTTGTATAATTAAACCGAGGGCAGGCTCCTCCCCGCGCGCCACGGCCTCCATATCCGAACTATCAGTTAGACTTAGGAGGCCGATCCGTCAAACGGGACGAGGGGCGCGAGGAGCCGTCCGGAAAATCTCAACCCTTCCGCGGCGGAGCCACGGGTCACGTGACCCGCCCGGATCACCGAGCCCCGGCACGTGACCCCCAGGCCGTGTTTTAGCTACGCGTGTCAAGTCCCACGGCGAGAGCTGTCTCTCTTCCTTTTTATTTTATTTTTTTTTTTTTTTTGTAGTTTTGTTTCGCACCACTTCCACTGTCGAGCCGCCGCGTCGGCTTTGGCTTCTTCCGAGGGCGGATCTTTATTCGCGACTCGGGGAGGCGCAAAAGGGGGGCCAGATACGCGTCTCGCGCAATTCACACCCGGGCGTTTGCCGGTGTTTTTTTTTTATTTTGTTCTAACGGGAGGCGAGGCGCCGTGCGCTCGGGCCCCGGCCGAGGTAGGCCCGCGCGGGCACAATGCCCCGGGAGAGAAGTGCCAAGTGCGGCCGGTTGCCGGTGCGTTCCCTACGGCTGCCGGTACTCCCTTGGCAGCCTCGGTATTTACATTGACTCGCGGCCCTGCTCTCAAGAGCCCGCCGAAGCGTGTCAAAATTCCCCGGATCCTCGCCGCGCGTCACCCGGACGGATACTTATACCGCTGCATTGTGCCCTGTGCCGCGGCAACAAATTGTCAGGCGTTTTCTCGCGGCCTCGTACTCGAGTCGCTCCGATTCAAAGCCCGCGCTCTTCAGAATGCCGAGATGAGCTTCACTGGAACGCTAAGTTTGATGCGTGCAGACACGTGTCTGGATGCATTCTTCTCGATTTCAGGACGCTAGTCAATTCGGATCTTCGAGGGTATCACCCTTGACGCGCACACCCTTCCAACGACTTTTTTGTACACCATTCGAATTCCCTTTTAAAGTACAAGTAATAACTTTAATGTTTTTAGAATAAATTATTTGATCATTTCTATGCGAAAATTTCTTTCGGGGATACTCCAAATGAATTTATATACTATTAATAAATAATTGATAATATGTTTTATGTATACATTTATTTTTAGGATCATGTTTATTTTAATTTTATTGGGAGGACGTTAGCCCCAAAAAGGACTATTAATAAACTGACATTTATAATAATACAAAGCATAAGTAATGTACAATAGAGAATCCTTATTTACTACTTTGTGGATATTGTTACTATACGTAAATAGTAAACGCAAATATAACTATATTAAACTGCAATTCGAGGGATTGAACATTGTACAATCTGTAATGGCGTCGGCCTCGACACTGCCAACATGCCGCATGCCAAAACCTTAGCATGATACAACTCATATGTTTGAAAAACTTAGGATTTTAATTGAAACAAAGTTGTAGCGGGCCATCGGAGGTGTGAAGAATAATCGAAAAAAGTGGAATGTCAGAGCGATGGAAGGAGGAAGCCCGGCGGTTCGCAGTTGCACCCAGTTCGCAAGCGTCTGATTCGCGCGCAAAAACATCGCATCCCACGCTGCGGACAGTCGGACAGTTAATGCGTCGGATGCTAATCGTTCGGCTGAGCAGCGCCGTGTACACCTTAACGGCCCCGTAAAACTACACCATAATGTCCCCTGGGCGATCCGACGCGTCTTATTGGAGCGGCGCAAAAATAGATTCTCCTGGTATGCGTTTACCCAACTTGAGTTAGTTGGGTTAGTTAGTGAAAAGAGTTATTTCTACAGCTACATCTGGTGGATGTTTCAGTTCTGTGAGTTAGTTAGGTAAAAGTGTTGATTCTACTGCTATACATTGGGTCTACTTAAGTTAGTTGGGTAAGATAGGTAAAAGTGTTGAAACTACTGGTACTCATTGGGCTCACATCATTTAGCTGGGATAGTTGACCAGGTCACTAACCCAACTAACCCAAGTAAATGCAATCTATACCACCAAAAATGAAAATTTCCCGACCAACCCAACTAACCCAACTAACATGATTTTTTACAAAGCAGAAACGACCGATGCACTTGTTTAACCACAGTAACGCATTCCATACCAGCCAAAATAAAAATTTTAACGGACCAACCCAACTAACCCAACTAACCCAACTAACATGATTTTTACAAGCAGAAACGACCGAATCAACTCGTTAACCCAACTAACCCGAAGAAAACGCAATCCATACCACCAAAAAAAAAATTTCACGGACCAACCCAACTAACCCAACTAACCCAACTAACAGCCAACTAACATGATTTTTACCAGCAGAAACGACCGAGGATCAACTCGTTAACCCAACTAACCCAAGAAAACGCAATCCATACCAGCAAAAATGAAAATTTCAACTAACCAACCCAACTAACCCAACTAACCCCTAACCCAACTAACCCAACTAACCCAACTAACATGATTTTTACCAGCAGAAACGACCGGAATCAACTCGTTAACCCAACTAACCCAAGAAAACGCAATCCATACCAGCAAAAATGAAAATTTCAACTAACCAACCCAACTAACCCAACTAACCCAACTAACCCAACAAACCCAGCTAACCCAACTAACATGATTTTTACAAGCAGAAACGACCGAATCAACTCGTTAACCCAACTAACCCAAGAAAACGCAATCCATACCACCAAAAATGAAAATTTCAACTAACCAACCCAACTAACCCAACTAACCCAACTAACCCAACCCAACTAACCCAACTAACATGATTTTTACAAGCAGAAACGACCAAATCAACTCGTTAACCCAACTAACCGAAGAAAACGCAATCCATACCAGCCAAAAATGAAAATTTCTAACCGGTTAACCCAACTAACCAACCCAACTAACCCAACTAACCCAACTAACATGATTTTTACCAAGCAGAAACGACCGAATCAACTCGTTAACCCAACTAACCCAAGTAAACGCAATCCATACCACCAAAAATGAGAATTTCAACTAACCAACCCAACTAACCCAACTAACCCAACTAACCCAACAAACCGAACTAACCCAACTAACATGATTTTTACAAGCAGAAACGACCGAATCAACTCGTTAACCCAACTAACCCGAAGAAAACGCAATCCATACCACCAAAAATGAAAAAATGAAAATTTAACAACCAACCCAACTAACCCAACTAACCCAACTAACCAATGATTTTAACCAGCAGAAACGACCGAATCAACCTCGTTAACCCAACTAACCCAAGAAAACGCCATACCACCAAAAATGAAAATTTCAACTAACCAACCCAACTAACCCAACTAACCCAACTAACCCAACAAACCCAACTAACCCAACTAACATGATTTTTACAAGCAGAAACGACCGAATCAACTCGTTAACCCAACTAACCGAAGAAAACGCAATCCATACCACCAAAAAATGAACTAACCCAACTAACTAACATGATTTTTACCAAGCAGAAACGACCGAATCAACTCGTTAACCCAACTAACCCAAGAAAACGCAATCCATACCACCAAAAATGAAAATTTCAACTAACCAACCCAACTAACCCAACTAACCCAACTAACCCAACAAATCGAACTAACCCAACTAACATGATTTTTACAAGCAGAAACGACCCAACTCGTTAACCCAACTAACCCAGAAAACGAAGGAACTCGTTAACCCAACTAACCCAGAAAACGCAATCCATACCACCAAAAATGAAAATTTCAACTAACCAACCCAACTAACCCAACTAACCCAACTAACCTAACCCAACTAACATGATTTTTACGACCAAAATCAACTCGTTAACCCAACCCATTTCACTAAATACCACCCAGCAAACTAACCAATTAATATTGACTTCTAACCGAGCAGGATTCACCGTTCAAACCAACCCATTAAACCAAGTAACCGCGACAATAAGGAATGCATGCCAGCAAAATATAAATATTTCATCAACTAACCGAACCCAACTAACCAACAACTGACCCAACTAACCCAACCCACCGAACTAACCCAACAACTAACCTTTTTACAAGCTGAAACGACCAAATCAACTCGATAACCCAACTAACCCGAACGCAATCCATACCAGCAAATATAAAAATTTCCAATCTAACAACTAACCTAACTAACCCACTAACCCAACAAACCAAACAACTAACCCACTAACTACATTTTTACAGCAGAAACGACCGGATCAACTCGTTAACCCAACTAACCCGAAGAAAACGCAATCCATACCAGCCAAAATGAAAATTTCCATCTAACGAACAACTAACAACAACCCAACTAACCCAATTAACTCATCGAAGAAAACCCCTAACCAACGAACCAAGAAAACGATGAATACCACCAAAAATGAAAATATCAACTAACCAACCCAACTAACCCAACTAACCCAACTAACACAACTAACCCATTTTTAACCAGCAGAAACCAGCAAACAATAAAGAAATGCCAGCAAAAATGAAAATTTCACTAACCAACCCAACTAACCCAACTAACCCAACTAACATGATTTTCACTCGCAGAACGACCAAATCAACTCGTTAACCCAACTAACCAAGAAAAACGCAATCCATACCACCAAAATAAATCATTTCAACTAACCAACCCAACTAACCCAACTAACCCAACTAACCCAACAAACCAACTAACCCAACTAACATGATTTTTACAAGCAGAAACGACCAAATCAACTCGTTAACCCAACTAACCGAAGAAAACGCAATCCATACCACCAAAAATGAGAATTTCACTAACCCAACTAACCCAACAAATCGAACTAACCCAACTAACATGATTTTTACAAGCAGAAACGACCGGATCAACTCATTAACCCAACTAACCGAAGAAAACGCAATCCATACCAGCCAAAATAAAAATTTCATCTAACGAACCCAACTAACCCAACTAACCCAACTAACCCAACAAACCCAACTAACCCAACTAACATGATTTTTACAAGCAGAAACGACCGAATCAACTCGATAACCCAACTAACCCAAGAAAACGCAATCCATACCACCAAAAATGAAAATTTCAACTAACCAACCCAACTAACCCAACTAACCCAAAACCCTAACCCAACTAACATAATTTTTACAAGCAGAAACGACCAAATCAACTCATTAACCCAACTAACCGAAGAAAACGCAATGCATACCACCAAAAATGAAAATATCAACTAACCAAACCAACTAACCCAACTAACCCAACTAACCCAACAATAACCCAAATATGATTTTTACCAGCAGAAACGTCAGATCAACCCATTAACCCAACTAACGCAACAAAAGAATCCATGCCAGCCAAAAAAAAAATTTCACGGACCAACCCACAACACTAACCCAACTAACCCAACAACCAACCATGATTTTTACAAGCAGAAACGACCAATCAACTCGTTAACCCAACTAACCCGAGAAACGCAATCCATACCACCAAAAATGAAAATTTCAACTAACCAACCCAACTAACCCAACTAACCCAACTAACCCAACAAACCCACTAACCCAACTAACATGATTTTTACGAGCAGAAACGACCAAATCAACTCGTTAACCCAACTAACCGAAGAAAACGCATTCCATACCACCAAAAATGAGAATTTCAACTAACCAACCCAACTAACCCAACTAACCCAACTAACCCAACAAACCCAATTAATATGATTTTTACCAGCAGAAACGTTCAGATCAACCCATTAACCCAACTAACGCAACAATAAGGAATCCATGCCAGCAAAAATGAAAATTTCCACTAACCAACCCAACTAACCCAACTAACCCAACTAACCCAACAAACCGAACTAACATGATTTTTACAAGCAGAAACGACCAAATCAACTCGTTAACCCAACTAACCCAAGAAAACGCAATCCATACCACCAAAAATGAGAATTTCAACTAACCAACCCAACTAACCCAACTAACCCAACTAACCCAACAAACCGAACTAACCCAACTAACATGATTTTTACAAGCAGAAACGACCGGATCAACTCGTTAACCCAACTAACCGAAGAAAACGCAATCCATACCAGCCAAAATAAAAATTTCATCTAACGAACCCAACTAACCCAACTAACAA